>OY987333.1:27564177-30367727 GCA_963920685.1 Polydrusus tereticollis
AATAGTGGGCTCTGCCACACTATACATCAGAGGATTACGTCCAGGGGGAAGATACTGCACTGGCTGGTTGTCACTCAGGTTAATTGGAACGTTAGTTGGTGTAGTAGCTTCTTCTTCCGTCTCGTAAGAGCTTTGGTATTCGTCTGAGGGGGGGGGGGTTCCTCTTCTTCATTGTTTTGGACTTGCTTGTCGTGGATTCAGGGACTGCGAAATTCGGGTCTGTGACTTGAGGGGCGGTGTCTACAGTTGTTGTGGGTGGAGCCACTCTTGTAGGCGAGTGGCCAACCGGTCCTCTGGATTTTGTTGTGGGGGCGGGGCCTCCTGATACTGTCGGGGCACTCATCGGCTTTTCGGGGTTGGAGCCGAGAGTTAGGGATGTTCTTGTAGGGTTATCTGTAAGAGAACTATTTCTTTTGGGGGTTGGAGGGATAATTGAGTGTTCCGAGTGAACCTTGATGAGATGATCCACGATTTCGGATCTTGTTTTTAAGTCTAATTTTGTGGTTGAGGAGAGAAAGTACACTTTGCGGTATTTATTGCATATTTGGCACTTTAAGTCTGCATAAGCACCTAGTTTTGTGTTTAAATTGCCGCGGTTTGCTCTTATTCTCCCTGCGGGATCATTTGAGCCCGTTTCCTGATCGCTCTGATCAGTACACGTATCTGAGTTATCATGTTTGGTGGAAGTCATCTAGTGACCCGCACTTGTTTTTATAAAAATTCTAACGTTCGCGTATTTAATAATAAATAATATACAATGTCTTATAATAAAAATATACAATGTTTATGGTCCCAACAGTCACAACAGAAGTATACACTATTTACACTTAGATTAAAAGTCTACTAATGTTTATATACATGTTTACCCTAATTCTAGTACTTAGTAGTAGTTAAGTATTGGACTCCTCTTTGCTTTGGTACTTTGGTTATTTCTAGTTTCTCCAACAAATCCAACCTTTTACCCTTTTGGCACTCGTGAAGAATGTTTACATTTGTAGGTGTTGAGAATTGATGTCCAGATTCCAATAAATGGTTTGCGAAAGCTGAGTTGGTATTAGTTATATCTGTGTTCTGATATTTGTGAACAAGACTAAGATGTTCCTGAACTCTGGTAGCTATTTTTCTTCCTGACGGCCTTACATGAATGGTAGAAAAATCCCCACAATTTAAGGAATACACCCCGAATCTCGACAGAGGATTTACTTTATCTTTGGTTTTAAATATGTGTTGTTTCAAAGTATTTGTAGTTTTAAAACTTAGAGAAATATTAAAAGGTTTAAAAAATTTTGCTAATTGTAGAGAAATGTTACCAAAAAATGTTAAAGATCTGTAATTGTTCATCGTATTTTGTGGATTGAAGTGTAAAATATTATATGATAGTTTATATTTGTTGAGGAATTTGTAATAAAGTTTATTAATCAACTTCAAGGGAAACCCGTTATTAATAGCTTATACCTAATTCTTTATTAAAAGCTTCTCGAGACAACGGTAATTTAAATAATTCACCATATTCTCATAAATTTGCCTCCTTCGACTCCTTTTTCTATAGGTTGTTTAAATTACCGTTGTCTCGAGAAGCTTTTAATAAAGAATTAGGTATAATAAAACAAATAGCTATTAATAACGGGTTTCCCTTGAAGTTGATTAATAAACCTTATTACAAATTCCTCAATAAATATAAACTATCATATAATATTTTACACTTCAATCCACAAAATACGATGAACAATTACAGATCTTTAACATTTTTTCGTAACATTTCTCTACAATTATTCACAAATATCAGAACACAGATATAACTAATACCAACTCAGCTTTCGCAAACCATTTATTGGAATCTGGACATCAATTCTCTAAACACCTACAAATGTAAACATTCTTCACGAGTGCCAAAAGGGTAAAAGGTTGGATTTATTGGAGAAACTAGAAATAACCAAAGCAAAGAGGAGTCCAGTACTTAACTGCGTAAACGAAGTGTTTAAATTTGAGCCATATTATATCTTTAATAACTTGAATAATTAACTTATGTCTCTATAACCTTTTTCTGTTTTTCTACTAGTTTGGGGTGGACATTGACATTATTAATTATTATCAATCATAAAGTAACGTTCAGGTGAGTGTCTTCTTCTTACTTCAGTTTAAGGTAATAGAACACAGCGGCGTGTTGCACTACGATCTGCCACTTATATTTTTAGGGTTCCGTGCCTTAGAGGTAAATTATTACTCCGCAAGCGTCTGGTTTGCTTCCGAACCCGCCATAGTTGTCGAGTAAAAAATTTTTTTAGATTGTTTATTTGTTTTTGCGTATCGTTTTACATTTTGTAATGGTCCAGTAACGTTTTTTAAAACTTTTTATTCTGTTATGTGTCATTTGTGATTGTGTTTCCATTGGTTTTTAAATTTATTATTCCTAAGGTAGGTTAGGCTTTTAAACTTTATGTGTGAATAAGATGTTTTCGTACGACTCTGGTTTTAGGTCTCATGATGCCCATTGTTTGGGCGAAACATGTAACCACCACCACCTAACTAAAATTTTAATTTGACTGAGACCGAGACTTAGTGTGTCTTTATTTATTAATTTATATCAGGTATCCTTGAGAATGGCGGACTATTTCTTTGAATGCCTAATTAAAGTTAAAATAAATAATACTATTATAAAACATAACATAACTTTTATAGTAGAGGAAATTAAAATAAAAATCGACAGATGATGGGTTATTTTGGTCCTTAATTTACAGGTATTGGCCAAAGGTACAACTAAATTACAGGTGTGATAATAGAGGTATTTACATCTAAGTAATAAAATTAAGAAAATGATACTGTGTATATAATTATGGGTATTTCCTTTTGTAATTATTGGCAGTGTTTATTGCATATTTATCTTAAGTTATTAGGCTATTAAGTATTAGGTTGGCACTTGAAGGTATTTCAATTTAGTTGTTAACAACATTACATCGATTTTTTAAGGCTCTTTTGATTGCTAATATTTCTAATAGGTTGAGTTTTCTACCCTTGTGTTGAGTATATATCGGTGGTGGTATATGGGTGAGTGGTCCGCTATTCCTGTTTTATTTTGTTTTTTTTAAAATGGGTGTTTTATGTTCTTTAAGCCTAGTTTTAAAGTTTCTACCTGTTTGACCTATATATATATATATTGCATCACAGTCATCACATTGTATTTGGTAGACCCCGCTATATGTTACTTTGTCTTTATTTTCAATTTTTAAATTAGCTATGTATTTACCTAGGTTATTTTTATTGACTTGCATGGGGTCTTTGAGTTTTTTGGAGATTTTTTGACTTGTGTGACCTGTATATCTGATTGAATTGTATTTCGCGTTTGATGGAAAGGGACGTCCTCGGTAGAGTAGTTTTTGTGTTTTTTGTCTTTAGTATTTTGTTTATGAGTGTTGTTGGATAACCGTTGTTTAAGGCTATAGTTTGTATTATGTCTAATTCTTTATTATATGAAGTTTCTGAAAGTGGGATGTTGACTAATATGTGGATCATGCTATTGAACGCAGCTAGTTTGGTTTGTTGGGGATGTTTTGAGTCTGCTGGTATAACTATATCGGTTGTCGTTGGTTTTCTATATATTTGGTAGGTTAATATTGGTTGTTTTGATTTATTATTGTAAGGTCCAAGAAATTGTTGGAGTGGTCAGTTTCCCTTCCTATAATAAATTGAATTTTAGTGTTTAAGCCATTTAGCAGGTTTAGAAATTGTTCTAGCTGTCGCTCTGTTTCTGTCCAAACGCAAAACACATCATCTACGTATCTGCGCCAAAAATGTATATTTTTTATTAATGGATTTTTTAAATTAAAAAGGTGATATTCAAAGTTCTTCATGAATAATTCCGCTAACAATGGTGACAAAGTATAGCCCATTGGTAGTCCTTCTATTTGTATAAAGAATGTATCGTTAAATCTAAAGTAGCTTTGATCTATGCACAGGTTGTTGAGAGCAATTATCTCATGTATATTATTCGTAGTACGGCTATTGTTTAATTATGTATAATATCTTTTAGTTCGGTCGTTGGTATAGAGGTAAATAGACTTTTAACATCGAATGATATTAAAAAAAGAAAAACAAAACAAAACAGATCATATCCAAAAAGTCAATGATTTTATTTCTGGAAATGAACCAAATATATGCAGTCAACAACACTTTTGAATTTATAGAACAAACTAAAAATTTAACAATACCCAATAATGCCACCCTAATATCATATTGATCAATCAATTTCTTGGACCTTACAATAATAAATCAAAACAACCAATTAACCTACCAAATCTATAGAAAAGCAACAACAACCGATATAGTTATACCAGCAGACTCAAAACATCCCCAACAAACCAAACTAGCTGCGTTCAATAGCATGAACCACAGATTAGTCAACATCCCACTTTCAGAAACTTCATATAATAAAGAATTAGACATAATACAAATTATAGCCTCAAACAAAGGCTATCCAACAACACTCATAAACAAAATACTAAAGAAAAAACTCAGACAAAAAACACAAAAACTACTCTACCGAGGACGTCCCCTTCCATCAAACGCGAAATACAGTTCAATCAGATATACAGGTCACACAAGTTAAAAAATCTCCAAAAAACTTAAAAACCATAAACTTATCCCGATGCAAGTCAATAAAAATAACCTAGGTAAATACATAGCTAGTTCAAAAATTGAAAAGTAACACATAGCGGGGTCTACCAAATACAATGTGATGACTGTGATGCAATATGTATAGGTCAAACAGGTAGAAACTTTAAAACTAGGCTTAAAGAACATAAAACATTCAGTTTAAAAAAACAAAATAAAACGGGAATAGCGTACCACTGTATAATAAATACCCACTCAATATCCAACAAAATAAAAACGATATATAATGAACACAAGGGTAGAAAACTCAACCTATTAGAAACATTAGCAATCAAAAAAGCCTTAAAAAATCGTTGTAATGTTGTTAACAATCAAATTGAAATACCTTCAGGTGCCAATTTAATACTTAATAGCCTAATAACTTAAGATAAATATGCAATAAACAGTGTCAATAATTACGAAAGAAAAAACCCATAATTATATACACAATATTATTTTCTTGATTTTATTACTTATATGTAAATACCTCTATTATCACACCGGTAATTTAGTTGTACCTTTGGCCAATACCTGTAAATTAAAGACCAAAATAACCCATCATCTGTCAATCTTTATTTTAATGACATGTAGAATTTATTATTGTCTTATATGCCTTTGATAATGATCCGCAAGGGTTGAAACACGTGTCAGGAAACTGAATTAAATTGTGAAATATAACAAGTACGACTTTGTAGAGTAACTCAAAAAAGCAAAGTCACGGTCTCAAGTTCTAATTTTTGTATTGGTTACGCGAAACCAATACAAAAATTAGAAGTTGAGACAGTGACTTTGCTTTTTTAAGTTACTCTAGAATACTGAATTCAGGTCTCTTTGTGAACCATGGACGGATTCTTTGAAGTACGACTTTAATTTCCTCTACTATGGAATATCCATTTCAGTGGCGGCTCGTGGGTGTATAAGGGGGGGAGGCTATAAAATAGCGCCGCAGACGAAAATTTTTCGCGATTTCAAGGTCATTGGCTTAAAATGAATAGTTAGGAATTCAACCAGCAATATAATTACTTTGAAATACTAGGTTTCACGAGAAAAATATTCAATTTGCAAGGTCAGGGTCAACTTCTCTCAGTGCATCCGCTATTGTGTCTCTATTTTGCTCTACTCTCGTAAGCGCCACAGAATTCTTAATATTATGATTCAAGAAGTAGTCCATTTTCTGTGGCGAGTTTATGAATAGAAATAAAGGTCTGTCTTTACCACCAAAATACGTTTATTTACCCTTCTAGGGTGGAAGTTAAGGGTTAGGGAGAATACATGAGAGTAAATGTTAAATTAAATTTCTTAATGTAGACGTTGAACTAGTTTCGACTTTAGTGAAAGTCATCATCAGCAACTCAGTAAAAGAAATTTCTTTTTAGACTATGATCAAGACAAGTGGGTAAGAAAGTGGTTCAACAATATAAAATCTTAACCTGTCATTAGCCAATGGATTCGACAGCAGTTTATCATGGATACCGTGCTACTTCATACAATAGGCGAAATATTTTTGGAAATATTTTTGAAGTAATTGGTATTAAATCCGAAAGTCATACTAGATTATTAACAGATGTGCAGTACAATATTAATGTCAAAGAAACTAAGTGAAATATATTACTGATACACGTGCTACTCAGAGATTATAGGATTAATCAATTAATTTTATGAAATTTTAATTGAGTTATGTGGAGACATAATTTGGTGAGTAGATAATCTAAGGCGTTCCGGGATTAGAGTTGAGCTTTTTTACATGTAAATCTCCATAAGGAAATTTAAGGTCCATTCTGTTTTTCAAACGAACCGACGCCGGGTCAGGGGCGTACTAAACATTTGGGCCCCCTCGGAGGGCGTCGCGACGTCAAAATTATTAACTCATACAACCTCTTCCAAACTAACTACCCATAATATGCCACTGTCTTCTGAGAGTTGACGATCAATGCAGAAAAAAAGCTGGTTTCTTCGGGGATAGAACCCGCGTCCATCGGCACATGCAGGCTACGCTCTAACCATTGAGCTACGTTGTCTTGCGGTAAATGTTATTCGTGGTGGATGATATGCTTACAATGCAGACGCGTTTCCGTATCGGTCGCGCAGGGGCGCAGATGTTACCCACGAGTATTTCTTTATTATCTTTACAAACGCGTTTCAGCTTGGTAATCGAAGTAAAACGTAACAGTTTAGGCTGATTTAAACAATTTATATTTTTTTATTTACAATAAAATTGTACATAATATGAACAATAAATATCGTCAAACTGTGCTGTTGTTAGATGCAACACAATAAAATATAAGAAACAGCAGATATAAAATTTATTAGTTTTTCAAGAAAACGTGCAAATAAGATTAACATCACACCACGGTTATATTATACTGCGTCGTAAAAAGAAGTGCCGTAATGCAATTTGATCAATTTTTAGTTACCTACTAAGTAGGTGGGTACCTATAGATATACGTACCTACCTACAGTTTTATGGTAATTTTGGTGGTGCGAAATCCGTTTTTCGCTTTTAAGAAAGCAGTATTTTCACCCTATAGGCATTTAAACCTTTTTCAAATCTTAAGTTAATATTTTGCATTTGTAAGTTATAAAATCAGATATAACAGACAAAAGGTAATAAATATTACTGTATCTAACAGTTACGAAAATTATATTCTAAATTTCCTCAATTGCTTTATGGGTAAAATGTATTACCTACCTATCCTCCTCTATGCATATACTTAGGTACCTAACTTAGAAAGTCTTAAGTGTTTTTTCCTTATGTAGGTAGGTTTTTGGCATTTGAATGCTGCCACATTATCTAGCAGTAGATACCTACGCAAGTACACATTTTTTTTTTATTGATTTTGCACCCAAATAATTAAAATGCATCCATGAGCCAGATTTACTGTGCATATTTAATTATTTTACCTTAATTATACAATGCAAATTAGTTCGGATATAAAAATACCATATAGTAAGTACTTGTCTCAACAGTAAGGATTTTTCTGTTTGATTTTTAGCAGGGTGAACTAGGTATAATAATTTAAAACGCCGTAAGTGTATTTTATAACAACAAAATATTTTGTTTGCATTCTGAAACTATTACCTACCAATAAATTTATATCAAAAAATACCCCCAAAAATAAATTGTATCTGAAAAGAATAGCATAATGCAAAAGGTAACTAAAACAAAAAAAAATGTGTTAACCTACCCCATTTTCCCAGAATTCTCATTTTGCACATACGACACTCGTCGTTACGAGAAATATTTTTAAATAAAACAACTAACAATGTTTAAATAATATATATTTATTGACACTACCTACTACACAAATAATTTCTTTGAACATTTTTACAGATATAAAATACACAATATACTTATTATTCCTTTTTTTTTTCCAAATTATATTTGCATATCAACATAATATCCCCATCTGTTTTGTAATATATACCTATGACAATAATTACAAATTGTATAGGAATGGTCAATAGTGTAATACTTACAACCTAAACTTAAAACTAAGTGATAACAAGGTTTAAATAGTTTCACGTAGGTACTTGGCACAAATACAAATCCTTTCAAACAGTTATAGATATCTACATATTCGCTTAATTATTTTAACATTTAGAAACCAATTAACAATCGAATGTCACCAGAAATAAGATAAAAAATGATTTGAGCTGGCTCTTAAACAGAATAATAATAATAGACATTTTTTAATGTAATTAACTTGCGTTGGGTTACATTCATGGTGAAACCGTATATTATCCATTATGGGTAAAAATAATAATAATTAATAACTTCTTTGAAAATGATCCGAAAGAGTCGAAACACGCGTGCCAGTAACTGAATAAATAGTGAAACAACAAGTAATTTTATTTTTACCCATAATGACATTTTTTAATTTCATGTGGTAATTTATTAATCATTTTCAAACTTATAACATTAATTTGGGAATTTATAAATTATTTGTGATCTGTTTTAATTTTAAATATGTATTTGTCTATATTCTTGTAGATAAACATGTTTAGGAGTATACACTCCTGGAAAAGTTAGATTGATTGTTAGGTAAAATATATTTTTGACTAGCCTTCCATTATCGAACAATGTCCCCAAGGAATCGTGTCAGCAGAGGATTTTGAAATTCGTCTCTTATCATCATGAGGGCTTAAACCTATCTTACTTTGTTTTACACTATATATATCATGATTTTTGGATCTTATTAAATTCTGTGAAATCTGTTTATCCGTAAATGTTTGCAGACACTTAACATAATCTTCAAATGATATTTGATTTTCAATTACCGACTTCTTAATACCTTTAATTTTTTTTGTTAACCCCTTTTTCGAAAGATAACATTCAATTTCTTGTCGTTGTTTACCAGTCACCGCCAGTTTCAATCTTTCTTGTTCTATTTCGTCAAAGGTAAAATGCACTTTTGTAGCATACATTTTAGATCTAAGCCCTATGAAATGAGTCATAATTCGCCCATTGTTCTCATCTTTCATCATTCCAAGAACTTTTTTATTAACATTTGGAATTCCATATATGTTGTCCACAAGGTAATCAGATGTATCAAAATATTGTTGACAGTCTCTTCTAATGACTTCATAAATATCTATATTTCTAATTTCATATATTAGCGAATCGGTATCGGTATAAAGGACATTGCAATTAGAGAAATTTTGCAGCATGTAATTATAATGAAAATCGTAAATGGTAGTTTTGGCTATATCTAGAATAGACATTCCTACATAGATAGGTTTGTTGAAATAAATTTTTGACTTTGCAAGTTCGATAATTACAAAATTTTCATTTATTATAGTACATGTTTTAAATTCAGGCTTTGATATTAAAGCTTCGGCTCCATAGCGTCCTTCCCAATTCATAACTAATTTCACTGAGGAATAATTCCGAACATTCTCCATAGTCTTTCCAAATACAGCATTGTTCATAAGCTTAAATAAATTTTTCTCAAATTCATTTTTAGCTGCCTGTCTAAGACTAGTATTCAAATCAATATATGGCTTTAACCACGGATATTGACTAAATGACAGCACCCTATGTATTTTTTTTAATTGCACCCCTAATGCTAATGCCTGCTTTAAGTTCCTATAGTGAATGACATATTTATCCTTGTCATGCAGGGTAGCCAGAAGTTTTATATTATTAGCACCCTCAGGTTTTTGATGTTCTGGACAAAGTGGAAGGTCTGAAAATTTATTATGTAGTTCGAAGGGAATTTTTAAATCAACTTCTAAGATATATCCTGTGTCAGCTTCTTCAGAGACATTGACTGCATTAAGACTGTTAATTTCTTCACTAGAAAGCCATTTAAAGCATCCATATGGCAGATATTGAGACATTGCCCAACCATATTGGTTATTTATGTCAAAATACATCAAATATGACTCCTCTTTATTAGCGTCGTATGAAGGCATGTACTTATTATTGGCTTCAGCATATCGCTTAGAACACTGACTTAATCCCCCTCTTATGCCTTTTTCAACAAACATAATCATATCTAAATCGGTCAACAGTTCGAGTTTTACTTGACTTGTTCTAGACATTTGAAATAACATGCATTGCCAAGCATACCCCGGCAAGGTGTACGCATGTGTAGGAGAAATGCCGTAGGTTTTAAAAGATGTCTTGCGAAATTTTTCAAAAATATCTGCTAGAAGCAAAATATCAGTTTTAAGATAAAGATCAGAATAATCTTGCATTGTCTTGCAACCTAAAGAGTTCCAGACTTTTTGCGCATGAGCATAATCCATATCGCTTATCAGAGAGTCATTCAATCTGTTATAGAATTGAATTTTTAAAGGCAATTTGGTTTCGCTTAATTTATCCCAACTGCTCATGAAATCATATGGAAATACTCCTTTCCTACAGAGCAATGAAAACTGATCTTCAGAGAGCTCCGCAAATTCAGATTTAAGAATTGGATAATCTGATAAGTATGATGCTAACTTATCTAACCCAGAAGCCAAAAATCGAAAACTATCTATAAATCTTAACTGCACCAAATTTTCTGGAATATTTTTCGTAAATGAAATATATTTCTCTTTGTTCACAGGTAAAATATCGATTTTTCCTGGTACCTCTGCCAATGCCTTTAATACCAAATGACCATCATAGGAACTCATATTATGGAAAAGAACGGGTATTGTATGACTATCTTGAAAGTTAAGATTACATTTTTCATGAGCTGCCCCTCTTATTTTACCAGTGATATGACTGTGATCTCGAACTATAATGTCGTCAGACGAGAATGGTTTTTCGCAAATATGACACAGCTTGGAACTATATAAAATCTGATTTTGTTCAGCAGAAAGATTTTCCATGGGCAAATCACACAAAAAAACTGTCTCAACGTCTTCAGCAAAACTAACAAGTTCCTTAACAAACCATTGCATGCAGTCTTGTCCAGTGTACGACTTATAAAATGAGAGAGTATCATCATATGAACATTTAACATAAAACCCCACGCTATACGGAATGTGTTTTTGGTAGTTTAAAGTTGCTTTACTTCCAACATCTTCAATTGGATCCAGAAGACATTCAGTGTCCGCATAAATTATAAAGGGGGCTTCTTCCTTGAATTTGAAATCTTTGAATTCTACCCACTTTTGCTCCTCTGTTGGAATTTTAGGCACTGCACCATTGTTTACCATCTCACAATCTTGAATATGTTTATTTAACTTCTCTTCAGAATAGAAAAAGTGAAGACAACGGTCGCAAATATACTTTTTTTGTTCATGACTACTGAGCTGTTTTGACATTAAGCGAGATAGGTTTTTTATCCACACAAAATGCTGCTTAGCAGAGAAAATATCTGTGTCTATTTCATCATCATCTGTATCATAATACTTATCCTGTACCAATAAAAGATTTACATGTTTTTCTACTCTGGCTTTTGTTAAATAAGCTGGGATAACATTAAACTTATTTCGATATTTTTCCAGCCGATAAATATTTATTGATAAATAATTCTGGTGTTCAAATCTAGATACTTGTCGCAAAGTCATAGGAAATTGTATTCCCTTCAAATTCAGTACTGTCTTAGGATCTGGGTATGATGACGGCAAGTTATAATTGTACTTATTAGGATATAAAGCTGACGTCACAGCCCATGCAAAACACATATTATCATTATTTTGTACATTGATACAAGCTTGCTTGTTTTGAATGAAAGGAGGTAGCTTAATATAACTACCTACACGAAGAGGATTATACTTATTTATAGATACTGTCAAATTTACTAGCTTCTTTAAAGCCCAACCACTATCTTTTTCCTGAAACTCCTCCAATTTAGTTAACAACTGATCTTGCACATTTTCTAGAAACCATTCATCGAAGTTAGTATTTTGGTCAATAACAGCATTCTTTGAATTAAGATATTTATATTCACTTAGAGTTAGACTGTCTTTAGTAACTTGGAACTCTCCACATAGCACAGCGTTAACCTTAAAGGAATTATCAACTTTTAAACAATTTTGAATTCTTCTTTTAAGTAAGGGTGCACAGTCTTCTAGGAACGATTTAGCATCGGTGTTTTTCAGGTTTGTGATTATTCCAGTCCTGACTCTAGATTTAAATGCTGAGTGTAAGTCATCCCATTTAACACGATGTGTTGCTGTCTCCTTTCGTTCTGCATATCCAAACCCGGTTACTTCCAATGCTCTAATAATCGCCGTAAAGCTTTTTACCCGGGCTAATAACGTTAAAAGATGCTGCTTTTCTGCAATAGATGTAGAATTTTTAAGAGCCGTTGAAATTAATTTTGATGCTTTATAACATCGCTTAACTCCGATATTCACAGCTGTTTTATTATTCTTCAAATTGGCATCCAAAAAAAATTTATTTAAATCTTCAACAAGACCATCGGCAAAAGACATCTTGATTAATTTTTATATGTTAGACTCTAGACAGGTCTTTCCTCTGTAACAGTCAGAGCGATACTAAAATAATATAAATTGGTTGAAATGTTTTATAGACTGTAGCTAGTAGTATTCGGCAAAGTTCGTATAAGTTCGATTAATTAAACTCATGTAAAACGAAGTATCTGAAAAAAAAAGAGAGTCTATAATACCACTTTGAAAATTAAACTTATCTACTAGTTATGGTGGGCTATATCTTAATAAGACCGCAACCTCCATGCAGTCATCGTGCCTCATCAACCATCGTATTAAATCTATAAGTAAATAAATATTGGCCCAATTCTCAAAATTGAATTATTTACAATGGAAAAAAAAAGTTCGTAGACACCAGCAAAAAAAAAATGTATAAAAGAGCAAGAGAAACAATATAATATATTTTAAATGACTAGCACATTCTTTAAAACAGTACTACAACCAAGCCAAATAACTCTTTTATGTGCTGTATAAAAGAACAAAAAAGGTGTTCCTAAGACAGCGTAAGATTGCTTCACAGCTACGCAGCCTGCTTTGAACACAGGTGTTACAACGTAGCTCCATAATCTTACTATACTCTATGCGGGCGAGGATGTCAATAGGTTCTAATATATTCTTCAATACATCTTAATAGCATAATCGTTAAATATAAGTGGAAACTATATGCAGAAATGAGTTTCTTGTAATATTTGATCAACAATGCATAAGACACATAAGAAAGCATCTATTTATGGCTTAAATTTATTAGGGTTTGATACTAAAAGAGATTTTGATAATATGCCATTAGTTAAATACATTTTCCAGTGAGCCGTATAACAGAATAAAAAAGAGGTTCCTCAGACTGCGTAAGATTGCTTCACAGCTAGGCGGCCTGGCATATAACTTAACTCCACTATCTTACTATTCTCAAAAGTAGAGAGGACGTCAGTAGATTCTAAGTGCATTATAATTAAATATAAGGGGAAACTACATGAAAAGATGAGTTTCCCGTAACATTTTACTGATAATGCATCTCATAAGCTCATAAGAAAACATGCATTTAAGTATTGTAATTAAAAATGTACCAAGTTGTAATGTTTAAAGATAGTTTGATAATATGCCGTTGGCTAAATATATTTTTTAATGGCCCATGTAGCAGAATAAAAAGAGATCACTAAGACGGCGTACAAGACAAACAACAAGTTTCAACCGCGAAGCCCTAAAGGTTAAATGGAAATATACTCACCAAGTCAATAGGCTAATACGGCACCAGTCGTACTTCTTCGGGGTTCGGAGAACTCGGATCGAGCAAAGCACCCCAACGGTCGACAATCTCGAAAGAAGTGAGAAGTTAACCGTCTAGCGGTCGAATCTATATCTTTTGGCGAGGGATGGGTATCGAGGTACGCCGTGTAGCACGTCGCGCTCGCGGGAGATAAATTAATATGTAACGCAATTGTTAATAAATAGGCAATTACGAGAATCGATTCAAACAAATTATCATTTATAATTAGTAGAATAGTATTTATGACGGCGGTTAGTGAAAGAACGGAAATTTTCTAATGAAAAATAATAAAAATAAAAAATTATTTGTCTGCGTAACTTGCTTTAAATAAAATACATAGGTTCAAGAAATAAAAAACTTAGTAACTTCGATACAAATCAATGGATTTAATATATCAAAAATTGTCCCGTTTTATATTCCATACATGCGGGACATGCTGCATACTTGACATATTCAGTATATTAAATTTAATAGAACTAAAAAAATTTTAAACCAGAGATATCTAAAAAGAAAACAGACTATCTTATCAAAAATAAACTCAAGAATACCAGTTTAACCATTCAACACATTATAAAAATTACCACATTTCTACACTAAAAAAGATTTCCTTAAACCATTAATGGCCAATGCCTCAACTTAATAGACATTAAATGTGTTACCATATAATGTTTAAATGAGTTTTGATAATATACCATTAGTTAAATGTATGTTTCAATAATCTACCTATGTATGTTACAGAGATCCTATATTTTTATTTACGGTCAATTCATCTTTATTCGCCAATCGTCTCAAACGAGCCTGCGTTTGAAAGTAATATAGCGTTAGTATTCAGAAAATATTAATGATATCGGAGCCTAAAACATCCTTGACACTAAAAAATCGTCGTCTTTCCTCACAAAACCCATCATCTTGCCTATTTAGCTTGCTTTCCTATTGTTTAGCAGGTTAAATAAAATTATTATTTCGCTCTTTTTGTCTGTACTGAATCGTTAGGGGAATACAATTCTAGTCCTATAAGAGAGACAGCTAAAATTAATGTAAGCAATCAGAAATCCTACACTATGAGCTACTTAGTTAAAATTTCATATTTCCTTGCTGGGTCAGGCAAAATTTGTGATGTGTCGGTCAAAATTTATAAAAATACAAAAAAAATGCTAGATGCATTTTTAGCGTGACTTTCTATCTAATACCATCTTATTTCAAGGTATAATTCGGTTGCCAAAATGAGAATAAAATAATTTTCTCATGGTTTATGTCATCCTAAAAAGTCAAATGGTTATATTCAGTCAGATACATTCAAATTTAAATATTTTCTCCAAGAAGAATTTTAAGATAGTATTATAGTAAATAAAAATTCTATGCCTCCAATATTTCTTGGAAACATATCGTGTTCTAGCGACATAACCCAAAAGTACCTCTATTCAGAAACGCATCGTACTTTTCTTGTCAAACTTAACTTTGTTGTAATGTAGTATGCAGGGCACTTTGAAAACAAAAATTAGATTAGAAACCGCCGCCTCTTAAGGCATACTTTTTTTAGGTCTTACATAGGGTACATTGGTATACAGAACAAATGTCATCTTTAATTGTCTCATTGTCCCGTCCATTACATACATTATTATAATAATCTTAAAGCACCTGTTACCAGCATTATCTGTTTTTTATGGTTTTCATAAAACATAGCGATTACCGATAAAAATTATACGAAAACTTGATAAATAACTTTTTTTTCAACTGAAATATACTGGTTTTCGGTGGAAAAATGTTACTTTTAACTAAAAATGAATATACGCGATACTCAGATGATCTTTTTTTTTTTATATTTTTGTAGGATAATTCACCACTATGTTGTACTTGAGAGAGGACATTCTTGAAAAATCCTCAAATTTCTCTGCAATTTTGTTCCTTCTAGAGTTAAATTCACAAATAAAACCCTGTATTCTTATCTTTCAGGTTGGTATATTAAAAAGGGATTATTAGTATGGCAATATTAATTAACGCTTGTTTTTTTTTTGTCGTATGAAGAGTTGAAATTTTTTTTTTCCACTCCAATGGTTGCGATGCAGGGGGTCGGGTTTCATCATAATCTTTCAGGGTAGCTCAGGTTTGATTGCATGTACTAAGGTTAGTGCTCTTTGCAATCGGTTTCAGGTTTGACACGCCCCCCCTCAGGTTAGTTCAGGTTTCTCAAACACAATTTATTGTGCTACAGCACCCAAAATCTTAATTCCAGTCACCTAACTTATTCACAATAAATTGTGTTTGAGAAACCTGAACTAACCTGAGGGGGGGCGCGTCAAACCTGAAACCGATTGCAAATAGCACTAACCTTAGTACATGCAATCAAACCTGAGCTACCCTGAAAGATTATGATGAAACCCGACCCCCTGCATCGCAACCATTGGAGTGGAAAAAAAAAATTTCAACTCTTCATACGACAAAAAAAAAACAAGCGTTAATTAATATTGCCATACTAATAATCCCTTTTTAATATACCAACCTGAAAGATAAGAATACAGGGTTTTATTTGTGAATTTAACTCTAGAAGGAACAAAATTGCAGAGAAATTTGAGGATTTTTCAAGAATGTCCTCTCTCAAGTACAACATAGTGGTGAATTATCCTACAAAAATATAAAAAAAAAAGATCATCTGAGTATCGCGTATATTCATTTTTAGTTAAAAGTAACATTTTTCCACCGAAAACCAGTATATTTCAGTTGAAAAAAAAGTTATTTATCAAGTTTTCGTATAATTTTTATCGGTAATCGCTATGTCTTATGAAAACCATAAAAAACAGATAATGCTGGTAACAGGTGCTTTAAGATTATTATAATAATGTATGTAATGGACGGGACAATGAGACAATTAAAGATGACATTTGTTCTGTATACCAATGTACCCTATGTAAGACCTAAAAAAAGTATGCCTTAAGAGGCGGCGGTTTCTAATCTAATTTTTGTTTTCAAAGTGCCCTGCATACTACATTACAACAAAGTTAAGTTTGACAAGAAAAGTACGATGCGTTTCTGAATAGAGGTACTTTTGGGTTATGTCGCTAGAACACGATATGTTTCCAAGAAATATTGGAGGCATAGAATTTTTATTTACTATAATACTATCTTAAAATTCTTCTTGGAGAAAATATTTAAATTTGAATGTATCTGACTGAATATAACCATTTGACTTTTTAGGATGACATAAACCATGAGAAAATTATTTTATTCTCATTTTGGCAACCGAATTATACCTTGAAATAAGATGGTATTAGATAGAAAGTCACGCTAAAAATGCATCTAGCATTTTTTTTGTATTTTTATAAATTTTGACCGACACATCACAAATTTTGCCTGACCCAGCAAGGAAATATGAAATTTTAACTAAGTAGCTCATAGTGTAGGATTTCTGATTGCTTACATTAATTTTAGCTGTCTCTCTTATAGGACTAGAATTGTATTCCCCTAACGATTCAGTACAGACAAAAAGAGCGAAATAATAATTTTATTTAACCTGCTAAACAATAGGAAAGCAAGCTAAATAGGCAAGATGATGGGTTTTGTGAGGAAAGACGACGATTTTTTAGTGTCAAGGATGTTTTAGGCTCCGATATCATTAATATTTTCTGAATACTAACGCTATATTACTTTCAAACGCAGGCTCGTTTGAGACGATTGGCGAATAAAGATGAATTGACCGTAAATAAAAATATAGGATCTCTGTAACATACATAGGTAGATTATTGAAACATACATTTAACTAATGGTATATTATCAAAACTCATTTAAACATTATATGGTAACACATTTAATGTCTATTAAGTTGAGGCATTGGCCATTAATGGTTTAAGGAAATCTTTTTTAGTGTAGAAATGTGGTAATTTTTATAATGTGTTGAATGGTTAAACTGGTATTCTTGAGTTTATTTTTGATAAGATAGTCTGTTTTCTTTTTAGATATCTCTGGTTTAAAATTTTTTTAGTTCTATTAAATTTAATATACTGAATATGTCAAGTATGCAGCATGTCCCGCATGTATGGAATATAAAACGGGACAATTTTTGATATATTAAATCCATTGATTTGTATCGAAGTTACTAAGTTTTTTATTTCTTGAACCTATGTATTTTATTTAAAGCAAGTTACGCAGACAAATAATTTTTTATTTTTATTATTTTTCATTAGAAAATTTCCGTTCTTTCACTAACCGCCGTCATAAATACTATTCTACTAATTATAAATGATAATTTGTTTGAATCGATTCTCGTAATTGCCTATTTATTAACAATTGCGTTACATATTAATTTATCTCCCGCGAGCGCGACGTGCTACACGGCGTACCTCGATACCCATCCCTCGCCAAAAGATATAGATTCGACCGCTAGACGGTTAACTTCTCACTTCTTTCGAGATTGTCGACCGTTGGGGTGCTTTGCTCGATCCGAGTTCTCCGAACCCCGAAGAAGTACGACTGGTGCCGTATTAGCCTATTGACTTGGTGAGTATATTTCCATTTAACCTTTAGGGCTTCGCGGTTGAAACTTGTTGTTTGTCTTGTACGCCGTCTTAGTGATCTCTTTTTATTCTGCTACATGGGCCATTAAAAAATATATTTAGCCAACGGCATATTATCAAACTATCTTTAAACATTACAACTTGGTACATTTTTAATTACAATACTTAAATGCATGTTTTCTTATGAGCTTATGAGATGCATTATCAGTAAAATGTTACGGGAAACTCATCTTTTCATGTAGTTTCCCCTTATATTTAATTATAATGCACTTAGAATCTACTGACGTCCTCTCTACTTTTGAGAATAGTAAGATAGTGGAGTTAAGTTATATGCCAGGCCGCCTAGCTGTGAAGCAATCTTACGCAGTCTGAGGAACCTCTTTTTTATTCTGTTATACGGCTCACTGGAAAATGTATTTAACTAATGGCATATTATCAAAATCTCTTTTAGTATCAAACCCTAATAAATTTAAGCCATAAATAGATGCTTTCTTATGTGTCTTATGCATTGTTGATCAAATATTACAAGAAACTCATTTCTGCATATAGTTTCCACTTATATTTAACGATTATGCTATTAAGATGTATTGAAGAATATATTAGAACCTATTGACATCCTCGCCCGCATAGAGTATAGTAAGATTATGGAGCTACGTTGTAACACCTGTGTTCAAAGCAGGCTGCGTAGCTGTGAAGCAATCTTACGCTGTCTTAGGAACACCTTTTTTGTTCTTTTATACAGCACATAAAAGAGTTATTTGGCTTGGTTGTAGTACTGTTTTAAAGAATGTGCTAGTCATTTAAAATATATTATATTGTTTCTCTTGCTCTTTTATACATTTTTTTTTTGCTGGTGTCTACGAACTTTTTTTTTCCATTGTAAATAATTCAATTTTGAGAATTGGGCCAATAATTTAAGTAAATCATGCATTTCGCATTTTTCATATTTACTTATAGATTTAATACGATGGTTGATGAGGCACGATGACTGCATGGAGGTTGCGGTCTTATTAAGATATAGCCCACCATAACTAGTAGATAAGTTTAATTTTCAAAGTGGTATTATAGACTCTCTTTTTTTTTCAGATACTTCGTTTTACATGAGTTTAATTAATCGAACTTATACGAACTTTGCCGAATACTACTAGCTACAGTCTATAAAACATTTCAACCAATTTATATTATTTTAGTATCGCTCTGACTGTTACAGAGGAAAGACCTGTCTAGAGTCTAACATATAAAAATTAATCAAGATGTCTTTTGCCGATGGTCTTGTTGAAGATTTAAATAAATTTTTTTTGGATGCCAATTTGAAGAATAATAAAACAGCTGTGAATATCGGAGTTAAGCGATGTTATAAAGCATCAAAATTAATTTCAACGGCTCTTAAAAATTCTACATCTATTGCAGAAAAGCAGCATCTTTTAACGTTATTAGCCCGGGTAAAAAGCTTTACGGCGATTATTAGAGCATTGGAAGTAACCGGGTTTGGATATGCAGAACGAAAGGAGACAGCAACACATCGTGTTAAATGGGATGACTTACACTCAGCATTTAAATCTAGAGTCAGGACTGGAATAATCACAAACCTGAAAAACACCGATGCTAAATCGTTCCTAGAAGACTGTGCACCCTTACTTAAAAGAAGAATTCAAAATTGTTTAAAAGTTGATAATTCCTTTAAGGTTAACGCTGTGCTATGTGGAGAGTTCCAAGTTACTAAAGACAGTCTAACTCTAAGTGAATATAAATATCTTAATTCAAAGAATGCTGTTATTGACCAAAATACTAACTTCGATGAATGGTTTCTAGAAAATGTGCAAGATCAGTTGTTAACTAAATTGGAGGAGTTTCAGGAAAAAGATAGTGGTTGGGCTTTAAAGAAGCTAGTAAATTTGACAGTATCTATAAATAAGTATAATCCTCTTCGTGTAGGTAGTTATATTAAGCTACCTCCTTTCATTCAAAACAAGCAAGCTTGTATCAATGTACAAAATAATGATAATATGTGTTTTGCATGGGCTGTGACGTCAGCTTTATATCCTAATAAGTACAATTATAACTTGCCGTCATCATACCCAGATCCTAAGACAGTACTGAATTTGAAGGGAATACAATTTCCTATGACTTTGCGACAAGTATCTAGATTTGAACACCAGAATTATTTATCAATAAATATTTATCGGCTGGAAAAATATCGAAATAAGTTTAATGTTATCCCAGCTTATTTAACAAAAGCCAGAGTAGAAAAACATGTAAATCTTTTATTGGTACAGGATAAGTATTATGATACAGATGATGATGAAATAGACACAGATATTTTCTCTGCTAAGCAGCATTTTGTGTGGATAAAAAACCTATCTCGCTTAATGTCAAAACAGCTCAGTAGTCATGAACAAAAAAAGTATATTTGCGACCGTTGTCTTCACTTTTTCTATTCTGAAGAGAAGTTAAATAAACATATTCAAGATTGTGAGATGGTAAACAATGGTGCAGTGCCTAAAATTCCAACAGAGGAGCAAAAGTGGGTAGAATTCAAAGATTTCAAATTCAAGGAAGAAGCCCCCTTTATAATTTATGCGGACACTGAATGTCTTCTGGATCCAATTGAAGATGTTGGAAGTAAAGCAACTTTAAACTACCAAAAACACATTCCGTATAGCGTGGGGTTTTATGTTAAATGTTCATATGATGATACTCTCTCATTTTATAAGTCGTACACTGGACAAGACTGCATGCAATGGTTTGTTAAGGAACTTGTTAGTTTTGCTGAAGACGTTGAGACAGTTTTTTTGTGTGATTTGCCCATGGAAAATCTTTCTGCTGAACAAAATCAGATTTTATATAGTTCCAAGCTGTGTCATATTTGCGAAAAACCATTCTCGTCTGACGACATTATAGTTCGAGATCACAGTCATATCACTGGTAAAATAAGAGGGGCAGCTCATGAAAAATGTAATCTTAACTTTCAAGATAGTCATACAATACCCGTTCTTTTCCATAATATGAGTTCCTATGATGGTCATTTGGTATTAAAGGCATTGGCAGAGGTACCAGGAAAAATCGATATTTTACCTGTGAACAAAGAGAAATATATTTCATTTACGAAAAATATTCCAGAAAATTTGGTGCAGTTAAGATTTATAGATAGTTTTCGATTTTTGGCTTCTGGGTTAGATAAGTTAGCATCATACTTATCAGATTATCCAATTCTTAAATCTGAATTTGCGGAGCTCTCTGAAGATCAGTTTTCATTGCTCTGTAGGAAAGGAGTATTTCCATATGATTTCATGAGCAGTTGGGATAAATTAAGCGAAACCAAATTGCCTTTAAAAATTCAATTCTATAACAGATTGAATGACTCTCTGATAAGCGATATGGATTATGCTCATGCGCAAAAAGTCTGGAACTCTTTAGGTTGCAAGACAATGCAAGATTATTCTGATCTTTATCTTAAAACTGATATTTTGCTTCTAGCAGATATTTTTGAAAAATTTCGCAAGACATCTTTTAAAACCTACGGCATTTCTCCTACACATGCGTACACCTTGCCGGGGTATGCTTGGCAATGCATGTTATTTCAAATGTCTAGAACAAGTCAAGTAAAACTCGAACTGTTGACCGATTTAGATATGATTATGTTTGTTGAAAAAGGCATAAGAGGGGGATTAAGTCAGTGTTCTAAGCGATATGCTGAAGCCAATAATAAGTACATGCCTTCATACGACGCTAATAAAGAGGAGTCATATTTGATGTATTTTGACATAAATAACCAATATGGTTGGGCAATGTCTCAATATCTGCCATATGGATGCTTTAAATGGCTTTCTAGTGAAGAAATTAACAGTCTTAATGCAGTCAATGTCTCTGAAGAAGCTGACACAGGATATATCTTAGAAGTTGATTTAAAAATTCCCTTCGAACTACATAATAAATTTTCAGACCTTCCACTTTGTCCAGAACATCAAAAACCTGAGGGTGCTAATAATATAAAACTTCTGGCTACCCTGCATGACAAGGATAAATATGTCATTCACTATAGGAACTTAAAGCAGGCATTAGCATTAGGGGTGCAATTAAAAAAAATACATAGGGTGCTGTCATTTAGTCAATATCCGTGGTTAAAGCCATATATTGATTTGAATACTAGTCTAAGACAGGCAGCTAAAAATGAATTTGAGAAAAATTTATTTAAGCTTATGAACAATGCTGTATTTGGAAAGACTATGGAGAATGTTCGGAATTATTCCTCAGTGAAATTAGTTATGAATTGGGAAGGACGCTATGGAGCCGAAGCTTTAATATCAAAGCCTGAATTTAAAACATGTACTATAATAAATGAAAATTTTGTAATTATCGAACTTGCAAAGTCAAAAATTTATTTCAACAAACCTATCTATGTAGGAATGTCTATTCTAGATATAGCCAAAACTACCATTTACGATTTTCATTATAATTACATGCTGCAAAATTTCTCTAATTGCAATGTCCTTTATACCGATACCGATTCGCTAATATATGAAATTAGAAATATAGATATTTATGAAGTCATTAGAAGAGACTGTCAACAATATTTTGATACATCTGATTACCTTGTGGACAACATATATGGAATTCCAAATGTTAATAAAAAAGTTCTTGGAATGATGAAAGATGAGAACAATGGGCGAATTATGACTCATTTCATAGGGCTAAGATCTAAAATGTATGCTACAAAAGTGCATTTTACCTTTGACGAAATAGAACAAGAAAGATTGAAACTGGCGGTGACTGGTAAACAACGACAAGAAATTGAATGTTATCTTTCGAAAAAGGGGTTAACAAAAAAAATTAAAGGTATTAAGAAGTCGGTAATTGAAAATCAAATATCATTTGAAGATTATGTTAAGTGTCTGCAAACATTTACGGATAAACAGATTTCACAGAATTTAATAAGATCCAAAAATCATGATATATATAGTGTAAAACAAAGTAAGATAGGTTTAAGCCCTCATGATGATAAGAGACGAATTTCAAAATCCTCTGCTGACACGATTCCTTGGGGACATTGTTCGATAATGGAAGGCTAGTCAAAAATATATTTTACCTAACAATCAATCTAACTTTTCCAGGAGTGTATACTCCTAAACATGTTTATCTACAAGAATATAGACAAATACATATTTAAAATTAAAACAGATCACAAATAATTTATAAATTCCCAAATTAATGTTATAAGTTTGAAAATGATTAATAAATTACCACATGAAATTAAAAAATGTCATTATGGGTAAAAATAAAATTACTTGTTGTTTCACTATTTATTCAGTTACTGGCACGCGTGTTTCGACTCTTTCGGATCATTTTCAAAGAAGTTATTAATTATTATTATTTTTACCCATAATGGATAATATACGGTTTCACCATGAATGTAACCCAACGCAAGTTAATTACATTAAAAAATGTCTATTATTATTATTCTGTTTAAGAGCCAGCTCAAATCATTTTTTATCTTATTTCTGGTGACATTCGATTGTTAATTGGTTTCTAAATGTTAAAATAATTAAGCGAATATGTAGATATCTATAACTGTTTGAAAGGATTTGTATTTGTGCCAAGTACCTACGTGAAACTATTTAAACCTTGTTATCACTTAGTTTTAAGTTTAGGTTGTAAGTATTACACTATTGACCATTCCTATACAATTTGTAATTATTGTCATAGGTATATATTACAGAACAGATGGGGATATTATGTTGATATGCAAATATAATTTGGAAAAAAAAAAGGAATAATAAGTATATTGTGTATTTTATATCTGTAAAAATGTTCAAAGAAATTATTTGTGTAGTAGGTAGTGTCAATAAATATATATTATTTAAACATTGTTAGTTGTTTTATTTAAAAATATTTCTCGTAACGACGAGTGTCGTATGTGCAAAATGAGAATTCTGGGAAAATGGGGTAGGTTAACACATTTTTTTTTGTTTTAGTTACCTTTTGCATTATGCTATTCTTTTCAGATACAATTTATTTTTGGGGGTATTTTTTGATATAAATTTATTGGTAGGTAATAGTTTCAGAATGCAAACAAAATATTTTGTTGTTATAAAATACACTTACGGCGTTTTAAATTATTATACCTAGTTCACCCTGCTAAAAATCAAACAGAAAAATCCTTACTGTTGAGACAAGTACTTACTATATGGTATTTTTATATCCGAACTAATTTGCATTGTATAATTAAGGTAAAATAATTAAATATGCACAGTAAATCTGGCTCATGGATGCATTTTAATTATTTGGGTGCAAAATCAATAAAAAAAAAATGTGTACTTGCGTAGGTATCTACTGCTAGATAATGTGGCAGCATTCAAATGCCAAAAACCTACCTACATAAGGAAAAAACACTTAAGACTTTCTAAGTTAGGTACCTAAGTATATGCATAGAGGAGGATAGGTAGGTAATACATTTTACCCATAAAGCAATTGAGGAAATTTAGAATATAATTTTCGTAACTGTTAGATACAGTAATATTTATTACCTTTTGTCTGTTATATCTGATTTTATAACTTACAAATGCAAAATATTAACTTAAGATTTGAAAAAGGTTTAAATGCCTATAGGGTGAAAATACTGCTTTCTTAAAAGCGAAAAACGGATTTCGCACCACCAAAATTACCATAAAACTGTAGGTAGGTACGTATATCTATAGGTACCCACCTACTTAGTAGGTAACTAAAAATTGATCAAATTGCATTACGGCACTTCTTTTTACGACGCAGTATAATATAACCGTGGTGTGATGTTAATCTTATTTGCACGTTTTCTTGAAAAACTAATAAATTTTATATCTGCTGTTTCTTATATTTTATTGTGTTGCATCTAACAACAGCACAGTTTGACGATATTTATTGTTCATATTATGTACAATTTTATTGTAAATAAAAAAATATAAATTGTTTAAATCAGCCTAAACTGTTACGTTTTACTTCGATTACCAAGCTGAAACGCGTTTGTAAAGATAATAAAGAAATACTCGTGGGTAACATCTGCGCCCCTGCGCGACCGATACGGAAACGCGTCTGCATTGTAAGCATATCATCCACCACGAATAACATTTACCGCAAGACAACGTAGCTCAATGGTTAGAGCGTAGCCTGCATGTGCCGATGGACGCGGGTTCTATCCCCGAAGAAACCAGCTTTTTTTCTGCATTGATCGTCAACTCTCAGAAGACAGTGGCATATTATGGGTAGTTAGTTTGGAAGAGGTTGTATGAGTTAATAATTTTGACGTCGCGACGCCCTCCGAGGGGGCCCAAATGTTTAGTACGCCCCTGACCCGGCGTCGGTTCGTTTGAAAAACAGAATGGACCTTAAATTTCCTTATGGAGATTTACATGTAAAAAAGCTCAACTCTAATCCCGGAACGCCTTAGATTATCTACTACTCTCCTTATTATTTCCCTATCTCAACAAAAAGTTATAATATTTTTAAACTCCGACATACCAAGGCACTGAAGTTTGTTTGGAAGTTAGGTAATACCCGAAGGTTTCTTACTTGCAACATACAGGGTGGGCGAAAAAATACAGGTATTTTATTATTTAAAAAAATGTAGGACAGTAAATTCTAAATTTTTTCATTAAACATACCTCATATAGGTATAAAAATCTAATGTATTAAGATCGGGTGATCTCCGAGGCCAGCAAAAGTGACTTGAGGCATAACACTGCATGACTAAAAGCTTGTTCAAGGAACTTTTTCAATTAAATGCTAATAAGTCAAAAACTTGACCACTTAGATATATAAATATGGTATCCATAAATATAGAAAGACCAAATTTCAGCATTGTTTCAAATCAGTAATAATATACAGGGTGTTCATTTGAAAAAATCTACTTTTAGATATTATCCAAAATACCTGTATTTTTAGACGACCCTTGATATTGCAACTAACTTTAGTACCTTAGAATGTCAGAGTTCAAAAATATCATGTTTTTTGAAAAAAAAATGGAAATTAATTAATATCTCGAAAACGGTAACAGTTAATATCGCAGCTAATCATTTTTTTAAGGGCTCTGTACCTTAGAGCTTTCAACTCTTTTCTTTACAATCCCAAAAATTTAGACAAAGCAAATTTCGTAATAAGCCTGTAATCTTGCAGCGCACAATGCATGTTTTTGTCGAATTGTATTAGAAGTTGCCCATCTACAGCTATATTTATTCTCGGTCGACTTGAAATAATCGGACGAAGGCAGGATTATGGTACACTGAGAGAAAGTTCGGTTACGAAAATAAGAATTGAAAGGGTACGAGGAAGTTTCATAATTTACAGACCCTTGGTAAAGGGCCAAGGTGGCATTAATTCCAAAAACTGGGAAAGATCTGACGTTGGCTGCCAGCTACAGACCAATATCTAAGTCTGCTATCGTGTTTAGGCAAGGTTGTTAAAAAATTGATACTAAATCGGATAACCGATTTTGTATAAAACAACGACGTATTACCACCGGAGCGGTTCGGTTTTTGAACTGTTCATTGCGCTAGACAACACGACTGGCCTCCAACATCCTAAGAGGCTTTAATCGTCACATGTCAACAGGAGCAGTCTTTCTTGACGTTTCTAAAGCTTTTGACAAAGTCTGACACGACGGGCTTGAACTAAAATTAATAAGGGCAGGCACTATATCATAACTTGAGGACAGGACCTTTGCAGTATCGTCTGAAAATACAATTTCAACAGAAAAATCAAAGTAGTGGTCCCATAAGGGTCATCCCTGGCGCCGATTATTTATAATATTTACACAGCGGACATTCCACACATCAATCAGACACAACTATATCTGTTTGCGGATGATACTGCAATAACTGCCACCGCAGGAGTGCCCTGAAGAGTGGTCGAAAGTTTGCAACAGCACGTACTTGTGCTGCAGAAATGACTTAAAGCCTGGAGACTAAGGCTCAGTGAGGAGAAAACGCAGGCAATATTCTTCTCGAAGGAAGGACCTGAAATAAGGGTTAAAGTTAATAATAAACCAATTATATGGTCAAACAAAGTAAACTATTTTGGCTTTGTCTTCAATAGGCAACTTACCTGGAACGAAAACGTTGACGAAAGAGCCGTAAAGGCACAGAGACAATTGGGTGCAGTGTACCTGTTAATTTGTAAGAACAGCAAAGTCATAAACGAAACGAAAATGACAATATACAAGATACAAGACAACTATCAGATCAGTACTAGCATACGGAACACCATCATGGTGTACAGGAAACAAGACAAGACTAAAAAAACTACAAATCTTACAAAACAGGACAATTAGAATCGCACTAAGGGTACAAGAACACATACCAGTTAGAATACTACATGACGAAATGAAAATTGAAATGATTGAACAATACATGACAAAGACAATTACGAACTACCACAGACGCACAGACGTACCAACATACCATCACAGCCACAGCACACATACAAAATGCCGAAAGACCGGCTCCCACCCTGAATGCTGAATTAAAAGAAAAATATCAAAAAATCAACATAAAAAAATGGAGAAGATTGACTTTCAAGAGAAGAAGAAATGATTAAAGACAACAGCAATAAAAAAAGAACAAACAAAAAAGCTTCAAAAAAAGTTTTAAAAAGAAAAGTCTGCAGCAAATAGAAGTAAAAGCCAAGAAAGGCTAACTTAAGAAGCCAACAGTACAGAAGAGAAAGGAAGCAACTATGAATAATTAGAGGAATCCTGCATGATTGTCCATAGAGCTGTTAAAGATTTATCAAAGGCAAAAATATATTGAACTGCCTAGTTAATTGTTTTCAAAAGTGGGATATTATATTAGCAATTAAAACTACCTTAGTTTTTAAATTCGGGTTGTGCAATTTTCAGTAACTTAATTAAGAACTACCTCTTAAAATATCTCCGCAACCTTGATATACCTATCCATCATCTGAAACAATAATTTTAGACGCACGAAAAGGCATAAAAGTTGAAATTACAACGAATTGTTCTATTCATCTCGAAAACAATCACTTTTTCAATTAACTTATCGGGAAGCTGGTGATGAATTTTGCAATAAATTTTGAATGTTTTAAAGATAACACTTTATAGTTCCAGAAAAGTAAGAAATAAGCACGTTCTGGTATATTCTTTGCATCTTTTACGGCTGTTTTCATTTTAATTAGGTTTCGTAAGATTGGCCTTATCTCAGGTAGATTATTAAGGTGCATAGTAATAGTTAAAACGGCGACAAGTTGATGTAGTTTAATAATATTCGAATTGTTCTTAAAACGATGTATTGTAATAATTTTTATTAGGTGTACATTTATAATACTTAATTTTATTATTAAAATAATAATATCGTTGAAATAATTTAATTATTATAATTCAATTTTTTAATAAAATTATTTATTCTCAACTTACTATTACAGTTCATAACAGGGAATATAAACGTAGAATATTATTAACTGAAACAATAGATAAAATAATATTAGAATAATAATTTCACCATAAAATATCTGTTTCACAAAGTTTAAACAAGATCATTCTTCCAGAAATATTTTTGTTAGTTTATTTTCTAAATTGTTTTGTTACTTGAATATTTTTAAGAAACGTTGGTAATTGATTAGGGTAAAGTAGGGACAGATGACGCACCTTTTTTTAAAATAATCTACAATGGTTAATTTTGATTTAATTGGAAAATAATAGATAAACATAAGTTGGTTGTTAATACATTTATTTAAAAAAAGAAACAAATTAATTTAAGTTTATTCATTAAACAAAAAAAAAGAAAAAAAGAAAAAAATCTGTATTTGGCAATCTATCCCACATTGTATAGGTGGGACGACGCATCAGCTATGGGGCACATTGCTTATGAAAAACACATGAAATTAAAAGAAAAAATATTCTTAGGCTAGATTGTCCACCCATGCTTCCCTTTTTAAAATTGTTCTTTATTATGCGAAATCTTAAAGTTCGTTCGAGAATGTTATTTTCCCTAGCTGCTTGCCTAATGGGAACCTTATGAATAACTACAGCATCAGCAGCTTTACGGAGATCGTCTTCTGACCACTGACCCCTACTATTTTTCCTTGGGCCGTAAAATGTTGGCATTTTTATATTTTATCTAAAAAGAAAAAAACACACATGCTATTTACTTTCAACTAACCGCGTCATCTCTCCCAAATTAACATGCGTCGTATGTCCCAAAACCAAGGGATAGACGACGCACCATATTGTGATACATTCCTAAGTGTAAACTGAGCTTAAGTGACTGTAGGCACTCCCCAACCTAACCTATTTTTCGGAACATTACTCAATATTGTGTTAAAATCGCTATTTTTTCTTTTACAAACGTATAATTAACATTATTGAAAAACTTTGCGGTACTTACCAAACTATAAATTTATCATTACTACTTTATTTACGCATATTTTATCACTATTTTCACACTAACAAGTAGCGGATATTGAGAGCTTTTGACTAATATTTAAACCACCTGATTTTATGAAAAATCGCGGCTAATTTTAACGGTGCGTCGTCTCTCCTGCTGCGTCATCTGTCCCTACTTTACCCTATAAATATTAATTCCATTGAAAAAAATTGATCGTTTACCAAAATGCGGAGATGCTGGCCATTTGGTGTAAACCAAAGCCGTAAAACATAATTAAAAAAAAAAAAAAAAAAAAATGTATACTTAATGTTATTAAACTCTAATTGATTTTAATAATTTTATATTTGTATGTTTATTGTCTTTATTAATATACTAATTTTTAATTAATACATATGCTTGAGGTCTAGATATCTTCTTGGTCTATATAAACCTAACGCTGTTTCTATAAATGGTAAGTTTTGTATATCTACATTTAATATTTAATAACTTTATCTTGTAATTTCTGTCATGGTTTTAAATTAGTTCTACATGCAGAGCCTCCGATTGATATTAAATATTCGATTTATGCAATAAAGGCAGTCTATCTATAAATAGACATGTTGTTCAATCTTTTAGACCGTTTTTTAGAAGATGAATATTTTAAAACTAGGAATTATAGGAGGTGTTAGTTTACCGGATTTAAACTACGTAGGTATAGAAAACAGTTAGAAGTTTTATTTAAATTAGCATATATATTTTACGTCGTAGAAAAATATGACTTCGTTTTTGGATTGAATTTATATTAAAGCATGTTTCTCAAACACATAGGATCTGACGGCCTTGAAAGCATGAAGCATATTTTGGAAGAACCACGAAGATTATGCCGCCTTAACTTGGGGACAACATGTATAGTATCTATAGTGACATGAACGTAAAAGGGGATTTATGATGAGGAAGACAAGAATCTATACTTTTTAAATATGTTAAGGGAACGAAATGTCTTATTTCATAAAAAATTCCTATTAATGGAGAATATATTAGTTTTTAGGGTTTGAATGTGATAATTCCAACTTATATTTTCATCTAAATACAATCCTAAAAATTTAATTGTTTTTGTACACTTGATAATTTGGCGGTTAAAAATTGATTTTGAAATAAGTTTCTAATTTGAATTGCTCTTACGCATCAGCATGTAAGAGGATTTGTTAAAATTTAGAGTCAATTTATATGATTGAAACCATGCAAAAATAACATTTAAATCATATTTCTAATCATTACAAATACAGGGTCTTTCAGAAGTACGGTAGTAACTTAATGGGGTGTGACTCCTTATGATATTCTAAGAGAAAAATTCATATAAGCATGTGTCCGGAGTTGCCCCGTTTTTGATATACATGTTGTTAAAGTTTAAAGAAAAAAAAACGGTTTCTTATAGTTTTCTTTAATATCCTTTTCCCGGTTTTATTGAAATTTGGTTCGATTATTCATAATAATAAGGAGCTTAATTTGCCCTAACTAGATTAAATTTATTTAGTCCAGTGGCGTCCCGGGGAGGACCTCACCAGCAGGGGGAGCACCTAATCAATTATTGACGCAAAATGTACGCCACTGACTTTCTCCTAATTTTGATATTTTTTTCCGACTTACTAACTAATAATACAACTCTTGTCTTCCTAGAATTGTCCAGAGAAAAAATAAAAACCACTAAGCATGTACAAAAAAAAACCGATGTATTTCAAAGTTAATTAAAACATTTAAATTAAAAATAAAATTATAGTTTTAAATAATGATACAAAAAACAATGCAACAGTTAATCAAACCAAATGTTGAAAATGGTCATCTTTTGATAAAACGCAAGATTGCAACCAATTTTTCTTTTAAAATCTTTAACACCCTGTATATCAAAAACGGGGCGACCCCGGACTCATGCTTATATGAACTTTTTCTCTTAGAATATCATAAGGAATCACCCCCATAAGTTACATACCGTACGTTTAAAGCACCCTGTATATTACAGTCGTATTATCTGCAAATAGTTTAATATCCTCTTTTAAATTTAAATTTCCTGTTGAATTTATGTGAATTATTAAGAGGTTCGGCCCTAATATAGAACCTTGTGGTACTCCGCAAGTTATAGCTTTTTTATTGCTTTCATTAAGTATTTTCATTTTAAACGAATAAAATTGTTTTCCATCCCCCTCACGCAAATATTATACAGAGACTTCAATAATTTTTTATGATTAACAGTATCGAAAGCCTTGCATAAGTCTAGTAAAAACATACAACATTTTTTATTATTATCGACATGAGATTTAATTTTTGTTACATCTGCTACTGCAATTTCATTATCTCTAGATTGACGAGGACGTATTCTTTTATTCATATTTTTTTCTATGTATAGGGTGTTCCAAAATTAACGCACATTTTTATTTGTTAACAAGACACATTTATTTCTTGAAATATGTCAAAACTTCACTGGAACTAGAAAGAATACATATCACGATTAAGTGTGAAACACAATATCCGACAAATGTCCACCGCGGCTTTGCTGGCAGGCCCTTCCCTTTTGACAAAATTATTGATAACTATTTCACATATTTATGGACGAATTTCATCAATGACGCGTCGACGTTCCTCAAGTCAGGAATTGCGGCTGGTTAATTGGCATAAACACGAGATTTAAGAAAACACAGAGGAAGAAGCCGCACGGTGTTATATCGCAGGATCGTGGTGGCCAATTCTGATCACCATTGCGAGATATGACACGACCAGGAAATTTCAGTCGTAACGAGTCCATTGTTTTACGCGCCGTGTGACAGGTCGCTCCGTCCTGTTGAAACCATAAGTTTTTCACATTCATTCGGTCTAATTCAGCCTACAGAAACTCTTTTAACATTGCACGATAACGTTCGCCAGTCACTGTTAGTGCAGTTCCAGCCTCGTCTTTAAAGAAGTATGACCCAATTATTCCGCCGAACCAAAAACCGCACCAAACGGTGACTCGTAGAGGATGCATTGGTTTTTCGTAAATAACACGAGGATTCTCTTCCCCCCAAATTCGACAATTCTGCTTATTGACGTGTCCATTTAATTAAAAATGTGCCTCATCACTAAACAGGATTTTCTTTGAAACATCTCCGTCATTTGCCTCGCTTTCCAGAATCCAATTAACAAATTCACGGTGCAATCCATGATCTGCTGGCTTCAATTCTTGGGTGAGTTGGATTTTATAGGTATGCAAATGCAAATCTTTTGTCAGAATTCGCTGCATACTGCTTTTGGTAATGTTCATTTGCTGTGACCGACGGCGAATCGACGTGCCTGGATTCTCACCAACACTTTCCGACACTGCTGCAATATTTTCAATAGATCGAGCAGTACGCGGCCGCACTGTTGATTTTATGTTTTCAACTGAACCACCTTGTTGAAATTTCTTGATCAATCTTTGCACTGTCGTATGTTTTGGAGCAATATTTCTTCCAAAAATGCCACGATATTTAAAATGTGCGTATATTTTCGAACACCCCTTAGTTTAAATAAAATAAATGCCAATTTCTACACCACTGATACTATGAAAAGACAATCATCATCATCAAGATATCTTAGACAGATTATATTTGAAGTGCTTTTCAACGCATCCTTTAAAAGGTATTATTTTACACGGTGCGGTTTCTAAATTCTTTTCAGTTTTGTCTTCTTCAGTTGTCTTTCAACTCCTCAATGAACATCCTGGCCATTCATAAGATAAATCTAATTGAAGAATACAGAGGAAGTACGAAACTGGGTGTAACTTCACCTTCTTAAGCAAAATAGTAATTTGGGGAAATTGATCCTTTAAAATATAAATGATATAAATTATACACTACCTACCAAATAAGAGGCATGCCTGTTTTTTGCTGACAATTGCGGACTTAGTTTTTTATTATGAAATTGTATTTGCCTTAATCCTTTGAATATTAGAGTACCTAGCTACACAAAAGTACCGCTCATCCGCGTGTCCCGCTCATTTAAGAAAAAAAATTCTATCATTTTATCAACTTAACCCAAAATCATTGTTAATAATAACGAATAGATATACACTGTGGCTCAAATTATAGGAGTACATTTTTTAATTGCGAATATTTTTTTTCGTTTTGCACTGATCTAATTTATTTTTGGAGTGTTGATGAACTGAAATCGTCTTAGTAAAATGTGTAATTTTTATCAGAATATTTTGAACAGGGCCGGATCGACTATTTTTTTTTAACAAACGTGCGCTTATGTTTGTTGCAAACGGAAACTGATTTACTTAAATTTCAGATGATACGTTTTTTTGGTAGTTTAACTATCGAAAATTCTCCAGTGTAGGTCTCATTGTGAAAGATTTTAAAATTCAAGAAATACAATTTATTTTGTTCAATTTTAATTAACAAATTTAATAATATTAACAATTAATGATATCAAGACTAACTATCACTTAAAATCGAAAGTAGTCTAAATATGTACAGGATAACATTATGAATATGACCACCATGATTTTCTATGACCGATTGCAGTCGCCTTCACCATAGGTCAATAGCTGCATTGATTATATGTCCTGGTTAAAATTATTCCAACAGAACTGTAACCTTTCCTTTAGCTCTTCGATGGTGTTAACTAACCTAAACCTTTGACCATTGTGAACATTTGCCTATAAAATTCCCCATATGGAATAGTCAACAGGGTTTAAGTCTGGACTATTGGGTGGCCACATCTCCGGTTCGATGTAATCGGGTCATTGCTCAAACAAAAAGATGCTTGTACTTCGAGAGGTATGGGAAGGAGCACCGTCTTGTTGGAACACGTAATCGTCGTAGATTGCTTCAATTTCAGGAAGCAAGTGATGTCAAATTTGTTGCTGATACGCGTCCGAGTTGAGTTTTACTCCGGCATTTACAACAATGAGACTTGACTTCACCAATTTGGAAACTGCCACAGAGACCATTACGCCAGGTGAAAGGTGACTTCTCTCGATTTTCCAAGGGGATTTCCCACTTTACTCGCACCTTTGCGTATACCCGATTATTTTGTGTATTCTTTGGCGGCCCCAAGTAAAACATCTTCTCATCTGAAAACCATATATTTGCGATATTTTCCCAAGAACGGAATCTTTGTAGTAATAGATTACATCTTTCTAATCGTTTCTCCTTCACATTGGCATTAAGTTCTTGACAGTTAACTTTTTTAAAGACTTTAAGTTGGCAATTATTTTTTATAAATCTTTGAACTGTAGAACGGTGAATTCTTGTTCTTTTCGCTATTTTTCTGGTACCTACAGATTTTTCAGGTCGTACATTTCCTATAATATTTCTTACCATGGTAATATTTCCTTGAGATCTTGAAGTTTTCTTCCTTCCCCTTCCGACTTTTCATTATTTTCTCTAAGATATCTTAAAAACTTTCCAACTGTTCCACCAGCATACCAATTTTTTTCAGGAAACTCCTTCACAATTTTTTTTGACCGGTAATTATGTTTTTGTCGAAAATATTTGATAAGAAATTGATCCTTTTCACTTAAGACTGCCATTGTGTACGGATTAGCTGTCACGAAGCGTACAAAACATCAAAAATAACATTGTTTATTATTTTAATAACAGTCATGGATACTCTGATATTTAATAACAGTCATGGATACTCTGATTTAATAACGGTCATGGATGCTGCGATCATGGTTGTGTTAAACAAAATAAATTGTATTTCTTTAATTTTAAAATATTTTAGAAGAATTTTCAATAGTTAAACTACTAAAGAAACGTATCATCTGAAATTTAAATAAATCAGTTTCCGTTTGCAACGAACATAAGCGCATTAAAAAGTGCAGTAATTTGAGCCACAGTGTAGATAATAGTTATTTATGATCTTAGCGTTAAAAATGTCTGAAGGGTTAAATCACTCGCTCTGATCACTATTTCATTCTCAGAAAATCATACAATATTTTATTTACAAACACTAGTAAACTAAAATTAACACGAAAATTGATTTGAAAAAGTAGTTTAAGCCTTCAGTGGAGTTAAAAAGATGAAGTAAGGTAGACACAGTATTTCTCTACAAATTTCTATTTATTTTATAGAGCAAAACAAGAATTGATAGCACAAGGTATATCCCTATATGTTTCGACAATGTAAACAGTCATCTTCAGAAGTTAGTGGCATAGATCGAATTGAACAGTGATAATATGTGGTTAAAGATTTACGCGGACATAACTGAGTGAGTAGGCTTCAGTTAAAAGGAAGGAAAATTTTTAGTGTTGATTATGGTTCTTGACCAATGTAAATTATAAAATGTAAAAATTAAAAAGTTAATTTATTACCAAAAATTAATACTAAATTAAAACTAAAATCCTGTAAAACCGAACTAATCGTCTTCTTTTTTACGATTAGACAGAGCACTGCAAGATTAATCCTATATGGCGCCCTGCGAGCAGTGCGTGTGCGCAGGAAATGATTCACGTTGGTCTTGAATTTTTGGAGATTATACTCGTTGGGGAACACAACCTCAGGGATGTCGTTCCAGAATGATGACGTTCTTCAGATGAAAGAACTTTTATATAGTGTCATTCAGGGGACACTAAGCTGAACCACGTAAGGGTGGGCTGCAATAGCTCGTCGTGTCGTGCACCGCTCTGGGTGGAATCAAGCGGGCAACCTCAGTTGAGCACTTGCCATAAAAATATTTGTAAAACAAACTCCAGTCGCCAACGTGCCTTCGATGTTCAAGGCTTTCCAGGTTGTTTGTCAGATCATGGTCACTGATCAAGCGGGTGGCTCTTCTTTGAATGGAATCTATCAATCTCAGGGAATGTTTAGGAGCAGAGCCCCAAATATGCGATCAGTACTCCAGCGATGGTCGAACTTGGGCTTTAAAGAGCATCAAAAAGGAAAAGAATTCCAAGCTTCTGCGAGGCTGCCTTAGCAGTATCCGCAATGTGACTATCCCAATAAACATTTTCCGTAACTTATAGTAACACCAAGTTATATAATGGTTATATAAAGGTAATAGAGGTATATAAGAAGGTTTCGGAGTTTTATAATCTGTGCCTTTAGATAACCTATTGTTATAACGGGTTTATAAAATTACTATAACCTACAAGTATAGAAGAAGGGAACGTAACTCTTTCCATCACCATTTTATAAAACTTGTAGTAATCGTTACCAATGGTTTTATAAACAGGTTATATAAGGTTTACCGTAACCTCATTTATTCAACTTAAATACTTTTAGTTATGTAGAAGTAATATATTATTCACCATAATAAAATCTGGAAAATAGTAGTGTTGGGTATGGTATATTATAAAACTCTTGGTGATATATCAGTAACGACCGCTTCGTCTATACAACTTCGCAAACAGAAGTAGCACAAATTACCCCAATAAACCTTCCTGTTTTTGTTTATTAAATGGCCGTATGTCATATTTAAACGCAAACGCCTAAAGTTTTTGATATTTCTCGTTTTTCACAATGAATAATTGGAAAAAAATAAAACACAGCACTTCATTTCGCCGTAAAACTTCGAAAAACTTTAGGCAAATTTTAAATCAGATTCCTTAACCAGGATTATTAGTGGACATAACCTGAAAATCCGTTCGCAGTGTCAAGTTAAAAAAATAATTTCTACTGCAGATGCAAGTCCATGTAATGTCTTGGAAGATGTTCCAACCAAACTGTATGTGGAAGAAAATACTGAGACCATGGAAGAAGCCATTTCTATGAGCTTTTTACTGATCGGGCGAATCGTGACGCGTAATGAAAATTCGTTCGACCGTTGTCAATAATTTTGCTGCTTTAATAATAATAATTTAACTCTTATTTTTAATAAATGTCTTCGATTTGGAGTATTTTTATTAGCAGTTTAAACCATTACGTACGACTAATAAACACACTCGATTTTTCTGATACTAGAATAACGAAGGTTGCCTATCTAAAAGATACTGTAAGTAACATAATGGTGTTAAATGTCACTATTCGTTATATAAGGTCACCATGGGTGATATTATGCATTCCAACGTTTATATCGTTACTACATTGATTCCGCCATGATTGTTTAGTTAAATTTAGAAGTATTAAAAAGGGACGTTACAAAAACACAAAATTTAACAACAATCAATACGAAATAAGCGCTTACCTATCCAATGGTGGCATATACTAATAACTTTTGGTATTAAATCGTCGTAAAATTAAAAAAAAATATATATATATTTAATTTATTATATTTTAATTTGATTATTATTGGGTATTTTAAGAGCCCCTGCATTTTTTGGAAGTATTTGTTCTATTTTTGTAGTACAAAACTGTTCCCACCTAAATTTTGGGTCATACGTGAGTACAAAGAATAAAATAAAACTACCAATATATCATTTCCTTTTACATTTATTATTGAATTTAGCGACTGCCATCTGTAATAGTCTTACAAAATCTGAACACCAATACCTATTTAGTATTGTGGAAACAGAAAAAGACCAATAATAATTAATAAAGTGAGTATAAGAGAGAGAAATATATGCCTTCAATAAAAAGAATTGACAGATAAGAAATGACATAACAGATCGAAGTGACGAAATTTTGGTAGCGGAAATATTTCGAGAATCTTTGTATGCAACGTTTATTACGGTAACCGAAACATATATACCACTAATTTATATAACTAAAGGTGTTAAGACGCGGTTATTTAGGATGTTATATAGTGCTTACTACAACCTTACTGTTACTTTTAGTTAGATAACTTACATTTATATAGCGTTACTAAACAAAGGTTTCCGCAACCTTTATAAACTCCCCATTTAAGCGTTTTAAGGGTTTTATAAGAGTAACAGAAATATTTCTATTACTAAATATATCACTGTAAGTTATTTAGGGTAGGTGATATAGCATTTACGGTAAATAATATAGAACCAAAAATGTTTATTGGGATACCAAGACGTATCACTATCCAAATTGACGCCCAATAAATTAATTGATGAAGCCAAGGGACATTTTTAGAAAAAACTGCGGCCTGGATTTATTTAGCATTAAATTCTACTTGGTTACTCTCATCCCAAGACAGAATATCTTCCTGATCTAAATACTAAAATGTTAGTATCACCTTAAACCGCTAGATAAAATACAGTGCGTCCATAAAGTCTTGCACAAATTCATTTAAAATTCAGGTATTTACTTTTTAAAAACGCTCGGACACGTCAATTAGTACTTTTGTTTGTGCATTTTTTAACGTAAAATGTTTTTATACAGGGTGTCGCACGTATGAGGTATGAGGTCATCAATAAATGTGTTTAAAATAAATTTTCAAACGTCAATATTTCGGAAACCGTGATTTCCAGAGGTGTTAAGTGTTCATCATAGAATTCAAAATTGATATAATATACAGGGTGTTCCATTAAAAAAAAACCTTGATGACCTCATACCTCATACGTGCGACACCCTGTATAAAAACATTTTACGTTAAAAAATGCGCAAACAAAAGTACTAATTGACGTGTCCGAGCGTTTTTAAAAAAAATAAGCCCCTGAATTTTAAATGAATTTGTGCAAGACTTTATGGACGCAGTGTATAATACTAGATCTTTTACCATTATCTGATCAACATTAATCTAATTTGCACAAGACAATATTTTCCCAATGCTTCCGAGGGACTGCTGAACAATACAAAGGTGGAGAAGGGACCAGCTATTGCAATAGCAATTTTAAACTAAAAACTCCGGACACATGTTCATATGAACTTTCTCCCTTAGAATATCATAAGGAATCATCCCTTTAAGTTACTTCTGAGACACCCTGTATATCAGAGCCGTATTTAATTTTTCAGAATTTTACGAAGAGTTTGTAACTTTTAATTGACTTATTAGCAAATAATCGAATTTCGTGTGCGAGCTCATCATACAAAGACATCCAAAGCAGTCTAATACGATTTTAATGTAAAATGAATAGGGGATTATTATTATTTGAGGGAAGCAATATTTATATGGAATATCCTATGACCAGTCTGGCGGTATACAGATTCCGTTATTAATTAGAACAAAACCAGTATATATAGGAACTACAATCACCTTTTTTAATTGCCCAAGCTAAATCTTCAAATCCACCCGTTTTCTTAAAAATCAATTCTTTAATATTAATGAAAATGACTGGGCTTAATTTACAAAATCATCAGGCAAACCATGCACATACTAATAAATTACTCTTGGGACTTACCACGTTCAAACCATAAAAGGGTATTTAATCCTTAATCGTATTCCTTTATTGACAAAGCAATAAGCAACCTAATACCTTTGTTCTTTGCAATTTAGAGTTATCTGAAAGAATATCTATAAGACTGCCTTTCCATGCGGGGATGCTAAGTTAGGAAAGGGGGGTGGCTTTTAAATCAGTGGACATGCGACGGACCACAGAAAAGGCCTAGCTAAGTTTAAGGCTCTATTTACATATAAATTCCTGCACGACCACTAAGTTTTCAAATAGTTCCTTAAATGATCCATTAGGTTTTTATTTCAATAATATAAAGAAAAATAAGCACCAATACAAGAATTTACAGTCTGTGCAGGTTGTTCCTTAATTTTTATCATATATGTATTAGTACTATATGGCGCCTTGCCCATTTAACCAATGTAAACGTAGTGAAGCCGAGGTGCCTTGTTCCGCCAGGGTCATTTCGCACAGTGCGCATGTGCGAGAAAAAGAAAATAGCCGTTTGTTTTAACGGAAAAAAGTGAGGTTATCACATTTGACTTTGACAACTGGACAGAAATTTGTAAACAAACATTAAAGTTCTTGACTTGTTTAAGATTTTGTATATTATTTCGATTGAGAAAAGAAAAAGAACGCAGGTAAACATATTAATAAAACTTTTATTAGATATTTTACAATTATTCTTAGAGTTTAACAGGTAAAATAACAGGTTTCTGTAGGATTCTTTGAAGTACTTGCAATTTTCGGTGAAAATAGGTAGGTACGTATATCAACAGCAGCAAAGGAAAATAATCTTTAGGAAATGGACTACCTAGTTATTGTTCCCTCGCGAAATTAACGTAGGTAAGTTAAAAGGAAGAAACATTCGGTCTAGGTACATACCTGTAGAACGATAAATCTTTGTTTAAGTTTTTACGCCTGTTTAAAATAATGTAAAATATTCTGTTTTGCCTCGGCATCGTCACAAAATTATCACACTTCACACGCACAATCTTAATTTGCAGAAAAGTAAAGATAAACAGTACACAAAAGCCATTAATAATACCAAATCAACTCGATGAAGCGAACTGTCAAACAAATTAACATTTGCTAAAGATTTCGAGGTTATGTCGACTAAAAATGAGACGTTGTCACGTTGTCGCCTTCCAGTTATATGAAATTGTTATTTAAAGCGTTTTAGTTTAGAAATGGAAACAAATAATTTGAAAGCACTTGGTAGTACAGACTTAATGCTTATTTTACAATTTTTTAGCAAGATTTTGGGTAATTTTATCATTGCTCTAATTTTCTAAGGCTCACTCTTCTGCCCTGTTCTAAAGAAATAAAAGTACATTTGGCAATACCCTTACGGCGCATGTGCACAAGTCGAAATGACCCTGGATCTTCTATCTCTGTTGTTGCTTCAAGATATTCAGGGTAATAGCCATATAGTACTAATACATATATGATTTTTATGCTCCTAGCGATAATGCAACAAAAGCCAGACGTAGGAAAGATATACTAATCATGTCTTGTCAGATAGCTGAAACTTATCGAACATCATCTGGTAAAAAAAAATAGTATTTTCCATAAAGGTACTTCGGAAGTTAGATCTGAAACTGCGAGAACACCCGTAATTGATAAAGAGTATTTTTCAACAATAGCTTTTCTGATTTCCTAACTTTAAAACGTGGCGTGCCCCAGGGTAGCATTTTGGGCCCATTACTGTTGTCAATTTATGCTGCGGACGTTGAAAGTCACCTACAACACTCACAGTCCCACCAGTATGCTGATGACTTTCAACTATATCACAGCTTTGGTCCTGAGAGTGTGAGGGTTGCTGAAGCGTGTATCACTGAAGACCTGGACAGGATTTATGGGATTTCAGATGCACATAACCTGTTGCTAAATCAATCCTAAACTCAGCTTATTCTATTTGGTAATAAGAACATGGAAGTGTCTAGCCTTATTAATATTAAATCAAACAATGTTAAATTAACACCCACTGAAACTTGAAAAAACCTAGGTGTTCAAAAATCAAATTATTTTCTTTTACACAAAGGCTATGGTAAACTAATGTTTAAATGTTTAAACAATTCCTCTCAACTCCAATTAAATTAAGGTTGTGTGAGTCGATCATTTTATCGTATAATATATGTATATCGATGTATTGTTTTGGCCAGCACTACTTTACGAGGACAAAAATAGTTTACAAAAATTACAGAATGGCTCTCTAAGATTTTGTTATGGAGTAAGAAAGTATATGATCTCACATTACACCATATTTCCTAGAGTCAGGTTGGCCAAGACTGGATCACAGGCTTATCATGCACCCATGTACGGTAATTTTTAAAGTATTGAAATTCGGACAGCCGGATTATCTTCTTAAAAAACTTATCAAGGGTTCTGTTGTGCACGGACGTGCTACACGATGCAACGACCTTCTTAATATTCCTAGGCATAAAACTGCTTTATTTCAGCGCTGCTTCAGTTATAATGTGCTAGATGCTATAACAATGTTCCGACAAATAATATCAAAGACTGCTCAAGTACCGAAACATTTAAAAGACATCTTAAAACTTACCTCAGGGGTTCTTAAATCAAATACACTGTTCCGCTTTATTATAACATATCAAAACTAGTTTTGTATTTTGTAATATATTTAATTCTTGCTTGGTGAATTTTATGATCTGATCCTTGATACATGGTTGATCGCTACATACCATTAAATTATATATTTTTAGTTAAGTCTAATGTTCTACTACTATTTCGCATTATAATGTCTTCTTTATTTTCCACTTTTCTGATGTTTTTTTTTCTCTTTATCCTGGTGCTTACATGAGTAGCTGTGCTAGATCTCGCCACCTCTTTCACTTTCATTTTGTATATTTTTTGAAATCTATAAATAAAGGCTATTTATTATTATTATTATTATTGAGGAAGCGGTGCTGTAAGAAATGGACAGACATCCTGAGACGAGTACATGGGAGATTGCCAGAGCTCTGAATATTTGTCATCATAAGTATCCGTACCATATTCTAAGAGAGACATTACTTTTCCGAAATTTTCCACAGCATGTAAACTTCTATTAGTGATACCTTCAAGAAGTTATACGAAATCCGCGGCTTGAGCCACAAATTGTTTTAGGAACGCTATTCAAAGTTTCCACAATAATCATATGTCTGTGTGGATGGATGAAAACCTTCATGCTATAACCGAGATCCGCTTCCAAAGGCAAATTTCGGTTAATGTATGTATGGAGAATCAAAAAACCTTCAAAACTCATTTGCTGCAACAGGTTTGTGCCCTTTTAACCCGGCAACAGTTCCTAATAAACTTCCGTCAGAGTCAGATGACACAGGTAGAATATTAGATTCCAGTTTGCTTGAATTTCTCCAAGAAGCCAGAGGTTATAATAAAGACGAGAGAGGCAAAAAAGAGGTAACGAACCAGTGCTCATGATAAGCCAGCTATCACTAACGGGTCATGCAGTCCACCATACGTCTCAGATTGTCTTGACGTCCAGAAAATCTTCCGTTGAGTGTATTGACATGCATACAAGTCTATGAATAAGAAAAGCGTCTCTCGAATCTCTGCTCAATTTGTCCATGTGATGACTCTTCTAATCCGCAATATGAATGCAGGATTTATTGTTCATAATCTTATATACCTATTTTTCTCTGCCAGGAACCCTTAATGTATATTCTTACCTGCAATTCCTTCAGAAACGTCTACCCATGTTACTTGTTCGTGACCATTTACATGCAGTACAGTACATTATTGTGTTGTTCGTGGAGGACTTCAGCAATGGCCAGCAGGATCGCCCGATCTCAATAGTATGGATTTTTTTGTTGATAAAGTCACCTTAAAACTCCCATCAATACTAACTTAACATTAGAAGATTCATAATGAACAGGATTTAATTTATTTTATCAATGAAATTACAAGTGGTAAGTTGACTAAACTAATAAGAAAATATATTCACACGGAAAAATGTTAGTGGCGCACTACTTTTTTTGCTAAAAATTGCAGGAACGCCACTGGTGGAGTACTAGAATACATTTTTTTTTACTAAATTATGTGGTTTTTTGTCCTGTTAATACATAACAAAATTGAAGTAATCAAATAAAACAACGGCAGTCTACCTCCACAATATGTATTTAAATGTTTATGTTTATATCCTACATGTTTCGGACATAGAAATGTCCATCATCAGGGATTCTAAAAGAAATTTACAGCGTGAGTTAAAAGTTTTAAGTAAATTGAGAGGACTTACCAGTAGTCGATTACGATAGCTATATCTTGCATAAGCGACGATCAAAAGTTATGTTAAAATTGAAATTGTAGGTTCTAATGAATGTTCAAGACTGAATGAGATGTGATATTTGAAATTTTGGTCAAGGTATCTTTGAAGAAGGGGGTTCCCAGTCTGTAGCCACTGAGACAGGTGGTGAAGCAATTATGTCATTTGTAGCTATTTACAGGAGATTAATTTAAGTGAAGTGCTCAAAGATGCTTCATCTCACCGTGCACTTCACTTAAATTAATCTCCTCTAAATAGCTACAAATGACATAATTGCTTCACCACTTGTCTCAGTGGCTACAGACTGGGAACCCCCTTCTTCAAAGATACCTTGACCAAAATTTCAAATATCACATCTCATTCAGTCTTGAACATTCATTAGAACCTACAATTTCAATTTTAACATAACTTTTGATCGTCGCTTATGCAAGATAGAGCTATCGTAATCGACTACTGGTAAGTCCTTTCAATTTACTTAAGACTTTTAACTCACGCTGTAAATTTCTTTTAGAATCCCTGATGATGGACATTTCTATGTCCGAAACATGTAGGATATAAACATAAACATTTAAATACATATTGTGGAGGTAGACTGCCGTTGTTTTATTTGATTATATCAACTCCACTGTAATGGACTACTTCTTCAAGTTTAAAATTGAAGTAGTTTCGAAGATATTCCAAAACAACGCTTGAAAAGAAAAATCAAAGCCCATGCCGCAAAAAATTTGAGACGTTGGTTGAGGGTAATTAATATGTTCATATTATGAACTTGCATGAAAAGATCCGAAGAATCACACGTCATTTAGGAATACCCTGTATATTTCTGTCGCTTATATCAGCATTTTTTGTATAAAGTTGAGCTCCTTATTGTAAAAATAATTGGCATGTCCATCAGTGGGGCGAGCTATGGGAGTGTAGACCGCGGAGGTCTGGTCCCAAACAAAGTGAAAATCCGCTCTACAGTCTTTCATGGAAATAAATTTCTCCAAGACTTTTTCTTTAAATCGTTTATTTCATGTACTAAATTTCTGTTTATGGACATCATACTTATTATAGAGCATTTAGTCAGCCCTTTTCACAGATATGTTTTATATGTTTAAGGGTAAAAGTTCTATTTTGTAGTGTTACTGACTTGTGTCAGGTTTAAATCTTGCTTGCTTAATACTTTAATTATTAATTTATCTTCTAGTTGAAGATTAACAAAATTACCATTTAGTATATTACTAATATATCCTTCATGACAACTACGCAGTGGCGTAGCCACAGGGGGGCAATAATTCTTAAAAAACCAGATCGGTCTTATTCTATTTGTAGTAAAAAAAAACGAGGGGAATAAGCCTAATAAAACCGGTTTCGAAAGCGTCTCACCACATTATATAATTTTTTTTTATATAGCGGATTTTCACTTCGTTGGGGTTACACCTCCCCCCCCCCCCTCCCAGTTCCCTGAGGAGCATAAGGAAGGTGAATTCCTACGAAATATCGGCGTGATCCCAAAATATGTTTGCCTGTGGCGCTTTAGCTCCACAATCTGCGCCCATATTTCCCCCCCCCCCCCCCCCCCGCCCCAAAATACTGGCTACGCCACTGCAACAACGTAATGGATAACGCGACAAAACTTACTCATTCCCGTTGTTAGGGTGGTCATATAAAAAAAATATCATAATGCATCGTATGGATCTTTTATGGCATAGCCATTAAAAGCCATTGCTGAATGTTTAAAGTATTTAATGTGACAGCATATACTTATTATAATAATAAATTTATATATTTACAAGTAAAATTTCCATATTAGGAAATATCGATAAGGGCGGGGGGTGATTGCCCCCCCCCCCCCCTGGCCCCCTATACGCTACCCCACTGAAGTCAATCCAAACTAAAATTTGGTCATTGGTGACACTATGGTGAAGGAAACCTCTTAAATATTTATTTAATTAATCATTTTAAGCGTGTAAGCCTTTAACTTTAGTTGGCAGTAGCGAAAGGACTCTAATCGCCGGCAGGACATGCGACCAGTCGCAGGACAATCTCTCATCGGCGACACAAAGGACGACAATATGGCGGAACTCGCGTGCGATGGCCAGATTGCGTGTTTTATATCTTACATGTGCGCTTTATTACCTGACAGTTTTCCTTAGCCGAACGCCTTTAGGAACCGATGTGCTTTTCTTGGCTTAAGGGCTTTAGATACCTCCTGGAACACAAGACACAAAATTCAGATTTTTTCCCCTAAAAATCTTGTTGCAAATCAATCAGTCAATTTATCCCTTTGTCTGATTTACCCGAAAACAAACAAAGTTTCATGATAACAAGGAAGTGTCTGACATCGATCCCACTTCTGATTGCGGCTGATTACCCGAGATTGCGGGGCGTTTGTAAGGTAATTTAGATACGATCGCGGTTGTCTGTGTAAAACTACCCCTAATGTTCCCTTATTGCCATTAAGTAACGTTGAGTGCTACAATTAATTTATATTACGGTTTCTTCTTTATTGTTCTGTCTGATATAGTGGTGGTCGTAAAGTTAAATGAAAATCGATTTTCGGTTTTTAGAAATAAGTTGAAGAGACAACATTTTGTTGTACAAATTTATTTTAATTGGATAACTATCTTGTTCTGTTTTTTTGTGAATGGGTTGATGAATATACCTGCTCGTAATTTTATCCAGTATTTCAACCATCACTGTCTCAGAATATCTTAGGGTTGGGTTACATGTCAATTATTCTTATTAGCGATGCCAGAAACGAAAAAGTTCGCCTATTATAAATTCATATGACATTATAAAGAATATTGACGGTTGGAAAACTTTTTGTCATCTGCTAAACAAAGTTTCTTGGTGAGACAATGGAGAATTTAACTTCAAATATTAGAGAATTTGCGAGTAAGAAGTACGGTAACGTTAAATTTAGCCATTTGATTATTTGCTCGTGAATATATTGATGTAAAGTAAGATTTCCATCGCGAATGATTATGTAAAGAATTTGCCAATAGACAAGGGCGTACCCAGGGTTTTAACCGAGGCGGGGGGACAGAATCGGATCACGCCCAAATTTAGTTCTTGTCTACTATTCTAATATCTTCCATTAAAAATACATAAATGATAAAGTATAATTTCCTTGTTAAATAGAATTTTAAACTTGCACTCTAAACTTATGCTTACATAATTACATTACACTACATAATCATGAAATATTTTACATCAGTCTACTACCTTTTACTGGGCAAGAAGGTAAGTACTTAAAGTAAAGAGTGTCCGGTTTTTGGAAATTTATCATTTTTGAATCTCCCCTGTATCTCGATTATTTGATAACTTATCGATAAGGTAAAAATCGGTTATTATCAAGTTTTTTATGTAGAATTCAGGCGCCTAGTTATTTTTTTTTCTAGCAAGTTTTGTTTTTGAGTTATGGTCCAAACTTGTGTTTTTTTAAATGGGACACCCTATAGAAAGAAATATACAGTGAGGACAAGAAGTCCTGCAAAAATTCGATAAAAAATTAGTGATGCATTTTTCGGAAAAATGCTTGAATACGTAAATTTTTATTTTCATTTGCGCATTTTTTGACGTGAAAGTTTAGTATACAGGGTGACACATGTTAAAGATATGACGTAATTTGTTATTTTTTCTTATGGAACACCCCGTATATTTTTCGATTTTTCAATTCTAGTAAACATTCTAAACATATCTGGTATAGCATACCCTAGGTCTAAAGTGAAAGATTATCGAGAAATTTTCGATTGAATAAAAAAGACTAAGTTATAAAAATATTTATTAAATTGGGGGTATCAAAGCTTTAAATATTAAAAAGTAGGTACTCTAATCAATAATTTAGTAAATGTTCGAACTGTGCTAAATTGACTTCCTGACAGCAGCAAGCCACAATTCAAACTCTTCAAAAATGTTATGAATCATTTCACGGGTTATTAATTGAATTTCATATCTGATCTTATTTTTTAATTCTTCGATATTGTTGGGTTTGTTCATATACACTTTATGTTTAAGATAGCCCCATAATATAGAGAAGTCCATTGGAGTTAGGTCCGGCGACCTAGCAGGCCACTCTATTTGCCCCCTTCGCCCTATCCAACGACCCGGAAATACGTAATTTAGATATTCGCGCACTTCCCTACTAAAGTGCGGAGGCGCGCCATCTTGTTGAAACCAAACAAAATCTCCAGGAATATTAGGGTTGTTCGCATTTGGAAACAAACGGCATAAGGCGGGGATCAATTCATTTCTTAAAAACTCCAAGTAACGTTGACCTGTTAGCGTGCAATCGAAGAAATACGGTCCTATGACTCTGTCGCCCACAATACCCGCCCAAACATTAACAGACTGTTTATACTGGGTGTGAGCTTCAACAGCCCAGTGTGGATTAGTAGAAGGCCAGTAGCGACAGTTTTGTCTGTTCATCACCCCGTTCAGACAGAAGGTCGACTCGTCAGAAAATATAATCCTACCTGCAAAAAAATTATCATTATTGCAAATATTCATTAGAGTTTCGCAAAACTCTAAGCGACGATCTGGATCATCTTCGTTAAGCTCGTGGATTAATTTTATTTTATATGGATGATATTTCTCTTTTTTTTTAATTCTTTTTACAGGTGATTTTCCAATTTCGTTATCCAATGCTAGCTCTTGAGTAGGTTTATGTGGATTTTCTTCATTGGATAATATAACGTTTAATTGTTTATCTTCTGAAATTGAAGGCCGACCGGACCTAGGAAGATCTCGTACCTGTCCCGTTTCTCTAAATCTCTTCTCGATTCTGCTTACGTTGGACCGAGATATCTGAATGTCTTGATATTTTATATTAAATAGTTCACAAACTTCCCTTTGAGTCCCAGTACGATCACCACATCCTATCATAATTAAAACATCTATTCTCTGAGTTTCAGTAAATTTAACAATAATTTTCTTTTGTGAATTTTCAATTTTATTTAGTTAAGTAGCACGAAATGCTGCATGAGACAAGATTACTTAAATGTTACTTATAGTCAGCTATAAACTGACAACTAATGACAACACATTTGAAGGACTGGTCTATACCTATTTAAATAATAAAACTCAAGGTGACTTTAATCTTTCACTTTAGACATAGGGTATGCTATACCAGATATGTTTAGAATGTTTACTAGAATTGAAAAATCGAAAAATATAATAAAAAATAACAAATTACGTCATATCTTTAACATGTCTCACTCTGTATACTAAACTTTCACGTCAAAAAATGCGCAAATGAAAATAAAAATTTACGTATTCAAGCATTTTGCCGAAAAATGCATCACTAATTTTTTATCGAATTTATGCAGGACTTCTGGTCCTCACTGTATAACAGTCCATATTCATTTCTTTCAAAAATGGATAATTTTTCGTATAGAAGGCTATGCCCGCAAATAAAGAACAAAATTAACAACATTATTTTTATAATAATACTTTATATTACTACATAACTTTAAACTTTAAACCAACACTAAAACAAATGTATTATTTTATTAAATTACAAAACTTGCTCGAATTGGGCTCCATTGTGTTCTAAACACTTTCAACACACCGTTTCGATTCTTCGCAATGCATTTAAAAAAACAATTGGCCTTTCCTTCAAAGGCCTAAATGTTTAATGGGTAGCTTCTCGAAGTTGATCAATATTGCAGTATTGCCTCTTATATAACTGATTTTTTATATACTCCTAAAAATCCAACCAAAAAAAAAATTAGGTGATCTTGGAGGACACCTGACAGGTAAATTGGTACCAATCCATTTATCGGCAAGTGTGGTTTCTAAATATTCTCTCACTACATGAAAATTGTGACTCGGAGTGCAATCTTGCACTTTATCTAGTTTTCTCTTTCCGGCTAATGTTCCTTGATAGATGAAATACTTAATTTTAGTGCCAAAAATAAAGCATGACACGCTAAATCCAAACCGACCTTGACGTTCTCATGGAAATATTACGTGTTGGTTCTCTTGAGACCAGTACCTTGAATTCTTTCGGCTTAAGATACCAGAATAAAAATAATAAAATAAGCCTCATCGAACCATACCACCCTGCTTTCAAAATTTGCGTTTTCCTGCAAAATTTGTAGGTACCAGTTGCAAAAAACTATTATCCTACATTCTGCGTCACCTGGATGCAAATGTTGGATGAGATAGTATTTGTATGATTTTTTTTTTTTTTTTATTTTATTTTTTTACGGTTCGTCGGCGTATCTGAGGCCATCTAGAACCGGTCATCGACCGTACGGTTTTTAATCGTGCGGTCTACCGACTGGGGAGTGTGAAACGGCACCTTCATCCTACGAGATATCCGATCTCATCCGGCCTGTCCGTACTTCGCATTAGCTATTAAACTGCATACATAACAGTGTTATCAAAAGAGAAAGGGCCTAGCGACACCTAAAGCACCGGTTCCCGTCAGATCACCGAAATTTGTATGATTTAAATTTATATTTTTTTAGTATTAACTGCATTGTTGATTTTTTAACCCCAACTTCATCATACACTTTTCTGCATGATATGAATGGTTGTACCGCGACAGAAGCCAAAACACGTATTTCTTCTTCTTCCCCGTTTTTCTTGTTGTCAAAATTAGACCTTGGTTTTTTGAAATATTCTTTCATCGGTTGTTTCTGGATATCTACGAAAAATTTCAATAAGTAACAGAAAATTAAATTAATATTTCCTGTTCGTGTGTTTCATAACCGTTAAAAGTCCCTATCAGTTATTAATTTCTGCCAATCTCCATAAACGTTTTTCCTTTCTATTTTCTTAGAACATTATTTCTTGAATATATTCATAATATGTATGAGAAATTAATATCGAATCATTTTAGGATCATTTTCGGTTAGGGTATCTATTATTTTGGGACGTGTTATACAAAGTAGGATTTAGTTTAGATCAAACCAGACGAGTTTGCAAATTGATTTATCCATTAAAAATTCATTGAAGAATATCTTTATTAATGTTGACAAAATAATGAATATCTTTTTGGCTTAAAAAGGGGTGAATGCATTTATTGATTATAAGTAGTTCGGGAATCAATGGAATTCTATAAAATAAATTTAAAGAAAAATGCTATACATTACTATTTATTAAGTAACATAATATTATCGTTATACAGGGTGTCCGCGGTGTCCAGTAAGTATATGACATACTCTTGGGAACGGATAGGGGAGGTCAAAATATCCCTAATCTGTCATAGAAAAAATAATTGTAAAGTGCCCCTTAACGGAGACATAGAGCCCCAAATACTCTGGTCATTCCTCTTTAAAAAAGGCACATTTGTTTCTGTTGACGCCGCCTTTATATGCTTACGCCAAACATAAATTGTTTACTGTATTTCTCATAGGTTACATGGTTTAAAATATGTCAGTTTTAATAAAAGGCTTTTTTCTCACACATAATATATTTATTTACTCCTGGTATTTTATTTACTTATCTTTACATCCGTTCTGCGTGACAGCAAATGCTTTTTACTTTTACAACTTAGTATGGTAACTACTTACTGCATTAAAACAGCTATACATTGTAAATCACTAACATTACATCTCTAAACAAACCAAAATATCGGACTTGAGATTGCTTTTTACAACAGATAAACAGAACCAAAGTTGTTGTAACAATTACATTAGATACACCTTCGGGATACAATACCGCGAATTCTCCAACTTATTTCATGGTTTGAATACCATCCAATCAACTAAAACCGCACCAAATGCCGCGAGAAGCCCGTGTGCTTTCTCCAAGGCGGGATACGGAACTCTAATTAAGTCTGAGTACATTAATCACATTAATATATTTTCGGGATAGCACCGCGAACTGACCGACTTAATTACTTGGCTTGTGTGCCATAAAGAAACCAAAACTCGCTAATCTCGCAAGGAAAACGGTCTGTTCTCCACGCGAGCTGTTACAGATCTCTTGTCTACCTCCCATGCGGAACTGAATTGTCAAAACATGCTACGTCGCACCTGCGATATGTCATTCCTCCCTCTCATATACATTGTATCATATGTCATGCGGTTTCAACCCCTGCGCTCAGCCACGTAAGCTTAACACGTCGTTGCCTGGGTGACCGCTCGTTATTTATTGTTATATATTTATTAATTATCAAATTTATTAATCGAATCATAGATGCATGTCAGCATATTCACCATTGGAATAATCCTCCATTACTCAGTCTTATGTACTCAATCAATCAGATAACTTAGAAATGTGTTGTCAATAATACATCGTTAACGAAATAAAAACGACTTGGGCTTTATTGTAGTATTTTGATTTATTATTTCTTCGAAAACGGCTAATTTTGTCAAAACAAATATAGATTAGTATTTAAAAAAATCAGCTTTCGGCTCTGTAAAATGACACCTGTCAAAATTTTGGCCCATCGAGTGTGGTGTCTGTTGCTAACTTCCCTGACATTGTAAAACATCTACTGTAATATGGTTTTATGAGTCCTTCTGGCCTACATAAAATATTATAATTTCATTAAATTATAAATGTCGGTTCAAAAGTCAGAGCCAAAAAGGTACGTCGTTGGGCACTTCAGGATTCTTTTCTATGATAAATTAGGGTTATTTTGACCTCACCTATACACTCCCGAGATTACACCACATACTTACCGGACACCCTGTATATCGGCCCTCAATATTGGATCTTTAAAATAGAGTGTAGCGGGAATTGGGGCTCGGCAATAGAAACTCAATTATATGTTTCCCAACGTTTCGTTTTATATTAAAACTTTCTCAAGGGTCGATACTCTTAGAGTTCATAGGGCCGTTTATTACCAGTTGTATACATTTTATTTAATATTCTTCGGAGAACAAGACATATCGACTGCTTAGATGTTTACGAATTCCCGCTACACTCTATTTTAAATTAAATAATTTGGGCGCTAAAAGACTAGACTATTGGATCTTTAGTTTAAAGGTAACATTGTTCTATTCTCAACGCAGAGTTTGCTATCGTTGTAACATCCTGTACACGCGGCCATATTAACAAAACTCTCTATACAATATAGGTACAAAGGACCGATTGGGTGTACTGCCAAAGCCAGTGATAAACCCAATTCCGGCAATGTCCGAAAGCACAAACGGCATTTTGAATAAAGCGTGGCCGGCCACTCAATTGAAACTTTATAGAGTCAAAGTTCGAGCTTTGTACTGTTCGAATTCTGTTTGTGACGGCATGACAGTTTTCAGGACCGCAAAATACGTCGTTTTGAACTTTGTACGAACTGACCGGCTCACCGTCTCCATCACGGCGCATTGTATTATTGCCCATCAGTTTTTGCTTTTATTGTGACAATGAGCTTTCCGAGTGCTTCTAATTGAATATTTTAATAGTCGGAAACCAGTCGTATTATTTGCTAGGAGTCGCAGCCAAAATAAAAAAAAAAATATATCAAAATGTATTTTGCGTCTATACAGGGTTCTGCCACTTGCTATAATACCGATAACTAATCGGAACTGAAATAATTTGCAGCACTGAACCCATATAATCCGCCTTCTATAACAAGCCAGGCCGTATAGGGTATGCTTACTTCGCCGATGGCTAGGTTAAGGAGAAAATGCGATATCAACTTGTTTTAGGTCTTGTGGCGCTGACAATACGCATGCATAGAATAGGAATGGGCGGATGGCTTGATCGTGCCTACGGTTTATTGTACCATACTCGGTTGTATTCTTCAATCAATCAATCAATAGGGTAGACCGGGGACGGTTGAACCATTTTTGACAAAATTGCTCTCTGTAATAACATTTTAAACTTAATGTATTTGATAGTATGATTCAATTTAACCTTAGTTATCTGACTAAGACCGGTTAAGGTTATAGTGGCATTATCTGCATAACAAAAAAAATCATAGGACATTTTATAAAATCACAGAAATTGTTTCAACCGACCCCATATCCGGGGCGGTTGTAACATTGCTGGGGGTCAGTTGAAACACTGGCAAATTAAACTGAGTTACGTTGTTACATACCTATTTATGAAATCAAAGTCACAGAACATATTTATTTTATCAATTTTATGGCAAAACTAATAACTACGGTTAAGGCACAGTATTAAAGTCTTATTCAGTAGCCTTGTTATTCAAAGAAATAAATATGACTTTTTATCAACACTGCTATAAGAACTTAAATTAAAGGCTAATTAAATCCCAAGAAAAAACAAGAATAACTTCTCTACTACAGAAATAATAAAATCCAAAATCAATCAGATTCACAATGGTGACACAAATAGTTTCGATCGCCAGCTGTACAAGCCTCATGAGCCCACAGTCGACAGCCTGTGCATTGTATCCAATCTTCGCCAGGCCTGCTAGAGCCAAAACTTTCAATGCAAACCAAACAATAGTACTCGTCCTCTTCATCATCATCATCTGAAGACACTTTTGCCTTTTTGATGCTTCTTTTGTTATTATCGTTAGATTTAGAATTTGCTGTTTTATTCAAATTTACTCTAATTCCCTTTGCATTCTTCTTTCGTTCTCTTTCTTCACTTTCTTTTCGTATAGCCTCTTTTTCTGGCGTATCTGTGAATATTGCAGATTTTCTCTTTTTTCTTCCCTTATTTATTGTCAATCTGGTTGGGGCTTTGGGGTAAGGTTTTATCGCTTCAGGTGAAAATACTTCTGTGTTTGGGGGATGTGTTTGAGTAGTTGCCTGACTTTCATCTGTTAAATAATTGATTTGAGGAGCCGAGCAAGATGGAACAGGCTCTTGAGTTATATTTGCTTCCGCCTGAATGCGAGATGCTTCATTATTATTTTCACAATTTGCGTAATTCGGATTTGTCGTATCTTCTACAAAAGTTTGATGCTTATTTAAAAGGGAAGGGTTTATAGCCAGCGTGGTATTATTTTCTTTAGGATTTACTTCATCCGGATTTCCAGGTAAAGGATAGTCATCTGTCGGATTCGCTTCATTCGGATTTGTCCGATCAGATACATATGATGGAGCGAAATCAAGTTCAGTAAATATGTCGCGGTTATATGGATAAATTTCAGTTTTCTTGAAACCAGCCTGAATATTGGTTGAGGTGAGAGCTAATGGCATAGCAGTAGCCACAATGCCAGGTATGTCGTATATGCTCATTGTTTTGCCAGGGTGGTTTCTCATCCAACTGTCACACGTAGAATTTACCGCTTTTTTGAAAGGCCCATAGACCGACCGGTCAAGAGGCTGCAATTTGCGGGAGCAGTGGGGCGGAAATGACAATAATACGATTCCATTTTCTTTGCAAAAATCCAAAGCATTAATATGTACGTGGGACGAGTGATTTACTAATACAATTAATACTTACGGCCATTCGTGTGTTTTTGAAAATGTTTTAAAAATAATATAAATCCTTCGTCTTGCATCCAACCTAAAGGATTTGCTGTGCCCACTGCCCCTAATGGTCCATCTCTAATAAAGTGATCCTGGTATCGAACACGCGGAAATACAAATAGAGGAGGTATAACGTTTCCTAAAGAATTCACTGCGAAAGCTACTGTGACGAGTGTACCCCTTTCCGCTGATGTCACCGATCCAACTTGGCGCGTACCACGTCTTGCCACCACTCTATCAGGAGTCTGGACAGTGGTTATACCGGTTTCGTCCATATTATATATATCTTGTGGCTCGAAAGTATCTCGGTCCATAACTTTTCGCAAATTATCGTAGAAAGCATTAACGTTTATGCGATTAAAACTTGTAGCGCGTGACAAGCTAGTAGCTTGGGCAGCTCTTATAGACAGTTCTGGATTTCTATTCATGAATGCACTAAACCAATCCTCACCGGCCATTTGGTTTTCCACCCAGGATTTTGGTCGATTTAGGTTATATTTTGTACTCAACTCGTAACTTAGTTTCCTCACCTCTTTCGGGCGTAGCCCAAAATAAATGTCAGCACATCACATCAGATACCTGGCCAATGTTTTTTCTTGTATCTCTGTAAATATTTTATTATGTGCCACGTAGCCCATCGAAGTCAATGCCCCACTTTCATCGTCACTAGCCTCGCGTTTTCTTTTATAACAAACGGAGTAAGGACACGTGATTCAAGTTGTGTTTTTCTGCGGCTTTTCGTAATGAAATGCATTTTTTAATCTCTTCGTATGCTTCTCTATATTGTGATAAAGCAGACTGCCCTTTAGATGTTTTTCTTTCGCGTTTTCTTGGCATCTAAAAGCACAAAACGCTACTTTAATCGGTTTGAAATACATGAGTTCGGTTGGAACGGGGTCGGTTGAAACGTTTCATCCGACCCCGGAAAAAATGTTACAACCGACCCCAGCACACCTTATAAAAATGTCTTTTGTCATAACCTTGAAATATAAACAACGCAGGTAATAATCAATTACACAGTATGAAAGTCCGAAAGCCAAGGTTTTTATATTATAAACTATGATAAATATAGCAAGTTTAGTTTTGGATAAAAATACAAAAGAATAGCAGCAAAAATACTTACTTCTGCTCACAAAAATACAATGATCCTTCTCACATGTGTGTAACACGCACGAAGCCACACTGAACACTATGCGGATGCTTCGACATGAAAACCGCGTCAATCTGCCCTTGCACGCCCTCTTCTGTCGCAAATACTTTTTAAATTATTAGCGTTGTTTCAACCGTACCCTGTTACAACCGACCCCGGTCTACCCTATATGTTAAGGATCTTGGCAAACCTGGAAGGCCTGGCGTTCCTAATAACGACATGGACATCTTTGTTTCATTACACGAAAATCCGAACCTCTCAAGTACTCAGTTGGCTTTAGATAACACAATTCATAGGTCGACTGTAACAAAACTTTTAAAGAAGGAAAAGTGGCACCCATATAAAATTCGATTAGTTCAAGTGCTATTTGAAGATGATCCAGACCGCAGAAACGAGTTTTGCCAGACCATGACCGATCGAACAGATAATGACCCTAGACTAGTAAAACGGATATGCTTTTCAGACGAAGCAACGTTTTGCTTGAATGGAGAAGTAAATAGGCATAATTTTAGATACTGGGCGCCAGAAAATCCACACTGGTTTAGGGATAGTCATTCTCAGAATTATGAAAAGGTGAATGTATGGGCAGGGATAAGCAGAGTAATAGGACCATACTTCTTAGAGACGGGAGAACGTTATCGTGACTTTTAGGAAATGACTTCATTCCAGCACTAACGACACTATATCCTGATGAAAATAATCTAGACATGTCAAACCAAGCGTTATGGTTTCAACAGAATGGAGCTCCGCCCCACTATGCTGCGATTGTTAGAAGATTCCTAGATAATGTTTTACTCAACACTCAACCGGTGGGTAGGCAGACGTGGATCAATAGAGTGGCCACCTAGGTCACCCGACCTTACTCCACTGGACTACTTTCTTTGGGGTTATGTTAAAGATAAAGTGTATAAAGATAAGCCACGCACGCTTGATATTCGCAAAGAGAGCACTCGTAACGTAATTAGGAATATTTCTCCAGAAACCGTAGGAAAAATACAGCAGGAATTTATTGATCGTCTGTGCAGAGCTGTTAATGGCGGACACTTCCAGCATTTGCTAAAATAATTTTTAAGATTTTAAGAAATGTAATTTAGCTGCAATAAAGTGTTTTTTAATATTTGAACGTAAATAAAAAACAGTTGAAGATAGGTTTAGGATATTATACATGAAACTTGTCTACAGTTTTCCGGAGAATCTGAAAATGTAATTACATACAGGGATTTCTATTTAGGGAAAAAATATTTTTTCTGCCACACTTTTGTGAGACATCCTGTATACCTACATTTTATGTCAAAGTATGCGCAATCCAAAAACAAAATCGACGGGTTCGACCGTTTTTTCCGAACACGCCCCTATTTAATCTGTATTGAATTTATCCGTTATTAAATCACAACCCTGTATATGTACATTTTTATATACAGGGTGTCCCAACTTTATTTATACACGAAATATCTTCTTCCCTGTTCATGATATAAAAAAAAGTTTCAAGAGAAATAGTTCTTGAATTAAAGAACTACTTCTACAGAGAGTACATTTAAGTATACAGGGTGCCTCAAAAGTACAATTTTTAATATCAACTTTACTTTTTTAAATAGGACACCCTATATTTTATGTCAAATATTGCTTCCTCATTCAATTCTTTATCAAAAATCTATGATATGTTCTATGCCTAATGTGGTCCGTTTCCTAGATAATGGTAAGATTAAATTAGTATCAAAACTTTGAAAATGCTTTGAAATATTAGGTAAAAAATAATTACCTATTACTATAGTAACAAACTAGTAACATTTTAAAATAACTTTTGACATTTCTAACAGTGATATAAATTTTTAAATAGAAGATAAGAGGTCAAAGTAGTAAGTAATTTTTATAACTATGCCATCACTTTTTACTCCGAACGAATATGTTGACATGCTGTTAATCTACGGCGAGTGCAAGAAAAAATCGCGGGATGCACAACGGTTATACAGGGAGCGGTTTCCAGATCGTCCAACACCATCGCTTTGCACTTTTGCAAATGTGGAAAGAAAAATGCGAACGGGTTCTTTTCCTGCCTCGAGGGGTTCACAACATGCTCGGCCAGTAAGAAACGAAACTAACATAATAAATGTCCTTGCACTCATAGTACTAAACCCTCATGTGTCAGTAAGAGGCATATCAGAAGAAACGGGTATTAGCAAGACTTCAGTGCAGCGAATTCTAATTAACAACGGATACCACCCCTTTTAAGTTCATCTGGTACAAGCTCTACGGCCTAATGATTATGAAAGACGATTGGAATTCATCGCCTTTTTGACTACACAGTTAAATGAGGATCCACGGTTTCTGGAAAAGATTATGTGGAGTGATGAATCGCGATTCCACAATAACGGAATCGTGAATCGTCATAACATTCATTATTGGTCGGTTGAAAATCCACATTGGGTTCGGGAAACTCATTTCCAAAATATCTGGGGAGTAAATGTGTGGTGTGGTCTCTTTAATGGACGATTAATTGGGCCACACTTTTATGAAGGTACATTAAACGGTCAAAGGTATTTAAATTTTTTAATCGAGGTCTTACCTACGCTTCTGGAAGAAGTTCCCATAAACGAACGTTTTAATATCTGGCTTTAACAAGATGGTGCTCCGCCACAAAACTCCCGGATTGTATCAGATTATTTAGACAATAATTATGGGAGAAACTGGATTGAGAATCGAGGACCTGTCAGGTGGCCAGCACGATCGCTGGATTCAACACCTTTAGATTTTTATTTGTGGGGATATGTAAAGCAGGTAGTTTATACTGAAAACCCAAACAATTTGGAGGATTTAAAAAATAAAATTTCACGCGCCTGTAGGGCAATTCCAGCAGAAGTTATAAGGTCTGCCTGCACTACGGAACTCCTCAAAAGATACGAGATATTATGTCAGACCGAACATGGTCGTCACTTTGAGCATCTCTTATAATATCATTGTGTATGTATTTTAATTAATAAACCCATCAGAAAATTGTATTTGTAATTATCGCGAAAACGAACAATATTATGCATAGAACATATTATACATTTTTGATAGAGAATTCATTAAAGAAGCAATATTTGACATAAAATATGGGGTGTCCTATTTAAAAAAGTAAAGTTGATATTAAAAATTGTACTTTTGAGGCACCCTGTATACTTAAATGTACTCCCAGTAAAAGTAGTTCTTTAAACTAAGAACTATTTCTCTTGAAACTATTTTTATATAATGAACAGGGAAGAAGATATTTCGTGTATAAATAGAGTTGTAAGTATTTTGATTTCTTAAATAATTTTTCTTTTTATATTTTGACTTTTTGACGATCCTATGTACAAACTTTGTTTTTTATAAAGGTAATATATTCTATTCTATGCGCTCTTTTCCTTAAAATTATCAAAGGATTACGACCCTTAACTATGTCAATATCACGTATTCTATATCAAACACTGTGGTGTTTAGGAAATGCGTTAAGAAACTTGGAGGGATGATTTCTACGTGGTAAAATAATTTAATAAATATTTACAGTTACAGCCCGTGAAATTTCAGTTTGTTCCCCTTGGTTTTATATTATTTATTAACTGAATAAATTAATATGTGGCACAGTGACTCGGCTTAGTGATTTCTAAGAAATGTAAAGGTAAGTCAGTGAGGATGTGATCTGACGAGGAGAAAGCACCTCTCACTGCACATTGTACACAAAAAGTCAAAGGCTATGGATGCAATGTAATATAAAGAGACATCTCGATTAATCTCGAAGCGTTTTAGACGGAAGTGTCAGTTCAGGTGATGCGTTTAAAACAACACATTATGTCCACCACAAGAATGTAATTCTACTTTACCGGAAACCATATTTTATTTTTTTAAATTTTTATAGACTTTAAAAAACGAATATGTGATGTTAAAGATACCTAATAAAATACCAAACAAAACAAACTACTCTTCATCCAGCCAATATACCGTCCTGTTTAGTCGACAATTGGAATTGCAAATTTTATTATCATTAAATCAGTTTTCAAACATAAGAAAAAAAGGTACTTATCAATTTTTAAATTCAGGTAAATTGCTACATCTGACAATACAACTTCTAGAAAGATATTGGGGAAAAATAACAACCCTTACAATTTATACAATTTATTTGTTGTAATGTATTTCTAATTTTGATTTAATTGAAGGAATTTATAACACTAATTAATAAATAAAAGCAAATAAATTGTTAGCGCTTTAATTTAATTTTCCGATGAACTTCTAGACATTCACCTATTTAACCATCGTTACGTCATAGTAATTGTACTTTGCTAACGTACGTAATGTATGGTAAGCCTCAATCGACATTTTGTTTAAATAAATAAAAACAGATCATTTTTGGCATAAACGTGGCGCGACATCTGCAAATATTAATTCAATAAAAATAAAGAAATTTCATCATAAATTTCTTATCGGAAATATAAATATTTAATGTCCCAAAAGAAGTAAGAAGTCAGGGCATGCACTTGTGAATATTAAGAAACGCAAATAATAAAGACACCTGGGATTTCATAGAAGATTAAATACTTTAAGAAAAATTTAATAGAAATAATTATTTTTCGGATATTACGAAGTTTTTTAATGATAATTATAATAATATTATAAAATTGCTCAGTACATAAAAAGGTTAGGTCCGATTTAAAACGTATTCCAGAGAACATGGCATTAACGGTTATACATTTTCAGTAGGATACTTTTAAGGGCAAGGTAATTTACACACATTTTCTTGGAAAATTCGAGTTTATCTATGTTAAAAATAGGTCAAAGATGTACGTACTCGGTATAATATTTTTCTGAGAATGAATTATTTCTGTTTATATAATTTGTGCAAATAGCAGCGTGCATGCTTGAACAAGGTTAGAAACGATTTTTAAATAATAAGATACCTTGATTACTTAGGAATCTGTATATACTCTAGCGTAAAGTGGGACCAACATGCCATCAATTTAACGAAAAAAAAGAGGTCTTTAATATCGTCGATAATATTCTCATACCTCGTGTTTGCCAGAAAACTTTTCAGGAGAACCGAAAAACGTCATATTTAATTAATTTTCTATTCAAATTAATACAAACTAATTACATCGTGACAGTATTGGTCACAAAGGAAATACGGAGTACACACTTTTTATTCCTGGGGCCATATTTCACAATTATATAAAAAAATGTAACATAAGACGTTTGGGTTTTATACATTTTTATTACTTACGAGGTTCGTAGAGCTATTAAAATAAGAACTATATTATTGAACAATGCGTCTAATGATCAAAGTAAATACAAACAAAGTTAAACAACATTCATAATATTTTAAACTTTTGTAAAACAAATGGTAGTCTACTCTAAGGACTTTCGCTTCGATACAGTTTTCGACATACAGATCATATACTTCTTTTTGGTTCTAAATATAGCTAACTAGATTGAGACCTGCAATAATGCGAGGGACATCTTAAGCGATCCCTTTAAAAACGATTCTAAATGTTTGTTCTGTTTGGATTTTAGCGGAATATTTTATTTTGACGAATTCAGTAAATTGTGGTGCCCGTTTAAAGCCCAATTTCTCGAAATCCGTTCACCGACTTACAAGGTATGCAAAAACATCAGTTCACATACACCAAATATTTCGTGACCTTTTCGTCAGTGATACATTAAAGTATAGAATTTTTTTGAATACTCACAGTTGGATTTTCTTCTTGATTTGGATGGACAAACATCTATTAGTCCTGAAACAAATTCTTTTCTTTGACCACAATCAATCCATATTCTCCCAAAAGTTCTTAAAAGTTACCAAACTATCCTCGTGAGTAAATTTATTACAGTGCTTACTTTGGGCTTAATACATAAGTGGTTATAGTACAAGCTTGATCAAGTTGTCTTTTTTCTTGAAGATAGAAACCGTTTTTCCTTTACTTAATTTCCGACCTTGATATTGTTCCCCATTTCTTCTTTTAGAAATTCTTTCATAGCGACCCATCAGTTTGACCTTTTAAAAAACGTTTTATGTTTGATATTGTTTCTTCCTCAGTCATAAGACTCAAAGTTATTTTGGTTCCTTGATTTATACTGCTATTTTCACTTCTTATGGATTCTTGTCGTATAAAGTTTGTCCGATACTTCACTATCTCCATCGTGCAGTCAGTTTATTATAATGTAATACAAGATAATAACATGTTAGCTCTACAGGCACTAAAAACGAGTGTACATAAATGAGATGTGCGTGGTTAGAAAATTTCCTTTCCTAAAAAGCGCGCGGAATTGCAATCGCGTACGACGATATACGAGATTTGGATTGTCATTTTAGCAAAATAATTCATAGGAGGCTTAGTTTTCATAGATTTTTAGGGTCAAAACATTGTTTATTTTATACGAGGTTTTGTAATATAACATAGAGACATGCGAGGTTTGGTTTGGTACCAAAAAGTTATTTTGTAAAAAAAATCGACTTACGAGGTTTGAGAATGTTATCGACGATATAGACATACCTAACCCAAACATGTGGCCAATTTTAGCAATTTCTATCATTTTTATTTTCCTTTCTCTATATTCTTGTTAATTTTTTAAACAACATGCAAAACTAAATTTGTATTTGTTTACTTATTTTAATATTCATCAGTTTGGTATATCATGTCATAATAAGAATTTGACACAATTTTAACATAGATTCGGTTAGATATACAGAGTGTCTCACGGTGACCGTCCATTAGAATATTTCGGAATGTAATGCGATTTGAATCCTACAAATTTGGATATTGGGGTCTAAAGAGACTGAGTTCCGATTATCCCGGAAGATATCTCAAACATGCTTATTTTAAATGGAATACCCTATACAATATACTTTTTTTGTGTTCCTTTCTTTATTTCCAAAAACTTTTATTAAAAATAATTTTACCCTACTCTATCCGTTTCTGAGATAATAGTATATTATTAACCAAGGTTTAGACAGCCATCATTATTGCCCGAGCGGCAAGTTTAAATCACGAGGAGCGGAGCGACGAGGGATTTAAAACGCGAGGGCTATAAGCTGTCTAAACCGTGGTTAATATAATATTTTTCCACTACTACAAACTTTTATAAGACATTTGTCTTTATAGTATTAATAATTGTATCGATATTTTACAATATCAAGCATCTCTAATAATCTAATATGTATTAATAATTATCTGGTTGCCTAACCACAAGAAATCACCTTTCAAGTTATTTATGTGTATGAATTCGTTGTAGAATTAAAAAATCAAGTTACCTGCATTCAAATAGATTCTTGAAGATCGGTCAATAATGGATTTCAATGCCTTATTATTGACCATGGTCAATAATAAGTTTAGAGTAAAAATACAGAGCGTATTTTTACTCTAGATTTGTTTATTTATTTATTTGTTTTTGTGATTTTGACGATGTCCATATACTATTGTATTTTTGGAAAAATAAAGTTTGTATCTTGTATCTTGTATCATACACTCTTATTTATCATTTTTATTTGGGATCAAGGAAAATTACAGTGGAATTTGTTTATATAGTTTTTTTCCCCTTTTTTTCGGTTCGCTTATTATGTACCTACAGAGTACAGGGTGTTCCACCAAGTACTAAACCCAGGGGCCTATTTTTGACTTTCCTTGCTTTCCTTAAACTAAAACCGTAATAATTATGCTTCTGATTTTACACTTGCTTCTATCTATTCCGAACATATTGTTAAAACAAAAGAATATTATACAAAAATAAATACTCTCCTGAAACGGCACGTTTCCCGAGCTGCACCTCCCACTAAAGAAAGTCGGTTAATTTAAACATCTGCTTCACTTTGCACCTTGATTTCTAACCCCAATTTCTTACACGCGGGAATAATACCGTTCTCTTATCAAATCTTTTACTAAATGTTCGCGTGGCAAGCGTCTGACAGCCTTCCTATCCTACTTCCGCGACTGACGGGATCCTTGACAGTCCCATTTCCGGTAGATCGTCTTATCCTGTCTACCGTTTATCCTGGCGCTTTTTTCGGGTGTTATCCTTAATGGTTTTATCCGTAGTCGGATTGACCTATTTACTTGTAAATTATCCGAAGAAACTTGATAAAATTGATAATTATTAAGTTTAATTTATTCATTGCATTATACAGAATTTCAGCTTGAAACAGTCCTCTTACTAAGACGACTGACGAGTACTAAACGTTGGCAAAAAATTTTACACTCAATTAAGATATTTTTACTCGCCGTTGAGTTAGTTTTACACTCCCTCAAATTACATTTTACACTCTTGGGTGTACTAGAAACATTTTTTTTTACACTTCATTAGAGTAGTTTTACACTATAATGGGTTACTTTTACACTCTTTAGTGTGTTAACAGTGTATTAGTTTTACACCCTACTGAGTAACTTTTACCCTCTAGTGCATATTAGAATGGAGAAAAATTTACCCTCACTGATAATGGTGAGATCTACACTCAAAGTGCAGGACCTATATACACCACTCTGAGTGTGTATTGAGTGTAAAATTACACACTCAATTTTTTACTGTGTACCTGCCACATTTTGACTTCTTCTTCTATCTTATGATCGATACACTTTTTTCACTTTTCCGCACTGATTTTACACATAGCTTCATTAAAGAGTCTTTTTAAATCTACCATTTTATAAGTCGTGTTTTTTTCTGGCGACATCTGTCTTTATTTGAGCCCATACTGCCCATATAATTTTTGAAAGTTTGACGCCAACACTTTTTTCTTCTTTTAGCAGTTTATGTATTGTTGTTTTCCTAATGTTAAGCATATCTGCCGTAAACTGCACTGCATTGTCAATACTCAAATCCGCATTCTTACTTTTAATAGAATCGTAACAGTTAAGAATTAATTTGCGTTTAGGCAATTTGCTTCATATTTAATTAAAAAAAAACACTGACACTCCTCACTTCGACTAGTTTCACTGAGAAACAAACACCCAAGGTAGGTATGTACAGATATGAATAGGTGTATTATTTCAATAGAGGCATCCATAAAGGCATAATAACTACATAATTAGCAAACAGGTAACCAGGATTAGGTACAAAAAAAAAGGAATAAAATGATTAGATCAGAAACGGAATAAGTACCTAGACTCTAATTAATTTTGATAAAATTGCTTTCTAAAATTCCAGGTAAATGATACGGCAGTACATAATTTTAGGCTTAAAAAATTAAAATATATATTTGAAGACAAAACTTGAATTTAATGTCGATACTTGTTCTAATTCTGCACAAATTTAAAAATTCAGGCCTATTTAAATCTATACATGTATTGTCGAAAAATCTTGCATGTCCATGGAGAAGACGGTTTTGATTGATTTATTACTTTGCATCATAGACTTATTGGCATTCTCACCCTGTATATCCCTGCCTGTAAAATAAGTAATAACTATATTACTCTATTAGATCCTTGCCTGTTTATCAAATAAGAAGAACTAAAAAATGGCATTTTAAATGAGACAGGCCAGTGAAAGACCATGGCGATCAATGCGAACTAGATATCTGTCTGTCTGTCATAGCCTTTTACTTAACGTTGTATAGATCGATATTAAGTGCTCGTCAAGTGCACTAACGTTAATTATTTCATCTTTTCATAAATTAAACTTGATGCAGCTGCACATATGACAATAAATATTTCAAGATTTGTTTTAAGATCTAGTGGATAAGGCTTTTAAAAAACAAAGACTTTATTATAAAGGGGCCAAAGTATGGACACCCATAATGCCGAACGTAAACCAAAGAGTTCAGTTAACTGATTTATTTTCTAGATTGAATATTGAAGACTATTATTATTGATGCAAACTGCAAACTCTTTTGACTTACGGGTTGATGTGAAGTGGTTTATCTAGAGAAGGGCTGATTTTTGTTTAGCAGGGGTTGATTGAGGGATTGGATAAAAATCTACCCCATAATGATAATTGTTTGCGTGCTAGTTAAATATTATATAGGTAGCAAAAATGTAGATTAAGTAAGTATTTTAAAATAATTTCCACAAATTGAATTTGTTTGGAGGTTGACTAAAATTTAGTGTTAGATCTAACCTATTTTTACATGGAATATTTAGCACACAATAAAGTTGTGTGTTAGAGAGTGGCGGCTCGCAGGTTGGTAGCTAGGGTAAATTTTTGTAAGCAACGCCTAAATTTCGTTTTTGTCTACTATAAAAAGATATGTTTAAGAAAATGTAACTCCAATTCTTTATTCATGATAATAATATTATACAGTGTCACCATTAAAGTCCGCACCATATGGAACTTTTTTTTATTAATGAGGTTAGTTAAAATTAAATTTCGGCAATCGTTTTTGCTTCAAATTAGACTAAAAATTATATAATCAAATGTCACCATCTGTCATTCGGTATCTGTCAAAAATTACATTTTAATCAAAAAATGCTGAAAAATGGCATTGTTTTACCGAATTTCAAAAAATTTTATTAGAAAAAGTTGTTTCTAGTACAATTCTTGGCCTAAATACAAAGTTTCAGTTTTCTAGCTCAAAGTTGATTTTTTTGCCATTTCTTCTAATTAACTTTTTTTTATTTAATGTAAGTTCGCTTAATGGATATTAAACTATTTGCTTATACCATACTCAATATTTTATTTAGTTTGTATGAGCTTTTTTTTACAAGAATGCCATTTTTTTTCGAAATTTAAAATTAGAGGCAAAAAAATTTGACACAGGTGGTGCAAAGTTACCCTACTTTAAAAATTTTAACAGATAGACGTCAGATATTCCATTTTTTTGATAGTACATACACCTAAGAAGTTTAAAAAACTTATAATAAAATTCCCAGATATCAGATTAGTTCAAAATTTAGACACATTTTCTTTTTATCCACAATAAAATATCAAGGCAATTTTGAATTTTATAAGTAGACTATGGAAAAAAAAACGAATTAGAGTGCCGAATAAATAAAAGAAGTGTCATAAATTTGAATATTTTCGCAAGTTATAGTTTTCAGTGTTATCACCAATGTTGTCCATTCAAGAAAAAATAGAAATTGTCTTAACCCTTTCACTTGCACTTCCATTAGGACTTAGTTAAAAATCTTTAGTGTTGATTTATAGATTAAAATACTTCTAAATTATAGTTTTTTGAAGGTTGAAAGTTGTACGCTCCCCCCCACCCTTTATTATATCATGTACCTCACCAGGGACAAACCCAATTAAGAGAGCAAAAAAAAAATTGTTTCTTAAAAAAATTTATTCAACAAAAGCACTATAATTACATTTTTTTAACAAGGAAACTCTTCATTTGGAATGAAATTGGAAAAAACAGTTTCTACCCTTTAGAATACATAAATGTACTTTACATTTGCAGCAAAAAATATGTGTTCTGTTTTTGCATCCTTCCATTTTACACCGCGAGTTATCCTTTTTGTCATCATAAGTTGGAAGATGATCATATCCATCATATCTAAGGCAACTTACTGGTCTAGCTTCACCTTTTTTCTTTTTGGGAGGTTCTGGAGTATTTGCATCCGCTGAAGGTCTACCCCTTTTAGGAGGACGTTTAGACAAAATAAGATTTTCTGCAACTTCCATCCTAAAAGCAAGTAGATCTAAGATATAATTCTTTTGTACTCCTAAGAGTGAAGCTTGATTTCTGTATTCTAACCACGAATTTACCAACGCAAGATCTAAGGCATGTGTCATCATTCTGACGGTCCATTTTTTGGATCGTACATATGAGCGGTATAGACTTATCAGAAAGTCTAACTTGTCTACCCCTCCCATATTGCTATTATACATTTTTATTACTTCCGGTCTTGGAATGTTAATATACTCCTTTTTTGTTTTGTCCCATCTTCTACAAATGTCTGTATTACCAGATCCGACAAAGTTTGAAGCTGTTAGCACTGCCTTATTATCATACCACTTAGTAATAATAATTCCATCTCTGCTGACAGATGAGGCGACAGTCCCACGGCCTTTTTTTTTCATTTCTTTGTCACTAGGTAAGCGTGGATTAGCAAAGCGATTAACTCTTATAGTTCCAATTGCATATATGGATTTGGACTCCAGATATTGAAACAGGTTATAGGTACTAAAATAATTGTCGAAAAACAGGCCATGATTTTTTTCTGTAATTCTTTCCGATAGTTGCATAACAATCGCTGCCGCAGAACCAAAATGAGAATAAACAGGATTTATCGGAGTCGTGCAGCCCTGGTATATAATAAAATCATAAATCATACCACTTTGACCTAATAAGACATAGATTTTTATCCCCCATTTAACTGGCTTATTTTTCATGTAATTTTTAATATTTATTTGCCCTTTAAATGGAACCATCTGTTCGTCGACACATAGGTTTCTTTCCAAAGGTAGTTCAAAACACCGCTTTTTAATGGAATCGTACAAACAACGAACCTTCCATAGTCTATCATTATTTTCTTGTTGTCGGCTAGTCACATCAACCAAGTGGATTGCTTGGCGAAGTTTATAAAATCTTGTTTGGGATAAAGCTTCTTTTATTAGAGGAATTCCCATTGACCGGTGCCAGTACATGCACACTCTTGGAAACTGCAAATTTCCCATTGCAATATGAACACCAATAAATATTTTCATCTCGTCGGCATTTGTTGGTGGAAATCTGGCAATATTGTTTTGTGTTGCGTACAAATTTGTCATAGTAGCCATTTGATCAAATATTACTTCTGGAATGTATTTAGAAAAAAACTCAACTGGCGACGGCAAATCGGTTGGAATATTATAATGCGGTTGGATCCAGTCTATGTGTCTTGTTTCATACTGAACATCATTTAACCATGTTATGTTACTCTTTTTTGTAAAGTTATGATTTTCTTCAAAGTCTTGTATCATGTTTTTCAGTTGTGGAAGTTCTGCTTCGTCGGCATGCTCCCTATTATTTTCATTTTCTTCGTTTTCGATTAGCTCCTGCTCATTTTCTTGTCGCTCATTTATTTCATCGTTTTCTTCGTCATCATTATCCATATATGTCTCTTCAATATCTAGCTCCTCCTGGATGCTTTGATTGAAATCGTTATCTATTTGCTCAGTGGAGTCCCATCTCAAATCATTGTCATTGTCATCTGATAAAAACGATGCCTCAGATAAATCGTCATTTTCTAAGTACTGAAGAAGTTCCTCTTCGGTTAAGGGCCTTTTCTTCTCTCTTTTGCTGCTTGCCATTTTCTTCAAAAAATATTACTGTAAAAATACCACAAAATCAAATTTTGTCCAAGAATAAAAATATACCGTGTCCGTTGTTCGTCTTTGTCATGAATTGCGTTTGTCCCTTGACAGGTACATCAAAATTCAAAGTATTATTTTGATTATATACGCTAATCAAACATAATAACACATGCAGATATAATAACAATAATCCAGTAACTTACCATTCATGTACACAGAACACTTTTTTTCCTGATGAAACCCGATTTTATATACAAAAGTCTATAAGCGATTGTCACGCGTGGTTTCAACAGGTACATAACCTAGTCTAGAATTTATTATACAAAATCACCTGTTCCAGCTCCTTCGCTAAATTTTACTGCATGGTCTATATTCAATATGTACCTTCTGAGGTACAAAGCAAGAATACGACTAGTATGATCTTTTATCCGAATATGAGCTTTAGAAATTTATGTCCCTCGTGAAGTACAAAAATAGTGAAAGGGTTAATTTGTGGAGAGAATATGCCTCACCGGCAAGTATCTGCCATTTTTAATGAGAGGCATCCAGAAAAAAATTTGCAGCATAGCACTGTTTCAAGAATAATGTCAAAATTTAGAGAAACTGGATCTGTTCAAAATAATTTTAAGAAACCTCACGCAGCAAGTAAATACGATGAAGCAGCACAACTTGATTTGTTTGTTTGTTTAACTGTTATTGACCACGGTCAAACTAGTGTAACCAAGATAAGTGATTCAACAGGGTGCAGAGGGAAAGCGTTAGAAAAATTCTTCAGAAAAATCGATTTCGGGCATATAAACCCAAGTTTATAAACACATTAAAAGAACGCGATTTTGATATCCGACTTGATTTTTCGTTTTGGTATCAGGGACAATATGAGGAGAATATTCTTTTTCCATACAAGATATTATGGACAGATGAAGCCACTTTCTCTTCGAATGGTATCGTGAGCTCACAAAATTGCCGATGGTGGTCCCAAGAAAATCCTAACTTCACAATTGAATGTCGCGACCAGTATCATTTTAAAACCAATGTTTGGTGTGGAATTTTGAAAGATGAGCTTATTGGACCATACTTCTTTAGAGTAAACTTAACTGGTGAAAGGTACCTGAATTTTCTTGATAACGAGATTACCGAAGTGTTGGATAACATGCCCTTACACCATAGACATAACTTATGGTATCAGCTTGATGGTGCACCCATACATCAAACTGTAGCAGTGAAAGAACGCATAAACCAATTATTTCAAAACAGAGTTATAGGGCGTGATAGAGAATGTCACTGGCCACCCAGGTCGCCTGACATAACCCCACTAGACTTTTTTCTGTGGGGTTATCTTAAGCAGAAAGTTTATAAGAATCGACCGTTTAGAAATATCGAGCATTTGGAACAAACGATAAGACAGTGTTGTGCCGATATAAGACCAAGCTTTTTACAAAATGCTGTCAAAGACGTTTATAGACGGACGGGTGTTTGTATAGAGCGAGAAGCACGTCACACTGAAATGTGAAATTTATATTGCTTTTGTGTTACCTATTTAAAATGATTAAAGTTCCTTTTTGTTCCTTTTAATAATAATGATAGTTTTAAGTATAAAATAAAATTTTTATCAAATATTTAGATGTATTTGTCATTTGTAAAACGAAACATCTGACGTATATCTGTTAAAATTTTTAAATTAGGATAACTTTGCACCACCTTTGTCAAATTTTTTTGCCTCTAATTTTAAATTTCGAAATTCGGCATTCTAGTAAAAAAAAGCTCATACAAACTAAATAAAATATTGAGTATGGTATAAGCAAATACTTTAATATCCATTAAGCAAACTTACATTAAATAAAAAAAAAGTTAATTAGAAAAAATGGCAAAAAAATCAACTTTGAGCTAGAAAACTGAAACTTTGTATTTAGGCCAAGAATTGTACTAGAAACAACTTTTTCTAATAAAATTTTTTGAAATTCGGTAAAACAATGCCATTTTTCAGCATTTTTTGATTAAAATGTAATTTTTGACAGATACCGAATGACAAATGGTGACATTTGATTATATAATTTTTAGTCTAATTTGAAGCAAAAACGATTGCCCAAATTTAATTTTAACTAACCTCATTAATAAAAAAAAGTTCCATATGGTGCGGACTTTAATGGTGACACTGTATAGCATAACATTTTTTTTTGTTCATTACCCCTATGACCTCCCTGGACCCACGCCTAGTTCGCTATATTATTTTTATTTCTTTAGATAACACTACTACTACCAATAAAATAAAAACAGAGAATTAATTCTATTCAGCGAACTTAGATGTTGAAAAATGGTGAAAAAAAGTGTAATTTTGGCACAAAATTTAATATTTTTTACAGATTTTTTTAGAATTTTGTTTTCTATTAAGTACCTACTTACCAATAACTATTGTGACAAACTTGACAGTCGTTTCAGGTAAATTGTATAACGAGAATAAGTTTTAACGCACTTTAGATACGAAAATCCTCGCTGTTTTGACACAGATATGTGGGTGACAATCTAGTCGAATAAGTAAATACTTTGTTTACCATATTATAAAGTAAATCAAGTCTTAGTTGACTGAGGTATATGCTCATTGGAAAAATCATATTTTTGGAGAGCCTAAAACAGTTCGCACTACAAATATTGATTTTTTCTTTTTCATTTGATACCTTTTTTTCTGAAAATATCATATTACTCCTTAAAAATTCAACATTTAGGGGTCGGCTGACCAGTGTTTTTGAATTTCTATTGTTCATCCAATGACAAAATCCATATATTAAGCTTAAAATATATTGCATAAAATACAAAATCACTTTTTTACCTTAGTTTCAACTTGGTTACCTTCAATATTTCGGCATATCCAAACAGGATATTTTATTTAAATTTTAAAACATTTGCCTGAGTTCCTAATCTTAAACAAAAGCGAACCGAAAATTTGATTTTTTAACAGGTAGCACTTACCCTCACATATTTTAAACTAAATTAGTTTTTTTCTTTCTAGAATAATCACAATAACTTTAAAAACAACAGATCGATAAACAAAATCTTTCCTGTCGATAATGAGTATGAGACATAAACATAACCCCTTTAAATTTAGCGGCATGTTCAACGTTGCCGGGCTTGAGTTTTAATTTTGTGACATGGTGTATGTTTGGTTGCCTATCTTCAAGTCTAAAATACTTTGTATTCAATACTGATTTACCTAATTTATTCAAAGCATCGTTTGGTATTAGTTCGGAAAAATTATATGGATCCAAACATGAAAATTCAGCAAAAATATCTCTATGCCTTCAATAAGATGCCTCTATTTTTGTGCGATCTATGGCCACATTGTGTACTTCCACCTCAAATTTAATAATAGCAGTAGCTGGAGGAGTATCATCTGCTTCCTTTCCTGTCATGTACTTTTTTTCTATGATAACGAATTGCGGGTAATGAGCCTTGAATTATTACATCACTTTCATTTGCTTCCAGCCCTGCATTTGCTCAATTGACAAATTTGTTAGCACTTTCTAATACTTCTTTCATGTTGCGTTGTTCCTTTTTCAATGCGTCATAAGTTGAATTGACCAATCTTTGTGATCTTTCTTCACTCGACGTATTGAGGTAGTACAGAATTTTTGATATTCTTTTCAAAAATAGCATTTTGATTGTAAAGTAGCAGCATTTACGATATATAGAAAGTACATTATCTCGGCTTCTTATCATGGTTTTAATTGTAGAGGTAATCCAGGGGGCAAACTCTAAGTAATACGCACTTTTTCAATACGAGCATATTATATCTTAAATAAATGTAAAATGTTTTCTACAGACATACTGAGTTTGTGATCAATATCATTCACAGAAAACACACTCCCCTAAACTCGATAGAAATTATATTTTTTATGTTCTTTCTCCAGAAAAAAATTCTTGATTTCAAGTTTTTTTAGGCAAGTCTAAAAATTAGCAAGTCAGATAATGATGAGTTTATCATATCAGATTCGATTGAGTTAGGTTCATTAAGATCAATCCAAGTGACAGTTCCAGTTGTCACTCTAGTGGGGTTCCTTATTAACTGACTTAATAAAAAAGTACTTAAGATTGAGTTTGATTCTACAGATGATGTGTTTAGAAAATTTATATTAAAGTCACCCACATAGAAAAAAATATCTGTGGACACCGAACAATCTGCCAGTGCATTCTCTAGAGACTAAAATGGTTTATAATGTACTACAGGGGGACGATAGATCATGTCTTGAACTGCAGGAAAAAAACTTCTAAAGGCTCTCTGATAATGGTAAGTGCGTGATAAAGCCATTAACATTAGTTCTGATCTTTTAACGGGTTGTTCAATAAGACCTAAAATTCCTTTGTTCACTTTCACTTAGTTTAGATAGGTATTTAAAACTCACTTTCCTTCAGCCACACTTTTCCTGTCCCATTTTACACTTTTCACCGCCGTTCCCCATAACAACCCCCATAAACTTCCTGTGCGAGGCGGCACGACCAATTTTTCACCGTCCTTGTGTGATTCTGACGCGGCGGCCCGACAATTTACAGGACGCGCCACGTGACTAGGACATTACGAGATCACCCGTCTCACACGACGGTATTAAGGGTCTGTTAAAATTGTTTTTCAACATCAACATACTAAACTATCACTGAGTTGGATAAAAATTAAATTACCTACGTCCTATGTGATTAAATATTTAAATAATTATAATTTGATTGATTGGATAAAGGTGTTATGTCTTATTTCTTTAAGTTTTGAGTAAATTTGCGTTTCTAGCTGGACCGCTTTTATCATGGGTTTAATCTAAATTAGTGTGATATTATGATAGTTTTCGGTGATATTATTTTGTGGAGTTATAGTCTGAAGCAAGTGGCTTGCCCTGTGAGAAGAATGCGAATAAAAAGTGCAATATTGCCGAATTGACTAGCACACATTTAAATAAACATTATCCAGATTAAGCAACAAGCGCGATGAGCTTAAGGCAGTGGACCAGAAAAGTTATTTAGTTGACACAGGTTCCACATAGGCAAAAAATATTTGGTGTGTTGTGCATCTGAGAACCGTCAGGCGTGTGCTTATTGTTTGTCATTAGCGTGGCATTGTAAAAGAGATTTTTAAAATGAATGTGTAATTGTGTATAGTACACAATGCTCGAGACACACGGTGTTACAATTCAAAGGTTAGGTTGTCATGTGCGAAGCTTTGGAATCAATGTTATAAATATAATTATTATTATAGAATTTTTCTTATTGTCTTCTCACTTCAGATAATAAAATACATATACTTTTATACAAAAATTGCATATAATTATTTTTAAGCAAAGCCTAACTTGCAATTGCAAACAGGTACGTTAAATTTGTTCCCGAGTTTGATTACTTACCGAATTTGGGTTTATATCGGTCGTATTTACTTATTGCTAAGGCTTTAAGAGATTGGTAAGTAAAATTAGCCATGTGACAGAAATAAAAGAATCCGCGTTTGACAAAGTTGTGACAGTTCTTATAAAAACAGATACCAAAAGTGGAAACAGTAAAGCTGGATTTATAGCTTGACGGTGGCTGGTACTGGTCGACGGTCTGTTGAAGGTGGCCGATGGAAAATAGGATTTATAATTTAGCGGTCCAATCACCGTTGGGCATAGAAGGTTATTTTAAGGTTAGTATTTTTAAATGTGTCTTTTAATTGCAACTGCAAACTTGTTAAAAGATGTTGCAAGTTAAATTAACATGGATAATGGATGAAAAGCTGTTGACAATTCAGTTCACAAATACTACGTCAAAAAAGTATCCCAATATGATGTACATCCAGCCGTTGAGCCACGTTTTTACGAGATGATGGGTTATATTTCCAACCGCGAACAGAAAAAGTTAAAAGATGATCATCTCGCCTGTTAAGCTATCCTCAAACAGCACCGGAACAGAAATCTATAAATCGGAAAATTGTAGAGCAATTTGTTTATCTCTACCTGCCACCGTCAAACGTCAACCAATACCATCCACCGTCAAACTATAAATCTAGCTTTATAGTCGCATTAGTTAAAATTGATCCATGTGCCCCGTACATCCACGCACAAGAGGATGCAGAGGTACCATTGGTAAAATTAAGAGATTTTGAAGGGTAGCAATCACAGAGATAAGTAGTGTCGTAATGGGAAGAAGCACAACCCCCCTCCACTTTTTATGACCTTGACCTTGACCTAACCCGAATGACCTTGGATGACCTTGATCTAACCCGGATGACCTTGACCTTGGATGACCTTGAGCTAACCCGAATGACCTTGGATGACCTTGACCTAACCCGAATGACCTTGGATGACCTTGACCGAACCCGAATGACCTTGGATGACCTTGACCGAACCCGAACGCCCTTGACCTTGGATGACCTTGACCTAACCCGAATGACCTTGGATGACCTTCACTAACCCGGATTTGACCTTGACCTTGAACTTGACCTTGACTTTGACCTTGACCTTGAACTTGACCTTGAACTCGACCTTGAGTAGCTTGACCTTGACTTTCAAGGAATCACCTTGACCTTGAGCATGCGTTGTTTCTGGTAATATTCCCCCTCCTATGACTTTGAAATTGGATATTATAAATATGGAGCTCTTTCGAAAGGAATACCATAGTCATACAGGCATTGCTTGTTGTTGCCTTGAAATAGAAGAATTGTGTTTGTGGTGTGTTTTGTGAAAGTTATTAAAGGTATTTTATTACATATTTTAATAATGAGTCTTTCACAGCAGACTTTGGTTGAAATTAATAATATGATAAACAAAGATGTTGAATTTCTTGAGCACCGAAAAATTTCAACACTAACGGTGGGAAAAATTTATGTTATAAAACAGATATCATTTGTTTCAACACGTTTTGGTAAAAGTATTCTTGTTACTTTGTATGATACAACACATAATGTAACATTTCAAACTTTCTTACCCAAGCGTGTTGCTGAAACATTATCAGAGGCAACTGTTGACATAATGAATAAATCAAATGATAAATTTACCCTAACATATTTGGGGCAAAGCTCACATGTATTTTCTGGGGGTAATACTAAAGCATTAATAAATTTTGGGTGTTTAGAGTAAACAATGTTGTGTAAAGAATATTTTAATCTATAGTTTATCATATTTTTAATTTTAATTGATAATGTAATAAAAGTGTAATACCTAGTATCATAAAACACAATCACAATCTCATTATTCTATTGTAGATGTGTGACAATGTTGTTGAAAAACAAGATACGTATATAAGTTGGTTAGCATGCAAATTAAGACGTATGGCTCAAGATATACTACAGTTTTCGATGTTTGATGGTTCCTGTTTGGATTCAACTGGCTGTCAGTACAGAAAGTATGTGCGTGATGCAATCAATTTTATGGCTGGTGCGCATCTATGTGGACAATATCTCTACGGATCCATAAACCTGAGTCAATTTTGTGCTGAAATGATTGATAATGATCTTGCCAAGTTTGTCATTCATATACCAGATCTACCAAGTGATTTGGTAACAAAATTTAATTTGGTTGATTATGTGGATCCCGACGATATTACTTATATCGTAAAAGATGGTGTAGTCATCCGCAGCGATGGTGCAAATGGTTGTGAAATTATGGACAAAGTAGAAGATCAAGAAAAGTAAAATTAATTATTGGAACAACTTTTATTTGTAAAAACACGTTCTGTACTATATTTCCATAAACCAGTATAATATATAAAATAATATATAAATGTATGTATTATTATAAATAATGGTCATGTTTAAAAATAAATGTTATGGTTTAATATATAAATAAAACCAATAGGAAATAAATTGTTTGTAGTAAAAGCATTGTTTTATTTTTCCCAACATAACAAACCCTATATAAGCGTTTGTAAGATGAAAACCTTATGAAGTTATATAAGTAGAAGGTAAAATAGCAAATTAGTTTAGTTTAATTTGAGGATGAGTCGAAGTAACAGCACAGTTGATAAGTTTGGACGTAAGAAAACCAATGAAAAATGTCGGTTTTTACGTGGACCACCTGGAAATGGATTCAGGCTTACTCTCGATGATCAGTATGATATGCAAGGAAAATCCCTAGAGAATGTTGCATCACCTAAAAAACCAAATGATGCTGCTACTCAAGAATATGTTCTCACTCAACATGATCTTCTGCGTATACAACTAACTGCTGTATTTGTTAAGAAATTATCAGATCTGCGCATACAATTTAATGATATTACTGATCACCGATTCATAGCATTGAATACAGAAGTTGCTCGAAGATTCAATGAAGTTCAAAAAGAAAAAAAAGAGTATGAAAACAAAGTTGGGAAGATGATATTGGCTCTCGAACAACAAATTATTAACCTGGACAAAGTTCAAATGAAATTTGAACAACGAATTATTGACCATATTACAATTAACCTTGATAAAATTCGAGCGAAATTTGAAGATGTAAAATCTGAGTTGAAATAAAAAGTCACTCAAGAGAGAGAGGTCACACGTGAAGGTCATCTGTTATATATAAATACACGTATCCAAATTATGGTGACTTAGTTCATTTGTAGCATTGCTTTCACAATCATTTACAATATGGAAAGTAAAACAACATTAGTGTATCCGTTTTCAATCAACGGTCGTCAAATGTGTTCAAATTGTGAACATTGGGAATTTTTAAGTGGGACAATGGGATTATGTGATTGGTGTCAAAACGAGAGCAATAGAGGATCTGTACCTGCTGACCAACCTCAAAGTCCCATTATCTTAGGTGGTGGGCATCAACAACATACTGATACGTCCACATCTTCAAGTCAAGAAGATGAAATAATGGAAGAATCGCCATCACCGCAGTCGCCATCGTCAAGTCCAACGTCGTCGCTACCAAATGCACTACTCGATTCTTCAAGTGATTAGTATATGCGCTAAAAAAGTAGTGATGAAGAAGTATTTTTCCGTGCCATATGTATTAGTGAAAGTGAACTTAGACAATTTGGTTATAGTCCCTAAGTGTTTTTGGTCATTATGTATTATTGCTTAAATGTGAATAAAACATTTTTTAGTACTTCATATTATGTTTATAATTATATTATAAATTAATAAATCGTTCATGAACAATTTTATTTCTAAAATTACTTTCTAAAATCATATCCAAAGTTGTTTTGATTTTCTCTATTCGCCGTTGGAAACGGTACCTATCAAGCATTAGCTGTTGAAAGTCGCTCTTTCGAGCTTCTCGATATGCAAACGCCCAAACAAATGTTTTATGGACAATATTTTTCTCTTCATCAAATGTTACGCTCTTCATGGTTATTAATTCAATGAAAACAATTTTTAAAATGATAGCAATATATACTGATAAATAAAATTGATATGTTTTAAATTACATGTTTATTTTATCATTCAACTGATACAATAATTGTAATAGGAAATACAAAGCTGTTTATACAATATCAGACTTATCTATCCAAGAATTAAATTGATTAGGGAAACCCAACCATTTTACAAACAATTGATCAATGTGATTTTTCTGACGTTTTCTAAGAATTTTTTCAACAAGATATACGTTTGGGTTGGTTGTCTTTTGTAGTTCAGCTTCGTAGAAACAACCTTTAATCGGTTCACCTTCTAATGATTCCAGTATGTAAGTAGGTGGATTTGTGATGTTGCTTTTTACTATTTTGAAGAGTTCTGTTGACCATGAAGGTGTATACCCCTTTTCGAATATGGATTTGTATTTACTGATTCGAACTATATCGCCTAGACGAAATTTATATTTCTTCGGTCTAACCTTTAAATAATCGTATGCCCTAATTTGGGTATCTTCTAACACATTTCTGGGCTTCATGCCAATTGTGCGATGTATTGTGTTATTATAGACGCTTGTTCCTGATGGTAATAGTTCCACCCACCTGTAGGAACCTCTAATTGAAAATTGCTTATATAAATTATTTTTTAAAGTTCTTATCACACGTTCAACAATTGCCGCCTTTTTCGTGCTGAATGTAGAATAATGATTTATATTAAATTTTTTCATAAGGGCTTGAAAGCGACTATTATAGAATTCTTTTCCCTGATCACTTTGTAAATTGTCTGGTGTATACGATGCCTCTTCAATTATACTCTTCATTGCATTGGTCACTTCAGCACCGGTCTTGTTTTTGATTGCTCTGGTGTACACAAATTTGGAGTAACAATTGATACATACAAGGATGTAGCGATAACCATCGTTTTCATCAGCATATTGTTGCATTTCAGCTAAATCTATTTGCCATAAATCCTTGTATCCTTTAATAATCGTCCGCCTTCTAATAAAGTTTTTTCTAGCAGTCCGGTGCAGTTCATTAACAATTTCAATTTTTCCCCTGCTTGCCTCCATATTTTGTAGCGAAGCGAACACGTCTCATTAGACACTGAGCAAAGGAAACAAGGTACATAATTTAATATATTATTTGTTCTTCGCGAAGTTCCTCAACAATTGACATAATCTCATTTTCAAGCCCAGTATTACCAGCTAATTTTGAACTCCACAACAATCTTAAGCGATCAACCAACTCCTTTGGTTTATTCCAATAAATGTATTGAGGTGATTTGGAAGAAAGTAGTTTCTTGTTGGGTATTTTTATTTTTTTAGCGATGTTATTTTTTACAACAGCACCGCCTGATTTAGTGCTCGCCGGTATCAGTAGGGGTTTTATAATATACAAATATTTCAATAATCTGGTTTCTCGTAGACCCATATTTTTGTCATAATTTTCATATGCTGCACTAGTTAATTCTAAAATTTCCTTGTATTTCTGTAGCACACCATCATCGGTTTTATCGTGTTGTGTTAGGAATGGTGGATTTCTTAAAAAAAGCAAATCGTAAAGTTGAGGTGTTCCATCAAATACAGCAACATTTTTTCCGTTTTTATATAAAGTAATTTTGCCATTTGGAAAACGCACTTCTAGGTTACCAATATATCTTTTAAGGTTATTCGGCTTTTTACCGAAATGTACACCATAAATGGTATCGTATTGGGATGGTTTATTTTTTAATCCATTTAAGTATGCTTGAATCTTGTCGAGCGGTGGTGAACTTGTATAACTTGAAGGGGAAGGTGTCTCAAACAATGTAACGTTGGTATCACGTTTCGGTGTTGTATCGATGTGAGCTTTTCGGCTTATCCGCGGTGTAGACGATTGAAATGATGATATGTGATCGGATATTTCCTCAGGCTCCTCCATTGTGCTAGTACTACGACTATATTGCTTTCCTTGGGTTTTGGGTTGCTGCTGCTGCTGGCGTTGCTTTACTACATTAGATATAGATGTTAGTGGTTTAGTGATTGGTTCGTAAAATTTATCCAAGTCGAGCGCACTTTGTGTCTTCGCCGCCTTGAATTGTTTAAATTTTTTTCGAACAGCATTGGTCGTTTCCACTAGTTTTCGTTTTAAGTCAATTTCTTCATTCATGGTGTTGACAAACTACCGAACAGCAATGAAATGAATGCATTCATCATTGTTAAACAAATATATAGCTATCAAGTCCCTTGCGATATCTTCCCGAATTCACATCACTATCTTTATCGATAACCAAGAATCCATATTTATTATCCCAACATTTCGAGCACATTTCCTGAAATTGTGTAAAATTCAGGTCGGGTGATACATGATCGGAAAATACGTGTCTCATATTCATTTCATCTTGTTTAAACATAATAATAAAGTTGGCATTATCTCGCACAAGCTGTTTAGGAACTCGTGAATATGTTTGAGCCAAATAAAAGGCATCCACATTTTTGTGACGTCCCATACAGAAATATGATCGTATAACATCCTGCTTTTCACACATAACATCATCAAATATAAATATTGAATTGGGTCTTGCATCTGAGGGTTCCATGATATTCGTGGCATCGCTGAAAGCATAATAACCAAGACCTTTAATGGGTGTAAGAATTTTCTTCAAATATTCATATTTTGGTTGATACAGTGACTTGGAGTAGATATAAACATTTTCAAAACGTAGACCCAATGGGTGAGTAAGTAGTGAAATCATAACATTGGTTTTGCCACAATTCGAAGGTCCAATTATTATTCCACGAATGGATGATGGAAGCAAAGGACCGTGTTTCCTTAATAATCTCTCTCCATGTCCACATCCAACTTTTTCGTCGAGATTGTCGATGGAAAATTTTTGTTTCAAATGTACTATCCGCATATTGATAAAATCAATATTTTATAGCAAACTTTTCACTTAAATGGTCATTCAGATGCTGATCACCGGACGAAGTAGATCGTCTCGTTTACAGACTAAGACTGGAAGAGGAATTGTTAATTCCTTAATTAATAACCTGCCGGTGGAGCTGCATATCCCCGGTTATCAGTATTGCGGTCCCGGAACAAAAGTGATTAAACGTGTGAAAAGAGGTGATCAAGGAATTAATCCTTTGGACGTGGCGTGTAAGAAGCACGATTTAGCTTATTTAAATAATAGAGACGATATAAGTGAGCGACACCGAGCAGATTACGAGTTGGAACAAAGTGCTTGGAAACGAGTGAAATCTGCAGACGCTAGCGTTGGTGAAAAGAGTGCTGCGTGGTTGGTAACAAATATTATGAAAACAAAGCAGCGTTTTGGTATGGGTGTGTCATCAAGCAAAAGGAAGAGTCGCTCAAAAGTTGCTAAGAGGAAGCGGCGAGCTGGTAAGCAACGTGCTGGAAAGCGGGTGCGTGTGCAGAAAGTAGCTTTTGGTTCTGCTGTTCGACGTCCGATTCGAGCAGAATTGCTAAGAGGTGGTGGAAAGAAAATGAATATTCTAAATGCATCGAAAATAGCCGTTGCAGCAGCCCGTAAATCAGTAAAAGCAGCAGGTGGTAAACGAAAAGTCCGCACGCCTAGAATTATTCCGATTCCTAAAACTGGTGGAGTATTACCATTAATACCAATATTTGCTGGTCTGTCAGCCTTAGGCTCCTTAGCTGGTGGCGCTGCAGGTATTGTTCGTGCCATCAAGGACGTGAAGAAGGCAAATGCAGAAAAGACAGGTGCTACTTTAAAACTACGTGGAAATGGATTATATCTGAAACCATATCGTTCAGGTATGGGATTGTTTATGAACCATAGGAATATGTCAAAAAACTAATTGTGTCTCTACCCAATAGACCGCTATCAAATGTCGATCTGGAAAAGTATGTGTTAAAACTTAAGATACCTTACTTTAGGGGAGTTTATATGCGAGATTCATTACCTGCACGTGGTCCCCGACGGTATGAAGCAGCGATTATTAATTTGGATAGCGCATCGGGGGTAGGGACGCATTGGGTGGCATATCGAAAAGTCAACTCTGAAGTAACATACTATGATAGCTTTGGTGATTTGCCACCACCTACCGAATTGGTGAGATATCTGCAAACAGGTTCGAACGCGTCGAAAAACATTTACTATACATACGATCGTCAGCAAGAATTCGATTCAGTTTGGTGTGGCCATCTGTGTTTAAAGTTTCTCTCCGATATAAAATAATAATAATAATTATGTCTTTGACGTCACAAGTTGAACGCGATAACTACACAAAGATCTTGCACTTACTTAAAGTGTTTAAACATGTGGGTGGATTATTGAGAATGACTGCCGAAGAATTAGAAAACGTGCCAAAGGAACTAATGATTTCGATGGCGCCAAATGAAATTGCTATAGTTTGGGATAAGCTGTCAAATGAACTGAAAAGTGACGAGGATATGATGAAATATCAGTTTTGCTATGAACATTACAATAGCGACAGTGACGATTCCAACAAGGATGTGGGTGATGGGCCATTGCCTCGAAAATTATTTTGTTGTTACTGCAAAATTAGTGATGTGAATATAACAGCTGAAAATTCGATTAACACGACATCAGATGAGAAGAAAAAAAAAAGCGCTAGTGTATTAAACCCATTGAACTGTTGCAAATGATAATAAAAACAATCACAAATAGCTACTTAACGTCAGTCATGTCGCATACATTCACGCTAACAGGATCCTCGAGCGTGTTAAGCGCCGACTTTTATCCACCCATTGAACTGAGTACAACAAGTAAATATGGTCTTGCACTTGTCGGATTTTACACATATAATTCAATTTTTAACATTGATGAACACAACAACTCATTTGGTTACATAATTGATGAACAGAACAGCTCATTTGGTAAAATAAGGAAGGATGAAAAAATATCACATCTACTGACCATTCCACCAGGAGCATATGAAATTGATGAAATTGGTCAAGCTATGTTGACAGTTCTTAAAGAGTCAACCCGCAACGATAGTGATGAAATATTTTCGTTAACAGCCAACAATAATACATTAAAATGTGAGATGAAATCGAAGTATGACATTGATTTGGGTGGTGACAAAAGTATTGCCAAAATGTTGGGGTTTGACGCTAAAGTGTTAAAAAAAAATGAAAAGCATCAGTCAGTGTACAATGTGGATATTATGAAAGTACGCATTATACGGGTTGATTGTAATATAATCTCTGGTGCATTCCTGAACTCGTCGAAATGCCACATCCTATTTGAATTTGATATTGACGTTGAAGCAGGGTATAAAATTACGAAAGAGCCGCAGAATATTATTTATATGCCGATTATACCGGAAGGACGTCAGTTCATAGACAACATCAGTCTGCGAATCTTGGATGACGACGGAGATCTGATTGACTTTCGAGGGGAGAAGATAATTATTAAATTGGAATTAAAGAAAATAGCATAAGGATGGGTTTCTGCTTTAACACTCAACTACGTTTGTTGCATACTGTGAAAGATTCAGTTAAACATAATAAAAGTAAACAAAGTAGACAAACCAGGCTCATTCGTAATCCAGTCATAAGATCGAAAAGACCTCATCGGCAGCAGCAGCAGCAGCAGCAGCAGCTTTCTCGTGAAGATTACAGTTTTTTACGATCAATTGGTTTGAAAATACGAAAATCTAGAAAATGACGGCTACTAGTGAAAAGATCGAGGTTTTCACCGAACCTATCTTCGAGAACTCCATAATAAGTTTACAGGAACATACTTATAAACCATATGGTTCCCCAACATTTAAGAACTCTGATGAAATTCGTATTCCCGTACACTTTCAAGACATAATATTGGATGTTTCCGAAAGTTACATATACATCGAAGGTACTTTCAAACCTAAAGATGCAACAAAGAAATGTTACTTATCGAATAATGCTATAGCCTTCCTTTTCGACGAAATTCGCTATGAAATGGGTGGTGGTGAACAAGTCGCAATTGTCCGAAAACCAGGAATTACTACAACACTGAAAACGATGGCATCCTTCGGCGCCTTACAAAATAATTCTCTAATGGTTTGTGGATGGGGTCTAAATGAAAATAATCAAGCTCTTGTTGATGCCACAAGTCATGTATTCTCCGGAAAGCTCCCCCTAAAGTATCTAATGGGTTTTGCAGAGGACTATACCAAAGGAATTTTTAATGTTAAGCAAGAGCTTATTTTAATTATCGCTCGCAATTTTAGCAATTGTTATGTTGGTGAAGTAGAAGCAGACATTAATATTGATAAAATCGAATGGAGAGTTCGTCATATTATTCCCGACGATCGTCAAAAGCTAAAGATAATGTCTCGCATGAATAAAGGTGTAAATAGTGCCAATATTCCAATGGCATATCGAAAATGGGATTTGTACGAATTACCTGCCTTGCGACAAACATCATCAGACGTGTGGGCTTTAAGGACTAGCACCAGTCTCGAAAAGCCGAGATATTTGATTATTGGGTTCCAGAATAGTACCTATTGCGATAATAAAGCCAAAGATGCCACTCAGTTTACTGCAGCCAATATAAGTGACATACGAGTATACCTTAATTCCACTGTTTACCCATATGAACGGTGGAATTTAGAATTTGGGAAAAAATTATATGCTACAGCTTACTATACCTATGAGAACTTCCAGAGTAGCTACTACGGTCGAGAAATGGTGGACCCAATGTTAAATTACGTCGATTATCCTGACAACCCCATTTTCATCGTGGATTGCAGTCATCAACCAGAAGCTATCAAATCGTCCACAGTTGATGTCAAAATCGAGTTTGAAACACGAAACAGTAAATTTCCCAAAGACACTAAAGTTTATGCATTGGTTATTCACGACTCATTCTTAAGTTATAATATCTTAAACGGTTCAGTTACTAACAAATCTGTATTTTAATCTTTGTTTAATTTCTTACTGAAGCATCGCGCGATCGCATCCAACTCTAATTTACAATACCGATTTTACCCCTACTAATATGGATAAAATTAGAAAATAAGGTAAATCAATTTGTTAGCAATGTAGGTTGTAGTTAGTCTAGAAATAAATATTTTTTAATATTATATATAGTGTTTTATTATTCCAAAAGCTACAACTTTGCTTTTAAGTTTTGAACTGTGGATCGAGGGTATATTTTGATATTTGACAAGACATAAACTGTTAAAGATAAGAATATACAGAAATGTGTGGGAAAGAGAGAGAGAGAGAGGAAGATAGAGGGTGGGGCAAGATAATGTATATAAGCACCTATTTCGATTTGGAAATTCATTCTAACCCAAAATGTCATCAAGCTCGGATGCAGGTTATTCGAGCGATGAAGAACGACGCGTTCAATGTCATCAACATAGACGAGTACATCGTAGGGGTGGTAGGTTAAGAGAAAGATTTTGCATAGTGCAATCTTATGTAAAATGGGGCCTTCATGTCAACTTGTGTATGTATTGCTACACAACGAGATTTGCGGGTATACATGATGTTGGTTTCATCCAGACCCATTTTACAATAGGATTGAATAGAGCTATGCAAGATCACTCTTGGTGTAGTGCTTGTCGTGCAAGACTGTTTACGGTCTTTCATCAGGACTCATGCCTTATTTGCAATAGAATGTAAATTGTATTGCAAATAAAGCAGCTACCACCGGAATCGACTACCGTCCGAACCCTGACCCCCTCTTACCCATCCCCAGGTCCTTCTCGGAGGGCCACATAAAGAATTGAGCGTAGTTAGTTGTTTAATGTCACATATCCAGGGTGACACGACACTTTCGAGAAATAATTTCTCGATTGTGTTACTATGGATAAAGATATTATGTTATTTAATAAAAATGTAATATTCCTAACCAAATCTAATTTTTTTTTTCTGTTGAACCCATGGTTCACCTAACTCAGGACTAATAATACAATGGAATTAATATTAAGAATACAATTTTTATTGATAACAATTCTTATAATTGTATAGTAGTTTTACGTTCGATGTTGCACAGTGCCATGGTTGCGTTGTCGGATGGAAAAAACATGGTGGAAGCCTCTTAAATTTACTTAGTTTCGGTTCTCGTTCACAGGGAATATTGATCATAATTTCTTCGCTTATAAACTTCTTTAGAAATTTCATCTTTTCACTACCTTTTACGTAAACCTTGGGTGATTGATACAATCTCAATATATGATTAAATATGTTATTAAGTTCACACAATTCTATATTTCCAGACTCCCACTTCAATCCATGATAATTTTCGGCCCATTCAACACTCTTTAGCTCATTAACAGACAACATACTTTTATGAAAAGGAGGTTTAAATAAATAATTGGCGGCACGAAACCCATCGTAAATTGCTATTTCTTTTGGAAAATATCCAAAAGAACAATGGTAGCCCTGGATATCAACAAAAATGTCTGAACGATATTCTGCCATGGTTGCTTGCAACTAACTAATGTATTTTGATGTGAAAATATGGTTTTATCCACATCTAGGATTGTACATTCAAAAGTTATCCCTACCACAATTTTTCAATAAATACGAGTAGAGCTTCACAACTAATTCATATACATCTTGGACATGGCCCAAGAAAGACCTGCAAGCCGTGGCTCGTCGCTGTTTAGCGATGAGACTGAATATGTTCCTCGACCCCAAGAAGGACCTGCAAGCCGTGGCTCGTCGCTGTTTAGCGATGAGACTGAAATTGTTCCTCGACCCAACAGACCACCACCATCGAGGCGAGTTGAAAATGTTGAGACCACTGGACCTGCGGACTCCACATCGGATGCGGGATCGGTAGAAGTCAGCGATGACTTTAGGGGTCCAGCCGATTCCACGTCTTGGTGGGATTTTGAAGATGATATGGACGCCGGTCCTGCGGACTCAACCACTCCGTAGAAGGACTACGATAAGTCCTATTCTCTTTCCTATGCGACCGCCCGAACCCTGACCCACCCGAACCCCCTTCCCCAGGTCCTCTTCGGAGGGCCACATAAAGACTTGAGCGTAGTTTAGTTATTCCGGACCAATTTATTGTGGTACGGTATTATTATTATTATTCAAAGCTTACCCTAAACATGATTAAAATTTAATTATTTTAAGGTGTCAGTTAATAAAACACTTTATACATTTTGTATTATTTATTTAGGTAAAAAATTATATACATAGTCATACAATATTGTAGCATTTTTAACGCTACAAGAACAAATATCTAAACTATGATATGAGCAATACGTAGTATCCATTGTTAATTTTGGTACATTAATAGAACCAGTAGTGAATTCTAAATTAACAATAGAAGGAGTTTTAAGGTTCTTTTCGGAAAAAGTATTAATTAAAAAATCCTTCTTTACTTGGCCCTTGACATAAATAGTATCGACATCGTGCAGAGCGTCGTAGAGAATCGGGAAAAGCTGGTCGAGATCCATTTCACCATAAGGATAGCAGAGACCATGTCGGTTTCCATATAAAAACAACACTTGCTTCTGGCATTGATACGATAGTTCATAAAACGGTATGGATGGTTTAAAGAAGTAACTTTTCATCTCCTTTCCATCATAAATAGCCAACTCTTTAGGTTGAAATTGTGGAACGCAGAATCCTTGAATGTCGACTACAACAAACTTCATCTCATCAAAGCTGGGAGCAAACTAAATTTTTTTTTTTAATTCAAGACACATTTTTGAAGGATATAGTAAAATTTACACCCCACCCCTAAAATATGGCTATAAATACGTATGCGCATAGCAGAATGTATCACTCTTCATCCAGCCATGGACGCTACTAGACTGATGTTGACCTCGACCAGGAAGAGGAAAATCGAAGAGTATTGGGCAGCCTCAAAGAAGAAATTTGAAGGGAAACCGATCGCTGTCGTAAAGCCGACAGTACAAGCACCACCACCACCACCACCACCTGTCGTCGTGGTGATAGAAGACGACGATGTCGGGGTGCCGGAACCACCAGCACCACGTCGGCGTTGGCGTCGCATAATTGCACCGCGATCTGTTCAGATCGCCAGAGGGGAACAGCCGAATTAACTGGTTTCCCTCAACTACCAAAAAACGGTCCTTTTCAGGACCACACTTATACTTTGAGCGTAGTTAGTTAGGTAGAAGTCCCATTCGTGGGATGATATAATACCAACAAGTGGTATTTGTTATCATCACACATAGAAAAGGGATTCTCTTTACTACATAATTCATCTTAAGGTGAATATGTTGAAAAATTAGTATCATATTAATTTTTTTAAGAGATTTCTCATCAGTTTAGAACAAAAAGGTACTAAACTTAAACCATCGGACGTAGTCTAAGCTACACAGTACCATTTTTTAAATTTAAATTAAATAAAAATTGATATTTCTTTTTTTCACCCAGTTCCTATTTTCATTAATTTTTTTTAGGCATTTCCGATAACTTTAGAGCCAAGAAGTATTAAACTTAAATTACTGGGCGTAGTCTAAGCTACACAGTGCCATTTTTTAAATTGCAATTAAATAAAAATTGATAATTCTTGTTTTCCCCCAGTTCCTATTTTTATTATTTTTTTTTAGGCATTTCCGATAACTTTAGAGCTAAGAAGTATTAAACTTAAATTACTGGGCGTAGTCTAAGCTACACAGTACCATTTTTTAAATTGCAATTAAATAAAAATTGATAATTCTTGTTTTCACCCAGTTCCTATTTTTATTAATTTTTTTTAGGCATTTCCGATAACTTTAGAGCTAAGAAGTATTAAACTTAAATTACTGGGCGTAGTCTAAGCTACACAGCACCATTTTTTAAATTTCAATTAAATAAAAATTGATATTTCTTGTTTTCACCCAGTTCCTATTTTTCATTAATTTTTTTATGCCATTTCCCGACATTTTACGCAAAAATTTCATAGCACAAAAATAATTATTTTGTTGCAAAGAACCGGTTTCCAATTTTATTTTGGCAGTTTTATTAAAAATTAGCCCTTCAACCCTTAATGCGCATGCTTGTGGACTTAAAAAAAAAAAAACCCCTACGGGCGCCTACGGCGGGCCGTCCCAACCCCCGCTAACCCCAACCTGAACTTGTTCAAACCCACCCGGGTCTCGCGAGTCGTTTCCGCATATTCCCGACAAACTATTTTCATTCCTTAATTCGCTTATTTCAATACGTTAAGCTTACATTTTACGATTTATAAATTTTAAATTGAAAAAAACCTATTTTTCTATTCAAGTTTTCTAAAATATTTTAGACGTGTTTCGGCGTTTTTTTTTATTTTCAACCGTTTTCACGCAATAAGGCGTCAAAGTTACACATCTAAAAATAGCCAAAAACTCACTTTTTTAAAATGGTTCTTTTTCGATTTTAAAAATTCGATTTATATTAAGGAAACTTGCCTCTATCACTTTGTCCAGTAACTATTTGCGATATTTTTTACTGTTTTTTCATAAATTACAGCCAAAGTCGCCCTTTCTTAGAAAAATTAAAAAAATGGTACTATATTTGCTGTTTCCCTATTTTCTTCAATTTTTTCCATTATTTTTTAATCTAATTCTGATATAACAAGTTGTGCTCTTCATTTTTGGTCCTACACTTTTTACGCTTAATTGCATAGTTTGTCCATAAAATACCAAATTCATATTATTATTTTCCTCAGGGTAGTACCGGCTATTAGGGGATGATACCAAATTTTTAATTTTTAACTTTTTACACTTTAAAAAATGGTACTGTGTAGCTTAGACTACGCCCAGTAATTTAAGTTTAATACTTTTTAGCTCTAAAGTTATGGGAAATGCCTAAAAAAAATTAATAAAAATAGGAACAGGGTGAAAACAAGAAATATCAATTTTTATATAATTGCAATTTAAAAAATGGTACTGTGTAGCTTAGACTACGCCCAGTAATTTAAGTTTAATACTTCTTAGCTCTAAAGTTATCGGAAATGCCTAAAAAAAATTAATAAAAATAGGAACAGGGTGAAAACAAGAAATATCAATTTTTATTTAATTGCAATTTAAAAAATGGTACTGTGTAGCTTAGACTACGCCCAGTAATTTAAGTTTAATACTTCTTAGCTCTAAAGTTATCGGAAATGCCTAAAAAAAATTAATGAAAATAGGAACTGGGTGAAAAAAAGAAATATCAATTTTTATTTAATTGCAATTTAAAAAATGGTACTGTGTAGCTTAGACTACGCCCAGTAATTTAAGTTTAATACTTCTTAGCTCTAAAGTTATCGGAAATGCCTAAAAAAAATTAATGAAAATAGGAACTGGGTGAAAAAAGAAATATCAATTTTTATTTAATTTAAATTTAAAAAATGGTACTGTGTAGCTTAGACTACGCCCAGTAATTTAAGTTTAATACTTCTTAGCTCTAAAGTTATCGGAAATGCCTAAAAAAAATTAATGAAAATAGGAACTGGGTGAAAAAAAGAAATATCAATTTTTATTTAATTGCAATTTAAAAAATGGTACTGTGTAGCTTAGACTACGCCCAGTAATTTAAGTTTAATACTTCTTAGCTCTAAAGTTATCGGAAATCCCTAAAAAAAATTAATTAATATTCGAAACGGTTGAAACGAAGAATTATTAAATTTTCTCTCAATGAAATTTAAAAAAATGGAGATGTATAGTTTAGACTATGTCCAACATTTTAGGTTTAATACTTTTTTGTTCCCTAGTGTTTTTTATTGTTACTGAAGTTCAGTAAAATAAAACAAATTATATAATGTAATATTATAACTTTTATTGTTATAACTTGTATAATATAATATGTACAATTTTTACATTGCTAATATCTAACACCGCAAATCTTTTTTAATGGTATAATGTGTACAATTTTTACATTCCTAATATCTAAGACTTAAAATCTAACATAAACACCTACAACTAACTTATCCATATCTTACATATCCGCGGCATAAGAAAAGTGGCAAAAGTGTTTAAGCCGCTGCTTACACTTTGCTATCTTTTCCTGTGCCGCCTCCATCCTTTTCCTTAATTCTAAAATTTGTCTCTCGCACTCCTTCACTTCACTTACACTGTCTTTCATGTCCCTAACTATAGATTGTCTAATGCTAAACGCAGCAGCCACTGCCTCTCTTTGGCTGGGCGAGAACTCACGCAGCCATTGAGGTTCGCTCTCCGTCGTTGTTGTCTCCTCTACGCGCCGCTTCTTCAATGGCCTCAGCCCTGCACTAGGAGATTTGGGCCTCTTAAAAGACTGGCCAGAATGTCCGGACGCCGTTGCTGCTGTCGCCACTACTGGCAAGTCGGTGGGCTTCTTTTTCTGTAGCGACAAGCTCCGTGGTCCTGGCATTTTCAGCAACTTCTCTAATTTGCTTCCACCTGCTACTGGGCTCGCCTTTTTCACAACAACATCGCTTAAAACGACGACGTTCTGGTCCCGCTGCTCCAGATGTTGTCGAGTAGAAATTTCGGCCAACATATTGTTGCAGGCCTCGTCCTCTACACGACCTTGTTCCGTCCGTTCGCTCTGGTCCATGGCCCATTCGGCGACGGTATGCGGTGTTAAGAGGGACGAAGGGTCAAATCCCTCCAACATTGCTTCTTCAGCCGCACTTCCGAAGCTAAATTCTGACAATAAGTCGCTCTCCATTTTTTCAACTTTGTTTTTTTTTTAACACTACTAAGACAGTAATACACACACAAGTCGTACAACAACTGTGAACTGATCTGCTGCTCTTGGGTCGACTGTCTTTATACACATCAAGACCACCCCCCACTTCTCAATTCCCGCTTCTCGACTCTAACCGACAAGGGCACCTTCGTGCGCCCTTTTCGACCTCACTACTACTTGCCAAGGGCAAATAAACAACTTATGCTACAAACTGTCCTACACATTCCTATGTTATGATCACTATTTTTTTAACTTAAAGTTCTACTAAATATGGATTTGCCAGTGGAGCGTTCTATCACAAAGCTATACAAAATATTGAATTACTTTCAGTAAATTTGCTAAATTTTCTTCAGGGTCCGCACTATAAAACTCTATATCTTTATGTCCCCAAGGTAAAGTTTTTGTGGTTGATGGAATTATGAAACGCTTGTCGTCATAATGACTAAGAGCAATTTTATTAATAACTTGTGTGTAAATATCGTGTAATTCACTTCGAAAAGTTTTCATCTTCCTAAATATTAAACCGCCGTTTTCAACGATTTTTCGGTAATCGTCCAAATGAAGCTCCTTCTCGATAACTGATTTTTTTATCCCTTTGGCTTTTTTTAATTCGTTGTTCAATGATTTTACGTAGTAAGCTTTTGCCCCAGTTCCAAAAAAACCGATTATCGGATCACATGGAAATTCATCCTTCATTCTACCCAACACTGATTTTCTCTTAATTACATTAAATTTATTATTTTCGGGATAATTTGAGGTGTCGAATTTATCTGGGTTCTCTGCAATTACTCGATAAAAATCATCGGTGAACACTTTTAATATCAAAGAATCCGTGTCCGTGTAAAGTAAGGAAGCATTACTGCCAAACTTCTTTTTAATAAAGTTATAGAAAAAATCATAAATTACTGTTTTCGAGATATCCAATATGGAAAAACCAATATATATAGGTTTATTATAAATAATTTTTAATTTATCCATGTGGATCGCGACAAAATCTTTTGTAAATATGGATCTACTATTAAAATTGGGACGAGCAATTAATGCTCTTGCCCCAACTTTACCTACACCATTTTCCCATTGTGTTATTAATTTTATATCTTTACGATTTTCAACGTTTTCCATAGTTTTTCCAAAAATAGCATTTATTATCAATTTAAACAGATCCTTACCAAATTTTGTTGTTGACTTGTTACGCAAATCCGTATTAAAATCGATATATTTCTTTAACCACTTTGACTGATCAAATTTTAAAATTCTATGAGTCCGCATTACCATTAGACCGTTATCGATGGCTTGTTTTAAAGTTCTATAATGAACAATATACGTCTTTTTATCTTTAAGATTGGGAATCAATTTGGACAACTTTGCCTCCTCTGTAGGTGGCATTATATTTTCCACTAAGAAAGGAAGATCAGAATGTAAGTCATGCAATTCTTCCGGATAATGCACGTCTACTTCCAGAACGTATCCGTGCGGACTTTCATCACCCACATTCATAATATTTAAATCTAAAATTTCACGTTCTGATAGCCATCGAAAACCACCAAAGGGCAATGCTTGGGACATACTATGACCGTATAGGTTTGTTGCATCTAAATATGATATAAATGAAGAAGGTTCTGAGGGATCGTAGTTGGGTAAATAGGAATTATTTGCGATGTGCTTCCTTTCAGTACACTGACTTATCCCGCCGCGAATACCTTTTTTAAAAAAGTGAATTATATCAATGTCTGTTAAAAGCTCTAACTTTACCTGGGTCATGCGCAACATGCAATCAAAAGATAAACTTGGTAGGGTAAAATACTGTGCGGGGTCCAATTTATAAACTTGCAAACAAGTATCGCGAAACTGTTCGAAAACATCTGCTAATAATAAAACGTCTGATTTTATATATAAATCAGAGTAATCCCCTAAATTCTTACACCCAAATAAATTCCACACTTCCTTGGCTCTCTGATAACATTCATCACTTATGTGCTCTTCTCGTAATGTGTCATAAAACTGATTTTTAGTTGGAAGAGTTGCAAAATTCATTTTTTCAATTGAATCGATAAAATTGTACGGAAAAACACCCTTTTGACGCATCAAATTAAATTCACGCACGTCAGCAAAATGTTTACGTGTTTCCTTAAAATCGTTAACACTTAAACCATTACCCAAGTTTTCCAGTGATGTTGATAGAAACTTAAAGCTGTCGATGAATCGAAGCTTTAAATTTTTTCTCTTTGTTTCACCAGTTTTCTGATCTACATAATCGTGCATGTAAATGTTCTTTGTAAATGATATATACTTTTCCTTGCTTTGAGCTATAACGTCAATTTTGTCACCATATCTACATAATTCTTTTATAAACATATGGCTGTCGTAGCCGCTTAAATTATGAAATATGATTGGTACAAAAGTAGGTACTTTATAATTTAGGTTACAAATTGAATGTGCGGCACCATACCTTTTTCTACCAGTTATGTGACAATGATCCTTTACTTTTATATCACTTTCCTCAAAAGGTTGTTCACATATACCACATAGTGTGGCATTTTCAAACTCTGTTTTTTCACTAAGTGTTAATGGGTTCATTGGCTTTATATCCTTTAAATAGGTATTGTAAAGATATCTTAAATCGGTTTCTATGGAATCTACAAAAACTTTACCAGCATCTTTTCCGCGATATAGCTCAAACTTGGAAATTGAATCGTCGAAAGAACATTTTATCAGATATGCAAAAGAGTATGGTTCGTGCTTGAAATTATTTATGGTATAAGAACTTGTGGGATTGGGCTCGACAGTTTCGACTGGTTTTAAAACGGATTCAAAATCCGCATAAACGACAAAAGGAACTCGCATTTGCTTTTCTATACCTTCAAATTTTAACATATTTTCCGGTATGCTCTTTCCAAATTTATCAATTTTTAGATCCGTTGACGGTGTCAATGAATAGATGTGTTTACAATCATTTTTTTGATGCATTATTAAAGCTGTTGGTGAACGAAAATATATAAGACAACCGTCACAAAAATATAGTCTATCATGATGCCGTGAAATTTGGCTGGATACTAGACGAGATAAATCAATTATCCAACAATAATGACTTGTTGAGCAGCTTTCGTCACAAATATGTTTATTACTGCGGCCTTTAATATTACAATCTTTCGTAACCATAAGCAAATTTACGTGCTTCTGTAGCTTCCTTGTAGCATATCTTAGTGGTCCGACCACCTCATATTTTAATTTATTATCTTCAAAACTACTCTCCAAACCGTATACATTAACTGAAATATTATTCATCTCTTCAAATTTTGTGATACCGCTCAATTTTACTGGAAAATCCATACCTGTTACATTTATGACTGTTGAGTAGTGGGGGTACGATGTGAGTTGTGTCGAAGCCATGGCTGCAGGAAATAATGCTGATGTAATGGCCCAAGCAAAACAGCATTCGTCCTGATTGATTACATTCACCACAGCTTTTTTGGCGTTGATGCATTGCGGCAACGGTATATATGATGAACCACCCAGAGGTGAATACTTGTTAATATTCACTTCTAGATGAAGTATTTTCTCCAGAGCCCAACCTGCAAATAAAAATGGAATTAATTACTTTAGAGCACTTTAACCATTCAAATGTCAAAAACAATATTTATTTAATCTGTTCATTTTCTAATAATTCTTAAATACCTGAATCTTTCTCCTGAAATTCGGTTGACTGAGCTTTCATTGCCTCCACAAATGATTGGTAAACATCATCCAAGTCGCTCCCTATTACAACTATTTCATTGGAGGTATTAAATGACTTTTCACTAAATGTTTCCTGCGATGGTAGAAAGTATCGACCAACAACAACCATGTTTATTTTTAAGGACTTTTGGACACGTAATATTTCACTCATCAAAGCCAACACTCGGGGTTTAATTTCTTCGAAAAATAATGTGTAGTCTACATGTTCACCATCACTATTTATACGATAAGATATAAGCCTATTTTTAAATGCGCCTTGTATAACTTGAACACCGTGGGACACCGTCACACAGGACTTTTCTTTATGCTGTAATGTTCTCTGATGCGCAAACATTTGATTGTGTGGCACATTTACGTTACATAAGGTGCAAGTTTGCATAGTCGACGTTGATGCAGCACCATCAACTCTACGTCGCTTACCCCAATCTTCATTATTAAATCTTGATACACACGATTCTCTTTTATGCCGTTCCATACTATAGCTACGAGTAAATGCCGTTCCACAGTTTTCACACACGTAATTCATTGTAATCAATTATTATTGTTGTTCACTTGTTATTCACTAAAACTCGTGACTTACACTAAAAATCAAATTACTTGAAATGGTTTATAAAGCCGACGTTATAATGGTGGGGGGTTATGCTAAGGTCAAGTTCAAGGTCAAGATCAAAGCCAAGTTGAAGGTCAAGTTCAAGGTCGAGTTGCTCAAGGTGAAGCCCGGGTTACTCAAGGTCAAATTCGGATTAGTCAAGGTCATTCGGGTTCGGTCAAGGTCATCCAAGGTCAAGGGCGTTCGGGTTTGGTCAAGGTCATCCAAGGTCAAGGGCGTTCGGGTTCGGTCAAGGTCATCCAAGGTCCAGGGCGTTCGGGTTCGGTCAAGGTCATCCAAGGTCAAGGGCGTTCGGGTTCGGTCAAGGTCATCCAAGGTCAAGGGCGTTCGGGTTCGGTCAAGGTCATCCAAGGTCATTCGGGTTCGGTCAAGGTCATCCAAGGTCAAGGGCGTTTGGGTTAGGTCAAGGTCATCCAAGGTCAAGGGCGTTCGGGTTCGGTCAAGGTCATCCAAGGTCATTCGGGTTAGGTCAAGGTCATCCAAGGTCATTCGGGTTAGCTCAAGGTCATCCAAGGTCAAGGTCATCCGGGTTAGATCAAGGTCATCCAAGGTCATTCGGGTTAGGTCAAGGTCATCCAAGGTCAAGGGCGTTTGGGTTAGGTCAAGGTCATCCAAGGTCAAGGGCGTTCGGGTTCGGTCAAGGTCATCCAAGGTCATTCGGGTTAGGTCAAGGTCATCCAAGGTCATTCGGGTTAGCTCAAGGTCATCCAAGGTCAAGGTCATCCGGGTTAGATCAAGGTCATCCAAGGTCATTCGGGTTAGGTCAAGGTCAAGGTCATAAAAAGTGGAGGGGGGTTGTGCTTCTTCCCATTACGACACTACTGAGATATGTAGTTTATTTGCAATGCTTTATTTTTAAAAGAGCAAATAAATTCTTAATCATCCCTCGACACTCTTAAGTTTAGAATGTGCTTCAGTAGTTTATTCCATCCTTTTTGGATAAAAACTTTTTTTAAATGGTAATTTTTGATGGGACTTTTATGTATTACATACCGTTAAAATATCTTTGGAAGAAAAATATTCTCTTGGTTCATCATTTCCAATGTTCTTGTGAATTTCTCCTTCGTCCACGGTGGCTGGGAACGCTGGAGATTAAGAGTACCTAGCCAATTAGGTACATAAATTAATTAAATTAAATTATTTAAATAAACAATTTCACCTTTAAAGTCACATTTTTGTCGGCTGCACTGATTTTGGTCCGACGCACGAGTCTTCCGCTACAAAAAGAATTAAAGGATTGTCAAACATTGCTGCCCTAATACTCTGTTTAAATTTCCTTAAAATATTAACTTTTATGTAATTCAAATATATTACATGAAACAATTAGACGTATACCAATCCTTGTATAGTATACACGCCCTGTAACATATATCCGGTTTATTTTCCCCCATATATTGCAAATTATAAACGCTTAATATAATTTATTATATTTTTAAAGCAGTGAAGATACTATGTAAGAAATATTTAATAGTTTATTTTGGTAAGCTCACGACTGATGAGGCGCGCATTCTTGGGCCACAAATTATCACCTGTGCCTTGCTACTGGCTTTGTTTCGTTCTATCGTATATAATATTAAATTTGTGGAAAGGTGCTTCTGCGTTCGAAACATGTAGACTGAATATGACTAATTTTAAATGATTTTCTTAGTTACTTAATGTCCAAATGTAAACTATATTTTTGAAATCTCGATTTACTCTTTTCACTTTATTAACCGTCATAAATAAATAGCCTTTACACATTTCTGTTTTACCTTCCGTCATAATCGCACTCCAATATGTAGTCCGTCTATGGTTTTCCCATTTCTATCACCCACCCCCGTTAAACTATCCTTTTGAATTGCCGCAAACGATCCTCACCCCCTCGCCCCCGTTCTAAACGTGATCTAGCCTCTTGCTCCAAGGATTATTGACCAATTTTTTCTGCTGTTGTTTGGCGGTTATTACTTAATGAGGGTAAAAGACTCGACGTTTAACAAGAGACCTCTATCATTATTTAATGAATTATGACCTTTTTTTGGTCAACAGGCGCGTGTACGGACAGGGGTAAAAAAATGCAACTCGTTTGGAATATTCTGTGTTGGTTTTGTGAGCAACTAAACGATAGGAATAGTAACAATCAGCACATAAGTAGCATTAAGCGAAGTAGACGTTTCTTGAAAATCCCAATTTGGACACTTTAGCTTCCCTAATTAATTTTAACATCCCTGTTCCATTGTCATTTCGGCATCCGCCAGCGGCTTGTATAGGAAAGACTACAACATCTAAAATAACCTTAAACCATAATCAAAACTGTTTCACACCGCGAAATTTCAATGGAACTCAATTATCTCCACACAGAAACTGTCGACTGTCAAATGAAAGGGCGAAACCATAATAAATTAAACTTAGTGACAGACTTCACGAGGAGAAGCCCTTGCTTTGACTCGAGTTTCACTTGTTTTAACCGCTTCGGGGCCTCTTTCGTTGTCCAGGAAACCGCAAGACAATTGAATGACGCCTACGAAGCGGTTGCCCCGCGATGAATGGACGGACAGTTAGAAGGCTATACGCGATTTTAAAACACTTTTGTATTAACTCTCCTGTTTATTCAGATAAAGAGAAATAAATAAGTATTGGAATTTTCTTTGTTTAAGTATAGCTTTTGGCTTTATGCTGTTTATGCGGAGAAAATCAGTAAACTAGGAACATAAGCAGAAACAAGTTGCATTTGCGTTCGCCCATCTAGATGAATCTTATGCATTTTAGCTCGAAGTGGCTGCCTTTCGGTATCAGTAAAAAACAATAAGTAAAACTAGATACATTACGTAATCTTAACCAGTCGTTACACGTACTTTGATTAATCGCTAATTTATCCAATTTTTTGAATAATTCACCCAATAGGTTTTACGCAACATCACAAAAAATTCGTCGTTGAGGCGTATTTTTGAATTGGGGTTAGAATAAATGGTGAGTGGCAATACAATCAGCATTTGTGCATGAACGATTTTCGCGAAAATTTTCCAAACTTTGCTTTTACTGCTGGGGATTTTACCATTGCCTCAGAAGAACCGGGGCACTGCTGAAAGAACTTGTTGCAAACATTCGTGAAATAATGCAAAATACGCCAACAAAATGTGTAAGATGCATAGACAATAATAGACATCCTAACTATTCTAACTATTAGACCGAACAATAACAAATAAACGTGATGTCATCATTGTATTCCAGTGTAAAGTAAATCAACAGCTGCTCCCCTCCACTTGGTTTGCCAGACTTACGCCACAGAAAACGTAGTTTTGTTAAAAGTATTAACTTCTATGATTAACTAGATTAACATGATATGGGAAATATATAACATTGCCTAAAACCTATGGCAACGCAGCAATAACGGATCGACTCGACAATACTCGGCATATCAGATGTTGTTTTCCTGCAGTTTTGTCGCATGCATATGTAAAGTCAGCGTAATCCCCACTCTCGGCCCCACCTAGCTCCTCACAGCGTCTCGCCACCAAACGATTTTGGCATCACAATTTTATAGCATTTATGAATGGCGTGTCGGATCTATTGTTACGATGCCTATGGTAAGATGCCTGTCTCAAGAAGTGGGAAGATCTTATGGAATATGCAGGACTATTCTTAAAAAACAGTTAAATTTGTTTCCTTATAAAGTGCCAGTATTCTAAGGAATAACAGCTACAGATTTTGAAAGACGCAGGAATTCCTGTCAGTGGTTTATCCAAAATTTTTTGGAAATAAATGTTTTATTAGACCTGACTTTTTGTCTGATGAAGCCTGATTCCACCTCACCGGTTATGTGAATTCTCAGAATACACGCATGTGGAGTAGTCTTTATTGCACAGAAAACGATTGTTAATCGTTAGAAACACGCTGAATTTTATCCTTATTCAGAATTTGACGAAGATGATGAGCTCCTATTGGCTCAGTGGATATTAAAAAATAAGAACTCAGAAGCCGTCGATGAAAAATAATTCCCTATTTTAAGTGACTGGGCTACCAAAAATGATGGTATGAAAGAACCTTTCAAGCGCGGATCCAGGGGGAGGGTCATGAGGGTCATGAGGGTCATGAGGGTCATGACCCCCCCCCCTAACAACCCAAACAAACAGAGGAACACAAAAAAATAGTATTAATTATATTTACTTTGCTCATATTATTTTCCAATGCATGATAAAATTTAATTATATTGATCCGTAAAATGATTTATGAAAACTTCTTTTATTATTTTCGATATTTATTATATAATAGAATTAATACACAAAAGTAAAATATATTACTTTTTTGTGAGTGACCCCCCCCCCCCCCCAAAACGAGGTTCTGGATCCGCTCCTGAAACCTTTAAACTCTGACAACTTGTGAGCACCCATCAGAAATTGAACAACAGCAGTAATGGAGACGCATTTCCATAAAGAGAGCCGGAGTCCGAAGAAGACGAAAAAAACTGTTTAGCGCAATGAAAATCATATTCACTTATTTGGAATTGAACGATTTCCAGAGCAATGGGAAACAAACGTTTTTTATTCAAAGAAAAATATGTTGAAGAACAGTGCAACTTAAAAAGAGACTATTGAATATATTAAATAAATGCATATTGTATATATGTTTTACTATACTACGGTACCAAAATGATTGGCAGAAACTCATTTTACCGGGGTGTGCAAGACGTAAGGGGAACGCCAATTCCAGAGGCGTGCCATTTTAAACCATAATAATTCAAAAAATATATGAATTTTTTGTTTATTATTATAATATATTTACATTTACTATAATAAATATAACATTATAAATTAAACTGAAAAATTAATGAAGCTTTTACATTTGGTGATCTAATGAAGTAATTAGAGAAACTAAATTATGCAGGTATGAAATCCAAAAAGAATAATAAAGCAACGGTATATGTTATTTTCATAATGTTTTTATTATACTACATAATAATAGAAACATATAATAGTGGATTATGGGCAAAACCTAAACCTAAATTATAAATGTTTATAAATTTCCTAACTATTGTTACCTAATGAACACTATTTGATGATAATTTGACAAATTATATTCCACGCCGACATTAAAAAGTGTAATAATGACAATGCGTTACAATTTTAAATTCATTATTACCATTACAGCGATTATTTTCTATCTGACGATGAAAACATTTCATTACTGTCGCTACTGCTGTCATCTGCAGGATTTATAATAATAGGTTCTACCATGACTTTAACGCGTACATCTAAGTTCCACATTTTTTTTATGCCCTCGCACTTATGCCAATCTGCTGCTTGTATATTCGCTATTGCCGTTTTTAACAGTTCTTTAACGTCCTTTAATTTAAAACATTGAAAAGGGTTTGCTTTTTCCTTCTGCCAGAACCATCCTCAGACGCGTTTCGCTGTATAACAGCTCATCAGTGAGGCTATGGGTTCTGACAAAAGGAAAAAGCATCGGTGTCTGTTTTAAAACAGAAAAATCGGTATAATGCAGAGAATGAAGCCAGATGGCTCCATCTTGTGGTGCTGGTAAATAACACCAATTTCTAAGCATACCTGCGCCCTCTGACATGGACTTATCAAGCCACAAATATCAGAGGAAAACCTGCAAAGACAGAACGTCACAATTGCAGGAGTCCTCGCTAGGCAGCGCTATGCGTTTTGTCGGTTTAGTAACCGAAAACTTAACACATTGAAAAGGGTTTGCTTTTTCCTTCTGCCGGAGCCATCCTCAGACGCGTTTCGCTGTATAACAGCTCATCAGTGGGGCTATGGGTTCTGACAAAAGGAAAAAGCATCGGTGTCTGTTTGAAAACAACTATTTGTGGCTTGATTAGTCCATGTCAGAGGGCGCAGGTATGCTTAGAAATTGGTGTTATTTACCAGCACCACGAGATGGAGCCATCTGGCTTCATTCTCTGCATTATACCGATTTTTCTGTTTTAAAACAGACACCGATGCTTTTTTCTTTTGTCAGAAACCATAGCCTCACTGATGAGCTGTTATACAGCGAAACGCGTCTGAGGATGGTTCTGGCAGAAGGAAAAAGCAAACCCTTTTTAATGTGTTAAGTTTTCGGTTACTAAACCCACTAAACCGACAAAACGCATAGCGCTGCCTAACGAGGACTCCTGCAATTGTGACGTTCTGTCTTTGCAGGTTTTCCTCTGATATTTGTGGTTGACTAGTCCATGTCAGAGGGCGCAGGTATGCTTAGAAATTGGTGTTATTTACCAGCACCACGAGATGGAGCCATCTGGCTTCATTCTCTGCATTATAATTTAAAAGTTTTATTTTCATGCGCCACTTCGCCTTTTATCTGTGCCCATATAAGCTCGATTGGATTTAGTTTACAATGGTAAGGCGGTAAACGTAATATTGTAATACCTCGTTCACGAGCCATTTCATCCACTACATATTTCGTATATATTTTTTTTGTGAAGTCTTGCAAGATCGAGCAACTGCACTTTTAGCATTTTTTCGCCAAATGCAATATTTTTTTCTTTGAGCCAGTCAACAAACTTTCTTTTTCGCCACGCAGAAGTTGGCAAAGCTTCCACCCGACGGCTGTGGTATGGTGCATTATCCATCACGATTACCGACCCACGTTCAGTACGCGGTAAGATGAATTTAAACCAATCTTCAAACACTCCCGAGTTCATATTCTCATGATAATCACCAGTTTCACGAGGTTCAAATGCGTTTAACCCACCTTCAAGAAAACCAGAATTACTCCCGATGTGGGTTATAATTAACCGACGACCTTTTCCTGAAGAAGCTTTCAATCCAGTGGACATTCCATTGATAACGGCGTTACTTGCATCTTTAATGTTGAGATCTTGTCAAATGTAATTCACAGTATGTCCTTTAATTAACCAAAATAAAAAGTATATATAAAGTAAAGTAAATTCTTTTCCCTGCACAGCGATATTGTTGTATTTCTTCTAGATACTTTCTACGCCACAATACGATTTCTTCCTTTTCCACCAAAAGACTTTTGCGATTTCGTTTTAAGAATCGAAAATTCAATTCTCGTACTGTACGTATTAGAACTTTTCGTGAAATTTTTTGCATATTTTCATCCCTTTCAATTTCGACAGAAACTTTTTTTAAATTCGGAAGTTCATTTCGAAAAAAAAAAAATGCATGCACTCTCCGACGAATGGCTAACTTTGTTTGCTGATCAATAAAAATCTTTTTCCGTCCTCTTGTTTCCTTCTAATCGGACACTTTAGTACTGCTATTGTCCTTGATAGTTCTATAAATAGTACGGCAAGATGTCTTAGTCAATGTGGCACAAAGTTCTTCTGCATCAGTGAATGATATTCCACTGTATACTTAGAATCCGCTCATACACATTTCTTATCATTGTACGCTCCCCAGGTATTGGATAACGTCGTTTTGTAACTTGTTAAATACTATCACTTGAAGAACTCGCCTGCATTATAATATTTGCTGTTTTGAATAACCACCAAAATAACACCAAAATAATAAAACTGAATTGCTAATATCCTCTTGATTGAAACTTGTCTACGACACTGAACGGTGGTTAGAGGCGATAAGAAAGCGTGTGAGCGCCTTTAGACATGGGGTTTTCCTACCTGCGTTGCCAAATTAAGTAAAACAGGTACCGTAGAGTAAAAAGGCCCTTAATGGCATGCCGATTTTGGTACATTTAATTTAAATTAAATACTTTAAAACCTGGCAACATGTAACGACTAATTGATACACAATCTTCCCAAACGGTTTTGAATGCTTTTATTTCAGTTGAAAGTGTGTGAATCGATGTTAATTATCTTCTCCGCACACCGTCAATGGTGATAAGAACAGTTTTGCCAATTATTTTGGGTTAGTAGATTGACCGGTATGAGAGGCTTCCCTGTATACAGAAGCTTTAATAATTCTATTAGATAGATGTAATATTCAAAAAAGATTAAAAATGTTATATGGTTCATGCCATTGGTGCCAAGCAGCATCGGTCTTTGTTTATAAAAATTTACTATTTTGCATCATGATACATATAGTTTTATGGTTTTAATTACCGGGAAAAATAACACCCTTACTTAATGACATTAATTTGGCAAGTACCGTCATAAATAAAATCCCTTTTACCCTTCAGCGTCTCTCCTTATTGTACCTAGAATTAAAATTATCAAACAATTTAAGACCTTCCCTTAACAGACTGAGTGATCATAATTCCGTGACACCATCAGGCGATAATTATAAGCAATAAGAATTAAGATCTGGCAGAATGACGACTTGAAGTGACAATAAAGTATGACAGGCTGTTCTTGCTAATTAAAATTGGGCCAAGATACGACCAATTTGTGTCAAAAGGGTTCAAGACGCTGCTTTGATAACGGCAAGTTACGGAGTTTCGGAGTTGTCTTAATTATCTTAATAAGGAAAGTTTATTGTGTTTCTTTTGTTTTCCGATCCGACTCTCGTTTGTTTGGCCCGGTTTATTTTTGTTTTAATGTTTCGCGAAGGAATATAAATTGATATTTATCGGCTTGACGGTAGCAAATGAAGCTAATATTTTTACTAAGGGTGCGTTTTTGTTGGAGCTGCGATAAACGATAAAAGTGGCGATACTAGCGTCAATGCATGCAGTAAAAAGAATAAAGCGGCTACAGTCTCTCACTTTTTCTATTAGATGCGTTAATGCTATACTCCTAAAAATTATCGCAGCACTATCATATTCACTGTTTGTTGACTTAACTACGGCATAATATGATGGTATAGTTATAGAAAATAGGTTATATTTTGTTTCTTATTGCGAAAGAGCAATAAAATGTAAATTTGCAATGACAGGACCTATTAAGTAGGGTGGACAACTTAAAGGTTGCATAGACCTACACACCCCGAATCGGTCCTAAATTGGGGTCGCCCTAATGAGCAAACAATAGAAGGACCAGTTTGGTCAATGAAATAAAAACTACTTGTAGCGACAGCGGCGTTCCTACAGGTAGATTAAATATTAATATTAATAAAAAAAATCTACTATGTAAAACATAACAACTTAATTTTTAAATTTTAGTCATCATGTTCCGAGTAGTCCGATGAACTATCGTTGTTGGGGTCCAGAGAAATAATAAGGGGCTCTACAGTGTTTTCTAGCATGTTATCAGCTTCCCATCTTCTTTCTTCTATTTCAATCGCATGTTCGACGCACTTACTACATTTTTCACAACCCACTGTATTTATTCCCTCTTGCAAGAGGTTTTCAACGTCTCCCATTTTAAAAGTGGTGGTATGCCTTGCTACAAACCCTTTTACTTGCGCCCACACCAATTCTATGGTGTTTAATTCACAGTGATATGGCGGAAGGCGAAGTGCCGTTATATTTCGTTTTGAAGCGATTTCGTCGATAAGTAAGCTATGTATATTCGGAAAAATCTTCGAAAAAATAATTTATAACATTATATTCGATCAGGTAAAGGATATTATTGTGAAACAACAACAAGGTTTTTTTCCACATAGATCTATTGAAAGTAATCTAGTGGAATTTACAGACTTTATTGTTAAAAGTATGGATGATCAGAAGCAAATAGATGTCGTATATACGGACTTTAGCAAGGCGTTTGACAAGGTTAGTCATTCGATACTTGTCGGTCGCCTTGCTGATGTCGGCGTGGGTAAGGGTTTGCTTAGATGGCAGGTTGATTCCATCGGGGGGCTTCTACTCGGAGTTTTTTAATAATATGCCTCCGGGAGTGCCTCAAGGCAGTCACCTCGGACCCCTCTTTTTTATCATATATATTAACAATATACAACAATGCTTTAAACATTCTAAGTTCTTACTTTATGCAGATGACCTTAAACTTTATCGTGTAATTGGGAGTCCGAGGGACTGTCATGCTTTGCAGGACGATCTCAATGCTTTGGTGAGATTTTGCAATGATCATAGTTTATATCTTAACTTGGATAAGTGCGTGTCGATTACCTTTACTAGAAATAAAAATACGTATAATTTGCATTACTCCAATAATAATAGTGATCTTAAATCAGTGCGAGAAATACGTGATCTGGGTGTTATAATGGACAGTAAAATGATTTTTAGCTTTCGCATAGAACAGGTTGCTAATAAGTGTAATCGTTTTCTAGGATTTATTATAAGAAATAGTTTAAATTTTAATAACCCTCAAACTGTTCTAAACCTATATTACGCATTTATATTTAGTAAACTTAATTTTGCATCAGTTGTTTGGAACCCTCAGTACGCGGTTTATCAGCAGAGGCTGGAAAGAATTCAAAACAAATTTTTGCGATTCTTGTCGCGTAAGACAGACGTAGTTATTGTCAATGGCAATTATAAACCAATTCTAGAAAAATTTTCAATTATTACTCTGACTGGAAGACGGGTAGTTTCGGATCTCATAATGGTTTATAATTTGGTGAATGGTCTTGTCGACTCGCCTATGCTTAGATCTAAGTTAATTTTTAATTTACCAGTTAGAGACTTAAGGCTCGAAAATATTTTTAATATACCGTTTAGAAACACAAATTCTGGCAAAAATTCTCCTCCTGGTAGAGCAACTCGTTCTTATAATGATTTTAATTTGAGCATGGAAGTGTTCCATATGTCTGCGGTTGGGTTTAAGAAATATATGGCAAAGGTTTAATGTAAACCTTTAGTATTAAGTATTATGTCACAATTGATTATTTTTTATAATTGCAGTAGTAGTAGTAGTAACAAGATTTATTTTAGCAATACTGCTACAATATTATAAATTACAGTTTTTTTAACAATAATAAAACATTTAAAATTACAATCAATTTTATGCAACAAAAATATTTTTAAATAAATTTTATCAGATATTTTGTTTTCTAAGTAATGATATTTTTAAGGATTTTTTAAATTTACTTAAGGAATTTTGTTTCTTAATTAAATAATCTAAATTGTTATATTCATGAAGTCCTTTAAAAAAGATTGATTTATATGTCAAATTTTTTGTCACTTTCCCTAAACAAAAATTTTGATTGTTTCCTGGTTTGATAGTTATGATTTTCAAAGTTTTGCGTTATAAAGTCTTTTAATTGAGATGGTAATAAATTATTTTGAATTTTATAAATAAAAATACAAACTAGGAAAAATATTAAATTTCTTATATTCAACCATTTAAGTTTATTTAACATATAATTTATCTTTGTGTATTTATCAACATTTAATATTATTCTCATCGCCTTATTTTGTAAAATTTGAAGTCTACTAAAAATTCCTTCATTTGCAGTATATAAAATTGTAGAGCAATACAAATAATGAGGTAAAATTATTGTGTTATATATTGTTTTTCTTGAAAATAAACTTAAATTTTTACTTACTCTTTTGAAATATTTAATTTTTTTTCCAATTTTAGATATAGTGTTATCAAAATGAGCATCAAATTTTAATTTAGAATCCATTATTATCCCTAAATATTTAAAAGACTGAACTATTTCTAATTTTTGGTCATCTATAAAAATATTTATATTTTCATAATTTATATTATTTCCTATTGCCATAAATTTCGTTTTAGAAATATTTAATTTTAATTTATTTACTTTTAGCCAGTTTGATACCAATTTTAATTCAGAATTTAGACTATCTATGCAACTTAAAATATTTTTACCTTTTACGTATATTAAAGTATCATCAGCAAACATTTGAATATTAGTATTTGACAAAATATTTGGCATATCATTTATATATAAAATAAATAATAAAGGACCTAAAATACTTCCTTGTGGTACACCGATATTATTAAATTCCCTTTTTGAAAATGTTTCATTTATTTTAGTTATTTGTTGTCGAAAATTTAAATAATTTTCAAACCATTTATATACAGTACCCCTTAAACCATACTGATATAATTTATTTAATAATTTGTTTCTGTCAATAGTCTCAAAAGCACGTTTAAAATCCAAAAATACTGCCAGAATGATTTCATTTTTGTCAACACTTCTCTTCCAATTTTCAATAATATATTGTGCTGCTGTTTCTGTTGAATATATTTTTCTAAAACCTGCTTGAATATTTACTAAAATGTTGTTTTCTTCTATAAAATTTAATATTTGTTCATAAACTGTCTTCTCAAAAAGTTTTTCAATATCCCATAATAAATTTATCGGCCTCATTTCAGTACATTTTTTTGTATTTTTTACTTTTGGTACTGGTGTTATACATGAACATTTTAAATCATCAGGTATTTCTCCGTATTTCAAACTTGTATTAATTAATTCAAGTAATATATTTCCAATGCTGCCAAATGTCTCTTTCTTTATTTTTTTTGTTAAAATTTCACCATAGTTATTATTTGATTTTATATTCCAAATTTTTATTTTTAGTTCTTTTATAGATAGTTCATGAAAATGTTCTATTACATTATTTGATTTACTGATTTTTTTACAAATATTTTCATTTCCATTTTCTATATCTGCAACTATTTCTTTAATACTATTTATGTAATACATATTCATTTTTTCTGCGATTCTTATTATTCTTATAATATAATATTGTATATTAATTCCCACTAGCTAATACCAAGATATGGATGCTTAGTGGACTAGTGTCTGTTGTATAGCTATTTGCAATAAATAAATAAATAAATAAATAAAGAAATATCGTAGGTACATAGAGGTTTATTTAACTTTACAATCTCCAGTAGCTCCTTTTTCATTATATCTTTATGAAATGGCTTTTTATTTACGGTAAGCCAATGAATGATGTCATTTTTTTTTTTCCGAGAACACGTTGGTATTTTTTCGGATTTTCTTGAGTGGTGGCTGGCATTATCCATGACTTTAACAGACCCAGGAGGATTAAGATCTAGCATTTGTTGGAAGTATTCTTCAAAGACATTAGCGTTCAAGTCGTCATGATAGTCTTCAGTCCGTTTTGATTTAAATGCTTAGTAAGCCGCCATCGACAAATCAATTTTTGCTACCAATGTGAGTAATTATTAATCTGTTACCTTTTCCCGAGGATGCTTCTATTCTAGTGGATTATTCTTATATGGATTGAAATTCTCTAAGATATGGTCTTGCTTGATTATTTTTGTTGATGAACTTGATTAAATTTCTGAGGACGAATATTATATTGATAATTCTGTTAGTTCTAATGGAAAAACTATGTAAGTGGAGATTGATCATAAAAACCCTACATAGAATCAAAAATAAAATTTGTAGAATCATACACTTGTTTCTAGATTTCCACTAACTTTTATTACTTCAAAGCGAAACAATTGTTTCGGCAATATTGTGGCTTCTTCATATGTTTCTGATCAAACTGGTAGGTCATTCTAAAAAATAATAAAGGAACATAAAGTTCGTTTCTTAAAGAAAAAAGAAAATTCCAACTATGCCAAACATTTATTAGACAAAAGCAATCATTTTAATGATAATTTTAAAATTTTATCTTTGGATAACAAAAGAGATTATAGATTTACTGGAATCTATGAAAACAAATAAACATAAAAATGCATATTTAATAATAAATGGAATGGACTTAAAGAATTCTCCCCTACTAATCCTTTTTTATTAATATAATTTTATTCCATTATGAATGACATAATTTAATACATATTTTCCCCGCTGTTAAACCTTGATTATTAATATAATTTTTATTCCACTCTGTAAAATTTCTGATTATTTATTTGAGGCTACTTTTTGTGTTATAATTTTCAGTTAAAAGTATCTGAAGAAGCGATAATGTTGGCAAAATAATTGCTAGGTTTTTAAGTAATAAAAGTTAGTTTAAATATAGAATCAAGTGTTTCGTTCTACAAATTGTGTCAATAAAATTAGTATTTTTTGTTGCGTGTTTTTTAAGGTGTAACGTTGTGTGTTTGTGTGTAATCTAAGTACGTGGCCAAGTTTCTAAGGGGTGATTCTTCGAGTGATTCTAAGACGAAAAGTTTATATAAGCATAGGTCCGGTAATACTTACTTAATATAGGGTGTAAAACTTTTAAAAAGAAATCGTCTTTTCGTAAATTTCTTAATAATCCTTTATCCGATCTTGTTGAAATTTGGAAGTATTATTTAGGGGAGTAAGGGGATAATTTATTCCTAACTAGATTAAAATTTTTAAGTCCAGTGGTGTCCTGGAAGGCACCTTAATTAAGTTATTTGACAAAAAGAATGTGCGCCACCATTTTTTTTTGCAAATTTTTAATTTTTTTCCATTAGAAAACTAAAACTACACCTTTTTTATTTTTGACATTTCTTTCGTATCTTGCTTCGTTTTTGAGAGAAAACATAAAAATCACTTGACATGGAAAGTACTAAATACAGATTCTTAACTTTGTTTGGCGACATTTCTCAACAGTTAAGTAAATTTTTTAAACCTTATAACTGTTTAAAACCCCAAATGCCAACACTCTCGAACAATATATAGTCAAAACAAATGACAAAGTCGATCCCCCCCCCCCTCCCTGTCTACTTCCGGTACTTACTCTTTGCATTGTGGTGACTGCTCGACTACATATGTAGGACAATCAGGACAGAAAATATCAACCAGAGTCCGGAAATATCTTACTTTTGCAGACATATGGACAAATACCAAAACCCTGATATTACTAGCATGAATTTAGCGTTTGCAAACAATTTATTGGAGTCAAAGCATCAAGTCCCAGTACCTGAAAATATTAACATTATTCACGAATGCTATAAGAGCAAAAAGTTAGATTTATTAGAAAAGCTGGAAATTCCTAAAACAAAAAGCAGTCCCTATCCTTACCTGTGTTAACGACGTCTTCAATTTTAAATTCTATTTCATTTTTAATAATATAAACCATTAACTTGTAAATATGTATACCCATAATCACATAGTTTTCCCGCATTTTTATGCAAACAGTACGACACCTTTGACAGGCCTCATCTTCTTAATAAAATTATTAAGGATGTTAGATCATGAGCTATTACTTATTCACGCCGACGTACCACCGAATCCTCACCATACTGAAGGGTAGTTACTTCTTTTTATATGTAATGTATATTACGTGTTCCGTGTAATTTTTAATTGTTTTTGTTGTGAATGGGTTTTAAGAAGTTTTTTCTATTAAAAAATCAAAATTTTATATTATATACTTTAAGGTCTGATGATGCCCATATAAGGGCGAAACATGTAGCCTTTAAGATTTAAGAAGTAGTCCATATTCTGTGGTGAGATTGTAAATAGAAATAAAGGTCTGTCTTTACCACCAAATAAAGACAGACCTTTATTTCTATTTACAATCTCGCCACAGAATATGGACTACTTCTTAAATCTTGAAACAGCCAGTCTGGCATATATAGTCCGACAGTATAAGAATAAACATCTTCGACGAAAAAACAAAAATTATTTGGTGGTAAAGACAGACCTTTATTTCTATGTAGCCTTTAAGTTTATGAGCATAATAAACAAGGAATTTTATGAGGCGACGACTTTCTGCTTTGCTGATTTTTGTTAAGGCTTCATCTGAAAAAAATATATTTTTGAAGAAGCACTGCTTCAGCTAATTCATTTCAAGTTTTTATCATATAATCAGAAATTGAAACAATATGTGTCCATTTAAAAATTCCTACCTCTCACATGGGACACCCTATATACCAACTTTTCACCTTAAAGAATTGGCGATTTTTGACATTTATTAGTTAAAACTTGGAATTTTATGAATTATTAAAGTTTAATCGCTTATATAGTACATTAATTAACAATTAAATCAAAGGGTTTAACCAAACGAATAAATTCAAAAGATAGGCAGGTTTGTTTAATTAATTTAAATGTTTTCCTGTGTTATAATCCAAAAGTTGATTCGTTCTTTGGATACATATTTCCAATATCATCTCTAAATTTAAGCTAATTATCATAGCTCCTAATTTTATGCACAATTTAACCCAAACGCTTCTCGTTTGTGATATCAGATACTCTTTCGGCAGAAATTAGGTGTTAAGCCCTGTAAACACCATGTCCCAACAAGCCAAACACTTCTTGGCCAATTTGGTTCGCCCATATGGGCGCTAGAAATCAAACGTATTAGGAGATTAAAAATTAGGGTAATTCGATATATTGGTTTTGAGGAATCATCGTAAATAAAATTTTTACTATCCTCGTTCTAATTTAAAATTTGTTTCGGACAGTAGTTCTTTGAAAATCTTATTAATTTTGATTTTATTGGTCTACAGTTTTACTTAGTTAGCTTAGTATGGATGGGCTATTTAAAGTAAGAAAGCCCAAATAATCCCTTTGAAACATATTATTTGATTGTTAAATTTTCCACTGATTCGTGAATTAATTCTTAACGTATCTTATAGTCAAGTCAGTCTCAGAAAATATTCCCCAATGACGATACTGACAAACTGACAATTTTTCATGGAGTCCGTTTGACAAGAAATTCGTGAATTTGTTTGTGAATTATGCCGGGTTTACATCGACTATTATTCTTAAATCAATTTATTGAAGTCGCTTCGCCAAGAAATTTTAATATAAGACACCAATGCCATACCTCAAGTGAATTCGCCAGTTATTTCACGACTTATGACCGTTTTGCACGAATAAGTTCTTCGTAAATAAATTCATGAAGACGCTCTGTGCAGAAAAAAACGATGTCTCTGACATCAATTAAATTTGTGAAGTTAATCCTCAATTAATGAATATAGGTTTTGGGAACTTTGTCATTAATATTGTAATTCAAAAGTAATGTTTTTAATAAACTCGTTTTATAATAATACTAATAATAATACCAATAGTAATAATAATAAATACGGGTGTCCCACCGGGAAATCCGTTAACCGATTATGGAAAAATTGTAATAATTAGGAAAGATCTGAAAATTGGGTGGCTAACTAATGTAGATGGGAGCCATCCACCTAAAATATTTTCAAGAATCTGACACTTTCGGTTATACCAGAATTAGATGTCAACTTGCTTGTTTTAAATAGGATACCCTATATATTATTTCATTTTTGGATTCAGTAGAAAATTGTAATCACACTTGTATAATATTGTATACCTAAGTCTAAACCGTTTTTGGCAGATTTCAAATTTTATGAAAAAATTGACTTCGAAAGTAGGTACATTTGAAAACACTTTAAATTTTAAGACTTTTCTGTCATTTACCTTAATTTAATTAATTCACTCATTTTAAAGTAATACCGTCTAAATTTTGGCAGGATAAAAATATTAAAAGTTTAAGGCAAGCTTTTTTGGAAGGATTGTCCACATGATTAAGACTGCCATCTGGAAAAGGACATTGACTTATCCTAACCCATATTAGAAGTTCTGAAGGCTTCGTTAAAGGTGGTCTACTGATGTTTCCATCTAAAAGTACAGGAGACTGAGGAGACTATCACGAAGATATGAATGCCGATGTCTTTGAAGAATGGCTCGATTAAATGTTGGATCTTACGCCAAAAGATGCAATAATTGTATTTGATAATGCAAGTAATCACTCTAGGCTAACGAAAAAAATTACCGACAAGTGCGTGTCGTAAAAGTGAAATAACAGAATGGCTAAGTTTAAGACAAATAGAATTTCCATTACATTCCTTAAAAAAAGAACTATTGGTACTAGCCAATTTACATAAAAATGCATTAAAAAAATATGTACTCAATAAAATGGCAAAGAGGCAAGCTCTGCTCAGGCTCCCTTCTTACCACTGCGAATTAAACTCGACCGAACTTACCTATAAGTTAACTTAGAAGTCGCTAGAAGAAAACACGACTTATAAAATGGTGGATTAAAAAAGACTCCTTAATGAAGCTTGTCGCCGATACGGCCCTGTGGATGTCTTTGTTTCGGCGGTCTGTGGAAAGATACGCTACCTTCAGAGCCCGAGTCAGAGTCGAGGTCTTTTTGACCGAGTAGCGTTCTCCTAAGTAAAGCCGGATTCCAGAGAGGGTCGACTCCTACTTCTCGCATTGGGGCCAACTCGGCTGGGCGAGTTGGCCTAACGTTGCCCAATATGTCCCTATTGGAGTGCGTTTCTATCCCTGGGAGTGATTCTCGGTCCCACCGAGGATTGGTTTGGGAAGCAAGTAAAGCGTCCTGGTCGGCATTTTTGGTTATATTTAAATAAGTTTGGATTGATTCTACCATTGTTGAAAAATCCTGGGCTTCAGGATTCTCAGGGCTTACTTGGGACTCTATACTACCCGAGCATTCAATGGTTTTTTCGGTCATTTTGATAATTTAGGGATGCCAGATTTTTTTATTGGTTTTAAAAAAAATCAAAAACTAAATTTATAAGAAAAATCAATCATAAAAATATTAATTAATTTTTTCTTTGTTAAGGGTGGTCCCACCTCCTTTAACCCCGATGGCGGAAAGGCCACCGGTCCACCAAAATTAAGATAAAAATATTTGAAGAGAAATCAAAAATTTAATCAAAAGGGGTCAACCAATAACCTCATGGTGGTTAATGGTAAGAGAGAAGGTAACGTATTACCAATTCTTAAATACTTTTTCTCTATTTTCTTTTTTAACTAATTTATGGGGGGGGGCAAGGGGAGGACTTTTAATTAATGTTAATTTGTAATATGTAATTCCACGGAGGGCAAAAGAGAATAAAGTGTTTTGGTTTATTTCAATATTTTTTCAAAACCTTTTACATTACAATAATGACAATCGACAAACTTAATATTAACCCAACATTTATAACATATAACATCCAATCTCGATAAACTTTACCTCAAGAAGAAAATGATTTAAAACTAAAACTTCAATTATAAAAACTAAAAGGTTTATCGAAATTAGTTTCAGTAAACTATTATTATAAACAATTAACAACAAATAAATAATAATCAAGCTTATTTTCACTTGGGGGGCTGCGCCCCACTTAATAAATTCGCAATGGCTCTTTTTGGCAGACGGCCAAGTCTGGGGGACTGCGTCTCTCTTATTTTTATAAAGAAATCTAGGGGTTGTTACCTCGTAAACTAGCCTGCAGTGCCAGGACTAGTCCGGTAACAGCCAACGAACTATTCAACTCTGGAATTCCTTACTTGCCTGTATGCGAAGCGACGACGTGAAAACCAGAGCTGAAACATTTAAATTTCGCGCCCGAAAATATTTTCCCCCCTACTTCCGATTCCCCAATACCTCGCGTAACACGACCCAGGTCCGCATGGGTATGAGCATACTAATCCACAGAAGTATCCAAAAAATAAATCACTGATAATCCAAATCAAGGGAATAACACTTGATTGACATACAGGAATCCACCAACTAATCAAGGGAATAACATTTGAATAGTATTCCAATCAAATCACTGTAAATCCCGGAAAGATAACTATATCAAAAAGGACGGGAATCACCTCCTCGATAGACGCGAAAACTTTATTGCCCCCCTATTGAAAGGTACGGCACAACACTTGATGACAAGTGGAAAATTTTGAAAAAAAAAATTTTAAGTTTAACTTCAAAAATTAAACTGACGTGAAGTACTTTAGCAAGCAAAATTCAGGTCCCGAATGAACCAAAAACGCCGCGTTTTATATTCTTATCCATTTAATTACAACGCAATAAACGGTTTCAGCCAATGACAACCCAGCGAAAAACTACAACTCGATATTTTCTATAATCAATAATTTTTTTTTTGAAAAAATATCGCATTTCGATGGGTTACATTATATTAAAGTAAAATATCAACTTTTATTTGTTTAGTGATACAAATTTTAGCAACAATTGTCAAAAATATGTATGAAACAGGGAGGAGCCTCCTGACTTACTCAGGGCTAATTACGCATTAATTTTACCAGCCGAAAATGTTTTGGGGTATATCAAAAAACGCGACCAATCAATGAACAAAACATCGCTAAATGACCAAAAGGCGGGGCTTGTTAAGGGAGTTGAATGGCTTATAAATAGAAACGCGAAATCGTTGTACCCATTCTTCACTTGACTGTCATAAAAGCCGCTCACGAAAACCAAATTTAAAAACATCCCAGAGACCAAAAAATACAAATCCCATTTGTCCGCCTGAAGTCATTTAACGACTTTTCTCGTAAAACTAAACACAAATGACCCACAATACAGAAGGCAAATACACTTCATACCGTGAATTAACATTTTACACTTCAAAACTTTTATCGAAAACAACTTTTTGCCAAAATTACTTTTTGTTTCTGACAAATAATTTTTTCATTATTTGTGCCTTTAAAAAAAAAAATAATAATAATACTAACAAATTATTATTCCTAAAAAATTGAAAACTAAATTAAACTTAAAAACTACTACAGGGGTTATGCACTAGATAAAATAGCATTAAATGACTAGTTATACGACACCCCCCCCACAAGACGGAAAAATAACTTAAAGTACTTAATTTTAAGTTTATTTCTACGAACCCTCAAAAACAATTAAGAACCCCCTCCCAAAATTCTTCCTTTAACTTAAAGAAATCACCCCACCTATTACAATAAGCTCCGGGTAGTACTGAGTCTTTGTTTAGCCTGGAGTTATAGAAGTACTTCGTACTTGCTTTTGAGATTAGATCGTCCTTTTCTTTTTTTAGGGCTGCAGGAACTGTAAGATTTGTCTTCTGGGTTTCTGGTTGAATACAATCGCGTAGATTTGTCTTCATGGGGATATGATCACGTAGATACATATCGTCGATTACAACCTCAATTTTGTCTACAATGTTTTTTCGTTGTTTTCTCAAACATTCATGCCCCAACGTTTCGATCTTCTCTACATTTTGAATTTCCTGGGTGAGCAATTCCTCTAGGATTAATAAATCTTGAAAGTGTTGAATATTGGAAACTTTGGTTTTTAAAACATTGACGTTTCGTTCAACATCTTTTAGGAGTCGTTGCTGGTGCAAGAATTCGGTGGGCAATTTGTTCCCCAGTATTTCGGAACTCGAACATTGATCAATTTGCATTGCATGTAATTGAGGCGTCGTCTCGTCCATTTGTTTATTTTCTTGAGGTTGTTCAGGTTCTTCCTCAGAGTCTTCGACATTTTGGGGGGGAACCTCCTCAGCGGAAAATTCGAATTCCGCGTCGCTGTCATCGCTTTCTTCATATATGGGGTATTCGTCGAGGTCAACTTGATTTCCGTTCTTCGCTTTTCGCAGATCGTCGATATGGAAGTTAACGGGGTTGTCGTTCACTATAACCTCATAAGCTGAATTCCCCAAGACTTTTGTGACCTGATGAGGCCCGGTCCAGGCAGGTTGAAAAGCTCCTGCACGGTGAAACTTTGCATTTACCATATCTCCAACATTTAACTTAAGTATGGCAGATCCGGCTTCAGAAAATTCTTTCCGTTGAAAATCCAACTGTTTTGCATAAACTTGTCTTCTTGTTAATACCCTTTGTTCTTTCGTCTGGGTTTTTTGGTACTGGGTCCATTTAGTTTGCCATTCGCCTGGGCATTTGAGTTCATACCCCAATATAATCGACGCCGGCGTTTCCCCGGTGGCTCTATTTCGCCTGCTTCTTAATACTTGGAGGGCTTGAGGCAAAACTCGCTCCCACTGGTTTTCTTGTTTATTTAATAAAAGAACTCGCAATACCTTTTTTAATTCTTGTACTCTTCTCTCCACGGGGTTTGCCCGTTGATGGTATACACTGGAGTTATGTTGTCTAATCTTTTTTACTTCGCAAAATTTCGTTAGTACGTTCGCCTTAAATATCTTGGCGTTATCGCTTACTATATGCTTAGGATATCCGTATCGTGCAATTATTTCCGTCTTTAGAAATTCTAATACATCCTTGGCACTTACATCCGAATAAGTTCGTGCCTCTATCCATTTAGAGAAAACATCTTCGGCAAAAAGAATATATTGATTGTGCGTTCCGGCGGCTTCGCGATACGGTCCTAACAAGTCGATACTTATCATCTCGAAGGGATTGGTAGGAGTGCGTGGCGTTTGGGGAGCATGCTTTTGCTTTTGCTGGGTTTTGCAAATTGAGCAAATTATACACTTAGATACATATTCTGTGATCTCTTTGTGCATACATCCCCAAAAATACTTGTTTGCGATTTTTCGGACAGTTTCCTCAGTTCCAGGATGGCTTTGTTCCGGGTCATCGTGGTGCATATAAATAACTTGTTGTGTATATTGTCGGGGCACAACAAGTCTATCTCCCTGTGGATGTCTACGCCATAATAAATTATCAATAAGTACGAACTCTTCCAATACACGTCTTTGTTTGTTATCCGTTGGTTGTTGGCCTGCAAGCAGGTCCAAAGTGACTTTTAAACGCCGAATTGCCTTATCATGCTCCTGGTTTTCGGCAATTTTAGTGTATAAATCACCCAGGTCGGCTATAACTACAGCACATTGAGCTACCGTTGATTTAGTCGTCTCCACAGAGGGGGGCAACAATCGATCATTGTCTGGTTCCGCTTCATAGGGAGTCTCCTCGGGATTGCGGCTTAATAAATCAGGTAAATGATTTTTTGATCCGGGAACATGTTGAATTTCAAATTTAAATTCCTGAAGAAGGAGCGCCCACCTGGTCAGCTTGGCTCGTGAGTCCTTAAATTTTTGGAGCCAGGTCAATGACTTGCTGTCCGTACGGACCATAAAAGGCCGATCTTCCAGATAGGCTCGGAAGTATTGAATAGCCCAGACGAGCGCAAGACACTCCTGTTCGTTAATGTGGTAACGCTGTTGAGAAGAATGAAATTTTGCGCTAGCGTATGAAATAATGTTTCGTACTTCCGAGCCATCTTCAGGTTCTTGATACAGTACAGCGGACATGCCTATAGCTGAGGCGTCCGTCTGTAATATGAATTTTTTTTCAAAATTAGGGCGACTCAATTGCTTTGCTTGGGCTACAGTAGTTTTAGTTTTCATAAATGCGTCAGTTTGCAGGCTAGTCCATGTAAATTTTGAACCCTTTAACGCTTCGGTCATCGGGGCAGTAAGTTCGGCCATATTCGGAATGTACTCCCGTACCCAGTTGCATAATCCCAGGAAAGACTGCAGTTGCTTCTTGGTCCTTGGTTCGGGACATGCTTTGATTTGTTCCAAATGTTTGGTTTGTGGTTCAGTGTAATCGCCACAAATCCTATATCCTAAATAGTCTATGCTAGTTTGGCAAATCTGGCATTTTTCGGCGCTTACTTTCAAATTATGTATCCGAAGTCGCTCGAAAACGATTCGTAAATGTCTAGCATGAGTGTCCTTGTCGGTTGAATATATTATAATGTCATCAAGGTAGACCTGTACAAACTCCTGTATCAGGCCTACCAATACTTCTGTCGACATAAGTTTCTGGAAGGTACTGGGTGCGTTTTTTAGCCCAAATGGCATCACATTGAAATGATAACTTGCCCCGTCTGGTGTAGTGAAAGCGGTATACTGTTTACTGGAGTCTTCCATGGGAATTTGCCAGTATCCGCTCTTAAGGTCCAAAACTGTAAAATATTTGGCTTGGGCTAAAGCTTTCACGGAGTCCGGTATACGTGGCAAGGTCGAGGATTCTGCGACACTAATATCGTTCAGGCGCCTAAAATCGATACAGAATCTTGGGTTTTTTCCTGGCCTCGTAACAAGCAAAGGTGGCGAAGAGAACGGTGACTGTGTAGGTTCTATTACGCCTGCGCATAACATTTCTTGGATCTGATCATTCAAGATTTTTTTCTTGTCTGGATTTAAATTATAACAGCGTTGATTGATGACTTTATTATCCTTTAAGACGATCCTATGTTGGGTGGTACGAGTTGTTGGCTGTGCTAATCCGATTAGAAAAATGTCTTTGAATTCCTGAATAAGATCCCTGATATTTCCCGGGACGTCCGGTCCCATTTCCGGCAATTCGCATGGCATATCTACCGAATGGAATTGTTTCCAATATATGGTTTGACGTAGAGTCTGTCCAATATATATACAGCTTCTATTGAAGTCCATTAGGGCTTGTTCTGTCCTTAAAAACTCGCTACCTAATATAATTTTAGCAGTTAATCCTGCAACAATATTGAAAACTACTTTATAACTATAATTCCCTAAAACTAAATTGACTTCAATTAATCCTAGAACTCTCGCTTTAGCACCTTCTATTGCTAATATGAGAACCCGATCATCTTCTATATATATTTCAGATTCGATTAGATCCTCTGAAATCAGATTTAAATCAGAACCCGTGTCAATGAGGGCTTCATAATCTTTATCAAACATTTGCACTCGGACTAAGGGCCGCGAGCCTATCGAATTAATTGATTCTTTAATTACATTAATTGGGGTCTTTAATGGTCTTGGATCGTCCTGCCCCAAGGCGGATCGATCAGCGCTTAGTTTTTTTTGGGAATTATTTTTGGCCTGTTCCTTTTTGGAATTTTGATTTTCCAAAATTTGGTCACGGGCAGGGGGAGTCTTCTTTTCTTCATAAGTTCTTTGGCGGCATTCATGATCAAAATGTTCCCCCTGACAATGTCGGCAGGGGCGTGACCTTACAGGAGGTCTTGGCCTATTCGAGACATTATTCGTCCTTGGTCGTTCATTATTATTTACTATATTAGTTGGATTGGGGGGGTTAGTATTAATTGTCTGTTGTCGTTCTTCAGTCTGGTCCTGCTCGATCGCCATCGTGAGACACGTAAGGCGATCGGTATCCAATATGTCCACGCATCTTATCCTAGAACGGAGGGCTGGTATTAATAAGGGCACAATGACATTAACACATTCTTGTTCTGTCCCAAAGGGCACCAACCTCCTAAATAATGCTCTCTTTTTTAGTATGAACTCTTCAACTTTTTCGTTATTCTTTTGTTTAAGTCCGTATAAATTTGATTTTAGGTCGCTTACTAGCTCGGGGCTATTAAAACGTCTGCTTAAGCGCTTAGCGAATTCTTCAAAATTCAAAATTAGTCCTTTTAGCGGCTCTATCCAACTTCGGGCCCCCCTTTGAAGCTGCTCCACTGCAATATTAATTTTTTCATTTTCATCTAAAATATTGCATTGTAAAAAATATCTTTGCAGTGTTATCAAGAATAAATCGGGGCTTTCGTGTTGAAACCCGCTGAAAGTTTCTCGTAATTTATTTGAGGGGGCGGGGGGATTACTTCGTTGATCACCGATTATATGTACTAAGCTTCCAATCGCCTGCACAAGGTCCTGTACATCTGTCATTTTTTTGGTTTCACAAGAAGTGGAGTTGGCAAACTTCGTATAGGGTCCTCCAGATCCATCGGTCTGTACAAACTGGTTACGTGGGGCAACTATTTCATCAATTTGTTTCCCCACCAGGGATGCCATGTCGCCGATACGGCCCTGTGGATGTCTTTGTTTCGGCGGTCTGTGGAAAGATACGCTACCTTCAGAGCCCGAGTCAGAGTCGAGGTCTTTTTGACCGAGTAGCGTTCTCCTAAGTAAAGCCGGATTCCAGAGAGGGTCGACTCCTACTTCTCGCATTGGGGCCAACTCGGCTGGGCGAGTTGGCCTAACGTTGCCCAATATGTCCCTATTGGAGTGCGTTTCTATCCCTGGGAGTGATTCTCGGTCCCACCGAGGATTGGTTTGGGAAGCAAGTAAAGCGTCCTGGTCGGCATTTTTGGTTATATTTAAATAAGTTTGGATTGATTCTACCATTGTTGAAAAATCCTGGGCTTCAGGATTCTCAGGGCTTACTTGGGACTCTATACTACCCGAGCATTCAATGGTTTTTTCGGTCATTTTGATAATTTAGGGATGCCAGATTTTTTTATTGGTTTTAAAAAAAATCAAAAACTAAATTTATAAGAAAAATCAATCATAAAAATATTAATTAATTTTTTCTTTGTTAAGGGTGGTCCCACCTCCTTTAACCCCGATGGCGGAAAGGCCACCGGTCCACCAAAATTAAGATAAAAATATTTGAAGAGAAATCAAAAATTTAATCAAAAGGGGTCAACCAATAACCTCATGGTGGTTAATGGTAAGAGAGAAGGTAACGTATTACCAATTCTTAAATACTTTTTCTCTATTTTCTTTTTTAACTAATTTATGGGGGGGGGCAAGGGGAGGACTTTTAATTAATGTTAATTTGTAATATGTAATTCCACGGAGGGCAAAAGAGAATAAAGTGTTTTGGTTTATTTCAATATTTTTTCAAAACCTTTTACATTACAATAATGACAATCGACAAACTTAATATTAACCCAACATTTATAACATATAACATCCAATCTCGATAAACTTTACCTCAAGAAGAAAATGATTTAAAACTAAAACTTCAATTATAAAAACTAAAAGGTTTATCGAAATTAGTTTCAGTAAACTATTATTATAAACAATTAACAACAAATAAATAATAATCAAGCTTATTTTCACTTGGGGGGCTGCGCCCCACTTAATAAATTCGCAATGGCTCTTTTTGGCAGACGGCCAAGTCTGGGGGACTGCGTCTCTCTTATTTTTATAAAGAAATCTAGGGGTTGTTACCTCGTAAACTAGCCTGCAGTGCCAGGACTAGTCCGGTAACAGCCAACGAACTATTCAACTCTGGAATTCCTTACTTGCCTGTATGCGAAGCGACGACGTGAAAACCAGAGCTGAAACATTTAAATTTCGCGCCCGAAAATATTTTCCCCCCTACTTCCGATTCCCCAATACCTCGCGTAACACGACCCAGGTCCGCATGGGTATGAGCATACTAATCCACAGAAGTATCCAAAAAATAAATCACTGATAATCCAAATCAAGGGAATAACACTTGATTGACATACAGGAATCCACCAACTAATCAAGGGAATAACATTTGAATAGTATTCCAATCAAATCACTGTAAATCCCGGAAAGATAACTATATCAAAAAGGACGGGAATCACCTCCTCGATAGACGCGAAAACTTTATTGCCCCCCTATTGAAAGGTACGGCACAACACTTGATGACAAGTGGAAAATTTTGAAAAAAAAAATTTTAAGTTTAACTTCAAAAATTAAACTGACGTGAAGTACTTTAGCAAGCAAAATTCAGGTCCCGAATGAACCAAAAACGCCGCGTTTTATATTCTTATCCATTTAATTACAACGCAATAAACGGTTTCAGCCAATGACAACCCAGCGAAAAACTACAACTCGATATTTTCTATAATCAATAATTTTTTTTTTTGAAAAAATATCGCATTTCGATGGGTTACATTATATTAAAGTAAAATATCAACTTTTATTTGTTTAGTGATACAAATTTTAGCAACAATTGTCAAAAATATGTATGAAACAGGGAGGAGCCTCCTGACTTACTCAGGGCTAATTACGCATTAATTTTACCAGCCGAAAATGTTTTGGGGTATATCAAAAAACGCGACCAATCAATGAACAAAACATCGCTAAATGACCAAAAGGCGGGGCTTGTTAAGGGAGTTGAATGGCTTATAAATAGAAACGCGAAATCGTTGTACCCATTCTTCACTTGACTGTCATAAAAGCCGCTCACGAAAACCAAATTTAAAAACATCCCAGAGACCAAAAAATACAAATCCCATTTGTCCGCCTGAAGTCATTTAACGACTTTTCTCGTAAAACTAAACACAAATGACCCACAATACAGAAGGCAAATACACTTCATACCGTGAATTAACATTTTACACTTCAAAACTTTTATCGAAAACAACTTTTTGCCAAAATTACTTTTTGTTTCTGACAAATAATTTTTTCATTATTTGTGCCTTAAAAAAAAAAATAATAATAATACTAACAAATTATTATTCCTAAAAAATTGAAAACTAAATTAAACTTAAAAACTACTACAGGGGTTATGCACTAGATAAAATAGCATTAAATGACTAGTTATACGACAAGCTATGGGTAAAATCAGTGCGAAAAAGTGGAAAAAGTGTATCAATCATGTGATAGAAGAAGAAGCCGAAATGTGGTAGGTAGATATAATATTCGAAGAAATGGTTGAACCGCTTATTATAAACGATCTTAAAGTTCATCTTCCGAATCGGACTATGATTAAGCCATAACGACAAAGTATTATTCGATTCTTGAAAATGCTTCGTTTGTAAGATTCTATATTATATCTTGTTTTTCTAATTATATTATGTAAAATAGTACCACCCATTGTTATTTATTAGTTAATACGATACGAATATAATATAACACAATTTTAGGAGAATAGGCAAACTTCCCCATTTCACGCTACTGGCTAAGGGATTTTCCCAATGGCAATGGTAAATCCTCAAATATTACAATAGTTTGCGTTTTGCATATTTAATCTACATTTATTACTTCGGGTCATTTAAAGATACCTAGACCATAAGTATCAACATGACAAATGTTCCTTTTAAAATTTTCCAATATAAATTTAATTCCACTACTACACCACTGGCAAGTATATGTCCGCTATCTGTTGCTGCCATTTTGGCCAGTAGTGTTTTATTGAGAAGCTCTTACGATAGACGCGGGGGGTAAAGTGGTCTTCCCCATTTAGCGCCACAGGGGTCCCGCATATTTTCCTATAATGTGGTGGATTGAGTGATAATGGGGCTATGCCGCTTATTTTGTTTCCCAAATTGTATGCGGTTACTATTTAATAACGTTTTTATTTACAGAGAGAAGTAAGTTACTAACCTAGTTCGCGTGTTAATCTTTAGAAAATATTAAATTTCACCAAACATCGGTATTATTGTTCTATATTGGATACTGGTAGACAATTATACTTTCCCAGAGAAAACAACTTTGAGCAATGAACGGGTAACTTAATACAGATGGACCAATTTAGAACAGAGAAGATAAAAATTAAGGCACCGTAAAGCAAAAACATTAAACCTATAAATAATCTCAGAACGTGTCTGACGGCTGACATTTTGTAAAATTTGTTTCGTAATCTAAAATTAAATTGTCGATGCAATTTATTGGCTAATTTTGTGTGCAGCCAAATTGGTTTATTTCTCTCTCATGCAGGATATGAATATCATGACCGCAGAAACTATTTTTTTTAAGAACCCATGTGCACATCATACCCTGCTTTGCTTGTTAGAAACAACACATCTTTAGCATTTTGGTTCTTTGCAAAAATTGAAAATTGAATGAGTCCCGTACACAGTAAAAAATTGAGTGTTAAATTTCACACTCAATGGTGGTACATATAGGACCATACTCAATCAGTATATCTTGTAAAAAAGAGATTTTTGAATGGTTTTTTACTTTTTGATGAGTGTTAATTCTTCTTATTTATGGGTAGGGACATTTACACTATCGAGTGTAAATTAAACTCACACATTGTAAACCTATCCTTCTAGGGTGTAAAAGAAATAATGAGAGGTGTAAGTAAACCATTTTTTAATGGTAGTTTGTGATTAATTAGTGTAAATATCATATAATTGTAGCGTACATTTTATTTTATTTGGGTGTAACTTTACTATAGTGAGTGTAATAAAATAATCTACCCAGGGCTAGAATACTTTCCACGTCGTTTAAGTTATTTACTCCCGTATCAAACTAACCGGGCGTTTATAATTAAAATGTAAAAAATTATGCATTCAAGATGTTTTACATTATTAACCTCTGCTTAGTTTGATACATGATTAAATGACTTAATCAAAGCCGAAAGTAGTAGCCCCTAATATAAATAAAACTTCAGATCGCTTGGAAAAGGTTTGTTAAATGAATACAAATATTGAGTATTATTTATCGTTTATTTATAAACAAAATGATGGTTACAACAGAACCTGTGATTTTTTTAGACTATTATTATAACTAGTTGAACAAAATGACACACATATTATATAGGTAGTTTACAATTTAGTAAATTAAACATATATATATCTACGTTTAATGTACCTCATTGTTAAGCTTAACAAAACAAATAACATACCTAATACATATATGTATACTTAGAACACTAAACAACTAAATAAAAGTATGCTTTGGAACCATATAAAAGAGTGAAAATGACGAGTATTATATTAGTCGTATATTTATTTAGACATCCATGAAGTAAAACATGTAGGTAGGTACCTAAGTATATATTTATATAAAGAAGGAATACATTTATATTATAAGCTTATATCAGAATAATTTAAAAGCTAAAGTAAAAACTGTAGCAATGCAAATACCTACTTAGTTTCTTAAAAACGGCGCGCTTATTAGTAAGGTTTCTATTAAATTTCGTTAATATGCTTACTTAATTTAACAAGATCCTCATAAGAGGCACTCTCATTTGACACTTTACAGAACTTTGCTTTATTTTTATATTTTAATTTAAATATAACTTTATTCTATATCACGTTCAAAAAGCACAATCAGACTGACTTGAAAGTTGAATTTGCATGTAGCGTCGGCGTCATGTGTTAATTCCTAGAATTTCACACCATTTGTTGCCGCCTGTCTTTTCGGTAACACGGGTTTAGGTATTTTTACCCGGGGCCATGTAAAAAAACGATTAAAGAATAAGTTTCACACTCAATGTGTTAAAATAACCTTCTAGCGGGGTTTATTTACACGCTAATATGGTGTAATTAATTGTCATTGTATTTAATTTTCCTGATAGAGTGTAAAATGGAATAAATAACACCCATTCAACAAAATTAACTTATTAGAGGGTTAAATTCATAGTCAAATTTAATACAACAACTTTGGTCCCACATGAGTGTAAGAATCTGATAAATTATGTTGATCCGGGTTTTAACATTAACACTACTTTTTTTTATCACTCCTGAAATGATTTTTATCAACTTATAATGTGATACAGTAATATGTGAAAGTTGAAGACTTGGTATGAACTAGCTAGTTGTGTTGAAATTAATGTAAAGATAAAAATTTGAGTGAAATGTGAGATTTTAATACAAAAAGAAGCATTTTAATGAGACAGTAAATTAAATGATTTTTATCAGGTGGATATTGATTACTATGTAGCCTCTATTTTTTGAGAAATACTAAGTGCCGTGGAGCAAAAATTATAATCATCAAAGTGTGCTATGCATCTAAGGACGTTCTGCTTAGCGGTGAAGTTGTTGGGTATCAGTAAATACCAGCACTATCAATCAATCAGTTATTTCATCATTTTTTACAGTCGTTACAACTGAAAATAGTCAACAACCATGTAAAACACTTAAACTAAGAAAGCACTTTATTTAACTATCGTTGCTTTTCATACAACACGAATTACAATTAAATCGATCTATCGGTAACCGAACTCTCAAGGCAAGTCCCATAAAAATCACTCTATTTAAAAAAACAGCGCAATGTTTATATTCCGCGTAGTCGACATCATCCAAAACAATTCTTAGTAAACACCAAGATTAAGTTTTCTTTCCCGTGGTCCGCATTTAAGGTGGGTGCTCACAATCGGCCATCCTGACTGGATGATAGTCGACCATTTACCTAAAACCAACAGTACCAGCAAAAACTTTTCTTGTACTTTGCCAAACAGCTTTCAATTTTAATGTGCACAGTGTCACTTAATCTCGATGCCATTTCAAACATTGCGCAGATACATCGCAGCGTATCGACGACCTTCTCAATATGACTTATAATATTTACCTCATTAAGCATCAGAAGGTGATCCATCTCGTAATGTGTTCTACAGCATACCCGCCAGTGCAGGAAGCTCTAGACCTCTTGGACCCTAGAATATCGGTCACCTCATACCGGTCATTGTCCAAACCCCTTGACACCTTGAATGGTCCTGTCCACTTAGGAACCAACTTCCTATTCCCACCCGTGCTGACGATTGAGGATATCTTTACCAGAACTAGTTCACCTTCAGTATGAGCTTTTGGATTTGCTCGATGGGTATCAAAATGAACCTATTGACGATGCTGACTGACTTCTATTCGAGTACTAATATTCTTACGAAGATTAAGAACATTTACATCTTCCTCTGACTCCAAGAATTCAACATTTTGTGGACCTGAACGATATCCCATTAATGCCTCATCAGGAGTAGTTCCAATAGCTTTATTCATTGCGCTGTCTATCCTAATTGAATATTCGTGATATTCTCATCCCATTCATCATTTTCTCGTTTTGCACGCTATAAGTTTCTTTGAATTGCACCCATAGTTGCTAAAGAGTCTAGTACCGTTCGATTATAACGGTTAACTTGACCATTTCCTCGGGGCCTTTCAACAGCATTAAGGTGTAATTGAATTTGCTTTTGGACACAAAACCTCTTTAAAACTTTAGAAAATAAATTTAACAGTTGTTACAACTAACTTGACTCATCGCTCATTTATCCAATTTTTTGAATAACTCACGCAATGAACAGAATAGCACAAGAAGTTCATGGTTAAAGAGTATTCTCGCAACGTTGTTAGAGTACCTTAATGACGAGTGGCAATATAATTTGCGTTTATGCATGGACGTTTTTCGCGAGAATTTTCCTAAAGTCGCTTTTACTTCTAGGGATTTTTATCGTTGCCTGAGAAGACCCGTGGCTCTGTTTAGTGAAACAGGTTCTATACAATATAAAAAAGGAGCTGGAAGACCATCTGTAAGTACAGAAAAACATAAACGTGAAATAATGCATAATACGCCAACAAAATGTGTAAGTTTCAAGAAGTGGGAAGATCTTATGGAATATGCAGGACTATTCTTAAAAAACAGCTAAATCTGTTTACTTATAAAATGCAAGTTTTCCAAGAAGAACGCAGGAACTATACTGTCAATGGTTTACCGAAAATTTCCACCTTACCGGTTATGTGAATTCACAGAATATACGCATGTGAAGTAGTGAAAATCCCCATTTTTTGTGGAGCCCACACTGCACCCTCAACAAATTGGTGTCAGGTTGGCTGTTTCCCGAAAAAAGATTGTTGTTATTTTTTCCAAGTTACAGTTATAGCACAGCGGTATAGAGACAATATTTTGAATCCATTGTTAAGAGCTATTACTTGACATTGAACTACGTTTTGGTTTTTTTCCAACAAGACGATGCAACCGCCATTCATCTGCCGAAACTATTAAACGCAATTTATTCGACGACAGATTGATCAGTTTTCGAACATACATTGAATTCTCACCCAGATCACCTTGTTTGACTGTTATGGATTACTTCATTTTTTCTCATTTTAAGAGAAATATTTTTAAAACACAAGTTGAAAATTTCCAAATATAGCAAATATAAAAAAAATAAGTTTTACAAATGATGTTTCGCTTTCTACAATGGAAATATTAAAATACATCCACTAAAGCCACTTAAGGCTAGTACGTGGATCCCATTCCACATTTGTGTTTTCTGCTAGTTCTTATTTTATTATGTAGTGGAAACAGAAGTATGTCTCAAAATTACCAACAAGATAAAAATTAAAATAAAAAATTATTAGTACATTAGGTATATTCTCCCTAAATTGATTTTGCTTAATTTAAATAAAAGATAAAAAAAGAGAAAAGCATATCCTAGTTAGCTATTATTTATTACCTATCTAAATTAATGTGTATAAAACAAATTATTTTAAAATAGTTTACAATACCAGTAAAATAATTCCTATAAAAGTCTTTTGGGAGAAAGGTACAAGTTTAAATGCATTTGCCATTTATTAGTTAAGTATTTATTTGATATATCTGTTGTAATCAAAACGACGTAAGTTTTGCAAATTACTTATGTTAATTATTTGCTGTTTATAATATTAAATCAATAAACTTTTGTGTTTTCTTTCTAGGTAAAAAGAGAATCCATTTTTTTTTAACTTAACCCTAAATGATCTGTTGGTGATTTCGTTGCTTATGTTTTCAGGAACACGTGTATACATATATGTGGGGCTAAAAACGCAAATATTCTTTGCCCTATTTTCTTCCTAGATTTAAGAGTTTTTGTTTGCTTATGAATTTTGTATCTAGTATAGTGTTTATGATTGATTTTTTTAAATTTATCCCTATTTTTGTTCTGTAATGTAACAGTTTTGAAGCAATAAATCTGATTAACATCCAACAATTGACTTTCCTGATATAGTAGATCACTTGGATATGTTTTTGTTTTATTAAGCATATGTTTAGTAAACATAAACCATTAGTCTTCCTAAGTGAGTTTTGTAAACTGCTCCCCAAACGCAAATACCATACTGCAAAATGGAGTAAATAAGTGAATAATAAACTGTCTTTAATTCTTTTAGAGATAAGATTGTTCTCAATGTTTTTAACTTATACAAAATCGAGCGTACTTTTTTAATTAAATTGTTTATATGATAATTCCATTTCAAATGTTTATCCATTTCGATACCTAGATACTTAGTGTGATCCGTTTCTTTTATGCATATTGATTGTCGATTGCGTATATTTATTTCCTTGTAGTATGGTACTTTTCTTTTATTACAGCTGAAGGCTATATAACTTGTTTTTTTAAAATTTATCGTCAGCGATATACTATCAAACCAATTTTTTATGTTTACCATGTCTTTCTCTGCCTGATCTTTAACGTCTTTCCTTCTTCTCCTGAATATAATATTACAGTGTCATCCGCAAAAGAAGAAATAGAACCAGCACTTCTTAAATTAAACAATTCATTTATATATAAAATATGGAAAATAGTACTGGACCAAAAACTGTGCCCTGCGGTACACCGTATTCTATAGCATTAGAGGAACTATAGCAGTTTTCAATCTGAACATTTGGACTCTATTTGCTAAATAACTATTTAACAATTATTGTAGGGGCTTGCCTCTAAAACCCATATTCTCTAGCATTTGACTTAAAATTGTAAGATCGACTGTGTCAAAAAATGCTTTGGCAAAATTGAGGAATATTCCCAAAACCGCCCTATTTACATCCAAATGCTGATATATATCATTAGTTAAATATATCAATGCGTCTTCGGTAGGACATCCTTCTTCTAAAACCAAATTGTCTATTTACTCTATTTGAGAGTAATTTAAATCGTTCTAAGAATCTTATTATATGCACTTTCATAATTTTTTCAATAATTTTGCCTATATTTGAAATCAGCGAGAATGCGGTAACATTAAAGATGCTGGTCAACCCTTTCGAAAATATGAAGAGACGTGTGATTTTATGATTGACGCATGGCGGTGGCCAATTTCAGCAACTTCTATAATTTTTATTTTCCTTACTCTATATTCTTACTTTGTTAATCCTGTAACCGACAAAAATTAATTTGTATTTGTTTACTTATTTTAATATTCATCCGTTTGGAATATCATGTCATAATTTGAATTTGACACAATTTTAACCTAGATTTGATTGGATATAATAGTACGAAAAACTTCGTGATCAATTGGGTAATAAATATTTAAACAGCATGCGGTGAACATTGACACAAGCTTATACCCTGTATATATTCAACATCTTTATGTTGCCGGGCTGTACTTAAATAATTCGCCTGCACACAATGTGTACAAGGGCAAAGCAAAACATATATCACTTTATTGTGTCAGGCAAATCCGGCAAAACGTTTTCGTCGATAGATATAGGGGCAACCAAAAATTATTCTTCTTACAGAAACAGACCATCCGCAACCATAATATTTTAAATTCTGATTTAGTTAGCAAAATTAGGTAAGTACCTAATTAAATTATCGCAAATAGTGATAAGCTTTTGTGTGCATATACCCAATTAAACGAAAAAAAAACAGAATTTTGTACATTAGTCCGATCATACAAATACGAAAATCTCGATTTTTGGTCATGTTTCAGAAATAAACAGATAAGTTTCTTCATTTAGGAGATAAATGCAAATAAAATTTAATTTTTTTAATCGAAAAGCGTGCGCCAAACGAAAAAGTTTAGAAACAATTTTTCTTCAGTGGTAATCTTATGACAGTGGTGCAATCTTTACGGTGTACAAAAACAGTTTTATTTAATTGTATTACCACTATTTTGTTTATGTAAAAACTGTGCAGATCACATTTACAAGAATTATTATTATCCTGCGATCTATACCTGCAGGTATTTTTAATTCAGTAGACAAGCCGTCTGTAAATGCTTGATGAGAGTATTGAATATTTTTATCCTATCGTATCTTTTGCACTGAATGCCCTTCATTGAGTCAGGTTTCGTCTTATACAAAATATATTTTTTTTTACTTCTATATCTATTTCATTATATTATTTTTCTAAGCTTGCGATAACACTACCACGCCCAGATTTCGTAGGAATTCACCTTTTTTTTGCTCCCTAGGAATCGGGGTTCTGGCCCCAAATGAAGTAAAAATCCGCTATATAAAAAAAAATGAAAATAATGTAGTGGGATGCTCTCGAAACCGGTTTTAGTAGTAAGCCAATCCTAACTTATTCAAATAAATGTGATGGCAAAATTAAGAAATGTTCATAGTTTAGGTAATACTTTAATTTAACATAACATATCTAGGACTATAGATTTTCACAAAAACCATTAAGTAATTAAATCTCCTAACCGATCATAAAATTTAGTTCTAACCAGGGCCTATTTTACCATAAGGCACATAAGGCCCGGTGGATTGTGGGGCCCGCTTGACCCCCCGAAAAGGGATAAAAAAATATAATTATAAACCATTCCAATTTAAATTTAAACACCAAGAAAAGAAAGCCATGTGATAATGAAAATTAAATATTTTTTTTTCTATTTATAAATATGCCACTGCAGGTGTTTAACTTAATATGGTTTTTGGGTTTTGTGGCAATATCCTCTCATACTGCAGAAAGTCTATCAAATGTTTTACAATCCACATTAAGTGACCTTAATATCGATATTAATTACTGCAGAGGCCAAAGTTATGACAACGCATCCAATATGTCTGGGAAGTATAACGAATTGCAGGCAAAAATAAAAGAAAAGACAAAAAATGCACATTTTGTACCATGTTTCAGTCATTCTTTAAACTTGGTCGGTAATAGTGCTGCCGAAAGTTGTTCAGAAGCTTCCAGATACTTTGAAAATGTACAATGCTTATACAACTTCTTTTCTGCGTCAACACATAGATGGAGCGTACTTCAAAAATGTCTATCGGTTTTAAAAACTAAATTACCATTAGTTAAGAAAATATGTGATACAAGATGGTCGGCACGAGCTGATGCTATCAAATCTGTTGCGCTTGGGTTTAGTGAAATAAAAACAGCATTAATAGAGCTAAATGACGATGCAAACCAAAAGAAGCCCACCAGAACAGAGGCTGGAGATTTACTTCATAAATTGAATACATTTGAATTTGACTTGATGACAGCAATTTGGAAAAGAATCCTATAGACAGAATAAACTCCACCAGTAAATCTCTACAAGATAATCAAGCCAATCTAACTGCGGCTTGTACACTATATAACGGATTTATTGAATTTCTCAAGACTTTTAGAGAACAGTTTGATGAAATTGAAGAGGAAGCCAAAAAAATTCAGCCTAGTAATATTGTTTATAGGAAGAGATTTCAAGAGTTCGTAAAAGGAAACAGTGTTTTGATGAAGGCCCGCAGAAGACATTACTTTAAGCGGTGCTAAGAACTTTAAAATAAATAAATTTTTTCCTATATGTGACAAATTAATTTCTGAATTAAAAATGAGAATGCAAGCTTATGATTGTGTAATAGTTATTTACGATATAAGTGTTGTAAAGATTCATATTACAACACGAGATGTTAAAGTTGTTAAACGAGGCGTCAGCCGAGTTTAATAAAACATCGAGTGTAGTAATATGAATTTACAACAAGAATATTGTACAAAATTTTATCTACTTTCATCTATGAATAAAAATATTTGGCAAAAGGCATTTTTAAAAATAAAAATGCACCTGCTATTAAAAATCGTTTTGTAAGGGCATCTATTACAGCACTAGTGCTGTAATAGATGCCATTACAAAACGATTTACAGAACTGTAAAATTCATATTACTAAATAAAAGTAGATAAATGAAGTTTTTGGTGTATTTTTCTTCGAACCCGTAGATGAAAGATTTAATGTAAGTATAAAAAATATTAAAAAATATTACAATATGGATGTGTATGCTACTGAAGATTTAGTGGATGAAATTATACAATTTGTGAATCAAATGATGTTTCCTCCAAAGACCCCCAGGAAATGTTAAAATGTTTAATTGACAACAATATTTTGTCAACCTTCTCTAACGTTGAGGTATTGTTGAGAATATATTTAACTATTCTTATCAGTAACGCATCCGGCGAGAGATCATTTTCTACGTTAAAACGGGTAAAATCATATTGAAGAAACCCATAGAATGAAGAAAATGTTTCATCTTTGGCAATTCTAAACGTAGAAAGCGATATTCTCGATAAATTAGAAATAAATAGTATCATAGATAAGTTTTCTGAAATGAAAGTACGTAAAAAAAGAATTAATTAGATGTTTCTGTTTACTATTAACTCTTTAGTTTGTTCGTTGTTCTTCAGAAGCAAAAGCTTTTTTATTTATTTTTTGTTGTGATGTTAATTTCCAATTGGAAATTTTGTTTAAGGACCGCTTAGATATAATTAGTCTTTTGTATCTTATTTATGTTGTTGTGAAATAAAACTATTTTATCTTTTCAGTAAAAGCCATTTTTCAATTAATTAATTGAAAATTAAATTTTAACTATACAATTTTTTTTTAACATGAATTTTAACAAAAAAGTGAAGGTGCCAAAGGTAAGCAGAAAAATTCTTATTTGAAAGTTATATAAGATATTGGGGGCCCGAAGTTCTGCTTGGGCCTTGGGCCCAACTAAATCAAAAATAGGCCCTGGTTCTAACATTACTGAGTTGATGTTAAGAAATTCTGTCACATTCTAACGAAATACAGTTTTTTAGCTGGTTTAGATTTTCAAATTTTACATCTTTATAAATAAAATTTTTTAAGTGACCCCACAGAAAGAAGTCGTTTGGCGAAAGGTTAGGAGACCTGGCTAGCCAAAGGATTAAATGCCGTGGGCCAATAATATTTCCGTAAAAAATATTTTGCAAGTATTCCCTAACCATGAGAGAATTATGGGCAGCACAACCATCCATTTGATACCAGATCTCCTCATTTTCGCGTACAACTTCTTCTAGTGCATGTTCAATTCGATTTTGTGGTAAGTCCAAGTTACTGCTGTAAGGTTGCCATCCATAAAAATTGGTCCGATAATTAAATGGAAGAAATAGGCTTATCAGGGAATTGAAATGAAAACATTTTGGACACTGCTCTTAAACTGTTTCCTGTATAATACCACTTAATCATAGTTACTTTTCCTAAATGAAATAGCTCATATTTAGAATGATAGATGAGTTTTGGACTTCCATTGTCATTATTTATTATTATCATCGTTATGTTGACGACACATTCATTATTTGGAATAGAAGCGATGACGAACTCCAAGCCTTTCTACATCACATGAATAACTTGGCACCAACAATCAAGTTTATCATGGAGAAGGAGGAAAACAATAAACTACCGTTTCTAGACGTCATAGTACAGAAGAACAGGGACACCATCCAAACATCGGTATATAGAAATAAAACTCACACTGGTCGATATCTTAATTACGCCTCAAACCACTCAAATACCACAAAACATGGGATAGTCAAAACACTTGTTGACAGAGCATTTACTCTCTGTAACTCCGAAGAATCTCTTTCCGAAGAACTCAACACCATCAAAAAGAACCTCAACACAAATGGCTACCCCACGAGACTAATAGACCGGACTATCAAGAAGCGTAAGAATCACATGAATAGACAGAAAGATGACGTCGAAACTGGACCCACCATAAAGGTACCATATGTCAAGGGAATCTCCGAGAAAATCCGAAGATTAGGACAGCAATACAAAATTCGAACAGTATTCAGCTCCAAAGATTCCTTAAGAAGCCACCTGACAAAGACGAAGCCAACCAGCCAAAGGGACACGAAGAACTGCGTATATAGAATACCTTGCGAGTGCGGACAATCCTATGTTGGTGAAACCCTACGCCCCCTTGAAACAAGGATCAAGGAACACCGAAACCACACAAAAAAAGGGAGAAACAAACAGATCCGGTGCGGCAGAACATGCTTGGACACATGGCCACCACCTGCAATGGTCAGAGGCAAAAATAATACTCAAAGAAGAACACTGGCGAAAGAGGAAATTCAAAGAAGCGGCCGTCATAACCCAAAATCCAGACTGCTTTAGTAAGCCCTCTTTAGACATAAGAAATATTTGGAAACCCTTGTTAAGTAGATGTAAGCTTAGTTTAGAACCATACAGTAACGCATAACTGCACCAATCTCGGTCATGCGCTGCTAACCAGGAGGTAGTATAAATACCCTCGTAGTTTCGTATCTTGTTCATTATTCACCTGAAGACGACTGGAGATACTCACCAGTTGAAACGTTGTGATAATAATAAATAATGACAATGGAAGTCCAAAACTCATCTATCATTCACGATACATCATTGTCTCAAACCTTCAAACAAACAGCTCATATTTAGCTATAATTTAAGCGCCTTCAATGAATATGTCACTGACGCTACTTTTCGTTTTGTCAATGCCAAATAATAATTTGCTGTATTACCTAAACTATGAAAATTTCGTTATTTTGCCAACACATTTAAATAAATTAGTTAGGATTGGCTTACTAAAAGTTATTCTAACTTGGCACATGGGTTTATTATATCGGCCTCTTCAAAAAATTATAATTCAATTTTTCTCTAAAATGTACACAGGGGAGCCAACATTTAGCCACCTCAAAATTTACATGGGATTTCCTATGTTTAACTAAGCTATGGTATTAAGGAAAAATATATTTTCTTGCAAATTGTGTACCTCAAAAACGAATCGGTGGCGAACCTATGTTTTGGTGCAGATCTTCTATTTTCTAAACAAGGCCTGTTATGCCGACATCATGAATGCAAGGCCATAATGCCGCATAAGGGATGATCCTAGATATCTGACATCTCCATTCACACCCCGCACCTGGTCCGCAGGCAGGGATGAGAGACGGGCACAAAACAAGGTGATGACTTTATTTGCGTCACTGATTTTCTATGGTTTTATTAAGGTTTTGGTAAATGACGCGTGGTTGAATATTACCATAAAATGTTGGCAGTTTAGAGGGATCGAAATGATCAGATAGATATTTGTTGTTGCAATGAAATAATTTAAAATTAGAGTTCAATTAACACTTTGCCACAATTTGTTGTTCTTCTAGCTCATAAAGCAAATATGTCCAATAATATTAAAAAAAACACAAATCTACATGCTTACGCCACTAATTGAAAGTTTAATCAGATCAAGCAAACCCATACCCCTTTCAAAATCTGTTATCTTTTATTATTTCCATAAATTGTATATCAAAATGAACTCATTTACACCCCAGTCCTGCAACTCAGGACAGATGAAAATGTGCAGCACCCCCATTCGAAAATGCATACGCTTCACTGGATAGATTCAATAAGATGTTTAATAGAGGATCATCACATGTGCATTTGATTAATGTACATCAGAAACACATGTTATTGTCTGCAACATTTAACAGATAAGTGTTACTTTATTTGATTTGTTGGCAAATATTCAGTTTAAGTCAGCCTTTAAAAAGGGTATAAAATACTGGATCGATGATGTCGTCACAGAAGATGCAGTAGCCATACTAGTGTTGGAATAATTAATATTGTGCTTAATTTAACAATAAATTGTTAAGTGTGCTTGAGAAGTTTTTCCTGTGATTTAGACTCATTTTATTTGTAGAAAAATACTTTTCAAGAATAGATTATTTATTGATTAAACTTCATAACGACCAAATATCTCCATCCTATCACCTAAACACCCTCAAATCGAAAACTTAACAAGAAATCAGATATTAAATTAGAGAAAATTGCTACCGACGATCCTGAATAGGTTCGTAATTAGTTCTTCAAAGCTGATAACGACATCCTATCACGCGATATCGTGCTAGGTTCATCCAGAAAGCCCTTTTGGCTTCCTTGTGGGGTGGTTGAGTAGACAAAAGTTTTTGGAAGGGTTGAAAATTAGGACTTAAGAGGATTTGGTGTCGGTGATTTAATAAAAGAAAATTAATGTATCCTATCGTAACTTTGGTTTATAAGATAAGCTTAAGAACGCTGTCATTACAAAGCGGCTAAATTTTGTAAAATTACCCTTTCATAATTAAATCTCTTAAATAAATACTTCGATTTGTCTATTAACTGTACTGTCCACACGTTGGGGAATTAAATGATCGCTCAATCGAGTTGGCACGACACATCGATAGCAGATGTTTTCGCGACACCCCATCCAGGGTCACAATGGGGTCCATCATTCGATTCATTAGAATTGCCGAAATTAGGTGATTTATTGAAAAAGATACGGATTAATTGAAAAAGAAGAAGATAAATGGAATTTCCAATGGGACCTGGTCGGTTTCTAAAAGGAGAAGTTTTATCTCACTTAGTATTTATTATTATTTGTTGACACCTCAGTTTTTTTTATGCATCTTTCGTTGTAGGAACATCGAAAGAAACTTTGACAGGTATTTTTCTGCAACAGTTTTTTTATTTGACTTTTAAAACAGGAGATTGAGAGTTGATTCATCAAATGGTGAGATTTATAATCTTAAAGTGAAGTTGAAGTAAACAGTTTTTTGAATATCTCTGCTTATTGGCACTTGGTTAGGTTATTTAAACAGGTTAGTCAGTGTATGTTTCTTTAAACAATACGAAGCGACGAACCCTCAAATATACCTCAAGCAAGCTGAATTACAATATTTCAGTCGTCAATTTTTGTAAACACACATTATATTATTTATTTACTTATTATTACACAATTCATTGACATAACGATATAGAACACTGTTATTACATCACTATGCCAAAGGGCTATTGACCGAGGTCCTACAAGCAACTAGAGATACCTAACATCAAACTAGACCGAGTAAGTCATATAAGTTTTTTCGAAATGTTACTCGTTATAGAAATACAGGGTGTTGAATGTGAAAGTTTATTTTCGAAAATAAGCCATAATTTCAAAACGGTTCAATGAATCGAATTGAAAATTGGCAGTATTATGTTTTTATGAGTAAGAAATAGGAATTTGTAGGAATTTTTAAGTTTCACACTAGAGGGCGCTAGTTACATACACTGCGTTTCATAAATCAATGATTTTTTTTCTCACCTGTGATATTAGATGTGTTTGAATTACAGTTTCTCAAAGAATGGCAATTTCTAAGCTAAAAAGGTATAATGGCTTAATCTTAATATCTCTAACCGTTTTCGAGATATTTCCGTTTAAACATCACAAATAATAAAAAAAAACAGAGTAATTAAATTCATATTTTAATTATCACAACGCAATAAATTAGAAATAATGCAACAATAACAAGAAGCTCACTTTATAAATGTTGAAAGTGGCTACCGTTGACTCAGAACGTTATTTAAGTTTCACACTAGAAATAAGAAGTATTTAAGATAATTGTGTATTAATACTTCATCTCATGCCATATTTTTGAAAAACACTAATTGACGAGGTTGGCTGTGCACTACAAAATCAAATGAAACAATTGATTATTGATTGTGACTTTTGCCTAGCAACGAAATAATTTATGTCAAACGAATGAGAGATATGCTCTGCGTTTATGCTCAAGAAAATTATAATGGTGCTGCTGCTGCTAGAAGATATTTAGGGGTATATCCAAACAGAATTTAACCAGATCGAAAAATATTTCGACGTATTTACACTGATTTAGGCGACAGGGGTAGCTTTTATAATAAGAATCCTGGTGGCAGACCAAAAACTATAACTGTTGCGCAGCACTTCACTTTTCACTTGTAGTTCGAAATCACCTGAATCAACGCTTTCCACATCGGTGGATTGGTCGCGGTAGTGACTTTCCTTGGCCCCCTCGTAGCCCAGATATTAACCCGCTTGATTTCTGTTTGTGGGGGCACATTAAGTCATTAGTTTATAAGGACGAAATTAACACACGCGATGAACTTTCACAAAAAATTAAGGAAGCCGCTAATGTGATTAAAAACAAGCAAGACACTTTCCCAAAAGTGAGATGGCACTTAGTTAAAAGTTTAATAAAGTGTATTGAGGTCAACGGTGGCCACTTTCAACATTTACTAAAGTGAGCTTTTTGTTACTGTTGCATTGTTTCTAATTTATTGCGTTGTGATAATTAAAATATGAATTTAATTACTTTTTTTTATGCTTTGTAATGTTTAAAAGGAAATATCTCGAAAACGGTTAGAGATATTGAGATACCTTTTTAGCTTAGAAATTTCCCTTCTTTGAGAAACTTTAATTCAAACAGACCTAATATCACAGGTAAGAAAAAAAATCATAGATTTATGAAACTCAGTGTATGTAACTAGCGCCCTCTAGTATGAAACTTACAAATTTCTACAAATTCTTATTTCTTACTGATAAAAATATAATACTGCCAACTTTCAATTCGATTTATTAAACCGTTTTGAAACTATGTCTTATTTTCGAAAATAAACTTTCACTTTCAACACCCTGTATTGCTAGAACGAGTAACATCTCGGAAAAACTTATATGACTTAATCGGTCTAGTTTGATGTCAGGTATCTCTAGTTGCTCTACGGCCCATAAGTTACGGTACAACCTGTATATGTTTAAAACCTATTTATTTGCTCTTAATATTAATATATTAACTTTATTACTGTTTTCTTCTTTACAAAGAAAAAGAAGAGAAATAAACCCAATAAAGGAAATAATCATTGTCTTGATTTATTCTCTAAATATTAAAAGATTGTCGTGGGTGGACATTTGAATAGGGGATTGTGTCTCAGCTCATCGTGTCGTCTTAGGCAAGTTGGTTGTATCAGCTGTAGGTTGTAAGGGTTGACTGCAAGCTTGTTTGTCAATTCGGTCAATCGGAGACTAATGCGTAGGATCTTGGTAAGTTCATACAATAGCTCATTTGGTAGGTTATGTAATCGATTTCTAGGGTGTCGAGTTTTCGTTATGCTTCTGATGGCCGAGGTTTCAGCAACTTCTAGGGTTTTTGCCGGTCTGCGAATTTGAGTGTGCATATTTCAGTATTGGGCGACAGATAGCATTGTATAAGTACTTCGTCTTGTATAAGTACTTATTACTTCCTTGGTTCTAGTATGTTAAGCCTCTAAAGTGTTTTGTTCGTGAAATGTCTGTCTATTTAACATTATTTTGTGTGTTTTGTTATCTAGCGTTCTTCCCAAATGGTTGTTTTTACTATAATTTGTTCGTTGTTGATGTTAATTACAGGTGAGTTTATGTTTAACTGGTGGTAGAAAATAATAAACTGAGATTCCAAAGGATTTGGATGTAATCCCCACTTGTTGAATCATTGTAGTATGTCATTCATGAGATTTTGTAGATTTAGTATTGTTTTGTCCAGAATTTTACACCTGGGATATTAGTGCTGTGTCATCTACCAATTTTAGGATTGATCCGGTGGGCTTGGTATCATTATTATTGTATACAGGGTGAGGATTTTAAAGTGTTACAACGCAATATCTGAAAAACGGCTATAAATATTTTAGTCAAATTTTGGGACGTGGATAGGGAGGTTGGGGGACAAATTTTAAAATATTTTTGATATTTACCCCCCCTCCAGATTTGATGTGGCTAGTGACAAATTTGAAATGTCAAATGGAAAGGTATTTTTTTTTTTTGATAATTCGATTCCTCGTCAATAACTACGTAAGTGAGCAGAAAATTGTTACATTTGCTCTACTAGTTGCTTAGTTACGAATTTTTCAATAAATAAAATAGGAATACTTCAAAATGATAATTCCTTAAAAAATCTAACGACGATCATGCTTCAAAAGGTGTTCGAAATGACCCCCATCCATTTCTAAACATTTTGCAATTCTTTTTTGACATGAGTTGCGCACGCGAGTTAACATTTGAGGCGTTACTAAATTACATGCTTGTTGAATACGATCTTTCATGTTTTCTGGTGTGGTCGGTGGTGTAGCCATAACTTTCTCTTTTATAAATCCCCACAAGAAAAAATCTAATGGGGTTAAATCTGGTGACCTTGCAGGCCAATTTACAGGACCACCACGACCAATCCATCTGTTTCCAAACATTTCATTTAGCGTATCTCGAGCTTGTCGGGCAAAATGTGGCGGAGCACCATCTTGCTGAAACCATAGTTCTTGTTGATTTCCATTATTATTCAGAAGTTGTGGCAAATCGGTTTGTAAAAAATTATTATACATTTCTCCATTTAGGTGACGGTCAAAAAAATGTGGTCCAATGACTCTATCTCCGACTATGCCACACCAGGTATTAACCGACCAAGGATGTTGGTTTGGCAGAAATCTCATCCAGTGAGGATTTTGAGGTGCCCAATAGTGTAAATTGTGCCGGTTGACCTTAAATTAAGAAAAGCAAAATTGATTGAATCAGTATAAAATTAAAAATAAATCTAAATGTATGTGAATATTCTCTAAACACCCGTTAACGGGTGTTTAGATATGTATTTATTTATGTACACCCATCAAGTAGTGGATTACATATTTTTGATTATTAAAAGTTACATTAATCCATATTGATTTAAATAATTACCTGACCACAATTGGTAAATGTAGCTTCGTCAGAAAATACTATCTTTCTTAAAAATGCATTGTTTTCGTGAATTAAAGTTTGTAACCACGTACAAAATGTAATCCTATTTTGAAAGTCTTGGCCATACAATTCCTGATGAATAGTTATGTGGTAAGGGTGAAAATTGTGCTTGTGTAAAATAGCCAGTACCGATTTTTGGCACATTCCTGAATCACGAGCAAGTTCCCTTGAACCAACATGAGGATTTACAGCTATTACACCCAACACTCCAACGGCCATATCGTCATTAGTTTTTGTTTGTCTTCTAACTCTGTTCTTATTTTTTAGGATTCCCGTGCTGCGGCCTCGATCTTCTAATCGCTTAAATGCCATATGAGATTTTTGAATGGCGGGAAACCTAACAGTCCACAATTGCGCCGCTTCCCGGTAGTTTTTTCTACATTCTCCCAGAATTAACAACATGTCTATTTCAATGTCATAAGATTGTTCCATAATTGCACTGAATAATGAACTTTATCAGATTATCACTACTTGTCAAAGTCAAAAGTGGTTTCCTAGGATACAACATAATTAAAGGTTTGGATAAACAATAATCATAGGTGTCATGATTTAAAATGTGTAGTTTTAAGTATTCCTATTTTATTTATTGAAAAATTCGTAACTAAGCAACTAGTAGAGCAAATGTAACAATTTTCTGCTCACTTACGTAGTTATTGACGAGGAATCGAATTATCAAAAAAAAAAAATACCTTTCCATTTGACATTTCAAATTTGTCACTAGCCACATCAAATCTGGAGGGGGGGTAAATATCAAAAATATTTTAAAATTTGTCCCCCAACCTCCCTATCCACGTCCCAAAATTTGACTCAAATATTTATAGCCGTTTTTCAGATATTGCGTTGTAACACTTTAAAATCCTCACCCTGTATGTCATGGCAGTATATATGGTAGATAATAGGAGATAGTGGAGGTCCTTGGGGGAATCCTTGCTCTGTTAGTATTGGTTCGGATGTCCTGTTTTTCATTTTAATTTGGGGCCTACTATTTTCTAAAAATTTCTTGATTATAACTAACAGATTTAATGGGCAGTTTAGCTGGTGCAGCTTGTAAAGTGGCCCTTGTGCCAAACACTGTCAAAAGCCTTATTTATATCTAGGAATATGGCGGAACTTTGCATTCTAAGTTGTCGTGAGGTTTAAACATTGGATGCAAGAGCTGTAGTCGGACATAGTGTGAAACATTTTTACCTTAAAGCCAAATTGGAAGGACGGTATTGTTGATTGGCTAAGATTTGCAGCTGGTGTTTTATAATCTACTACAAGACTTTTCCCAATACTGACAGTAGGGTTATAAGTATATAATGCTTGGGTTTCGATTGGTCAGTGTTTGGTTTTGGAATAGTTATAGATAGTCATAAGGTAGTAACCATATTTTAAGCAATATTCAAATATTTTAATTATATAGTAATGAATTTCCTGGTTAAATTTGGTCCTTGTCGTGGCCTAGGGATTGTGATTGACTGTTCTAATCTACATAGAACTCTCGGTGCCATACTGAGGAATGTTTTTTCTTTTAATGCATTTTGGAAATGTTCGGCCATTATTTCGACTTTTTCTTTATCCTTGTCTACTATTCTTCACTGAAGGGTGAAGGGATTGCTAGTTCAGGTTATACTTAAAGCCGTATTACAGTCACGCAACTCGATGCAAGTCCATGCAAGACGCAATAAGAATTGCCCAAAGGCATGCGCAGTCGAAGCTCAGCTGATCCCTTGGTGCAACTAAGTTGCACGAAAATTTTATTGGTCTGGCGCGATATTTATTGCATTGCTCGTGCAAGTCTGGGGGAAAAGTAGTTACTTTTGTGTTACCAACAGTATTAATGGCGTATAATGATGCAGTGAGTACTTTTTTCCGCTTTAATTTATTTATTTTGTTTATTTATTTCATTTCAAACACAAAATATTTCACAAACACCAGAAAATCACAAAATAAAACAATAACAATAACAAGTTTGAGGTTAGAAGGTTTGTTGCAATTAAGAAAAAGTTGCATGGACTTGCATGCTGTTTTACATTGTGCAACTTTCTTTCATGCAATACTTTGACCTTGCCATTTATTGCTGCAATTAGTTGCGTGACTGTAATACGGCTTTTAGTTTGCGAATTTGTTGCCAGTAGTTACGTCCTTGTCTTTGTTCAATTTTCGGAATGCTTCCAGTCATTTTTGTGTCGTGTGTTGTTGACTTGTTGGGTTAGCTTTTATTGTATTAACTTATTTTTCGTTTATACTCTCTAACACATTACACTAAATTAGCTACTTACGTTAATGACAAAATTATATTACAATAACGATATGAAACTGCTATCCTCACCACAACTTCTACCGATATAAAACACAATTTCCTCTTGTGCTTATAAGTACCATATCACTAAATCACTATCTAATAACTAATTATAATAAAGTAATCCTAGTAATTAACTTGGGGAGTAATAACCCCTGGAAATTCGTGTATTACAAGACCACTCTGTGTGTAAGGTGGTTTCATACAAGAAAGCACAAGTGCTACGGACAGATATACGGCATCTTTGCTTCTTAAGAGGGCCATTAGTGGGCCATAAATCCCGCGAACACGCGGGTCTGATGAGATTTTATTAATTTGGTAAATTATAGTTTAAGAGGGTTATTCGTTAAAGGTTGTTGAACCATCCTTTTAAAATTTTAAAGATATTTTGGATATATCCTATAAAAGTGATAAAAATTAGTGTTTATGTTTGTTCCGCTTAAATATGTTTAATACCAGTGGCGGCTCGTGACATTTATTTTAGGGTGTGCGCCGTAGGCGAAAAATTTTTGAGGTGCCACGCCCCTTTTTACTTTTGTATCGATTTTCTTTGTGCTTTTTATCCCAGAAGAATATTAAAAACAAAACGCGGTTTTTAAATGGGATTTTTATTTCAATTTTCCCTTGGAAATCGATTGTCGAAAAGTTATTTAGAATGTTCTCAACAGAATTTTGGTCCATAACTATAACACTTCGTGTGACACAATCCGAACTACTAGCCATTATTAAATTACAACAACAAAAAACACCCACAACACCGTCAATAAACTTCAAACTTCTCTAATCGCGTAAAAAAACTCTAAAACAATGATATTAAATTATTGAAGTGTGTATTCAGATAGCGCACGTCAACGGCCTTTCATCGGGCGATTAACCGAATATTCCCGATCAATCCACACAGGGAAAATCCATTTAACGAGAGCGCCGAACGAATACACACGGCAGACCATTTCAATCAGTAGATGTAAGTGCACGCTGCAGTCGCGCTTGAAGTCTTTCGCATTCGCCATTCTTATATACAAGTTTTCTTTATATTTTTTTTATTTAAATTTTATTTTTGCTTGGTGCTTGGCTTTCTTAGGCAGTGCGCGCGCACGGGCGCACTTATTGACGAGCCGCCCCTGTTTAATACATTTATTTACGAAATGTATACTCGGTTGCTTAATGCGAGAGAGTAATACAATGTAAATTTGCAATGACAGGACCCATTAAGCAGGGTGGACAACTTAAAGGTTGCTTTGTAAATTTCCGGTAAATTGCAATGATAGTTTTTAAAATTTTCGTATCTCAGATATTTAAAACCCACACACCCCGAATCGATCCTAAATTAGCGTCACCCTAATCTAAGTACAATAGAAAGACGATCTTGGCGAATGAAAGTAATGTGACAACGGCGATACTACAGGTAGTTTCTCAGAGAAATAAATATAATAATAATTATACTTGATTATAATTGAAGGGTGCCATATGCAAAAGGTGGTATGTGCAAATTAAGGAATTTTATACTAGACACATTATATTGCATAAGTTTCTTTTAATCACAAATGCTAAATGTTTTGGGCTAAATCTGATATCATATTAGATATATGCATGTATTTAAATGTATCTTGTAATGGAAAGAAAGCCATTAATATTATTATTCGTCGTTAATTTTCAAAACGTAGTATGTGTTATAAAAGTTGCACATGTGGTAACTGGTTACCAGAAATCATATAAAGGCTTATTCTAAAATATAACCATTTTTTATATTTTTTAAATCTTTTATTACCAAAAATACATTATTATTCATTAATCAGACCAACTAATGTCATTAATTATACAACCTATTCAGCATTCTGTAAGGCTTCTTGTCCCTGAACAAGATTTTTTTTTTAAATTTGATTTGGAGGCGAAATAAAGGGAATCATACTTTTAATTTCCTTAATTTTATCCTTATTCCAATTGCGGGGTTGCTGCTCAACCAGTTCAACGTTCAAACTTTCAAAAAATTGGGGTGTTACGCTTGGTTTAAATACACTAACTTTGCGCCATGGCGCATAATCTGTGTACGAGGTTTTAACTTCAATATACCCTAAACTTTCCTTGGAGATTTTTAGCATAACAGCCTGTAAAATACCCAGGTTGGTGGTTACTAGGGTATTTTTGGCAATTTCCATCCACTGGAAAATTTTTTTAGTACAGTTAATTACAAAAGGATTTTTTAGCAGTGCACTTGCATTATACGCACCAAGGCCATTGGTACTTCGGGCTTTAGACCTTTTTTGGCTTTTTACTTTTTTTCTTAAATCGCCAGTTACCTTTCGTTTTTTGGCACGAATAAATTTAGGAACGTCCATTTTAGTGGAAAATATTACTTATTGTGAGGCCGAAATACCACAAACCCCCGACGCAAAAATCAAGAATGGTTAATAAGGTTATGTCAAACTAAGCAACTGACTTAGGCACTTACTACGTTTTGATGTTTAGTTCCTAATTTGACCACGTTAAAAAAGTGCCATCGATATAATTTTTATGGTGCAAGTAAAGTATGGCACATACTACCCATTTAGCTCAAAAACCGCATTTGCCAGAAAGTGGCACTTACAGCTTTTTGCATATGGCACCCTTCAATTAGAGAGGCAGATAATTAATATATTAATTATTCTAATATTAAATGGACAAAAACTTATATGAAAGTAAGAATAATATGAAAATAGATAAATTGAAATAAATATTAATATTTATAAAAAAAATCTACTATGTACAATACAACAGCTCAATTTTTAAATTTTAGTCATCATTTTCCGAGTAATCCGATGAACTATCGTCGTTGGGTTCCAGAGAAATAATAAGTGTTTTCTAGCATCAGCTTCCCATATTCTTTTTTCTATTTCAATCACATGCTGGACGCACTTATTCCATTTTTTACAATCCACTGTCTTTGTTCCCTCTTGCAAGAGGTTTCCAACGTCTCTCATTTTAAACTGGTGTTATGCCTTGCTATAAACCCTTTTAGCCCACACCAATTCTATGGAGTTTAATTCGCAGTGATATAGCGAAAGGCGAAATACCGTTATATTTCGTTTTGAAGCGATTTCGTCGACAAAAAATTTCGCACAAAGAGGTTTGATCAACTTTACAATCTCCAGTAGCTCCATTTTCAGCATATCTTTATGAAATGGCTTCTTTTTTACAGTAAGCCAATGAATGATGTAATTTTTTTTTTCCAAGAAGACGTTGGTATTTTTTGGAATTTCTTGTTGTGGTAGCTGGCATTATCCATGACATAACAAAACCAGGAGGAATAAGATCTAGCATTTGCTGGAAGTATTCTCCAAAGGCATCAGCGTTCATGTCTTCATGATAGACTACAGTTAGTTTTGATTTAAGTGCTAGTAAGCCGCCATCGACAAATCCATCTTTGCTACCAATGTTAGTAAGTAATAATCTTTTACCTTTTGACAAGGAACCATCCTTCCATGAGAGCTTGCCTCGCGCTTTTTATATGTTTATCCTGCCATTTTTTACCAACGGTATATCCTTCATTTAACCTAGTTTCATCCATATACTAGATATTCCTGTTTTTCCCTTCGAAACTGTCTAACTGCCCTCAAATATCGTCGTCGCCAGCACGCCAGCAGATGAATTCGTCTTTCTCTATTAAAAGTGATTTTCTGTTTTAAATTTTTTCATAACAAAAATTCATTTCCTTCAAAGTGTTTCATAGTTTCTTCTTACCCATGGGTGGAATAAACCATATTTTTCATTTCAGACATTATTTTGTCCAAGGTAGGTATTTCTTTTTTTAAGTTAAACGATTGTATGATTCTTCTGATGGCAGAGTTTTTATCCTCATTTATTACAGTTTCTTTTCTTCCTGAAGTTCTATTTGGTCACCTGATGGGGCCACGTTTATCCTCGTGCACAAGTCGGTATATTGTCCGACTCCAGTCATCTTCGAACACATTTTAACTATTTTTGCAATTCCGAATGTTGAATTTTGGTGGCAAAGAGCGTTGAACACATTGAGAATAATAAGTTTCAAGTAAATTTGTTTAAAGTATTATTTTGATATGTACATTATTATTTTGAATTGTAATCCTGGAACGTTAGATCCGCAATCCGGCGGAATCCGAATCATCTGACAGTTGGAGGAATCTCACATCATGCAGTGGCGCGACTCCGTGTGTCTACGTATATATTATGTTTTAAACCCTGTATTATTCTATAATTGTCTCGAGTTATGTTATCAACAAAAGAAAATGACATTAGAATTTCAAGCGTTTATTGTTTTCACGTAGATATGTATGCTTCCTTTTGTATTTTGCTGAATGCTGAATATAGCTCTGACCTCAGAATCTCGATATTAGCCCCATTGGTAGGAGAGGCGGAAATTTTATAGGCATTAAGAAAAATTCAATGAAAAAGCCATTTATATTCAATTTATTGGCTTTAAACAATTATAAACTTATAATACATCAAAACTAACAGAAAGTTTAAGTCTAAAATATTCATTTCAAATATCTACTTCCCATACTAAAATCTAACAATAGTCGGCCAATATGTTTGGGCTCCATTCTCCGGTAAACCGTTTTCGAATTGCTGCAATGTCTTAATGGAATCTTTGTCCGTGCTCATCTTATACTGCTTCCAAATTTTCGGAAAACAATCCAAATGAGAATGGAGAAAATGGAGTTTTAGCGACATGTTGCATCGCAAAATCTGGTAGACAGAGAGTAGTTCTTTCACGTGTTCGTGCTGGATCTCTCATTTATTGTTCCGAAGAAAATTGTTGCAAACGTTTTCAAATGCATCCCAAAATTTTGCACCTGTTGCTCTCTTAGAATGTTATGAATGGTATTTTTGGAAACCGCCAATTCGAACCCCAAGCGTATACAGCTTAATTTGGGATCATCTTCAATTCTGTTTAAAACAACCTCTTCGAGCTCCGGATTCCTAATTGTACGTTGGCGTCCTCGATTAATATTATTTCCATTAAAACTACCCGTTTCCCTAAGATGCCTCTCAATACTGGCGAAAGTTGGATGGTTCGGAATTCTGCGGTCTGGATATTTGTCACGATAGACTCTGACACTCATACGTCTATTTCTCTCACATAATCCAGCGATAGAATAATGTTTCATTTTAAAAAGACCAATAATTGAAGAGTGGAAATATCAAAGGTGATAAGTGCCAATTTTTAACAAATAGTTATTTATACTACAAGGGATGTAAGTAAATATACTTACATTCCATGAAGTATATAACATTTTTTCTCCTTCTCGCAAAATTTATTCTTGGATTTTTATTAATTTAAAGGAGCATTTACACGTATCCAGTAGCTGGCGCCAGTCTCACTGGCCTGCCTATTCTTGGCTGGCAAAGCGCTGAACCCAAGTCGTTTACACGGGTCCAGTCAATCGTGTGTTTTCACTGTCGCATCAGCATTCGTTTTTAAATGAATTCGAGAAAAATTCGAATGTCAAAAAGAAATATTGTAAAAAACATGTGTTTGTTATTAAAAAAAGAGATGGGTAACATGTTAGATGAAGAAAATGGAAAGAAAAAGCGACTTCGGGTGAGGAAATGGATCAGTGATAGAGCTATAACAGGAGGGTCGGCTTTGCTGTTGAATCAACTTCGTAATCGTAAGGCCTTTCATACCCATCTCTTTCTGAATTTGTTGTAGGGCCGATATACGAATTTCTATGTTTTTATAGGCGTCGCATCGGATATTCCATAAACATTCCTGCTCTCTGTACAGTTCAACAAGCTTAAACGTTTCATTTTCACTATATTTACGGGCCATTTTATATGAAAAATACAAAAATATACAATCCAATAATGACAGCGACTGACGCCAACGTGTTTAGACGTTGCCTGCAAAACTGGCGCGGGTGTTACGTGTAAATGCTCCTTAATTCGACACTTTTCACATGAAATTATGGACAGATGGACAGCTTTGACCGGTTTCTATAGCATCATAAGCATTGTAATTTTATCAACAACGTCAAGCTGACAGTTTATTATCAAAAATTGAAAGAAATTAAAATTATTGATTTGTATAATGGCCAAATGGATATAGAAGAATCAGCAAATATCGCATATCGCTTGTCTGTCGCTGCTGCCAGAAAAATCGAGGAAGAGGTATGAAGCAACGTATCAATACTTCAAGAAATGGTGCCAAACAAAGACTGCTACTGCAGTTTCAGAAACCGTGCTTTTGGCGTACTTTCACGAAAAATCTGCTGTATTAAAGTCTCCATCAAGCTTATGGTGTGAATATTCCATGCTGAAGTCCACCCTTTTCATAGAGAAAAACATAGATATTTCCAAGTATCCTAAACTTTGAGCATTTTTAAAAAGAAAAAATGACGAATATAAACCCAAAAATTCTAATGTGTTTGACAGGGAAGATGTAAATAATTTCCTGTTTGAAGCCCCCGATGATATTTATTTAATGATGAAGATTGTAATGATAATGGGAATTGCTGGAGCGTGCCGCTCTAGTGAACTCTGTGCAATGAAAATCTTGAATTAAGGCATGAAGTCATATTTGTTACTATTCCTGATTCCAAAAATGGAATGTCATGTAAATTTATAGTGACTAAAAGTGACGATGAGAAGGTTTGTTATTTCAAAATAGTTCGAAATTACATTGATGTAAGATCCCACATGACGAATTTTAATCCTCGCTTCTTCATGCGATATCAAAATGGAAAGTGCTTAAACCAGTCTGTCGGGAAAAACTCGATTTCTTCAATGCCAAGTAAAATTGCTAAATTTCTGAACTTTCGGAACTTTAAGGAGTATACTGGACACTCCGTTAGAAGAACGTCGGCCACTTTATTAGCGAATACTGGAGAGCGTCAACAATAAAAAGGAAGTTGCAAATAAAATTTTATACAATATAACGAAGCCAGAAGTCTCCTGCAGTACTTCAAGAGTAACAGAAAACTTGGATAGAGAATTGAGAAAAAACGAGAAAACATTTATCCAAATTTTGTAAATAATGTTCATAATTGTAATAATTGTACTATTAATATTCATATCACTTAATATTACTAAATTTTTATAAATCATTGTTTTTATATGGCATAAATTATTACCACCCAAGGGTGGTAAGTTGACTTACAACCCGTCGTCAAGGGTAATCGATACCTTTTTGGTAATTGTTACTTACGTCTTCAAAACAGTGTCAAAATGCGTTGTTTGCAATATAGGCAGGAGAAAAACAATTTTTGTATCATTGTTCAGAATAGCCGCAGCCGCCATGATGAGGTATCGCTAAAAATTTTTTGGAAGAGAAACTGTATGTCCGGTGAAAATTTTATAAGAGACAAGAAAGTTTCAAAATCAAGTCAGCTGGTGTCAGAGAAACAAATGAAGTCATTTGTATAGGTGATATCAAAAATATAAACTTTTATTTACGAATCGCGCGCCGTTTTTAAATTTCCAGGCATTGAAAAAAGATCGCGTTAGCATCAAAACACGCCAATAATAGTAGTAATTCTTAGTCCCAAAATGAGTGAAAATCGATAAAGGCGTTTAAAAATTATTCCGAAAAAACGAAGCAACATTGTATATAGGTAAGTTTCTCAGATCGCCTTATTTTTGGTTAAGGGATTTGTGGTTCAGCGTTGTTCAGTCATTTCAAGGACACCCTGTATAATAAATAACAGTCACACAATATTGCTAATATTGTACCTAGGTATTGACTTTATTTAACCTTCTGTACAGAATTCTTGAAAAATTCTAATTTTGGTCGTTTCAGGTGTGAATCCCAGGAGGGAATACTTATTTTTTATGCGTCATTATTTTAAAAATATTTGCATTTCGTTGCTTCCTAGAAAAGATACAGGACATCTCATATTGATAAAGATGTTCAAATTTAGCAATATTTGTTCATAGATTAGGTGTTACCAAATGTATATTGACTTTATTGAGTAATAAATAATTTGTGCATTTAAATGAATTTCTTGTACTGTCAGTATTTTACAGGGCGTTGTTAAACCCAGAAAATTATCAATTGCTCGGACAGCGAACAACGATTGGGTTTAATATTAAACTTATATTTTAGTTGTTCTTTAAATATATATTTATTGATACGGCTATATACTTTATTTAAAAATATACTTTATTAGCAAGTCTCTCAATTATTGTAAAATTAAAACCTACAAATTTGGTGCCCAATAACTGTAATCAAACCAATACCATGTTTTACTGTTTATTAACTAATAATACGTTAACTTATTTAAATATATTTTTGGCATATTTATACAGTTATTGGACAGGTGGCCAATAACTGTATTGCTGGTGTCCAATAACTGTATTTCTCATTTTTTTAGCGCTTCGAATGTATTTCCATAGGGCCGGCACCCAAGACTGATCAACCCGAGAATCGGCGACGAACGGAACACGCGAACGCCGAAAGAGATTATACGTTTAAATATAATTATTAATTTTTATAAAATAAATAATATAATTATAAACTCCGCCAATGCCTGTAATATTAAAAATAAAGATGCCATGATGACAAGCACTTACCCATAAATTCCCTTCCCACAAATTCAATATTATATAGGTACGATAGAAAGAGATAAAACCAGTATCAAGGCACAGGTGATAATTTGTGGCTCAGGAATCCGCGCTATTGTTTTATGTAATATAGTTGAATTACATACAAATTAATATTTTAGTAGGATTGTTTGTTGGCACTTGTATTTGATTAATGAAACCTTCACTTGATGAAAATTCATATTATAAACCAGGGTTGTCTAACATGCGACCCGCGAGCTATAGTTTCGGATTATAAGAGATACTAGAATAACAAGCACATTTGTTCAAAATATTTGACACTGATAATATACGCAGTGTTGTTGCTTCTTACAAAGTAGGCCGGTAAGCAGGCCGTCGACGATTTCGTCCTAATATTTTGTCTCTTTTTATCTTTCTTATTGCGCGTATGTTTGTTCCTGCCTTAATTTCAATATATAGAGTTTTCTTCTGTCATATAAATCTATTAGGTCGGTTTAAAATGCGGCCGTGCCTGGAGGAATAATTATTGTTATCGAAGATAAAAATATAACAATAGGAATTTTTAATAAAGGAAAAATGATCTTAGCTGTCCAATAACTATACGGTTTACCTTACATATTTTATACTTTTTTGTCAATTTTCTCTCGTGATACTAGGTAATGAATTGTTAATAACTCACCAACATTTTTTAGTTTAAATGTAGTGTTACTCCTTGTTGCATAGCCTTTCATTTGTGCCCATATCAACTCAATTGGATTTAATTCAAAATGGTTCTTTTTTTTACTTCTATATCCGCCAACATCCCTTAGATACTGTCCTCTTCAAAAAATAATATGTTGTTTACCCAGTAAGATTGAATTTTGATAAAACTTTTGAGGCACTTTATTATTGATATCTTATGTGGATGAAAACTCACGCATTTTAACATTCTTCTCGGGCTTCGATCGTCCAAACCAAGAACGAAAGCATGTTTAACAACGGATTTTTTCGGAAGTGCAATAACTGCATTTCTTACTCTTTCTTCGTTACGTTCATTGCAGTCAGTTCTTGGTCTGTTACTTGACTTCTTGTCTTCAATAGATAGAACAAAACTTCCAAAGCCTGCTATTTCATTTAAAACTAATTTCATTCAAAAAATCTTTTTGTGTTATCAATAAAGTAAAATGGGTAACACATTTTGCCAAACCCTGTATAGTTTATACTTTTCTTTAGAAAATTTTAATAAGAATCCGTAAAAATTGAAATCCAATCCATACTTTTCCACGAAGCAATGGAGTATCGCAATTTTAAATCAAAACAAAACAGCATCAATTAATAAAACAAAACACAACAATTCCTGTCTTATCAGCTCGAATAAAACATAAAACAAAAGCGCATCAGTGCCTTCTGCGACTAAAGAGCGATAAGAAGTGTGGGAAAGTCTTTTATCAACAGGAGCACTTGTGTATAAATGTCTGTCTTCCCATCGCAGGAGCCGCTGGGATTTTTGATGACAGTTGACATTCGGTAATAAGAGCGATAACTTCGATCCTGATGCATGAATCTCAATAGTTTTTTTTGTAAAATTTGTGACAGTGTAGTTGATCGAATTCAATTGGAAAACTGTTGAAAATAATTAGCAGGTAATATCATTATTTGTGTCATCATTAAATTCTTCTTCATCTTGATTAAATTAATAACGCAGTAACAAAATTAAAATTGCATCAAAATGATCTTGCTGAGATTCTCTATGGCATTATTTTTTATTTGTTGTACCTGATCACACACAACACTGCAGGAAAATCTATAAACGCGTTCCGCCAAAAGTCTTGGTCTTGAGTTTTTGAGGTTATAGGTACAGGATATTTTAATGCAGATAAATATGAAAAAATTAAAATCAAAGCTCTATTTAAAGCGAGAATAAAATAAGAGGATATGAAACTTGGTTAGTTAGGCTGGATAATGGTAAATTATTCGGAATCTGATTCTAGCTTCTGAGGACAAAGCTAGATTGAAATCAGTTTTACTGACATTTTTATCGATTATATTTATATATCGATTATATTTTATTTATTATATTATTATTATATATTATATTATTATATTTTACATAAAGAAGTTTCCCAGACCGTATGGTGGTCAATCTGTTTCTCAATGTATTATGAACAATTCCCCATGTTGACCAGTTCCTTTCACAAGAAGGTGAATTGGCTAGCCTCCTTAGTAACTTTATGGCTACATCGTGAAGTACCTATTTCTTTTGCCAACTCTCCCACAAGGTTCATGGTGTAATATTCGATGATGTTTTACAGACTGATTTGATACTTCTTACCGCTGTCCAAATTATTTGATAATTAAAATCATTTGCAGCTGTTCTAAGATATGAAATTCTCAACTTCAATATCAAGTTGTATACAGGTATAATTGATTTACTAAAACTCTTTGCTAACAATATATGATTAGGGACAGCAGAGAATTTAGTTATAACTGCAAAGAATCGTCCACATATGAAAACTAATATTGTGGTAATAACTAAAGTCATTTTTCTAAGGTACAGGGTGGTCCACGTAAAATGACCCCTTTTCTCGGAAACTGTAAGAGTTATAAAAAAAAGTTCAGAAGAAAAATTCATTGTAAAGAAATTTTTATTTTATTATATTTTTATGTATGCAGGGTAAGTCGTTTGGCTGGAGTTGATAGTTGATAGTGGGAACTATTTATTTGTTTAAATAACTTATGTAAATAAACTTGATTATTAAATTAATTTCGAAAGTCAGTGCTTAAACGTGTCGTGGAAAAACCTTATTTTCTTCGAAAAGGGCTAATTTTATTGAAACAAATGTAAAGTATCATTTTTAAAGAGGAATGATCATATTATTCAAAAAACTAATTTTTAATAACGATGTCATTTCCATTTTGCAAGATCTATTTAAAATTTATGTCAAGAACCTATCAGTCGATTACTAACATTACTAGAAGCAAAATTACTGTCAATTTTACAAGAGCATCATAAAAAGTATAATTTTGAATATAAATTACTATATACGGGGAGGCTGAAATTGACAAGATGAAGCGACAGTGCGCCCTGACTGTCACTGCACAAGACAAATTACATAAATCCATTAGGCCAAACTTTGAGATACAGAGCATATAGGCAAGTTCTCTATATTTACGCCCCGTTGCCAAATCCGTAATGAAATCATACACATAAGTATGTTAAATAGTAGTTTGAAAGGGACTACGAATAGGTGTGTGTGTCTACACCAGCGAAGTTGTTGCCTCCACGGCTGCATTCAATATGACAGAGTACTAAATTGTTTTTAAAAAAGGTTGATGTTTTATTAAAATTTGCAAATTATAAAGTGCTTAAAGAAAGTATTATTTGGCAACAGTGTTGATATCAACCCCGTTTTGCCAAACACCCCATCAATATAGACAAGTCAAAGGCGCTAAAAGGAGTTGCAAAATCGCTGTATAGCATACAAGATTGGAGCAACATATGTTTAATAAAAACTTCCTCAGCTCTATTTATCATTTTATCCAACACATTATCGCATATCTTTTGGTAATTTAAACGTAACTGGATCTTAACAAAGAAACTTAGCTATACGTTTCTGTGATCTTAATAAATACTGGTAAATCGCCGACCCACAGAAAATGGTTAATTATCTTGGCAACTTATTGTTCTGCAGTTAATTGACGTTTATGTTGACTTTTTAAACTTCGCCTGGGGTGACAGTAATGTAGAATGTAAGTGAACTACTAAAAGTGTGTAGCCAAAGATTCGACAAAGAAGTAAAATACTGCGGTACAAGAAAATATTCTTTTGGAAAGTGCTGAAAACCCAAATCGATCTTGGACAACCCTAAACTCAAATAAATTGCATCCCTAATCCCTATAAAATGATGAGCGTACAGCATCTTCACGACGAAGATTGTGATAGGCAAATGGAATATTGCGATTGGTTTTTGGAGAAGAAACGGCAACAACCACATTTTCAAAATTATATCTTATTTAGCGATAAAGCTTCCTTTTATTTAAACGGTTTGACAAACCAGCAAAATTACAAATATTTCTTTTATAATAATTCTTGTTGGGCTAAAGAATGGCGGGGACAGACCAATCCTAAAGTGTTTGTTTGGTGTGCCATATTATATAACAATAGAGTGATAGGTCCTGTTCTCATAGAAGGGAATTTAATGGGTGCGTTATAGAAAATAATTATCAACAACAGTTTTCCGTGAATGTTTGGGTTGGTATTGTGGGTGAATATCTCATTTGACCTCATTTCTTGCCACCGAGATTAAATGGTCAGAGGTATCGTCATTTTTTGGAACTTTTGTTACCTGAACAATTAGAAAATGTCCCACTGCCAGTAAGAGGATGTGGCTCATGCACGATGGGACCCCACCTTACTTTAGCATAGTAGTACGTCAACTTCTGGGTGCAACTTATGGAGAAAAGTGGATCGGTCGCGCAGGTCCACAATCATGGCCACCCTGGTGACTGGATTTAAATCCTTTAGATTTTTTCCTTTGGGAGCATTTAAGGTGCCTCGTTTATAAAACTCCAGTCAACATTCAAGAAGAATTAATACAACGGATATGGGTTTCATGTGATCAGATAAGACATACGCCGGGAATATTTCAACGCGTTTGGAAATCGATTTTAAGACGAGGTAATGCTTACATTGAAGTTAAAGGAGGAAATTTTCAGCTATTATTCGTGTTACTTATTATTAAATGTTTTCTTACTAAAAGAATAGCGTACCATTTGTTTGAGCGTGTTTTTAATAAAGCGTTTTTCTTGTTTGTTTGTTGTTTTAGTTTCCGGCGTTACCACTGTGCACGCCACTGCCAAATGAGATAAACAATTGAATTCATTAAAAACTGTCACCAAGTCTCAACGTGATATTAGTTTGCGTCTTCTTGTTACTAAGGATTTTTTAAAAATATTTCAACACCCTGTAAAAAACATTTTTTTATTATGTTGCCCCAGGGACAGTGATTTTTATGCCTTTTCTCAAAAACGAATTTAACCAATATTCAAACACTCCCGAGTTCATGTGCTCATGCTAATCACACACGTTTAACTCACCTTCAAGAAAACCAGAATCACCCCCGATGTGTGTTATAATTAACCGACGACCTTTTCCTGAAGGAGCTTTCCATCCAGTGGACAGTCCATTGATAAAGGCGTTACATGCATCTTTAATGTTAAGATCTTGCCAAATGTAATTCACAGTATGTCCTTCATTTAACCATGTCTCGTCCGTAAGGTAAATTGTTTTCCCTGCACAGCGATATTGTTGTATTTCTTCTAGATGCTATCTACGTCACAATACGATTGCTTTCTTTTCCGCTAGAAGACTTTTTCGATTTCGTTTTAAGAATCGAAAATCAATTCTCGTAGTGTACGCATTAGAACTCTTCGTGAAATTTTTTGCATATTTTCATCCCTTTCAATTTTCGCAATAATTTTGTTTAAATTCGGAAGTTCTAATTCGGAATAGCTAACTTTGTTTGCTGATCAATAAAAATCTTTTTCCGTCCTCTTGTTTCCTTCTGATCGGACACTTTAGTATTCCTATTGTCCTTGATAGTTCTATAAACAGTTCGGTAAGATGGCAAGATGTCTTAGTCAATGTGACACAAAGTTCTGCTGCATCAGTGAATAATATTCCACTGTGTGTACTTAAAATTTCCTCATACACATCTTTTACCATTGTACGCTCCGCAGGTATTTAATGACGCCGTTTTGTAAGTTGTTGGTTTCTCTCACTTGAAGAACTTACCTGCATTATAATATTTGCTATTTTGAATAACCACCAAAATAATAAAACTGAATTGTTAATATCCTCTTGATTGAAATTTGTCTACGACACTGAACGTTGGTTAGAGGCGATAAGAAAGCGTGCGAGCGCCTTTAGACATAGGTTTTTCCCACCTGCGTTGCCAAAAAGTAAAACAGGTACCGTAGGGTAAAAAGACCCTTAATGACATGCCGATTTCGGTAAATTTTATGGAAATGTCAGTGAAATCTATTAAAACTTGGCAACATGTAATGATCTATTTATGCACAATCTTCCCAAGCGGTTTGGATTGTTTTTATTTAACTTAAAAGTGGGCGAATCAATGTTAATTATTTTCGCCGCACACCGTTAATGGTTATATGAACAGTTTTGCCAATTATTTTGAGACCGTTTATTATTCGAAAAAAAACGAAATTTTGCAAACTCGTTTTTATTTTTTCCTGAGTTCATTTCAATAGCTAGGTATTTAAAAATAAATGACACTTTGTCATTCCAACTTTTTCTCCTCTACAATATGACGTTATAACTAATGATCCGACGTTTCGTTTCCGAGCGGCCAAGATCAACCTTATTTTTTCAAATACGGTCCTGGATTTTTTTTACCGATTTTTAAACCCTGATACCCTCAAAATATAATGGCAGTATTACTTTCTCATAATAATGAATTGCCTTTGCTTATTTTTAATTCATATTTTACATTGGTCAGTCCAGTTCTGGCAAGTATCCGGAATTTTAAAACTTTTAAAGGGGCATTTCAATCAGCACCGAATTGCACAACTTTGCCCCCATTATCCGTTTCTCTGACTCCTATGGTTTCCGAGATTCCAATGCTCGTATGTCGAATTTGTAACACCCTGTATATAAAAATGTTCTTACACACGTAAATTATATTTATTGTAATGATAAAACGATGCAAATCGACAAAGAACTGACAAAACTACAAGGATTATTTCATCTGGAGAATGTCATCGCTTTGGAACGATCTTCCTTAGATCGGGTTCTTCAAAGAATATAAACTCCAAATATTTAAATCAAACGTAAACCACTTCTCTCGTACCCTCGCCGTTCGCAAAGCACCTCAAGGGGTGAGTTCTGCAGTATGTGCTTATGCCTGATCATCGCAAAAATTCATGCTACTATTGCGCATAAACCTCACATTCCATGTCGTTGCATGCATGTCCATAAGATTAATTTAATGTGATCTATTCGCCAACTCTTTCCACGAATGCCAACAAATAACAGTAATTCGAGACGTTTTCGAAACAGAGCAGCAATATTCGCATGCAGACCGAGTGCATGCCTAATGTAAAATAATGAATCACTATCAAAACAGCAGTAAAACCCGAAACCAAAGCCAAAAACCATAACTTATATTGATCAAAAACGTGACTTCGAACGGATTCCGTCAGCTAGCAGCGATCGTCTCTTGTCTTGGCAATCGCCATTTTATCGGTTTGCCTCTTTTGTTTTTAAATTTTGTTTTGTTTCCCGTGGGTAACTTGACTAGTTATGTGATGGGAACAAAGACAGTAGCGTACATAAAAAACTGATGCTCAAAATACCGATTTTGAATGAACATTTCGATATGTGATACAATATTCTTTTTAAATCCTTATGTGGAATTTACATTCGATATTGACGTCCATTTTTATTGACATAGGAATTTTAAAAACATTTGGAAAATATAATTAATTAGATATTTTAGTAGTACTGCATATTTCCAAGGCCTTTGATCGAGTATAGCATGAGGGGCTCCTAACTAAAGTGAGAGCATGCGAAATGCCGGTTCATGGCTTGTCAAGCTTTCTTAAAGACCGTTCTCTGCGAGTGGCGATGGAGGGATTTCTTTCAGACACTTTTAACATCAATGCCGGAATCTCTCAAGGTTCTATATTGTCGCCCACCCTCTTCTTACTATACACTAACGATTTTTTGGAAAAATCCTTCGCTCATGACAGCACACTTGTTTCATCTTTTAATTCGAACACACAAACATCGACTGCCAATGCACATCTCTATAGGCAGTAAGAGGTTTGACATCCCAACAAAGACCTGGAAGAAATTCTGTCTTGGGGTGACAGGAACCAAGTAGAGTTTAACGATAAAAATTTCAGGCGGCAGTTTTTTCTAAAAAAGTTAATGTTGAACGACCGGATATGGCGGGACACTCGATTCCCTTGGCTCTCATGTCTTCTTCCTTAGCCTATGTCCATCCACTCCTGAATGTAGGCCTCTTCCAGTATCTTCCATGTATTCCTGTCCAGGGCTGTTTGTATCCAATTTCTTCCTGCTATTCTTTGAATGTCATTTCGCCATCGCTTTGGTGGTCTTCCTGCATTTCTCTTTGCGGTTCTCGGTTGCCACTGCAGACGAGTCCTGCCTGGCGACATGACCCGCCCATCGCCATTTAAGTTTCGCCGCTCTTTTCAAGATGTCCGTATACCCCGGTTTTTCTTCAAATCTCGTCATTCTTTACGCGATCCCTCGGACTGATTCCCAGCATAGCACGCTCCGTAGCTCTTCGAGTTGTTCTGAGCTTTTCTGCATTGCGATTTATTAGAGATATAGTTTCCAGTCCAGATGTTGCGACCAGCAGAATACAGGCCTTATACACTTTTCTTTTGGGATTGATTGGAATGTTTTGAGATTATAGAATGTAGCCAAGTCTACCGAATACTGCCCAAGTTAGTCTTGTTCTTCGAGTTATTTCTGAATCTCGTCATTCTTTATGCGATCCCTCGGACTGATTCCCAGCTTAGCACGCTCCGTGGCTCTCCGAGTTGTTCTGAGCTTTTCTGCATTGCGTTTTGTTAGAGATATAGTTTCCAGTCCATATGTTGCGACCGGCAGAATACAGACCTCATACACTTTTCTTTTGAGATTGATTGGAATGTTTTGAGATTTTAGAATGTAGCCAAGTCTACCGAATACTGCCCAAGTTAGTCTTGTTCTTTGAGTTATTTCTGAATCTTGGCTCTGTTTTCCCAGTTAGTTCGATTTTCTGACCATCCACAATTATGTCCGTGTCTTCCCCGGTCATTACTTTGGTCTTGTTTTGATTCATCTTAAGTCCAATTTGCATTGATATCTCTTTCAGTTCTTTCAGCATAGTCTTTAGTTCGTCTATGTCACTACTAATAACAACAACATCATCCGCAAAACGGAGATGGTTCAAACAGGCTCCGTCTATGTTGACACCTTTGTTTTCCCAGGGTAGCTTCTTAAAAGTTTTTTCCATAGCCAATGTAAACAGCTTAGGAGATATGGTATCACCCTGTCTAACTCCTTTCTCTATTTTGATCTTATCTGTTGTTGTATCTTCGTCAATGAAAACTTTTAGTGTAGCGTTCTCATATATTTGTTTTATGAGATTAGAGTATCTCGTGTATATTCTTGCATCATCCATAGCATTTAGAATAGCCCAGGTTTCGATTGAGTCGAAAGCCTTCTCGTAATCGACGAATGCTTATTTGGTAGGCGGTTTGTGAGTATTTTTGTTAGGAGCTTGTAGAGATGTGAAAGGAGGCTTATTGGTCGCTAGTTTGCGATGTCGGTATTGTCACCTTTTTTGAAGATTAATATTACTACAGGATTCTGCTAGTGTTGAGGTATTTTCTCCTCGTTAATGCGTTAATGCATTTGTTCATTAGTACACAGGGGGCTTGTTCAAGTGTTATTCCTCCCATTTTTAGCATTTCGGGGTTGATATGGTCTTCTGCTGGTGATTTTCTATTTTTCATTTGACTCAGGGCTTTTCTCATTTCACTTTGGGTTATTTCTGGTATGTCTTCGGATCCAACGTTTTGAATTTTCTGCCTGTCGGTTCCTTGTCTGGGCAAATTTGATGTGTATAAGTCCTTATAGAAACTTTGGATGACCTCTGTTATGCCTTTTTTTGTCTGTGATAACTTCGCCGGTTTTATTTTTGATTTTAAAAAGTTTCTTCCTTCCCCTAGACGTGTTTGACGGCTCTCATGTAGGTGCCATCAAAGAATGTGAGGTTATGATTTGTTTTTCTGTTTTCTAAATAAGGCTAGGTTATTTGATGAATTTTTACGTGATTTGCCTGCACAGCACCAGTGTTTTAATGTTATCTACCTAGGTAGATTACGTAAAGTTTTCTACTGACCCAAACCTCGTCAAAGACAAGTTAATAAAATTTCATAATTGGAACTAATACAAAAAAATAAACATTTTTGCCTGGTAAAGGTTTGCTTTTCTTGAAACAATTTACACAAAGCATCTCGTTCCTCCATCTAAGAGTAAACAAACTCTCACAAAAACAATAAGCTTTCGTGAAAGCCTTGTTTCATAAGCCGAAAAATGCACTTCTCCTAAAAGTCATACCTCAAGGTCAGGGTTCTCATGTATCTATCTAATGCAAATTTCCAAAATTGTATATATCATGAAATACTCAAAACGATACTCAATTGCTAAATGGTTTACCAAGTACGTAGTGTAATCATGAAAAGCTGAATGACCGTGACGTGTTGCTTTCTACAGTATTGGTTGAAATAAGGGATGATTTTGGCAATTTATATCAAGCACGTGCGATTATAGACACTGATGCGCAGGCGTCATTTGTTACAAAAGGACTTTCTAATACACTAGGCTTCATCAATTAATTTATTGGGCATCAATTTGGATAGTCATATGTCTTGGCATAGCCACGTTGCGGCCATTGCTAAGGCAGCCTCACAGAAGCTTGGAATACTTTTCCGAACTAAAAACCTCTATACATTCCAACAGCTCTATAAAGCCCAAATTAGACCATCGCTGGAGTACTGTTCGCATATTTGGGGCTCTGCTTCTAAACATACCCTGAGATTGCTAGATTTCATTCAAAGAAGAGCCATTCGCTTGATCGGTAACCATGATCTGACAAACAAGCTGGAAAGCCTTGAACATCGAAGGCAGGTTGGCGACTGGAGTCTCTTTTACAAATATTTTCATGGCAAGTGCTCAACTGAGGTTGTCCGCTTAATTCCACTCAGATCGGTGCATGGTAGAAATACACGACGAGCCACTGCAGCCCACCCGTACGTGGTTCAGCTTAGTGTCCCTCGAACGACACTGTTTAATAAATATTCTTTCATATGGAAAACGTCATCACTCTGGAACGACCTCCCTGAGGTTGTGCTCTCAACGAGTATAATCATTTCCTGCGCACACGCACTGCTCGTAGAGCGCCATAAAGAATTAATCCTACAGTGCCTGAAGAAATAAAGAAATTTAAACTATGTATATTATTTTTATCTCCTTCCATGAAATCCTAATGGTCCATCATTCTCGTAATTTTAATGACTTTTGGTCGAATCCTATTCACGCCATATAACATAAACATGATCAGAGTTATTGGACAGCTCAGACACAATATTTTAATATTTATGGCCCCTGAAATTGCCCAAAATATCGCTGCGTTATAGTTATTTACATTTGTGGACAAATTTTTATTGGATGTTTGTAATTCGTTTTAATTTGAGAACACAAATTGATTCTAAACAAAGATGTTGTTTCGGGTATTCTTACCATAGCAACGGGTGTGTACAATATTAATGAAATTCTTCTACATTGTGGTGCAACAATTACTATAACTACATTTAAAAAAAAAATAGAAAAAAAGTTTTTAAATAAACGTTTTATAATCATATTTGTTATGCTTGCTGCTCTGGTCAGTCCCATTCCAATTTTATTCTGTGTTGAGTGGATGCTTTGATTTGTTTAGGTATCTTTATATTGTCATAGTCATAGTTATTTCATATCAGTGGATGCTTAAATTGTAGCCTGTAATAGTTTGTAGGTTTAATTTGTTAATGAGAATGTAGCATTCTTTTAACAATAGAGTATATTTGAAATTGAAATTTAAAAAATTGAAAATTCACTTTTATCCACCATGACGGTGTAGATTCGTGATGTCTATTTCACAGTCTACTAGCAGAGTGGCTAAAGACCGCATAAAGCAATGCCCACACTGATAAAAGGCAGCACTTGCCACAAGAGAATAAATTATCTTGACTTTAAATTACCTAACCTGAATAATAATAATCTTATTTAGAGTGAATGTGTTCTTAATATATGATTTTTTGTGTCTTTGGTCATTTATGGTTATGTTCTTGGCGGTAAAATTCCTTGTTTAAAAGCTGGCGACTTTGGATTTGTAACATTTTAAAATGGTATATGTAACAAAGGTAAAGTTCTTTGTGCCAAAGTAATTGGCCCTTGTCCTAAGAGTTTGGTAGGCACTAACATGCAATTCGGCATCTGCGCGGAGTCACATCAGTACCCCAGTGACGGAAGAACTTGACGTTTCTATAAAGCATCTCGACTTACCGATACTTTTTTCTATGGCTTAGTAGATGTGGATTGTAGATGGTATGGGTGAAGGTATCCATCATATGCATATGGACTCTGGAGCATCGTTCTGAAATTGCTCAACATCATTTCTTCTTAACGTTTTATATTTTTTTGATTGATATCCAATATTCCTTTGCTTGATAAAGGCAATAACTTCATAATATTTGCCTACCTATATTCAAATTATGCTTTCATTTCAACATAGATTTTAATATTGAGTACCTTGACCATTACCTGGATGGTTTGCAAGTTTTGAGATGTTGGAGAAATATACTAGAATTACCTCTTCTTTCTTGAATTTGTCAATATAAAATATTTTCGATTCTTTGGCGTACCGCTATTTTGAATTTTTTGGTAACGGTTCAATGTTCACACTCTTAGCTTCTTCGAGATTGTTTTCCGGTACTCCATTAATCATACTCTCTTCAATTTCTTCTTCAATATCCATTTTCTACCTAAAAGATGGATACAAGTCGAACATTTTTTGTATATTCACTTTAACGGCTACACTGATAATCAACAAATTGATTTTTTGCACAAACTTATAATTGCATTTCAACCAGTGCCGTCCGGCTAGGCAAGATTGACACCGCCTACCCTTAATTTATCTCCAGGCATTCCACCTGTAATATTTCTTAGTAACAGTAACCCAAGTTATTTAATTAATAATATTATTGTTATATATTCATATTTAATATTTTTTCCTGCATCGCCAGAGCTTTGTTCCAATAATACTCGCTTAAGTTGGGAAATCCGCAAAGGCAGGCGATCAATTTAGCGCCTAAACTAACAGACCTTTATATTGTTCTGTGAGGACTAAGGAATAATGAAAAAAATAATTTTGTGACTTAAAACAACGTTTGAAATCGCACGTTTTAAATGCTTACATATTATATACCTAATGCAATATCTCTATATTCTATATTAATCTATATTATATCTTCCTTTTTTAATTTTAAAGTTTTAACACAAAAACAAACAATAAACAATGCCACACTTACAACACAATAACCAATATTAACAAGCTCCGGTCCGGTCGGTCGTTAGGGAATTACAGAATTCCGGAACCCTAAAAACTACGGTCCTGAACCACAAATGTGTCGCTATTTTAATAATATGTGATCAGATCAAGTTTAAATATTTGGTGGCGCGATAAAGTTTGTCGATATCTTCCGGCGATATGAAATAACATATAACATAATATCGAAGTATCAAAAAAATATCAAAATATCAGTGAAATCAGCGGTTATTTGTCTACCAATTATTTAAAAGAACCGTATAGGGTGTAATACCGGTTTTTCTTTAACCGTAAAAGTTATATCGTCCCACCTCTAGTCCTTTTTCTTTTAGTCAGACACTATAGCCTTGCTGATGAGCCGTAATACGGAGAAACGCGTCCAAGGAATGGGTCTGACAGAAAGAAAAACAAAGTTCTTTCTATTAACTTTTATTAACTCTTTCTCAATTACATTGCTTTTAGATTATAAGTTTTGATTTGTCGTTCTAATAGAAAAATAGAAAGTTTTCTCTAATGCACACACTTAACAAGCTCAAATTGACCATAAAGAAATCCATTCGATTCTGACTTTAGACATATCTGTCAGTAAGTGAGTTCAGATTTTGTGAATTTTGCTCTTCAAGATCAGTTTCGTCGAGAATGAAATACTGATCACCCTATATTTTATGTGTCAACATAACACCGATATAACTTGCAAAACTATTTGCGAACTTTGGGTTTTCAAATTTTTGAAAAAGCCGCAACCTAAAAGAAAGAAGTGGTTGGTCCAACCTCAAGAAATATCATTAGAACTTTTTTCAGTTCTTTTTTTGACTTCTGAGGTTTCTCTCTATCCGACCACTGAATTAGATTTAGGCACTTTGTGGGCACTACGCGAATATCATTTTCAACCCCTTAAAATGGCTTAATCCAACTTTCCTGATCATAATATGCGACTTGTTAGGCCATGGTCTTTAACTCCTTTTTTTTTATGATAAGGCACAGCACTTCAGGATTAATCCCTTATGGCGCTTTGCGAGCGGTATGTGTGCGCATGAGACAATTCACGTTGGTCTTGAATCCTTTGAGATTATACTAGTTGGGCACAGGGCCGGCCCTAGGGTAGGGCGATCCGGGCGGTCGCCCGAAGCGCAATGATCTAGGGGCGCCAAAATCATGGAAAATGAAAATAAACTGATAAAAAAATTAAGTTACAGGCTTTTATAAAATGCACTAAAAAGTAAAGAATATTTTTTTATTATTCTGATATATCAATAAATTATTTTTCATAATATTGCATTGTCATCGGACCCTTGTAAGTATACCAAATTTCATTGAAATCGGTTCACGGGAATTTTCTCAAAAACGCGTTGCAAGATTTGACTGATAGTTGACAAGATTAAGAGGCGGCAGGCGGAATTTATCATTTTTATTTCTAAGCACATAATTCAAATAATATAATATATTTAAACATTAAGGCAAAATCTAGTTGAATTCAATTCAACATGACAAAACCACTCAACCACCGCCTTGACAAGTTTTTCGGCCCGTGGCAACACGACTGTACAGGAAACAACAATTTTGAAACCAAGCGAAACAAGATCTAACAGCCCTTTTTAACTGCATATAAAAAGGAAGTAGACTTAAAACAATGCATTATTTGCCACTAGACTTCGGCTGGTGCAAAATAAAATAGTTTGTTTAATATGTCACAAGCTATTGATATGCTTAGCAACTGCAAACTCTTCTTTGAAAACCTGAGATCAGATGAAGCTTTTGAAAGCATCATTTTAGAAGCAACCGAGCTTGCTTCAGAGATTAACGTGGAAGCTAATTTCGAAACCACCACGCCACGTCATCGTGTCAGACGCAAAACAAGAACGTTTTGTATGAGGGCCGGGATGAACCCGTTCAAGACCTCAAACAAAAATATAAAATAGATTTTTTTTTCACACTATAGATCAAGCAATAAATGCCTTGAAAACCAGATATAATTTGCTAAATACTCACAGTAATTATTTTAGCTTTTTGTATAACATTTTTGGTCTAAAAGACATGCCCAGAAATGAGCTACTGCCTCATTGCAAAGATTTGGAAGTAGGTAGTTTTAACTGATGGAAATTCAAGCGATCTTAACGCCCTGGAACTAGCCGATGAAATAAGCATTGTTTCGTCATTATTAACAAAAAAGGAAACCCCTGTTAAAGTTTTCAAGTTTATCGCTACACTTAAATTCGCACCAAACCTCAGCATAGCATTAAGAATCCTACTTACATTGCCAGTCACTGTGGCTTCAGGGGAAAGAAGCTTTTCAAAACTAAAAATAATAAAAAATTATCTCAGAACGATGCAGACGCAAAATCGTCTCAATGGATTGGCAATGATAGCTATAGAACACCAAATTAGTGACAAATTAGACTTGATAATATGGGATATTAGTTTAGTTAGCATTACTACATTTTAATTTTTGTTATTTTGCCTTAAGTGCTAAATTTCTTAGGTATCTTGTTATCTGATGATTGAGTTTTTAATAAAACGTTTTTTTTTATTCTTTTTTTCAATGTTTTCTTGACTTCCTGATATGGTCGCATGAGATTTACTTCAAAAAAACGGGGGGGGCGCAAAATTAAGGTTTTGCCCGGAGCGCCAAAATGTCTAGGGCCGGCCCTGTTGGGCAACACGACCTCACAGGTCGTTCAAGATTAATGACGTTCTCCAGATGAAAGAGTTTTTAAACAGTGTTGTTCGAGGGACACTAAGCTGAACCACGTACGGGTGGGCTGCAGTGGCTCGTCGTGCATTTCTATTATACACCGCTCTGGATGGAATCAAGCGGGCAAGCTCAGTTGATCACTTGTCATGAAAATATTTGTAAAACAAACTCAAGTCGCCAACGTGCCTTCGATGTTCAAGGCTTTCCAGGTTGTTTGTCAGATTATGGTCACCGATCAAGCGAATAGTTCTTCTTTGAATGGAATTTAGGAATCTCAGGGTATGTTTAGGAGCAGAGCTCAAATATGCGAACAATACTTCAGCGATGGTCGAATTTGGGCTTTATAGAGCATTAAAAGTTGTTGAGGTGCATAAAGGTTCTTATAGTTCGGAAAAGTATTTCAAGCTTCTGCGAGCAATGGCCGCAACGTGACTATGCCAAAACATATGACTATCCAAAGTGACGCCCAATAAATGAATTGATGAAGCCAAGGGCATCGAGTGTTCCGCCGTGACTATATCCGGTTCTTCGACATTAACTTTTTTAGAAAAACCTGCCGCCTGGGTTTTCTTAGCGTTAAATTCCACTTGGTTACTGCCACCTCAAGACAGAATTTCTTCCAGGCCTTTGCTGAGATGTGAGGCCTCTTGCTGCCTATAGAGATGTGTATTGGCAGCCGATGTCCGAGCATCCAAAGTAAACAAGTGTGCTGTCATCAGCGAAGCTATACATATATAGATCGTTAATGTATAGTAAAAAGAGGGTGGGCAATAATATAGAACCTTGAGGGACTCCGGCGTTAATGTTAAATGTGACTGAAAGAAATTCGTCCATCGCCACTCGCAGAGAATGATCTTTAAGAAAGCTTATTTTTCTTCTGTTTAGTAGAATTTCTTTAAAACGGGTTTGATTCGGAATCGCTTCTCTATTTGTTTAATCCGATAGGTAAAGAATAAATGCACATTTTACTGCCAACCCGCTAAGAAAAAAATATTTCTCATATTATTTTTTTACCCCTTTCCCCACTAAATTTTCATCAACATAACCTCTCATCCATCTCTCGACTAATGGCTCGGTTAGACGAGTGGCTCTTACGTCCCCCGGCAGACAAATGAACGTCGCTATCCAGATGGCTCTATCAAAGACTTTTGCTTTTTCAGATTTTCTGGGGGTTGTTATTTGCTTGTTAAGGGTCGCGCTGATAAGGGCTGGTTTTTGTAAAACGATTAATTAAGTGCGCTAAATTATTTATGTCCGTGAAGTGGCCAAAACGCATCAGTTAATTCTTAAGAATACGTGCCTGCATGCGTTTTAATTATTGTCAATTTATTTATTTCTACAAATAGATAAAATTATTATTTATATAAATATTGTTATTATTACGTCTCTTATAAACTGAAACTTTCTTCTGCTGAAAATTTCGCGGGATCCAAATCTCTCACTAAATCATTTAATTTTGTTGAGGGTGCAACCTACAACAAACCACTTATTTTAAATATTTTTTCTCTCTTATCTTTTCTTCAAATTTTGCGGCGGTGGAATATTTATTGGGATTTCTATGAACCTTTAACAATTATCGACCTATCCATCGATTACCAAAAGTATTTGAAAAGTGCTGACGAACTAAATTGCTAAAATTTGACGGTGCACCATCGAGCATAATATACCATATCTGATTACTAATTTCTGATAAACCGTTGAAGTTTTGTTGCAAGAATTGCAAATACGTGGCACCATTTAATCTGCCTTCAATAAGGAACGGTCCAATAAGATGATTCCCAATAATGCCTTCCACATTTTAACCATGGTAGGTATGCAGATTATGGCAATTTTTTACCCTGTCTCGGGTGAAGCCGCCTTCGTCCATCAACAAAACAATGCTAGTAAAATTATGATTTTGTCTAAATCGTTGGAAAAACCAATTTGCGTAGTTGACTTTTGCAGGATAATCAGCGGCAAGCATGGCATGTTCCTTCTGGACTTGATAAGGACGTAGCAGTTGTTCTCAAAGAGTCTCATGATCAAACAAATAAACAACTAAATTAAGTAATTCGTGACGCATCTCAAAAAAACCCTAATTTGAGACAGGACCAAAAACTTTTACCCTATCTAAAACCTGTTCATCTCACAAAGAGTCGTAACTCTATTTGGTGTACTTTTCTCGTAACTATCATTTGGTCGGTGACGAATCTCATAATAGTGAACTTTATAAATCTCACAAACTGACCTAACTCGAGTTAGGTCGGTTTGTGAGATTTATTTTTTAAATAAATTTGTTCATGTCGCCGACGTATCTCAATTTGACGATTTAGAACTCGTATTATAATCGACCGGGTTTCTTATTTTGGGACAATATGATGCAATTAGTCTAGTTTTAACCGTAGAGTGGTGCAGTAAACGTTTTTTTTTACGGTATACAGTAATGCCTTTTTATGATGGATGTGGCAGGATGGCACAAAAAATGTTATGTCATCAAGTGAACTTATGTTTCGTGGTACATGGAAAAAAGGATCTCTAGTGGAAATGTTTTACGAAAAGAAGTGGTACAAGTGATCTTAACGGAGTTCCACATTCATATTTATGATGAACATGATTCAGATTATGTACCTGTATCTACGAAAGAAGTGAGCACGCTAGACGTCGACTCTGTGAATGAGTTTACAAACCAAGTGGACGTTATAGATGTCGACCCCTTGTCGGATTCTTCAGACAACGTACCTCTAGCTCAAATTAGGGCTAAAATGTTAAGTGACTTTTCAAGTAATCAGAAAATAGCAGTTCCTGAGGAACCTGACAATGAGTGTGAAATAAGTGAGGAGCCTGTTTACGATTCGGATGCCGATCCTCCTTTCACAGCCACCTATGAATATTACCAATGCAAGAGAGAAATATGGAGTTCCTGTGAGCGTTGTTTGATTATTTTGTGCTACGATCACTTCATGGATAACCCACATTGTGAATACCATTCAAGACCTATAGTGAAAAAGAAAATCAGAAAAATAGCTAGTGTTAATAAAGACTTACAGCCTGAACAAGCATCAAGTGAAAGGAAATGGAAAGGAAGGAGAATTAAGTCAAAGAAAGAAGAAAAAATTTAACAAATAAAAACTTTCAAAGCGCCTTAGAAATTTAGGCCAAGAGTATGTATTTCTTAAAGGAAAAAGTGGTAAATCTAGGAGTATAAAGCTAAGATGCAAAGAAGATAGTTGCAAAAAACTAGGACGCCTTTGCTCAACAATAGAAGATTCTCAAAAATGTCAGATATTCAATGGTTACTATGCACTGGGAGACATTAACCGTAAACGCGAATTTATTATACATCACACTGAAGTCACGAATAACAAGCAAAAGACATCAAAAAGTGAAGCGTCACGAAGACAAAAAACACTTCGTTATTTTTTTACAATAAACAATGTCCGTATTTCAGTCTACAAAACTTTCTTTATTAACACGTCGGATATTTCCGACCACGTAGTGAGAACTGCACTCAAAAAGACAAGCACTTTTGGTTTGGTAGAGTTGGACAAAAGAGGGGGGCGAAAATCTGAGACCATTATTGTAAGAGACATACAAGTTAGCTCTGAAATAGAAAAGTACATAGCCAGATTCCCCACAATGGAGTGCCATTATTGTAGGGCTAGTCCAAGTAGAGAATATTTGCACCCAGATCTTTTAGTTTCAAAAATGTACTTTTTACATTTACAGTCATTGCCCGAAGGTTATCCTAAACCATGTTTGTCTACTTACCAGAGAGTTTTCCACTTGTCTTAACACTGTGTTAGCAGAAAGTTGCATAGATTTAATGGCTGAAACTATCTCGTCTTTATTTCTAAAGTTGGCAAATAGCGAATATGCAGCTTCTAAAACGCCTGTTTTATTATCTCCCCGATGCTTTAGTTGCAGCCTTATTTTTGTCGACTGTTTTTAAAAATATTGACTCTTGTCCAATTAACTGTTTTTTAATTGTTTTCTCCTTTCTGGTGGCAGAATGTAATGGGAATGATTTTCCAAACTTCGAATGTAGAGTTTTATGATGCCTCTCAACATTTCCTTTTTTAGCAACGGAGACAGAAGTAGGTATTACATAACAAACTTACATTTTTGCCTCAATCTTTTAACTTCTGTAAAGATGTATTGTTCTTCCCCTTCCAAATGGAAATGATATCTCACCTTCTTACTACTGCTTGCCGGCGGCAGATCGCTTACTGCAGTGTTGCCGCTGCTTGAATTTATTATGAGAGTTTGCGAAATTTACAACTTACAGAAGCTTGTATTTTTAAAATTTAAAATATGTTGTGAGCTCCCAGAACTGCTTGGTTCCGATCCGCGTATTTATAGTAAAACGCGCTGAGGATTGCTTGCACTTGGCCTGGATCTGGCCCACAGTGGGACGAATTTTCAGCATGTGGTAATAAATTTTGGACTGCAGTGGTTCAGTTGACAATATGGTCTATCAACGTTATATTAGTTTTTTTTTTTTTAATTTTTTTAATTTATTATAAACTCGAAGAATAAAGTATATATCACTTGGAGTAGAAAGCTCTTTATTTGTTTCGGTAAGGGCGGATCCCCGGTTGCCGCATCAGCGGTGCAAGCTTCTAGACTCAACAAATAATATTCGCTTTCTACTCTAGTAATATAGTCTTCTATTTTTTCTCATTTTAAAAGAATTCGATTATGCAAAATAAAATACATGTAGCCATTTAGAAAAAAAATGCGGCCTGAAAAAGTTAAGAGCACACTCAAATATAGCAATGACCCGAATTGCAATCAAATATCTTTTAACATAACGCTATGGTGCCATGTACAGCGATTTCCTTGGCATCCGGTATACCTTAGGTTTATTAGTTAGTTATGTGAAATATTTAAGTTGGAATGTAGTAAAAGTGATATTACAACAATTATTAAAAACGTTGCTTGTAAAGTAAAATATTGGTTACAATGTTATGATCAAAAGATTGCTATTTCCTGGGTAGGGAAAACTGGGGTTATGTGGGTAATAGCGTAATTAAACCAAAAACGCAGATAGTATTGTGCATCTTTAAGGCACGTAAACAAGGAGAGAAGGGGATTAATAACCTTCCCCCCCCCCTTCTCGACACCACGCCTACTCACACCTTTCAAGCCCAAGAGCTGTAAACGCGCCTAGCACCTCTACATTAAGGTGGCACAACATTTCTTTTCAAAGATGCATTCATACACGAAACCAAGAAGACAACATATTCTAGTAAATAAATTTCTCCCAATAGGACGATCTTACTCCGATCTCCTCTATTAGTTTTGTCCAGGATACACTAATTAACCTTTGTGGTTTCATAAGATAAGCTTTGGGACTTTCAAATCCAAAGGTCGGTTTCATATCCACATATCAACATAAAATATTCATTATATATGGCATTATCTCTATATTTGCAAAAATTAAATTAAGTAGAACTGTTTTAATGACAAAGCACGTGACCTAATAACACGAAAAGAAATATTAAATTACATAAATCAAATCGCAAAGACAAATGCACCGAAAAAGAAACTTTTATCAATTCAAAAAATAATCTTAATCTACGTCCTATCAAAATCTCATCCTATAGCACGAAAAACGCGTCCCAACTTTAAAATTACCGTTCATAAATTTAAAACAAAGCAGCAATGAAAGTTTTTCTTTTCAATATTTTATTTGTTAAGGGTGCTTCACCCCCAACGCGCACTTTTGACACCCCTCAAAAATTAGAAAAAGATTTTACTTTAGTTTTAAACATCTGCGCGAAGTTCGAACTGGTGAGCATATTGATCGGAAGTGATCATTCTAAGGACCGGAATTAATCTCTTTACCGGTAGGGCCTAGAAACAACTGCAATAAATGAAGTGTAACTTCAGAAATATATTTGACTTACCAAAACATTGCAAATGCGAGGAGATAATCACAGTCTATGTTCTAACTGAATTTCGGTTGAAAACGGAGCTATTTTCAAATTTTCCATAAATTCGAAGTGTCTTCTAATAAGTCCAGTCCTGGGTCTCAATCCATTGCTCACAATAAAATTCAGATTAGTCCGCAACTAATAAAAAAAATACTTAAATTCACATAATACCATTGAAACCCATACAATAACACTTTGGTTTACTCCTGTTCATTGGTTTTATTCTATCACGTTTATTTCATTGTTTCAATAGCATTTTGTTTACAAGGGTGTAGGTTTTTACCATTGATCATATATTAGGCTCAGTTACAAGATCTTTTTTTTTGTACTTATTTAAGGGGGAGAAGCAGATGTTGAATTTTTAATTTTGATAATATTATTAACCATCGCAGCTTGTAGTCATTTTGGTATTTAAGGTAGTTTTGTATTTTTTGTGCTTTTTTTATTGTTAAGATTCATTAAATTATTCCAATATATGGCCCTTTAGAACGTGGCTACCCTGGGCAAATGTTCTCAAAATTAAAATATTGAATTTATATTCTTCGCAAACAATTCCTAATGCAAACAATTACGCGTCATACCCTTCAAGTGACATCAGTTATCAGCAGTGTTGTTAAACTCAGTGGCGGATCCACGAGGGGGGGGGGGGGAATTAGGAAAATCCCCCCCGCCTTGAACCTCAGAATTGATACATTTTGCCAGTATAGCAGAAAAATTTTACACCCCCCCCCCCCCAATATAGGTCTCTGGATTCGCCACTGCTAAACTGTAACCAAAATAACCGAGTGGGAGAATTACATTGTTTTCGTTTTCATCCAAACAAGATAAATTTACAAAAATTAACACAAATTTATTTATTTTATTTTAAAAATCATTGGATTTTATTATTTATTTTTTATTATTTTTAAAAAAATTTTTAAGAGCATTAGTATGTCACAGAATTTATTTAAACCTATATACGCCTTCAAATCCCGAGTTTGGCTATTTTGGATTTAATAATAATTATTTTCCAACTTATTTGGGTACCTACATAAGATTTTTTTTAAAGGTTCCAATGGCTCAACAAATCGACAGAAACCTATTTACAGTCTAATACGTCGATTTACGCTGTTTGCGGCCATTTACTGCCATTTGGGACATATTGCCTCTTCTTTTATATACTTTATTGGTTATTAGTCTATTTTATTATTCCGTATTTTTACGAAAGTACGCGAGACAAAAATATACCTGTCATTACAAGTACGTAGACGTAGTCTTTATTTAAATAGACTACAATTTTTTTAGTTCTTGGGTCTCAATGTTGAGAATAATAAAAACAATAGTACAAAGATAAATCATCAATTATCCTCCAAATCACTTGAATCGTCACTCGTTTCACTCACTTTAATAATATTGGGTTGAATGTTCAGTTTATCTAATACATATTCTCTTTCATACCATTTCAATATCTCGTTTTCTGTGTGCCGACTTGAATTTTTCAAAACATCAGGAGTAGCAGTAAGCTATGATTCTTTGCACATATTCATACTGTCAGTTTCTGCACTGCCATCTCGACCTGTTATAATAATTTCTGGTAATCTTCCAAATATGTTCGATTGGATTAAACATACAGTGGCATGGAGGAAGCCGTAAAACTTTATGTCCATATTGCTCAGCCAGGTTATCAACTAAATATTTTTTTGGTGGCTTATGTCTGAAAATAATTTAAGTTTCATATTTAAGAATACGTTTAAACAAAGCATAAAAAATCTCTTTTTTTTAGAATCTATTAACGATTTGTAAAAGTTCTGCTTTCAACATTGTATTAGCAAATTCAATTTTTTTAATTGCAGCTTTATTCCATGACGTGTTAGGTATTTTTGTTAATTGCTATGTCTACTACAATCACGGAAGGCTTTGTTAAATTTTTCAATAATTGGCTTTTGAACCATTGTAAAAAAATCTCTCTGATTAAGAGCGTTTCTTTTTAGGTGATATAATTTATTTTCCTTAACTGTTGTTGAAACTGCACTTACAGTGGAGATATTCAAATTTTAGGCAGCTGCTACACGCTAAACATTAGTTAAGTAGAAATAAAATTTATAAACCGTAACATACTCTTTACGTCTCTAACTGCTGTCAAGGGTAACATTGTTAGGTTCGTCTTGAAAATAACTTATTATAGAAGCTATTACCTCGTTGCATGGGCTATTTAAATGCTTCGGCATCTTTTACAAATAGTAAACAACGTAATCGACGCAGATATGTACACCTTGGCTGTTCTTAAAAAAACAGTTTTTTAATGATATTTGATGGCACAAAAAAAAATCTCTAAGTCCCCTTGTTAGAGGAAAACTAAAACTATTGTTAACCAAAAATAACATGTACTAAATTGTATACACCCTTTAAGAAACTGTATTTAATCAAGGACTGTAAACCGATAACATCTTCGTGAATTATTGCTTTACCCAAAAATCGAAATGACCAAATTTAAATGCAACGGCCCGAACTTTAAAACGCGTTTAGATAAGACATATGACCATCTATATCCCGAACTCTATTGTTGAATTTCTATATGTACGATTGGCTAAGGAAATCCTTTTAAAATGTCAGAACGAAAAGGGCTCTCTCTGGATAAAGGATCCGATTTTATGGATGGGTGTAAAGATTGCAGTTAACAGGAGAACTTAAGGAACGTGTCGAATAAAAAACATTTTTGTTATAGAGATTCTTAAGTCATTGTAAATTGTTTAAGCTTCTATGGAAAGAGTATATTCTTTTTTATTTTGTATTAAGGTATTGGCGTGAAAGTAAAAGCAACAAAGTCAAATTTAAACAATTTTAGCTAAAAATAAAAGAAAAGTACTATGGCAAGGCACTATGCATGCGCCCACCTTTTACAAATTTGACTATGAAGTCATCATTCCTTTAGCTTTTGAATAACTTAATGGCTCTAACCAATAAATGCGGGGTTTTCCTCTTCTTTTGTTTCTTAAAATTCCAAAGGTTTAGTTTCGCTTTCAAAAGATAAAACTTCAACGCATTGTCGATCTCCGGAGTAGAGTTTAAGAAACCGAATTTTCCTTTTTTACAAATAGACCATTTTTCAGCAGTTGCTATAGGTAGAGGAGTGATATCAGTGACAGATAGAGAATATCCACCTGGTTCTGCAGCAGCAAGAGTAGTAGTAACATCATCCTCTCTGGCAACTAAGGGCACCGTTGTTTCAGAAATACTTGTTGCTGCTGAAAGATGAGGCCATTTATTTTTTCAGGTTAATGTTTAAGTATATTGTTTAGTTTTTGATTATTTATATTTAGCGGCTTAAAGAGAACGACGTCGAGTGGTTAAAGCCTATGCGTACAGTAAGGCATCTGTTAAGACATCCAGATTCTTATAGCTTGAATGCCCATCTAAAAACAATATCAGTATCTTTTGTGGTGATGCTAAACAAAATATTGAAACTACTTAAGAAAGACCTCGCCGTGACTCCAGCCTTTTTTCTGGGCAAACCCAACGTATCCGGTGGTAATCTTATGAAAACATATTTGCAACTGAGGTTATTAATTACTATGCCATCTCATCCAGTATGCTATCTCAGATTACTTTCCCCTACTCTATAAAACTAAACAAGAACAAATATTTATAAAAATGCCTATTTTAAACGATATACCAATACTCATCAAAAAATTCAACCTACAACTCAGTAACATCGTCATTGTATTGTACACAATATCTGCAGCAATAAATCTTAAATAATATTTCCATACATGACTCTAATATACACTATACAAACACGATGATAACCCCATTTGACACGGTCCCACGTACTAAAAGGGGAAAATCATATAAATACGTCCGTTTTTTTCTAACCTTATGATATTCGGGTTAGTGCCATCTCTGTTTGAAATATTAGTTATGGGGCAAGATAAATGGTGCAAATTTAAAATATGTTTTACCCTGTGATACCGAATTTAGAGGGAGGAAACAATGGGTTTGACATGTGTGCGAGCTGTGCATGACTCTTAAATGATGTTATTTATATCTCTCTAACTGAATAAAGTTTACCTAACATAAGGTTGACAATTTATTTTTATTAATAACTTTATTTAAAGGCTAATATCTCAACATTGCCTTATATAGGTAATCTTCTATGGAAAATGATATTCAAAACTTAATTACTGAATTTAGAAGTAATTTTCTATGAAAAATAAGCACTATAATGTTTGCAGCTACTTTCCTGCTAAAGGTAATATTAATGATAAATATGAAAAATATTTATAATAATTTTTTTTTTAAGTTACTGTCTTAACTTACAACTGGTGGTAATTTTCTAAGAAAAATAGCCTTAAAAAGTTAATTTCTCATTTAAGCTTGCTGCTGGAGGTAATTTTCTAAGAAAAACAATCTTCAGAAATTAATTTCTGAACTCTTACTTTTAGACATAATTCTCTGGTAAAATAAGCATTACAAGGTAAATTTTTATTTCGGCTAAAGGTTGTACGTATATAATTGTGATAATAAAACACATTTTTTTAAGTTACTATCTTAACTTACATCTAGTGGTAACCTTCTGTAACAAATATTATTTAAAAGTTAGTATCTTACCTTACCTTCCTGCTAGAGGTAATTTTTTATCACAATTATTCTTAGAAAGTTAACATCTGAACTTACATGCCTGTTAGATGACGTTTTCTATGACATATAGTTTTCGAAACTTAATTTATGAACTTACCTCATCACTATTAGAAGTAATTTTCAATGTAAAATGAGCACATAAAGGTAATATTTGGACTTACTTTCCTGCTAAAGATAATATTTATGATAAGAAAAAGAAATATTGAGAAGTTACTAAATATAGTGCTTATTTTCTGTGAAAAATACCCTTTAACAGTTAATAAATTATATTACCTTTCTGCCGGAAGTAACTTCTTATGAAATATAATCTTTAATAGTTAATATCTCATGTTGCCTTCCTGATAGAGGTAAGTTTCTGTGACCAACATTCTATAAAAGTTAATTTCTCATCCAACCTTCCTACTGGTGGGTAATTTTCTATAAATAATCTTTTACTTAATATGTACTTAAACTTATATTCCTGCTAGAGAAAGTTTTCTATGAAAAATGATCTTCAAAAATTAATTTTTAAACTTACCTTACTTTTAGAAGAAATTTGCTATGGAAACAAGGATTGAACTTGCTTTCCTGCCAAGGGTAATATTTTTTATGATTAGGAAAATGCGAGAAATGAATATCCTAACTTACATCTAGTTATCTTACCTTCCTGCTCTAAGTAACTTTCCATGATAAATGAACTTTAACAATTAATATCTCATATTGCCTTTCTACAACAGGTTGGTTACTATTTAAAGTTAATTTATCATCTAACCTTCTTGCTGGAGGTAATTCTCTATACCAAATAATCTTTAAAAGTTAATATGTGAACTCACATTCCTGCTAGAGAAGGTTTTCTATGGAAAATAATCTTCAAAAGTTAATTTCTGAACTTACCGTACTTTTAAAAGTAATTTTCTATGAAAAATAAGCATTAAAAGGTATTACTTGAACTTACTATCTAGCTGAAAATGATTTTTGAGAAGTTACTATTTTAACTTACCTTTTCTCTGTGACAAATACCCTCAAAATATAAAAAATTATCTTACCTACCTGTTGGAAACAACTTTCTATGAAAAAAAATCTATAACATTCAATATTTCATGTTTCTTTTCTGGTAGAGGTAACTTTCGGGGACAAATATTCTTTAAAAGTTAGTTTCTCATCTAACCTTCTAGCTAGAGAAGACAATATAATCTTAAAAAGTTAATTGTGAACGAATATTTCTGCCATCAGAGAGTTTTCTATGAAAAATATTCTTCAAAAGTTAATTTCTGAACTTTCCTTGCATTTAGAAGTAATTTTCTATGAGAAATAAGCATTAAACGGTATTACTTGAATTTACTTTCCTGCTAAAGGACATATTTACGAAAAAAAATTGAAAAGTTGCTTTTTCAACTTACATTTCGTGATAATTAAATGTAACAAACATTCTTTAAAAGTTAATTTCTTATTTTACCTTCCTGCTGGAAGTAATTTTCTATCAGATGTAATATTTAGAAGTTAATATATCGTCTTACCTTCCTGCTGGAGCAAATTTTCTATAAAAAATAATCATTAAAAGTTAATATGTGAACTTATATGCCTGCTAGAGGAAGTTTTTCATGAAAAATAATCTTTAAAAGTTAATTTCTATACTTACCTTACTTTTAGAAGTAATTTCCTATGAAAACTAGGATTGAAAGGTAATATTTGAGCTTACTTTCCTGCTAGAGGTAATAGTTTTTATGATTAAAAATACCTTCCTGTTGGAAACAACTTTCTATGAAAAAAAAAAATCAATAACATTTAATATTTCATGTTTCTTTCCTGGTAGAGGTAATTTTTGGTGACAAATATTCTTTAAAAGTTAATTTCTCATCTCACCTTCTAGCTAGAGAAGACAATATGATCTTAAAAAGTTAATCGTGAACGTATATACCATCAGAGGGTTTTCTATGGAAGATATTCTTCAAAAGTTAATTTCTGAACTTACCTTCCTGCTGGAAGTAATTTTCTATAAAAAATAATCTTTAAAAGTTAATATATCAATAAACCTTCCTGCTGGAGCTAATTTTCTCTAAGAAATAATATTTAAAAGTTAATATGTGAACCTATATGCCTGCTAGAGGAAGTTTCTATGAAAAATATTCTTCAAAAGTTAATTTCTGAACTTACCTTGCATTTAGCAGTAATTTCCTATGAGAAATAAGCATTAAACGATATTACTTGAATTTACTTTTCTGCTAAATGACATATTTATGGAAAAAAAATTGAGAAGTTGCTATTTCAACTTACTTGTGATCTTGTAATAATTTTATGTGACAAGCATTCTTTAAAAGTTAATTTCTCATCTAACGTTCCAGCTAAAGAAGACATTATAATCTTAAGAAATTACTTGTGAACGTATATTTCTGCCAGAGAGAGTTTTCTATGAAAAATATTCTTCAAAATTAATTTCTGAACTACCTTGCATTTAGAAGTAATTTTCTATGAGAAATAAGCATTAAACGGTATTACTTGAATTTACTCTCCTGCTAAAGGACATATTTATGAAAAAAAAAAAAATTGAGAAGTTGCTGTTTTAACTTACATCTAGTGATAATTTTATGTGACAAACATTCTTTAAAAGTTAATTTCTTCTCTTACCTTCCTGCTGAAAGTAATTTTCTATAAAAAATAATCTTTAAAAGTTAATATGTGAACTTATGCTCTTGCTAGAGGAAGTTTCTATAAAAAAATAATCTTTAGAAGTTAATATATTATCTAACCTTCCTGCTGGAGCTAATTTTCTATAAGAAATAATATTTAAAAGTTAATATGTAAATCTATATGCCTGCTAGAGGAAGTTTCTATGAAAAATATTATACAAAAGTAAATTTCTGAACTTACCTCGCATTTAGCAGTAATTTCCTATGATAAATAAGCTTTAAACGATATTACTTGAATTTACTTTGAATTGAGAAGTTGCTATTTCAACTTACATCTGGTGATAATTTTATGTGACAAACATTTTTTAAAAGTTAATTTCTTAACTTATCTTCCTGCTGGAAGTAATTTTCTATAAAAAATAATCTTTAAAAGTTAATATGTGAACTTATGCTCTTGCTAGAGAAAGTTTTTGTACAAAATAATCATTGGAAGTTAATATATCATCTTATATTCCTGCTAGAGCTAATTTTCTGTAAGAAATAATCTTCAAAAGTTAAGGTGTGCACTTACATGCCTGCTAGAGGAAGTTTCTATGAAAAATTCCCATAAAAAGTTTAAAAATTAATTTACCTCTCTGTTGGAAACAACTTTCTATGAAAGGATATCTTTGACAATTGATATTTCATGTTTCTTTCCTGTTAGAGGTAATTTTCGGTGGCAAATATTTTTTAAAAGTTAGTTTTTCATCTAACCTTTCAGGTAGAGAAGAAAATATAATCTTAAAAAGTTAATTGTGAACGTATATTTCTGCCAGAGAGAGTTTTCTATAAAAAATATTCTTCAAAAGTTAATTTCTGAACTACTATGAGAAATGACCATTAAACGATATTACTTAAATTTACTTTCCTGCTAAAGGACATATTTATGAAAAAAAAAAATTGAGAACTTACATCTGGTAATAATTTTATCTGGCAAACATCCTTTAAAAGTTAATTTCTTATCTTACCTTCCTGCTGGAAGTAATTTTCTATAAAAAATAATCTTTAAAACTTAATATGTGAACTTATGCTCTTGCTAAAGGAAGTTTCTATAAAAAATAATAATTAAAAGTTAATATATTATCTTACGTTCCTGCTGGAGCTAATTTTCTATAAGAGATAATCTTCAAAAGTTAATATGTGAACTTATATGCCTGCTAGAGGAAGTTTTCCATGAAAAATAACCTTTAAAAGTTAATATCATAACTTGCTCCTGCTTAAAAGTCAAAACAAGAGCATCAACCACTGCTGTCAAGAGCAGCATTAAGCTTTAAAATGGAAGCTTGAAAACGGAGGCGTCTGAGAGGCGTCACGTTTCTAAATTGATTTTACGATGCGTAATTCTCAACACTTTGATGATACTTGGTATCCTGCGGGTTTTGTAATTATTGGGGGAAAATGCTGTTTTTGACTTTTAGCCGAGACTTTGTAGTGAGTTTATGAAAAGGCGATGTATTTTTATTTTAGTAGGTTCGTGTGAATAAGCAAAACACGATTTTATTTTGTATATTACAGTGGAACTAATAATTCTTACTACTGGAGGCCATTTAATAAAAATCACCAACCGAAGACGAGAAACAACAAAAAAAAAAGTCGTTTCTTGTCTAAATTCTGACATTTCCCTAAATAAAAAATGCCTCCTTATATTACTACAATAACTGCCTAATTTCTAGATATTGTTTACCTAATCATATGGACAAAATCCTTACTTTGGGTATACTATCAGAAATCACTCAAAAATTACCTGTTTCAACCCCTTTCTCACTATTTTACCATATTTCTTCCTACCTGACGCAAGTAATGAAAAAAAAGGGGTTTCAACCCTTAAAGTTAGTTTCACAGTGGTTAATTCTGGATTTTATACGATTTTAACAAGAGTTGTGTCTCAAAAGGGCGAAACAGGCATTTTAACCCTTGAACTGCCAAATTTTTGTTCAGGGATGACCGTGCGAAATTGGTGTTTTGTACTTTTCACGGATAGGATTAAAACGATCGACAATCTGAAGGGGTTTGATCATTTTTTGATATTTTTTTACCTTTTTTTTTGGAAAGGTGTCTGTATTCCTATAACGGTTTATCATTCTATCTGGAATGAAATTGCGGTTTTATACAATTGATGGGTTAATGAAGATATATCTAAATTTACCAGTAATGTGTGAGAAAAAGTCAGTTTTCTGTTGGCCCCTTGCTGGTGTTTTACGTTATTAAAACTAGTCTATAAGATTAACCATTAACTTTCCTTTAATAAATCTTAAAAACTAAATATGCTTATCAGCTAAAATATATCCACTGATGTCCTTTAGATCCCTCAAGCTAGAGGATATGCTTTAACTCAAGTTTTGTGCTCTACTTTTAACACTTTACACACTACACAAAGTTTTCGGACGTGATGGTGATTGTCCAGTAGCTGTAGAGGTTCTGTATTGATTTGCAGGTGAAGTCAGGCTTCCTGCTTGCCGGCTCACCTTTTGATCTCTTCTTTCACTCAAAGGTCTCGATGAAGATCAGAGTGGCGAATACCACTATATTACTTTGCTATCACAGGTACAGCCCCAAAGCAAAATACTTTAAAACCACACTCATTTAAAAAACTGGATGTAAATAAGCATTTTATTGCAGATTAATAATTTTAAATATCTTTCCAGAAGCCAATACTGTCGTTATAATGTCAGTTTCTTAAGTTAGCCAGATTTGGCTTTTACTTTTATTCATTACTCATGTCTTCCTTTTCGGTGACTATTGAAGCTGGGTTTGGGTGTTCTTTTTCACTGTTCTTCCAGATGTTTATTGCTTCTTTGTTTATTTTCATTATTTCTTGAGATTAATTTGTTGTCATTTTTGAATTTATTTTATTTCATTTAATTGAGCTAGGGTAAAAGCCAATCTTTAAGGAAACGGTGTGAGTGTAGAGGATTTGAACGCATGTGTGAGTTTATTATAAGTGGGTTGGTCGATATACTTTGGATAAAGCTTGGTTTATGCTCTATTTTAATAAATATCGTAAAATATTTAGGAAAACGATTGAAACTGCTAATCAACAAAATTTTAATGATCGAATAAAAAATTCTAGAAATAAACAAGAGGAAGTTTGAGAAATTGTTAACAATTTGAGAGGTAAAAACAAAACTACTAAACTCGGATTTAGATTGTCAAAAAATTAATGAATTTTATTGTTCCGTGGCTAAAAATCTAAGTTCTAAGATAAATTCAAGCCACGATTATGGACAGTTTTTAAAAAATATTCATGTTCCCCAGTCGATTTTTCTAGCACCCACAAATGTTGGCGAAATGAAAAATATATTTTCTGTCATAAATAATAAAAAAACGACAGGATGGGGTGAGCTATCAATACAGGTATTTTTGCATCTGCCAGATAATGCTCTAGCAGTACTTGTGGATTGTATAAATCACTCATTCGTATCAGGAATTTTCCCACTGTGTTTAAACATAGCAACTGTGTTACCCTTATATAAGGAAGGCGACTCTAATCTTCCTTCCAATTTTAGGTCAATATCTTTACTGCCTACTGTTTCGAAAATAATAGAAAAATTGGTTACTTTCTTTTTTAGATAAATATAACTTAATTTGCGCAGAGCAATTTGGTTTTCAGGAATCAAAAAGCACAAATGACGCCATTTTTTCATTTCCTGAAAACTTATACTTGAATCTTAATGTTAGTGATGTAGCCGCGGCAGTATTCTGCGATTTGTCGAAGGCATTTGACTGTGTTAATCACAGAGTTCCGTTATTCAAGCTTGAAAAGTATGGAGTGAGGGGAAGAGCATTGGAGTGGTTTAAATTATATTTAGTTGGACGGTTCCAAACTGTAAGTTTCAATAGTAAATATTCCAATCAATTGGAAATTAGATCAGGAGTGCCACAGGGATCTGTCCTCGGTCCCCTATTGTTTTTAATATATATTAATGATTTAACAAAACATTGAAATAAAAGGTAAATTTACTTTGTTTGCTGATGATTCTACAATACTTTGGGCAGGTAAAAATCTGAGTGAACTTGAGTAAGATGTAAAGAATGATCTTGTCGTTGTTAAAAAGTAGACAGACGCCAACTTTTTATCTCTCAATATAACAAAAACAAACATTCGTACTTTTAAATGCAATTTCAATGAAGTTATAGTTGGAGACCACGTAATAAATAATGAAAAAGTAAATAGATTTTTAGGTTTATACATGGATGATAAATTAAAATTTGAATCACATATAATGAACCTTAGCTTCAACTGCTATGCGATTAGGGTAATTTCTAATAACTTGAATTTCGCTGCTACAAGGACTGCATATTTCCCCCTAATTGAGTCTCATTTAAGATATGGCATAAATTTTTGGGCTGCTACTCCCAGCATTTGTTTAACGTAATATTTGTTTTACAAAAAAGAGCCAATAAATATAATATGTAAAGCCAAAATTAGAGACTCTAGCCGACCACTATTTCTATCACATAAAATTTTAACTTTGGCCTGTTTATTTTTACTGGAGACATCTTGCTTAATTTATGAGAAATTTAAGAGTCAAATTAATTCAACCCCAGTACGCAACTCTCGTCAAATATTTAAAATTCATTTACCTATACCTCATTCCAGTCAAATCAAAAATTCTACATTCTAGAACGGCAAAAAAATATTTAATCACCTTCCGTTAAAAATTAGAGAAATCCAAAATCTTAAAAAATTCCGAAAAGAAGTAAAGGCTCTCTTAGTTTCTAAAGCTTATTATACCGTAGAAGAATTTTTCTGTGATAGCTCCTAGTGTACTGAAGTCTGCTTCTCTTGTCTCAGTGCTCGTTGTATTAGTGTGATTTTTGTATTATTTTATTTTTCTGGTACATGTGCAACTTTACTTTTAATTTAACAATCTTTATGTTACTTTTCTAATCACCTTCTTTTCTTACTTTTAGATGAAATTTTAATAATGTTGTGGGTGGTAACCTTTGGGTGATATTGTACTGTTCCTTGAGTATGCTAATAGTTTGCCCAAAATTTTAGAATATTGACCGAACTATTTTAATTATTTGAATATTATTTATTGTGCTTCGGATTTTTAGCAATTTTATATAGCCAGTTAATTTAATATGTAGTGTTTTAGTGTTTATTCGTTTGTTATATTTTGTTATTTTGACGCTTTATTTTAGGATTCGTTAGGGTTGCGGCACACCAAACGCATATTGAAAGCCTGATAAAAATTTTTTTTATTCTTACAGCTTTGTAAATGAGAATGTAAAGATTCAATAAAGCTTTTTTTGACTTTGACTTTGACTTTGATACGTCTGTCCGTCTATGATAGTTTGTTATTATTTGAGTTATGTGTTATTCCATTGTTTCTAAGTTTGCATCGTTATGAAGTATTGTCACTGGTACATGTTAATTAATATTCGTAACGTCTTATCTTGTATTATCCATATGTTAGGATCGGTCGTATTATTGTCTTGTATATTGTGAGTTTTGTCGAGTTGCTAACTTTATTACTACTAGATATTAAAGGATGTACTGCCCCCATTTTCTTTTGAGTTTTTTTCTGTCTATCATCAATGTTATCATTACAGGCCATTTTTTCTGTCTAAAATAAGGTCCAGATACTTAACTTTGTTGCTCCAATTAATTGGTAGATTATTCACTTTAACCCTGGTCTCGAGCAGTTTTAGCCTTGCCCTCGAAAAGTAAATTCCCTGTGTCCTCCTCATTAAGTTTGAGCTTCTATGTTTCAAGCCACTTCTGCAGGATCAGAATATGGCGTTGCAGCCGTGAAACTACTCTAGGCAGTGTCGTCAGCAAATAGGTATAGTTGCGTGAGTGAATCACGCGGTACATCAGCTGTGTATATATTATAGAGAATCGCTGCAAGGGGCGATCCTTGCGCGACCCCCGCTTTGATTATTCTCATTGTTGAAACTGTGTTTTCTGACGATACCGCGAATGACCTGTCCTCAAGATATAGCACCAGCAGCCTGATAAGGTATTATAATCAGGCATGTCTGCCCTTAATAATTTTATTACAAGTCCGTTGTCCCAGACCTTGTCAAATGCTTTAGAAACATCGAAAAATACATGCGGCGGATAAATCCTCTTAGGATATTGGTTGCCAGTCGTGTTGTCTGGCGCACCGTGCAATGAGCTGCTGGAAAACCAATCTGCTCTGGTGGTGAAATGTCGTTGTTTGATACAAAATCGGTTTAGTATCAATTTTTTAACTACTTTGCCTAGACATGATATATGACTTATTGGTCTAATAAGGTTGTTGTTTATAGTTTAAATTTAGCTCAGTTCTTTTCTTTTTTACATGCTCTTTCCACCGAAGTTTAGCGTCAAGAGTCATGATAATTCACTGGTATATAGGTAATAAATAAACTATGGGACCTAGGACGCTTCCTTGGGGCACACCGACTCTTATTTATTTTAAGTCGGAATATTCATCCTCCTCTTTGATTCTAAAAGGTTGATCCGAGATGTAGGATATTAACATCTTTACATACTGCTTAGGAAGTATTTTAATTGATTTATATATCTTCATGCCACACCTTATCGAACGCTTGTGCAACATCTTAGGATACTGCGGAATACACTTGTTTTTCTTCAAGCGCACTTTCGATGATTGGATACACTTGATCAATCGTTAAATGCTTCTGCTCAAATCCAGAATTAGGTTATGATTTTCAATCAGTAGTCTCGTAAGTAGTAGCTTCTCAAATAATTTTGAAATAATTGGTAGAAAAGAGATAGGTCCATAAGAGGTGACATTGGTAGGTGATTTACCCGGTCCTGGTAACATTATTACTTATGCAACATTCCAACAAGCAGGTTCAAGTTTCAATCTAAAGAATTTATTAATAATTTAAGTGATCATGCCCATACCGTTTCTAGGCAGCTGTTTCAAAATCTCGCCAGTGATTAAGTAGAATCCTGGTGCTTTTGTTGAATTGAATTGAAGAATGAAAGTTTGTTTTAATTTTCTCTGCTACTTGCTTTGGCATAACATGAGCAATGTTGTTTGATTTTTGGTTGTCAATCTCTACCAAGATACTATCCACTTGTACTAGGTTAGGCGTAAAAATGTCAAAGAGATCCTCAGCAAATAGGATCACCTTTTGTTTATTATCACTGGCCCATAGACCTACACCCATTTCTGATAGAAAGTATATAAATTATTGCTCTCTTGACCTTTTGGTTGATTTCGAGAGAGAATAGTTAGTATTCTTGTCTGTAGAAAAATTTTGTAAATAAGAGGTTATTGTTTCTTCCTTGAGCTTCTGTGTTTTTTTAATTCAAATTTGTCCTGTCAGATGGGTCTCTCGTCTGTTGCCATCTTCTTCTAGCTTCTCTCTTTTCGCTCACTGGTTGCTTCATTTCAACTGTATAATTTACTCCTTTGGTCATATGGACTTCTTTGGATGATTGAACGCAGCTTTCTGTATAGTCTGATAGAATTTTCGCATCATTCATATTAAAGTTTATAATATTTTAGAAGTGGATTCTAATAGATATACCACCATTTCCGCTTAAGATATATATATTGCATTATTAAAACATAATTACTAGTTAATTTTAATCAATCAAAATGTTAACAAAATTGTAAACAGCGAAGCTAATTTTGGGTACATCTTCTTAATAATGCATAAAGAGTTTACACACAGCATACTGTAACCGAAATGTCTGTTGATTAAATTTATGGCCCGGAGCTATTTGTGGATATGTAACCATGTAACCATATAACAATGACGTGAGCAAACGCATTAGTTTGTTATGATAAATAGTGTGGGTAGATTGAGTTACCCCGCCAATTTTTGTAGTACACAGGGTGTGCCCAAAGAAGTGCGAAGTATTTTAAGGGGTTACCATCGAGCTAACTTAAATATAAAAATGTATGGAGGATGAGGATTTTAAAGTGTTACAATGTAAAATCCGAATTTATATTTGCTAAAGATAGCATATTAATAAGCAAGATACACAACTTAACAGTCTTAGGTTACTTCTATCTAACCCAAATAAAAGATAAACTATATCAATTCTCGGGATAAGTTTCAAAAAATCGTGTACTCAAAAAATATTTCCGGTGAATAATTCAAGAAGGAGATTCGGTAAGAAAATTTCACACCAACATAAATATTAAAAGAGTTTAAAAAATTTTAATATTTCGGTTTAAAACGGCTTGCAGAAGAAAAGGTAGATAATTAGAAGTAGAAAATTAAATTCCAACAATTTTTAGAAATAGTACAAATATGAATTGTTCCTATGTTATGTATTAATAATACTTTCTTGAGGTTGAAATGAAGCTAGTGTTTTATTTCTCCCATTCGAATTATTACAAAAATATGTTCTGTCAAGGGTTAAAAGTAATGATATAAAAAAATTAACTTCCTCAGACTTTAGTATCGTCAGATATACTGCGTCAGATTGAGAATGTCTTTAACTGTCAATGAATTAAATTAACTCGTGTTATCAAAGTTGAGGAAGTCTACTTTTTAAAGCTTTTTTTATATCCCATGACAGAAATGAGACGGTATTTGGTATACCACTATTAGGGTTAAGGTAAACGGTTCTCTTTCATTTTCAGTAACATGAAATATATGAAATCAGTTTAGAAACAATTTAAGCGCCTAATTTTATCTAAACCCTTATTATTAAAGTAGCAGGAAGTAAACTTTTTTTAAAACTTTCTGTTGTCATATCATAATATAATATCTACTCTCTAACTTTTTGTTATAATTTGGATATAACTATTTTCCTTTCAACTTTAGTAACATGAGTATATTTCATTCACTAACCTAAACTAGATCAAGAATAGTTTAAATTGATAATTTTTATTTAACTGGCATTACTAAAATAGAAGGAATTCTACTCTTTGTGACTATTCGTATACGCGATGTAAGAAATTATATTATATGTTATGTATTCGTCAAAATGAATAAAAAAAACTAAGAACAATATCTAGAGTAATTATTTATATCACGTGACATATGTCAAAAAATTTCTACTGTAATTACGCCTAGGGTACTGAAGAGGGAGAAAATTTCCGGAAATTTACGGTAACGATACAAAAAACAGGCCTTTAATTAGTCAAAATTTGTGGGTGTGAAATTTTTATAAAAATAAAAATATTTGTAAAAAATTTAGACTACCTAATGAAGCGTCAATTTATACAGTAGAACTTTATAACGAGTGATTATTAATTATTTTGCTCAAGGGCGGCTGTGACCCAGTATACATAGTGTAGCAGTTAGTAGCGCGTAGATTAAATCATAGGGCGAATTTGCAAGAAAGCAGCGTTGTCACGTTGAAAACCTAAAATAATGTTTTTTGGCGGTATGTAATATAAAATCCTGAGCTATCTTACTTTGAAAGCCTACTTTATATGGCCGCCTCCTACTTCTAGACACCTTCTGATGTTTCCTCTTACCCTCAGAGACACATTAACCAATACGTTTGGAGAATTATTAATTTCGGCAATTTTTTCTGAAATCCTTCGTTTAAGATCATTTATATCCTCAATTGGTGTTCGATAAATGGAGTTTTTTATAAAAGGCCACAAGAAGAAATCGCAGGGTGTTAAATCGCAGGAACGAGGTGGCCATATTTGTTGCGTATTTCGGCTTATAACTCTGTTTTCAAAAAGTTCACTTAAAAAATTTAAATTTTCTCTGGTTACATGAGGTGTAGCGCCATCTTGTTGGAAGTAACCTTCCTGCAATTCATCATCGTGAAGCTCATTAATAAATGTTGTCAGAATTTCGATCCGATATCTCTCAGCTGTAATTGTGCCATCAAAGTAAATTGGGCCTACTATTCTTCTAGAACTAATTGCTGCCCACACACCAACTTTTTGAGGATGAAGAGGTCTTTCTACAAAAACATGCGGATTTTGCGTATTCCACATTCGCATATTTTGTGAATTAACATAGCCTGATAAATAAAAATAAGCCTCATCGGTAAAAAATGTTTTTTCAAAAGCACCACTATTTTCTTCTTGAAAATTGTTTAAAAACCATTCACAAAAATTAAGTCTTTGGGGAACGTCATTGGGAAGGAGTTCATGAATAGCCGTAACACGATAAGGGTATAGATGCAGATCCTTTTTCAAAAGTGTTTGACATGTACTGTAGCATGAATCCGTTTGCTGAATTTGTTGAGATAAATGCCTAATAGAAGTTGAAGGATTATTTTCCATAATTTGTTGCGCTTCTTCAATAACCTCATTCGATCGTTTCGTTGGTCTTCCAGTCCCTTTTTTATGTTGAACAGAACCAGTCTGCCGAAATTTATCAATTAGGTATTGTGACCCAGTACGAAAATTATGAAAGGTCACCGCAACATTAGGAAACTCGGTTCGAAATTCATCAAAGCAGTCATGCATAGAGTAATTCCACACACCGCCTATTTTGTTTCCATTTCTAAAAAAACTTTCAACAATAAAAATTTTTTGTGCTTCACTAAACATTTTTACTGTAGAACTTTCAATCCGGCAACAAAGCTTCACCAAAACTTGATACGCTGAAAAATAAAAAAAAAATAAAAAATTAAATCATATCCTGCAAATAGCACTTTATAATAGTCAAAAGACGACTCCCCGGAGAAATATTAGTTAAAGCAATAGTAACCTACCTTCAAATAACTGCAAAAATTACAAAATTTCTCCAATTTTTAAACTTTACAAATACACAAATTCAAATAAGACGTAAATGTCATAAAACAATCATGTCATCTTATCTACGCAGTACGGCCATGATGCTTTTAAAATGCATGGCCTCCCTTGAGCAAAATAATTAAAAATCACTCGGTATATTTTTTAAAAATACAGTAGAACTATGGGCAATGTTGAAGGCACTGAAGTATGGCTTAGACTTTAAATATAATAAGTTCTTTGTAATCCTTTCAGACAGCAAGGGTGCAATGGAAGGAATAGGAATCTTTGTGAATATTGCACTGGATAATCAAATTATTTTTGAAATATTAAAGATATATTTCAACCTAAAAATCAATAACATTAATGTATCTTTAGTTTGGATTAAAGCCCAGGTGGAAATACCAGCAAATGAAAGAGTCGATAAACTAGCTAAAGATGCAAAACAATAATTCTGACTTAAAAGTTCCTCACTTGGATATTGTGAGGAATGCTAAAAAAGAATGTTTTATGATTGGCAAGAATATAAAGATTCCAAGAAGGGTAAATAAAAGAACAGTTCTCGTGACGTGCTGCATGATTTGCAGGTCAAACAGATTATCGACGGTGCTCAATTTGAACATTTACTTTAGATACATAATAATATATTCGCATTTTCAATTTTTCCTCAACATTTCCTTATGTAAGTACTACCCTTATTTACCTTGACGTATTTAAAAAAATGTGTTCTTTCTAATTCTGCAATAAAAAATTGAGGTTTCCATTTAAAAGAAAAACGAAGACGTCATATCTCTTTTTTGATACACCCTGTATATTTTGCTGCAACGTTAAAAACCTCTAAACTGAAAATACAAATCGACAGGTCTAAGCATTTTTCTTACAAACTCCCCTCTTTATTTTTATTGAATTCATTCGCTAGATACTTTTCGAATGCACTGTATAGTTCCAGAAGCGAAATATTAGAAAAAAGTCTAACTAAGAAAAATATTGAGATAAATTTTCCCCAGTATTGCCAGTTTGAAAGTTTTTCCGGAAAGACATATTTTGTAAATGGCAACATCACATTTTTTAAATAAATTTTTAGAATAACGGTTCATATGCTACCGGCCTTTAAATTGTATATACATAATCTATATTGTAAATATTAATAAGTTAATTATTTTAAGCCGCTAATATACTATCAAGAATATTTGACAAAATATATTTTATAAAATTGTAGTCCTTTATAATTATTGTCAACGTATTTCTACCCCAATTTTACTCTTCAAACCAAATGAGTAATAAGAGGCCCTAAAATCAAATAGCTATTCTTGAGACATCAATACGTTAAACAGAAAATAAAGCACTTCAATTTTCATCGAGACAGAGTTGAATTAAGGGTCATTTGTCGTAACCAGCCAACCACAAATTTTATTTTCATCGCGATATTAAAAACAAAATATGGAATAAACCAAAATATTCGGAAACGTTGTGCCTCAGAAAGTCGCTTTATTTCTATTTTTAGCAAATAAAATTAATTGTTTTCACATGGAACGCGGGATAAAGAAGGGCTTCTTTTGAACAACGCGATGGTTTTTAAAGCCAGTTTATTAAAATTGTTATGAATTCAAAATCAAGAACCTAATTAAAAATTCTTTTAAAATTATGCTTAATATAGCTTGTATTTTAATATAGGGTATGTATTTTACGAAGACACCGTCGCTGATCTTACCAAGGGACGAAAACGATTTTGTTTTTCGATTGTGAGTTCAGCAAGCGATTAGGTTTAAAGATATCTATGATCTGACAAACTGACTAAACTCCAACTCTAAGAGTTTTCAGCATACACAGCAAACTAATGGACATAAGCGACACCAAATACATCATTAGGTTCAGTTGCAGGGGCGAGCATTCACAAATGGTATGCAGTGGAATAAGTATAAAAATGTATTGGCCCCCCAAAAAGAAATTTTACTATGCCAACTGTGATTACCACTTAAAGTGAAATAAACTGAAGTTATGAGTCTAAAAATGATATTCCTCTCATTGATCTTATAAATCCTAAAAGAAATTCTGATATAAAACCATCCCACTCGGAAAAACCTTTAGAAAGTGTAGATTCAGCTTCAGTTACCACTCAAAGTAAAATAAATTTAAGTTATGAGTGTGAGGATGATATTCCTCTTATTAATTTAATACATCATTAAAGAAATTCTAATATACAACCAACCAGTTTGAGCAAAATCTTTAGAAAGTGTAGCTTCAAGTTCTGTAGCTAATACGGACAGTGAAACTCAATACCAGACCAAGGTTCAGAAAATCAGCCAAACGGATGGTCAAATTTTTGCTGAGGTTATACTGTCTAAAGTATTACATCAAGAAAACTAACCTAATACTTGTATTGCGTATAATAACAAGGATTTTTCGTTCAGTAAGACGGACAATAGTGATAAGGATCCAACTTATGCAGAATAAATTGCAACTACGAAGTATTTGCTAAATGTGAACGCTGTCAAATATTGTTGTGTTGTAATTACTTTGATAATTATTATAACAACTGTTACTATAACAGATATGAAGACTGAAGATCACATAAGTAATTTTAAGTATGGAAGTCTTCGTGTCCAATGATGATGTTTATTGAAAGGGTAGATAGTTAGAAGAGGACAATAAAAAGGGCTAACAAATCTTTGTTAACGTTTCGCTTCATTGGTTTAAATCTTATTCGAAGCTTGCATTTAAAAAAAGGGGATGAGCAAATTTGACTTTAAAATACGTATAAATCTCATTTTTCGGGAAGGAAAAAAACATTAGGGCTAGTGAGACTTTCTTAAAACATACAACTTTTTATGAAACTCTAATCTAGCCCTTGAATTAGTGTTTTTAATGCAAGGAAAATAAAAAAAATGTCGAAAATAGTGTTTATACGTCACAGGCATTACAGGATGTCTGCCCGTGCGTCGTTACCTGCACATGAGTTAAACCATATGAATCCAATCAAAATTACGAGATTCAAAAAGTCAAAAACAACGTCTAAGTTCTCAAATGTCAAAATTTTTCTGGCTAGCGTTCGGACTTAATAACCAATCAAATATCCATAATTACTTACCGCCAACACAATAGTACGATAAATGGCTCTGAAAAGAACAGTTTATAAGATTAAATTGAATTTCAGGGCACAAAAATGTCTAAAAACAAATTTAAGTTGATAGATGAAAACGATTATTTTTACATCAATGGACAACTCTCCAAATATCTTTGTCCTTGACTAGCACGTTAATTTGAATTCGAGACGTATTGCCTAACCCTGGCGACGCCGACGCTTTATTTACTTTTTATTGGCTTTTGATCATAAATAAAGATGGGGAGTTGTAAATCACTGTTACGACTGTAAGTTGGCCATAGATGGTGAAAAAAAGAAAGTACAGTTGGAAACAAGAATTAGAAAACTTTTGTAATGACTTTTTATGACAAATAAAATGCATAATAGGACACTTACACTTATTGTTTGATGCGACAAATAATAGAGGAAAGGCAGGCAAATATACCTTCCTTTCTTCAAGAGAATCTAACGAGAAACTAGGGCGAACCTCCATTTAGTACCTATTCAGAGGGGATAGCTAATAAGCTTTCAGATTCTATTTATGTCTTTCGTAGGCATGTATCTTGACCTGCTTGCTTCACATCATAATAATATGTAGTCAAATAATTAATACCGTGAGAAAATGTTTTATTACTGTATTATTATTAAAGTGGGTTTTGCATCAATAGACAACTTTTTCAGAGTAGCGCGTTTAAAATTACCATTTTTTTTTTAATCGGCGATTTTCGGCCCACCCTACTGTACAACCGCCTAGCTTGTAATGAATTGTCATTAGCAAGTCCGTAAAGCTGGATTTATAAACTCGAAAAGTTGGCGAGGTTGAGGTTCAGTTGGTGTTGGAAATAGGAGTTCAATTTAAACTAAAGGGAACACTAAGTTCCATTTATACACTAGTTCATGTTGTTCATGTAAAGCTCATGTAAGGTTCGAAAACTTCCCGGGTAGTTCGAGATAACCAATTTTTATGCTCGGAGTTCGGAATATCTAACCTCACAAACTTGATCATAACTTCAACCTCACCAACTTTTCGAGTTTATAAATCCACCTTAAATGAAATGCATGTCAGTCATCTCGGCGTTCGTTTAGCGATTCATGATAAAGGACTTCACCAACAAAAGTTTGTTGGTTGGTTGTTGTACATCCATGGCAATACGGTAAAAGGGTTGCTTTGGTATACTAAATTTTTGTAATGGTGCTGGCTTGTTATGACTTGAGGTTTTTCTGTGTGCGCATGGTTCGCACGCATTAACATATCTCCGTATATCTTCAGTCATATTGGGCCAATAAAAGAATTTTTTAATTTTTAAGTACGTTTTCTCAAAACCCATGTGTCCTGAGAAAGGTAAATCATGATATATACGTAATATGTTTGGAATTAAGTATTTTGGAGCAACTAGTATATCGTTGAAGTACTTATCTTTGGATACTTTATGAAGTAATCCATCTATGTCTATGTAAAAACAATGTTCACTGCCTACTATGATATTTTCCATGATTTTCTGAATCTTCTTGTCGGATTTTTGGAAATGTTTGATCTTGTCTCGACTCCAAATAGGATCACAATCTTCTTCAGCAGTAATTATTACTCTTATGGGCTTGATACGTGATAAAGCATCAACGTTGGTATGTTTCTTTCCACTTTTGTAATCAATTTTAAACGAATATTCTGATAGTGCTAATGACCATCGCATAAGGCGGTTACTAGGATCCTTTACATTCATTAGCCATTTTAATGGTTGATGGTCGGTATAAACTACAAATTCCTGTCCCCATTGATAATTTCTAAATTGTTTTATTCCCCATAGTAACGCATTCTCGCTCTGTAGTGTAGTAATTTTTCTCGGCTTTATTAAGCTGTCGACTAGCATATCCAATAGGAAATTCTTGGCCATCATAGACTTGATGTAATACGGCGCCAATAGCATATCCAGAGGCGTCCGTCGATAAATAAAATTGTTTTTTTGGATCTGGGTATTTCAAAATAGGCTCTGTCATAAGACAATTTTTCAAATAGTTGAATGCTACTTCACAACTTTCATTCCATATGAAATTCACGTTTTTCTTCGTTAAATTCGTAAGAGCTGCAGAATATTGGGAAAAGTTTGGTATAAACTTTCTGTAGTATCCTACTAATCCCAAAAATGATCTCGTTTCTATAACTGTTGTTGGTATTGGATAATTCTTCACAACTTCAATTTTCTTTGGACAAGGCTTGACTCCATCTTTTGAAATGATGAATCCTAAATACGGGGTTTCGCTTTTCATGAAAACGCATTTTTCCTGATTAAGTATAAGTCCAGCACTTCGAATTCTATCAAAAACTTCACGTAGTTTTGCAATATGTTTGTCAATGTTATTTTCTGAAAATACTATTATGTCGTCTAGATAGACATAACAGTGGGAGCCAGTCAAGTTTGACAAAACAAACATCATTAATCGTTGCCAGGTTGATGGTGAATTAACTAGACCAAAAGGCATTCTGTTACACTCGTAATGACGCCATGGAACAGAAAAGGCAGTATTTTCTCTATCTTTTGGGTCTACTTCGACTTGCCAATAGCCTTTTGTCATATCTAGCGTGGAAAATATTTCTGTGCCTCCTAAGGCATCAATACTATCCTGGATATTAGGAATTGGAAAATAATCTGGTTTCGTTACTTTATTAAGGGCTCTGAAATCAATACAAAATCTGTATTTCTTTGTTCCATCCGGACCACTAGGATTACAGGTGCGCTCCAGGGAGATACAGAGGGTCTAATTCAACATATCTTCGATTTGGTTCTTCATTACTTCTCGTTGTGCATACGGTATCCTATAGGGTGCTTTTATGATCGGCGCGTGATCGTCTGTGTCGATTTTGTGAGTAACTAAATTCGTCGCTACTAATGGCTTATTTTTCCCAGTAAATGTGTCGCCGTAACTTTCTAGAAATCGTAACATTTTTTTCTTCTCTGGATCTTGCAAATGGGCTAATACATTACCAAAATGTACACTATGTCCACTATTTGGACTTATATTTATTCTCCCTAAGACAGGTATATAGAGATAATCTGTCTTCTCTTCCCATAATTATTGTGTTCCAAATAGTGTTCATTTTCTTTACAACGCTTAGATTAGCAAATTGACCTTTTTGCCCCTTGGTAAGATGAACAATGAACAGGGACACCATCGTCACGGGCGCATGGAAGCATTTGATATGAACTTTTTTCATATTTTTTTATACAGAATCATACCTTAAAATTCGTAATTGTCGTTTCCGGACACCCTATCTACAATTTTTGATTATGCCATATTATTTTGGTTTTTACCAAAAAAATAAAAGAGATTTAAAGGAATCATATGAACTAAGTTTTTTAAAAATACTTACTAATTATTAACACTTAACTACTTTCCATACCAACCACAAATCGTTTTATTTCACGTAACATATAAAAAAGTAAAGCTTTGGTCCAGTCCATCCCTGTCCATTTCTTCGGTTGAACATTCGCGAAGACAATACGCAGCATGTCTCGCTCCCGATGAACGCACGGAACATATTATTAGTGGCCACCCCTGTCGAAAGGTGCGCGGAAGTCCTTTATTCCCGACAGGACTTCAATGGGAACACGATCAGATCAGAAATCAGAACTGCATATTCGCGTTATTCTTTTCTTCGGTTGCGGCAATTCGACAAAAGTTGCGCTGTCTGGGGTGGAAACTACTCATTATGTCTAACGAACTTTTTAACTTCTGTTGTTGCGAAGAAACGCTGTCAATGGCTTTTATTTAATGGCTTCAACGATATTCCGTGATGCTGTCATCATTCTTTAGTAGATACAGGGGATGTGTGTATGATTTTTCAATCGAATGCCAACAAAGAAATAAATGTGTCTCTAAACAATGAACTTCTCTTCTCTAATTTGAAACAATAGTTGTTCTTGTTAGTAAGTTGGTTTTATCTTTGTCCCATTATCTTCCTCATGTACCATCACATGATTACATTGCTTGACAAACATACGATACAACTACTGGATTCCTTTCTAATAACAGTACAGGGTGTTCGCGTATATTTTGCCCAATAGATATCTCCATTATTATTGGTTTTAGAGAAATGGTTAAATTAGCAAAGTTATAGCGTTTTCACCAAACCTTAAGAAAATGAAATGAACGAAAACAACTAAGTATCGGAAGTGACAGTTTTTTGATAAGTGACAGTTTCTTCAAATGGAATACCCCCTATTTTTTAATTTTGTCCGTTAAAGAAATTTATCCTCTTTTCAAATATATAGTAGTTAATTACGGGTAAACAGAAAAACAGGAGTTCTACTGGTAAATTTCCACTGTATTACATCAAATAAATTGACGTGTTTCGCTACACAGTAGCTTCTTCAGAATAAAGTGTGTGAAACTTCACACACTTTATTATTTATTCACTGTATTACATCAAATAAATTGACATGTTTCGCTACACAGTAGCTTCTTCAGAATAAAGTGTGTGAAACTTCACACACTTTATTCTGAAGAAGCTAATGTGTAGCGAAACATGTCAATTTATTTGATGTAATACAGTGGAAATTTACCAGTAAAACTCCTGTTTTTCTGTTTACCCGTAATTAATTATGGATCTTCACCAAGTATCGGCTGATTCGATCAAGTTATATAGTAGTTATTGGGGTTGTTTTTTACCGTTTTGGAATTATACAAAAATGTAATAGAATTATCATTATCCTCACTAAAGTTTTGTAAATGGCTCATGTTACTTGTAGCAATAATTATACCTGTCACCTTGACTAAATTGCTCAGGGTCTAAATGGGATACTCTGAAGAGCAAAAGTTAGAAATTCTTAAAATATAATAATTATATATTATATATCAAATTATGTGGACAAAACAAGCGAGAAGCGCAACGCGAATTCAGAAGGCGACATTCACATTTAGTAATTCCTAGCGAAAAGACTTTCCGAAATGTGTTTCGTCAACTTTCTGATCGAGAAACATTACTAAGAAGGAAAAGGCATTGTCGGATACTTGAGGATGAAAAACTTGCTGTTCTTCCATATTTTTATTGTTTTTATATTCGCCTCGTTTTATTTAGAAGCTTAATTTCTTTCCAGAAAATCCACAAAATTTGATAAGGGACTGTGCAAGATATCTTGGCGAATGTTGCACAGTAGTTTTCAAGATTCTGAAACGGCATTAATTCCACGACTTTAAATTCAAAAAAGTTCAAAAATTAACAGACGAACAGAAGCAAAGACGTTTGGAGTTTTTCCGTCACATGACAAGCATCTTTAACAATAACGCCAATTTGTTTGAAAACATTATATGGATCGATAAATCTTCTTTTAATACGGCTTCAGCTCCAAATACCAAAAACACACACTTCTGGGCCTCGCAGAATCCGTATCTTACAGTTGAAGTGACACGTTCTAGGTGGGTATCAGTAAATGTGTGGTGCGGCATAGTACAAAACAGAATCATAGGTCCAATTTTCATTGATGGATCTTTAAATGAAGTTGGATATCGTGAAATGCTTGCACATGAAATAGAGGGTATTCTTGAAATTTTTCCTCTAAACGCCGCAAGAAATTTTATATGGCAGCAAGATGGTGCTCCATGTCATAGTGTTCTTCCAGTTAGAGAATACCTCAATAAGAATTGTGACATTTGGATTGGTCGTGGAGGGACACACACGAATGGCCTCCCAATAGTCCCCACTTAATACCATTAGGCACATTTCTTTGGGGCTACCTCAAAGACAAGATATCTGCATCCAGACCAAAAAGTGTTGCCGATTTGCAGGAACAAATCCAAATTGAAATTGACTTTCTCAACTTCGGTAGGCCAGATATGATTGCTAATGCAATTGAAAAACTAAAAGAGGGTTACCAATCCTGCATTTTAATGAACGGTGACCATTTTGAGCAATTATAAATATAATATATATGTTGTGTTATGTTTTATTACGATCCAAAACTGTAAAGAAACCCCAACAACCACTAATATATTTAAGAAGAGGATACCATTCTTTAACTGATACAATGAAAAATTCCATTTGAAAAAACTGTCAGTTCGAATACTCAGTTGTTGTTCATTTCATTTTCTGAAGGTTCGTTGAAAATGCTATAACTTTGCTGATTTAACAATTTCTGTAAAACCAATAATAATGGAGATATCTATTGGGCAAGATATACGCGAACACCCTATACATAGATAAAAAGGATATGTTAATATAATCCAAAACCAATTAAAAATAATACCGCCATACCTTTCGATTTTTTGAAATTAATATTTTCTTGATAAAGTTCAGCTATGTCCTTGCCAGCAATCAGCTTAGCGGAAAGACAACTTAACTTAAACTGAACTGATACTTAGAAATAGGAGAATAAATGAGAGACTAATGAACAACATAGCATCTTCTCTCCGAAAGAGAAATAATCCTGGAAGCGGAGAGTGAGACAATAGCCCTGGATATAAATAGTAGAGTCCACCAGGGTTCAGAATTGGGCCAAAGACAACTCTCTACAATGGCCTATTACTCCTAGATCAGCCAGTAGGAGTTAAACTTATAGGTTTTGCAGACAACATTACAATGATAGTGGTAGCTAAGAGGGAGGAAACATTAATAAACATTGCCAATACAGGATTACAAAGGATTTTCAGCTAGATGATTGAGCAAACGCTGTACCTTAGCCTCTCAAAAAACGGAATTCATTATACTCACGAAGAAGAGATAGAGACACTAAGATTTAAAGTAACGGGAACAACTGCCTCGTCTATCGAACATTTTGGAGTGCACCTCGGCGCCAAACTAACCTTTAGCGAACATCGTAACGACACAATTAATCAAACAAGGAAGACCATGAAAGCCCTGAGTGCATTCATGCCGAACATAGGAGGTTCAAGACTATGCCTCATTAGAGTCTGCAGCGCCTACAAAAAAATCTCAACTGAAGCAGTCGCAGTCATCGCCGGGATACCACCTATACACCTATTGGTGAAAGTGGAGGAAGTGAAAGGAGAGTACTGCAGAATACAACAACGTTCCAAAAAAAGACGCCAGAAGTTACCTGATGAATGAATGGCAGCGAAATTGGGACAACACCGCAAAGGACAGATGTACTTACTCCCTTATCCCATAGATAGAACCGTGGGTAAAAAGGAAGCAGGGGAGGTTGACTATTACTTGACCAGGCATTATCTGCTTTAGGAAATACCTTTACGACAGAAGAAGAGCGGCAACTCCAGCTTCTCTATGCAGCCCACACTTTGTTAGAGTGTAGACAGTGGGAAGAGAACAAAATAATCTTCTAAAGAGCTAGAGGAATGGACTTTAATCCCATCAATATGATGAGCCAGTTGTTGATATCCGAAGGAACGTGGAAATATGCATGTAGGACATTCCATGATATACTAGAAACCAAAGAGATCCAAGACAAAATGCTAGCGTGAGTAAGAGTAGCGAGGGCTCCGTATACGTAATAGAGAGGGAATGGTTTTAGATCATGAGACAGACACTACCTGGGTTAACATGATCATCTCGGGCGTTTAGATAGAGATTACATAATCCTCTCTAAAAAAAGAAGGTGAACTCTTGGCAATGTTTGGCTAACTCATTACACGCTTCCAAAAGTTCAAAACAAACTTGGACCGCTTACTACGTAGATATACCGCTCGCACAGCACCTTAAAGGATTCTTTCTGCAGTGGGTATGCCTAATAAATAAATAAGTGCCTGCGATAGTAAAATGATAATACCTCACCCATCGATGTTTTAGAATATATTATAGCAATATAAAATGTTAGAAGTGATAAACAGGTAGAAGAATCAACCGTCCTTAACCCCTTGTACTACCAACAAGTCTTTATCATTTCATTGCTAAATTTCACACACATAAAATAACTATCTATACATACCCTGCCATCCCTCTTTAAAATCCGATTTTTTACTTCCTCTCTTTGATATTTAAATTATATTTGTCATGCATAGATGCCATAAAGTCAACCATTCAAATCTACATTTTTTAAGGATTTTTTTTGTAAGTAATTTGATAGTTTAATCTTCCGGTTAAAGTTTAAGTTGAATATGCATTAAAATGAGAATAAGTATTATTTGCACATCAAAAATGGAAAAATGGTCCACGCTGTCATTATTCTGCTCGATGCGAATCAACTAACCGCCTAGAAATCGGGAAACACTTTAATAAACATTGAAAAAATTCGAAATTATGAAAGATATTACAGAGTGATAGAAAACAAAGGAAGCAACGTAAATAATACAAGATGACGTATTTAGACGAACTATACTTTGACAAAATAACTTTCGTGGCCCACAATAATCATGATCAGTGACGTAGTCCAGACTCTAGGGGAGGAAGAGGCAAACATATTTATCGGTCGCCACTTTTTGAAGACACACAGATCTGTTGTTATTCCTACATCGTAAGATAAGAAAAAAATGCGTCCGTGGAATCGATCTCGCTTGTCTTGAAATTCTAAAGCTTTGGTTTTTACAAAAATTAAATATTATTATGTTAATCAGTCTTCAGCTTTGAAAATGACACCTGTCAAAATATTGGGCTCACGAATAGGGTTTGAATTTATAAGTTTTTATTTTTCATCTATCAATTATTTACTTATAATACTCTAGAATCGGTTGCTATAAACATCATCATAATATGATAGGAAATATTAGCGGGCGATAAAACTCATAATGCCCGGTGATTTTTGTAGTGCTCGGTAATTATTATTAAAGAAAATATTGAACAAAATTTGTATTTATTTTTAACAATTTTTTTACATAATATTATTCTGTTTTTCCTATGTTAAATGTACAATTTTTGAATTTACCTGAGATAGAAGCTGGAGCAACTATGAAATTTTGCGACTCGATTGCTGAGTTTCTCGATGTGCATGCGGATTCCTGCTCCATTTCAACATTAATTAACATATTTTCTTTTTTGGTAACAGAGCTAGCTATCGTTTTTGCTATTCGGTTTTTCGACGTGATGCTTTTCTCTATATAACCCTACACTACGTTAGTACTCTTCCACTTTTCGTGTAGCTTAAGGGTTGCAAGGGAAGCACCACCCTCGATAAGAAGTGTGGACGAGGTCCGACGTAGGCAATGTCCTGTATATTCCTTGGCATTTTCTAAATAAAGAAATCTTGCTATGAATGAAGGAACACGTCCTAGTGTATTTTTACCCACAGGCATAGCTATGCATTTACCATTTCGGTATGAAAGGAAAAATCTGCGTTCCTTATTTACTTTTGTCCTTAATGCAAGGTACTGTCTAACCAATTTTAAGGCATCTGTTTGGTCTCCTTCGATTATAGTAAAACTTTTTGGCGTAGCAGTTTTAGTTTCTGGTACCTTGAGAAGCATAACAGGCCACTTATCCTCAGTATCATCAATTGTCATTTTCACCATCTCATCTCGTCTTAGGCCGCCAAAAACTCCCATTATGAGTACCACTTTATGCAGCAGGAAGGGATCATTCAGCGCATTTTTGATAAAAGTTGAAACTTGTTCACCTTCCAAAACTTTTGACTTTTTAGGAAGATATCCCTTTAATTTTACCTTTTAGAAATGCCATTAATTGACAATATCTTGAAATAATAATGTTTTCCTTTACTATAAGTTCAGACTTCACCTGGGAATATTTTGTCCAAAGGCTATTTGGGGTATATTTTTCCGACTAAAATAAAGTAAAAATAATTAAAAATTGTTATTACCAATGAGAAAAAGGGTTACATAACAATTCCTAAAACTAAGCCATCATTAGTAATCATTACTGTTTCAGTAATCACCGTATTTTGGTTTTTTATTTTCAATTGTACAAAATGTTCATACTTCTTCTCGTCCAGGGCTTCAGACTTTGCCGGTAATAAGTTTTTCTTAGCTTGCTCAGCATTTTCTAAAATAGTTTGTGGAATTTCCATATTTTCCTTTATAAAACGTAAAAGACGCTTAGAATGAACAACCCTTAGCAACCGTCAAACTTATTCTATGACAACCGATCAAAGCTCACTTAATACTAAAAATTGGTGAAAATAGTTAAAAAATAATGCGTGACTTTTACTATTTATATTTTAAAATTAATGGAAAATAAAGTATTGTATACACCACAGGCGTTACTAGACTATGATGTACATCTAGCATCTAGCCCTTGGGCTAGTTGCTTTCGCATTTCGGGCGAAAGAGAAGGATTACAGTAAACACTTACTAGTTAAAGAAATGTAAAGGTAATGAAAGAAAGGAATCCATACAACAAACAATTGCTTATAACAAGTCTTTAAAATGTATATCCTCTTTTTAAAACCTTCAGCAAAATTTTTGCTGGGTTCCTTCATATCATCCGGTTTTATTGGAGCTGTGTTATAAACGATTCGTTTTACGTACTCCCATAATAAGAAATCGGGTGAAGTCATGTCGGGTCATCTTGGCGGCCAATTCTGAGGTTCATTTCTTCCAATTCATCGATTTTGAAATTAGACGTTAAAAATTTACGTACCCTATGATAGAAATGTGCGGCTGCTCCATCCATTTGAAGCCACATTGTTTCTCTTATGGCTATGGGAATGTCTTGTAATAATACTGGCAATTGATTTATCAAAAATCTAAAAACATTGCTCCATTTAAATGGTTTTCGAAAAGTAAGGGCCGAAAAAATATCGACCCATTATTCCGCCCAAACATTCACTGACCATCTGTGTTGATTATCAACTATTCTAAATTGATCCGGATTGTAATCAGAATAATAATGAAAATTATGTCTATTTACGGATCCATTGTTGTGAAACGGGAATTCATCACTAAATAAAACAAAATTAAAAGAGTTTTTTGTGACATTGTGACTTAACAATACATATGGTTTATTTGGTATTTATTTTGTCAAAAGAAAATAAAAATGTAACGAAGCAAAACAAAACACAACAAAAAGGTGGTTTAACGTGGCAAATGCTGGAAATGTCCTCCACCCTCTACTTGGCATGCTCCCAGACGATGGTAAAATCGGTCGACGGAATCTCGAATGGCTTCAGCCGGTATGTTATGTGTCTCCAATCTAATTTTGTCTTTCAAATCTTCAATATTACTGGGCCTATTTTGGTAAACTTTTTCTTTTAAATATCTCCAAAGAAAGGAGGCGTTAAGTCTGGGGACCTCGGTGGCCATTCAATGGTAGCACGTCGTCCAATCCAGCGACATGGAAATATCTGATCTAAATATCTTCTCACATTGACACCAAAATGCGGGGGAGCACCACCTTGCTGAAACCAAATTGTTTCATTAGGTATATCTGGATCTACTTTGTTGGGAAAAATTACAGCTAGAACAGGCCTCAACTCGAAGGTTAAGAAATCCAGGTACCGTTCAGCTGTGAGGTTTCCTTCCAAAAAAAATGGCCCTAAAAATTCGGTTATTAATGATACCTGCCCATACACTTACTTTCTGGGGCCGCTGAGTATGCACTGCAAATATCCATCGTGGATTTTCTTGACTCCAGAAACGATAATTATGTCTGTTAACCACCCCGTTTATATAGAAAGTAGCTTCATCCGAAAATAACATGTTCTGTGGAAACCTATTATTCTCGTCACACCGTCTCATCATTTCTTTGCAAAATTGCAAACGCCTATCATAGTCATCTTCTAAAAGCTCTTGAACAAGACATTCTTTATAAGGGTGGTATTTTTCTGCTTTTAGAAATCTTCCAATAGCACCTCGAGATGTATCATGATTTTGAGCCAATGAAACTGTTGAAACATGCGGATTATCCTGCAGAGATAAAATGCAATATCCAATTTTTAATCGTCGCCTCAAACACGTGGCCGTTCATTCCTAGGAAAGTCCTTTACTGTGCCATGTTTATCAAATTTGTGGAATATTTTACTAACAGTGCCCTGTGAAATTTGATTATCTGAATATTTAGCATTAAATAAAGTGCACACTTCACTTTGACTTCTTATTTTATCTCCACATCCGAACAATATCAAGACTTCAATACGCTGCCTTTCCGACAAAACCATTTTTGTTTAGAAAATTGTAAAATAATACTTCGGAAATACCTAAATTAATTTTACAAGTTCATAATGTCACAAAATGTCAGAACGTGAAACAATGAACATTTCTTACCTTGAAAGGTAAAAAAAAACATCAATGATTTTTCATTTCCGCTTATTTAAATAGGGATTTTTTTTTAACTTTTAACCTCGCCATTTTGAAATAGCTTGACAGAATCGCGCCAAAATTTATGAGAATACTTTACGAGATATTATGTATCACAAGCTGTATGTTTCCATTTAAAAAAAAAGATCGATGTCGGCATATCTTTGACAAATGTCTATAAAAAAAACAAACGAATAACACACAAAGTCTGCTCCACTAATTTAATAAAATAAAATTTATATTATATGCCCATACATGTTTCGAAGGCATAAACCTTCATCCTCAGTGGGTTAATATTAAGATGTAAGTATATTATGAAGAGACCAATGACATTGTTAAATTATTAAAACTTATGTTGCAGAAAATTTTTTTAATTTTTATAAGAATTCATATGTAACGTGAATTAATTTAATAATACATTATAACTAATAAAAGGTTTTGTTTAATTAATATGAAGATTAAATTTATTTTTATTTTATTTTGAACTTATTGTAAAAGCCAACTTTTACTGGGAAATTAAAATTAAAAACAAAATAGGGTACGACCATCATGGTGAAGTCATACCAAAATGCCAATACCAAAAAAAAATAAAATAAAATATCACTCCACTGTGTGAGATGGACTACTTCCATAAAAAACAAAAGAATAACGTCAAAATGTGAGCATATATAAAACTAAATTGACGTGTCCGAGCATTTTCCCCAAAAGTTACAGGTTAAGGCTATATTAATTTTATTCCGGGCTTCTGGGCAGCCCTGTATTTACACCGAAACAAAACATATAAGACTTCCCCAAATCCCTTATAAATCACGACTAAACCACAATTACCCAAACAAAAACCACCTCTACACGGCACAAAAGCCAAAAAGCTCATTAAAAATGCTCCGGTCGGTGCACAAGAGAACATATTCTTTAAACAGCGAGGTAGCACAATCCATCCTATATACCTACAAAACGTCACATCTCTCGGATCTCTGAGATAACACAAGCGAGAGGGGAGAGCGCGGAAGCTGCTGGCTATCCCTAGGGATTCTACACAGGCTCCGCCTTCGTGCCCCTCCCTAGGCTCCGCCTTTTATCCCGGATTGTCCCTGAATCTTTAGTGTCTCTAGTGATCTCTCAGTATGGGCTCAAAGCTCGTTCCGTACTCTGTCATTTGTCACGTGATCTTGCTATTTTGAATTTGAGGACGTCTTCGGTGATTTATTATGAATGTGTAGTTGTAGTAGTATTAAAATTTGTTTATTGAAATGATAACTGCTTGACAATCTGGAGTGGAAACAGTGTTGTGGACGATACAGATAATATACCTTTTTGTTACTTGCTAGGTGTCATTTGGCCATAATCCTTCCAAAAAGATAGTGACATTATTGAGTTTATAATTCGCAATTTATAACAAGAAACGCCGGCGCCCCAGCTTCATTTATGTAAATAGGTATCTATAGATTTTTGTGAATTTGTGTTGTAGAACTGGAATTGAGTTATGACAGGTATGTCCATTGTCCATTATTTATGTAAACTAAATTATTTTGAGCAAGTTTGGCGGGTAGTTGCCGACGTTTGGAAGTTTATAAATCATATATCAAGTATAATTGGGGTAAATTTAAAGAAACAGTCCATTCTCAAAGTGGAATTGAAATTATAGGGAAAGGAAAGAAAGTCAAAAAGTCCTTTTCCACTAATTTAATAAAAGAACAATCAAAGACTCAACTTTTTCATATTATTAAATATGTTTCGTTTCGAAGGTAGTGACCTTCATCCTCAGGAGAAATGTTGCTGCTAGTATTAGCAGTAGAGAAGAATTTTGGTGGAAGGTGACGTTAATGGAGCTTTAAAATTTGTAAAATGTATTAAGCAGTGAACGAAACTTGATGAAAGCAATTAGCATACCGAATCGTTAAATAAAATTTAGTCCAAATTTATTTGTACAAGGTCTGTCACTCTTAGTAGCTTATGAAGGAAAATGAGGTTCTTCCAATGAAGGTTTTTATAAAGGGATGTATAAAGAGGGTTTGTGGAACATTCTAATTCATATCATCATATTTGTTTAATAAAACAAAAGAAAGATTTTGTTAGAATTTAAGTACGATTTCCATTTTGTTAAAGTCACATTGATAAAGATTAAAAAAAAAAGGATTTCTTTTCTCAAAATTTTGGAGTACTGGAGACCTAAGGCTCAGTAACCCGTAATTAAGTTGGCCCCATTTTGTAGAGAAATTAATAAAAAATAAAATTTGTTAGGAACATAAAATCTTTGATTTTAGGTATATACCCTCATGTAAAAATAGGGAGACAAACACAATTAAAAAGGAAGACCACAAACGTGTTCTGTGTCAAGTGATAGTCTTGACACTTGACATGTAACGGGTTACTGAGCCTTAGGTCTTCAGTACTCCAAAATTTTGAGAAAAGAAATCCTTTTTTTTTTAAACCTTTATTAATGTGACTTCAACAAAGTGGAAATCGTACTTAAATTCTAACAAAATCTTTCTTCCATTCTATTAAACACATATGATGATATGAATTAGAATGTTCCACAAACCCTCTTTATATAATAATATATCCCTTCATAAAAACCTTCATAGGAAGAACCTCATTTTCCTTCATAAGCTACTAAGGGTGACAGACCTTGTACAAATAAATTTAAACTAAATTTTATCTAACGTTTAAGAATGCTGATTGTTTTCGTTCACTGCTTAATACATTTTACAAATTTTAAAGCTACATCAACGTCACCTTCCACCAAAATTTTTCTCTACTGCTAATACTAACAGCAACAGTTCTTTTGTCTCCTGAGGATGAAGGTCACTATCTTCGAAACATGTTGTTTGATAAAGTTGGATGAAAGAGATGCATCTGCAGTTCCACTGCATTAATTAGTTTTTTCTATTACTATACCTATTTCCATTAGGATCTACTTTAAATATGAATTAGTTTCATGACGACTATACAGGGTGATAAATGACCTAGGCACATTTATTTTTGCCGCCCACTCCTTTTAGGAATCAATTGAAAACTAAAATTTGCATGACAGCTTATTTATTTGAAAAAGAAACTTGCAGAAAGAAAATATTTCTTATGATGAAAATGAACAAAACAAACGTTCTAATTATCGTTATTAAAGGTAGCCAATACATAATAAATATGTACAGGGTGTTTCCTCAAATTTTGACAGCTTCTAGCGACTTTATCATTACAGATAGAAAAAAATTGTTGAGATAAAAATTGTAGGGTATCATCCAAATCGTCCGAACTTGCTACTTAAAGAAACAATTAAGCATAACTGGTGAACTTTTTGACTTATTGTATACTTTTTTTTTTAATGGAACACCCCATATATTATGTGTTTATTAAATAGCGCTTAAAATTCTCTTCTTAAAAATATATAAACTGCCTTCATCCACTGTTGAAATATCCGCTATTAAAAAATTAAAATATTACTAATTTACCATATTTATGAAATAAATCACAGTAACCATTGGAAAAGAAGTTATCAAATGACATTACTGGCGACATGCGACATGGAACATTTAGTTGTCAATTCGTTTTTAAATTTTGATAATATTAAGTCGCAAAATGGGTTATACTGAATAGGAAAAGAGGGAAATTATTTATTTCTTTTATAAGAATTATAAAAATGCCAGTGCAGCACAAGGCGATTATCGAGTTCTTCACCCAGGTATGCCGGTCCCGTCAAGAGGTACTTTCTATAACATAGAAAGACATTTTAGGATTCACAAAAATTTGCAAAGGAAAAAAAGATTTGTGAAGATAAGTGAGTGAGAATTTCTTGATGATTAGATAGAAAATTATTTGGAAAATTTGCCTGTTCGTCAGTATAATGACATAACTTGGCATCAAGATGGAGCGCCACCCCATAATGTTTTGGTTGTCCGCAATTTTCTCGTCAATCGATATCACTTACGTGAAAAACACAGTTTATAAAGAACGAAGCGCATCGTTGGAGGAGTTAAAAATTAAAATTAAAGATTGCATAAATAATTTAGTCGAGGAGAAGCCGCATTTTTTTATGAATGCTATTGATAAAATAGAAGGTGATTACACAAAGTGCCTAAATAATAATGGCGGGCATATAGAAAATTTGTAAAAACTTTATATTGTTAATGATAAATTAAATTTTTTATTATTTTTGGTACTGTGATATAATATTTCATATAGTAAATTAGTAATATTTTGATTTTTTAATAGCGGATATTTCAACAATGGATAAAGTAATTATAGGCAACTTATATATTTTTAAAAAGAGAATTTTAAGGGCTATCCAATAAACACATAATACACTGCTCAAAAAAATTAAAGGAACACTTTTGGATAACCCTGTAACTTATTAAGTGATAGTTATATACAGATGAACATTTATATTCTGAAAGACACATACTTTCTTCTCATAAATCGATTAATAGAACTTAAAACTAATCCTTTATTCGTGAACTAAGATTAACAATTATAAAAAAAGTGCGAATAACAAAATGAAAAGAAAAAATTTTTTAAAGGCAATGTTCCGCTATCTGAAAACCAATGTGTTTTAGTATCGCGTATGCCCTCCAGCAGCACGAATTACTTCTTGGCATCTTCTTGGCATACTTCTCACGAGCCTTCGAATGTCTTCCTGTGGTATACTGTCCCACTCTTCGACTAGGGCTTCTGTTAGTTGCTGAAGGGTTTGAGGTGGATTTGGACGACGTCGAATACGTCTGTCCAATATATCCCATAAGTGTTCAATTGGATTAAGGTCAGGGCTTATCGCTGGCCAATCCATTTTACGAATTTCATGCTCGTTAAGAAAATCTATAGAAATCGCAGCAGTATGAGGCCTTGCATTATCCTGCATGAAAAGAAAATCAGGACCTATACCATATGCTGCAGGAATAACGTGATCTGACAGAATGATGTCAATATATCTTGCAGCTGTAAGACTTCCTGGTATCACTACAAGATCGGTTTTTTCCTCCAAACTTATTCCACCCCAGACCATTACCGAACCATCTCCAAATCTGGATACCTCTGGTACAGTAGCAGCGGAGTATCGTTCATTGGGACGTCTGTATACACGCACCCGACCATCACAACGAGTGAGACGAAATCTTGATTCGTCTGTAAAAAGTACTGGTTTCCATTGTCGAAGTTGCCATCCCAAATGATCACGAGCAAAGTTTAATCGCATAGTTTTATGATGTCGAGTTAAAACAGGTTTTCGTACCGGTCTTCTAGGTTTTAAATCTGCTTCTCGTAACCTGTTTCTGACAGTCTGGTCAGAAATGGTTACCTGATGAGCCATCAAAAGTCTACTTTGAAGGTCCTTTGCTGTCGCTATTCGTTTTCGCAAAGAAGAAACTACTAAATATCGGTCCTGAATTTGTGTAGTTTTTCGCTTTCGACCTTGTCCGGTTCGTCTTTTATATCGTCCAGTCTCTCTATAGCGATCATACACACGTTTGATGACTGACGGACTGCGATTAACATTTCTTGCTACTTGTCGAATTTTTACACCATTTTCAATTAAAGCTATGGCACAAGCGACTTCTATCTCGCTAAGATCTCTCATTTTGACAGATAATGAATTCAACAACTACAAACTGTCATGCCGTTGCCCGGTGAAGCTCTCTAAGCCTGCCTCAACATAAAACCTAAATGTGAATATTTTCATAATCACTTTATTTTTTTACTTGCTGCGGAAAATTAAACTTATCTCGAATAAATGAGCATAATCACGTTTATTTTTTAACACATCACTAAAATAAGATGCAAATCGATTATGAAAATATAAGTTTCATTTGTTAATAACAGCAAGCCAAGAAGTTATAGGGTTATCCAAAAGTGTTCCTTTAATTTTTTTGAGCAGTGTATATAAGGTGTTCCATTAAAAAATGTATACAATAAGTCAAAAATGTCACGAGTGATGCTTAATTGTTTCTTCAAGTAGTAAATTCGACTGTTCGGATGATACCCTACAATTTTTATCTGAACAATTTTTTTCTATCTGGAATAATAAAGTCGCTAGAAGCTGTAAAAATTTGAGGAAACACCCTGTACAAGTATTATAATATAATGCAATAAAAATAAATAATATATTTTTTCTACTACTAACTTTAAAAATCGCCATTATGAGAAGTCAAATTTCTCTACCCAGGGAAATAACGATAGTAAATAATTACCTAGGTAAATAATGAAAAACTTTCGGTGTAATGAAGTTAAGTTACACACGATTTTAGCAGTCTTACTCACCGTTTCTTTAACAAATTATTGGTTTTGAGTCTTAAGTAACCATTTTAAATGAAGAAATTCCGGAAAATAGTATCAAATTTTTAATGAAACAGGAATTTTCATCATAAATTGGAAGATATTTTAAAAGGAAACAGTTATATTCATAAACGTCAACGTGGCAACAAATTAAAATCGCATTTCTAGAGTTTTAATTTTTCCAGGCTACTTTATTTTCTAAAATTTTAACAATTAGGCAGAATAGCTATTTTAAGGATCTATACGAATTAAACATGTAATATTTTAGTATTAGTAAAAGAAAAATTTCTATATATACCTCAGTCGCGCCTCATGATATGAAACGCTCGCCATGTAATTGCTCACTTTTCAGCCTAGGTATATTTACAACCATATTATGTAATATTTACATTCCTTGTTTTTTAAAAGTTGAAAAATGCCACTTTCTTTTACGTTTTTAATAAAGTTTACTTTCTTCCCATGGGCTGGAAGTGAATAAAAATTTAATTAAAAAAAAATTGTTTACACTTTGGTTACTGCATGTATAGCATTTTTCCATGTTAGACTTTATTCTAATGAAATGCTGTTTTATTTACGACCTTTTTAATAGGAAACTTTTTCAAATAAGGAAACTATATTATCTACCAACATTAAATTCTATTAGAAAATTTAAAATTGCAAAGTAAAATAACAAATCAAAATTTATTAAAATTAATAGTTAAATTTGACTTATTCTCTGTCTTTGAAGATATGTTAGTTGCTTTTGCAAATGGACATCAAATAAAAAATCCATCATTTATAATAGTCTCCTGGACAAATTGGTTAAGGCTTTTGCGGCCAGTTGATGAACTGTTGTAGTCCTGATTCGGGTCTAAAGGCCGTCGTCGGTTGGAATTGCTTCCTAACGTTTCGCTAGCACGAGTGGCGAGCTTCTCCAGAGGTCCTTCCATCTCCGGTGCTGGAAGTAGACTGACTGCTTGCGCTGATTGGAGAGTTCGTCTCTGTCTAAGGAATGCTGGTAGGATGTTGGTGTCCCGGCAGCGGCACAGAAAAGCTAAAGTGGCGAGTAGATGTGCCTTCTGCTTCCTTACTTTGTCCAGTCGTTGATACTGCTTACACGTCTCCTCCCCGTAGAGGCGTCTGACAAATTGGTTAAGTCTTTCGCGGCCAGTTGATGAACCAGTGTTGCCTCTCCTACCGATTTTTCGGTAGATCTACCGATTTTCACCTCAATTTACCGATCTACCGAAAGCACATTGAATTATACCTAATTTTACGATTTAAGTTGTTGTCAACATGTCATTGTCAACTTGGTTGAGTATACTAGAGTCTACTAGAGACTAGAGAACAAGAGAACGCCCTAGTCCTATTAGAACACACGAGATGGCTAAACATTAACTACACTTTTCAATTTAAACTTGTTTCTTGTTTGTATTAAAGGTTGCCTATCAATGGTAGGCAACATTAATACTATAGAACAATAGAAAATAGAACGTCTAGTCTTATAAGAACACACGAGATGGCACGACATTGATTTCAACTCTCGGGGATTACCGCTTTTATTTGAAATCCCGCTGCTGTAAACCTCCGACACTCTTTCATGTGAAATCCCGCGGTGAATCCTCGACGTAAACTTATAAAAGGGACGAAATTACAATTTTACTTACACTACATTAAACCTCATTTATAATTATTTGTTTCTTTTGTGACAAAATAAAATCGTGTACCTAACAGTGTAACCCAAATTTGTTTTATATAATCTGATTATAGTCGCAAACTATTTAAAGGTAGGTGTGATTTTTTAGTTAAATATATAATTATGTTAACTACCAGTTGCACTTGCAGTAAATAATACACTATTTTAAAATTCTACCGAAAAATGTCGAAATCTACCGATTTTCTGCGAAGCATCTACCGAATTTGTTACAAGCGAGGGTGGCAACACTGTGATGAACTGGTGTAGTCCTGATTCGGGTCTAAAGGCCGTCGCGTCGTCGGTTGGAATTGCTTCCTAACGTTTCGCTAGCACGAGTGGGGAGCTTCTTCAGAGGTCCTTCCATCTCCGGTACTGGAAGTAGACTGTTACTACACCTGTGTATGGTGTGTGTGATCCCCTGTAAGGCGATTTTCCAAAAGAAAAGGGCCAATTAAATTATTATCGATCATGCCGCACCACACGTTTACTGAAAACCTGTGTTGAAAATTACTTTTGACTATTGCATGAGGATTTTCGTCCGACCATACATGGGAGTTTCGATTATTATTGATGCCGTCACGGGTGAATGTAGTTTCGTCAGTAAAAAGTATGTGCGGTAAAAGATGATGATTATTAATTATCCACTCACAAAATTGCATACGCTTGGCGTAGTCTTTTTTTTTTTTTTTTTTTTTTTTTTTTATGATAAGGCACAGCACTACAGGATAAATCCTTTATGGCGCTCTAGGAGCGGTGCGTGTGCGCAGGAAACGATTCACGTTGGTCTTGAATCTTTGGAGACTATACTCGTTGGGGAAGACGATCTCAGGGAGGTCGTTCCAGAGTGATGACGTTCTCCAGATGAAAGAATTTTGAAACAGTGTCGTTCGAGGGACACTAAGCTGAACCACGTACTGGTGGGCTGCAGTGGCTCGTCGTGTATTTCTACCATGCACCGCTCTGGGTGGTATTAAGCGGGCAACCTCAGTTGAACACTTGCCATGAAAATATTTGTAAAATAGACTCAAGTCGCCAACCTGCCTTCGATGTTCAAGGCTTTCCAGGTTGTTTGTCAGACTATGGTCACCGATCAAGCGAATGGCTCTTCTTTGAATGGAATCTAGCAATCTCAGGGTATGTTTAGGAGCAGAGCCCCAAATATGCGAACAGTACTCCAGTGATGGTCGAATTTGGGCTTTATAGAGCATCAAAAGTTGTTGGGGTGTATAGAGGTTCTTTGTTCGGAAAAGTACTCCAAGCTTTTGCGAGGCTGCCCTAGCAATGGCCGCAACGTGGCCATGCCAAGACATATGACTATCCAGATTAACGCCCAATAAATGAATTGATGAAGCCAAGGGAATTGAGTGTCCCGCCATAACTATATCCGGTTCTTCAACATTAACTTTTTTAGAAAAAACTGCCGCCTGGGTCTTTTTAGCGTTAAATTCTACTTGGTTACTGTCACCCCAAGACAAAATTTCTTCCAGGTCTTTGTTGAGATGTGAGACCTCTTGCTGCCTATAGAGATGTGCATTAGCAGCCGATGTCCGAGCATCCAAAGTAAAAGTTGAAACAAGTGTGCTGTCATCAGCGAAGCTATATATAGGATTTTTAGTTTTTTCCAAAAGATCGTTAATGTATAGTAAGAAAAGGGTGGGCGACAATATAGAACCTTGAGGGACTCCGGCGTTGATGTTAAATGTGTCTGAAAGAAATCCGTCCATCGCCACTCGCAGAGAACGGTCTTTAAGAAAGCTCGACAGCCATGAACAAAATTGAACCGGCATTCCGTATGCTCTCACTTTAGTTAGGAGCCCCTCATGCCATACTCGGTCAAAAGCCTTGGAAATATCCAGTGCTACCGCCCGGGACTCCCCATGGTGTTCTGTTGCGTTGTTCCAAACATGAGTAACATAAGCGAGAAGGTCTCCTGTTGATCTAGACTTACGGAATCCATACTGGCGGTCACTAATAATGTTGAAGCCTTCCAGGTATTTTAGTAATTTTTCGTTGATAGCCTTCTCCATAACTTTTGATATAACCGAGAGCAATGCGACTGGACGATAGTTGTTTGGCAAGGTCTTCTTGCCTTTTTTGGGTATGGGCTGGACTCTCGCAGTTTTCCAGCAAGAAGGAAATATTCCTTTTTTGTAGGATAAGTTAAAAAGCCTACAAAATACCGGTGTCAGTTCGTCAGCGCATGTCTTAATTACAATGACTGGAATATCGTCAGGGCCAGAAGCCTTTTTAGTGTCGAGACTCCTCAAGATTCGCTTAACATGGCGGTGGCGAAAGACAATCTCGGGCATTCTGGATTCTACAGGGGTAATGTTCGGTGGAGTACTTCCCTGAAAATTTACCGTTGAATGTGAAGAGAATAGTTCCGCCAGTAAGTTTGCTTTTTCCTGTGTTTTGGTCGCAATGGTGCCATCAGAACGTGTTAGAGGTGGAATGGTTGACTTGGTAAAGTTCTGACTGACGGCCTTAGCTACCGACCAAAATGATTTTGAGCCGCTAGGACATTCAAGAAATTTGTCTCTGATCCTTTGGTTGTGTGCTTCTTTGCATTGGTTTATCGTTTGCTTGCATTGGTTTCGAGCGTTAACAAAGATGGTACGATTTTCGGCGGTAGGATTTGTACGCCATTGTCGGTAGAAATAATTTTTTGATTTAACAGCTCGTTCGCAGGTTGAAGATTCTGTACACGCTGTACATGGTATACGGGTATAAGCCTTGCTCGTGAAGCGTATTGATCACTCTTTTTTGGGGAATCCCCAACTGAATTCTAATTCTTCGTGAGCTTGTTTTCGCATCTTCTTCTACTAAAGCTAGAACATTTTCTATTTCTCCTAAATCCTGTTGAATGGCTCGTTCGGATGTTACATTAGCACTTGGAAGCGTTCCGGTCTCGCAGAGTTTGTTGAAAACTCTGATAAACGCCTTTCTGTTCTGTGTTCTTTCTTGTGGAAATCGTTCAGGATATTCTTCTTCTTGAATAAATGTGGGGCATTTTATAAAATTAAAATGATACAAATCCGAAAGTTAACGGTGAATCAATGTAACATTTTATACTGACACTAATGGGATAGTGACAGCACAACAATCAAAAGCAAATAATAATAACATTTATTACAGCAAAGCTAAATTAATGCAATATTTTGCTTTTGCCTTATAACTTGAAAACAAATGAATATTGGATAACAACAGTTGAGTTTTTTCTTATTTTTTTGATGCATAGATTCTTCCCGACTCACCCTGTATAAATTCGATTTTACGAAGCTTCAAAAAATTGGTGTTTTTTTTAGGCATGCAAGAAGACATTTGCCGCTAATTTTATTTGTCATTATAGGCATAGATATTTTTAATTTTTTAAGGAAACGCTTTAAAATAGGTATATAACAGTGTACGCTCACTTGACAGAGCAACCAATTTTCCAATAAATTTAATAGATTATAGAAAATAAGAAAGATCTAAATGGATTTTTTTCACAATGAACCTTGAAGTATTGTACTCACCCTACACACTTTATGCCAAGTTTATAAATTTTATCAGAATTGACGATGCTTTTGCTATATGATAACACAAAATTTTTATTTCAGGAGCTAAGGTAGAAAATGTAAAGGGATCCAAAAATATTTTAAAACATGCCTTGTTGTATTTAAAATACTAATGTTGAGACAAGCCTAAATATACAAAGTTAAAAACAACTTTTTTCTTATACACGCTCCTTGTTTATTACCCTGTATAAATTAAGCTTGTTGAGACTAATGAAAAAGTTGCTTGCCTTGTTGTATTTAAAATACTAATGTTGAGACAAGCCTAAATATACAAAGTTAAAAACAACTTTTTTCTTATACACGCTCCTTGTTTATTACCCTGTATAAATTAAGCTTGTTGAGACTAATGAAAAAGTTGCTTGCAAACATGATTAGGCAAAATATTAAGATGATTATAGTCAAATTACAATTATTGATAATGTGATTACCAGACCAGAATACTTTTTTATCTATCAAGTTTTGTTATTTTTAATAACATTAGGATACATAAATTACCTAGAATTCATACACCAAATGTCTATTATCCGCTAGATAAGTACCTACTCCTTTAAAATACATAGTAAATCTCGTATTTGGAGATAATCTCTTCTATCTGATATGGACCCATGTTATCAAGTTTACCATTGTCGCAACATTTACTGTCATACGATTGTTACCGCTAATAAGGCTTTGATCTCTTGTATCGTCTGCACAACTAGATACACACAAAAAACGGTACAAAGTATAACCATAAAATTTATTATTTAAAGTTTGCCATTTAGATTCTGTCGGATTTTCCACGAACGCTGAAAAACAATACTAGAAAATCGGCGTAAAATTTTTTCAAAGGTGCATCTCGCAAATCTTTCGCTTTAAAATCTTAGAAATCTATACAGCAAGTTATAAGAATTAGTTTAGTACCGTGACCGTGTCAAGAAGTCCTTTATCTTTGCGATGAACCTGGTATTGTTTCAATGTTGTAAAGTCTGAGACAAAGGTGTCTATATTGATGTTCGAGGAAACATGTATCCATGGTTATGAATGTAGGTACGGAATTGTTACAGCGATGAATGCTTAAATATGCGGCTTTATTCGATGAAGTTCCAGTAACAGTAGGAGAGATGCGGGATGATTGGGCCGTGGAGAAGATACAGGAGAGGCAGTATCTGGACTAGCTCGAACTTTACCTTTGTTAAATTTTAAAAGTGTTAAATGAATTTGCAAGTAGTAGAAGCTTCGATAATACAACATAAATATAATTTTCTTCTTAAACCTCTTTCACTGTACTATGCAAAATTTAGAATAGAGTTTGGGTGTATTAAAATCTATGATGTAGATACTTCTGCTTTTTTTGAAAACTGTGCTACTTGGATCATGTTTGTTCTTTAAGTGAGAGATACGTCTATTAATTCTATTTTTCTTAGTACTACATCTTAAGCAGATCTTCTTTACAAGGGTTTGATTTGGAAATAATTTTTATTTAACTGAAGAAGTTCGTGAAAAGTAGCTACTGTTAATTTGTTTTGATTATATCTAATCATTAGGGTCGAGGTAGCAGCCAGTCCATAGGTAGTTTATATGGTGGAATTGAATGTATATGTGATTGTGTAATGAGTTCGTTCTGCGAGACGTCCATCCGTCTGTAATAATCTTTAATCAGTTTGTCAAAATGTTATGTCAGAGTCGGCATTTGTAGATCGTTGTGTAAGACATGAGTCATCGTGTACCGTGGTGCATCCGCGATAATTTTAAGTACTTTGTTTTGAAATGTTCTTAAGAGTATACCAGGTAGGGATTCTGTAGTAGTAGTAGGAACAATAGTCTTATATATGTTAGTCTTTGTACGTAAGTCGATTCTGCTTCGTTTGTTGAGAAGTGAGAAAATGGCACCGAGTTGACTATTTGCTTTTTTCAAGCGCTGATCAGCATTTTTATTCCAAGCCATCCGCTTGTCGAACCAAAGACCCAGATATTTAATATTATCACTCCAATTTATCCTAGAGTTTTTGACCAACAAACGGGTTTCAGGAAATTTAACTCTGGACTTTGAGAAGTAGATGGCTTGGGTTTTCGCGTCGTTTAACCGAATTTTCCACCAATCCAACCATGACTCTGAAAGTTTTATATGTCGTTGCAACTTCGAGACTATTAGCCTGGGCTGTTTGGCGGTGGCAGTGATCGCGGTATCGTCAGCAAACAGGTATAACTGTATTTGACCAAATTTTGGAATATCGCAGGTATAGATATTGTACAGGGCCGGCGTCAGGGGAGAGCCTTGCGGTACTCCGGCTCTAACGGGTCTCACTGTCGATATCGCATTTTCTGACGAAATCGCGAGAATTCTGTCCTCCAAAAAAAAGTGAATAACCTTTATTAGGTAATAAATAAAAACAACACTTCTGTCTTCCTCCACAAATATATATTTTAAAAAATTTTTTAATGAATGCCCCTACATGTTTCGACTATATATATACAGTCATCCTCAGGGGAACTAAAAGGAATATGTGAAAGTATAAAAATAACAGGTACCATAAGAGACTTACCTATATCGAGTTTGTAGTTACAACTATTAGAACCCAATTTAAACTCGATATAGCTAAGTCTCTTATGGTACCTCTTACTTTTGTACTTTCACATATTTCTTTTAGTTCCCCTGAGGATGACTGTATATATAGTCGAAACATGTAGGGACATTCATTAAAAAAAATTTTCAAAATATAATATATTTGTGGAGGAAGACAGAAGTGTTGTTTTTATTTATTACCTACACTCCACTGCAAGTATGGACTACTTCTTCAAACTTTATTAGGTAATTTGGCAAGTCCAACCTTATTAGCTTTAGAATAAGTCCGTCGTGCCAGACCTTGTCAAATGCTTTGCTAACGTCGAAAAGCACTGCTCCCGTGCTAAAGCGGCCATTAAAGCCCTTAAGGACATTGGACGCCAGTCTTGTTGTTTGGCGCCCCATGCAATGAGCAGATCGAAAACCAAACTGCTCTGGTGGTAAAATGTTGTTGTCGAATACAATGTTACAATCGTTAATACGATTTAGTATAAGTTTTTTAACAACCTTGCCAAGACACGACAGCAAACTGATTGGTCTGTAACTGACAACCAATGTTAAGTCCTGTCCTGGCTTAGGTATTAAAACAACCTTGGCTTTTTTCCACACTTTTGGGAAGCGGCCTTTTTCGATTATATCCTGGACTATGTTTGCTACGTCCATAATTACACTATCAGGCAAGTTCTTTAGTGCTTTGACTTTAATGCCGTCAATGTCGACATTTTGCAAATTTTGGATCGGATTCTCAATGGTTTTGTAAATTTGTACCGTTCTGGTTACCCGCGCATCTCTCTGCGGATTCGTCGTTGGGTTCTCGCTGAATTGTTCATGAAGACTGTCCGCGAACAATTCAACTTTATCCCTAGGATCTGAAACTAAAATGTTTGTATTCACATCCCTGACAAAGGAGATAGGTTTTTTGCTACCGCTCGTCAGAGCCCGCGTCATCTTATAGATGCTGTTATCATCAGTATTCAGATTTCTGATTCTGTTTTCCCAAAGGGAGGACGTTTGTTCCTGTAAAAGTCTACCAACTTGCACATTTGCCCTGTTCGCTTCTACTTTTATGCCCAGTTCCTAGTTCGATACGCCCGATTCAAAAGTCTGGTCTTTATTCTAATCTGAGTTTTAGTTTCATTAGTTAAGGCTCCGTACTTCGAGAACCTACAAACCTACAGTGCTACAAACAATGTTTAAATAAGTATGTCTTAATGACTCCGGTGATCGATGATAAGCGACCGCTATTGTTGGCAGGGCCTATTTTTAATTTAGTTGGGCCCCAAGGCCCAAGTAAAACTCCGGGCCCCCAATATCTTATGACTTTCCAATAAGAATTTTTCTGCTTACCTTTGGCACCTTCAGTTTGTTGTTAAGTTTTATGATAAAAGATGTCTAGTTAAAACTAAATTTGTAATTAATTAATTAAAAAATGGTTTTAATAATTCTAAAAACTTAAATAGAAACTTTTATTTGACAAAAACATAAATTAGATAATAAAAAAAACTAATTATATTTAAACGACACTTGAACAAAATTCCCAATTGGAAATTAACAACACAACAAAAAATGAATAAAAAAAAACTTCTGCTTCTGAGGAACAACGAATAAAATAAAGAGTTAATAATAAAAAGAAACATCTACCTAATTCATTTTTTCACGTACGTTCATTTCAGAAAATTTATCCATGATAGCATTTATTTCTAATTTATCGAGAATATCGCTTTCTACGTTTAGAATGGCCAAAGATAAAACATTTTCTTCATTCAATGAGTTTCCTTAATAGGATTTTACCCATTTTAATGTAGAAAATGATCTCTCGCCGGATGCATTACTGATAGGAATAGTTAAATATATTCGCAACAATACCTCAACGTTAGAGAAGGTTAACAAAATATTGTTACCAATTAAAAATTTTAACATTTCCTGGGGGTCTTTAGAGGAAATATCATTTGATTTACAAAGTGCTTTAAATTATACAATTTCATCCATCTAGTAAAATTTTTTAATGTTTTTTATACTTACATTAAATCTTTCATCTGAGGATTCGGCAAAAAATACACCAAAAACTTAATTTACACAATTATTATACGCTTGCATTCTCATTTTTAATTCAGAAATCAATTTTATTTATTTTAAAGTTCTTAGAACCGCTTAAAGTAATGTCTTGTGCAGGGACTTTATCAAAACACTGTTTTCTATTACGAAATCTTGAAATCTCATCCTTGTTATCATTATTATTAGGCTGAATTTTTTTGGCTTCCTCTTCAATTTCATCAAACTGTTCTCTACCACTCTAAAAAATTCAGTCAATCCACTACACAGTATAGTGTACAAGCCGCAGTTAGATTGGCTTGATTATCTTGAAGAGATTTACTGGTGGAGTTTATTCTGTCTAGGATTCTTTTCCAAATTGCTGTTATCAAGGCAAATTCAAATGTATCCATTTTATGAAGTAAAACTTCATTCAGCTTCTTTCCTGGTGGACTTTTTTTGGTTAGCATCATCATTTAGCTCTACTAACGCTGTTTTTATTTCACTAATTTGGTTTGTAAAACATTTGATAGACTTTCTGCAGTATGAAAAATAGTGCCACAAAACTTAAAAACCTTTCTACTGGTTGACCATTAGGTAAAACATATTTTATAATGACAATTAATTGATCGAAATGAGAAATATCGGGCGTTGAATCGATGATAATGGAAAAGTACTTTCCCACTTGCAATTCTGCGATAATAACATTTTTTACCTCATTTGCAAGAAGGTGGATAAATTCATTGCAAATGGTTAAAGAAAGATAGTTAACATGCCCACTTCCAATGTTACTATTATGTTACTGTTCTAGAGGTGTCCAGATAAAAATGGGTCAAACTCACTAAGGAATTCCAACGAGCCTAAATAGTTACCATTCCCTTTTGTAAAAAGTTTAGTCGTGGAACCATAAAATGGTAACCCATTTTTTGATAAAAACCTAATGGTTATTAATTAATGTTATTTATATTTTATTATATATATGTTATTTTTTTTTCAAGCCGTTTTCGGGCCCCACTTTCCACCGGGCCTAAGGCCCGGGCCTTATGTGCCTTTTGGTAAAATAGGGCCTGATTGTTGGATATGGTAGATGTATTAGATTACTAGACAGGGTGGGATCATAATCGATAGGTATGTTATATATTTACGTTTCTTTTCTAAATTATTTAGTTTTTTTACAAAACATTTTAGAATGTTGATCATATGGCAGTCAATTAGAAAATATTTTCATTTCTTAGAAATGTTATAATGACTTAATGTATTTAATTGGATAAGTACGAGTTAAAACAAGTCTACTTAGGCCGCGCACCCCTATAAACTACATAACCTGAACAAACCAAGTCTACTCGGGCCTGATATAACAGAATTTTCAAATACCACATCTCGAAAAGGTTCATATTGAACCACCCACTAGGACTGTTTTCAAATTTAGTTCATGCACGACCCGTTCACTCCAATTCCCATACATATTAGAGGGTATATCTACAACCATCGGGGAAAGAAGATCTCCTGTAGCATTTACTCACACCGTAATGCTAATAGTGGTAAGTGGGTGACTCTGCATCCTCTCGACTCTCTTTGTGATGCGTGTAGCAACCTGTCTTCGATCCTGGGTCGTCAGCAAGTAGGAGCTTCTTAAATATTTTTGGATAATGTCATAATTTTATTCTTATTAACAGATGCTCTTCATCTCTTGATATTGGATACCAGCCAATTTGACTAACGGGTTCTTTGAATGAAGCTATTTATAAATTTATCTCCTGAGAGACGTTTTTGAACGTTGTAACAGTCTTCCTATTTTTCAAGATATTTTCCGAATAACATCCTTACATCATACATAGTTAGGGAATCCCCAACTGGCAACAATTCCAAGAGTCTCCGTAATGGCGGCTTCTTGGTCCTCCGATAGAACTCTTGGGTGACTAACTGGGCTCATATTTCGTCCAAGAAGTGTGGCACGAGAGACCTTGAAGGTTTCCGTGGCTAATTTTTGTGACACGTCAGCCCAAACGGAATGCATCTTTCACATTGTCTTCAGTATAACTTTTGTAATTTTTTTACCCTGGGGTGCTTTGGTAGACATAGTTTTGTCATAATTTATCTGTAACAAACGAAAAACAATACGACGTTCACGAATTTTCAGGATGTTTGTCAGATCATGGTCACCGATCAAGCGAATGGCTTTTCTTTAAATGGAGTCTAGCAATCTTAGGGTATGTTTAGGAGCATAGCCCCAGATATGTGAACAGTACTACAGCGATGGTCGAATTTGGGCTTAATAGGGCATCAAAAATTGTTGGGTTGTATAGAGCTTCTTAATTCCAAGCCATATTATGACTATCAAAATTAATGCCCAATAAATGAATTGTTGAAGCCAAGGGAATCGAGTATCTCGCCATGACTCTATCCGGTTTTTCAGCATTAACTTTTTTAGAAAAAACTGCCGCCTGGGTCTTTTTAGCGTTAAATTCTACTTGGTTACTGTCACACTCAGACAGAATTTCTTCCAGGTCTTTGTTGAAATGTGAGACTTGTTGCTGTCTATAGAGATGTGCATTAGCCGTCGATGCTTGAGCATCCAAAGTCAAAGATGAAAGCAGTGTGCTGTCATCAGCGAAGCTATACAGGGCGTTCCAAAAGTAATGGGACACAGAGCAACAGCAGACTCCTTAAGACGAATTAATGCGCTTTATTCAAACTTGCCTTATCCCAAAATTGATAACAACCAAGATACAGGGTGTCAAAGTTTTAATTTTGTTTTCGTTTTTTTGCGATTATTTCTTAACGGAACGACATAGCAGCACAAAATTAAAGGTTTTGGGTTTTTTTGAGGTAAGGAATTCAAAATTATCCATAGTTTTTGTGTAACCAGTAAAGGGCGCTATCTACGGCATGCCCCCACTCATTTTAGCTGGCATAACTTTGTTTAGGCTTCTTATATCGATCCGACTAATAAAAAAATAAGTTACTTTACTTCTTTTACATCAAAAAGGTATAACTTGTTGAAATCGCTAGGAGCAACCATTTTCGAGATAATGGCATTTAATAAATAATGCTAATACACTGATCAACGACGATTTAAAGAGTTTAGTAAATTTTTCCAATCAACATCAGTTATCTATAAATCCGTCAAAATCACAAGTGTTGATCTTTGGCAAAAATAAAAAAGAAATTGCAAGTACTATTAAAATATCTATAAACAATGTAGATTTATCCTGTACTAATGTTGCGCGTAATTTAGGTCTAGAAATGGATAATGAATTACGTTTTTCCTCCCATGTCAGTAAATGCATGGGTAGAGCATATGCTAGCTTGAAAATGTTGTATCCCCATCGACATGCTTTGCCTGAGAGACTGAAGTTGAAACTGACGGAGGCATTGTGTCATCTCAATTTTTGTGATGTGGTGTATGGACCTTGTCTCACTAAATATGATATTAACCGTATTCAAAGGGTTCAAAAATCTTGTTTACACGCTATGTATATGGCATAAAAAAATTTGAACCAGTTTCTTATAAACTTGTTACAGCAAGGTGGCTTGATATGGAGGCTCGAAGGAGGTTTCATGCTGTATGTCTTTATCATTCCATAATTTTAACTAAGCGCCCCCCATATCTTTATAAGAAAATATCATTTCGCTCGGATGTCCACACCTTGAACCTTAGGTTCCGGGGGTTGCTATCCCCACCGCCTCACAGGACTGATTTTTATCAAAGGTGCTTTATATTTAATATCTATAAAAAATATAATCTTATACCACATACTCTGAAATCTTTAAAACAACAAACTTTCAAAATATTTTATAAAAAAATGTTGCTCGAGAATGTCTAGAGCCGTGTCCTCCCACCACTTTCCATTAGTGTTTTTATTGCTTTGGTTTGTTTATTTCCTTTCTCTAAACATTGCCTATTATCTCTTCATAATTTAAATTTTTTTTGTGCTGCACATGCGGATTTCAAAATAAATATTTTTTACATTGGGTATAATATTCTATGTACATAACTAATTGTTGATATTTTAGATTTAAAATTTTGCTCTTTGGGGCCAAACATGGTATCAGTCAGTGTCACTGCCTTCTGGTCCCCTTTTGTAGTATTCTCATGTTTCTATTTGGGTGCTGTAAATTTTATCTGATGAAAAATGTAACGATGTATTTGTGTATACTACAAATAAACGTTTATTATTAATATCATTATTATATGTCCAATTAAACTAAGTACGTGGTCTAGAAGCAACGGAAAATCGAGCAACGGTGAATTTCTGACTTAAAATTATTGTAAATCAGCTACATGTGCTAAGTGTCAAAGTTAATGTAGGTACTTAAGGTTGACAATTTTTTTCTAATAAACACCCTTTTTCATATACGGCATTACTAATTTTATTCTTATCAAAAACATTATTTAATACTTAGTTTAATAACATTGAATTTTTTTTCAAAATGAACTTGGAGGGCTTTTGGAAAATGTACCACTAAATGTTCGGCGAAATATGTATTTCATGCATAAAATGAATAGCCAGCACTTCTCCAGGGCGAAATTATTTAAATGAACAGTTCCCTGAACGTTGGATAGGCCGTGGTGGCCCCTTGACTTGGCCGGCGCGAAGTCCGGATTTTAATCCAATGGATTTCTGCATTTGGGGTTATTTGAAAACCATTGTTTATAACAGTTCAATAAACAACCGTAATGAGTAAAATCAAAAAATTATGAATTCTGTTAATCTGCTCAGAAATGATGAAGATCTCTTGTTTAAAGTCCGACAGTCTTTTGTAAAACGTATAGCGAAATGTATTGAGGTCAATGGTGGCCATTTTGAACAATTGCTATCACGGCGTTACCATTTTTATTTATAACTATTTTGTTACTTTTAAACTATGAATCTTCGTTTAGAGTTGGCGGTAATTCAAAGGGATCTTTAAGATGATTTCCGATAATTCCACAACAAATGTTGACCTGAACTCGTGTTGAAAGTGAAGTTCAACAACTAAATGCGGGTTTTTATTTTCCCACGCATGTCTGTTTCGGTAATTGAATACACCCCGTCGAGTAAATGTCGCCTCGTCCGTGAACAACACACGATTTAAGAACATTGGATCTGTATTTTGCAGATTTTGGAAGAAATGAGAAACTGAAGTCTGGCTGGAAGATCAGGCAGCAGTAAACACTGTACGGGTGTAAAGTGGTATGGATACAGGCCTTTATCGTGAAATATTCTAACAATTGAAGATTTACTTACATCTGTAGCTTCCTTCAATTTCCTGGAACTCACTTCTGGATTTTCTTCTACACGAACTAAAATCTCTTTTTCCTGTTCTTGTGTTATATTTTTTGGATGGCCCGAAACCTCTTTTTTTTGTCGATATGAACCAGTCTCTCCTAGTCGGTCATAAATATTTTGAAATAATTTGCGGTTTGGTTGCCTTCCATTCGGGAAAATTTCTTGGTACCTGCGCCCTGCACTTCGACCGTTAAAATTTTCTTGTGCGTAAATACAAAGTATATCACGCATTACCGCATTGGAAAATAAATTATGTCGAGGCATTACTAAAAAATTGAATAATATATGCGTATTGTACTTAGAAAATTAATAACTTTGACAGATGACACTTTGTGTAACATGTTGTTGCCTTAGGGTCGTATTACAGTAAGGGATTTTTTTTATTGCTGCAATAAAAAATTGCAGGATTTTTGTTGCAAGCATGCGCAAAGCGAGTTTCAAATCAAATCAAATCAAGTCAAATCGTTTATTTTCCCAAAAGACAATATATAATAATTGTAGGGGAATAGTCAAGAAGAGCTAAACCTAAGATTTACAAGCTAAATAGAGTAAAATAAATAAATAAATAAAAAAGATACAACATATATCTATGTAAAAACACTTAACACACATTTGACACTTTTATGACACACGACTTAAAAACTCATCTATGCTATAAAAATACTCAACAATTAGATAGGTCTTTAGTTTATTTTTAAAATTCATAAGACTAGGAGAACTTCTTATATCCTCAGGCAAGTGATTAAATATCCTAACACCAAGATTACGAGGAGAATTGTATGATATAATACCTCTAGCATTTGGGATGCAGAAGTTATGTCTATTCCTTGTTGCGAAACCGTGAATGGCCTTATTCTGAGTAAAATCACTTTTATTACAATATATAAATATAGCTAATTCTAGTATATGCAAACAAGGAAGAGGCAATATCTTAAATTTTCTAAAGAGGTTTCGGCAACTATGCCGACCAGGAACACCTGCTATACATCTTATAATTCTTTTTTGTTTAATAAAAACATTTTTACTTAGTGTAGAAACACCCCAAAATGCTAGCCCATATCTTAGGTGTGATTCAACATGAGCATAGTATAACATCACCAAATGATCTTTGTCCAAAATAGATCTTAAATTTATCAGCAGATAATATGATGAATTTAGTTTAGCCGCAACATGCTCACAATGATCCCTCCAATTTAAACATTCATCGAGACATATACCGAGAAACTTGATGTTACGAGTTTGGCATAAGGACTTATTATCGATACGAAGATCTATTCTTTCTACCTGTTTTTGTCTACTGTGGAACCTGACGAACCGTGTCTTGTCAACGTTCAAAAACATATGATTATGTCCGAACCAACTGGAGAGCTCAAGAAGCGCATTATTAGATGTTTGTTCGAGAATATTTGAGAACTTATTCGAAATAAGAAAAGAAACGTCATCAGCAAAAGCTGTACGATGTGCCTCCGGACCTACATGATCTATATCATTTGAATACAATAAAAACGACACAGGACCTAAAACAGAGCCCTGTGGAACCCCTACATTAATATCCACAGTTGACGAATTTATCAGTCTCCTCGACTATCCATTGAAGTTATTAACACTAACATATTGTGTGCGGTTTTCAACAAATGATTGGATCCAGTCATAAGGCTTTCCATCTATGCCATATTTCTTCATCTTTTGAAGAAGAACATTATGGTTGACACAATCAAAAGCCCTGCTGAGATCACAAAAGATCCCAACAGGGCTCTCATTTGCATCAATAAACCTAGTTAACTCCGTATAAAAGGCATGCATTGCTGTGGTGGTCGATTTTTTATTCTAAAAGCCATGTTGGTTTTTAGATATAATGTTGAATTCATTTAAATATGGGACTAGCCGGTCCAAAAAACAATATTCAAACATCTTAGAAAAGACAGAGGTCAACGTAATTGGTCGATAATTCTCTAAAGAGTTTTCATTACCTTTTTTATGGATAGGAATAATTTTACCCCTTTTCAGGGATGTTGGAAATTTTCCAGTACAAAAGGAAAGGTTAACCAAGAACACAAATGGCTTAGCAATATCCTGGACAATCCTTTTAATTAAAAAAGCGGGAATATCATCCGGTAGTGATCAGCTGTTGCAATTTTTATTGCGATTGCCAGAAATAGCTCTGGACCTATCTTTATTGCAGGTGCAAGCGCAAGTTTGGGGAATTATTTGGTAATTTCATCGCAACTAACCGGAAAAAATATAAGTATTTTTGGTTCTACCATTCAGACCTAGATTTCTATCATTTTTATATTGTGGCTTGTTTTTGTTGTTATTCTCACCATTTACACGAAGTTTATTTATTTTAATTCCCATAAATAACGAACCGTCCATACTCAAAACAACGCGAAAAAGTTAGGTTATCTGCCAATTTATTTTACTTAGTTGGCATCATGTCTAATAATAATGTAAAGCGATTGGCAATTTTCATTGCCGCAATTAAAAATTGCTGCAATAAAAATTTTCTTCAGAAAGAAAAACTTGCCAACTGTAATGCGGCTTTTGAAACGTCGTTGTTTTTAATCAGGGCCAGCTGTGATAAATAACACTAATACGAATACACAATTATTTTAAATATTTTAGCATTCTTGCATTAAGATATGAAATGCCATTATCTCGAAAATGGTTGCTCCTAGCGACTTCAATAAGTTATACGTTTTTGATGTAAAAGAAGTAAAGTAACTTATTTTTTTATTAGTCGAATCGATATAAGAAGCCTAAACAAAGTTATGCCAGCTAAAATGAGTGGGGCATGTCGTAGATAGCGCCCTCTACTGGTTACACAACAACTATGGATAATTTTGAGTTCCTCACCTCAAGGAACCGCAAACCCCTTAATTTTGTGCTGCTATGTAGTTTCCTTAAGAAATAATCGCAAAGAAACGAAAACAAAATTAAAACTGTGACACTGTACCCTGTATCTTGGTTGTTATCAATTTTGGGTTAAGGCAAGTTTGAATAAATCGCACTATTTCGCCTTAAGAAGTCTGCTGTTGCTCTGTGTCCCATTACTTTTGGGACACCCTGTATATAGGATTTTCAGTTTCTTCCAAAAGATTGTTAATGTATAGTAAGAAGAGGGTGGGGGACAATATAGAACCTTGATGTTAAATGTGTTTGAAAGAAATTCGTCCATCGCCACTCGCAAAGAACGGTCTTTAAAAAAGCTTGACAGCCATGAACAAAATTGAACCGGCATTTCGCATAATCTCACTTTAGTTAGGAGCCCCTCATGCCATACTCGGTCAAAGGCCTTGCAAATGTCCAGTGTTACCGCCCGAGACTCCCCAAGATGTTCATATGCGTTGCTACAAACGTGAGTAACATAAGCGAGAAGCGAGCTGAACTCGCGCAGTTTTCCAGGAAGAGGGAAATATTCCTTTTTGGCGTAATAAGCTAGAAGGGACAACGCATTATCGAACATATTTTAAGCGAGTAGAGCAGGTTTTTTGTGCAAATATCAAAATTTATAAAGTGTCTCGTTGACCGGTTCACCATAGACGTCTAATATGCCTTCCACCTTGAATCACTCCGTGTATAACCACCTAGTTTGTTTTGCCAACCTTTTATTTAGAAAAAGACCTTCTTGACGACTATTGATAACATTTATCACGCAACCAATTTACATAAAACATACATATTGAAAACGGATATCCTACAAGCCGAAATCATATCTCTTTTGCGGTTTAAAGCTTTCGACCACAAAAAACTTTTCTTGCCTAATTAACTAGACGGGTATCTAATTAAATCATGTTAAAATTTTATAAACGGAATTAATTTTTTGCATTGGGGTATTTTATTGGCGTCATATAGAAAAATTATTATTCTATTATTCTATTTCATATCAGTATAATTTATATATAACAGCTTTTTCTATCATATTGTATTCTTACAGCTATATGTAAGAATCTGAGAAGGCTCAAATGAAATTACTTCGACTTAATTCAGTTTAAAACTTGTGTCATCCGTATAACAACAGGGTAGGCTTGTAAAAGCAAGATAATAATATTAGGCATGTTGCTGTTTTAATACTTCGATTTAAATTTAATATTATAAGGTACTCAATAGTCGCACCACACAAAGAATCTCCTCCATTTAGAATTTAGTTTAATAGAAGAATGTAATTCAAATTGACTGTGATAAAAATCATTTATAAAATTCATCACATAAGTGTTATTCTCCACGGGTTTTTCCAAATGTCTATTTCTCGAGTATGTACGTCAATAATTGATACTGTACCTGTAATTTTTTGTTTCTAATATACTTATGATAAGTTGTCATCTAAATAAATTAAGAGGAATCTTAATTCAATTGAGACGAGAATAAAATGTTTCTATTTATGCAATACATTGTTTTCAAGTTATAGTGTGATAACAAATAAACAGAATTTCGTATTATTTTCACTGAATTGCCAAGTTAGGGAAAAAGACGATGAAGTGCCCCGAGATTTGCATACCGTTACCTATATTATCATATAAATTCTACATACAATTAAAAATTAATGATTGTCGGAATTCGCACTATGAGACCTTTCTTTGTGCCACGCTTCGAGGTTCTTGTTCAACAGGAAGTAGCTACTCAATAGGTGTTGATGAGTAAGTTAGTGCATGTAGTCCCCTTAGTACATGATATTAGTTTCAAATGATACCTACAGCTGTTTCTGAGATAATGGGACTTAATAAGCAGATGAACAACAAAGTCATTCAATAAGGCATAAACTAACCTGTACCCTATAGAGTTCAGTTGCCTATGACAAAGTTAATTTGAAGGCATATCTACACAGGATGATATTTGAATAATCCTCAATAATGGCTATCGGGACTCAAAGACATAGGGTCAAATTAAGAAATCATAAGAATCACAGCGTTATTTTAATAAATGTTCAAAAATATCGACGATAATATTGACCTCTAAACATTTTCTGCTGGGTCTACAAACAGCACCTGTTGCTCTCGTAATTGCTTCATGCCTTTCTTCTTTATTATTGGCTGCAGTATTTTTAATATGTCTAATTCGTGCGTCCCGAGTGCCCCTCTTACTTTATAAACTTCATTTTTAAACCAGCCCCATAAACAATTCGTCAGCGCATGTCTTAATTACGATGACTGGAATTTCGTCAGGACCAGAAGCTTTTTTGGTGTGAAGACTCCTCAAGATTCGTTTAACATGGCGGTGCCGGAAACCCGATTTCCCGATTCTACAGGGGGAATGTTCGGTGGAGTTTTTCTCTGAAATCTATCCGGTGAATGTGAAGAGAATAGTTCCGCCAGTAAGTTTGCTTTTTCCTGTGCTTTGGTCGAAATGGTGCCATCAGAGCGTGTTAGAGGTGGAATGGTTGACTTTGTAAAGTTCTGACTGATGGCCCTAGCTACCGACAAGAATGATCTTGAGCCGTTGCCGTTAGGACATTCAAGAAGTTTGTCTTTGATTCTCTGGTTGTGTGCTTCATTGCTTTGGTTCATTGTTTGCTTGCATTAGTTTCGAGCGTTAACAAAGATGGTGTGATTTTCGGCGGTAGGGGTTTGACGCCAATGTCGGTAGAAACAATTTTCTAATTTAACAGCTGGTTCACAATTTTTGGTAAACAAAGGCTTGCTGTTAGATTGAGCACTTCTTTGAGAAAGGGATTAAGGCTTTCATGCCAGTAATGATAACGTCCGATACTTCTCTAGCACAGATGAATGGATCATCAGAGTTAAAACAAACGTTCCTCCAAGGATAGGTTCGAAAATGGTATTTTAGATCATCCCACTTAGCTGATGTACAATGCCAGATCTTGCGGGCTGCTCGGTACTAATTCGTAGTTTGTTCAGTGCCCAAATAAGGTTGTGGTTAGGCGTTCCTAATGGAGGCTCGAACTACTTGACTAAAATGTAGCGGGGCCCCATCATGCATGAACCACATATCACGTCGTATTAGCGGAGGCAGATCTTCTAGAAGTTCTGGCAAATTGTATTGAAGAATCTCGAGATAAAGTTCTCTAGTTAACCTTCTTGGCAATACAATTGGTCCAATTAAATGTTAGCCAGTGATTCCACAAGTTTATGGGTTCAATTTAATGCGTTACAATGGAAGCATGGGGATTATCCTCTGCCCATAAATGCAAGTTATGGGGTTTATGATGCCGTTTGTAGAAAATCCAGCTTCGTTCGTAAAGAGCACTGAACCAATGAAATTTACATCGTTTCTGTTGCTCGCTAAGGATTCTAGAAACCGTCGATTTTATGTAAGCAAACTCGACAGCCAATATTCGGGCACTTATAAAAGGATCTGGTTCTACGGCATTTAGAATGTTTTCTTTACCACCCTCAACGCAATGGATTTGATTTCCACAATTGTGGCTGGCTTTGTTAAACTTTCCTAAAACTATTTACGACACTTTACATTAAATTTCTGTCACTCGATAAGTGCAAGTAAAAAATAAAATGTCGTAGTTCGTTTATGGTAGAGGAAATTAAAGTATCCCTTGTTATATTTTACAATTTAATTTAGTTGCCTGACAGGTGTTTCGACCCTTGCGGATCATTACCAAAGGAGTACAAGACAATACTAAATTCTATGTGTAGTTAGTTACAAGGTATTTATATCTAAGTAATGGTAATGATAAACATGTCATTAAAATAAAATTAGGGAGATGTGGATTTTCAGGTATTGGCCAAATGTACAACTAAATTACAGGTGTGATTATAGAGGTATTTACATCTAAGTAATAAAATTAAGAAAATAATGTTGTGTATATAATTATGGGTTTTTTCGTTCGTAATTATTGACAGTGTTTATTGCATATTTATCCTAAGTTATTAGACTATTACGTATTAGATTGGCACCTGAAGGTATTTCAATTTGATTATTGACAACACGTACTCCTTCGATAATGATCCGCAAGGGTCGAAACATGTGTAAATTGTGAAATATAACAAGTGAGACTTTAATTTTCTCTACCATGGAATATCCATTTCACCAAGCATGTGGCCCATCACAAATCAATTGTATTTTTTTTAGTTTAAAGTTTTTGTACATAAATATTATTGTTGTGCCTTTATCGTACAGGGTGTAAATAAAATAACTGTGTTAGAGCTAGTCCGTCTCTGGCAAACGCCACAGATAATAATAAAAATATTTTACGTCTACATGGGTACTTTTAGAAGTTTCAATTTTTGACAAAATATACAGGATCTCCCATTTAAGAAAATTGACTAAATCTCATCCAAACTTCCCGAAATTTGAAAGTAAAATTACAGCACCATGTACATATATAACCCAGATGCAACTATCTGCAAAAAATATTGATTAAATTAAAATCAATAGAAAAATTGTAGAATATTTATTGCGACTGTACAAAAGCAAAAAAAAAATAGGAAAATAATTAATACCTTGGCAACACATATCTAATATTAAGTTGTCCCGCTTTTGGGAAACACCCTGTATATTCAGTCCCTGGATTTTTATATTCTAAGTTTCTTATCTGTAATAGTACATATTATGAGATATCGAAGAATTACACACAAAATGGACACCTGGTATATATACTTTGACTTTGGGGAAGATTATTATTTTTAAGCTGTGTTTCTGTGATTAAGCATAATCAATTTAATATTTATTTTATTGCTTTCGAAGTTTTTATTACATTAAATTTTTAATTTTTACTATTAAGAAAGAGCCTTTTGTGATCCCGGGCCCCTAATTGGTAGTCTCGCCACTGCTCTTCAAATATGGCTTAACACCAAAAAATATCATTACCTATAATCTGACAATAATACCTTTACTGTATAAGCAAATGATTTCACACCACCTTGCCAAATTGACACTATTTTCTTAAAGTTCTCCGCTGTTGTATTTGCTTCCAAACCTAATAAAACATATCGATAAACTTTGGTTTTATGACTGTTTGGCCAGCTAGATTTCCTCAAAGATTTCTTTGTCATCACGAGGTCCGCAGTTTGTCCTGTTTGTTCAGGATTACTTCAGGATCAAATCCTAGCCGCGCCGAAATTATCAGGTTTCCGCAATTTATCCACTTGCTTGGATTTGTTATCTCTTTAGACCAGTTGTTTAAATTTTTGTTAATAATCACTAGGAAGGTTGTTTTCTTTTAGATAGAACTATACTTAAAAAGAGGTTACGTTTAGTTTGTCAGTAGAAGGCGAAATTTTGGCGATTTAAATATCTCATTTCTGCAAACTGACAATATTATAAGCTAAATCACATCTTTGTAACAAGATATTTTGAATTATCGGTCGCTCAAGATTTTTAATTTTTGCTTCGACTGGAAGTCTGGAAATGGCACGTACTATGAGGTCGTTACTCCTGAAAATGTCACTGTGTTTTGTCTTATGCATTTCACAGAAAAGCTAAGTGCTTGAGATGTTTTTTTTATCACGGTTTCGTTATACCCGGTTAAGGTAGGTTAGTAACTACTATTAATAAATTATGTAATCAAACTGTAGCTATAGTAGGGTTGTCATCTCTAAAATCCGGACGGTACGTAAAGAAGTAAAAACTGAAATCACTTTGTTCCTAATGACTTAATTAAAAAAAAAAATATTTAAAAATATAACTATAGGTATACTTTTTCTAAAGTCAGTTTGATGACATAAAAAAGGTTCGACCGGGCTTTAAAGGGACCGGCATCATAATCGGGGTTGTCAAATCTTTTTTTAAAAATTCTTTAAGTTTTTATTATTAAAAGTGTTCTTTTGTATCAGTATTCAATTGATAGCCAGTAACTCTTTTTAAAAGCTGGTTTGCAAATGTACTCTGATCCAACAAATTTTCAATGTCAAAGAAAGAAGGAACAAGCCATTCATGAATATTATAATAATTTTTTTAGTACTTAAACTGTTAAACAAAAAAAATAAACAATGAACAAACCCTTATGTTCCTCCTACACTTAAGAAAACTTTGTAGAACTGGCAACACCCTGGCGATAAACCGTCGGGGCTCACTGACAATTTAAAGTGCGAACTATTTTTTCCGAGTGGAAAAATTAATAGAGCAGCATATAAATACAAGTTTATTTGCTGTAGATATGAACAGCAAATAGTTAAAGGTTCTGCCTGGGTGATCCCTTATCAGCTTTAAAATCAGTTGATGTTTGAGGTATGCGATATTGGGAATCGGACAGCGGCGTGACTGGTTGAAACGATTTACTGTAAATTACATACTTGATTTTCTGCTAAAGCTGTGTGGTTTTAGACAAGACATACGTTTTTACTTGGTACCTATATTTGATTATATCAGTATGGCTTTTTAGCGACAATTTGAAAGAGAAGGTCAAGCTAAATTATCGCAGAAATATAATGAGTCGATGCCAGAGTCGGTCATTCAAGCGAAATAAGTCCGGAATTATGAAACAAATATTTACATGTTCAATGTCAACGCATTATTTTAAATATGTACGCGTGTTTAAAAAAAGAAAATCCGGAAAAAACTGAAAATGCGTTTTGTACAAAAGTGTACTTGTAATGAATAACAAAACTTGGGTTTTATAAGAATTTATAACGTAATTAATTTGGGGACTGTAACCGTTCATTCCATAAAGCGCAAACCAATAAATTAAAAATTCAAAACAGCTGACAATACTACACGGGATTTTATTCGGCAAACTATTTACAACTTTTACGAGGATAATATAGTGCCGGCTTTAGAACTGGTTCGTGATAAATTGCGAGGTTACTCTCATTATAAGTAACACTCATTAGAAACATTGCGTGGTGTTTTGTTAAAGTGTGGCTTTAAACATAAAAAATTAGTTAATCTAATGGTTATAATGGAATCCCCGCGTATCATTGAACTAAGACAGGACTATTTGCGCAAAATAAAGGAGTTCCATGAATCCGATAAAAACATAATTTATTAAGACGAAACCTTGTTTGATACTCATGATGTTGTTAAGTATGGTTAGGTAGACAGTACAAATTGTACTATTGGTACACCGTGCTCGAGAGGAAAACGCGTTATCATGCGGGAAGTAAAGATGGCTTTGTACCTAATGTGTTGCCCTTGTCAGCAAAGAATATCACTCAACAATCAATCTCCAACCTTAAGCGCAGTTGTTGAGGTCACTTAATAATCTGTCACTTGCGTCAGGGATTCTGGCTGGACGAAATGACGTATAGAATTGAGTGTCGTCCGCATAAAGGTGCAGAGAAGCATATCTCAGGTGTTTAGTTAGTTGAGAGGTGTATGAAGTAAAAAATGGAGGACCAAAAATGGATCCCTGTGGAACGCCGGAGGCATTGCCCATAGACATAGACTGCGTGGAGTTAAGTTTCACTGACTGTGTTCGAGCAGTAAGATAAGTACTAATGAGTTGGCATGCACTAGGTTTGAATCCAAGGAATTTTAGGATTGCCATGCAGAAGTATCTTATGATTCTGTCGAAAGTCTTGGAATAGTCAAATAAAATTAACGCTGTCATAATAAATTAGTTGCATTACTATTGCATTTCTCCACCTAACTCGCAAACCGATTACCCGATTTTATGTTTCTTGGCATGGTTGGATGGGCAATTAATTGCCCTTTGCAACGAGGTATTTTGGTCAAATTTTCTTCCTCAAAATCGAAAGATATCTATTTAGGTTGGATCGTTTTGAAATGAAAGCCCTGTACAAACTGTACATTTAAGACACGAGACAGCGACTATGTAGCGCATCTCTGCATCGGCACAGGATGCATCATCAAATCTTGTTCCTAGCCAACACCTCAATATTCTTACTTTTAGTCACAGCCAGACTGTTTCTTATTTTGATTTATCTGCATAATTCAATTTATCTCAGCAATAAAAGTTCCTTCAATCATGTCAAATTAAAAACATCTTGTCAAATTCATCGTAATCTGATAATAACAAGATAATCTAATCAAAAGAGAAGACATTATCTCGCTCAGTAATATTGAATAACTATTTTTTTATTAAACCAATGTTACAGGTGCAGGAACGGAATGACGTTAATTCGAGGTAACATAAAAAAATCTATTACTTAATTATTCATTAAAACCAATATTCTATTTCAATATTAAATTTTATTTCAGAAGGACCCGAAGATGAAATAGAAATGAAGGTAATCACCACGATGAATCATAGTACTGACGAGCCTCTGACCTATACCAACAACAATTTTCAAAACGTCAGGGAAATGGTACCCGAAACGACTCAAATTACAGTGAAATCCGACTTATACGAAGTGCCAGAGTCTAAAGGTGCCTTAACCAATCTCAATTTTAACGAATACCATAAGGATGAAGATACCGGGAAAGGTGAATTGATCTATTTAAGGACGAGAGACGTTGTGTTGGCCAGTGGAATACTGCCTAGTGAGTTAGAGTTGAGGGATTCTGGAATTTTCGCGAGAACTACTATTAATAAGGGAATGAGGTTTGGACCTTTTCAAGGAAAATGGGCGAGCGCTCCGCAAGATCCCCGATTTGCATGGGAGGTGAGTAATTATGTTAAGCTTTACTCATTTAAAAAATGTTTGCAATATGTTTCTCCGTTTAATTTCTTTTTTGAAAATGAGGACGACATTTCATCAATAAGGTTCTAATTTCACACCCTTATAGCCACGGATTATTTCTCCCTTATTTTAGGAAATAATGTACAAATGCTATTCACTGTTGTCACCCCATAAAACTGACGAAAACTACCCCTTGTATCGGTAAACGTAACGTAACTAGACCTCTTTATGTCATTTAGATTAGACTCTGTCATTATTGAGTGTTATTTTAACAGAGTGTAATAAAAACTTGTTGTTGTGGAAAGGTTTGATAAACTTGAGATCGTTGAAAAGGAAGAATTAAACAACTACATAGTTGCTAGGGGTGGGGTGTGCGGTGAGGAAGTGCAGCCGGAAGGCCCGCCGGAGGCAAAGCGGTCACGCCCAAATATTGCTAAGAATTTACAATTTACCTATGAACATGAATACAGGTGTCTCTATAAGAAGTTCAGAAAAAACGCTATCACAAATTCCTGGGCTTAATATGACGATCTAACCCAACTTACCTTAGTCCAAAAGTGGATGATTTCGGAGATACAGAGTGTCAAAAGTTCAGTTTGGTTTTAGTTTTTCATAAATAATTTTTTTAATAATAATTGGTGTATTGTCACAATATTCATCTAGGGAGAGTAGAGGTAGGAGGTAGGTTGAAAAATTAAAATCTGCACTCATTTTTATTGCAAAATTTAGAAGGCGCCACCTGTGGTGCCTTACACACACTTGAAACGAAATAAGTTGTTGAGCCACCCTGTATTTAGCTTCTAAACAAAAATTCTTATTTTCCAACGTATTGTACCTAAACAAGGTATTTATGATAAGGGTTGATTTCAGCAGCCGTTTTTGAGATATCTGGGTTTAAAAAATTCACTTTGTGCATGGCCAGGTCTAATAAAATTATTGTAATAATTGAACGCAATTTGAAGCTGAAATGAACTTTTACCATAGATACCTTTTTTAGGTAAAATACGTTGGAGAATGACAATTTTTATTTGAAAGTTAAATACAGGGTGGCTCAAAAAAGTTATTTCGTTTTAAATGTGTCAAAGTACCGCAGGTGGCGCCCTCTAAATTTTACAATAAGACTGAGAGCAGATTTTGATTTTTCACCTAACAAAATCCCCCCTAGACGAATATTGTGACATTACACCAATTATTAAAAAAATTATTTATAAAAAACTAAAACCAAATTGAACCTTTGACACTCTATATCTCCGAAATCATCCACTTTTGGACGTAACTGTAAGTTGGGTTAGATCGTCAATTGACCTTTCTCTACCAGAATATTTCCGTAGATAATCTTTTTTTATTATTAAAATGTAAAAAAAGAGCAATTTGGTATATTTTCCCATTCTTAATATCAATTTTGTTCAAGTCAAACATAATTTATTGCAACACCCGCTAACCTAAAGCCGGTTAAACACATTACGAAATGTAAAACACCATCGTCAAAGTTAAAGCTGGATTTATAAACTCGAAAAGTTGGTGACGTTGAAGTTATGATCAAGTTGGTGAGGTTAGATATTCCGAAGTCCGAACATGAAAATTGGTTATCTCGAACTACCCGGGAACTTTTCGAAGCACTCGAGCTTTACATGAACAACATGAACGAGTTTATAAATGGAACTGAGTGTTCCCTTTAGTTTAAATTGAACTCCTATTTCCAACACCAACTGAACCTCAACCTCGCCAACTTTTCGAGTTTATAAATCCAGCTTAAACGTTTTAAATTTTTATTTTTCATCTATCAATTATTTACTTATAATACTTTAGAAACGGTTGCTATAAACGGGCGATAAAGTTCATAATGCCCGGTGATTTTCGTAATGCTCGGTAGCGAGCGATGGGCTTATTCGTTCCTTTTACTGAACTAGTTCGCGCGAACTAGTTTGCAATAGCGAACTAGTTCGTCGAACTAGTTCGCGAATGAACTACTCTAGCGAAATTTGAAAAAGTAAGCCGTGTATTTCAATCAAGTCGGCGGTCGGCGGCAGTGTCAGCCGAACGCCGAACGTAGAATGTTGCAATATAATTGGCAGCACACACATAATGCAGGGGATTCACAGTATAGTCAGAAGTCGCAGCAGTTATTTTATTATGGCTCCGGGAGTTTTTAAATTTATTTGTTTGTTACTTTTTATTATCGAAAATCAAAATGAATCTTTGTTGTCGTAGTGATATATGAATTATGCTCAATTTTTGCCAAAGAGTTAAAAAGTTTTGTTTTTATTTTTTGAGATATTGTTTTTTAGCTAGTATACTAGTAGGTATGCATATTATTTTTTACCAAAGAAATTCCTTGTTTTTTGGTTAGAATTGTTTTTTAGTAGGTACTAAGTATGCGTATGTCATAATGATATCTGTTATTCTTGCTTTGTACCCTTTTAAAATACCTGATTTTTCTTATTTGTTTTGGTAAATACAATACGTTTATATTGTCTAGTCTATTCCTAGTCTAAAGCATATTCAACTATTTACTATTAATTAAAGCAACTTGAACTAACCTAAACTAACCCATTACCCATTTCCATTTATTTAATTTCCTATAATGTAGTCTGCAAAAACTCCCATCAGATTGCCATGCCGAACATGTCGATGTCGCCGGGCTCAATCGTTCGCACTCATACTCATAGAATCGCAGTTCGCACTTCTTCCAAGCTTCCCACTCCCCATTATCCTCGCGACTGATCCTCGCATCAGCCGATCGACGCCGGGCGCTGGTCGGATCTCGGATCCCTTAATAGTTCGCCGCGAAGTAGTTCGTTCGAAGGTTGAGAACTAGTTCGTATAGTTCACCATAAAGAATAGTTCGTTTTAGTAGTTCGTTCGCGAACTACCCATCTCTAGCTCGGTAATTATTATTAAAGAGAATATTGAACAAAATTTGTGTTTATTTTTAACAATCTTTTTACATAATATTATTCTGTTTTTCCTACGTTGAATGTACAATTTATGAATTTTCCTGAGAAAGAAGCTGGACCAACTATGAAATTCTGCGACTCGATTGCTGAGTTTCTCGATGTGCATGCTGATTCCTGCTCCATTTCAACATTAATTAACATAATACATATTTTCTTTTTCGGTAGCAGAGCTAGCTATCATTTTAGCTATTCGGTTTTTCGACGTGATGCTTTCCTCTATAAAACCCTTCGCTACGCTAGTACTCTTCCACTTTCCGAGCTTAAGGGTTGCAAGGGAAGCACCACCCTCGATAAGAAGTGTGGACGAGTTCGTAGGCAATGTCCTGTATATGCCTTGGCTTTTCTAAATTAAGAAATTTTGCTATGATTGAAGGTACAAGTCCTAGTGTATTTTTGCCCACAGGCATAGCTATGCATTTACCATTTCGGTATGTAAGGATAAATCTGCGTTCCTTAATTTCTTTTGGCCTTAATGCAAGGTACTGTCTGACCAATGTTAAGGCATCAGTTTGTCTTCTTCGATTACAGTAAAACTTTTTGGCGTAGCAGTTTTAGTTTCTGGTATCTTGACATGTATAACAGGCCCTTTATCCTCAATATAATCAATGGTCATTTTTACCATCTCATCCCGTATTAGGCCGCCAAAAGCTTCCATTACGAGTACCACTTTATGCTGCAGAAAGGTATCATTTGGCGCATTCTTGATAAACGTTAAAACTTGTTCACCTTCTTTTCAACTTTTGACTTTGTAGGAAGATATCCCTTTGATTTAACTTTTAAAAATGCTATTAACTGACAATATCTTGAAATATTAATGTTTTCCTTTACTATAAGTTCAGACTTCACCTGGGAATATAATTAGAAATTGTTATTGCCAATCAGCAAAAAGGTTACATAACAATTCCTGAAAGTAGGCCATCATTACTGTTTCAGTTATCACCGTATTTCGGTTTTTTACTTTCCATTGAAGAGAATTTTCATACTCCTTGTGGTACAGGGCTTTAGACTTTGCCGGTAATGAGTTTCTCTTAGCTTTTTTAGCATCTTCTAATATATTTTGTGGAATTTCCGTATTTTCGTTTATAAAACATAAAAGACGCTTAAAATAAACAACCGTCAAACTTATTCTATGACAACCGATCAAAGCTCACTAAATACTAAAAATTGGCGAAAAAAGTTTAAAAAAAATACAGGAGTTTAACTATTTATATTTTAAAATTACCTAATGAAAAATATTGTATACACCACAGGCGTTACTAGACTATATTACCCATCAGGCGAAAACTATCCGCCCTTGGTACATAAATAGCTATTACCAAACCTATTTTCATCGATTAAGTGTGCAACAAATGGAAAACTTCTTTATTATTTGTTTCTCAGAAAATTTTATTCATGATAAAAGTTGGTGCATGTCCTACAACCATTACAGGTGTCTTAGAATGGCTTCAAGACAAATAGGACACAGGGTAGGGCAAGAAATATGAAAATCGTTCAAGAGTAAAGTACTTTTATGTCGAAAGATTAAAAAAAACGCTGGTAAGAAAAGTTGTTAAAAAAAAGCAAATAAATCAATATATATAAAAACATATCCCACCCATTAATTGCAAAATAATGCCTCCCTCACAGGTTTCCCGTCAAATATGAGCTTAATTGAAGTCAAATAGTTTAATTAAACTTTTCTGTATCTTGTACAAAAATTGAAAAAACAACAGGTTCGCCCCTTAAGAAAAATATAAATATGACACTAGAAGTATGTTCTTTACCTTTTCGAAAACTGGGAGGGACGAAGAAAACATTTTGGTCCTACACACTAGTCACTAGGCTCACTCTTATCAGCATAACAGCTTAGGTGCTTAGTCTAAGTTTAAAGGTTTAAGTGGACTCGGATACGGATGTTTATTTATCATAATTGATAAATAAACATCAGGAACTTGCTGTCAGATACTTGGATTGATTAATATTTCAAAGATTAATTTTATTTATTCGCATTTTATCAAGACAATTCACATGAAATCGGAAGGAACAAGGCACGGATGAAAGTATTAAAGGATTAACGGCAAATCAATTGTGGCGAAGTCTTCTTTTAGTTGTAATCAGATTAGTTATGAAGTGTTTAATGCTGTCATTGTACATATCTTCAATGATAACATACACGTAGCCAACTAATCAAAAAAAATATTATCTCATTGACTGATAGTTAATGCTAGCTAATATTATGTTAAGTTCATAAATAATTTTGTTTGCATAGTGTAACCAACGTATCCCAACTAAGGATGTCGTGCGCTGGTAACGGAAGAAATCAGGACATAATGCAAGAACTAAAAATTAGAAACATATGACTAAAGCAAGTTAATAAAAATAATAAAATATACAGGGTGTCACTAAAAGGTGCGGACAAAATGTTACCACAAATTCCTGAAGCTTAAATATGGCGATCTCACCCAACTTACTTTCAGTCCAAAAGTGGATGATTTCGGAGATACAGAGTGCGAAAAGTTCAATTTGGTTTTAGTTTTTTATAAATAATTTTTTTAATAATTGATGTATTGTCACAATATTCAGCTGGGGGGGGGGGGGGGTTGTGGGATGAAAAATTAAAATCTTCTCTCATTTTATTGTAAAATTTAGAGGGCGCCGCCTGCGGTACCATGCACACATTTAAAACGAAATAACTTTTCTGAGCCACTCTGTATCTAACTTCTAAATAAAAATTCTTATTCTCCAACGCCTTTTACCTATAAAAGATATAGGTGATTGATTGAGCAGCCATTTTTGAGATATCTGGATATAAAAAATTCACTTCGTGTATGGCCAGGTCTAAATTATTGTAATAATTGAACACAATTTGAAACAAGGGCGTTAAATTAAAATAACTGTGACTAAAAACTAAAAAAAAAACAATTACATAAATTTATTGTTAATTCTAGTCTTTAGTAAAAGCAGTCAATTAGAGATTTACCAACAACAAAAATTTAATTTAATTCAATTTAAAAAAAAATGCTTTTAACAAATATTCGAAATGACCTCTATTTTTGTGTGTACAGAGAATAATACGGTTAAAAAAATTAAATTGAACTTTTCGTCATAATTTCTCAAAGCGTCAATTCCAGCTTGAATACGTCTCCTTAATTCATATTCTGTATCTGCTGGCCTAGAATACACAAGGGTTTTCAAATTTCCCCATAAAAAGTAATCCATCGGTATCATGTCAGGGAATCGAGCTGGCCAATTTGCGGGTGCATCAGTGCCTCTACCGATCCATCTATTTGGATACTGTTCGTTCAAAGAATTACGTACGTTTATTTGTATGTATATTATTAGGTATTTATACCCACTTAAAATGGTATAGCAATAAGGAACTTGCACATATTTGTTTCTATTGCAGAAACATGTTCAAGCACATTAAAAAATAACATATGCAAAATGTTACTTCTTAATACCTACTTTTACGAAGACAGGCTGAAGGCGTTATTGATAGATGTAAAACACAATTTAATCATAATTTAGAGGATGCCAGCCCTTTACAGATTAGATATTTTGCTTTTTTTTTCTTACAAATTATCATAATTAATACTTAAGATAGGTACATCAATTCTCTAAATTAAACATTAGTCAGAACTGCACCTTAACTTTCGCACCCGAAAAAATGTAGTCTCAATTTTACTAAGCGCCCGAGAAAGCTACGATGTTCCAAACTATATTGCCAAACAGATAAGACATGGGCTTCAGACAAAATCCCTGAAGGGGACTATGCACACGACTTTTGTGACAAAATCAATCTCGAAAAGCTTTTCACTTCTCTACATTTCTTCGCGAATTTTATCTAACCCCATATTCTCCAGGATGTATGCTTCTAAATTATAAATAAATATTAATTTATGGGGGGGGGGGGGTCAATTAACATATTGCACGACAGATTAAATATAAGATAAGATAAAAAAGCTATCGTCATGCTGATAATTAAAATAATGCTCTATATAGGAATTGATACAGAAACTACGTCGTTTTCAAGCAGCAGCAATGTTCTATATTATCTCCCACCCTCTTTCTACTGTGCACTATCGATATTTTGGAAAAGAAACTAAAAATCCGATATACAGCTTTACTAGTGAGCGCACACTCCTTTAATCTTTCAATTTGCATGAATGCATCACCTGCCAGTACACATCCCTTAAGCCAGCACAGAGTCTCACATCTCAACAAAGACCTAGAATAAATATTGATTTAAGGCGGTGCAAATTACGCGCTAAAAACCCAGGACGCGTTTTTGTTTTTAAAGCTAATGTTAAAGAACCTGATACCTGACACTGTATTCCCATGACTTCATCAATTCATTTATTTGGCATCAATTAGGATAGTCATATGTCTTGGTATAGTTATGTTGTGGCCATAGCTACAACTGCCTCAAGCAACAAGAAAATAATTGTCAGCAATTAATATTGTACAGTACAGTTAACCTGTTGAGATCCTAAAGGAGATAGAATTATATGAGCGAAATTTAAAATATATTTTTAATTTATATTGGATCATCCATACTCACTCACTCACGGAGAAGAGTTAAAAGAGTTATAAGATATTCTAATAAAACTCGTCGCCTGTGTTATCGCCACCACTTGTCAATGTGAGAATAAATAATATAAGGTACATGGATGCAACAGTAGCATTTGTGAATAGTATTTAGGGCATAAAAGTTTAAGTGGTTGGGGTTACCCAGAGATGAGATGCGGACTTTCCTTGAAGTTCAAAAAGACAAAACGTATTATAGTGTCAATAAGCGACTGTGTTGGCGAGTCACGATAAACCCAATCAACAAATAGAACTTGCATTAACATATCTATACATACCTTGGAACAACACTTGTGTGAAACGTGAAATAATTCTTGAAAGAGAGAAAGCCAACACAGCATTTCTGATAACATCACAATTATTTAAATGCCACAATTCTTTCCTGCTAACTGAACGGTGCTGTTGTACAGAATCCAGTCTTGGACCCTGATAGAAACTTCCTCCAAAAGTCTAAAATCGTTTGAAATGAGGCTCTATCAATGTTCTTGGGAAAATGGGTTAAGAAACAGTATTAGTACTTTTGATAAGGACACCTGTATAGAATATTTGGGACATTCGTAATAAGAAACAACAAGCGTTAAATATTACTACAATTAAGTCTAAGGGACAAAGTAGAAGCTGTAGGAGGGGATCCATTAGAAGATGGATCCTTTGGTTAAAAAAAACTTGTGTACATGGTTAATAAAATATCAGTGTGTCCTACAATAAAATTATCTAATCAAATTTCTATGACACCACTAGATTATAATGCTTCGCTATATTAGAATGACTCGTTTATCATTTGATTTTTAAGGCAGGCTCGACAACTTTGTAAGTCAGTTACGGAGCGATTATCGAGAAGTAATGATTGAACCGATAAGACGTGCCTGCAAGTGATTTTTTTTAATCTTATTTTTGAGGTAGTAGGTGTAACTTAAATTGGATAAATTAAATACGGTGATAATGGTGAGTATACAAATATTTTTATTTTTATTAGCTTTAACTTTAAAATCAGTTATGATAGAAAGAGTAAATTGCCCTGATATGTTGTGTTAATCGATTAGTCAATAAAAGGAATTAAATTAAGGTATATAGCCCATAGGTGGTTTGAAGTATGTTTTGCTACAGTAAATGAAATGGAAAATGGAGCGAATTGAAACAAATAGATACGATTTTGCACATTAATCTTGATATGCGAAGTGTCATTTTCTTGTTTGCTGAAATTTATTTCCATTACCATGAAAATTGGCAAAATATAGTGTTGTCTTTGCTGGCTTGCATTAGTTTCTATTATTTTTATTGGTACTCCACTGACAAAAGCATTGGATTTTAAATATTAATAACAACTGAAATTTTACATTTATCATAAAGTAAATGTATTAAATAGAAACTGCTGAATTTCCTCTCATTTAAAAATCTTAGATTTCCTAGCGTGGTACCATAGCCCCCTACATTTCCAAGCCGTGAAGTAAGAAAGGCAACGTCGCAAATCCTGTCAGAGGTAGACCGATTTTTAATAAGTAGCTAACGCAATTTCCGTGCAGATTCGCCCGTTTCGGCGATAAAAATTACGGTTTATTTCAAATTATTTATTGAACTTTTTGCATTTTACTTCAGTATAAATATGTCTAATAAGTAACAAGAATATAATAATGTAATATATATATATATATATATAATATAATAATAGGAAATTTAAATTAACTTAAAAAAATTAGTGATTTTAAAACCTATTTTAAAGTGGAAAGCTTTCTTTTTTTCTTTGATGATGTATTTTAATGTTGAAGGTCATTTCTGTTTTTTGTGTAATTGTTTAGTAATATATTGTTAAGGGTAAGTGCTACTTTATAAAACATTTTTCGATAGCTTTCTCCACAGCGACATGTCTCATTAAGCGGTATCAGAAAGCTACCATTTTCTAAACTAGCCAAACCTAGTTTAGCTAAAAGAACTTGATGATTTTGCCGATTCAAAAATTTAAGCTTAATAATAAACTGAAATATATAATAATATATAATAGTACACAATATTTACTTCATTGGTAGCAAGACATAAACCCCCCCTTTGCAAAGAATCAAAATGTTCATCCCCCACATTTATACCTATGACTTGAACAATAAGGTTTTCAAAGTTGAAAAAATAGTCCATACTTTCAGTGGAGTCAATGTAATATAAATAAAACAATGCAATCTTCCTCCACTTATTAAACTTATATATTAACTTACTTATTAAACTGTAGAGGAAGACTGCATTGTTTTATTTATAATAAGGTTTTTGCAATCCATGCATTTTAATTTCCTATTTTTGTAGATAGAATGGGCTATATAATCCTACATATACCTATACATTTAGACAGACTCATCCAACTGGTAATCCTTAAGATAATCCGATTGAAATATGTAAGGAAACTCTAATATTTCTGTACTTGCAATATCATGCTTAACAGAGTATTTGATTTTAACACTCTAAAATTTTTTAACCCTGACTTTACAATACTTTGAATTCTAACTTTTTTTTTCTTATTCGAGGATCTGTTTAAATGATACATGACAGTTACAACCAGAAAGGTTCCTATATCGGTCAAATCTTTTTTCAAGGGTATCTGTTTGAAATTTACCAGCTAAAATGTATTTTATTTCAAAATGGATAAATGAGTATTCTATAATTTCTATTAGAACTGTGGTACTGGTACCTACTACGATTAATAGCATCATAAGTGTCCCTAGTTAAACTCACCCCCTCTGGATCGTTATACCATATATCAAGCCAAGTCACAAATTTCTTTAGCTAGTTTACCTTCAAATCATTTTTTAAATATATTGGGGTAGTTCAGTCGTCCCTTTTTTAAACCTTGCCGTACCCAAATAAAAACATTTTGCCAGTTAGACAAACATTGGAACTAACCTTAAGGTTTTCCTGTAATGATAACATTGATAACTAAAACTCGGGAAAATAACAAACGTATGCGTCAAGACTTGTCGATGCACTTCACAATCACAAGCACAAGAGCACAAACAAAATAGCGAATCAACGGTCTACCTGCAACGTTTCCAGACTTTGTCCTTCATAGCTTGGAAGTAAAGGAAGCTGTGGTGGTACCCAATATTCTTAAAATTGGAGCTAATTTAGGAAACTTTCTAAGATTTATGTTTACCTTACGACAAATTTTGCTTAGTTTTTAGCCCTCGTTGAGGCATATAGCTCAGAGCTGTTTTGGCATTATTTGTTAAATACTTATAATTATAAGTCATGATGTCATTGAGTTTTTAGAGAACAAAGTTTATCGCCCATATGTAGGTATCCATATTTAAGTATTGATTATATTATAGAATTTTCATACTTCCCGGACTAGGCCGCGAAAGTGCTATTTTCTCAAAGAGAAGCATCCGTGAAGTGGACTCCTTGAATTTTTCTTTTAAAGTCGTCGGATACTTTTGTTACACTCCGTATAACAATTTATTGATAAGATGCCTGTAAATCTCTCCCTATATACGCCATGCCAGACCCAGGTGTCAAAATGATTGACAGATTCACCCAAAAACCCCTTTTTCAATCAAAATTCGAGAAGATCGATATAATCCCGTACAGGATATTTGGTTTACGCTCTTTCACAATGGCGACGAAATCTTCTCTTTTATTGGTAAAATTAGGGTTTTGTGCAAGAAATTTACATCCCCTTTGTGTGCGCATAGGGGGATGAACACAACGTGTGAATTTATTTAGTCAGAGTTTCAACGGCAATTAAAGCATTGAGAAAAATTGTTTATTATTATTAGGTCATTCGACGACTAGCCTTTTTTTGTGGCTCCAGATAAAAACTCTTCGATCAAATTTCGGTACACAAAAGATAATAAATCACGTTTAAACTACGACACCCCGTCCATTCATCACACAAGTTTTCTCAATATAATACTCGGAGGACCTTTAAATTTCGGCAAAGTATAAAGAATTGAAAGAGATGCTACCGTTCTATTGACACGAACCTCATTCAACGCTTAGAATATACCTTTAAAGACTAATTTTATGAAAGCAATCACATGCTAAGCCCTTATAGCGGGTTTTTATCTTCAAAATGATACTTAGATTGTTTTCTTGCGGACTTTAGTCATGGCCAAAGGCGAGGGATGAAAATAAGTGAGGGCTGACACCTCGCCAAGGTATCCCGCAGAGTTTAAAGTGAAGTTTACATGGCAAAGCTCTATCTACCGGGATTAGCATGTTTTCGTACTCTTGAAACATAGATTTGATTTAAAGCCATATAAGTAATGTTTACATTTCTTACTTTTTAAAAGTTGGAAAATTCCACTTTTTTAACTTTCACTTCTTACCCACACGGAGGGAAAGTTTAATTCTTGCACCCTAGCTAAAGATAGTCATTTTCAATCGTTCTTGTATATTCAGAAACTTTACATGTACTTTTTGGTAATAAAAAGTTGTTATTGTCGAAAATTTTTCTTGCCGTGTCAATCAAGGACAAAATTTTCTTAGGGAATCCCAGGGAATACTTCCCACTTCGGTATGTATTAACTATTCTTATCTCGGTAACAAGAAATGTCATGGAAACGACTGAGAATACTGCGCATAACAAATAAATTCCTTATTAAAAATTAACACCTTCAAATATAAACTTGAAGCAATCTTCCGAGTTTTTATTGCGTATGAAACTTATTTCCGAAACGTCAAAACAACACGACTATAATTGATCATAAAAGTAGTGTAACCCCCGGGTAAGACAAAGACGGTTATCTCAAGGGGCGAGAGGGTAAATCGTCCCGTAATATCCCGAGCGAGAGGTCAGATCCGTAACATGCCATCATTGGCAGATGTCAACTGATATACGAGCTAACTAATAACTTGGCTTATTAACAGTAAATTTTCTTGCACCCCCAATCGGATATCAACCCCTTGGGAAGTTTTGGCGAAGTACAAGGGTGAAAGAAAAATGATAATTCACTTTCTTTGAAAGTGTGTTAATTGGTTCGGGATAATAATTTATGGGGAATCTGTATGGTTTCTAAATTAGCTTATTGATTGAAAATGTTTATATTTTTGGCTTCATTCGTATAGCGGTAAAAGATATTTGTATTAAATAAAAATGGCCCTAAAAATAAAAATAATAGAATACTTGACTTAATACGTTCAAATAGACTAGTTGAAAATGATTTTAAATCCGAGCACCAGCTTATTAAAGAAGATCTTCATCACAAATCAATATTATGTATGGATCATCACCAATGCTTAACCCTAAAAAACAAACTCAGTACTTGTTATTTAACATCTTACAATTACGTCTAAACTGGACAAAAATGTCAGAAAATTTAAATATCAATAACAGGTACCATATTATATGAGGTAATTTATAAAGCATTCGATATTTACTTACCTAAGAAATTATTCAACAAATAGTTTCCTTTATACTTCAAACACTGTACAAAAGAACTGTCATAAATAGAAATTAAGCTCATAAAACTTGGAAAAGGATAGTTTAGGTTAGATCAAGTCCAATACAGACTATAGGTCTAATAAAGCTTGCACGTCTGACTCCAAGAGTGAGAGTACAACACACTATAGGCATAGTTTAAAGAAATATTTGAGGCGTTCCATAGCAAAACTCGCCTTATCCCTTTAAGTCCATTGTCAGAAAATCAGAAAAAACCGTTTATGTTCATATCACTGGCAATACGTTTACTGTTATTTTTATATATATTTATAAGACACTAAACATCTCGTGTTATGCTACTTTAAATCATATTTTGATCAGATATTTTATATTTTCATTTTAATTTTGGATAAGGCGAGTTTTGAAGCGTCTCTGTGGATAAGGCGAGTTTTGCAACGCAGAAAAAGTTTTACTTATGTGTAAACCTTATGATTAAAACTAGGGGCAAGAAACTAGAATTTTTTATTGTAAAATAAACAAAATGTAAACAAATTATTATTACAACTAGACTCCAGGTTCTTCACTTTCATCGGGATTTTCTTGGCATTAGTCTGCAGGATCGTCAGCATCATCATTTTGAACTACGTCTTTATTAACTACATCAATATTCAAAAGGTTTTTGTAAAACGATAGACCCATTCTCCACCAAAATGTTTTATTAAACGCTTCTTTACATCAAGTAATTTTTCGGTTCTTTCCCCTTTTTAATATCGGTTTTGAAGCATCAGTATCTGAATGATAAAATGTTTCACCTCTTATCAAAATATTATTTGCTGAATTCTTGGTTATAATGAACCTTTTTGCCTCGGAGAACTCGAAGTGCCAAGATGCTACGTTTTTGAAATATTTTCCTGCCTCCGATTTAAAATCCAGTACTCTGCACTCCTGTCCTAAACTTTTAACTGTACCATGTTGTTTGAAAATATCTACGTATCTTCTTGGATCTACAATGGTCGCTTCTTTTTTAAGAATTTTCTCTGTCCTCCCAAAAACTCGATCGGGAGGCAAAAAAGAATGTTGAAGAAATAATCCAAAAAGAATGTCCTGGAACGGGAAAGATCAATTCAGTTTGCTTTACGTTTCTAGGTGCAATGCTTTTTAGAAAGTGGCAACACATTGCAATCATGGAAATGTGCCTATTAGATTAGAGTAACCAGTTAAGCCAGCATCGCTTAAACAGTCAAAAACAGTTGAGCAGATTTGGTTGGATCCTTTGCTCAACTCGTTATTCATCCAAGTATAAATAAAAACATTGGCTGTAGTTAACTTTGATTTTGAAGACCCTTTTACCACTGTAAAATTATAAGTATATAGTTGGCGACTGTAGTAAGCCAACTGATGGGGTATTTTGGGGTTTGCCAAGTTCTTCTGACAGTCAAAAGATAAAGTAGGAAGTTCTGTTTTCTCTTCCTTGAGTTTAGAAAAAAATGCGTTGGATCTCATTTTGTGGACTCGCTTTTTCATTATTACTTTTATTTTATTTTCTTGAACTTTCTCAATTTTGATTTTTTCTGATAGCTCTATACATTTTGAGCATGTACCAGTTGCCGGAATGCCAAAACCTATCTTAAAGCAACGAAGAAAAAATTCTCTAAAAAAAGTTTTCTTCACCCTTAAACGGTCATCTACAACAGATTCGATATACATTTTAAAAATGTTCGCAATGTTTAATTCGCTTGGTGAATATTGTCTTGCAATGTTTTTGCTTCGGCAATAATGGCTTTCAACTCCTCCTTCTGGATAAATTCTTTTACATTGCACCGCTATATTTAGCTGCTTGTCTGTCCCCTCTTCGATTTTCTTTAGGCAACGGTTCACTTAAAAGATGCTCCCTAGCAATTTTTTTTAGTCTATCTTTTGAAACATCTAAGATACCCTTAAAGGCTGTCTTGCAAACTTCTAACCGAAAATCCCGTGCATCAAAAGGTTTGACAAAGTACTGTGTAGCCACAGCTTTTCTGCTACTATTTTTATTAACACTTCGGCTTTATTACCGACATAAACTTAAGTAAAAATGCATCTTGTGAAATTTTTGTTCGATTAGAATAAAAATTTGCATGAAATGCACGAATATCTTTCATAGATAAATATTGGCAACGGTATGTCTTACCGTTCGTTATGTCCACATACTGGGAATCTAGGAAGTTTTTGGCAGAATATCTAAAAATTGAAAATTTATACGTAAGCTCCACTGCGTTCTAAACACCACGACACCTACCTTGCTTTCTTTTCCATTTCTCTTTTCCATTTCTTAGGTTCGCTTGGGTTTTTTCTTGCCTTTTTCGGTTCTGCAAGCACAACACCATTTTAGCACCTTAGTCGAAAACAATCAACTTCTTTTTTAATAACACTTAATTATTAATAATTATTTAATTATTACGACACAGATCTGTTTACTTGTCAAATCACTAGTCAATACTAAATCAATAACTAATAAACACAGAATCGCGCCGGAACAGCCGTTGTAATCATGTGATACCAAATCGAGCATTTCCATTGGCTAATTGGATAAAGCGTGTTTTGAAATGATGATGTAACTGGATAAGGCGAGTTTTGATCCATTTTGCGAATTAGAATGCATGGTATTAGGACAAACTATAATTTAATGCATCAAACTCGATTTTTACAAAAAGTGGATAAGGCCAGTTTTGCTATGGAACGCCTCATTTATTCTTTAAACTATGCTATAGGCCTGCTTGTATGCTTTACAATTTTGTTAAAGCTGTTGAATTATTTGTTCACAATATTTCAATCAATGCCGTAAATCATCAATTTGTGTTAGAATAGCATGGCATTTTCCCTAAACGATCTACTAAGTCTAACAAATTTAGCTACCCTGAAACCCATCAGTTTTTCAAAGGACAGTCAAATTCAGGTAGATTGATTTTTTTGCACTGATTTCAGCAAGGCATTCGATAAAATCAACCACAACACCTTAATAAAAAAGCTCAGCTATTTCAATAAATCATAGTATGTAGCAGTGGTGGTCATCATTCCTCTGTCGATAACGTCACTTTCTAGAGTTCCCTATGGTTCCCATTTGGGGCCTTTACTCTTTATTATGCTAATACTGACAGCTTGCTGCTGTAGAATGATTTAGATTAGTTTTTCAGATAGTTCAAGAGTTACCAGAAGATGATTATGAGCGTAGAATTGAATTTTGTAATATTATGATGTCAAGGTTTGACCAAAATAACCAGTTTTTCAAATTTATAGTATTTTTGGATGAGGCAACATTTATGTTAAATGGTAAAGTCAATAGACACAACTGTAGGTTTTGGGCTAGTGAAAATCCTCACTGGATGAGAGAAGGTCATACACAACGCCCTGGAAAATTAAATGTGTGGGCTGGGCTTCTGGGTAACCACAAGATCGATCCATTTTTTATTGATGGAAATTTGACATCACAACTTTACCTTGAGCTCTTGGAAACGCAAATAGTTCCTACTATACGGAATGTGATGGGCCCAAATTATGCAAGTGCATTCTTCCAACAGGACGGAGCTCCTCCCCATTTTGGTCGAAACGTGCGCGAATTTTTGAACAACACTTTTCCGAATAGGTGGATCGGTAGAGGGGGTACAATCGATTGGCCACCTAGGTCCCCTGATTTGTCGCCTAACGACTACTTTTTATGAGAACACTTGAAGAACAGAGTTTATACAACAAAACCTCAAGATTTGGCCGATTTGCAGCGCCGAATTTTGGACGAATTTGAATTAATAACGCCAGAAATGAAATTTTATTTTCAATTAGCACACTGTCAAGCTGTACAGGGAAAACGGTTTAAACATTTAATACAAAAAATATATTTTTTCTAAAATATACTCGTTATTTCGAAAACTACTGATATTAGGCACAAAGTATGTTATATCAAAAGTGTAACAAATTTAAAGTAAAAACTACAAAAGAAAAAATATACAGGGTGTTTTATTTAAAAATATAAAATTTGTTCGAATTCCAGACAAACTAAAAAGCTGGCAACAACGCCAATATCGTCGTTCGGTGCGTCAGATCCTCTTACACAACTGTACTAAATTTGGTTTAAATCGGCCAATAAATAGTGATGTTATTAAGCCGGTTCCAGACTTTATACACACACTGTATATCTATTTTCCAATTGTCTTTACAGAACGAACTCACGTAAACACTCGCTTGTGAATCAAATTATGTAATTTATATATATATAATCACTTATTTAATGCATCTTTATTAAGTAAAAACTAAAAAATCATGTCACTGTCTTAAATATTTACTTAATATATCTGTACCCTATAAAACACCCTGTATTTAATGTTCGCACATACCCTGCAACCCTCCTTTATCTCTCACATTACCCATATACATGCATTGACACCTAAAGTGCCAATTTCTGAAAAAGATACCTTTCTGATGATTATCTTGTAACCGCCAATATAAAGACTACCTAGTGCACACAAAAACATCTTCCAATGGCCCAAAAATTCCTTTTCACTTCTTTTGAAGCACAACAATGCGAGTAATCATTAAAAGGATGATGTCCTGTCCATTGAATCGATGACCCAAAGGATATAAATCTCTAAGGATTTTATTTACGGTAGTTAAAGATGGTCCTGTAGATTTCTACCCAGAACAGATCATTTATTTTATAAGATGTGAAAGACTTGAAAATTGCTGTTTCAATTTATACAGCATATAGAAAAAATGTATTACAAAGCTTTATAATATTTATTTTCTTCATTGCTTAAGCAGACTGTAAAAGTCAGATCTAAGATATCCTACAAGCAAAAACCCACAGCTATATTTTTTTTTGGGCAATTTGCCCGGAGTATCATAAGTCATCAATGTTCAGGAAGGCTTGAAATCTGAGAGTCAGCTGCATATTCCTTGCGTCATTTCCTTTGCCAGTCCCGGCTGTTTTCCGAGGATTTTCCGGTTGATTTCCGTCTGCCATTTCTTAAGATGACGACGGAAATTTTCGTTTTTCCTTTGAGCGGATAAGATTATATTATAAATATAATAAATTCTGCTTGTATTTTTTAACAGGTCCAATAAGGTTAATCTAACACAAGAGCGTAAGATTCAAATAAATTATTCAACAGAATTTGCTCTCCCCATATAACCAATCAATTATTAATTAAAGTTTTGCATTGTAGCCAAGCAAATTATTTGTGAAGGCCCAACCACAATTAGACCTCTTGCAATTATTGACATTTGATTGACATATTCAAGTCGAATGCAATCAGCCATGGGAATTAAATTGATTTTTAGACCCTGGATGGAGCCAAATGCAAATGAGTCCTCAAAAAAAATCTTCATATTTATTTGTCACCGATGGGATCTATTCCGTTTGATAAAAATAGTCTAATTTTTGAACGTTAAAAATGTTACAAGCCGCCATTCAAATCACAAATTCAAAAGAAGACCTACAAAAAATTTAAGAAACTAGATTTTCAAGAACAGATATTAGGTCGCGTTTAAAAATAACATGTTTGTCCGCAGTCAAGATTGACACCCCAAATAGCCGGATCTGGATCCTCGTGACACATTTTTGACGTGTTTTGTATTCCCAATTATGACATAAAGAAAATATACACTTCTAGGGTCAGTATTTGACCTTTTCTTGAACGTGCATGAATATGTTTATAATGTGCTTAAATTTTTATTTGAGGGGCAAACTGATAAATACAGGTTTGTGTAGGGTAAGTGAAAATCTTAAATCTCATTTACTTATTACTAGTAAAATTACTAAATCAAAATATCTTGTAGAAGTTTGTCAATTGTTATAATAACTATCAAAGTCAAGCGCATAAAATAAAATGCGAGTCTCTATTACGTTCAAAAGCTCCATGATCCCAAAATCAAACATAATATAGTAATATGGTAGCAGATGTCACATACAGTCTACACACACAAATATGGTCAAAACTTCAGATGTAACATTTTGTAAGCAGTCACATAAAGGTCAGTTCAATATTGTTTCTCTGATTTATTTTATTTGTGATATTGGCTTTCCGAAATACTTTTCATTTGGGATTATTGGGAAATTTATTAGTCAATATTCATATTAGAATACTGACAAATGTTACCAATTTGTGTTATAGTTAGTTAGGGTTGCAGCGGAGGTAAGAATTTTCTTAATCCCTGCTTTTTCTTTATCTCGAATGTTCATGATAAGCTGGAGACATCTTGATATCATCTCGTTTAGTGATGCCACCGGAACCGGATCTGGATCCGGCCTTCTAAATTTCAAAAAATGTGTTGTAGAAATTATGAACAGAACCACAGCGAAACAGTATAGCTCTTTTATTTAACAAAACATAAACTGTGGAACAAATCACATAATTAATAAATAATATGTAACACAATACCTACTACTTGTAATTAATAATGGGCAGATTATGGTGCAGAAAAACTATTTTTCCTCGTTGCTTGCAGAGAGTCTATTTCTATAGACGTCACCGGCCTCCGAAAAAAGTCTTTCACTATTATACTATGTTGCTTAATGCCAGAGAGTAATAAAATGTAAATTGGCAATGACAGGACTCATTATGCAAGGGGGGGGGGGGGGAGGCAACTTAAAGGTTGCATTGTAAATTTCAGGTAAATTGCAATGATAGTTTTTAAAAATTCCATATTTCAGATATTTAAGACCTACACACCCCGAATCGGTCCTTAATTAGGATCACCCTAATTTGCATACAATAGAAAGACGAGTTTGGTGAATGAAAGTAATGTGACACCGGCGTTTCTACAGATAGTTTATTAGAATAATAAGTATTATAATAGTTATACTTAATTATAATTATACAGGGTGAGGATTTTAAAGTGTTACAACGCAATATCTGAAAAACGGCTATAAATATTTTAGTCAAATTTTGGGACGTGGATAGGGAGGTTGGGGGACAAATTTTAAAATATTTTTGATATTTACCCCCCCTCCAGATTTGATGTGGCTAGTGACAAATTTAAAATGTCAAATGGAAAGGTATTTTTTTTTTTGATAATTCGATTCCTCGTCAATAACTACGTAAGTGAGCAGAAAATTGTTACATTTGCTCTACTAGTTGCTTAGTTACGAATTTTTCAATAAATAAAATAGGAATACTTAAAACTACACATTTTAAATCATGACACCTATGATTATTGTTTATCCAAACCTTTAATTATGTTGTATCCTAGGAAACCACTTTTGACTTTGACAAGTAGTGATAATCTGATAAAGTTCATTATTCAGTGCAATTATGGAACAATCTTATGACATTGAAATAGACATGTTGTTAATTCTGGGAGAATGTAGAAAAAACTACCGGGAAGCGGCGCAATTGTGGACTGTTAGGTTTCCCGCCATTCAAAAATCTCATATGGCATTTAAGCGATTAGAAGATCGAGGCCGCAGCACGGGAATCCTAAAAAATAAGAACAGAGTTAGAAGACAAACAAAAACTAATGACGATATGGCCGTTGGAGTGTTGGGTGTAATAGCTGTAAATCCTCATGTTGGTTCAAGGGAACTTGCTCGTGATTCAGGAATGTGCCAAAAATCGGTACTGGCTATTTTACACAAGCACAATTTTCACCCTTACCACATAACTATTCATCAGGAATTGTATGGCCAAGACTTTCAAAATAGGATTACATTTTGTACGTGGTTACAAACTTTAATTCACGAAAACAATGCATTTTTAAGAAAGATAGTATTTTCTGACGAAGCTACATTTACCAATTGTGGTCAGGTAATTATTTAAATCAATATGGATTAATGTAACTTTTAATAATCAAAAATATGTAATCCACTACTTGATGGGTGTACATAAATAAATACATATCTAAACACCCGTTAACGGGTGTTTAGAGAATATTCACATACATTTAGATTTATTTTTAATTTTATACTGATTCAATCAATTTTGCTTTTCTTTAAGGTCAACCGGCACAATTTACACTATTGGGCACCTCAAAATCCTCACTGGATGAGATTTCTGCCAAACCAACATCCTTGGTCGGTTAATACCTGGTGTGGCATAGTCGGAGATAGAGTCATTGGACCACATTTTTTTGACCGTCACCTAAATGGAGAAATGTATAATAATTTTTTACAAACCGATTTGCCACAACTTCTGAATAATAATGGAAATCAACAAGAACTATGGTTTCAGCAAGATGGTGCTCCGCCACATTTTGCCCGACAAGCTCGAGATACACTAAATGAAATGTTTGGAAACAGATGGATTGGTCGTGGTGGTCCTGTAAATTGGCCTGCAAGGTCACCAGATTTAACCCCATTAGATTTTTTCTTGTGGGGATTTATAAAAGAGAAAGTTATGGCTACACCACCGACCACACCAGAAAACATGAAAGATCGTATTCAACAAGCATGTAATTTAGTAACGCCTCAAATGTTAACTCGCGTGCGCAACTCATGTCAAAAAAGAATTGCAAAATGTTTAGAAATGGATGGGGGTCATTTCGAACACCTTTTGAAGCATGATCGTCGTTAGATTTTTTAAGGAATTATCATTTTTAAGTATTCCTATTTTATTTATTGAAAAATTCGTAACTAAGCAACTAGTAGAGCAAATGTAACAATTTTCTGCTCACTTACGTAGTTATTGACGAGGAATCGAATTATCAAAAAAAAAAAAAATACCTTTCCATTTGACATTTCAAATTTGTCACTAGCCACATCAAATCTGGAGGGGGGGTAAATATCAAAAATATTTTAAAATTTGTCCCCCAACCTCCCTATCCACGTCCCAAAATTTGACTAAAATATTTATAGCCGTTTTTCAGATATTGCGTTGTAACACTTTAAAATCCTCACCCTGTATAGATAATTGAGATATTAATTATTCTAATATTAAGTAGATAAAAACTTATATAGAAGTAAGAATAATATTAAAATAGATAAATTGGAATAATGTTATTAATGTTAGTAATGCTATTATTATTTATAAAAAAACTCACTATGTGCAATACAACTTAATTTTTAAATTTTAGTCATCGTATTTCGAGTAGTCCGATGAACTATCGTCGTTGGGGTCCAGAGAAATAATAAGGGGCTTTACAAAGTGTTCTAGCATGTTATCAGCTTCCCACATTATTTCTTCTATTTCAGTCACATGCTCGGCGCACTTACTCCATTTTTCACAATCCAGTCTTTAAATCTTCTCGTATATAATACCACAAGAGAGAAAATTTTACCTAAAAAATTTTTTCTTGAGTGGTATTCGTCAAGACTATTTCACGAATAATATTAAAACTAGGTATATGGGTGAATTATAAATTAATTTTATTCCAAAAGAAGATAGGAAAATGAAAACATAAAAACTACTTATAATTATTAACAATATTAAATGTGCAGCTTTGATAATAATCCCATTTTTATTCGCATTCTCGTTTTGGTTGGAGACATTTATAGCAAGGTTTGGGGACTCTACAATAGCATTAATACTACTTGTTGGTACACTACAAGATGGCAGTCGCTCGTTATTTCTCATGCAATTTATTAAATCGGAATGATGTTTTGGATCCATCTGGAGATAGGGTTTAAGAGACTGAGAACTTGCATGACCAGTTAACTTTATTAACTGTTGTTCACTTACTCCTTGTTTTGTAAGAACTGATACCGCAGAGGAGCGATTTGAGTGATTAGTTATTTTATTTCTCTTTGTATCGAGTCCAGGGCCGTCTTTAGGTATGTGGGGGCCCCTGACACTTTTGGCGTTGTGGCCTTTCCACTATCTTTGTTTCTTGAAAAAAGCGCCGCAGGCAAATTTCTTTTAGGTGCCACGCCCTTCTTTTGGACTATTTAAATCTAGAAATTTACTTTTTGATAGCCCAACCCGAGAAAACGTAGAAATAAAAAAAATTCTAAATATAAACGGCAATATTTTTATTTTAAATATTTTTTTTTAAGTGGGGTAGTAGGTACTTCTGTCGATGTATTAAATTTGAAATATTGATTCATGTTGTTAATTATTGTAAATGAATGAATGATGAATAATTTAATTTTAAGTTTTCTCTTTACTATTGAGCCGAGGAAGCGCCACGCCCTACGCCAGAGATTCTCCATACTATATACTGCCACTCACCAACAGATGTCGCAGATTACCATTATTCTAATTACAGACAAATTATTGTTGCCAGATTTTAAATGATTACTTTTTTTATGATTTTTTAAATAAACATTTTAGTGATTTTAGTCAAATTAATGTTAATTCCCAGTTAATAGTGTTAATACATAAGCATTTTTAAGAAATTCTGTCAACCGTAGAGGGATCGGCGGGGCCCTCCGTGGCCGGGGGCCCCGGGCCCGGGCCCAGTGGGCCTATGCCTAAAGATGGCCCTGATCGAGTCCAGTCTTCTCAGCTGAAATTTTGGTCTATTTTGCAAGGGAATTAATTCCTAATGGTATGATCTTAAACCAAGGGCCCTTGTGCCGGTTAGGATTGGGGGTTAAAAATAACCTGTCCGTTGTTATTTGGTGAGGTCGCTTAGTCAAAAGTTTTTTAAATAACCTTACTGGACAAAAATTTGTATTAATTTTGTTTCCTACTAACCACTTGCTGCTAGCAAAGCTTTTAGATCCACCCTGTGTAGTTTTAGTAAAAATCGGATTATATTATTGTATTCTACCAGTAAAGTTGCCCATAATATTGATTTCTTCTTTAAAATAATGAATCTTGCAATAAGCGGCCTCGTTTCCTCTCCACGCAAGCTCAAAAGCGCATATGTGGAAAATTTTTTTTTTGTAATTCGTCTGGAGTTTCTTCATCCCAAAGTAAGGCCATGTTATATATGTCTTGTATGCCTAATCCCTTTGCACTTACTTTTGTTTGGTCAGATCTTCTTGTAAAATTCTTCTCTTAGTATTACGTGCATCGCGTGCTTTTTTGAAGCGTATGTCACTAAAGGGATCAAACGAAATATTAAAGTCATTAAAATATTTTTCCTGTACCATTTTGGCTGTAGTATTCCAGATAGACTTTACGCAAGTTTCCTTATAGTCTTCGCCGTTTTTTCTTTTCATATTAAATGCCCAGTCTTCCAAAATTGTGGCTATATCATTTATAGTTGTAGTCGAAACAAATTCATAATTACGCTCTTTACAAAAATCTAGAAATTGGTTCCATATCGACGATCTGGTTTTTATGGTATTTGTTGGAATTACTTTTTCCACGGCAGATTTTATTTCACTGATTGATCTTTGACCGAAACGAATGGTTTCACACATACTTTGGTAAAAATAAATAAATTTACGTGCGATTACAACCTTTCAAAAGTAACAGTGACAATCTACTGTCAGTCATTAATTACCAATCTTAACAGTGAATGTAACTAAGGAAACAAAATTTTGCCGATTAAAAACTATGTTGCTAGCTATTTTCTGAAATTCTGATTGGTCAGTAGGGTCGGCAAAATTATGAAGGTAGTGGTTTTTCCGATTAAAAACAGGTAAATATCTAAAATTTCTACATTTTGATTGGTTCAAATTATGATGAGTGGAATAGTCATAACAAAAATTCATTTCCTTCAAAGTCTTTCATAGATTCTTCTTACCCATGGATGGAATGAATTCATCCTTTTTATTTCAGACATTATTTTGTCCAAGGCAGGTAATTCTTTTTTTTAAGTAGAACGGGTGTATGATTCTTCTAATGGTAGTCTCATCCTCATTTATTACAGTTTCTTTTCTCCCTGTACTTCTCTTTGGTGACCTGATAGGGCCGCGTTTATCCTCGTGCACAGGTCGGTATATTGTTGACTGTCCTACTCGTCATATTAGAACACATTTCAACTATTTTTGCAACTACGAATGATGAATTTTTGTGGCGAAGAGCGTTGAACACAATGAGAATAATATTTTTCTCATTTTTAGAAAGCCCAGTTTTACTAATCCGTCTCTCAGCAACAAATTCAGAAACACTAGCCAATTTCAAGAACGAAGTTTTCGAACAACTACCGAAAAGTAACTAAATATTTTAAAGTTGGTGACAATAATCGTAGGTACAATAATAATACATATGCGAGATGTTACACGTGGCGACATCACAAATGTCTAAAAGGGACAAACATCTTTCTTTACAATAATAATAATTGAACTACACCTATAGAATACGACGAAGAGCAGTGGGTTTTATAGTTCAATAATGATTTATTACTCTCTCGCCTTAAGCAACATACTATAACACTTGATGCAGGCGCAGACAAGTATTTTTTTGTCTTTTTTGATAAAAATGGAAAATTTTCTTCGTATTTCTTCCACCAGTCAAATGAATTTTGATGTCTTCTTCTCGCTTCTTAGAACATTTTGTTGCAAATACCGTTCGATCTCCTTATCAAAACTTTTATGCTTTCACAAGTAGGTTGAAGATGAAGGGCCAAACCTTTCTAAGCAATCCCATATGAACTCACATCGTTGCTTTTTTGACGAATTGTCTTTATGAACTAAAGTGGATAGTGGTATTTCGTCCTCACCGGTTTCAGCGTCGTCATCTAGAACAATTTCTGTAGTGTCCGCATTTTACATTCTTCGAAATTCTCTCTGAATATAAGCTTTAAAGTGTTTTTTAAAAAAATGTTAATTTGTATCTAGGATCCAAATCTGTAGAGAATAAAATATATGATTGCTACTTGTATCGATATCGAAAAATCGATTCTTTAGGCTAGTAATCAGTGTTTTTCTCATTATGTTAACATAAGTGCCGAATACCTCTTTAAAGCTTACACTACTGGTATGATCTCGGCTAGTACAGCTTCCGAAGAACTAATGGCTCTCATTACTTCCTTCAAAGGCTTAAGCAACTTCAAATTATTTTTTATTAAGTTCCACCGAGTTCCATTTAGGCAATGTGCAAGGTTGCACTCAGTCAAAAAAACAGTAATTTTTTGTTAGGCTCAGGATCCGGTTCCGGTCCGGAATCCGGAAAAAAATATAGACGTTGTTTCCGGTATCTGGCCTTTTAAAAAATTGAATCCGGTGGAATCACTAATCCCGATCTCGAAATGGATATTGTTAAATTAAAAAACAACAGAGGCAAAAGGTTTAGAATCACTATCCTCATAACATAATTATTTTTTTTAGATAATGTCGATATTTTTAACATTTTTTTTAAAGGGAGAAACCGGGTTAGGTTAGTTTAGGTTAGTATCTGAAATAAAAAACACAAAAATGCAAACATAAATAGGTTTTTTATAACTTTTAAAACTGTAAATTTTTTTTAAAATATTTTATTATACTTTTTATCGTACAAAGGCAGACTATATTTTATCTCTTACCGGGATATTAATTATTAGTTTATATACTCTTGGTTACGCGGCCAATAAAGAGGGGTATAACTCCTTTGGGATATTATTGAAGAGTAAAGGTAATTAATGATTAAATCTACCGAAAACATTAATAATACCTTACTATTTCTTAAAAATATACAGTTTCGTTGGCATCCCCATTTCAGATATACCTATTTTATATTCTTTTTGATGCAGAGCCTCTCTTTTAAAGGAAGTAATCATTATCTTGCTTTTTCAGCTATTTTCAATATATCCTCCATCGAAATACTGCGAAATACGGAAAAACGATAGCGATTGACAACAAATGTCAGTTTATAAGCAAATAACATAGCAACAATAAAAACTCCTATGATTGTCAATGTTAATACGTAGTATACCGGAAAGAAAAAATTTAAACATTTATTCCGTTTTCAAAATGAACAAAATGTTATTAAATTTGGTTAGAATTAAAATATCTATGTACCACAGGAATTATTAAGTCTTAATTACCTCCGCCAATTCCTGTCTCTTATAATTTCCTTGATACATGAATAACTACTTCCCCTGTTATATTTCAGAACAAAACCTAAAATATATCTGCTATAGACATGCAGAATGTGCAGAAGTATGTATGTATGTTATAGGAAGTATCTAATTCGATTTAGATTTTTATTGTTATTTTGAATAAGTTATTCAAATTGTTAGAAAAAGATTTTAAAACTCTGGTTAAATTTTTAATATTATATTATATCTGAACCACAGATTCTGTATCTAAACCTGGGATTGAATATGAAGGGTGTTCAGATACGGGCTCATCCTGGCCATCTCTCAAGAAGTATTGGTACTAGATTGTCAGTAAAAAATTTCGATTGGTTGACCGGCAAAGAGAAAACTCTGTAAATTCTTTATTATAAACATACAATTGCCGCCGCTAGTGGGCGTTATTGCTGAGGCAAAATTCAAAACTAAAAATATTTAAAAAACTGCCCCACTTAGGTACTGTTGTGAAACCTGAACTTTTCGATTATTGTGGCAGATTTGAATACGTTATATTTTATATCTTCGATAGTGAGGGTACATGGTGAAGCTGCTGGTGAACATCCTATCTTAAAATATATTGTATTCTTGACATCTTCTACCCGACTGTCTAAACCTTATTCTCGTTTAAAAGAGAACTTAATGCTTATCAAAAGCTTAGATTAGTATTGTCGCTCAATCGTATTTTGTTTTCCAAAGTGCTCAGTACAAAGGTTTTAGTTTATCATAATGTTCTTAAGAAAACGGTAAGGTGTAGTTTTTGTTTAATAGTTTTGAAACCATACATTCGATAAAAAACCGCGTTTCAATATTTTTATTAACTTTTGAGATATTTTCGAATAACCCTATTCTTCCACAAACCAATTAACGTTAGCCCTTTATCATATGCCTTGTTTAGGTATACAGGGTGTCCCAGATAAGAATGCATTCTATAGGGATCTCGTAAACCATAGGAGATACAGAGATGGTTAAATTAGAGAAAAGTTGCGCATAATTGAATCCTGTAACAACATGTTTTCAAATTTAAAAAATTCCAAATGCTTCCGAAGATATTTGGATAAAACCGAAATTTCGCGATTTTGTTTTAATTGATTTTTGATTCTATTTGAAAAGACATGTCAAAATAAATTTTACATTCTCATTGCCACTTTGTCTCCCCTACAAGATGATTTAATTACATTTTTGATCCGAAGTTTCGTTTAGTCACAACCATCATCAACTTTGTTATTTTAAATAGTCGGAAAATTTTATTTTATGCTTAATAGATTTCACGTTTTATTCTAAATCCAACGGTGTAACACACTTATTAGTTATTAGACGTTTCGATATAGAAAAACACATCATCAATGAAAATAGGCACATTATCGAAAATATGTATGTTTTTATTATTGTATTTAAGCACTAGTAGGATTTTAAAACATTTTTTTATTTGAAATTTTTTACAATATTATTAAATTTGTGTTCAAATGCGTAAATCTTAAGATTATGGGACAAAATTAAAAGAAACCTAATATTATCTAATAAAACTTATCTGAACAATACAAGTAATAATTGATTTTAATAATTAAATCCAATTATTATTTTTATAATAAATTATTTTTTATTTTCAAAAATTCCACCCTCATTCTCCAAGCATAAATAACATCGGTAAACAATTTCTTCCATAACGTTATTTAACATTTCTGGAGTTATTTTATTTATTGCAGCTCGAACTTCAGCCTTCAACTCATCATTATTTTGAAAAGTCTTTCAGTCAACTTCATTATCAAGGAATCCCCAAAAAAAAAAGTCCATTGGCGTAAGGTCTGGGGATCGCGGAGGCCACTTTATGGGACTACGAGTGGCTATTAAATTATTTTGAAAACGGTCTCTCAGATATTTCATATTATTTCTGGAATTATGTGGAGGAACCCCATCTTGTTGAAACCACATATTATTGGTTACTGCTAGAGGAAGGTCGTCAAGAGTATTTTCAATTCGTGTCTTAAAATTTCTTCGTATCTTTCTGAATTTAGTGTTCCTTCATAAATTATAGGTCCAATGATCCGGGTTCCCAAAATACCGCACCACACGTTAAATCCAAAACGATGTTGATATCTAGATGTATGAACTCGATTTCCATTTTGTGTTGACCAATAGTGACGATTTTTTCTATTACAGATGCCATTGTTAGAAAAATTACTTTCGTCAGTCCAGAGAACATTATATGGAAAATGATGATTTACATCGCATTGTCTAGTAAACCACTCGCAAAAAGTCATTCTGCGCTCGTAATCCCCAGGAAGCAAAGAATGACAGATGCAGAATTTATAAGGACGGTACTCTTCCCTATGGAGAATTCATTGCGATACTGATTTAGGAACAGAATGTTCCTTTTCAATAGCACGAAGTCCTACAGTATCATCTTCTGCTACAGCAAGTAAAACGGTCATTACCTGTTCAGGGTCATAATTTTTTTTGCGATGTAATACAGGTTTTTCAAACGCGCCATTCTCTTTTAAATTTGTAACTAGCCTCTTAAAAATTGATCGATTTGATTGACGCCGTTCGGGATATTTTTGAAAATATTGCATCTCAGCTTGCGCACAATTCTTATGACTCTCGCTGTAACAGCAAATCATGTCAAATTTTCTTCGTTAGAATAATGTTCCATTATTTTAAATTTTACTTTACAATGCAACAGTTTAAAATTAAAAAAAAAAACATAATAATAATTACCAAATTTAAAGCTAACAAGTCTCTGTAACTAAGTGACAGATCTAAAGAAACTATATATTTAAACAATTGCGAACGTCAATCAATTTCATAGCCACCCATATGATGCCGAATTTAAATGGTACGTTATGTTTGAATATTATGATGTATTTTTTTAAAATAAAAAATAATTGTATTTAATAATTAATTAATTATTACCTATTTGTTGCACTTTTCAGATAAATTTTATTAGATATTATGTTTTGTTATAAGTTTCTTTTCAAAAAATGTTTTAAAATCCTACTAGTGTTTAAATACAACAATAAAAACATACATATTTTCGATAATGTGCCTATTTTCATTGATGATGTGTTTTTCTTGATCGAAACGTCTAATAACTGATAAGTGTGACACACCGTTGGATTTAGAATAAAACGTAGAATCTATTAAGCATAAAATAAAATTTTCCGACTATTTAAAATAAAAAAGTTGATGATGGTTGTGACTAAACGAAACGTCGGATCAAAAATATAATTAAACCGTCTTATAGGGGAGAAAAAGTGGCAATAAGAACGTAAAATTTATTTTGACATGTCTTTTCAAATAGAATCATAAATCAATTAAAACGAAATCGCGAAAATTCGGTTTTATCCAAATATCTTCGGAAGCATTCGGAATTTTTCAAATTTGAAGACATGACGTTACAGAATTAAATTATGCGCAACTTTTCTCTAATTTAACCATCTCTGTATCTCCTGTGGTTTACGAGATCCCTGTAGAGTGCATTCTTATCTGGGACACCCTGTATATCTTGACTAAGAATTGGAATAATTAAAATTTGCTTAACGGACGTTAAGTATGCAATGAATTCTCCTAAAAAGTAAATATGAGTATAATTACTCACATTATAAACCGTAATTAATTAAATAATAAATAATTATTTTTTTCGTGGAGAAATTGGGTTATTTTGACGCAACTCGAAAACAAATGAAGACATTAAACGCGGTTTTCACTAGAATATAGTTATTTTTAGCTCTTCGAACCAATAATTTAAAAGTATAACGTATCGTTTAGGTTGTTAAGACAATTGGAAAATTTGAAACTTTTATAAAAGTCCCCCTCTGAAAGCAAAGTACGAATTAGCGATAATCGGTAACACCAGTTTTTAAATAATCATCAACATTTTTTTTAAACCTAGTTTAATGAAATCTAAAGGTATATGACAGATATAGGTACAGTAATTTCAAAGATTTGCCAGCTTCCGTCATCCGAGAACTTTCCAGTTCCGTTATCAAAACAGTACCATAACGGGGCAATGTTTTAAATAATTACAGTTATTTATGTTGTCTTAGCAGTTACGCCCTCTAGTGGCCATCGTACCACTTTGAAAATAATTTCAAGTCTTTTCTCTTTGTTAGTTTAGGTAAGGGGTTACAGAAGAAGTCAAGCTGCATTTTTTTTATGAATTAATCTTTAGAAACAAGATTTTTCTTTAATTTAGCGATGTTCTTCCACTTCTTCAAATATGGGATTTTGCAATTACTAACCGGCTAACTTTATCTTTGCCTTAAATACCAGCTAAAAAAAATTACCTGAATCGGCAAATTCGGTCGGTTCTCGACACTCCGAACAAAAGTGATGCGATATAGGCGTTCGAAAATCGATCAACAGCTTAGAAAAGCTGCCAAAGCTTCCGATATTCGTGAGCTGTCGGGTGTTAATAACCCGATTAGGAAGGACGTGATTTTACAATTGAAAAGGAGGAATTGGGACGTTTCTCGGGAAAAATGATTTTTTAAAAAAGGGCGGTGGTGTTTGAATAATGTTATTCTAAAGTGATGGATGCATCTGTTGCATGATATTATTAAGATGCCTCAAAATTAGTAGGTACGTTTACAGTGACAGATATACGCCGAAATATTTATGAAATATGTAAAATCTTTCGGAGAAACTAATATGAAATGTTCCTAAAACATGATTGTGCTCTGTGGTGTAAGTTGGCGTAATATATTTTTGACTTAAATTAATTCCTACAGTTTTAGCAACAAGTCTGTCCTTTTTTTATTTATTAACAATACAGGGTGTAATTTAATTGAGTGCCGATACTTAAGGGTGATAATCTATGAATGATTCTAAGATAAAAAGTTCATATGGGCATATGTCCTAAACCTCTTCATTTTTGAGCTACAGGGTGTTAACATTTTAAGAAAAATATAACCTTTTTATATAAATCACTCTCAGATATTTTTATGAAATTTTGTACATACCTTTTAATCAATAAGGAGCATTTTTTGACCTAACAGATTTATAAAAATTTTTACCAGTGACGTCCGTACGGGGTTGGAACTGAATATTTTTAAAGAAAAAATGGATACGCCACTGCTTTTTCTAAAAACGAAACTTACTTTTGAAATTCCCATTTATTTTAAAGCAAATTTCGTTTATGGACTTACTTTTGTACGACGCACCGTTTTCGCGTAAAAAAATAAAAACAAAAAAAACATTTTTTTCTTCGGTTCATTGAGACTGCTTTTATTTATTTTGTTGAATTTGGTTGGCACCCACCATGAGTGGAAACACTTTTTTTGGGACAACAATTTATTTTCTACTCACCAGTGACATTCAACTGAACGTTTGAAAAGAAAAAAACGGTAACCATATTAAATGCCCTCTTAAAGCAAATCAAATAAAAATCAGTAGGCTGGGTAAAGCTACATCAATTTTGACGTTTCTTTTCATAAAGACAAAAGGCCTGGCATTGATTTTGCATTATTAAATAATTATTATTACAGTAAGACGTTAAATTATAATAAAAGAATGGTAAATTTTACAAACAGTGAATTAACTGACATGCATTTTATTTATGGGCTTGCAGACGGTAATGCATACGAAGCCAGGCGGATATACCAAGAGCGGTATCCAAATCGCGTACTACCCGATCCGAGAACATTTTCTAGGATTCATAGACGTCTCCACGAGACCGGAACTTTAAAAGTAGACCACAGTGCTAAAGGAGTCCATCAAACAGTAAGAACACCGGAACTTGAAGAAGGAATTTTACACGAAATTGAGGAGAACCCCGAAAGTAGCACGAGGAAAATCGCGGCAACATTTAATGTTTCACATTTTCTTGTTTGGAAAATTCTCATCGAAAATTTATTATACCCATATCACATTCAAAGAGTCCAGGCATTACTCCCTAGAGATTTCCCGATGCGCATTAATTTCTGTGTGTGGTTTCTTCAAAACCTGATGGAAAATCCGTTATTTGACAGGCACATTCTTTTTACCGACGAAGCTAATTTTTCTCGAAACTCAATAAGAAATTTCCATAATAACCATTTATGGGCGGATGAAAACCCTTATGCAATTGTAGAATCAAATCATCAAGAACAGTTCTCAATAAATGTTTGGGCTGGCATTATTGATGATTATTTGATAGGCCCATTTTTTCTCCCAAGAAGACTTGATGGACAATCATATTTACACTTTCTTGAAGAAGATCTGGCTAATGCACGATGGTGCGCCTCCACATTTTAGCTTACGAGTGCGTGAATTTTTAAATCACACCTATCGCAATCGGTGGATAGGTCGCGGAGGAACGCAGCCATGGCCACCTAGATCTCCGGACCTTAACAGTTTAGACTATTTTTTCTGGGGGCATCTGAAAAGCTTAGTGTACCAAGTGCCGATTCATACCGAAGAAGAGTTACGAAATCGTATATTAGTATGCTGCCAAACCATAAGAAACACCCCGGAAATCTTCGAAAATGTGCGTCAGTCTATGGGAAGAAGAGTCCATGCTTGCATACGTGTGGGTGGACGACACTTCGAACAACTACTGTAAATAATGTGGGTTCTTTATTCTGTTTATCTTCTCTTGTCATTTCGCTTTCGATTTAAGGTTTGGAATTTTTCCTTTTAAATTAATCGCGATTTTTGAAATAAAATTTTTTATTTTTTTTTGTTTTTATTTTTTACGCGAAAACGGTGCGTCGTACAAAAGTAAGTCTATAAACGAAATTTGCTTTAAAATAAATGAGAATTTCAAAAGTAAGTTTCGTTTTTAGAAAAAGCAGTGGCGTATCCATTTTTTCTTTAAAAATATTCAGTTCAAACCCCGTACGGACGTCACTGGTAAAAATTTTTATAAATCTGTTAGGTCAAAAAATGCTTCTTATTGATTAAAAGGTATGTACAAAATTTCATAAAAATATCTAAGAGTGATTTATATAAAAAGGTTATATTTTTCTTAAAATGTTAACACCCTGTAGCTCAAAAATGAAGAGGTTTAGGACATATGTCCATATGAACTTTTTATCTTAGAATCATTCATAGATTATCACCCTTAAGTATCGGCACTCAATTAAATTACACCCTGTATGTGTAGTGTAGTATGTAGTCTGATGACATTGTGTCGGAAACGAACAAAGGATAATGCTGACCGTAGTGGCTTTTAGGTTAGTTCAGGTTTAATTCCCAAAGTAGTCATGATGACGTAGGTACTTGGTCGAGGGGTTCCCCATGTGAGTCGCGCGAACACTGGACGCCTATTCTTCAACTTAAGAGAAGTAACTATTGACATTATAGCTTGATCACATCATAATATCTTTTTGTTAACTAAGTACGAAGCTTGTCAACGAACTTTTCATGATATAATCCTCCTATCTTAGAAAATTCCGAGAGAACGCGTTCTCCTAACTTTTGTGGAAGTACAGTCATTAGTCATTATCACATTCAATAATACGGTTTTAAAAATTCTAAGAGAAAGAATTGACAGAAGATAGGACACTTCTCTTAATATGAACATCCCCATAATTGGAGAATTTACGTCCTGGACGCAACTAGTATCTCGAGTCCCATGGAAAACGTCTATTGACGCGCGTAACTCACCTCATAATATGAACAGGCACTCTATGAAACAGATAACTATAAAAAGATACTTTTATTAAGTACCGCAAAAAAAGGTTTTATTCTCCCCTTCACCCTTTTTAATACCCATCCAGTAAAAGAATGTTATTTTAAGAACGCCAAATTAAAATTTGATTTATATAAATTAAAACATTGTACAAGACATCAATACAATGCGTGTATTTAAATCAATACAAATGCATTGAAAAATGATTTCTTTGCTTATTATAACGTTTTATCTACAAGCGTGCGGTAAGTAACTACTTGCCGCACTGATTTGAGTGTGGTAAGTATCACTTAACCGCACTAGTGCTGTAAGTAATTACATACTATAAAAACAATTTTTTATATTATTCAAGTGTATTTTTTTATTTTTAAAAGAAACTCTATTAAACATTATATGTATAACAAATACTTACATATTTAAATTTCTAAACTAATCCAAACTTATAAACTAAAAATATTAATATTAATTGTAGAATTTGTAACATTTCCAAACGATATCGATGAAGGAAGTGTTTTACTATCCGATGAGACACAAGAATTGAAATTTACAGATTTACTAAATCATGAGGTTCTCTCTGCATATTCTTCTACACCATTTATTTGCTTTGCAATTCCTATTTTATTTTGCACCGAATTTTCAATATAGCCCTCCGCAACACTGGAGGACTTCCATCCACCATGTCTTTTTAAACTCATGATATCCCCGCCAGCATCTACTAATAATGTAGCTGACGTCCTTCGATAACAATGTCCCGTATATTCTTTGGGACTGGACAACTTTAAATATGATGCAATTTGAGGAGGTATTTTTCCAAAAGTATATTTATACCCAGTGGTTGGATAGTGCATCTTCCTTTTTTATATACAATCAATAACTGTGTATGGGCAGTGTGATCGGGTCTAAGGGCTCTATACTTCTTGAAAATTGAAATATTATTAATTTCTGATAAAAATCCTTCCACGTAAACCATGAACTGTCGATCTACATTGTGTCTTTGTGTCCAGGACAGTTACAACAAGGTGGGTTTCAAATTCCTTAATATCTTTAATTTTCATTTTACATAACTCGACTCGGCGACATGCCCTAGCGATGCCCACAATGAGTACCACCTGAAACAATCAAATAAGTTGTTATTTAAAAGTAGATTTAAAGAAAATCGCAATTAAGTACCTTCATTAATAAAAACTCCTCATCTGGTGCCGTAACAAGGAATTTTACAACCTTATTCTTGGAGAATGCCTTTGATTTCTTAGCTTTGTATCCCACAGACTTCCTTTTTAAATATGCCATCAGTTTAGCATACCTGCTTATGTCGACATTATTTTTGATACTTATAGTAGATCTGAGCATTGAGTAATAACTTCATAAGGAGGATGATTTACTGTCCTTAAATTTATCCACAAAATAGGCAAGCATTACATCTTCACTAATTGCTTTAACTTTCTTTGATGAACATCAGTTCATGAAGAGCCCATATTCCTTCTCATATCTATGCCGTGAGTTATCCGACAATAAATTAAGGGTAGCTGCTTTAGCAATGTCCAGAACTTCCTTCGGAATTTCATCATCACTGCTGCTACTGACTTCCATTAAAAGGACGTAAAACACACTTTCACGAAATTGTTACAATAATAATTATCGTTTATTCCGTTGTCAAGTTTTACATCTTTCATATAAAAGCCAACTATTAAATTTCTATAATTTATTTCCCTAGCAACCTGATGTTATTGCATTGTTGATAACGACTTACGAGGCAACTACGGGGTAAATTAAAACAGTGCTCTTTTAGAGTTTTTAATATTGGTGCCCTAAAACATGCTTGTAGATAAAATATCGTACAATAAATACACTTACGGTAGGTGTCTTTACCGCGTACCTACCGTACTTGTATTGTAATATACTATTAAAATATTAAAGGGGACATAGGGCATAGGGCGACCTTTTATTTATTACATCCCTCCGGTCATCATCTCCAAGTCTATAAAACGGCGTTTCATGTAAAGGACAAGTTCTATCATAAACAGGCATACCCATCTTAGAAAATAAAAATGGTATAATAAAACAATAGAAACTTCTCCAAATAATTCACAAAATCGTAAATGTCTAAATAAATAAATACTGCATTTTCCACCATCACGTTCCTCTGGTTCCATATAACTATTTATAATATTTAATAATGTGAGTATAGGCCACTATTGTATAAGAAGAAAATAAATATACAAAGTACTATTGCTATGAAACTGTAATATTTGCACTGTAGTATTTAATATGACTTTTTTACTTTAAAACAACAAAATCCTCCTTTTATCAAAAGACGCCTCTGTGATTTATAGAAAAGTGATGTAAAATATTAAATTAAAGTAAATTGGTATACCCCACTCACGCACAATCACGTATCAGAAATATTTCATATTAGTTTCTCCGAAAGATTTTAAATATTCCATAAATATTTCAAAACATTTATGAAACGTTGGTTAAATGTTTCAGGAACTAAAAAATGTGCCACAAAAGTAATATTTCATTTTATGTTTCTGAAATATTTAACCAAGATTTCATAAATGTTTTAAATTAGAGGCACATATTTTCCGAAATATTTGAAAACAATTTCTCGCAATATTTCTGAAATTATGTATATAAAATGGAATAATATATCCTTAAATATCAAGAACATATTTATTAAAAAAACATATAAGCAAAATAGGATTATTATTTATCTCCGAAATTCTTCTTTACGAGGCCCTGAGAATAGAAATTCAAAAATTAATAATTTTAAGTAGGTATAAATCATAATATTATATGGGTAATATATTATATATCCTTGATAGAAAAATACCAATCCCTAATATCTCAACGACGCTGCATGTATAAATGTTTGCTACATAAACACTAATAAAAATTACATATTCCATGTTCCAGGAAAGTTTAGCCAAAATTTTTTATCAAGTGTATATCTTATTTTATAGGTACTCAAAGTTCTCACATATCGAGGGAAAAACGACGTTTACACTACGACAGCCACAGCATAAAAATCTCTTGTACATTTAGTTCTGCCCCGAAGGGGCGATGACTGCATATTTTATTATTATATTAATCTTTTAGTAATCTCAAAATGTTTCCTTCTTCTGTCCCTATACTGTTCAGTATTCGAATTTACAACATTAACAACTCAAGTATAATAAATAAACTAAAGCGGAAAAAACCATAATATGAGCCTAACCTACAATTAATAATAATAATATAATTATTCCGTAGTAACACAGTTGATTGACAAATGATAATGTCTAATAATAATTGTTAACTGAACATTACACAAAATGAAACAAGGGGAAGCACAGAGAAGAACAGATTGGTTTTTCTGCATAGTCCGTCGTCCGTCAAGTGTCAAAGGCAGGGTGTGTCAACTGTCAAGTGTGTTGTCTTGCTCTTGAGGAATGTCGTTCTATGAAAAAATCCCCGCCAAAAGAATTTCCTCTTCATGCAAATAAGGGTATAATAAATAAACGACGATATATTTACATATTATTATTTTGTTGCTAAAAAGCATCTAATAGTTATTTATGATATAAGTGTTAAAAGTACATTTTTAAGGCACGCATGTGGAAATTTGCAGAACGAGCAAACCACAAGAGTGCCTTAAAAATACTTTTAACACAAATATCATATAATATTTTTTCTACAAACGGCAAAAAAAATTGAAAATTAAATGTTTAGAATCTCTTACTAATAGCATCGTATATTTATATTAAATTGGTTCACATTTGTCAATAAAACCTAGCAACCATCATTGTTGGGTAATTTGTTTACGGAAAAATTGAAAATTTGAAAGGTCCTGTCAGTTTTATTAAAACGCTAGCGCTGGCTGTTGTGATTTGCCAAAAATGCAAGAAGTACAAGAAAACGATCCACTTAAAGACATAGAAGAAGCTGCTAACAGAGCTACCTTGGATTTACCGCCACGAAAATCAAGAATTCAATATAAGATTGCTCATAATAAATTTATAAAATGGTGTGAAAACAAAGGCGTTTCTGGAAAGTATTCCGAAAACATATTACCGGCCTATTTTGAGGAAAAGGCAATCATCATCATCAGTCATCTTTTCTTGGGTCCCATTATTCAATGATCAAAGCTGTGCAACGTGTAAATAACGACGTAGATATCAGCAAACATTTTAAATTGATTGCCTACTTGAAGCGTCAAGGACAGGGTTGCCAGGCCATAAAATCAAAAATTTTTACTAGAGACCAAATTGAACAGTTTCTAAAGTGCGCACCGGATGATGAGTATCTTCTGATGAAAGTAGCTACGATTGTAGGAGTATTTGGTGCCTGCCGCAGGGAGGAGCTTTGTCAGTTGACTCTTGACAACGTGGAAGATATGGAGACTTCATTAGTTAATAAAATATCAGATACCAAAACCAAGGTACCACGAAAGTCACTATTGTTGAAAAATTTTATTTGGACTTTTATCGAAAATATACTGATCTTCGTCCAGCAGATGTAGTAAATTGGCGGCTCTTCTTAAAATTTGTAAAAGGTAAATGTACCAGAAATCCGGTCGGAATTAATACGCTCGGAAAATTTCCTGCTGCTATAGCAAGATTTCTGCAACTTCCAAATTCAACACTCGCCGTTCCTCTGCGAGCTTACTTGCCGATGCTGGAGCAAATTTGACGACAATTAAGCGGCATGGGGTATGGAAACCCTCAACCGTTGCGGAAGTGTACATCGTGGATTCCTTGGAAAACAATAATTCTATTGTTTGAAAATTGCTTACAGTACAAACGACATCAGCCGATGATGCTTCAACATCAACTGGACATGCTGCTATTTCTGTTCAATTCTCCTCAACCGCAAAGAACAGCAGAACTGAGGAAGGAATTGATTTTTCAAATTGTTCTATTAATATAAGTGTAAATAAATAAAATAGAAATGTTTTTTGACGTTTTTTTGCAAAAAAATTGACATTTTACTTTTAACACTAGTGCCTTAAGGTAGGTATTTTAAGGCACTAGTGCTTTAAAGTAACATTTTTAACACGTTTGTAGAAAAAATAATTACCATCACAAAAAATAATAATATATTTAGTTACGATTTTGGTTATAATGAATCTGAAATATTTTATAAATATTGTCGATAAAATATTACATGTAAAATTTTATAAATATTTCGTGAAATGTTTTAGAAATATAAAAGGTTAAATTTTTGAGACATTTGAAATATATCAGAGATATTTCTGAAAAGAGGTATGCACATAAAACCAATAAAACTATTTTGTGGACAAGTGATGGCGCCTGAAACAACCCTAAAGGGTCGGCCGGTAAAGGTATCCTAGTGATCAACCGACGTTCTCCGACAGGTCACGGAAGGCGCCGAATCCATCGCCTACTGCGGGAATATTGCTCGCGTCTCCGTCTCGTTTAATTGGTTTTCCAGCACTCGTGACTCTACAGTGACTGTGATGTGTTACACGGTGTTCGCAATATATAAGGCGCTTAATTGATCACCTGCCTTTGCGGATTTTCCATTTTAATCGAGTAATATTGAAGCAAAGCTCTGGCAATAATATTATTACTTAAATATGAACTTCAGTTATTACTACTGGGAAATGTTTACAATTAATGGGAGAGTTATTTAAATAGTCAATTAGATCCTGTATTAAAGTAGTCTTTGGGAGATAATAGATAACACGTACTTAATGATTTGTATGTATTGTACACACATTATTCAATTTTGAGATTACAGAATAGTAATAATTAATGATTCCTATTTTTAATATTTTATTATAATATATATAATATATTTAGGGTATTTATTGACAAAATTGATAACTCTCATCTGTAAAATGTCCAGAATATGGATTGTCCTTCCAGATGTCACCCTAGCACTGCAATTATAAAGTTTAACGAGTGTCCGGTCTGGCACACGGTTTTTGCCAGCGGACTCAATTTATATCTTTCGTCGTTTCGCGACCCTTGTAAATTAAACTGTATCTGTTACTAACACATACATTCGCATCATAAAACATAAAAAAACGAAACATTTTTGTAAGAAACCCAGTTAAGGTTGAAAATTATCAACACTGTTTTTATCACGCAACTGTGGCAAACCATAGTTTTCGACGCCACCTGGCGGAAGCCGGTTCCTATTAAAAAGCCTTTTGAGCGCACCTGCCAGGTGAAAGAACGCACCTGAAATGTAAAGGAAGTTAAGTTTAATCGTCTAGAGATGGAGCTGCATGAACTATAGAACTAATTTTTCAGTAAAAATGTATATCAGAAACAATTAATTATTTTATACCTTGAAATTCAGTTTAGTAGGTAGGTTTATAAGACAATAACTACGTCACTGAGTTTAAATGGAAAGTCCTGACACGAGTTAAATGTGCAAAGGGAGGAAACAAGTGCAAGAGGCTTCCGACGCTTTCAAAGCGTCGAAAATGACCCTTCAGCCGCCCCTAATGGGCTGATTCTTAATCCTGCTGTCATTATGTTCCGCCAGCAGGACATAAAAGGAAAATGTAGCTGAAATTTGCGGTTTGCAACGGCTAGAAATCCGAAGATATTAGCTTAGTTTATAACAATTTTATAGCTGACAAGGAAGAAACATTTTATCATTCTACGAGTATTATTTAATCGTAGAAAATAACTACTGGTATAGGTGCCAAGGAAAAAAAATTAATTGCTTTATAGCAATGCATCTGAAACAGCTGCGAACTGAAAGCTGCTGAAAATAGAGCTGTTAGTTTAAAAATATAATGTACAGGATAAGAGTTTAAAAAATGCAAAACAAATATATCAGATTTAGAACTCCTTTTTACTTAAATCTTTTCATTTCTAATATAAATTCGATACAAACACAAAAATAAACGCTAGACACTAGACATAATAAATAAAACTGTAGGTATCTATCTACTGAAACCATTAAAATATTCATTTTTGGTTAAATATGTATTTGGTCTGTGGTTTTGCAGCCTCCCGTAACCTTTTGTTTACTTAAGCTTATGTACTCTAGTCCCACTACAAACAGCAAGTATCGTGGAAAATATTGTTGCATTACGTACAACAAATGTTTAAAATGAAAATAAATTGATTAAAGCCCTTCTACCACTATGTAAAACAAATTTATTACAGTAATAATATGCTTTTAGAATTTTTTGCTACTGAAAACGTATTTTGGAAATATACAGGACATTTAGCGTCCTGCAGACGCCTTCTGGAGGGTATTATTAACTCTAGCAGAGAACCCTAGCTCAAAATGATATGACCCAAATCCTTTAATTCTCTTCTCAGGCGTTTCATACATAATAAATCTTTACACTCTTTTAGATACGAATAATCAGGTAGACCACAAACCCTCTAACATTATAGCAAATTTCTTGAAACTATTAAATAAATTTCCAGTATTCTTATATTGAGAATTATTATGAATTATGTTTTCCTAACAGGTTAAAACTAAAACCTGCTCGAAACAATTTTAAATATCATTCAAAGCGTTTCATACATCATTATGATCGTTATCATCCTTTGGCTACGAATCATCAGGTAGACCACAAATACTCTAACACAGTGGTTCTCAATCTTTTTGAAAGCGAAGAATACTAAACTCGTAACATTTTTTGCTCGGATACTACAAGTACTACATAAGCTTAACAGTTAAGAACAGAGGTAGCGAATCTTATTTAAATCAAAGAAGCGCAAAGAAAAAGGAATATTACTTTCAAAAATTACTCCATTGAAGAGCGGTAGATATCATGTTGAGAGTGCAGGGTTCACCAACCTTACTTTATAAGAGAATACAATACCAATACTGATTGATGCAACCATATTACTAAATCACTTCAAATTACAATACATAATTGCTTGTTAGGGGGAACACTTTATTGCTACCGTACCTAAGCTATATTACCAGCCTCTCAAAAAAAAAAATACAAAGAAAGATAGATAGGAACATATGTATTAATGTTAATGTTTTAGCTTGTTTACACATCACAATTAAAATATTCGTCAAAAATATAAACACGTTACTTATTAAACACTTCCTTATCCTATCTTTAAATTGCTTTAGTAGAATACAGAGAGATCTTGACACCTTTTTAGACTGCAGTAACTGCAATAGGGTCGTTTTCGACCAAGAGTATCATAAGGTCCATTTGTTCTATATTGGTCCATACAGCAGGCTCTCCAAAATATAAACAAAGCTAATCTCCGGTGTTCAGATCAGTTGGACAAGTAAAATACCAGCTATAAAATATCTAAGCGTGCCTGTTAATTATTGGTTTATTGGACTAATGCTGTTATAGTATTTTTCTGCCGTACTGTCCCAAAATATAATAAATTTTAATTAACTTACTTTAATAGGACTTAGTTCATGGTGTTCCTGTAGAAAAAGGAATATACATTTTTAACAAATTCTTGAGCAAGCTTCTTTCCCTGAAGAAGCGAATAGTGAGAGTCGTAAAAAAATATACAATTAAAAATGTGGGCCCAAAAGGTTTACATGCTACTAGTCGTTGTAGATAGTAAAATTGTTCTTGTAGTCTAATTAATTGGTTAAATTACGATTCTGTTTCGTTGGTAATTTATCGGTAAAGTAGGATTCAACACACCGACTAAGAATAAAGATCGAGATAATATGGCATGGCTAGTGCTGCAGAGAAAGAAGGACATAAAGTCATGTCATGTCAGCTTACTCGGATGTTTTTACCAATGGATTCTTTTGATTTTTGGGGTACCTTCTTTACTAACTAGAAAGTAACACATGTCATAAAATTCTAACGTCATCTAACTTCTTGCTGACATGAAAAATACCATATTACCAACCTCCCTGCCCTATGGAGATATATTTTCAAATATTGTTATAACTTACACATTGTTAGGATGTTCTGTGATATCCTCAATTCCTGTTATAATATTGTAAACAAGTAAACAAGTAAACAAAGCTTATAAAATCATCCAACGTCTGGAAATAATTTGAATGTTCGTGCTTTTCGTGGAAAACCAAAATCTGTTAGTTCTAAACTTTCCACATCATCCTGAAAAATTTCTTCTTCCTCCTCGATCTATTTATTTATAAATATTGATATGTTGCGCGATTATCTGCTAACCTACCCACAATACAGCAAGCCATTTGTTAACTCTACTTTAACTTCTCATATTTGACACAGATTACCTACACTGTGCACTAGAAATTTTTAGTTAACCCTGGGTTAACGTGATACTTCTTAATCGCGGGGATTTTTGCATCCTCTTATTTTCTAGGCTCTCTCTTTCCTTCGTGTTAATAATATCATTAAAAATCCTGTTGCGCAAAGATATGACTAGAAGAATAATATTATTGTATTTAATGTTTTTTTTTTCTATTCGTTTTTAACGGAGATGTAGAATTTTTTAGGAGTATTTTTAATAAACTTTAATTTTTTAGTGGGAAGAAACAAATATACTTCATATCGTTTAACAATGGAAAATATTTTTCAAAATTTTCTACTATTGTTATTGACAGTTCGATTATGAAAAGATTGCTTGCTTAGATTGTACTTGGTCCAGAACGGAATATGTTTAAAGCCGGATCTGACGTAGGCACACGCGAACTGCGCAGACGCAAAGCTTCCGCAGAACTATTGGCTATATATGTGTGAAAAGTAAATTCGGACTTATAAGCGCTATCAATTAGTTCGGCTTCACCTTTGCGCTTGCGTTCATGCTCTCGGACGAATTTGGATATTTGTGGCTTTATTTCTTACAAAAGGGGAAAACGAAAAGTTAATTCTTGAAAGACAATTTGTTTTTTATCTAATGGCATATTCAGTTTTTAACCTAAACTTTTATGTTTGTATGAAGAAGAAGAAGTAAATATTCGTAATCGTTTACCGTTAGTAGTTCAGTTAAGGTCGCTATATTTTTCTGGGACACTTGAATCATGAACCATGGCTCTGACATCATAACATTTTTGTAATTCTTATCATAATGTAAAGATTCATATATGCGAGATGTTGCACGTGGCGACATCTAGTGGCAATCGAGCTATCTATCCAACCAGACCAGTCTCTAAGACCTCGCTGGTCTGGTTGGGTGGATAGCTGGATTGCCACGAGATGTCGCAACGTGCAATATCTCGCATATATATCTTTACATTATGTGTTAAAATGCACTGTAAGGTTCCTATCCTTTTCGTCAGACTCTATAGCCTTGCCGAGGAATCGTAATATGGCGAAACGCATCTAAGGATTGGGTCTGACGGTAAAAAAGGGGCAAGCTTCTTTCTTCTAATTCTTCTCATAATAATAAAGAGAATAAATAAAATATTCCCCCATCCACAAACTAATTCAGACGTGCTTAGAAGAGCCCTACTTGGCACCTGCTTTTTTAATGATTTAACCATTTCAGCCACGAGCCGCTACTGGATTCTATTTCGATAAAATAGTGGACCAACTGTAACTCTGCTGTAATAAAGAGAAAAAAATCCGATCAGTTATTCCAGAGACCAATTAAATAAAACGCCAATCAGCTACAAAGCAGTAATTAATAATAAAATAATAATTAAATAAATTAAAATAGGCTTCGAAGCGGTTATAATACGAGTCTGTTGCAATAAGATAAATATTGAAAAACGACAAGTCGACTTAAAACACTGATAGAAAGTGTAATAATTGGAAAGTACTAATGAGAACGACTTTTCGATATATATAGATCAATTAGCATGTCTTGGGGATATGATGTGTTTGTTGTTATTTTATATAACATCAACATATTAAATCACCAGTTTTCTTTATTACATATTTTAATAATGATTCGTGATGCCGAGGATTTTCAATATTATCCTCCGTGAAGTCAGTACCGTACTAAAAGCCTTATATAATAGTTATTACACAAATTAGAGCCAAAGAAACTTTAAACAGACAAGGTGTAGGCAAATACGCATATTTTCACCTTGCTTCTTATTTTTTTCACGTCTGCCAATGGTGCCAAGAATAAATATCTTATTTATTCCATATTGAAATAATTATAAAGTTTGATTTACATTTTTCGAAAAAAAATACAAAAATCTAATTTCCTTACTACTGAATATGTAAAATACTTTGAGAACCAAGGCCCACCGCATTCTCTGTGGAACTAGTTTCATTACTTTCAAAAATAATTTCATTAGGATTAAGTATTTTAATATATTTCTGGTATGGGTGTTTGATTAATTAAAGCATCAAATAAAACGAAATTAAATTATTCTTATTTATGGATGGACCTTAGCAATTTCAGAGAATGTTTATAATCTATCTTTAAATGATGCAAAGTAATAAATCAATCAAAACCGTCTTCTCCATGGGCGTACAAGATCTTTTGGCATGTATAAATTTAAATAGGCCTCAATTTTTAAATTTGTGCAGAATTAGTACAAGTATCGACATTAAATTCAAGTTTTGTCTTCAAATATATATTTCAGCTACCATTTACCTGAAATTTTAGAAAACAATTTTATCAAAACTAATTAGCGGTATTTATTTTGTTTCTGCTCTAATCATTTTATTCCTTTTTTTTGTACCTTATCCTTGTTACCTGTTATGGGTGCCTCTATTGGAATAATACACCTCTTTATATCTATACATGTACCTACCTTGGGTGTTTGTTTCTCAGTGAAACTAGTCAAAGTGTGAAGTGTCAGTGATTTTTTAATTAAATATGGAGAATTTTCAACAATTGCCTATTAATTCTTAACTGTTACGATTCTATTAAAAGTAAGAATGCGGATTTGAGTGCTGACAATGCAGTGCAATTTACAGCAGTTATGCTTAACGTTGAGAAAACAACAATATATAAACTTTTAAAAGGAGAAAAAAGTGTTGGCGTCAAACCTCCAAAAACTTCTCCAGGACGACCAAAACTTGAGCTGGATAACGTTTTAATGCAAAGAATAAGGCGAAAAATTCATAGTTTCTTTTTAAAAAAAGAAATTCCCAAGCTGGACAAAATTTTGTCCTCAATCCGAGAAGACCAGGACTACCGATTTATGTGTAGAAATACGTTTTGAAAATTATTAAAAAAAAATGGGTTTTCGGTGGAAAAAACATAATAGGCAATCGATTTTAATATAGACAGAAACGATATATAAGAAACATGGCTAAATGAAGGCCACACAGTGACTAAATTTTAGCAGGATGAAAATATTAAAAGTTCAATGCAAACTTTTTTGTAAGGATTGTCAACAGGATTAGGACCGTTATCTACAAAAGGACGTCGACTTATCATAACCAATATTGGAAGTTCTGCAGGCTTCGTTAAAGGTTCGTTAAAGTACTGATGTTCCAATCTGAAAATACAGAAGATATGAATGCCGATGTCTTTAAAGAATGGTTCGATGGATCTTACACCAAAGATGCAATAATTGTATTGGATAGTGCAATTTATCACTCTAGGCTCACGGAAAAATTACCGACAAGTGCTTGCCGTAAAAGTGAAATAACAGAATGGCTAAGTTTAAGACAAATAGAATTTCCATCAGATTCCTTAAAAAAAGAACTATTGGCACTAGCCAATTTACATAAAAATGCATTCAAAAAATATGTAGTCGATGAAATGGCAAAATTACGAGGAATATCTGTGGTCAGGCTCCCTCCTTACCATTGCTAATTTAACCCAATCGAACTTATGAGGGCTCAATTAAAGACAGATGTCTCCAGAAAAAAAGCACGACTTATAAAATGGTGGATTTAAATCTTTAATGAAGCTATGGGTAGAATCAGTGCGGAAAAGTGGAAAAGTGTATCGATCATGTGAAAGAAGAAGAACTCAATATGTGGCAGGTATATATAATGATCGAAGAAATGGTTGAAACGCTTATTATAAACGATGCTAATAAAAGTTCATCTTCCGAATCGGACTGTGATTAAGCCATAACGACAAAGTATTATTCGATTCTTGAAAATGCTTTGTTTGTAAGATTCTATATTATATCTTGTTTTTGTAATTGTATTATGTAAAATAGCACCACCCATTGTTATTTTATAAGTTAGTACGATTTTTTAAATCTTTTCATATGTTATAAATACTTACGAATATAATATATTACAATTTTAGGGGAATAGGCATGTTTAAGATTGTTAATTTAAAAACTTTCCCAACACACGCTCCTGGCTAAGGGATTTTCCCAATAACAATGGTAGATCCTCAAATATAATAATAGCTTGGGATAAATTTAGGGTGGACCTACCTAAAGAATGCTCATTATTTGGATTGGACGGTGTTTAAATTATTCTTGTTACCCCGGTATGCGATTGGTATATTTAATGGACATTTATTACTTCGGGCCATTTAAAGATAGACTATAGAAGCAGAGCTTCATATATGGGAGCTATACAAAGCATGGTTGCTGCCTTGGCTGCAACACATTTCAAGTCTTAAAATCAAAGAAAAATATCACTTATCATATCCCTTGAGCGGTTCTTACAAGACCAAGTAGACATTATCTGCCACGTGATCCCTTTATTTTTATCACTCATTTCTTTACAAAATATAAAAATATTTTAAAAGCTTTGCGTTCCTACTATAGGGTAGCTTTTCAAGCGTGGCGTTTGAAATTGACAAACTTGAACCTTTTAAATTCCATTTTTATGTTTGACGATAGGCTTCAGCGGTTTTTTGACTTCATTGTGATGATAGCTTTTGAGCGGGGATGTTTTATAATATTAGGTTTAATGAGTTAAAGACATTTTAACCCTAGACATCCTTTTAATATCCTGGAAAGATTACTTCATGTTAAATTATAAATAAGTTAATTTTTATAATCAGTTTAAAAAAATCTGGTTAGTAGATACAGAATTCTATCTTTCATGCGTTTATATAACTAACTTAACAATATGCAGTTACAGTGACAATTATCTTAACATTTAAAGTCAAAATGGATATTTATTAGCCAATTAAATTCGCACTTGAGGTAGGTTAATTAATAAGTATACGTACTGAATTTCCATTAATACCTATAAAATATTATCTTTAATACCAAAGGAAAACGGATTACTTGCAGTTTTCTATGTATATGTTACAGAGGTTTTTTATGTTTTTGGCCACAAATCATTGATTTTTTCATGACCTTCCCTTCGGGCATCAGGAATTAAAACCGAAGGTGTATTTTTTTTTACAGTTTCACACTTATCTGGAGAGTATGATAAATATTATATTGATAATAAATAAAGAGTTGAAAAGTCTTATACTGACTATTTCACTAGAGTGTATTACACCGGCAATAAAATCGGTATTCAGCTAACAAAACAACTACCTGACGGCTCGTGGTTTTTTTCAAAAATTTCATTCGCGAAATTGCCTAGCAACAAACTTTCATACCAATCGAAAATTTTGCCGACAAAATTATTTCTCTTGTGGTATTATATATGACTATTCCACTCATCATAATTTGAACCAATCAAAATGTAGCAATCTTAGATATTTACCTGTTTTTAATCGGAAAAACCACTACCTTCATAATTTTGCCGACCCCACTGACCAATCAGAATTTCAGAAAATAGCTAGCAACATAGTTTTTAATCGGCAAAATTTTGTTACCTTTGTTACATTCACTGTTAAGATTGGTAATTAATAACTGACAGTAGATTGTCACTGTTACTTTTGAAAGGTTGTAATCTCACGTAAATTTATTTATTTTTACCAAAGTATGTGTGAAACCATTCGTTTCGGTCAAAGATCAATCAGTGAAATAAAATCTGCCGTGGAAAAAGTAATTCCAACAAATACCATAAAAACCAGATCGTCGATATGGAACCAATTTCTAGATTTTTGTAAAGAGCGTAATTATGAATTTGTTTCGACTACAACTATAAATGATATAGCCACAATTTTGTAGTGTACCAACAAGTAGTATTAATGCTATTGAAGGGTCCCCAAACCTTGCTATAAATGTCTCCAACCAAAACGAGAATGCGAATAAAAATGGGATTATACAGTGAGGACATAAAGTCTGGAAAACTACCTTTTGCAAGTAAACGAAGCACCTGAATAAAAAACGCTCGGACACGTCGATTTTATTTAATTGTCTTCTATCTTCAAAGATTTCTGAGATATATACAGGGTGCTTCAAGAAAGCTGTGCAGCTGTTAACTTCTTTTTTTTTTAATGGAACACCCTGTATATTATTGCATTTTTGGATTCTACGGACAATTCTAAGTATATTTGATATAGGATATCCTATACCTAAATTCAATTGTTTTTAAAATAAAACACACCTTACTAGTTTACTGAATTTTTAATGACAATAACTTAAATGACACATTTTAACGTAACAAATGCTGAAACTGTTGTTCGTTAACTTCCTGGCAATATCCTAACCGATCGATGAACTCTTGTTGCACGTTTCGAATGAAACAAGGTGGTATTTGTCGAATTTCATCTCTTATACGATTTTTCAGCGCATCGATATTAGGAGGTCTGTTGAAATAAACTTTGGTTTTTAAATATCCCCACAAAAAATAATCTAGGGGAGTCAAATCCGGAGACCTGGCCGGCCATTCTACGGGGCCACGACGTTCTATCCACCTGTTAGGAAATATCTCATTGAGATACTGCCGAACAGTAAGCGCGTAGTGAGGTGGTGCTCCATCTTGTTGAAACCACATAGTTGGAGTTGGTATATCAGGCTCATTACCTGGATACAGTTGAACTAAGGCAGGAATCAACTCTAGTTGCAGAAAGTCAAGGTAAATTTCGCCGTTTAAGTTAACGTCAAAAAAATACGGACCTATAATCCTGTCTTGAAATATTCCAGCCCAAACATTGATTTTTTCGGGATGTTGCGTATGAGCCACTTGAGCCCAATGAGTATTCTCTGTGGACCAGTATCTACAGTTTTGTCGGTTGAGAGTACCATTAAGAAAAAAGGTAGCTTCATCGGAAAATAAAATATTTCTACAAAAAAATGGATCTATATGCACCGCTCTTGCATATTTTCGCAAAACTGAATTCGGCGGTCATAGTCGTCTTCATTTAATTCATGTATTAATCTTATTTTGTATGGATGATACTTTGCCTTTTTTAAAATATTTTTTACCGATGTTTGACCAATGGACAAATCTGATGCTGCTTGACTTGTAGGTAAATGTGGATTTTCGTTATAACTGAGTAAAACATCTAATTTCTTATTATCATCTAGTTTCGGCCTACCTGTCCTGGGAAGATCTTTTACACAACCATGTTCAAGGAATTTATTGACAATTTTGCTGACTGTAGATATCGTAATTTCTTGTCCGCGCTCTGGATATGTGTTATTAAAAAGTTCAAAAACTTCGCCCAAATGTCTTTGGCGATCTCCCCAGCCAAACATCATCAGAATTTCCATTCTTTCTCGCTCTGAGAGCATTTTTAATAACTTGACAGTAACAGAACTGTCCTACAGTATGTTAAAAATTGGCACAGTTGTCATAGTGACAACGAGTCAAAGTGACATCAAGTTACTACATTTCTCCTAGATTTTACGTTGTATCATGGTTTTTCTCTTAATGAAAAAATGTATAATTTCAACTGGCAATATTTTAAAAACAATTGAATTTAGGTATAGGACATCCTATATGAAATATACTTAGAATTATCCGTAGAATCCAAAAATGCAATAATATGCAGGGTGTTCCATTAAAAAAAAAAGTTAACAGCTGCCCACCCTTCTTGAAGCACCCTGTATATATCTCAGAAATCTTAGAAGATAGAAGACAATTAAATAAAATCGACGTTTCCGAGCGTTTTTTATTCAGGTGCTTCGTTTACTTGCAAAAGGTAGTTTTCCAGACTTTATGTCCTCACTGTATATCAAAGCTGCACATTTAATATTGTTAATAATTATAAGTAGTTTTTATGTTTTCATTTTCCTATCTTCTTTTGGAATAAAATTAATTTATAATTCACCCATATACCTAGTTTTAATATTATTCGTGAAACAGTCTTGACGAATACCACTCAAGAAAAAATTTTTTAGGTAAAATTTTCTCTCTTGTGGTATTATATACGAATATTTTTTATCCGGTTCTTTAAAAATTTTATTTTTCATCTATCAATTATTTGCTTATAATATCTTAAAAACGGTTGCCATAGACATCATCATAATATCATAGGAAATATTAGCGGGCGATAAAGTTCATAATGCCCGGTGATTTTCGTAATGCCCGGTAATTATTATTAAAGAAAATATTGAACAAAGCTTGTATTTATTTTTAACAATTTTTTACATAATATTATACTGTTTTTCCTATGTTAAATGTACAATTTTTAAATTTTCCGGAGAAAGAAGCTGGGCCAACTATGAAATTTTGCGACTCGATTGCTGAGTTTATCGATGTGCGTGCGGATTCCTGCTCCATTTCAACGTTAATTAACATATTTTCTTCTTCGGTAACAGAGCTAGCTATCATTTTTGCTATTCGGGTTCTCGACGTGATGCTTTCCTCTATATAACCCTCCGCTACGCTAGTACTCTTCCACTTTCCGTGTAGCTTAAGGGTTGCAAGGGAAGCACCACCCTCGATAAAAAGTGTGGACGAGGTACGACGTAGGCAATGTCCTGTATTATAATAAAACTTTTTGGCGTAGCAGTTTTAGTTTCTGGTACCTTGACCTTGACAAGCCTAACAGGCCCCTAATCCTCAATATCATAAATGGTCATTTTTACCATCTCATCCTATCTTAGGCCGCCAAAAACTCCCATTACGAGTACCACTTTATGCAGCAGGAAGGTATCATTCTTTTTGTTAAAAGTTAAAACTAGTTCACCTTCCAAAACTTTTGACTATTAGGAAGATATCCCTTTGATTTAACTTTTAAAAATGCTATTAATTGACAATATCTTGAAATATTAATGTTTTCCTTTAAGGAGCATTTACACGTATCCAGTAGCTGGCGCCAGTCTCACTGGCGCGCCAGCACTGTCATACTAGTGGCATCGTATGAACATTTTTCGTGCCAGTCCAGCGCTGGCAGCCAGCACTGGACCGAATAGAGATCGCGTCTATTTTCCTTGCCAGTAGCTGCCACCCCCTACCCCGTAACACCCGCGCCAGTGTTACAGGCAACGTCTAAACACGTTGGCGTCAGTCGCTGTCATTATTAGATTGTATATTTTTGTGTTTCTCATATAAAATGGCCCGTAAATATAGTGAAAATGAAACGTTTAAGCTTGTTGAACTGTACAGAGTGCAGGAATGTTTATGGAATATCCGATGCCACGCCTTTTTCTCGAATTCATTTAAAAAGGAATGCTGATGCGACAGTGAAAACACACGATTGACTGGACTCGTGTAAACGACTTGGGTTCAGCGTCTTGCCAGCCAAGAATTGGCAGGCCAGTGAGACTGGCGCCAGCTACTGGATACGTGTAAATGCTCCTTTACTATAAGTTCAGACTTCACCTGGGAATATTTTGTCCAAAGGCTATTTGGGGCGTATTTCTTCGACTAAAATAAAGTACAAATAATTAAAAATTGTTATTACCAATGAGCAAAAGGGTTACATACCAATTCCTGAAAGTAAGCCATCATTAAGCTGGATTTATAAACTCGAAGCCAGCGTCAACGCTCGCGCTGGCGAGGGCACTGGAAGTTAAACAAGTGAATCGTAATTGCCTGATTTATAAACTTCGTCGGCGTCCGCGCTGGCGCCGGCTGGCGTTCGACATAAACCATCTTTATCCTTCAAGCGCCGGCGTTCGTGAAAAATCCGTAGCGCCGCGTCATAACCAATGGGATTTTAGCATTTCCATCAAGTCATATTTGGCATCTGCCCATCTATCGATGGCCAATCGTCATTTTAATTTTACTACCGCTAAGACACCAAGTAACTTCTTTTTCCTTGCTAAATCCATTTATTTAACTCTTTCTTTTTGTTGTAATAACTGGCTAGAGAAAATACTACCTAAACTAAAATGTCAGAAGTGTCAGATTATGTTTTTGTTTGTCAACACTGCGAACGCGAACGCCAAGTTTATAAATGCCCACTACGCTTGTCTACGACGAATGCTGGCGCCGACGCCAGCGCCGACGCCGGCGAGAGTTTATAAATCCAGCTTTACTGTTTCAGTAATCACCGTAATTCGGTTTTTTACTTTTAGAATTTTCATACTCCTTGTCGTACAGGGCTTTAGACTTTGCCGGTAATAAGTTTTTCTTAGCTTTTTCAGCATTTTCTAAAATATTTTGTGGAATTTCCATATTTTCGTTTATAAAACGTAACAGACGCTTAAAATCACAGCTTAAAATAAACAACCCTTAGCAACCGCCAAACTTATTCTATGACAACCGATCAAAGCTCACTAAATACTAAAAATTGGCAAAAATAGTTAGTTATTTTTATATTTTAAAATTAATGAAAAATAAAGTATTGTAGACACCACAGGCGTTACAAGACTATAATGCCCATCAGGGTTAGTTGCTTTCGGCTTCCGGGCATTATAGTCGACTTAACGCCCTTGGTACATAAATAACTATTCCATGGGTAAAAATCGAATTGACTAAGATCGGGTGAATTCCGACTTGACACATGTCACTGCATGGCACACTGACTGAAAACCGAACGGGAATAACTTTATTCCAATCGACCTCAAACACTTTATTGATATTACTCAATAAGGTTATATAAAATCGGACTTTTCCTTATGCTAAATCTAACTATTTCTTAAATCAAAAAATACCTCAAGCAAAGTATTACTTGCTTTACTGACTGTTGAGGGCTTTAAAGAGTATCGCTGCCCGAGTTCGCTTGAAAAGTAATTTTATAATTTATGTGTAGTTCAGCTGTATTCTTTTCGTCCTACCAGCAAGATCTTCTACAAACATACGAGTTTATGTTAAAAACTAAGTACGTCATAAGATAAAGAACCAATTGTGCTCCAAGAAAGTACTTTTCGTTTTCCCCTTTTGTAAGAAATAAAGCCACAAACATCCAAATTCGTCTGAGCACGATCGCGAACGAGACAAGATGAAGTCGAATGAATTTAAAACGCTTATAAGTGTGAATATTTCCTTAGCACATAATAATATACAGGGTGGTCATTTGAAAACGAAACACAGCGAATTTTGGTTATTGGAAAAAAAACGCACGAACCCATCGATTTTTTAATTTAGGGGGAAATATTTTTTTGGCATTTTCGCGATAAAGTAGTAAGGTTTAGTTAATCATTTCATTATTTTTGCGAACAATGAATGTTCTAATAGAACTACCCAACTGTTTGACCATCAACATCAAAATCGATAAATCCATTCAAAGTACATTTTGGAATTGGTGCAAAAGTAGAAAATCCAGTAGAACATGAAGCTACAAAGGTACCGATTTCAGGGCGTATGGTTCAAGATCTTACACTGAGTACAAAAAAGCTGGCGATAGCATCTGTTGTTAAAGAAGCAGCATTCAAACGATATTAAAAAAAACACAAGTTTCATTCTTACAAAATACATCTGGTACAAAAACTTAACAAAGATGCTTTTGATTATTGATTGCAATTTTGTGAAATTTTGAGTGAACGGTCAATAAACGATCAGAACTTTCTTTTCAACGTATGTTTTTCTGACGAATGCTCTTTTTTCCGAAACGGTACGGTGAATCGTCACAACTGTCGTTATTGGTCTGATTCAAATCCCAGAATATTTCGTGAGGTGCATCCGCAACATCCTGAAAAATTGAATGTTTGGGCTGGTATTTTTGGTAACCGTATAATAGGCCCCTTTCTTTTATCTGGCAATTTAACAATCAAAATGTATCTGGAATTATTACAATACGTCATTTATCCAAGATTTGACGTTGCACTCACTGTTCGTCACCATTTGGACCAAATGTTTCCAGGACAATGGATTGCACTGAGAGGAAGTATTGAGTGGCCCCCATGTTCTCCGGATCTAAGCTCGTTAGATTTTTTTTTATGGGGCCACTTAAAACTAAAATGTATGGCACCCAGCCAACATCTTTGGAACACCTGCAACAACGGAGAATTGATGAATATCGTCAAATCACCTCACAGATGCTTCAAAATGTACGAAAGCGTTGTGAACAAAATCTCTGCATGGAGGCCCAGGGGCAGCACTTCCAGCATTTACCGGACTTGTAAGATTCTTGTTTGTTATAAAAAAGGTAAAAATAATCTGTTTTTGTACTTTTGGTGAGCCACTGTCTAGGTTAGGTAGATAGTAGCGATATTAAACTCTGGGGTTATACTCTACATAAAAATACCTTTAAAACACTCCACATTTCATTTAAAACTTTGGGGGTAGTTCCGCCCCCGCTAGCGGTTTGACTTTCAGGGGGCGAAAATAGCAAAAAAATGTTTAACCCTATAATCAAGAATCTACGGGTCCGACCGTTTTTTTTTTAACCTGGGGTCCCCAAAATTGGCTTTGTGTCGTTTTCAAATGGCCACCCTGTATATACCCAATATATCGCTAATACCGTGTTACAGAAATGTCCCCAGTATGAGGCGTTTGGCGGAAGCCTTGCGTCTGCGCAGTTTGCTTGTACGTCAGATCCGGCTTTAAAATGATTTAACTTAATTGGTATAATAATATAATATGAAATATAAGTAGATGGAAGCCATTCATTTTCTCAAAGAAACAATACACCGCAAGACACTATGAAAGTTTCAGGACTTGCGTATTTTGCGGTGTAGATACAGAAATTGAAATTCTGAATTAAGAATTAGTCTCAGACATATAACATAGTAAGTAATACTGGTTATTCTTAACGCAATAACAGGTTCCATTTATCGCCTGGTTTCCTTCTATCATTTTCTATTACAACATGCAAATTACTGCTTTTTCTAACAGATTAGATAGCAAGTTACAACGGAGGTTTTGAATGTGTATAGTAGACTTAAGGAGCATGTGCATTTATCTTGCTTTAGCACTTTGTAGGAAACAAAATGAATGTTAAAAAGCATATAATTGTCATAAGCCTTAGTGCACTGTAAACTAATTCACTGCAGCTAAGATGTACTAGTCAGAAAAAATGTTAATGTTCAACACACTAAAAAAAGTATGGGTAGAAAAAGAAAGATTTGGATGTAGTATGTGATCTTCAAACGAAAAGAAACATTTTTACGTTGAAATATGGAGGCAACAGTAAAATAGCAGCTGTATTGATGAAACGTATGATATTAATGCATAATTGGATATACTGTGAATTATTTTGCTAGAGTGGCATAAATAGAAAAGCCTTTTAAAATATTTTACTTATTTGTCAAAAGTCAGTAAACAACTCGGACAACACAGAAAAACACTTACCCAAATAAATACATGATTGTGTTGAAAGCCCGATTGAAATTGATAACAGATTCATTTAGGTTTAAAGCATCAAGGTAAATGCTATGCGGAAATACAATTTTAAACTTATTTTAAGCAGCTAGGTACTTACCTGAACGCCATGCACTTGTTTCTTATTACGTACTTATACTAAAAGGCACCGCACTGGAACCTAAATAACGCTATACTGTAAAGTCTAATCTAGTAACCATATTTTAACAAAAGTTCCACGAAATACAATTAAGAACTGAAAATAACGCCCACAAGTCTTACTATACACACGCCAAACATTGCAAGAAGCCCATGGTTAGTTAGCGTTAAAATATATTGACAATGACGTTTTTGCGATTTATTGTAGTGATCATTGATCAAGTGCAAAGTGTTTTTGATTAATTAAGGTACAAATTTTAAAAGATGGCAGATTATTCATTTGCTGAGTTAGCTGATATGCATTTTATGTATGGCAAAGCTAATGGTTGTGCTCGAGAAGCTCGCAGGTTGTATCAAGAATATTTTCCTAACCGTCAAATTCCTTGTGAGAAATTATTCATTAATTTACATCAACGATTAAAAGAAACCGGAACTTTTAGGTCAAATATGAATGAAACTGGGAGAAGCCGTACTACTAGGACTCCACAAGCAGAAGAAAGAGTGCTCGAATGCGTTGCAGCCAATCCGGGTATAAGCACAAGAAGAATTGCCTTACACGAGGGTATCCCTAAGAGTACAACATGGGAAATTTTGCATGAACAACTTCTTTATCCATACCATATACAAAGAGTTCAGGCGCTTAAGCCTCAAGACCTACTTCGTGCACAGTTTTGTCAGTGGATGCAGACAAAATGTCATGAAGACCGTTTTTTTCTACATAAAGTCTTGTTTACTGACGAAGCAGGGTTTACCCGTGAAGGCATCGTAAATTTCCATAATAACCATGTATGGACAGAAGAAAATCCCCATGCAATTTTCGAAAGTCGATTTCAAAATAAATTTATAATTAATGTTTGGGCAGGTATATTGGGCGATCGATTAATAGGACCATACATTATGCCTCAACGTTTAGATGGGCCTGCATATTTAGATTTTTTACAAGACTCTTTGCCTGTTCTACTTGAAGATGTGCCGTACCAGCAAAGACTTACAAACTATTTTATGCATGATGGGGCTTCACCTCATTTTAGTAGATTGGTTCGAGATTATTTAAATCAAACATATCCAGACCGATGGATAGGCCGAGGTGGGCCCATTGCCTGGCCTCCCCGTTCACCTGATCTCAATCCATTGGATTACTTCCTTTGGGGATATCTAAAGTCTCTGGTATATTCAGTACCTGTCGAAAATGTACAACAATTGGAACAACGTGTTATTTATTGTTGCGAGGAAATTCGTAATAAGGAAGGAGTTTTCGCAAGATTACGAACATCAATGAGAAATCGTTTAGTTGGTTGTATTGATATGAATGGAAACCATTTTCAACATTTGTTGTAACTTTTCTACTTTTTTCAGTTTATTATTGTTAAACCAACAACTCTTAATTTGTTTTGTTTAAAAATTACAATAAAACAACGTTTTGACTTAATTATTGTCATTGTCAATTTATTTTAACCCTAACTAAGAACGTCCCTGAGTAAATTTCATACTAACTCTCAATATCATAAATTAGCAATTGTTAGGATTATTAGTTTGTGTGCCAAAAAGCACATCGATACCTCAAGCGGTCGCAAAGATATAAAAGAGAAACTAATCTTTAGAGGTCACCTTTGGACGGCCATAGCTTCCTTATAAGACATTTAAGGACCTACATTCATATGAACTTTTTTCCATATTTTCATATGTAGAATATCCCCATAAAATATACGAACGAAGTTTCCGGACACCCTGTATAAAAGCACACAAAAACTGGACACCCTGTACAAAACAGTTTAACAACAAAATGTCAAAAATGAAGTAAGCGACAATTGTTATTCATTTTTCATGGCTTACTAAGTCCTAAACGTACAGAATTAAATGAAACTCTTACGAGTAGAAGATGAAAATCACACAAATTTAATGACTGCAGAAAAATTATTGAATCGGTATAAGATTTTGTTATAAAGCGTAGGGATTTGTACAAAAAAAAACAGGAAATATTGCAATAATTCAGACACATTTTTCCAACACCCCGTATAGACTTAATATTAATTATTAATCCAGGTTACACTAAAATATTTTTTTCTTTCAGGTTGTAGCAGGCTCTGGTGGGCGAGGATGGCTCGATGGCTCGTTAGACCACCAAAACTGGCTCAAACTTATACAAAGTGTACCAAGCAAAAGCACTGCCAATATGCGACATTTCCTAGTCGGCGGCCAGGTAGCTATAATTTTAACGTTAAACGATAACCTATATAAAAATATTTTATTATTTAAAAAATCAAATGGAGATAGGTAGGATGATCTGGGTGGTCGGATAAATGTGCTTATCTGCGCTCTCAGGACTTATATGTATGCTTAACTAGGAATAAATTGTGAATAACTAGTGCGCAATCAAAATTATGATGATCATTAATTATTTTACATTGTCAGCAGTAACAAAAGGCTTGAAATCAATTTATTACTCTATGTAGATTACAAATGATGCCTCACCGTCAAATTTGAAGGGCAAGTGTCCCACTATTGTCTCAAACAACAGAACTAACTTGAAGCAATGTAAATATGTATGTTAAACCTATGTACATTTATTATTTTTTGCTATACCTATGGATTTATTTTAAATACAAGAACTGTAGTAGGTCACAAAGTTTAGTCTACAAGAATAATTTTACTAATTATTTCAGTTATGGTATGAGACTCTCGTTGACATCCCCAGTGGAGGAGAGTTGACCTTAGGTCCTAGAGAACCTTTAAATCTACAGGACATGTTCGCAGATTCCACTACAAGCGATGACAGATCTGATAGGGAAACAGGTAAATCAGCTTAAAATTATTTAACAACCAGTCAACCAGCAAACCAATCAAACGTTATGTCCCTATAATTTTATCTAATACGATCAATATGTTTTTTTGATATCATTTTATTTATGTGATTACTACAACTTGTTTTATGATACTCGACCAACACATCTAAAATTGTTCGCCAAGCTTTGACTGTTTGTTTTTTGAGCGTACAACGAAGTGATTATATTTTGATATTGTAATCAGTCTTATTAACGGAGAAAGGCCGGAAGGCTGACCATATCCGACATGTGCCGTTTTGACTCCACTTGACACTTTAATGACCCTCGATTGATTTAGAATGGGGTAAATTTGATTACGCATTACCGTTAAAACAGGATGTGATTGCCTTATGTTTATTAGGGTAAAAATATGTTTTTCATTTCAATTTTATTATCATTAGAGTCTTATTTTGGAAGGCAGAAGCAGTGGCCAATAGCTCTCCACTGATTACTAGCACATTTTATAGCACCTTGTGGTTATTAAGTTTAGTCTACAATTTAGGATTAACATTCTGAACTAGGTATATGAAGAGGTTTCTTTTAATTGTAGTCCACAGATCGAGTCATTAGATTTAGCATGCTAAATTCATGCTGGCAAGCCAATCTAAAATATATACGAAGTGGCAATCAAAAAATCGGTGACAGCATGACGAGCAGGAGCTTCATTAAGTAGACAAACTATTCTGCCATTCCTCAATGCTGCAATAGCGTGGTGTAAGAGCAGCTCTACATGCAGTATTTAGATTACCCTCAATAAAATAGAAAAGACCATTTTTATATTAACACCAGAATTCAGAAGACCCTAGAAAATGTAATAGAACATAAACTTGACAGTTGCTCAATGTGCATTACTTCAAGACTGCCAACGTCATCTCTGTCTTGAAAAATGGATGTAGGGATGATCCATCCAGCTACATACCCATTTCATTGGTCCCGTCATTTGCTAAGGTCGTAGAGTGGCTTAGGATTATTTCGAGGTTCCACTTTGTTTTATTGGAGATGGTGGGAATGAAAGTCTGTCTAAACGACAACTATATTTAGTTATTAGGGGAGGGGGGGGGAGGTTACAATAAAGTAATCGATCTAAATAGGATAGGGGCATGTTTAGACCATAAAGGTAAATTTGAATGATATTAACCGTTTTGGAAAAATCAAATTATTTTTTCAAAAATGGAAAGTTATGTAGTCATGTTGCATCGAATTTCAAATCTTAATTAAAAAATTTTTCAAATTCGATTCAGGAATTTTCCTGTAATTTTATACTCTGGTGTAAGTGTTTTAAAATTTAAATAATATATCTTGTTTGGACATTCTTAAAAAAATTAATCTACGACAGTGCCATTATGACGTATTTAGCATTATCATTTGGATGCCATTATGACCTTCATAATAGCACTCAGTGCCATTATAAATTCATAATAACATCCAAATGTTTAATTTCCATTACACCAATCTTCATATTTTGCGTACGTCTGTTCGTACACCTGCCTTGGCTTTTCGGGAAGTAGGGAATCTATTACGCTTTGCGCGATATTTTCGACATCCGAAGGGACACTTTCGGATTCAGAATCTCCCATATTTAAATTATTTTTGGCCAACACTTTGCATACAATAGAGAATTGGACGGCAATAATGACGTTGTCAAAATCGAAATTGAAACAATCAAAAATGCGGTTACCATGATAACGACTATTATGAACACCTGAAAATTTTAAAAATTACGAAAACGTTATCTGATATCAATGAAATTTAGACGAATAAAATCTATTTGCACTGTCGTAGATTAAATTTTGAATGATACACGTTCGATATGAACATTGTTAATGAAACTTGTGCAATTAAACCACTCGGCTGACGCCTCGTGGTTTAACGTTGCACACGTTTCATTATAATGTTCATATCGAACTGGTATCATTAATAACTATAAGGGTACTGCACGTAATGACATTAAAAACCAAGTCAAAACTGAGGTAAAATTGATCTTATATTCAATATATTTTAAGTTTAAAATGTGGAATTTTGTCATTGCATCAACAAATTAAATGAAAAACAATGGTCATCTTCAGCTTTGTCATAGGGAAAACATTCTGAAGGAATACTAGTTATACTTTATACATATAAAAATGGGCATTAATATCTCGATAGTGTTAAAGTTCCACTTTAAGTTAAAGTGGAATAACATATTATGGAGGTGAGCATTTTACATTTTCTGTATCACGTATCTAGAAATTTTTTTTTTTTAATTTCTTCTATTCCAAAGTATTAACAACGTTTGGGTAGTAGCGTTCTACAAAGCTGCAACAGGGTAGAACTTCGTGGAACCAGACACTGTCAATTGTTACTTTTCTACTTCGTTTTCGAGAAAAAAAATCAAAGCCACTTCATTGCATGTCGAAAAACTGGTAAAACAAAATCAAGTTAGCTTTGATCGTTGATTCGAAAAAATATCAAGAGACAAAAAAGTTGTATTTATAGCTGCTTAACCCAAAAACAATATAAAATTTGTAAACAAGTCAGTGGCGTACATTTTTTTGTCAATATTATTTTTGAGACTGCCCCCGGGACGCCACTGGAACTTTTAATTATCATCTAGTTAGTGCTGGCTTAGCGTCTTATCATAACGAACAACACTGCCAAGTTTCACCAAAATCGGCAGAAGGATCTTTGAGATATTAATAAAAGTCTGATTTTTCTTTTAAAACTTTGACACCGTGTATCTTGAAAAACAGACTTTTTAGGACACATATTTATATGAACATTTCTACTTGAATTCGGTTCAGGAATGCTCCCTTGGAATTATGGCGTATCATTAAGTAACACCCTGTATGTTTTTAAATATTTTTTTCTTTTTCTTTTTTTCCTTTTATTTTTTATCTTTCCTTCTTAATTTTTATTTTTTTGGTTTCTACATAAAATTTCAAATATTTTTCTTTAAGTGCATTATAAGTCTAAACATAATAGTTTCCGAGATATCGACTTTTGAAAAATGACATTTTTGAACAGAAAAGTGTCAACTTCCGGTCAATCAGGATGTAACTCAAAATTCGAAAATGCAGTTCTTCCGGTTTGACCGGTTTGAAGTTCTAAATGTCATTTTTCAAAAGTCGATATCTCGGAAACTATTACCTATGTTTAGACTTATAATGTATTAAAAAAAAAATAATTGTAATTTTATGTAGAAACCAAAAACATGGTAAGATATAGGGTGTTCTATTTAAAAAAAAAAAAACGTCTTGTTCCTCTTTGTTAAGCCACCTTATAGAGTCAAAAATACCTTTACGTTATAACTCACTTACTGTCCTTCAACTTTTATATTAACATTTTTTGTGTATTATAAATGCAAACGGGGCTATTCTACTTGCCACACTAAATAGCCATCCTGTAGGAAATTGTAAATGCTGATAATATTTAGGGTTAAGGTTAAAATCTGGAATCCTACGATTAGGGTTAAGGAACACACTGTATATTTCGGTGTTCTGGTCCTAAATCGATGACTTGGTACACCGCTGGTTAGTTGTAGAATGAAGTTAAATATCAAATTTGAAACACCCTGTTTATTATCACATCCTTAAATCGCGTCCAAAAATCATGTCGGTTAGGTCACAAAGTCAGGTGTGCCAGTTTAACCGTATTTACAAACACATCTGCCTGTTGGTCCGAACGTTCCGCCCAATCAAATATTCATTACGTCGCGTTTTGGTAAAACAATAGGGCACCATATGGTATTAACAACGTATATCTGAAATGAATCTCTTTATTTTATTGCTGTTTTGTATTTTTAATTATTTTAGGTTTACGTCGAGTTGAATTGAAAGACGATTTGTTTAACATTAGACACGAAATTTTCGGAAATAGTTATTATCATCAAAAGAATACATACAGGTTGGCTCGTTTGTGTGACAATGTAATTTATCGGCTCCACTATGTATTTAAGATATCAGAAAAGAGTTGTAGGGTGTAAAAAAATATATAGGTACCCTAAAATTATTTTGAAGTATAAAGCAGCGGCGGCTCGTGAGTTGCCAGCCAGGGTCGCCAGCTCGGTACAGGTGTGGGTACATGGAAAAGTGTTAGGGAAGGTTAAAGAATCCCGAAGGCGCAAAGGTAGCGCCGCACGCGAAAATTTGTGGAGACCACGCCCAAATTTCGGTTTTACCTGAGGTCCTAATCCTAATCAAACCTATAAACTAAACTGAAAGCTTGGTTTTTCCAACACACCACACTCACTCTGACTAATCTTACACTAATTCAGTCCTTTTCTTTTAAGAATAATAACAACCAACCGATAATTAACGAGTATAACAACTAACAAATAATAACAATAACTAAGTAACTAACTTTACTTTCTTTAAAGGTTTGTTCCAATCCGCTATTCTATGTTGGAAGGATCATTTCCAGCCTGTCAATTAAGCTAGCTTTAAACGTGGCAATCGACAATTTATTTGTGCGACCGTTCGGAGAACTGTACCTACTGATACAGTTTTTGGTCGGGTTCGAACAAACCTTAAATTTACCGGCAAATATATTTTTGCCGATTTTCAGGATGTGTGAAGTTTTCAAATGTATAACTATATATATTATATATGTATGTTTGGTTGCCGATCCTAGCGTACATGCTAACTGTTTCACTTTCAAACAAACACATGCTTCGATTAATTTAAATCAATACAGGGTGTCTGTAGAAGGTCTTTACAAAGACCTACTACATATTCTTCAGAAAAAAAATTAGCCGATTAAGTAAACTTACCTTAGTACAAAGTTGCTTAGTTTGGGCGCTAGACGGCGCTGAAGTGACAATTTTTAAATCGTTAAAAGAGGGGCTTGGGCACAAAATTCAGATGAACCAACTCATTTGCTACAAAAAGGGTACTCTTGATAAGACTTGATTCCTCTTGATAAGACTTGATTCCTCTGAGGGGTTTCGAGAAATTTCCATTTTATTACTTAATACGTATTAGTTTTTACAAAAAAAGAAAAAAATAACTAAACCATATACAGAAATAAATAGAAATATCATAAAAATTGCTCAAAATGTCTACCATTTTCATGAATACAAATATTTATACGTCAAAGAAAATTAATGTTGGACCAACAATGTGATTACTAATAATTATTCCAGCCCACACATTAATTCTAAACTCATTTTGAAAATGTTTTACCTTGATAGCATGTGGATTTTCATCCGCATAAACATGTTCATTATGAAAATGTGTACCTAATCCCTCTTCTTGTGATACATGCTTCATCGGTAAACAAAATATTGTTGGCAAAGTTGGGATTCTCTTCTTTTTGCCTATGAACAAGCCGACTAAAAACCAGCCGCATTTCAGGATCATTAGGTAAAAAATCTTGAACTGGCATCTTATGGTATGAATATAGCAACTGTTCTTGAAGTACTTCTCACACCACAATATCTTTGGACACTCCTATTTCCCTACCTAGCCTCATAGTGCTTATGTCTGGATCTTCTGCAACACGTTATAAAATGTCTTCCTCGCCTTCAGCAACCCTTACAAAAGGCTGCCTTCCATTACCACCAATGGCTTTAGGAGTAAATTGGCCGTTTTCCCGCAGGCGTCTTTCAACAGCAGCAAACGTCGGGTGGCTTGGTATACGACGATTTGGAAACCTTTCGGAGTAGACTCTGACACATTCTCGACCATTTCCTTGGCAATACCAAAATACCAGTATTATATCGGTATATTCTCTATTAGTGTATTGCACCGCCATGATAATTCATGACAATCAAAGTTTTCTAATAATTAATGCAAGCAGATAAAATGATTGAACGTTAGCAACAATATTAAATGTTACAAATTTGACAATAATCTCATGTTGTCAGATGAAACTAATAATAATTAACAATAACAATCGTTTGTGAGGTGTAAGGTCGTGTTGTACATACCTGAAAAATATGGTGCGAACAAAAAGCAGATGATAAGAAAACTGTTCAAGAGGGTTTTTGTAGTAAATTAGTTGGTTTAATCTAAATTTTAAACTTAAACCTCTTATCTTCCATTGGCGTAGAAATCAGAAACAGAAAAATTCTACAAAACCCAAGTACTACGTGGTAGAAACTACTACGTATTAAGTAATAAAATGCAAATTTCTCGAAAACCGTCAGAGGAATCGAGTCTCATTAAGAGTACTTTTTTTGTAGCAAATGAGTTGGTTCATCTAAATTTTGTGCCCAAACCCTTCTTGTTCCATTGGCATAGAAATCTGAAACAAACGATTAGTAAAAAACCCAGGTTCTACGTCCATGGACTGATATCAATCAGAATTGTGGCATGTGTTATTAAACCCTATAAAGCTATGCCAACGTACCAAATTTCGGCAAAATAGTATGAGCAGTTTTTGAATTAATCCAGAAAAACGATTTAAAAATTGTCACTTTAGCGCCGTCTAGTGCCCAAACTAAGCAACTTTGTACTAAGGTAAGTTTACTTAAATCGGCTAATTTTGGTCTGAAGAATATGTGGTAGGTTTTTGTAAACACCTTTTACAGACACCCTCTATATCTCAAAAACTGCTGCTTGTGCGACTTTTGACAAGCATACCATTTTCACGTAAAAATGATAGGGAAATCGATTTTTCTTCTAGAAACTATGAATCATGCATGCACGAAAAAGTTGTGACTCTCCAAAAGAGAGAAAGACCAGTAGGTGGCGCCCCCTATAATTAGGGGCGAACTAAGATCAAATTTGAATTTCTCATATTAGAAAATCCCCAAATACCAATGTTGTTCCAAATATAGGCATTATTATTTCGAAAATTATTTACGACAAACAAAAATAAAAATAAATTTTTAACACCCTGTATTTCAATAATGGAGGGCTTGCGGACCCATGCTCGTCCTGTAAAATATCAAACACTTATTAGATAACACTCTGTATACACTCCTTGTCACAATATGCCCTTTAACACCAAAAATAAATCTCCCCTGTTTCGGACAAGTTAAAATACTATCAAAATTTATATCTATTACTAGTTTTTAATCCCCATAGAACTTAAAAGCCAATCTACAGTTACATCTCAATTTCAAATGGTGCGAAATAAGCCCTGTTCTGTTTGCGTCGACCCGCGAACAGTTAAGGGTTTTAACCCCTAAATTTTAAAGGTTTTTTTATCACACGCTTATGTCGTGTTTCGGCATAAGGCAGGGGCGTAGCTCGGAGAGACAAAACCTGTTTAGGAAATAACAAACTAGCCTAAATTATCAAAGAAAATAAAAAAGGGTTAGTAAATAGTTATTTGAGGTGTCAAAACCCCCTGGGGGTGAACTCCTCCACTAACTATATATTCATTCAATATCTTTTATTGGGACAATAATATCTGGCATATTATGCAAAGACATAATAGAGTATTTTACACTGTGATGAATTAATTGTGTAATCGAATGGAACAGTCTCTGAAATATTCCAGCTAAATAAATTCTACCTTCCGGCTCTGATGATTGTCATCTGGCCAAAACGCGTTGGTAAATTTCACTGTAATAAAGAAGGCTGAAGGACGGTATTCGTTTCAATTCCTAATTAGAGTCTTCTGGAGAGTGGTTATGATTTTGTTACTTATATTATTATTTTGAGTTATGATGTTTAAAAAAAAATATGTATTGATATAGTGCGTTTCAAATAAGACATATGATATCTATATAGACTCGTTATTTAAAAGACAACCCTAGATTTTTATTAACTATTTTTAAAGTGCATATTACTAGACATAATTACCAAATTTCACATTTTCTTTCTTGCTCTTTAGAAGATATTAAACAAAAAAAATAATTTATTTGAAATTTAAAAACATTTAATACTTTTTCGCCAATAAATGCTCCAATTTCAAATTTTTATCTCGACTCCAGCCTGTCTTGCACTGTATGTAAGGTCGCCTATATTGAACCAAGTTTTGCAAAAATCGCTAGGTGTCCGAAATGCCTGTTAGACGTTTAGAGAAGTTTTGGTCCGAATATCTATAAAACATATGAATACTTTTACATAAAATGCAGACGATTTACCTCCACAGTATTTATTTGTTGTAGTTCACTTTTTACTTTATTTTCTTTACAATATGAGACAAAATTAGTAACAGATCTTAGTGTCTGAAGCTCCTAAAAAAATTTTTTAGCCATATGACTATTTTTAGTTTTATGCCATTCACTCTCGTAACCCTACAGATTCCCTTCGCCTTCACCGCCCTTGTTTTTCTTTATTTTATGTTCTACAATTTTTAATTTTTTTTAACAATGTACCCCATTCTACCTTAATTTCTCCACGATAAATTAACTTTAATTCCTCACCTCTCTAGTTCTACTATATCATATCAAAAAAATCAAACCACTTATCACAATTCAGCATAATTTTCTCCTTACTTACATCTTTTGTATTGAACAAAGCTACTCTGATCGATCATTATATTCCCTGATGATGGACATTTGTATGTCCGAAACATGTTAGGAACAATATATTTTTAAATAATTTTTCAAATACATACTGTGGAGTATACCGTCTGTATTTTATTTGATTATATCGACTCCACTGCAAGCACGGACTACTTCCTCAAGTTTCAATATTTTTAATTTATTAAAGAATAGTTAGTTGCAATTTTGGAAACGAGTTGCTTAAGTTAAACCACCAATATCCCAAATTGAACCTGCACAATATTCAACAAGATTTAGGTACTGGCTTTTATTAAATAATAGGATACGAGTTTAATTCCTGCGTTAGGATAACCAAAGAAGGACTGTCGCCGCGGTTATAGGACTTATAGAAAAAACAGTACTTGTCACAAAAACAAAGAAAAGTTTTATTTTCTGATTTAAAAAGACAAAATAAAAAACTTCTTTTCAAACTGAAACAAGTTTCACATTTTCTTCTAAAATACAAAAATATCATTGTTAAAAATAAAACTATTTCTAAAAACTATACTGAATTCGTAAAGTACAGGATTTTTTTTTCTGGGTCTTACACCTACACATTTGCAATAAAATTATGATTTGCGCCGTATGCATTAAATCATGTCACTGTATTCTTCCATTTCACATTTTCCACAGGACCTCTTTCTTGAATCCTTTTTAGTTTCTCTCTTCTAGGGTACCTTTGATTTTTCTTTTTGTACTTTCGACACTAATTTTTGCTCATTTACTGTAAGGTCGAAATTGTTTATTTTTTATTTTTGGTTATTATTTTATGTTGTCCATGGATGGCTTTTAGAATGAGTTAAAGTGATTTATATTTTTTTCCTCGCAAACGAAGTCATATATGAAAAAAAAAGAGACCAAAAAGTTGTAAAGGGTTTTCCAATAAGAACGATATGATTTTGAAACGATATGGTAACCATGGTAATAAAGTTATACCTGTCACCAGTTGTCAGTTATTGTCAGTAAACTATAACAATTTATTATGGCTAAATACGCGCTTCAAGAACGTTTGGTTATTATCCAAAAATTTTATGAAAATAGGCGATCTTTTGTGAACACTTATCGCGCACTTCGCAAAAACTTTGGTGTAAATAATCGTCCTTCTTTGCTTGCCATTCGTCGCATCGTTGAGAAATTTGAAAATAATTTTACTATTCACGATGTAAAAACACCAAGAAGACATCGAAACGCAAGAACTGTTGAGAATATTGCTGCTGTAAGAGCTAGTGTTGCAGTGTATCCAAATTTATCAATTCCTCGTCGTGCTCAAGAGTTAAGGATTAAAAAAACGACAACTTGGCGTATTTTGAAAGAAGACTTGAATTTACACCCGTATAAGATTGTCTTGACCCAAGAACTTAAGCCACTGGACCATCGTCGGCGCAGAGAATTTGCTGCTTGGAGTTTAGAACAACTTGAAAGGGATCCTAATTTTGCCAAAAAAATTATCTTTTCAGATGAAGCTCATTTTTGGTTAAGTGGATACGTTAACAAGCAAAATTGCCGTTTTTGGTGTGAAAACAATCCACAACAGATTCATGAGAAGCCTTTGTATCCGCTAAAGGTAACTGTATGGTGTGGTTTATGGTATGGTGGCATCATCGAACCATTTTTTTCCAAAATGAGGCAGGAGATGCAGTTACAGTGAATGGTGAACGATATCGACACATGTTAAGAAATTTTTTGTGGCCAAATATAGATGCACTTGATTTGGAGGATATGTGGTTCCAGCAAGACGGTTCCACATGTCACACTGCTCATGAAACTATCGATATACTGCAAGAAAGGTTTGACGAAAGGATAATTTCAAGGAATGCTACTGTTCAGTGGCCTCCAAGAAGCTGTGATTTAACTCCTTTAGATTACTTCTTTTGGGGCTATTTGAAATCTAAGGTTTATGCAAACAGACCACAAATACTTGATGCATTAAGGTTGAACATTGAACCCTGCATTCGTCAGATCACGCCCGATTTATTGCATAAAGTCATCGAAAATTGGGTTCGTCGAATTCGCTCGTGTACACGAAGTCGCGGAGGACATTTAAACGATGTGTTATTCAAAACATAAATGTTATCAGCTACTTTAAGATAATATAAAAAGTTTTATTGTATCTGAAATAATTTTAATTTTATTTCATTTTGAAATCATGTCGTTCTTATTGGAAAACCCTTTATTTGTAGTTGCTTAATCTGAACGAAAATAAAAACTTAAAGAAAGGCAGTGGCGTGCTTTCTCCTCTCAATAATAATTGGCTGTGGTGCCCACTGAGACGCCACTGCACTGGACCCAATAATTTCAATCTAGTTAAGACTAAATGAGCGCCTTATTACTTTAAATAACTGAACCAAATTTCAACCAGGAGATTTATGACCGTTTTTTTTTAAACTTCAACGTATCTCGGAAACGAAGCAACTCCGGACATATCGTCGCTCACATTACGAATAGGCCTAACTCGGTTTTTGTAGTTTTTCAGGAAAGCGGTTTAAAGAAATCAATGGTGTTCATTTTGGATATAGCATTGACACTATTTTTTTTTTTGCTTTATTTTTTTATAGTTTCCTAGATAAATCAATTTAGAATGATGAGACATCATTATTTTTAATGAAGGTTTACGTGTTTTGTAAAAATTAAATAATAATCAAGATAGGCCCCTTCGTAAAAAGAATAACAAATTCTTATTTACACATCAAACCAGATAGGCCCCTCTGATATTGTTTTTCAAAGAAAAGGGAGTGAAATTTTTAAACTTTAAACATCTTTATTTTATAAAAAGGATACAAGAAACTTCTTAACATAATATAATTACAGTCAAACCTAAACTGAAACAAATACACAAAGCAAACACGAATGCTAACCTAAACTCACACTGATGTGTGCGGTAAAGAACTATAAAACAAAATATCGTCAGGACTTCTAATAACAGGCTTATCACCCGTACATAGTGCCATTAGGTCATTGTATTTTAATAAAGGTATCGGCCTGGGTCCTTCGTTTAACTTCGGAAGCGTTACAGTGCCTCATTCAAAGATATTAAATTACTTAAAGGCACATTATCATCAGAAGAGGAGTTTGAATGGGAGTCACAATTTTTATCCAAACACTCTTGAGGAACAGTCTTATTGGGGAGAGGCTCATTATCCGATAAATCAGAAGAACATTCATTGGTTAATGGCCCTTCAACCATTACAATTTTTCCATAGTACCATAAGTTTTCAAAAAACATTTTCACTCGTTCGCCTACTTTGAATTTTCCATTGTTCTTAACAGTTTTTAGGCTGCCGACATCCACACAGTTGATAGTTTTATCATCCCACTCCACAAGAACATCTATATTCAAAAAGAGGATCTGAAATGAGCCATTTTTGTAATGCTATTGAATAGCAATATACTATTCTTACTTACCGATTTGTTTTGACAATAATTTTCCTGTCGATTTGCTAACTAACGTCTCGACGCACCTCCCGCTACACAATATAATTTAACACTAACCCGGTCTTCTTCTAAGCATGTCGCGGTGGTAAAATTGCAGGGCTGCAATATTTTATATTGTTCCTTGCTACCACCAATTTTCAAAATAGTTAAAATTTTAATAACAGCTACTGTTATATCTAATTATTTATTCTCTAGACTCTAGAGGCATAACAAATTAAAAATGGGATTGTTATTTATTTAATTTCTTACGAATTGTCTTTTATTTGTTAAATAAAATTGCCATAAAGAATAACTTAATAAGACCTATCTGCAAAGTAGTGTCCATCCTTTAAAAATATTTTATAACGTAAAGGTATATGTTAAGATTCGCCGAGTGAGACGCATACAAAAAATATAGCTAGGGGCCAATCTTAACTTTGGTCTTTACGTAAAAATATTTTTATGGATAATTCAAGATAGGCCTGACCATGATAATGCTATAAAATAAAAACGATGTACTATTGAGATATGCCACTTCGTCATAACGTTAAGGCACTGTTCCCCTGACTTTATATGGGTATAACTCATTTTTGCCAAATATCGAGATAGGCCCCTACGTAATGTGAGCGACGATATGTTCATAGGAACTTTTTTTCTTAACACGACCTTACGTATCACCCTCTGAAGTTTCGTAGTGTAGTTAGGATACACCCTGTATACCCCTAGGCCCAGTTAACTGAAACTAAAGAAAAAGTGATTTACTAAATCCATATATTTCTACCTCTTGTATATTTTACATTCCCACAATATTGCCATGTCGCAGAAAAACAAAATCATCAATCACCAACTTTTATCCCGTTCATACGCTCACGTGCTCGCGTCGACGGCTCAAAAACTAACCCCATCTTTTATCGTAATTATCTCCGTCATTATGACGCAAAGGCTCGACGAAATCCGTGACTTCTCGCATCTGTCCCGTGTAGATGCATTTATTATTTTACACCCCGTATACGTACATTAAAAGGCTTGGGTAATATAGTAATGATCCGGCGGAGGTCCAGAATATAATAAATAACGATTTTGACGTGTGACATCTCTATTTAATCCTCCCAAAGGGTGAAAGCGTTCGATCACAATGGATGTGATAATCCGGTATTGCCGGAGGTCACGTGGCCAGCCATTATGTACCGCAAGCAATTGTTTTTGGACGATGTCACAATCAAGGTTTGTCATATGAATGAAGGATAATACGTCACGTCGCGTGGGTCGGATAGATTTAAAAATATTTTTTCTTCAATTCATATTACTTTGTTTTTACATGTATTGCCTGATGAACAGTTTGGATTCAGAGCCGAACATTGCACAGTCAGGCAGACAACACGTCTAGCTTCAAATATTTTAAAAGGCATCAACAGACGAGCTCATACGGGAGCGATTTTCTTTGACGTTAATAAAGCCTTTGATAAGGTCTGGCATAACGGTCTCATACTAAAGATGATAAGAACTACCTCATCAAAGTATTAACTTATTTTCTTGAGAATAGAAGTTTTGCAGTCTCGTCAGAGAACGCACTCTCCTTGACGAAGAACATAAGGGTGAGAGTGCCGCAAGGCTCACCTCTCTCCCCGATGCTGTATAATATATACAGGGTGTCCCAACTCTATTTATACACAAAATATCTTCTTCCCTGTTCATTATATAAAAATAGTTTCAAGAGAAATAGTTCTTGGTTTAAAGAAATACTTTTACTGGGAGTACATTTAAGTATACAGGGTGCCTCAAAACTACAATTTTTAATATCAACTTTACTTTTTTAAATAGAACACCCTATATTTTATGTCAAATATTGCTTCTTCAATGAATTCTCTATCAAAAATGTATAATATCGATACCCTGCCGGCAGAACATCGTATGTACCATAGAGCAAATTTTACAGTAGACGGGTTTTTTTGGTTATTTCAGTAATTTCCCTTAGTAACTTTACCAAATTTGGTGAGTTGTTTTGTTATATTATAATGTTTTGAAATCAATTAAATTTAATGTTTCAGTTTGAATCGTCCTGCTGAGACAGTCACTTACGATACTTTGCCAGTATTAAATTTAGCCAACTATAACACTTTTATCGTACGTGTGCATCTTACGATGTTTTGTTAGTAGGTAATGACTTTGACATGCGATAACAAACCACGGTAATGCAATAACTTTTTATTTTTAATCAAAATACAAAACACAGTAACATGGTTTTATCCAACATACAAAAAACAAGAACAAAGAAATTTTAACAATAGTTTTAATGTTAGGTATTATCTTAAAATAATGTTCGTTTAGTCAGTTTGCTCTTCTACCTCATCTTCATGGTCAGTTTCAGGTAACACATCAGGGATTTCGTCTGATGTATTCATATCAAAATATTCTTGGTGATATTTTCTTGGAATAACATTTTTTTTTGCAGAGTTCTTCCAATTTTTTTTTCTTTATCGGAGTAACAGATAATTTTGTAGTGTACAATTTTTTTATTTTTAATGTAGTGACCTTCTTTTTTGGCAGCGCCATTTTCATGAAATTTAAAAAATTGTTTTGATCTAAACGGTTTAAAACGTTTGTAAAAAACACACAAAGCGTGGCGAACCTATTATTAACGTTATACCTACTTCTTTTATTATTATTTTATTATTTATTATTCGTTTTATTGGACAGAAAAGCGAAATTTAACTTTGTAATAATTAAAGCTGTACAATGCATAAACTCACTTTTGTAATTATGGAAATTATAGGTTATGTAAATAGTTTCCGGCAAAATTTGAGTATTTTATAATACAAGGGTAACTCCGTTGAACTATACACTACTATACAGCAAACTAAAGTAAAATAAAGCAATTTTTCACACTTAAATCAGTAAAATACCAAAAAAAATGTAACTTACGTTTCTATGCTTATTCACATAACCAGCACTAAAGTAAAATTCATTATCGTAAGTGACAAATAACTGTACCACGTGACTTGACGTTACGATATTCTGCCGGTACTTATGAGTCGTGCGATATTTTCGTTGGTTATAAATGGTTTGGATGAAAAATAAACGTCGTTTACGATAAAGTTATTTAGCGTTTTTTTCGTATTTCCACATTAATTTACGATACGATAGTTTGCCAGTACATACATACACATAAGATGGCTCCAATTCCACAAAAATGTCAATTCATCAAAAAGTGTCACTACGATGTTCTGCCGGTAGGGTATCGATATGTTCTATGCATAATGTTGTCCGTTTTCGAGATAATTACAAATACAATTTTCTGATGTGTTTATTAATTAAAATAGATTTAAAATGAACGTAAAATAAAAAAAAAATAACAATGATATTATAAGAGATGCTCAAAGTGACGACCATGTTCGGTCTGACATATCTCGTATCTTTTGAGGAGTTCCGTTGTGCAGGCAGACCTTATAACTTCTGCTGGAATTTCTCTACAGGCGCGTGAAATTTTATTTTTTAAATCCTCCAAATTGTTTGGTTTTTCAGTAAGTATAAACTACCTGCTTTAAATATCCCCACAAATAAAAATCTAAAGGTGTTAAATCCGGCGATCGTGCTGGCCACCTGACAGGTCTTCGATTCCCAATCCAGTTTCTCCCATAATTATTGTCTAAATAATCTGATACAATCCGGGAGTTATATGGCGGAGCACCATCTTGATGAAGCCAGATATTAGAACGTTCGTTTATGGGAACTTCTTCCAAAAGCATAGGTAAGATCTCGATTAAAAAATTTAAATACCTTTGACCGTTTAATGTACCTTCGTAAAAGTGTGGCCCAATTAATCGTCCATTAAAGTAACCACACCACACATTTACTCCCCAGATATTTTGGAAATGAGTTTCTCGAACCCAATGTGGATTTTCAACCGACCAATAATGAATGTTATGACGATTCACGATTCCGTTATTGTGGAATCGCGATTCATCACTCCACATAATTTTTTCCAGAAACCGTGGATCCTCATTTAACTGTGTAGTCAAAAAGGCAATGAATTCCAATCGTCTTTTATAATCATTAGGCCGTAGAGCTTGTACCAGATGAACTTTAAAGGGGTGGTATCCGTTATAATTAGAATTCGCTGCACTGAAGTCTTGCTAATACCCGTTTCTTCTGATATGCCTCTTACTGACACGTGAGGGTTTAGTACTATGAGTGCAAGGACATTTATTATGTTAGTTTCGTTTCTTACTGGTCGAGTATGTTGTGAACCCCTCGAGGTAGGAAAAGAACCCGTTCGCATTTTTCTTTCCACATTTGCAAAAGTGCAAAGCGATGGTGTTGGACGATCTGGAAACCGCTCCCTGTATAACCGTTGTGCATCCTGCGATTTTTTCTTGCACTCGCCGTAGATTAACAGCATGCCAACATATTCGTTCGGAGTAAAAAGTGATGGCATAGTTATAAAAATTACTTACTACTTTGACCTCTTATCTTCTAGTTAAAAATTTATATCACTGTTGGAAATGTCAAAATTTATTTTAAAATGTCACTAGTTTGTTACTATAGTAATAGGTAATTATTGTTTACCTAATATTTCAAAGCATTTTCAAAGTTTTGATACTAATTTAATCTTACCATTATCTAGGAAACGGACCACATTAGGCATAGAACATGCCATAGATTTTTGATAAAGAATTGATTGAAGAAGCAATATTTGACATAAAATATAGGGTGTCCTATTTATAAAGTAAAGTTGATATTAAAAATTGTACTTTTGAGGCACCCTGTATACTTAAACAACAACTATTCCTCCTGAAACTTTTTTTATATCATGAACAGGGAAGAAGATATTTCGTGTATAAATAAAGTTGGGACACCCTGTATACACATGACATTCCGTGCGATAGGCAGAACCAGCTCTATCTGTTCGCCGACGATACTGCAATTACGACTACCTCTAAGCAACCGTGGCTTGTCGTCATCCGGATGTAGCGCCATATTATTCAGTTGGAAACATGACTTTCGAATTAGAAGATTCGTCTAAATCCCGCTAAAAGGAAGGTGATTTTCTTTTCAAAAAGTCCAGTAAAAAGGCCTGAAACAAGACTCAGGGTCAATCAAATCAAGTTGAACTAGTGCCAGTCTCCATCTACACCCTGCTTTACAGGCGAAGTAGACTTAATAATCGCACCAAAGGTAACCTCTACAAGGTACTAGTTAGGCCGGTTCTGCGGTGGTGCCGCCTTCGTGATGCAACATAAGCTGGGCTGAGCTCAATAAGTTTTAGGTCATTCAAAACAGGGCTCTGAAACTGATCGCAGATGTCTACCGTTACACGATGAATCGGATACTGCATCAAGATTTCCGACTCTGGACGAATTTTTTGTCAAAATTATTACAGACGCGCAGATGTATCGACAAACCCTAAAATCAGTAACTCACATATAAGAGCAAGACCAGACTCGATTTACAGACTCCCGATTATCGGTCAAATTCAATAGTAGAGATGCACTAAAATGCAGTTAAGAGGCACTAGAAAAGTAGAGAGGCTATGTACCTACGTTGTGATTTAACGTATCTGAGGCGCCATGTTACTACATCACTAATGCTTCCAGCCAGATAACAAGACATACACTCATCAAGCCAAGAAATGTCAATTTTGCATTTTTCGTAAATGATAAAGTGTAAAAACTAAACGAAGATTCAACTGATGTTAAAGGTTTTAGACCTGACCTAACGTAAAAGAACATTTAAGAACCAAAGTATACATTGTGAAATCAAAATGAAGTATATCTAAGAACACTGATTGGATTAACTATCAGAGGATAAATAATAGTTTTATCACAGGATAAAGAGACCAGCAGCCGCTCTCGATAAGAAATCCTTTGTAGATAATGAGTAAGGTATCGCCCAAACTCATCCACTTCGATCATATTTCTCGTGCGTACGCACCATTATTGCAAACGAAACAGTGAGAGCTGGCTAGCCAGCTTCGGTCTTTTACTTTTTTGGGAGATTATATCATTATCATGCTTCTATGAAAACGTTTCGGCAGATAATGTAATTTTAGTGTCAAATGAAACATAGAAAATATTAGTTTCATTTCGTGTCTGCAGTATTTAACAGAACCATGTAATTTGGTCATTCGTTAACAGATGTCTATGTCCCGTCAGTCCTCAAGTACTTTAAACGTCCAGTGATGACAACTAAAGATTAATTGATTTCGTACGGATTTTATTAACCTAATATCGAGTTCCTTAAATCTTTCCATTTTATTTTAATAATAGTTATGATTTTTAATAGTAATATTTGGTTATAAGTTATTAATGTCATTATTCTCTTTAAATTAACTTCACTTCAACAATCACATTGTAGTAGTTAACAACGGCTGTGGTTAGCACAGGTTATAATCAATTTTTTTTATACCTAACAACCTCTTTTTTTTTAACTTTTCCTAAAAATGAAAAACTTTATTCTTTTTTAAAAATATAGCGCATATCTACAGATTAGTTAACAAAACTAATAAAAATTTTTAATTAATATTTCTTAATCTTCATATAAAAAAAAACTTCTATAAATAAAAAGAAACCTTTCTCCTCCAATAATGTTATGACTCAATTTATAATCTTTTATCCATAATGTTTCTTTACCAATTAAAATTTCATATTTATAATTAAAACTTCACTTGAATTCGAATCGTAATATAATTAACATGTTAATATGACTAGTCAATACACTGGGTTTTCAACATTACATTTTTCATCCTGTTAAGTTGTTCTCATTAATTTGAGACAACTTACATTAACAGTTTCCCTTAACTCGATATTAGTATCCCCTGAGGATGAACGCTTAAACGTTCGAAACGTGTAGGGAACTATTTATTTGTTTTTATAATTATAATACTGTAGAGGAAAACTGCATTGTTTCATTTCCATTACTTTGATTCCACTGAAAGTATGGACTGTTTCTTCAAATTTATAATTATCCTTGGAATGATATAAGTGCAGAGGGCCGTTTTTACTTATTTTAGCCAAGTTTTACCGTTTCTCTACGCACTGGTCCAATATTTGATTAAAAATAAACTACCTAAATTCAAGATTTTATATTTTAGTTTTTATTTATTATTTTGTACGAATGAATTTAGGAGATACGGTAAAACTGGGTCAAAATTAAATAAAGAAGCGGTCCCTTGCATTCATATTGTTCCAAAGATAATTATAAATAGTAAATATGATTGTCAGATACAGGGGCGGACCACATTCATGTACATGGGAAAAAGTAGGGATGTCGCTCTGACTCGGTTTGGACCCGGGACCTTAAAAATAAAGACCCGGCTTGGGCCCAGCCGTAGTTTAGTATAGTAAACTAATTAAAATATATTATGTTGATTCACAATAAGATATTTCGAGTGTCAAGGAACTGATTTCGTTAAAAAGTATTTATTAAGAGTGGACACGTCAGTTGAAATTAATCATAGAACAAATATTTTCATAACTTAACATAATAATAAAAGGTACTCTCGGATTTTAAAAATAAACTTTTTTAGTCAAAAATAATTTTATATATTAGGGACAACAAAACCTTAATCTAATAAAATGCGTAATGTGAACGCAGACTTTTATTAATAATAATAATACAATGCGTAAATATCAAAGCACAGCAGATTTAATTTGCAAAAGAAAAAGTAATATTCAGTTTTACTAACATAAATAAGTAAACATTAGTTATAAAGGAGCATATTTATAACAAACAGCCTTGACAAAAGTAAGTCTGTCTATATTACCATGTTTAAACTCTTCTATTTTCGCTGAAATAAAATCTTGTTTCTTTTTCATGCTCGGTCTAATAGCTTGGACATGTTTATTTGAACTATTTATCTATATGTATACTTCACTTTGAAAATTTAGTAATACATCTAGAAACATGAAAATATTTGGATGGGAACAGTAAAAACTTTTATTAAATCTTGAGTGGAACGATTTGCAAGCCTTAGTTGTTCTAGATAAAGAACTATTCAATGAAGCCCATATATGTGGCGGGAAAACAGAATCTTCACTAATATAGTATTCTATTAAGTAATCAGAAAATGTTTGTTATTTATCATTATCGGGCATATCACAAGCGAGATCAAAGGTAAAGCAGTCACCATTATCTTCGGGATTTAGAAACTGAAGTCCAAAAAAATATTTCAAAAATTTGCTCTCAGTATTTTATTTATATTGTTCCGTTAATCCAAGATTTTGAATTTTTCTGTACCAAGCTTGGACCAAATGAAACCTACAACCAATAATATGCACCTGACTCCAGGTTTTGACAACAGCATTATTTATCGCTAATTCATAGTCTACAACAACAATTTATTATTTTTGCATGGCTTCAATCGTATAAATTAACTCTAAATTTCAACAAGTCCTCTTACATGCTGATGAGTAAGAACAATTCAAATAAGGAACATATTTCACAATTAATGTTTAACGGCCAAATTATCAAGTATACAAAGACAATTAAATTTTTGGGATTATATTTAGATGAAAATCTAAGTTGGAAGTATCACATTCAAAAACTAAAAACTAATATATCTCCATTAATAGGAATTTTATATAAAATAAGACATTTTGTTCCCTTAAAATATTTAAAGAATATATATTTTTGTCTTATTTATTCAAAAATCCAATATTTAATATCAATCTGGGGCTCTGCCTGTAAAACTAATTTAAAACCATTACAAAAATTACAAAATAAAGTAATTAAATGTATACACAACTTACCATTTTTAGAACCAACATTGAATTTATATAGACCAAGAAGATATCTAGACCTCAAGCATTTGTATAAATTAAAAATTAGTATATTAATACAGAAAATAAACTTAAAAATAAAAAATTCAAATATAAAATTATTAAAATCAATTAGCGTTCACCAACATTATACAAGACACTGTAATGATTTTCAAATTACCCAAATTAGATCGAATTTTGGTAAACGATCAATTTTACATGAAGGAATTATTATTTATAATCAATTACCAACGTTTCTTAAAAATATTCAAGTAATCAAAAAATTTAAAAATAAACTAACAAACATAATTCTGGAAGAATGATTTTGTTAAAAGTTTGTGAAACAGATATTTTATTGTGAAATTATTATTTTAATTTTAATTTTAATATTAATTTATCTATCGTTATGGTTAATCGTATTCTACGTTGTACTATATTCCCTGTAATGAACTGTAATAGTTAGTTGGGAATAAACAATTTAATAATAAAAAAACAACAGTTTTCGGATCATATATATTCTTTGCATTTAGATATAATCATTGTAAACAATGTCTCATATGTAATCTGACATTAGTTGGTTAATAAACAAAACACTAACGCTATATAGTGGCTATTTCTTAAACCGTGAATTGTAAAAAATTATTTGAAAAATTTTGGACCAAAGCTGAACGTACCATCCATATAAACTGTGTCCAATGAAGATAGAAAATAAAGATTTCTGTAGCATAAGAATATTACAATGTTGTTTTCTTTGTTATTCAATAAGAGAAAAGGTTATTCTTGGTTCGTCTTTGGAGCAAGTCCCTCTAAAGATGCAAAAACTTGGCTTAGCTCTTTTGGTAAAGGTGGCAAGTGGTTTCCTTTAGTCATGTAGATATTATGCCTTATTAAGTTAATATCATGTGGGGCGATTGTATTGAAAGCTGCACCTACCTCTCGTAGTTCTTTTGTAGTAACTTTTGCAGGCTTTTTATGTAAGTCACTCATTGCTTTTTTTTGGCTCCGTTGCTGATAATCTGCCGTTCGAGGTGTTCGTCTTCTGCGTGATTGTGATTCAAACTTGAATTTAAAACAACACTATCATTACCAAGTATAGTATAAAGTTTTGCTGGACACTTTGAACTTCTATTCGTACATCTTCATCGGACCTGGCCGTCCTTTAAAGTATTCGCCGCGCAAAATTTAAAATTATTCACAATGAGCAAAACCTGGCCTTTTTCACTGATCATTTTGGTCACTTCCATTATACTAAACTACAGTAGTTAGTCTATAACTAAGTATTTTTAGACAATTCAGTCTTTAATATTACAAGACATATGATATGTATACTGGGATTGCGGTAATTAATTATCATATTTGAGAGGTAGGTAGTAGGTAGCAATTCCTCGAAATCTATTATCCCCCGGTCGAAAGAGTTTGGCCCCACCATATTATCAATTTCGAACTACCTGCTCCTCTTGGCCCAATATTACGACACCGCCCTATACATTCCCGAGGGTATGCCATATTTATCTTAGTTTTATCTTAAATATATAATTAACAAGTTATTTAAATTATAAAATTTTGCTTAAGATTGTTAATGATATTAAAAAAAAAAACTACCCCAATCCATACAAATAAAAAATCGTGATTTAACCACCGTCAAATAAAAAAAGTCGCTCTATTATGTTCGTTTTAACCCATAAAATCGCGGGTAATTTTACGCACACGCCCCGTACACATGTAACGTCGGCGAGAACCATTACCGAAAGGGGTAAGACCGTGTCACGGGGGTTGTTTTTACAACCCCCCGCGGTCGTACAAAAGCTAAAAGCAAATCCGATTAATCAGTTATCAGCTGCTGTGCATTTGACAAACATTTTAAAGTCGAGACTCGATCTTGATATTGGTTAGAAATGATTAGACATAGACGTAGAGATAGATTGTATTTTAGGTTCTTGTGCCTTATAGGTCAGCTCGAATTTCGTATCTTTTTTTGGATCTTTTGGTAAGCCTTCCTCAAATGAAATACATTAAAGCCAAAAAATCATTGGATGAAGCACTATTTTCCAAAAACACAAATTATATAGGTTAGTTCAGGTTAAGTACTCAATAATTCTTGGTAATTATTTAAGAGACTTGGTACCTACAGCGAGTATTTCGCTAATTTTTTATTTAAAGCTTAATTTGAAGTTGCGGAAATTAAATGTTTTTAATATTCCTGATAGGTCATAGGTTGATTTTAGAACATGATATAATCTCACATTATATCTTTACGTAATTGATTTCCAACAAGAGGTAATAAATGCTCAACGTGTTTTTGATGGTACCCTGTAAATTAAAATATTTCAACGAAAAACTTTTTCTGATCACGTTTTGTAGTCCTTAGTAAAGCTTTTTTTATAAAAATTTGCTCTAAAATAAAGATTGAGGGTACTTTCCTCCTAACGTAATTCTGTGTTTCTATATTTTTTTGCCGCCCTGTACATAATATCTTCAGTTTTAATATGTCAATATTATTTGCGCATCAAGCAGAACTTTTTATAAAGAATAACTTTTTTTCTAAAAATCAGCAATTTCTTCAAAATTCCCATATGTCTAGAACTTCTCTGGACACGCTGTATAATATTAGGTATTTATACCTACTTAAAATGGTATAGCAATGAGGGAGGCTGGTAAATTGTACAGTATAATGTAAACTTTACTATAAATCAATATTTTCTATTAATTATGAAGAAGGCAGCAAAAAAATAAATAAACGGCCTCGTTGTGACCAAGGCGGATAAGGGTAATTGTATCGTGGTAATGCACAAAACTGATTATTTAAATAAGGTTAATGAGTTTCTAAATACCGAAGTTTTTCAGGTTTTATTGACAAACCCAACCATCAAGTATTTCACCACTATGAAACAACTGTTTAAAACTTGTCAACACACTTTCGAATATTTCTTCATTTCCGAAAAGAAGCTCACCCCTATGAATCCATCGACCCCTTTACTCTACGGCCTTTCCAAAATACATAAAAAAAAACTGTCCTGTCCGTCCTGTTGTTTCATATATAGGCTCCCCTGCTTCCAGACTTTCTTCCTGGCTCACTTCTGGTCTCCCTTCCACAATCAACTTTCATAACACCCTTTCTATAAAAAATTCACAGGATCTAATAACAAGATTATCAGAGATAAAAGTTCCACAAAATTCGTTGCTGGTTTCTTTTGACATATCCAACCTTTTCCCCAGTATACCCCCAGATGACTATCTCTCTCTGATTCGGAAACATTTATTTAATAATACAAGTTTACCTACACACATAATTCTTGATCTATGTTCTCTAATTGATTGTGTGTTAAAACAGAACTTCTTTCAATACAACCAAGCCTTTTATTCTCAAAAATCGGGTCTGGCCATGGGCTCTAATCTTTCTCCTTTTTTGGCCGAAGTATTCATGCATAACCTGGAAGAGGGAATTTCAAGCAGTAAGCTTTTTAAGAAGCACATCGCAACATGGTTTCGATACGTGGATGATATTTTCACAATTTTTAAGGGAACCACACAGGACTTAGATGATTTTGTTAATTTTCTTAACACTGTAGACTGTACCCCCCTATATTAAGTTTACCTACGAGATAGAAGAGAATGGCTGTCTGTCCTTTTTAGACCATTACATTAAACAAAAAGAATGCATGCTTGAGTTTGACATTTATCGGAAACCAACATGTACGGAAAATGTAATCCCTTTCTTCTCCAACCATCCTTACAATCAGAAATTTGCAGCATTTAATTCACTGTGTCATAGATTATTTAATATACCCTTAAACTCAAATAACTTTCAAAAAGAATACAATACAATCCTTCAATTAGCAAAAAATAATAACTATCCATTAAATTCTATTAAAAAAATTTATCATAAACACATGCACAAGTCCATAAATAAACAATTATTAAACAACAACAATGAAGCAAAAAATAAAACATTAGGTACTTTGACAACGTGACCACTAGTATCGCAAAAAGTTTTCTTTCTGACCCAAAGGATGAAAAAATCACTATTTGCTACAAGACCACCAATAGTCTGTCCAAGCATATAGTAAACATCAAGGACAAAATCCCCATTACTCATAAATCTGGGGTGTACAGACTCAACTGTTCACACCCATCGTGTGATGTTTGCTATGTGGGCCAGAGCGGGAGAAGGATTGAAACCAGGGTGAAGGAGCATGTGAAGTTTATTGAGAAATACAAAAATGCACATATCGTTAACACTTCTTCGCCCTTTGCCAATCATATTCTCGAATCCCAACACAACTTTGATCCGGGCTCTAGTACCGAGATACTACATGTTTGTCAGAAGGGTCTGCAACTAGACTTGCTTGAAGTATTAGAAATCAACAGAACAATAAAATCACCCGATGTTACGTGCGTAAACGAACAAACAAATTTCGATAGCTTAACATTCTTCAACTCAGTCAGTCCAAGAAAATGATGTTCGATTTAAAACATCTACACACACACACACACCCCTACACACCCTCTTAAACCAGCTTCCTGCTCTCAATATACTGTTTTCCTTCAATCCTGAAGAATTCTGGGTATTTTGTTTTGTTTTTGTTTTTTTGGCTTGCATACTTTTTACACTGATTTAAACCACAGCCCATTGTCGTTGGCCTGGCGAATTCTTTTTTACCTTCTCAAGGTGTCACCATTAAGTTTAGCAGTAATTTATATGTTTTCTAAGATTTATTAAGATTTATTATTTGGTTTATTCATAAACTCTTAGATGTCTCCACGTTAGTTAAAAATATTATTAAAAATACCAAAATTGACATTTTAACTTGTATTGTGCTGTTTTTTAAAGAACTATAATGTTATTAACTTCTTGGTAAGTTTGTCAAGTATTATTTATATAATCATGTTTTTAACAAATTTTCTGTATTTTGTAGTATCTGATGATGGTAATATACATTGCCGAAATGCATCATACATTTGAATAAATGAAATTGCATTTTTCTTGTGGAGAAGACTTTTCTTCAACTATCATTCAAATAAATAAAGAATATAAGAAAAGGATGTTCTAAAAATATTTTATCAACATAATGTTTCTTTGGGAGCAAAACTGTATTGTTCTAAATAAGGAACCCGAATCATTTGTGGTCTGTTTAAGTCATTATCATTTTTTTACCATCAATCATTTACGTCAGAACCAAACGGTAGCTTAATTAAATTATAAAAATGTATAATTCGGTTAAATTTTCGCATATTTTACGAATGCGGTTTCCCGTGTCGCGATCGTTAAAATAAATGGTTCCCACGCAGACAGGCGAATCCGAGCGACGGAACCTCATGGTGCTTTACTGCGTCAAGCTGGGCGATATGGGCTTTTCTTAAAACAGGTGCGTTCAGAATACCGTAAATGATGGGTTGATGGACAGTTGTTGTGACGGTTATTAACAACATAATTTCGATAAATTGAATTTAGGTTCAACAGTTATTCGTTCGATATTTTACCAATCTGGAATATTTGACTCAAACTTTCTTTGTAGACTACGAGTAGCAGGTGTTTTAGATTAGTTTGAATAGGGCAAATAATAATTATCTTAATTATCCGCAATCTGTACGTTTTGGCAGTAATGATGACTCGTTTTATTTTCCATTCAAATTTTAAGATGGTAGATCTTTATCTGGATCTGCATCATGGATCAACGATCAAGAGACAACGTGATGTACAGGGTGGCGCCTTATCGACGTACAGTGACGGAAATAAAATTTCATACACTTATTTTTTCCTGATGTGATGTCGGCTTTTGTATACCTAGATCACCTGGAAATACACTTCACTTTTTGACAAATTGTTATCCGTGTCATCAGATTTGAAAATTATATTATTTCATTGTAACAAATTTTGTGAACACGAATCAACTCGAGAAGGCGAGATTAATTGCTTTATTCGAAGACGGTGTTTCTCTACGAAGAATAGCTGAGCAATTTGGGAAACCAAGAAGCACTATACAAAGCCTCAGAACTAAATGGGAAAATACATAAAATACAAACAACAATACAAAAAATTACTGTTCCGGCGTTCCGGTTAAACTGCCAGCTACTCTCCAGCACTTCTTGTTGGCATTTCCCTCAAAAAGGGAATATAAAGGTTCTCTCTCTCATATACAGGTAAGGTTTTTAAGATGTTGTCCTCTCTGTATGCAGAAGCGAAGTTCTCCAATCACAAATCGTATTTTTTGTACAAGCTGAATTTTTTAGTAAAAGTTGGCTGTGAGGTTCATTTGTGGCTTAGTAGTAAATAAGTTGTGGTATAGTGCGATTATATCTGAAATTTAGTGTTTTTTACAATATTTTATTGCTTTTTTAAATTAGGTAGTTCGGGTTAGTTCAAGTAAATTAAGTCGGTAAATTAAACATAAACACGCATTTTATTACATTTTGCGGTTTGAAAAAATCATTTTGTTTCGTCAAGCGGACAAAATTATTCGGCGGTGCCAAATGGGGGTTGGAAGTTAAATTATTAAAATAAGGGATGTAGAGGGTGAGTTTCCGGGCAAATGCCCGGAAAAAGTTGACGTTAGATCCTGATTGATAACTGTCGTCATGATTTTTTAACGTTGTTTAACCGAGGAAAATACAGGGTGTCGATGGTACATAATACTAATGAGTTTTTGTACAACTGCCATTAAAAGTGACACTTTTAATGACAGTCAACAGTGCTAAAAGTGATTGTTTACGTGGAAGCGTGTTAAAAATATTTTTAACACTACGTTTTCTTATGATGAAATCAAATAAAATTATAATAATAATTGGACAAGAATGGAATTATTTAAATGACAGCATCTTTTTTATTTGTAAACAAGCATTTGTTAGTAACCATAGCGTTGGCAACGTTTGTCATTCACAACAACCATGTGATTATTTGAATATTAAAATGCATTTTGACGTTTAATGTCATTCCAAATTCCCCTATTTTATTGTCGAAATAGGGCAGTTATACAAAAAACATTGTATGATATTTGTGTTAAAAGTAATTTTATTTTGTTCGTGAAATTGTTCAATTCGCTCCGCTCATTTCACAGACTTTTTCACTCACAAATAAAACATCACTTTTAACACTCGCATCATAAATAACTATTATTATTTCAATTATTAAAGTCCGATGTAGGAAGTTTGAGGTTGTTTTAAAGCCCTAGTGCAGAATAAAAGTAAATTATAAGGAAACAGAAATAATAAAATATAAATTAATAAACTATAGGTCAGGAGTAAATATGAGATTCCAAAGAACTAAACTCCGTTTATTTAAAAGGTTAAAAGCCACATGAAAAGCTCTAGCGAAGGAGAAAGCAAAGAAATGTATGCTATTGACAAACAGCATGGATAAAGAAAAAATATTAGAAGTCCTTCTATTGTGAAGCGTTGCAACCTGATCTCTAGGTAAGAAGGAAATGAGCATTTGATATACAGGATGTTTTAAAATTGCAAGCTAATACTTACGGATCTTTAAGAATAAAACCTTATTAAATATTCAATACCTTGTATAATAAATTTATTAAATGTACGGAAAAAGTTGAGTGGGTTATTCACTGGAATATGCTAAGAATATTTTGTTCTTGGATTATTTTCGAAAAGCCGTTTCGTTTCGAAGATACAGAGCGAGAAATATTTTTGATGAAACCAACTTTGATATTTTTCAAATTATTAATGTAGTCGAAATAAAAATGTGGTGTACTACACTGGGCTAACCGAGTATAAATTTTTTTTTTCTACAAGCCTGTTAAAAATGGAACTTTTAGCACTGTCTACTAGACCTAAAAATGTTACTTTAAGGCACTAGTGTTAAAAGTAAAATGTAAATTTTTTCAAAAAAACGTCAAAAAACATTTCTTTTTTTACAACAAACAAATGTTTGTCCCTTATCCTTCCTGTTTGTTGTAATCTTAAGGTCTCGGTAACCAAAACCGAAGAAATGGTTTTCGGCGCCACCGAGGTTAGATGCCTGTTACTATGGGCTCCGCGCCGGTGTATGGATCTTTATAGAACCTCACCGGCTCGCTCGGTGGTACGCTCGATTACTATAGGATGTCGCCGTTGTGCTTCATTCCAATATTGATTTCTTTTTTTATTTATTTACACTTATATTAATAGTACAATTTGAAAAATGAATTCCTTCCTCAGTTCTGCTGTTCTTCGCGGTTGAGGAGGATTGAACAGAAACAGCAGCATGTTCAGTTGATGTTGAAGCATCATCGGCTGATGTCTTTTGTACTGTAAGCAATTTTGGTGCAATAGAACTTTTATTTTCCAAGGAATCCACAATGTACCCTTCCGCAACGGTTGAGGATTTCCATCCCCCATGCAGCTTAATTGTCGTCAAATTTGCTCCGGCATCGCCAAGTAAGCTCGCAGAGGAACGGAGTGTTGTATTTAGAAGTTGCAGAAATCTTGCTATAGCAGCAGGAAATTTTCCGAACCTAATAATTCCGACCGGATTTCTGGTACATTTACCTTTTACATATTTTAAGAAGAGCCGCCGATGTACGACATCTGCTGGACGAAGATCAGTATATTTTCGATAAAAATCCCGTGAAATTTCGTGGTACCTTGGTTTTGGTATCTGATATTTTAATAACTAATGAAGTCTCCGTATCTTCCACGTTGTCAAGAGTCAACTGACAAAGCTCCTCCCTGCGGTAGGCACCAAATACTCCTACAATCGTAGCTACTTTCATCAGAAGGTACTCATCATCCGGTGAGCACTTCAGAAACTATTCAATTTGGTCTCTAGTAAAAATTTTTGATTTTTTGGCCAGGTCCCCCACTCCTTGACGCTTCAAGTAGGCAATCAATTTAAAATGTTTGCTGATATCTACGTCGTTATTTACACGTAGCATAGCTGTGATCATTGAATATCTTTCTTCAAAATAGGCCAGGAATATGTTTTCGGCATACTTTCCAGAAACGCCTTTGTTTTCACACCATTTTATAAATTTATTATGAGCAATTTCATATTGAATTCTTGATTTTCGTGGCAGTAAATTCAAGGTAACTCTGTTAGCAGCTTCTTCTATGTCTTTAATTGGATAGATTTCTTGTATTTTTGGCAAATCACAACAGCCAGCGCTAGCGTTTTAATAAAACTGACAGGATTTTTCAAATTTTTAATTTTTCTGTAAACAAATCAGCCAACAATGATGATTGCTAGGTTTTATTGACAAATGTGAACAAATTTAATATAAATATACGATGTTATTGGAAACTACCTGGATGTAAGAGATTCTAAACATTTAATTATTGTATGCTTTTTATTGCCGTTTGTGGAGAAAATATTGTATGATATTTGTGTTAAAAGTATTTTTAAGGCACTCTTGTTCCACATGCGTGCCTTAAAATGTACTTTTAACACTTATATCATAAATAACTATTAAAAATGCGTTGTTACTTTTAAGCAAATCAGCTTGAACGTGGATTTAATTTGAAATTGTAATTGCTCATTTTGTATGTGTCGAATTGGTTGAGACTGATTGGCGTTTTGTTGTTTGACGTGTATTTTCTGTCTTTAAAAGTTAAACTATTGTTTCGTATGTTCGCTATATGAACGCTGATATGACTGACATGCATTTCATGTACGGACTAGCTGATGGTATTTTATTGCAAGCCAGGCGGTTGTACATTGAACGATTTCCTGGCCGTAATGTTCCTGATAGAAACACCTTGCAAAGTATTCATGAAACAGGCACGTTGAAACGAAGTGGGGGACCAGGAGAGCCAATGACAGTAAGAGCGGTGGAAGTGGAAGGGAATGTGCTGGATATGATAGAGGAAGTTCCACGTGTTCCTACTCGAAACATTGCAAATACTGTAAGTAATGTGACTGTTTGGAAAATCCTTAGTGACTATTTGTTGTATTCATACCACATACAACGCGTTCAGGCACTTCTTCCTGCTGATTATCCTCTATGGATTGCATTTTGTCAATGGCTCTTGCACACATTGGTTCAAATCCCTAAACTAGTGACGCTGATTCTTTTAAACGATGAATCGAATTTCTTAAGACACATCGTTTCAGTTGGAATTATGGGTGACTGGCTAATTGGACCGGTCTACCAGGAAGACTTACCGGCGAGGTGTATCGCAACTTTATGGAATAAACGCTACCTGGCAACAAGAAATGCAATGTAGTTTATGCACGATGGCACCAGCGCATTTTATTGTGGTTGCTCGTGACTTTGAAACAGTGTAACATGCGGAGATTGCTGGGTTGATCGAGGTGGATCTCACTTATCGATCCCCGGACTTAATCACCCTGGATTATTTCCTATGAGACCACTACTCCAGTGGAGAATGTGGAAGATTTAAGAAATTGGATAATTGCTGGATTTAAGTCAACAAGAAACGACCCTGGTGGTTTAAAAGAGTTCGGCAGTCAATGAAGAGAATATTGGATTCTCGCTTTCTATCTGAAGGTAGTCATTTTCAACCAGTCGTGTCTACGCTGACATGTCTCTTAAACTCTTAATGGAACACGCCGTCTATTTTTCCAAATAAATATTATTTTCATATTTACGCTTTATCAGTCAATTAAAAAAACAAATGGTATTTATTTGCATAATATATGTGCGTATCAGACTTTCAGATAAAATTGCATTTATATCCTAAATGACGCCGAAATCAAAAGAATGTCAAAAGGTACTTTGCATTAGACATTGAACTCTCTACATAACTATACTATCAAAAAGGAACAAGACAGTGGCGTACGTATTTTTTGTTCTGCGTAAAAAGGCGGTTGCGGACCTACATTTAAATAAGCTTTTTTTTTAAATCATCCAAGAACAACGACCTTTAAGTATTTGCATGCAATTATAAAACACCCTGTATAATTGCAAGATATAAAGGTAGGTTAAATATGCCATGGTACAGATGATTGGACGACTATGGGGATTCCCACAAGGGGGAGAAGAAAATGGATGATAGGACATATTCTGTGCCCTAACTCAAAGGATTGCCTAAGAAATGTTCGAAGGTAAGTAAGCTAAAGGAAATCCGGACACGCTTGTTAATAAGAAAATATATGTAAGGAAACAAAGGAACTATTTAAACAGGATATACGAAGGTCTTATCATCATCATGATCATCATATTTTCCTTTTCTTATACATATAGTCCCTATAAATTGACTTTTTTCATTGGTCAGTAATAACAATTACTTTTCTTTTTATTACATCAGTAAATATACAGTGGCAAAAAGTCTAAAAACCTAACTTACTTTTTTTTAAATGGAAAACCGTGCATATGATTGCATATTTGGATTCTACTGGGAAAACTTTGAACTTTTTGTATTTTAAATTTTCACGTATCTGTAAGCGTTTCCGAGATAATGAGAGCTCAAAAATGAAAAACTTCCTAATTATAATTATTCGTACCTAATACCCACCAGTTGAGTCAAAGTGTTTTCATGACAGTGACCTAAGTGGTGTCGATTTTTAGTTCCTGTTTAATTTTCTGTTGTCTGATTTCTAATGTGTTGTAATTCAAATTTTTATTCATTTAAAATTTCTAATTTGTTTACACTATGGTTTATCTGAATGAGAAACAACGAGTTGAAATTTTAATAATGAGCGGCTACGGAAATATGAAGAGATCGCAAGATCAGGTTCGTCAACTTGTCAATGAATTATATCCAAATAACTAGGCCTTCAATAAATCAGTCAACGGTGTGTCGAGTGGTAAAGAAATTTCGAGACACAGGCAGTGTTAGGGAAGCCGCTAGATCAGGTCGACCTAAAACAGCAACCGGGAGAGACAAAGCTTTGGATCTCATGCTCTCAATACATGAAAATCTAGCAAAATTATCCAGGCCAATGGCAATGGAATGTGTCTTATTAGTCAGTGAAAAATTTGTTTAAGCAGGAGAAGTTGCATCCCGACAAGATAACAGGTAGGTACACGAGTTAAACGAGGACGATCTTGATAGAAGAGCTGAACTTTGTGAGCTGATGATGGAAAGATGCAATAACAATAATAACTTCGCAACAAATGTTATTTTCTCGGTTCAAGCTACTTTCCATTTAAATGACATTGTTAGTAGACACAATTATCGTTATTGGTCTCCTGAGAATATTCACTGGTCCCAGGAAGCTCATACTCAGAGGCCCGAAAAAGTTAATGTTTGGGCTGTCATAGTTGGTAGACATATTATTGTGAAACCTTTTTTCATAGATGGTAATTTGAATGGCGAGATATATCTGGACCTCCTCCGGAATCACATAATTCCTTCTTGCAGAATGTAAATAATGGCATAAACGATCAGGTATGATTCCAGCAAGATGGAGCACCTGCGCATTATGCAGCAAATGTTAGACAATACATAAACAAACAGTTTCCAGGACGTTGGATAGGCAGAAGAGGTGCTATTGACTGGCCAGCGCGATCCCCGGACTCAACCCCGCTCGACTTCCTTTTGTGGGACACTTAAAGAACAAAGTTTACGTTAACCATCCAAATGACTGACACCTGATTTACTAAAAAGGTTTCACTTATTTATTATTCCGATTTATTCAATTTTCTAGGCAATTTATTTTGTTATTATAAATCTTGTTACAATTTTAAATTAATAAAAACTTGAAATACAAAAAATTCAGAGTTTTTCCAGTAGAATCCAAATATGCAATCATATGCAGGATGTTCCCTTTAAAAAAAGTAAGTTAGTCTCTATGGCAACCAAACCAAAAATGATAGAAAAAAATAATGCAGGTAGAAATGTGGGGAATAATTTACCGAACAACTTTCATAAAGGTCACTTTTTCGTATACGCAGTAATTAAAAAGTTACAGGCATTATGCGCGACTTTTCAGCCACTCTGTATAATGATATTAATGCCTCACAATAATATTATTCTTTGGTATTGACAAAGAAAATAGTTTTAACACACGTGGGTAATGAGTTTATTTGGAATATTATATTTATATATAGGGTGATCCAGTAAGAGTGGTGAGCGTTTATATCTCAAAAAGTATTTAAAACATTTTCAGCAAGAAGTTTTTAATAGGTAAATCGGCAAAGAGAAAATGCTGGAACTTAGTTTTAAAGTTACGCGATTATCGCTAGAGGGCGTAACTTTTAAATAAAGTTTTGGTCATCCGTTTTTCTTGCTGCCTTGGCAATAAATGCAACATTTGGATTATTGTTGCATTTCTAGATAAATCGATAAATAAAAAAAAAAATAACACAATTCACTTTAAGGAGGAAGACTTAAAATAAATTGATAGTAGCTATTTATGTAGGATATCAGTGACTTAATAAAATAAAATAGAAAAACTTCGGTTCGAATTAATTTTTTTGTGGAAAAGTTATTAGCCAATAACTCGAAAACCAATAAAAATATTGAAACGGTTTTCGCCAAAAAGTAACTATTGTAATGCACTTCACAAGTAATATACAAAAAGTATACTGTGCCATTTAAGTTTTTTAAGGAAATTGAGTAAGGATGCAATTTTTAGAGAAAGCGCCCCCTGAGAAACAAAATACGAGTTAGCGATCTACACCAAAACCAGTTTTTAAATAGGTGCGGAATTTTCAACAGTAATATACCGATAGAGGAGGCGTCTTATCGGTAATACCGATGTTTTTAACAAGAAATCGATTTTCTGACAAATTTGTACGAAATGTAATTTTTACTTATAATCTGATATTATCCCGAGAGCTTTAGCTCGAGGGTCTTATCTTTGATTATAAGTAAAAATTACATTGAGTGAAAATTTTCTTGGAAAATCGAGTTTCGAGTGAAAAACGAAGGTATGAAGATAAGAAACCGCCTCTAGAGGTGTATTTTATTGGATAATTTACTGAACATAAAAATGAAGGCCGTCTGATAAAGGTAAATATACAAGTTAGAGGTGTTACTAATTTTTTATTTAAGTAAAAAAGCTACAAGCGTCTTTTCGAAAGCGTCTTTTCGAGCTAGCGGTAGTCTTATCGGGTAAGACGACCGTTACCAAGGTGGTTGCTATGAAAATGAGCGTTTTGATTGGTTCAATAAAAGTGAGGTGAATTATCTTTGAAACGAACCTAAGTTTATTAATATCGCATACAAGGTGTAAAACATACAGTACTTTTAAGGTTCAGGTGTTCACCAGCTTCCTCCAGATTTATTAGCATCGGAGATGACGAAAAAATTAATAAACTTCTACTGATATTATCAAGATGGTAGATACCATAACGGGGATATTTTTTAAATAATTTGAATTTTTAATTTTCTATTCTCTAGAGGCAATCGTACAACTTAAAAATTAAATTCCAGCATTTTCTCGTTGCCGATAATTTTTTCTTGTTTTAAAAATGAATAATCAATACTTCTTGAGATATACCAGCTCGCCACTCTGGTTCACCCTGTATATATGTGTTTAAAAACTTAAGTTGTAGTATCTCCTCTAAGTTGTAAATTAATAACAATTATTGTAAATAATGCAAGAACTCTGAGGAGGGTATTTATTAGCTGTCATAAAACTTTTTGTTTTATCTTATTGAAAAATAATTTAGTTTTTAATTTAAACTTCAGGGTAGATACATTGCTACTCCAAATTACAGCAACAACATTTTAAAGTAAACACAATATAATGTCAAATGATTTTCTAATTGATACATTCTATTAATTACCTGCAATGAAAGTAAATAAAATATAAACTAACCAACATCTATGAGACTTATCTGGCAAGTAATATGGCATTCATCCCCCACCCAAAACCGTATTTGACCAACATTTCGTCGACAATTACCAAAATAGGGTAAAAATATTTTGTATATATCGTTTGACCGCTCTCAAAAGGGGTTGGAGGGGGCCATGGGGTGAAACGCTAGGTGATATCGCGTTTTCAGTGTTTTACCGTTTCACTTTAGGGGTGATAAGTTAGTTTGTTTGGTGGTATTGTCGAACAACCTGTGGATTTTGTAGGATGAGATTTGATGTGCTTTTCTGGTGTATTCGTTTAGCAACGGTGAGCTTTCATGTGTTTGAGTTGATTTAACTTCTGCTACTGTATAGTTTGGTTTTTGTATACAGTGCTTTCAAATAGCGGCTTATTATTTTTTTACTTCTAACAGTATTGGTAAGTATACACTGGGTGATTATTTTACTTGTGGCACATCAACCTTGTTTTTTACTAAATGGAGTGATCAGAATTTGAATTTATATTTTTCTTAGTTCATTGATGAAAACCGCTTTTAAATAAATAATGCCTATTAAAAGTTACAAACAGTAAAACAAATCAAACGTAATATTACTAGAATATTACTTAAAATCCATATTATTGTTGCTGGATTAATGTAAGACTCTTCCTTTTTAACTACCTTTAAATTGTGATAGATAAAAACTTGTAAAAAATTGAGATAATTCCATTTTAGAAATTTTTAGTCTGGTTCGACCATGCAAATCACCCTGTATACTTAACCAAACTATTAGATAGTAATTTCGTTTCCATTGTCAACCTTTTGTTTTTAACCTGTCCGCCAAATAAGCAGAGTTTACCGCTACGGTAATTTTAGAACATTGAATTTCCTTATTTACATACCTACTAAAATAAACATAAATATTTCTCTTGAGTATTTTAGAGATTGTTTTAGCTTATATATTGGTTTAAAATAAAAAAAATAATAAACAGAATATTGAGCTTATCACATACACAGGGTGTTTCCTAACCTCTCTGAAAAAATGAAGGAGGTAAATCCTCACCTTACTTTAAGACGAAAATGTGGTATAAAAGTTTTTCGCATGTCGCTTCTTTTTCGAAATACAGGGTGTTAAAAAAAAATTAGTAAAGCAATAATAATCATTTTAATAAACATGAACAAAAGTCAAATAAATTGCTTAAAATGTCCTCCATGAGCCAGTAAACACCCATGTACACGACGTGCTAAATTGTCTCTTACGTGTTGGAAAATTTCGGGACTGGCGCGAATCGTATTAAAACCATCAATAATACGCAGTCGAAGGTATTCTTCAGTTTCAATAGGAGTAGTATAAACTAGTTGTTTAAGGTGAACCCAGAAATAAAAATCCAATGGATTCAGATCCGGCGAACGGGGTGGCCATGGGTCCTCCTCTACCTATCCAACGAGCAGGATATTGTTGATCTAAATAGTTTCTAACACGTGCTGCAAAGTAAGGGGAGCGCCGTCATGCATGAACCACATTAAAGTTCTTTTTCTTAATGGCACTGCTTTCATCATTTCTGGCAATTCATCTCTAAGGAAGTTGTAATAGACACCACCAGTAAGTCGATTTGGAAATAAATACAGTCCAACTAAGCTATCTCCAATAATCCCTGCCCAAATATTAAAAGAAAATGTATACTGGTGATGTACTTCGATGATAGTATGAGGATTATCTTCCGCCCAAATATGGTTGTTATGAAAATTTATGATGCCTTGTCTGGAAAAATTCGCCTCATCTGTAAATAGTATTTTTGCCGAAAAATGTAGGATAGGACCCTTAAAGAATTCTTTTTAAACCAGTTACAAAAATTAACTCGAGCTGGAAAGTCTCTAGGCAACAAAGCTTGCACTCTTTGTACGTATTGAGGATAAAGTAAATAGTCCTTTAAGATACTCCATATTGTTTTGTAACTCACATTTAACTCGTTCCCGATTTTCCTCCTACTAATGCCTGGAGATTCTTCCACCAGTTTAAGACCTCTTCCTCAAGTTGTACGGTTCTAACTGTAAGTGGTCGGCCGCCTATTTTGCTTTTTGCAAAGCTACCTGTTTCCTCTGACCTGAGGTGCAATCTTGTAAATGTTTCCAAACACTGTACTCGTCTATTAGGAAAACGTTCTGCATATAAACGTCTCGCTTCTAGCGCATTTCCATTTGCCAAACCGTACATAAAATAAATTTGAGCCATTTCTTGATTGGTAAACTCAGCCATTATGAAAAGTATGTAATGTAGTACAAATAAATTCAAAAACATTTCAAAAGGATATTATTTGAAAGATGTTAAACAGGAGACCAATGTTACGGAGAAAACAAATGTGGTTGCCATATAACGAAGCAAAGCCTACTCGTATCATTTGACGCAGCATAATGATAAAAATGCGAAAAATAACTAAAAATTTAAGGTACTTTTACCCAGATCCCCGCCAATGAACTAATTGTAAAATTTAAAATTGACCCAAAGTAAAGTGCTCTAATTCCTTATGTTTAACAAATATCATTAGAATATCGTTTGGCATTAATTAATAAAATGAAAAAAAAATACAAATTTTTTTTAACATTCTGTATTTCGAGAACGAAGCGTTCGTTTTTTAAGAGAGGTTAGGAAACGCCCTGTATACAGGTTACTGCATAGTATATTTAAAACAAACTTGCTATCAAACATAAATAAAGGGATATAATTATAATCACTATTGAAGAATAAGTAATTACATTACATCTTCTTTATGCTTACAGCTTCGCAACATAGTGAAACAGTTGATGATCGAGAAGATGACGATGACGAAGAACTCCAAACTCGATGCTGTAATTGTGATCAACCGTTTAATGATGTAGAAAGGTAAGGGTTTTACTTTTAATTATGTGTGTATAATAGCAGATTTTAGGTAGCAATTATCAATGTTGATAATTTTGCACCTAATTTTAACCTAAAAATGAAATAAAATAAAATAAATGCTGACTATAAAAGTAAGGAAACCTAAATAACTTTACTCCGAAAATAATATGCATATCATGGATTGACATATTGTGGAAAGCCCCAAAGATTATTTCAATTATACAGGGTCTTTGGTATGTATGGAAACGGTCGATTATTTCTTAAAGTAAAACAGTCAATAAAAAATATTTTAGATAAAAGTTTTAGGGTTTTTTAAGGTATATTAGAATTTTAAAAAAATAAGTATACAGGTTAAGTCAGAAAACCGTAGAGGAACAAAGTTAGTTTTTTTTAAATGAAACACCCTATATCTTAGAATATTTTTGGAATTTACATAAAATAACAATTATTTTTCAATACGTGCATAAATTAAAAAAAATTAAACTTAATAGTTTCCAAGATATCGACTTTTGAAAAATGAAATTTTTGAACTTTGACAGCTTCTAGCTTTCTAACAGTACGTCTTAGAGTAAAACGGTTTACATGCCCTATCTTAGTTTCTTATTATCTTCCTAAAAGTCTCAACTTCCGGTTAAACTGGATGTAACTCAAAAGCGGGGAATACAGTACTTCCGGTTTAACCGGAAGTTGATGTTTTTGGGAAGATAATAAAAAAGTAAGATAGGGGCATGTAAGCCGTTTTACTCTAAAACGTATTATTAGAAAGCTGGAAGCTGTCAAAGTTGAAAAATTTCAATTTTCGAAAGTCGATATCTCAGAAACTATTAGGTTTAGACTTATATTGCACTTATTAAAAAATAATTGTTTTTTTATGTTAAATCCAAAAATATTAGAAGATATAAAGTGTTCTATTTAAAAAAAGGTAACTTTTCTTCCCTACGGTTTTCTGACTCATTCTGTATACTTATTTTTTTAAAATTCGAATACACCTTAAAGAACCCTAAAACTTTTATCTAAAATATTATTTGCTAACTGTTATACTTTAGGAAATAATCGACCGTTTCCATACATACCAACGACCCTGTATATCTTTTAATATTCGCATATCGACCAACCTAAACTAACCTGAACCTTCTTGATCCCATTATCTTTTTCATGGTTTTTCATAATCAGTAATTTTGTAGCTTTAAGGTGCACCTACACAAATTGGGGCGGTGATTTACTTGACACACCAATGTAAGGTCCTATTCAGCTAAAAACAAAACAAGCAACATTTCAAATCCACCTGCCATAAATTCTCTACGCATTTAATGAATAATATATCTTATAGGCCCATAAAACCATCGTGTTACCCACGACTTTTTATCTTTGGCTTTGATGACTTGTTTTTGATAAGTACAACGGTATAATTGTTATTTGACACACAAATGAAAACACATCAGGAAACATAAATATCTACAATAGTAATATGAGTCCAGCCGCGACCCAGGGCAAATAAATACGGTAGCCCACTACCTAAATTAATAATGGATGATTTCCTGCAATCAACCCCCAAATCAAATCCCCCGACAACATATAGATATACCAGAAGTCTCTTGTCAATGACTTTAAAAAAACATGCATTCAATTATGTAGTTTTTTTTTAATATTCTTAATGTTGATTAGCAGAATCTTACATTTCTCTTAAGAATTTAACTGAATTAATAATTAATTTTTTTACTGACGTTTTATAATGACCCCTTTTTGATTGTCGTTTTGATTTTTAAATACAGTTACTTATATTATTAAAATTAATGCCTGGGTAACCTAAAACCGTACGTTGAGATATTTCTCTTTGTACAAGATGAGGAATTTGAACTAGAAATAGAAAATGAATCTGCAACAGCAATATCAATATAACCTATGCCACTAGTAGAGCTGGTAGAACATTCTGATTCATTAGATTTAACACGTTTGTTGTTAGCGTTCAAAGATTTTTCATCAAGAATGTTTTCGGGAATTTTTTTTTTGTTTTTTGTTTTTGAATTTTTCGTATGTGCCCTCATACAAACTTCTTGATTTTTGGGAACAAGGTTCACCATTGCCTCATTTGCGGCATTTTCAATGTCTGAATCTTTTAAATTACTCATTTTTTACTTAATATTTGCCGCAGTTTTTGACAAAAAAATTCTTTCGAATTTTTTTTTGACAAGTGTCATTTTTTTGGACATGAATGGTGTATTGCAGTTATTAGGTCAAACGAAATATGTTCGGATGGACTTTACCAAGTAGCAATTGCACACGCAAGCTTTATGAAATTTAGGATAAAGTTACAGCACATACAGGAGCCGTCACTGGTTTAATAGTTCTTCAACTTTAACATAATAATTCTGACAATAAAACAACTATAACTGTCATTATTTGCACAATGTTAGTGGCCAGCAATACACTGTCGTCTCCAAAGTTGTGTGATTTCTTTTCTATTAAAAGTATCATTTTCATGATATATCGCATGGTGTTTCGTCATTAAAATGGAAAACCAATTTGGTTAAATCCCATAGAAAACGCGCTTATTGCAAATTACGTAGATAAAAGTGATTTTAACTTAAGTCGTTTCAAGGAAAAGAAGAACATTAAAGTTCATTATAACAAATTCACAAGACAATCAAATAATATTGTTGTAATACAGGAACATAGAACTAGAAATAATATTACAAGCGATATAGTTTAATTATTATAGCTCTATCGAAAAAAAATATACACTCTAAAGTAATATTTACTGGAAGATCGAAACAAAATTAGCTCGTGAGAATGTCAGCAGATGACACTTCCACTAATAATAGGACGAAGTGTTGTCGTGTGTGAATCACGTAAATAATTTATTAATTGCGCTGCCTCTCATTGCACGATAATCCATCACTTTTTATTGCTTGTTTTTCTAAACCATTAAAATGAGTATCCGTGTGACGGTCAACAAACATTAGGTGAAGTATTGAATTAAATATATATTTACGTTTCATTATAAGGTATATGGCTGACCCTTCCGATGGTGCATCTCTTTCTCTGTCATTCTTAGCGTTAGGTACTTATATCAGAAAAAGTAAAAATCTGTTCATTTCATGTCCAAAACGGAAAATTATTGCAAAGCGTACCAAATTTTATACCAGGGGGTTATTTATACAGTATGTCCACGGATGGGGCTTACAAGAGGACAAATGGACTAAAAATTGAAAGATATGAAAAAAAGTCACTCTTAATAAACGTTTTTGCTTGTCTAGAAAATACGATTCATCATAAGAAACTTCAATTTTTTTGGGTAAAAACTGCAAAAATGTTATTTTGCTTAAGAGTGAACATACTTTATTTTGAAAGATACGAAAAAAATCCACTCTTAATGAATGTCTTTTCTACATAACAAACCGAAGTAGAACAATTCATTAAAAGGTTTACCTATGTAAAAATTATTTCCCAAAAAGTATTCGCTGGCACACCTCTGACTGGTGAACCTGGTTAAAATAATAATGACACTTAAGGTGATAGGTACTTGTTGTCAATGTCTTTATTTAATGAAGTTATTATTTAATTAGAAATGCTATCCACTGAACAAAGAGTTTTTATAATGCAATGTTATGGGGATGGTCAAGTTTCATACCGCTACGTCATGGAACAATTTACCGAGAAATTTGTAGAAATCCCAATAACTAGGATAACAATCTGCAAGTTAATAAAAAAATTCCAGAGAACTGGTTCGGTTTTGGATCTCAAAAAAAAAAGAAGAAATACGACCATGATGATGCTGCAGTCTTAGTTCTTCAATTCGTTGAAGAAAATCCTATGACGTCCCTTAGAAATCATGTTACTCAGTTGGAAGTTGTGAAAAAAAGTCAAATTCAGATAAATAAATAAACCTCACTTTAATCAAAGATTAGAAGAGGGAGATGACGCGAAACGACCTGATTTTTGCTTGTGGATAGGAGACAAAATTTTAAGTGGTAATGTTGATTTTTATAAATGTATCATGTTTTCTGATGAAAGTACATTTTTTACCAATGGAACCGTTGCAACCCAGCACGTTAGGTACTGGTCTTTAGAAAATCCCAAATTCAGAATTATGACGAGAAGACAATATTTCACAAAAGTGAACGTGTGGTGCGCGATATCCATCCATGGCATCATAGGGTCATATTTTTTTGATAACACGTGCAATAGATTATCATATTTCGAAATGCTAGATACATTTTTCAATGATGAACTCGAAAATCTACCATTAAATTTTCGACAAAATATGTATTTTCAGCAAGATGGTTGTCCAGCCCATTTCGCTCGTGAGGTTAGAGAATGGCTTGACCGCAGATTTGGTCCAAGGTGGATTGGCAGGAATCGCCCAGTTTTGTGGCCCCCAAGAAGCCCCGACTTAACCTTGGCGCATATGTTTTTATGGGGCCGTTTAAAACAAATTGTTTTTGCTACCGCAGTACCAAATGATATTGAAGTGCTGAAGGGCAGAATTATCCAGGCTGTCCAATCGATATCTCAGGAAGAAATCAGAAATTCTTTCACTTATTTGAGAAAGCAATTTGAAAAATGTGTCGGGTATGGGGGTGGAGCTTTTGAATTATGAAATCGTTATCGTATTCTTTTCATGTTAATAAAAATGTTCGTATTATTATTATTATTATAATTACTTTATTAAATAAAGACATTGACAACAAGTATCACCTATTCATTATTCAAGTATAACGTTTATTAAGAGTGGCTTTTTTTCGTATCTTTCAAAATAAAGTATGTTTACTCTTAAGCAAAATAACATTTTTGCAGTTTTTACCGACCCTGTATAAAAAAATTGAAGTTTCTTATGGTGAATCGTATTTTCTAGACAAGCAAAAACGTTTATTAAGAGTGTCTTTTTTTCGTATCTTTCAATTTTTAGTCCATTTGTCCTCTTGTAAACCCCATCCGTGGACATACTGTATATCGTGCGAGCAAATATTATCATCATCTAAGTGTGCTTTGCATCTAAGGCCGTACTGCTTAGCGGTAGAGGTTAATACCTGTTGGGTTTCAGTAAATACCAGCGTTATCGATTAATCGATTTATCCAATTTCTTGCATAATTCCGGAACAGCACAAAAAATTCATGATTGAAGCGTATTTTCGAAACGGGGTTAGAGTAAATGGTGAGTGGCAATACAATCAGCGTTTGTGCCTGGACGATTTTCGCGAGAAATTTCCTAACGTCGCTATTACTGCTGGGGATTTTGATTGTCTGAAAAGAACCGCGCCTCTGTTTAGGGAAACGGGTTCTATAATAGTTATTAATGATACTAGTTCGATATGAACACTATAATGAAACGTGTGCAACGTTAAACCACGAGGCGTTAGCCGAGTGGTTTAATTGCACAAGTTTCATTAACAAAGTTCATATCGAACGTGTATCATTCAAAATTTAATCGACGACAGTGCAAATAGATTTTATTCGTCTAAATTTTATTGATATCAGATAACGTTTTCGTAATTTCTAAAATTTTCAGTTGTTCATAATAGTCGTTATCATGGTAACAGCATTTTTGATTGTTTCAATTTCGATTTTGACAACGTCATTATTGCCGTCTAATTTTCTATTGTATGCAAAGTGTTGGCCAAAAATAATTTAAATATGGGAGATTCTGAATCCGAAAGTGTCTCTTCGGATGTCGAAACTATCGCGCAAAGCGTAATAGTTTGCACCGACTTTCTTTTTGTTTTTGTATCTTAACATTTGGATGTTATTATGAATTCATAATGGCACTGAGTGCTATTATGAAGGTCATAATGACATCCAAATGATAATGCTAAATACGTCATAATGGCACTGTCGTAGATTAAACATAAAAAAAGTCAACACACATTTATCAAAATTAAAAAAAAAATATATACACACAATGGAATGTTTTGCGCGATTTACAAATAAATCCTCAGAAATACGGTCTTTCTTATGAATAGGTATAGCATTCGACGAAAAATTGAAAAATGAAATAAAAAATAGATTTTTCATTTGAAAAAATGAAGTTAATGGTCGTAACTTATTTTTGGGCTACCCTGTATACATAAATTTACCATAAAAAAATTGTTTTTTCAAGAAACACACCGCTGAATTTTAAATGAATTTAGACTTTGCTTCTTGGACTCACTCAGCGCTGGATTAAGGAGGGGGCTAGGGGGGTTATAGCCCCGGGCCTTGTCATTCAAGGGGCCGCAGAAACCAACCAAAAAGCCTTTACCGTTATTTAAACGCCCCCGAGTTCGAATGGCCTGCAAGCTTGAACTAATCTATTCGTTAACGTTTTAAAAATTGACCTTATGCGTTTCAAAGTAAGATGTGATGTAATCAATCCATTTTACATTTTTTTTCAGATTAGATGAACATCTCATCCAAAAGCACAACTACCGTAGAAACGAATATCGATGTGACCTCTGCCCCAAGGCCTACTCCTACAAACCGTGTTTGATAAGACACAGAGCCATTATTCACGGCGAAACGAAAAAGTACCATTGCGAAAATTGTACGAAGCTATTTACTGATCCCAGTAACCTCCAGAGACATATCAGGACCAATCACGTAGGGGCGCGGTCGCACGCCTGTCCGGAGTGCGGAAAAACCTTCGCCACCTCATCGGGACTTAAGCAACATACGCATATCCATTCGTCGGTGAAACCTTTTCAGTGTGAAGTTTGCTTTAAGGTAAGACATTGATAATATTGTATTAGCGCAAGATCATGACTATTTACTTTTGCAGGCGTACACCCAGTTTTCAAATCTCTGTCGTCACAAGCGGATGCACTCGGATTGTCGTCTCCAAATCAAGTGTGACAAGTGTGGGCAACTCTTTTCTACAGGAACGTCTTTGTCAAAACACAAACGCTTTTGTGACTCTACGAACCAAACGTCATCACTACCATCCCCACCACAACTCTCAATGGCTAGCAGTTATCCTTTCTATAGACCTTCTGCCGTTCCTCTGCCGTTTTCTTTTGCAACGCAGTTTCCTAATTATCAGATGCAACATATGTTTCCGTCAGCACCTACTCCTAGTTTTATTCCTCCTTTCTTCTTTAACCAATTAAATAGGCCCAAAATCGAGGATGAGCCTCCTCGAAAACGAATTAAATTAGAAAGTCCAGTGAAACGTGAACCTATAAGCAAGGAACGGTTTACACCGCCGAGGGTACCCAGTGTTGCGGAGAAAGTAAGTCCACCAACTGGAGAGGAGGCCGATCTAACACCATCGCCGGCTAGACCGAATATCGTGACCAATTCCAGAGAAAAATCTTCATCCGAGCATCCCAAAAACTTTACTGTATCCAGACCGAGCTCGGTATGTAGCGAGGAAGGTGAGCAACCGTTGGATTTGTCAGGATGGAACTCGTCGTTACGTACTCCAGAAAAGAAACCGAAAGCGGAGAAAATAAGAAGTCGATCTCCTACACCGTTGTCTCCCGTGAAAGAGGAAAAGATTGAGGTGGTTGAAGTTGAAGAGCAAAAAAAGCCTGCTCCAATTACTCCACCGATGGCATATCCGCGTCCCACATATCCAATGATGCTTGATATTTACCGATCGAATTTCCCAAACTTTCCGCAAAACGACAGGCTCTTACCCTTTGGATCCCATAGATTTCCTTTTTTGAATTCTACGTTGCATCAACGTTTAGATCTACTAAGACCAAGCCTTCAAAGCTTCAATCCAGTGAAACCATACCAAGACGTTATTCATCAGCAAAACCAGGGTAAAATTAAAGACCGATATTCCTGTAAGTTTTGTGGAAAAGTGTTTCCAAGAAGTGCGAATTTAACGCGACATTTAAGAACGCATACTGGTGAACAGCCTTATAAGTGTAGGTACTGTGAAAGAAGCTTTAGTATTTCTAGTAATCTGCAGCGACATGTAAGAAATATCCATAACAAGGAAAAACCTTTCAAGTGTCCGCTTTGTGAAAGATGTTTTGGACAACAAACAAACCTGGATCGACATTTAAAGAAACACGAAACTGATGACGGTAATGGGGTTGTTGCTGTTGCTGATTCTCCCGGAAGTAGCAACGAGAATGACCGAGAAGAAGCCTACATTAGATTGGATGAAATAAGGAACTTTGTGGGAAAAGTAACAACGAATGGACAGGACTATTACAATCCTACTAGACTATATACTCCACCTTTTCAAAGTGATATTGATGTAGTTGGGAAAGACGACGATTCCGAAGTTTACTCTATGGCATCTGCAGAAGATTTTGCCAAAAAAGAGTCTGCTAAGGAAGAAAGTTTGAATAATAATGATCAGCCTATTGAAGTCTCCACTTAGTAGATCTTTAAGCAAACATTTTGTATATAGATGTTGTATAAGAAAAACAGTTCTGTTAGATACGGTAGCATTTACTGACTTGTCTGTGTTAATCCTGTATTTAGATTAGTTCTTATTTATTGTACAGATTTAATAGCTATACTATTATTAAAATGTTCAGAATTTTTTAAAGTTCCTACACATTCAACTTTGTCAAATTATATGCATCTTAAAGCACCTTGGGTATAAAACGTTTTGACATGTTTAAATGGCGCACCATATTATGTATATTATCCCATTTACACATTTTCCCTAATGTTAACTTAAAGCAGATATACTTGGTAGCTTTTTGTAAATAGTTAGAGGTTATTATTAAGACTATTAATATTGAATAATTTGTTAATAGTGGCAGTGGCAAAGAGTGATTTGATAAAATATTCCAGGTATTGTACCATGTTTATCCAAACAAAAGTTCATGTCTTATAGTATCTTTTAATAATAATATATTCGTATTAAGGTTACAATAGTGATGTTCTTGCTTTTTATTTGATATAAAACTACGGTAGCCTTAATTGTAATAGGTTAAAATCTCGCAATTCATGGATCTGATCGGGTTTTAAATTTAATTATATTATATATCTATCTGCATACAATTCTTAATCAAATAGGTACTGGATAATTTGAACATGATCTTCTGTTTATTCTAAATATAGTATAATTTACAATATATGTATCTGGGATCCTAAACTCTTGCTGTATATTTTATTTTTACATTTTATTCTTAGTTATCATGTTTACTGTAAAGTTAGGTATGGTCATTAGATTTCCTTTTTAATGTTGCATAGTATATTCAAAAATATGTCACTGCTACAAGTTCAAAGCCTTTAAATTTTTTTTGTATATTATTTATTTGTGAATTTAAGCCAAAGGATTTTTTTCTAATGTTTGTTTATTAAGTATTAGTTATATAAATGCCAGTACTTATTATTATTTTTATTAAAAGTGTTAAAAACGAACTAGAACATAGTTTTTAATGGATAATACAATTCTATATTAAAAGCATTTGAAACACTCGTGTATTATTAGATATACTTCACTGATTGTAATAATCGAAAATAAATAAAATTTATTATATTAATTAAGGTTTTTGTCGTTTCATTTCATATCCTTTGGTTAATTAAAACAGTTTCCTTGTAAATCGCGTGGTGCATCGCCAGCGGCAATAGGAAATCTCATGTAAATATTGCTACCATCAAATATTGAAGCCCCTATTCATTTTACATGCAAACTGTATCAAAGAAAAAAAACAACAAACTTTAATTAAATTCGTGCACAGAGTTGTCCCTTATCCTTCCGTCAGACCCAATTATTGGACATGTCTCGCCGTTTACGGCTCATCGGCAAGGCTCCTGCGGGTCTGACAAAAAGGTAAGGGACTTCGAAGTGCTTTTGACACAGAAATGCAATGTGACAGCATTGAATTTCTTTGTCAAAAACACTTTAAGGTCGCTTACCTTTTCGTCATACTCGAAGCCTTGCCGATGAGCCGTAGACGGCGAAATGCATCCAGGGAATGGATCTGACGGAAAGATAAGGGACAACTCTGTACACGAACTAATTTTAAGCTTGTTGAAGCAGTTGTTTCTAGTTTTCTAGGGGAATGTGGTCATGGCATGATGAGTGGATGGTAAGTCCTAGAGGAGGAGACGGTCTTAGTTAAATGTGTGATTCTGTAATTAGATATATATTATATATATAATATATTTTTCCTTGATGCGGGGATCACCAGTTCGGTACGCGCGATTCAAAAGTCTATTTTTAGCTCTGACTTCGTTTCTCAGCTGATCAGTTTAGGTACCTTACATCGAAAACCTGGATGCCTTTGTGGTCGAAGCGGAGCCTGATAGCATCAGTGATGTGAACTATATGGCACAATTTATGTCCTGTTCCGTCAGGATGGGCTGCAGTGGTTCATATTGTTCAATAAGCCGCTTGAACATGGGTCAGTTTACGATGGTGGGGGAGATGAATCCATGGCCCTTTTTCCGCGGATTGCCATATTCAATTCTTCTTCTTTTAGTGCCGTGTATATTCCTGCGTAGGCGTTCATCTTTCTCATATCATATGCTTCTATTAATTGCAGCGTTCTGTAGTGTTTTGAAGTCCTTTATTCCTATCCATTGACGGATATTTCTCCCCCCCTTCAATTTTACCCTGAAGAATGAGGCGTTGAAAGTGTCCGAGATAACCTATTTTTCTTTTCTTAATATTTTCAAAAAGTTCTCGTTCTCCTAGACCGGTTCTTTGGAGAACGTCCTCATTTCTCACGTGATCGATCCAAGACACTTTCAACATTCGCCGTAGGATCCACATTTTGAAGGCTTCAATTTTGTTGATGATTGATTTACTATCTCCAAATCTGATAAGATCAGCCAATTCTCTTTTGCCACTCTAATTTCATTTCGTATTCTTCTTTAAAGAGCTCTCTTCCATTGTGATCGTTCCGAATTTTACATTGCCTTCGCTCTTCCATTAATTCTAGAATATCTTAATTTATCCACACTTTCTTAGTGGTTGTTTGTTTCTTTGAAAAAAGCTTTTCGTTGGTGGTTTTAAAGGCTTGTTTAAAATCAAGCCAATGCTTGTCAACGTCGTTTGTACTGGTAACAGTTTCTAATTCCTTATTAAGATGGTCCTCGTGCAGTGATCTTGTTGTTTCATCTTTTAGTAGTTAAATGTCAAGTGTCCTCCCTGGTGATAGAGTTTCTAAACCTACGGTTAATTGTGATGTAATCTATTTGATTACGAACAATGTGATGATCATTGTCCTGTGGAGATTTCCAGGTGTATAGTCGTCTTGGTGGGAGTTTGAACCACGTATTTGCAATTATCAGATTGTTCTCCTCATAGTACTGAATTAACCTTTCACCTTTGTCATTTCTCTCGCCCAAGCTCCAATCACCAACCACCGATCCCATCCTGCCTTTGCGAACTTTGGCAATAAAATCTCCAAAAATTATATTTATTTCATTCATTCTTGTGCGTTTTAAGACCTAGTTGTTTATAGAAGTTTTCAACTTCTTTCTCTGGTTTGTCTGCTGTAGGAGCATAGACCTGGACAATATTGATGTTAATAGGCCTACCGAGTAGCTGAATTAGAACTACTCTTTCGGAGAGGGGAAAAAAATTCTTCAATGACTTTTGTAAGTTTTCATCCATTAAGATGCCAACACCATGTTGGTGATTTCGATGAGTATGATTGCTGGAATAGTAAAATACTTTACCTTTTGATTTGAGCATTCCACTTCCAGGCCATCGGACTTCACTTACTTCAAGAATGTTTACCTTCATTCTGTTCATTTCTTGTATTAAATTATCAAGCTTTCCAGCTGCAAATAATGTTTGCACATTTCAAGTTGCGAATTTTGTTATCTTATCCAGTTGAAACCGGAAAATTCTTCGCATCTCCTGACCACTTAAGGTCTGCCCGGGACTAGAGGTCATTTTTATTTGAGCTTCCAACATGATAAGATGATCGGATGAATATCCTGGGAATATCTAAAATATCTTTAATGCAGTGGTTTCCCGTTGCCTTCTGCATCTCCATACCGTTGACCATGTTATCGGTTCGTCCGCCTTTAGAAATGGTTTCTCATTCCTAGGACAAGAAGGTGCCCTTACTCTTGTTGGCTCATCCATCCGAAGTTGTTGGCCACCAAGAGGGTCCGGCAGTCGTTCGGTCGACAGAGCCTCGTTAGTAATTTAGCAGGGTGTACCACGTGCAGGTGAGGTTGTCATTTGGGTCGGCATTTATTTCTATTTCGTGCCATCACCCCTTACACCCCCCATATTCAATGACAACTGGTGAATGGTCTGAGGATAGATCACAAACCGCCACAGGTTGTGACGAAAGATCAGAATTCTTGACCACAAAAATGGCCAGGAGACCGTTAAGACACGAGTGTGTTTGCTCTCCCACCGGCAAAACATGATAATTCTAATCGAAATATTTATTATGCAAGGTGAGGCCTCTTAGATTTTAATTGCGACATCCCCAATTGCGATGTTTTGCATTTAAGTCTTCGGCTATTTATAGTAATCATTTTATTGCTGTTGAAAATCTTGCCAAGACATGTGCTCATATGTCAAAATTGACAAACGGACTGCAATAAACAGAGCTTGGTTTTTATTCGAAGGAAAATGTGCTGACAGTTGGACGGACCTGGCACAACCTGTGCAAGGATATTTTGTTTGACTAGCACCATGGTTACCCCTTTTTTAATTGAGGAGCCTGTCACTTTCGAAAATTTTAAAGTTGGGGAACGTGAAGCGCTCCCCCTTGAACCATGTCTCCTTAACTAGAGGAACATCGATATCATGACTCTCAACAAAGTCAATACTTTTATGTTTCTTTCCCTTTAGGACCTTTTGCATTGAAGGGAGCCATCTTAAAGTAAAGCTGTAAAGCCATTACTTATGACCAAAGTAAAGGTGACAAGCATCGACTGCATCTGTTGTTACCAAAATTTATGATTTTCTAATGAGCTAATTAAAGTCATTTAGAAAAATCTCTTCCTCAATTAAACCACCAGTAATAATTATGATAATGCCAAATTAGATATTTTATTTTTTTATTACTTTCAACATGTTTTACAGCAGGTATTGAAAAAAAAATAACGATTGTAAGTGTACTAATTAAATAAGCCCAAGTATTTTAAATGAAATAACTAAATATCTTCCGCTACTGTACTCTGTTTCTTAATGGCAGAGAGTAATAAAATGATAAATTTGCAATGACAGGACCCATTCAGCAGGGTGGACAACTTAAAGGTTGCATTGTAAATTTCAGGTAAATTGCAATGATAGTTTTTAAAAATTCCATATTTCAGAACTACACACCCCGAATCGGTGCTAAATTAGGGCCACCCTAATTAGCATACAATGAAAAGACGAGTTTGGTGAATGATAGTAATGGAACAACGGCGTTACTTCAGGTAGTTTAAATAATAATATTTATAAAAAAATCTACTGTATAAAATTGAACAACTTAATTTTTAAATTTTAGTCATCATGTTTCAAGTAGTCCGATGAACTATCGTCGTTGAGGTTCAGAGAAATAGTAAGGGGCTCTACAATGTTTTCTAGCATGTTATCAGCTTCCCACATTCTTTCCTCTATTTCATGTTCTACGCGCTTACCCCATTTTTCACAATCCACTGTCTTTATTCCCTCTTGCAAGAGGTTTCCAAAGTTTCTCATTTTAAAAGTGGTGTTATACTTTGCTACACACCCTCTTACTTGCGCCCACAGCAATTCTATGGGGTTTAATTCACAGTGATATGGCAGAAGGCGAAGTACCGTTATATTTCTTTTTGAAGCGATTTTGCAGACAACAAAATTCGTACAAACTTTACAATCTCCATTAGCTATTTTTTGAGTATATCTTTATGAAACGGCTTCTTGTTTACAGTAAGCCAATGAATGATGTCATTCTTTTTCCAAGAAGACGTTTGTATTTTTTAGGATTTTCTTGAGTGGCATTATCCATGACTATAACAGACCCAGGAGGAATAAGGTCTAGCATTTACTGGAAGTATTCTTCCAAGACATCAGTCCCCAGTCCGTTTCAATTTAAATGCTAGTAAGCCGCGATCGACAAATCCATTTTTGCTACCAATGTGAGTAATTATTAATCTTCAAACCAAGGGTGCTTTTATTCCAGTGGATCATCCTTCCATGAAAGCTTGCATCGCGCTTTTTATATGTTTATCCTGCCATATTTTACCAGCGGTATATCGTTCTGCCCTCAAATATCGTCGTCGCCAGCAGATGATTTCGTCTTTCTCTATTAAAACTGATTTTCTGTTCTGAATTTTTTCATAACAAAAATTATTTTCCTTCAAAGTTTTTCACAGTTTCTTCTTACACATGGGTGGAATGAAATCATCCTCTTTTATTTCAGACATTATTTTGTCCAAAGTTCTTTTTCTAAGTGAAACGAGTGTATGATTCTTCTGATTGCAGTACTTTCATCCTCATTTATTACAGCTTCTTTCTGTACTTCTCTTTGGTCACGTGATGGGGTCGCGTTTATCCTCGTGCACAAGTTGCTATATTGTTGACTGTTCGACACCAGTCATATTTGAACACATTTCAACTATTTTTGCAACGAATTTTATTTGAAGTAATAATTGGCACACCTATGGAATTCGGCGAAGACCACTGTGTTTTATGGTTTAATAATGATTTATTAATCTCTCGCATTAAGCAACATACTATAATCGGAACTTTTCTAGGGTTATAAAAGAGGCTCCAAGTCAGCGATTTTTCCAAGAAGTTCAGCTACTCCCATATTTTCATGTTGTTTTTTTTTTACTTTGCAACATAATAAAATATACTTGTTTTAAATTCATATACATTGCGGAGTAGGCACCTATTTACATTTTATTTTATAATATTAGTATACAGAAATACCAATACAACATACAGCACACTTCAGGACTTGAAACTAAAGATATGTGGCTGATATATTTTAACGCTTACCTAATACGTGAATATGATAATAATATACAATGTGAATAGCTTAATTTTAAAATTCGAAACACAGACTATCCATAAACTAACAAGAATAGTACAAAATTCTAACTTTTGTTTTTGTTTCGGATACTACTTATAATTAAAATAATCTAGAATTGTTCACTATACTATCTTTATCAACAATATAACAAGAAGCTGGAAGTTTTAATTTTTTTACTAGTACAAATTTCATGTTGCAATCAATCTTGCAAATCTTTATAAATACCTAGTCCTCTACGTCGAGACCTCACAAAGAGTCTACGGAGGAGTGGTTCAAGTATTAAACACGCGGTGAAGGGTCAAAATGTAGGCCAAATGCCTGGTTATGGCACGCGATTAACACGAGCTATAGTTTTTAAGTAGTGCAGTTTGTACGTTATACAGGGTGTTAATTTGAAAATGAACAATATGTAATCTTTCTTCGCCTGATGACACTCTGAATATTTGGAGAAACACGGCAATTTAAATCTGAGGGAGGACAATGTTAGAGATATTTGTTGTTGCATTAAATTCAACCCCCTAATCCCCAGGATATCTACTCTTAAAATCGTAAAAGGCAACCCTCACTTATCTGGTCATTCTTGAATTCCCAATGTAATTTTAGACAAGCATAATCTTTTTTTTATTTTTTTTTGTCAGTACCTAACCGTACATTTTCACAAAAGGCTCAAAAGCAGAAATCTAGTAAATTTAAAACTGAAATACCCTAACTTTTGGGGAGTTGCATTCTCTAAGCCGGGTATGGAGAGAGGACCAATGATGCTATTACTTATTATACCTGCCCAAACATTTAATTTCTGAGGATATGGGTGTATGTCCCTCTATAAAAATGTGAGGATTGACTTCGTTCCAGTAAAGGCAGTCTTGTTTGTTGACCTTGCCATTTATGTAAAAGGCTGAGCAATAATCCTGTTAATAAGAATTTCACAAAACTCAACACGTCTCTCTGGATCATGATCAACTAATTCTTGAGTAATTCGTAATAAAGTAGTTGTGCCCGCAACGGCGGTGTTTTTCAATCTTGCAATTGTTTATTGTTGAATCACCCATTGTTCTCCCAACTGTTTTAACTACTTTTCTTAACAAAATTTCTTAAATGATTAGTTGCTGAAGATGACTTTCCCTAAAGTCGAAACTAGTACAACAACTTTAAGAAATTTATTTTAATTCTTCATCATTTCATGTATTTTCTATAACCCTTGTTTTCTACCCTAGAGGGGCAAATAAAGTTATTTGGTGGTAAAGACAGACCTTTATTTCTATTTACAATCTCGCCACAGAACATGGACTACTTCTTAAATTTATTTATTTGTTTGTATTTTGTTTGAAAGACTACAATGGTTGATTTATATTTTTAATACAGAATGTTTATAACCTCTTTAATCTTATTTTTAAATTGACTGTTCCCTATTATAAACTAAACACTGTCGGGCAATAATTATTGTTTTCCAAGGCACTCTACTCATAATTTTTATTACTGTATGGTGCCGCTTACAATAACGAATCGAAAATAATTTAATGACGGTTCATGCAAATATAGACAAACTATATATTTTTGGAATCAGGAATGAAAGATCTTTAAGAAAAATAGAAAATATACAGGGTGTTTCATTAAAAAAAAACAATTTTTAAATTTTTTTTAGCTTTCAGAAGGTCATTTTTGAAATTTTCTGGCGGTTCAGATAAAACCCCAGAACTTCTACATTTAAAGCTTTTTTGTATCTCTTATGGGGAACCTTGTAGATATGACCGAAAATATTTCTGTAAACCCTGTACAATCAACTAATATTTTAAATGATTTTCATAGTTTTTGATAATATTCATTATCTTAGGCTTAGGACATCTTCTAGAGTTTATTTTTTATGGTCACTTTGTTAAATCAACAATGTTTCAGTAAATTTCTTTAAAAAGATAAAAAATCTTCATTATTAACCTAGGTAAATAATGAATCATCATTACTTAACTAGGTTAATAATGAACTACTTCTCATTAGACAAATGAGGTAAATAATAGGGTTTTCTCATGTTAGTAGTAGAAAAACAATATTACACCTAATTTTTAGCTGTTGGTTAACTTATAGTTTGGAGATTGGCACGCTTTTTACTTCGCTAATCAATGCAATAGTGTATATAATAATTATACTTTAAGTACATAGGTATACAAAATAAAATAATAAAACTATAGTAATATGATTATTATTACTTTTTAGACAGCTTTGCAGCTAAAAGCTTCTTAATTATGACAGTTTAATGATCAAATTTTAATAAAACATCAGTTGGTACTGCTATTTGATTTACAACTTAATAATAATTACCGATGCTAATTTTGAGTTTTAAGGAAGAGCTGATTAAACTGGAACAATTTATCCGCCATAATATTGATTTAGTGTGAACACGCTTGCATCGATCAGTACTATTTTTCATTCATTATATCGCCCATCAATCATTTCGTCTAACATAAAATGCTCACTCTCTACTTCACTTTTATGGACTGTGGGCATTAAACAAGGCAGTACCCGGCAATTAAACGTACCCGGCGGATTGTTAGCAATTAGTCGATTAATTATGAACAAAACGAACCACGTTCGCCGATTAATCGTGTTCGTATTTTTTTCCTACTTGAATTTATGTTAGAGCTCGTTTTTTTTGTAATCTGCGAAACGAAACATATGCTTTATGATACCTGTAATAATATAAGTAATAAAAACTAAATTCACCATTTCGTCACGAAACCTTAAAAATAGTTATTTGAGAAGAATGACAGAATATCGGCTGTTAGTTATTATGGTAACTTGGTAACTGGGGTGTGGTGGTTCCCATTATTTGCAAAATGTATTCAGGTTGGCCGCATAGGTATGCGTATATGAATTATATGACTAATTTTAAGTTAAGACGGTGATTCCTTATAATATATATTCTAAAATTCATTCATATAATATTAGGTCGAGCAGGCCGGTTTCAGAAAACACTACAGCACCACAGACCACCTACATACAGTAAGAACACTAATAGAGAAGTGCACCGAGTACAACGTACCGCTCCATGTGGCTTTTGTAGATTTCCAGAAAGCATTCGACTCCGTCGAAATATGGGCAGAGTTAGAATCCTTAGACAACGCAAGAATTGATTCACGATACACGAACATCATAAAGAACATATACGAAAACGCTACCATACAAATAAAAATGGACGACGAGACAAAAACAAACCATATAAAACTGCAAAGGGGAGTAAGGCAAGGACACACTATATCGCCCAAACTATTCACCCTTGTACTAGAAGACATTTTTAAGAAATTAAAATGGGACACCAAAGGCATCAACATTGACGGAGTATACTTAAACCATCTAAGATTTGCTGATAACATAATCTTAATAGCAAACAATCTACAAGAACCAAACGAAATGCTACAACAACTAAATGGTGTATCCACAACAGTAGGTCTCAAAATGAACTATGATAAAACAAAAATAATGAGCCAGGAACAGACAAATATAACAATACAGAACCACAGGATAGAAAACGTCAAGCATTATGTATACTTGGGTCACGACATCAGACTGGGAAAATCAAACCAGGACGCCGAAATAAAGAGAAGAACACAGCTAGCATGGGCCGCCTTCGGTAAACTTATAGCGAATTCCATTGGTAAAAGAAGTGCGGCACCGGTATGCCAGTAAAACTGCACCAGTGCACAAAAAGTGTTGCACTATTTGAGTACCAATGGTTTTCAGATTAGATCTTGAGTGCGTTTTTTCAACAAAGTTGATGATAATACTCCTCAATCCTCGATGATTTTACTTACCACTGGACAAAATTTGAGACAGAATAGTATTTTAAAGATCGAAAAAATCAAAACACTGTATTTTTTGACATTTTCATCCAGTTTCGGTGCAGCACGGTCTCCAAGAGCACGTGCGGAACTGATTACACTCGGTGCAACACTTGTTGCACCGGTTTCCCAATGGTTTACAAATACTTGCACTGAAATGTCCAATGGTTTTCAAATTTTGCACTCGTTCCGCACTTTTTTTACCAATGGAATTCGCTGTTACTTACATCTTGAAAAATAATTCTATTCCCATAAATCTAAAAAGAAGAGTATATGATACTTGCATAATACCGGTGTGTACGTACGGAGTAGAGACCATGTCCCTCACCAAAAAGTCGGCTAAAAAATTAGAGACAACCCAAAGGGCAATGGAACGAAATATGCTTGGAATATCACTAAGGGACAAAAATAGAAACACCGAGATAAGACGTAAAACTAAAGTCAAGGACATCGTGGAGGAGATAGCAAAGATGAAATGGCGATGGGCTGGCCACATAGCCAGATACGATGACAACAGATGGACACGAAGAATTTTAGAATGAAGACCAAGGGAGACAACACGAAGCACGGGAAGACCCCAAAAAAGATGGGTGGACGACATAAAAGCAGTGGCTGGAAAACAATGAATGAGAGTGGCAAATGATAGAGAAAGATGGAAACAATTGGGAGAGACCTACATCCAGGACTGGATGGACAAAGGTTGATGAAGAAGAGAATATTAGGTGAAGGTAAGTTTTGATGTGTAATTTACTTGTATTGTGAAGTCAAGTCAAAAATGAATAATTTTACTAATGCTGAAATGGCCCAGATGCATTTCAATTATGACCTGGCAAATGGAACTGCTGAAGAAGCTTGGCGAATTTATCAGGAACGTTATCCAAACAGAGTACTGCATACATTTAGACAGCTCCATGCAAGATTGCGTGAGACTATGAGTTTTTAACGTAGTGCGGAACTTCCTGACAGTCCTGCAACCAGGGACGCGCCAAGTATTTTCGGCGCCGTCGTGCAAAATAATGATAGGCGCCTTTAACCAATATTATAATATTGAGCTAAAATTACCACCCATGTCTCATAGTTGATCGTTGAAATTTTTGAAGAAAACTCTATACTTTTTAGAACTAATGTCTATATTTATTTGTGACAAACAGAAAGTACACAAAAAATGTTAATAGAATACGAAACAACAGTAACAAAACATTAATTCACAATATTAAAAAAAATAAAGAAATAAAATAGCGATTGTTTTGAAACAGATAACACATGATCATGATACATGATGGAGAGGTCCTACAAAAATTGGACTTTTCAAGCTTTACTTTTTGCAAATTCATTAACAAGATTTTCCATTTCAAGTTGCTTTAAAAAGTCAGACTCTATAGAAATTAAAGCAAGATTTTCTAACCGCTGTTGGCCCATTCTAGATCGTAAATAATTTTTAATCAACTTTAATTATTTAGAGAATGACCTCTCGGCTGTAGCTACAGAAACTGGAATGGTTAATAATATGCGCATTGCAATCGTAATGTTCGGAAATGAGTGGGTTATTTATTGCAATGTAATTAAGTGTTTCTACTACAGACGTCGCGTTTTTGTCGCCATTTTGCAGAAATTGTAATTCGTGTAAAAGTTCTGTTCCGTCTATATCTTTCTCGTTCCGATCTTTGTCAGATAAGGTTTCTTCCAGTTTTTTACAAAAACTAAATTGGTCTTGGTCAGAATATTTGCTGAAATCCTCAACATTCCACAAAAAATTTAAAACATCAGAATGACACGATAATAGTTCAAATCTTTCATGACGAAAGAGTAATGTCTAGCATTCCGAAAAAGCAATTTACTTTAAATTTCATTTCTTGATTTTCAATCGGCTGGTCGTCACCTTCGTAAGAAAATTGTTTTTTAATCTTGCGTGGCCTTAAAATTTCGGCGCATATAAATTTTGCATCAACTTCTTAGCAAGAAGCTAGTTGTTTGGCATCTACTAATAAGTCACTGAAGCCTTTGTCAGATCGATATTGTTTTACAAATTCATTGAGATTATTTGAACTTTCTCAAGCCTGGAAAATATTAAATGTTTTCGATTGCAGAATTTTAGTAACAACGTCCACTTTACTTAGAATCTTGTACCACCAGACTACCATACACACAAACTCATAATTTTTAATTTTTTTACCTAGGGAGGTAGCTAGATGTTTTGTAGTATTGTCAAACTTATTTCCGGATAAAATTTCATAGAGAGCATCGTAAATTTGACCCAACTAAAATCTTAGAGGAGTTATTGCATCAATTCTGCTAGACCATCTAGTAGGTATCTGACAAAGGCTTTAATGTCAGACTTGAAATGTTACTTTTCAAAATAGACCACCGATTTTTGAGGCAGAAAAAAAATTATATAATTCTTGAACAGTTGAAAAAAAATGTATGCTAGAAATATTGGATTTCACAGCATCGTTTATGACAAGGTTCAAACTGTGGTTACAATAAGGTACAAACTTTGCTCGTGGATTAATGTCTAAAATTCTCCTTTGTACCCCTTGATGTTTACCCTTCATATTTGAACCATTATCATAACCTTGGCCGCGCATATTATAAATGTCTAAACCATAATTCTCCAAGTTTTTAGTAAAAAGTTGGTTAAACCTTCACCTGATCAGTTTGATTTGGTATCACAGGTGGAGGTCAGGGACGCAATCAGGGGCCTTAAGAACAAAAAATGCAGGGACTACCACGGTTTTAGCACTAAAATAATTAAGAGATTAGTCAATGTAATAATAAGTCCACTAACCAAGCTAATTAACTTTTGTATAAGAGATGGAATATTTCCAGACATCCTTAAAATTTCAAGAGTTGTTCATATCCATAAAAATGGTAAAACAGATATATCAAACAATTATAGACCAATATCAATAGTGCCCATTTTCTCCAAAATAATCGAAAAAATACTTAAAATCAAAATAACACGCTACTTTGAGATTAACCAGCTTTTCAACAAATCACAATTTGGATTTAGAAGCTCACTTTCTACAACAGCAGCTATAAATGAACTTGTAAAAATCATTAATGAAGGCTATAATGAGGGTGAATATGTTGGGGCCTTGTTTTGTGACCTCACAAAGGCCTTTGATTGCGTTTCTCCAGAACTTTTGATGAATAAGCTCAAACTGTATAAATTCAGCAATAGCAGTACTCAATTAATATCTTCTTATTTAAGCAATAGAAAACAACTTGTTGATATTAGGGGAAATCGGTCTGAACTTACATCAACTCAGTACGGGGTACCACAGGGATCAGTGCAGGGGCCGCTGCTCTTTTTGATCTACATTAATGATCTGGAGGGCTGCGACCTCAGTGCTGAACTTGTACTTTTCGCGGATGATACTACTGTAGTTAAGAAGTCCAAATCAAAAGAAAATATCATTGATGTCATGAGAGATACTCGATTGGCTGTTGCTGAATGGTTTACCTGTAACCAGCTCAACTTAAATGAGACTAAAACTGAATTTATGTATTTCTCATTGAGAGACTTAGAGGGGTTAGAGATGTCGAATTATGTAAAATTTTTGGGAATACATGTTGAGAGTAAACTTTCATGGAATGTTCATATAGATAAGGTATGTGAGAGAATGGCTTCAAGTGTGTATGCTTTGAGGAAACTGGTCGATATTGTTTCAGAGTGTGTTCTTCTGTCTGTTTACCGTGCTTTTATATAATCGAGAATATCCTATGGGATACTGGGATGGGGTCATTCCCCCAATATAAAACGACTATTTAGTCTACAGAGAAAGGCTGTGAGAGTGATGGTAAGATTAAACTTCAGAGATGATTGTAGGAATGCTTTTATACGACAAAGACTGCTTAATGTACCATGTATATATATGTTTCATTGCTTAGTATATACGAGAGAACACGTCAGTGTTTATCGTACACACGAAGATTTTCATGGTTATCACACCCGAAATAGGGAAAGCATTTACACAGAATTCCATCGAATAAATAAAATCAAGTGTGGTGTCTCTTTCTATGGCCCTAAACTGTACAATCTTCTGCCAGCTGCCATGAAGGTGCTGCCCACTAAACAGTATAAAACTGTATTAAAACAATACCTAGTAGAGAAATGTTTCTATTCCATGGAGGAATTTTGCAATAATGATTTCTCTGATATTAGGTACTATATATAGTTTGTCTTTCTATTTACCTCCATCTACTTAATTGTTATAAATTGAATTTTTAATTTGTATTCTTTTCTAAACCTTTGTTGACGAATGTAAACATTGGGTGATGTATTAACATGAATAAATTAGTATTCTTGTATTCTTGTATTCTTGTATTCTTGTATTCTGTTGTATCACAGCTAAAAAACGTTCTTCGACACTAAATTTATTTATTTTTAAATTAACGTATCTTAAGCAAACAGAAATCTGCTCCTGGCGGCTCACATCAGGAATACAATCATGTAATATAGAAATATACTTTGCTTCTTTAACTTCGTTCAAAATATTATTTCTTATATTGTCACCTATTAACTTAATGGTTTCGTTTTGAATTTTATCTCCAAGGTAAAGTGGAATATTTTTTTGAGATCTATTAATATGTGCAGACATGACTGGATTAAATTTTGCTATCATTTCTATACAGTTTAAAAAATTTGCAATATTTCTTTCAAATAATTTGTTACTAGGACCACGAAAAGCCAAGTTTTGTTCAGCAAAATATTAGATAGTATAAAATTATTATTTCAATGACACTGCGCCAATGTTTAGTTTCATTCATTTTTTAATAAATTTTGCATTTCCGACTCAACGGTCCGATTAGTTTTTAATCTTTCTAGTAAATCTGACCATACACATAAATTTTGAAAATAAGATTTACTTTTTTCGTGAATATTCAAATGTTCGCTTAAATGATGCTAATCATTGAAACCATCTTGGTTACTTAATTTAGTGTGTTTAAAAGTCAATAGATTGTTGGGGTTGGGGTCATTTAATATTTTACAGCGGAAGCAGAAAACTGCATTTTTTTCAAGAGAATATAGCACAACCAATGACGCTGAACCTTTTCACCATTTAACAAAATTCGAGTAAAATATATATCGGAAAACTTATGTCCACTTTTGTCTTTAGGATACATTGTTTAATTTTAATAATGTATTGGACCCTTTTCGACAAGTTCTTGCACCTGGATTGAAGACAATACACTCGGCCAAAGACCTGGATCGTTAGAAAGGGGCGCTTCTTCGGATAATTCGTCTTGCTTACTCGAACATGATAGTACCAACACTGACTGAAACGTATCAGGATCTAATTCTTTTGGATCTTCATCCTCATTAGCTTGCTTGGGAAAGGATATTAAAAAAAATTATAAAACAACCGCTTTAATTAAAAAAAAACCTTAACACCCTGTATATCAAAAGCGGGGCAACTGCGGACACATATTCTTATGAACTATTACTCTTAGAATATCAGGAATCGCGCCCTTAGTTACGTACCGTGCTTCTGAAAAGATTCATAAAACTAGACCACAGGTGAGTAGATGCTTTACGTCGTCAGGGAAGTCAGGAACGGATACGCCACAATACTCGTTGGGCCAAAATTTTGACAGGTGTCAATTTATAGAGCTAGAAGCTAATTTTTTAAATATACAGTCCTACGTTCGAGACATGTAGCCGTATTTGAACAATTTTAAATGATCAACATTTAACTTAGTTAAACTTGTGGAGGAAAACTTTTAGACTTCCTTTTCTCCTATACTTTCAACTCTAGTTTAAGAATGAACTATTTCTACAAATTAAAAAAAAGATTTAATCAGGATAACCGTTAGATGGCGCTATAACCTGCTACTATATCAAAGTGCGACCAGTGGGTGGTCTCAGCGATTCCAGCTCATCACCCTAGTCCCATGACGAGTCCTAACGACATATGAACATCGGCCTAACAAGTCTCGCGATGCACGATTGATTTTGCGGCGTTCCGCATTAATCGCCAATGAAGAAGGACAAAAAGAATATCGCGAAGGAAGAAGACTGAAAGATGATTAAATGATCCTCGACTAGCGACCGTTCATTCGTGATTGCGAATAGATAGCGATACAAACTAGTATGGCAACCAAATTAAAATGATAGTCGTTAATTTTGATTTCTGATATTATTGTATAGGCCGATTTTAATAGACTTCCGTGGTTAATGGGTATGAGGTGAATTTGCGCATGGATATTGTTATACATAGATGAGCATGAAGATTATGAAAATATTGGCTTAAGGCTATAAGGCCCTCCAAGTTTCTCTTCAGAAATCTCAAGGACGAGATACTCAACACATAGAATTTTAGTTTAATTAGAAGAAAGGAACCATTCAACGTATCGAAGGCCTTAATGAAATCAAGTAAAATAAGACAAGAATTTTTTTCCTCATCCTAAGCCCTTAGTAATGAGTAAGGGCAGTTGTAGTGCTGTGAGCACTACGAAAGCCGGACTGTGTGGAGGGTAACATTTGATTGTGTAACAAATATTGACCCAATTGCTTATTTACTATTTTTAACGTTTCTACGAACAACTTAAAAAACATTTTTGCTTATAAAATATAATTATTTTATAGTGACTTTATAGTACATTTCGGTGACATTTTTAATTTCAATATAAATATATTTTAAAATTGTTTTACAGTTCCTTCCTGTGACCTTAAAAAGCAGTTAAAATAGAGGACTTCGAAAAACAATTTGCCTTTAAAAGTACTTAAATTGTTATTTTAGTGATCGCTTTATAACTATTTTGTAGTATAGCAATTCTACTCTAATACAGAAGCAAAAACAAATTTCTGATAAAATTAAATTGTTCTCATGAAACTACATAGTAAGATATATTTAGGACAACTAATTTTATACCATCCCTGAGTCACCTGATGTTAGGTTAGGCTAGAGCAAGGCTGGCCAAACCCAGGCCCGCGGGCCACGAGGTGGCCCGTCAAGACATTTGAATTTGCCCGCCCGAACTTCGGTCGGCTAGCTAGCCGGCTCGCTATGGCACTGCTTCCACTTGATTGGTTGGTTAAAACGTTCTGGAATTTTTGGTCGAAAAACAAGCATTGCCAGCAGAGAGAGCTCTACTTGAAAATTCATTATGGCTGTGTGATCTTGCATTTTTAATTGATACATTACAGTACCTTAATGTCCTTAACCTTAAATTGCAAGGAAAAGATTGTTCTCTTCCAACAATGTTCAACTTGATCAATGGCTTCAAAGGGAAGTTGGAATTGTTTGCAGCAAACTTAGAGAGAAATAAAATCGACCATTTTCCCACATTTGCTAGTGTAAAAGAAGAATTAAAGATCACTGCCCCTGATATCCCAAAGTACCTATCAAAAATAAAGTGTTTAAGAGAGTCTTTTGAAAACAGATTCCAGGATTTTGAATTAGACAAGAGAAATATTCGGCTGTTTATAAACCCATTTGCCATCAGTTCTACTAACCTGCTTGAATATCCAGCAAACATTCAGCTTGAAGTGACAAATATTCAAAACCACACTGCCCTGACACAAATTTTCTACGAAAATGTAACTTCAGAGCAACTAACAGAAAATTTTTTGGAAAAACGTTTTTAGTGAAGTATTTCCAACATTGCGCGACCTTGCTATGCAAATTTTAAACAGGTTTGGCTCCACCTACCTATGTGTGTGAAAAAACATTTTCAACTTTATCATACATCAAAAATAAATATCGCACATCTCTCACTGCAAAACACATTTCTGATTTAATTGTCCTATCAACATCAGACTTAAAACCAAATATCGACAAATTAATATCAGGAAAACCTCTTCAGCTCACATTAAAAAATATAAATAATGTTTTCATTATTATGTTACTTAATTTCATTTATCAATAAAGTAAATTAAAGCATATTTTGTCTTTTTGTGTATAATGTGGTATTTGTATAATAAACTTTATGTGTACCTATATAAAACCTTTGTATAAATATGGTATTTGGCCCGGCGCCGCCGCAGTCTATGAAATTTTGCCCACCCGGAAAATCTATTGGCCAGCCTTGGGCTAGAGTAAAAAAGATTTGGTGTCAGTTTTGGTACCTAAACTAAACATAAACATTAAAAATGTCGAATATAAAACAATGGAAAATTAAGAAAAGTGGTGCTTTTTGAAGAAGATTAAAGATGTGTTATGAAAATATAATGTGTATTAAGAACATTGGTGTTGACACTAGTAATACGGTACAGATTAAATAAAACAATAAAATCCATTAACTGCCTCAATGCGTCGGATCAATCGTCAGATACCATTTATACTTCTCTTAATGCAAGTAGCAGCGGATCTGCGTATTTGTTAATATGTTTTATGTATAAAAACTAGTAAAATATTAGTGAGCAATTAGTTAAAATAAAAGAAAATTAGCGTTGTTAGCGTGTGCTTAATTCTTTTACTAAAGGACACGAGGAGTCCAAAATTATTTACTACTTATGAATAAACATCCCACTAGATGATGATAACATTGATAATAATATCTGTACTATTTGTATTTATTTCGTTGTTTATAATTCAATAAAATGATATTTCTTTGTATCTTTATATGATGAAGATAGACCACACTCCATTAATTTATATTTAGATTTAAAGCAGTGAGTAAAATAGTATACCGTTATACATACCTTCAAAAAAATAATATTTTAATTGCAAATATTGGCGTTTATATTTAAAAATTGCTTTATTTCTCCGTTTTTTTTGGACCGGGCTATCAAAACGTAAAATTTGTAAGTTTAGACAGTCCAAAAAAGGGCGTGGCACCTAAAAAAATTTTGCCTACGGCGCATTTTTTTAAGGAAGATAAATGGAACCCCCCCGTGTCACAATCCTAAATACGCCACTGATGATATATATTCAGTCAACGAACATCTCTAAATAATACGAAGAATGGAATTAAAACAAATAAAATACCCTCTTACTTTTTGTAAATAGTTGGCGACGTTAATTATATTTTTCCTTTGCCTAATACAAAATTGCTTTTTGCAGCATCTTATTTTATTGTTATTATTTCATGTTTCATTTTCATTTTATAACGTTTGCGTGAAAGTACTAAAAACCTTTTTTCTACTGACGTTTTATAATAACCCCTTTTTGATTGTCGTTTTGATTTTTAAATAACCTCCTTTCTAAGTAATCATTTACAATTAAAAACTAAACACACACTATAATTTTTTTTTTCACCAAGAATTTTTTCAGCAATTTTATTTGGTGTTGCTCCAATGTTGTTAATGCCCACTGGAAGTCTGGAACATTTGGAGTTTCTGTACGTGATAAAGAATCTTTCATGGATTATGTGTGCTGGACGTAATTGGATGTACTTTCGGACAATATTCCAGAAGTTGATGCCGTCAATAGAGCCTTCGCTAATTACGCTCCGAAATTTCGATATTATTCATCTTTAAATATGTGAGTTCTTCTCTGCAACATGCTCCAGGGATTCCCACAATAAGAATGACTTTGCCCAATAAATAGTTCTTATCTTCTGCTTCTTTGACAAATCTTTCTATTTGTTCCTTGGAAAAAACTTTCGACTTTTTGGGCCTATACCCCTTGATTTCCTTTTCAAAAATGCGATTAGGTTTGTAAATGTCTTTATTTCTGACCGGTATATTATTAGCTTATAACGTCTTAGTTACGCGGGAATTATAAGGGTCATAACTCCCTTGGAATATTAAGAAAAATTTGACATAAAATCAAACGATTGACATCTAATGTCAATTTGATTGTCATCTATTGAAACATTTATTCCACTTTAAAAATGAACAAAATGTTACTAAAATCGGTCAGAAATAAAATTATCTATGTATCACTGGAATTATAAGGGTCTCAATTACCTAGATACATAAATAACTATTATATCAACATTTTTATTTAAATAAACCATCGTTCGAAGCATTAAGAAAGTACTCCACAAAGTTGGTGGCTTATAGGCATCGGATAATCGTGGAAAATATGCCAAAACGACTTTTTCTGATAAGTTTTTTACCTTTTTTCTTCACACCAGTTTTTGAATTTTTCGTATGTGCCCTCATACAAACTCCTTGATTTTTGGGGACAAGGTTCACCATTGCCTCATTTGCGGCATTTTCAATGTCTGAGTCTTCTAAATCACTCATTTTTTACTTAACATTTGCCGCAGTTCTTGACAAAAAAATTCTTTCGAATTATTTTTTGACAAGTGTCAATTTTTTTGACATGAAAGGTGTAAATGAAACACAGGTAATAAAATGTTTGGTGAAATAAATTAAGCTTTTTATTATAAAACGCCCGCAGAAAAGATATTGTATACCATTCGTTACGAAACAATGTCTTTTAGTCACTCTGACATAATTTTCACGTCGCGTGCCTAAAAGACTCTTATTTCGTAACTTGTTGTATAAATAGCTATTATAAAACAGTTTCAAAAATTCAATATGCAAGTATATAAATATATTTTATAGTGTAATATGGAAAGCTTTGATAAAACTGTTTTATTATGCTGGCATTAAAATTTTTTAGGAGTTTCAGAAATTATAATAAAATTGTTATGTAGTGTTAACAAAAGCTTTACAAAATAATAATAGTTACTGAAGTATTTTATAAAATGGTGCCAATTTTGCATTTAAAGCTGTTGTAGAAACGCATTAAATACATTCCTGAGAGTACAGTTGTTTTAAAAAATTTTTGTCGAAAACGTTTTGGGGACCACAATAAAATATCAAATTGCTGGTTGTAGTACCCAAGAAAATTAATTTAATTCCAATGTCATTCATACCTCCCGCATGAGCTTTTATATGCGAAATTATTTTCTCAACCATATACTCTGCCAAAAAGTAACATAAAGTTAGGTAACTCTTTGACTCTGCCACCTCTAAAAATGAAAATAATGTATTTTGTAAGAATGCAAAAGTTTTGTTGTCGTATAAATCGCTTATAAGACTACTTTGATTGGTATTTGGGGAGGTGTACTATCCAAAAAGAATTTGTTCAAAGAATTCGCTGTACAACTAGTAGTTTGAGAGGTAACATTTAGGCACTTAAGCGTTTGCAAGAAACCTATTTATATGAGGCGAATTTGCTCATGGAATTTTTAAAGTATAGATGAAGATTCAAAAAATAATATCTTAAAAAGTAGGTCTTATAAGCAAAACCACTTCCTTTGTTACAATTATGTGCCTCCACTACTCCACTCCATTGCTTAATAAATCATCTGATGCTTCCGGGTATGAGAGATGACTTGCTTTCCTGTAATTAATAATCTACAATCAATTTGCTTTATGGTCAATTGCAAAATCTAATATCAACCTAAAAGAAAAAAATTAGCCACAGCCCAAGGATTGTTTACAAGCTTCAAGGAAACCTTCCCCTGTAATTCTAAATCGTTTTCGCGATATGAGCACATTAAAACTTTCCGGTAATTAATATGTAACGTTAAAGAATATAGACGATGGAATTTTTTCGTGATCTAGAAGACTAAACGTCACAATATTAATGTCGTAATAAGACATGGTACGCACTCTTTTTTAATCAGTTTTAGTAACAAAATTTAATTTGGTATAATACCAAGTTACTAAATAAGATACAAATTATAATCAGTGATTTTTATAGTATTTTTAGCGCTGATTACTGGGAACAATAGTGAAAAAATTCCATCACGTACAGTTTTCTTACAAACAGCATGCATGTCCAGTTTTCGCTAATTTGCGTATTTTTTTTTAAATTATGTTAGCCTTATAAGTTCATGGAAGATTCCAAATATCCCCAAATAAATTTTATATTTGATAACAAATGCTTTCAAAAATTAATGTGAGAAAGTAATACAGCTTTTGCAATGAAGCAGTAATTTTTACACTGGAGAGCTTACATTACTAGCTAAAACTAGAGTAATCCAGTCAAAGCTGCAACACTTTTTGCCTATTGCTCACTCTCTTCTTCCACTGTGGATCTTTCGTGTTAGAGTCTGTCAGTTGCCATTGCCCCCCTCTCTCTTCCTACCGCTGCTAAATGTACTTTTGTTATGTTAGCTTGTCGCTTCCCTCTGTGCTGATCACATGTTGTTTGTGGTTTTATGAAGTGCTGTTGTTTTTTAAACAACTTTGTGGTTGATTCATGAATAATAGCTTCCAGAAGATGTCCTAATTCACCAGATTGTTTCTGCAATATTTGTGGTAACTATACAGTTAAAAAGCAACAAAGGTACATTTCCGATTTTGTGAGAAAAGTGTACCTACTTCGCATATTTTGGCGTTAAGTTAGGTGATCAAGATAAGCCTTGTTTTATCGTCTGTGTCGAAAAACTAAGACAGTGGTTTCAGGATAAAAAAACAGTCTTTTCGTTTTGGAATACCAATGGGGTGAGGAGAGCCTAAAAATCATGGCGACCACTGCTATTTTTGTTCTTGCAACGTGCAAGGTTTCCATTTAAAAAACAAAAAAGAGATTTCTTATCGTGATATTCCATCTACCATTCGCCCTATTTCTCATGGACCTGAAGTACCAATACCTCTTCTCCTCTAAATACTCTGGATGATATTTTAGATGACCCTTAACCCAGACTTCCACCGTTTGATAGTGATGGTGACGGTGATTGCTACAACCCTGACACAAGCGAACCGACCTTTTTCACTCAATCTGAACTAAATGATTTAGTTAGAGGGTTTCCAAAGGACTCAGCAGAACTTTTAAGATCTAGATTAAAAGAAAAAAATATTGTTTGCTTCGGGTACTTCCTTTTATTGGTATCGAAGTAGAGAAAAATAATTTGTGCTCTTTTTCTGTCAAGAAGGTGACCTTGTTTATTGTAGTGATGTTCCTGGAGTTATGGCAAATTTTAGAATAGAGTATAAGCGAGAATAATGGCGACTTTTTATTGATTCGTCTGAAAGAAGCCTAAAAGCAGTTCTTCTACACAGCGGCAATAAGTATGCTTCGGTGCCCGTTGAACGTTCAATCCATTTGAAAGAATGCTATGAAAATCTTGAGCTGATCTTGAACACAATTTGTTACTTAGATCACAAATGGATGATATGTGGCGATTTAAAAGTGACTTCCATGTTGCTTGAGCAACAAAGTGGCTACACAAAGTTTCCTTGTTTTTTTTTCTGCGAATGGGATAGTCGTGACAGAAAGCAACACTATGTCACTGAGAAGAACCTTGCGGGCCGGAGTTAAAAATGTTGCGAGGGAGAGTCTTGTAGATCCTGAAAAGGTATCACCTCTACCACTTCACATTAAATTGAGGTTAATAAAACAATTTGTAAAGGCATTACCAAAAGAAGGAGAATGTTTTACATATCTTCGTCAGCAGCTTCCTGGATTATCCGAGGCAGAACTAAAAGAAGGAGTGTTCACTGGACCTGACATCAAAAAACTCATGAGGAATGAGCAACAAATGAATGCAAGGGTAAAAGCAGCATGGGTATCTTTCAAACTAGTTGCAATCAATTTTCTGGGAAGCAAAAGGTACCCAAACTACCAAGCAATCGTCGCTGACATGCTGGATAACGTCAAAAAGCTGGGCTGTAACAAATCTTGGTGATGTCAGTGAAGAGCAGGGCGAAATATTCCATTTAGACATCAAGGAAATGGAAAGAAGGTACCAAGGAAGATGGAATGTCAACATGATAGCGGATTACTGCTGGATATTAAAAGGGACGATTCTGAACGTGGCCACAGCAAGAAGAGCACTAAAAGAAGCAGTGACGGGAATTTAATATGGACTTTTGACTATAATGAGAATTTAACGTTTTTTAATATTCTGTTGTGCAAATGTAAACTTTGACATCTCTTACCAGTTTAATAAAAGCTAGAACCTTAAGAACAACTGTAAAAATTGCGTTAAATTTCGTTTTTTACCCAAAGTAGGTATTTTTTGTTAAGTGATAAGAATATATAATGACGAAAATGATAAGATAATCTAACGTAATAATAAATAATTTATTTTTGAAATCAGCACTGGAAATTACATACAAATCGACTCAATCAAAATACAAACAATTTTCAAAAATTTTTATTTTGCAGCCCTGTGTTATTATTTCAGACGTTTAACAATCACATTAAAAACTTTAATTAGTTAAACGCTAACATTAAGTTGAATCGAATTTAATATCATACTTTACATATACTACATACTGCTTATTTGAAGATCTTTAAGTGGCTGTGCCTGTGATATACGCGGCGGTCATGGTCATAGAAAAAAATTCCTAAAATTCCCCTTAACGCAGATACAGAGACCCAATAGGTCACCCAGCGACTTACCTTTTCGGCTCTACCTTTTGAACTGATATGTATAATTTATTGAAAATTTAATATTTTATGTAGGTGATAAAGATAGATATTTTATATCGTCAGGAAAGTCAGGAAAATACTAGTTCAGGTTAGCTCATGCAACAGACAAAGCACCAACAAAGGCTCATGGTCAGCATGTGAGCGGGGATTATTGGGAGTCATCTCATTGGACCGTTCTTTATTGAAGGTAGATTAATTGGTAAAGTGTGTTCACAAATATAAGAAACCGACCTAAATGACTACTATTATTAGGGTATTCAAAATATAATAAACAACAACAAACCAGTTCTGTGAAATGATATGGGCGTAATAGATTTTAAGTACCGTACTCAGGTAAAAAAAAATGCAGATAAACCAGGGTTCTTTTTGATTTTAGTCTGTCAACGTACACTGTTGAGTTTAGATTGTTTTTGAAAATGTTTCGTCCTTGCTGTTCTAGTGAGATTTGTGAAAGCAATGAAACTGAAGTAAATAACAGAGTTCATTTATCAACATATACCAAACAGATTATAAAGAATGTGTTTTTGACATTAATGTCGCGCAAAAATTTGTGCACTAAAGAAGTAATATTGGAAAATTAAGAACGTTGAACCAAGGGGACGAGGAACTTATACGGCGAAAAATTTATAAAATGTATGAAGAGCAAAGTGTATCAACGTTGGACAATTTAATGAAAAAGCTGGCAACAGATGAAACAGAAATTGAATGCTCAAGAGCGACATTGTGGAAGCGCCTTCAACACATGGGCTTTAAATTCGAAAGGATTAATAAAACTAAAACGCGGGCTTTGATGGAGTCCAAGCGTCTTCAAGAATGGCGAATATCTGACAAAAGTAAATGAATACAGAACTGAAGGTAGGCCGATCATTTATTTAGATGAAATGTGGTTTGACACCCACGACACCCCGTCAAGTGGTTGGGTCGATTCTAGCAGCAAATGTGTGGCACGTGCCCCGTCAAACCGTGGAAAAAGAATAACAATCTTACATGCTGGTTCTAAAGATGGGTGGGTGCCGAATGGTCTATCTCTCTCGGCAAGAAATATTAGTGAAGCATGTGTTGACTATCATGAAGACACAACAGCGGAGTTATTTGAAAATTCGTTTGAAACTAAATTATTGCAGAACATTCCATTAAATAGTGTCATTGTCATGGATAACGCTAGTTATCATAGTAGACAATTAAACAAAGCTCCTTCTTTAAAAGACACTAATGCCAAAATTCAAGAATATATGTTTGATAATGATGTATATTTTCATGAAAACTATAGAAAGAAAAACTTATTAGAAGTGCTTAGAAGTATATCTATTCAAAAGGAATATTACTGCGATGAACTTGCGAAAAGCATGGGGCACATAGTATTGCGGCTATCGCCTTACCACTGTATATTTAACCCCATTGAACAAATATGGCACCGACTTAAGGCTGGAATTCGTCGCAATAATATTCCACCCACACTTAATTCTAGTGTATTAACTCTAATTCATGATGAAAAATTTTCATCATGCAACAAGTTGATAACAGCATGGCCACGCTTAAGTGTATAAAGTTTTAACCTCCGTAATTTTAAACTAAATGTTGTGGCGTACATGTGACAACTTGTGTTAATAAATGACGACGATCTTTCATATCAAGATGTTCTTAATCTGATGAAGGCCCACGCTACGGCCGAAACGTTATGTTAATTACAATTAAAGAACTTTCAAGACTTACATGGTTGCATTTTAATTCTTGATTAGAGTTATCAAGGGACCTAATACCCAAGAAAAAAGAAAACATTTTTAAAATTTTTTAAATCTCGATGTGACGTACACCTGATTACAATTGAATTGATTTGTGATTAAAATTTTAATAACTTTTTAATGCATGTAAATTAGCATACCCGTACGAAAACTCTTTATTCTAAATAGTGTGAAGGTCTCAATCACTGTTTCTAATTGGCCTGACCACGCCCGAGATATTTACAATACCCTGATAACGCTGCGGCTAAGAGATGTTGTACTAAAATAAATTTATCTATTATCTAAATCCAAGGTCTTATTTTTTACAAAATTTGAATGTTTAAGGTTGTTTAGATGGATCGATTTTCGTTTATATCCTCTCTAATTTTTTTTATACGTCGGTCACGTATTTTTCTGGTTTATTAGTTTTGGTTTTGCGATTTGCGTTTTTTCAGTCAAAGTTAATATTTTAATATGGTCATAGTAAACAGAGAAGTCGAAATGGTTATGAGTATTTTATGCTTTGTCATTATTTTGATTAGGAGGATGGATCTTAAGGAAATTGCGGAAATTCGAAGGTCATTTAAATATCTGATTCCAGTCTCCGTCTCAATCAATGTAACATATTTCACCTTTAAGGCATCATCAGATCTAAGATGATGTGAATTCACAAAAACAACCGATAAGTGGGACGACCTTATTTGTTAACATACCTCATGCACCAAGAAAACATAAAAATTTATAAATTACGGCTGTGAAGAAACATTCCTAATACCAACAACACTAATTCTTACATATTTTTAGGTCTGATAATGCCTTAAAGGCGAAACATGTTACCTTAATATTCTAATACATTAATTTAGACCGAAACTTTTTGTTTCTCTATTATTTGAATATTAAACGCATTTGCTTAGACACTAATATTTTGCACTTATTTAACATGTTTGCCCCCTTTAATTAAAACGATGATGACATAAGTTGTGATAGTTTATTTAATTGTTTTAAATAGATACCCCTCTTTTGCAATATTCTATATAAGATTCTAATCTTATTTCATGAAGTATGTCATATACTTAAATTCAGCCGTTTGCGAAATAACAGCGTTTAAACTTAAAACAACACCACATTATATATTAGCGAAAAGAAAAGAAAATTTAAAAGAAACTAAACGCCACTTTACCAAATGTTGGAAATACCTCCTACAACAGGCTGGCAGTACCCAAGTTGATCTTCAAATCTTGCAGAACGTTGTTAATGACGTAAGGTTCTATCAATCTTATTTCGCCTCTTATTCTATTCTTTATATCTTCAAATTTGTTTGGTCGGTTAACATATACCTTAGACTTAAGATAACCGCACAAAAAAAATCTAAAGAGGTTAGATCTGGAGATCTGACCGGCCATTTAATTGGACCTCGTCGCCCAATCCATCATTCGGAAAAAACTGTATTAAGGTACTCAAGCCCACGGGGGTGTAATGGGCCGGAGCTTCGTCTTGCTGATACTATGCATCAGGATCATTTGGATTAGGGTATATTGTGGCCAAGGCACGGCGCTAGATAATTTTCTAAAAATTCTAAATATGTTTCACCTGTCAAATTTCCGTCAATAAAAAAGGGTCCCAAAACTCTATTTTGAACAATGCCGGCCCAAACATTAACTTTTTGAGGATATTGGATGTGATATTCCATAATCCAGCGTGGATTCTCTGTAGCCCAATACCGACAGTTTTGTTTGTTTACACTGCCATTCAATCAAAACCTTGCCTTATCCGAAAATATAATTGGTTTTGTTGTGTATCTTCTAATACTGCAGGTCGACCTTTCGTATAATTGTCCCCAACGTGACCTAAACCTCTATATCTTTTTTCTATTTTACTGACAGTAGATCGAGATATCGGCTCTCTGCGAAGATACAACGAGATCGCAAACCATTTGTATGCGCATTCTATCTCTATAACCAGTCATTATTAATATTTCTATTCGCTCTTTTTTACTTAAGCGTACCATTTTTTAAAATTGCAAAATTATCAAAATAACTTTTGCCAGACATTTTGACTTGAGGCAAAACTACTCAAATCAGGGAACAACCGTCAGTGCCCTGTCAGTGTAACAACCTAACAACCAAAGGCTTAATTTACAACAGTGTTCATGATTTAAGTAATAATAAAAAAATCATCTGTTAAAATCCGAATATCGATTTTCTTGCAAACTGCTGAATTTAGGTATATGAATTTGAAAGAGAATAACGTTTTTACATTTAAAAAAAAGGGTAGGTGGTTATAAAAAAATTGAATAAAACCTGTGCTAACCACAACCGTGTTAACTACTGCAGCGTGATTGTTAAAGTAAGGTTATTTTAAAGACAATAATGACATTAAATACGTACAACTAAATAATAATATTAAAAACCAAAAGGGAAGATTTAAGGAACTCGATATTAGGTTTATAAAATCCGTACAGACTCAATTGATCTTTAGGTTTCGTCACTGGACGTTTAAAGTACTTGAGGACCGACAGAACACAGAGATCTGTCAACGAATGACCAAATTACACGGTTTATTAGAAAAGGGGTTATAAATGTCTATCGGAGGGAGATTAAAAGCTGCACTAAAGAGTACACTTGAAGGGATGGTGACGACGCTGACACTAGATGGAACAATAAATGTAGGAAACTTAAATTTTAAGAAAATTTTTCCAAAATTATTGAAACATAATTAAAACGTTTTCAAACTTCGAACAGTGGCTGGATACAATGGAAATATCGCGAGGAGTTAGAAAGTATTGAGTACAGATAGGAAGAGATAAGTATTGTATAATAGAGACTGAATTATAGGTATAATTTACCCAGACTCAAGTATGGAAAAATGTGTGCTGCTATGGAAATCATCCATACACCACAATCTATATTTGGATTGTTAATCATTTATTTATTTCCATTATTTGAAGAAGGTCTAGTTTATTGATATTGTTGCAAAAATGTAAGAATATAGTGTTTGTATCAGGGTTTAAATTATGTTTATTTGTGGATACATATCTAGAAAAATTGGACTTGATTTTAGAAGATGACGAGTTAAGGTAAGAAGCTCTTACTACCTGTTTACAATGTTCATTGATGCGGATTTTGAATTTTCTCCCTGTTTGTCCAACATAGGAGGTAGAACAACCCTCGGCCGAACAACTCACCCCATATACCCGAAACAAACAAACAAAAGTAATTAATTTAAACAAAATATTTGTTTAGGTTAGTTCCATTTTTTTTAATAGTTTTCTTTTTAGTGTATGAGTCTGGGTGCATATAGTCGTATGCGACTAGCAAAGGAGTCCAACAACTGGCGTTAGCTAACCACAGACTAGTTTAGTCTGATTCCATTAATAGTTGTCTTTCATAAATATTGTTCTCCTGCAAAAAATGTTGGTTTTATCTTTCCTTAGTCGCTGATTTACTGCAACCAACATTATTTTTTTTAACGAATTAAGCGTTTGTTACTTACGTCAAAAATACTTGATTCTTTCAGTTACGTATGTTTTGTCTTTAATTTAAACCGAAAAGAGAAAACAGAAAAGTTTCTAGTTTTATTTCTCTTTAATTAAGTTACGGTTGCAGTTGTAGAAAAAATACAGAGTGGCAAAAAAGTCGCGCATAGTGCCTGTAACTTTTAAGTTACCTCGTATACGAAAAAGCAACCTTTATGAAAGTTGTTCAGTAAATTATTCCCCACATTTCTACCTACATGAATTTTTTCTGTCATTTCTGGTTTGGTTTCCATAGAAACTAGCTTACATTTTTTAAATGGAACACCCTGCATATGATTGCATATTTGAATTCCACTGGGAAAACTCTGAATTTTTGTTATTTTCACCTATCTGCAAGCGTTCCCGAGACAATGACAACTCGAAAATGAAAAACTTCCTAATTATAATTATTCCTACCTAATACCCACCAGTTGAGTCAAGGTGTTTTCATGACAGCGACCTAAGAGGTGTCAATTTTGAGTTCCTGTTCAATTTTCTGTTGTCTGACTTCTAATTTGTTTACACTATGGTTCATCTGAATGAGAAACAACGAGTTGAAATTTTAATAATGATCAGTTACGGAAATATAAAGAGATCGCAAGATCAGGTTTGTCAACATTTCAATGAATTATATCCAAATAGGCCTCCAATAAATTAGTCAACGGTGTGTCGAGCGGTAAACAAATTTCGAGAAACAGGCAGTGTTAGGGAAGCCGCTTATCAGGTCGACCTAAAGCAGCAACCGAGGGAGACAAGGCTTTGGATATCATGCTCTCAATACATGAGAATCCAACACAATCATCCAGGCCAAGGGCAATGGATTTTAATGTGTCTCATCAGTCAGTGAAAACTTTTACTACTTTCCATTTAAATGGCATTGTTAATAGACACAGTTATCGTTATTGGTCTGCTGAAAATACTCACTGGTTCCAGGAAGGTCATACTCAGAGGCCCGAAGAAGTTAATGTTTGGGCGGGCATAGTTGGTAGATATATTGTGGGATTTTTTTTCATAGATGGTAATTTGAATGGCGCAAAATATCTGAATATCCTCAGGAATCACATAATTCCTTCTTGCAGAATGGTTTTACCAGTTCCGGCAAGATAGAGCACCTGCGCATTATGCGGCAAATGTTAGACAATACATAAGCGAACAATTTCCAGGACGTTGGACAGCGCGATCCCCGGACTTAACCCGTCTCGACTTCTTTTTGTGGGGGACGCTTAAAGAACAAAGTCTACGTTAACAGTCCAAATGACTTAGAATCTTTAAAAGTCAGAATTAGTTCTGAAATTCGGGCCATTCCAGAGGACTTCCTTTTAAACGTTGTAGACAGGTTCAGGGATCGACTGGCGCTCTGCTTAGCCGAAAATGGTGGTCATTTTGAACACCTGATCCACTCAAAAGGTTTCACTTGTTTATTATTCCGATGTTATGTTGTTTTTAGGCTATTTATTTTGCTATTATAAAGTTTGTTACAATTTTAAATAAATGAAAATTTGTAAATTCAGAGTTTTCCCAGTAGAATCCAAATATGCAATCTGTGCAGGGTGTCCTATTTAAAAAAAAGTAAGTTAGTCTCTATGGCAACCAAACCAAAAATGACAGAAAAAATTCATGCAGGTAGAAATGTGGGGAATAATTTACTGAACAACTTTTATGAAAGTTACTTTTTCGTATACGAGGTAATTCAAAAGTTATAGGCATTATGCGCGACTTTTTTGCCACTCTGTATAGTAAACACGTCTACAACACAACTATTACATCACATTATACTCTTATAAAATAATTACACTATAATGCAATAACGCATATTGCATATTGAATCCCTTTTATTGGGTTGATAATTCAACCGTCAGAACTAGCTTTCTTATGCATGATTTTTACGACTTACTTTTGCAATCCGCCGATTGGTTAATTTGGTGACTTGGAAATTTCAGATTTTGCGTTTAATTTGCCACGGTTTTCATTGTGACGACAGGATGATATTTCAGACATAATTGCGCCAAAATTGTCCGAGTGTCAGTCTCGGTTGCGTCTTGCCTCATCGGGATTCTTGAATCAATCACAAGACAATAGGGTCAAAATTTTAAATTGCCGTTGACGTGTATGGGTATAATAATTGGTGAAAGACGAAAATGTCTTTGTTTCGGTTGTAACTGGGTAAAGTGCTTGTTGTAAGATATTATCTTGAATTTGGTTGCAGATTCTCATTGCGTTTAAATAATTTCGTTTCCGTATCAGATCATGAGAAACTGTGACATTTTACCCCTTTCTCAATTTTGACGGGTGAGGCCAAGTTTGGCATTTTATATATAAGATGATGTATTTTTGTTGCTAAAATTTGAATTTACGTGAAAATGTACTTATGCTTAATGCAAAACAAAAGCCGATGCACGTAATCAATCATCTGCTAATTGTAAGTCCGTGAGAAAACACGAGAAAATTAAATTTGGGCAAAAAGTATTAAAACTTTATGCGATATTGAATTTACTACAAACTTGATACGAACCCACTTAGAGCAAATATTTTGTTTATTGAAGCTTGTAAATATAATTTGAATTTTATTGCCCGATAGTTGGCAACAATTGTAAACGGTGCCGTAGCGCCAGCTCGTTCGCTGGCTTTGTTTGACGTTTTATGCAAAACTAACCTTAATTGTTCGTGGTTTAGTGTTGATGTGGGTCTATTCTTTAACAAAAACTTCAGATCTTTTTATAAATACCAGTAAAAAACTGTTCTATTAAGAGAAACAAAAGTGCACATACATATCTCTGTCGATTAGATTGTTTACTATTTGTGAAAAATGCCGAAGCATTTAGATAGTCGGTGCAAAGAGCTAATAGCTTAAGGCTATTTTCAGGAAGAAGTTAACAACAATGGCCCATTGTTACCCTGGACAGCAGTACAGGGAAGTAAATTTAAAGAGTATCTTAAGGTCTAGATGTTTTATTTCTACTTTACTCATTTTTAGCGTGTAGCAGCTGCCATAAATTTGAATATCTCCACTGTAAGCGCAATTTCAACAACAGTTAAGGGAAATGAATTATTAGAATCACCTTAAAACAAACGTTCTAATTCAAAGAGAGTTGTAAATGTGTGAAGATTGGATATAAGTTCTATCCGTGACACTTTTTTAATCACTTATTTCAGAAACCCCATAAGTCCGTTTACCAAAATGTTCAGGAATTAAAAAAAACCTTATTGTTAAAAATCTTTTTAAAAAGCTATTTGTTTTTTGTGATAAAATGAAAGAGGGCATGCTGTTTAATCACTTGACTTATAAGGATATTATATTTTTACTTCATGTATATATTTTTTTTATTTTTTCTTTGGTAGATTTTTGGGATTTCTGAAATATACATATTTTTTGAGGATTTAAAAATAGTAAATTGTGTTTGGTATTGTTATTTATTTAGAATATTAGAATAAAGAATATTTAAACGAAAGATGTCATTCATCTGGTTGTATTGTATCATTTAAATCACGTTCGCATGTAGGTAAATTAAAAATTTCACTGTAAAAGTTCTTGATTTCTTCATTATCTGGTAGATAATTCTCAAGTTTTCTCAAATCTTGCATTTTCTTAATATTAATGGGAATATGTCCTTCGGAGCATGCCTTTCTTGTAGGGAGACTAATAACATCGTCGTTGCTATTCCGTGGCCGAAAAGAATGTTCCTGCAAGCCATCTATGTACCCCTTCGTAAGAGCAATCCTATCGTCTTCACTTAAATGAATAAAATGTCGAAAGTTGGATATTTTAAAGTAATCTTTTGATCTCTTTGTATATTTCTGCCCAAAGATTTAGTAGAAAGCATAGTTTTTTTAAAATAGGTTGGCCACCACTTCTTGAAGTTCAAAATGTCATCAGAATTCGGCAAAACTACAGTAAATCGGTTTAAACTCTTGTCAGATGATAAGCTCTACATACTCTTTTAAAGTGTAAATCCTGTCTGATTTTTTAATTTTTCTCTTGAGAATGAAAAAATCCCGATCACACGGTAAAAATGAATGTCCCCGTGTGGGATAATATTGTTCAATCTTTTGGAATCTATTCGTTAAAACTAATGCAGAAAAAAGTCTTACTATGGTAGGATTTCTGTTTTGAGCAGCATATGCATCAGAAAAGAAGTGAAAATGTGCAACATTGTGAAATTCTGGATGGCTGTCAAGATAGTGTAATGAAAATGATACAACTTCATTAGGCCCTTTAGTTCCTATTCCCTCGTGATACACATAGAATGTTACCTTATCATCTTTTAGATTATGGACACATAGGACATTAACGGTTAGTTGCCTTAAAGTTTTCTGGACAGGAATCACCGGTAGTTGCAGGTTTTGCATGTAATCAATGCAAATACCACCTACTGTATCATCTACTTTACCAAGTTGGGAAATAGATTTAAGTTTGTTGTAAAATTTTTTTGCCCTTTTCTTATGGACAGTTTGCTCTGCCAGTGCTACTCTTTTTGCCGTTTCATTCAAGACTTAGCTTTTTATTTTAGTAGGTATCTAATTTTTCACACGTGGAGCAGGTGTCGACTTGAGGGCGACCAAAGGATAATGAAAATTGTTCTTTTAAAATCTTCTTGTAATATAAATATTTAACATCCAGTTCCGGATGTAGCTCTTTAAACAACTTATGCATTATGAAAATACTCAATTTTTCATTTAGATATCTGTACTCCCTACTGGTTGTATGATTGAATCTATAACAAGTCCTTGCTTTGCGTTTCCTGATCGACCCTTACCTCGTTTATCTATTGGAACTACTCCCTCTCTTCTTAAGGTAGTTAATCGGCGCAACCGATCATTTTCTACAGATTTCATGTGTTCCGCTTGGTCCCAGAATATTACATTTAAAAGACGGTAGTCTATCTGGTTTGCAGGATATATCAGCAGGTCTTTGGTTCCACTCCAGCATTCATAGGCAGTCCCTTTAACTCTAGACTTTTTAATAACTTCTCTTTTATATTCACTGATATTGCGCAATACACGCTTTCTCTTGGGTGTAGCAGATTCATCTTTAATCTCCATAACTTAAATTATTTACAATTTAATTGTTATAACGTTAAACAACGTCTAAAGATGACTAACAATGTACATAACCCAACTAACTGTCATGTTGAAAATGAATGTGTTCCAATATAAATTTCAGTAACACCAAAATTCCTGGAGTTTTGGCATTTTTGCAATATATGAAAATTTTATCCGTTATTAAATGTGAGTAAATATGAGGAATCTTGGGGTTTCTCTTTACCATTAAGAGCGTATACCTTTATACTACCAAAAAACAAAGAAAACTGTATTTTCGCAAAATTGTGACTTTTAGGGTTTCTGAAATATGTGATTCAATGGAATGTACGAAACAAGTAAGTTGTATTATTTAAAAATTATAATATCTTACATCGGTTTTTCATAAGCTGTAACTTTTAAGTTAGAAATTAAAAGACAGAGAACTGTTTGATGGTTGTCTTAACTCTTTAAGAAGCCTCTTTAGGAAAGTAGGCTTTGGATGGTAAAAAGATGAACTGAGGCCAGGGCTTATGGAACTTTCCCATGTAGCCTTCAAACGACTGGTATTTTTGGAAGAATATATTAAAATAAAAGAAGCATTCTTGTACCAATTTGTTTTCTTGGATGAAACATGGATTTTTCAGAATGGTACCATTGGTCGATCTTGGCAAAATGAAAATAGAAAAAGTGTTAGATCTACTAAAGTTGATGGTAAAAGGTATTATGCAGTAAACAACTATATAAGCTATGGGAAATTTTTGTATATTTATCTTGTTTTAATGAAGATAAACTGTGTAATTCCCTCACTCGGATATTTTGGTTACAAGCTGGCAACACTGTCGATAACTGACGTCACTCGAAGGGTACGGCGTGCATCGGTTTTTGTTTTGCATTAAGTATATGTTATTTATTTATTTATTTATTTATTGTTAACTAGTATCAACAGCTAAGCCAATTACAGATACTTCTTAAATCTACCCTGAAAAAAAACAAAAGGTACAGGGGAACCAACAAGATACACAGTTCTACAAAAATACTAAAATAGACACAAAAAACAGACAACAGAGAAATAAAGTAAAAGGTATCAAGTACATACTTAAGTCAATTATCAGATAAAATTTTCACATATTGAGAAGTTAACATCAATTGCCCAATCCCAACTTAGCCTCAACTATCCTCTTAAATTTCAATCAACGATCAAGAGACAACGTGATTTACAACTCTACTTATTTATTTATTATAGTTCTAAGTGAATAAAAACATAATAGAGCGTCTCCAGGGTTGCACAATACGTCCCGAATTCAAAGTAACGTGCAAGATAGAAACTAACGATATTTGGAGAGTTGTCCATTGATTTGGAAGTCATCGTTTTGATCTGTCAATTTTAATTTATTTTTAAACGTTTTTGTGCCTTGAAATTCAATTTAATCTTAACAATGGTTCTTTTCCGGGCTATTTTTATCTTACTTTCGTGTTGGCGGTTAGTATTTATACAGGGTGTCCTTGAAATGACTGTACAACACTTAACTACAAATTCCTTAACCAAAAATAAGGCGATCTAGGCAAACTTACTTATATGCAAAGTTCTCAAATTTATATACTTTTTTGCGGAATAATTTCTAAACGCTTTTATAGATTTTTAGTAATTTCGGGACTAAGAATTACTACTATTTTTGGCGTATCTTGACGCAAACGCGATCTTTTTTTAATGCCTGGAAATTTCAAAATGGCGCGTGATTAGTAAATAAAAGTTTGTGTTCTTGTTACCCCCTCTATAAATGACATCAATCGTTTGTCTGACACTAGCCGACTACATTTTGAAACTTTCTTTTCTCTTGTAAAATTTTTAAACAAACAGTTTCTCTTCCAAAAAAATATTTACGATACCTTGTAATTCATCATTATTGTTTATTCGGAACGAAAAAACATGAAAAAAGTCTTAAATCTAATAACTACCAACTAGTTAATTCTTGTAACAAATGCTCGAAACGTTGACCGTGTTCTTGAATACATAAATTAATTATATTCAAAAAATTTAACTGCATTTTGGGCATCGTGTTGGGCTTGTTTCTAAAATAATCTTCAGCATTGAGAATTCTTTGCAATAACGCTTCCGTAGCGATGGGGAAAGCATATACTTTTGATTTAATAGCGCCCCCACAGGAAAATGTTTGTAGGTGTTAAATCGGGATATCTTGCTGGCCAATTAACGGGTGCATCGTTGCCTCTTCCGATCCATCAGTTAGGATATGTTTCATTTAAAAACCATCGAACATTGATACTAAAGTAGGGTGGCGCCCCGTCGTGCATAAACTACATTTCGGTACGAAGTTGTAATGAATGATCATCCAATAAATCGGGTAAAGTGTTTTGCAAGAAGGGTAGATAGGTAGTTATCCCCATTTAACCGATTTGGCATTACAACTGGCCCAATAATAAAATTGTCAATCATACCTGCCCAAACATTGATTCTACTGAACTAAATTCATGCTGGAAATGTTTCTCCCTGATGGCATTAGGATTTTCATCGCTATACACGTGTTCGTTATCTCCATTTCTAATTCCCGATCTCATGAACGCAGCTTCGTCCGTAAATAAAATTTTTTTATGAAAGGTTGTATTTGGTATTCTCATTGTTTTGATGAAACGGCAAAACGTCAACCGACTTTCAGGATCCACTGGCAAAAGATATTGCACCTGTTGCACTTGATACGGATGGAGTAACTGCTCTCGTAGAATGTTATTAATAGTATTTTTGGAAACCGCCAATTGGAACCCCAGGCGTCTACAGTTTAATTTGGGATCATCTTCATTGTACGTTAGCCTCCTCGATTAACATTATTTCCATTAAAACTATCCGTTTCTAAAAAAAAATCTACTCAAGCAGATGACCGAAACATCAAAACTTTTCAACAAAAAATAAACCATGAGCAGATGTACAGTGAATCGGTATATCGGTAGCGAAACTAAATCGTTGATTCGGTCACACATTTCTCATAAACTCTGATCTTTATGACATTTATTGGCACCGTGTTTTAATTATAAATTTAACGACATAGTAGCGTAATACATTGCCAATCGATACCAATTATTTAATTCATAGCTATTTCAATGTACCAGACAGGGGAAAGAGATAGTATTGACTGATAAGACGCTTAAATTTGAAAGGAACATATTTGGGATGCCTAGCTTATATATGCGTAAAGGTATATTGAGTTATAGAACGATTGTGTGCAGATTAACTAGTATATGCATGTTGCAAGTGTTAAAAATTAATCATAGACTGCAGGTAAGATTGCTTATAAAATCTAAAATTATTAAATATTACACTGTAACTAAGAATATTTTGCTTTATTCAGGGTGTCCCGAAATTAAAGTGTCATATTACAGGGCGAAATCTACGTCTATTTTTCTCTATAAACATATATCGAGAACTGTCTCCTAACCTCTTCAAACCCAAGCCAATTCACATCGATTTAATTGTTAATTTTTTGGCTATATGCTTGTTTCTACATACAACGACAAAACATCAATGCGTTTTCAAAACTTTTTTATTTAATTTTGAAAAAAAACATGCATCATATAATATGATACTTTGGGTTTATACTCATAGAAATAGAATAATATAAACAAAATTTAAAAAAGTAAAATTACGTATGAAAAGTTAAAAAACAATTTCTTTCTACGCTATACGCAGATGAAGTCATGTTTACTTCCAACGGCGTGGTATGCTCCCAAAATTGTCGGTGGTGGAGTGACAACAATCCAAATTTTATATATATATTATATTTTATTCATTTAAAACCAATGTTTGGTGTGGCATCTTTAATACAATTTGGTATCAACATGATGGAGCCCCATGCCATAGTACTAACACAGTAACTGGGTATTTGAATGAAGTATTTCCGCACCGTTGGATAGGCAGACGTTTAAATATTCCTTTGCCAGCCAGGTCGCCTGACATCACACCCCTAGACTTCTTTTTATGGGGCCGATTAAAAGAAATGGTTTATGGGCATTGACCTTTTCAGGATATTGACCATCTCGAAGCAGTTATAACTAACTGTGTCCAAGAAATCACTTCCAATATGATATGGGTGACAGTAAGAGAAATTACAAGGCGTACTATATAGTTTGCATGGAAAAAAAGGGGGGGCATTTGGAGACATAATTTTTCACTTTAACTATCTGTTTTTAAGTGAGGAATGAAACACAAAGTCTGCTCCACTAATTTAATAAATAGGTTCAGATTAACATCCCAAACATGTTTCAAAGGCATAAACCTTCATCTTCAGTGGGTAATTATTAAGATGTTGTTATTTATGAAGAGACCAATGACATTGTTACGTTTTTTTATAAACTGAAAAGGGAAGGAAAAAACGCAAAATTAGATAATTTAAAAACCGCAAAGGCGTCATCAATAAAAGTTTAATATGATTAGGAAAAGATATTTAGTAAAATATGGTGATTAATATAAAACCGCGAACATAGTAAAATAAAGTCAAGTTAGAGACTTACCTAATGTTGCAGAAAAAATTTTTTTTTATGAAACCATATGTAACTTTAATTAGGTAAATAATACATCTTAAATTAAAGTAAAATTAACTGAATAAACATAATTTAAATGAATTTAGTTTTATTTTAAACTTGTTGAAAAACCCAAATTTTTCTGGGAAATTGTAATGGGGTACGACCATCATGGTGGAGTCGTACCAAATGGTAGGTACAAATTTTTATTTAGTAGAAGTATGCATGGATAATACTATTTAATTTTTTTTTATATAATCAAAAAAACCGTTAAAATCAACGCACTGCGACAATGTCAAAGGTTATCTGTTTAGACAAATGGAGTAACAACTAAATAAAGAAGGAAGATGTACACTGTATGTTAGAAAAGGTATGATGTGAACTAATATAAAGCTGAAAAATCTTAAAAAACTTAAAAAACATAGACATCTGTTAAAGCATTATAATAACATAATGGATGAGTAAGGCAAAGTTATTAAACTTTTATTGATATTAAACTTTTATTGATGACGCCTTTGCGGTTTTTAAATTGTCTAATTTTGTGTTTTTTCCTTCCCTTTTCAGTTTATAAAAACACGTAACAATGTCATTGGTCTCTTCACAAATAACAACATCTTAATAATTACCCACTGAAGATGAAGGTTTATGCCTTTGAAACATGTTTGGGATGTTAATCTGAACCTATTTATTAAATTAGTGGAGCAGACTTTGTGTTTCATTCCTCACTTAAAATATTACTCCACTGTGAGATGGACTACTTCCATAAAATATCTGTTTTTAGATCACTTTTATCATGTAATTGCTAAAATATTGTTTATTATTCACATTCATAATTTATCTTTGCTCTAAGAAAATTAAATGTTTTTAATATTCCTGATAGGTAGATAGGTTGATTTTAGAACATGAAATAATCTCGCATTATTTTTTTACGTGATTGGTGTCCAACAAGAGGTAATGAACGCTCAACGTATTTTTGATGGTACCCTGTAAATTAAAATATTTCAATGAAAAATTGTATCTGACCACGTTTTGTAGTCGTTAGTAAAGTTTTCTTATAAAAATTTACTCTAAAATAAAAATTGAGGGTACTTCCCTCTTAACGTAATTCTGTGTTTCTATATTTTTTGCCGCCCTGTACATGATATCTTAAGTTTTGATATATTAATATTATTTGCGCATCAAGCAGATCTTTTTATAAAGAATAACTTCTTTTCGTAAAATCAACAATAAAGAAAATTCCCATATGACTAGAACTTTTCTGGACACGCTGTATAGATCGAAGCGGTTCCCGGTGGGACACCCTATATATATCATTTCCATCGGATAAAGAAGAATTTAGCACCTCAATTTAATCAAGAATATTTATAACAAGTTTCTACCTTGAACAGTTTCGTCGTTAAATGAAGAAAACCATCTTCAAGGTATCCTATTTGGGGACAATGCCCATAGGAATCACTTCTCGTTATATGTTTTAAGAGAAAAATATGATGATATTGGGATGCAGGTTACCTTAGACAAATGAAGAAATTACGCATAAAATTCTTAGTTTCTAAAAATATAAACATCAATTACCTTCCTGCAGGGCATATGAAGTGGCTTGTATAGTAAGGCGACAAACATCTTCATCTTCGACTTTTTACAAAAAGAAACATCCGACCCAACTAATGTAGATGTTTTTATGCAAAAAAATCTTAGTGGCTAAGTTACAACGCAATTGTTGGGCTTAACAACATCGAAGACGTATATCCCTGGCGGGATACTTTAGAAGCGGGCCGGACTACGCTAAAGAATTACTATGCACCATAGAATCGCGCTTTTTACAATTGAATAAACGTCTTATTTAGCACAAAACGGCCCCTTTTAGCGTCAAGTGCTATCGGAGCGGCATCTTTGCTCCAATCACCAATTATTTTCCTCTTGACTTTGTTCTATTCTCTGGTATACAATACGTATAGAATCCTGCGAATTTTTTTTGTACTTGATGGAAATATAGGCAATGGGAAATTGTAAAATTCTAGTTGAAGTAATGTTAAGTGGACAGCAGGAATCGTATTTATTGGTTTTACTCAAAGACCTGCATATGTTATACTCTGCTTCCTATTGCCTAACACTATAAATACAAAATACAAATTTTGGGTTAGAATGTGAACATCTCATTTTAAGACTGAAAATACAGTAAAACCTCTGTTTGCGACCGCTTTCATAGAGGGACCTACTGCGTTAAACGACCAGTTATAAATTCCCCATATTTGAAAATGGAAATCCCATTATCTTATTCTCCTCTTTACCTACCCATCTGTTAAACGACCACGGGCACTAATCATCGGAATTTTTAGTAATCATTAATGCTAAAACACTCTCGATTAGGGGCAGTAAAATCCGACCCGACAATTCTTAAGAAATATAGGTACAAACACTAATTACTTTATTGCAGGCAGATCCATTTAATTTGCTTTAAAGGCTGATACATCGGTTGCTAACATTTGTTTTGTTTTGTACAATTTTTGTGTGTTTTGGGGCTAAGGTGAATATTTGACGATGGCGGGAAAAAGGAAATGTCTTTCTATTAAGCGAAAGAATTGAAATAATCGAGGAAAGTGAAGAACTGGTTTAAGTGCCAGGAAATTGGCTAAAACATTTAAAGTGGGTAAGATCCCAGTGACTATGTTGCTTCAAAATAAAGCAGAAGGTAGAAATTTGTTTCAAAAAGGTGGAAACGGTGAACAACAGAATAATTTCCCAAAACCGAAGGACTGGCAGTGGACCAAGTTGTTTGTACCTGGTTTTGTAAGGAGCGAAACAAGCACTTACGAATATCCGGGCCCATAATTCAAGCAAGAGCCCTCGAATCTGCTCAATGTCTAGGACTAGATAACTTCAAGGCATGAAGTGGATGGTCGTCGGCACGATGTTACGTTTAAGAAAATATGTGGCGAATCAGCCGATATCAATATCGAAGACATAACTGCTTGAAAAGAAATACTAAGTGATTCTATAGTGTATTCTTTTATGTTGTCCCATATTTTTTCCCTCATTAATTACATGTTTTATAGCTGCTTGCCAATTTTCTCTTGTGAAACTAGTTAATGAGCATTTTAATAACTTACGTACATCTTTTATTTTAAATGTAGTGTCATTTCTAGCTACATAGCCTTTCATTTGTATCCATATCAAGTCAATTGCCTTATTTTCTCGCACTACTTATAAAAGTTCTTTTTCTTAGCATGTTGTCCTCAAAGGGCATATCTTTCTAGGACGGACAATTTATTTTATAATGTCCCTTTTTTCCAAGAAGTCGTAAATAGTTTCTCTAAAAGCTTTGATTGATAGCTGGAGACTATGACAGAATTTTCGGGAATTAATCAGTTGGTCAAAATACTCTTCGAAAACGTTTGCAGTAATTTTCTCATGATAATATTTAGTTGATTTTAAGAGCTTTAAATATTTGTATCCCGCCATGTCTTTTACCCAGCATGTCCTTCCATATTTTCTTTCCTCGAGAAGCCTGTAGATTGTTCATTCACTTTCACTAACTCGCGTCATATTGGACCGTGCTGATAACTAGGGTTCGAAAAGTACTAGACGGTGTTTGGTGTACAAGTGCGTCAAGTACATTTAAAACTATATTTCTTGCTTTTGCGGTAAGCAAACCTTTACAAAACACTGGGGAATAATTAATTGCCATTTTTATAATAGATCCATAAGCTTTCGTTAAAACGTTGGAAACTAAACTAAGTAAAGGTACGTATGCGAGATGTTGCACGCGGCGACATCTCGCGGCAATCGAGCAATCCACCCAACCAGACCTGCGAGGTCTTAGAAAAGACCCAACGCTGGAATAGAACTGTAGGAACTCCCATCGTATTTTTCTATGTTTAGGTAGTATATTTCGGTTTGTATACAGGGTGGCCTGATATTAGTGGGCAATATTTCTAAGACAGTTTATATGAACATGTCTCGGAAAAAAGATTCTTAAAGATGATTAGCCCCTTGAAAGGTGCCTGTTTACATTTTATCAGCTTCTGGGGAGATTATTTTAAGGAAAATCAATTGTCTAGGAGTATTTTACTCCTTGAAAAATGACCTGCCAGATCTGCTTAAGCAGTAGGACCTACGGGCCTTTGTTTTTGTTACATTACTTGTTGCCCTGTCGAGAGTATCAAGATGATAAAGTCAAATACAGATTATTCAATAAGAGCAGTTTCTTATTGATAAAGCATGGCTTAAAATTAATAGGTCTTTATTCGAATACAAGAATTTTTAAGAATCAAAACACAATAATTAGTTAAAATTATTGAGTCATAGTCTGGAATTATTGAAGAAATAGTCCATACTTTCAGTGGAGTCAATGTAATGTAAATCCAATAATGAAATGTTTAAACTGTGGAGGAAGACTGCATTGTTTCATTTAAATAATATATTATTATAGACAGGGTGTTTAATTAATAGCGCGAAAAAATATTTAAAAAATATGTACGCCACTGCCGCTTTCTCTTTTGATAACTGTTATGTAGGCAGTTTGATCGCTAATACAAAGTACCATTTGATATTTTTTTTTATTTTGGGTTAGTTAGTTAGTTTGGTTAGGAGATAAATTCAATTTTAGCATAGCGATATGCAATTAAATGTAATTTTTTTAATGTTTTCTTTTCTCGAGAACGCTTACTCGTAGCGACTTCTACTAAGTACAGGGCCGCCGAGAGCCGACACGGGCCCTGGGACTGGACAGGCTCCAGTGTAGCCAGGTATGCACCGAAGGCGTTAAAAAAACGCGCCGAAGGCGCTAAAGAAATGCGCCGTAGGGGCCAAAAAAATAGCGCCGCAGGCGAAAAAGTTTTGGGTGCCACGCCCTATTTTGATGATAGTGCTTGCTTTTCAAGTAGATAGTGCCGCATGCCACTTTTTTTGCCTTTCATTTAAATTTAAAATATATATTTAAATATATTTTTTACCGTGCTTGTAGTAGGTAAATTTCTAATGCGGATCTTTGTCCCGTCTGCCCCCCGCCCTCTCGTCGGCCCTGACTAAGTATATCCTTTTAACGTAAAAATGACAGTGAAATATATTTTTTTTCTATTAAAGATGTAATATAAAAAGTTATTACTGGGCAAAAAGTAAAAAGACATATAGGCAGCGCCCTCTCTAAGTGGGAGCTTCACTAACATCAAATTCGAATTTTGCATTGCAAAAAACCCTTAGATACCAACTTTAGTTCAAATGTCGACATTATTTCAAAAAATATTTCGAAAAAACAAAAATAAAAATAAAACTTCAACGAAGCCTTTCGGATGTAGAAGTATAGGAACTTTTTTTCATATTTTTAAGCAGGTAAACTCGTCCTGGCTATTTTGACAATATTAATAAAACACCCTGTATTATGAACGAAAACATAAACATATTCCATTGGTACACTCTGTATTTGTATATTTAAAATGAACCTAATACAAGTCAATACAACACGCTATATTGTTATTCGAAACTGGTGTGATGAAATAAGTACTACCTCTCAAATAATCGTAGCGTGGAGAACTATTCTAATCGTCGGGTACGTTTTCCTTGAAGTCTGTGTCCGGTAGCCGGCACGCGGCGGGTGGAGTACTTTCACCAGAGGTACTGCAGCCTCTTATGCGTCACCAAGGACGTACCGTGATGATACAAGGTACAACTTCGTAGTATTTGTTTAGGATTTATTGAAAATTTATAAGTTTTTGTTATTGCCTGTTAATAAATAAATAATAATCATTTATTTTACCACGTTTTTGTATACAATACAAATTGTAGCGAGTCATATTTTTGCGATAGATGGATGCAATTATAACATAATGGGTTGATAGTTTTTATATAGTTGAATATATATAATAGTTGTATAATAATTTTCTGACGAGGCTGATATAATAAACCCATATGCCATGTTTGAATAAATGTTAATAACCCAATCCTAACTTATTCAATTAAGTGACCCCACAGAAAGAAGTAGTTTAGCGAACGGTAAGGAGACCAGGCTGGCTAAAGGATTAGATGCCATGGGCCAATAATATTTTCGTTAAAAATATTTTTTAAGTATTCCTTAACCATGGCAGAATTATGGGCAGGACAACCATCCATTTGATACCAGATCTCCTGGTTTTCGCGTACAACTTCTTCTAGTGCGGGTTCAATTCGATTTTGTAATAAGTCCAAATAGGTTACTTGTTGGGACGGTGACGAACACGTCTTCTTAATTCATCCCAAAGATGCTCAATAAGGTTCAGATCTGGGCTACAGGGTGGCCATTCTAACCTTCGAATTCCAACTTCATCCAAAAACTCATTTACTACATGCGCAACATGTGGTCTGGCGTTATCTTGCATGAGTATAAACTCTGCTCCAATGAAAGGGGCAAATGGAATAACAGCTTTCTGTAGTATCTCTTCAATATATCTATGGGCAATTAGAGCACCGTTTTCCACAAATATAAGGCTTGTACGTCCTTCTCTAGAAATTCCCGCCCAAATCATCGCAGATCCGCCATAGAACGAAAGTCGCTCCGATATTGTAAAGTCAGCAAACCGTTCATTACGTCTCCGGTAAACCCGCTCACGCCCATCTGGCGATCGAAGACAAACTCTTGATTCGTCCGTGGACGTTCCGCCATTCTTCTTCTGTCCAAATAACACGCTGCCTTGCAAATCTAAGTCGATTCTGACGATGGTGAGGAAGCAATCGAGGCGCTACAGTGGATCTGCGGGAAATAGGCCCAGCTTCCTTTAACCATCTTCTTATGGTTACTTCATTAACGTTCTTTCCACGTACCTGCTGTAGGTCATGTTTTAGTGAAGTGGCGGTAGCTCTTCGACCCCTTAATGATTTTAGCAATATGAAACGGTTGTCGGCTAAGGTGGTTGATTTTTTTCTTCCAGGCCCTGGCCTTCTGGTATGATTTCCCGCCTCGAGATACCTATTCCAAGCATCTTGTACCGTAGATCGCGCAATTCGTAAAGTACGGGCAAGATAACTTTTATTTCGACTATCTTCTATTAAAGCGATGATTTTAACCACGTCTGCAGTGGTTAACACCATTTTAATTACGATTTAAATATTGACAATGTCACTCACAAAATAATCTAATAAAGTATCCACTAGCTAACTTGATTATTTCACGCTGATTATTTTTATTGACATTGAAAAATGCAGCGTTTCAATTAAAAATGTGTAGCTCGTACAAGAAACAAGATAACCAGATGATTCAAAAAACAAAATGCTAGGAATACATCCAGCTTTATCACAAATAATGTTTAAACAAGGTTTTCTGGCGTGTTCTTTCCACAGGACGTTTTAAACTTCCGACTAAAAACATCATTTTGATTTACCCTGGTATATAAACATTTAAGCAACCAAAATTACATCAGAACAAACTGCAGCGTAACTTTAATGAATAGATCTATCGCCCAGTGAAAAATCATTGCAATAAAGTCAAAAATAAAAAAGTTATCCCGTATTGAAATTATCAAAAAAATTTAGGTGCCGGTTTTTTTTGTCGGTGAGTTTATTTATGTTTTTTTAAAGTGCTGTGGTTTGATGTTTTCCTACGGCTTGCCCAAGAATCATCGTGCTAATCAAATTATTTTCCTTCACGTGCAGTAAAATATCAAGATCCCTAGTATCCCTTTCTTCAGCTCTATTGACATTTTAAGTTGAGCATTTACGGTTATTAAATTTATTACAGTGCCTTTGGACTCAAATTTACTAATGATAAGTTTAATTAATGAAATGGAGGGAATATGCTTATCAGGTAATTGAACTGAAAACATTTTAGACACTGCTCTTAAACTGTTTCCTGTATAATACCACTTAATCATAGTTACCTTTTCCTTAATGGAATAGCTCATATTTAGCTATATTTAAAGCGCCTTCAATGAAAATGTTGTCACTGAGGTTACTTTTCGTTTTATCAATGCCAAATAATAATTTGCTGGTGCTGTATTACATAAACTATGAGCCATGCATTACCCGGTATAGTAAAGTTATATGCAAGAGCGGTGCAACCTGAATCCATTTCTTTGTAGAAATATTTTGTTTATTAACCAACAAAACTGTAGATACTGGTCTACAGAGAATACTCATTGGGCTTAAGTGGCTCATACGCAACATCCCGAGAAAATCAATGTTTGAGCTGGAATATTTCAAGAGAGGATTATAGGCCCGTATTTTTTGAACGGCGAAATTCATCTCGCCTTTTTTGCAATTAGAGTTGATCCCTGCATTAGCTCAACTATATCCAGGTTGTGAGCCCGATATACCCATACTAACTATGTGGTTTCAACAAGATGGAGCACCACCTCACTGCGCGCTAACTGTTCGGTAGTATCTCAATGAGATATTTCCTAACAGGTAGATAGGACGTCGTGGTCCCGTCGAATGTCCGGCCAGGTCTTCGGATTTGGCTCCTCTAGATTATTTTCTGTGGGGATATTTAAAAACCAAATTATATTTTGACAGACCGGCCAATATCGAATCGTATAAGAGATGAAATTCGACAAATCCCACCTTCTTTCATTTGAAACGTGCAACAAGAGTTCATCGATCGGTTAGGATATTGCCAGGAAGTTAACCGACAACAGTTTAAGCATTTGTTATGTTAAAATGTGCTATTTGGATTATTGTTATTAAAAATTGAGTAAACTACTAGTAACTCTTTTGTTTTTCGGTCGTGTTGTGATAATTTTAACAAACTGTAGTACCATTGAATAGATACGGAAATGTTGCGATAGGAAAGTAAAGTTCATTTTCTTTAACCTTCAGGGTAATGAGATAATTTGGTAAAAAGTCCGATTTACTCTTCCTATAGTTCGAAAACATCCTACATAAAATGTGCTTAGAATTTTCCGTAGAATCCAAAAATGCAATATCATACAGGATGTTTTACTTAAAAAATAAACAGCCGCCCAGTTTTCTTGAAGCACCCTGTATAATTTTCAGAAGCCTTAAATGATGCAAGAACATAATATTAAAATAAAATCGACGTGACCGAGCGTTGGTGCTTCGCTTACTTGAAGAAAGCATTTTTCCAAATTAATAAACAGTAAATTGATATTTATTAATTTTCTTCTTAGTAATTGGTTTTCCGTAAAGTTAATTTTGTTATATTAGTGTTTAGTCTACCGGCGCGTGATATTTTTTGTTGTTTTAGTGTTAGAATGTGGCATCCATGGGCTTGTGCTGAGACTGGGGTATCTTGTAGTGTCACTTTTAAAAGAAAGCATTTATCTCCCGACGCTGGAAAAGATATAATTAAAAATGTGTACCAATCTTTTGTTGAAAAGAGATTTTAACTCAGGTGATGGTTTAGCCGAGACGTCTGCTTTAACAAGTATTTCTTTGTCTTAAGAAGGAAAATTAATTAATGAATTAAGAACAATCCGTACCTACCCTGGTTTCCCTAAAAAGAGGCTTATCAACAACGAAACAAACATTTCTTTTAGCATTTCAAGCATAAGAAAAATGTTGCTAAACTTTAAACAATTGATAGAAGACAAACCTTAATGGAATCTCGACGTTTATATTTACTGGCTATTAAACAATGTAGAGTAGAAAATGGACCAATTATCTACCTTAACAAAACATGATTCGATATACATTGCAGGAAAAGGATGGAATAATTAAGAAAAAAATGTCAAACCAAGGCTCCTTCAAATAAAGGCAAAAAATAACAATAATTCACGCAAGCTCACAAATGAATTTGTTCCGAACTGTCTGTTGCGTTCAGCTAAAAACATAGCAGATTCTTCCCTAGATTACCACCAAGACACTGACACACAACTTTTCGAAGATTGGTTAGAGCATCAACTTGTTAAAAATATACCCAAAAATAGCGTTATTGTAATGGACATTGCTAGTTATCATAGTCGTCAAGTAAAAATGTTCTCTAGTTCTAACTGTACTAAAGCAGAAATCCAAAATTTTATGGTACAAATAGTAATAAATACCCTACATATAGTCAAATCCATAATATTAGTTGCATGATTTTCAAATACTCCCACTGTAAATGATGAGTATTCAATGGGGTACTTGGCGGCTAGTTTATAACATGTCACTTTTGGGAATATGTGCAAGATGGGTGTAATCTAAATACATGGAAATATATATACAGAGTGGCAAAGAAGTCGAACGACGGGGTTAAGTCCGCGCTGGCCACTCAGCAGCACCTCTTCTGCCTATCCAACGTCCTGGAAATTGTTCGCTTATGTATTGTCTAAGATCTGCCGCATAATGCGCAGGTGCTCCATCTTGCTGGAACCATACCTGCTCGTTTATGCCATTATTTACACCTGGTAAAATCATTCTGCAAGAAGGAATTATGTGATTCCTGAGGAGGTCCAGATATTTTTCGCCATTAAAATTACCATCTGAAGAAAGGTCCCACAGTATGTCTACCAACTATGCCTGCCCAAACATTAACTTTTTCGGGCCTCTGAGTATGACCTTCCTGGAAGCAGTAAGTATTCTCAGCAGACCAATAACGATAGTTGTGTCTATTAACAATGCCATTTAAATGGAAAGTAACTTCATCTGAGAAAATGATATTTGTTGCGAAGTTATTATCGTTATTGCACCTTTCCATCATCAGCTCACAAGATTCAGCTCTTCTATCAAAACGACGTCCTCGTTCAACTCGTGCAGCAACTTTATCTTGTAGGGATGCAACTTCTCCTGCTTAAACAAATTTTTCACTGGCTGATGAGACACATTAAGATCCATTGCCATTGGCCTGGATATCGAAAGGTATGTCTCCCCCGGCTGCTGTTTTAGGTCCACCTGATCTAGCGGCTTCCCTAACACTGCCTGTTTCTCAACATTTCTTTACCACTCGACACACCGTTGACTGATTTATTGGAGGCCTATTTGGATATAATTCATTGAAAAGTTGACAAACCTGATCTTGCGATCTCTTCATATTTCGGTAACCGCTCAATATAAAAATTTCAACTCGTTGTTTCTCATTCAGATGAACCATAGTGTAAACAAATTAGAAATCAGACAACAGAAAATTGAACAGGAACTCAAATTTAACACCTCTTAGGTCGCAGTCATGAAAACACCTTGACTCAACTAATGGGTATTAGGTAGGAATAATTGTAATTAGGAAGTTTTTCATTTTTAAGATGTCATTATCTCGGAAACGCTTGCAGATAGGCAAAAATTTGAAATACAAAAAATTCAGAGTTTCCCAGTAGAATCCAAATAATATGCAATCATATGCAGGGTGTTCCATTTAAAAAAAATAAGTTAGTCTCTATGGCAACCAAACCAGAAATGACAGAAAAAATTCATACAGGTAGAATTGTGGGGAATCATTTACTGAACAACTTTCATAAAGGTCACTTTTTGGTATACGAGGTAATTCAAAAGTTACAGGCATTATGCGCGACTTTTTTGCCACTATGTATATCGGTACAGCCTTTAATTTGCAATATAGTGTGTTTAATCGCCAACTTACTAACTAAAAGTAAAATAAACAAAGTATAGGTACCAGTTGCCACTTAAAACCATATCTATTGGTAAAAATGATATTGACAGTTTAAGGATAATTTTAAATTGTGTAATTAAAAAAATAATTTATATCCAATCGGCTAGTTAGATATTATAAATCTAATGGTAGTAAACAATTTGTAATTAAAACTGATAAAGATCAGTTTTTAAAATCTTTACAAGAGATCTAAACTTGGTACTGCATCATTGGTTTAGTTTTAAAATCTTACCTGGCGTAACGATTTTATTGTTATTTTCACAACTCGAAAAAAAGCTGTAATATACTGCCCTGCTAAGACAGGAAGTCATATCACTGTTATAAAAAAAAAATAAATAAAATAATTATTATATTATATTAAAGCTTTGAGATATTAGGCAATTTGTAAATGCCATTTGTGGTTTTTGACAATTATTGTCTTTTTTTTTATGATAAGCCACAGCACTGCAGGATTACTCCTTTATGGTGCTGTGCGAGCGGTACGTGTGCGGAGGAAATGATTCACGTTGGTCTTAAATCTTTGGAGATTATACTCGTTGGAGAACACGGCATCAGGGAGGTCGTTCCAGAGTGATGACGTTTTCTAGATGAAAGAATGTTTAAACGTTGTCGTTCGAGGAACACTATACGGAATCACGTGCAGTGGCTTGTCGTGCATTTCTACCATGCACCGCTCTGGATGGAATCAAGCGGGCACCCTCAGTTGAGCACTTGCCATGAAAATATTTGTAAAATAGAATCAAGTCTCCAATCTACATTCGATGCTCAAGGTTTTTCAGGTTGTTTGTCAGATCATGGTCACCGATCAAGCGAATGGCTCTTATTTGAATGGAATGTAGCAATCTTAGGGTATGTTTAGGAGCAGAGCCTCAAATATGCGAACAGTACTCCAGCGATTGGTAGAATTGGGGCTTTATAGAGCATCAAGAGTTGCTGGGGTGTATAGAAGTTCTTAGTTCCAAGCTTCTTCCTTAGCAATCGCTGTAACGTGACTATGCCAAGACATACGACTCTCCAAACTGACGCCCAATAAATGAATTGATGAAGTCCAGCGAATGGAGTGTCCCGCCATGACTATATCCGGTTCTTCGACATTAACTTTTTCAGAAAAAGCTGCCAGTAGTTAATTAGTACCAAATTGTGGAGTTTACTCCAATAAACTTAGGTAAGGATTGTCGAAAATTTTAAATAGAGAAATTTGATACAAATGTGGATTTTGTTAGTTACGATACTTCGCCTTAGTATTTAGATATTAAAATCTGTAATCATGTAAAGAAAATTTGTCGTAAAATTCATATATTTTAGCGAATAAAAACCAATAATTAATTGTTTGCTATATTAAATATCAAAATTATAAAAAAGTTAGTCACTCATGTCAATAGTTGGTCAATCTTTCTGGCCGAAATGCTAATATGTTTCAAAGAACACTGTCTGGATTTTGTAGTAATTTTGTTTTCTTCTTTCTAACAGTTTCTTTTAAAGCTAATCTTATTTTTAGGGATCTTTTCTTTCAAATGTGTAGCCAGGAGACCGATAAATGACCTACTAAATTTAGTCTTATTTTTAGGTTTTTAGAAACTCTTGTAGACTGAACTTGAACAAAATTGGCTAGGTAAGGATGAAGGGTTCATTCTGAATCGAAACGAACCACCTACGAAGACATAAAAGTAATTTCATTTCAATTATCATTATTGGAATTTTTTTACACACAATAGTTCATCCTCAAGTAACTATCTCAAGATTGTAAGATTGTAAGATTTGCGAAGAAGCTCAAAAGCACTGGATTAAAGGAACAAGGAAAGCACTATCCCCTGGAATACCGATAGTGTGGACAGAGCTCCCAAGAACCATTATTTTTGCCTATGCAACTTTAAAGGTTTTAATACCAGAACTTTAAAACACATCAGACCAGTGTCCCATAGTGTTGATATCCTGTGGCACCAAAAATTTAAGTGCTAGTGATAATGATGAAGATGACGAACCCTTAGCTATTGCCAACACTGATGTGTTTCAACCTTTTTCTTCCAATAAAGATTAACCAAATTATGCTAAAACAGCTATTCTCTGGGCTACATGCCCCAACGAGCGCTGAATTAAATAGCACAATTTGGCGTATTTTGACTAACACTGTTAGTACTAAAATACAGACTCAGATTGCAGAAACTACCGGAAAAGTTGAAACGCATCTCAGCTGTTTTTTCAAGAAGAGCTCAATGATCTAGTCGGAGATTTAGGATTTCCCAAAGATCTTTCCCAAATCCTAGGATCTAGATTAAAAGATAAACACCTGCTTGCTCCAGTAACTACGTTTTATTGGTATCGCAATTGCGAGAGTGAATTTGTCGAATATTTTGTTGAGCATGGACCACTTATATGATGTTCATAATATGAACTTTTTCTCTTAGAATATCATAAGAAAGCCCCCCCCTAAGTTACGTACCGTTCTTCTTAAACACCCCGAATATGCGCGGTTTTAAGTATTTATAGGTAGAAATAAATGGGTCAGCGACAAATGCTTGCAAACACCCTCTGTTGGCGAATTTGTAAAGATAACGGGATGTCACAAGCAAACGCTTGCTACGAATGCTTTTTTGGTGAGGACGCACCTTTAGAAGAAGACACCTCATCATATGCTTACGCCACGGATTTATCAATCTCTAGCGACAGGAGACAGGAACATTTTTAGTCTAAGTGGGACAGAACACGTTTTACGCAATGTATTAGTACTATATGGCTATTACCCTGAATATCTTGAAGCAACAACAGAGATAGAAAATCCAGGGTCATTTCGACTTGTGCGCATGCGCCGTAAGGGTATTGCCAAATGTACTTTTATTTCTTTAGAACAGGGCAGAAGAGTGAGCATTAGAAAATTAGAGCAATGATAAAATTACCAAAAATCTTGCTAAAAAATTGTAAAATAAGCATTAAGTCTGTACTTCCAAGTGCTTTCAAATTATTTATTTCCATTTCTAAACTAAAACGCGCTAAATAACAATTTCATATAACTGGAAGGTGGCAACGTGACAACGTCTCATTTTTACTCGACATAACCTCGAAATCTTTAGCAAATGTTAATTTGTTTGACAGTTCGCTTCATCGAGTTGATTTGGTATTATTAACGGCTTTTGTGTACTGTTTATCTTTACTTTTCTGCAAATTTTGATTGTGTGTGTGAAGTGTGATAATTTTGTGACGATGCCGAGGCAGAACAGAATATTTTACATTATTTTAAGCAGGCGTAAAAACTTAAACAAAGATTTATCGTTCTACAGGTATGTACCTAGACCGGATGTTTCTTCCTTTTAACTTACCTACGTTAATCTCGTGAGCGAACAATAACTAGGTAGTCCATTTCCTAAAGATTATTTTCCTTTGCTGCTGTTTAGGTACCTACCTATTTTTACCGAAAATTGCATGTACTTCAAAGAATCCTGCAAAAACCTATTATTTTACTTGTTAAACTCTCAGAATAATTGTAAAATATCTAATAAAAGTTTTATTAATATGTTTGCGTTCCTTTTCTTTTCTCAATCGAAATAATATACAAAATCTTAAACAAATCAAGAACTTTAATGTTTGTTTACAAATTTCGGTCCAGTTGTCAAAGTCAAATGTATATAACCTCATTTTTTTTTCGTTAAAACAAACGTCTATTTTCTTTTTATCGCGCATGCGCACTGCGCGAAATGACCCTGACGGAACAAGGAACCCCGGCTTCACTATGTTTACATTGGTTAAATGGGCAAGGCGCCATATAGTACTAATACATAGTATATGGTTTTACGTTTGCACGGTGATGATACCGTGGCCTCTTCTAATGTTATTTTAACTCTACCCCTATTTCTTTTGTCTTATAATATTTACCCAAAACTAGCTTACGCCTTTACTGTTCTTTAAATTTACTTAGCGATATTAAATCTCGATTTGAAGGTTCATATTGTATCGCTATATTCGCCAGTGTTCATGCTCATGTAAAACATAAACCGCAGCACTAGCTGACTCCTGTTTCTGCATGTTTAATCTTGACAAATTAACTTTACGTAAACTAATTATAAATAAGCACTCTCTGCAAATAGAATACAGTGGGATATTTTTATTTTCCTCTGTGAATTAACAGATCAATAGTAATAGTTACCGCAAATTACAAATTCAATTTGTGCTAGTTTAGAATACATAATTAGAAGTAATTACACGTTACAGACGTTTCACACCTTTAAATATTGTGTCTATTTTTAAGGAATATTTATTTATAGATAGTAGAGATAATTGTGGCGCTATTTTTTTTCTTTTTTAATTTGCATTTGTATATTGGCTTTGTTATATGCCGGGTGTACTATATTATAGCGTTATGTTAAAGGATATCTTGTTCAAATTTGGATTACTACATTTTCTCTCTAAAAACGAAGTAATCGTCACTTTCAGTTTTCCAGAATTTTTCTCAAATTTATCTTTTTAATCACATATAACAGGTGGTCACTTACTTTCAATATGGAGGCGTAGATGCCACTTTACGAAAAACAAAAGGGCGTAACTTCCTGTAAAACAAGTAGTGACGTTCATTGAATAATAGTCCAATAAACGGAACGCTTAAAAAGGAATTTTGGTTAGAAAGCTGCTTTTTTGGTGGAAGGTACATTTTAATGTTTGAAAAGACACTTCGGTATTATTTTGTATTCAACCCTTGCATAAGGGATGGAAAATTACTTTAAAATGTTTTTTTGACCCGTGGCTTTAAAACAAAAACACTAGAAAAAAAGGTTTTAAAAAAAAGTTGTAGAGCATTTAAATCTGAATAAAAACGTTTATGATCATTTTTACGATATCTCTAATAGTTGTGGCCTTAGAATCATGTGAACTTTGAGGGTTGGTCGGCGTCTTCGAAATTTCACAAACGCATTAAATTTTCAACACTGCCCATCGTCTGCCTGAGACTCTATACGGGTGTCTGAAAAAAAAGTTTTTTGGTAGGTACGTTAATTTATTAGAGTATGTTATTTTTGTACTGTTTTGAGGTTTTTATGAGTGAAACATTTTTGTGAAATATTGTTTGAATAACCCTGTGAAAGGTATGTATGAAACTAAGCCAAACATTTTGAATGGTTTATAATTATTTTATATAATATGATATTTTTATTGAGGGTGAATCTTAAATAATAATATTGCCCATTGCCAGTCAACTGTGAAAATAATAAGGTTAAACGATTTTTGTAGGTTAAAAGAGTAAAGCAAAAAATCAGTTTTTAAACAGTTTTTTTAAAGCAACTTTTTGGGTGCCAATAATTGATGGTGTGTCAATTTAATATACACTCCTATAAATGGTATCACCTATATGAAAAATAGTATGAAGTACTTAATAACTGTGCAGTGAAATTTATCACTTACTCAGATTTTGATCTCTTCTCTTACGTTGTCAAGTAAAGTAATATTTTTTGTTTTTGTAAAGTTTCAAAATGAAAACTACCCTATGTGCTGTTCCGAGGTATTGGCTATCTACTAACCAAATTTCACATACACCTAAAATATAGATATAAATGTTATTTGCACACCCTGTATCCGCAAAACATCATTCGGCATCTAAAAACCCGATAAATACTGCACTAGACGCTGCAACTCTTTTCCAAAGACGACAGTGATGCCATATCGATATTTAGGTCCCATTTATTAAAGACCTGACCAAAAATTGTTTTTGAAATTTGCGAACCTCTTATGGCTTTTAGATTTATAGATTAGAAAAAAGTAGTAATAACCTTTTTTGTGTAAATTTTAATGCTCTACAACATTTGGCAAACACTTTTTCTCATATTATTTTTCATTTAAAAGTTATAACGCAAAAATATGTTTTCAACCCCAATTGAAGGGTTTTTTAGCTCTCGTGCAAGGACTGGACACAAAATAACACTGAAGTGTCTTTTCAAACATTAAAATGTACCTTCAATCGAAAAAGCAGCTTTCTAACTAAAATTCCTTTTTAAGCGTTCCGTTTATTGGACTATAAATCATCTTTTAACATAAGGCTGTGGTGCTTTGTACCATGATTTCGTTTACACCCGTGTATGATCATCAAATAAATATATTTTTAAAGGTTTCTGTCTGTATCGTCGGTTGAAGTCTTTTGAAATTATGTCAAATTTGATATGTATCATTGCGGCCAAAAAATACTGGAACCAGCCTAGGATAACTTATATGGTAAGGGTCGTTCCTCGTTCGTTTAGTTTTTTAACCAGACACTGATGGCGCTATTGTAGGGATTTTATTTCATAAGGTTGTTAATGTAACGTTATAACGTTGGTAGCGACTGTGCTATATATTACACCTGCTTGTTTGTTGTACCAGTTGGTTAAATTGTTATGTATAGTTGTCAAAATGTATTATTTAATGTCATGGCGTGTTCTAATACAATAAAGGCTTACACACACCGACGCGGCCACGGCCACGGTAGCGGTGGCGGCCGCGGTGGCGATCATATTAGCGGCGGGCGTATTCACACCAAAGCGGTGAGTGGAGCTGTAAGGTAGTTGCCGTTTACAGATTTTATGTATACGAAAATATATTTTTAAACGTCTAGGTTTCATTTTTATTTTTATTATTTGTTATTATGATAGACGATGTGGAAGAAGATCAAGACTTTGTTACTATTAGCTTTTTGTCCCATACTTTATTTTTAGCCTTTATATTGTTACAATTTGGATGGCCTAAATCAAAAAGTATGGGATTTAATTTAACATTTTCTATTAATAATTCTATAATATTATTTGCCATTACTACTGTCACTTCTCGCAGTCAAAGTTGACACGTTGTATTTGACCGTCACCGCATATCAGAACGCTGCCGTAGGCCGCTTGATCTAGACCTGCCCGCGCTGGGATGATTTCATTAATTTATTTCTATGTGTTTAGATTGGCCGCCATCGCGGCCGCCACCGCCACCGTGGCCGTGGCCGCGCCGGTGTGTGGAAGCCTTTAAGCATATCATCGAATTTATTTAACTAGAATGGATAAACTTCAATGACCTGAAAGATTTGACACTGATCAGAAATCTTCCAAAGCTGCTCAAGAATGGACTCATTGGAAAGTAATATATGACAATTTTATATCACCTATCAAAAACATAGACGATGATGACAAACTTAAACTTTTAATTAATTTTATATAAGACCCACACGAAAAGAGCTTATTACAAAACCCATTTTAGCCTCTTTGCGTTATGTAATTTTTAATCAAACTATGATTTTTTTTGTTCCGTCAGTCACTGTCATTTTTTGTGTAATGTCACTTTCATAATATGAAAATCATTTTGAATACATAAAAAAGCCAAAATTCTGGGTCTTATATAAAATGTTGTATATCACACGTACGGTAAGGCTCATTACAGCACTCGTGTGATTACTACTATATTCCCCACTCGTTACTGTAATGAAGCTCATACCGTACTAGTAATATAAATAACTATTATCATGGAGTCATGCAAACTACGATTTTATTGATTCTGAAACGTATGAAGAAGCTGTACTATTTTTGTCAAGCCTAAAAGCGAGGTATTTCCAAGACACTGTTTGACTACTAGAAAACAACAGCCTAGTGAGACAATATATATAGACAAATATTTGTAAGAATTACCAACTCGGTCAGAACTGCAATTTTAAGGCTGCCGATGAAAGCGATGATTATATAAGAGATTCTTTAATCAGTGGATTGAGTTTAAATCATATTCGACACCCTTAACTATAAAATAGTATATTGCAACTCCAAGACACCGCGAACCAGGTAGAATCGTTAGAAGCTGCACAGGAAAACTCAGAAGCTTATATGTTACTGTCAAGTTTTATAAATTCTGTGACCACCGGAAGTACAGAAACATGAGAGAAACTTGAAAATGTTACTTCTGTGGATAAAAAAAAAAGTATTTACGTATTTCATGTCCAAGAGATTTCATTTACAATGAATTTACAATGAATTTACAATGAATGTGTTAAAGGTGGACATTTTTCAAAGGTATGCCTGAGTAAAAAAGAACATAAGACTTCTTCAGCCTCAATTTGCCGCTGCTCCAGAGAGATTAAGTAAGAGCCTAATCAAAGTTAAAATAAATAATACTATTAATAAACTACAAATTTCAGTTCTTAAGTCCTTTTCTTGTTTAGTTTACGAAATCATTTCTCTATAGTTCAGATTTCGAAGGGATAATTATTATCCCTTTACTGTTTTTTGTTTAAAACCAATTTATGTAAATATCTAATATTATAGAGCTTGTCGGCATATCAGAAATGTTGTTGAAACTTCCTTTTATACTCCCAAAGTATGTTAAATTTAAGTTTAACTTTTAATTCAGAATTTCAAGCTTCTACCTTCTCCGCTAGATTTATAAGCGCGAAAATTTGAATTCATAGATATAAATTTTAAGTTTTCATGCGTGGCGCCGACCCACCGCCACTGCTACATTTAGTTCTTCAACCATTCGCGAATGGCGCTAGTAGGGAACCAATCAAGTATGTTTAGTTGCCTATCTTTCCCTACCGTAAGCGCATCTCTCTTGTCTATGACTGGAACAAAGAAAATTGCGTTAATCTCCTGGACTACTATAGGTAACATGTCAAGTTGCAGGTATGTAAGTTTTGATTTTTATTGTCATCAACTTGTCAAATAATATATTATATTGTCATCAATATTTGATATATAAAAAAACGATAATGCTAGCATTAACTGTAAAACAATAGTACATTGTATACCCATAGTAGTACCTCGTAGGAAAAGCCACATTCCCGGACTCCGTATTGCCAGTCTCGGCTTGCGTCTCGACAGGCAATATTTACAGTCGTCCGAAAATCCTACGAGGTATACATACTATTTTTCCGAAAATCGAAAATTAATCAAAGGACATAAATTATTACAAATTTTAAAATAGGCATTATTAATTGTATGCACAAATACAGGATGTTATAAAATATTTGTTTTGTGACTATGGAAATTAAGTAATATTGAATTGTCAAACTTGACGCATGAAAAGTATATTCGTGGGGTTTTCCCATAGTGTTTTCCAAATTTTCGAACGTTCTAAAAAGTAAAAGTAAAGTGAGTGATGATGAGGTTTCTTTTTTGGAACACCCTCAGAACTCACGGAGACAGTAAATACTGCCTCATTGGATTTATTGCCAACAAAATCTAGAGAAGAATGTAACTATGCATAAAATCGTTTCGTCATTCAACAACTAATGATCTATAATAAAAATGCATGTTGTAAAATACAGAAAAGCTTTTTTAAAACAGATTGCTGCAGAGCATTTTGAAAACTTTATCTTTACTACCTACCAGTAGCAAGGTGGAATCATAGATATTCATAGATTACAAGATCATAGATCTTGTATCAGTATTTTTTGGCCGCAATGTTACAGTTGCGGCAGTAAAATTCTGGACACCAATTTGTTTTTATGTAAAATTTGGTAAGATAGGCTTCTTCTTTTTAAATTTTATTATAGGGTTTCTGTCTTTACCGCCTGTTGAATTTATTTAATAATAAGCCAAATTCGGCAACCTGACTCTAAAATAATTCTACAGGGGCACATTAAGGGTAAACGCTGGGGTGTTGTTCTTTAATCAAATTCCGATTGGGCATAATTAGCGGCAATTGATGTTGCGTATCTTTTCAAAGAATAAGTCTTCTTTGTACAAATTATTGGCCATTTGTAAAAATATAAAAAAGAAGTCCGTCCAAGCTAGCATCTCAGCAATAAATGTAAAGAGTATTGATTATTGTTTTATAATGCTAAACAGATATTCTTGATCCATTATTTTGCATTTTTGAAATATCAATAAGTGTGTTCTAAGCAAAGCCAACAGCTTTAAAAACTCGTTGATATCTGCTCCCACTGGCCTAGTAATTGATTAAAATTGATTTAATATAAGATTGGTATCAACCGGTTACCTAACAATTTCTTAATTGCTCAGTTTAATATATATATCGCCAAGAACAAAAAAATATATAGATTATCGCAGTGATATTGCAAGAAGGTAATTATATTAAATTTGCACTGAAAATGTTACGCAAGTCGCTTTTGAATATTGATATATTATTAAAATAGAAAAATCAGCGACAGGGTTTTTATGTAATGAGCTCTTAGAATTTAATAAGCTTTTGCTTAATTACCTATATAGGTTGGAGCGCAATATAATTGAAATGATTAGGCTGATTTTTTCACAGAATGATTTGAATCTTGAATTTGTTTATAGGAAGTGACCATAATGTTATGCATGCATATTTTATCCTAGCTATAATTTTTGAAAAAGATGCAGGTTTTGCAGAGTAAACTTTCGACCATTTGTTATTCTAAATTCATAACTGAATTTTCTTAAAAAGATTTACCATCTTTAATCTACTGCAAGTAAATTATTTAATAAAGTTGGTAGAACGAAGTTTTATCTATACCTGATAATATAGTTTATATAATACTAGTTCTTTACATGGCGGCAGAGAATCTATTACATATATGGAATTTTCTAATGTGACTAAATTTGATTGTCACTTGGTTGAAATAGATTTTAAATTTTCTATAATATTCTCCAAAAAAAGCAATTTATATATAATTTGTTCATACCTTTCACCGTTATCTAATAGTACCATTTTTCTTATAAGACTTGAGAATCTTTTATCACAATTTCCCGCCTTTTTAATATTAATTTTGAAGATTTAAATAGCTGTTACACTACAAATTTGAAAAATTTACTAGTATCATCTAATCTTAAAATGCATGTTAATTCACCAACAAGAGATTTTCCCAATATTCATCTTCTATAATTGACTATGTTTGACGCATTTACAGTAAAAATAATTTCAACAAATTTACTAATGCTATAAAAAATTATTCATGGGATAGTATTGTCACAACTGGGGGTTGTTTTCCTAACGGGGCGTGAATGAAAATGCTTTGGTTAAAAAACAATACAGACTTTTATTTATATTCGCCAATTATTTATCAGGTGGCCTGGAGGAAACCCAGCATGTCTTCGTGGGGGTGTGGCACTGTCGATGGGGGCTCTTAAGAGAGGTGCCTGAGGGGCACACAGTCGTTGAGACGAAGGTCCCGTGTCCACCCAATGTTCGGGTGTTTATACCCCGAAAGTGCTGACTCTTGTTTATTTGAACTTGACATTGGGTGGCACAGTGGTCTGCGACCTCAACGCACATTGGTCTAGAAGTGTGAAAGTTTATACTTATAATGCAGAGCCCGCCATTTTGTTGACTTTGATTTTCTTCATAAAGAGCCTTGAAGCCTTTTAAGATTAAGGATACATTTTTCTTTAGTCAAACCGATGTTCAAGAAATAAAATTAATCGTTTTGGAGATAAAAAATAAAAATTCTGCTGAATGGGATAATTTATCAATAATACTTTTTTCACAACTATCTATTTCTGCTTTAGAAGCTTTGGCGAAGGCAATAAATGTTTCTTTTGAAAATTGAATATTTCCACAATGCCTTAAATCAGCTATTGTTATTCCAATTCATAAGGAAGGTGATTGTGAATCTGCTTCTAATTTTCGACCAATTTCTTTACTTCCAGCACTTTCTAAAATTATTGAAAAACTTGTTAGAAATAAAATGATTTATTTTTTAAATAAAAACAATATTTTAAATACAAGCCAATTTGCATTTCAAAAAAATAAAAATACTAGTGATGCTATTTCTTCATTTCATGAACATCTTTATTTTAAATTAAATGAAGGAGATTTTGCTGCAGCAATATTTTGTGAAATTTCTAAAGCTTTTGATTGTGTTAACCATGGTATATTATTAAAGAAGCTTGAGCTTTATGGCTTTAGGGGTATGTCCAAGCATCCAGAGTAAAAGATGAAACAATTGTGCTGTCATTAGCGAAGCGAAAGTTTTTTCTATCATTAGCGAAGCGAAAGTTTTTTCTAAAAGATCGTTAATGTATAATAAAAAGAAGGTGGGCGACAATATAGATCCTTGAGGGACTCCAGCATTGATGTTAAATATGTCTGAAAGAAATCCGTCCACCGCCACTCTTAGAGAACGCGCGCTCTTTAAGAAAGCTTACAGCCATGAACAATATTGAGCCGGATTCCGTTTCGGCCGGCGTTAATGTTCAATGTTCTTGTTCTTACTAAGTATATGCTACAAATTGCGCAAAAATATAATAATATCTAGTGATACCCAATACTAATGCTAACGATTCAACACTAGTAGGAAAAAACCGCTAAGAATAAAATCTAATAACTAATTACTTTTATAACCGCTAGTCGGCATTGACTGGGCGGTTATAGAAAAAATCGCAACCGTTTGCCATCTCATTTAAACCGCAATATTGGTTAGGTTTATTGCGTGGATTTAATTATTGTAAAATACCTAGTCTTTTGGGAAATACAATGTTTTGCTGGTATAATAAATTGTAACATTCTTTAAAAAGTCTAAGGATTGAGGAAATGTGCAAAGAGTGCATTGTGCTCAATTGTAGCACCCTGAATACGTGTGTGTTTTTGGATCTCCTCTGTTGTCTGACCCATCCAGCCACATTCTGAATCACACTTTGCTCCTTCAAGTCTTCGTATAGATTATATACAGGGTGTGTATAAAGTTTGGAAACGGGTTAACCCACAAGCGCCTAGCGTTACATATATGTAACGGGTTTAGCGGTCGAAAAAAAAAATTGCTATTTTAATACGTCCACTCGACTCTAAGAGATGGAGCTACCTATCCATTCTAAAGCTTTTGAATTGATGAATTTGTATCATTTTAATTGCGAGTCGGCTATAGCGTTTATGGTTTAATGCCTTTGATTGATACATTTATTCGAAAGTAAGAATAATGGAAGTTATTTTTCTTTATATTTGTCATTTATATGGTATTATTATACTTAGAAAACCTGTATGTTTATAATAAAACATTCGTTTCAAAAATGTTTTTTATACGTTTTTTTCTAAATGTTCTAAAAGTTGATCGTTACATATATGTAACGCTAGGCGCTTACACTGCCGTATTGTAACAACATTTTATTTTTTATTTTAGAAAATGGTTTACGCTAGAAGAAGCTCTTCAAATCGCCTACAATGATGACCTGGACGTGGAGGCGATATATACAGAACCTCCAGAAGTGAATGTGCCGACAAACGAAGAATCTGGAGATGAAGATATTGAAGGAGACTTGAACCATCTTCCTCCTCGTCAATTACGAGGTCAGGCAGAAATAAAACTACAAAAGAACGCAAGGTCCGAATTCATTGACGAGGATGCATTTACCTTGGGTAACAATGAAGGACTTTCTATTGCCATACGTTCCAAGAAGTGGTGGTGGTCTTTATTTACATGGATGCTAGATGTTTCAATATAGAATGCCTGGGTTTTGGTATAGAAGATCTGAAAAATCTGTAACTTTTTTCTTCATTTACTACTACTGGTCGTCCTGATTGTCGCCTATCTCTACAATTTCCAGTTTCTTCGACCCCTCGGCCACTTTTTAGAACAATTGCTTTTGAAATTGGATTTCGGTTTGGAAATGCGTCATTAAGTTGATTTTTAACCTCTTCGTAAGACCTGACCCTATCGCCGTATCCTCTCGTCATAAGAATTGTAATTCTTTCACTTTCAGTTAAAGAGATTTTTGCATGTAAAAGTGACAGCTTTTATGACTTTATATCAAAACTGAACTGGTGTTTTATTTATTAATAAATAAAACACAATTTGTTGATATTTTCAAAACACGTCGTTATTTTGAAAACTACTGATATTAGGAACAAAGTATGTTATACCAAAAGTGTAACAAATTAAGTAAAAAAAGTAAAAACTATAAATGAAAAAATATACAGGGTGTTACAATTAAAAATATAAAATTCGTTCGAATTTCAGACAAACTTAAAAGCTGGCAACAACGGCAATAATGTTATTCGGTGCGTCAGATCCTCTTTTACACAACTGTACCAAATTTGGTTTAAATCGGCCAATAATTGTATATAATATATAACATAATGTTATTAAGCCGTTTCGAGACTGTATTTAGTTGATTCACGCAGCTTCACATTTTATTAAAAAAATCACTTGCACTTTCAGCAATAAACCCAGAATACCAAGAAATAAACCAACCGGTCAGTGTCTAAAAAGCAATACCAACCAGATGACAAATCTTCGATCCTTGACATCGTATAATATCCACAAGTATCCGTGTTGCAATGCAACAGCAATAAACTTATCGCTCTGTAAGTTTATTGTTGTCGGCCGATCTATTAAAATAAAAATTGGCCAGTTGGGCAACACGAAACCAACTACTAAGCTATCGCAACTTGCTTTACGCTTTTCTGTTTTCTTGACAACACAATTAATATATATCGCCTGGTAAATCATGATAGAAACGTTTAAATTGTGTTGGCAAAGTGTCCTATTGTTTGATTTGCACAAGCCGGGAGTTGACTAAATTTTTGCTGATTGATTTTGCTACATAAAATAGTGTCTAGATCAAATAATTTTGAAATATTACCATTTAACAATGGCGTACGCACACCACAATGCGAGATTTCAAGGTATCTGTCTTATTAGTATATTAAAGTACATGTTTTATAAAGCATCATCTTATAGCACGCGTCCATGTTAAAAAACGAGCCGCTTGCGGCGAGTTTTTTAACGGGACAAGTGCTCTAACTGCTTTATGAAACACGTACTTTATACTATTTTTTCTATTTTGTATTTTTTTCAATAAGAAAATACATATTTAAAAAGAAAATGAACCCTTCAAATTTTGTAAATTTGTATGTCTAAATTCTATGTTGGTAATACTATAAATTTACTTTTATCATAGTAGCCTTGACAATAAATAATATTTTCTTTGTGTCATTGTCACCAAACTTGTGTTTTAATATTTCATAGAGTTGTTCATAATTATAATTAAAAAAATATGGAGCATGATAATCTAAGTTCAACTCCCCCTGAGTTAAGGGATATTGCTAATAAAACGATAAATCAACTTTTACCAGAGAAATTCCGAAAACTTTCTTTTCTCATGGATCACCATAGACAAGGGAGATGCGCTTATGGTAAGGATAGATAGGCAACTCAACATACTAAATTGGTTCCCTTATAGCGCCATTCGTGTCTGGTTGAAGAACTAAATGTAGCACTGTTGGCGAGGGGCGGGGGGGGGGGGGTCGGCGCCACGCATGAAAATTTAAATTTTACAACTTTGAATTCAAATTTTCGTGCTTCTAACTCTGATGAAAAAGTTAGAAGCGCGAACCTTTTGAATTAAAGTCAATATATTTTGGGAGATTAAAAGAAAGTTGTAACTACGTTTCTGATATGACGACAAGCTTTATTAATATTAGATATTTACATAAATTAATATAATAACAAGGCAAGTTTTACCTAGGATTGTGCTGTAAAGAATTAACATAGGAACAGCGTTCAGCTTTAAATAGGATCCTCTGCTGCCATGCTCAATTTTTTGGTCATATCCAAAATGTGTGTGATAAACTCTATAAGTTTTTTGAATGCCAATCTGGTCTTTGCCACAGAGTAATGGATTTTGAATAGCATTTACCCAAAGTTTATGCGTCTAAAAATACACGGACATTATACTAAGATCGTAAACTGTCATAACTCTAAGAAAATCAGTATATAAGTAATGTTTATGATTATTCAGGATGAAACGGTGTCCTGCATACATTTTTTTTAGATAGCAACAATATTTTGTATACAGTATAGGCGCAAGGTGCCTTTTTGGCTTTTCACGATGCACCCTTTTTATCACTTCGCTAAAACAACAAACAACTTACCTGGTAGCTTTTTGGAAACCTGTGCATTTTCACACGTTTCCCACTTTGTACTTTACATCCGGGAACCCAACAATAAATCACCATTTTAGCAAAATAAACTTAATAAACTTATACGTCGCGCCGCTTCGTTTAAAAATTTAATTTTAAAATGTCAATGTCACTTGGGTCCGACTCCGGAAGATATTTTTATTATGGATCAGCACATACGTCATATTTTCATCTTTATTGCACCTTAGCTGGTACGATTGAATTCAGAGAGAGAAATATAGAGAACGTTCCCCACGCTCATTATAAATACATGTTTTGCCGCTACCAACGTTAGGATATGAACAACATTATAAAACAAAATACCTACAATAGCGCCATAATCGTCTGGTTGAAGAACTTAACGAACGGGGAACGATCCTCACCATTTAAGTTATCCTAGCCTGTGGATCACAATAACAGGAAACGTCAGACGTCAACAGAATAAAACATTTAAATATTACCAATGCCAACTTTTAAAAAATAAAATTCGGAGTTCGAAATGGATATATTTCGAACTCGCTAGCGCGTTCGAAATATCTATTTTTCGAGACAAAATTAGAAAAAATATTATTATGTGGGTAGTCGAGGTGGCCTCTTGTATTGACATAAATAACCATGGTAACGGGAGGTAGCCTCAATACTTTTGTTCTTTGGTTTTCAAATAAAGATGTTTTTCTTCAAGCGTCATATAAGTGATAACTTATGTGTCGTTTCTCAATGACATTAAATACCATTTATATGACTATAAGTACTTATACTCCTAGGCGTATAAATACATTATGCTACTATAAATTTTTTTTTCGTTTTATTTATTGTCTTTTAGCTTTGAGCATTGCTCATTTAGCCACGAAATTTAAATTAATTTTAATTTATCAGTTTTAATAAACGAACATTTACACAATACACAACGATTATTGGTATTCACAGTGGTATTTATTATTTATTGGTAATATTTATAGTAAAAGTACAATTGTGAAGATTTGCATCATTTAAGAATCTTCCACTTCTTGCAATATCAGTACTGCTCATAACAATTTTTCCAGGGTGAACTGCTTTTAGAAATCCATTAGTGGGTCCATTAAATGAAGGTTGGTCGAGATTTTCCGCAGAGCTAGGTTGAAGAATTCTCTTAGCAATTTTGGTTTTACTTTGCACAGAATCTTCAATGTACCATTCGGCAACTGCATCAGATTTCCAACCCCCATGCCTTTTCAGCGTAGTAATATCCCCCCCCCTCCACTATCAACAAGCATTGTTGCGGAAGTTCGTCTTAAACAATGCCCTGTATGTTGTTTCCAATTTGGAATATTCAGATACAATGCCACATATTTTTTGCTACACTACCAATTTTATGGATACCCATGACAGCTTTAAAACATTTCTCATTTTGATATTTCAAAAAAAAACGTCGTTCCTTAAAATCGGCAGGACGCAAATTAACGTAATTTCTATATTTGCTTAAATATTTATCCCCCAGGACGTTGAAAGTTCTACTCTTATTTAGTTTTAGTGTTGGGAATTTTTATTAGCAGCAAAGAACCCATATCTTCAAGATCATCAACTGTCATATTCACTAATTCGTCGCAACGACATGCCCCAGGCCCCAGATATTACAAATATCAAAACTACCTAAAAAATTAAGGGTTGGTTAGCACAATGTAAAACAAGCAAAATGTAATTTTATTACCTTCATCGCCAAATACTTTTCATCTGGGGCGTCAGACAAAAATTTGCTGAACTGTTCCCTTGACAAGACTCTCGATTTCTTTGACTTATAACCTTCTCCTTGGTTTTTTAAAAAAGCACGCAAATTGTTGTATTTTTCACTGTTCACATTATCCTTCAAATTTAACATGGACCTTATCATTGAATAGTGAGCCCAAAAACTAGAACTCTTCATTTTCAGTGCCATTTCGTTAAAATATGCCAATAAAACGTTTTCAGAGTATTGCATTACTTTTTTTCAGTGCATCATTTGTTGAACTTGACAAAGGCAGCTTCATATACTGCACCAGATTTCGTCGGCAGCAAGTTTTGAATAGCTATTCTAGCTGCCTCTACTACCTCGGGAGGATCATCAAGCACTTCTAAACTCATTTTCTGTAGATTTATTCGGTCTCAACTGACGCGACACCGAATTTGAAATATTTGTTTTGATAAATGCCAAACAAGTACGTATCCATGATAACGAAACCAAAAAGGGAATATACAGTGAAATAAGTTTAAAATTCAATCTTGTTATCTTCATTAAAAAGTTCGTTTTCTTTTATTGTTTTATCTCGAATAATATGATGCACGTTTGAAGAAAAAATAGTATTTGCCAGTAGAAAACAGGCCGTTGCTATGACATTTGGCCAGTGTAAAGCATTCTAGTGAAATAGTCAACATGACATATGTTTCGCCATCACAGTGGCTTCTTCAGATGTGAGGAAGGTATAACAAATTATTAAATAAGAAACTTAAAATTAAGGTACCTGCATTAATGAAATAATTGGTAATAATTGTGGGGCATTTTTTGGGGTTTAATACAAGTTTAACAAAGGTGAGTTGTTATTGTCTAGAGTCTAGACAATACTTGATATTTCGCTGAGAGACAGAGTAAGAAATGATGAAATTCGAGAAAGATCAAGACTTACAGACGTAGCAGAACGGGTGGCACGACTAAAATGGAGCTGGGTGGGACATGTCGCAAGGCAGGATAACGATAGATGGACAGTTAGAGTCACACACTGGCGACAAAAAAAAACGAAAGGGAGCATAGGACGACCACAAAGAAGATGGCTAGACGATATTAAATCGGCAGTCGGTAGTGACTGGTACCACAAAGCCCAAAATCGCCAAACATGGAAAATGTACGGAGAGGCCTATGTCCAGGAGTGGATGACAGAAGGCTGACTAAGAAGAAGAAGATTGTGAATGGATCCACTGAGGCCAAACACGATAAAATTTCGAGATTAGTTTTGGAAAAAGCATTAGAATATAACATAAAATTTATTAAATGAAAAATTCAATTCGTAAAGTCTATGGGTTAAATTTTTTCAAAAAGGGTGTCCAAGCAAATGAAAATTACATAAAGACAATTTTGGAAAATGCCAGACTTACAGTCAAAAGTTGCCTTATTTCTAATCTAGAATCTAGATGACACAGATTATACACTGGCCATAAATCTAGGCGATCAATAAAATGATATTGACACTTTTTATTTGGCTAAAACCAATGTTTGTCCTATTAAGTTCAAACTGATAATATCTCACATAAACAAAGATGAAGAAATAAGAAGCGTCCCGTGAGACAATATCTATGGGCATCGCTATAGAGTTAAAAAGCAATACCATAAATATAACCATATCAATCTGATTTAATAAATTCCTTCAATATGTCAAGATGGCTTTAAGCTTTAGTTATGTTTGTCTGTATTTGGCTTTTAGTAACGACATCATCAGACCTAATTAGCTGATATATTTTTTTGTCATACGCATGAGATAAGGATCAAATAATTCTCAACCATCTATCCCAGTTTTACATATTGTAAAGCAGTATTTATCAAGGAATTTTGTTCTAAAAAATGCACATTCGAAATATTTTCATTAACGCAATAGCGATTTCTTAGTGTTGGTATTATGCCCGCCACATTTGGTCACAAATAGACATTAAGCTGGTCAGTAACATGCACATACAGTTATAATGCAATCACAAGGCGTAGGTGGTACTTGCCGATACGGTTATTGCCCTGTAAGAACTGATGGGGGGTCTATTCTTTAATCTAACCTACCTGACCTAACCGAAGTACTTTAGGTTATTTAAAGAAAAATGCATATGGTTCATTATCAATTAGTTACTTTGTTAAAAAAGTTTTATTAGAATAAAACTTGCTAATAAGAGTCGCATAAAAAAGAATTATTGACCATTATGGAAAGGTGGTCGTAATAACTGCCAGATAACTATTATTACTTGTATGCAAAAGTAAATAAATATATCTACATGTATGGCTTGCTAATAACAAACACACTTTTAACTTTTTCTTTATTTATAATTATAAATGCATACATATTATAGAAAACAAACAAATTTTTATCAAATTCATACAAAAATAAGTTAAAAAAGTTTCTTAGATTTTTAATAAGCATTTCCGTAATTATGATTATTGTTGTTGATATCTCCGGGTTGAAAATATATATTAACTTGCGGTTGTCGCTGACTTCTTAGACTTTTAATCATCCTTGTAATCAGGTAAAATTAAATATACTATTATATTTACAATTATGGAAAAAACGCGCAATGTTTGTGAAGTTGTAAGACAGCGCCCCCGAGCGCCTAGTGTAAAACACATACTGCCGTAGTTCATAAGATATATATAGTGAGAAAAGGCCTTTTTAACAAAACTAAGTTTACTAAATTATGTTAAGCCAGACCGGAGTTATCAGCATTTATTACAAATAATGTTCAACCTTCCCCCACCTCTTTATTTGAAAAGTGACGAACACGTTCTGTAGGTGAATTTTATTAATAAATCTTCAAAATATACAAAAATGTTATTTTCGGGATACCTTAACTAAACGACTTTTAAGGAAACTTCGTGATTCATATTTACCGTTACTGTTGCGCCCTCTAGCGCCAGTCTGAGAAACTTGAAAATAATTTCCAGCAATTTCTCATGACCACTTTACTTAATATATTTTTTTTCCGCAAGCCATACGACTAACACTTTCTGAGATACGGCCGAGAGCCATTCTTAGTGGGACACCTGGTACAATTTTATGAGTATGTGGAAAGTGTTATAGGAAGAAATTTTTATTTCAAAATGAGTTTTTCCGCAAGATACGACTAACACTTTCTGAGATACGGCCGACAGTCATTCTTAGTGATACACCCGGTACAGGTGTTCTTCCTGGCGACTGGTTAAAAGGGGTTACCGTTTCAGATTCTCTTTCCCTAAGAAGCTTGAAGATTGAACTTTTAATCAACAAGTGTCGATATGTTAATTTATAGTTCTAATTAATTCCTTGATCCTTAGATTAGGCTGACAATGTAAAGTATATTTGGAGAACAGAACTGTTTCGCAGCTTCCATATTATTTGCGTGCAGTAAAATTGTCAGACGTTATTTGGCTGCCTATCCTGCTGCACATCATACCTCCTCATACATCTCTTGGCAAATATTCCTTTGAAATTTATGGTAACTTGGATTTCCAGGATCCTATATTTTCCAAATTTATATTCGTGGCCCTCCCACAAACGCATTATTTAATGGTGATATTGTACCATCGACAGGAACAACAATCCAACCATCCATTTAAGGCTGCAAAATATTCTCCTTTTGAAATGCTTCTTGCCTTAAGCTTTTTGTTTAGTTAGTGGCTCACGTAATGGAATATTCTTATTTCTAGCTTTGTAAAACCAACGGTAGAAAACTTGATCCATAGTTAATCCTCCTACCTAGGGAAATTTTCATTTTTCCTTCAAACTGGCACATTTTTTCACACATTCTCTTTAGCTCATTATGCTTTCACTTTCCGCAATGATATCAATATGATCCTTCAGTGACAAACATGTAGCAATGCTAGGTGATATGAAGATATGCTAGTAAGAATAGGTATAGTAGGTCACCTTGTAACGCCAAGTCGAGATAACATTACTTTATTAGTTTTTAGGAGACTACGATCTCAAAAGAATACAATAACATTGGCATAATAATAAATTTAATTGCTCAAGTAATTCATTAATATAAGATTAAATTTAAATCAAGCAAGACAATAAAAAGTATTATATTAATATTTCAAGATAGTATCACTGTTTCTTAATGTTAAAAGCAAGGAAATAAACGAGCACAATCACTAAATTAAACAATCTTATATATCATTCGCTGAGTAGAATATTTATGAAAAGAAGTAGGCACGTCCTCCTTGGTATTTTTAGAGACACAGGAAATCTTCAAATATAAGAACTAGTTACTTGCTATAATAGTAATATTTAAAGTATTTACCAATTTTGTATGATATTATGCACAAGTTTACGACAGGAAAAGCCTTTATATACAGCTGTCATGATTTGACACTCTTGAAAATGTCATAATAACCTTTATTACCGCACTAGTGCTTTTTTTGAATTTATTACGGCACAAGTGTGTTAATAACATATTAGATGAAATTAAGCTCAAAGAATTTCTGGTATTTCTTCCGTGATTTATCTGGCACAACATTGAAAGCTTCGTTCTCATTATAGGAGGGCAGAACATTGCTTGAACTCATTCCAAACTGCAATTTTTAACACATTGATTGAGAGAAGTGACAATCGTACCTATACCTATTGCTAAGGTAATACAAATTCTTATTATATCCGTATTATGCATTCAATTTTTAATCTAATTATTTTTAGTCAAATAATCATTATAATAATAATGGTATTTATAGTTGTATATAAAATTTTGTACGTAATACGTAGTATACCATATTACTAAAACCCTTATGTGATTACAGGACTCTGTCTACGGTCTCGTCGTGCAAATTTTCACATCCGTGCTTTAATAATATTTATATCCTACTTGTTAAATAAACTGTTATGGCACTGTTTGGTATATCATAAATGTTCCTTTCTGGCAGCAATTTATTTCTGTAGGTAACTACGTGAAGTCTGTTCAGAGATATAAGAAGTGACTAACTGATCCCTATTAGGAAAGACCCGGGCCAACTGTAAAATTGAAATACGGCCGAACAGGTCCGTATTTTGCTTAGAATTTAATCATGGTTTGTAATAAAAATAAGTAAGACTTTAAATAATATTTTATTTATGTTTAAATGTAAAATTACAAGTTATTTTATTATTAAAAATTATATTTATGATTGCAAAAATATACAAATTATTCGGTACTTATAATAATTATTCAGTTAATATATCAATATCACTATCGCTATCATCATCTGTTCTAATTATTATTTGTGTTATATTGTTTATATGGATAACATGAAATGAATCAGAAATAAAGAGAATAAAAAAAAAAAATACAGGATTTTTTCACTTTTTTAACATGTGTAACAGAATTTGCCCAACTTTGTGAAGGGATGTTAAAAATTTCAGTTTCTATAAGCTCTAGTACACTGGAGTTAATAGTAGGGCAGGCCCGTATCCAGAAATTCGTTCCGGGGGGGGGGGGGGGGAAAGGACGAAAATCATTCAAAAATGTGGACTTACTTTTGCTTGACATTCATGCCCCTGTCAGGGTGGCTAAGTGTACGAAATCTCCGGCACCGTGGATGATGGATAACTTAAGATATATGATAAAACTGAGAAAGAAAGCTCTTACTAGATATAAACGAACCAAAACTGAAGCTGCTAAAGATTATTACAAGCAAATTAGAAATTTGGTTACAATGTCTGTCAGAAACGAGAAAAAAGCATTTTTAAATTTCAAATTTAGAACTGACCCTAAAGGTTTTTGGCATACATTAAGATATTTAAATCTCTGTTCTGCATTTCAAGGTTCAACTGGTGCTATCGGTGACACTGAGACACTCAATAATTTTTTTGTTAATAACGCGCCTACCCCTTATAATTCCAATCACAATTTAATTAATAAGTTATACACTAATAAAATTCACCACAATGTTCAAAATGAGCTAAATTTTAGTCCAGTCAGTGACAACAAAATTTCTGAAATTATCACCTCAATTAAATCAAACGCTAAAGGTGTGGATGGCATAGATTTGAAAATATTATCTCTGATTACGCCCCATCTTACACCACACATAAACTTATATTATAAATCAGTGTTTAACAAAAAATATATTTCCATACATTTGGAAAAAAGCCAATGTTATCCCAATTCCAAAGGTAAGCACTCCATCGGATATATCGCATTTTCGTCCTATAAGCATACTTTGTACAGGGTTTTTCCGTATATTTTGGAGCACCCCTGGAGCTCTTATTTAAAGGCCTAGAAAAAACATTAAATTACCAAAGTTGCATTATTTTTCATGACCTGTTAGAATTTGTCATCGAACAAAACAAATAAACATCGTAAATTTGTTTAATAATGCCAATGTGGATTTCTTTAAATGGGACACCCTGTATATTACATAATTTTTTAATTCCCCACTTATTTCTGATTCCAAATATGTATAAATGTTATATGTTTACTTTAGTCGTTTAGGCAATATTTCATTTCAAAATATCGCATATGAGAAAATCAAGATTGCCCTGAGAAACAATTTGGTTATTATTAATCGCTTATGGCAACTTACTTATGTCACAAATAATTTATCATACGTTGAATAGTCTTGTCATAATGGGTTACTCTAAAGACGAAAAATTCGATGTTATACGACTATATTATGCGAATCGCAACAACGTTAAAATGACTAGGCAAGAGTATAGACGTTCATTTCCAAATAGACAAACGCCATCTATTAATACAATAAGAAATATAGTTAAACAATTTCGGGAACGCAAGTCTCTTGAACGAAAAAAACGAACTGTACCAGAAAGCGAAGATGATTTATATATATTGTTATTTTTTGTTGGTAAGTGATCTCAAGAGATTTTAATTGTTTGCAAAAGTTTTAAAAGTCCCCATTTTATTTTTAGAAAATCCATTTAGTTCTATACCAAAAGCAGCAACGTATTTTCAAAAATCCTGGAAAAAAATTCACAGTGTGTTAATAAGGCATAACTACTTTCCATATAGAATTATGCCAGTCCAAGGTCTCACGGAAGACCACATTCGTTAAAGATATCAATTTTGCGCCGAAATTTTACGTCTTATGAGAGAGGATGCAGGTTTGACAAATAAAATCGTATTCACAGATGAGGCTTCATTCACAACATCTGGCATGTTCAATAGGAAAAACAAACGGTAGGTATTGGTCAACAGAAAATACTCACCAATATCAAGTTGTTAAGGTTCAAGGCAGACAGTCATTAAATGTTTGGTGCGGAATATTGGGAGGCAGAATCTTGGGGCCTATTATATTTGAAGGAACACTTAATGGGGATCGATATAGGAACTTTCTAGAAAATGAAATTGAGCATGAATTGCGAAACATTCCAAATCGGCAAGAACTAATTTGGCAACAAGACGGGGCACCCCCACACAACATTCGATCTGTGGTTACATATTTAAACAATCATTATTATCTGTGGATTGGTAGAAATGGCCCGATTAGGTGGCCCGCAAATAGCCCAGACCTAACACCTCTAGATCTATTTTTATGGGGCTATTTAAAAAATAAAATCTATTATGATAGACCAGAAACTATAAATATTCTTCGTCATAAAATTGAACAAGAAGTTTTACTACTTAAAAGGGAAAATTTGGTTTTTGTTACAAACGCTTTAAGAAAATGGAGAGATAATATTCAAAAATGCTATGACAGTGGTGGTGGATATATAGAACTATAATATTGTTTTATAAATTATTATCATTATTTATATGAATTGTAACTTAATAAAGCTTTTAGTTTCTAGCATGTTTTCCTCATACTAATCTTGATTTTGTAATACGCAATATTTTGACATAAAATATTGTCTAAACGACTAAAGTAAACATATAACATTTATACATATTTGGAATCAGAAATAAGTGGGGAATTAAAAAATTATGTAATATACAGGGTGTCCCATTTAAAGAAATCCACATTGGCATTATTAAACAAATTTACGATGTTTATTTGTTTTGTTCGATGACAAATTCTAACAGGTCATGAGAAATAATGCAACTTTGGTAATTTAATGTTTTTTCTAGGCCTTAAAATAAAAGCTCCAGGGGTGCTCCAAAATATACGGAAAAACCCTGTACATTGTCCAAAATATTGGAAAGGGTAATATATGAACAAATCAACTCACATGTGACTCAATGCAAAATCTTACCAGTCACACAGTCCGGATTTCGCGCCTCTCACAGTACCACTACCGCCTTACTTCAAGTCTCGGATGACTTATTTAGAGCGATTGATGAAAATAAAGTTTCGTGTCTTATATTGTTAGATTATAGTAAGGCGTTTGATGTTTTAAAACATTCAATTTTGCTGCAAAAATTAAAATATTATGGTCTTAGTCAGAGTGCGATTAACCTTATGGATAGCTATCTGACCGGTAGGGAACAAAGAGTGGTGTCAGGAGCGGAAATCCCGTCTAAATTTTTAGCTACTAATAAGGGCGTTCCTCAAGGAAGCGTCTTGGGACCTCTTCTATTTTCTCCTTACACTGCGGATTTTTCGCATTATCTTAGACACTGTCTTTCGCACCAATATGCAGATGACATGCAAATCTATTTCTCTTTTTCTTCTAATGATATTGTATTGGCATGTCAACAAATTAATACAGATCTAAGTGGTATAAGTCAAATTTCTGAAGCACATGGACTAATACTTAACAACAATAAAACGAAAATGCTTATTTTTGGAAGAAACAGGGAAAGCATTGCCATTGACAATAATCTAAATATTGAACTCAACGGTTTACGTTTAGCACCCTCAGAGTACTGCAAAAACCTGGGTATCATATTGGATTCAAATCTACGCTTCAGTCAGCACACTGTCTTTTTAATACAAAAATCCTACGCTAAGCTTAAACTCTTGTATAGGTACAAAGATATTTTAAGTGTTAATGCTAAACTGAGGCTGACTGATTCTCTTGTTCTTTCTCATTTGGCATATGGTGACGTCTTGTACTGGCCAGCCCTGACCGTCAAAGATAGAAATAGCTTGCAAGGGGTGCAAAACTCTTGTCTTAGATACAGTCTTGGGCTGCATAAGTTTGATCACATTACACCCGCTTTTCTGAACTCTACTTGGTTGTACCTTCAGGAAAGATTCTTTATTCACTTAGCACTATTGGTCTTCAAAATATCTAAGGATCAGACACCCAAATATCTGTATGATAAATTGATTAAGGGGAGTGACGTTCATGAAAGAGCTACGCGCCATCGCGGTCTTTATTCCACTCCAAAGCATAAAACTGCATTATTCCAACGATCTTTCACGTACAATGCAGTCAAAACGTTTAACTCACTGCCCATCGATATCAAGTCTTGCGTATATGTTGACGGGGTACGAAGAAAGCTAAAAAAGTATGTAACCAATGGAAGAAGCTCACTTCATAAATAATATTTATAACTCTTAAAACGTGTCCAATAATTATCTACTCGTAATATTGTGCTCCACTAGTTATCTGTCATTTCTATTCTTGTATGATTAGGTATAATTTTAGAGTATATTTATTTATATTACAGTAGTGTTTACGGTTTGTTGGTCTTAAAGGGTGGTTAGGTAGAATAGCTATGCTAGACCTCGCCACCAAGATATATTATTTTGTTTCGTATCTAGTTTTTTTTTAATTAAATAAAGACCTGTTTGTTTGTCTGTTTGTTTTAATTAATTCAGAGCAAAGCGAATCACACATTAAAACTTAAATCATTATGTGACGTTTAATCTATTATTATTTATAGTGCAATAAGAAGATGCAGTACAAGGTGTACAATAAACAAAAAAAATTTCAAATTTCGGGATTTCGGGATACGTGCTTGAGTAGGACAAATATTGTTACGACGAATGGCAGATTTCAGTTGGTGCCAAACATGTTTAATGGGATTAAATATACAATGGTATGACTGTATGCCCTAGATTTTTTGCATAATTATCACAGAAGTATTCCTTTTGTAGTCTTAAACTTTGTAAAACCTTTTGGTGTAATCTTCCTGAAAATAAATGTCATTATTATCATACATCAACATACCTTCTCAATAATATCTAATTATTTGCCATACAACATGGTAGGGTATTTGTAGTCGAAGCTCAGCGTACCTTTATTTATGAATAACCTTAAATAACTTAACAATTTTTGCTTGACCTCTTCCTTAGATCCGGTCTAATATAGAATGGTTTTACTTTATATTCGTTGAAGTCAACCAGTTCTACGTCGTAGTAATTAGATGCAAGATAATAATAAAAAGAAGGTTTCATTGCCACCTAAAGGAACAATAAGCTCCTGTTTGCTTTAGTTGTACTATTGAGTTAAATTTGATTGGATATTAGGCAGAATTATAACTGTATTTTTTCTTTTCATTGTTTTTAGCGATTCTGCTCCATAGAAGATAAGTCGATCTTAATTTTCTGCAATTTTTCCTTGTTATGTCCACTATTAATTAAAATATGTTTTTGTTTGTAAAATGTGTTTTTAATGTAAAGTAATCTTTATACGTTAAGTTCAGCGTTACGTCAATTTTTGACAATATCGTCATAGAAATTATTTGCTGGTGTTTGCTGCATTACCTAAACTATGAAGATTTCGTAATTTTGCCATCACATTTAATTGAATAAGTTAGGATTGGCTTATTAAAATTTATTCAAACTTGGCACATGGGCTTATTATATTGGCTTCTTTAAAAAATTATAATACAATTTTTCTCTACAATGTACAGGGGAGTCAATATTTAGCCACCTAAAAATTAACATGAGATTTCCTATGTTCAACTGAGCTATGCATCACCTGGTATATAATTTCTCTGTTAATTTACTATTTAATCTGATAATAAAAGTAATTTATTATTAAGTTCTAGTTTATTCAATAAATTCAAATAAACTTTACCTTGAGAATTGTTGTCTGCTCCAACCTTTTACACTTTGATGATTAAAATTACCGGTAATCGACTCCACCCATGCGATTCGTTCATCTGTCACCGTCCTCCCTGTCAGGGTAAACTAGATCGCGAATTATACGTACAAGGCGGCTGCAATAAGGTTGTGCACGAGGCATGAAAGTATCTATCTTATCTAATATAATTTAGCTCTATATTTGATGTGTGGCATTTATCAGCCTGTTTGGCCTCACATAATCCAGAATTAGTTTGTATATTTGCCTGTAACTATGACGATAGCTTTGCCAAAATAGTGTCTCTTCGTATAAATGGAGACATGCTTTTTTTACTTACCCAAAGTCGCCTTTGTTTAAAAAAAAAAGGAGTTTTATGAATACAAAAAAACGGTATAAGTTTTTGAGATGAAATCAAGATGAACTACTATTTCAGCGGTCAAAACCAAATTTGGTCATCAACAATCGCAATCTTGACAATTTAACCTTGTAGAACGCCTACATTTTTTTTAGTAGGATCATAAGTCGGTCTTAAAAAAATCAAAGTTATGCAAATACAAGTAAATTGAAAACAAAAATAGCAACAGAATAAACAGCGCATTCAGATCACCTCAAGAGATATAACAATCAATGAAAATATGACTTAAATGGTTCACTTTCGATTTCTCGAGTACAAAACATCGCCGGGTAGTTACATCTAGTACAGTGGAGTAGGAAACATAAATTATCACAGCTTTGCAACATTTAACTTTTTAAAAATTGCCTGCATAAAAACTTTGGATTTTGTCGTGGTTATTACAGCATATGGTATTCATTGTTGCTTTAGTCCCTAGGGGTCCTATATACTAAAAATCCAATATATAGCTTCGCTGATGACAGCACACTTGTTTCATCTTTTACTTTAAAAGCTCGGATCTCGACTGCCAATGCACATCTCTATAGGTAGCAAGAGGTTTCACATCTCAACAAAGACCTGGAGGAAATTCTGTCTTGGGGTAACAGTAACCAAGTAGAATATTTGGATAGTCATATGTCTTGGCATAGTCTTGTTGCGGCCATTGCTCGGGCAACGTCGCATTGGAATACTTTCCGAAGTAAGAATCTCTATACACCCCAACACCTTTTGATGCTCTATAAAGCCCAAATTGTACTGTTCGCATATTTGGGGCTCTGCCTCTAAACATACCCTAAGATTACTGGGTTCCTTTCAAAGAAGAGCCATCCGCTTGATCGGTTACTATAATGTAACAAACAACCTGGAAAGCCTTTAACATCGAAGGCAGGTTAGTCTATTTTACAAATAATTTCATGGCAAGTGCTCAACTGAGGTTGCTCGCTTGATTCCACCCGGAGCGGTTGTATTCAGCTTAGTGCCTCACGCACGACACTGTTTAACAATTCTTTCATCTGGACAACGTCATCACTATGGAACGACCTCCCTGAGGTCGTGTTCCTCAACGAGTATAATCTCTAAAGATTCCAGACCAACGTGAATTGTGTTGTGGCTTATCATAAAAAAAAAGTTTTCGAGATATAAAATTACGAAAAATTCAGAACATTGATTTTGTCCAATTGAATTATACCTTCAAATATCCAAAATAAGAAATCGTGATCAATAGGCCTTTTGGAAGAATTTAAAAGCACTATAAAAAAACCTTCAGTGCTTTCCCCTTGATCCCATTTAAATAATTTAATCATTGTTTTAACCAGAATACCTATTCTGGAATATATTTAAGCTTTCTGTTTCACATTTAATTTCTAACTCACCCCGTAATACAAAAACTTCTCCGCCTATGATGCCGCCGCGGTTCGATAAAGTTTCGAGGTCGACACTGCAGATAGTAAAAGGTGTGGTCACTATGAACAAATCCATTTTTACCATCTCAAAGTTTTACAGTTAATTATACCAACTAGGGGTAATTAAATGATTATGTTCCGTATTGCATGGCATTGTTCCTTGAAAATAATTAAAAATTCAAAATCGCTAATCAATTTTATTGAAAAAACGGCCGGTTGATTTTAAAGAATGCCTAAGGAAATCGGCCATTAAAACTTTGCAGATGTCTCCATATTTTATTTTTGTTTTTATTGGTTATTATATTAAAACTTTTTATTGCTGTTCTGGAATTATAATCATCGCAAAATTGGTTCAATTATGTGCATTAACAAACGCGAAAGTTTATTTTGGGCTCCGCTATTTTTGGCTGTGTAATTTTTTTAGGATCTTAACATAGACCTTCACGAAAATATGCGTATCAATGTTAACGTCCAATAATACTCTACTGGCTTACCAAATTACATGTTTAATTAAAAAATAAAAAAAAATACCGAGTCCCAGCGATTGTATTTATTTTTATTACTTAATATCAACGTCATATTCTAAGAGAAAAAGTTCATATGAACATGTATCCGGAGTTGCTCCGTTCTTGACATACCGGGTGTTAAATTTTTTTTGAAAAAAATCGTTTTTTTACCTTTTTTTTAACTATCCTTTTCCCGATTTTATTAAAATTTGGCACCGTTATTCATAGTGATAAGGGGCTTAATTAAGATAAACTGGAATAAATTTATTCAGTCCAGTGGCGTCCCGGGAGCACCTTAACGAATATCCTTGACAAAAATATACACCACTGATTTTTCTAATTTTGATTTTTTTTTTTGATTTACCAAGTAATGATATAACTTTTTTATTCCTTGGATTGTTTTCGTGTCTTGCTTCCTTTTCGAGAGAAAATAAAAAAACCAAAAACTTTATTGCACGTAGGTACAGAAAAAATACCTATGTATCTCAAACTTAATTAATACATATAAATTAAAAATATATTATTTTTTTTTTAAATATGAGTATGAATAACGGTACCATATTTCAATAAAATTGGAAAAAGGACATTTAAAAAAAATTATAAAAACCGTTTTTTTTTTAAAAAACCTTAACACCCTGTATATCAGAAACGGGGCAACTCCGGACACAAGTTCATATGAACTTTTTCTTTTATAGTATGATAAGGAATCACTTCCTTAAGTTACGTACCGTACTTCTGAAACACCCTGTATATTACATAAATGAAGAACCTGACTCGTAAACATCATCCTGTGGAATTTGAACTTCATTATTTTCTGCTTCTCCGAAGATTATTCGATAGTACCATAGATCAGCTGATGGTACGTAACTTTGTAATACTAGTTTAACTGCAAAAAAGATGTACCTATATCGAAAATACTCTATAGTTACGAAACTATGAACTTTATGCCCCAAGTGTGTTAAGTTTTTATCATTAGCTCTTCTTCGAGATTACAGATCTGAATTTGTTTATTCGTCGGCCTACGGGAGATGACGTCACAAATGAGCACTCTGTCCTTGTACTGTAAGAGTAATTGCTCTATGATTGATGCAATACAAAAACCGATGCACGTCATCAATCAGCTGATATTTGTAAATTCGTAGGAAAACACGAGGAAATAAAACTTGGGCAAGAAGTATTAAAATTTTATGCGATACTGAATTTATTACAAACTTAAAGTATTCTTCTTTGATAGAAACCCACTTATAGCAAATATTTTGTTTATTTAAGCTTGTAAAAGTTAATAAAATTCGAATTTTATTGGCCGATAGTTGGCAACAAAACTGTAAACGATGCGGTGGCGCCAGCTCGTTCCTTGGCTTCGTTTGACGTTTCATGCAAAACTAAACTTAATTGTTCGTGGTTCCGTGTTGCTGTGCCTCTATTTTTTAACAAAAACATTAGATCTTTTCATAAATAGCATTAAAAAACTGTTCCATTAAGAGAAACAAAAGTGCACACACATATCTCTGTCGATTACGTTGTGTACTATTTGTGAAAAATGCCGAAGCATTTAAATAGTCGGTGCAGAAAGCTAATAGCTATTTGGAGGAAGAACTTAACAACAATATCCTATTATTACCCTTAAGGTCTAGATATTTTATATTATAATTTACGAATTTTTAGCGTGTAGCAGCTGCCCTAACTTTGAATATCTCCACTGTAAGCGCAATTTCAACAACAGTTAAGGCAAATAAATTATTATAATCGCCTTAAAACAAACGTTCTAATTCAAAGAGAGTTGTAAATGTGTGAAGATTGGATATAAGTTTTATCCGTGACACTATTTATGGAATGTACGAAACAAGTAAGTTCTATTATTTAAAAATTATAATATTTTACATCGGTTTTCATAAGCTGTAACTTTGACAACTTTAAGTTAGAAATTTAAAGACAGATAACTGTTTGATGTGAAGCCTCTTCAAGAAAATAGGCTTCGGATGGTAAAAAGGTGAACTGAAGCGAGGGCTTATGGAACTTTCCCATGTAGCTTTCAAACGACTGCACTGATAAAACTGTGCTCCCTTAATCAAATAATCTGATTTATTTGGTGAATAATTATTGGTAATAAATAAATGTGATTTTAATAAACTAAATTTTATTTAACTGAAGTAAATGAGAGTGTTTCGATTTATTTGCAAAATTATTTGACTGTTGGTGGATTTGTGTCAAATAATAGAACCCTTCAAACAAATATCTTACTAAAAAAACCACTAAAATAACAAAATCTAAATAACTAATTATTTAATTGAACTAATTTTTATTTAGGAACTAAATCCCGTTAATCGCTAGTTAAATCACCCAATAGAGTACTATTTAAATGTATAGGCCATTTAAACTAAATAATTATGTATTTATATTAAATCCTTAATATAAAACAATCAAATATTTACAAATAATTAATTATTTAATCGAAGAACATTTTAAGTTAAGAACTAAATACCTTTAACTTTAATTTAAATCATCCATTGCCGAACTTTTCAAATAATTTGGTCATCCAAACTAATAATTAAGTATTTAAATGAACTCCTGTCGCCTACTTTGGGCTTTGAGTAATTTGATTGGTTATACAAAGTGGCCTGATCATCGCGTTTTTGGTTATTGGGGTTCGATTTTGTCTTGTAGAAATTTATGAGTGAGAGTGAAATTTTCTTTGTTAGTGGCACAGAAGTTAGTGGTTCCATCAAAAATTAAAACGAAGATATGGGGAATAAACGTAATATGAATAATTATTTACAAGATTGGGGTATATCGAGGGGTATATCCTATATGTTAGATACTTTTCAAGGTAGAAAACTGTATTTGAATATTTTGATTACGCATGAAACGAGTTAAAAAAGTAAGATAAGAGGCAAAGGAAAGATACTTGTAATACCTAATTTGAAATTTTGAACACAAAATCTTTTTAGAAAAATGTAGCCAGGTATTTATAAATCATGGCTACCTAGGTTACAAATAAGAGAGTTTTTCTCAATTTTCACTATAATTCAATACCTATCAAACCTCCTAACGTAATGCAATTTCAGAAGAAAATTCAAAAATAGATGAAATTAGACAGGAAAATACTGTTCTCAAAGAATTTATCAGAGAAATTCTAAGCAAAATGGATGAATTAAAATCTAAAATGGAAAAACTCGAGAAAATAAATATAAATTCAAAGTTCAATAAAATCGATTCAACCCTAGAAGAAATATTAGAGACCCTGCAAAAAAAAGGTGACAATGTTCAAGGCAAAAATGAATTATACTCGAATATATTAAAATTTCCCCCAAAAAAATTAATTCCAAAACAAAATCTTCCAGTTGTTATAATTAAACCGAAGAAATACCAAACATATCAGCAAACGAAATATGAAGTGCAAAAAAATATTAATCCAATAAGTATAAGGGCTTCAATTAATGGCATCAAAGAAATTAAAAATGGAGGTATTGTAATAAAAGCAAATTCAAGTGAAGAAATCGATAACCTTAAAAAACTTTCGGAAGAAAAACTTCATCAAAATTATCTAATTAAAATATCGAAATTAAATTCACCAAAATTAGTACTCATAGGATCCAGCAAGAAATATACAGAGGAAGAACTTTTAGAAGAATTAAAGGCATTGAAATATATTGATATATCCGATAATCTAAAGATTAATTATATAAGAAAATCAAATTTTTCAAGAAAATATGTTATTTATATAGAAACAAATGGAGGAACTTATAGAAAACTCGTTAATAAATATGTTTGCTTAGGATGGGATAAATGTCAATTAAAAGAAGATTTAAATATAAGAACTTGCTACAAATGTTGCGGATATGGTCATAAAACTAAATTATGTGAGAAATCAGAGACTTGCTCCATTTGTTCAGGAGAACACTCGTTTTGGGAATGTAAACAAAAAAATCCTTCATGTAATAATTGTAAAATACACAATCTTAAATATAGTAAAAATGTATGCATCAAACATGAAGCTTTAAGTGAAAATTGTCCATTGCACCAACAAAAAATCATTGAAGCAAAAGAAAGGATTAATTACTCTTAATAAGCATAGCTGCCTGTATACAAACATGAAAATTTTATATCTAAACTCAAGATCAATCAAAAACAAAATAGATGAAATTGAAATGCTAGCGTTTGAAGAAAAGGCTGATATTGTAATAGCTACAGAAACATGGGTAAACAAATCAGAAGAAAAATATATTAATCTAAACAATTACAATTCCGTCTTTGCAACTAGAGAGAAAAGGGGAGGAGGAGTAGGAATTTTTATTAAAAATAACTTAAATTTCGAAATCATAGAAAAAATTGAAAATGAAATATCTTACGTTTCAATCAAAATAAAGTTGCCGCGCCTAATAATATCTGGAATTTATAGACCACCTTCAGTAAATAGTAAGTGTTTCTTAAACCTTTTTGATGAGATATTGGAAAATTTAACCAAATTAAAAATGGAATGCATCGTTCTTGGTGACATGAATATAAACATTCTTCCGGATGATAATCAAAAAAATGAACTTCTAGATATTTACATGGCAAATAATTTTAAAATATGCAACATAGATATTTCAACGAGGGATACAAACAATGGAGCATCTCTAATAGACCATGTACTTTGCAATTTTAACCAAAATGTTGATATAAAAATGATTATTTCGCAACTTAGTGATCATAAGCTTCAAGTAGTGGAAATTCAAACAAAAAACAAAATAAAAGATACCAAATATAAGTATCTTCTAATTAAGAAGTTTGATGTAGAAAAACTGAAAAGTAAACTTTTTCAATTAAACATTAGGAAATCTGATTTTTTGAACCCAAATATTTTATATGAAAACATTTTAAACATCTTTGATTCCTGTTCTTCAGATCAGTCAATTAAGATTTTACAAAAATCCAAACCATGGTTTACCCAGGAATTAAGAAAAATGCTGAAATTAAGAGACAAACATTACTACAAACTCAAAAAGTATCCAAATAACTTAGAATTTAAAGAAGTACATGCGCATTACAATAAATTAGTCAAAAAAACAATTAGAACAGTTAAGAAAAATTATTATAATGAACACTTTATTAATACAAATCAAAAAGCCATATGGAACAGCATTAATCAAATTTTAACAAACAAACCCCATAATGAGAAGCAAACCATTGACTATCTACTGGTAAATGATTTAAAAATAGAGGGAAAATGGCAAATCTGTGAAGAGATAAATACCCACTTTGTAAATGTTGGTGAGATCTTATCTAGCAAAATTCCAAATATATCAAATACCAGTTCTGACCGACAAAATGAGCAGTCGATGTTTTTGGATGTAGAAAATATTAATAACAAAGATATTGAAGACATCATTGATGGAATTCAAGTGAAGAAAGCTAGTGGTTTTGACAACATAAATATTAAAATTATAAAACTTGTCAAAAATGAAATTATTCCTATTTTACTCTGCTTAACAAAACTTTCTTTTAACATGGGAATTTTTCCAGATAAATTAAAAATTGCAAAAATAACACCAATCTATAAAAATGGTGAAAGGTATAACTGTAACAATTACCGACCTATTTCTGTATTGCCGGTCATCTCAAAGGTAATAGAACAAATTATGAATATCAAATTATCAGAGTTTTTAGAAAATAAAAATTTATTTTTTTCTGGTCAATACGGCTTTCGTCAATATAGGGATACTGAAATTGCAGTAGCAGATGTCATAACAAAAATTCAATCTCACGTTGATAATAATAAAAAATGTTGTCTCTTATCACTAGACTTATGCAAAGCCTTTGATACTGTTAATCATAAAAAATTAATGCAATGTCTGTATAATATTGGGGTAAGAGGAATGGTTTACTTTTGGTTTGAAAACTATCTTTATAATCGTAAACAATTTGTCCAAATTGAAAATAACAAAAGCAATAAAAATACTATAACTTGTGGAGTACCACAAGGCTCTGTATTAGGACCGATCCTCTTTTTAATTTACATTAATTCAATAGGAAATTTAAATTTAAAAGGGAATATTAAACTATTTGCCGATGATACGACTGTAGTATATTTTTCAGATAATATTTTTCAACTGGAAAATGATATAAAATATGATTTAAATATTATTTTTGCATGGCTTCAATCGTATAAATTAACTCTAAATTTCAACAAGTCCTCTTACATGCTGATGAGTAACAATTCAAATAAGGAACATATTTCACAATTAATGTTTAACGGCCAAATTATCAAGTATACAAAGACAATTAAATTTTTGGGATTATATTTAGATGAAAATCTAAGTTGGAAGTACCACATTCAAAAACTAAAAACTAATATATCTCCATTAATAGGAATTTTATATAAAATAAGACATTTTGTTCCCTTAAAATATTTAAAGAATATATATTTTTGTCTTATTTATTCAAAAATCCAATATTTAATATCAATCTGGGGCTCTGCCTGTAAAACTAATTTAAAACCATTACAAAAATTACAAAATAAAGTAATTAAATGTATACACAACTTACCATTTTTAGAACCAACATTGAATTTATATAGACCAAGAAGATATCTAGACCTCAAGCATTATTATAAATTAAAAATTAGTATATTAATACAGAAAATAAACTTAAAAATAAAAAATTCAAATATAAAATTATTAAAATCAATTAGCGTTCACCAACATTATACAAGACAATGTAATGATTTCCAAATTACCCAAATTAGATCGAATTTTGGTAAACGATCAATTTTACATGAAGGAATTATTATTTATAATCAATTACCAACGTTTCTTAAAAATATTCAAGTAATCAAAAAATTTAAAAATAAACTAACAAACATAATTCTGGAAGAATGATTTTGTTAAAAGTTTGTGAAACAGATATTTTATTGTGAAATTATTATTTTAATTTTAATATTATTTTATCTATCGTTATGGTTAATCGTATTCTACGTTGTACTATATTCCCTGTAATGAACTGTAATAGTTAGTTGGGAATAAACAATTTAATAATAATTAATAATAAAAAAAATATAATATAATTAATATACCTAATATTAATAATTATTGTACCTAATATTTGCAAATTTGCCTTTATTTAATTTTTTATCAAAGTTCTTAACTCCTCTATAATGTTTTATTGAAGTATATATTTAAAGGGGAACAACAACTAATGGTCGGTTTATACAGCAGAATAACATAACATAAAAATTAAATAAGAGTAAATCTACAGATCTGCCATAAGACGTTTATATAAACATATAACATAACATAACAATAAGAAATAAAATAAGAGATGGTTATCTTTTAAATTTTATGTTATTTTTATGTAAAAATCGTTGTGCGCGTGCGCGTAATTTGTCATAACCTTTATTTTCGGCAAAAATGTGTTTTTTCTGTTGGTTTGCCTTATTATTTGAACACTATAAACAATTTGATAAGGTTTGTGATTATTATGGTATAGGTACTGATTAAACCATATTCAATAGCAACATTTCAAAATTTCTTATTTTAATGTGGCGTCTGTATAAACACGTACTTGGATAAAATAAGAACTGATTTGAATGAACATTCTGATCTATTGAAAATTAAAAAAAGGTATTTTAACCAAATAAATTTATATTTGGTCTAAATAAATATAAAAGACAAGTTAAACAATTATGTACTTACTTGAATAAAAAAACAATCACTTTGATGGAAATTACCGGTTTATTTAAATCAAATCACTTAAACTGTTTAATTAAATAACGTTGTTGTTACGGCAAATACATGTAAAACAAAAGTAAAATAAATATATAGGTACTTAATAAAATATATATAAATATTAATCAAATAAACATTTTGTTAACTTAACTGTAAACCTATTTACCTTAAGTCATTGAAACGGCTTATTTAAGTTAGGTTAGTGTTAAGGAAATAAATATTTGCTTGATTTTGTATTTAGTGATTAATTCCAAATAAAAAGTAATTTGTATCAAATCAGATGATACTAATTGAGGCAAATAATCCCTTGGTATTTTTCAAATACATATTTGTTTGGCTAATAGGAAACAAATATTTATTTGAGTCAATGGTACATTTTTTTAACTCAAATAATTAATTTTATCAGAGTGGTATTTTTAAAAGAATATATTAAACAAAAAGAAGCATTATCTAACAATTCGTTTTCTTGGATGAAACAAGGATTTGTTAGAATGGTACCATTGGTCGATCTTGCCAAGATGAAACAAAAGAAGTGTTAGATCTACTAAAATTGATGGTAAAAAGTATTATGCCATAAACAAATATATAAACCATGGGAAATTTTTGTATATTTATCTTGTCTTTATGAAAAAAAAGCTTACGTAAATTAACTAATTAGTCATAACAAAATATTTTTGATATCTTAAGTTAGATTTTATCTGTATCTTGATAGTTTTAAATAAGTATGTTCCTTTATTGCTTTGTTATGTAATAATCTGAGTTCGTGTCTTGTAGGTTTATGTTTAAAGTTTAAGGTATATACTCTGAATACCTATAAATAAATTCATGGGTGGTCACTTTTTCTGTAAACCAGTATATTTAAATTTGAAACACTCTGTATCGAAGTAATGCAAACATATACTTCTTCTGACACAAAAACCCATTTAGCAACAATATTGTTATAAAAATGCCATCACTTTTAAAGATCGCATTAACAAGGTTTAATTCTTAAAAGCGGTTGACATTTCTATACCGGTACCGCCCTGTTAAGAAGAGACTTGGCCGTCTACGGTAAAGAGCGACGAGTCATCGATGTTGTTTTATTTTGTTCTTGTTCTTCAGATGTTTCTTCATAGCGAGTGTCAAGTTCTTTAAAGGTTAAGTAATTAAGTTTTAATATGCGCGATATCGTGATTTATAACGTAATTATTTTAATATTTTTGTTTTAGCTCTTTAATTGTCCAAAGTGCTTTCCAGAAGAGGCTGATGTTTAAAGCACCGAATTAATGGTTTGCTTTGTGGGATCTTCAGATGCATTTACTGTATTGTCTTTCTTCAGTTATATTATTTCTGGAACGTAAATAATAATCATTTAAATGAATCCATGTTATTAGAAATATATATGTACAGAGTGTTTGGTAAGTATATGGCATACTCTCGAGGTCGTATAGGGGAGGTCGAAATAACCCTAATTTGTCATAGAGAGAGATACAGAGCCCTCAAGGGGTACCCAGCGACTTACCTTTTCGGTTCTAATTTTTGAACTGACATGTGTGATAGGGTGGATCGGAAAAATGAAAGTTAAAATTTGCACTTGGCTTGGCGGGGGATATTATGCTCTATCATCAATATATTATACAGCCAAAATTTCAGATTTTTAGTTCACTAACTTCTACTGCCCCAACGAGAATTAAATTATGCAATAAAAGGAAAAGAAATAAAACATATTTATTATTGATTTACTATACAGTGTGGTCGATTAAGTGTGCAACAAATGGGAAACTTCTTTAGTATTAGTTTATCAGAAAATATTATTCTTGATAAAAGTTGGTGCATGTACGATAACCATTTCTGGTGCATTTAGAATGGCTTCAAGTCAAATAGAATACAGGGTAGGGCACAAAATATGAAAGTCGTTCGAGAGTAAAGTCGAAAAATAGAGAAAAACGTTATTTAGAAAAGTTATTTAGAATTAAATAATATGCCTAAATAGAAGAAGAAAAAAACAAAAAAAGTTCTAAAACTTTAAATTAACCCCGTATAATAATTTTTTTTTCATATTTATGTATAATATCTTATTCATCACTTCTGGATAGCTTTCATCAAGTAAAGGCAAATTTGTAAAATTTGTTTAGATATATATTTTTTTCAATAACGTTTGAGAAACCAATAATAAAGAAGTTTCCCATTGGTTGCACACTTAATGGACCACACTGTATATACTAACATACGATTTTACAAAAAAAAATTCGAAGAAACATTGTTAGTATCGAAACAACCACAAAATCAAAAACTTTAATTATCTGTGTGATATTCGTTTTTGGTATTAAACGAAGTCGGTAATATTTTTCGAGATTCAATTTTCGCCTTGATAAATTCATCTCTGTTTGATGAACCACATACACCTGAAGATGCCTCTGTGACGGTTTTACACATCTTTCCACTGCCTGTGTGGCGTGACAAGGTAGACCTGGTATATCAGCTAGCATTTCATTTAAATAAACATCTTATTTTATTATGGATTGCAAATTTTTTGTGATTTTTTTGACAAAGATGTTGTAAGTGATGGCTTAGTGATCTCTGTGTCCTCCAGTTTAACTAACCTAAACGTTCACCACAAGAGTTGTCGGTGTTGCTAAATTGTGTGATGGATTGTCAGCAGATACATATAAACGCAATATTCGATTTCCGGTCGTCAGCCATCTTGAATGAACTAATTTTCCTGGATTACGTTTGGCTAAACCCGTGGAACAACTTCTAGGATCAATTACTTTGCAAATATCTAACATATTATTGCTCTATATTTAAATCTTTGCTTGTAATCAATAAAACATTGTACGCAATTATCCCATCATAGTTAAGGACAGACCTATCATCGCAGTTAATTAGAGGTTTTCCGATCGTCCCAATAAAAGCCACGGGTTTTCCCATTCAAGCATTCAAATAGGTGTCTCAGTGTAGTGCAGTTCGTTGTAGTGTAGTTGGCATATAAACTACCAGGGGTTCATTTAAAAAAGAAGGATTCAGACTTCACCATCGTGTTCAGCATCCTCGAAAACGGGACATAGTCTCGTACAAAATATTAGAATTTTCGATGGTTTTTCCGACTCACAGAAGCCACTACTTAGACGACGGATGTTTTCTCGTTGTACGCGAGTTTCTTCTATAGAATCTTCCTTGGTGTGAAGTGGCATCGAATATACATACGCCTCTTTAAATTTCCTTATTAGAAGAAGTCCAATGAAGTCATGTCGGGCAACCTCGGTGACCATAAAATGGGCTCACCTCGACCTATATCCATCGATAACCAAAAGTATTTGATAAGTGCTGACGAACCAAATTACTAAAATGGGACAGTGCACCGTCGTGAACATACCACATCTGATTTCTAATTTCTGATAAACCGTTTAAGTTCTGTTGCAAGAATTGCAAATTCATGGCACTATTTAATCTGTCTTCAATAAAGAACGATCCAATGAGATGATTCCCAATAATCCCCGCCCATATGTTAGTCATGAACCTTTGTTGGTGCTTTGTCTGTACTGTAGCATGGGGATTTTCTTTGGGGCTTTGTATCTCCACTGCACTTTAGGAATTTTATTCTATGACAAAAAATTAGGGTTATTTTGGCCTCCCATATACTTACCGGACACCTTGTATATCGGTTTACACGACATCAAGGGTAAATTATTATACACCATACAACTCTATTTATATTAATTTTAAATTAACAAAGATATAAAATTATAAAAACGCTCATACATTATTTATTGCAACGACATTTACTCTAATTAGAACCTTTTTGAAAATAGATTCAGTATTTAATAATGTAGGTAATAAATTTTCGAAATTAAAAATGACTGGAGATTTCTCGTATTTTATCCGTGTCAGTAGTCTACCTTTGTAGGAAACGCAAAAAGTTAATAACTATAATTAATAAATAAACCAATTATTTTAATAATAATCAGGCATATAAAAGCTTGCAACTTGAAGCATGTATTAAACACTTACTTAACTATTAAATGATATGTGCCCGACACTGACATTTGATGATAAAAACGGTGTTGAATATACTTATTGTTGTGTGATGATGGATATGTGTAGTTTCATTTTCTTAGCTCTGATGTTAAACACAAAATTATACAATTATTATTAGAAAAGCACAAGGTAAAATGAGATTTTATTCTATTCGGTTTAAATTTGTAACTTTTTGGTTCCTTGTTGTAGGTTTATGTTTTTTCTTTTATTTCTGCGTTTTGCAATGACAAAGGCAATAATGTAATATGCTTAAAAATAACTTTGGAACGTGACAGTTCTATTTTCATTCGCTCTTACCTTTTATTTGCGGTAACTTTCAACAGTAATAATTGAAGATATTTTGAAATTGAAGAAATAGTCTATTTTTTCAGTGGAGTCAAAGCAATGTTAATGAAATAATGCAGCCTTTTCCCACAGTTTAATAATTGTAAAAACCAATAGATACTTCCCTACATGTTTCGAACGCTTAAGCGTTCATCCTCAGGGTATACTAAGAAGGATAGTACAAAGCTAGGAACGACCAATAAATATAAAATAAAAGTTTAACTAAACCTAACATCGAGTTGAGCGAAACTGTTAATGTAAGTTGTCTCAAATTAATGAGTACTAGTTACCCGTACAGTACAACAAGACCTAGTGTAGTACAATTAAAATATTAATTGTATTAATATTCGAATATAAGTGAAGTATTAATTATAATGTGAAATTTTAATTAGTGAAGAAACATTATGAATAAAAGATAATAAAATGAGTTATAACTAAAGGGCGGAATATATGCACTTAAATTTAGTCAAAATATGCGCATATATGTATGTTGTTTGCCTTTAAAATATGCAGTTATATGCATTCTTTTGACCAAATATGCATACTGGTATGCAATGTTTCTTAATTTATTGTAGTTAAATTGGGTAAAGAAACACACTCAGTTCTAAAAAAGATGATTATTAAAAAAAAATGCAAAAAAAAAACAAAGAAAAATAAAAGTAAACAATTTTTTAACCTGAAATTGAATAAAAGGCATTTTTTACTAAATGTTTTTAAAACTTTTCAACTAAAAAGGATTGTCTTCTGTTAGTAAAAATATGTTTATACAAAGAGAAGCTTCTTTTAACATCTACTGATGTAATCCGACGATACTGCAACTTAGGTAGTAAAGTATAAGACAAAGATACAACTTCGTTGGATTGTTTACCTTCATAAATGCTTTTTACTGCAGTTAAGTATTTAAATCCTTCATTGTTTTTTACAGTTACATCCAATTTGTTCCTTACTTGGCCGCCTAATTTACCGGGAATGATGTTATATTTAGCGGAAAAAGTTTCAACAATACTAATTGAGCCTCTTAAACTTAAATTTCTACTCTCTAACGAGGATATTATGCCCGGTGTAAAACTGAAATTAACCTTAATAAAAACAATATCTTTAAGTACACTTGCACTATTTAACAACTCTTTACTTTGCACAACACACTGCGAATCGTCACCTAAATCCAAAATTAGTTCTTTAATGATTTCGAAATGTTCTGCGTAGAATATTGCGGCCTTAATCAGGTAACCAGGTAATTACAGGTTGTGGAGGTAAACTAACTCCCCGTAATCTCTCCTTATACACCTGCACTCTTAGAGGTGCTTTTAGGAACACTTCTTTAACATTTGAAATTAATTTATTCACGAAAGGATATTCAGTTCTGACGGTTTCTGCGACTCGGTTTATTCCATGTAAAAGACAAGCCACATGTACCATGTTGGAGTAAAAGATTCTTAAATTTTGGCCTACTTTTAACATAATACGGTGCTGCGTTAGACAAAAGCACTAAGAACTTTTCATTTTGGACTGGATTTCGTAAATAAAAGCTCGATAGGGGCTGCTGAATAAATCGGGTCCCGATCACACTATTAGCTGCTTAGAAGTTATTAAATATGGGCTTGTTGCTTTATCTTCTTGAAGTGCTCCAATCATAAGATGTGCGATATATCTGCCACAAGCATCTGTGCTTTCATCAATAATAATGTACCTATAAATTTCTATCACCCAGTGAAGCTCTAATTTCTTCCAAAACGGTTACTAACCTGGACATTCTTCTTTCTAAGCGTGGATTCGTCAGGAATGGTTTGATGACAATATTTTTACAAAAACCTTCTAACTTGCGGATTTTGCAATTTGTTTAAGGGTATGTTTGCTGCGACCAAAGTCTCGCATAAGTCTTCTTGAAAAATTTTCTTTTCAGATTTCGATTTTTCTCCAAACATTTTAAAATGCGCTTTTTACATTCTGCTGAACTGCCTCAGATTTCATTTTTTGTAACTTTCATTTATGCAGCAGTTTTTTCAAATGTTGATCGACTGGGAGCTTATTTTCACAAACAATAATTTTTGCACAAGCTTTACAGGAGACTTTTTCTTCCCTAAACTCTAACTCTGGGAAATTTTTAATCCACGAAGACGTTTTCGCCACTTTAGACATTTTGAACACAAATTTGAAATCACTAGTTTCACACTGAAAATACTGAAATCTTTCGACAAACTAAAACAGAAGTACGTATGGCAACCCGATATAAATACAGTTTCTTAAGCATATGGTAATAATAGGGCATTATTAAATGAAAATAAATAACCCCTAACAATATACCTGCAAACCCTGGAAACCCCCAATAAATACCTTGTGTATAACCAAAATGTAAAAATTAATTATTATATAATTATCTTCGGACTGGAAAATCCCTGAAACAAGTGCCGGACTTATAAACCTATAAGTCGACGAGTTTCCATGACCGGGCGTTTTTAATCTTTTATAACGCCAAAAACATACTTTACATATATTCCGCCCTTTACTTATAACATTATTCAAGGAGAAGGGTATTATATTTATTATTAAAAAGTTTTTTTATTTTGGGCAAAGTTGTTTTTGAAATAGGGGTGGGTGTTATAAAAAAATTAAATATAACCTGTGCCAACCACGACCGTATTAACTAATGCAACGTGATTGTTGAAGTGAGGTTAATTTAAAGAGAATAATGACATTAAAGACGTATAACCAAATGTAAATATTAAAAATCAAAACTATTGTTGAAATCGATTTGGATTGTCATCACTGGAAAGTGCTTGAGGACCGATAGAACAGAGACAACAGAGACAAATTACATGGTCTTATTAAAAGGGGGGATAATAAATATCTATCGGAGGGAGATAAAAAGATAACAATAAAGGTTAGTTTTTTCACTAAACGTAAACAAAACGTCAAAACGAGCCAACCAACCAGTTGTGGCGACAGACAAAAACTATTGGAGTTTGGCTAGGCTAAAAACTTATTATTGCAGCGCAAAAGTTGCAACTCTTTTACATTTCGCTTTAGATATCTTAATACGATAAATCACTTATAATGTTAAACTAGTTGAGTAAAACAGCTTATGGCTTCGATTAGGACAAAAAGAAAAAGACTTAGTTCTAGGTACGGCAAAAAATCAAAATCAACTAATATGACCGAAAACCCAAATTTGAATTGATCGAAGTCGGAATTAACGGAACATCGAAAGACTGGCTCAAATAGATGCCTTAAACAAAGCTAAGTGTGAAAATCTCAGAGATAGAAAAAGATTTTTCAATTTTTCCCACTGTGTGTAATGACGGTTTTCCGCCAATCTCAAAACCCACATCACATATACCATAGAATAATCAAAATTAGAGCCAACACAGCCAAAAATGAAGCGTGGTTTCGCACAATGACGTTGTACGACAGATACAATATTATGATACAATAAAATGATAAGAACAAACCTGAAACTAACAGCTTTACTACTAATTAATAAGGATTGCAAGTAACGGTTCAGATTTTTTCTAAGTTTTTGTCACTCATGTGTCTTGTTCTTGTCTCTTAGTTACTCAGCTTATATTATTGAAGCGTCTATTACCCTGCGGCAGGTCCTGAATGTTAGAAGACATTTCTACGGCTATCTGGTTTAGCTAGCGACCGACACCTCCTGTCAATATTTAGTAACTTTTGATTTCACAACCATTTAAGAAACGCAACTGTTCTTGCATTTAGTGAGTTTTGAATTAAGAACTGCCCGCAATAGCTTAACAACTTTGATCTTTGGGCCAATAAAGATAGACTATATCAAAAGACCCCACACACATTCAATTTCGAAATCTTTCGGAAGATACATGCAACCATTCTTACCAAAAAGGAACAACAATCAGAAACAGCAACTTAAAGTAATGTTAAGTAACCACGGGTAATTATTCCTCGGTCTTGCCGATGATGAGACGCATTAATCTTCTTGACCTTTCTCGTGTTGTACATTCTTAACAGGTCTAAATTAGGTTTAACGCGTGTTTTTTTTTTTTAATTTATTGGTAATGGAGATCCGGACCCGACAACGCCCGGGTTCAATGAAGATTTTGAGTCCTTGTCCAATTTTAAACATGTATTTTGCAAATTTTATTATTTTCTGTTTAGACGAACTGCACTGCTCGGTAACGGGACCCAAGGCTGACCACGCCGTGCCCTGAGGCGTGCACTTTCCCCTCGCAAGGCCGCGAAGAGTCGCAGAGAGACTTCCGAGGCGGCGGCTTTTCAGTGTCGTATCTTATTAAATATCAATTATTCTATCTGGAAAAGAATATGTAAAGGCATGGAAATACCACTGAGTGATAATACCTGCATATACAGGGTGTTACTTAATTGTATGTACTTATATTATTATGGGGTTATTTCTAGGCCAATACGGAAACGGACACGGAAAACGTCCGCAACCGCTTTATTTTTAAGATACAGGGTTTATAATTTTTACTTTTCTCTTTTTGAAAGAGAGAATGGAACCAGATGGCTCCATCTCGTGGTGCTGGCAAAGAACACCAATTCTTAAGCATACCTGCACCCTCTGGCGTGGACTTACAAAGCCACAAATATCAGAGGAAATCCTGCAAAGGCATTACGTCACAATTGCAGCGCTATGCCCGATCTGGGCGCGTTGTCGGTTTAATAACCGAAAACTTAACAAAGTGACAAGGGTTGATTTTCCCTTTTGCCAAAACCATCCCCAGACGCGTTTCGCTGTATAACAGCTCGTCAGTGACGCTACAGGTTCCGACAAAAGGAAAAAGCGGGATGAAACAGAGAATGGAACCGGATGGCTCCATCACAAGGTGTTGTTATAGAACATCAATTCTTAAGCATATCTGCGCACTCTGACTATTTCATCCCGCTTTTTCTGTTTTAAAACAGACGCCTATGCTTTTTCCTTTTGTCAGAACCTATTGCCTCACTGACGAGCTGTTATATGGCGAAACGCGTCTAGGGATGGTTCTGACCGAAGGAAAAAACAACCCTTGTCATGTTTGCTTTTCGATAGTACAGTTATGTGAGAGTGAAATATCTAACGCAAGGTTTAGAAGACAAATGCAATTTTATTAAACTCTGATAGGCGCATAGCAATATGCAAATTATTGTAATAAATTTTTTTAATCGACAACCGTTCGTGACCAAAAAATAAGTTTAGTAGCAATTTTTGCTCAATGAGATCGCGTAATAATGAAAATAATATTTATTTTGAAAAACAGTGGAGTACCATTTTTTTTTAGTTACAAACATTGAAAGATCTGATAAAAGCGCCACTGGTGAAAATAGACCAAATATTTTCCATGGAAAAAATATATTTTTGTGCTTCGTTAGTAACTAGTAAAATCTAAAATAATATCTCAAACAAATGAAGTAAAACTCGTTTTCAAATTTTCAATCTCAAAAATAAAGTGGTACTGAACCTTTGTTTATAAAAACTTTTTTTCCCAAAGTGGTATATAAATCACCCAATAAAATAAGTACCTAATATAGGAAATACTTTCTATACATGGTTTCGATTTGAGATCGAGCTGCATGTAATATTTCTTCGGCTGATGATACTCGAAAAATTTGGTGAACCACGGCAATATAGATCTGAAGGGGGACGACTTTAGAGGTATTTGCTGCTGTAATAAATTTAACCCCCTCACCCCTAGAGCATGTATTATTAAATTCTTAAATGGTTATCATCCTCATTTGGTCACTCATTAATTAACTGCACATTTCGTTCAAAATGGTTATACCATTGTTTTCTAAGCACAAGTACAGATATTCAAACTGTTTGCGGAACCTTTGTCCCAAGTGAAATAGCTCTACATTCTTGAATAATCCATTGCTGGAGTTGCTTAGCTGACTCTGAATCAAACAGAACACAAGAAAAGCAAAAAATGCATTTTATTGTCACACCCGCAAATCCAATATTTCTTAGAGTAAATATTCCTATTTAACTTTCTTACAAGAACATTCTGTTTTTTTGTTATTTCCTAATTTGGAATATATCTTCCCAGTTATATGTTATTCATATACAAGAAATGCCTAACTAATATATTGCTTATTTGATTTATTGTCAATAAATCTAAGTACAGGTCGAATAACATAGCATGAGCTCTGACCATCGGGTGGGCAGTAAAAACTAGATAATGTATCTCGGTTGTACACTGACATATCTCTGTGGTAAGCTGACTCTCCTTTCCTATAATCTACACATCTCAGGGTTCAAGCTAGAATGCACGAACTGTACCTAATTTTCATTATTGACACAAGTTGAAACCAAAGAAAAAGACCGCGCGTACGCAGACAGCCCTCTAAACCTGCAAATGAATAACTAAATGTAATAGCCTGCACGCCAGCCGGCGGCAAGCTTATCGATACCTTATATACAAAAGTCTAAATTATATACTGATATTGAAAACACATAAAGTATAGCTGAAAGCATGTGCCTTGTGATTGCATGTATAGGCAATTAGATTGCTTCTAATCGTCTTCCTGACAATAACGTTAACATATCTGAACAAAACTGTTACTAAAAAATATTTGTTTTTAAACTGAACAGCTCCAAATATCATAACAACGAGTTTAGAAATTATTAGTATTTTTTCCCAACAACTTTTCAATTACTCTGTATATGATCCGTATCAACCAGATTATAATATTAGTATTATTCTCTGATTGGAAATAAACCTTAATAATTTTTTACTGTTTGCAATTAGCAACAATGACAGAAAACAACGGGTATTATTATTGAAATTGAAATGATTGGTGAAAGTCCCACTTGTAACCAAAATAAACATTTGTATAGTGATCACTCAGCCTGATAACAAAAAAAATTACGAAAGGAAATCATTATAATAAACATTTTGTTTAATGTTAAATCTGTATTTTATATGGGGCAGTATCAAAATTAAAAAATTCGTTGACTAGAAAAACGAGAATTCAGAAGAATGATGCATGATGAATCTTAGATGCAAGATTGAGATGGATGGAATAATCAAGAAGAAACCAAATAAGTTGTGGTTTAACTACTATTGATATATACAGGGTGTCTGAGAGAATGTGGGAAATCTTTCGGATTCAGAAAGAACATGACAAAATAAGGTGATAAGTCATTTAAACAACAGAAAAGTTTCATTTTAAGTCGTTTAATCCGAAAAAATACAAAAACTTAGAAAAACGCAGTGGTGTAATAGGAGGCAGAAGAGGGTTCAACATGGGATCCGTGAAGTCTGATACACTCGCGGGCACGACAAATTGAGGACCTGTATCCGCCACAATAACCCAGCCTTGATCCGTATCACATCACATCGAAACGTGATTCTGTGTAGAAGTTCCTCCCTAGTGCCGAACGGAGTGGAATACACCAAGTTTGATAGGTGTCCCCACAGGTAAACATCCAACGGCGTTAGGTCGGGGGATCGAGGAGGTCAGACCGCACACCAACGCTGAAATGAGGTGGTGCCCCATCATGCATGAAGTACATGATTCGGCAGGTTTCAAGTGGTAAGTGCTCTATTCAATCCTGAAAAGCGTTCTGGAGGAACTCCAAATAAAGTTGTCCATTTAAGCGTTCCGGCAATACAAATGGTTCAATCAAAAAATTGACAATCATTCCTGCCCATATATTAGTTGATTCGAACTGGTGTTGATGATGCGAAACAATAGTGGCATAAGGATTTTTATCAGCCCATACATGTAAGTTGTGTAAATTGGTGATACAATTGTTGGTAAACCTTGCTTCATCCGTGAAGCTTACATCATTTCGTTGCTGATCCAATAACCAGCTTGCAAACTGCATTCTACAAGGAAAATCTTCAGGAATCAGTTCATGTACTTTTTGCAAATGATATGGATATAATAGCTGCTCTTGAAAAACTTCATGTACTATTGTTTTCGATATATTCAACTGTGCTGATAATTCTCAAGTGGTCGTTGATATAATATCATCTACATCATTTAAAATATTTTCTTCTGCGGTGGTTCTTCTCAGACCAGTATCAGTTCTATTTTTTCCGAACTTTCCTAAAACTATGAAGAAAGTCAATAATATGTATTATATTATTAACTGGAATCGCCCACCATTCTCCCATAGACGTTGGTCAAATGCAGGATATTTTATTTATTTCGTACCATAGTAACGCTTGCAAAAACTGTACGTTCTTTGGTGCCGATACATAAATAAAACGCACATTTTCTGAGAACATACGTCTTCTACAATTATTCGTCTATTAAGGTGGATTTATAAACTTGACGTTGGGTATTCTGTTTGACGGTGGCCGTGACGTGTGCCGTCTGCCGGTCGTAGCGACACAATTAACCTTTTATAAACTTGACGTTACTCCGTCGCTCTGCCGTTCGTCTTCTTCTTTTCTACTAGCAGAAACAGTACATAACCACAATATTCATAGTGTTATTTTTTTTAATCATTTGTTTTTTGTTGTTGCTAAAATGGACGATGAGAGGGCCTATTCACTTGCTCTGTGTTCACATGCAATACTAAAAACAAGGAAGGGCCAAAAAACACACAACGTCACTGTCAATATCACGTGAGAGTCATAAACGGATTTGATTGGCTCTTGAGCATTACTACGAGTATTGCTACGACCGGCCGCCGGAAAAAGATAAAATTGGTTTATGTTGACCGGCACCCACCGGCATGCGTCACCGTCACCGGCAACTATGAATGGTCTTTCGCACTTCAATGTTTTTAACTCTACCAGCCACCGTCACCGGCACCGGCAAAACGGAACGTCAAGTTTATAAATCCACCTTTATTCTTTTTCTCGAAAACGGTCCACTTTATCGACTATGAACAAGAGTATCTTTTTAGTCTACGGTGCAGGCTACCCAGATTTATTTTTTTTAGTCTTGATCATACATGATGTTAAAAATTTAAATTTTTAATGCATTAGAATATCAAGATAAATAAATATTTTTCTTATTGGTTAGTGATGGTTATTATTCTTTTTAATTAGGTCCTCTAAATCCACAGGTTTTGTCTTAAATACTTTATTTTTAATATATCCCCATGAAAAAAGTCAGGGGGTTAAGTCCGGCGATCTAGGTGGCCATTCGATCGATCCTCTTCTTCCGATCCACCTATTTGGAAAAATATCGATTAAGTAGGCACGGACCTGTGCGGCATAATGTAGTGAAGCTGGTACCATATGTCCGAATTAGGTAAGTCTAGATTTTAGTTTACGAATAGACTAAAGCTGGCTGGCACTTTCAACACATGAAAATGGTGGAACACCTTTTCTCTGGTCAGTTTTCAGGCGTGGTTCAATGGAAAGTGCATAAATATTCATTAGAATATTTAATAAATTCTAAGTCTAAAATCAATTATTTTTCAGCATCCTTAAGCACCCACATGTGTCAGTGGTGGCGTAATAACGGCCATAAATAATATTTAAATGACAAGCGCTATGGACAAGAGACATAACGAGACGGTGCATTCTTACATAAAAGACCGGTCCGCGTTGCGTCGCGCGGAATCGAAAGTAAACGCCTGAATTGCCTGATCTAGTTCCGTCAGAAAAATTGCGGGTGGCTTGGTACCAACTAAGATCTGTAGGTCGCAGTCGGGCGTGGTATCAAGGATCCATCTTAGACAAGGCTAGATATTGTATACAGGCTGTACGTAAAGCAAGGAATAAATTCAATATTTTTAAAACGCCTAGTTTTAACATATGGTCGCACGGGCACGTTAGTATGGGTACGGAATTCAACGAAATTCTTGTGTTGCATTTGTCCCATACGTCACACAGTCTAACGACACCGAATTAAAATGATCCACAAGCGGAACTACGCGAAACGCCGCCGCCGAGCCGGTGGTCCGATGATGACGGGGAAGGGAGAAGGGACGAAGGACGACGGGATCAGACCAACGACTTAATACAGGATGGACGGAGTTTGTTTACATTTGGCGTGTCGCCAACAACAGGCCACAGTCATATGTTCTATGCAAAGTATAATAAACAAATGGCGATAATTATTCTTTAAAGTAGTGTATTGGGTAGGCTTTGGTAATTAGCAACGTTACATTGTTCATTATAAGCCCTGTTAATATATCGATTTAAAAAAATTTCTTCCACAAATCCGGCAACAACGCTTTACGTATTTACGCAAAGCCTTCAACATGCATGAATGATATTTTATGACCATATGACCGCGATTTTGGTTTTGCTCTTGAAGTGAGGTTGACAGTTATTAGCTTTTTTTCCAGTTTTTTGTATTTTTTTAAGTTTTGTGACAGTTTGTGATACTGTTTAAGGACAAAAAGCCAAGACAGTGCCAAGTGTGCAGAAAAATAGACTACTCACGTCGAAATCTAAGTTTCCACAGGTAATTTGAAGTTTGGGGTTAGGTTTACTAACATAGGCGTGGGAACTGCGGTTTTCGTTTGTTTTACCCATTAAATCTCACTTAAGTTGGTTTTCTGGGGTACTAGTATTATGATTTATTTATTTATTTATTTATTGTTAACTAGTATCAACAGCTAAGCCAATTACAGATACTTCTTAAATCTACCCTGAAAAAAAGAAAAGGTACAGGGGAACCAACAAGATACACAGTTCTACAAAAATACTAAAATAGACACAAAAAACAGACAACAGAGAAATAAAGTAAAAGGTATCAAGTACATACTTAAGTCAATTATTAGATAAAATTTTCACATATTGAGGAGTTAACATCAATTGCCCAATCCCAACTTAGCCTCAACTATCCTCTTAAATTTACTAAGACTAGTTATATCAATGTCGATGTCCGACGCATACAAATTGAAGTAGTGGCACAACTTATATATTGGTGAGTTTTTATAAAGATTTGTGCGCGGATAAGCAAGATAAAATACACTTGGACAACGAGATCCGATTCTATTAATCGCAAACGGTAGTTTGCTTAGAATGTCAGGACAATCGATACTACCCTTTAGAATTCGAAACATGGTGCACAATAAAATTTTAATTCTTCTTTTGTGAAGAGACAGCCTACCAAATACTCCCAGAAGGTGTTCATTGTCGCAGCCTCTCTGGGGATACACACCAAATTTTCTAAAATACATACACTTCAAGAACCGCCTCTGCACTCTCTCAATGATCGTGACCCAAACATTATACTGAGGAGACCAAATTATACTAGCATATTCTAAAACTGGCAGCACAAGGCTATCAAAAAGATGAAGGCTCACTTCAATATTAAACTCTTTTGTGTTTCTAACAATAAACCCGGCTATTCTCTGTGCGCTTTCTATTTTTGACAAAATATGATTGGAAAAAGACAGAGTTGGGTCAAAGATTACTCCCAAGTCCTTTTGCTGATTTACTCTTGTTAATTTAGTACCATTTATGGTATAATCGTAGGTAATTATGTTTTGATTGAGGGTAAAAGACATGCAAGAACATTTCCCTTCATTCAATTTAAAGTCATTTGAGTTACACCAATTGGTCACATTTGAAAAATCATCCTGAAGAGATTGACAATCTTCGATCGAGTTGATTTGAAAGAAACATTTAAAATCATCAGCAAATAGTAGTCCCACCACATTCTCAATATTGCCGATTATATTATTAATAGCTGCCAGAAACAAAAGAGGCCCCAGATTGGATCCTTGGGGAACCCCTGAGGTGCTCTTGAAAATGGTTGATTTGCAGCCCTTAACCTCAACAAACTGAAATCTGTGACTCAAGTAGGACTGGATTAATTGAATGATATACGAAGAAACATTCATATTCGATAATGACCTGAGAATAACACAGTGTCGAACCCTATCAAACGCCTTTTCCATATCGGTATATATGACATCCACCTGGGCTTTACTATTCATGGCTTCGTGGATGTACTGGCAGAAAGTGGTCATATTGGTAAAGGTCGATTTTTTTGGTAAAAAGCCGTGTTGGCATAAAGTCAATTTACCCGATATCTCTTTGAAGAGTCTCTCATATACTATAAGTTCAAAAACTTTAGATACTGAACTCATAATACTTATTGGACGGTAGTTCCTTATGTGATTTTTGGGACCTGACTTATGAATAGGAATCATTTTGCTTACCTTCCACCTATCTGGATAAACCGAGGTCCTAAGTATTAAATTGAACAAATATTGTAGAGGCTTTAGTAGGTAATCACGACAGCCTTTGACTATGTATGCTGGAATTCCATCTGGACCAATTGCTTTGTTTGGCTTGAGCTTATTGACCGCAGCCATTATTTCATTGCTAGAAATCATGTTTTCGCAGAAAAAGTTCATTGGATATGATGGGTGGCAGTCAATCTCATTGTCATTAATGTATACGGACTTAAAAAATGCAGCAAATCCATCAGCGACCTTTTGAGAACCTATATATGCCTCGCCGTCGAAAGCCATCTCCTCCATTATATCAGAAGAATCCCTCAAACTCTTCAAAAAAGACCAGAACACCTTCGGATTAATCCTCAGACTGGTCTCTACGTCATTTAAGTATCTATTATAAGCCAACTTAATGATTTAATCGTATCGTAACTTTTAGGTTTCCCGCTGACCCCAGTAGACGAGCACTGTGGCTTAAAATTTTAAATCGTCAAGATAAAGTACTTCCGAAAAGTGCTGACATAATAAGTTGTAAGCATTTTGAGGAGCAGGATTTTACTTATAGGGCAGGTGGCTCCCGCATACTTAAGAAAGAAGCAGTTCCAAAGAAACCATTTGTGCCTTCCGTTGCAGATGACATGTAACTAGGCTAGGCTGGCTAGGCACACAAAATATGCTTTTACTTTAAACTTTTAACCTAACAAAGTAAAAAAATATAAATATATTGTGGATATTTTTTCAGATATGTAACATAAGTTTTTATTATTATTTTTTATTTTGACAAGTAAAACTAAAATATTATATAACTATAGTAGAGGAAATTAAAGTAGTACTTGTTGTTATATTTCACAATATATTTCAGTTTCCTGACACGTGTTCCAACCCTTGCGGGTCATTATCAAAGGCATTGTAAGACAGTTAAAAATTCTACATATCATTAAAATAAAAATTGACAGATGAGATAGGTTATTTTGCTCCTTAATTTACAGGTATTGGCCAAAGGTACAACTAAATTACAGGTGTGATTATGGAGGTAATAAAATTAAGAAAATGATACTGTGTATAATAATTATGAGTTTTTTCGTTGGTTATTATAGAAATAAATAAAAAATAAAAAAAAAATAAAAACCAGAATAACCTATCTCATCTGTCAATTTTTATTTTAATGACATGTAGAATTTTTAACTGTCTTACAATGCCTTTGATAATGACCCGCAAAAGGGTTGAAACACGTGTCAGGAAACTGAAATATATTGTGAAATATAACAAGTACTACTTTAATTTCCTCTACTATGGAATATCCATTTCACCAAGCATGTAGCCCATCACATATCAATTATTATATAACTATGTAAACTAATAATGATTTTAGCCCACCTCGAAGCATCAGCAAGTGTGGATCCCACAAAGTTCACATCGAAGCCTAGATTACCCATCTACTTCAAAGTTCTAGTTCAGTAGGATCTTCAACAACCTTAACTGGTTCGGGAACAGAAGTTCAGATATTAAAAAAAAAATAGGAAAGCTTCAAATAGTATATCTAACGAAGAGCTTGTGGGGATAAAATCAGGTTTTAAAGGAAAGCTTAGTCTTGTAGGAAGATCAGGAAAGAGGTGAATATTTTTTGACAGTTTTGGTAACAATAATGACTAATAATCATCACAGGTTATATATAATATAATGTACAGTGTGCCCATGCATGAAGTTGACAAAGAGAAAATAATTGTTGTAGGAAAAGAAACTATCTTGGAGATAATATGTCATTGAAAGATTGTGACAGTATACCTAAAAGGAATTTTAAGGTGATAAAGAACACAATATCAAAACAAAGAAAAAAAATTAAGGGACTTAATACCACCATACGAAGGTTAAGAGCAAGGATTATGACTTTAACTGGATTACTCAAGTTTCTCAAAGAGGGTGGACAGGAACAAAAAATACTGGTTATGTAAATATTGGTACTAATTTAGATACTACCGGGGGCAAAAGAAGTGCTTTTTCTTATGGTGGTAGGCTTAAACTATTGTTATGTATTTGTTAAATAATACAAACTCACAATCTTGGTATAAGATTTCTTCAACAAGTCTGTTTTTTTTACATAGTTTAGGAATAAATTATTTTTTAAATTAAAAATTTAGAATTAACCTAAATTATTTACTAAATACCTTTATATAATATTTCAAAACTTTGTTTTTTATTACGAATAAATTCTATTCCATTCTATTATTATATACACGTTGTCCGGATATTTAATTTCAATTGAAATTCGTATATTCTACATGAAAAAAAAAGTTTATAGAAATGTAGGTCCTTTAAGGACCGATCAAATTTAATGTAAACTCTCAATATCAAAAAATTGCGTTTATTAATATTAGTTCGTATGCTAAAAGGCACACGGGTCCTTCAAGCGGTTGCAAAAAAATAATATTGAAAGTAGTCTTTGGAGGTCACCTTTAGACAGTCATAAGACATTGAAGGATATAGGAACTTATTTTCATATGTAGAATATCCCCTGGAAATGTACGAAAGGAATTTCCAGACACCCTGTGTAACAGTTGTTTTGTAAATAAAGCAAATTACTTTGATTTGATTTACATAATTTATTTAAAGACCCCATACGTGCCTACTTTTTCCTATTTTATCAAACCAAAAAAAAAAAAATTGGCTATATCTAGAGCTAGGTCCATTGTTTTCTTTACAAAAGAAGTGGGTTTATTGCTAAAAAAATAAAAATAAAGTAATCATTCAAATACTACCAATGTATAAATATTTTATCATTATCAGTTTTCTTTAAACTCTAAACGCCTATACTGTCAGAAGTTTGGCAGGCTAGTTCAGCCGCAAGGCAACTTCATGTTACTTAGAAACCGTAAAAGTATTTTGAATTTATGAATACTTCACCTAAAATCTTCGATCATATTTTGTCAAACTGATTACAAATTAACACGAAACTGTTACGTCACTGAATAATTTTACCAATATGACCATGTTTTGTGTTACATTAAAAAGAAAGTTACGTTATGTCAATAATTTTAACATTTGACATTTTATAAAATTTTTGACTTAACGGCACGAAACTTTACACAAAACCCTACAATTTGTTTGTTTAGTCAACCTTCCAGCTGAAAAAGTAAATGTTTTACAGCCCTGTAAATGTGGCACAAATTAAAATAAAAGCACTGTACAAAGATAAAAAAAAAGTAGATATGGTATACATTTAAAAAATTCAAGTTAATATCGGCCCACATTTTATGGGTCCCCCTGTACAGGCAAAATTATGCTAAAAAATGTACAGCAAAAAAAAACAAATTGACGGTCTAGCGTTTTTTAAAAAATTAGGCGTTTTAAAAATATTGGTTGATATATTAAATTTACTCCTGACTAGTTTATATCATCCCATGTAGCTTAAAAGTGTATTACTAATTTATGAAACAACAAAAAAAAACACTAATTGCTGTGATGGTAGGAAGTGAAACCTATTTGTATTACAGAGGAGGAGTACGAAACTTCTCCTCCCACATAAACATACAACATGCTCGAAAGAAGAAGTTCTGTGCCCACATCAGCTGTTTAAATAGGAAAGTTATCAGTATGCCTTGTTAAATAAAATATACTACGCAGCACATGTACTAATAGGAATAACATAAAAAACTGTCTTTAATGACATTAATTTAAACGTTCCAAGAGATTTCATACTTTTTCAGGAAGAGAACCATTTCTTGTACGTGTGCTCACTTCTTGTATGTTAATCGCTTTGTTAATTGATTGTCTCTCATTAGTCACTACCATACTGAGCTCTTATAAATGAGTTCTGATGACATGTAGATCGAGAGAAATTTACCAGAGCCTTTTTTGCTTGACGTAATACCTCTTTGGTTTTTATCGTTTAATTAGGTTTTTATGAGGAAGAGGGACAGGATTTTTTTAAATTCTCTGATGCTTATACAAAGATTCAAGGGAAGGAAACCAATTACCTTAGTAAATTGTTTGATATAGCGATGGTTGCCACATGGCATTAAACCGAAACCGCGGGTGAAGTAATCGAATTAGGGTAAATAACCAAAACGTTTTAGACTTTAAAGTACTTTCACATGTACCTACTTTCGAGGTCTCTGCAATCGATTTATATTTTAGCAGCGTCGCGACGCTCGCGACGCTCAGGGTATTGAAGAGAGAGAATTTGATGTTATCTTTAAAAAATGCAAAGTGACCCTACCTAACGATGACGAAATCAAAAAATCTTCATTTGTTTTCGAGATACAGTCCCTTGGAGTGTTAAATGAAATACCACTTATAAGGTCGCCCAAAAAAATTTTATGATATAAACTTATATTTTTTAAAATGGGACACATTATATTTCATTATTTTAAATCATGGCCCTCCGTGGTCCGCTAACTTTAGCATAATAAGCTCAGAAATTTTTGAAAAACGCTCATCATTGCCCATGACATTTGTGGAAGACCTAAGAATAAATGAATAAGAGACATGCTTGTTAAAGTTTGCTTGAAAAAAACACAAAGTATAAGTTTTTCCAATTTTTTTTAAACGGAACACCCTGCATGACAATATTTTGAAAAAAGCTGCCTTAGCAATGGCCGTAACATGACTATGCCAAGACATGCGACTATCAAAATTGACGCCCAATAAATTAATTGATGAAGCCAAGAGAAGTGAGTGTCGCCTGAGTTTTTTTAGCGTAGTTCTTTTCTACTTGGTTACTGTCACTCTAAGAAAGAATTTCTTCCAGATCTTTGTTGAGATGTGAGACACCTCGCCGCCTAAAGAGATGTGCATTGGCAGCCGATGTGATAACCGAGCATCCAAAGTAGAAGATAAAACAAGTGTGCTGTCATCAGCAAAGGATTTTTAGTTTTTTCTAAAAGATCGTTAATGTATAGTAAAAAGAGGGTGGGCGATAATATAGGACCTTGAGGGACTCCGGAGTTGATGATAAATATGTCTGAAAGAAATACTTCCATCGCCACTCGCTGAGAACGGTTTTTAAGAAAGCTTGACAGCCGTGAATATCAAATCAAATCAAATCAAAACATGCTTTATTATCATAAAAATACAAGGTATTCATAGACAAAGCTTTTTTGGAGTATAAAGAAATATAAATAATAGAACATAAAACAAAAAACAAAATAAAAGCAATTAATAACACCTACAGAGACAATAATGTAGTAACACACACAATAATAAAAAAAAAACAAAACAACATATTTAATGGGTTCAATAGTTATTGTTACAAAAAAGAGTAAAACAGATTAAAAGTAAAAAAAATAAATAATAAATAAATAAAAAATAAAAAATAAACTCTGCCAACCAACATGCTCATATAGAAACCAAAACAAAAACAAAAATTGTCCATCCAGTCTCACAGGGCAATACATCAGGACCAGTCATCTAAATAATACTCTGTTAAACTATAATAGGCTTTCTCCTTAAGAAGAAACGCTACAGATCTTTTGAATTGTATCTGTGTTGGAGACTGCTTTATACCTTCAGGGAGGTGATTAAATATTTTAATGCTTTCATAAATTAAAGAGTTCTTGGTGAGTGTACTTTTGGGAATCGGTACTGGAAGATTATTTTGCCTCGTATTATAGGGATTACGAGAAGCAAAGCTGGTAACATTGTAATATTTTTTAAATATGAGGCAAACAGTCTCAAGTATAAACAAGCAAGGTAGCGTTAAAATTCCCTGCTGTTTAAACAGTAGCCTGCAAGAATCTCGAGATTTTGCCCTGCATATATACCTTATTGCTCTTTTTTGCAAGACAAATGCTGAATTAAATAAATATTGGCTACAGAATCCCCAGAAAGCAATTCCATATCTTAAATGGCTTTCCACAAGCGAGAAATAAACCGATTTGGAGATTGACTTTCCCAACTCATTGGACACGATCCTAACCGCATAACATCCCTTTGCTAGTTTCTTATTTAGAGCTTCCACGTGTTTATGAAACTTTAACTTATTGTCGATCAGAATACCAAGGAACTTAATAAATTGTTTACTCTCTATTTCTGAGCCATTGAGAGTAAGATTGTCACATAGAAATCTGAAACTAAGTACATTTGTTTTGTTAACATTTAAACATAAACGGTTTGCATCACACCATTCTTTGACCTTCCCCAGATCATCAGCGACAATGTTTAACAAAATATCCTGTCGGGTGTGGGACCATAAAATTGTAGTGTCATCTGCGTATACTGTAAATTGTCCCTGTATATTTAGTGCTGCTAGGTCATTTACATAAAGTAAGAACAGGATAGGACCAAGTATAGATCCCTGTGGGACCCCATTCTTTATGATGAGAACATCCGACAAATCACAGCCCGACCTAACCAGCTGCCTTCTCTCAGAAAGGAATGACTCGAACCATTGAAGCGCAACACCCCTAAAGCCGTAACGATAAAGTTTATCCAACAGTATCCTGTGACTGACACAGTCAAAGGCCTTAGAAAAATCACAAAAGACTGCCGCGGCTACATCTCCTGCATTCAGACGCAGATATAAGTCCTCCAGAAGGCTAAACATAGCCTCACGAGTACCCAAGCCCTCCTGGAAGCCGAACTGATATTTGCTTAATATCCTGTGTTTCTTCACAAAAGTTATCATTCTTAACTTGACCAGTGACTCTATGACCTTCGACAATGAAGGCAGCAATGAAATGGGCCGCAGGTTTGCCGGATCATGGATTTACCGCTGCTAATTTCAGACAAGACGGAAAGGAGCCAGTGTCAAACGAAACATTTATTGACTCAACCAGAACCCTGAGAGCCTCATCAGGGAGCGCGTCTAAAATTCTAATAGATATCTCATCAATACCAGAGGTCTTCTTATTCTTGATTCCCCTAAATATAGTCCTCACTTCATCGAGATCAGTGTGAGACATGTAAAAAGAGTCGGGGATAGATACATGCTGAAGATAAGATAGAGGATCAATATTTGCTTTTAAATCCTTCGTTATTTGTTCAGCAACGTTACAGTAAAAGTAATTAAGCGAGTTAACGTCAAAAGCCACCTGATTACCTACAGAGGCACCCCTTAGATCATTGATAATATTCCAATGTTCCTTGGCCCTATTATGGGATCTGTCTATTCTCTCTTTATAATATAGTTCTTTGGCAGCTTTTATTACTCTTCTATATATACTTCTGTATTTAACAAAATAGTCAAGGAAATATAAGCTTGTGGTGTATTTTCTAATTGTATGCAATGCTCTCAAATTGTTAGAAGAAGTCCTTATGCCAGAAGTTATCCATGTTTTTTTATACTTTTGTTTAATTTTGCACAAAGGAAAACTCACTTCAAACAGATTCACAACAATCTCATTAAAACATTGCAGAGAATCGCAAGACTTAACCACCATTCGCCAGTCTGCCGCTGCACTATATTGACGAAATCTACCAAAATTTGCAGAACTGTATATTCTGCCATATTTAAATTGAGTTTTTCGCTTCTCTATACTAAACCCAACTCTAGCCACAACAGACTCATGATCCGATAATCCAGATGGTATAACAGCCACATCATTACCCTCCTTAGAATCAAATAAATTTGAAGCGGCATTTCGTATGCTCTCACTTTAGTTAGGAGCTTCTCATGCCATACTTGGTCAAAGGCCTTGGAAATGTCCAGTGCTACCGCCCGGAACTTTTCGTGCGTTGTGCCGAACGTAAGTAACATAAGCGAGAAATTCTCCTGTTGACTTAGACTGACGGAATCCATACTGGCGGTCACTAATATCAATATTCCTTTGACTGTCGTTCCTCGTCAATTTCTCAATTTTTATTTGAAAATATAGAAACATTTCATTTGACCCTAAGACCTATAATTTGGAAACAAGAATAGTAACCAGAAGATATCGCTATGCGTATACAAGTAAAAATAAAGACAATTAACGTTCTAAATACACTGCCCGTCAATTGAAGTGAATATATGTTTGCTTCTCACAAGATTCACGTGCTTTAGACAATTTAGAATGTAATATTGTTACATTATACTTTCAATACTTTTATATAATCCATTTAATTTATTATCTAAACGATTTTCTTTACGATATTCTATTACGATTTCTAATAATTTCCGTCTTTTTAAAATATTCACTTCAGATGACGCGCAGTGTATAATATTACATTGACATTTCACACATTTGTAAGAGCAAATACTATGATGGGGTTTATAATTTAACTAAGGATAGAAAGCGGTACTTCAAAGATGATATGGCGCGCCACAGCTTTGCATTGTAATAATTTTTTGGTAAATTAAAATGTTTCACATTGGCCAGCCATTACGGTAGTCCCTGAATATGATGATTCTAGACATCATATTGTTATTATCACCAAACCTGTAATTATTTTTTAAGCCGTCAGGGTTATTAATCATAAGAATAAACTTTTTCCGTATGAGTTATAGCTAGCACTACGCGATATAGTATTTTTTCTCATTTTTATTTTTACATGCCCATGTAATTTCAAACAATATAGTATGCTAGTACTGGAAGTCACATTCGTTTCACATACCTACGTTATTAATATATAAATATCTCAAATTTCACACAAGTTGAACTAACCAATAATTATTTCCTCGTTAAAATAATTACGTGTATCATTGCTCCAATTTTGCTTTTCCCAAAAAAAAAAAAGGTTTCTGTTATGCCAATTTCGTAACATTTCTCACTGAAGTCTATGGCTTCGTTCCAAATTTTGCTTTATTATAGCAAAAACAACATTTGGTTAGTTGGTACCTAGTTTTAGGAATATATGTATACATATGCCCCAGATATCCGATTATGGAAGTAAAGAGGAAACTTTGATAGTAACAAATAAAATATCGATTCCCAAAGGTTTAACAAATTGTAGTTGTCAGTAGTGGACAAACGTGGCTCGAAAATGTGTCCATTTTTAAGTCCCTCGGCAATACTGTCGTCGGTACATGTCTTTGTGAGTTTGTCATCATTCTCAGTACGTTGTTTTGTAGTCTTTGTGTCTTCATGAACCTTGTCTTGTTCACGGTGCACCAGATTGGTACACAGTATGTCTTACTATGGTTTTATATATTAATGTCTTTGTTTTTAGTTTTAATCTACTTTTTGCGCAGAGCAAGGGGTACACTGGGCACATTTGTCTGAGTGCTTTTTTTAATCGGATTTCAATATTATCGTTCCAGATCAATTTTTTGTCAAAGGTGAGATCAAGATAGCTAGCTTTAGGGCTCCATTTAATTGATTTATTGTTAACCTTGACCCTTGTTTCAGGCAGTCTTAGTCTTGCCTTTGAGAAAAATATTGCCTGTGTCTTCCCCTCGATTAACCCAATCTTCCAGGTCCCCAGCAGAAGCAGGATGTTGCGCTGCAGGAGTAAAACCACTCTTCAGGGCACTCCTGAGGTGGCAGTAATCGCAGTGTCATCAACAAACAGATACAGTTGCGTGAATCTGTTGTGCGGAATGTCCGCTGTATAAATATTGTATAGGATCGCAGTGAGTGGTGACCCTTGCGGAACCCCCGCTCGCGCGACCCTAGTTTCAGATATTGAGTTGTCTGTTGACACCGCGAATTTCCTGTCCTCAAGGTACGATATAACAACTCTAGCATCGGCGTCTGTATTAAAACAGAAAAATCGGGATGGAACAGAGAAAGAAACCAGATGTTATTTACCAGCACCACGAGACGGAGCCATCTGGTTTCATTCTCTGTTTCATCCCGATTTTTTTATTTTAAAACAGACGCCGATGCTTTTTCCTTTTGTCAGAACCTATGGCCTCACCATGGTCTGCGCACTTCAAATTAGCCGCTCGAGTTTCATTATTTAGTTGGGCCCTTTCTACCAGACGGCGCAATCTATCACGCCATTTCGAACGACAACCGACGTGTGACGTGACGCCAACCGCCATTGTTGTTTTTGATAAACTTTTGTTTGATTGTTTGTTAATAGTTTGTGCTTTTTTGTGTATTTGATTTGTGAATTATTATAAGTGCTTATATCTAGAAGACATTTGAACGTTATACTGAACTGTTAAAATTGTTAGAATTGTGATAATTTAAACGGTAAGTTTAATACCGCTGTATTTTAAGACGTGTAGGTTAGTTTGTGATGGCGAAAAAAATGTATACCAATAAAATTAAGAGAAAGAAAACAGTATGTACAGAATAATTATTTAAATAAATAATAAAACACTATTGTTGTCTAATATTAATTTCAGAAATAATATGAATTGGCGTCATGTAAAGTTTTCAAATGTAATAGAAAATGTTTCTTTGTCAAAATATCAAAATAATCTATATTTTCTTATTTTTATGACATAAATGTTACAAGTTATAGTTAGAATGTATTATTTGAAGTCATGATTATTTCATAATTATTGAATTTAAATATAGGCTTGACTATAGCACAGAATTAACAAGAATATTCTGTGACTTTAGGTTGTTAATATTAACGTTCGTGTCATAAAACTACGAAAATAATAAATCATTTAAATATTTTAAAAAATAAAGCCGTTTAAAATTCCCGCCGAAAGTCGCCATAGTCCATCTAGTGGCGTGGAGGTGTAGTTCCAATATCAAACTTCAAATAAAATTTAAACAGTTTTCTTTCAAATGTCACAATTAAAACTTGTACCCCGCGACATAGGTGGCGCAAATTATTTCACAGTTTCATTAGTACGGGAGAGTCCATTCTATTCCCCCTATAAACCTTTATCTATGGGCCTCACTGATAAGCTGTTATACAGCAAATGGGGATGGTTCTGAGAGAAGCAAAAAGCAAACCATTGTCATTGTGTTAAGTTTTCGGTTACTAAACCGACAAGGTGCCCAGCTCGGGCATAGCGCTGCCTAGCGAGGACTCCTGCGATTGGGATGTTCTGTCCTTGCAGGTTTCCCTTTGATATTTGTGGCTTTACAAGTCCATGCGAGAGCGCAGGTATGCTTAGAAATTGGTGTTATTTACCAGCACCACGAGATGGACGATCTGGTTTCATTCTCTGTTTCATTGACTATACTTAAGAAAACCCTAATGATGAACGAGGAGAAAATAAAGCACAGGACTTGGCCGACATTTCTCATTTATTTAAATGCTTCGTCAAGACAGAAGAGACAAAAGATACGACATGATAAAAATACTTTAGTGAAAATATAGGTAGTGGTTATTAAAAGTATCATCAGTATTTAACATTGATTTAACAATATAAAATTTTTTCTAAATTAAGGAACTTATAGATGACAATCTTTATAATTACCTATTACGTTTGAAGAAATTGACACCAACAAATAAAACGGTAGTTCGGGTTCAATACTAATATAATAGAAACGAAAGAAGTTGTCACTTTTCTTTTAATCAGAACCAATCCTTGGACGCGTTTCGCCATATTACGGCTCATCGGCAAGGCTATAGAGTCTGACGAAAAGGCAAGGGACCTTATAGTACATTTTAACCCATAGTGTAACGATACACATGCGAGATGTTGCACGTGGCCGACATCCGTGGCAATCAAGCTATCCACCCCCCAAGCGGGTTGCATTCCAGTGTTTGGTCTTCTTTAAGTCCTCGCTGGTCTGGTTGGGTGGATAGCTCAATTGCCACGTGCAACTTCTCGCATATGTATCACTTATATTATAATAATAATAATAATAAATTCAGTTCAATAAAAACTAAAATCCCTTACCACCTTTCGCGCCATATTCTTGTATTTTGTTTGTTGATGTTACCATTTTACCACCTTTAGTAAACTCAGACCAGTTGATGGATTTTTTTTGAACTGCCAATTATACTTTCATTCTGAATATTTCAATTACTTGCAATAGTTAGGTTTTTTTGAGCAAAACCTGTTATATCTGTTGTTAAAAGAATCTGTTCCATCACATGGCCGAGCCATTTTTGGTATTACCGTTTAAATTGTGAACGTAGTTTACTACAACACCTAAATAGATGTGTGTGCTTATAATGAGTAACGACTGTCGTATTCATGAAGTCTAATTAGACAAAATATAGTGGGTTTAGAACAGGTAATGTGGGATTGAGACACGAGAAATAAGAAAAAAAGAGGGCAGACACTTTTTGCTTCTATAAATAATGATAATGAATTGTGACGCAATAGAAATTTTCTTTTCCTTGACAAGTTCGTTATTATTGGGTTAACTTAGTCCATGTCTCATTTAGGAAGATTGGAACATGCAAATAACTGAAAATTTTGAGTATCTATTAAGAAACCGTATACCAACCTACCCCTTTTCACTACTTTTGTCTTTGCGCTTTGAAATCTGAGCAAAAACATATTCAGTTTCATTTTCACTTCCTCGCAACTGAAATTAAGGTCGTTTCTTTAATCTGCATTTAAAATTATAGCGGAAAAGCAAATTTCCTTAATTTATTCAAAATTTTCATAAAAAGTAGCAACTTTTCCTTTTTCCAACAATGGATTTTCTCATATTTTTTTATAAGAAGATTTCCACATAGTTGTTTTGAAATCCTGCCCTACAAAAACGATTGACTCACAAGCAGGACTATTATCTACGCATAATAGAAAGAGTGCGTGGAAAAATACACGCACATTAATGTATATAATTCCTGCAAGATGTGTGTAGTAAAAAAGTTGCAATAATATGAGATTCTATTTAATAATTTCCTTTAATTGATTTAATTTGTCTAATTTAGAACATATTAAGAAATTATTTTTGTCCTCGTTATGAAAAATGAGGTTCAATCACTGTCTAGTTTTAAATTAATTTCTTGTACGTATCTTAAAATTCTAAGAACTGCTATAATATAGTCTATCTCAAGTATCATGTTTAAGATTGTATGGTTTTATGTTGATTCAAGTTTTAAATCCGTAAAGCTAAGAACAACTTTCAACTACTAAGAGATTACCTACTTATCTGATGCAAAATATTCTTAAAACACGTGTAAAAAAGAATAATTATCACTGACGAACATTTTAAAACTTTTTTTTCCTCCCTGGAATGATTTTGGCTGGATTTTATATATTTTGGCCTGCTGAATCCGGATCTGGCCTCAGATTTTCGATATCAGCCTCCAATGATAAGGGAGGGACATATGCTTTTATATTAAGAAAAAGTCAATAAAAACCCCTTTCAATGCCGATTTATTAAATTTAAACAATTAAAAACATATAATATATTTTATTAACAGTTAGCTTAGGTACAGTATAAACATTTATAAATAATTTAAAATTTAATATTTACTTCCCTAACGTCTTTCTTTTATAAGAACTCCTGGATGTGTCTCGTATTAGGGTTCAGCTAACATATTCGGGCTCCACTTTCCTGTATACCTTTTCTCTATGGAGGCAATATCCTGGTGAAATCGTTCTCCATGCTCATCTGATACTGCTCCTAAATTTTCAGGAAAAAAGTCTAAATGAGAATGGAGAAAGTGAAGTTTTAGTGACATGTTGCATTCTAAAATATGATAGGCCGTGAGTAGTTCTCCCACGAGTTCGCGATACTTTTCTGATTTATTATTTCCAAGAAAATTGTTGCAAACACTTTCAAATGCATTCCATGCCCGACTTTCATTGTCACTTAAAATTTGCCTGAAGTTCGCATCTTTAAACAATTGCCTAATTTGGGGACCAACAAAAATTCCTTCTTTAATTTTGGCCTCACTTATACGTGGAAATTTGTCTTTTAAATACTTGAAAGCATTTCCTTCTCTATCCATTGCTTTAACAACATTTTTGATCAGACCCAGCTTAATGTGAAGTGGAGGTAAATATATTTTTTCTTTCTGAAGTAATGGTTCTCGGGTCAAATTTTTAACGCCAACTTGTATTGTGTCACGTGGAGGCCAAACCTTAATTTTATAATGTTTGTCTCTTGCACGGCTGTCCCATTCACACAAAAAGCAACAGTATTTTGTATATCCTGATTGCAGTCCTGTCAGTAACGCCACCACTTTTAAATCTGCACATATGTTCTATTTGTGATCTTCGTACTTTACACATCTTAGTAACATCTTAAGATTGTCATATGTTTTATTCATATTTACCGAATGACCTATAGGAACCGATGGATGCTCGTTTCCATTAAAAAGTAAAACAGCTTTTAGACTTGTTTTAGACGAATCTATGAATAGTCTCCATTTATCGGGAGTATATGGTAAGTTCAGTTCGGTCATTAGGCCAGGTATGTCAAGGCAAAATACTAAATCACATTCCACTGCAAAAAAAATTGTGAGAGTAGATTGCCTTTTCCTGTAGATGGACACCTTCACTCCTTTTTCTAAGAGCTTCCACTGCTGCAGGCGGGATCCGAGAAGTTCAGCTTTTGTTTTCGGGAGGTCCAAGTCACGAACAAGGTCATTTAATTCACCTTGAGTGATTAAATGAGGTGTATCAGGCAAATCATGAGAACTAGGGATGTAGCTTGGTCCGGCTTCTGGTGCAATACTTCCGGAGTCTGATTCGGAATCAAGCGTGTAACCCTCAGGTGGCTGGGGTATGGGTAATGAGTTGTCATGGGGCACTGGTCGCATTGCTGAAGGAATATTGGGGTACTGAATGCTACGCTTGGTTTTGCTAGTAATTCCTTTAATATTCGTCATGCAAAAATAACAATCATCTACGTGATTACGAGGTTCCCTCCAAACCATTGGAACTGCGAATGGCATAGATTTATGAGTACCTTTCAGTCATCCAGTCAATGTTCTCGAGCACGAACTGCAACACATTTTTAGGGCCCAGGACCTATCTTGATCGCCAACTTTGCATCCAAAGTATAGTTCATAAGCCTTTTTTACTAATGAAGATATCGGTTTTTTGTACGCTTTCGCGGTAACTTCGTCATAAATATAACAGAAGCTATCGGCTTTATTAACGCAAACGCGCATCGACATTTTTGGTACCGTTTTAACAGGCACGTGGATCTAAGCGAAAATATGAATAGATGTTTACTAAATGATTATATAGTAACGACTAAAGGGATATTTCAAGCATAGATCCAACTACCTGCAAATAACAATGGGGCGACCGTTTATTACCTATTAATGGGCCTATATATTAAATTTGTGCCTCTTGTATACTAAGAAAATGTCCTTTTGCCTCCTCTGCATATTAAACTTCTACTAATGAATAACTTTGTGAAGGCTATGAACAAAGAGGGTAAAGGATTTAAATACCTAAGACAAGTCCTTCCCCGGTTAAGTGACGACAAATTAAAAGAAGGCATTTTTATTGGACCACAAATTAGAAAATTGCTAGACGATGTTAATTTTATAAAAGAGCTTACCATGCAAGAACTCAGAGCTTGGAACTCATTTATAAGTGTAGTGAGTGGATTTCTAGGCAACAATATGGATGCAAATTACGAAAAACTTGTTAATGAACTCTTAACTCCTAGAAATCGCTTAATTGCCGAATGCCATTAAAAATTCACTTTCTCCATTCCCCTTTATCATTTTTTCCTGAGAGTCCTGAGAGTTTAGGTGTTGTCAGTGACGAGCAGGATGAAAGTTTGCATTAAGATATCAGGATAGTGGAAATACGGTACCAAAGACGATGGAATGAAAAGAACTGCTAAAACTGTATTATCGCAACAATGATTGCGCTAGAGCTGCTGCTAGAAGTTTCAACGCGCAGTTTCCTGACAAGAATATTCAGGTCAAATACGTGATGGAACTTGTCAGAAAATTTGATAAAACTGGCTCGGTGCAGAATAAAAAACACAATCGTGTCCGGACGATAACCAATGAAATTATGCAAATAGGGGTTCTTGGACTTTTAGAAGCCGACCGTACTCAATTTAATAGCATAACATCATTGTCAGAAGGATCTGGGGCGTCTGAAACGTTAGTTTACAGAATATTAAAACTTGCAAAGTATTATCCTTATTAAATCAGTCTTGTTCATGAGCTCAACGAAGATGGCTATGACCGCCGGACAAAGTTTTGCGAACTTATGTCAAATCGCATATTAGATAATTGCATTATTGTCTACAATATCTGTTTCTCAGATGAATCTACATTTACTCTTGCAGGGGCAGTTAATAAACATAATTGCAGGTATTGGTCAGATGAAAACCCTCATCTTTACAGGAAACATCATACTCAAAGACCTGAGAAATAAAATGTATGGGCGGGTATTCTTGGCAACCATATTATCCTAATAAATTTATATAAATCCTATTATTATAAGAGTAGCACAGGAAGATGAAAATATTTTAGGACAGAAAGTTATTTTCCAACAGGATGGGGCTCCTCCGCATTATTATGTACGGGTAAGAGAGTACTTGGATCAGACATTTCCAGGAAGATCGACGGCCGGAGGGGGCCCATTGAGTGGCCAGCTAGGTTTCCACATCTGACGCCACTCGACTTTTTCTTATGGAGATATCTTAAGACAGAAGTTTATGCAACAAAGCCCAACGATTTAGAAGATCTAAGGAAACGAATTGTACAAGAATGCCGACTGATAACACCAAAAATGTTACAGACAGTTGGTGAAAATTTTGAGACACACCTTTATCATTGCATGGAAGTCGGTGGTGGTCATTTTCAACATCTGTGTAAATAATTACGTTAGTTCTGTATTATATTTAATCATTAGTATTATTGTCATTCAAATAATAGATTTAAAAAAAAAACATTACACAATTAGATAATTATCTCTGAAACTATCTGACCGAATTTCACGAATGAGATGTCATTTGAAAGATAATTAAATGCCCTTTTAAACGAGGTATCACTCGATCCCTTATTCTATTTGAAATTTACGTGTACGAGCGATTTTTTTAAAAATTAACGTGGTGTTAGATATTTAGCCTGTTTCGTTTTAAATGGTGAGCCCTGTATATTTACAACTTTGATTTATGGTCGTTAAACGATTAATTGGTACAGACTATATATAATACCCCATACCAGCAGCAACCACTGAAAATATAAATGTGCAGCGGGAATATAATAACTTCCTTTTCCTGTAAGACGAGACTGCAGCATTTTTATTCAATTTCTCGCAAATTCAAAAAGCTAAATCCGGATGTTACAAGCCTCATTAAATTAATAGGCAAAGATATTCTACTGTAATTCCTATTTTAGAATCATAAATCTTTAAGAAACACTGAAAACCATAACCGTTAAATTTACGAGGTGCAAGCAAGCTTGCGAGTTGACATTAAAATTATCGGTTGCACGATTTCAGAGCAGTATTTAGCTTTAAAATTAGTTTGGTTTTATTTCCGATAAAAATTATTTTATTTTACAATATTATATAATCATATACCCTTTCTTCCTTAGTTTCAATATTATTTCAATTTATTGAATATTTTTAATAATCTTTGGAAATAATCTAGACACTTCATTGAACAACACTGCATAAAAATGTTTTAGCCCAAAGAGTATAATTTGCAATGCATTCCTAATAAATACATCCCTGATATTATCAGTCGATGCAGGTGTGAGACTGTAGCGTGTAACTAGCGCAATTGATTAAAAGTTTTGCACAACATCCAAGTGGAAATGGCCCAAGACTTTACGTTATTTATTTTTTGTGTGCAGTCCCTATTTAAAGTCATTATTACTTTATATAATTAGCGAGTCTACGGCTAAATAAGGCGCGATATAAAATGGACAGTCTGCAACAATGCCTATAAATATTTGGCTTTAGCAATAGTGCCTCTATTTACGAAAACAAATCTGTAGAGGGTGTTAATTCAGCATGTGACCAAACTCAAGACTGCTAAATTTTAAGACAAGAAGTTCATGCACATACATATGTCCGCAACCGCTTTATTTTTGAGAAAAACAGAAAACAACAAAGTTGTAGGGAAAGCAGCCTAAAATTTGATTGGATATGAGGCACAAACGTTAGATCGAAATATGTATTTAAATTTCTTGCAAGACACATTATGAATTCTTCTGGAAAATTTGCCCCTTTTACTTCGGAGGGAAATGTGGTATATGCATGATGGTGTCCCGTCCCATTTTTCCGTTGCCGTTCGGCAATACTTACACCATCAATATCTCAACCGATGGATTGGAAGGGGCAACGATGCACCAGTAAAATGGCCACCACGTTCTCCGGAGTTAAATATGTGTGAGTCCTTCTTGTGGGGCGCCATTAAAACATAAGTTTACAAGACGCCGATAAACACACGACATGATTTATTGACGCGGATTGTAAATACAGGCAACCATTTTAATATCTCTGAGACTTTAAATAGGGTCCAATATCATTTTTTAAGGAGTGTTAATAAGTGTATTCAGCAAGATGGCCGTCATTTTACACATTTACTTAAGTAATGTTATCGTTTTACTTAGTTTCTTACAATATTTTTGATACATACTTCCAACTTTGTTGTACTTTGTTTTATTATTACTGTTAATAATTGATGTATGCAGGTAATTGTAAATAATTTTTTTTTCTGGCAGAACAGCTCATCCAACGAAAAATATTGAAGAGGTAAAATAGCTTACAATACATCCAGAGAAATGTTGACGTATTATATCACTTTTATAACACTTCCACTTATTTACAGCCGGTGACTATACTACTAGAAAACGTCATTTTATAGTATTAGTCTACATACTAAAAATCATTAAAATCGATTAGCAGGTTTTCACGTAATTTAGGAAAACCAATATTTTTACAAATTTTTGACGCCCTTTACCGGCTAAACGAGACAATTTTGGATTTAACTAAGTCGGCTTATAGATCGACCTATTCTGACGTCAGGAGTCTGTCGTCAAGCGTTGTACACGTATTTTCCGGACACCCTGTATATATAGGTGTATTATTTTAAAGACGATTTATAACGTAATTTTAGTTTAATTTCAGACAGCTAAGAAGTTGGTCCCAATACTCGTATCTACATATTAGCAATAGAAACCGAATTATAAGTCATTTTGTCGCAGGTACAAACCAAAATTATAATTAAAAAATTTTCTCGCAAAAGTTTCTAGTCTCCTGTAATTCGTTTGCAAATGTTTTGGCATCTTATTTCGATATTTGACATTGTGATGTCACTGTAGCCACTCAAGAGAAAATTAAGTTCAGCATTCATTGTCATTGGTGTTGTTGATCTACACCAAAATCAAGAGCACTTGCAAACGGTAACTTTTCGTATTGTGTGTCCAGTTAGTTACTTCAAACAACGCAGTTACTGACTCAGTAAAAAACGTGGGAACACTTTACTGTAAAACACATTTATTGGTCGCTTTTGCGCTTATTATAAGAATAAGGATGACCGCGCACTAGCATTTTTAATTCCGCGATTTCTTACACCGCGACTTCAGAATCGCGGTAACCTCTGTTGTTATTCACGTGATTTTTTATCGTATGTGCATAGTATGCATCACATATTTCTGCGACAAAATTACCGCGTGATTAAAAAGTAATTTATTAAACACTTCTAAAGATACGAGAGCAGTCAATTATTTCAAAACTGAGTAAATCGCTCAACACTACTCAACAGGCTATAAAGAATTATACATACATATTACCTATTTTTTAAATAATATGTTTCAGGTTAGGGTGTTCAAGTTAATAATATAATAGCACCTACCTCGTAAATTCGTGTCATTAAAGATCAATTTAAGTGATATATTAGAATAATATACCTACAGTATGTCCCCGGTTGGGACTTCACAGTGGTGTAAAGAACCAGAAAGTTTACATTTCAAAAAATTGTTTTTTTCAAACGCTTTCGCTTCTTAAAAAATAAGATTCACGTTGAAAAATTTTTTTAAGCAATGACTAACTGTTCTTTTCGTTGTCATTTTGCTCCCTCTAAACTGAAATAATGCAGAAACTCCAGATGTAAGTCATCATTTAGGTACATGGAGCCCAAAAGCTTGAAAAATGCAACGTTGGCTAAAGAGAAAATTACCTCTATTTTTTATATTTGATCAACATGCAAAGATTTGGAATTCAGTTGGCATCCATAATTCAAATTTTCAGTTTAATTAATAGAATTTAAAAACTGCATTTCGGAATTAAAAAAGTTTTTGAATACCCTGATATCATTTACTTTGCTATACCTAAGTATTTTAAACATAAGTAACTGTCTTAGTACTGGAGTAGAGTAAGTTATTGTGGTGTAAATCAAAACTCAAAGTACACTGCTATACTGAATGCAGGTCTGTTTGTGAACATGGACGGATTCTTTGAATTAGTGTAAGTAAGTTGTTTTAAACGCCCCCGAAGGAACATATCAGTAAAAGTTAAGTCAGGGCTTCTTGGGGGCGGTCGACCCATTCTACTACTTCCCGACCATAATGGGCTGGACACTGCTGACAAAACATTTTATTCCGGTAATCCAAAGTCAAGTGTTCAAGACTTTCGCAAAAATATGTTTCCAACATCTCTAAATAACGGTTCCTATTACAACTGACATTAAAGAAATATTGACCTATTATAGCATGAAAAGATACAGCCCCCATTAACTTTTCTAAAATATTGCATTTTAATAGAAATCCTAAATTGCGGATTTTTGTGAACGGATGGGAGAACAAAGACTATCGCGGTGTCATTTTCATCCTGTTTCTTTGTTTCTTTTTTTGAGATCATCCAGCCCAGAACTAATTCCATAAAACTTCTTTTTTAAATTGGTAATAGCTATTTTCGTTATATTAACCCTGCGTTGCAGTGGGAGCTGGTATCTTCTCTGAGAGCATGAAAATACGAGGTCATATAGACTTCCGGACTACTGTAGTATTTTTCAAGCAGAAGTCATTGCAGTAGATAAAGCAGTCAAAATCCTGCAGGGCATCCGAACCTAACAGCAGCTGCCTTAATAGCTATCTATATAGATCATCAAGCAGCGATAAAGGCATTTTCTTCCAACAACACTAAATCAAAACTAGTAAGGCGATGTCGTAACAATCTCCGCATACTTGGTGCCCAGCATCGAGTCCACTCTGTGTTGGGTTCCTGGTCATAACAACAGATGGCAATGAGTGCTAATCTTTTCCTACCTAAACTGTGCTGTGGCACAGTTTAGGTAGGAAAACATACTAATATGAAATTTGTCCATCTCTGAAACACTGTACTACAAAAACTCGTTGCTTAATATTTAACATTTAAACCAAATGCTTTTGAAGTCCTGGATCACAGAACTGACAAACTGAGACAGCTGAGACAGTTACGTGTGAATGATTTTAGGGTGTTCACAAACTTTTCCGATTCTGAAGTGCAGTTTAGTTCAGAATGAAAGTACTTTTCTCTTCAGCTAACATCGCAGTTTTGAATTTTTCGGGCTCCTTGTACATATAAAAAGAAATTTTCTCTTCTCTTGGAGTCATGTTCCTTTAAAAAACAAAAGCGTTTGGTAAAAATAATGGTCCATTGCACCTATTGTAAACTACATCCATAGACATACTGTAGTTATGCTTCCTCAAATTTTCCCATGCATTTACCAACCACCCTGTATCGTGAATTAATTATTAGTCGAGGTTTTAATTACGATCACGCATTGAGAGCAAAATTTATTGATGCTCTTACCTCATACTATCTGGCCGAACACGACCGACCTCTTTTTTCGACATTTTTGTCCGAAAAAAAGCAAATTTCGAGTAAATGGTTCTTGATAAAATTCGCTGGCTACGACACTAATTAATTTTAGACACGATTTTTTGGTATGCTCGACTTGGAACCATTTAATGAAGAAAGAGTATTCGACCCAACTAAACGGTAAAGTTGTTTGGATTTCAATCTGGAATAAAATTAAATTTGCAATTTCACCGTCAAAACACAATTAAAAATTGCTAGTATACCGAAGTTTTCCATTGAGGAGAACAACACCGCTAATGCTCTGGTTCGCGAGAAACAATTTAAAATAAGGTAGGCACCGGAGATCTCAATGCGAAAATTACCTTTTAGTTCGTGTAGAGATCAGAAAGCAAGTGCTCTAACTAACAAAATAATCCACTTTCTTTTTCAGACTAATTCTGTTACAAAACTGATGCAAAAAGTGCCTTAAAATTAATTTTTAGAACTCGAAATCAGAAACGCATGCTGGATTTTGCATGAACACACGATATAATTGTGTGATTAGGTTTGTAAATTACGCAAAGAAAGAACACTATACCGGGTGATGCATGGCTTAGTTGAACATAGGAAATCCAATGTAAATTTTGAAGTGGCTAAATATTGGCTCCCCTGTAAATTTTAGAGAAAAATTGTACTATAATTTTTTGAAGAGGCCGATATGATAAACCCATGTTGAAGAAATAGTCCATGCTTTCAGTTAATGTAAAGTAAATAAAACAATGCAGTCTTCCTCCACAGTTTAGTAATGATGATGGTAAGTAAATAAAAAGGTTCCCTACATATTTCGAGCGCCTAAGCACTCATCATCAGGGGATACTAATATCGAGTTTAGTAGAAAAAGCGTTGTCTCAAATTAATGAGTACAACTCATATTAACTTTGAAGGTTGAAGACTTGGTATGTGAGATATTTAATCATCTTTAGGTTGATGGTAAGTAAATAAAAAGGTTCCCTACATATTTCGAGCGCCTAAGCACTCATCATCAGGGGATACTAATATCGAGTTTAGTAGAAAAAGCGTTGTCTCAAATTAATGAGTACAACTCATATTAACTTTGAAGGTTGAAGACTTGGTATGTGAGATATTTAATCATCTTTAGATATGAAAGAAGTTTTGGTTAAATTCGGAATATATGATCAAAGAAGAAACATTTTAAGTAAGATCATGTAGAAGTTTAAGCCATATGAAGGAGAAAAATTTTTTGTTTTTTTTTAAATTTTAATTGTGTTTTAAATTAAATTTGATAAAAAAATTAAATAAAAACATTGTTTTATTTCAATAAAATTTGCTCAGTTAGCTAATGTGGTAATGCGGGGCTACGCCCCAAACTTTTGAACATTTATAGAGGGTAATCATTGTTAAACAGTATTAATTAGAAATTAGAAACTTCGGTGCAATGTTGTTTAAAAATGCGAATATCCCGGAAACGGATTGCTTATGTGAAATAAATGAAGTATACCTTCTTCTTTAGAAATAACCATTATATTAGACATTTTAATCACAATCCCAATTAAGTTACCCGCAATGAATGGGCGTGATGTAGTGGGCGTGTAGGGCGTAACTGGCGGCCTCTACAAGCTATTTAAAAAACAGGAACTGAATCATGTTGCTCGCCCTGAAAAACCCCCAATTACAAATTTTCATGTTTATATCTCAAAAGCAGCTTGAGCTATGAATAAGAAATTAATATAGAAATTAAAATTTAATACTTTGTATCTCATTAACGACCAACATTTTACTAAGGCATGTTTAGCTCAAACCTATTATTTTCATGTGTAGAATCCGTGGTTATTCTATAGTGCATTTATTACAGACCACCCTGTGTAAACTTCTTTTGGCTCTCATTCAGATTGCTTTTTTCTCAACTATAAATATTTACTATTGCTGGAGATAAGCTTCACTAAAGTCGAAGCACGTCCTAATTTTTATTGAATTATATTTAAAGTTTGCTAGTATATTAATTTAACGTACAAGTTCCACAAAGGCTATTATTTGTGCTCCAAAAGAAAAACAATAAACCGCTACTTCATAATTCGTAGCAAAGCAAACTGGCGACAGCGCTTCATAATAGCAGGACGAATACACAACGACCATAATTGCAAATTATGAGACGTTTATGTTGCGGTCCCGCCAACCTACGTGGTTTACGGCTTATCTGGTTCAGCTGCCCACGATATTTACTACTAGAAGATGCAGGAAATCATTCAGTACCATTTGTTATAGTCTTCTGATTGAGCTAAATTTTGAGTTATGATCCTGCTGAAGACGAAAATGATCATCCTGGTTTCTGAAGAAAATCCTAATTAAAATTCTACCGACACGCAGTAGAACATTTCTTAGTTAGAGTGCGTTATTCGCAATAATATATTAATTAAAACTGTTAAACCTTAAATTATGGGAGAAAAATACGGCTAGGAAGCCGGTTGCTCTCCCATAAGGAATGATGCCAATATGGTTTAAGAAGGAAACTAAACCATATTGTCAGAAATACTGCAGGAAGAACTTGAAGTTTTCATTCCTTTTTCCCGGATAACTGCCAGAGAATCGTGGGTAAAATGTAAACAGTGCAAATTCGGCGGACTACCACAGAATATCTACATGTCTACCCTTTCTGGATCATTTTATTTGTTTGGGAAAGATGTGATAATCTAATAAATAAAAGCAAGACATGAGATCCTATTCTTCTACAACGTAAAATATTTTACTAAAGTAAAGAGAACCTAAACAGTATTCTATGTAGAGTTGTACGTCGGCAAAATGAACATAGGAAGTCACCGTTGAAAATCCTATCTTTAGAATACTTTCGGCCTAAGAATATCCGCCAAAAACATAGATACCCTTTCAGCAGATCGCTAAAAACGGTGCATTTTACTAAATAAATCGACAATATTAAATTAAGTTCTAGGAAATCTTCATTTCTCAAAAAGAGTATAATATCCAACAGCAAATATACAAATAAACTCGAGAGCTTTTGTGAGAGCGCGACATCAAGTAAGAATATGAAAATTAGTTATTTTGATGTAACGCCGACTTACCGCTCGGTTACTACTTTATCTCAATATTTGTCCTAATTTCTTATTGCCAAAGAAAAACTATGTCTACCGTTACCATAGCGACATCGTGTGTTCCTTGAGCGCTAATTTGTTTACACGGGAAACCGGGAAGCGGAGCTAGGTGGCCCGCTTCAGAACGAATAAGGACGGCGATCGGTCACAAGGGATCGTCGCATACAGGCGAGTTTCGGCGAAATCGTGGCCAATAATCGAATATACCAACTTAAGAATTATGGGGTAAATCTATTACCATTTTATTATAAGATAATCATTAAAATTAGCCCTTCCTATATTTCTATTATGGCATGTTCTAAAAATATTCTAGTTTAAAGTTGACCATTGTTGTAAGTTATATTCGTGATTTTAAATTGTATTTTTTTTTTTTTTTGACAAATCTTTAGGACAATTTTGCAAAACTGCAATGAAGCCTATTGGTAGTGGTGAGTAGAATCTAAAAATGTTTAATACTTTTAAAAATTGGTTGAGTTTTTGTATTAGCGATTTTTTAAATAAGTATAGCCAGAAAAACTAACAAAATATCGATTTATACAACAAGTTACGAAATAAGGGTCTTTTAGGCACGCGACGTGAAAATTGTCTTACGAGGCGAAGCCAGAGTGACTAAAAGACATTGTTTCGTAACGGATGGTATACAATATTTTTTTCTACGGGCGTTTTGTAATAAAAAACTTAATTTATTTTTCCAAACATTTTATTACCTGTGATTCATTTACACTTTTCATGTTAAAGAAATTGATATTTGTCAAAAACTGCGGCAAATATTAAGTAGAAAATGAGTAATTTAAAGGACTCAGACATTGAAAATGCCGCAAATGAGGCAATGGTGAACCTTGTTCTCCAAAAATCAAGGAGTTTGTATGAGGGCACATACGAAAAATTCAAAAACTGGTGTGAAGAAAAAAAGGTAAAAAACTTATCAGAAAAAGTCGTTTTTGAATATTTTTCACGATTCTCCGATATTTAAAAGCCATAAGCTTTGTGGAGTACTTACTCAATACTTCGAACGATGGTTTATTTAAATAAAAATGTTGATATAAAGACATTTACAAACCTAATCGCATTTTTGAAAAGGAAATCTATATAAGCCCAAAAAGTCGAAAGCTTTTTCCAAGGAACAAATAGAAAGATTTGTCAAAGAAGCAGCTTTGTAATTAGCGAAGGCTCTATTGACGGCATCAACTTCTTGAATATTGTCCGAAAGTATGTCCAATTACGTCCAGCACACATAACTCATTAGAGATTTTTCATCACGTACAGTAACTCCAAATGTTCCAGACTTTCAGTGGGCATTAATACCATTGGAGCAATACCAAAGAAAATTGCTGAGTTCTTGGGGCTTCCAAAGGCAAATGATTATACAGGCCACTGCTTTGAAAGATCTTCAGCAATTTTTTTAGCGGATATATTGATGCTAAATCGACATGGAGGTTGGCGGTCAAATGTCGTGGCTGAGGGTTATAAAGACAGTTCTTTAGAAAACAAAAGAAAAGTCTCCAAAAAAATTCTTGGTGAAAAATCTTTTATTTAAAATATGACAATTGTTTCGCCAAATGTTTTTGATCTCTACTGCAAAATCGCATCACTTGGACCTTTCAAATTTAGAAATATATTAGGAAATTTTAAATTTTTTTAAGGTTACAATTTTTGTATTTGCTAGTAGAAAAATAATATTAAAATTTTTCCCTGACGTAAAAGAATATTTCCCAGCCAACCGACACTCACAAGACAAATTTAGATTTTTCCTACACACATTTTCGAATTGTCTCCAAGCGATTTGCGGTCGGAAACTATTTACCCCGCCAGAAAAAATAAATTATCACATTTTTATGCACGCTTTGATGGTAATTTATTTAATTTATATTGTTATACATACAAGCGTTTATGTATGTAACTGAACGTCCTTGCCAGAATCACCATTTGAACTTTAAACAATAAAAATCAAACTAGTTATTATTCTTGCATTCAAAACTATTTATAATAATAATATAGAACGACCAAGTTAAAATATTGATTGTGGAATAAACGTTGGGTGACATTTATAAGCGCTCAGAATGTGTATGATAACAGGAAATGATCCAAGGTCGTAAGGATACCCAAGAAGAAAAGAACATGCGACGGTTCTTGCTGAAACCTTGCATTGGGTTTCTAATTTTTTTATTTAAATATGGGTCGAATCAGTCACGGTGAAACAGTTAATACGGAGTAAAAAAGTAAAATTATTAATCGCCGTTTATGTCTGTTACGGTTAGTTTAAATGCACGCCTGATGAAGGGTAAAGGTCCAAAAATTGTGATAGTCTTAAAGCTATGGCCTGTTTGCACTTTTAAAGTGTTAGAACACAAAAGAAAAGTGCGCCCTATGGTTATACGTAAATAGAGGCTAAGATTCAAGGGACACCCTGTATAACAAAAAAATTATAAAATGAACACAGATAGTGAAAATGAAATATCTTAAAAGTTCCAGAAATAATAGAACCGCATAAATTGCGTCGTTACGAAAAAAGCTTTGAATATAAGATGTGAGTTGCAAATGAAGAATTGCCAAGAAAATAAAGACTGATAGTAAAGTCCATAAGAACATATTTCGTTTGACCTAATAACTGCAATAATAGTTTTATTATATTGTAAACACCCAAAGAAACCCAGTTACCTGTTCGATTACCAAACCTACGTTTTTAAAGAATTTTTCGGTAAAATTGCCCATATAAAACTGTCGATGAGCGTGCCAACCAGCGAAATCTACCATCGAAATCTACCTGGCCCCAGCTGGCATCACACACAGAAACGGATTTTGTAGTTAAATGAAAAGCCATAGTAATACCTTATAGTAGCAATGTTTATTATGTTTATTTTTACCATTACTTGTAATACATGTATATTAATTTATTATAAGTACAAAACAAGTGTAAAAAGTTTGCGTGCGGAAAAGGGCAACTTTTCGCACGCACTTAGGTAAAAGTAATAATAACAATTAATACACCTACTTAAAAATAGTTATTTACGATATAAGTGTTGTAAAGATTCATATTACAACACGAGATGTTAAAGTTGTTAAACGAGGCGTCAGCCGAGTTTAATCAAACATCGAGTGTAGTTATATGAATTTACAACAAGAATATTGTACAAAATTTTATCTACTTTCATCTATGAATAAAAATATTTGGCAAAAGGCATTTTTAAAAATAAAAATGCACCTGCTATTAAAAATCGTTTTGTAAGGGCATCTATTACAGCACTAGTGCTGTAATGGCATCTATTACAGCACTAGTGCTGTAATAGATGCCCTTACAAAACGATTTACAGAACTGTAAAATTCATATTAATAAATAAAAGTAGATAAAATATATTTACATATATACACAGAAGGTTTAATTGTAATTATAAAACGTTTTAATCTATTCCTAATTCAGTCTCGCTATCACATTTATAATAAGAGGATGTATTTCGTTTTGTTGTGTAGTTATATAAGAGTCTTCAATGTTTAAGACATGGTTAACCGAATTTTCCAACTTTCATCTGGAATCTCACCGAAAACTTTCTTTATTAGCACTATTACACTGCCACTAAGAGTAGGTGTGCTATGTTCAGTTCTCATTTTCGATTCAATTTGACGCCACATGTGTTTAATAGGGTTAAAAATGCAACAAAAGGGTGGCAGTCGCAACACAGTGTGACCCATTTCTTCCGCCATTTTATCACACACATACTCTTTTTTAATCCTAAATGCCTTTAACACTTCTAACAGCTGTTTTTTACTATACGTTTCCTCGAAGTACAAGTCATTTTTTAACATGGACTCCTTTATTGCGGATATTGTGCTCGATGCATTCGGTACTCTTTCCAGTTGCCGGCTGTGGTAGCTTGCATTGTCCATCACAATAACACTGTGTTCTGGTACATTTGAAAGCAAATCGTCTTTAAACCAGCTTTCAAAAAGAGCGGCGTTGGTATCTTCATAATAGTTGCAACGCGTCTCTTTCGCTGTTATTAATTTTTTTTTTTAATTAGAAAGATTATTTAAATTAAATGAAATTTAAGTAAAGCCAAAACGAAGCCAAGCTGAGGTGAGAGGCTGAGGGACCGCGTGCAAATGCCCTAGCTCTATTGCCAGAGAGTAAGGGGGGGTTTTAAATAGGGCGCCACCGTTTTGCAGCCAGGCCAAAACGGAAACCTTCAAGATGGTGCTGGGGCCTCACTCTCAGCTGGACTTCTCAACTTAGGTAGAAAAAAAAAGAAAAGAAAATCACAGGGGGCGCTGTATAAATAAAACCACAACGAATTAAAATTATTGCTGGCTTTTATTCAATAAAAGAAAAAAAATATATGGGGGTTAGTACTTAAATATAAAATAAACCTGTTAAGCAGTACACTACTGCTGATCGTGGGCTTCTTCCCAAGGGGAAGGAAGCTGGTCGAGATGACGATGACAAAAGAACGTCCCAACAAAGGAAGACGTCAAAAGATCAACCAGATCAGAAGATCAGGAGATCTGAAGAGAGGTAGAGGAAGAAGAAGAAAAAGAAGAGAAGAAGAATATTAACCTAGAAAATTCATTAGTCAACCTAACAGGTGATCATAAAAATTGAAAACAAAGTAATATATTTGGATTACGTAATGAAACACTAGTATAAGTCTCGGATAGTGTATTCCAGGGAGATATGTGATTTAAAATGGGAGGATAATGTAGCCTTGCTTGGTCAAAGACAACGAAAACAGAGGCCGTTGACCTTAGGTACGTATCTACTTTTATACAGGGAACCAAACATCGTTTTAAAAAGGCAAAATACAATTTTTAAAAGACACAATACAAGTCAGACATGTGATATGAGGCGTTAGATTATAATAATTTCATTTGTGACAAAATCGGATTGTCCGGACTTGAATACTTTATATTTTTTGCCGACAGTAATAAACAATTAGGGATTCATCCATTCTCCCAACCTGCATGAATTATTGTTATTCGTTTCCTTTATTTAAAGGGGCTTTATTTTGGCATTTTTCAGTTAAATCAACCCATCCCTTTTTGACAGTCGACGTCGTCATGCTCGCTGCCGACACCTCTTTGGTGATCTTAGAACGTATTCCGGTGGAAATCTAGCAAGGGATGAAATGTGTTATTAAAGATATCACAGACTGGTGTGACAGAAATAATAGAAATAATTCCCCCACTATAAACATTCCTTTCGCTCTACCTCCTGAAGAGTGTGAATTTCTAGGATTGCATGCGGACCTGTGACCTAGACACGTCACACAACCTATATTTGTAAAAAAATTAATTCAGCATACCTACATTGATACCCTACAGTTAAAAAATATAACATCATAAGTCATAAGACTTGTATTTAACATAAAGCTGCCGACCGATTTTCAATAGCCAGAATTTATGATATTCCTTTGCATTTATAGTTGATAATGTTTATAAGGAGCAACGAGAACAAATATCAACGTAACTGTTCTTTTCATTCATAACCATCCAGGAGTGCAAACCACTTATCAATAGTTAAGCACAATATAACGAAATTTAAGAAGTCCCCGCGTATGCTGGGAACTACTATTTAACAAAATACCTTACAAAGTTAGAGTACTGGGTATCAACATTTTGAAAACTAAACCTAAAAGCTTCCTTATCCCAAAAAGTTACTACTCAGCATCAGAATTCTTAAATGATAACATAGATTAATGTTTTTAGCGTTATTATACATTTTAGTGGGTGCATTTTGCAAGTCCAAATAAAGATTTTCATTTTAATTTTGATTTTTGTAGGGGAAGTGTGATTTAAAACAAATACCACGTATAACTTAGATAACAAGCATTATAACACCCGAACCACACCATATTCAGCCTGTTACAAATAAACGCCACTAACAAAGATGATACAGATACCCTAAAAGTGTCCCAAGTGTCTCATAAAATAGGCGAACTTCGCTCTAATGAAAGAAGAGGGTACCATACAAGGCGTTAGCTGCCGATTACACTCTGTTAGAATAAACACATTCACGTTGGCACAGCACTGCCGCGATCGCCATTTTCGTCGCAAAATGATTTTCCTGGCTTGTTTTGTAACCTCTAATTGGAGACATGCCTTTTTTGTTCGACGAGGAGTGTTGTATATTATGGAAAAAATAATACTTGTAATGTTCGTGGCATATCAACTAGAGATACATTGTTAATAGAATTTAAAATATTTAAATTTAAAGAAAAAAGAGTTTCTCTACTATACAAATAGTTGTATAAATCCAGACTATGCCAAATGTTGACTAAATTCAGGTTCATTTATTTACAAAAGTAGCAGTAGACTTTTTGACGTCAACTGTTTCTTAAATAAATTTTTGGGTCTTCGATAACCGCTTGCATTACATTTAGTTGCTTTTCTTCTGTTGTGGACCATTTGTTGTGTTGTTTCCTAAAAACATTTTCGACGGAACCAGTAGCTTTAAATTTATTCATTATACGTTTGCTATAGTGGCGCTACATACCATTATGTCAGGGTGTCTTGAAATAAATATGAGTGCGGCTTCCCTAATAGGTTTATAGTGATCTCCGACGATAAGTACAATTTCTATTTTCTCCTGCAGCGGTAACTTTAAAACCATGACGAAACTAACGAAAAACTCTTGTTAATAAGTCGAAAAATAGTAAATGATTTTTGACTAACATGTCAATATTCGTTACTATAGTATTGCACATAGTTGTTGCAAAATTGTTCCAGGTAATTGTTAAAGAAATAAAATAAAAAAATATTTTCCAAAGGCTTTTTGATGGTACCCTGTAAATTAAAATATTTCAACGAAAAATTTTATCTGACCACGTTTTGTAGTCCTTAGTAAAGTTTTCTTATAACAATTTTCTCTAAAATAAAAATTGAGGGTACTTCCCTCTTAACGTAATTCTGTGTTTCTATATTTTTTTGCCGCCGTGTACATGATATCTTAAGTTTTGATCTGTCAATATTATTTGCGCATCAAGCAGAACTTTTTATAAAAGATACATTTTTTTCGTAAAATCAACAATAAAGAAAATTCCCATATGTCTAGAACTTTTCTGGGCACGCTGTATAGACTAAACCAAACCAACACTCGATGCGTGATCATCGTCTGCAGGTGGACAGGGCTATTCTTATTGGTCAATTCGGAGGAGACGACACGTGCTCAGCGGTACAATCCAATACGATACAGCGACAATCACGTGTTCAGTACGTAATTTTGTTTACGCTTAGTCTATATGTGAGATAAATGGACTTTAGTCGTTTAATTTCGTTAACAATGTGTTTTTGACAACGATATTACAACTTGTCTGATTGATTGAGTAGGTACATAAGACTTGAGTAATGGAGGAGTATTTCTATAGTGAATATGGTGAAATGAATCTAATTTATGGACAAGTACTAGGCTATTGTGTAGAAGCGAGAAGAGTTTATTCTGATACAATTCCAAATCGACGTTTACCGCACCGAAGAATTTTTGAAATGGTTAATCGTAGCTTAGGAGAAACAGGTAGAAAGTCAAGTGAAATAAAACAAAAATGCTAGAAGTAGCTAACATTTTGCTAATCCAATTTAGTAAGCTATTTGCCGCATCGTGGTGAAGAAAGACCTTCAAGAAGAGCAAGGAAGTCTTAGTTAGAGGAGGGAATTCGGAATGGTACTACTAAAAATCCCTCTAATAGTGTAAGAAAACTCTCGTGGTGGAAATGCATCGCTCCATTTTAGCAATTAAGTTCCTCAGCACTTATTAAATACTTTTGGTGATCAATGGGGCTATTTTATGGCCACCGGGGTCGCCCGAGATGACTCCATTTGATTTCTCTTTATGGGAAAATTTTACGAGGCTTGTATATTCGAGACCAGTTCACAGCATGGAAGATTTGACAGAAAGAATAACACACCATTTCAACGAATTTCGGGACAGTCCTAGAATGTTGTTTCGAGCGAAATGAGAAAACATTCGTGGGCTAAGAAAATGTAAAATCTACTGCATTAAACAAGAAGAAGCAAATCTTTCACATTTTCAACCTTCTTGCGTTCAAGTGATTTCCGAAATATCAACCCTTTTAATGGTTTATTTATTCATCACATTTACCAGAACAAATTCTTCTTGCATCCAATCAATTGTCGAGTACAAGGACAATATTAAGGGTTGGTAACTTATTTTTATTTAAACGGGTTTATAAATGGTTTTATTAATAGAATGAATATAATATTATTTTTATTTATAACTATGTACTTACTTAGACTTAGTAGGTACCTATTTGATATCTATAATCTGAGGTACAAACCGATTAAATGCAAGAAATAAGTATATAGGTACATACCTACTTTAGATGGATTGATGAACACCAATTATTAAGAGAAATTAAATCAAATTAATGATTAACATATCAACGTCAGCAATGCTATGGAGGCATTTAGACAAATTAATCAACATTAAACAAAATTAAAGCAAATAAAGGTCTGCGTAAATCCACCTTAGTTACCTTTTTTGTGCATTTGTTTAGAAAACTGCTTATTTTTGAAAAATGTAAATCAATCTTCACTGAATCTCAGTTTCTCTCGGGTTTTCACTAGGACAGAACTGCGTTATAGTATTTCAAATTTGCTACCGTGCTAAGTAGCAAGATACAATAATTATAACAAAGCAAGCAAGGCCAATTTTATACATAATTTACCTGCGTATTAATCAACTGGCCATAACGGTTAGTGTTTAACCGTAACTGAAAAATTCTGGGCTCAAACTGACTACCTTCTACAGCGCTATGCATGCAAATTATAAATTATCTAAGTGTTATCTCATAGATTAAGCTTTGCGGAAGATAGTATGCCTAATGATACGGTATGAGGTTAGCCATCTAAAGCCATTATCTTTATCTACATATTGCATTGTACTCGCGCATTTCGCTGAAAAAAATTCAAAGCGAAGTCTAGGTCTTCGATATAATCGTTGCGATAGCCACTTAAACTTTTTGTCATACAAAAGAAGTTGAGATTTAGATAGTTAAGGCACCTTCTTTAGGTGCCCCCAAAACAATAATTACTTGAATATAATGCAAAGGAAAACAGCGTGTCAAGAAACCATCTAAGCAAATAAAAAACTTTTCTATTATTAACAAAAGTCGCTTTTTATTAATAGTTGATGAAAAGTATCGCTCGAAGCTTTCTTTCTTTTTTAAATTCATTTATTTGCATAATACCCCATTTACTTTCTTCAGTCAATCATTATGTCCGCCATAATAGAGAACTTTAAGGCAGTGGGCGAAATCTATAAATCAACCAGCACAGATTTTCCGTTTGGTGAGTGAGTCCCCCCCCCCCCCCCCACTGGTCAACGGCATATTTATCGACCGTGTGGGTGTTGATGTGTAAAAAATGTATTTATTCTTTGACGTGTTTGTATGGTGATGTTTTTGGAATTTAATTCTATGTATTTTATTGAATTGTGTTCGTGTTCATTAGTCGATACCCATACTTCCCTCTGTGATACAATGGTAGTTTTGCGTATATTGGTTTGTGTTTTATTGGATTGTTTATGTCATGTCTATTGTTAGTTAGGTTTCTTGTCAATGGTGAGTTGTTTATTTTGTTTGTATAGAAGTCGGTTGATATGTCTCTAATATAGTCTAGTCTAGTATGTTCGGTATTTCGGCCATGCGGTGCAGTCCTGCGATGCGTACGTACCTGTCGGATGACGTAACACATCGCAGAATTTTATTCTCCAACCTGAGAAGCCTCTGTAGTTGGGTATTTGAGGATGAACACCACACTGGCGCGGCATATGTTATTACGGGTCTTATAGTTTGTTGATAGATGAGGCGTTTATTGAACGGGGAAAGAGGGGATTTTGCGAATAGAATGGAATATAGGCTGTGCATTGCTGCAACGCCTTTTTTAAGGGTGGAAGCGATATGGGGATGAAAGGATAAACGCTCATCTATGGTCAGTCCTAAGTATTTCAGTCGTTTTTGCGGTGTTATGTAGGTGTCTTTGTATAATATGTATCTTACATGTTGTTCTGTCTGTATTTATCGCGATTTTTCATTTTTCTAAGTACGGTGTAAGTAAGTTGATGTGGGTTTGTATCTGCCTTTTGGCAGCTTCTGTGTAGTAGGAGTGTACGTAAAGTGACAGCTTTGTGCGGGGGTACTTCGGTATGTTCGCAGTACCTATATAGATTATACAGGACTGGGGGCAGGACTGTGCCCTGAGGCACCCCCGCAGTAACCGTCACTGGGGCGGACAGCGCACCCTCTACTCTTACGCTTGTTAGATAAGTATGTAATAACGTTACGTAATGTAATGAAAAATTGTGAGTATAAATAACTTGTGTTTGAGTCGTTTGTGCCGGACAGTGTCAAAGGCGCGCCGGATGTCAACGGAAAGCCAGACTGTGTTCATTTCTTGATTAAATTTCGTCTTGATATCCTGAAGCACTCTTGCCACTTCCATGACAGTCGAGTGTCCCGGTCTAAAGCCAAATTGTTCGTCTGGTATATTGTTTGTCAGCTTTAGTTTGTTTAGGTTGATGGAGATAAAAACATTACAAATTAAAAATAAATAAAAAAAAAACGAATAATTTGTTAATCAAATAAACATAAAACAAAATTATAAAAACTGTTGGAAATGTCCGCCTCTTGCTAAAATGCACGAATCAAGTCTTCGCCTCATGGACTGACGGACTCTGCCAAATATTCCAAGAGTATTGCGAATGATGTCGCATGAAGCTATTAATCTGTTTCTTAAATTCTCTTCTGTCTGCACTGGGGTCTGATACGCTAATGCTTTCAGGTGTCCCCAGAAAAAGAAATCCATGCTATTCAGGTCTGGGATCTAAGGGGCCATGGCTGAGGTCCCGCTCGATCTATCCAACGGTTGTTAAAAATTTGATTGAGAAAGTGTCTCACCTCTATGCTGAAGTGCGGTGGTGCACCATCGTGCATGAACCACATTTGGTTTCTGACAAGAATAAAATTGGTACCTCTTCTAGCAGCTCTGGGAGTTTCTCTTCAAGAACTTGACCATAATATTGTCCGTTTAGCCTTGCTGGTAGGAAAAATAGTCCTATCAAATAATCTCCAATAATGCCGGCCCACACATTTACTGAAAACTGTTCTTGGAAATTATTTTCGCGTATCGAATGCGGATTCTCTCTTCTGTCCAAAAATAGTTGTTGTGAAAATTGTTTATGGCATTCCTTGAGAAATTTGCTTCATCGCTAAATAAAATCGTGTTTTCAAATAACGGATTTTGTGCTAGCATTTGTAGGAACCATTGGCAAAAATTAAAACGTAGTTAAAAGTCACGTGGGAGAAGGGCTTGAACCCTTTGGATGTGGTAAGGATACATTAAGTTTTGTTTATTAAAATTTTCCAGACAGCCACAAATGAAATGTTAAGTGTTGCGGCAATTTTTCTCGTACTAGTAGCAGGATTATTTTTTTCTACTGCATCCAAGACTGCTTCCTCGACTTCAGGAGTCCTAACCGTTCTGTTTGCTCCTGCTAAATGAGTAGATTTCTTGAACGATCCATTTTCACATACTCGATTATGTAGATTTGCAAATGTCCGTGGGTCAGGCAGTATTCGATTTGGATACCTTTGTGCATACAGTCGTCTGGCTTCATAACAATTGCCATCGGCAAGTCCATAGATTAAATGCATCTCTGCAAATTCTTGATTTGTGAATTCAACCGTCATTAACCAGTTCAAAACAACTCCGGAAACGTCAAAGGAAAAAAATATTTGTTATAAAATGTCAGAAGGACAATAAACAGAATTTACAATTGTCTGTCCCAGCCTACTATTTTTTTTCTCATATTTGTTAGTGCGCTATTTCGCCTACACTTAATTTCCATCGATGGCTATTTTTGCAAATAAATCGAAAACGGTCACAGATACGAGAATAGTGCAAGAGACCAGAACGCTAAACAAAGAAACAGAGAGTTCAAATTTCATACCGGAATTCATACAGGGAGCTTCAAAAAAAAGTTTTGAAAGATAAAAGTGTAGCCGATTCAAGAAAATGGAACACCCTGTATACTGCGACCGACAATTTTGATACTTTATTGTAGAAATTCTAAAAGATGGTTGATGTTTCAAATTTTAAACAATTATCACAGAATATAAGAGAGAAAACGCAAAATACGAGAAAATAAATTGAAATTTTGCCACCCTGTATAACGAAAATAACGCGTTTTAGACCATGCATATATTTGCATTTTTTTCTTATTTTGACTCTGAAATATCTGCATGACCCCGTATATAAATCTTCATATTGCTTGGAAAAGGTTTGTTAAATGAATGAAAATATTGAGCATTATTTATCGTTTATTTATAAACAAAATGATGGTTACAACAGAACTGGAAAACTCTGTGACTTTTTTTACACTTATTATTATAACTAGTTTGAACAAAATGACACACCTATTATATAGTTAAACAATTTCATAAATTAAACATATATCTACGTTTAATGTACCTCATTGTTAAGCTTAACAAAACAAATAACATAATAAATATATGTATACTTAGAACACTAAACAACTAAATAAAAGTATGCTTTGGAACAATATAAAAGAATGAAAGCGACGAGTAAAATATTAATCGTACTATATTTATTTCGAGATCTATGAAGTAAAACATGTAGGTAGGTACCTAAGTATTTATATAAAAAAGGAATACATTTATATTATAAACTTATATCAGAATAATTTAAAAGCTAAAGGGAAAACTGTAACAATATAAATACCTACTTAGTTTCTTAAAAATGACGTACTTATTAGTAAGGATTCTATTAAATTTTAATAATATACTTACCCAATTTAGCAAGATCCTCATAAGAGGCACTCTCATTTGGAACTTTACAGACCTTTGCTTTGTTTCTATATTTTCATTTAAATATAACCGACATTATTGTATATCACATTCAAAGAGCACAATCAGATTGACTTGAAAGCTGAAACATGTCAAAATTTTCAACTCCTAGAATTTCACACCACTTGTTGCCGCCTGTCTTTTCGGTAACATGGGTTTAGGTATTTTTACCCGGGGCCGTGTAAAAAAACGATTAAAGGATAAGTTTTACACTCAATGTGTTAAAATAACCTTCTAGCGGGGTTTATTTACACGCTAATATAGTGTTATTAATTGTCACTGTATTTAATTTTCCTGATAGAGTGTGAAATGAAATAAATAACACCCATTCAAGAAAATTAACTTTTTAGAGAGTTAAATTCATAGGCAAATTTAAAACAACAACTTTGGTCCCATGTGGATGTAAAAATGTGGTAAATTATGTTGATCCGGGAACAAGAAATCTCATTTAACACGAGTTCGAGTCTATACTATACTTTCTCTAAAACTATTTTAAAAAAAGAGAAGAAGATTATTAAAAATTATTTTTTTGTCTTCTGTCGATGTCAACTCCGTTGCCCAGCAACGGAGAAAGGGCCATCTGCATGACCACCCGTCTTCTCAAGTCGTAAACCATAGCAGCGAGCCCGATTTGACTTACAATAGGACTTAGTGACGTCACACAGCAGTTTTGGCGAGCCGACATTAATTTGGTTCTTAAATAAATATACCTACGTTTATAGTCAATTATTTTTACACATCATTTAATAAATTAATAGCCACTAATATAGATAGGTAATTTGCCAATGTGCATTTAAAACATTTAAAGAAAACATAATTATAAATATTTTGAACCTATAGGAAGCTATAAATTATTGAATAATTTTAAGAATAAATTCAAAGGTAGCCTAAAAGGTATAATTGTAGCAAAAATACTTAAATTACGTAATTAGGCCTATAATAAATAAATAGTACGTTAATTAGTATTAGTATGAGTCTTTTATGTCATTCGAAAACAACAATATTATAACTTCTTGAAAATAAATCAACTAAATTATAAGTATTACATGAAACTAATATTTATATGACAGTGTGCTGATATCAATTAAAATATCTTAAATGCTGAAGAAAACCTGCAATTTTAGTACATTAATTTAATAAAATATGATGGAATAAATCTGTACGTTTCCGCTTAATTACAGTGTATGGGAGGTTGCTATCCAAAAAAATTAATGTAGCTAACAATGTTCATTAAAAACCCATAATAAATTATACATACTTTTCTACAGCAGTAAAAATCCGGTGGCTCTATTTTGTAAGTGATTAATTTTTAAACGATCGATGAGAAATAAATAACTTATTAAAGTTGTTACCGAATAGCACTTATAGGATCTGGACTAAAAAGGCCCGTCATAGGCTTGATTGTAGAGACTTAAGACTAATTTCGGTTCTCTTCAATTTTTTTTTATTAAATTAATATTTGAATTTAAATTAATCTTATTCAATTACAGCTTACATGTGGAAATACCCAGGAAAATCGAAAAAAAGGATTTTGTTTTCTTAAGTTTGTAACACGCTGTACAGTAAATTTGTAATATAAACTCTACTGAGTATGCTTTTTTGCAGAGTCATATTTATTAATAATTTTTTTTCTTCGATACCTTTTTTAATTCATCCATATATTTTTTGAAGAAAAAGGAAAAATAAAAAAACCTTTTCATTCTCCCCTCTAGGAAAATATAATGTTCTGTTTTAAAAGGGCAAGCGAAAGCGAAAGTAAAACATTCCGACTTCCACCCCCCGTGTCTTTTCATATCTATAATGTCCACACCTGAGGCATTTGCTAGTAATGTAGATGATGTTCTTCGAAACGAGTGACCGGTGTACTGATTTGGATTGGAAAATTTAAGAAATTCAGCTCTCTCGTACGGAATTTTTGAAATTGTATGCTTTCCAACTACCTGATTTACACATCTGCCACGCTCATACCGATAAAAGAAGCGTTCATCTTGAGCATTTTGTTGTCGAAGTTTCATGAAACGATTAACAATTATTGTTACCCAATCTTCTATAACTACAAATCTTCTTTGCACATTGTTCAAGCTGGATTAATAAACTCGAAAAGTTGGTGAGGTTGAAGTTATGATCAAGCTTGTGAGGTTAGATATTCCGAACTCCGAGCATAAAAATTGGTTATCTCCAACTACCCGGGAAGTTTTCGAACCTTACATGAGCTTTACATGAACAACATGAACGAGTGTATAAATGAAACTGAGTGTTCCCTTTAGTTTAAATTGAACTCCTATTTCCAACACCGACTGAACCTCAACCTCGCCAACTTTTCGAGTTTATAAATCGACCTTTATGGTAGTGAGAATTTGCACTAACATGACACAATTTTTATATGTGGAACATCCTTCACTTTTAGATTGTATAGCCCATCAGTTCTGCATGCCCTAGCTACTCCAAAAATCGCTACTACTTTTTTCATTAAATATATTTCATTAGGAGCTTCAAAATAAAAACTTTAATATATCATCCTTGGTATATACCTGAGATTTTTGAGGTTGATATCCGTCATTCTTCCTTTTTATGACTGCCTTTAAGCGACCAAATTTTAAGATATCCTGGTTCTTATTTAATGAAATAGTCAATTTCAAGATCGTGTATTCTGACCACAATGTAGCAGGAGATAATGTCTTTGATGTTTCTAAGAAAAATGCCAATCATGCGTCTTCCATTATTGTGGACATATCTTTAATTGTACACCATTTAACGAAACTTTCATAGGCTTGATTGTACCGATCTTTAGATTTCTCCGATAACAAACTTCTGCACGCAATATTCGCTGCTTCTTTAATAGAATTCATGTTTTGTTAAATTCTCCCCAAATACAAAACTTATCAACTTAAAGCTGGATAGATAAACTCGAAAAGTTGGTGAGGTTGAAGTTATGATCAAGTTTGTGAGGTTAGATATTCCGAACTCCGAGCATAAAAATTGGTTATCTCGAACTACCCGGGAAGTTTTCGAACCTTACATGAGCTTTACATGAACAACATGAACTAGTGTATAAATGGAACTGAGTGTTCCCTTTAGTTTAAATTGAACTCCTATATCCAACACCAACTGAACCTCAACCTCGCCAATTTCTCGAGTTTATAAATCCAGCTTTACTATTCAATAATAATATTATTTGATAACTGCCAAAATAATATTTTTTTTATTGACATGAATGTTACCTTAGTAACGTTAACAACCTGCTATTTTAATGACAGTAAGCCGCCTTTACCCATTTTATTACAATCGATTGAGGATTTTTAGCATCAAATTTGAATGTGTGTGTTTTAAGAAATCGAGAAGGGAGAATGAAAAGTTTAATACATTACACGCTGCAAAAACCTTTTCAGGTACTCGGAGTTTTTTAAATAGCCTCGGCTACGCTATGCTTCGCCTCGGCTATTTAAACACACCTCGCACCTAAAAGTAAACTTTCGCAGCTTGTAATGTAATAGTTATTTATACTACAAGGGATGTAAGTAACATTTACAAGTCGAGAACGATTTTGCGCCCGAGCGAGAGCGAGGGCTGGCAATAAAGTTTGAGACTAGTAAATATACTTACATCCCATGAAGTATATAACATTTTTTCTCCTCCCTGCAGAATTTATTCTTGGATTTTTATTAATTTAATTCGATACTATTCGCATGAAGTTATGGACAGATTTGACCGGTAAATTTTGTAAATAATGATCATAATTGTAATAATTGTACTATTAATATTCATATCACTTAATATTACTCGATTTTTGTGAATCATTGTTTTTTTATGGCATAAATTATTACCACCTAAGGGTGGTAAGTTGACTTACAACCCGTCGTCAAGGGCAATCTATACCTTTTTGGTAATTGTTACTAACGTCCTTCAAAACAGTGTCAAAATGCGTTGTTTGCAATAAAGAGAGGAGAAAAATATCTATACATTTTTAATCAGTAATTTCATACCATGGCAACCCAAACAAAATTAGGGAAATTTTTATTCCCCAGGGTACTGAGATCATAAGTTCAGTGAAACCATTACACTCTTTGCAGCAATAATTGAAAACATATTTGTGGTATTTTTTCGTAATGTTTCGGATTCCTTAAAAACTTATTCAGCATTCATTACAAAACTTTGTCTGACATTTCGGGCATTTAACATATTTGAAATCCGAATTCATTTTTTTATAAAATGATGCTACTTCTCTCCTGGATGTTTGCTTTGTTAGAGTATCAGTTTACCCGGATTCCGTTGGCACGAAGCCTTGTCTTAGGCCTACTAACATTGCTTGTTTATTCAAAGAAAGTAGTTTGGAGCTCCGAGAGATTTCAACAAGAGACCATCATGCCAGGCCTTGTCGAATGCTTTGCTTACGAAAAAAGAAAACCCCTCCCGTGTGCTCCTAGCCTATTATAATGTTAGTCGCATCGTCTGTCTTACAGTGCATTGTTCAGGCCGAAATCCAAACTGTTCGACAGGCAGAACGTTGCTCTCGAGCAGAAAGGCATTCAGTCTATTCAAAATTAGTATTCCTGTGATTTTCCCTAGGCTCCACAGCAGGCTGGTCGGGCCGGCCTCGTAGGGACCTCACCTTTCTTATATTATTATATTTGGATGACCTTTGCATGTTTTCAGGAGGACGGAAAGTGGCCTATTTTGACTATTGTCTGGGCCATACTTACTATGTTTCCCAAAGCTTTGTCAGGTAGATTTGGCAACGCGGCATTCTTTAAACCGTCGAAACCCGCGGCTTTTCCCATATTCAATATGCTGATAAGGGACTTTACCTCGTTTAAGGTGACTTACGAAAGGCCTGAAATGGGAAATTCGTTGATTAATAAATTTGTATCGTCCTTGAGACCCTCTCATCTCGAGACGCGTCCTTGGACAATGAAATAACAATAAGAAGAATATTTAATTAAGCAAAATTATGGACCAGAAGACCAGCAACTGAACCTAAGCTCCTTAGATAGCATCGAGAAAATATGTTTTCACAAAAACACGGATGTTTCCTCAACCGAGTCCAGATTTCTCGAAAAAGTAACGAAACTTCAATGGGAGACTCCTAATGCTAGAAAAAAAAAATAGTTCTGGTGGTGGATCCATTATGGTGCCGGACAGTATTTCCTGAGATGCGGTTTTTACGCCATTGTCGATACAAATAATTTTTTGCTCTCAGCTTTTGTTAAAGCAAGGCTAACCTTTGGGAGTGCAGTTGTTTGTAAAGGGGATGAATGCTTCCATGCCAGTAAGGATGGTATATAATACTTCGCTTGCACAGATGGATGGATTGTTGAAGGTAACCGCCAAGGAAAGGTTCGGAAATGGTTCTTTATGTTATCCCTCTTATAATGCAAAATCTTACGTGGTTAAGGAAGCTGTTCGGTGCTAATTGTTAGTTTATTCAACGCCGAAATAAAGTTGTAATCAGACGTTGTAGCGTAGGCTTTGCAATAACCGTGTTCAAGTCGAGGTTTCAAGGAGAAGATCCAAGAAACTGGCAAAATCAGCATCTCAGTCTGAAATCAGAGTTGATTCGCCTACGAATTGAGGCAGGTCAAAGCAAGGGATTAAGCTTCCCGTCCTTATGCAACTTTATTAACATTTGTAAAGCACCAAAAACATATTATATTATTACTAAAAATCTTTAAAAAATCCTTTACTTGTCAGATGGAGTAGATAAATATAACATACTAATTAGGAAAATATTTCCTAGCCATCTGATTTAAAACCTTATACTATAATTTAGTATTGTAGCGCTAACTGTGTTAGCCAAATACGGCCTTATAGTATAAGGTTTTAAATCAGATGGCTAGGAAATATTTTCCTAATTAGTATGTTATATTTATATTATTACCTTGTTGTAAAGGAGTTTCCGTAATTATTTCAACAGTTTTATGTATTTTAGTTACAAAACTAAGCTCAGAGTCCCTTCTTCTGTAATAAATGGAAATATTTCAAATAAAGCCCGAGATTGAGCAAAGCGTTATGAAACAGAAGGTACAGCTCGCTACCACTCGCTCGGTTACGGTTTTGACGTATACACCAGCCGTCAGAGATATAATATAATGCAGGCTTCCTTTTTCCGCGTTGTTCGATACGTCCCATATGCACGCAGCTTAACCTATACAGGTGGATCTTAGCGGGTATGATATGCATAAATAAACGCAAGGCGATCATAGAAGTTCGTCCATCGTCCATAAATCAATAAAACGGTGTAATCTTGAAAATTACCTGAACAGTTAAGTTCCCCAAGGTGCTTCTTGCGCGCGGCAGGATCTTTTTCTTATATTCTTCAGAATTGGTTTATAAATAATAAACGTTGGTTCTGTTAGAATATCTTGATTTACAGGGTTAAGTACCTGCCTAACCTGTGTATTCGCGTTTTTAATTTTGTCGTTATTAACCTTGTTCATTTAAGCATAAATACGGAATTAAAAGTAGCAGTAAACCGAAAATATGAACATATACACTGGTTTTTAGTAGCAAAATGATTTACTGCTCAATACCAAAAATTGACGTTTTACAGGTCGAGTAAATAAGGCGAGTTCTAGAAGCTGAGGTATACTTAAGGGGACCGGATTTTTTTAAATTTTATCCTTTATATTTTGGGGCCCAAGAAAAGCTTGATAAAATTAAGGAAAATGATCGTGTTCTTACAGACATCGTTTTGGTTACCTCATTTTTGCCAGGTGTTCAGAAAATATGAATATAATTGATTAATTCAATAGCCTATGTTTATAAATTTTTAGACTAACTTCAGAAAAAAGAACCAAAAAACAATCGACTTATAAAATTGTCATATGAAGATCTCCAAGCTGCAGAAAAATTATGATGTTTGGCACCCCCATAGAACCGATTCCCAAGGAATATAAACAATTACACAGTTTACGAGGTTACGAGTAATTTATGATTAGACAATTTTTGATTTAGAAAGAATTTCTTTAATTTTGTACTTAGTGCAAGTTTATTGAATAAAATCCGTAGAGCGCTTTCGGCAGTTACGCCATCATCAGTACTACTTTGTCAAAATATAACCAACCACAAAACACAACATACAAGTAAATGTATAAAACTTAAAACATTAAAAATTTGGGGCCTAAAGGCCCTAAGTACAAAATTAAAGAAATTCTTTCTTAATCTTTGATGGTGCACTCAGCCCTTTCCTAATTTATATTTAGATTTGTTAAGTTACCACGTACAGTATTTTTTTTCTACAATATTGTCATATGTTTCTATTATATAAAAAGAATAAATTTTAATTTGTAATGGGCTACATGCTTGGTGAAATGGATATTCCATAGTAGGAAATTAAAGTTTTACTTGTTATATTTCACACTTATAATTCAGTTGCCTAACACGTGTTTCAACCCTTGCTGCGGATCATTATCGAAGGAGTACAAGACAATACTAAGTTCAACGTGTAGAGACAAATTTAGTATCTAAGTGATAGTTATGGTAAACATGTCATTAAAATTAAATTAGGGATGAAGTAAATTGAAGTAAATTGACACATAGATTATGGGTTATTTTGGTCCTTAATTTTCAGGTATTGGTCAAAGGTACAACTAAGTTACAGGTGTGATTATAGAGGTATTTATATCTAAGTAATAAAATTAAAGAACATTAAACATCCATTTAAAAAAAACAAAATATGACAGGAATAGCGGACCACTGCATAATAAATAACCACTCAATATCCAACAAAATAAAACCGATATATACTCAACACAAGGGTAGGAAACTCAAGCTATTAGAAACATCAGCAATCAAAAAGCCTTAAAAAGTCGATGTAATGTTGTTAATAATCAAATTAAAATACCTTCAATTGCCAATCTAATACTTAATAGTCTAATAACTTAACGCTTATGAAAACTGATTATGATTAGTTTAAAGCGGTCATGAACAGCACCGAAACAATCCCTTTTAAAGATGTTGTAAATAAATTTCTGGAAAATAATAAAGAACCAAATTATGTGGACATTGTGGAGAACATACTGCACCAATTTAAGGAATTAGGTTAAAATATGAGCATAAAATTTCATTTTTAACACGCACATTTGGACTATTTTCCTGCAAACCTTGGTGTTTTTAGTAAAGAGCAGAGTGGGGGATTGCACCAAGACATTAAAGAACTAAAGAAAAAAGACGTATCAGGAACGATGGGATACAAGAATGATGGCGGACTATTGTTGGATGTTGAAGAGGGTTGCTCCTATTGGCGAGTATAAGAAAAAAAACACAAGACGGAGTTTTCAGGCAAAAGAGAAAGGTTTTCTGAGAAGAGCAAAGAGTAATTCGTTTTTCTTTTGCTATGTTTTTTGTATTTTTTATTAATTTTTTGGCTTTTTATACTTATCCTATAAATAGAATATTATAAAATCATACCGTTTATATTACGCATTATGATTTAATATCTAATACCGTCGTATGAATATCATACAATGCTACTACTTAGTTTCGCCAAATAGAACTAAAATAAAAAAAAAGTCGAAGTTATTTAAAATTTCAACATCAAAAAATTGAAAGCAACACAAGGGTAAATACTACATCAAATTCTGCCCCCGCCCTTTTTCAATTACTAGCTCCGAAATTTGTTAATAAATCGCTTTGTACATTAGCTACTTAACTTTCTATAGGGAAGTAGGAACCAATATTTATTTCGTGTTTAAAATTACATAGACAAATTCATTTGATGCTTATTACCTTGAATACATTATTTATGCTCTGAAACTATTGTCCTATAGATCAGTAACCGCTCCAATAATACATAATGGTACCTATTTTAAAGTTTAATTACAAGCACATTAGCAATTTAGCAGATTTAACATTTAAAGTTAATTAAAAAGCAATAACGTTTATGCGCCTTGGGGGATTAAATTAAAGACATCCTGGAGGTACCATCCAGACAAGAGTAATTATTTATCTACTCTCTTGTCCAATACTGTTAGGAATTGGATCAACCAGTTTAAAAAAATTGTTTATATTTTCGGATGCATTATCGTGCACCGGTCTGCAGTGTCTTTTTTTTTTATTTACTATTTTTTTACGGTCGTCGGCGTATCAGAGGCCATCTTGAACCGGTCATCGACCGTACGGTTTTTAATCGTGCGGTCTACCGACTGGGGAGTGTGAAACGGCACCTTCATCCTACGAGATATCCGATCTCATCCGGCGTGAATATGATGGTTTTGATGTCGATTCATTTTACACTCTTCCCTAAGACAAGAGTGCGCGGTGTTTCCCAAGCGGTCACCCATCCAAGTACTAACCGCGCTCGACACCGCTTAACTTCGGTGAGAACCAGTGCTTTAAGTGTCGCTAGGCCCTTGCCTCAGGTCTGCGGTGTCGAAAGAGGTTTATTAACGGTAACTGTCCTGCACTGCTCCTGGGTCCAGCTCTCACATTAGTAGATCTCAGTTCAGAAGACGTAACATTTAGATTTGAAATACAACCCGTTCCCTTATAAATGGATATAAAAATATGAGACATGCTTAGCTATGCAAGGTATGACCAAAACCTCATACAAACTATACCGTTGGTTTAATTTAGATATTTTAAAAACGGTTTAAATAAGTAATGAACCTATTTTCAAACAGCTTGAAATTTGTTGTAAATTACTCCCAAATTAAATTTTATAATAAAGCTTCTGTGGGAATTGAGTAACTCATGATTAATAAAAAACCTCAAAGACATCAACAGCCAGTAAGGCTAGTAACCTACAACAAGAATTGTGTCGCTATTGATGATATCACTGGTCTGCGAGAAAATTCTGTTTTTAACAGTAGTCCCTAGTTAACTTTTTTACGTAAAATTCAATTGTCAGTTTTTTTCACGCAAAATGTACTAAATTTAGTATGAACTGAACTAAATGGGGCACAGACGTACTTTCACTAAAATTTGAACATGTTTTTTTGTGAGTGTTGTTTTTCATGTCATGGGTATCAAGAACAATTTAAACACTATCCCTTAAAATCTATTGTGTTTACATTAAAGGATCCAAATAATGAGCATTCTTTAGGTATGTCCACCCCGAGTTTATCGCAAGATATTGTTATATTTGAGGATTTACCATTGTTATTGGAAAGATCCCTTAGCTAGGGGCGTGTATTAGGGAAGTTTTTAAATTAAAAATCTTAAACATGCCTATTCTCCTAAAATCGTATTATATTATATGTATTCGTAGGTATTTATAACATATGAAACCATTTAATAAATCGTATTAACTAATAAATAACAATAGGTGGTACTATTTTACATAATATAATTACAAAAACAATATATAATAATTATAAAATTTTACAAACAAAGCATTTTCAAAAATCGAAAAATACTTTATTGTTATGGCTTAATCATAGTCTGATTCGGGAGATAAACTTTTATTAACATCGTTTACAATAAGCGGTTCAACCATTTCTTCGATTATTATATCTACCTACCACATCTTCTTTTTCTATCAAATGATCGATACACTTTTTCGCACTGATTTTACCAATAGCTTCGTTAAAGAGTCTTTTTAAATACACCATTTTATGAGTCGGGTTTTTTTTTGGCGACATCTGTCTTTATTTATATATACATATAAGTTCGATCGGGTTTAATTCGCAATGTTAAGGAGGGAGTCTGAGCACAGACATTTCTCGTAACTTTGCCATTTCATCGGCAACATATTTTTTTAATGCATTTTTATGTAAATTGGCTAGTACCAATAATAGTTCTTTTTTTAAGGAGTCTAATGGAAATTCTATTTGTCTTAAACTTAGCCATTCTGTTATTTCACTTTTAGGCCACGTACTTGTCGGTAATTTTTCCGTCAGCCTAGAGTGATAACTTGCATTATCCAATACAATTATTGCATCTTTTGGTATAAGATCCAACATTTAATGTAATCCTGTGTGGCGGGTTTAAAAAAATTGACAAAGAAAAATCGTTACCTTTTGGAGCCCTAATCACGTTGACAACTATAACTTCCCTCTGTATAAAATAACAGTATTTAAGAAAAAAATCCATTCAATATCCGGACATTCCTTCAGCTAGAAGACCATTGCCCCATGGAGTTAAAATTCCAATTTCAAAGAAAAGAGTTTTAAGTTATTCTGAGATAGATGATGAAAAAGATTGATACGTCTTCGATCAAGATTACTTCTCCCAAATAGAGTCTGATAAACCCAAGGAGAGCTAAATGATTTAGTCAGGGATATATGACTTTCTAAAGGACGAGGATGAGTTCCAGGTTAATAGAAAAGAAGCTACTAGCTTCTGGGCCACATATTATTGATATAGAAATCGAGAAAAAAAATTCTGAGTATTTTATCAAATGATTTTTAGTTTACTGTGACGACATAATCTATACAAGCGAGCTCTCTGGAGTCATGGGAAACATTGTTTAGTTTGCTGATGATACCGCCATAGTTTTCACAGAAGAAAATATAAAAACTTATTAAACAAAATTTTTAATCTATTCTTTTAATTTATCCTTGCTGAAAAATTGGTTCACATCAGACAACTTGCTGAAAAATATCGAAAAAATTAAACTTATTTAGTTTCAATATCACAGTAGTTTTCTTAGATTGAGGTAGATTACAGGTTGGATTGGCATCAGCATATGGAACCTGGAAACCTTATTAATTATACCCACGCCAGTATGTAACGGATCCTTCACCTAGTAACCATGCTTAGCAATCTCTAATTAACAACGATACTACTCGATCTATGTTACCCTGATGATAAATGCTTACGCAGGGTATTTAATGTCAGAAATTAGGAAGTTGCGACCAGACCTAAGCCTGGATAAAGTGTGAAGGGAGACAATAACTAGATTCGTTACCCAATAAAATATCTCAGAAATAGTTACTAGTAGCAAAACCTACCATGTAGACCTTCTCTGAACAAAATATGCCTTCGAATAAGAATTTATTATTCGAAATTTACTATACCGAGGCACAAATGAGCCTAAGATGTATGCAAGTGTTGCTAGGGGCGCCCTCTGCAAGGTACATCAAAACTGTTATCAGATCTGGATTTCGCATCCCAAGAAAACCATACCTACTAAATTCCTTGCAAATCGTTTTATTATTAATCTAACCTGATATGAGAAGAATACGTATTTCGGAGACTCAACTACAAGAACTGTTAAAAATAACCGCCTCATAGGCCATAAGTGAGGTCTACCTCAACCAATCCAGCGGTTTTCGTATCTTACTCCTAAAACCACACTAAAATGCGACAGAATGCAATCCGTGGAGGAAAGTCAGCAGGAAGAAGTGCCTGAACTTGTTGAATGTGGTATAGGTACAACAAATAGTCACTAAGGATTTTCCAAACAGTCCCATTACTTAAATTCAAAGTATTTGCAATTTCTCGAGTAGAAGTACCTACCTGTATCTTCTTCTATGATGTTCAGCACATTCTCTTCCCCTTCTACCGTTCTTACTGTCATTTGCGTTCCTGGTCTCCCACATCGCTTCAATGTGCCTGTTTCATGAAAACGTTGATAAAAACTTTGGAAGGTTTTTCCATCAGCAACATTACGGTCAGGAAATCGTTCAATGTACAACCGCTTAGCTTGTGAATTGTCATCAGCAAGCCCGTAAATAAAATGCATGTCAGTCATTTGGGCGTTGGTATGCCGTATGTTTAATGAACACCCTATATATATTCTTGAGGGAAACAAATACCCAATATCTTTAAGTTACGGTATCCCATCTAACACTTGCATACATTTATCCTTCTTCAACAGCAATAAATAATTAATGCGTTGTCAGATTTCAAATGTTGATAATTCCTACAGAGAACCTCCCTCCATGCATGACTTGTATTTACATTTAAATACACGGCACATTTCGTTACCTAAATAATTACCATATTATATGTCATATCCGTTGTCTCTTTCGTGTCAATAGCTCGTTAGGTTTATTTTTTGGCGTGTGTTGTTTATGAGATTGTAAAGTAATAGCTGCGCGTCCCACGGCGATGACAATTCAATTTATTGCAGGTCAAATTTGAACGAAAAAATTCGACACTCTTATTTGATAATCGCTAACTATACTCTCCAAACCTCTCTAATAATAATAGCTTTGCCCTGTATGAAGTTAAGGAGTTTGTTCCATGGCTGTTTCCAGCGTTTTAATTTTATCAGTCATATTATGATGATCACTGTTTTTCCAGAAATCGTAGACGGAATTAAAAATTCCAATATGCAAATTTTATTCTTATGGCTAATAAATTAAGAATAAGATATAAATCACCCAATTAAATTGGGTATATATTTAAAGATAATGTCACCACATTTATAAATGATTACATCAGCTATATTTTTTTTGTGTCACGCGGATGTTCCCTTCAATAGGAGATATCTCTATTTAACTAAAATATTTTCGTATAATAATTCATATGTTACTGATGTCAGGATATTAATTATTTCCATTTTTTTTTCCCAAAAACATACCCTGCAATTAATGATGATGTTATTAAACTCTGAGATACTAAGCAACAGAAATTTGGTTGGAAATTAGGAGGATTTTTTATGCTATAGCCCAAGTTAACTTGCAATATATAGGGTGGTCTAAAAATACAGACATTTTAGTTACTTACAAAAATGTCTAAAAGTAGGTTTAATTAGTGTTTAAAGATTGTATTAAAACGAATATATTATATTGCTCTTACCTGCAGTACTGTAAAATCTCTCAATAGCGGGGAATCAAATTGTTGGTCGGTTGATAGAGAAAAATTAAAACAACTGGTCTGCATTTTACAGTGTTTGTTTATTAATAAGTATCTACATATATGTAAATAATTTTAAATATTTTTGTTTAAATTTGTCAGAACTAAGATTTAATGAGATGAAGCTAATTTACCAATATGTATATACTGCACGTGCATACTAACATATATATTATATAATCCTGTATTTTTGCTTTAAATGTCTTATTTTTTAAAATAATCAGAAACTAATGATGGCTTCATATCTTTTATTTTATTTTTAGAAAATTCAGATTTACATTTTAATAGCAATTGAGAAATATTTGTAGACTTGCCAAAATTGTTAACATTGTTAAAAAAGTTTGGCCAGGCTTCAGATAGGCTTGATGTTTTCGACACTGGAGCAAGTTCACGTTCCTCTTCCTCTGTCTCCGAGTTGGGAGTACTTTCATCCATTTATTGGATCTCTTCAATACACTCGATGATAGTCAATTATGCAGTTTCTGTTGGCAAATCGTTATCAATAGAGGCAAATTGTTTCAAGTTCACAAATGTGTCCTTAATGTTAGGAAACAGTTGTGCGAGCGGAATATTATCTTTTTCTTCGAAGTCATCAATGTTATCTGTATTACACATAAATCCGGCTTTCATAAAGTAATTTTTTATTATCACTGGGGACACATTACGCCAGGCTACTGAAACCCATATCAAAGCGTTGGTTATCGTAATATTATTTTGGATTTTTTGAAGAGGATAACCACTGTCTATACATGTTAAAAGCCTCTTAATATCGTAGCTTCTGTAGAGCATTTTAAAATTCTGAATAATGCTTTGGTCCAAAGGTAGGCAATGTGAGGTAGTATGACATTATCCAGTGTAATTTTGGGATGAGACCTGAGGCATTATCCAGAAACAATACCACTCTTCTATTCTGCTTCTTCATCTTAGTATCAAATCTGTGAAGTCATGTTGTCATGCTGTCATTCACGCTTTCTTGTTTGAGACCAAATGGAGAGGTAACTTATCAATATGTGCGCCCTTGAAAGATCTAGGATTTTTGCTTTTGCCTATTATAAGTGGTTCTTCCTTCCAACCTTCCATATTTCCACAAAACAGAATTGTGAATCGTTGTTTTGCTGTTTGTTAGTAAGGGATCTTCCAATACACTTGTCATCTTTCAATGCATATGTTTTTGTTGGCAATGCAGGATATTAGAGACCTGTCTCATCTGCATTAAATAAATACATCCCTTAGGGCATAACCCTCTAAAATGGTCAACAGGCTTTTTTCCAAGCTGATATCGGCTGATTTGCCACATATTTTCTCGAGGGTAATATCGTGCCGACGACTGAATTTTCATAACCATTTATTTGATGCCTTCAAGTTATCTAGTCCTAGACATTGAGCAGATTCGAGGGTTAAGAACGTTGCCGCCTTCTCGAAACAAATTTCTATCTTCTGCTTTATTTTGAAGCAACATTGTCACTTGGCTCTCACCCACCTTACATTTTTTAGCCAATTTCCTGGTACCTAAACCAGTTTTTTCACTTTCCTCGATCATTTCAATTTTCTTGCTGCAATAAAGTAATTAGTGTATGTACCTATAGTTCTTAAGAATTGTCGGGTCGGGTCTTGCTGTCCCTAATGAAGGGTGTTTTATTATTAATGTTTACTAAATATTCCGATGATGAGTTCTCGCGGTCGTTTAACAGATGGGTCCGTAAAGAGGAGTATAGAATAATGGGATTTCCATTTTTAAATATGGGGAATTCATAACCGCTCGTTTAACGTAGATGGTCACTTTATAGAGGCGGTAGCAAGCGGAGGTTTTACTGTAATATGTTAAGGGCATATTATAAGTAAAACCTTGAAGGTTTGTAAATCTAGCCGAAACATATTTAATGGTCTATTTCCCGAAATACCAAAAACTATAATGTTTACAAAAAAAAGCAGAAAATAGGAATAAATACCTGCAAACAAAACTTGACTATGTTCCTTCACCCTTGTCAGGAAAATAGACACTAATAGGATATTGTCATCAAACGTTGTGCACGTATTTCTGGACAGCCTGCATATCAAGATTTGCAACGTAAGGTTTACTCAAATAACAGGTTGTCTGTGATTCACATGTTTGATACCAGGGGACGGAGGATTCCAAAGTCGACCGATGCAATTTTAAAACGGGCGTAGTTGCGAATGAAGAAAGACAAATGAAATGTTGGTTGGTTTATTATCTATCGTAGTGTGGCCTAGTAGGGTGAGACACAACCAAACAAAATTAGAATTTTTCCGCATTCGTACGCCAGCGTTAAATTGCGTGGGCTTTGGAGTCCGATTTCCTATTCAAATTTTATTATCTTTAAAATATTTGGTCAACCTTTTGAAATTGAAATTGTGCTAAATACTTAGGGAAGAAGTAGAAAGGTAATATAAGAAAGCGAGAACTGAAATATCACAAAAAGGCAAAACAGTCGTGATATAGGTTGCTCGCTTTACTGGCTGTTGATGTCTTTTAGCTTTCTGATGTTATTGCTGTCCGCTTCCTATATTATTATAATGTATTAATTTTTTTAAAAGCTGGATTTATAAACTCAAAAAGTTCGCGAAGCTGAGGTTCAGTTGGCGTTGGAAATAAGAGTTCAATTTAAACTAAAGGGAACACTCAGTTCAATTTATAAACTCAGTTCGTGCAAAGTTCTTAAGTTTCAAAAAGTTTCCGTGTAGTTCGAGATAGCCAGTTTTTATGTTCGGAGTTCGAAAAGTTCATTCCGACCAATAAAGATTCAATTTTAAAGACATGTGGTTCGTTGTTTACGTCACCATTCTATCATTTGTATTTGTATTTTTCTTTTGTTGTAAGGTTAGTTGCTGTTTTGTGCCGGAAAATTGGAAAAGAAAAAATGGATAGTATGGAGGGTGATGACACTAATTTATTGTTACTTAACTTTGTTTAAAATTATGAAATATTTTAATTCATTTTATTGGACACAAACTTTAACCAATCAAACAACAACTTTTCGAACTTCGCTACTGACTTCATAAATACCATTTTCTGAACTGTCGAATATCGAACCTCACCAACTTAAACATAACTTCAACCTCGCCAACTTTCTGAGTTTATAAATTCAGCTTTATGTTAGTCGTCAATTATTCAATTCTCACAATAATTTTAAATTTTCCAGGTTCTTTGTCAGATTATGGTTACCGATCAAGCGAATGGCTCTTCCTTGAATGGAATCTAGCAATCTCAGGGTATGTTTAGGAGCAGAGCCCCAAATATGCCAACAGTACTCCAGCGATGGTCACCCCAAGACAGAATTTCTTCCAGGTCTTTGTTGAGAAGTGAGACCTCTTGCTGCCTATAGAGATGTGCATTGGCAGGCGATGTTTAAGTATCCATGGTTAAAATGAAACATCATTTAAATGCATACAGCCTTTTTTAAAATATAGTAATTTGCTAAGCTTCTGATAATTAAACAAAATACCGAGAACTGTAATTTATTTTCTCTCTCCTACAGTTCTTGCTCTAGATAGGAGTCTAAACTACTTTATATTTCAGAAATCATATCGATTATCTAAAAGCCAAATTACACAGACCCGTAAAAAAATACATTAACATGAATTCACCGGCTTCATCTACTTAAACAACAATAGAAACCACAAGATTGACCATCAAGCCGGTCGATCGACCAGAGTCGGCACCCATGGAGCCGACGCCGACGGCTGCCCGCATAAACGGCGCGCTCGCGTTGTGTAACCCGGTGAAAGGAAGGGCATCATCTCCGAGGGACCCCGCCCGGCCCTGGGGCGACGCGGCCCCTGCAGAGCGCTACCAGCGGACCGCCGTCCCGCGCGCCCTAATCTTAGCCAGTGGCGTTCATTTTAAGCGTTTTGTGATTTGGTAATGCAAAAAATATTCATTACGAAAATCTTACTTGAAATAATTTACATAAAAAATGACTGATAGCATCGGTAGTACAAGGTTCTCGCATTTTTTACATTGGCTTATGCCGTAGAAAGTTTTCGCCTTTATGCTAATTATTGATAGTTACCAAATTAACAATACAGCAACCTAAAATTTAAATAAACTGTCATATCTTATCTATTTCGTGTGTAAAACTAATTTGTATTTAAATATATGATTATTCAATTAATCAATCATTAGATCAATGAAGTAATATTACTAAAGTTGGCATAACTGTTTTAGGGTGGACACACAATGAAATATTTAGATTCATCTCTGAGATAGAAATGAATTACCATCACTAATCAATAGATGTTAACGGATGTCTAAATCTTGATGAAACTGAATAGAATATAATTTAAAGATATAGTCCATTCTTAAAGTGGAGTTGAAATATAGGAAAAGGAAAGAAAGTCAAATAGTCTTTCTCCACTGATTTATATCAGTTGTCGAATCCACCAAACTCCTGACTGCTGCGATTGTTATATTGACTGAAAGCAAAAAACAACTAGCAATTAGCTCGTAAAAGAAGCCAGGACTTCGAGTACGTTTTATTTTCATCACAAGAAAATCTATTATAAACCCAGATTTATAAGTTTACACAGGATTTTCACTGGGCGATAGTAGGGCTAATTTGCAACATATGTTTACGTTTCTATAATATGCAGGGTGTCCGAAATTGACTGACAAATTGTAAGGTATAATTCTACATAAAAAAAATATGGAAAAAACTTGATACTAACATAGGTCTGAAAATGTTTCCAAACGAAATTTGGATCTAGATTAACGTTTTGAAAGTATCTAATGTATGGAACTATCTTCTTAAAGTTTTTATCATTAGTTAAATTTTAAATAAACTAGTGGTATATCAGACGAAGATTGAAAATTCACAAAAATGTGGATCTAGAAGCCGGATTCGAACGAATTTTACTTATATACTCATCCCTTTACAGAATTTCTTCCAGGTCTTTGTTGAGATATGAGACTTCTTGCTGCCTATAGAGATGGGAATTAGCAGTGTTCGAGCGTCCACAGTAAGGGATAAAAGAAGTGTGCTGTCGTCACCGAAGGTATATATAGGATTTTTAGTTTTTTCCGAACGATCGTTAATTAAAAGTAAAAAGGGGGATGGGCGACAATATAGAACCTTAAGGAATTCCGGCATTGATTGTAAAGAAATCCGTCCCTAAAAAATTGGCAGATTGACCAAAAAATGGTGACAAAGGAAAAGATCAGATGGGCAATAAACTTATTTGAACCATTCAAGTCACCGGGATCAGACGGAGTCTACCCAGTAGTGTTTTAGCAGGGACGGTCCTGCTGATTGATAAGCTAGCTTTACCTCATGCTGAGAGCTAGTTTGGCTACAGGACACATTCATACCTAAACTTGTCGACGAGACTAGTCGGCGGCAAAGGCATTCAATCCATTCAGTCTGATATAGTTCGTACTCAAAACACTTGAATAACTGGTTGATAGGCATATAAGGTATGACGTCTTGGAGCACATACCATTTCATCAAGACCAGCATGCTTACAGAACAGAAAAATCAACGGTATCTGCCCTTCACTAGTCAGTCAGCAAGGTGGAGAAGCTCTAGAAAATAGTTCTACTGGGATCTTTTCTGGACATAGAAGTAGTATTTGACAACACATCCTTTGCATCAATCACTAGGGCCACCAGGGCTATCGGACTGGAGGAAACTTGTTGCATGTGGATAAAAGGTATGATTCGAGGCAGAATTGTGTATACGGATCTGGTTGGTGAGACTTTGGCAGTGCGCGTGACAGGGGGAAGCCCGCAGAGGGGACAGTTCGCCTCTGTTCTAAAGGATATCATATCGTGGGTTATGCGGACGACCTGGCAATAATAGCCCAAGGCAAATACAAAACGACAGTAAGAAAGATAATATAAAGGGCTCTCCATATCGTGGTAAGATTGGAGTGCAGGAAAGACTTATCGCAAATAAAAGGAGAGGTTAGGACCCCTAACCCTACAACATTGAAAAGATCAACTATCTGAGAGTATCTTTGGACTCCAGACTGACCAAAAACAAACACGTGGAAAAAGCAATCCAGCAGTCGGAAGTAACCTTATTGGACGGATGTACGGAAAAATATGAGGACTCCAACCCACCCACCTAAGCATACACCAGGGCAGTAAGACCTGCAATTACGTATGCAGCATTGGTCTGGTGACCAAAAATACAGCAGAAAACTAGGAAGCCTACAAAGACTGGTCTGCTGGAGCATCACAGGGGCCATAAAATCGACCCCTCCATCCGCAACGAAGAACATCTTAGACCTTCCTCCACTTCATTTGGTGATTAAAGAGAGGCAAAAATGGGACTATACAGACAACAGAGTTCTACGTCACACCTTCTGGTACACAGACGGCTGAGAAACCAAACAGGGTACCGGAGCAGGAATATACGGAGTAAGACCGAAGAGAGATGCTTATTATTCCCCTGGTAAGTCTCCCACGATGTTCCAAGCGAAAATCTACGCCTTTCTACAGTACGAAACAATAGGAGCACTTATCTTAATAAGCGGATCCACATATACTCCAACAGCCAGCAGCTCTTAAAGCGCTAAAATGCAACAAGGTAACATCACGACTAGTATGAGAATATCCAGAGGAACTAGTGACCCTGGCAAAAGCTGACAAAGTAATACTACAATGGATACGGGATATGAAACGAAAAGGCTTTGCAAACTTGCAAGAAAGGGTTCGGAAAAAACATTCGGAACAGTACGAGATGCGATAAGACGATAGACAAGGATCAATACAAACTCTATTGCAAAAACAGAAAGGGATTAAACCATAAGAAATCTTTCATTGGGGACCCAGACGCGAAACTAACGAAAAAGCTAATTCTGATGAGTAGAAATCAGCTGAGAACCACCTCAGCAATTCTGACAGGAGGACACCTGGGCGTTAAGAAGCACCTGAATAGTATTCAACTGTACCACAAAGACCAAAGCTGCAGGTTATCCGGTCGAGAAAGTTAAACGGAAGAAAAAAAAAAACATATTAACTATAAACGAAGATGAGAAACAGTTTATAATTATATTATGTCAAAAAAAAATCAAGGGTTTGCTTCTTCCTTCTGGCAGAACCATACTCAGACGCGTTTCGCTGTATTACAGCTCGTCAGTGAGACTATAGGCAAAAGGAAAAAGCATACGTGTCTGTTTTAAAACAGAAAAAAAAACGGGATGAGACGGAGAATGAAGCCAGATGGCTCCATCTCGTGGTGCTTAAGAATTGATGTTTTTACCAGCACCACGAGATTGAGCAATCTGGCTTCATTCTTCGTCTTACATAATGTTAATTAACTATAAAACTTTTTTTCCTTTTTTTCCAAACTTTGTTCAAAAATTAATAGTAAATGATTTTTTATTCGTACATTATCAATAAATTTCAAAAATTACACGTCTACAAACAAAAATAGTTGCCACTTATTAAAAAAACTTGTTAATCAAAAACGGAGAAGAGAAACAATTTTTAATAACAGTTTTTTTTTTGTAGACTATTATTATTATAATTATAAATTGCTTTTCATCTTCGTTTTTAGTTCATATGTTTTTTTAATAAATATGGCAACTATTTTTGATTATACCTAGACGTTTAACTTTTAAAATTTATTGATAATGTGAGAATAAAGAATAATTTATTTATTTATTTATTTATTTATTTTCAACAATACAGTACAATAATAACTCATTTAAGTAACATAATAAAATATTCTAAAATTCCACTGTTTGTTGATAAAAAGGGCGGCATTTAAATCTGATATGAATGGTACATACCAGATTCATTCTTCCATGCAGCCCTAACAAAACAATTTTTCTTGTTCCCTGTACCTTTTGCCTATCCTAATGTAGTAATTAAATACTAAATAATTTAATTAATTGTAGTTAAGCTAAACCATTAAAAGTAGACCACATATTCAAGACTACTACTATATAGCAAAATTAATATTTATTTCATTCTTAACCAGCATCATTTTTAGAGTACGTTTAAAATTTTTTATTTCAAGTTTTTTAAGGCTGTACGGTAAGACATTGAGACACTTGCATATCATATATGAATATGACCTTCGAAATAGTGATGTTCGGTATCGAGGGATTGTCAACTGATCATTTCGTCTTATATTTATATTATGAACATCCGAACGATATGTTATCTTCCTCTGAAGATAGCTAGGCTTGCCTGTTCTAATAATTTTGTAGAATAGGGTACAACAGTGTAGAAATCGTCTTTTAGAAATATTGATCCAGGTTAGTTCTGTTAGCTTGTCAGACAAGGATGCCCTCCATTCTAAATTGAATATAAAACGCACACAGGAGTTCTGGATTTTTTGCAGACGTTGCCGATTTTGTTGTGTGAGGCAAGGCCCATAGACGACATCCGCGAAGTTAAGATGTGCTAATATGAGAGATTCACATAAAAATTTTTTAGTTTTCATATTCAAGACATCACGATGGTTGTAGAGCAGTTTTAAGTTTGAGAAAGCTTTTTTATTTATTTCCGAGATTTGTCTATCAAAACGAAGATCTGGATCAAGAAAGAGACCAAGGCTACGAGTCAAGTCAGTTAAGAGCAATGGCTGATTATTAAGTCGTATATTAATTGTATTTTTAAGTCTGTCTCGAGCCTGCTTCGGTCCAAAAAGCATAATTTGCGACTTAAGAGTCAAGCAATACTTATTTGATATGCTAAACAACGATTGAAGATCATCGTTTAACAAGTTGGTTGCATTTAAAATATTGGATTCGTGAAATGATATATACACCTGGGTATCGTCGGCATAGAAATGGCAATTGCTGTGTTTAATGTAGTTTTTAAAGGAAGAGATATATATTGAAAAAAGAATGAATTTATAATTAATTCTTGAACAAAGTTTGGAAGAAATGAAAAAACATTTTTTTCATCTAGCTAAAACTCTTAAATACTATTAAAATGTTCTAGTCTGCCAACTTTCAAAATATTTGAACAGTTACTTTGGCCGGAATTAAAAAATGTATTATTCAATTCCGAAAACCCTATGATATTCAGATAGGAAACCTACATTGAAAGTCGGCAAGTGTTAATATTAAGATAGAGACTTGAAACTTGAAACTTGAAGAATATTTTTTTAAATTTGTTTCGAACCCTATGGGAGCAAAAAAAAATTAAATATTGGCAAAATAACGACCACTCTAATGACTACTCCTTGAAATCAAATTTTATTTTTTTTTGTATTTTCCAATAGCCATAGTTTCGATATATGAATTGTCAATGATTGTTAAATTCGCTGCGCCACTGCTTATGCAAAATTTATTCACTACCAATACATTATTATAAATGGCAATACAACAACAGTTCTAGTTCAGTCGCCACACTCGAGATATTATATGACTTGTGGCAAAAAGTTACGTTCTGTAGGAAGCCCAAATAAGATCTAATAAATATACTCGTTTATGGTTATCCTCCTATTGTTGTTCAACGTCAATATGGGTGGAGCACTTTCAATAAACTGCAACACCTAAATAGATTTCTAATAACTGACGAGTAATGAACTTATTTGGGAAAACATCTAATTTATATTGAAATTTTCAGGAAACTATATTATGGTAAAATGGCTAGTTACAGTTTGATTTATCACGTAAGAGTTTATTGCTTCATTATACAATCACTAACCTATCTTAACTTTGGGCCCAATAAATTTATTAACAGTATCTATAATTTTTGAGAAAAGTGGCGTAAAAGAGAACGAAACAAGTTAAATGCAATTTGTTATACTGTGTTACACTGTCTGACAGCAAAAACCCCTCATTTAAATGCAAAATATAAATTTTGGGTCGGAAAATTATAACAATAGAAGCCGATAATTTAGGATAAATCTCACGACATTGGTGAATTTTTGGGTTTCTATCAATACGTGTGCAATTTTTATGGTGTACATAAAATACTATATATATTATTATTATTTAACTGTATTAATGATTTAGGTGCCCCCACAAATAGAAATCTGGGCTGTTCAAGTCAGGCGATCTAGGTGGCCAGAATTGTGGTCCTCCACGGCCTATCCAACGATTTTTGTAAGCTCTATTCAAATACTCACGAGCCAATATGCTAAAGTGGGCTGGAGCATCATCATGCATGAACCAATGTTGTTGCCGTCACTGAAGAGAAACAACTTCAAGAAGTAAAGGCAAGTCATTTTGTAGAAAATTACTGTAAGATAGTCCGTTAAGGCGTTCTGGTAAAAAAAACAATGGCCCAATCAAATGGTCACCTATGATACCGATCCGAACGTTGATAGAAAAGTGTTCCTGAGAATGTAATAGCATGAGGATTTTCATAGGCCCAGTTATGATTATCATGAAAATTGAATATTGCATTTCTGGAAAAACGCGCTTTGTCTGTAAACATAATGATGGAATCAATGTGAGGATTTTCTGCAAGTCTTTGAAGATACCATCTACAAAATTGCGTACGCGGTTCAATATCTCTTGGAATAAGTGCCTGAACTCTTCATACATAGTATTTTATTTTATTTAACAAGCTTTATTGTCAAGAATACATTACATAATATAGACAAAGCAACTAATGCTAATTTATCCTACGATCTAAGACGATGTAAGAAGGTAAAAAAATCGTAAATAGACAATACAATTTACAAAAATAGGTATCAGAAAGTTTAAAAAAATGAAAACAAATATCAAAAATAGACCAAACAACAATTTAAAATAGTTTAAAAAAAATAGCTTAACTTCAAAAAACATTGTAATAAAGTCCACAAGAAGTGTCAAATTTCATTCCGATAGTACTTATCCAGGCTGTAATACGCCTTTTGTGCCAGAAGGTCTCTTACTGCTCTGCGGAAACGCACATAATCCAAAGATCTATACTTTAATCTCAAATGATTATACACTTTACTGCTTTCGAAAATTAGATAGCGCTTAGTCAATGTCGATCTAGGAATTGGAAGCCGAAGGTTAGAGCTTTGCCTGGTGCTGTATACATTTCGAAAATTGTTGCTTTAAGATCTCTTATGTATTAAACATACCGTTGCTAAAATAAATAGGCATATAACCGTTAAGATACCAAACTTTTTCAATAATGGCTGTCAATAGTCCCGATATTTTGCCCCACTCATATACCTAAGCGCTGTTGATTGCACAATGCCCAAAATGCAATACCATATCTCACCCTCTCATTCTCTTACACTCAAGCAGCGAGTAGTATACTATCTTTGCCGCTGAACAGCCTAGTTCTTGTGACACCACTCTAATAGCAAAGCAAGTCGATTCAAACTTCTTATCTAATTCAATGACATGTTTCTCGAATTTAAGCTTGGAGTCTATAAATAGTCCAATACATTTTATGGTTGATTTACTTTCAATTTGTTTGTTACCCAAAACAAGTTCATTATGGTCAAAGCCAAAAGTCAAAATATTAGTTTTCCTAACACTCAAACAAAGAGAATTAAAGTCGCACCGAGTTTTAATTTTTTGAAGATTTTGATTTATGACAGCTTCAAGAGTTCACCACTGCTTGAATGCTACAGAAGAGTGGTGTCATCCGCGAAAAGTGTAAACTGGCCACTAATTGCTATACTTGTAAGGTCGTTTATATACAATAAAAATAAGATAGACCAGAGCATCTTGGACACAACCTGCGATCGCCCACAAAGATATGATGAGATCCATCCATGCGCTGTGTCACGATTGCGATAGTGCTGAAGCTTTCGCAACAGCACTCGGTCATTCACACAGTTGAATGCCTTGGAAAAATCAGAGAATACTGCCGCGACAGCATCGCCATCATTTAAATTAAGGAAAATGTTCTGTAAGGTGTGATACTAATTCTCTCAGCTTCAACATCACTAAAACCATTATACTTACTTTTGGTTATAATTTGAATAATTTAAATGACTTATATATAAACGATCAGCATGTCGAAAATAAATCACTTACTAAGTTCTTGGGCCTTTTGATAGACAACAAACTTGGAGAACACATCTCATTACTAAGTTCGAAGCTGGCCTCTGGTAGTTTTGCCATTAGGGTTGTATCGAACGACTTAGGAACGGCGACGGCAAGGATGGTATATTTCTCACTATTTGAATGGCCTTAGGTATGGTACAGCTTTTTGGGGTTTTTGCAACCAGCAATTATTTAACTCAATTTTTATTTTGCAAAAAAGGGCCATACGGTTTATGTGCCGGGTGGGAGTTAGGGAGCACTGCAGACCACTGTTTATTGCACAGGGAACATTGACAGTAGTATCATTATTTATCCTAGAAACAGTGTGTCTTACACACAAAAAATTTTATATTTATATTCCTGATCGATCTTATAATACGAGATTAAATGAGGACCAGAATCTGCGCCTGCCTATACCCAGACTAACCCTTACAAAGAAATCTCTAATATATGAAAGCCTCAAGATATATAACCATTTGAGCACGGAATACAGACGGTTGCCATACTCGCAGTTTCGGTGGAGCGTAAAGGGAGTTTTAACTACAAGGTCTCATTACAGCTTGGAACAATATTTTGATGATAATATATAGTTATGTTTATGTATGTTCAGTTATTCTGTATTTTATTTTGTGCTAGTCTCATATTTTATCTTCTGACAGGTATTTTCATCTTTGTACTTTTATTCTTTTGATATTTTTATTGTTAGTTTTATTATATTTATTAAGTTTCCGCTTTGTAAACAAGACTTTGTTCTTCTTACAATAAAGCATATTTAAAAAAAAAAAAAAAAGAGTGAGAAAATAACATCACCAGTATTTACTGAACTGAAGTTGTAAGATTATTAGTTGTTAAAAAATTAAGTAGTCTGGATTTTTTTTTTTTTTCAATTACTTTTGAAAGGGTGGAAAGGAGTAAAATAGAATCGATAGTTCGAAGGATCCTCAGGACTTCCCCCCTTAAACAAGGGAACGACAATCGCATTTTTTGAACAGAAAGGAAATTCGCCCCGTAGAAGAGAAACATTAATGGCATCCACAAGAGCATGAAGTGAGACTTTCGGTAAGCACTCCAATATTCTGACCGAAATAGCATCACATCCTGCCAAACATTTGTTTTTTTATTTGCTTAAAGATACCCGGCAACTCCTCAATATCCGTAATAGTCAGACAGAAATCCTGTGGGTACCACACATCGTTAAGATTATCGAGAAGATTCATCTGACAGGGTAAGTCGGTGGTTAAACTTTGCGCCACGTAAGTAAGTAAGGATACAACTAAGATCCCTTTAAAATTTCTTATACCATTTTGTAGCAAATATTTAGTTCCCTACCTATCTTCCTCGTACTAGTTGCTGGATTCTCTTCGACCGCATGTAGGACAGCCTCCTCAACTGCCAAAGTTCGAATTGTACGAGGTCTTCCCACGGAGGTTTTCCGTTTGAAATTACGAGATTCACTCAGACGACGATGACTGTTTATGAATATTTTTCTTCCTGGAAGGACACGATCAGGATATCTCTCTTAATAGTCGTCGCGCCTCCGCAGGATTACAATTGGCAAGACCATAAAGGAAATGCACTTGTGCCATCTCCAAATTAGAATAATTATTTACCATTTTTTAATAGCACAATCTACCTTTTGACTAGAGTATAAATAAAAACAAACTGTCGCGGAAAGTCAAAAACATGTTCATAACAACAAAACAAAATTTCCTAGTAACGATCAAAGTTAACTTGATTTTATTTTATCAATTTTTCGACATGCAATGAAGTGGATTTTATTTTATTCTTGAATACGAAGTAAGATACGAAAAAATATCAAGGGACAAAAAAGTTGTATTTTTAGCTGCTTAATCCGAGAATAATATAACTGAAACTTTTAAACAAGTCCGTGGCGTACACTTTGTTGTCAATATTATTCGTGAGACTGCCCTCCGGGATGCCACTGGAACTCATAATGATCATCCAGTTAGTAAACCCTGTATCTTGAAAACCTCACTTTTTAGGACACATGTTTATATGAACTTTCCTCCTTAAATTTGGTTCAGGAATGCGCATTGAGAATTACGGACTATCGTTATTCATTATACGAATTCTAGCGTCCAATCCAAACAAATACTGCAACTTTAATAATTTCGTAGTAACACTAATAAAGATTACAGGTGCATCTTGAAAGTAATTTTTAAATGCATAAATTGCAATGCTTCCTACAGGTGTACGAGTCATTATAACGATAAAAGCCGTTGATTAACATATTTTACTAGTAAAATTTTATAACAACCAGCAAGAAGTGTGGCAATAAAATAAAACCTCAGTTGTTGATTTATATTTTATATTACTACAGTTTTAACCATATATTCGCACAAATTGATATGCATGATTTTTTCACCTAAAACTTGCGGTGCTGTATATATACAGGGTGGTACTCTTTTGCCGAATATTTTAGGTTTTAACAAAACTAAAAGATCTTTATAGAATATTAGCAGAAATTTCTAAACTCCTCAGTGACTAAAGGGCGGAATATATGCACTTAAATTCAGTCAAAATATGCGCATATATATGCCTTGTTTGCCTTTCAAATTTAATAGCAGTTATATGCATTTCTTGACCAAATATGCATACTGGTATGCAATATTTTTTAATTTATTATAGTAAAATAGGGTAAAAAACACAGTAATCTCTAAAAGAGATGATTTAATTAAAAAAATGCAAAAAAAAAACAAAGAAAAATAAAAGTAAAAAATTTTTTAACCTGAAACTGCATAAAAAGCATTTATTACTAAAATTTTTTCAAAATATTCAACTATACAGGATTGTCTTCTATCAGTAAAAATATGTTTTTACAAAGAGAAGATTATTTCAACATCTACTGATGTAATCGGACAATACTGCAACTTAGGTAGTAAAGTATAAGGCCAAGATACAACTCCTTCATTCTTTTTTGCAGTTACATCCAATTTGTTCCTTACTTGACCTTCTACTTTACCGGGAATGTTGTTACATTTAGCGGAAAAAGTTTTAACAATACTAATTAAATCTCTTAAACTTAAATTTCTACTCTCTAACGAGGATATTATCTCCGATATAGAACTGAGGTTAACCTTAATAAAAACAAGATATTTAACTACACTTGTACTTTTTAACAACACTTTACTTTGCACAACACACTGCGAATCGTTATCTAAATCCAAAATTAGTTCTCTTATGGCTTCGAAATGTTCTGCGTAAAATATTGCGGTTTTAATCCATGTTCCCCACCGGATAAGTACAGGTTCTGGAGGTAAACGAACTCCTGGTAATCTCTCCTTATACAACTGTACTCTTAGAGGTGCTTTTAGAAACACTTCTTTCACATTTGAAATTAATTTATTTACTAAAGGATATTCAGTTCTGACGGTTTCTGCGACTCGGTTTATTCCATGCAAAAGACCAGTCACATGTACCATATTGAGGTAGAAGATTCTTAAGTTTTGGCCTACTTTTGCCATATACGGTGCTGCATCAGACAAAAGCACTAAACACTTCTTATCTAGGACTGGATTTGGTAAGAAAAAGCTCGATAAGAACTGCTGAATAAATCGGGTTACGGTCACATTTTTAGTTTTGTCCAGCAGCGTAGAAGCTATTAAATATGGGTTTGTTGCCTTATCTTCGTGAAGTGCTCCAATCATAAGATGTCCAATATATCTGCCACAAGCATCTGTGCTATCATCAACAATAATGTAAAAAAATGTATCACCCAGTGAAGCCTAATTTCTTCTAAAACGGTTTCGTACACTGAGTGGAATCAATGGAAGAAGCCTAACGCCCTATGTCCGTTGAAAAAACGCCACCCTGTACATTCAACACTTCCTTTTATTAATTTTGTAGACATCCATAGATAAGAACAATATTTAATATCGATTTGTAACGATTTCCTGTTACGATATAAAGTAATTTATTGAGCAAGGAATGGTATTTTGCAGTTAATGGTATTGGAATTATTGATTTTTGCAACTTGTATTTCCACGCATTCAATGGTCCGATCTTAATTAGATCTTAGGAGATCATATACGATTATTTGCAACGTTACGTGTATCTTAGACGCACTGCAACATCAGCAAATTAAAAGGTGTGAGCAATATAAATTCTTAGTTTGTTTTTAGAAATCGCCGGTACAGGTATTGCACTTATTCTTACAGTTACAAAAATTGTATGTTGTAGTTATGCCGGGCGTTGCCTCGTTCGGGTGGGACATACCCTTAGGAATTCCCGTGTAAATTTTACACACCGACAAATATTGACTTCTCGAATTATTAAGATTTATTGAAGAGCACAAAGAGTCTTTTTCGGTCAACCTGCTAAATCTTTTTTGCAACTTGAAATTTTTATGAACTATGTTCAATGGCACCTCTTCTACCAATCCATCGACCTGGAAATGTCTGACCTAAATATTGTCCAACACGTAATGCGTAATGTGGTGGGGCACCATCCTGTTGGAACATCAACCTATTCGCAATGTACAGCCGATCATTCTGATTTTTAATTATGGCTGTTAATGCAGGATCTACGGCGTCTTGCAGTAATTCCAATTACATTTCACTTTTCACTACATTTTCTCCCGCGAATTCGAATATCTTCAGCAAAAAACAATTGAACATCAAACAAAAGTACTAGGGGTCACTTTGATATTTTTTAAATGGGATGCCGTATTTTTAATGATCTTATCCGATTTCTCATATAAATTTTGATCTAAAATGTTGGATTTTTAATTCAAAAACGCCTTTTTTCTTCAGTTTTAAATTCGGAAAATGTTCGTCTACCGTAAGATTAATACCTGATAGATGGATACCCGTTTCACCTGTTCACCCTATAACCTGCTTTAAAGCGTCCGTCAGTTAGACAAAATAATCAAGTTTCAAATTTCTATATATTTTTCACGAAATAATTACAAATAATGAAATATTCTTTAGAAGAACGGCTAAATGTAATAAAATTATATTACAAAAGTGGAGAGAATGCTCGACAAACACAAAGAACATTTTTTGAGAGTTTCCAGAGACACATTTCAGTGGATACAATTCTCAGAATTAAGACCCTATTTGAAGAAAGTAAGACATTGAAAGATAAGCCAAGAAAGATGAAAAGACGGAATATAAGGGATCGAGCTATTGTTCAATATTTTACTACAAATCCGAAGAGTTCTATTCCGCAAGCGGTACGAGAAGTAAGGTATGGTCCAGGGCTCCGGAGAGTAAGCTATGGAACAGTTCACAGAACTTTAAAAAAATGTGGTCTAAAACCATATTGCATCCTTCCCGTTCAATACTTAACACAGCTTCAAAAAGAACTGCGATTTCGATTTGTTGCTTCAATGCTGATGAGAGAGCAAGACGAAGATTATAATTTATATAATAAAATTCTATGGAGTGACGAAGCGTCATTTACAACATCGGGGGTATACAATCGGAAAAATACAAGATACTGGGCAGCAGTTAACCCTCATAGATATGAAATGATAAAGTTTCAAGGTTGGAGCTCATTTAATGTTTGGTGTGGGATGTTAGAAAATCGAATTATTGGACCACTATTTTATCGTGGCTCTTTAACAGGCCAAAGATACCTCCATTTTCTTCATAACGATATCGAGGATTTCTTGGAAAGGTTGCCATTGCAAGCCTACAACAATATCATTTGGCAGCAGGATGGTGCTCCGCCTCATGCAGTTCGAGAAGTGGTAACATACCTAAACGAGCGTTACAATCAGTGGATTGGCCGTAACGGAACAATTCATTGGCCACCACATAGCCCCGATATCACGCCAATGGATACATTTTTATGGGGTCATTTAAAAAATGTAGTTTATCAACGACCCAACAGAAGTCTGGAGGACATTCAGCAAAAAATTATAAATGAAATTAATAGACTTAACCAGGACCAAAATATTGTAAGAGATTCTTTGGAGAGATTGAAAAGGGGGCATCGGTCATGTTTTGAAAATAATGGAGGACACATAGAACAATTATATTATTGAGATTAAAGTTATTCACTTTAGTTTATAGTTTTTTCTAATATTCATACTTTTTTAATACGTAAGCAATAATAGATTTGCAAAAACTACTAAATTTGTAATTAATTCGTGAAAAATATATAGAAATTTGAAACTTGATTATTTTGTCTAACTGACGGACGCTTTAAAGCAGGTTAAAGAGTGAACAGGTGAAACGGGTATCCATCTATCAGGTATTAATCTTACGGTAGACGAACATTTTCCGAATTTAAAACTGAAGAAAAAAGGCGTTTTTGAATTAAAAATCCAACATTTTAGATCAAAATTTATATGAGAAATCGGATAAGCTCATTAAAAATACGGCATCCCATTTAAAAAAATATCAAAGTGACCCCTAGTACTTTTGTTTGATGTTCAATTGTTTTTTGCTGAAGATATTCGAATTCGCGGGAGAAAATGACTTAAGATGGCTATTTCAGTTTTTTAATAAAAGTACAGGAAAGGTCAAAAAATCGCCTTGTCTAGTCTTGGTTGGATAACCCTGTACCTAATAAAGTTTACTTTAAGCTTTAAATCAATAAATCTCCAAAACTACTGAACTGAAGTACATGAATTTTACATTGTTATAAAGGGTATTGAAAGACCTTTAAAATAAGGTATCACTCGACCCCCATTTCCATTTAAGATTTTAGGGGTGGTACCACCCCCGCCCAGGGGGCTGCACGTGTTAACGTGATTGTTTGCCAATTTTGTGTCCCCCTCGAAAACAAAATCGACGGGTCTGAGCGTTTTTCCAAAAAAGAACGGAGCTGCCAGTAAATGTCTCCGTTTCGTTTTTGATGCGCCACCCTGTATTTGTGTATCAAAAGCCAGAGACTCTTGCAGACCATTATTTTTACAAAAAAGAATAGGGACACTGACAGCAGTGGTTATTTTTAAGACTATCACTTTAATATTTACAATTAGATATACATTCGACAGGATAATATTGTAATCTGCCTTTGCTACACTGATAAAACTGTGCTCCCTTAATCAAATAATCTGATTTATTTGGTGAATAATTATTGGTAATAAATAAATGTGATTTTAATTAACTAAATTTGATTTAACTGAAATAAATGAGAGTATTTCGTTTTATTTGCAAAGTTATTTGACTGTTGGTTGATTTGTGTCAAATCATAGAACCCTTCAAACAAATATCTTACCAAAAAACCACTAAAATAACAAAATCTAAATAACTAATTATTTAATCGAACTAATTTTTATTTAGGAACTAAATCCCGTTAATCGCTAGTTAAATCACCCAATAGAGAACTATTTAAATGTCTAGGTCATTTAAACTAAATAATTATGTATTTACATTAAATCCTTAATATAAAACAACCAAATATTTACAAATAACTAATTATTTAATCGAAGTACATTTCAAGTTAAGAACTAAATACCTTTAACTTTAATTTAAATCATTCATTGCCAAACTTTTCAAATAATTTGGTCATCCAAACTAATAATTAAATATTTAAATGAACTCCTGTCGCCTACTTTGGGCTTTGAGTAATTTGATTGGTTATACAAAAGTGGCCTGATCATCGCGTTTTGGTCATTGGTGTTCGATTTTGTCTTGTAGAAATTTATGAGTGAGAGTGAAACCTTCTTTGTTAGTGGCACAGAAGTTAGTGGTTCCATCAAAAATTAAAACGAAGATATGGGGAATAAACGTAATATGAATAATTATTTAGAAGATTGGGGTATATCCCATATGTTAGATACTTTTCAAGGTAGGAAACTATATTTGAATATTTTAGTTACGCATGAAACGAGTTAAAAAAGTAAGATAAGAGGCAAAGAAAAGATACTTGTAATACCTAATTTGAAATTTCGAACACAAAATCTTTTTAGAAAAATGTAGCCAGGTATTTATAAATCATGGCTACCTAGGTTACAAATAAGACAGTTTTTCTCAATTTTCACCATAATTCAATACCTATCAAACCTCCTAACGTAAAAAATATAATATAATTAATATAATATTATTAATTATTGTACCTAATATTTGCAAATTTGACGTTATTTAATTTTTTATCAAAGTGATTAACTTCTCTATAATGTTTTATTGACGTATATTTTAAGGGGAACAACAACTAATGGTCGGTTTAAACAGCAAGATAACATAACATAAAAATAAAATAAGAGTTGAATCTACAGATCTGCCATAAGACGTTTATAGAAACACATAACAACATAAAAATAAGAAATAAAATAAGAGATGGTTATCTTTTAAATTTTATGTTATTTTTATGTAAAAATAGTTGTGCGCGTGCGCGTAATTTGTCATAACCTTTATTTTCGGCAAAAATGTGTTTTTTTCTGTTGGTTTGCCTTATTATTTGAACACTATAAACAATTTGATAAGGCTTGTGATTATTATGGTATGGGTACTGATTAAACCATATTCAATAGCAACATTTCAATATTTCTTATTTTTATGTGACGTCTGTATAAACAGGTACTTGGATAAAATAAGAACTGATTTGAATGAACATTCTGATCTATTGAAAATTAAAAAAAGGTATTTAAACCAAATAAATTTATATTTGATCTAAATAAATATAAAAGACAAGTTAAACAATTATGTACTTGAATAAAAAAACAATCACTTTGATGGAAATTACCGGTTTATTTAAATCAAATCACTTAAATTGTTTAATTAAATAACGTTGTTGTTACGGCAAATACATGTAAAACAAAAGTAAAATAAATATGTACTTGATAAAATATATATAAATATCAATCAAATAAACATTTTGTTAACTTAACTTTTAACCTATTTACCTTAAGTCATTGAAACGGCTTATTTAAGTTAGGTTAGTGTTAAGGAAATAAATATTTTCTTGAATTTTGTATTTAGTGATTAGTTCCAAATAAAAAGTAATTTGTATCAAATCAGATGATACTAATTGAGGCAAATAATCCCTTGGTATTTTTCAAATACATATTTGTTTGGCTAATAGGAAACAAATATTTATTTGAGTCAACGGTAAATTTTTTTAACTCAAATAATTAATTTTATCAGTGTAGTACCATCAACCCTATTAAAAAATCGATCATATATGAGAATATGAAAATATGTAAACATTTACTTAATACCTTAAAGGACCTAAAATCACTTTAATTGTTTAAGAAACGGATGCTTCTGGAGTAGACTTACTACAGCCTGGGGTAACATTTTTCCGATTCTCTCTAAGGGGAAAAAGAAAAAACAATTACTTTGTGTCACATGTACATCACCTTTATCATTGTCTAATTCTAGTTGTTTGTAATTATTGTTGTTAGTATTTCTTTACAGTTAGGCACTATTTCAGCTTTATCAGTGAGAACGTCTTCTCTGATAATAAAGCATATTTTGAGTTTGAGTTTGAGTTTCAGTGTACACTAGCTCACTAACCAAGGAAAAAGTATTATAATTAAGTAGAATTATCAAAGAAATTGTTATTGGAAAGTATCAGAGAGTACCGCTCATTTGTCTAACGCTAAAATAATTTATTAAGTATTTAAGAAGTCTTTGTTAATAAAATAATAATAAATTACAACATTTGAAAAAGGTTTTAGCAGTTAACTTCTAATCTATATATAAACTTTTGAACTTACAAAGAATAATGACTTTTTTACCCCCACCTAAACTTATTGTATTTATTTCACTTTTAATTAATTATTATTGCGAACCAAATTATCCAATTTGTTATTTCTTAACAAAGCCATAAACAATAATTTTAATACTCAAAGATTTGTAGATAAATCTCGAATAGATATCGCAAGTAATTGTAAAATAACTGCGATTTTTTTAATTTAAATCCATCGAAGTTGACCTCCAATGTTATAGAGATTGCGGTGCCACATTGAAATAATTATTACAAAAGACGAAACGCCTAATAAAAGCGGACAAATAACAACGGCCAATTTGTTACCAACGGAATATCTATCTCTTTTACAAGGATAGATTTCATTAGATGATAAAAAAATGCAACTAAAAGTAGGTTGTATTATTGTAAATGTATTAACTTTGAGGTTAACATTTAATATATTAGCAATAAATTTTTAAAACATTTACCTGAAAAAATGGTAAATTGCGTTGCGTTGCATCAGAGAAGTAGACAAATCAAATTTATTGGATAATTTGATAATTATAATATGGGAGATATCCAAAATTATGTTGAATTTAAACATTTACTGATATTATAATTACATCCATAAAATAATATTGGTAATAAACATAGGTACAAATTCTTTAAAAAGATTAAGTCATATTTTTGATTTTACTTTAAAGATGCGTTCCTAAAGTTGTCTCAAAAACATTAAAGTACCCAGGAAATGGTATTGTCGTCAATGGGGTTATACAAGAGACTAAACAGGTGTATTATCAGTGGTTGTACCGGGTGTCCCACTAAGAATGGCAGTCGGCCGTATCTCAGAAAGTGTTAGTCGTATGGCTTGCGGAAAAAAAATATATTAGGTAAAGTGCTCATGAGAAATTGCTGGAAATTATTTTCAAGTTTCTCAGACTGGCGCTAGAGGGCGCAACAGTGACGGTAAATATGAATCACGAAGTTTCCTCAAAATTCGCCTAGTTAACATATCCCGAAAATAACATTTTTGTATATTTCGAAGATTTATTAATAAAATTCACCTATAGAACGTGTTCGTCACTTTTCAAATAAAGTGAGCGTTGAACATTATTTGTAATAAATACTGATAACTCCGGTCTGGATTAACATAATTTAGTAAACTCAGTTTTGTAAAAAGGGCTTTTCTCACTCTATATATCATCTTATGAACTACAGCAATATGTGTTTTACACTAGGCGCAAGGGGGCGCTGTCTTACAACTTCACAAACATTGCGCGTTTTCTCCATAATTGTAAATATAATAGTATATTTAATTTCACCTGATTACAAGGATGATTAAAAGTCTAAGAAGTCAGCCAAAACCGCAAGTTAATATCTATTTTCAATCCGGAGATATCAACAACAATAATCATAATTACGGAACATTATGATTTTATTTTCAAGTTGCCATTGTAAAGGTTTTTTAATAGTCAAATAGGCCTTAAAAAAACAAAATGTGAATTGAAACTGTGCACGCGTGTCACCTTTCATTATTACGTCAAAATTTTTGTCGTGCCAACGTGTTGGGTCGTATTTGATTTTCATTCATTTCTTGGTAGAAGCGACGCCTATTGTCAGGAGTTTAATGCTTTTTTGTTATCAAATTAAGTTTAGAACAACTATACACTAATTATTGATATTTAAGGCGTCATATCTTGCATACCGTATTTTTAAATGCAATTGAGCATTTTTATGCAATAAAAAAAATATGCAAGTTCCCTATTTTCCTAAGAATAATACAAATGGCGTCGCCTTAAAGCTAAACAAAAGCAATATTGTTTTTACCAAAAAAAGCCAAGTTTTTTGTTTAAATTTCTATGTCGCAATTGTTTAATACGCACTTGGCAGTAGATTGAACACGATTATTTCCAGATTAAAAACCTATTTTCTGCTCTCTTGATGCAACAACTTTACAGTATCAATTGCGAATCAATAATTGTGTCACCCGCGGCATTAACACCGAGATTTGCTCTAGTTTAAGGTAACTTTCGATTTCCTTTAAATAAGGTTTACTTGCTTTTAATCGCAGGTAAGTTGGCCGACATCTACCAGCAAGTGGATTTATTAAGCCTGTCAAATTTTGTAAAGATAACGACGTAGGTTTACCACAAGGAATCGAATAAGCGAAACAAATCATAAAGTGCTGGGAAAAATGGATCTAATAACCAAGCACTCGGATAGTGATTGCTCAATTTATTTTTCAATCGAAATGTTAATGCATATGAATTTAGTCTCCATAAAGTATGTATATAATGACGGTTTCATAACATTTTACATCGTCTTTCAATACCCAATTTTTACACTTTCCTGTCGTTTAATTAATTTTCATATAGTCCTACCTCGATACATTCCTCCATAGCCTTCATCTCTTCCTACTCCATTGATATTTATTTCAAAGTCAAAGTCAAAGTCAAAAGTAGCTTTATTGTATAAAAAAGACAGGTTCTCTTTTACAAAGCTGTCAGATAAAAATGTTATAAAATACAAAGTGTAACAATTTAAAAATAGATGACAATATAGAAGTTCTAAATACTACAATAGAAAAATATAGATAAACCTATTATTATTAACACATTACCCACTGTTACATAAAACATAATCTATTTAAAAATACAACGAACTGCAGTAGTATGAATTAAGCGAGGACGCAAACAAAAAAAAAAGTAATCTAATAGCTAACAAAATAAATCAATTTAATTAAAGCTGTCGTAGAAAAACTCCTTGACTGTATAGTATGCTTTGGACACTAAGAGAGATTTCACCTCCCTTCTAAATTTTACACTGGTTTGAGCCTTTCTAATTTTAAGTGGGAGGTGATTAAATATTTTCTTTCCATTGTACATTATTGAATTTTTAGTTTGAGAAGAGTTAGGTATCGGCAAACTAACCCTAAATAGCTGGCGAGTGTTGTGTACCGAAGTTAAGTTTGTTTCATTCTTGAATTTTTTAAAATTTAAGCAAGTCATTTCTAGTAGAATGTACAAGGTGGTGCCAAGATTTTATGAGAAACAAAAAGCGGTCTACTAGAATCTCTAATTTTTGCCCTACACATATATTTTAGAGCCCTCTTTTGTAAAACAAACATTTTACTGAAAAGATACCGAGTGCAAACCCCCCAAAAACATATGTTATACCTCAAATGCAATTCTATAAGTGACAAATAGCGCTTCTAGTACTTTCGTAATCCAGGCTGATCGACACTACTCTAACGGCGTAACAGTTAAAAGCCAGCATTTTGCTGAGGTAAGTAATATGGTGTTCAAATTTTAGCCTATTGTCTATATATACACCCAAAAATCTATTTACATTTTCATTCTTTAGTACCTGAGTGCCCAGCGTAATTTCGTTAAAATTACGCTTGAAAGTCATTATGTTGGTTTTTCCAATTGAGAGTCAAACGATTTGCATCAGTCCATGTCTTTATCTCTGCGGGATCACTCTTTATATTGTTTTCGAGCTCCTGTAAGTCTCTGCCCACCTACAGTACTGTTGCGTCGTCTGCAAACAGAGTAAATTTGCCCTTAATATTAATTCCCACCAAGTCATTAATGTACAACAGAAACAGTGGAGGGCCGAGGACAGAACCCTGCGGCACTCCTGATGTAACCTCCAATCGATCCGAAGAATTATTGGTAAAATTTACTGATTAATATCGACCAGACAAGTATGAATGAAACCACTCTAAAGCTATTCCCCTTATCCCATATCTCTCCAGTTTCCACATCACTATTCTGTGATTGACGCAGTCAAAAGCTTTTGACAAATCGCAGAACACCGCTGCCGCCACTTCGTTATGATTGAACCCCAAATACAGCCTCTCGAGAAATGCAAAAACGGCGTCGTTAGTACTTCTTAAAGTCTGAAAGCCAAATTGTTCCGCGCACAGTAAATTATATTTGCTTTGGAAAGATTTGAAACGCTCTTTAACGAGTTCTTCGATTATTTTTAATAATGTCGGAAGTAGGGAAATAGGTCTGAAATTTGAAGGCTTATCAGACTCTCCCCCTTTGTATAAGGGTATTACCGTTGCAATCTTTAAACATGTTGGGGAATGTCCAGTAAGAAAGGAGTTGTTTATAGCATCCGATAGAGCCTCTAAAACGTTATCGGGAAGATGTAAGAAGATATTTAATGAGAGTCCATCCCACCCTGAAGAATTTTTGTTCTTTATTTCCTTAAAAATAAAAATATCCTTAATCTCCATCACATTTGTAGGTCTAAGAAAAAATGATTGTGACACCGTTATGTTACCCAGGAATTTTCTAAAATCACCGCCAGAATACAACCCTCTACCCAGACTTTCAGCCAATGAGCAATAGATTTCATTTAGCTGTTGACAACTTAAATCAGAATCCACTAGTGTGACATTATTCTTCCCTCTTTAATCGTTTACGATCTTCCAAGTTTCGCGTAGCTTATTCATAGAGTTAGCCATTTTTCTCTTAAAATGTAGCTTTTTGGCAGCTTTTACAGTAGCCATTCATTGTCTATTATTTCCAGATTTCCATACCAGATGATATTTTCAGTTCGACATACTGGTACAAGAAAAAATATCTCTCCCGCTCTGTAGCATTCTGTTTTCTTTTACTACATGTATTTTTATTATAAACAATAAAATATCATAATTGATATTTCGTTATCGATATCGGCTTGTAAATGAAGTGGCATGCTCAACAACAAGCATCTTGTAAATTCTGGAGTTATTTCATTTCATGCTTTCAGTGTCTTCTGTCAAAGTTCTTCCGGGCTTTTCGGTCTAAAATCATGCCTGTACTTGTAATTTAAACTTAACGGTAAGACGGAAACGTTATTTTCTCGGGCGAATTCTTGAAAAATTCTTGCCATGTGTGGATTGGTGCATTGTCATGCTGAAAGATGTATAATATCTTCTCTCTATACCAGTCCAGCCGATGGAATCATGAAGAAGAATATCTTGATAAATAGCAGCCGTCAGTCTGAATAATTTGCAAAACTCGTGGGCCTCTAGCACTGATCGAGTTTCAAATAGTATTCGATAAACGTTCACTTAGATTAGTTTCATGGGCATATCTCTCGAGATACCTCATGTTTCTATGTCCATATATACGAATTTTGCCGTTGTTGCACGATTGGAATGTTCTTTCGTCAGAAAATGTTACTCTTTCAGATAAGCTATTCTCTCTTCTTTGTTGTCTGTTTTCATCAGTCAAACATATTTTATTGGCAGCACATCGATTGTTTATATCTGACGCTCCTAGTCGAGATTTTGCTTTTCTGGCGGCTCCGGGAAAATTGCATTTTTCTCTCGCACGGATGTCTGTAAAGGATGTTCTGTCAGAAAGTTGACAAGGTCGATATTTTCATCCTCCGTCAAGATCTTCTTCTTATAGGTACCCTGCCCCTCAATCTGGTATGAAGTATAGCTTTTTGTTTTCTAGTTGATGATAACATATTAAAATTTACCTATCTGGAAGTTGACATGTTATCTATTTTCATCCAGCAGATTAAAGCTAATTTCTTTCTTTCAGTATTCTTTGGTCATAATGACTTGATTTTGGAGGAAATAGAATTTGAACAACAACACGTCAATTCTGATTGAGTTTATCATCACTTTGCAATGTCAAATGGTAAAACCTGCTGAGTGCCGAGAAATGTGAAATAGGGTAATCAGTTTGCGAGTTGGAAGTTTGTTGTGTTGAGCAAAAACAATTAATTTTGCGTAACTGTTTTCCCTTTTTAGCAATATTAAATTATACACAAAATGCAATGTATCATCACAACTGTTTTCTTTATAATCGATCGCAATGAAGCAAATTTGTTATAACAAAGTAAACTTCTTGTTCTTCTTTCAGTACCATCTCCGCGATGGAGGTTGACAATCATCATGACTATCCTGCGTTTGGAGGCTGCTGCTCTGAATAGTTCACCCGAGGTATATCCAAACCATTCCATCAAGTTTCGCAGCCACGATATTTTCCTCCTTCCCACGTTACTTTTTCCACAGATCTTTCCCTGCACAATCAGTTGCACCATAGTATTTTTCTTCCTTCGTGTGATATGTTCAAGGTATTGCAACTTTCGGATCTTAATGGTTTCTATTATCTCTCTCTCTCCTTGTTCATTCTCTTAATGACGTCAGTAATTGTTACGTTATCAGTGCTTGGAATTTTCAGAATTTTTCGTAAGCCCACATTTCGAATGATTCAATTTTTTTGGTAGACTTGGCGTTCAACGTCCAAGCTTCTACGCCATAAAGAAGTATAGAGAACATGTAACACCTCACCAACCTGACCCTCAAGTTCAAGTTAGTCAATACTCCTCGCTACATTCAACCAATTGTCATATGTCAGTCTCTGCAGGTCTTCGATATTTTCCGCCAAGACCACAGTACCGTCTTGATTTCCAGATGTTTTTCGTTCTAGTGCTTTCTAGACAATTTCTTTGGATATATTCTGTTATGAATAACTTTTAGGAACAGTTTTAGTATGTGAGATATCAAGCTAATGGTGCGGTGGTCAGTACACTTTCTGACCCTATACATTTTGGGTAAGCAAACAAACATCGAGAGCAATCATTCCCCAGGTAAGTATCCCTATCGACTCATGTGAGTAGCCTCACTGATGAGCTGTTATACAGCGAAACGCGTCTGAGGATGGTTCTGGCAGAAGGAAAAAGCAAACCCTTTTCAAGACCTTTTAATGTTCCTTGCATCAATGTATTAGTCGATTGGTAGTGCCATTTGATATTTTAAAGTGAGTTTGAATAGAGTTGAATGATAAAATTATATCAAATGTGTAGCTGAACTATGCTAATTGACGTTTCTCTTTGTCAAATCATCTTTTCCTTAAATTCAAGAGGTATTAAAATGTAGTAGAAGTATTATCGGTATCCTCGTAACCCTGCGCAAAAATTATTACGTAGTCTTGGACAATGTACTTGCCAAAGACTTTAATATAAATTTAAAAAAAAAAAACATCAAAATAAGCACACACATACATAAACCACTGGATCCAATTTTACAGTGATACAAAGCCAACAATATTGTTGGTTCAAATACCTAATTTAACATTTAAACAATTATCTATAGCAATTTAGAATCGATCAGGTATGCAGTTAACAAAACAAACTACTCCATTGCAATTTTCTACAAAATTACCAGTTTTACAATAACAACGGCTAACTGTAAGATTTATATAATTTTGCTACCATTTGGTATTTCGATAACAATCGCATTTGCTAACAGAAACAGAGATGCTCACTAAACATGGCAACTATTTTGTAATTCAGTTTAGCAGAAGGAAAACACGGCTTAGCAACATCAATTACACTTATATTAAATATATTTTTAAAAACCTATACTCACATGAAAAAACGGTTTGGTTTTCACAAAAACAAATATGATTTACTGGGTGATTTTTTTTTAACCTGAAAATTTCAAATATCTCCAGTAATAACCACGAAAAAATATCCATGATCAAAATTTAATCATTTCGCGGATACATTGAAGCCGAACTTAGTTCCCGGGAGTTTTAAAATCTTCTTTATTGCAGATTCGGATTTTGCGACTAAATATACGTGGGATTTGTCCGAAACATTTTTGAAGATGGCGCTGTAGACGACGAAATTCAATTATTTTCAAGGTCTCCTACTGACAACCGATGCATATGATTACGTTCGCAATAAAAAAAATTACCACATTTTACCATTGCGGTAGAACATATGGGTTCAACATGATGGTTGTTCAGCATACTATTCGGTGGTAGCACGTGAAGTACTTGATCGCGATATCAATAGTCGCTCGATCGGTGAATCGGCCTGCTAGATCACCAGATCTTACTTCGTCGGGATTTTTTTGTGGGGTTATCTCAAAGACAAAGCTTACAAACAAGTACCAACAACAAGTGAGAACATGATTGAGCAAATCATAAATGTTTGTGCTGAGAATTTCGGGGCAGACTTCTCAGTTGTGTACAGTCATTTTAAATGCGGATTAATAAGTTCATTGAAGTCGCTGGTCATAATTTTGAACACGTACTTTAATTGAAAGATAATGAGGTGGGGGAATTCATGTAGCTCAAGCAACCTGGTAGGTGTCAGACGATGAGATCAGAGAATTCTATGTCCGCGTCGTTGTTGCTGGATTACGCTAAAAGTAGTTTATTTACTAGCCATTTACATTTCTACAGGTAACAATTTTCCAAATATTCATAATCTGCGAAGTAAATAAACTTTTTGACGACGAATTTGGAGTATTTACAATGAAAATGTACTATTTTCTTGCCAAATCATATGCAAAAGTTGTCAGTAGGAGAAATGATGCAAAAATTGAATTTCGTCGATTATAGCGCCATCTGCATTGAATTGAAAAAAAAAAATTCTGACAAATCTTACGTATTTTTAGCCGTAAAATCCAAATCTGTAATAAAAAATATAAGTTCCTATTTAAGATTTTAAAGTTAATATCCCTCCTAGACATTTATAACGACATTGTCAGATCTCACTTGGATTATGGGTGTGTATTTCTGACACCAACCACGATAGAGAACGAAAAGAAACTGGACAAGATCCAATTTTCAGCACTGAGGATCCTACCATGAAATGAACCCCAACAAATGTCCTTCTAGCCAAGGGCAGTGAAATGCCCTTGGAACACAGACGGAAATAGTTAGCCCAAAAATGAATTATACAAATCATAGCACTCTTAGATAACCCAGCCATAGTCCTACTTAACGAACTAGAAAATACAGATGAAGCTGAGGATACCTTGCTTCAAGAGAACACCCTTGCCTAATTCAAGCCTTGGAGGACGTAGGTATGTTTGACAGATCCATTTAAGAACATAATATTCTGCCATATTTCAAATATAGTCCTAAATACCATTTCCACCATAAATCTGATTTTGGATAAGTCAGAAATGCACTTGAAAGTTAAATTCATAGAAAAAGCGAAGATATTTAACGATATCTTGTGCACAGAAGCCTCAATGGATGCAGCCACAATGAGAGAAGGAAAAACTCTCCTCCATATTGCCAGATTATACCCAAATCTGCTCTGCCGAAATTATGGCAATTAACAAAGCAGCAACAATGTATCTAGAAAAGGGCCTACATGAGTATAATTCCTTATTCTTTGAGTGCCGTGCCTGGATTCAGGCGTTGGCTATCATCATGCTGACCATTCCGTGAAATCAATCCCTGTCTGCTGCTATTCTGAAAAGATCTTCCACTTGTTGACCTGTCCAATGTCTGATATGTCTGATATTGCATAGCCAGGATAGCTTCTTCCGACCAATTCATCTCCTTCCCTCACCTTACCCTGTATTATGATTGATATTTTGGACCTCTAATAATATGGCCAAAGTACTACAAAGTTTAATAGTATTTAAGAGCTCCCGCTCTGTGTCAATCATTTTGAGCACATCCTCATTGGAAGTGTCTGTGATCGAGGGTATTTTAAGGATTCTACGATAGCACAACAATTCAAAAGCCTCTAGTTTATTAATGGTGGTAGCCTTTAAAATCCAGGTCTCGCGGGCGTATAGCAATGTCGACCAAATATAGCACCTCAGGATTCTCTTGAGAAGATGCATGGACCGGTTTCTATTGCACAGAACTGGTTTCCATGATATAAATGCTATAATTCCAAGCGACTCTCAAAGCGCTATTAAAAAATCAACAGAACTTCATGGAAAACCAACATGGACCATGTCTCCTAACTCACTAAACAGCTAATACTTGACTAATACAATTGAATGAATTCCAGAATACTCTGAAATCCCAGGAAATAAAGAATCAGACAAATTGGAGAATATTGAAAGAATTCTGAGCATCTTTTCTTCAATTCCACTGCCCAAAGCTGACATTATCCCTCACGTAAAGAAAGATATTTTTATTCAATCGCGAGACATTATTTGAAAAGACTCACTCAGTCTATGTTGTTTACTGTAAGAGTTTCAGTAAGAATTTGCCAATGCGAGAATAAATAAGGTGTTTGAAACGGGTTAGTAAAATTTTAAATCGGCTGTAAAGATGGCTGAAGGATTCAGTTCTGCAGAAATGACGGATATGCTATTGGTTTTTGGGTATTGTGAAGGAAATGGCCGCGAAAGTGTTAGGGTATACAGAGAAAGATATCCAAATCGGCGAATACCAAACCATCAAATATTTGCTGCTATTGAGAGACGCCTTCGCGAAACCGGTAGCTTCACTGCGTTAACTGTCAATTATGGACGGCAACGTTCAATAAGGATTCCTGAGGTTGAGGAACAAATTTTGGAAAGAATTGCTGAAGATCCAAAATTAAGCACCAGACGCTTAGGTTTAGAGGTAAGAGTATCCAAAGATGTAGTTCATAGAACATTAAAAGAAGAGCAGCTTCATCCATACCATATCCAAAAGGTACAAGACCTTTTGGCTCCGGATCTCGATCAACGATTGGACTTCTGTCGATTCATCACCGAACAAAGACAACAAGATGTGAATTTTGCTAAGCACATTTTATTTACTAACGAAGCATGTTTTACAAGAAGTGGTGTAACCAACTTACATAACGAACATGTTTATGTTGATGAAAACCCGCATGCCACGAAAGTAACTTATTATCAACATGAGTTTAGAATTAATGCATGGACAGGAATCATTGGCAATTTCATTACTGGTCCTGTCATTTTACCGTCACGATGACGGTGCGGCATCGAACACTAAAAACCGAAATATCTCAAAAACGGCTCACTTTAGCGGATTTTTACAGGAGTACCTTTTTTTTTCAAATTGTCCAAAAAATTAGTTCCTTAACAAGAAAAGGAAAAAGCTACACTGATAAAAAAGTCATGGCCATTCTAAACCATAAGAAGTGCATTGTGAAGCGCCCTCTAATGGCCACAGTGAAACGGTGTCCGTATTCGGGGTTCGCATCCCAAAAAAACCCCAAATACCAAGTTTTAAAGTAATACGTTAAAAAATGTTCATTAATTTTAAAAAATCACAATTTTTATTTTTTAATTTTACCACCCAGTATCTCGGAAACGGAGCAATTTCGGACTAAGGAAAGTTGCATAACACAAAATATAAAACATGTCTTCTTAATAAGTGCAAACCTAAAAAGAGAAAATTTGACGTATAAAAAGATCTCAGAGCTAGAAATGTTAAATCTCGCGAAATGTTGTCGTACAGTAGATTTGTCTCATTGGACAGGTATCCTAACCTCTAACTAAAAAGGATTAGGCCTTAGATTTAGTATGTTTACTTGTTTATGACTAACCTGATAACCGAAACCGATATAGTGTAAATTCTCATTTATTTTACGTTCAGAGGATGCAGTGTTAGCGGGAGACATCACGAATGTTGAATGCCTTAAATAAATCAGTATCGTGGATTACGTAATTTTAATTAAAAAGTTTTACACTCTTCTGGCAATAGTGAGAAAGAAATGATTGCACTTTTTTTTCTTTTGTGTGTGATATAATAAATTTTATTGAAAAGGAACTTTTGCTGTAGAAGTACAATGAACCAGTTATAAAAACTAAATTGAAATTTGACCAGTGTATTTGTACGGTGGATGAAAGAATCAATTCATGTAAAGTTTTTAATACAGCACAATGTTGTTACATAAAATAAACTTTCCTATATCATAGAAACGGAATCATCATTTGGTCATGTAACATCACATTGAATTATTTTAGTCAATAGTAAATTTATTCGTCTCAAAAATTTTATTATGCTAAAATCATGAAAACTTCTAATATTATAATCTTATATTATACTCAAACATTTTAAAAGTACTTACTTTCGCCGAAGACTTCCTGGTTTTAGGTTTTTACAGCACTTTGGCCAATAGATGCATAGAATGTTGAGGGTATCACCACAGAGTGCACCATCTTAGACGATAAACTCGATTTTGTTTGACTACATTATCCTTGTTACTGTGAGAGTAATATCGGATTTACGGATACTTTTTTCCATGTGGCTATTCCAGGTTGACATCTGGATGTCATTTCACTTCCCAGCTAGCTGTAACATTTCTCCTTAGAGGATTAGCGGCCTTAATCTCTCATTGGATATTATTATACCAAAAATCTACTTAGAGATAAGTTTAAACATATGTCTTTAGATTTTAACTACTGAAAATTTACAATTCTTTCTTGCTAACATTTTTCATAAAATTGCCTAAATCTACTTAAGCGAAATTGCGAACACTCTTACACCTGACTAAATTGATGTGCACGTATTGTTATTTCCATTGCTGACCTTTCTCTGAAATGGTGTTTCGGGGTCTTCTTATTAACAACTTCAAGTGAACTTCACCCGTGATGGGCACCGCTGCAGTTGATGGCCGATTTTATAACCGAACTGGTTTTTCTTGAATAAAAAGGAAATTTCTCGTTATAAAATAACGATACATCTTTTTTGAAGGGCACGCATCATCAAAAGGTGAAAGTAATTGCGTAAAATGACGTTAATAATTAATAACTGTCTTTGAATGTTATTTTGCGTATTTTCCTTTAGGCACTTTAAATGTCATCGTAAAAAAACTACAAATTTAAATAAATATTAGGAATATACCTGGAAGCCCTTAGTTTTCATTGACTAGCCGATGAGAACATGAGTAGTTGGAAAGCTTGGGGCACTATCTCACTAGGGTTAAAGATATCCTTTTGTCCCCTAGTCGGATACAATATCCGAAAAACGATATGGAAAGGAAATTATCTCTCTTACCTGTTACCCAGCATTAACAGTACCGGGTGGCCAAATCAGAATGGACGCCGGTCAGATCTAATCAGATCAAAAGTTACTACTTTTAAAAAAACTATCAAGGTGATCAGGATGTTGAAGACTTATTTTAAAATGATAAAATCTAGGGTGTCCCATTAAAAAAAAATAAAAGTTTATACCATTTTCGCCACCATGTATAATGTAAGATATTTTCAAAGCATGCCTCTAGCTAGACCACGCAAATAATAATACATTTGAGGCACTCAATTCCAAAACCGCTTTAATCCATTAAAGAAAATAATGGCGATGGCGCTGCTTTCTTTTAAATGACGTTTATCTATGTCTAAAATATGGATTATTAAAAGATCAAAATTTCTTAGATTCCATTAAAAATTACATATAAACCTTGTCTATAGTTCCAAAACTATTTTAATCCATCACACTTACACAATTATAAAATTTGTTATCAGAACTCTTTATATCCATTGCATAATATAATATGCTGAATTTTGTATATTATCAAAACTGATTTTATCCTTTACAATATTTTGCCGGCCAAACTTTTTAAATGCAGATATCAAGACTAAGCTAATATGCAAATTATCAGTGCATAAACTAAAATCAAAGGCATTTTATGAAATGCTAAACTACCAAAAGAAAACGTAATTAAATTAAGTTTTGATTGCCAAAATAATATGGCATTTGCTAGTATTCCTGACCAGACAGCATATTACAGGAATCTGTCTTGGGACCTCTGGTATTCTTGTTATATGTTAATGATCTCCCTAACATTGTTAAGAACGGTCATTGTGCCTCTTCAGCTGCCGATACAACCATTCTTTGGCATCACAGAGACTCCAGGATACGAGTTGCTTGTATCAAAGACCGCTATTTTGAACTTTGGGTGCCAGTTAGGTCATGTTTTGTTGAATGGAGAGATTGTCGGTAACTTATCGGAAAATAAATTTTTTGGCTTGTTCATTGATAACAAGCTTAAATTTGATGAACACATTAAAATTTTATGCAGCAGAATCTCATCGGGTTGTTTTGCCTTAAGACTCATCAAAAATGAGTTAAATGAATTCATTACTAGAAGCTCATATTTTGCTCTAATATATTCACATTTGCGCTACGGTATCTGCTTTTGGGGTAGTTGTTCAAAAGCCTTATTTAACTCTGTGTTCGTGCTGCTGAAGCGTGCTATCAGATTTATTTGTGGTGTCGGGCCACGGCATTCTTGCAGAACTCTGTTTGTGAGTAGAAAAATTTTAACCTTGACAAGCATTTATTTTATATTGGATTATGTACAAGAAATACGCCTCTCATATTCACTCGTCAGCTACTGTCTTCACCAGAAGTTTGTTTGCCATAAGACTACCAATCTTCTACACTGACTAAAAACTTTATAATAGCAGAAAACTTTTTAATAATTTACCTATTGCTACTAGGCAAATTGCAGAATATAGGTGTTTTAGGCGGAGAAACTTCTTGTTTGTCTGTCAAAAGCTTATTACACTTTAGAGGAGTATTTTTTGGACAATGTGATATGAATGACTATTTTAATTTTTAATAACATATTTTTAATCTTACTTCATCTTGTTTGTGTTCTTTTTATAATCGACTATGTCTTCCTGTTGCTTAGTTTGATGTTATACATGCCCCGACATATTCTTGATTGTAAATGTAATTTTTTGATTTCTTTAATGAATATTGAACAATTATAATAGGTTCTGATTTAGATTTAGGATATTTGAATTTCAATTTTTTTTTCTTTTAATTCCACGTTGTCAATAAGTCGTTTTTTTTTAACTTCTGACAATAAAGCCTATTTTGATTTTGATTTTATCTATTGTATTTATTTTAGTATAAAGGTCTAATTAATTATTAGTTATAGGGATACATAACGTTTGTCAATTAGAAGTAATGTATTCTTTTGATAATGAAAGATTTATAATTTTAAAAAAAAAACACGCGACAGACATCTTTGATGAATCAAAGTCAGAAAATATTTAATCAGCTCCCCACTGAAAATAAACCTTAAAATTCCACCATTCTGTTTTTTAGAACAGTAAAGAAACATCTTATATCTAAGGCCCTTTATGATTGTATTTGCTTTTTGCTTTGTTTCTGTCAGAAATTGTGTATCATTCTTTTGTTTTTCATTCTTATAACATAAAAATTTTATTATAGGGTTGTTAGTTATTTTAGATTAGAATCTTATATGTGTACATTAAGTGCTTTGTCAAAAAGATTTTGTATCTTTAGGCAGTAAAGCTTTCTTTGACTTTGACTTTTATTACTCAAGGCAAATATACCTGTACAACTTCCCAATTTGCGAGGGGCATTCTACTTTTAAACATCAAATAAAGGGTGCCATTACCAGCTATACGTGGACAGAAGAAAATAAGATTGAAAGGATCTAATGAAACTTCATCAATGCTATATGCGAAACTGACTTCTTTAAATCTTCAAATTAACAAGCTTAAAACTTTTTTGCGATGGATATCCTGGGCGTAACAAAAGTATTACTATGATGGGTATGCTTGCGCCGTGACTATATTTAACCAACTCAACTATCGGGGAGATTTATGTAACTTTCCCTATAGTTGGTCATTTATGTTTATCGTCTGACAGAAATTTTGAAAGGATTGGGAGGATAGTACGAAAAAAAGGAGTAACAGTTGAACCTAATGTCCTAGAGCTATTTTTTTCTGAATATGCAACAATGTTAAATATGCAAAAAGCCTTTGATATTTTTGATTGGAAAAAAGCGGTAGAAGCAACTATTAAACCTCCTACTCAATGGCATTTTCAGTTCTCATTGCCTAAACGAATCTCAATTAAAAAAATCGAGAAATCAGCGGCAAAAACTGTAATGGTAAAAGGTGAGGTCAATTATTGTAGTGATATAGGACAATACAAGTCTGTACTCAAAAAAAGAAACTCCTTTACATCTAACAGTCCGGGTCCTCTTCCCAGGACAGATCCAGTTAAATAAGCAAAGCTAAATGATTTTGTTAAACTTTTAAATTCACACTTTGGACCGGATTGGAGAACTCTTGGTAAAGTGGATTTAACGTTAAATAAAAGTATTATTAACAATGCAGGAGATATGGATGATTGCGATACCGAAACTTTAAGAACTGCTTTTATTGAGTTTACTGTTGTACCAAATAATTTCGAATATATTTTTTTACTTTCTCAAAACTGTTTTACTTCTGTTTCGACATATTCAAAACTTTCTTAATCCACTGTGTGGTTACAAAACTGCTTTAATCCATCTTTTTTTTCAAATATTGAGGTTCTGCTGATGCAATTCTTTTCTCTATTAGATAGGAATCAGTGTTGACAGGTGTCACGATAATATATACGAATTTGGTCCGGCGGTCAGCTGCAAAAGGTTTTAAACTTTTTGTGCTTTCCTGAAAATTATTCCCTTATAGTGGATTAAACTGATTTTGGAATTGGGCGCCTCATATGTATTTAGCATTCTTCTTCTTTTAGTGCTGTGCAGATTCCTGCATAGGCGTTCATCTTTATTTTATCATATGCTTCTATTAATTGCAGCGTTATGTAGTGTTTGGAAGTCCTTTATTCCTGTCCATTGACGGATATTTCTCAGCCACGACATTTTTTTTCTGCCTAATCCTTTTATCTCCCCTTAAATTTTACCCTGAAGAATGAGGCGTTGAAAGTGGTATCGCTCTCCGCGCAGTGTGTGTCCGAGATAACCTATTATATATGAATATATATGAAATTCAAGTTCTTAGGACTTTTCAAAGTCTTATAAAGGTTGCTCTAGCCTGTTCGATCCTGCATCTTATCTCTTGATCTGGATTCCATTCTTGGTTAATCATGCATTCCAAGTATTTAAATTGTGTGACCTGTTCGATGCTCTCTTCGTTAATATGTATTTGAGTGTGTAGAATATCGTTCTTACTAACAATCGGAAACTTGGTTTTACTGATGTTAATTTTTAAGCCTAGTTTTAGTAGATCATGTGCATCATCTGCCAATATCACGGTATCATCCGCATATTGGATATTATTGATGAGGATTCCGTTTACTTTGATTCCAAAGGGGCTATCTGAGGTTGCATCGGAGAATGCTCTTTCCACGTACAGGTTGAATAACATTGGGGATAAGATACATCCTTGGCGAACACCTTTTTAAATTTCAAAATCTTCAGTTGTTCCAGCGTTGCTTATTCTAATTTCTGCCCTTTGGTGCCAATACAGATTACCGATTATCCAAATTGACGCGCAATAAATGAATTGTTGAAGCCAAGGGAATCGAGTGTCCCGCCATGACTATATCCAGTTCTTCAACATAACCTCTTTTAGAAAAAACTGCCGTCTGGGTTCTTTTAGCGTTAAATTTTACTTGGTTACTGTCACCCCAAGACAGATAATAAGCTGATAAGGCGATAATATTTACACGAGGTTGCGCTGTTCGATTTTGGAAAGATGACAAACGTGGAGCGGAGCCAATCTTTAGGGAAGTGTCCAATGTCCTAGATGTTATTGAAGAGTCTTACGATCGTTTTAAGATTTTGTTCGTTAATTAGGTGAAACCTTTCCGAGTACATATAATCAGGACCTGAAGCTTTGTTATTTCTCATTAAACTGATGGCGCGTATGATTTCACTTTTTAGTATGCTTGGTCCTGATAGAGTGGATATTTTCGTTGTGGGGTTCTCTGGTCTGTCATCGTTGAAAAGACTAATTGTATATTTTCTCCAGATTTTCAACAATTCTTCGAGTTCTCGGGTATTTAGCATACCTACCCGAAATAGATGAAATATTAAATTTGCGACCTATGCATTTTATTATCATGATGGTTGAAAAAAAATTAAATTTTAGAGCAATTTCCCCTAGCATTTTGAGCTCTAATGATATAAGACCCGGTATATAAATATGAGAAACGAGCTCACCTACGAGGCATTAAAATTTTCTGAATATGTATCGTGTAGTGATATATTTAAAACGCCCCATACCCATCAAGAGTCCATCCTACGTGCGTTCAATTGTTCTGCATGTCTACTAGATTGTTTGGTTTTATTTCAATCCCCCGCAAACCTACTATAATAACGGCCAGAAATGTTTGAACGCATATCAAATACTGTGTCCTATTATTTCAATTCTGCTAAATTGTTTTTATGAAGTGTAAAAAAAACATTACGCTGATGAAGGAGTGCTGATGATATCCTTGTCAATTATGGTATTTATTTTAGTTTTGGTATAACCTGAAGCTTTAAGCAGGAATATTTACTGTCGGTAACATAAAACGTAGGCCCACACCAAGAATTCCAAAGACGACGTTCAGGCAATTCCAACTGAAAGTACTCCAGATACGTCGTGTTGTCGCGCAAAGACATATGGGCTTATTATATTTTGTATAAATCTGTGGACATTATTATGAGGCAACAGGAAGACGCGCGGGCATGCAACAAAGCACAGGTAAATAATTCATAAGCCCACCGCCAAGATGTCAGCACTGTGGTAAAAATGTTAAGTCATGATGAGGTTTATTATTATATTAGTTTACAAATAGTTATTTTAATAGGTTTATTTGTTAAGGCGGGAGATATTACAGTACTGGGTGTTCAATTACTAACATCAATAAAAACAAAAAAATAATTTAACACTAACCTTACTATTCCATAAATCAATGTGATTATCGAATGCAATTTTGAAGTTTTTCAAAATACATAATATAAGTGTAACACTAATGCCCGTATCCACCAATTTACACGTTAATCAGAATTAGTTAATTTTCGAATTAGCTTTAATCGCGATTTAGTTAATTCCCGTAACCACCAAGATTTTATTTGCGTAATTTACTAATCACGGTTACTAAATTGGAATTAAGAAAAATGAGCTGGCAACCTCGCTTTTTCGAGATTTTTTTATTCTTTAAGTTGTCAATAATCAAGAATGGCATGGCAGTTGTCAATGTCAATACGTATAAACATTTTTAGTGGATAATAATTATAAAAAAGGTAAGAAAAAAACTGAGTTTTAAACCAAAAGAGTAATTTTCTTCTCGTGTTATTTGTAGGCACATTCGAGAAGGTCGGGCATTTAAATACAGGCTTCCACTCATATAGCCAAAAAATATGATGAACTGGTTGATCAAAGGCTAGTGCTTGTGGAGAAACAAATCCAGGATTTTGCGGATCAGGAATTAGTTGCCCAGAAAACAAGAAATGAGCTGGAAATACAACTTTTAATACTGAAAATAAAACAAGCTAAAAAGAAATCCGAATAATTTCTTCCCTAGAATAATGCTGTCTGGTTCTGCAGCAATATCACTTTAATGCTCGTCGTGCTTCCTTAGTTGTAAAGGTGATTTATGTAACAAATTTAGTTGTTTAGTCTTAAGTGTTGTTGTGTTGTCTTAAAAGTTTCCAAAGTGTTAAAATCATAATTATATTAAAATAAATAGGTGTATACAATATCAGTAACAATAAAGGAAAAAACAATATAAAAGTGTTAAAATTTCGATTTATTTCTCTCAAGTGTTATGCAGGAACTTGTCCTAACCTGGCATAAAACATCCTAATTCTTGAAATATAAATTTATATATATTGCAATCTGCGATTTCTACTAAGCTTATTTTCACTCTGCCTAAAGTAAATGAAAAAATTGATTTATGAATAGCTGCCTATGGTTTATCTGATTTCTGGGATTATTTTCTTCTAGCATCATTGGGATGTTGCCTTGTTCAGTAAGGTATTCTAGATGATTTTTCTCAATTTCTTCGGGCAAGGGAGGCACCTCATCCTCCATCCTTCTTGCCCGATTGTGTAAAACGCTTGTGGCTACAATTATTGGCAACACATTATCAATGTCATAACGTATAACGTATAACATAGTAGATCAATTAACAAATTTCAAGTTTCTTTTAAGATACTTATTATCTACTGCAATGAACTTACTTTCACTCTATTGTCGTAAATGAGAAGGGGATACGTGTCTTCTAATTTTTATGCTATTGTAGGCTTTGTGAACCGAAATCTTCAAAAAAAACCCCAAGTCAGGCATCTCCTCAAAATAATTTGGCCTCATTAAAATTTGTAGGAAACCCATCTTGTATAATATCTAGTACATCCAGGTCGTCGTCATAGAAGTCCAGCTCTTCTAAGATGTCCATAACAATTACAAAAATGCGAATATTCAGCAGAAAACCAAAATAACAACACCAAAAAAACGCTACTAAGTCAAAATGAGGTTTCTTGACATTTTCTAATCACAATTAGGTACCTAATCGACCAAATTTGACCGGGTAAAGTTGATTGACAATTAAGTAAAAAAGTTCATTGGTGGTTACCGATTTAGTTAGTTAATCATAATTAAACCTTAATCAGCAAAAATATATGTTGGTGGGTACGGGCATTAAAATGTCTTGAAGGACTTTAGAAATAGCTGTTTCACAATCTAAGATTTAAACCAGAAACTGCAAGACCTGTGTCTAAATTTCGTCGATCGAAAAGCCCCCACCCGCCACAATACGAACTGCTTATCGTTAGATATTTTAGTGGTCCATATTGTAATAATAAAACTGCGTTTAAAGTTGGTGATTGATTATTGAGCGATATTCTTTGCTTACAAGCAAGAGCAACACATTAGGTACAAAGCCATCTTTACTTCCGGCATGAAGAATAATAACGCGTTTTCCTCTCGAACACGGTGTAAAAATCCCCGACGCCATACTGATATAATAAAATATAGTTACCAAGTAAAAACTTACTTGTCTAAAACCACACAGTTATACAGGGTTCTCCATAATAGACTAGCCATTTTAATATTTGAATTAAAAATTTTTTAGTTAACAAAACAAACTTTTTATTTTACTAAATTGCTAACTCTTTGGGATTTATGACAAAATGCTTGCTTCTTTATCTTGACTGCTAAGGTGCTGTACCATTTGGTATTTACGTGGATAAAATTTTAAATCCCTTTGAAGAATTCGATCTAAGCTTCCCTTCGATATTCCTAGGATAAGGGTTTGTCAATTAGCAGACCTTTTAGTACTTCTCGTAAACGCAATTCTAACTCGTTCAATATTTTCTGGTGTACGAACTGTTCTTCGACGTTCAGGCTTCTTCAAATTTTGTACAGAACCATTTTCACGCCAATGACGAACCCATAACTTAACAGTTTTACGATTTGGCGCGTGACCCCTATTGTTGTTATCAAACTGACGCCGGAATGCACGCCTAACTTCTTCTATCGAATTGCTTCTTATGTAAGTTTCTACACGAAACACACGTTGTTGCACTGAGTAATCCATGAAAGTTCAAACGGATGTTGAAATAATGTCTCAAAGCAAAAAAATTAAATAATTATTGATGAAAACTAACAAACTTCTCGTAGAAAAACGACGTTCCACGAAATTATTAATTTAAAATTTATTTGTGACAGGCGCCTGCTTGATTAATAATTTACTTAAATCCCAACGACTACAGAAGATAATCCCACAGAGAACAACCTATTAAGTTATCTCGTAGGGAATTTATTAATAATATAAAATGGGTAGTCTATTATGGGGAACCCTGTAGCAGAAAATGAAATATATAAATTACAGTAAATCGTTGCAACCAGTCACGCCGCTGTCCGATTCCCAATATCGCATACCTTAAACATCACCTTAATTTAAAGCTAATAAGGAATCACCCAATTGGCAGAACCTCTAACTATTTGCTGTCCTTGTCTACAGCATATAAATTTGTATTTATATGCTGCTCTATCCCCCTGAAAAAAAATAGTTTGCTCTTTAGAATTGGTAGCGGCCATCGACATCTCCAGGGTGTTGCCAGTTCCACAAAGTTTTGTAAGTGTGGGACATAATGGTTTGTTAATAATTGTTTATTTTTCTTTGTTTAACAATGGCGAAAATCCTTTTTATTTTGATTTAAATTATTTTTGTATAAATAATATTTGTGAAGTACTGAAAAAATTAATATAACATTCATGAATGGCAAGTTCCTTTTTTCTTTGACATTGAAAATTCCTTGGTTGAAAGTACATTTGCAAGCAAGCTTTCTAAGAGAGTTACTGAGTATCAATTGAATACTGATATAAAAGAACACTTTTAATAATAAAAACTTAAAGAATCTTGAACAAAAGATCTGACAACCCCGATTATGATGTCATGATGTCAGGCTGACTTTGGAAAAAGTATAACTCTCTTCTTCTCTCAGCTAAACATGAACTGGTTAAAGTGGTGTTTACTATTGAGCACACGGGGAGGAGGGGCAGACACCCCCCCCCCCCCGAACCACCCTAAATACGCCACTGACTGGTTATTCTATGGTAATGTGCCATTACAGCGCTATGACGAGCAAAGTAACAGTAGCATAAGGTTTAGAATCGTATTATTTTATTTTGGATGTACCATCACATATTATTTCATCTGTGGTAATATGTCCAGGTCATAGGCTGATATGGCCCTTATATTCAAAAAATGAGTTATAGAACAGCACCAATAATTATTAAACTGTAAGTACTCTGAACCCCATAGTTTTACATTATTATTTAAGTAGTTCATTTTGTACCTATGGGTTAACCCTAAAGATGGTCGAATAAGAGATGAGAACGCGTTGGCATTTTATACAAATAAAGAAGTCTAAAGGACGCATCCAGGTGATCTAACTACAGCTTTCTTCATGTAACCCCCTAATTAATTTTGAAAACAGTAGCTCATAGATAATACGTTTCACATCTCTTTGTGAATCTGCAGTTGATGTTACCGATATACCCAAAGACATTTTCTAATGTCTTTGGATATACCAAATACATGCCGTTTTCATTTGATAAAATTCAAATTCTCCGACAATATTTATATCTTCCGCATGGAATTTATTTTTACCGACTGATGTGAAACTTAGCCTAAGGTTTATTTATCGACTTCTTGTGCTCAAGCATTACAGTTATTTAATTGACATTTGTTTACCGCTTAAACTAAATATAACTTAGCTTGAAGCCGTGCAGCCTCAGGTCTAGAATTAGCCGTAAAGTTGATAACTGGCTCTCAATGTGCCGTTTTTCCTTATATTTTCTAAAAAAGAAAAACTACTAAATGCAATTTGTTAGAATAGACGTAGATTATTCACAGTGCTGTTTAGTCGTCATCAGTCAAATCTCATTTTTAAGAAGGGGCCATCATAGAAACAAAATTAACACACACTAGACTGCAATTAATTCAGCACGTGCAAAAACAAACAGCACAAATCGAAATAAACCTCCATAGAATTTCGCTCTCAATACTAAACTTATCTGTGCATCGAGTCACGAGCATCAATGGAAACAAATCTATCTTGAAACCGCCATAACTTCGTAACAAATGACAATATGAAGCGGGCACACGGGCACACCCGATTCCGTTAGTCAACCATATCGGTATGGTTTACTCCATAAAATTAATCCTTAATAAAATGCATCATTTTTAACATTAATAAATTATGTTTATGCTGCCATCCCAAGTAAACGTGTCAACTATTCGGTGTTAATTAGGTAGCTGACCAATTTAATTAAGCTTCATCCCAGGATCGTGCAGAGCTTTCATTTCGAAACAAATCACCGTAAATATCTCTTAATTTTGAGTTAAGTAAAGGGCGGAATATATGCAATTAAATTCAGCCAAAAAATGCGTATATACAGGGTGTTATGGAAATGACTTATTATATTTTAAGGGGCCACTCCTGAGGTGGTCTAGAGTTACACTTGATAGTTTTTTTTTCTAAAATCGGAAGTATTTTGAATTTTGTAAAATACCTTAAAACCGGACTATGTGCGCCTTCCATGATAGTTCAATGCCCCTGAACACATGTGTTTTTGACAAGACAAACTGCTGGAATGGTAATTGTTTAGTTTAGTGCAATTAATGTTGAATTTTGTGCTAAAATTTCGTATATAGACTAATTGAGGGTAGCTGATCACAATTTTCCTTTTGCGTTTTTACGGCAAATGCACTGGTTTTAAGAAAAAAAATGTTAAAGTTTTTCACTTACAGGTTAGGGTATTCTTTTTGACGTTTGTTTATTTTGATATCTTTGGGTGTCGCGTTTCACTTTCCTTTCAATTTCCTAGATTTTATGGTTTTCCCTTCAAAATATGTGATAAAACTTTCACCAAACTATCTGTTCATAAAATAAGAACAACATTTTAGCAAAAAAACAATGGAAAAGGCACAAATTTAATTAAATTCGTTGTTAATACGCCGACAAAGTAGAAGCGTCTCTTTTCAGATTCATTGCACTCACGTTGCCAGATTGTTCTTCTTTTTCTTGTAATTATTAATGGCTTCCATCCAGGAGAATGATATGCTAGCTCGAGCCAATAGGATTCATTCAATTAATAAAAATGAATTGAAAAGTATAGGCAATTTATAATACACTAACAATCTGACAACATGGGTGCAGTTTGCTTCTGCTTTTTTGGCCAGCTGTCAGTGAGCTGTCTCCCGTCTTTTTCCAGATAACGTAGAGTTTTCTGTTCGCTTACAAGTTATCCCGTTTTTCAGAGTTTCCTTGTGGCATATTTCGTTTATTTCAACTCAGAAGTGTATACTATGACTTCGACAAGTAATATTTTATTGGAAATAGCAACATTTTAGGATTACATGCAAAATAACATACCGGTGAGTTAGAAAAACTTTAACATTTTTTTTCTCAAAACCAGTGCATTTGCCGCCTAAACGCAAAAGGAAAATTGTGATCAGCTACCCTTAATTAGCCTATATACGAAATTTTAGCGAAAAATTCAACATTTGCACTAAAGTAAACAATTACCCAAATCAGCTGTTTGGGTCATTGGCGCGTAGGTGTTTTGGACCTAAATTTTTGAAGGCATTTTTCTCGAATTTCTAGCTTCGAGCGCCATTTATAGCAATTTTTCCCCAATTCGTCTCGACCTATATATTTACGGGTTAAAAAATAATAAGTCATTTCCATAACACCCTGTATATGCCTTGTTTGCCTTTAAAATATGCAGTTATATGCATTTTTTTGACCAAATATGCATACTGCTATGCAATATTTCTTAATTTATTATAGTAAAATAGGGTAAAGAAACACAGTGGGTTCTAAGAAGATGTTTATTAAAAAAAAATGCAAAAAAAACAAAAAAATAAAAGTAAACAATTTTTTAACCTGAAATTGTATAAAAGGCATTTATTACCAAATATTTTTCAAAACTTCCAACTAAAAAGGATTGTTTCCTATCAGTAAAAATATGTTTATACGAAGAGAAGCTTTTTTTTACATCTACTGATGTAATCGGACAATACTGCAACTTAGGTAGTAAAGTATAAGGCCAAGATACAACTTCGTTGGACGGTTTACCTTCATAAATGCTTTTTACTGCAGTTTAGTACTTAAATCCTTCATTCTTTTCTTTTTAGAGTTAGATCCAATTTGTTAATTACTTGACCTCCTACTTTACCGAGAATGTTGTTACATTTAGCGGAAAAAATTTTAACAATACTAATTGAGTCTTCTACTCTCTAACGAGGATATTATGTCCGGTATAAAACAAGATCTTTAACTATACTTGCGCTTTTTAACAACTCTTTACTTTGCACAACACAATGTTCTTTTTCAACTTCAGGATTTCTTCATTTGAGGGTTCATTTATACTGAGTTCCAGTAGAGACCTGGGGCTTTCGGGGTTAAGTTCACTTAAACTATCGCATAATAAGCTCTGATGAAGTGGCTAATACCAGAATTTGTCTAGGTCCCGTTATGACCTTTTTTGCTAACTCCTGTACAGCCAAACATCCAGAGAAGGCGTAGTTGGTTCCCTCTGCTTACGAATTCGAAGTTTAACCTCATTTGGTTTTAGCCATAAGGGCGGGTATTCTATTAGAACATATGAATTTATACAGACTAAGTCGACAGGAACGAACCAAACTTTAGGGGTGTATAATCTGATTCTCAGTTGTTTTTAAGTCATGTCGACATTGACAAAGTTAAGAATATTCTGAGTTTTACTGAAGCAAGAAAGGCGCCGGGTTTTGATAGCATTAAAGTCAAGGCACTAAAGAACTTGCCTGACAATGTTATTACCGATGGAGAAAACATAGCCCAGGCTATAGTCGCTTCCCAAGTGCGGAAAAAAGCCATGGGTGTTTAATACCTAAGCCAGGACAAGACTTAACATTGGTTATCAGTTACAGATTAATCAGTGTGCTGTAGTATCTTGGCAAAGTTGTTGAAAAACTTATACTAAATCGTTTTAACGATTTTGTATTTGACAACAACATTTAACCATCAGAGCAGTTTGGTTGTCGATCTGCTTATTGCACGGTGCGCCAAACGACTAGACTGACGTCCAATGTCCTTAAGGACTTTAGTGACCTCTTTAGCACGGAATCAGTGCATTTCGACGTGAGCAAAGCATTTGACAAGGTCTGGTACGACGGACTTATTCTAAAGCTGATAAAATTGGATAAGCTAAATTACCTAATAAAGGTTATTCACTCTTTTTTGGAGCAGAATCGACTTTCGTACAAAGACTAACATATATAAGACTATTGTTCGACTAGTACTGACCTACGGAATCCCTACCTAGTGTAGTCTTAACAAGACACACTTCAAGAAACTACAGACATTTCAAACAAAAGTACTTAAAATATCGCGGATGCACCACGGCACACGATGACTCATGTTTTACACAAAGACCTACAAATGCCGACTCTGACAGAATATTTTGACAAACTGAATATAGACTACTACGGACGGGCGGACATCTCGCAGAACAAACTCATTACACAATCACATATACATGCAATTCCGAACAAACCATATAGACTAAGGGACTGGCTGCAACCTCGATCTTAATGATTAGAAATAATTAAACAGTTCAATAATTAAAAGCAGTTATTTTTCACGGACTTCTTCAGTTAAATAAGAATTACTTCCAAATCAAACCCTTCTAAAGAATAGTTCTGCTTAAGGCATGGTACTGAGATAAATAAAAGTAATTGACGTATGACTCACTTAAAGAACAAACATGATTCAAAAATGCAAATGTACTATCAGCACGATGGAGCTCCTGCATATTTCGCCCATCAGGTAAAGCAACATTTGGACGAAATATTTTCAGGGCGTTGGATTGATCGCGGTAGTCCTATTAATTGGCCTCCAAGATCTCCAGACCTCACAACACTAGATTATTGTTTATGGGGCTGGTTTAAAAATGAAGTGTATAAAGTAAAAGTGAACACTCGTGATGCACTAATTCGACGTAATGCAGCCGATATTAAAGAAGAAAGACATGAAGCAATTAGGAGAGCAAACAGGCGCTCTTTGTGGACGAAGCAGATAATGTTTAGAGGTCACTAGCGACATATACAGTGTGGAAAAAAAGTATGGACTACCCTGGATATTTACGTTACGTTTAGTTTTCATGAGAAACGCTCGAATACGTCGATCTGGTTTTTTATTCGCCTCCTTTTTGATTTAATTCATTTGTTTTTTTATTGACAGTTGTCAAAGATGTGACGTCATCGACATCATCGGCGAGATTCTCTAAAGCCATTTCAAAATGGCGACCGATAAATTGTAAATAAATATATTTATTTAATTTGGCTCAAATAGTACTTTGATCTTAGTAATGTATGCTTTGAAAAACAAAACAAGCAAACAAAAATAAAGTGTCAGAATTGACAATAGTGCTTAGATTAAAGAAAGTAAGCTTTCTTGGAAGCAAATATGTCGCTCAGTGAAAAAGACCGTATTGAAATTCTAATGATGGTTGGTTACGGAAATCGTTGCTCTAATCAATCAAATCAACTAACGAGGCACGGGAACTCTTCAATCAAGTTTTACCACGAGTAAATGATGAACTATTATTTGTTTTTGTTTGTGTTTATTGATCATGATTTTAAATTATCAATTGCTCTAAAACAGTAATATTTAAAAAAAATTCAGGAACACAACAAAAAAAAATTAAAATCGAATTAAATAAATAAATATCTACAAATGACAATAGATGACCTGCGATAAATAAATAATTTATTTCAGTAAGTGCTGAAAATGATGCCCGTTGACTACTTGACAATGACCAAGTCTTGAAATAAACTCTTCTTGCACATTGTGTATTATTTCGGGTGAAATTTTTCTTATTTCGAATCTTATGCGACATTTCAGTTCATCAATATTTCTTGGACGATTTAAAAACACTTTGGATTTCAAGTAACCCCACAAAAAAAAATCCAGAGGGGTCATATCAGGAGACCTTGCTGGCCATTCGACGGGACCTCGTCGACCCATCCATTTTCTTGGAAACGTCAAAGTAAGATATTCCCGAACTTGTCTGGCATAGTGGGGTGGGGCTCCATCTTGTTGTAGCCAAATTTCTGGACTGGGCAAATCGGGATTATTTGGGTCGGGATAGAGAGTAACTAATGCTGGTAAAAGTTCCAACTGCAAAAACTCCAGGTACGCTTCACCCGTAAGGTTTCCTTCAAAGAAAAATGGTCCAATCACTTTGTCTTTTAATATGCCTGCCCATACATTGAGTTTCTTGGGTGATTGGCTATTAGCTTCTTGAATCCACCGTGGATTTTCTTTGGACCAATATCGACAATTTTGCTTATTCACCGTACCGTTGAGATAAAAAGTGGCTTCATCTGAGAATAAACTATTTGCTGCAAAATATTGATCTTGGAGACAAATTGGTTGCATAATTTCACAAAATTGTAGTCTTCAGTCAAAATCGTCTTCATTTAATTCATGTACCAGGCAGACTTTATAAGGGTGGTATTTTTCTTTGTGCCAAATTGTTTGCGCAGACATGTGGCTTATTCCCATATCTAGTGCTATTTGTCGACTAATACTATGCGGATTTTCTTCAACAGAGAGTAGGACATCAAACTGAATATTCTCGTCAATCTTAGGTCTTCCACTTTTAGGCAAATTTTTAACATTGCCATGTTCTTCATATTTTTTTAAAATCTTGCGAACTGTGGACTGCGAAATCGGCGTTCGAGCTGGATAAACTTGATTGAAGAGTTCCCGTACATCGTTAGTTGATCTGCGACGATTTCCGTAACTAACCATCACTTAATTAATATTTCAATACGGTCTTTTTCACTGAGCTTTCAAGAAAGCTTACTTACTTTAATCTAAGCACTATTGCCAATTCTGACACTTTATTTTTAAGTGAGGAATGAAACACAAAGTCTGCTCCACTAATTTAATAAAAAAGTTCAGATTAACATCTCAAACATGTTTCGAAGGTATAAACCTTCATCTTCATCCAAATGCTCCATTTGGTACGAATCCACCATGATGGTCGTACCCTATTACATTTTCCCAGTAAAATTTGGGTTTTTTAATAAATTTAAAATAAAACCAAATTCAATTTGAATTCATTTTGTTTTATAAAAATTTTACTTTAATCTAAATAATATGTATTAGTTATCTAATTAAAGTTATATATGTCTTCTTAAAAAGAATTTTTCTGCAACATTAGTTTAAATAAATTTAACAATGTCATTGGTCTCTTCATAAATAACATCTTAATAATTACCCACTGAAGATGAAGGTTTATACCTTCGAAACATGTTTGGGATGTTAATCTGAACTTTTTTATTAAATTAGTGGAGCAGACTTTGTGTTTCATTCCTCACTTAAAATATTACTCCACTGTGAGATGGACTACTTCCATAAAACTTTATTTTTGTTTGCTTGTTTTGTTTTTCAACGCTTACTACGATCAAAGTACTATTTGAGCCAAATTAAATAAATATATTTATTTACAATTTATCGGTCGCCATTTTGAAATGGCTTTAGAGAATCTCGCCAAAATTTAGAAACATACTGTGTAAAATAAGAGCTTTCGAATGATGTATCAAAAGCCGTATGTTGCCATTAAAAAAAAATGTCGATTACGTCACATCTTCGACAACTGTCAATAAAAAAACAAATGAATTAAATCAAAAAGGAGGCGAATAAAAAGCTAAATCGACGTGTTCGAGCGTTTCTCATGAAAACTAAACGTAACGTAAATATCAAGGGTACACACTTTTTTTCCACACTGTACTATATTAGAACATATGGGCTTGACTACATTATTCTCGCGTGGTGTTTGGTCTTCTCCTCTCGACTAACTCTGTATAGTCTTCCAGTCTGATTGTATCCCATCCACACAAATATATCGTCTAGATCTGTAGCATTAGGTATCGTATTCTTTGCTTAACCGTAAAACAAACGAAACAAACCAACCCAGTCTACGAGTCGACTCCCATTTGTTTATTTATCGGGTAATCGCAAACTGTGTATGCAATAGTCCGAGTCTTGGTCATTTTTTTAGCGGGATTCAACATTTTAGAAACGGCTGCCGAGTAAGAGATTAATAATAATATTCCGTTCTGGTGTGATAACTGCCACGCCCGACGAGGAACACTCTGTACAGGCTAGTTTGGAATTCGTAAAGGTCACTTTAATGGTATTCCGATATACATGATGTGTTGGGCGCTCGCAATGCTGTTGTGTGGAGATAGATATGCCTGCATATTTTACAGTTTTTTTCTGACCTCGTTGGGGAATTGATTTGCCGTTGGTATTAATCCCAGCTAGACATATACAACTAATAAATATCATCTATAATTCCAAAAGTGGATTGCAGATATACATAAGCAACAGCAAGTCATAAGATAATTAACATAAAAACTCTTTTTTTTTTTCTTTTATTGTTCTACAACATGTAGATTTCAAAGTGTTACAATGCTATATCTGCCAAACGGCTGAATATCTTTTATTCAAATGTTAGGACGCCAATAGAGAGGTTGTGTGACAAATTTAAAATGTCTACTTTTTCTATTTCTATTTCTTATTGCAGTAAAATCTCTCAATAGCGACCACCCTCAGGGAATCAAATAAATGTTGGTCGGTTAACAGGGGTGGTCGGTAATTAGAGGAGAATTAAAACAACTGATCTGCAGTTCAAGTCTCTCAAACTTGCAGAGGCTTCAGATAGGCTTGATATTTTCGACACTGGAGCTAGTTCAGATTCCTCTTCCTCTGTCTCAGAGTTGGGAGTAGTTTCATTTATTTCCTGGATCTCTTTAATACACTCGATGATAGTGAATTCTGCACTTTCTGCTGGCAAATCCTTATCAATAGAGGCAAATTATTTCAAGTTCACAAATGTGTCCTTAATGTTAGAAAACAGTTGTGCAAGCGGAATATTATCTTCTTCTTCGAAGTCGTCAATACTATCTATATTACACATAAATCCGACTTTCATAAAGCATTTTTTTATTGTCACTGGGGACACATTGCGCCAGGCCACCGAAACCCATATTAAGGCGTTGGTTATGGTAATATTATTTTCGATTTCTTGAAGAGGACAACCACTGTCTATACATTTTAAAAGCCTCTTAATAAGGCAGCTTCTATAGAGCATTTTAAAATTTTGAACATAGCCTTGGTCCAAAGGTTGGCAATGTGAAATAGTATTGAGTTGAAGAAAAATATGTTTGACATTATCCAGTGTAATTTTGAGATAAGACGTTGCATTATCCAGAAACAATGCCACTCTTCTATTCTGCTTTTTCATCTTGATATCAAATCTGTGAAGCCATGTTGTCATTATGTCTGCTGCCATCCATGCTTTTTGTTCTAGACCGATTGGATAGGTTACTTATCGCTATGTGCGGCCTTAAAACGTCGAAGGTTTTTGCTTTTACCTCTTATAAGCGGTTATTTCTTCCATATTCGCCCAGAACAGAATTGTAAATCGTTGTTTTGCTGTTTTTTCTCCAGTACACTTGTCATCTTTCAATGCACATGTTTTTGTTGGCAATGCACGATAGTAGAGACCTGTCTCATCTGCGTTAAATACGTCCATTAGGGCATAATCCTTTAAAATGGTCAATAGCCTTTCTTTCCAAGCAGTTACGTCTTCAATATCGATATCGGCTGATTCGCCACATATTTTCTTGAAGGTAATATCGTGCCGATGACGGAACTTTTTTAACCATCCATTTGATGCCTTTAAGTTATCTAGTCCGAGACATTGAGCATATTCGATGACTTTTGCTTTAATCATGGGCCCGGATATTGGTAAGTGCTTGTTTCGCGCCTTGCAAAACCAGTTAAAAACAACTTGATCCATTGCCAGTCCTTCGGTTTTGGGAAATTTTCTTTCTTGTTCACCGTTGTCAACTTCTTGAAACAAATTTCTAACTTCTGCTTTATTTTGGAGCAACATAGTCACTTGGGTCTTACCCTCTTTAAATTTTTCACTCATCTGTCATAGCAGTGAGCAGCGCTTTTACAATCAACCCAACAAAAATTGCACTCTCGGCATAATTTATCCCTAATAACTTAATTTAGTCTGTCAGAACGACATCAGAAAGTATAATTGACAATTCATAATTTCAACTTAAAGACAATATAATAAAATAGTGCTAAACTAATATAATAATAATAATTATTATAATACAGTAATAATAATAATAATAATATTACACCCATACTTAGTACCCTCGATATCTTTAAACAATTAATATATACTTAGTTACAAGACACAATAGCCCTAAACACTTATTCATTTTTATTCATCGACACTCGCCTAATATTGCGCTTGAACCTAGAAAGGTTTGTACTTTTTAAAGTCTCGCTTAGTATGTTATACTGCTTGGTGACGTTCTATGAAAAGGATCCACGATATTGGGTTGTCCTGTGCTGTGGCGAAGTTCAGAGGTTTTTAAATCTAACATTAAGGTTGTGAATAGACGTTCTAAATCTTAGTTTTTTATACAAATGAGCCGGCTTTTGAGATGTTATTATTTTGTAGTAAAAGGTAAAGCATTGTAATTGTCGCCTCTTTTCTGTATTGAGCCACTCCAGATCTTTAAGTGAGTAAGAGACGCGCGTTCCTCTTCTCGCGCCACAAATGAGCCGAATACAGGAATTTTAAGTCAGTTGCAGTCTGCGTGAATTTGCTCGAAGCAGATTGGGGCCATAAATCACAATTACATAGTTTAAATGCGATAGAACTAATGATTCACAGAGTACCGTACGTATTGTAACACTTTAAACTCCTCATCCTTTAAGCTAATTTGATGTATTGTAGAATTTGACTAGAGTTTAGTGTATATGTTACGGGTAAAGTTAGATTAACGGCTAAACCTAGGTTTACCCGGGTAAACTGCATAATACCGACGAGATATGGGTAAAGTCCGAATTATAATTCAAATAATACACATGTCGGGCTACACCCGGGTAAACTGCATTTTGCCCGCTGCCGCTTGGATAATGTTGGGTATACTTGTTTCATCATCTTTCGCCACGTGCAGTAATTTAAAAATGGTAACCGAAGAGAACGGACGGACACAGTTACAACAGCGTTTTCAAGAAATTTTTAATGAGTTGGTGTCGTCAAAAAGTGCAAATAGTTTTTACTTTAATAATGAACTGTACCAGGAAGTGTTACTATCAGCAAAGAAACTTATAGCTACAAAAAATGCTAAAACCAAGACCACCTTACAATATAGACGTCTGAAGAGGTTTGATATATGTTCTGTTAGTGGCATTGAAAAGCTGATTGCTCGCGGATCATCAAGTGAATCTAATATAAAATATTACGTCCTAAACGACGAAATGTTTGATATTTTGCATGATACTCATTTAACTATTAGACATAGTGGCAAGCATCGTATGGAAAATGAATATAAGAAAAAGTACAAGAATATAACTCAAGATGTTATTAAATTATATCTACAGTTATGCGAAAGGTTGCCAAAAAAAATTGAAATCTGCCAAAAAAGGAATTGTGGTTAGTTAAAGGCTTAAAGGCTTAAAGACAAGCATAAAAGGTTTTTTCAGAGATGAACAGCTGTTGTCAAGTGGACCTGATTGACATACAATCCCATCCTGATGGAGATTACAAATTTATCATGGTGTACCAAGACCACTTAACTAAGTTTGTTCAAATACGTGCATTACAATCAAAAAGAGCCGAGGAAGTTGCTAAGAACCTGATAGATATATTTTGTATTTTTGGCGCCTCATCTATACTGCAATCGGACAATGGGCGGGAGTTTGCGAACCGTGTGATTGAAGAGTTATGTTGTATGTCGAGTGGTCTTAAAATAGTTTATGGCAAACCGCGTCATAGCCAGTCACAAGGCAGCGTAGAACGAGCAAATCAAGATATACAAAATATGCTCATGCCTTGGATGGACGATTTTCTAAAAGGGACTATTGAAAATCTACAAAACGAAGAAGAACTTAATAAAGTCGTCAGTGAATTCGGTGTGGGAGAGCAGCCCAAGCAATACCAATGCGAAGACTAGTCTATGGATAGTGACCCAGAGAGACTATTGACGAGAATTATAGAGAGCGATAATAATATAAAAAGTTTTAATACTATGTTGAACCAGACTAATCAAACCGCATGTGCAGAATGTAATAGGTCAAGTACATCAGCGAATGAAAGATGTGAACTTTGCTGGTGCAAAAAAAATATACAGTTAAACAGACTAGACGCAAAAAAGAATTTGGAAAAGCAAGCAAAGAAGATGAAAGCTCTATCGAACTCAAAAGTCCCTCCATGTTCACTTGGAGACACGGTTAGAGTGAAATTTCCAGACGTTGATCGAGGGAGGGGCGATTTTAGAAATGTTCTCATGAGAGTAGTTGAGGTTATCGACGACGGTTTTTATAAACTAGCAAACGAAAGAGGAACTATTGAAGAAATGTTTTCCAGGAACCAATTTTCTGTGTGTACTGAGAAACTTGTAGTCCTTGAAAGTGTATCGCCGGAAAAGAAAAGTTTACGACAACTTGCAAATGAACAATCACTTTTAGGAGGTCAGGGTTATAAAAGATGTAACTGTAAATCTAAATGCATGACAAATAAATGTAAATCTAAAGCTGCTGGAAATCTCTGTAACTCCAAATGTCATAGCAGCTTGTCTTGCGTGAACAAATAAATTATGATTTTTTTTCTGCAGGATTTATAGTTTTACTTTTTTGAAAGTATGGCAATGTGTTTTGTTTTTATTAAAGATATCTTTCAAACATTTATGGCCTTGTCATTGTTAGTATTCCCAATTTTAACCAAGCGGCAGCGGGTAAAATGCAATTTACCCGGGTAAAGCCCGACATGCGTATTATTTAAATTATAATTCGGACTTTACCCATATCTCAAGGGTATTACGCAGTTTACCAGGGTAAACCTAGGTTTAGCCGTTAATCTAATTTTACCCGTCAGCGATTTCGCCTCAGTTGGCAACGCCCTAAAATAAAAAAAAAATATTTGGTTACCTACTTCCCCATTCCAAAAGCCATTTGACATATAAAATCTGTGACATTTAAAAAAGGTAACACGTGAATAATTTTTCATTGAACACTCTGATACTGTCAAATTGCGGTAATTTGTTGATATTTAAATTATTGTATGAATTTAAAATTAGGTTTTCATGCTCTCATTAAAGTTTATCTATATTAGTCCTATACATTGATGAATACCTAGTTTTTTTTTAATTAGGATTCGTATCCTTATTTCATCCTTCAAAGAATGATATCATCCAATCTTCCTTCTTTATTGTCTGCACACAAATCAACTTGTATTAGATAACATGGTTATCTTTGTCCTCTTTAATTTTGGTAGTAAAGTAACTTTAGGGGAGACAGGAGTCATCTAATATAGATGAAACGAATATAGATATTTATTTCGCTACGTAAGTTAAATACCTTATTCGTCATCTCACCTCAATTTCCACTGAAGACCTACCCAGTAAAAATACCGGTTCTCCATCAACAAAAAAAAAACAATTTTGAATTGCAAATCAACAAAACACACTTAGGCATAAAAAGATGACAATTTGTTATACACATTAAAGATTGTATCTCGATGATAAAAGCATTGTCCTTTAAATATGAGTATCATATTGCCGTACTTATTGTCAATCCTACGAACGCTTTTTGTTGTTAGTTGAGTGGTTATAAGTAGGATATTAGCTTTTGGAGATGATTGACAAGATGGCGCCAGAAATTCGTGGATAATTAAATACCAGACGAATTAGAATTACTAATAGGTACAAAGAGCTCTCAAGGTAATTTTAATATGGGATTGTTTCAAAAATACTACAAGAGCTATTTTCTTTTGCCGTGATATTATATCATCAAAATATTACATTGCCTAGGCTATTATAAAAATTCAATGCTTAAAAATAAAGAACCCAACTAAACTTCAGCGCAAAATAATGATCCCGATATCTTATTTGACAGGCCTCATTAACTACACCCTAATTGCGGTGAATATGCGTACCTAAATCAAATTTTAAACCCTAAAGCAATGTAATGTTGTAAGAGATCAGTCCTCGGAATCTTTAAAATGCTATTGCGTAAGGTTTGTTTGGTTCTACTGTTAAGGTGCGCGTAAACTCTTTGTGGTATTGTGGAGGGAAATTAACGATACCAACCGGTTCTAAAACTAACCTACCTAGACACCTAGACATAAATATATAGAGTGGCAAAAAAGTCGTGCATAATGCCTGTAACTTTTGAATTGCCTTGGATACGAAAAAGTGACCTTTATGAAAGTTTCTGCCATTTCAAGAGACTAACTTACTTTTTATAATTGGAACACCCTCCTGCATAATATGATTGCATATTTGGATTCTACTGGGAAAACTCTGAATTTTTTGTATTTCAAATTTTCACCTATCTGCAAACGTTTCCAAGATAATGACAGCTCAAAAATGAAAAACTTCCTAATTATAATTATTCCTACCTAATACCAAAGAAACTTATAGCTACGCAATAGAAGTGGAATCTTTATGAGCGGCTTTAAGCGCGATTTATACTTTGACGCTTGACGATCACGTTTGAAGTTTGACGGTGACGCTTGTAGAATTCCATTTTTGGTGCATTTATAGTTTGACGCTTGACGTTCAACATTTTCGTGTCATAACCTCATTATTTTGTTGTGTTCAGCAGCAGCAATACTTAAAAAGAAACAAAAGTGAAAAAGGCAGTATAAAATTAGACCCATAAACAGAAGACGACATAATAAAGTACAAATATTATACAAATATGAAAGAGCAGTATTGACAGTTAGCTATCACGTGCAAATACTGTCGCGTCCTATTGGCTGTTACGTCATATTCTACGGAATTTCTACGAGCAGTGAGCGTCAAAAGTTAAAATTGGTTTATCTGGAACGTCACGTCAATCGTCAGCGTCAAAGTATAAATGGGTGTATATATTTCCTATTCTTCAATCTTCAACCGACCACGTCAACGTGATCGTCAAGCGTCAAGCGTCAAAGTATAAATCGCGCTTTAAATCCGCGAGGGGCCGGTTTACAGCTTTAATAAACAGACGATTTTGCATCGAATTTGAATTGGCGCGTCCCGTGGTGAGCTTGATCGATAGCTACGTTGCCAATAATTGTATACTTTCTTAAAAGGTGGCAACGGAAATCTAGAACTGAAAGGTTTTGCACTTTTATTAGCTTAATCTTAATAATAAGAGCTAGAATTGGCTACAGTCAGTGAAACAAGACACTTAATACAACCACGCGAAACTACATTTTAAATTTTCTCATCGAATCTGGAGGCGCGAAGGATCACTAATCTATTTATTTTCACAACATTAAAACCTGCTGTGGCGCAGTGGTTAGGGTAGCTATAAGTTTCTTTGCTAATACCGAGCACTTGAGTCAAGGTATTTTCATGATAGCGACTTAAGAGGTGTGAATTTTAAGTTCCTGTTTAATTCTCTGTTGTCCGATTTCTAATTAGTTTACACTATAGTTCATCTGATTGAGAAACAACGAGTTGAAATTCTAATAATGAGCGGTTACGGAAATATGAAGAGATCGCAAGATCAGGTTTGTCAACTTTTCAATGAATTATATCCAAATAGGCCTCCAATAAATCAGTCAACGGTGTGTCGACTGGTAAAGAAATTTCGAGAAACAGGCGGTGTTAGGGAAGCCGCTAGATCAGCTCGACCTAAAACAGCAACCGGGGGAGACAAAGCTTTGGATATCAGGCTTTTAATACATGAAAATCCAACACAATCTTCCAGGCCAATGGCAATGGATTTTAATGTGTCTCATCAGGCAGTAAAAAATTTTCTTTAAGCAGGAGAAGTTGCATCCCTACAAGATAAAGTTGGTGCACGAGTTCAACGAGGACGATATTGATAGAATAGCTGAATTTTGTGAGCTAATGATAGAAAGATGCAATAGCGATAATAACTTCGCAACAAATATCGTTTTCTCGGATGAAGCTACTTTCCAGATTCCAGGAAGGTCATACCCAGAAGCCCGAAAAAGTTAATGTTTGGGCGGGCATAGTTGGTAGACATATTGTGGGACCTTTTCATAGATGGTAAATTGAATGGCGAAAAATATCTGGACCTCCTCAGGAATCACATAATTCCTTCTTGCAGAATGGTTTTATCGGGTGTAAATAATGACATAAACGAACAGGTATGGTCCCAGCAAGATGGAGCACCTGCGCATTATGCGGCAAATGTTAGACAATACATAAGTGAATAATTTCCAGGACGTTTAATAGGCAAAAAAGGTGCTATTGACTGGCCAGCGCGATTCCCGGACTTAATCCCGCTCGATTTCTTATTGTGGGGACACTTAAAGAACAATGTCTACGTTAACCGTCCAAAAGAATCTTTAAAAGTCAGAATTAGTGCTGAAATTCGGGCCATTCCAGAGGACTTCCTTTTAAACGTTGTAGATGGGTTCAGGGACCGACTGGCGTTCTGCTTAGCAGAAAATAGTGGTAATTTTGAACACCCGATCCACTGAAAAGGTTTCACTTGTTTATTATTCCGATGTTAAGTTGTTCAATTTTCTAGGCTATTTATATTGTTATTATAAAGTTTGTTACAATTTTAAATAAATAAAAATTTGAAACACAAAGAATTCAGAGTTTTCCCAGTAGAATCCAAATATGCAATCATATGCAGGCCATTTAAAAAAAGTAAGTTGGTCTCTACGGCAACCAAATCAGAAATGACAGAACAAATTCATGCAGGTAGAAATGTGGGGAATAATTTACTAAACCACTTTCATCAAGGTCACTTTTTCGAAGACGAGGTAATTCAAAGTTACAGGCATTATGCGCGACTTTTTTGGCAGTATAAGCTTCAACCACAAGAATAAATAACAACCAGAAGGATTACAGAAAGAGAGATCCGATATTCAGGTAGATTTTGCCGCTCGGGCTTTGGAAGAAATTGGAAGAACTTATCGGCCAGTGCCGCGACGACTAGTGTAGCGATAAGTTGTTCTGCCAGTGCCGTAGTATTTTATTAAAACTTTTCAAAATATGGAGAATAAATCCAAATCCCACAATGTTTGTTGTGTGAAGAATTGTGATAATAAAAGTTACAATTCCCCCAATCTAAGTTTTTTTAGATTACCAAGTGATCCCGAAAGGTAAGGATAATTTTATATTTAGAGGTATAGTGCGGAAATTAAATTCCGGAGAGCACTTCGTTATATTGAACCTATTACTTTTCTGCCTATTAATTACATTATAAGTGTATTAAGTGTGTTCAATTTTCGAAGGTATACGTACCTACTGAACCTTTCATACCTTTGCATTGTCTTAATAAAAAATATACAGAAAATATACCAAAAATTGGCAAATTCACTCTGTCACTCATATTTTTATTAACTATACCACATAAATTAAATGGTAAAAGCTTAACTTACTAAATTACACATAAATGTCATAAAATGTCAAATTGATGTCAGAATCTTAATCAACGCAACTGTACGTAGACACAAATTTACTCAATAGTAATGTATGTAAATAAAAGTTTCCACATTACATGTCACGCATTCCTTAAATATTCTTTCGATGTGACACAATTTTAAATTAACATTGTTTATTTTATTAATTGTAGAGCTAAGTCTTGGGCTATTGCCTGCCAAAGAGAGAATTTGTTAACCGATCCTAAAAAGGCGCATAACATCCGAGTCTGCGGAGCACATTTTGAGGATAAAATGTTTACTTTGTCCAATAAGAGGAGGGTTATCTCTACTGCAGTTCCGACGGTATTCTCAAAGTTGTCCTCTAGTGAACAAATTTCCCAACAGTACAATAATTGTCCCAAGGCCAAAATTAATATTTTACAAGATCTTGTAATTCGTCTAGGTATGATGCTTTTTTAAACTATTAGCAATATTAAGAATTTGTATTAAATAGGTGTGGTTACCTGTATCACAAGATGAGAGTTTCCGAATTTCTTAATTAAATAAAGTTTAGCATTTACAATATTACAGTAATTTTGCAGGCACTTCGAACACTTTTCAAACAAATTTGGAGATAAAAATTCCGGAATACTCGACAATTAATAGTGGACCATCTACTGCTATGTCACCAGTAAGTACCCAAACAAGTCAAAGTTTATCCGTATGTACGCCGAGGAAAGAGAAATTGCGCGCTACAGTACATAAGCTTAAAGAGGAAAATAGTTCACTTAAAGAAGAAAATAATTTATACAGAGCAAAATTTGAATTAATATCAAAATCAAGTCACGCATCTTTGGAGGAATATAAAAAATTAACGTATTGATTCTGCGAGTCAGAAGAGTTAGCAAACTTTATCAACATACAAGTGTCCCAAAGTATGCACCCTCCAATAGGTCGCAGATATTCAAAAGATTAAGAACTAACCTGGACCAAAATTGTACAAAAATAAATTAACCAATCTTTTTTGTTTGTCAGGGCCAACCACACTGTTAAAATGCATTTGAGGCTTCACTGTTGAGCCTGGTTTAAATAACCCAGATATTTTTGAAGTTATAAAAATGAGAATTGACGTTTTTTCGGAGTTAAATCGGCAATGCATTCTGTGTTTTGATCAAATTGCAATTAAAGCTAATTTATTTTATAATTCCTCCAAGGATGTAGTTGTGGGTTTCGAGGAAATTAAAAAGGGCGAATCTAATTTTAAACCAGCAATGCACGTTTTGGTTTTAATGGTTAGAGGTATTTGTGAAAAGTGGAAGCATCCTTTATGTTATTTTTTTACTCACTCCACTTGTCCAGGTTTGCATTTGAAAAACATAATTACTGAGGCAATAATAAAATTGAAAAATATTGGGTTAAGTGTGCAAGCAACAACATGTGATATGGGTTCAAATAAAATTTTAGTAGCAAAACAGCTCAATGTCAATCCAGAAAATCCATTTTTTTTCATAGGAAGTAAAAAAATAATTTTTCTTTTTGTCATCCCTAACATAATAAAGGCCACAAGAAACATGCTTTTAAAATACAACTTCGTAATTGACAATAAAGTAATAAGCTGGCAATACTTTAATATGTTTTATAACCTTGATAAACAAAACAGTAATCGAGCAGCCCCCAAAATATCACACTAACATGTTTTTTCAAACAATTTTAAAAAAATGAAGGTAAAGTTTGCAACTCAAGTTATGAGCAATACAGTAGCTATTGGTATGAAGATGTTTGTTAATTTTAAAGCGTTACCAGCAGTAGCAATTCATACAGCTGATTTTTTTGAGCGAATGGATAAATTATTTGATTTATTCAATTCATCACAAACATCAGCCTTAAAAACGTTTAATCGGGCTCTTAAAGGATTAGACTAGCAAATATCGTTTTTAAACGAGTGCATATATTTATTTAATCGGGTGCAGGTTTTTAACGGAAATATTAATGTTACAAAAAAAGTGAAATGTATAAATTCTTTAATTTATTAAATTTTGAAGAATTTTTGACCAACCCAAATATTGTAAAACGTCTTGTTAAAATAGGTAAAAACATAATAAATTACATTCACCCTTGTCCACATTTCCCCCAAAAATATATTATTACCTTATTTATGCGAGTTAAATTGTTTTACACTTTAAAATATATAAATAGAAACTTTAAAAATATTAATAAAAATAAATTAATAGTTTGGGGACATTTATAAACATTTATATGTAGGTAGTGTATATATTTTAGTATGTAGTATTGTGTATAAATAGTAGGAATATGGATAATAGGTAATGCGCCATTGTTCATATTTTAATATTAACCATTTCTAATCAAATTTGTGAATAAATAATATTTAATCATCTAATATTATGTATTATTTGACCATAATTATAACCCAAAGACGGTCCTGTCAGGCAACGTTGAAATATTTGGTAATATACCTGAGACCGGCCCCGGTTTTTCATAAATCACGCACTGCCAAGGTCATAGAAGATCGCATCGGATCTCTCTTTCTGTTATCCTTCTGGTTGTTATTTATTCTTGTGCTTCAACTATTGCTGCGAGCATAAGCAAAATAATTTTTAGAACATCTCATTTTGCTCATTAAGAGGAAGTCTTCATACCAAATATCATTAATGCAATTAAAATTAAAACTTTAATATCAATATTTACTTCAGATTTAACAGCTACTGGAACGCCTCCTTAAAAATAAATATTTTCTTCTAGGCACGTGTCTTTGAAACCATGCAATAAATAAACTACTTCAGAATCTACCGCACAGCGTTTAGGTTGTTGATTATTAAAATTTGAATAGTGAAAGTACTTAAATGAGGTACTTGCCTAACATAAATACTGTTCTGCTATCAATATTTTTGGTTTGTTGTGATTTAGAAAGAAATATTATTGTTAAATTAACGCTAGATTATGGTTTGTTTTTATTGATAAACAGTGGCGATTGTCATTTAAACGATACGACAACGTTACTTTTTGTTGTAAGAATTTAAATAATAGCATAACGGTATCTTGCAAGTGATGATCCCCACGATTGAATTGTTAGCTGGACATTAAAAGTATCACAGCTCAAATTGAATTTTTATTCACTTAATTTTTTTACCATCAATCAGTAAATCATGATTAATATTTTCAAGGATCATCAGTGGCGTATTTCCTGACGGTCGGACAGAAATTCTGAGATCCTCTAACCTCCAACCCCTTGATGCCAATTCGCTATCGGGTGGACCCCCGATAGGATACATTTGGGTTCAACCTAATCTAACCTAACTTAATCTTAATCTGATCTGAATCCAATCCACCTCTTTGCGTCCAATACCTGGTGTAATATTTTATTTCTATTTATTTTATTTAATATGCTTTATTTGTTATAGACAAAGCAACTACTGCTAAATTTAACCTAAGTCCAAAACGTTTAAGAAAAAGAGAAACTACAAACAATATTACAATTAACTTCCAATCGAACTATATCCCGATAAAGGCCGATTATACCGTTAATAGTGTAAACATTGATTAATTAAAAAGATTGGTTTTTAATCAATAATTATTCGTACATGAGTTGTACCACTAAAAATAAGAGTCCGTTTGGTTAACCGGAGAGTACACTTGGCAACATCCTAAAATTACACTAGATAATGTCAAACTTATCTTTCTTTCACCCAATACTACCTCACATTACCAATCTTTGGACCAAGGTATTGTATTCAGAATTTTAAAATGCTCTACAGAAGCTACCTTATTAAGAGGCTTTTAACATGTATAGACAGTGGCTGTCCTTTTCAAGAAATTGAAAACAATATTACCATAACCAACGCCTTGATATGGGTTTCGGTGGTCTGGCGCAATTTGCCTCTAGTGACAATAAAAAAATGCTTTATGAAAGCCGGATTCATGGGTAATAGAGATAATATTGACGACTTCAAAGAAAAAGATAATATTCCGCTCGCACAACTGTCTCCTAACATTAAGGGCATATAATTTGCCTCTATTGATAACGATTTCCCAACAGAAAGTGTAGAATTAACTATCATCGAGTGTATTGAAGAGATCCAAGAAACAGATGAAACTACTCCCAACTCTGAGACAGAAGAAGAGGAACCTGAACTTGCTTCAGTGTCGAAGATATCAAAACTATCGGAAGCCCGCGCAAGTTTGAGAGTTTTTTAATAATGTTAACAAGTCTACATAAATTTCTCAATTGCTATTAAAATGTGAATTCAAATTAAAAAAAAATAAAATAAAAAATATAAACATACAGTACTTCGTAAAATATATATGTCGGTATGCACGTGCAGTTCACACAAATTGGTAAACTGGCTTCATCTCATTTAATTTTAGTTCTGATAAATTTAAACAAAAATATTTAAAATTATTTACATATAGGTACAGGGTGGCAATTTGAAAACGAAACAAAGCCAATTTTGGACACCCCAGGTTCTTAATAAAAAAACGCTAGAATCCGTCCATATTTGATTATAGGGAAAAACATTTTTTTGGCATTTTCGCGCCCTGAAAGTCAAACCTCTAGCGGGGGCGACAACTGCCCCCAACATTTTAAATGGGATGTGGGGTCGAGTGATACTTTGTTTTACAGGTATTTTTATGTAGAGTATAACCTCAGAGTTCAACATCGCTACTATCTACCTAGCCTGTACAGTGGCTCACCAAGAGGAGGCCTTCAATTATTATTGCAGATCATATCTTTCGGTAGCAGTAAAGTGGTAAGGTTTAGTTAATTTCGGTACAGAATCGGCATAAAAGTGATAAAAGGGTGCAAATAATTTCATTATTTTTTGCGAACAATGAATGTGCTAATAGAACTGTCCAACTGTTTAACCATCATCATCAAAATCGACAAGTCCATCGAAAGTACATTTTGGAATTGGTGCAAAGATTTCGGGAGATGGGGTCAGTAGCTAACAAATAACGTGAAGTGGAAAATCCAGTAGTAAATGAAGCTACAGGGGTGACGATTGTAGGGATGTTGTTCAAGATCCCGCACTAAGTACAAGAAAGCTGGGGACAGTATCTGGTGTTAATAGAAGCAGAATTCAAACGATATTAAAAAAAACACAAGTTTCGTCCTTACAAAATACATCTGGTACAAAAGAGCTTAACGAATACGATTTTGATAGGCGATTGCAATTTTGTGAACGGGCAATAAATGATCAGAACTTTCTTTTCAACGTATGTTTTTCTGACGAACGCTCTTTTTTCCTAAACGGTACGGTGAATCATCACTGTCGTTATTGGTCTCATTCAAATCCCAGAATATAAATTAATAAACTAAGAAATTCCGACCTATTGTTAAATGATCAATTAGATCTAAACTATTCCCCATTATTAAATCTGTAAATGTTAGGATTTCCCATTGCATTTGAATAATTACTGTTAATGTAGGTAGTTTAATTTTATGTTGTTATAGCTTAAGAACTTTAGTATGTTATGTTTTTATGAAATCGTGAGGTGCATACGTGGCATCCGAAAAAACTAAATGTTTGGGCTGGCATTTTTGGTAACCGTATAACAGACCCCTTTTTTTACCTGTCAATTTGACAGGCGAAATGTATCTGGAATTATAACAAAACGCCAATTATCCAGCGTTACTATAAATGATTGAGACGGACGATCAGTACATGGAAATCCACTTAATATTCCAGCAAGACGATGCGTCACCCCACTTTGCACTGGACCAAACATTTCCAGGACAATGGATTGGAAGGAGAGGAAGTACTGAGTGGCCTTACGTTCTCCGGGTTTACGCCCGTTAGATTTTTTCTTATGGGACCACTTAAAATCTAAAATTGATGCCACCCAGCCAACATCTTTGGAACACCTACAACAACGGGTAACTGATGAATGTCGTCAAATCACCCCACAGATGCATACGAGAGCGTTGTAAACAAAATCTATTACATGGAGGCCCAGGGGCAGCATTTCCAGCATTTACTGGACTGACTTGTAAGAATTAGTTTTGTAATAAAAAAGGTTTTTGTACTTTTGGTGAGCCACTGTACAGGCTAGGTAGATAGTAGCGATGTTAAACTCTGGGGTTATACTCTACAAAAAAGTACCTTTAAAAGAAAGTATCACTCCTATTTCATTTAACATTTTGGGGGTAGTTGTCGCCCCCGCTGTGGGTTTGACTTTCAGGGGGCGAGAATGCCAAAAAATGTTTCCCCTATAATCAAAAATCGACGAGTTCAAGCGTTTTTTTTTTCAAAAAAACCTGGGGTGCCCAAAATTGGCCTTGTTTCATTTTCATATAGTAAATATTTATAAATAAACAAACACTGTAAAATGCAGCCCAATTGTTCTAATTTTTCTCTATTTACCGACCACCCCTGTTAACCAACCAACATTTGATTTGAGGATTTCCCCGATACCATAATTTGTGGGTAAGTCAGGTTAGGTTAAAAAAAACATACAGGGCCCCATTTCTTACACTTACGCCACTGAGAATCATCGCATGTGTGTGCCAACTTAGCCCATATAATTAGTTCATCAGGTGTGACTTATTTTCAGGTAACTTTAAACTAAACCTATGATGCTTAATCAAACCAATTTCAAGCAAGGATAAGCAAGTTCACTTTATTTTAATCTAATCGTTTTTTTTTTCAATTTGTTTGTCGTAATTTAAATATAGCAACGTGAAAGAATTTAGAACATACCTAAATTCGATCACGACATACATCGATTACTTATTATTTTATTACATATATTATAAATACGCAACTTTTTCTTTAGTAACAGATTGAAATCTGTATGTATACGCCTTGTCGCCTAAAGTAATTCAAACATTATTATTGATACGGGTGTAATTAATTAATTAATTAATTCAAAATATCATTGTTAAGCATCTTATTTCGACTGAGGTATGGTATTAAATTTAATTTTATAATTTCCCTCGTATATGCAAATAAATTATTACATCAGGTGTAGCCAGATGACAATTTTGATAATGAATTCAACTTTGGCAAAGTTTCGTCATACGCAATAACTTAAAAAATGTTTTGATTCGAGATCTCTGTCATCACATATCATTAATAAATTTTAATTGCGTCCAGGCGTTGGTATGTCAAAAAGATTGCTGATTTTCGGATTATTAATTATCCCTATATGTATACGATCCGGTTTTGAACATGTAGACGAATTTATTCTGAATTATCATGTCACAAGATTTCTTAAAAATAGTATAGATTGCTCAATAAAACCGTTGGAAAATCCGCGCCTTGTATTATAGCTTATATTTCTAATTACACTGGCCGACACGGTTCTTGTAACAGTAACAGTAACAATAACAACGTACCACATTTCAATAGGCTCATAGATCCCTTTATATTAGTAGGTTGTAAATTTTATGAGGGATCATTTAAAAGGGTTGCATTTTAAAACAAAAAAAATAATCTAAATTTTTTTTATGATAAGACACGGCACTGCAGGATGAATCTTTTATGGCGTTCTGCGAGCAGTGCGTGTGCGCAGGAAACGATTTACGTTGGTCTTGAATCTTTGGAAACTATACTCGTTGGGGAACACGGCCTCAGGGAGGTCATTTCAGAGTGATGACGTTCTCCAAATAAAAGAATTTTTAAACAGTGTCGTTCGAGGGACACCATGCTGAGCCACGTACGGGTGGGCTGTAGTGGCTCGTCGTATATGCACCGCTCTGGGTGGAATCAAGCGGAAACTTCAGTAGTTGAGCCCTTGCAATGAATATATTTGTATAATAGACTCAAGTCACCAACCTGCCTTTAAGGCTTTCCAGGTAAAATGGAATCTCGGGATAGGTTCAGGAGCGGAGCCCCAAATATGCAAACAGTACTCCAGCGATCGTCGAATTTGGGAATTAGAGAATATCAAAAGTTTTTGGGGTATAGGTTCTTAGTTTGGAAAAGTATTCCAAGCTTCTGCGAGGCTGCCTTAGCAATGGCGGCAACGTGACTATGCTAAAACATATATCGTGGGTTGAGTATTATATTGTTCTATGAGTCCAAAATGAAATTGAGACGGAGAATGAAGCCAGATGACTCCATCTCGTGGTGCTGGTAAGGAACACCAATTCTTAAGCATACCTGCGCACTCTGACATGGGCTTACAAAGCCACAAATATCAGTGGATCTCCTGCAAATACATTAAGCCACAATTGCAGGAGTCCTTGCTAGGCAGCGCTATGCCCGAGCTGGGCGTTGGTTTAGTAACCGAAAACTTAACAAAAATCAAGGGTTTGCTATTTCCTTCTGCCAGAATCATCCTCAGACGCGTTTCGCTGTATTACAGCTCGTCAGTGAGACTAGGGGTTCTGACAAAAGGAAAAAGCATAGGTGTCTGTTTTAAAACAGAAAAAACGGTATTAGACGGAGAATGAAGTCAGTTTTATGTCAGAGTGCGCAGGTATGCTTACGAATTGGTGTTATTTGCCAGCACCACGAGATGGAGCCATCTGGCTTCATTCTCCGTCTCACCCCGTCTTCTCTGTTTTAAAACAGACACTACGCTTTTTCCTTTAGTCAGAACTCATCGTCTCACTGACGAGCTGTAATACAGCGAAACGCGTCTGAGGATGGTTCTGGCAGAAGGAAAAAGCAAACCCCTGATTTTCAAAATAAAATTGTTGGGAGATGGTGATTGAATATTCGAGGTTAATTTTTTTTCCATGGAAATATTTTAATAATTTTAAGTACTGGTCTTGGACTCATACACTTAAGAATGAAAAAATTTGATGGTTCCTATTTGAAATTATTTGTTCTTATACGTTTTTAAGCGAATTAAACAATTTTTGATAGAACAATTTTTGTATTTGACAGCAAAAATTTTACAATATATCAGATTTTGTTCTGACAGCATACAAAATTCTGTAAAACTAAAAGTTTTTAGTTCCAAAAAAGTTTATAGTAGATATATTTCATTTCGAAGTCCGATACGTTGTAATCTGGGTCACGCATGGAGCATGGAATCATCGCTGTCTTCCAAATAAGAAAAACCGCCACTTAATCAAAATTATCTGCTTAATAATCTTTTGTCCTAATAACATACAGAAAAAGACATAATAAGGTAAGTTTCGTGTAAAAGTTCTAAACTTACATTGTTCTAACAGCCTCGAAAATATAAGGTTATAATCACATAATCGAAAACATAATTAGTTAAACTAGCTTCTAAATATAGTCAATATATTATTAAATAACATACACATTACTTACGGGTCAAGTTCACCATCCATAACATGTATTTCAATCAAAATTTCTCAAAAGTGCACCACACAAACTTTATTTTTTGTTTATTGCTACTACTTGGATATAAAACTAAAACAGCAAAAATTATATTATTCTAACAGCCCAAAATTCTCTCCTCCAATCTGTTAGAACCTTATAATACTAAACGGTTTTTAAACAATAGTGATAGAACAATTTAATACTGGTTTTATTTAAGTTTGTGTATTAAATTATATAGGTTATTCTATACACATAAAACAGAAATTTTTTGTACTATTTTTCTACCTTAGAAAGCAATTTCGCGCCAAAAGTGCTGTTAGAACAGTATAATACTCCACCCACGATTATGACTATCCAAATTGATGCCCAATAAATGAATTGATGAAGCCAAGAAAATCGAGTGTCCCGCTATGAGTATATCCGGTTCTTTAGCATTAACTTTTTTAGAAAAAACTGCCGCCTGGGTTTTGTAGCGTTAAATTCGACTTGGTTACTGTCACCCCAAGACAGAATTTCCTCCAGGTCTTTGTTGAGATGTGAGACCTCTTGCTGCCTATAGAGATGTGCATTCGCAGTGGATGTTCAAGCATCCAAAGTAAAGGATGAACCAAGTGTCTTGTCATCAGCGAATATAGGCTTTGTAGTTTTTTCCAAAAGATAGTTAATGTAGAGTAAAAAGAGGGTGGGCGACAATATAAAACCTTGAGAGACTACGGCGTTGATGCCTAATGTGTCTGAAAGGAATCCATACATCCCCATGATGTTCTATTGCGTTATTCCAAACGTGAGTAACATAAGCGAGAAGGTCTTCTGTTGACATAAACTTACGGAATCCATACTGGCGGTCACTTATAATGTTGAAGCCTTCCAGGTACTTTAATAATTTTTTGTTGATAGCCTTCTCCATAACTTTTGATAGAACCGAAAGCAATGCGACTAGATGATAGTTAACAACACATTTATTGTTTGCCAAAATAATCAATACACAATATGGACAAATTCTTAATATCTGACAAATAATAGGCCTTATTTACTGCAGACATCTGGTTTCCCAGATACTGTTCAGGCCTTTATATCTATAGTACTACCTACAAAAAATTTAACCTTTTTTTACCAAATTTTACACAATATAACTTAACCTAAAAATGAGATTGCAAAACACAGGGGCACAGTACACAGACTAACTAACCTCCCTAGTCTATGACCAGGGGCATTTCACGTACCTAATCATTGACAGGGTTATCACTGAGCTGAAAGCAAATGTCTCTTGAAATTATTTTTAAATGTCTAAGGTGACTGAAAAACATTGAGATTGTTAAATGTATTTAATAAATAAGAGACATTGTAAGAAAACGACCTTTTGAAAACTTCCTTGTGATGCTGCGGCACTGTAAGAATACCCCTTTTTCGCAAATTTAGATTATGGATATCCGTCCTAAATGTAAGTGTTTGGAAGAGGTAAGGTGGTGATCTAAATTTAAGAATCTTAAAGTAAAAGGTAGCCATAGATAATCTTGAGCGATTGAACATATTGAGCCATCCCGATTGAAGAAGATATGGGGAAATATGGGCTCTTCTTCTTACGCCATAAATCACCATTAAACAAGAATTTTGCATTTTCTGGATGCGATAGGGATCCACGGCATCCAGACATGGCATATATACGCTATTGCAGTAATTAAAGTGTGAAAGAACCAGGAACTCACAAAGTAGCCTTTTAATATCTTGTGGAAGGCAGTGTATATGGCTGTAAATAAGCTTTAAGTTCCCCTAAGCAATTCTAAGCTTAGCTGTGACATGTTCCCTAAAGCGCATCCTAGAATCAAGTATCAAACCCAAACTCTTACCACTATTTGAGTATGGGAGGATGTTGTTGTTAAGTTTAATTTCAATATTGTTTTTTACTCTATTAACCTGGGAGTCATTACCGAAAACAATTACTGATGATTTGCTTGGATTAAGTTGCCAGAGCACAAAAACCTTTCAAGTCAGTATTTATTATTTCTTCGGCGTGATTAATTTCATTATCCAAAAACGAATGGTATATTTGAGTGTCATCGGCATAAAAGTGTGATTTGCACTCGAAAAGTGAACGACTAAATCAAAAGTATATATCGTATACAAAGAAGGACCTAAAATACTACCCTGCGGAACCCCTTGATTAATACTCAATGAAGTAGATTGTTGGTTATTAAGCACCACCCGCTGTAGACGATCAGACAGAAAGGAACCAACTGACAAGCACTTCCGCTAAATCCGATGTAATGAAGCTTTGATAACAGCATTTGGTGGTTAAGCATATCGAACGCTTTACTAAAATCTAACAAAATCAAAATACTCATCCTGTTTTCATCGCTAGCTCCAATGATGTCGTCAGTTACATCAGCAAGTGCAGTCTTAAAAAAAGTTGCTTGGCAAGCTCTTCTTGCCTTTTTTGGGTATGGGCTGTACTCGCAATTTTTTGGCAAAAAGGAAATATTTCTTTTTTGTAAGATAATTTAAATAGCCTACAAAATACCGGTGTCAATTCATCAGCGCATGTCTTAATTACGATGACTGGAACTTCGTCAGGCCCAGAGGCTTTCTTGGTGTCAAGACTCCTCAGGATTCGCTTAACACGGCGCTGCCGAAAAACAATCTCAGACATTCTCGATTTCACAGGGGAAATGTTCAGTGGAGTTTTTCCCTAAAAATTAACCGTTGAATATGAAGAGAAATGTTCCGACAGCAAGTTTGATCTTTGCAGTGCTTTGATCGCGATGGTGTCATCAGAACGTGTTAGACGTGAAATGGTTGACTTGGTAAAGTTCTGGCTGACGGCTTTAGCTTACGACCAAAATGATCTTGAGCCGTTAGGACATTCAAGAAGTTTGTCCTTGATCCTTTGGATTGTCTATAACATTGAACTTATTCTCTTATTCAGTCTTCTTTTGAGTTTTCAATTTAGTGATTCTGCGTAGGTGAGAAAGTTTTGTCAACGACAAAATGTCATATAAAATGCGATGAGCTACAAAATTTCTCCTGTCAAGTTTTGTTATATTTGTGAAGAATTTCTGGTGAAGTTACAAGCCAGACCATTTTCTGAAAATATGAAAAAAGCGTATTTAATGTATTTTAGTGTTTTCATTGGAGATTAAGACAAGTAGTGGGCCCCCATGTGTGCCTTGTCAGCTATAGCGTGTCATTATTGGTGCAGTGGATGAAACGGAAGAGAAAAAGTATGCCCTTCGCAGTTTCAATGGTATGGCGAGAACCCACCAATCATTTTAACGATTACTATTTTTACATGACAAAGACTAAGGTTATGCCAAAAAAGAAAAGCGTAAGATCGAATATTCGAATTTGCCTTCTGCCATAAGGCCTGTTCTTCATAGTGCAGACTTACGAGTACCGACTGCGCCTTTAGATTGGCAAGATATTATTTTGGGAGATAATGGAGTTAACAACGCATCATCATGCAGCTCCGAGGAACAGTATACCGACCCTTTTACACAGAACGCTTTACGACTTTTTTTAACCATTTTGGTATTCGGATATGTTTATTCTATTGCAAAATGCTATTCAGCTTTATGTTGCAACAAAAATACATTTCTTTGTCGCACAGTGTTATTGCCAGTCAAATTTTCCAATATCCTTTTTGAAATATTATACTGGTTGTTCATCGGAAATAATACATAAAAAAGTAGAAACATGGGCAGAAATTAGTCGAATCGATCACCTGAAAAAGTACATGCTCATCATTGGCATAGATGTAACGGATACGTTCTGTTTGAAATAAGATGTTTCCTAGAATATCTAATTTGTCACAACATAAAAAAACAATTTTTTTTTTTTAATATTGAGCCCCCTTATTATTTCCAACTTTTCTTGGAAAATCTTAAGGTAAATTTTGACATGTATAATATATTCATTTCGTAAAGGCATAACATCATAAAAACCCAAATACACAGCTTGGGCCCATGGGCATGTCTAGTCACATGACGCACTTAACAAAGTGATGTGAAAGTTTCAAGAAAAGGAGTGTGACCTAAGACAGCTGATTCTTATCTGTTTATTTCTAAACGACTAATTATTTTAATATATTGACTCTCAAACCAAGTAGGTGTCAAAGAACAACTAATTATGATAAATATGACGTTACGATAATCCCTTAAAATGCATTTTTTTTGTAGCACATTCTGTCAACCTAAATCAGAGAATTATCACTTTCAGTTTTTGCCCAACAAAGCCTTGGAACCGAATCAATTTATAAACCAGGCAAAAAGCTTACATGCGCAACTTCAATCGAACGTTTGTCTCTATATTTTATATACATAAAATAATTCATCTCCACCCAATCATTATGAGATGATCGATTAGACTAAACCCATTTGACATTTCTTGGTCAGTAATATCAGTAAGAGTGATTTATATGAGGCAGCAAAGGTTGCTGTAATGGTTTTGAGTTGTGTTCTTGTACTTAAAAGTGTATTTGATGCCACGGGCTACAAATTAACTTGGAAGTATTGCTATGATTTTCTACCGTTAAACAGCACAAAATTATTTAGAAATATTAAAACAAAGCAACAATATTTCATATATTTTACTAAAAACAATGATTTCATTTGGCATTGGCATTTGACTTGTTACTTTTTTTTTTCATGCATTACATTAATTGATAAATGATAAAGCTTTGAAAAAGCTTAGAAATGCAATACATTCTTAGAATATTGCAGTGGCGTAGGATTTGCAGTTTTGCTCTGGTATTTTTCATGAAAATAAGGTATACCCTTGATATTCAACTTTTTTTCTTTGGGTAACCAGAGAACATCAAATTTTATTTACAGCCAGTATCTGATTAAAGCAAATAGAATACAGGGAACAATAATATTATATTTCTTAAATTTATGGATGTTATAGATACGTTAAAGGCTGTAACGTTGTTACTGTCAGGTATGTTCCAATTATTTTATTGTGTGTGGTGGAACCTCAAGTCCATGATCCTTTTGCAAAAATACTCTCAAGTTTAGGTTGTGCTGGCACAAATCTTGATTACTCTCTGTGACCTTTGCTGTGAGTTTTAAGATTGACGGAAAACTGAGTCATTCGATCAAGTCAGACTCTGCGCACTGCTCAGAACTTAGCCTTCGTAGAAAAAATTAGGAAAATCAGTTGCTATCTTTGGGTTTGCTACGCCAAATTTTGACGAAGGGACATATTTCATCATTTACTTTATTAAAACGAGGAGGCAGCATGTGAACTCAGGAGCGGATCCAGAACCTCGTATGGGGGAGGGTCATTCACAGAAAAGTAATATATTTCACTTTTGTGTATTAATGCTATTATTATATAATAAATCTCCAAAATAATAAGAGAAGTTTTCATAAATACATTTTATATAAGACCCACACGAAAAGAGCTTATTACATAACCCATTTTAGCCTGCTTGCGTTATGTAATATACTATATTATCGTACTGAGTGATGTAATGAACTCATTACATCACTCAGTGATGTAATGAACTTATTACATTACTCATTTTTAATCAAACTACTAATTGTATTATTTTGGTGGGCGGAAATGTTAAGCATTGGTTTCATTTTAAATTTCCCGCGTTATTATTTGAATTTGCCGCGGAATTGTCAACTTTGCTATTCCACATAATAGGTGGCTAGGAAACAAGAGGAACGACTTCCGGAGAGAGAGAAATAGATATCCGGCGAGTTTGAATCGTAGTTTTAAAAACCGATCCCGGAATTTGTGATAAATTTGGTATTGGATTTTGGATCCAAAGCAGTAGATGCCACAAAAAAGTCACAAGGTAGGTGAAAACTTTAGTTTGGTTGGCAAGCGACTTTATAATTTCGATTTTTTTGGAGTAAATTGGATTTATTCCTGGTCCTTCGATTATACCGTATTTGGCGGTACAATTGGCCGTATTTGGCGGCAAAGAGTAACATTTAAAAATTGTTTCTCGATAAATTCATAAAGTTGGTAATATGCAAAGTTTCAGCAAAAAAGCTGTGATTCGGACAATTTTAGAGATAAATTAATGAACAAAAAATCAAAATGCTCGTAAAAGAAGCGACTTTCATAATAATATAGAGTGTAAGCGCTTTCTATACATTTACTTGATTAACGCACAGGGTGAGTCAAAAATTAAGAAAATAATATGGCTTGAGTTTTTCCACTATCATCCAGGGGGCTTTGAAAAAATGTCTACCGGTTTATTTTTTTCTTAAACGTAACGGAATTACCTACCAATAAATGGAAAGATAATAAAAATGGGTCCATTCCTTCAGAAATGACAAAGCTTCAAAGTTGCAAAATTAGGTGCGTCACTTTTTTTGGAACTGAGTGTATGATTTTTTTTGTTCCGTCAGTCAGTGTCACTTTTTGTGTTATGTCACTGCATAATTATGAAAACCATTTTGAATACATAAAAAAATCATAAAAAACCAAAATTCTGGGTCTTATATAAAATGTCGTATATCACAAGTACGGTACGGCTCATTACAGTAACGAGTGGAGAATATTGGTACGACGAGGTCGTAGACCGAGTCGTAGTAACCACACGAGTGCTCATACCGTACTAGTAATATAATAGTTATTTACGATATAAGTGTTGTAAAGATTCATATTACAACACGAGATGTTAAAGTTGTTAAACGAGGCGTCAGCCGAGTTTAATCAAACATCGAGTGTAGTTATATGAATTTACAACAAGAATATTGTACAAAATTTTATCTACTTTCATCTATGAATAAAAATATTTGGCAAAAGGCATTTTTAAAAATAAAAATGCACCTGCTATTAAAAATCGTTTTGTAAGGGCATCTATTACAGCACTAGTGCTGTAATAGATGCCCTTACAAAACGATTTACAGAACTGTAAAATTCATATTACTAAATGAAAGTAGATAATAGTTATTTACGATATAAGTGTTGTAAAGATTCATATTACAACACGAGATGTTAAAGTTGTTAAGCGAGGCGTCAGCCGAGTTTAATAAAACATCGAGTGTAGTAATATGAATTTACAACAAGAATATTGTACAAAATTTTATCTACTTTCATCTATGAATAAAAATATTTGGCAAAAGGCATTTTTAAAAATAAAAATGCACCTGCTATTAAAAATCGTTTTGTAAGGGCATCTATTACAGCACTAGTGCTGTAATAGATGCCCTTACAAAACGATTTACAGAACTGTAAAATTCATATTACTAAATGAAAGTAGATAAATAACTATTACGGATCAATAAAATTAAATTTTATCATGCTTTGGAAAATAATATGATCTCCTACTTTCTTAACACCCTTAATTAAAAATATTCTCAATAATGTGGAAAACCATGTGAAATCCAGAGAGTCATACAAACACTTACATACATGACATATACCTACAGGTAGGTATACAAATACATACGCCTCAAAATATAAGTATATATTTTATTTAACAGCTGCTCTGTTACTTCTATTCCAAAGTATTTACCTATTATATATTATTAACTAACGTTGACATACGCTCGCGCTTTCAGCGAAAATATCGTATCATAATGCCAATTTTATTAAAATGTGGACTATAAGCTGCCGTACACAGTAGACAATATAATTATTGGTTTAATTTACAAAAAACTGTTGTTTTTTTATTTTTTTCAATAATAGGTTATTAGATCCGCTGAAAGCATTCCTCTACGCTTATTGGAAATTATAGAGTAATTTACCACAAAATTTCTAATGCTTTATGCTTTACGGCTTAATATCAAACTACACGACATTTTACTATTCCCTATCTGCCTAAAAACAATAATTAAACAAAGGACTAAAACGACTTCAACAGTTCAACACAAGCAAAGTGGCGGATCCAGAATATGGTCAAGGGGGGGGGGGGGGGAGGGTCCATACCCACATTGAACGACTGAAGACGAAATTCTTCAAGAATTTTTAAAAAAACCTTGAAAACTCACTGAGAATTGAAAATTTGCTTTTTAATTTTGAATAAATCATGTCATTAATAAATAGATGAAGTTTTGAGATTTTCTATTAAAAAGTTATACCCATCGACTTAACCCAAGATGGACGTAGCCAGTCATTCATAAAAAGGTCTATCGCCTGTCTCAAACAATCAACAGGAAAGGGGGGTGAGGGGTATTTACTGCGGCTTCTACTTAGAAGCTGGACTCAAACTGCGATGAGACAAAAGGCGTAACGCTGCACACATCGTTTGTTATACCCAATTGTGATTATATAAATAAAGGGGGAGGGGGGGCGAGGGGTAAAATCAGATCAAACCGTTGAGGGTTTCGTGCCATCTTTTTTGAGCCATGTGTGAGGCCTATTTAAGGGCCATCAGCATTGTTAAAAGCAACAATGGGTCATCTTTTAAGGGAGCCAGTCACCTCCAGGAGGACCCTGCTGATAAGTACCTTCTTCTTAATCTATACTGCAAATATCGTAGTGATTTTGATTGTTTATGACAAACTTACAACCAAATGTAGTTTTTTGCGTACCTACAACTAAGTAATTTCCTTATTTTATTCCAGTTATGCAGATATATAAAGCGATATGTAAAAGAGTTGCAACTTTTTCGCTGTTATAATGAGTATTTAACCTAGCCAAACTCATAATTTGACTATTTTGTCTGATTTGGTCAGTTAACTGAAGTTGTTAGAGTTGAGTTAAGGGTTGTTATTTACCTTGTTACCAGAAGTTGTTGCAAATCGTTCCTTAAAAAAATATTTTAAACCGACCAAGGATGTTGATTCGGCATAATTCTAATTCAGTGAGGATTTGGATGTGTCCAATAGTGTAAATTGTGCCGATTGACCTTAAGTTAATAAAAGCAAAATTGATTCACTCAGTATAAAATTCAAACACAAAATAATCCAGATTCATTTAAATAATTACCTGACCACAATTGGTGGATGCTGCTTCGTCACAAAAGCCTATCTTTCTTAAAAATACATTATTTCCGTGACTTGCAAGTATTAACCAGTTACAAAATGTGACGCTATTTTAAAAATCTTGGCCATACCATTCTTGATATCATAATATCACAAAATTCCATTCTTCATTCCATTATCATCTTCTGAATCTTCTTATAACTCTTTAACTACTACGTATTTTCATGATGATATTTATTTTGTATTAAAACATTATGGGCGGATTTAAAGCAGACGTCACTTACCTACTTAGAAAACTGTACCAAATTTGGTTTAAATCGGCTAATAAATTGTGAGCTTAATTTCAAAGTCATAGAGAAGTGTCCAATCAGAAGACCCTTTACGCTGACGGTGACACCGACGATTGTCTTTTGATGCTGCTTTGCGGTGAACCCTAAAATTACGACCGATGTTCTTTACAGAACGTTCCTCCCACTTAACCCTTAACTAACCTGTACTAACCTACTAGTATAATACTTTTTAGTTACCCTGTATATATAAAGGTAACTACTTGCCATGAGATCTACAGAATATACTTCCTTGTCGTAAGATCTTACATAGATGTGTACAACACAGTGATGCTGTAATAAATATAGCGTTTTATCAATTCTGATTATAGATTTTAAGAATTAGTCGTGGTTCAGCCACATCCTTCTGGGGTCAAACGGAGCCCATGATTCCGAGTTAGATCAACCAGGAAGAAACAACATAACACTAGAAGCAGTGAAGTGTTAACTTATTAAACAGAAATATAAGATTTATGGCCGTATCCGTTAGACTCTAGGAGCCGCTAAAAATATTAAGAATCAGGACATCGGTTTTTATATGGAATTTCCGCTAGGCTAGCCAATTAGCAAGAATTTTAACACTAGGATGTGGCAAAAACAATTGCTAACACACCAGTAGATCACGCCTCGTCAAATATTCACCAGGCCGTCTTCGATCACACCTTCTTTTTCATATAGCATAGAAATCTATGAAAACATTCGCCCATCAAACATTAGAACAAGTGAGTACCGACGCTTCGGCAAACAAACAAACGCCGATTACGGGATACTTTCATTTGTTTTAGAGGCGGTGCGAGCGATAGCGGTGCAGGATCGACGTCTATTCGTGGCCGGGAGACGCGTGGGGGGGCGGGGGGTGGTATCCGAAGAGTTTGGAGGGATAGTTAATTTGGAAATTAAGGATATATTTCTATATAGCCGATATATGATGTACCACATGCGGTAACATTAACACTAAGTTACGCTCTCCTGTTTTTGCCCTCATATAATAAACATAAACCCTATACCTCTATCTAATTATGCCATATTTGCAGAATCCTAGAAGAAAACGAAAGCTACTAAAATATGTAGATGTTTTTAATTTCTCATATAGTTTTTGAAAATATTCAATTTCTTAGATTTTAGCTATTTAATTATTATCTCGAGTGTTCTACTCTTCATTCTCTATGATTCAAATATCGTGATAATTTATTCATTTTCTAATTTATGCTGATATCAGGCCCCGAAATGAATTATTCACTAACAGCGAACAATCGTATAACCACCTCTTCTTCTTCTTTCTCTTCTTCATCTTCTTCTGTTTCTTTTTCTTTTTAATTTCTTCTTCTCTTTTTTTTTTGCTTTTTCTTCTCTTTCTTCTTTATCTTCTTGGTAGGCTTTAGGTTAATATAAGTCTTAGGATTCGTTTTTGGGCTACAAATATCCTGCTGGACTCAACTGCATGTCCTCATATACGTTATAATTTAAATGGCAATATACTGATATTTACCGCGTCACGCATGGCTTAGTTGAACATTGGAAATCCCATGTAAATTTTGAGGTGGCTAAATATTGGCTCCCCCGTACATTCTAGAGAAGAATTGTTTTATGATTTCTAGAAGAGACCGATATAATAAACCCATCTGCCAAGTTTGAAAAGCTACTTTGGTTCTTGAATGTTTTTTTACGTCAGGTCTAAAACCTTTAACATCAATTGATTCTTCGTTTAGCTTTTACACCTTATCAATTACAAAGAATGTAAAATTAGCATTTTTTGCTTGGATGAGTGTGTCTTGTTATCTGGCTGGAAGTATTAGTTATGCAGTAGTATGGCGCCTCAAATACCTTAAATCATGACGTAGGTACAGTGAGCCTCTGTACTATTCTAGTGCCTCTTAACTGTATTTTAGTGCATCTCTACTATTGAATTTGACCGAGAATAGGTAAACGTAAATAGTCTTTTGGGAGTTTGTAAGTCGAGTCTGGTCTTGCTCTTGTTTGTGAGTTGGTGATTTCAGGGTTTGTCGATACATCTGTGCATCTGTAATAGTCTGTAATAATATTGAGAAAAAATTCGTCTAGAATTGGAATTCGAAAGTATTGATGCAGTATCCGATTCATCGTGTAACGGGGGACATCTGCGATCAGTTTCAGAGCTCTATTTTGAATAACCTGGAACTTATTCAGCTCAGCCCTGCTTATGTTGCACCATGAGGGCTCACCATAAGTCAGAACCGGCCTGACCAGTACCTTGTAGAGATTAACAGGGGGTAGATGGAGCCCAATTGGCGCAATGCAAGCTTGACTCTATTGACTGAGTTCAACCTCCAGTTCAGTTTCTGGTCAAAGATAAGTCCCAGGTATTTGACCTCCTGACACCAGTTCAACTCGATTCGATTGACCCTGAGCCTTGTTTCAGGCCTTTGTACTCGACTTAAAAAAAAATGACCTTCGTTTTGGCGGGATTCAGATGAATCTTCCAATTCGAAAAGCATTTTTCCGACTGATTAATATGGCGCTGCGATCAGCCATGGTTGCTTAGAGGTAGTCGTAATTGCAGTATCGTCAGCGAACAGATAGAGCTGATTCTGCCTATCGCGCGGAATGTCATGTGTATAATTATACAACATTGGGGAGAGAGGTGAGCCTTGCGGCACTCCCGCCCTGATATTATTCATCAAGGAGAGTGCGTTCTCTGACGAAACTGCAAAACTTCTATTCTCAAGAAAAGAGGCTACTACCTTGATGAGGTAGTTCGGCGCTCCGAATGAGACCGTTATGCCAGACTTTATCAAAAGCTTTACTAACGTCAAAAAAATTGCTCCCGTATGGGCTCGTCTGTTGAAGCCCTTTAAAATGTTTGAAGCTCAGATATGGTCCACATACAATTCTAGAAACTTACACTTTTCACAGGTTTGAAGAAAAACAATGTTTGTAGTCGAAAAATTATTTCTACATCTAAAGTTAAAAAATACACACTGTTTTTTGGACATTTAGGATCAGATTACTTCTGTCACACCAGTCTTAAAAGTCTCTAATAACACATTCTATCGTGTATTTGAGATCCTCCGGAGTTCATCCGGAGACAACAAGAGGCAACAATCCAATAAAGAAGAAGTTATCACTCCTAATATTATGTTGAAAAACGAACAGTTTCCCGTAAGCTTCCAATCACACATTTTAATTGTTTTCAAACGTTGTTGTCCTGAAACCCAATGGCATCTGATTTTTTGCTATCAATTTTAAGAATATTCTGGAAGCAACAGCAAAAAACATTTTTTTTTTTGTCATACCGTTGTAATTGATAGGCCAGACTAAATTAAAACTGCTGCAGTTGGACGCTGGAACAACATTTGCTGCTCAATTTCGCATCTTAAAATAATTATTATGTTAAATTTAATTAATCATACCATGCAGAGGGCTTATTATTATTTTATAGTTATTTTAAAAACGTAATTTATTTATATCTGGGTATTACAAAAGCACAATTCCTGAATCCCCAGATACGCCAACGCACATCATGAATCCTTGCATAAATGAAAATAAGTCAAATGCAAGTCCGATTCAATTCCCTCTCACTAATTCTTGTAAAACAATTGACAAGAAAACAAACGACAATCGCAAGATCTGTGCGTAACAAAATCCTGCTATCTGCTCTGGTTACATCAGCGACCAGCATCAAATCACTAAAGCTGAGACTATCTATCGCAGGATATAGTTCTAGATACCATAACCGTAAGGCTAAATGACTAACTGACTAGAGAACTTCTGTTGACAACCATATAGGCACACCAGTCGACATAAAACAATACCGAGGGTATCCAATTTCGATATCGTGGGATCCCAACTAGTTTTTACCGAATATTGTATTTAGAATTAAATTAAATTAATTGGTATTTTAGTTATAATGTCTCTGTAGTATTTAGTTGCTGCTGCATTTTTGCAAAACTAGATTCTAATGAAAATTTATTTTAAATATCCTTGAAGTTTATCAGAAATCATTGTTTCGTATTTATCTATCGGATAGATAAACCAGCCTTTATCTTACTTAGACAAATGAATATCTAGTCGCGGTTCACCCTGATTTTACTTTTGCTTTCTACATCGGGCGTGGCCGTCAGCCTACGCAATAATACGAGTAGTTACGCTTTTTTATTTTGTCTAAGATATTGCGGTGTTGCTACCATTTCAACGGGCTGTGAAGGCTGACAATCGTTTTGCAACTTGAGCGGGCGAAAAAAATCACCCCGTATAGAAAGTCTCTGCTCTAAGGCTGTCACGGACGCATGGAATATCGGCATCTAGTTTACTTTTTTGTTTGTATGATGACTGGCTACTATTAATTACTGTAGAATGTTCATAAAAGTACTCAAGGCTTTTCTGCAAACTCTTTCAGGATTTTGATCGCATCTGATAACATTATAGAAACACAATTTTCTAAACAACAAGAAAATTAGAGACGTTAATGGTACTTCTCTAAGTAATAGGCGTTCTAATTGGCTAGGGATTTGGTAATAATTGAGACTACCATTGCACAGTGGTCCCAAATTTTCAAAAATGGGAAATAATTCAGATTATTTTTTTATTTAGTGTATTTTTAGTTCCTAGTTTTTTATGGACCTTTTTATGTAAAAGAATATTAAAGTAAAACGAACACTTTAAAGAACACATTAGAATATATTTATGAGTTATTAATTATCAGAATTATCAAAATGAGATATAGTTCATGATAATTTTCACATAATTGAAAAAAATTAGTTGCTTTATTTATTAGTCGTCTGAAGAAGATGGGGAATAATTATTATCAGATTTCGAATCAGAATCGGAGCCTGTTATTAAGGAAGTTGATGGATTTGTAGGAATATCTGGATCATCTAACAGATGGTAAACTGCTGAAAGTAAAAATGAAGTATTTTTTCTTTGAGAGTTTCCTAAGTGATTAAATTATGGGATCCGACATTAAAAGTAATATGTGCAGCAAATCTCCATTAGTAACAGTTCGTGAAAATTTTCTAGTATGCATCTCTCTATATTTTTTAATGTCTTTATTTCTACTTTCTTGAGCTTCTTCAGATAACTGTCCTATTGGAAGCAAAGCTCTCTTAATTATGATTGCGCCGTGTAATAAAATTTTACGTACTATGGCTGGCATATAAAGCCAGGCATACTTTTGAACAAAGCATATTGTTGGAATTCATTTATATTAGTTTTGCAGCCAGAGGAACGAGCAACTACCACATAAAATCTTTTAATTATCGTCTCGTCAATCCCTGTTATTGTAGATGACAGGGACGTATCCTTAAAGAAACGTCTAGCGGTATTTCCGTCATTAGTTGTTCCGCTTCCACCTGATTTCGGAATGTCTACGAGCAAACCCATTTTGTTTTTAAAATCATTTTGTATTCTTTTTTTAGTGGCCTCGTAGATTGCTCTATTTTCTTGACCTCTAATTTGCCATTTTTGTAGGTCTAACCTATACGACACATGAAGAAGGCATTCAAAAAATCGTATCTATGCATGAAGAGTGGACAAGCCCAGCTTCAATGTTTCCTCTTTAACAGATTTTTTTGAAACTTTGTCAATATCGTTAATTTGTGTAGGTGTTGCGTTACATACAGGGTGTTATGGAAATGACTTATTATTTTTTAACCCGTAAATATATAGGTCGAGACGAATTGGGGAACAATTGCTATAAATGGCGCTCGAAGCTAGAAATTCGAGAAAAATGCCTTCAAAAATTTAGGTCCAAAACACCTACGCGCCAATGACCCAAACAGCTGATTTGGGTAATTGTTTACTTTAGTGCAAATGTTGAATTTTTCGCTAAAAATTCGTATATAGGCTAATTAAGGGTAGCTGATCACAATTTTCCTTTTGCGTTTAGGCGGCAAATGCACTGGTTTTGAGAAAAAAAATGTTAAAGTTTTTCTAACTCACCGGTATGTTATTTTGCATGTAATCCTAAAATGTTGCTATTTCCAATAAAATATTACTTGTCGGAGTCATAGTATACACTTCCGAGTTGAAATAAACGAAATATGCCACAAGGAAACTCTGAAAAACGGGATAACTTGTAAGCGAACAGAAAACTCTACGTTATCTGGAAAAAGACGGGAGACAGCTCACTGACAGCTGGCCAAAAAAGCAGAAGCAAACTGCACCCATGTTGTCAGATTGTTAGTGTATTATAAATTGCCTATACTTTTCAATTCATTTTTATTAATTGAATGAATCCTATTGGCTCGAGCTAGCATATCATTCTCCTGGATGGAAGCCATTAATAATTACAAGAAAAAGAAGAACAATCTGGCAACGTGAGTGCAATGAATCTGAAAAGAGACGCTTCTACCTTGTCGGCGTATTAACAACGAATTTAATTAAATTTGTGCCTTTTCCATTGTTTTTTTGCTAAAATGTTGTTCTTATTTTATGAACAGATAGTTTGGTGAAAGTTTTATCACATATTTTGAAGGGAAAACCATAAAATCTAGGAAATTGAAAGGAAAGTGAAACGCGACACCCAAAGATATCGAAATAAACAAAAATACCCTAACCTGTAAGTGAAAAACTTTAACATTTTTTTTTCTCAAAACCAGTGCATTTGCCGTAAAAACGCAAAAGGAAAATTGTGATCAGCTACCCTCAATTAGTCTATATACGAAATTTTAGCACAAAATTAAACATTAATTGCACTAAACTAAACAATTACCATTCCAGCAGTTTGTCTTGTCAAAAACACATGTGTTCAGGGGCATTGAACTATCATGGAAGGCGCACATAGTCCGGTTTTAAGGTATTTTACAAAATTCAAAATACTTCCGATTTTAGAAAAAAAAACTATCAAGTGTAACTCTAGACCACCTCAGGAGTGGCCCCTTAAAATATAATAAGTCATTTCCATAACACCCTGTATATAGCATGTCTGAGCTGATGAAGTTTCTGTCACAGCGTTACAAACTTTTCTGTTTATCATTGTCATAATACAAATATGGTTAACAAAAATATCATTAAATTTTTCAATTTGGTATGTAGTCGGTAAAAGGTTGCTTATTTGGTTTTCGGTATAGCTTTGTACTTGCAGGATCAACGCTGTTGATTCCTTTTGCAGTACAAAACGTATTGGTCGACAAAATCTTGTAAAAGACGGACGAGGATTTTGCCCTTTTATTACTTTGTAATACAAACAGCTTAAAAATAGATCACCATCTGCTAAGCCTAGTTCTACGAATTGTTGTTTGTACTGAGCATGCCCAGTGCTGCCATCGCAACCCCATTTCACAAGCAGTGTTAAATTTTTCAACATTTTGCCCTCCAGCGTTTTTAAAACTAGGGTTTGTAGCTGAAGAAGGCGCTGGACCGTGTGAATAAGTAGTTCTTGCAGTCGAATTTCTGCTAAATGTTACGTAATAATTTTGGATTGTTTAGGGGGGTAACATCTGCTTTATGCCTTTAAGGCTCTGCCATACGCTGGGTAAATATCAGCGCTTTTAGATTTTGCTTCATGCCTAATGAGCAAAAATTGATGTTTACTTAAACCTGCCTCAGCAATTAGCGAAACTGCCTCGTGTTCTGTATATATGTATCACCTCTGTAGTTTTCTTAGCTGCTTTCCGCGATCTTGCTATTTTAGAAGCTCTTGTAGGAGTCGAAAAAACGGCCCCGGTTAATATTTGCGATGCATCATGTTGGCCTTCTTTAATCTTAAATACAAAATTATATTAAACAGTTCTGTACGTGAGAGATAATGTGAGAACTATTTAGCCGATATTGAAATTTCTTTTGTTCATAGAATCCGCTATATTATTCTCAGTAACCGCATCTGTTACAAATTTAATACAGCGCAGTAATCTTTGGTAATTTACCTGGATTAGCACAATAACCTATTGAATACTTTCAGGGAAATTTCGGTGATTTTTTAATAAATATTAGAAGTAAATGAAATTGAACTTAGCAACTGCAGATTTTGTTTTTTATGGGTAATATGTATGGATGGATGAAAGACGAGAAATGCGAGAAGAACATGCAAGAAATGCGGGACGACTAAGAGCACTAAACAGAAAAATATCTAAGGCAACACGGATGGAAACGTTGGCAATATTAATATACCAACAGTAATGAATCAAGGATCTGAAGATATCCCAGATATAACATTGGATGAGCTCAAAGCAGCCCTGCGAGTCAATTAAAAGAACCTTTACGAAAGGTGCAAAGAACATAACTAAGCTAAGACAGCAAGACGGAAGAATAACATCGAACAAAGACGGGATTCTGAAGGTCGTCAGGTCTTTTTACCAGGAGCTCTACAGCAACACGGATGGAAACGTTGGCAATATTAATATACCAACAGTAATGAATCAAGGATCTGAAGTTATCCCAGATATAATATTGGATGAGCTCAAAGCTGCCCTGCGAGAAATGAAAAACAATAAGGCAGCTGGCGACGATCAGATTGAAATAGAAGCTGTAAAGCGGAGGAACTTTACTACCTAAAATGCTCTGCAAGCTACACAACGCGTGATTGTTAAATGGAACAACACCTTTCCAGTGGGAACGAGCAGCAGTCATAATCATGCATAAGAAAGGGGACATAACAAACCTACAAAACTACCGTCCCATTCTCTTTCTCATCTGTACAAGCTCTTTGGGCGAATACTTACCAAACGAATCACCAACAAATTAGACTTCTACCAACCACGAGAGCAAGCAGGTTTCAGATCAGGGTTTGATGCAAATGACCATCTCCAGGTTATTAAGGCTGTTATCGAGAAATGCATAGAATACAATAAACTCCTAGTTCTCATCTCTATCGATTATAAAAAAGCATACGACATGATAAATCAACAACAATGGCTATACGCGCTAGCAGAATGCCGTATAGGCTTTAGGTATATAAATGTAATTAAACACGTCTATGAAAATGCAAAAGCTTATATAAAACTGCACGACTATACGAAGGATTTCCTCATCGAACGAGATGTTATATCTCCCAAACTTCTAACACTCCTGGAATACATGTTTAAAAAGATAGATTTTGAAGGAATGGGACTGAACATTAATGGTGAAAGACTAAACAACCTGAAATTTGTAGACGACATCGTTCTAATAACCGACAAAATCGATGAGGTCAGAGAGATGCTTAAGAGACTGGACGAAGTTAGACTTCGCCAAAGCACTGAAGTAACAGATGCGATTAAACGCATAACAACATTAAACTGGAACTGGGCTGGGCATGTGGCAAGAATGTCAGACGGAAGATGGACAAAGTTGATTCTGGAGTAGAGACCTCGACAAGAAGCCTTTCAGAACAGAGGTCACCCACTAACAAGATGGACCGACGACATTAGGAGAGTGGAGCCAAGTTGGATGAGAGCAGCACAGGATAGGGGACGTTGGATTAGACTACGGGATGCCTATGTTCAGCAGTGGACCCAACCAGGCTGATTGATGATGAAGATGATGTATGGATATCTTGTTGCTGATAATGCTGTTAATTAAATGTTAGCAAAAAGAGTATATTATTATGATACCGAACCTGTGTCCTAACAGAAATTGTCAGTCATGAAAGTAAAGTAAAAACGACAACATACTTAAAACTATTTTGAAAAGAGAATCAACCAAGCCAGGTTACCTTTTTCTATTTAAGTTAACTAAACCTTAATGCCGTTAGAGGCTAAGTAAACTATGATGAACTAAAAAAAGAGAAAAAAACCCTCCACCAGTAAAACTTTTAGTCATCTCCTTGGGATGAACATCCAAGGGGGCAGGTGCATTTCCCTGCTCCCCTTCTTTGGACGCCAATGATAAGCTTAATTACATTTAATATTATTTAAAGATTTATAATTCAATTCAAAACCCAACGCCATTTTTAATCGTAATTTGCCACTTTGCTCGCCAATATTAGCAAATAATTCTAACGAAATTATCTGCACTGATTATTTCTTCCTTATTATTATTTTAATAATTTGTCCCTAATTTGAATGGCAAATATAATATTATACATATAGATATATACCTGAGACTAGAATTATTTAGATTGACCAAACGAGATTGTTGTATAAAATCATTATCAATTCAGAAAAAAACTTTATTCTTATCTTTCTATAACGGACTAATTGCATCTAGGAAACAATCTTACTTCTGTTACGACAGAATTAACAAGGACAATTGGAGTAAAATGGCGAATAAGTAATTCTGGAGATAATTATTAATTGCACAAATTTAGCAGCTCACATATATGACCAATGTTTATTCAACAAGCTCATTATTAAATTTGAATTTGAAATACAATAAATCAAAGTAATTATTATACTAATAAATATTATTATTCCCATATTACTTTTAATAAGTAGTTGAATAAAGCCTATGATAATGTATTTTTTAATATTACTTTAATAAAAATGATGTCCATATATTGCGTCACATCTACTCAGACCGCACCCCGCCCTACTCACTGCCACGTCAGAGTAATAAAAAAAAACGAATTAATGCACATTAAGGCGATAACACAGGTAATGTGCGTTCTGTGTACTATTTTATAATCAACAAAACAATACCTACTTAAGAAAATAAACGACTTCGAAATGTGACTGTATCTCCCTATATTGAAAATTTCCTGGATGCAGCACTTTAACAAAATAGTATTTTATATCCTAAACAAGATATCAAGAAAAAAAACTTTCTATAAAATTGCCTGAACTAAAAAGGTGGATGTTTGACCATGCGTCATTACTTACATATGACTAAAACTATATGAATCTAATCAAAATAACAAGATTGAAAATGTCAAAACAAAGTATAAGTTTATAAATTGATCAACAATCTCATATTGTTACTCTCAAAAGTTTTGAACCAGAATTTCTTTTAAATTCGACGGCAAATTCTATAGACAAAAGTCAGGACTTGCTATGGGCTCTTGCATTCCCCCACTTTTAAGCGAAGTCTTCATGGACAACTTAGAAAACAAACTAATTAATAGCCATTTTTCAGACTGCTTAGTATCACAAAAACGATACGTGGATGATATCTGTAGCATTTGGAACGGAGGGGAGGAGAGGTTGAGTTTGCATAATAAAATTACTTTTACTTTGAAGAGGGAAATAGAAGGTAGATTGCCGTTTTTGGACCTTTTGTTAATAAGAGACAATGACCATATTAGTTTTGAAGTGTACAAAAAACCGTCAGCTACAGATAACATTATTCAATTTTCTTCTAATTCTCCTTATCCTCACAAGTTTGCAACATTCAATTTTTCTTTTATAGACTATTTAAGCTTCCTCTAAACAAGGAAGCATTTTCAAAGGAGTTGTGTCTAATAAAACAAATCGCGTTAAACAACGGTTTTAAAATTAACGCAATCAACAAACTTTATTATAACAACAAATACAAACTCCCATATAATATCTTATATATTAACTCCAATACAAATAGTCGCAGATGTTTAACATTTTTCGGAAACGTCTCATATCCGTTGGCGAAGTTTTTTAGGAAAGTTAACGTCTCTATAGTTTTTGAAACCAAAAACACTTTAAAACACCACTTGGTGAAGATTAACGACAAAGTTGATCGAATGTCGAAATCGGGAGTTCATGCCTTGAACTGTGGAGATTGCCCTGCGGTGTACGTCGGCCAGTCTGAAAGGAAATTTTCCACAAGGTTGAAGGAACATTTAAGTTTCTTTAACTAATATAAAAACTCTGACATAACAGAAAACAAATCAGCGTTCGCAAATCATTTACTAACCTCAAAGCATCAGTTCTCTCCATCTAAAAATGTAGAAATTTGACACGAATGCCCCAAGGGTGTTAGATTAAATATGTTAGAGAAGATGGAAATTATGAAAGCAAAGAAAAGTCCGGTACTCACCTGTGTTAATAATGTTTTTGATTTCGAGCCCCATTTAATATTCAACAATATAAACAATTAATTGTGTGGTTAGGTTCTCCCTTCCAGTACTATCGTGTCTTATTTTATTTTATTGTGTTTAATTCCAAGTGTTTTACAACTTGGGCTGAAGCAGTTGTCCACGTGTTCACTTCAACGAATCTACTGCTCTATGTGATTCAAGTTCGTCCTTATTCTCTTATTATGGTTTTGCCCCCCTTTATATGAAATGTCACTTTTGTGTGTGTTTTTTTTTGAGCTTGTATGTTTTTATGGAATTTAACGTTTTCGACCTTAAGTTGGGATATTGCTTTTATTAATATTCTATAATTATTGTTAATTGGGTTACATTGTAGGTCTGATGACGCCTATTACGGTTTTGTCATTCCCCATCGTTTTAGTAAATTGTATGTAAGGTCTCTTAGAGTACAATTGACAATTTCTACAAATTTCATAAACGTTAACATTTCTTTTTATTTTATTAATAAACACCCATGAAAGTGTTTGTCTTAGTAATTTTTCACTCAATAACCAAATGTTTCTTTTTTATTCAGGCTACTAAGGAGCAATAGCATTCCAAACACTAATAATTAATTTGTTGTTTCTGCCACTTCAATATGCGATCACTGGGTTCTTCCTTTGATGAGTTTTTTGATTTTATAATGTCTGAGCGGCTTCATATTGTTAGTTTGTCGGAGACACGGCTTAATAAAGGAATATCGTCTGAACCACTTAAAATTACTGGTTACAAATTTGAGCGAAATGATCGCGACGCCAGACAGAGAGGTCTGGATTCTATTTGAATCGCAATTTTAAGTGTAGGGTTCCTGATGTAAATCCGTATGGTGACCACATTGAACAAGTCTGGGTAAATATAAAAATTTGTGGCCAAAGGATTTGCTTGGGTTTAGTATATCGTCCTCCTAACTCAAACTTAGTTAATTGTATGAGAATACTGAAAAACATCTTGATTATTATCCTTCCTGGTTGTTTCTTGTTTAGTAGTGACTTTAATGTTGATCTGAATTCTAATCACAATTGAGCTATGATGCTGGATACTCTCTTTTCGTTCATGACTTGTTTCTGACTCTCTAAAGTTTGCTGTTGTTTTCCCTATTCATAAGGGAAGAGATTCTGATGATCCCTCAAACTATCGTCCGATCTCGCTTTTACCTACCTTGTCTAAGATCATTGAGAGATTTGTTAAGACTAGAGTCTTGTCTTTTTTGGAGCAAAATAGAATATTATCTTCAGCTCAGTTTGGGTTTCAGAGCGGTAAGAGTACCTCTGATGCAATGTTCGCTTTTCTTGAGCGACTGTACTTGGGCCTTAATGATAGGGACGCTGCCGCGGCGGTCTCCTGTGACTTGTCCCAGGCCTCTGACTGTGTCAGTCACTTAATTGGAACTCTCTCCAACAAAACGGAATCGTTCACCAGAACTTTGACACGTTGCCTATCTGTACCAATAAGCATATCAGAGGTTTTTGCAGGATTCAGCAGAAGGCCATTTTTTTTAGACCACGCATTTATTATCTCTAAGTTCTGATTAATTTGGGCAAAAGAGAGACGTTGATCATTAGGTGAGAATGACAAGTAAATTTGACAATTATCAACATTTAAATGGTAAGAGGCACAAATTTCAGCAGGTTAGTCCGCTGTAAATAAAATAAACAAGAGTGGTCCCATTGATTGTCTAACACGCTATTTTCAATTTAAAATGGATTGCGCAAGCCCTGCCTTTTAAGGCTATAATAAGATGAGGAGTTGTAAATTACATTGTTTCTTGATCGTTGATACACAACGCACGGGTAAATATCCACCGTGCCGACTGTATTCAAAAATTATGCGTACACCCGGTACATCACTTGGAAGAATGCATGGCCTTTCAGGAATACAATAACACATGTACGGGATATTATTTTTCTTCCCGCGGCAATCGTTTTCAGTCAACAGTAGGGAGTGGTTGCAGATTCGCTCAGCAGGAGCTTTTCACGCAGGCCACTGTAAAAATCGACAGTAATATGCAGTAACTCACGGAATCCGCAGAGCCGTATGGGCGTCCGGTATGGCCACAAGAAGCGGATGAAAACTAACCTTGGTAACCCCGCGCTTCAGAAGGAGCAGATGGTTTTGCCACTAACGTGTGTTTTCCGAGTTTTTCTTGTTGTTGAGGAAACAGCAACATATCAGCAAATTATGACTACAGGAAAATTGCATAGAGTTTAGTAACAGTTATGTGCCCAATAATTGTTGTAATAAATCACATTATGGCACTACACCGTGTCTTGTGAAACGAGAGTTTGATATTACATTGTATACAGCGTGTTTCTTAATGACGTGTTTATATTTTAGGGTGTAATTTCTCAGGACATTTTGTGAAGAAAAGTGCAGGAAAGTAATTTAGATATTATTGTCGATTTTGGTATTTGTTAATAGGATATAAAATTAAATATTTTAGTTAGAAAAGTTATTATACAGGGTGTTTCAGAAGTACGGTACGTAACTTAAGGGGGTGATTCCTTATGATATTCTAAGAGAAAAAAATCATGTGACATATTATGTCCGGTGTTAAAGTTTTTTAAAGAAAATCGATTTTCTATTTTTTATTTTTTCTTTAAATACCTTTTTCCCAATTTTATTGAGATTTGGCACCATTATTCACAATGATAAGAGGCTCAATTAGCCCTGACTTGATTAAATTTATTATGTTCAGTGGCGTCCCGGGGAGCACCTAAACGAATATTATTGACAAAAACATGTACACGACTGACTTTTTGGTAATTTTGATAATTTTTCCGGTTTACTAACTAATAATACAAGTTTTCTGTTTCTTGAATTATTTTCGTATCTTGCTTGGTTCTCGAGAGAAAAAATAATTCAATTCAATTCAGTTTAATTCAAAATAGCTTTATTGTCATAAAAATAGAAAAACTTGTTGACAAACACATAAGATAACTAAAATATATAACACAGCATTAAACAATTGAACAAATAAAAGCATAAAAAACACAGCTGACAGATAATCAAAATATATACAATAAATGCACTAACAACTGGTCAAGCCAAGTTGTTATTAGAAAACTCCTCAGGAGAATAACACGCCTTGGTAAGAAAGTAAGAGACAGATCTCTCACTTGTTCCCGAAATCTCCCGACAAACAGAATCTCTAGTCTAGTCAATCAAGCTGGTGGAAAAATATTCGTGTAAACTATAATAGGCCCTAGTTAACAGGTGTTTCCTTACTGTTCTACGAAACAGAGTTATGGAATTTAAAGTTTTAACTTCGGTAGAGAGGTGATTAAATATTTTTCGATTTTGATATATCAAGGATCTTTTAGTGAAGGTAGAGGTTGGTATGGGTATTGGTAAGTCGTGGGTCTGTCGCATATGATGATTAGGTTTCGTCTTTAAAAGCTTATTTTTGTTTTTAAAGACAAGACTGACTGTCTCCAATATGAAAAGGGAGGTTAGGGTTAATATTTTTTGGGATATGAACAATGGTCTGCAGGAGTCCCTGGGTCTAGCTTTACATAAATATCTCACTACACGTTTTTGCAAAATAAATATTGTTTCGAACAGTCCCTGATTACATAACCCCCAAAATGCGACCCCATATCGAATTACCGATTCAACCAGTGCATAGTAAACACCTCTTGCAGTCGAGATACCTAATTCTCCAACAACCGTCCGAACTGCAAAACACGCCGAAGCCAGTCTCCCACTCAGATACAGGACATGATTATCAAATTTTAAATTCATTTCCAACCTTATTCCAAGAAACTTCTCGCTATTGACGGAAATAATAAGGGAGTCACTTTTAATCTGAACAGGATCTAGCTCACATCTAAATCCAACTGTGTGGATCTTGTCCATGTTTAGTGTAAGATGGTTAGAGTCAAACCACTTCCTCACTTTCAACATATCATTCGAAATCTGTTCGCTCAGCCGATCAACTGCCTCCGCGTGCCATAAGATTGTCGTATCATCCGCAAAAAGAGTGAACGTCCCCCGAATATTAACATAAACTAGGTCATTTATATAAAGCAAAAAGAGAATAGGTCCCAATACAGAACCCTGTGATACGCCACAGTCAATCCCTCTACTCTGCGAAGCAGATTACCCAAGAAGCACTCGCTGACCCCGACCACCAAGAAACGACTCGAACCACCTCAGTGCTCTAAATCCATACTGTTGAAGCTTACGCAGCACTATCCCGTGACTAACACAGTCAAAAGCCTTGAATAAGTCACAGAACACCGCCGCGGTAGCCCCCTCATTATTGACAGATCGATAAACCATTTCAAGAAACTGAATAATTGCATATCCTGTGTTCTTGTCGGCCTGAAAACCGAATGAAGAACAACTTTACTGCATGTACAAAAAAAATATCCATGCAACAGTTAATCAAAGCAAATGTTGAAGATGGCCACCTTCTGATTAAACGCACGATTGCAATCGTCTCACCATTGATTCTCTTACACGCTCAAAAATGCCTGCATTATTTCGTATCGCATTGTAACTTTCAATATTTCGAATTCTTGAGTCGTTTTCATCAAGTACAGGCATCTTCTATACAAGATACTTTGGGCGACCCCATAAATAATAGTCTAGAGGATTCAAGTCTGGACTGCGAGTTGGTCAACCTTGAGGACCTGCGCGTCCAATCCAGCAATTAGGAAAGTGTTGTCGAGGTATTGACGAGCAACTAGGCTAAAATGAGCTGGGGCGTCGTTGCGCATGAACCATATATTACGTCTTATTTGTAGAGGTACGTCTTCTAAGTTCATCATATAGAAACTGCGTGAAAACGACCTTCTCTAATTTTAAGAGGATTATCGTCCACCCAAAAATGTTCGTTATGAAAATTAATAATGGCTTCTCTTGAAAAAGAGATCTCTCAGTAAATAAAATGTTCGGTAAGAAATTGTTGTTGTGTGCTACTATATGGGTATAGTTGATAAAGATGCAAAACCCTCCAAACAGTTGATGTACTTGTTTGAAGTTGCACTGCCACCTTCCTGGCACTAGTTAAAGGATCATCTTCTATCTCTCAAAGTATGGCCTCTTCTAACCCAGGCGTGGTTACTGTTGCAGGTCTGCGAGGAAGTTCCGTATTACGATTTAAGCTCCCAGCCTCACTCAATCTTGCATGAAGCTGTCTTGGTATATGGCAGTACCTTGCTTGGATGACGTTTCCGATAAATTCGACGAGCTTCTTCAGCATTTCCATTTGTTAGTTGTTGTTCTCCTACTGTTTACAGTTATTGGCTTACGTCAAATAAATATAAAAAATAAATATAAAACCTCTACACTCGATACTCAACAAGTGTATCAATTAACCCCTTATTCTTAACCATTTGTGTAGCCAAAGGGACGTTCCCAGTCAAGTCCATGGGCAGGCATACACATTCATTGAACCATCCACTACTGTGTTTTACCTTGTTTACATTATAATTATATAGAGTTGCTGATGATGATCTTTTCTAAGGTCGAAACTAGTCCGACTCAATTTTCAAACTTATATTGAACATCTAACTCATATGGTGAATCCCTCCCATATATATGCCCTCGATACCCAAATCTAGGGTGTAGTGTAGTTAATATAAAAAAATTTTGGTGGTAAAGACAGACTTTCATTTCCCTTTAAAATACATAACCACAGACCATGGACTACTTCTTAAATCTTATTTATTTTTGATTTGTTATTGACAAGACAGGTAAATTAGACATCAAAACTTACCTTTAGCTCATATTTAAATTAACTTTGAAATAGTACAGAGTTTTTGCGTATATTTTGGAGCACCCCTAGAGCCTTTATTTTAAACGCTAGAAAGAACTTTAAATTACGAATATTGAATGATTTTTTCTGAATCGTCAATATTTGTCATCGGATAAAACAAATGAACATCGTAAATTTGTTTAAGACACCAAGTAGTTGTTTTTTTAAATGGAACACCTTGTATATTACTGAATATTTTATTAGGTCTTAAAATTACATATTGAAAAATATATGTTTACTATAATCGGTTCAGTGGTTTTTGAAATATTTAATTTAAAATTCGTCGAAACATAACGCATGGATCGATAAAAGTAAACGAAAGTTACCATTTTGAAGACAGATTTGCATCCCAAATGTTATTAACTGACAAGAAACTTATCTTTTAATTAATTTAAATATTTCAAAAACCACTGAACCGATTATAGTAAACATATATATTTTTCAAAATATAATTTTAAGACCTATTAAAATATTCAGTAATATACAGGGTGTTGCATTTAAAAAACAACTGCTTGGTGTCTTAAACAAATTTACCATCTTCATTTGTTTTATCCGATGACAAATCTTGATGATTCAGAAAAAATCATTCAATATTCGTAATTTAAAGTTCTTTCTAGCGTTGAAAATAGGGGCTCTAGGGGTGCTCCAAAATATACGGAAAAACCCTGTACATAGGCACTTTTTTTGTATAATATGCAATAAAGTGGTTTTATTTTTTCTCTCGAAAACGAAGCAAGATGCGAAAACAATCAATCAAGGAACAAAAAAGTTGTATCAGAGGTTACTAAATCCGAGAGAAATATCAAAATTAGAAATAAAGCAGTGGCGTACATTTAATTGTCAATGATATTCGTTATGGTGCTCGCCGGGACGCCATTGGAATAATAAAGTTAATCTAGTTGGAGCAAATTAAGCACCTTATCATTATGAATAACAAAACCAAGTTTTAAAAAAATCGGGAAAATAATATTAAAAAAATTATAAATTTTTTTTTTAAACTTCGCTGTACATCAAAAACAAAGCAACTTCGGGCACATGCTCATAAAAACTTTTTTTCTTAGATTATTATGAGGAATCAACCCTTTAAGTTACGGGCGGTATTTCTGAAACACCCTGTATATTTACTTGCTTTTTTTCACTTCCGTCTTTTCTTTTAGGTCAAATAGATTAGTTAGCAATTAGTACCAAATGTGTATTTTTTAAAAACAATAAACTATCAATTGATTCACTGACTTTTCAGATTATTTGTTTCTAAGACTTGGCTTAAGCCATAATTCTACAACAGTATGAGTTAGCTTAAGGTTACCTTTTCCTTAAACCCAACTTAAGCATAGCACGAGTGGTACAGAACGGTAGTGCAGTGGTAGACCTGTACAACATAAAACGGTACAGATATGCTGACGTACCGTAAGAATGATAAAAAAATAAATTGTCATATACATCACATCGAAGTGTTAATCTAAAATATTAATCAAATCAATTACAGCAATATATCGGTTTCTTAACTGACCAGTCAATCTATTGATATGTAGTAATTAAATTTTAAACAATGCTACCATATATTTCCAAACCCGGACACACGATCAAGTCAACTGTATCCCCAAAAAAAAAAATGAAATAACTTCACGCATATCATGAGCCGCACCAAACGAGAAAGATAGAAAATCGGGCCTGGTTGTTTCGCAGAAAAAGATGGAGATACAGTGTTTATTACGATATGATTTATTTACGTCGAATAGTGAAAAAAACATCCTTAAAGCAATAAGAGAAAAATGGCGTCGTTTTGTATCAGTCCTGAAGCGTAACTATATGCAATATTATTTATTGCATAATCAATGGCTACTTTGCAATAAAATATTGCTTCACGGAAATTATATACAGTGTCTCGTCAACGGCTAAGTCCTAATAGGTATGTACCAAAGACCAGTGCAAAAAATAGATCTCAAATGCATAGCGAACCGTTAAGAAGCCGCACAAGTAGTATTTATGTTGGCAGTGTGAATTTCTATCAACAAAAAAATAATTATGCTTATTTGCTGGACTTTTCATTGTTGAAGAAAGCTCATTCTTTTTAGCTTTAAGTCATTTCGATTAGGCATTCTTATAATGCTACTATACTACAGGGGCGTGCGGTCCATGGAAGCGATGGAAGCACTGCTTCCCCTACCGCTTTCATAAGACAAAAGACAAAACAAATTTTATATTAATCTATACCTATCCATACAATTAAAATACCCAAGTATTTACTTCTATCTAATTTCCAAACCAAATATGCATCCCTGACCAACGCAATATTAAATGTATCGAAGAATCGAAGTGATCTCAATACGTGTATACTACACTCTATACGCGTATACGAGTAATAATTAATATGGTCTGCCGTGCCAAGTAAAGGGTAAATCGTTCGACTTCGGTATTTCCTTCGCCGCAATGCGACGCCGGGAACGAAGCCGCCAAAATATTTAGTTTCAACGTGTTTGTACTCGGCGGTTACGTTTGTTTGTCGCGATTTTTCGCCAGGAATACGCGGTACACGGTAGAGGATCTGTCTGACTTGACTTTGTTTATCTTACTTCTTGATTTATTTTATCATGGAGCAACCAATTGCCAGCCCATCGAGTTCGGGAAATGTAAAGTGTATCTGCTCTGTATGCAAGTTATTGGAAAAAGGATTTTCAACGCTTTTCTTTGATGAAAAAAGGAATATTATTGCAACAGGTAGGCCTACACCAGATTTTAATTTAAAGACAGAAGTGAAGGCGGCTAAAAAATCCGTTTAAAATGAATCAAACTGTGAATTCAAAGTAAAAATGTATAGATAGTTTTCTGTATTAGTTTCTGTTATGAAATTTTGTTAACTTGTTTTTAACGACTCTTAGGCAGGGTTGGGTCACTAAATAATTGGTTTTCGACGGGAAAATTACGTAAAAATTAATAAAAAAAACATAGGTACCTAGCCATTTAGAAAATAGAAGAAATATTAAAAAATCATAGGTACATAATCACACATTTTCGACAGTACCTACATGACAGTATTCTACCTGTATTTAAACGTCAAAAAATTGCCAATATTTGGGCGTGGTCTTCAAAAAATTTTTCGCCTCCGGCGGTGCTTCCCCTTCTTCATGACTCACCGCACGCCCCTGCTATACTATCATACACTGAGAAAATTGTTTTACATAATAATATAATACAGTGTGTATCAGCCAAATGGAATTAATTCGATAATATATACATGGGGGCGTATCCGAAAAAACGCTCGGACACGGTGATTGGTATTTCTAGTTGCGCATTTTTTTTAATAAAAACTTTATTCAGGGTGTGTTATGAAACAACATACTAACTTTCTCATTTTAAATGCAACACCCTGTATATTATTTAATTTTTGGATTCTTCAGACAATTCTAGACATATTTGATGTACAATATTCTATACCTATCTTCAACTATTTCGGAAATATTAAGTGTTTTCAGATTTATTGCAAAAATTAACAATACACTAAAAAACTAATAAGTAATACTGTTTATTTCTTGATAATGAAAAAAACAAAAAAAAATATTAATGTAGGAGATGTTGAAAATGCTCGCCGCGAACGTCTTGCCAACATCATAATCTTAAATAGACATTTTTTCTAACGTTACTGAACATCTCAGGCGTGACTGATCTAATCGCAAGCGTTATTCGTCTTCTTAAGTCAGCTAAGTCGAGGGGGTTAGTTATTGTATGTTGAGGTACTGCCGGACATTGATTTGGTAATGGGGCGGTGCTCCATCTTGCTGAAACCATATCATATTCGCTGGAAGTTGTGGGTTTGCTGGATCAGGATATAAGTTTGTCAAAGTTGGCAAGACATTATTTTGGAGCGGTGCTAAATAATTATGGCCGTTTAAATTGCCATTAATGAAAAAGGGACCTATGATATAATCTCCAACAATTCCTGCCCAAACATTAACCTTTTCAGGATATTGCGTCATGTTCTTCTCTCATCCAGTGAGGATTCTTCTTAGACCAATAGCGGCAATTCTGACGATGAGCATGACCGTGAAGTGTAAAGGTGCACTCATCAGAAAACAAAACATGTTCTAATGATGAATGGCAAACATCGAACATTGGGGCTGTTTTTCGACTAGAAGTATGTGGGTCTTCCTGAAACTCAAGCATAATATCTAATTTGGTATCATCACTTATTGCATTATAATAATAATATTAATAATAATAATAATAATAAACTTTATTCAATTATACATAGGGTATACATTGAAAAGGCAAGAGTGCAGCTAAACAGAGACTGCCTAGCTGATTTATAGACTTATCCTTATTAGGTAGATAGATACGCTTACAATACAATAAAATATTTCAACTAATAGTACATTTCTTCTTCTCTAAATAGGTGAACATCAAAAAATAAAAAAAAAAAAATAAAATAAATTTAATTTATATAATATATACAATACATATATAGAGACATGCATTGTAGCCGTACATAATAGCAGCAGGTTAGCCGGTAAGGTGCTGTTTTAAACGCTTGGAGAAAGATTGAACAGAGCAGGACCGAAGCGGAGGGGGTAAGCCATTGGCAGCTACTTTTTTTATCTGCTTTACATGTCCAATCTGGCGAAACTTTTCTCTTTTACAAATAATTGTCCCTTGAGTTATAGGCGGCAAATTTGGAAATTTTTCATGAAATAAGCGATCAACTTCCATTTGTGTCCGTGTTTTATCTCCATAACCAATCATCTGTAGAATTGTTATTTTGTGCATTTCTGTTAAATAAACCAATTTATGGATGGATTTCATTAAATAATTGAGCTGTATCTATTTAAGTACGTGTTCTATCACCAAACCCAACCACGCATAGAATTTCAATTTTTTCTCGTTTCATTCACTTTGCAACTACGCATGACAATTACTTATTTGAGGTAACATTGTCATACAGTTTCTGTTGCAAATAAATCCTCAGAGAAACGGTCTTACTTTAGGTTAGGACATGATAAAACATACTTAGAATTCGATGCAAAATTCAAAAATGAAATAAAAAATAGATATTTTTATTTGAAAAAACAAAGTCGATGGTCGTAACTTATTTTTGAGCTACCCTGTATAGATGAATTTACAATAAAAAAAACATTAAGAAAAAGAAATCGACGTGTCCGAGCGTTTTTCCAGAAAACACACCCTTGAATTTTAAATGAATTTAGACATTACTTCTTGGACTCATTGCATACTTATTATGTAAATTATAACCCCCCTCCCCCAGCACTATAAATAAAACGCTAAAAAACGTTCTAATAAGGGCGATAAATAGAAAATAATATCGACAACAATACTAAATCTTAATAAATTTGCACAGCATAATATGCTCCGGGCGTGATACAAGATAATTAATTACTCTTAATGATTCCTAATTATTACATATGACTAAAATACAAAATCTATAATTTTCATACTTCACTTAATCGTTGCTCAACATAAAATTTAAATCAGTTGTATTCTACTTTTACTGAATTTAATTAAACACAGCTTTAGCGCACCAATAAGTATGTGTGACATGTTGGATCCATTTTAATTTTTAAGAGTGCAGCCTTTCTTCTTTTATCCTTAATTTATTGAACTACCCCAAATAACAGCTCCTGCAATATTGTAAGGTATAAATTGACTTATCAGTAACACTGGGGAACAGGAAAAATGTTTCCGAGACCAAAATAGCAAAATATTACCTATTTTATTAGACAATCTGTCTTACAAAAGTCTCAGTTGGCTCCGCTTTTAACCTTAACGTATGGGAAAATTCGACTATTAAATGAAAAGTACCTGGATTTATTATACCAGGTGTACTTTATAAGGGGTTTAAATACATATAATATAAATCCTAAATTGTTGGTTAGTTGTATTTCAACCACCAGTTGATTGAGGGCTGTTCGTATTTGAGAAATTAGAGTTTTGAGCAACATGTCGCAAGTTTTTTTAAATAAGCCGGATCATTTTTGTTATATATGTGATAAAGTGACTTTTGTCAAACAAGAACGTACACATAAGCCTTTGCTATCCATGCTACAAATGTGCGTCCAACATTCGCGGCTGGCTATGTGGAAAACAAGCGTAAAATGCCCTTTACTGTTCCTATGATCTGGTGAGAACCAAAAGACCACGCTACTGACTAATACTTTTGTTTAACACCTCCTATCAAAAAATACTTTTTGGAGAAAAAAAGGTCTGCGATACAGTATCCAAATTTACAATCCGCCATACGCCCGGTGCCTCATAGTGACGAGTAGCCTAAACCTAATCCACCTCAGTAATGATTGATTCTGATGATGATCCAATGGATTCAAACGGTAGTGTACTGGAAAATGTCGCCGGCTCATGAACCTCGCAAGACTCCGATTTTGTCTGTGAACTTCCTAGTAAAAAGCCTCACAAAATAAGTCAAAGTGAGTTAGGCGACCTCATAAGGGATTTGGAATTGCCTAAGGAAAAATCCGAACTATTGGCCTCTCGATTGCGACAATGGAACTTACTTCAAGAAGAAATACCGAAGCCGTCAGAAGAACCTAACACCATTTTTTAACATGAAAAACAATTTGGTAGGTAGGTACGTTGAGGGATTAATGGCAGCTTTAAATCTCGACTATGATCCAAAAGACTGGATACTTTTCATTGATTCCTCAAAAGTAAGTCTTAAAGCTGTGTTACTCCATAATGGAAACAAGTTGCCTTCAGTCTCAATTGGTCATGCACTCCACATGAAAGAAACGTATAGTAATTTTAAATTGTTACTGGAGACCATACAATATGAAAGATATAATTAGCAAATTTGTGGAGATTTAAAAGTTTTGGCGATTTTGCTTGGAATGCAGCTAGGTTATACAAAATAAGAAATACTGCTGCTTCCTCTGCGAATGGGACAGTCGAGTACAATCGGATCACTACATAAAGAAAATTTGGCCACCTAGAGAGTCTTTTGATCCAGGAAAGAAAAATGTAGCCAGCGCGCCATCAGTTTCCCCAGAAAAGATTTTTCTACCGCCACTTCATATAGGATTGGGACTTATGAAAAATTTTGTGAAGGCCATGGACAAAGAATGCCGTGCTTTTAGTTATTTAAAAGAAAAGTTCCCTAGAATCAGTGACACTAAAATTAAAGAGGGAATATGTGTGGGTCCCTAGATTAGGAAAGTTTTCGGAGATGCGCAATACTTGAGGGCAAGGAAAGGGACGCTTGGAATGCCTTTAAAATGGTTGCAACAAATTTTTTGGGAAACATAAAAGCAGAAAACTTTAAAGACCTGGTTGTGCAACTTCTTCTATGTTACCAAAACCTAGGTTGTAGTATGTCGTTGAAAATTTATATCTTTAATGTTTAGCCTTTTATTTTATTTATTTATACCATTTGTACGAATCTTGTATGCTAAAATTTAATATTCATAAAAAAAAATTATTTTGCTCTTTTCATTCTATTTAATCGACACGATGATAAACTATTATTGTTGATACGTAATTATTATATTTCATACAATATCCATTGTTTTATATAATCAAAACTTTATTTTTGAATTCACATCGTATTCGGTTCGCATTGATAACTAAAATTGAAGGTTCGCAGGCTTTTATGAGAAAAAAGTTTAATCAATTTTCGTTAATATGCAACCAAACAGACTGGGATGGTGCATTAGACACTAATAGTGTCCTTCACTCCAATCTAGCTAATACATTTAATATGTCTTTTCCACTTGTTACTATAAGGAGAAAAAAAAAGAAACCTTGAAAGTTTCTGGAAAAAATATGCGCTGCCTTCACTACATGAGGAAATTGCAAACAATAATGTTAGTTTTGTAAATTATTTTAACAAATATCGCAGAATCTATAGAGGAACTATCAGAACTGCTAAAAGGGTATATTTTAAAAATAGTATACTAACAAGTCAAGGAAATCGTGAAGGATTGTAAATGATTTGAGAGGGAAAAATAACAGGACCCCTACTTTAAGTAATCTTAGCGCTGACGATCTGAACCATTCTTAGTGTAGTATTGCTAGCGCATTAGCAAAAGAAATAACACCAGTAACTTATCCCAGGAGGTCAAGTGTCTCTGTCTAATACATTTTTCTTTAGATCGAACTCTGCTATGGAGATTAGGGCGATGTTTGGTCAAATCAAGAATAAATATGCTTCGGCTTGGGATGGACTCTCTATGAAGATATTTTTTGCCTTACCAGGGCCTTACAGGTTTTGACTGAACCAATAAATTTTTCCTTTCTCGCAGGCACATTTCCGTCTTGTCTAAAAAAGGCTATAGTTATCCCACTTCACACGGGTGGTGGTCTCGAAATTTTCGCCAATTGCGTTACTTCCCACCTTATCCAAAATTTTGGAAAAAATTGTGAAGCCTGCGGTTGATGTGATTTTTAAATTAACACAATCTTTTGTCCATTCAACAGTTTGAATTTCAGGCTTCTAAGGGTACGAGCGATGATATCTTCGGGTCTCTTGAGCATCTGTACAGGTCTCTAAACTCTGGTAGGACTGCTGCGGCTGTCTTCTGTGATTTGTAGAAAGCATTTGATTGCATGGATCACCGAATACTGCTGAAAGTTTGGAGGCCTATGGGGTAAGGGAAACTTCCTTGGAATGCTTTCGCTCGTATCTAACAGGTCGTGTTTAATAGAAACAGCTCTAATGAGCCTCGCACTGATACGGGTGCTCCACAAGGGTCAGTCTTAGGTCCCCTACTCTTTTCGGCCTACTTCAACGACGTGCCTCATCTACTATCATGTTAACATGTTAATATCATGTTTAACTTTTGTCAGGTATTTTAATTCTGTCGGAGAAGTAGTTTTTGGAAAAGGTATGGCATGTGATTTTTTCCAGACAGATGTAAAAGTGTTACTTAAAACGGAATAATTAAAGATGTGACTAAAACAGGCAGTATTCTTGGGCAGCTAATAATACACATATGCCATCATGGCCAGCAGACTTCGACTTAATAGACAAGAGCATTACAAATGTATTGAATTTTAAGTGTGTTATAGATAATGTTTTTATAGGCAATGAGGAAATTTCAACACTTTCTGTAAGTAAATTTTTAGGATTATTAATTTCTTGAGAAATTATGGTAACACGGAATAATTTAACAAAACTGTTGAATATATATTTGCAAGAGTTTGCTTCTCCGTTTCTGACTGATTTTTGTTAGACGGGCCAGGTGATGCATTTGATTGCCACTAGATGTCGCTTAAAGGACATCTGCCATTACTCGTCCATCTTTAACGGTCAAGTAGACTCTTTATAGTTGCTTTCCTTCGTCGGATCCTATAGCTCCACTGAGGAGCTGTTATACAGCGAAACGCGTCTGGAGTTATTTTTGACCTATCCTGTATCTGTTGCAAGCGGTTATTTTAGAGTCACTAGGTAGTACTAGTCAAATCGTGCTTTTAATAAACAACCAGTCGATATAACAGTTTTAGCTGATACTGTAAACCTAACTGACCATCAAGAAACCGCCAACCTCCACCAACTACACCCAGCTGGTCCATCCGCGAAGAAAACACTTTCGATCTCGCCCAGAACTAGAGCAGATCCTTTGGCGTGGTCCTGACGCGAGCACACCAGCTCAGTGAACCGCCGACCATCGTTAAGAGAGCACCACGTCCGACCTTTCGAGAACCGCCAAGACACGTGCGCGCGGTCTTTCTTACGAGAACCTTTGAGGAGGGTGTGCACCACCACGAGAAATTTTTGGACATTTTTTTGGGTTTGTGAAGATCTTATGGAGGATCGCCGGTAATTTTACTTGCGTTGTCAAAGTTGGTGCAAAGGGTTGTGTGGGGTGAATTTTATTGTAACTGCGTCTGGAAACGGATTTTTTTCCCTAGCATACCTAAAAACCAAGAAGATATTTCAGTCATTACAATGTCAAATCAAGCCGGATTATTCCAACGTGCAATCGGGGATTCCCCATTGAATATAGGGACACAAAAGACAATAATATATAACATATAGAGCTATAATATCAGCAGAGTTTCGCGAAGAGCCGGATCATCAGCTTGAGAATTCAGCCTCATTGTGTACCTTCAAAAATTCTTCTTAAAATCATTAGTTACTGCAGCAGAAACGAATTTCTTTCGCTGCGATAAACTCAGTGTAAGAACGCTTGTGTGAATTGTGGACAGTCAATAGGACTAAATTTTGACTCAATAGTGACACTTTTTTTATGAATAATGTATAGAAAAAATTGATAGTGCAGTGGAAGGATTATTTGAACGTCTTGTTTGTGATTGGACATTAAAATCAATTTAAAATTGATTCAACTGAATAGTTTATTTATAGTAGCAAAAGGTAAGTTACCTTTTAATTTATTGGATAGTGGAAGGTTAGGCAGAAAGGAGAGCACTTAATAATGATTCGTTTTTAAAATTAACGGTTTTGTTATCATTTTACCAATCTATCTAAGTTCTCTATAAAACACTAATTTGCGGGTTACTGGTCTTACTGACTGTTCATATCTTTCGGGTTAAACATTTTCATGTTGGTCGACATTCGTAGAATTTACTGCGAATTGTTTAATTCTCTATAAAATGACAGGAAGCTGCTTCTCTCAAAACATTTCGTTCCAGTTTGTTTAATTTTTAATATTAAGTCTGAACTAACAACTCTATTAAACCATTCTTGAATTTTTAAAGGAGTAATGAAAATGTGAAAAACTAACTTTAATATGCCCCCAAATGTCTAATTAATTCTATATGCAAAGAGAAGCAATTTAAAATTACCTTGCAATCCTTAATGCAAATGAAAATGCAAAATATTCAACGCGTCAGCGCTTCATTTTGCCCAGATATATAATTAAGACGTTTTTTTAAGGTCACCACAACAATAAATGCAATGATGCTATGAGTAACTTTATTGTTTAATTCTATGAAAATAAGAATCCTTCGAGTAGTCACCTTTTTTTGCGTAAAATATGATTTATCAGGTGACTTTTTGCAGGTCAACGTAAATATTTTGGTAAAATATATATATTCGGGCTTTAGAATTTTAAGATGAAACCTAGTTTGGGGGCAAATAAAACTTTTTATGTATTTTGTTTTCAGGTAATTAGAAGTCTGTATTTTTTTTAAATTTGTTATGTTTAAGACCCATATGAAGAAGACAAAGTATGTTTATAGCAAAAAATAATGATCATGCTGTTGCTCTTGTATATTTAATGCGTACAATATGGGGTATGTAATTTTTATCTAAAATAACGTAAACACATGAATTCTTAAAATCAAGGATATTATTTTTTATTTTGACCTGTAAACTGATCGAAAATGTTTAATAGTAAAATCGAAATTAATTATTGAAAACAACGATTACTTGCAAATTGTTCTGAACATATTGCCAATTTAAGGCGACAATATGAAAATTGTAAACCAAACCGCTCAAAAGTTCTCTATAAGCAAAAAATGATTGGAGGCTGTGGTGGCTCAATGGTAGTATCTTGGACTCGCGAGCGGAGGGTCACAGGTTCAAATTCAATCTATGTAATTTTTCAAAGTTAAAGACGCAGTTTTTTATTTGTTCACTTGGTCCAATGGTATATTAGTTTTTTCTCTTAATTTATTAAGGTACTTGTAAAAAGTATATATTATGCCCCCTTTAGGTCTAAAGAAAAGATGATTAAATTACCCTATAAAAGAGCTACATTAAAGTCAAATTGGCTAAGTAGATCTGAACTAGAGTTAGAATCGAAATCAACATATTTTCTCATAATATTACCGTTAATTTAACGTCTTTTAAAAAAAATCGAAATATAAGTTTAATTAATTAAATCAAAGAAATAAAAATGCCAACTTTAAATTAAAAATAATTATAAACACGGAAGTGCGCGTTGCAATTTTGGCGCCCAACGTGGGGCTTTTAAAAACAAAACCGCGATTAGTTTTTTCCTTAGTTTCATACATTTGGTGACCAGTATAAATTTTTCTTTGTCTGGCTTTTTACTAACACTTTACTGTATTTTATTTTATGATATTGACTCACCTGATTTATTGACTTTAGTTATGATTTTGCCTATAATCCACTGTATTTGTGATTTATTTATTATATTTAGGTATAGTTATTTACCGATATTGACTATTTATTAGCTGAATATAATTGATTTTGGCCAGTCGAGTAAAATAAGAACAGAACTAACCGCTAAAGTTTTGAACGAAAACTGACAATTAATACTCAACTCAAAACAAAGAAACTTATCAGGAATTTCCACGAAAAATGCTGTTATAGGGATGAAATAATATGGTAGTTGATACAAGGAAAATAGGGTGATTGTGTGAGCCAAAAAGTTGGAGAGGTAGTTTCATACAGTAACTAAAAACACAGTATTTTTCCTTTTCCAGTTCTAAAGCAAAAATACAAACCAATAAACATTAATATTAATAGCCAAATTGATGATAAGACAGGGACAAAATCAAAATGTCGCACTACTAAAAAGTATTTTTATTAATGTTTAAACATTTTTATAAGTGCTACAAAGTAACGTAAAAATTTGCAAAAAGCAACAAGCCAGGCAGTTGCAATATGCAAAGACACTAACAGGCAGTAAAGCGTGTAACCCTCTTAGATATTGAGCAAACTGTAGGTTTGTCTTAAAATGGTACGTTTAAACGCTCATGCAATTTGCGAAAACTGATGTATGCATGCAAAATTTGCACAAATAAATTGTTACATGTAAACAAAACCATGAAGCTTGCACAAGCCAAAAAGTTTCGCTTGGGTAAAAAATTCTGCCAGATTATTTATGTTTTTTTTATTAGCACAAACCATAGCTTTAGATAGAAGTAATAATATTTTCCATTTTTTAAGTCAATTGAGTTGTCAAACCAGCCATATTGATATGCTTACTGTGCAAGGTAGACTGACCTTGTTTACACAAATTGAGTGAGCGTTTAACCGTCCCTTTATATTATGATAAATTTTCTTACAAATTGGCCGGGTTAAACTTTAATTTTATTTTGTAAATTTCACTATGCGGTGCAAGATCCTTTTTCAACTTAGCAAATACTTTGTGAATAATCTCGAGATATAGACGAGGACCAGGCACCAAGATGTTAATTTGCTTTACAACCCGTTTAAAAATAACAGCATCAATAATATTATTGCCTGCTATGCGAAAATGGCAAGTTTGCTTTACGCACAGCCGTGGTATAATTTTCAATTGAATTAAATTAATTGTAACAATATGTATTACTCTATGAAGTGAAACATTTTTGCACTGGTGTATCCATCCAAGTGTGGACGTGTGAACTATTTTGCTTTTTATTCAAAACAGATATTCTTATTGAAGAAACATAATATTATTGTTTTTGGTATTGTAGTACTTACTTTAAATTTTAAATTAATATATAGACCTTGTTTGATGATTAATGATGAATAATTTGAAATTAAAAATGCATTTTTATTAAGCAAGGTTGTAAGAAAAATCACAAGTGCACATCTCCATAGGCAGCAAAAGATCCCACATCTCAACAAAGACCTGGAAGGAATTCTGTCTTGGGGTGACAGTAGCCAGGTAGCGTTTAACGCTACAAAAACCCAGAGGGCAGTTTTTTCTATAAAAGTTAATGTTGAAGAACCGGATATAGATATGGCGGGACACTCTTGGCATAATCAGTTGCGGCCATTGCTAAGGCAGCCTCGCAGCAGCTTGGAATACTTTTTTAAGATCCTCTATACACCTCAACAACGTTTGATGCTCTATAAAGCCCAAATTAGGCCATCGCTGTTCGCACTCGCATATTTGGGGCTCTGCTCCTACACTAATCTTAAGATTGGCGACTTGAGTCTATTTTACAAATATTTTGATAGCAAAAGCTCAACTGAGGTTGCCCGCTTGATTCCACCCAGAGCAGTGCACGGAAGATATACACGACGAGTCACTGCAGGCCACCCGTACGTGGTTCAGCTTAGTGTCCCTCGAACAACACTGTTTAAAAATTCTTTCTTCTGGAGAACGTTATCACTCTGGAACGAGCTCCCTGAGGCCGTGTTCCCCGGTACGAGTATAATCTTTATAGATTCAAGACCAACGTGAATCGATTCCTGCGCACACGTACCACTCACAGAGCGCCATAAAGGATTAATCCTGCAGTGTTGTGTCTCATAAAAGAAAATTGTTTTAGATGTCCTATTGGCATAATAAATCCTTAGTCCGATTAATAATTGTTTTAGAGAGCAATTATTGGTTTTAACATGCTTATACAAAGTAAAATTGGTTATATTATCTAAAAATAATCGAATGTTGTGTTTTTGTTTAATTTCAAAACAGCCTGTGAAATAATTAATTAGAAAAGTTATTTTAAAATGCCAGGTTCATGTCAATATGTGCATTCCTACTCACAAAAATGCAAATTAATAATAATAATAATAATAATAATAAAAATAATAAAGGTCTTTTTATTATGAATTTAAAAATTACAAAAAAGGAGGAAAAACTAATACACAAGAAATAATACAAAAATAACACTAAGCATTACAAGTAAAAGCAGGGCGCAGTCTAGCCGGTTGATGATGTTGGTATCAATAATTTATATGTTTCCACAATTATTGTTATACAACATAAATAAAATGTTTTAATTTGACAGGTTTTACAGCGAACTTGTGTGCTTACTATGGTTTTGAAAATTGTGCCAAAGCGTATCTCTGAGGGAAGACGAAATTATGGCTATGTGGGCAGAATACCCAATACCAGTCGCTCTATAATCAAAAAAGTAGGAAGTTTAACATTTAAGGTTAGTTCAGATTAGACGAGAGAATATTAAATTAGTTTAGATGCCAGTTACAATTTGTGCGTAAAAATTTACACTGGAATTTGGTAAGATGGAGCAGTGTACTCTTTACCGATAAGCCTAGAATCTGTCTACACTAACCAGATCGAAGACAAAGAGTATAGAGACGAACCAATAATTGATGGAGAATAGCTAACGACACCGTGGTATGGTCCGTTCATAGATTTAAGAGAATGACTACCTGCCTTTAGTTAACACCCATCATAAAATTCTTTGTTGAAAGGGTTTCAAGGATCATAGAGATAATGATTTTATTATCCAGGTAGGGAACGTACTTGGCCGTAATTAGTTTACAAAGCCTTATTATATAATGGGGAAAAAATAAGTAGACAAATCAGTGTTGCAAAACCAGTCACTTTATTAGTTCGTGTAAAATAGAAACGCAGCTTTGATTATCCAAATATGTGGCGTCCGTGGATTGGTGAATCTAGTATAGACCAGCCGGAGGGGGACAGGTACAACCACAGTGCGGAAATGAAAATAGAAGAAGACACTTATCTTTAGATTCTAAAGAGATTATAAAAAATGTATATACAACTCTCATAGAACGTGAAAAGTTGAGTAAAATGGAATGTATTGAAGAAATAGCCGCATTGACTAAAATTTCGGAAAAAACAGTATGGAAAATTGTGAATAAACCCATCACCGAAAGGAAAAGAAGGAAAGATTGTGGGACTTGCAAAAAATTAGATCGCAGCGATGAAGATTTAGTCCGACGCAAAATTTATAAGATGTATGAAGAGCATACGGTACCAACACTGGATAATTTACTGAAAAGACTTGAGATAGATAACACGGATATCAATTGCGGTAGGACAACGCTGTGGTAGTGTCTTCAACGAATCGGCTTTAAATTTAAGAAAGTCGATAAACGGCAAGTTATCATGGAATCGCAACGACTTAAGGCATGGCGATTTGAATATTTGACAAAAATCGCTTAGTACAGAAGTGAGAACAGACCTATTATATACTTAGATGAAACGTGGTTTGATACCCATGATACCCCATCAAGAAGGTTGGGTTGATTCTAGTGACAGTGAAGTGGACAAAGTGTCTGTGAGTAACTGGAAAAATTGTGTTTCGCATATTAAAACTGTTGAAAATTCATACATTCAAATTGGGAATATTACAGAAAGATTTATTATTAACATAGGTGTTGATTGTGACAGTAAAAATGAATTAAATGAGTAAACTGTAGTTGCATTATTATAATATATAATTATAATATATTCTATCTAAAATTGTTTATTATTTGTGTCAAATCATCCATGCTTGAAATACAATTCAGTGCGGGCCTGTGTAGACCCCAGTCTGGTTTTAAACAGGCATCAACACGAGTCGGTAAGTCATTCTCTTAAATCTGTGAACGGACTTTATATTGAGGCGGTAGTGACAAAACACGTAGATCCATTTATCGACGATGGCTTTATCTTAATGCGTTCAGCAATTTTATTAATGAAAAACGAACTGGCCAACATGTTTCTCGGACCTAAACCCTATGGGGCATGCGTGAGACTTCAGGAAGAATGGAGGAATATTTCGTATGACGATGTTTGTGGGCTCATTGACAGTGAACCGACGTGTAGAGGCACTAGTTAGAGCTAGAGGAGGCAATTTAAAAGTATTGCGGTATATTTCAGTGATAATTTACTGCGCGTTTATTGAACCAATCAAAACTTTTATTTGCATAGGTGTTTGTATTTCTATTGATTCGCAGGGTAATTTTTCAATTTTGCTCGATTTATTCTAAATTAAAATAAAAAAGCGTCGTTTTGGCAACAATAAAATAGAAGGAGATACTATTGCACTCATGGAAACATTGTCATTAATATATTAATTAAAATGTAATGTAAAAAATGTTGAATATTATTTTTGTTGTTTTTTAATTAAACTTTGTTACCTACGATTCGTACGATAATTTTTACTAATTTTCGTATTGCTAAAAAGTGAAAACCTATATAATTTTGAAAGCAAAACAGAATCAATCAGTAAATTATCCAATAAAATATACCTCTAGAATCGGCGCCATATCTTCATACCTCTGTTATACACTAGAAACTCGATTTTCTCATGACAATTTCTATACTATATACTATACTAATAGTATTTCGTACAAATTTTCAGAAAATCGTTTCTCGTGAATAACAGAGGTATTCTCGATAAGACGCCTGTTCTATTGGTATGTTACTATTAAAAATGATATTGATACCAAGGACATTTTAGCATTATGCATGTATTGACAAGAGCCAAAAAACAAAACGTAAAAAATTCAAGGCGCTTAATGAAAATTGATATTTTGAAATAATAAAGTTACTCAATTATTCCACAGGGTTTTGTGAAATTAGGCAAAAAACAGCATTTCGATTATCCTTGTATGTTAGACAAAAATTTCAATCAAAATGTGTACAAACACGTTAAAACAAATAATTGTATCTACAGATTTCTAAAAAAACATTAAAATCGGAATAAAAATAACAAAGTTATTTAAAACTTATCAGAATTTTAAGTTGGCAGTTTTTGCAGGTGAGTATTAAAAATTAAAACTACTAAAACAAATTACTGCTGCAAGATCTTCAGATATTTAATGGTGCATTGTATGTGCAAATATAAGGTTTTTAAAAGCTGTTGTATTAATTCTTTGTATACATTTTTATTTGTAGGAATTCTGTTATGCAATTTTCCATTAATGTAGCATGCATATAGGGTTACCACAATAAACGTATATCTGCCAAAGAAACAATGAAGGCACTTCAGCCATAACAGAACTAGTTGAGTACCCTAACTAAATACTTTAATGCAGACGATTTAAAATAATTAAAAAACAACATCTTAATATACTTTAACTAAACTCAAATGAAAGAACAAAAAGTGGGTCAAAACATCTTTTTTCAGTAGATGGTTGCAACATAATACTCGATACAATTTTCTCGTAAGAGTACCGTTATAGAAAATTATAGCAAATTTTTCATATTAACCTCAACAATTTTTACCTTTTGACATTTGAAAAAGGTGGGAACTCTGCGTATACGTTTTTTCCTTTATGATGTTACTATCTAATGCTTTTTAGATGATGTTTGACGAACATATCCGGTGAAATTTCCTCCTGGCCAAATTTAAATACGTCTAAAATAATGCGTTTATTATATGTATTTGTTTAATATTTCAAAATAATGTCGGCTTTTTTGTGGGTTATATAGTTCAAATAAAAGAAAGCGAACTTAAACTTGTTACTAAACATAAAAACTACGTTTTGGCATTTTTAATTAAAATAACCGGTTTTTGCAGTAAAAACTAACGTTCGTAGCGAAAAACTCTGTCTGACATGTAATAATTAAAATTAAAGAAGACATAAACACCCTATTATTTATCTGGTGTCCGCTTAAGTAACATCTTGTTATTTTCAAGTACGATAAATTCCCGCAATTGTGATATACGACAGTATGCAACTTCAACAGTACTTAAGCTAAAAGCGCACAATAGCTTTAACGAAGCTAAGTTCTAGGGAATTCTCTTTGTGGAGCAAGGTTAGATATAAAATATTATTTCTTTATGCCTTACCAGGGCGTGTCGAAATTCGAAATACTTTAAAAACAATATATTGTATATTGGATCAAATTCAAGGTAAAATATTGTATTGCAAACACACTTTTTCATAGCAAAAAGTATTAAAAAATATTAAGTTTTAGAATTTTTACCTTTGTGCAGAAATTTCTACTTCATTCCCAATATTTTGATTTGAAACTTGAAGTTGATTTTAAACTGTAAGTTAACGCCACATTACTAATTAATTTGGTAATTATTCGGAGAGTGTTAAAATTTTCTCACTTACAAGGTAGGTTCCTTTTTCCTAATAATCTGCAGGGTTTCGTTGCTATCTTTCAAAATCAGTGATAAAACTTGCCCTGAACTATCTCTGCACAATATAATAACAATAGTTTATCAAAACTAAACGAGAAAACTGCTATTTTAATTTAGATCTAAACAATTATAACAAAATCACCAAATCGCAATAATCTGACGTGGGACAAATCAAAATTTGCGGTATTGTCATGTTTCTCTTTATACTGAAATATAGGTTATACTAACTACGGCATGTCCCAGGGTCGACTGCATTTTTTAAAAAATCATTAGTAATTACAATGCTACTAAATTTCTACACGAGACATACTGCGCGTTTTTCTTTTATCGTATTCAACTTGCATTTTCAAGTAAATTTCAAAAATTGGTAATTCCATCCTACCTTCTGTTTACTCTCATCGCTCTTTCTGGTTTCTGCATGAAAAAAATTTCAAAAAAATGAATATCCAAACCCGCTCCTTTGAAAAACTTCAAGAACGTTTTTTCTTATTTTCCGTCCTTCACGTGGTCTCTGCTGAATAACAACATTTTTTAAATGACACATCTTAAACAAAGAGATGCATTAAAAACCTGTTAACGCTCTTTTGACCATTTTAAGTCTAGTGTAAAAATGCAGTAGCATTGTAATTATAAATGCTTTCCTAAAAAATTAAGCAAGCTGTATTTGACATAACCTACATTTCAGCAAAAATAATAGATATGGCAACAACGCAAATTTGGATTTGTCACACGACAGATTATTGCGATTTGGTGATTTCGTTGCAATTGTTTCGATTTTAGTTAAAATTGCAGTTATCTCGTGATGTTTTTTGATAAAATGTTGTTATCATTTGGTGGAGAGATAGTTTAGTGTAAGTCTCATCACTAATCTTTAAGAAAAAACAACAAAATTCTCGGAAATAAAAGGAGACAGTGTAAGTTTGTAAGTGAAAAAAGTGTAATGTTTTTTTTTCTCAAAAACTAGTAGAGACTGGATGTTCAGGTTAGATACATTAAAGGTTATATTACATCTGCCACCCATGGATATTTATGAAAAAAGTATTGCTGCAAAAAGTGCCCTACGACTAAAAGAGTTGAAATGCTCGAACGACACCAACTACGGGCACAGCCGTATACTAAGGACATATTCAGTCCGAAATTTGCGAGAGCCGGCTGATTACATTGTCCCACTAACAGACTTCGGAGATAAGTATTCGTTGCTCATCAACGTAGGGAAAAGTGGAATGTCAACCAGTTACCAATGGAGACAGATCACTCGATTTTAAAAGAGGGTTCGAAAATGCACGTCGGAGTTAGAGCTGGTATCTTCTCTCAGAGCATGCAAATACAGAGGTCATATAGACTTCTGAACTACTGCAGCATTCTTCAAGCAGAACTTACGGCAGTAGATAACGCAGTAAATATCTAGCAGTAACATCCAGACCTGAGAGCAGCTGCGTCATTAGCTATCTATATAGATAGTCAAGCAACGATAAAGGCAATTTGCTCCAACAACATTAAATTAAAACTACTAAGGCGCTGTCGCAACAATCTCTGCATACTTGGGGCCCAGCATCTTGGGTTCTTGCAAAGAGCAAAGAGGGCCGATGTGCACGCCAGGGAAGGTGCAGGCATATCTACCGAACTAGCAGAGAATACTATTTGACGAATAAGAGTTGCAGCACGTGGCTACATCTCGTGGCAACCACACGTATCAACCCAACCAGGATAGCGTTTGAACCTATATGGATTCTCGCTGTCCTGGTTGGGTTGATACGTGTGGTTGCCACGAGATGTAGCCACGTGCTGCAACTCTTATTCGTCAACTTGCATTTCTGTGTTAAAGCACTTTGAGGTCCCTTACCTTTTCGTCAGACCCGGAGCCTTGCTGAGGAGCCGTAAACGGCGAAACGCGTCCAAGGATTGGGTCTGACGGAAAGGATAAGGGACAACTCTATAAACAAACTTATTTTAAGTTTGTGTTTTTTAATTTTTAAGAGAATACTATGGCTAGCCCACTCACTGAAATTGGTCAAAGAGATGATAGATCGCTTAGCCAAACAACTTGCACTACGCAGATGGACAGAGCTAACAACCTGTAGCATCTCCAAGCAGTTGCGGTCCCTACTTTATAACAGGAAAACCGCAGCGTTATTACAACACAGTCGGAAGGATCTAAGAAATATCACTGCCATCGTTACCGGACACTGCATTTTTGGTAGACATGTCGAACGTATGTAAATACAAGTTGCAGAGACGAAGAAGAGGAGGAAAGTATTCAACATTTCTTGTGTGCCTGCCCTGGCCTTGTAAGAAGAAGGTTTAATGCATTGGGCGAACCATTCTTCAATAACCTGGAGGAAGTAAGCAGTTTACAACTGGGTCGGCTTACTATGCTTATTAACAGTAGTGGCTGGTTTGAGTGAGCTGCCATGATTCTTTTGCGTTGTACGTCGCCCTAGCCATCAGGGAGCTGATGATAGGTTCCGCGTAACATGCGTAGTATCACAATGGTCCTTATAGGACTACATGAGACCATCTGGACATACCAGAAGTCTGCCACTTAAGTAGATAGTAGTAGGTAGGTAAAGTTAGGTTACTATTAAGTGTTAAAGTATTAAGTGGAGAATGGCGTGAATTATGGAACTAGAAGAGATTGGAATTTTGTCTACAGATATTTTGATTTAGTTTTACCATTACCTTTACCAACAAAGTCGAAGTTTGTATGACAAATTCTAAATTTCCCGCTGAACGAAACTTGTATGCCCCATTCCACAATAATTCGTTGATTTCCCGACCGCAATAAAATTTAAACCCAGCCATAAATAAGTGCCTTTTGACAGGGTACAGGTCCTGATTACCTACTAATTTCAATAGTTTAGGTTAGCTATTTTCAACAAAACATATAGGTATATAACACACAAATATAAAAGAATATGTAAGTATCTTTATTTTAATCATGTAATTAAATAACTATTAAATACTAATCTACAATATTATAATATCATCTATGCCTAAACTAATTATTAAGGGTTACTATTAATTATGTTATTATATTGGTATATTAGGTAGGTTAATGGAAAGTTCATCAGTCGTTTGGTGTTTGTCAAGCTGTGCGTTAAAGGTATTTTCGTGTGTGTTATCGAGCATCCAAAATATGTCAGATCTGTGTGAAACATCAGATAATATAGCTTCCGGAAGTTATGTTGTAACGAAGAAAAAACATTTATCAGTTGATGCCAAAAACATCATAAAGACCAAAGTTACATTAACGACAGTAAAAGATATAGTGACCAAACCCATCCAGCCAAGGAAAAAACGGTGTGACAGCGGAAAATTGAGAAGCATCAAAGAAGCTGATAAAGACTTGATTCGGAGGAAAATTTATGACATGTACATGAACAAATAGTCCCAACAATAGATACGCTAAAAAAGGTACTTACAGCAGACGAAACCGACATTTCATGTGGCAGGACAAGCCTTTGGGGAATAGTAAAAGCAATGGGTTTTAAATATCGTACCATTGACAAACGACAAGTACTAATGGAATCGCAGCGTTTACAAGTATGGCGTAGAGATTATTTGAATCTTATCAGACAATAGAGGGAAGAAAATCGTTCAATTATATACTTGGACGAAACTTTGTTTGATACTTACGACACTACTAAAAAGGTTGGAGCGATTTAACAATCAAATGTCAAACTAAAGCTCCCTCAAACAAAGGACAAAGAATAAAGAGTCGGTCCATAGTTCCCAAAGAGACCTGATATAAATTAAGAGTTAAAAAACCCAAAGTCTTGGTCTCAAAATTTGAGACCAAGACTTTGGGTTTTTTAACTCTTAAAGGACAAAGAATTACGATATTACATGCAGGTTCAGAAAATGGATTTATTCCGAACGCTATATTATTATCTGCGAAGAAAATTGCCAATTCATCTTTGGATTATCATCAAGACACGGATGCTACATGTGCCCAAAAATAGTGTTATTGTGATGGACAACGCTAGTTACCACAGTCGCCAACTAAGTAAAGTGCCGAATTCAAATAATACAAAAGTGGAAATTCAAAACTATATGATGGAAAATAATATATATTTCGAGGAAACCTATACAAAAAAGGACCTTTTAAATGTTTTAAAAATATTCAATATTGAAAAAGAATATATCTCTGACAATCTCGCAAGTGCTAATGGTCACACAGTTTTACGCCTCCCTCCGTATTACTGTATTTTTAACCCAATAAAACATATATGGAACCAGTTAAAGACGATGATTAGAAGAGAAAACACATCCCCTACACTAAGTAGTTCTGTTATAGAATTAATTAAAATATGTGTAAATAATATCCCAGTAGCAAGTTGGAAAGTTGGAAAAATTCTGTGAGACACGTGATCCAAGTCGAAGATTCCTATAACATAATTAATAGTAACGTAAGGCCCTTAATAATTAGTTTAGGCATAGAGGAAGACGATAGTGATAGTGAAACAGAGCTAAATATAGAGTAGGTTAAGTTAAATATTGTATTATTATAATATTGTAGATTAGTATTTTTGTATAAATATTAATAGCTATTTAATTACATGATTAAAATAAAGATACTTACCTATTATTTTGTATTTGTTGTTTTGTTGAAAATAGCTAACTTAAACTATTGAAATTAGTAGGTAATCAGGACCTGTACCCTTTCAGAAGGTCCGGTGCCTACACAATAGATATTTATCAAGCAACTTATTTATAGTTGGGATTACGACTGAGGGTTGTCATTTAAATTTTATTGCGGTCGAGAAATCAACGAATTATTGTGGAATGGATCATCATACTTTACAACTGTCCCCTGTAGTTTAAGAGAGATACCAACTTGAGGTTGGTCCGTGTATGGCGTGTGCCGGGCGAGTTTCAAAATCACGCCGCGAACATTGTTTTAGAAAATGAATGGCTTCGAGATGCATATCGCCCATCACGGTAATAAATAAAATATGTTAAATATATTCATTTAAATGTGGCGTTTTTCGTATAAATTAATGTTGGACTGTTGCTACTAGATGGTAACACTAAATATGCTGAAGATTTGGTTGATTTAATTTTCAATTTGTAACATTTAGATTATTAATCAATTTCTGAGAGTAGCAGCGTGATCACATCTGCAAAGTGATCTTCTCTCAAATATTCTTAAGGCATCCGGAGAATTTCACTTTACTTCTTAATTAAGGGTCGTTGTTTGCAAATAATCACGCTGTATATGGTTCCAACTAGTTTAATAGTTCTTTATTACGTGACCCCGCATGTTTATTATTAGCACATAACCAAATAAGTGACATTAAAAGAAACTAAAGTGTTTTCAAAACTCGTTCCGGTGTACAATACGACCGACTATTAATTCTTTTAAAAAATCGTTACGAAATCTGTATCTACTGGCTGACATGCAAATAATCTGTTACACTTTCTAAATACCTGACATGTTAGTGAGACATGTCCATCTGCCCTCATAATTTAAATCAAAATTTAATTTATATACCGTGAGACGCAATTGTTTAAATACCTACTGTTTGTTTGAGAAAAACTGCCTTCCTATTCAATAAGTCAGAATTTAAAACTACGCCATTCTGTCCAGTATTACCTACAATATACATACAGGGTGTTCCGCAATTGAGAGTTCACACCTATAGGATGTAATCTACTTGCACTTTCTTTAAAAACAAAATACCACACAGGCGGAGAAACCATCAAAATTGATGTTGCAACTATAAATATCTTGGTCTGACCCAGGACGGTGCTTTGGATGACGCCATGAGAAACACCCAACGAGAGTATTATCAATGATGGCTGGTATTTGCTGGAACCAAAGTGTATCAAAAAGCAATAAACAAAGAAGTAGTGAGGTGTGGAAACTGGAGGATAAAACAGAAAACATGTTATCAGTCACAGAAATGGACTACTTCAGAAGAGATGCAGGCAAGTCAAAGATTGAAAGAGTAATGAACAAGCGAATTCGAGGTACAATGAACGTGAAGCATAGCATAGCTGATGAGATAGGAACAAAACAGCTAATCTAGTATGGTCATGTAGTACCGAAACAGGCACGTATTAGGGTTGCTGCAGGTCCTCGTTTCGCGAAGACTGTCCTCGTTTATAGATTTGGTCCGCGGGGTTCACTCATTTTCGGAAAAATCCTCGCACTAATCGTAACCAAAACTTATCTCTTTTGAACCGCTTGCGCAGTGTAGAGCTCTCTTCCCGCAAGCAGCAAGTTTTAATGACCAATAATAGTTTATTTATAATCATCTATATTCTATATTGTTCTCTGTTTTTGTTCCCTTATGATTCTGAATAGTTTTTATCAGTTCTATATGTTCGTTAATGTTTATCAACAAGCTTATGTTTAATATGAGGCACAATGTTTTCGCTGTAAACAAACTGAAATAATAAAAAATATTTTTTCCGTAAAACATATAGTATTAATTAGTTATTTATGATGTTAGTAATATAACTGTCACTTTAATTTCTGAGGCGGGAAAATGTATAACGAGCGTATCGTTCTAAACTAAGTGAATTTATTTTTACGTTTAAATTATTCTAATTGTCCAGTTTTATTTATTTTCGTTTTAATACAATCTAAGTTCAAAAGTAAAGGTAGAAGAAGAAATCATGAGAACCACCAGTTGACATAAAACCATTTTTGTAATTTCATACTTTTCCCAAAAGTTGGACAATAGCAAGAATGAGTGTATTATTATTCATGTCAAGTGGACATGTCACGCAAAACTAAGTAAAACTTGTTGTGTGTGTTATTATAAAAAATTGCCAAAAAATAAAATGGTTACGATACTTGGAATCGGGTTAAATGTCAAGAAAACGACATAGATACCGAACAAAGATATACCATAAATAACCGGACGTTGCGAAATTATATATTGTTTATAACATTTAAAACTTTGCACAGTGCCTTCTTATTAAAACTGGTAAATGTTGTTATAGTAATAGTGTGCTATGATGAACCGAGAAAACAAAAAACTTTCTTCAGTGTATTTTACCTTCGTGTATAAGGGAAATACATTAAGTGAAAATTATATCTACTAATTAATGGGATGCAGTAAAACCACAGATTCCTTATATAAACTTAAACTTACCTTAGTCCTAAAGTGTACAACAACTAAGATACATGGTGTCAAAGTTTCAAAATTATTTCAAGATTTTTAAATAACCTTGAAAAAAGTAAACGTTTTTGTACAAAATTTGGTATTTGGGAGTTCTTCAGGATGAGAAATTCAAACTTCTTAAAAATTTTGAAGTACATTGTAGATGCGCTGTCTCTGTTGTAGATTTGTTCCAAAATATTAGTAAATTTAAAAAAAAGTTTTCTTAAATTAAATTTAAAATTATATTCAACTTTTGAGTGCACCATCACCAGTGTGAGTGAGGTAATATCCCCCCTTTTTTCTTGTTAATTCAGTGCAATTCCTCATCTCCCTCCGTTGGACATTTATACCCTTCTTTTTATATAAACTATACTATTTGATCATTCGTTGGTAGATGTATATTTTAAACTTAAATAATAATGTTTTCAGATTTTAGGATGGCTGTCATTTGTTGTTGATGCCATATCCGCTTTTAAGTCAACCTCAACAGTGGCGGCGGAACGTTTTTAAAGCGCGTGTTGAGTTGTTCAAGCCAAGATTCGTACTACTCGAGCCCCCCCCCCCCCCTCCTACTGATGAATCTTAGTCCCTCTTTGGAAATTGAAATATGGAAAAAGATTGCAACGTTTTAGGCATATGTGAAGGTTACACAGAAATTTTTTTTTCGGTTGCATTTTGTCACAAATTCATGTTTTTTTTGCGATAAAGTCCTTAAAGTAAACTAAGTAAAGCTATTTTTGGGTCTGGCATGGGAAACTTTTACGCGTGCTGAAAATGTATACCATAAAATTCGGTTCTAACTTCAGTGCTAGCTTGTTTTCCGTTAAAATAAACTATTTTTTATTTAATTATATGCAATTCCTACCTAATAAAGATAAAGAATTAATTTTTTTTATTCAATACATGTAAATGTGTATCCTTTTAGACGTAAAAAGGAGTCACAGATAGCGCCCTCTACAATTTACTTCAAAGCTTTTGAGAAATTTGAATTTCTCATCCTGAAAAACATCCATATACACATTTTAATGCATAAATGTTTGTTTTTTCCAAAGTTATTTAAACAAATCGAAAAATAATTTTACAATTTTTCACCTTGTATCTAAAGTAAGTTTGGGTAAATACTAATATTTTAACATTTTCTGTGTCCCATTAATTAGTGGACACCCTGTATATCCAATTTTTGTTAAAATATCTAGAACAAAAAAACTCGTGCATTTATATGACTAACACTTAACGATTTATACCGTGCGTATGTTTATCCTTATTTGGTTCCTAATATGGCAAACTTACAATAAATAACACCACTTAAATTATTATCCTTAAGCATTTCAATGCAACAATATTTTTTGTCTTAAGTTGTTCACTTTAATTGTTTTTGAAAGCACATAAATCTTAATTGCGGCTTAACATTTGTTGTATTATTGTTAGTTCATCTAATACTATAGTCTATCTTTAGATGGCGCGAAGTAATACGATCCCTTAAAATCTATTGTCTTTACATTAGGGGATCCAAATAATGAGCATTCTTTAGGTAGTTGTTACTGAGAAAATCCCTTAGCCAGGAGCGTATGTTGGGGAAATTTTTAAATTAAAAAACATGCCTATTCTCCTAAAATTGGATTACATTATATTCGTAGGTATTTATAACATATGAAAACATTTAAAAAATCGTATAAACTAATAAATAACAATGGGTGGTACTATTTTACATAATATAATTACAAAAACAAGATATAATATAGAACCTTACAGTCAAAGCATTTTTAAAAATCGAATAATACTTTGTCGTTATGGCTTAATCATAGTCCGATTCTTAAGATGAACTTTTATTAATATCGTTTATAATAAGCCGTTCAACCCTTTCTTCGATTATTATATCTACCTGCCACATTTTGACTTCCTCTATCACATGATCGATACACTTTTCCGCACTGATTTTACCCATAGCTTCATTATAAAGAGTCATTTTAAATTCACCACTTTCTGTCTTTATTTGAGCCCATATAAGTTCGATCGGATTTAATTCGCAGTGGTAAGGAGGGAGGCTGAGCACAGATATTCCTCGTAACTTTGCCGTTTCATCGACTACATATTTTTTGAATGCATTTTTATGTAAATTGGCTAGTACCAATAGTTCTTTTTTTAAGGAATCTAATAGAAAATCTATTTGTCTTAAACTTAGCCATTCTGTTATTTCACTTTTACGCTACGCACTTGTCGGTAATTTTTCCGTCAGCCTGGAGTAATAACTTGCATTATCTAATACAATTATTGCATCTTTTGGTAAAAGACGCAACATTTGCTCGAACCATTCTTTAAAAAAACATCAGTAGACCACCTTTAACGAAGCCTTTAGAACTTCCAATATGGGTTATGACAAGTCGATGTCCTTTTCCAGATGACGATCTCAATCCTGTGGACAATCCTTCCAAAAAAGCTTGCCTTGAACTTTTAATATTTTTATCCTGCCAAAATTTAGTCATAGTGTGGTCTTCATTTAGTCATGTTTCGTCTAGGTAAAGTATTTTTTCTCTGGCTTTTCGGATGCTTCTTAAATAATTTATTCTCCAACAGACGATATCGCTTCTCTCTATTAAAATCTATTACCTATTATGTTTTCTCCACCGAAAACCCATTTTTTTTAATAATTTCCAAAGCGTATTTCTACACATAAATGGGTAGTCCTGGTCTTCTCGGATTGAGAACAAAATTTTGTCCAGCGTGGAACTTTTCGCCTTATTCTCTGCATTAAAACTCAGCTCAAATTTTGGTCATCCTAGAGAAGTTTTTCGAAGTTTGACGACAAAACTTTTTTTTTCTTTCAAAAGTTTTCCCAACGTTAAGCATATCTGCTGTATATTACACTACATTGTCAACACTCAAATCCGCATTCTTACTTTTAATAGAATCGTAACAGTTACGATTAAATTTTTTTCATTTACTGTACCGGGTGTCCCACTAAGAATGTCTGTCGGCCGTATCTCAGAAAGTGTTAGTCGTATGGCTTGCGGAAAAAAAAGATATTAGGTAAAGTGGTCATGAGAAATTGCTGGAAATTTTTCAAGTTTCTCAGACTGGCGCTAGAGGGCGCAACAGTAACGGTCAACATGACTCACGAAGTTTCCTCAAAAGTCGCCTAGTTAAGGTATCCCGAAAATAACATTTTTGTATGTTTCGAAGATTTATTAATAAAATTTACCTATAGAAGGTGTTCGTCACTTTTCAAATAAAGTGGTGGGGAAAGGTTGAACATTATTTGTAATAAATGCTGATAACTCCGGTCTGGCTTAACATAATTTAGTAAACTTAGTTTTGTTAAAAAGGGGGTTTCTCACTCTATATATCATCTTATGAACTACGGCAATATGTGTTTTACACTAGGCGCTAGGGGGCGCTGTCTTACAACTTCACAAACATTGCGCGTTTTTTCCATAATTGTAAATTTAATAGTATATTAAATTTTACCTGATTACAAGAATGATTAAAAGTCTAAGAAGTTAGCGAAAACCGCAAGTTAATATCTATTTTCAATCCGGAGATATCAACAACAATAATCATAATTACGGAACGTTATGATTTTATTTTCAAGTTGCCATTGTAAAGGTTTTTTAATAGTCAAATAGGCCTTGGAAAAACAAAATATGAAGGTACGTATGTTTCAAGCAAATATATCGTTACGACAATAATTCTCAGTGGCGCCCTAAATGTTCAAATTGTCGCCCATCGATCTGTATACACGACTTCAATCTCTCCCTGGTTAGTTCAGGTTAGCTAAACTATTTAAGAGTTATAACATATAGATATAATTACTTACGAGCGAGTAACGCCCAAGTAATCTAATACTAATTTGTAGATTAAATTCCACATATGCCAAAACATTTACAATGTTTTCCTCGGTTCGACCTCGGCGGCGTCTGCGGTATACAGGGCGAAGAATACTTCCGGTAGTACGAAAACGGCTAGCTAAACGATTAAAAATTCTACTGTCGTATCGGCGCCTTTGAGGGTATCGTACTGCGTAACCCCGTTCAGCAATTGTTGCATTTCCCAAACATTCAAAATACACCGCAATGATGTCAACCGCTTCTTCAAGTAACAGAGGCATTTTGAAAATCAAATACGACACTACACTGTTGGCACGACAAAAATTTTGACGTAATAATGAGAGCTGACATGCGTGCACAGTTTCAATTCATATTTTGTTTTTCCAAGGCCTATTTGACCCTTAAAAAAACCTTTACAATGGCAACTTCAAAATAAAATCATAATGTTTCGTAATTATGATTATTGTTGTTGATATCTCCGGATTGAAAATAGATATTAACTTGCGGTTTTCGCTGACTTCTTAGACTTTTAATCATCCTTGTAATCAGGTAAAATTGAATATACTATTAAATTTACAATTATGGAAAAAACGCGCAAAGTTTGTGAAGTTGTAAGACAGCGCCCCCTAGCGCCTAGTGTAAAACACATATTGCCGTAGTTCATAAGATGATATATAGAGGGAGAAAATCCCTTTTTAACAAAACTAAGTTTACTAAATTATGTTAAGCCAGACCGGGGTTATCAGCATTTATTACAAATAATGTTCAACCTTCCCCCACCACTTTATTTGAAAAGTGACGAACACGTTCTATAGGTGAATTTTATTAATACATCTTCGAAATATACAAAAATGTTATTTTCGTGATACCTTAACTAGGCGACTTTTGAGGAAACTTCGTGATTCATATTTACCGTTACTGTTACGCCCTCTAGCGCCAGTCTGAGAAACTTGAAAATAATTTGCAGCAATTTCTCATGACCACTTTACCTAATATATTTTTTTTCCGCAAGCCATACGACTAACACTTTCTGAGATATGGCCGACAGCCATTCTTAGTGGGACACCCGGTACATGGACCGACTCTAGGGGTTCAGGCAATTGTTGAAAATTCTCCATATTTAATTATAAAAACACTGACACTTTACACTCTAACTAGTTTCACTGAGAAACAAGCACCCAAGGTAGGTATGTATAGATATAAGTAGGTGTATTATTCCAATAGAGGCACCCATAGAGGCATAATAATCACATAATTAGCAGGTAACCAGGATTAGGTACAAAAAAAGGAATAAAATAATTAGAGCAGAAAGGGAATAAGTACCTATACTCTAACTAGTTTTGATAAAATTGCTTTCTAAAATTCCGGGTAAATGGCACGACTGTACATAATTTTAAGCTTCAAAAATTTAATATTAAAATACATATTTGAAGACAGAACTTGCATTTAATGTCGATACGTGCACTAATTCTGCACAAATTTAAAAATTCAGGCCTATTTAAATCTATACATGCCGAAAAATCTTTCACGCCCATTGAGAAGGCGGTTTTGATTGATATTACTTCGCATCATTTAAAGATAGACTATAGGAGTAATTTTTTTAATGTTTTTATTCAAAGTGCATTGATATGACAACAGATGACACTAATAAAAGTTTAGCTTGATTGAAAATTTTAAATATTTATATGACTTCTTTTCGCCCTGTATAAAATCCATTCTTTGTCGAAAAATATTCCTCGCCAATAAATTAAAAAAAAAAACAAGCTTTGGAACTATGGAAATCTCATTTTAATTGGTTGATGATTGGTCAAAAATTAATTTGTTGATTACTTATTTAGAAGTTCGATAAACATTTAAATCAATGATTACATCTAACAATATTGTCATCTAATACTTATTTAATTGAATTGTGACAACAACAATAGTGACCCACTTTTGTTAATTCAAAGGATTTTCGCTTTCTTTAAGGTAATTAAGTTTGTTTTTAATCGGTTTCCAATCGATTTTAGGATATTGTCGCCTACTTTAAATTAACTTAGAATTTGCATAGTGAAGACATCGGAAATTGTAAATTAACAATTGTAATATCTGAGTAAAAGCATTTATAAATGAACGAAAGCGATCTACACTGTGAAACAAATTTATTTGAAGTTTGTTCGTAGCTTTTATTAATATTATAAAACATTAAGCCTAAACTAACCGTTTAAAATTTAAATCAGTCCATTAATAACAACAGGTTATTCATAAAACACTGATCAATCTGAATTTCTACATTAAATTGTAGGTGAAGAAAAGTCCACAAGTTTATTAATAATTACTAAAAATGGCACGTGATCATTAGCGCTTCCTGATGATTTCAGTCCATTAACTTCTAAAATTCAGCAACGTTATTAAATCATTAATAACATTCCAAAAAAGCATTTTATAAATCATACAAGATATTACAATAGACCAGTTCTTGATTCTTGACCAAAAAATTGGGTAACCAATTTCTCCGGAAATTGATACCTACTCTATGGTATGATTTATGATCTTTTTTAATGTACTTATTTATTGAAGTGGTCTTTAAAAGATGTAAATTAGTTTTTTTCTTGGTGAATAACTTTCTTTGTGTTTTGTTTCAAATTACAGGGTTTTTTTTAGGTACTGTTGGTATTTGTTACCTGACAAAACATCTTGATTTATGGTGTTTACTCTTACCTAATCTAGGCTAAAATGTAGTTGTTTCAATAATAATTTAAAAAACCGATTACACATTTTAGAATATTGCGTATGTTTCAAAAAATTCCCTCAGAGTTTTATGTGGTCGCCCACCCTCTTTTTACTATACATTAACGATCTTTTAGAAAAATCTAAAAATCCTATACCGGGTGTTTCTCAAAAGACGCTCACCCCTATAACTTTTTTGTATTTATAGATATTAAAATGAAACTTTGGAATTGTACATAAGAGGTGAGTGTGCATTTATTAGCATCATTTTTGATTTGTTAGCACTTCCGGTTAAACCGGAAGTGACCATGTTTTTGGTATTTTAAAAGGGACACCCTGTATATTTTTACTTATTTGGATTCAGCCTAATATTCTGAGTAAAATGACATCCCACTTGTCATTTTTTGACGTGTTATAACATTTTTATTCTCATTTTTTGTATTGAATCTAGAGGGCCATGAATCAATTAAATAGGTTAATTTATAGTCAAGTAGTTTACGAAAAATAAAATTATGTCATATTAATTGACTTTCTAAGTTTTACAAGCGTTTAAAAAACGAAATGACGTTTACTCCATTTTTCGAAATGGAACGATAGTGGTTCACTAGGATATTTGAAACGAGCATTTTTTTCCCAACAATTTGATACCATACACTCCTATGCTATTTTAAAATTAACACGAAAAAATTTGCCTTAAATCCCAATCAGATATTTAAAAGCGTTATGTATTATTATTGCCGCCCTGTCCTTTCTAAAGAAAAGAAATATAAAGGCGGCTTGGAAAAACAATTGAATTGAATATCAAAACCAATATGGCTTATATGTATATATAAACTTAATTAAAATTTATGTCATGTAAGCGGCTGAAATATCTTCTTCATTAATGTACACCAAATATACAGGGTGTCTCACGGTCGATGGTAGGTTAAACGTTTACGGAAAACGGGACATAGAAAATTACTGAAAATTTGGCAACTTGGGTAATTGGCTTTGCTCTATCGATCTCAAATATTTTCAACAACGCAGCGTTGCCGCTTATACAAAAAAGTAGCAACATATTTGATATTTTAAATGGAACACCCTGTATATGATTACATTTTCCGCTTCATTATTGATTTCTAATTATTATTGTATAATACGTTCCTATACCTATCTTTAGCGGTTTTCGAGAAATTAATTAATTTGCATATTTTTTGTTCAAAACATAGCTCTAATTAAATGTTTGTTACTGCAGTATTTGGATTCGTAGACAGCTGAAATTTTGGATGTAGTTTACCTTGTCCTGTGTATTAGTTATGCATAAAGAAATTTGTTCTGTGTTATACAGGGTCGTTCAAAATTCGTCATTTTACCGCTTGATACAAAAATGGTGAAAAGTGCATTTTTTCAAATAGAACACCCTGTATATTATTAAATATCCTGCAAGAAAATGAATGTCCCTTTCAAATGATATACCATGTTTCTATACCTAAACAGTTAAGATATCGAAATAAAAGCAACTTTTTGTAAAAATCGGATTATTTTGGCATATTTGTCTTAGATAGCCATGAAATCCCAAGATGGAACATATCTTTATGAAAATTTGACAGTTAGTGCCTCAATAATAAAAAATTTGCTAGTTTTTAACTTTTAGTAAAGAAAGCGACCAAAAAAGAATTAAAATGGAGGGAAATAACTATTCAAATGAAATTTTAATGAAATTGTTTATTCTTCATGGACAATGTAACCAAATTATAGCAAGAACATGCAGAAGGTTCAACGAAATGTTTCCCGATCAACAACTAATCAACGAGAGAAAGTTTGTACGATTACAAAATAATTTTGTTAATTATGGATCAAAACTGAAAAGAAAACTAATTTTAGTAGGGACAAATAACATGAATACAGTGAAATAGCAAATAACAATACAAGACAAAAGCATATCATAAAAAGGTTCAAGATTTTTTTAATAAATGTTCAAAATGACGACCGTTAACTTCCAAACATTTTTCAATCCGTATACTCGGAGATTCAGTTGTGGCCTTCCTTATTTCACTGGCATCAAGCTGTTCAATGTAAGTGATCACTCGTTGGCGAAGGTCTTGTTTGCTCTGTATTGGTGTCCTGTATACTTTTCTTTTCAAATCACCCCACAAGTAGAAATCAAGTGGCGTGAGATCGGGCGATCTAGCAGGTCAATCCCACGGTCCCAAATGTCTTAGCCAACGATCGTCGAAAATTTAAAACAACTCTCTTGTTACTGTCCCAGTACAATGGGCTGGTGCCCCGTCCAGTTGAAACCAACAGGTACGATACTCTTCTAATGATAGATTATCCAGAAACTCGTTCACACCTGATTTTAGAATTTGAAGGTATCTTTCGGAATTTAGAGATTCCTCGTAAATGTGATACTCTATTTTGTCATCTCTTAGGAGGCAAAAAACGTTAACACTGAACCTTTCCTGAAATCCCATTTCCTTAACAACATGTGGATTTTGGTCAGCCCAAAAATGCTCGTTCCTTCTATAGAAAATGCCCTCCCTGGAGAATTTAGCTTCATCCGTCCAAATTATTTTCTTTAGAAAGTTAGGATCTTCTTGGATGCGAATCAGCATTGCTTCACAAAATTGTACTCTACGTTGGTAATCTTCCAGTTTCAGGGCTTGAACTTTTGTGAACTTATATGGGTGCTTGTCATGATTATCAAGGATCCTTTGAACAGAGGCACGAGTTATGCCTAAATCTTCTTCTGCACTTCTAGTGGAAGCTTGAGGAAAAACGTGAAAATAGGCTAAAACATTTATGATGTTGTCTTAATCAGAAGTTACAGGCTTCGGTAAATGCCTTTCCGATTTCTGTTTCGACCCATAATTAACAAAATTATTTTGTAATCGTACAAACTTTCTCTCGTTGATTAGTTGTTGATCGGGAAACATTTCGTTGAACCTTCTGCATGTTCTTGCTATAGTTTGGTTACATTAAACATGAAGAATAAACAATTTCATCAAAATTTCATTTGAATAGTTATTTCCCTCCATTTTAATTCTTTCTTGGTCGCTTTCTTTACTAAAAGTTAAAAACTAGCAAATTTTTTATTATTGATGCACTAACCGTCAAATTTTCATAAAGATATGTTCCATCTTGGGATTTCATGGCTATCTAAGACAAATATGCCAAAATAATCCGATTTCTACAAAAACTTGCTTTTATTTCGACATCTTAACTATTTAGGTATAGAAACATGATATATTATTTGGATGGGACATTCATTTTCTTGCAGGATATTTAATAATATGCACTATTTGAAAAAATGCACTTTTAACCATTTTTGTATCAAGCGGTAAAATGACGAATTTTGAACGACCCTGTATAACACAGAACAAATTTCTTTATGCACAACTAATACACAGGACAAGGTAAACTGCATCCAAAATTTCAGCTGTCTACGAATCCAAATACCGCAGTAACAAACATTTAGTTAGAGCTATGAATTATGATTTTGAGCCAGAAAAGTACCTTTTAAAAAAACAACTAAATACTAGAAGTTGACAAAAGTACGTTTATTTCTAGACTGACTTTTTACAATGCATTTGCCCTGTATTTATAACCTAAAGCTTATCTAAAAGAATGCATAAACAGAAAGTGAAGGGAACGGGTCGTTATCGTCCTAATGGCTTCTCGTCTAGTGTGAAGGATTTTCTATATTACTTAATTCCTCCCTCCTTAGGTTTGAAGCTCCTGATTCAAACAAGGGTAGACTCTTAAGTTTGAAATTTGTTGAAGTGGTACAGTGTGTTCTTCATTTGCTGGTTTTTCTTTAGGCCTTAGGAATATTTTCCTTATGACAATTCTATACCTAAATGCAATGTACAAAATGATTATAACAATAACACAAGATATCATTGAAACCCAAGAAATCTGGTGTTGCCATTCAAGATTTTGTATTTGTGTTGAAATCTTGTTTTCTTTAATTAGTTGCTTGATATCGTCAAATGGTTTTATTGAGTCGATTTGCATAATTGCATTTCTTTCAAATAATATTTTAAAATCAGGTATTTTAATATTAATACTACTATTAAATGAATTATAATGTTCACTTTCTATCTCTAGGTTACATGCTTCTAACACTAATGTCGGTTTACTTATAACAATTTCTTGTTTAATACAATTATCGAATAATTTTACCTTTTTATTGGTGTTAATTAATAATGAATTGTTTCTTAATTGTTTAATATCTAAATGATTATTAACTTGAACAATCGTACAATTTTCAAGAGTTTTAAGATTACATTCAGTTTTTAGAATTTTGTTGCATAATGCAAAGTTTCTTAATTCTATACATGGTTCCGATACAAAGGCAATGTATATATTTTCTATAACATTTTCTCTTGGTAAAATTGCAAAATGGTTTTCCTTAAATATTAGGGGATAGATTTTTTGGTAATTATAGGTAGGAATGTGAAGGATGGGAATTTCTAGTACAAAAATTATTTCGGTATTTAAGATAATCGCATTAAGTTTACAAATTTTTAGGGTTTCGAAATAGTGCAGTTCAGAGAAAGGTAGTAATTCTTCCTTAGTAAAAAGCGTACTTAGCAAGTCATATAAATGTGACATGTCCTGATAATTAATTATTGCAAGGTTTACTTCTTCTTGTGAACTAAGTGTTATTGTAGTTAACAGGGAAGAAATAAATTGTTCAAATGCTTCGACATATAATAGTTCGGTTAAAACGGCTTGTTGTATTGTTATTTCGGTGTTTAGTTTATTTAATTTTGAATTAAATTTTTTAAGATTTTCCGAAATTATAAGTGAATTATTTGCAAACCTTTCTTCTAGTTTAGATAAGATTGACAAAGAGCGGGTATTTTGCAGAGTTATTTTTTCTTCATTATTTCTAAGTTTCTCCATATTAGTCATAATGTTATTTAAATCGCTCTGGTCTAAATTTCCAGTTACGTATCTAATGACAGTTCCGAATCCATTAACTAGTGCTCTTTTACTTTTTTTTGTGTGTAATTAAATTTAATTTGTCTTGGATTATTTGAACTCGGTTTTCTAATTGTTTTAAAATATTAAAATTACTACTGGTTTCATTTATTTTTAATGTTAGAAAGTAGGTATTACTCAGTATATTTTGAAAACTTGTCTTCATATTAGTTATATTAATATGAAAGTAACTTTTATGATAAAAATTAATTACTTTAGCTAAACCTAAATTTTCTTGTACGTACGGCGTGTCGTCATCAAACCTGTGTACGTGAAGGGCCTGGTTGTTGACCATCAACAGGGTCAGGTGCGTTATCAAAATCCTGCAAAGAAATTTCTTTACGTATCTTTTTTACATGCCTAACGTTAAAAGATTTGGGTAAAGTCTTCTCGTTTGCGTTTAATTTAGATTCTTTTTGCGAGGTAATTCTAATCGGTCTATATTTTGGTTTTAGTTTAGAGCTTCTATCATTATTGGGAATGTATACTTCTTTACCTGTTAATTGAGGGTTTTCGGAATCTTTAGTTTTATTTCGCTTTTCTAATACTTGGCTTTCTTTATTTAAAGTTTTTTGATATATTAAATCGAAAAATGGTATCAGCTCTCTTTTTCGATGTAAATTGTATTGTTGATAAATATCCAGGTTTAAATCTATTTCGTGAGAATTTAAATTATCGTATGGGCCATATAATAGTGAAAATGGTGTAAAACCAGTGGCAGAGTGCACACTTTGGTTATAAATTAATATTGCTGTTATCATCATGTCTTTAATTGAATCATTTTTATGCATTAATCGTAAAACACTTAACCTTTCTTTAAGAGTACTGTGTAAACGTTCTAAAGGTGATAACGAGTTAGGGTTTTTTATTGTAGTACAATGTAGATGAATTTTAAAAAGTTGGCAAAATTCCTTAAGTGTTTCGTTATTAAATTCGTTTCCGGAATCGCAAGTTATTTTCGAAGGAATGTTATGGTGCGTAAAGTAATGACGCAATTTATTAATTACAGTAATTGCATTTTTCGACTCAATAGCATAGGCTTGAGCATATTTGCTAAATAAGTCAACAATGGTTAGGAATGTTTGTTTTTCAACTGAAAATAAGTCTATAAAAATATGTTCAAAAGGTCTTTTTGCAACTAGGGGACCTAGAAATGGTGGATCGTATGGACGTCGTTCATATTTAATTTTAAGGCAGATATCGCATTTATTAATATAATTTGTAATAATAGGTAGTATTTTATCTGTCCAGAAGATATTTTTAAAATGTTCGTACGTCTCTTTGATTCCTGTGTGAGTTTTGTCGTGGTACTCTTTTAATTTTTCTTTAAATTCCATATTAGATATTTTAGGTGGGGCATAGTTTGATTTAACAAATTTAAGGGTATTATTAAAGTTGGTTTTTATAATTTTAATAAATTCGGATTCGATTTCTTTGTCATAGAAGTAAATACCATAGGTAAGATTAGGTCTAACATATTCTTTTATAAAATTAATTATCTGAGAGGTTTCTTGTCCATTTCTTAAAGTAACATTAAACTTGTTATTTTCTAACTTATCTATTTGTACCTGATCTCCTAATTTAAATACTATAGAGGATTTAAAACAATGTATATTTTTGTTTGAAATTGGTAGTCCACATATGGGATTTTCTTGTGACGTGTGTATGGTTTCATTGTCGTCTTCAGAGATTATCTTCTGTTGGGATTTATCGGTAAATGTAAGTCTGTCTGTTAAAGGCATAGTATCTAAAATCTCGTCGGCGTCTTCGGGAGACAAATCTTCGTCTAAATCGATTTCAGGGAGTATAGAGAGTAAATCTAATTCTTCGTTATTTACTGTTGATTTAGCAGTACTACGTGTAAGCGCATTAAGTTCTATTCGACTAAGGGCGTCGGCTACTAAATTTTCTTTGCCTTTTTTATGTTTGATGTCGAAGTTATATTCTTCGAGTTTTAATTTCCATCTAATAAGACGTTGGTTGGGTTCTTTAAGAGAGAATAACCAAACAAGGGGTTTGTGATCGGTTTCGATAACGAATTTTTGTCCAAAAATATAAGGTCTAAAATGTTTACAAGAATCTACAATAGATAGTAATTCTTTTTCGATCGTAGAATAGTTTCTTTCAGCGGTATTAAGTGTTCGCGAATAAAATGATATAGGGTGTCCTTCTTGAGACAAAACTGAACCAATAGCTACATTACTAGCATCAGTGGTTAAGTGAAAGGTTTTATTAAAATCGGGGTATGCTAAAATAGGGGCATTACAAATAATTTGTTTACACAACTGAAAAGCTTCTAAATACTCGGGGTTATCAATTTGGATTTTTTCTCCTTTTTTCAAGCATTTAGTGAATGGTTTTGTTATGTGTGCAAAATTTTTAATAAATTTCCGGTAATAGCCTATAAGACCTAGAAAAGACTTAATTTCTTTTTGAGTTTTTGGCAAAGGGAAATTTGAAATACATTTTATTTTGTTTTCGTTAGGTTTTATACCATCACATGTTATAATATGTCCTAAGAATGGGACTTCTTTTCTTAGAAATTCGGATTTGTCCAACTGAATTTTAAGATTAAATTCTAATAGTTTTTTAAATATTAATTTGAGGTGTAAAATATGTTCGTCTAAGGATTTGGAATGTATAACAACGTCATCCATATATACAAAACAAAATTTGTGCAAATATTCTCTCAGTACATGATCCATCATACGCTGAAACGTTGCAGGGGCGTTTTTTAACCCAAAGGGCATACGTACGTATTCCCAGTGGCCATTTTCAACTGTAAAAGCAGTTTTCTCAATGGACTTTTCATCCATGGGTATTTGGTGAAACCCTTGCGCTAAGTCGAGCGTAGAAAAATACTGACTTTTCCCAAGATTTTCTAAAATTTCCTCGGTCCTAGGAAGTGGATATTTGTCTTCGATTGTTTTTTCGTTTAATTTTCTGAAATCTATGACCATACGCCATTTCTTTTGACCGGACGCGTCGATTTTTTTGGGGACTATCCAGACAGGACTGGAATAAGGCGAAATTGATGGTTTAATAATTTTATTATCTAGAAGTTTTTGAACTTGGTTTTGAATTTCCTTTTTTAGGTGATACGGATATCTAAAATTTTTTAAATAAATAGGATCTTCGTCTTTTGTCCTAATTAAATGTGAAGTTACATTACTCGCGGTTAATGGTTCGTCAGGATTATGAAAAACTTTATAATTTTCTTTACATAATTTTGTTATTTTATTTTTTTCTTCCGCGTTCATGTGTTCAGTTCTTATAACTCGATCTATTTTTAAACGAGGGATGTCTAATTCTTTAAGCTGTTTGGTTTCTAAATATTCTGAGAAGGGGGTTACTGTTAGAGGAGTTTTTATATTTAAATTATTTAATTGGTAAGGTAACTGTACTTCGTGGTTTTTTGCAACGCAAATAGTTTCAGGAATAACTACATCATCAATATAAAGATTAGGTATTAAAACTTCTCCTTCTTTAATATTTACTTTAATCGTTAAGTTATTTAAATCTTCTTGATATTTTATAAAGGAATTATTTGTTCTAAGACATTTATTTTGCAAATCAATTGTGCAACCTAAACTAGTTAAGTCGTTAAAGCCAATTAAACAGTCGTATTTATTATGCCAGGGTAATACAAGAAATTCGATTAACATTTCATTATTAAATTCACATAATACAGGTAATTTTAACGCATAATAACCTTTAATCTGTTTGTTACAAGTGGTAATCTCAAACTTATAAGGATAGATTAAATCCGAAAAATAATTAAAAGCAATATCAGGGTTAATTACACTAGCGGATGCTCCAGTATCTATAAGAATTTTCATATTGAATTTTTTGCTAAAAATGAAAGGTAAACGAGGTATTTTATTTAAATTATTTAAATTTAAGTCATATTTTCTGGGGAGGCTTGGTTCGGAAAATTTTCAGAACCGGTTGGGAAACCTTCGGAATGTTCGTAAAAATCTTCAGGGTTTTCAGACATATTATGTTCTTCTACATTATAAATTTCTTCAATTATTTTATTAGGTCTGTTATTTCCTAAATTTTGAAAGTGATTGTGAGGTCGATTTTGATTTTGTGGGTGATTTGAGTTTCTCGGATTATAAGTATTACGTGTTGAAACGGACATGGGAGTTGGTTTGGGGAAATTCGTATTATTACGTGGTCGGAAGACATTTGTTTGTGTGCCAAATACTTGCCTGTTTGTAGGGAAGTTTGTATGTAAAGGTTTAGGCATTGGCAATTGTACGGGGCCACGTGGAAATTGCGAATTTTCCTGAGAGTTATTTGGTTGGTGTGAAAAAGTGTTATGTCTGTTCGGGGCTCTTAATCCAGGATTAAATGTATTTTGAGGTTTATTGAAATTATTTTTTCTTTGTGAGTTATTTCTCATAAAATTTAAGTAATTATTATGTTGTTGCAAATTATCATAAATCCGGCATTGATTAACGCAATCATCTAAAGTAGAAGGGTTTAAATGTAAGATGTAACTATAATGAGGTTCTTTTAATCCAGCAATAAAAGTACAACGAGCTTGTTCGTCAAACATTTCATTTTTAATTTTAATTGTATTTTCATCTGAGTTATTTAATTGAACATTTTCTTTTAATCTTTGTAACCTTAATTTAAGTTCATTAGCATAATATTCAAAATTTTGGTTTGGTAATTGATAACATGTCGTAAGGGAAGTTATTAAGAGTTGTTCACTTCGAGGATCTTTGTATTTGGAAAGAAGTAAATTTTTCAATGCATTCCAATTAGAGGGGCTATTTAAAATAACTAAATCTTTAGCTTCTCCTTTAACTTGTGATAAAACATATTGAAAGAAATATTCGTTTAAAGTTGTATCAGTAAAAGTAAAATTTTCAATAAATTTGCCAGCATTTTTAACAAAGAAACATAAATCTTTTGAGCCACCTGAATATTCGGGGACCATACATTTAGCAAAGTTAAATCTTAATTGAATATCGCTATATGAGAGAGTTGTAGGATTGGACATTTTGTTTAAATTATTTTTAATATTTTTAAAAGAATTTTCTTCGTCTGAACTACAACTATTATCTTCACTAATACGTAAAGGCGACCTTTCTCGGTACATAAAATAAAATTTGCACTAAAATAGGAAATAGGAAAAATAGGACTTACAGCAATAACATCTCTTGGATACTTCTTGGGGACGTCTTTTGACCAATACCAAGGGTAGCTTCCGCAATGTCTGCCAAAATGGTAGGATCTTCTTCCGGGACTGCAATGCTTCTCGATGAACCACTAGAGAGCCGTCGGAGTATTTTCTTGATTGCTTCTTAATGGTAGAAACCAACTTGATCGCAACTGTTCACGATGAACTGATAAAGGATCAATAAAGCAATCCTGTTCGCAGCGCCAATTATGATTTTGAGCCAGAAAAGTACCTTTTAAAAAAACAACTAAATACTAGAAGTTGACAAAAGTACGTTTATTTCTAGACTGACTTTTTACAATGCATTTGCCCTGTATTTATAACCTAAAGCTTATCTAAAAGAATGCATAAACAGAAAGTGAAGGGAACGGGTCGTTATCGTCCTAATGGCTTCTCGTCTAGTGTGAAGGATTTTCTATATTACTTAATTTATGTTTTGAACAAAAAATATGGAAATTAATTAATTTCTCGAAAACCGCTAAAGATGGTATAGGAACATATTATGCTAAAATAATTAGAAGTCAATAATGAAGCGGAAAATGCAATTATATACAGGGTGTGCCATTTAAAATATCAAATTTGTTGCTACTTTTTTAGATAAGCGGCAACGCTGCGTTGTTAAAAATATTTTGGATCGATAGAGCAAAGCCACTTACTCAAGTTGCCAAATTTTCAGTAATTTTCTATGTCCCGTTTTCCGTAAACGTCTAACCTACCATCGACCGTGAGACACCCTGTATACCTACGAAGTCTCTGCCCTGTAAGCATTTATTTGAAAAAATTCTCATGTGTCAAGGCACTATTGTTATGGGAATTTTCCTCCCAGATCATCCCATCTTAATCCATGGAGTTTTACCTGCGGGATTTGTTTAAAAAAAACTGTATAAATCACTAGTAAATTCAAGAAAAAGAGTTCGGGTTGTATCTACATGTATTTCTAGCAACTAAGATTCGGTCATAGCCTCCTTTAAAAAAAAAGCTAATTAATTAGTATCTCGAAAACGACAATAGTATAAGGATAATATATTAGGCAACTAATAGAGATTGCAAAAATAAGCTTTAATATACAGGGTCCTACAATAGAGCGTCAGGCATCCATAGCTTCTATACCAATTAAGTTAGGAATTTTGTTCGAATGCAGAGCAACACTGCATATTAGAGTGTATTTCGGGAAAATATTTTCCCATATATACAGAGTGGCCCAAAAAAGTATGACGACAAATTTTTATTTTTAAATGATACATCCTGTTTTCTTTTTGCACATCCTAGTGCTTTTTTTATTTTCCAAAATTTTATTTCATTTGCTTTTGTCGTTTACGAGCCATAAATTAAAAACAATAAAAAATCGTTCTGCACGCCTTAAAAAAATTATTAAAGAAACGGCTTTAGATCTGTTTTGTTCGAGCTACATAGAGTGAAGTTGAATACAAGAGGTCTAACAACACTCCGACATTAAATGGTTTTATCTTATTTTATACAGGGTGTCCAAAGTTTGGTTCCAAAAATGACAACTTTCAAACTAGTTTCTCTTAAGATTTTCAAATAAAGCACCCTATATATTATTTTAGTATGTAATCCAGAATTTAATGCAAATATTTTTTCTTGTATTACAAGTGTATCTAAGAAATATATTTTTTACAGTAATGCATTTATCTTAAAAGATGTTCAGAATGTCTTCTATTTTGTTTAAGGCATCTGTCTATTCTTTTGAAAGCACCTTTCCACATCTCGGAGCATTTCGTGTGTAACTGTTGCAACCGCTTTGATTATTCTTTGTCATGTGTTCTACTCACTTGTTGGAAGTTCCGTATAAACAAGGACTTTTTCATACCCCCATAAAAGAAAAGTCGAGTTTGGTTAAATCGGGCGACCTTGCAGGCCATCTAACTGGTCTACCCCTTCCAATCGAGCGATTTTCGAAAGTGTTATCTAACAAAGCTCTGATCTGTTGCGAAAAATGGGCTGGAGCTCACCCTTGTTGTAACCACATATTTTGTGCCTGCATATTTTTTGGTAAATTTAAAAGCAATACAGGTAAATCGTTTGTTAAAAATTCGAAATTCATTTGACCGGTAAGATGGCCGTTAAGAAGTAAGTGCCTGCCACATGTTCTCCAACAATTCCTCCTCATTCCTCCAGTTGTCGTATGAATCTTGAATTTTCGGTAACGTAAATAATATTGGAATAGATAAAGCCTGTCCAGAGTTAGGAAAGTTACACTTTGCCTTAAAATGGGATTATTCAAGGGTGGCCATAAACAAACAATGAATGAATGAATAAATGCAGGAAAATTATGGTCCGTACTTAAAAATGTCTTAAAGTAAACTGAAAATCGGAAAGACGTAATTTCACTATTAAAGTAATAGTTTGGTGATTTTAAACCGATTTTTACCTGATTCAAAATGAGAGGGTAAATCCCATAAAACAAATTATGTTCTAAAGACTGAATATATAGCCACTCTAGTTAGCTTTAAGCTTAGTAATTATTCTTACTTCGCGTGTAATGCAGCGTTTATTTAATCGTGTTTTAGTCATGAAAAATATGTGCGAGCCCAATGTATCTCAGGAGATAACCCCGTCGAAAAGCAGAAAACACTTTCTGTGGAAACTAAGGAAGCTATAAACAATGTTTATTCAACTCTCATTGAACGTGCGGTCAGCAAACAAGCAGCGTTAGAAGAAACGGTCACATTAACAAAAATTCCAACATCAACTGTATGGAAAATTGTAAATAATCCCATTTTAGTGAGGAAAAAAAGAACCGATTCTGGCATTTTCTCGAAGGTAGATGGAAGTGATCAAGATATAATACGGCGTAAAATTTACAAGTTATACGAGGAACAAAGCAGTGGCGGCTTTTCAGAGGAAGTAGGGGAAGTGCCCCTTCCTCAAAAAAAAAAACAACAACAAAGCAATTAACTTATTCATTAATACATTTTATTTTAAACTTCAATAAGATACTTTTATTAATTTTATTATTGCATTATTAATAATTATTCGTTGTGCCTCTAGTAGTTTTAATGGTCTAATACTACAAACTGCATCTAAAACACACAGTGGCAAACACAACCAAAAATGTTGTCGCTTACAAATCGAACAAAATGTTAAAGCAGTAACAGTATTCTCATTCTCATTTGTGTCGACTTATAGCTGAATCCGCTTCCGACACGTAAGCAGACGTCGTCCAAAAACAAGGAAGTTGCTATGGCAACGATCGCGTTGCGTAGGCGTCAGTATGGACCACGACAAGCCTTCGTGAAGATTCGGCACTTGCACCTTCCTTTCGTGCGTGACGCGTGTAGTCGTTAAGTTGCCGTGGGCGGGAACTCTTCGGAGATATATTATTGATCAGTAACGATCGTCAGTCTCTAAAGACTATTTTAGTTTTAGGGAGTTTAATTTAATTATTTAACTATTAGTGTTAGTTTGTTATCGTGATTATTAAATTTATTTCGTGGACAATTATTTAATTGTGTAAAATTCATAGACAAAATAAATTTATTTGGACCAGTGAGTGACATAGTTTGTAGTTTATTAGAAACTCCATTTTCCCGGTGGAAAGATGAGGACAAAAAGGACCTTTTAATTACGGGTCGACCAACAAGTGTGCTAACCCTCAGTGGTAAAAAGGATATTAAAAATTCCATCCACAAGTGTTTCGGCAGAAAAAAGTTTTTCTTGCTTGAAAAGAATAAAAACTTATTCTAGAAATAAAATTGGCCAGGACAGGCTCTCTTCTTTGGCAAGTATATCTATTCAAAAAGAACTTTTAGAAGAACTTAAAATGAAAGTGCCTTTCTATGACGATATTATTGACAAGTACGCAGGGTTAAAGAACAGAAGGATCGATTTAATATACAAAAAATAGGTAAGTTTTTTTTTTATTTTTATATCATTTTGATATTTGCCTCTTCCTCTATATGTTCGCCCACGAGCCGCCACTGGAACAAAGCGTGCCTACATTGGATAATTTAATTAAGAGGCTTAAAAAAGATGAAACCGGCGTTAAATGAGGCAGAAAAACGTTATGAAAGTGTATCCAACACATGGGTTTTAGATTTAAAAAAATTAACAAAAGACCAGTTTTTACGGAATCCAGTAGAATTCGGGAATGGCGATCCGAATATCTACAAAAAATTAGGATTTACAGAGATCAGCAAAGGCCGATTATTTACTTGGATGAAACCGTATTCGACACATATGATACCCCGGAAAAGGGTACGGTTGACGCAAGCGGCAAGTGTAAAACAAGCGCGCCATCAAAAAGAGGTAAACGAATTGCGATTTTGCATGCTGGATCTAAAAACGGATGAATTCCAAATGGACTTTCTCTGTCTGCAAGAAACATTAAAGATTCTTCTCTGGATTACCATGAGGACACCACTGCTGATTTATTTGAAGATTGGTTTAAAAATAAGCTAATTCCAGATATACCTCCGAATAGCGTAATTGTAATAGACAATACAAGCTACCATAGCAGGCAGTTGACCAAGACTTCCTTATCAAATGACACAAAAGCAACAATCCAAAACTAGATGTATGATAATGACATTTATTTTCAGGAAGATTACACCAAAAAGCAATTAATTGAAGTTTTACAAAGCATAAAACTACAAAAAGGAATACTTCTGTGATAATTATGCAACAAATCTAGGACATACAGTTTTAAGGCTTCCACCATACCATTGTATATTTAATCCCATCAAACATGGTTGGCACCAAAGACCTATAATAAAAGAGAGACAAAATTGTTTACCTTTTAACCCGATCACACACCGTTTTAATCAGAAATCAATGTTAACGAACTTCTGCGGATTGCCCTAAATCTACCGCCGGTGTTTGAAAACAAAGGGTATTATTACTTATATTAAATGCATCCTTTTGTGTGCGTAAGTAAGAATATTATACTAAATTATTTGCGTGCTCTTTTCCTGAATTAAGATACATAATTTCTGCTTTTAAAATTATTTATTGTTTCCTAATTACACTAAGCAATAAGTAGAAGGAAATACCTGTGGCAACGCTGTACGGACGTATTTAACACGTGCGACGCGAAATCTTATATGATTCATTCATGTTATTCCTTTTGCGTGGAAAGATAGTATTACAGTGTTGTTCCACTGCGGTTGTGCCCTTTTGCGATTTTTGACTGATTTTCAGTGTTTTTTTTGGTAATAGAACTAATAAAAGTCTTATTAGCAATCTAAAATGGTTCGCCAGTGCGTAGTTTGTAAAAAAAGTGACTATTCTAACCCCGGATTGATATTTCGGCGGTAAGTAAGGTTATGTTTTTTTTAGCTGAAGCAGTGCGGTGGTTAATAGGTTAATTATTGAATATTGTATATAATTTATTAAATTAAACTGCAGAGACATTTTGTTTGTCAAAAAAGAACAATAAGAATAATTCTTAATCTGGGCGTAAGAGAATCATGCAGAGGTAAATTTAAACAACATAAACTGTTGACAGTGTCTGTGTCTGCAGACTACATACAAGAGAATATTGTTTTTCGTTAGACATAAACAACTTTTTAAGATTAGTGACTCACAAAGAACTTATGCAACACATACTCTAAACTACACATACCCTAGACATAGGCTAGCACTGTATGAAAAGGGTGCATATTAGCAATATATTAAAATCTATAACTCTTTGCCAAATTTATTTCAATTAGTAGTTTAATTGTTAACATTATGGAACCATATACCGTTGAAGAATATTATAGACATTTGAGTACTTAATTAGAACTTAAGATATTTTGTGTGACACTACCTATATTGTTAAAATAAAAAGTTTAGTTATTTGTTTACTGCTACGCAGTGACGTGTGGCAATTAGAATGCATTGGCCACCAGGTTAAATGCGATAAAATAGAGTAAATATTATGTGTTAAGCAAAACTGCTAATTAAGCATAAAGACAAAATCGAGACCTAAAAAATATATGTCGGGGAGTCTAGATCAAGTAATTATGTTTTTCAACTTTAAGTTTTGTTTATGGTTGGATATTGTTGCGACCGGGATCAATAAATTTAGAGTTAACAGTTTTATAGATTGTTTAGGATAACGGACAAGAAACGCACTTGATATTATTAAGGTAATATGTCAAGTTGGGTGGGGAGCCGGTAAGTGAAAATAAAAAAAGGTGAGGGGATTCACTGAAAGGTATTGAACTCGGTATTGAACTAGGTATTGAACAAAGTACGACCGGCTCCGGATCGCTAGTTCTTTGTTTCTTTATTTCATTTTTTTTTAATTGTGCTAAGTAGTTGGATTATTTTATTATGAATTGATATCATGTTGTCGAGCGTGTTGTTTGTTATTTGAACTTGAATAATTTACATATAATAAGACAGTTAATTAATTGCAGTGTTTAAGTGTTTGTTTTTCGTGCTTAACAATATTAATGTCTGAACAACAGACCTCCTGTTCTCTATTTCCGACATATACTTAAGAAAAATATAGGCTGTAAGAAAATAAATAAAAGCAGCTCGGCTTGTATTAAAGTTTATTTTGTTGTTTCCCTGCCCTGTCCTTTGCTTAAGAATAAATCTAATATAAATTAAAAATACATTGTTTCTTATAATCCTTAAAAAAACCGCACGTCTCTGGCCAAGATAATAGGCGAAGGAGACCGGCAGATTACAGCGTTGCCATTTTTTAAAGCCATCTTTTTCCAACTTATTTAAAGCTATGAAGTTATGTGTGATTGTAAACAAATCGTGTTTTATGAATGGGATGTCCTGTCTCCTCTTTTTTATATGTCTATGGTTGGCACCAACTGAAATCTGCCATTTGTCGTAACATTATTTGCCCTACTATTAACTCCAGTGTACTTGAGCTTATAAAAACTGAAGTTTTTAACATCCCTTCACAAAGTTGGGCAAATTCTGTTACATATGTTGAAAAAGTGGAAAAATCCTATATCCATGTAAACAATATAGCACAAATAATAATTAAAACAGGTGATGATAGCGATAGTGATATTGATATATTAAGCGAATAATTATTATAAGTACCGAAACAACTTGTAATTTCACATTTAAACATAAATAAAATATTATTTAATGTCTTACTTATTTTTATTACAAACCATGATTAAATTCTAAGCAAAATACGGACCTGTTCGGCCATATTTCAATTTTTCAGTTGGCCCGGGTTTTCCTAATACAGATCAGTTAGTCACTTTCTTATATCTCTGAACAGACTTTACCTACTATTTACCTTATTGTTTTCATCATATATCCTCAAGGATTGAAAACCAACCTATACCTATATCAAATTAAGATGTATCAAAATATTGTCGAAATAAATGTTCTGTCTAATTTCTAAATAACTGAGATTATTAAATCAACTTTTACTTGATGTTCTACTAATTTCTATTAGGTGTCTTTATTTAATTTAATTATATACTTCGCATATTAGCTTAGGCAACTTAAAATAATTAATTAACTTCTCGTCTTTTAGTAATAAAGCGCTAAATATATTATTAATATTTAAAGAAGCAGCCCATACTTGCAGTGGAGTGTAGGTAATGTAAATTAAAACAACACTTCTGTCTTCCTCCACAAATGATATATTTTAAATAATATATTTAGCGATGGTCCCTACATGTTTCGACTACATATACAGTGTCACCATTAAAGTCCGCACCATATGGAACTTTTTTTTATTTATGAGGTTAGTTAAAATTAAATTTCGGCAATCGTTTTTGCTTCAAATCAGACTAAAAATTATATAATCAAATGTCACCATCTGTCATTCGGTATCTGTCAAAAATTACATTTTAATCAAAAAATGCTGAAAAATGGCATTGTTTTACCGAATTTCAAAAAATTTTATTAGAAAAAGTTGTTTCTAGTACAATTCTTGGCCTAACTACAAAGTTTCAGTTTTCTAGCTCAAAGTTGATTTTTTTGCCATTTTTTCTAATTAACTTTTTTTTTATTTATTGTAAGTTCGCTTGCTTAATGGATATTAAACTATTTGCTTATACCATACTCAATATTTTATTTAGTTTGTATGAGCTTTTTTTTTACTAGAATGCCATTTTTATTCGAAATTTAAAATTAGAGGCAAAAAAATTTGACGCAGGTGGTGCAAAGTTATCCTAATTTAAAATTTTTAACAGATAGACGTCAGATATTCCATTGTTTTGATAGTACATACACCTAAGAAGTTTAAAAAACTTATAATAAAATTCCCAGATATCAGATTAGTTCAAAATTTAGACACATTTTCTTTTTATCCACAATAAAATATCAAGGCAATTTTGAATTTGATAAGTAGGCTATGGAAAAAAAACGAATTAGAGTGCCGAATAAATAACAAAAATGTCATAAATTTGAATATTTTCGCAAGTTATAGTTTTCAGTGTTATAACCAATGTTGTCCATTCAAGAAAAAATAGAAATTGTCTTAATTTGTGGAGAGAATATGCCTCACCGGCAAGTATCTGCCATTTTTAATGAGAGACATCCAGAAAAAAATTTGCAGCATAGCACTGTTTCAAGAATAATGTCAAAATTTAGAGAAACTGGATCTGTTCAAAATAATTTTAAGAAACCTCACGCGGCAAGTAAATACGATGAAGCAGCACAACTTGATGTTTGTTTAACTGTTATTGACCACGGTCAAACTAGTGTAACCAAGATAAGTGATTCAACAGGGTGCAAGAGGGAAAGCGTTAGAAAAATTCTTCAGAAAAATCGATTTCGGGCATATAAACCCAAGTTTATAAACACATTAAAAGAACGCGATTTTGATATTCGACTTGATTTTTCGTTTTGGTATCAGGGACAATATGAGGAGAATATTCTTTTTCCATACAAGATATTATGGACAGATGAAGCCACTTTCTCTTCGAATGGTACCGTGAGCTCACAAAATTGCCGATGGTGGTCCCAAGAAAATCCTAACTTCACAATTGAATGTCGCGACCAGTATCATTTTAAAACCAATGTTTGGTGTGGAATTTTGAAAGATGAGCTTATTGGACCATACTTCTTTAGAGTAAACTTAACTGGTGAAAGGTACCTGAATTTTCTTGATAACGAGATTACCGAAGTTTTGGATAACATGCCCTTACACCATAGACATAACTTATGGTATCAGCTTGATGGTGCACCCATACATCAAACTGTAGCAGTGAAAGAACGCATAAACCAATTATTTCAAAACAGAGTTATAGGGCGTGATAGAGAATGTCACTGGCCACCCAGGTCGCCTGACATAACCCCACTAGACTTTTTTCTGTGGGGTTATCTTAGGCAGAAAATTTATAAGAATCGACCGTTTAGAAATATCGAGCATTTGGAACAAACGATAAGACAGTGTTGTGCCGATATAAGACCAAGCTTTTTACAAAATGCTGTCAAAGACGTTTATAGACGGACGGGTGTTTGTATAGAGCGAGAAGGACGTCACACTGAAATGTGAAATTTATATTGCTTTTGTGTTACCTATTTAAAATGATTAAAGTTCCTTTTTGTTCCTTTTAATAATAATGATAGTTTTAAGTATAAAATAAAATTTTTATCAAATATTTAGATGTATTTGTCATTTGAAAAACGAAACATCTGACGTCTATCTGTTAAAATTTTTAAATTAGGATACCTTTGCACCACCTGTGTCAAATTTTTTTGCCTCTAATTTTAAATTTCGAAAAAAAATGGCATTCTAGTAAAAAAAAGCTCATACAAACTAAATAAAATATTGAGTATGGTATAAGCAAATAGTTTAAAATCCATTAAGCGAACTTACATTAAATAAAAAAAAAGTTAATTAGAAAAAATGGCAAAAAAATCAACTTTGAGCTAGAAAACTGAAACTTTGTATTTAGGCCAAGAATTGTACTAGAAACAACTTTTTCTGATAAAATTTTTTGAAATTCGGTAAAACAATGCCATTTTTCAGCATTTTTTGATTAAAATGTAATTTTTGACAGATACCGAATGACAGATGGTGACATTTGATTATATAATTTTTAGTCTAATTTGAAGCAAAAACGATTGCCGAAATTTAATTTTAACTAACCTCATTAATAAAAAAAAGTTCCATATGGTGCGGACTTTAATGGTGACACTGTATAGTCATCCTCAGGGGAACTAAATCGAGTGTAGTTTAAGTTAAAGTAGTTGCCTCAAATTAATAAGTACATTTTTTAAGATAATATCAAGTGATATTTTTTAGTTGAAAACTAACTGGAGTTTACTCAACGTTGTGGATTTGTAGAAAAGCGCACTTTTAAATTATTTTATTTTTCATATTTATTAGTTAAAGCAGGATAGGATTATTGATGTGGAGAAATGAAAAAAGAAAAATTTTTGTTTTTTATTATTTTCTTTAGTTACCAACCACATGTAGTTTTCAAAAACATAACATGGTTGATATGGAGAAATCAAAAAAGGAAAATTTGTTTTTTAAGATATTTTATTTAATTTTAAATTTTAATTTAGTTAACTTAACCAGCCTTAAAAAAAAATAATGGTCCAGTAACGTTTCTTAAAAATTTTTAATCTGTTATGTGTCATTTGTGATTGTGTTTCCATTGGTTTTTAAGTTATTATTCCTAAGGTAGGTTAGGCTTTCAAACTTGATATGTGTATATTAGATGTTTTCGTACGACTCTGGTTTTAGGTCTGATGATGCCCATTGTTTGGGCGAAACATGTAACCACCACCACCTAACTAAAATTATAATTTGACTGAGACCGAGACTTAGTGTGTCTTTATTTATTATTAACCAGCCTTGGTTGGATGGGGGTTCAGCCCCTCTAAGGCTTAAATAGATAAACATTTTAATAATAAAAATCTTTGTGGGAATAGAGACAATTGAGTTTAGTGCTATCAACTACTACATGTAACATGAAAAGATTAATTTTTAATTAAATTAATAATAATTTTAGAAAAATAAAAATGGTGTATTTATTACAAAATTTAAAAATCAATAATAATTTATGGATATTCGATTAAGAAAGAGTATCAATTTGCGGCGTAACAAGCTCAATTTTTTTTTTATTATTAGATCTATAGGCAGGTACAAGAAGCAAAAATTATATAAAAAAAATTGTGGGATTATTATAACATAGTTAGTTTATGTAAAATGATTAAGCAGAATATTAGTTTTGGCTTCTTTCTTGTCTTGTATGGTGCAATGAGGAAAGACAGGTAAAAGCAGTTAATATTTTACATTGTACGGAATAATTGGTTTTTTGTAAAAGTATTTTGGAGTGCCAGCTCAAAATTTAATAAAGACATTCTACGCAAATTAAAATATCCGAAAAAAGATGTTTTAACTTGGTAATTTGTGTGTTAGCCTTTCACAAACGTCACACAAACGTTTTGTGAAATAGGTAGATCGGAGCGTGTTAGATCAAAAACAAATTTATAAGATATGGTATGGTATTACATTATAGTCCAAGTGGTCCCATAAAAAGCTAACGTTTTTATTTTTAAATTTTAAACGGTATATTATGAAGATAATGTGTAATTAATTTTATACACTAAAGTTTTAACAAAATACCGACAAAAACAATAAGGAATTTAACATTAAATGAAAATATTCGTAGTCTATACCACAAAAGTTTCTATTCTTACAAGAAGAGTAAATTTAATAACAGAAAAAAGACTAATTCATTGTCTGCATTCCTATCTCGTTGTTAAATCGGTAGATTCGAAAAATTGAAACAAATAATTCTTGTAATGTAATGTTATGATGCTGTCGTTATAGTATGTCGTACTAAATTTTTAAATTTTGCTCGTTACTTGTTGTTAAAAATTTTATGAAACAATACATCAAAAAAATTATCAAATAGATTTGAAGGCCGTAAGGAAAAATGAGGTGTTGGGAAAACACATTATACAGTAAAATCAAATGTTGGTCGGTTAACAGGGGTAGTCGGTTGCTAAAGAAAAATTAAAACAACTTGTCTGCATTATTGGCAAGGCAATCGTAAAGCCGCTGCTCGAACTCCTCACGCACGTTTTGAAATTCTGCGCCTAAGATCAGGAATATTTTCTGGTTGAGTTTTGTATACTATTGTCTTTAGATGTCCCCATAAGAAAAAGTCAAGTGGCGTTAAGTCTGGTGATCTCGCTGGCCATTCTATAGCGCCCCTTCTTCCAATCCATTAGCCTGGAAATGTGTCAATTAGCCAATTTCGCACAGGCATAGCATAATGTGGAGGGGCTCCGTCCTGTTGAAAACTTAAATTTTCTTCATCTAGTAATAAATTTCCATCTTCATCAATTTGATTTTCCAAAGAGTCAGTTATAAAAGGATCTATCACATTTTCTAATGCATTTAAATACAGTTCACCGGTTAAATTTTCTTCCATAAATATCGGACCAATAATTTTATTTCCAAGAATTCCGGCCCATACATTTATTTTCTGAGGAAGTTGTGTATGCTCTTCACGAAAAACATGTGGATTTTTATTGTCCCAATATCTGCAATTGTGTTTATTAACAAACCCATTTAAAAAGAAAGTTGACTCGTCTCTAAAGCAAATGTTTTAAATTAAATTAGGATCTGCATTTGCCCTTTCACTCATTAATTCACAAAATTCCATTCTTCTGTCATAGTCATCCTCCCCTAACTGTTGTAAAAGTTGTATTTTGTAAGGGAAAAATTTATTGAATCGTAAGGCTTTATGCACAGAGCCAACTGAAACATTTGTTAATCTTGAGACTTTCGGTATGGATGTTTGGGGATCTAAGGCAAAATTACCTTAAATTTCTACTTGTGCGTCTTCATTTAAGCCTCTAGGGTTCTTCACAATTTTATTGCGTACACTTCCAGTTTCTTGAAATTTATTAATCAAATTTAATACATATTGGTGCCCAACATTTTTGTCTGGATACCTTTGATTAAACACCCGGGCTGTTTTACGTGCACAGCGCTGTTCTTCCCCGTAAATTAGAATTAGTTCAATTCTCTCTTGCAACGAGTAAACCATTGTCGTCAAAATTCGATTTTTTTTTTTGTTTTTTTTTTTTTATGATAAGGCACAGCACTACAGGATAAATCCTTTATGGCGCTCTAGGAGCGGTGCGTGTGCGCAGGAAACGATTCACGTTGGTCTTGAATCTTTGGAGACTATACTCGTTGGGGAAGACGATCTCAGGGAGGTCGTTCCCGAGTGATGACGTTCTCCAGATGAAAGAATTTTGAAACAGTGTCGTTCGAGGGACACTAAGCTGAACCACGTACTGGTGGGCTGCAGTGGCTCGTCGTGTATTTCTACCATGCACCGCTCTGGGTGGTATTAAGCGGGCAACCTCAGTTGAACACTTGCCATGAAAATATTTGTAAAATAGACTCAAGTCGCCAACCTGCCTTCGATGTTCAAGGCTTTCCAGGTTGTTTGTCAGACTATGGTCACCGATCAAGCGAATGGCTCTTCTTTGAATGGAATCTAGCAATCTCAGGGTATGTTTAGGAGCAGAGCCCCAAATATGCGAACAGTACTCCAGTGATGGTCGAATTTGGGCTTTATAGAGCATCAAAAGTTGTTGGGGTGTATAGAGGTTCTTTGTTCGGAAAAGTACTCCAAGCTTCTGCGAGGCTGCCTTAGCAATGGCCGCAACGTGGCCATGCCAAGACATATGACTATCCAAATTAACGCCCAATAAATGAATTGATGAAGCCAAGGGAATTGAGTGTCCCGCCATAACTATATCCGGTTCTTCAACATTAACTTTTTTAGAAAAAACTGCCGCCTGGGTCTTTTTAGCGTTAAATTCTACTTGGTTACTGTCACCCCAAGACAAAATTTCTTCCAGGTCTTTGTTGAGATGTGAGACCTCTTGCTGCCTATAGAGATGTGCATTAGCAGCCGATGTCCGAGCATCCAAAGTAAAAGTTGAAACAAGTGTGCTGTCATCAGCGAAGCTATATATAGGATTTTTAGTTTTATCCAAAAGATCGTTAATGTATAGTAAGAAAAGGGTGGGCGACAATATAGAACCTTGAGGGACTCCGGCGTTGATGTTAAATGTGTCTGAAAGAAATCCGTCCATCGCCACTCGCAGAGAACGGTCTTTAAGAAAGCTCGACAGCCATGAACAAAATTGAACCGGCATTCCGTATGCTCTCACTTTAGTTAGGAGCCCCTCATGCCATACTCGGTCAAAAGCCTTGAAAATGTCCAGTGCTACCGCCCGGGACTCCCCATGGTTTTCTATTGCGTTGTTCCAAACATGAGTAACATAAGCGAGAAGGTCTCCTGTTGATCTAGACTTACGGAATCCATACTGGCGGTCACTAATAATGTTGAAGCCTTCCAGGTATTTTAGTAATTTTTCGTTGATAGCCTTCTCCATAACTTTTGATATAACCGAGAGCAATGCGACTGGACGATAGTTGTTTGGCAAAGTCTTCTTGCCTTTTTTGGGTATGGGCTGGACTCTCGCAGTTTTCCAGCAAGAAGGAAATATTCCTTTTTTGTAGGATAAGTTAAAAAGCCTACAAAATACCGGTGTCAGTTCGTCAGCGCATTTCTTAATTACAATGACTGGAATATCGTCAGGACCAGAAGCCTTTTTAGTATCGAGACTCCCCAAGATTCGCTTAACATGGCGGTGGCGAAAGACAATCTCGGGCATTCTCGATTCTACAGGGGTAATGTTCGGTGGAGTACTTCCCTGAAAATTTACCGTTAAATGTGAAGAGAATAGTTCCGCCAGTAAGTTTGCTTTTTCCTGTGCTTTGGTCGCAATGGTGCCATCAGAACGTGTTAGAGGTGGAATGGTTGACTTGGTAAAGTTCTGACTGACGGCCTTAGCTGCCGACCAAAATGATTGTCATGATGGTCAATACACAACGAAATCAAGTTCAAAACTAAATCGTTTTAAAATGTGGCAAAACTAACATTTGCTATCAAACACCTTTAATTTTTTTACGTATTTATCTGAATGTTTACATTTAAGGAATTTGCTGCTTTTTTAACAACTTATAAAAGTTGAAAATTTAGCTTTTTTAGGTTCTAAGGGTATAATTTGGACAAAAAATTTCTATTTGAAAAACGAATAATCACTCAATACCTCTTTCTATTTGAAATTTTAATGTGATTCCCATCCCCCATTAGGGGTGACTCAGAACTTCACAAACGGTTTTAAGTGGGCATTTTGAACACGTGCTGAAGTAAGTAGGTAAGCACGAGTTCATTCTAAAGCTAATATTAAATAATTTTCACTAAAATGTCGAATTTTTATTTTTAAACTTTAAACGGGCATAACTTGGAAACGAATAATCCGCTTTTAAAAAATGAAGCGTCAAAAGACTGCTAATGAAAAGGGCTTTTAAGTGAACTGTCACTCAATACCCCTTACCATTTGAAATTTTTTATGTGCCTTTCGCCCCTCGTTAGGGGTTAAAACTACGGAGTCGCAAATACATGTAAAACATGTCACCCAGTAAATCTAAGTTGACGTGTTTTTTTGTTAAATTATTCTTCAAGTATTTTCAAAGTTATTCCGGGTGGCTAGTTTTGAAAGAAAGCCCTGTATAACAATACATTAAATTGTATGTGCTTTGAAAATCTTATTTTTTAAAATAATCAGAAATTAATGATTGCTTCATATTTTTTATCTTATTCCTATAAAATTCAGATTCACATTTTAATAGCAATTGAGAAATATTTGTAGAGTTGTCAAAATTGTTAACCTTATTAAAAAAGTCTCTTAAACTTACGCAGGCTTCAGATAGGCTCGATACTTTCGATGCTGGAGCAAGTTCAGATTCCTTTCCCTCTGTCTCAGACTTGGAAGTAGTTTGATCCGTTTCTTGGATCTCTTCAATACACTCGATGACAGCCAATTCTGCACATTCTGTTGGTAAATCATTATCAATAGAGGCAAATTGTTTCAAGTTTACAAATGTGTCCTTAATGTTAGGAAACAGTTGTGCGAGCGGAATATTATCTTCTTCCTTGAAGTCGTCAATATTATCTGCCCCTGGGGACAGATTGCGCCAGGCCACCGAAACCCATATCAAGGCGTTGGTTATGATAATATTATTTTCAATTTCTGGAAGAGGACAACCACTGTCTATACATGTTAAAAGCCTCTTAATAAGGTAGCTTCTGTAGATCATTTTAAAATTCTGGATAATACCTTGGTCCAAAGGTTGGCAATAAGAGGTAGTATTGGGTGGATGAAAAATAAGTTCGACATTATCCAGTGTAATTTCTGGATGAGGCGTTGCATTATCCAGAAACAATACCACTCTTCTATTCTGCTTCTTCATCTTGGTATCAAATCTGTGAAGCCATGTTGTCATGATATCTGCTTTCATTTATGCTTTTTTGTTCGAGACCCATTGGAGCGGTGGTTGCGCCCTCAAAACATCTAGGATTTTTGCTTTTGCCTATTATAAGTGGTTCTTCCTTCTCACCTTCCATATTTGCACAGAACAAAATTGTAAATCATTGTTTTGCTGTCCTTTTTTCCAGTACACTTGTCATCTTTCAATGCATATATTTTGTTGGCAATGAACGATAGTAGAGACCTGTCTCACCTGCATTAAATCCGTCCCTTGAGTCATAATCCTTTACAATGGTCAATAGCCCTTCTTTTCAGGCAGTTACGTTTTCGATATTGATATCGCTACATATTCTCTTAAAGGTGATATCCTGCTGACGATGGAATTATTATTACCATCCATTTGATGCCTTGAAGTTATCTAGTCCTAGATATTGAGCAAATTTGAGGGCTTTTGCTTGAACTATGGGCCCGGATATTGGTAAGTGCTTGTTTCGCGCCTTACAAAACCAGTTAACAATAACTTGGTCCAATGCCAGTCCTTCGGTTTTGGTGGGTCTTACCCACTTTAAATTTTTAAGCCAATTTTTTGGTTATTAAACTAGTTTTTTCACTTTCCTCTATTATTTCAATTTTTTCACTAAAAGAAAGACATTTGCTTTCTCCCGCCATTTTCAAATATTTACGTTAATCCCAAAATATACAAAAACTGTTCAAAACAAAACTAACGTTACCAACTGATTTATCAGCCTTTATTTTCAAATTGAATGGACCTCGGAATGGACCAGCCTGCAATAAAGTAATTAGTGAATGTACCTATACTTCTTAATAATTGTCGGGTCAGGTTTTACTGCCCCTAATAGAGTGTATTTTTAGCATTAATGTTTACTAAAAATTCCGATGATGAGTGCCCGCGGTCGGTAAAGATCACCATCCTCATGACCACTTTATAGAAGCGGTCGCAAACAGAGATTTTACTGTAATTTAAAAATTGCTATTTACGACATTTCATCAGGACATTAAAATGTCTACAAAATTATTATAGATATTTTTGCAAGATGCACCTTAATTATTGACCACTCCCAAATACCTAAACGTACTTTATTTAAAAATCCGGATCTAGATAAGATAGGTGAGCTACGCAAGAAAGAAAAGTAGATCCAATTTTTATTTAAATTTGATGTGTTAAATCCAATAGCCATCGGCGATAGTCGGATATAATTATACTAATTTGGAAGACAAGTTATGCGTTTAATATTATAAAAGGATAAAAGCCATAAATTACTGTTTAAAATGAAAAATCGACTAACCGATCGATAGATTTGATAGCTAAATTTGGATAGCATTAAAGTCGAAAACGATGATTATAATGATATTAGTTGGTAATCAAAACAAACAAACGCTAAGCAAAACCTCTGAAATTTCATATAAATGAGCTAGGTTAAATAAAGAGAATCAAAAACTATATTTGAAGTGACTTTTGACAAATTCGCCGCAATCGTTTCAACCAAACGCATTTTCACAGACTCTTTATAATATAACTATTTTACAATCCCAAAATAATAGGCAAAACTGTTCTTATCACCATTGACGGTGTGCGGAGAAAATAATTAACATCGATTCACACACTTTTAACTGAAATAAAAGCATTCAAAACCGCTTCGAAAGATTGTGCATTAATAAGTCGTTACATGTTGCCAAATTTTAAAATATTTAATTTCAATTCTCATAAAACATAAAATGTACCAAAGTCAGCATGTCATTAAGGGCCTTTACTCCCTACGGTACCTGTTTTACTTAATCTGGCAACGCAGGTGGGAAAAACCCATGTCTAAAGGCGCTCGCACGTTTTCTTATCGCCTCTAACCAACGTTCAGTGTCGTAGACAAGTTCCAATCAAGAGGATATTAGCAATTCAGTTTTATTATTTTGGTGAGTATTCAAAACAGCAAATATTATAATGCAGGTGAGGTCTTCAAGTGATAGTAACCAACAAGTTACAAAACGACGCCATTTAAAACCTGGGGAGCGTACAATGGTAAAAAATGTGTATGAGGGAATTCTAAGTACACACAGTGGAATATCATTTACTGATGCAGCAGAACTCTTGACTAAGACATCTTGCCGTACTGTTTATGGAACTATCAAGGACAATAGGAATACTAAAGTGTCCGATCAGAATGAAACAAGAGGACGGAAAAATTTTTTTATTGATCAGCAAACAAAGTTAGCCATTCGTCGGAAAGTGCATATGCATTTTTTTTTCGAAATGAACTTCCGAATTTAAAAATAATTTCTGCCGAATTGAAAGGGATGAAAATATGCAAAGGATGTCACGAAGAGTTTTAATGCGTACACTACGAGAATTGAATTTTCGATTCTTAAAACGAAATCGCAAAAGCCTTCTGGTGGAAAAGGAAGAAATCGTATTGTGGCGTAGAAAGTATCTAGAAGAAATACAACAATATCGCTGTGCAGGGAAAATAATTTGCTTTACGGACAAAACATGGTTAAATGAAGGACATACTGTGAATTACATTTGGCAAGATCTCAACATTAAAGATGCACGTAACGCCTTTATTAATAAACTGTTCACTGGATTGAAAGCTCCTTCAGGAAGGTCGTCGGTTAATTACAGCCCATATCGGGAGTGATTTTGGTTTTCCTGAAGGTGTCCAAAATTTCTGTCAGCGACTTAGTCCTTGCGAAAATTCATCCATAAATGCCTGCTTTGAACTTTTAATATTTAGATCTTGCCATACCTTCCCAACTGTGAGCCCTTCATTGAGCCATGTTTTGTCGGTGTAATTAAATTTTTCTCTATCTTCCGAAACTCTCGGTTTTTTTTTCAAAATAATTTTGGTGATTGATATTAATTGAGTCACTGACAGAATATGCATCTTTGGGTATAGTTCCATAATCCGATATCCAGCTACTATAAAAAATCTTTATTGCTATAAATTATACCAGAAAATTTTACCTTAATATACAGAGGAGCACGCCTTGATGCATATTGTATCCGAAACCCTTTAATGCCTTTTCCGAACAGTTATTTAGAATCGCGATAAAAAATATTACAGATGGAATCAAATGGGAAAACGATCAACGACATAAGATACGCTAGTGGTACAGTGATAATGACAGACACTGGAGAAACCCAAGACGATGGTAATAAGTAATATTAGGATTTCCCTTCTCTATTCAAAACAACGCCAAAATTCTGGAATTGGTAAATGCTTGCAAATATTTAGATACCTGAATGCTAGTATGATAAACAATCCTTCGAACCCTGGGGCTACAGAAGAATACTAAGCAAGAATCACGAACGAGGAGGTACAGATAAGAGGTTAGTTGAGCTGCTTTAATCAATAAAAGTAGAAAACGCCATATTTTGGTCGTCCACTTGGACACAAGGAATATGAATTGACTCAGCTAATAATGAGGCATACCAGAAGTAAACATTAGGTAGAAAACGACTATTATGGATGCGGGCAGGTTTAAACTTCGAACCAGTCTTTAGAACCGTCCAACGTAGATAACCATGCATTTGCCAATATATAATGGCCAACCTTTAATGATGAATAGCATAATGATATCGATGGGTTTTATAGCCTGATATAGTGAGAAATTGAAGCTTAATTGATTAGTAAAAACGTAACAAAATAAAAAGTATTTTCGAATTATTCCTAGACAATTTTTTGAAATCTGTTTCTTTTGCACTGGTGTCTTTAATTGCTCTTATGGGCGACATGGAATAGGTTAGCACTTGTTTTTGATGCCAGTTTAACTAAAATATGTATTAAAATACCATTTCTTGTCAGTGTTTTACAAAAATATTTTCGTAGAACTAATCAATATAAATGTTTGATAAAATTATAACATGTAAGTGAAATCGATGAATTTGCATTGGTAAAAATGCATGTCGGTGAATTTATAACACAACCCAAGAGTTTCATAAACTATTCTAAAATCTATGGTTTCATTCAAGATTAAAGACAAATGAGAACCGATGGTCAAATTCGTAACAGAAAAACTAAATCGACTTTTTATTTAAATTTGATGGTGTTATATTTAATAAATTGGAGGTAGTCAGGCATAATTATCGTAATTTAGAACTCTTAAATGCATTCTTACCGCATAATAATGACAGGTCAGCGAATCGTGTTTTTTGAGTATAGGAAATTGTTAGCTGATTCCTGACACCTTCACACTAATAGTTAATAAAAAAGAAATTTTTGTTGGACTACAAATTAGACGACTGTTTTAAGCTGGATTTATAAACTCGAAAAGTTAGCGAGGTTGAGGTTCAGTTGGTGTTGGAAATAGGAGTTCAATTTAAACTAAAGGGAACACTCAGTTCCATTTATACACTCGTTCATGTTGTTCATGTAAAGCTCATGTAAAGTTCGAAAATTTCCCGAGTAGTTCGAGATAACCAATTTTTATGCTCGGAGTTCGGAATATCTAACCTCACAAACTTGATCATAACTTCAACTTCACCAACTTTTTGAGTTTATAAATCAAGCTTTAAGATGAAAACTTTAGGACAACTTTAAATGCCACTGAAGGACGAGTATCGCATGCGTTTGAAAACGTTTGCAACAATTTTATTAGTAACAATAAATTAGAAACAACCACCAACACTTAGAAGAACTACTCTCTGCCTAACATGTTTTGGAATGCAACATGTCCTTAAAAATCCATTGTATGAGATGAGCATCGAGAAAGCATTAATTGAAAAACGGTATACCAGAAAATGGATGCCAATTTAATATGTTCTTTTAAAAGAGAGACCAAGTGAAGTTAATATTTAGAAAATTAATTTTAAATCAATATATTAGCCTTAAACTTATCATAACTTTGTAATTATTTAACGCTTATAAATTGAATATAAATGGCATTTTTAGTAAATTTTTCTTTATGTCTAAAAGATCTACACCAAAATATCGCATTGCCCTCCTCTCGAGATCCAAACAGACAGTTCCTTGATACAAATAGAAAATCACGTTGTTGTAACGTCAACTGCCGTTCGGGCCCCAAAACTGTAATATCCAATTAGCACATGTTTTTCATTATTAACTAAAAAATTGAGAAATTGGCCCTCATCAGAAAAAAAAACTGTTACTTGACATCCGTAAATATTGACCTAAATAGGACAATAGACCATGCGTTTTCAAGTATATTTATTTAGTATGTTTTCAATGAAAAGATGTCAGTTTGGTTCCCAGAAGGAGTCGTTACTTAATTTTAGCTATTCACGAAAATTCCCATGCTTAAAACATAATGAATTCGTTAAGTAGTTTATGGTAAATACCTTTTAAAAAACATTTTTTTTCTAATTAAACGATAGGAAGATAAAACATTACAAGCGAAATCATTTGTTATAGGTGATTGTGTTAAGTAATTGTTTTAATATGGGGCAGGAGTTCAAAACTTGATACATCTGTTATATATTCGATGTATTATCGTGCAATGTAAAGTTATTGCAGACCCTTTCCATCTACTTTTTTTTTTTTTTTTTTGTTTTGGTGGTGAGGAAATGCATTTGCGCACACTGTGTGGGACTCGCCCCTTTTCGTAAGGAAGCCCTACACACTAAAACCTCACCCCCTCTTCATTTGGTTAGTCCTACACCCCTGGGACCATTCTTGCGAACATAACTTCAGGGTTGTAGTTACCTGTCATCGTCTCTTGTATTTGTTTATCTTTGTTGGGCGTTTTCCATGTGTGATCGTTCTTCTATTTCTTTGCTTTCCATGATATCTCTCATCATCCTGTATCCCGCTTCCCACTTCTCTCTGCTCTCCATCATTAACCCGATCAGGTTTTCTGCCGTGGCTTCCATGCCGAGTTCCAGGCATGCTTCCACCCTTTTCCTCTCCCATCTCGGGCAGATGAAGAGTGTGTGTTCCGGAGTGTCCCTTAATTCACAGTATATACATATATCATCCGTTTTCTGTAGGAAGCTGGTATAGGTCCTAAAGGATCCATGTCCTGTTAGCGCCTGGCTGACGTAATAATCCACTCTTCTATTTTTGCAGCTGAGCCACCTCTCTATATTCGGTATTAACCTCTTCGTCCATTGGGCTATTGTCTGGTTCACTTCCCAGCGGTGCTGCCATTTCTGGATTTGTCGTTGCCTTGTTTCCTTTTTTGCTTCTTCTCCCCTTTCCTGTCCTGCCGCTATGATCACCCTTTCTTCCACTATCAGGTCGATAGGGAGTACCCCCGTTTCAACTTGTATCGCGGAGGTCGAGACAGTGCGGTACGCACTTGCTATCTTCAGGAGTGCTTTTCTCTGGATGCTCTCCAACATTTGCCGATATCCCTTGACTTTGGTCACTTCGCTCCATGTTGGTGCCCCGTAGAGGATGATTGACTCTATGACCCTGTGTAGCACTTCCCTCTTGGCGCTGGTCGGCCCACTGATGTTTGGCATAATGCGTCCCAGCTGCGTCAGTCTTTCCGCTGCTTTCCTCGTTACTGCCCTGACGTGTTCCCCGAAACCCATGTTCTCGCCGATCAGGACCCCCAAGTAGTTCACTGATCTGAGTGGGGTAAGTATAGTACCTGCCAGTCTAAAATGTATATTCCTGCGGTCTCTTTTCCCTTGGAGGATTACAGATTCTGTTGTTTCCGGCGCTAGCGCAAGTAGGTTCTTCTCCATCCATTTGTTTACCATCCACAGTGCTTCGTTCATCGTGCTACATAGGTGGTCCTTCTCCTTCTCCACTACCAGGAGAGCAAGGTCGTCTGCGAATCCTATTGCCTCGACTCCCTCCGGGTACTCGAGCCTTAGTACAGGGTCATAAAATACATTCCACAGGAGCGGGCCCAACACCGATCCCTGCGGGATGCCAGCCGAGGTCTTGATCTCTTCCTTGTCGTCTATAATGGTCCTGTTGTCAAAATAGTCCCTGATTATATTTGTTAGGTAGTCTGCGATTCCCTTTTCCGATAGCCTCTTTATTATCAGTTTCCAGGATGCAGAGTTGAATGCATTCCGGACGTCCAATGTTGCCAATGCGCACCACTTTGCCTCGCCTCGACGTCCAACGTATCTCGCGTTCTTGCCGACCGTCAAGACTCTTTGGATAGCCTGGCTTTCCATCTACTAGTATTAGTTAACTGACGTAATTTCCGGGAGGAATGGATTCACCTTACCTAGCAACGTAGCCAGCGCCTTATAATATGAGCCAACCTGGTCCTCCCCAAGGGCTTTCCTTCCTCCTTCCTCAAAAATTTCTGTGAATAATTTTTTCAAAATGCTTGTAATTTCCACAAATACCCAATACTTTTTTTTTATATTATTTCAAACTGAGCTAATTTTAAGGCACCGTTATGCATAGCAAGAAATATTTCATGAAAAACAGATTATTGTTATAAACAATAAATGTAATTTTCGAGGCAATTGTTGAAAAAAAAATGTATTTTATTTTTTTGCTTTTATGAAAAGTAGACTGAAGGTCTAAACAAAAATCTTTTTCACAAATTGCGCTTTTTTTTTTAATACCCAATAGTAAATTTTTATTGAAGAATGTGTAAACTTCTATCTAATAAAACAAATCGAATTTAGCCAGTAATTCAGTTCAATAAAATAGATGCCATTCTCCCAGCAAAACTAACATAAAACCGCAAAATCAAAGAACTTTCATCTTGACAAGATCTATCTATATTGGCGACAGAATTGCGGCTGGTATCATTTTCGTTGAAATTTAATCTAGTTTACGAGGTGATTTAGTATCGTTTCTAATCCAATTTCGGATTCAGAATGTCTTCAGGAACTAAGCTCTAACCGTAGGTATCTCCAGGCAACAAATATGCCTTGCTCTTGTCTAACCCTAAGGACGTGAAGAAGCAAGAGATTTTATGGATGGAACTACTAAATCCAAGCTGTAATAGTTAGCAATCGACATCTTGAAGGAATCCTAAGCTCTATTGGTGAGTGAAAGGTAAGATCTGACCTGTTCCTGATGTCAGGTGGACAATGAGCACTTCTTAATATATGCGTAAAAAACATTTACTTGTATAATATTTTTATTCTGCCGCTTCAATTGATAATTGATATTAGTTGCGTCACTGACAAAATTTGCATTCTTGGGTATAGTTCCATAATCAGATATCCAGCTGCTTAAGAATCTTTATTGCTAAAAATTAAACTAAATAATTTCCCCTTTAATCAAAAAGAAATATGCAGAGGAGCACCCCATTGATGCATATTATATTCGAAACCTTTCAATACCTTTTCAGAACAGTTGAATGGGAAAACGGTATAAGATGCGCTAGTGGTACAGTGATAATGACAGACACTGAAGAAACCCAAGACAATGGTAATTAGTAAAATTAGGAGTTCCCTTTTTTATTCAAAACAAACGCCAAAATTCTGGAATTGGTAAATCGTTGCAAATATTTAGATTCCTCAATGCTGGTATGATAAACAAGCCTTCGAACTCTGGTGCTACAAAAGAATTCTGAGATTTCTTTGAACAGCAGGAATCACGAACGAGGGGGTGCAGATAATATGTGATGAACGAGAGCTGCTTTGATCAATAAAAGTAAGAAAAAAACATATTTTGGTCATCTACTTAGGCACAAGGAATATGAAGAAATGAACACTTCTTAAGAAGTCAATCAAGCTCAGAAGAAACTGAAGCATCAAGCTTTCGTAGTAATAGAGCTTCTTATAAAGAACAGGAAAGGCTTTCTGACATATAGGGTGAAGTTTGGTGTAAATAAATTTAAATAAAATGCTCAAAAATACTATGTCATACATAAACACTTTGCTTGTATAGAACAAAAAAAAAATATTGATTGAACTACTTAGCTCAATCAGTCAAGCTATAGTAGACATCAATCGACGTCTTAAAGGAATTCTAAGCTCTACTGGTGAGTAAAAAATAAGATCTGACCTTTTCTGATTAGAGATCGACAAAAAGCCTTTATCAAGAGTCCACTACGCTATAAAGATACTGAAGCATCAGGTTGTCAAAGCTTCGAAGAGAGGAAAGGAATGACTTTCTGACGTTTCGGGCGAAGTTAGGTAATTGGTGAGCTGAATAAAGTAAGAGATAATTAGTTATATATTTATTCTCCATCGTCATAAAAAAACCTTGGCTGTGGAAGAAAGAATACAGAAAAACTGTTGAAGAGCAATATGTCATACATTTTCTATAGTCATAAAACTTTTTAATTAGAAGTTGCATTATGTACAACAATATTATATAATACATATTTTTGATCGCCACTTGTATAATTGTACAGCGACTACATTGCGGCTAAGGAAGCTTTTTTTTTATCGAAATTGCCGTATGTTCGAATCGAGATCCAGTTAGGAAATTATGTTACAATTTTAATTGACCGCCGATATTAGAAAGTGAACACTGTAACGGAATCTGGATCGGAATTAATAAATAATCAAATCGCATTTATCGATTAGTTCTTGCAGAAAGTAATAGCGATTTTACGTTACAGTAATGGTGTCGTTATGGTTGCTTCCATTAGAATTTTATAAACACCTATTTTAAATCTGTAATCAATATTTTTAAACCGTGCAATGTGATTATTTTATATTATTACTTATCCGTTTATTGGTATTTAGCTATTTAAAATCATCTTCGACTATATTTATAAAGAAATGGTCATTATTTTGTCGGTGTGTCTCAATATCTATAAACACCCATCACTTACCGGTTGTTTTCACAGCTATCTTGATCGAAAAACACACGATATATTTGAAAGTGCATTGTCTTACTCCCCATAACCTCTAAAATATGTCTTTATGTGCCACATATAAAAACAAAACGACTTTTGTGGGAAAATATAGGAATTTTATGGTAATATCCGTTCTTTGTGACGTCTAGATAATGGAAGTCTTTACTGAAACAGTGCACCATATGTTTTATGATCTTGGGCATTTTGATTGATAAAAGTGAAACTCTCTTCAATTACTTTTTACAATTAGACCGAGATAATCCGACATCAACGACATACATTGGTTCGATTACCAAAAGACAAACGGCGATCAACAATGAAAGAAGAAGTAATCAGCAATTGCACCATCTTACCCAAAAAAAAGAACGTCGATGACGCAGTAAGCAATTGACAAATCCCGATTGTTTTTCAACATGCTTGATTGGTCACGTGAGTATCTAGGACGGCACGTCGGTCTGTTTATTGATTGAAAAATTGACGAAAGTGTTTAAATTGACACGGATCAGTGGGCACGTGGCATTGTTTAAGCGACATGTGACAAATGGTTGAATTGCGGTGGTATTATTTGAAATTCGTAAAGTGTTAAGAAATTATTGGTTTTTTGGGATTTGGGCAATATTTGTACAATGTGTCTTGAATTTAATCTAAAGATCTGCAATCTATTTTACATAAAAAGTTATAAATTCATATCTGCGTCCATTGGGCCCTAAATATGATTCCCAAAGTCAAAGCTCTTATTGCTTTATGTCCCCACACAAATAATATTCCCTCTCCCAATGATAAGGGAGGCGAACAATATTAAATTCCAACAATAGTCGGCCAATATGTTTGGGCTTCATTTTCTGGTATAGATACCGTTTTTAATTGATGCAATGGAATCTTTCTCCATGCTCATGTGATACTCCTCCCAAATTTTCGGAAAAGAAATCCAAATGACAATGGAGAAAATGGAGTTTTACCGACATTTTCACGTATTCCTAGGCCCCGATTCTCGAACCAAGGGAGTAGAAATTTGTAGTACAAATGGTTTAAAATCTCCCTTTGTTTGATTTATACGTATTTTCGAACCTTTTTCCACTAGGAATCAGTAGAAAGTTGTACCCAGAATTTTCTCTTAGTATTTACCAGGAGAAGTTGACTTTGTAGTAAAGAAAAAATGAGGTTGTGTAAAATATATCATTTAAAAATTCCAACTTGCCTTAAATAATGAATTTTGAAGATGTTTTCCTGGCGCTAAATGTATTTGAAACATAAATGAACCGGAAGCAACCTAAAACAGACCAACAAGGTAAGTTCTTCCTAGGCTGGATCCCTTCCATTTACTCGATAATAAGTTTAAAAGTTATTTAGACATACTAAGGATTTAGTAGTAGTAGTAGTCGGCAAGGGAAGGCACAGTAAACCAGAGGCGATCCTTTTTACCTACCCCTGGGTCTTCCTCCATCCACTCAACGACCCAGAACCTCGCCAAGCGTACCCGACTTTCTCATGAAAGCCAGGATGTTATTCCACACAAAGGTCCTAACTTTCTCCTGTTAGATCACCACTGTCCCAAAGACTTGTCGTCTGAGTCTTCCCAAGGCTTCACAAGCGAGTGGTGTCTCCTCGCCCTCCAAGCATCCCGAACATATCGAGTCCTCCTTCACACCCATCGTATGCAGGTGCTTCCTTAACTTGCAATGTCCTATTAGAAACCCTACCAGAGGATTTAGGGCACGCGTACTCTTGTTGAGAACCCATTCCAACTTAGCCCTATTAGGTCAAGTTATGAATTCTTTGGCCTGTCTACAGCCCGGCGTCTATACCGCCATCCCTCCTTGGAGAGGTTGGCGGCCCATTCCTTCAGGGATTCACAAAACATAACCCAATTTGAATTGGTTTTTCCCATTACTATTGGATACCTGCCCTCCTATATAATTAAATTAAAAATTTTTTAAATCAGTTCTGTTAAAGATCTTAAGAAATAAATATGTGTGCAATAACTATAAGCCATATTGTAAAATGTGAAAATTAGGGCATGTTTTTTAAATTAATTTCATGTTAGTCACTAATAATCAGGTATTTTGTGGTTCTGATGATGGTTTAAATCTTAAAATAAACCGAAACATTAACCTAAATCAAACTTTTATTTATAAATGCTCTGGAAACTCATAAAAATCAAGAATAGGAATATTTCAATCAAACAACAGAAAACTTTACTATTACAATTGGGTTTATAAACAATCAAATTTTACAGTAAAATTGTGGGGAAAATGCCATTCTAAGTACATTATATTATCCACCAATCTCAATGAGACAGTGACGTTTGTCAATTCAATATCATCAACAGAACAGTACTCTTAGGTTTCCATTATGAATATTCATAAATTCAATTTGTAAAAAATTAAAATTCAGATATAAATTTTGTTATTACATGGATACATATATTTTGGATAGTATTCAACTTTGTTGTATTATAAACATTTTGTCTAAGATAATAACTAATAGTAGGACTTCTCTTAAAAAGCATGCTAATGTTTTCCTAATTGAACTGCAACCTGTACACCTAATCTAAAACTTGTTTATGATCAACCCATATTACCATTTACAAATAATATCTTTTCATGGTAGAGGAAATTGAAGTCTTACATGTTATATTTCACAATTATTATAATTCAGTTGCCTTACACGTGTTTCGACCCTTGCTGATCATTATTGAAGGAGTATAAAACTAAATTCTACGTGTAGTTACTTAGTTAATATCTAGGTACTAGTAATGGTCAATGTCATGTCAACATGTCATTAATTAAAATAAAATTAGGAATATGAAGTAAATTGACAGACAGATTATGGGTTTATTTGGTCCTTAATTTTCAGGTATTGGCCAAAGGTACGACTAAGTTACAGGTGTGATTATAGAGGTATTTACATCTAAGTAATAAAATTAAGAAAATGATATTGTATAATTATTGGTTTTCTCGTTCATAATAATTATTGACAGTATTTATGGTACCTATATTTAAAGTTATTAGACTATTAAGTATTAGATTGGCACCTGAAGGTATTTCTATTTGATTATTAACAATATTACATCGATTTTTTAAGGCTTTTTGATTACTAATGTTTCTAATAGGTTGAGTTTTCTACCCTTGTGTTGAGTATATATCGGTTTTATTTATATTAGGGTAAATATACAATAAACACTGTCAATAATTATGAACGAAAAAACCCATAATTATATACACAATATCATTTTCTTAATTTTATTACTTAGATGTAAATACCTCTATAATCACACCTGTAAATTAGTTGTACCTTTGGCCAATACCTGAGAAAATTAAAGACCAAAATAACCCATAATCTGTCTGTCAATTCACTTCATATTCCTAATTTTATTTTAATGACATGTAGACATGTTTACCATTACCATTACTTAGATATTAATTTTGTAACTACAAGTAGAATTTAGTATTGTACTCCTTCGATAGGGTCGAAACATGTGTCAGGCAACTGAATTATAATTGTGAAATATAACAAGTAATAATTTAATTTCCTCTGCCGTGGAATATCCATTTCACCAGCTTATAGCCCATCACAAATGAATTATATTGAATATCTTTTCGTTGAAAAATCAATAAAAAAGATTTTTCTCCTTCTATTTGGTCCATCTGCTGCCAGGTTGATTAGTCAAAAAGTTGGTAAATTTTAATTATTAGGCCTTTTTTATTGACATAACCTATTTTGTTCACTTTAAGCTTTATCGACCAGTATACAAGTCAATGTACAAAGCTACTTTAGAATTTGGTTAGTTTAAGATGGTTGTACATTAAACAACAACAGATCAAATTATCTGAAATTTTTGAACTCATTTTGTAAAAGTTGGAGACATCAGAAACGTCGTGAGATTCGTGGGAGGCTTAATTTAGTTTTCAACCGTTTTTACGACTTGAAGATCTCAGATTACACAGTCCACTTGATCTGTAATCCGATTAAAGTGAGACAAGTATGGCGATTTTGTTAAATTTATTTTGATGCTTGTCGATGTCTGACTGCGTTCTAAGAGCGCCTTTTTCTCTTGGACAGTTTGCTTTCGTTATTGCTTCATCTTGTTAAGAAGCGGTGACGGTGATTTGTTACAGAGCTTCCGTCTCTCTAGCATGAGTGTCGTGAATGTTCCGAAGATGGGGGGTAATTTTTTTATTAGAATGTTGAGTCGAGTTGCCGACTTCGTAGATTTGTTTGTTATTTGTATCACCCAGAGGCAGAGTCAGCGAAATACCACTCCGAGGTTTTCTGGTTCTAGCAATTAGATAGTATTAAGGTACTTACATCTGAAGAAGGTACTGTATACCGAAACGGCAGTACGAATTTGGGTCTAACTTCATTTAACCTGAAAAATTCGTAAAAATGCCCATCAGGAATGCTTCCTTGCCTTGTTACCTTGATAACCATCATAAAACATCTGGTATTCCTCATGTTTACCTAATTTTAAAAGCTCAACTAACCTGAACAAATTTTGAAATACCAGCAAAAATCCAGCAGTGCCATTCAATTTGTTAAATTAGCGTCATACTATTATTTCTGGTCTCAAGATTATTCAAACATCTCAAGATTTCTAAAGTTTTTATATTTACTTATGGTTATAATAGTATATAAGACTTAACGTTTTTATAATGTACCTACATTAATATATTTTTAAGTAAATCGAATTTTTGTACTACCTGCTATTTTATATATTATATTTGCTTGATATTGTTTAGGGGCATTTAGTTTTAATCAAAAGTGTTTTCGAATTATTTGATGGTTTATCAGCTATATTTATTTTGTGTGATTTAAGCACGGCTATAATATTTTATTGATTTCCGGAATGTAAAAAAAGGTATCTTCTTTTTGGGCGTTTTTTTAAATTTTGTTGGGGTTGTGAATTTGGATTATTTTATTTTTATTAATTGGTTCGTGCATTTTTTTGGGTAATTATTGTTTTGAAGAACATTTTTTATTTTTTTATATTTTGTGGTCTATTTTTGGTTCAGCTAACTTAACCGCTAGCTCTATCAACAAGTGCGCTTACAACACTTTCTTATATTTATCGGGGTATATGAGTTAAAGTTTAGATATTAACCATACCAAACGAGCTTAGTGTAAACTGTAAAAAAATAAAAAACAAAAAAAATTACATTTAAAATTGTTTCTATTTTGACTTTACTTTGGATTATAATCAATTATTGTGTTTTATAAACGTCTTGGTTAAAATAATAAATAATGGCACTTCTATCTTAAAGTATTTTCATTTTTTCCTAATTTGTTAAAACCTTGTACAGGGTCATTATATATACACTGTGTTCAAAAAGTCCCGGACCGGTCAGTTATTTAGAAAATGGCGCACAATATAAAAAAAACTTCTCGGTATAAAAGTTGTAGGCCTTAAAAAAATCTATAAAACTAGGACACCTGTAATTATACAGGGTGCCTCAAACAGTCATGGTAAACAAAACTTTCTTTTTTTTTAAATGGAATGCCCTCTATCTTATAATACTTTTGGATTCTACATAAAATATCAATTATTTTTTAATAAGCACACTATAAGTCTAAACTTAATAGTTTCTGAGATATCGACTTTCGAAAAATTACATTTTTGAACTTTGACAGCTTCTAGGTATATCTTAGAGCAAAACGGCTTACATGTCCCTATCTTACTTTTTTATTATCTTCCCAGAAGTGCAAACTTCCGGTTACACCGGATGTAACTCGAGAACCGGAAATATAGTACTTCCGGTTTAACCCAAAATTGATATACAGTGCTAGTTTAGTGGCATGATCTACTTCTAATGTTTATTCTAAAAAATATAACCATTAAGCTATTTAGTTTTAAATAAGAAAAATTACAGAAATCCATCATACAAACAAAAAAATATACGTACTGTGAGGCCTGGTACTTTCGGTTCTGATTACCTCATTTGGTACCCGATTATAATGATCAGGGTTTCGAATGTGTCGATGTCAATATACATTTCTAAGTTTTGTAACATTGGAAACTATGATTAGGGTAAAGTTGGTAGAGATGCCCCAGTGGTAGAGATGGCCTACCTTTATAACTCGAAAATATTTACATATACGATTATGTGGTTTGTCCAAACCCAATCAGTTGTTTATGCTAAGGTCCGAAAAGTAGTGTTGCTGCTGACAATTGTCTGGTTTTAACAAAGTTTTGTGATCTTTTTTTGAGGTAGGTGTAAATTTTTATACATGATTACGCTATAGTCTGTAAAATCATTAATATTTTTTTATTTAATTTGCAATTTGGCCAAACAATTGTGGAATGCATGTGCTACAATATTCTAACCTCAAAACACATGTACCTGTTCATTTATAAAAACTACATGGTGGGGCATCTTATACCATCTTTTGGTATAGATGCCCCAGTCAAAGTGGGTAGAGATGGCCTGTTAATATAGTACGTAATTTTTTTCAGTTTCAAGTTCATTATGGCATCCACCGAAGTTGAGGACCTTACTATGCTAGACGACGGGGACTCTGACAATTCAACTGAAAATGATGAGTGCGCGGGATGTGGAGAGAAATATTCCCAAACCACCAGAAAATATGACTGGGTAAAATATATACACTGTGAGCAATGGTTTCACGATGGATGTAGCAAATTTGTTAATTTTTGCGATCCCTGTGGACGAGTAGCTACTAAAAAGAAGACCTAACTTATTTTGCTCGTTATTTTGTATTCGAGTACATAGGCCATCACTACCACCCTGTGTGGGGCATCTTACCCAACCCCTGAGGGAGAGATGGCCAATTACAAAAATTTTTCTTTATGTATTTTCGTGAAATAAAACTTGTTATTTTTGCATCTTTTTATAAATATCGCAACTGAATAAAGTTCCAATTACTGAAAAACATGCTCATTTTCTTTATTACTTATTTGTTTAATGCTTAGGCCAGGTTAAAAAAAGGTGGGGCGTCTCTACCAACTTTACCCTATTAAAATCGTCTATAAAATGAGTAAATCAGTACCTAAAATACTGGCACTAAGTCTATCAGAAGTCAGGGTTTTAAATCTGCCTCACAAGCTAAAAACATACTTTAGTTTAAATTTAACAGTGAAAGTGTTGGTGGTCGTCAATGTATCTCCTTTTTAGCTGTAAGTGTTGGTCGCAACAAATTAAAGAGTGCACGCATGGTTCGCTTGACTTGAGCGTTTCCCCGAGGCACTCCAGTTGCAATGTGATGAAGTAAATACAGCTGCTCTATCCGATATAATATTACACTTTTGTCTTCCTAATTCTTCGAAAACTGGCAACAATACTCGTACTGAGTCTTTGGAGGTTTTCTTTGGAATAGGTTAAAGTCGACAAAATTTAGAAAATGCATCGATTATATCCCTTTAAACACATTTTATTAAAATCTAATCAAGCGCTTCCATAGAATATGTATCTTCCTAATTACACACTTTCAAAACAAATGTCACACTTTAAATAAATCATTCACTTCATTCGCTTTTTTCTGCAATCAGTACTATTGTTTACACCTTTATGCTCGAGACAGAAAAATGTTCATTCATAGCTTAGAACGCCTCTCTATGAAATTTAAAACACCTTATACAAAGAAATCTAAGGCGGATGACATTGAAAGGCGGCCATGTTTCCAAGACAAAATGTCATCTAAAAATGCTAATCTGGATCAGTTTGTTGCTACAGGAAAATATTGTAGGCATAGGCGTATCTAGATATTAGTATAACAAATAATTATTAAGGACTATTAGATGTGGGACTTGGAAGTAATCTAGAAAAGAATCAGAATACATGTGTATTAGTGGTGTACAATAATATGAGACTTTGAGTCATGGTATTTAAGGATGCTGTTAGTATAAGCATCTGGAAATTAAAACACCCAAGATAAAGAAATTAAAGATAGGAGTGATCAAGTATGAAGCAGTGGGAGGAAGAGCAGGTGAAGTTCCCTGACGATGCTCTGGTATGCTACACCGATGGGTCGCGCATGTCTGGAACTGAATCATCAGGAGCAAGAGTGTACTTGGAAAACATCAATATAAGAAGAAGCTACTCACTGAGAAGATTTGCGACGGTTTTCCAAGCAAAGGTATATGCCATCCTCTCGGTGGCAAGTATGAAGAAGGGCATATACTGTCAAGAGCGGACTGTATATATCTGCTCTGGTAACCAAGTCGCCCTTAACGTAATCTACAAGCCCAGGAGCAGTTCGACCCTCATGCAGTTGACCCCCCCCCCAGAGTTGTTCTTTCCAAACAACGTTTACGATATCGATTTTTTACTCCCTACCTGTTCTCTTTGTTGTCACCCTCCCCCCCCCCCCCTTCCCTAGAACCTATTCCATATTATATAAATAATTCAGAAGTGTGGCAGCCAAAAGAACGTGAAGGGAAAACTATGGGGGATGGGTTTTTGGTCACGAGCTGACGGTGAGTGGAAAGGGTAATACCAATAAATTTGTGATGTTATGGGAATCCCGCATATTTCGATAGATGATGTTAAAGTGAAGCAATTGATCTGGTACGTTCAATGAATAGGTGATCTAAGCGTTCCAAACCAGATTATGTAATTGGTCGAAGAAGACTCCAAAAAGCAAGGAAAGGTTGATGGGAGGTCGTTGACAGGGAGATAACAGCTAGAGATCTGAACGATAATCTGTGGAATGATAGAGATGAATAAATATTGAGAATTGAAAGACTTCGGAGAACTTTTAAAATCTATTAATATTTTTAGTAAGCTGAAAAACGATTTTAAAAAAATCACACATATCTTTACCTTAATCAAAAACTAGTGGGAAGAGGCTAGGAGGTCCAACCAACCGACAAGAGGTGAAAACGGGAACGAACAAAAGAAATTTAAAGATGATAAAGAAAGAACAGATTATCAAGACACTTTAAAAGAAGATGATCTTTCAGAAATTTCGAAATGGTACCGTTCAGGCAATGATTATTTAATAAGCATTGTCTTTTGAACAACTGTTGTATTCTAAACAGTATTTCTAATAAGGCAGCATTAATACCTAATCAAATCAAATCAATTGGTCCTAAATAATAAATGACCATCATTTTTAAATAACAGTCATAAGTCAACTTCTATACAAGATGGGTTATTAAAGTACGCCAATGAATCAGACACTGTTATATATGGGCTCACACCTCAAATTGTTATTATTAAATAAGAATAATATTATATTATATGTTAATACAGACGATACGGCGAAACCTCCGTCCATTGAAAATATGTCATCTAAGACTGCTTAAATTAACATTTCGGCTTAGGCGGGACACTCCGCGTGATGGGACGATCCGAAATCATTGTTCATATGGTAATTTTAGGTTATGTAAGATTACTGGATGGTTTTTCGACAGTCATTCTATTTTTGGGCCTGGGATGTTCAAATTTTAAATTTCAATAATTAGTAGATACATTGTTTATTTAGCATGGTGATTACTTAGTTAATATCTGTGTACTTCTATCTTTTGGTGAAGTTAAGTATATGCTTCATATTTTTCTTCATTCTAGTCGATTTTGAAATAATTTGGGAATATCTTCGATTTTATTCCCTTATCCTCCTTATTCCAACTATTGTGGGGTCTTCATCTTTTTCCTCTTCCAACTAATCTGGCATTGTATATAGTATATCATTCTCTATTTTTTGAATTTTATCGCAATTAAGTTTGCGTTACTGTATGCTTCAGAAGTATTTTAACGAAGGATTTCCAAAATGTTTCATCCCTTATTATATCTATTTTTGTCTTCCCGTCGGTCCTTGTAAGAAAGCTTATAACTATGCTGTTTATTCTTGATTTTTGTGATAACATATTTCTTCATTACTTCAATAAATACCGCTCGCTGATGAGAGTGGCTAAAGGTATGTATTATGCTAAGCGACTTAAGAAATCGGGAAATAGACAGAGTTGGTCTATTGTCAATGGCATCCGCAACAGGAGGATGCACACCCAACTGTCTAAGAGACCCCAACTATCACTCAATGCTATTAACAACCACTATTGTACAAATGCCGGTAAATTTACAAGTAACTTAAATCCTGCTACTGACCCAATGACGTATTTAAATAAGGTGTAAGTAAATGAGTCGTTTTATATTTTTTCTACACATGTACATGAACGGAAATAATAATCAAAAATTTAGCCGGTGAAGATCAAATATCCATACAAAATAGTCTTAAACTTGCTTGATTCCAAGGAGCCACCTAATTATCGCCCCATCTCACTGCTATCGACCCCTATAAAGATGGTTAAAAAACGCGTAATACAATTTATTGAGAATAGCGAATCAGTTCGGATTCCAACAGTGTGTACCGACATATATGAACAGCGGGGAGGTTACCACGGTAGTGTTTTTTGTGACCTATCAAAGGCCTTTGAATGCATGAGTCATGGGATGCTGCTACGGAACCTCAGTTGCTATGGTTTCAGGAGAAACGCATTTAACTGGTTTGAATCCTATCTTTGGGGTAGAAATCAGAGAGTTTTCAAGGGTTCTGTTTGTTCTGAGAGTCATGTGATTGACTGGGGAGTCCCTCAGGGTTCAGTGCTGAAATCAATTCTCCTTCTTTTAAATATTAACGATTTTATGTTTATCGACAATGGGGGAGAGTTAAAACTTTACGCTGACGAGGTGTTTATATTGAAATTGCACAATTCAACATAATTTTAGAGCAGTTCTAGTTAAAAATTTAATTGGGATCTTCAATTCCTTTATTATAAAAGAAATAGACAATATTATACGTGCCCGCCTTTGTATATACTCAACTATTGCTCTTCATATAATCATCTAAATAAATGTAAGAAATTGTACGGATTATTCTCTCTGCAACAATAATTTAGAAAAAAATCTACATAAAGCCGCTAGCCTTGATCAATAATATATATAGGAATGTTATTCACTAAACATATAAATGCTACGCCCAACATTATTTCTTGAACTAATAAGTTTAAAACGCCATTCAATGTTACATCTGTACAGACCAGTAATAAATATTTTTTGTGTTTTAAAAATCTAGCAAAAATATGTATTGTTTTAAATGAACGCTTGGGGTGATTAAATAACATCCCTATCTTATTTTTATAGTAATATTAGATTTTATGGCAAGAGCTATAACCTTGAACAAAAGAACTAAATTAGAGAGAATAAATATGATAGTGTAGACAAAGTCAAGATAATGTTGCAACGGGTTCAGCAAACCTCGGGATCGGTTGGGTTTAAAACGCAGCTTATTATAAACCTTGTAGTAAGCGACAAGATCCCCGATGGGACTCATAATATTGAGCAAGTAATGAAATATAAATAATCTGGGTCACGGGATCATATAACGTGGAGAAAAGGGATATTTCCGAACCTGTCCTTGGCGGAACGTTTAATTTACCTCTGACGATCAATCCATCTCTTCTAGCGAAGTATCGGATGCCATCCTTGCTGGACCTCTATTCTCGAATTAAGGGAATGATCATACCAAGGTCTTCTGTCAATTATTTCTCTTAAAAAATTTTAAACCCTATTCTTGAAAGTAAAAATGACTGTTCACATCCATTAGGAGTTAGGAGATTCTCTTGGAATTTTTTAAGAGAACGGTATCATATTGTGAGAAGTGCGTTGACAAGCATCCGTGTTTAGTTAACAAGAACATAATATGATGTGACGATATGATGTAAATAGTCACTTCTCTCGAGAGAACATTCACTTCTCTTAAGTCAGAGAATAGACGACCTGGTATGGAAGCCGTCATACCGTCCACAAAGACTTGCGTTGCCAACGGCATGCTTTGATAGAACAAAAGCTGTAAGCCATCAAAAAATTATTTTTATCGACAATTGCTGACCATATACGCTCGTTCTTTTGACCTTTCGATCAATCACGATGGAATAAATGCGGGTCAGTGGGTAATAAGTCAAGAAATAAGACACTTCGATACGACAAGAATGAATAAAAGTTTTTCTCTGCGTTACTCTACTGATAGGTTCCGCAAAGGGTTTTCTGTTTGCCGTTTTATCCTGTTAATAACTAGCTTATAAAATAACAACAAAATTAACATTGAAGACGAGTCACAGTAGCAAGCATCTATTACTCTAAGTGATGACGAAAAAACTTATCGTAGCAAAACCGCTTCTTAGTTCATGAATGTTTTTCTTCTTTCTTTTAAACAAAACTTCACTAGCTATGCCAGCACAGGCAACAACGATTTTTCGTTTAATGGTTTACGTAATAAGTATTCTGCTGGAAAACTATAGTCTATTGACGTGTAAATACGCTATGCAGCAAAGAAAAATGATAAAAATCACTTCAAATTTCTAACAATACGACTAAATTTATCCACTGACCTCCAGTTATTTCCTCCGGAAACAGGTTTAAAAGGAAATAATTGAGAATGCGAATTTTACGTTAGTGGACTCTAACGAGATTATTTTTTACATGAAGGGTGAAATGACTAACCTGCGGGAAACATGAGAGGAAAGAACGCTTAATAATATATTGTGTCAGTATGCGATAACAGTTTTAATTTTCATTTAGTTTTATGAAAGGAAAGAATTTTAAAAGAAAGAATGACAGCATAGCACCTGCATGTATGGCGCACTAATGGCGTAAAAATCCTACCGCTGAAAAGCATACCATATCATGCAATTCATTTTGGTCAACCATTCCACCTTTAACGAGTCCTGATGGTACTTCTGCGATCAAAGCCCAAGAAACGGTTAAATTCGAGGAAACAAATCCACCGAGGACCTTGACACCTTCTGGTCCTGATGAAATTGCAGTTATTTTGTAGGCTTCTTAACTTGTCTTACAAAAAGTAATATTTCCTTCTTGCTGGGAGACTGCGCGAGTTCAGCCCATACTCAGAAGAGGAAGAAGACCTTGCCAAGGAACTATCGATCAGTCGCATTGCTTTCAGTTTTACATAAAATTATGCAGAATCCTAACAATGTGCTTGGAAAAAAGAGGGGTATTTCCAGTCATGCCTTATGGAGCAGAGAAGCTAACATTAACGATCAATCAGAGTTACGCAGTGTCCCATGGAATGAGCAATGCTGAAAATAAGCCTCAGTAACAGGACATATTATTGCTTCAGAAAGAGATGAACGATGGATTAGGAAGATCCTTGAGTGGCGACCAAGACATGAAGCATACGAAGATTAGGATCAGATCATATTGGATATTTTCGAAAGGTCTATGCCCATTAGTGATGATGATGGTGGCGATATAAATCTAAATTTTTTTAATTGTTTAAAACCCTTAACCCAGTCCTGCTTAATCAAACAATTATGCCACAGCGTCTTTCTTTGGAAATAACATTTATATATGAAATTCACTTTTATGGTGATGTTACACTTATTATGATCTATTGGGTGTGACTCGCAAAGCTTAATGTTATAGCTGGTTAAGTGTTAAAAGTAAAAATTTAACAAGCTGCGAAAATTAATTTAATTAGTGCGAGAGGCACCTTCATAATTGGGCGCATCATTATGTGACTCATTATTTTTGCAATATATTTAATGTGTGTATGGTATAAACATATACATGCAAAACCTTTGTTATTTCTTTAAATTTTCAGCATAACATGTTAATTGCTCGCATAAAATCAGGCCCTCCTTTTTTACATTTGTATTTAGTGAATGAAAGGTCAACAGCAACAACTCTTAACCTAAAAAAAATGTTTTTATGTGAATTTTATAACGCGGACGCTTTTTTTTTATAGTCGGTCACTATAGTACAAGGAAACGCCAGTTTGCTAGATTATACACCCAATTTCATTAAGGTAAATCAGAGGGAGGGATGTCCCACTTAACAATTGTTGTAAGGAACAGTTATTGTACAGAACTAGACCAGTTATTTTGAAGAAATAGTCCATGCTCAAAGTACAAGAAGAAAAGCAAAAATCTTCCTCCACAGTTTATTAAAATAATATTTTTTTATTGGTCTCAACATGTTTTGAACGTAGAGACGTTAATCATCAGGAGACAGAAAAAAAGTTATGTTGCTGTCGGTATTAGCAACAGAAGGTTGGTGGTATATAACTTTAATGAAGCTTTGGAAATAGATGAAATGTTATTGAAGATCGTCAGCATACTGGATGATTGTGTGGAAGGACAATTTAGTAAGACTAGTCATAACCAATTAGTGCGCTAGTGGTTTTGAATACCGAGTTCTGAAAATAAAGAATACTATTAAGAAATGTGGATTTTGAGAACTCCACATCCTTATTTGTTGAGAATTCAAATAACCAAAAAGGTAAAACCATGTCTCGTCATTAGAAAAGGGTATTTCAAAGACGTCTGTATAATTATGGAAATTATACACTGTGGCTCAAATTAAAGGAGTACACTTTTTAATTGTGAATATTTTTTTTCATTTTGCTCTGATTTAATTTATTTTTGGAGTGATGATGAACTAAAATAATCTCAGTAAAATGTGTAATTTTTGTCAATCTATTTTCAACAGGGCCGGATTGACAGGCTTTTTTCAAAAAACGTGCGCTTATATTCGTTGCAAACGGAAACAGATTAATTTAAATTTCAGATGATACGTTTTTTTGGTAGTTTAACTATCGAAAATTCTCCAGTATAGGTCTCATTGTGAAAGATTTTAAAATTAAAGAAAAACTATTTTTTTTGTTCAATCTCAATTAACAAATTTAATAATATTAAGAATTAATGAAATCAAGACTAATTGTCAATTAAAATCGAAAGTAGTCTAAATATTTACAGGATAACATTATGAATATGACCACCATGATTTTCTATCACCGATTGCAGTCGCCTTCGCCATAGGTCAATAGCTGCATTGATTATGTCCTGGTTAAAATTATTCCAACAGAACTGTAACATTTTCTTTAGCCCTTCGATGGTGTTAAACCTTTGACCATTGTGAACATTTGCCTCTAAAATTCCCCATATGGAATAGTCAACAGGGTTTAAGTATGGACTATTGGGTGGCCACATCTCGGGTTCGATGTAATCGGGGCATTGCTCAAACAAAAACATTCTTGTACTCCGAGAGGTATGGGAAGGAACACCGTCTTGTTTGAACACGTAATCATCGCAGTACGCGTCCGAGTTGAGTTTTACTCCGGCATCTACAACAATAAGACTTGACTTCGCCAATTTGGAAACTGCCACAGAGACCATTACGCCAGGTGAAAGTGACTTCTCTCGATTAAAAGATATTCCAAAGGGATTTCCCTCTTTACTCGCACATTTGTGTATACCCGATTATTTTGGGTATTCTTTCGCGGCTTCAAGTAAAACATCTTCTCATCTGAAAACCATATCTTTGCGATATTTTCTCGAGAACGGAATCTTCGTGGTAGTAGATTACATCTTTCTAATCGTCTCTCCTTCACATTGGTATTAAGTTTTTGACAGTAAACTTTTTTAAAGACTTTAAGTCGGCAATCATCTTTTATAATTCTTTGAACTGTAGAACGGTGAATTCTTGTTCTTCTCGCTACTTTTCTGGTACCTACAGATTCTTTATGTCGTACATTTTCTATAATATTTCTTACAATGGTAATATTTCCTTGAGTTCTTAAAGTTTTCTTCCTTCCCCTTTCAACTTTTATTTTTATGGGTCCATTATTTTCTCTAAGATGTCTTAAAAACTTTCCAACTGTTCCAACATACCAATTTTTTTCAGGAAACTCATCGATATTTGAAAAATACACAAATAAGTCAGGGACATACATCTCTCATGTATTATTTTGGGGCATCTATTCTTTTCGCACCGGAGAGATTCCCCAGTCATTCAGACTACGTCAACATTGATTTTATACTTTATATTTGATATTTAAAAAATGCACAAATGAGTTAGGGGCATATTTCCTGTATTATTTTGGGGCATCTATCTTTTTCGCACCGGAGAAATTCCCTAGCTATTCAGACTACGTCAACATCGAATTAAAAGCGATATTGCATTCTATATTTGACATTTAAAAAATGCACAGATAAGTCAGGGGCATCTCTCCTGTATTATTTTGGGGCATCTATCTTTTTCGTATGGGAGAGATTCTCCAATTATTTAGACAACGTTGACATCGGTTTAAAGGCAATTTTATATCCTATATTGATATTTGATAAATGCTGCATAAATATATCAGGGACATCTCTCACGTATTATTTTTGGGCATCTATTCTTTTCGTAATGGAGAGATTTCTCAGCCAATCTGACTACGTCAACAACGGATTGGAAGCCATTTTATATCCTATATTTCATACCCAATAAAACACACAAATAAGTTAGGGGCGTCTCTCACGTATTTTTTGGGGCATATCTCCTCTTCATACGGAAGAGATTCCCTAGTCAATCAAACTACGTCAACATCGAATTAGTAAGCAATTTTATAACCTATATGAAGCACATTTTTAAGAAAATATTGTACAAACTTGAAAAAAGCATTTTCTGCGTTAATATAGTCACATTTATATTAAAAATCACCAGCGCAAGTTCATATTACTGTCTGTGATCAAACATTGTGTACCCACCCTGTATATAAATCCACTCATCTGTGTAAGTAGGTACTTATTGTTACAGGTGAGTATTTCGGAGTAATGCAATTTATGTGGTTTAAAGTTCAACTCTAACAGCTGTGTAAATTTTATACATTTCTATGTAGGTCTTGAAAGCTTTTAATTGGCTAATTGAAATAAACAGATAGTCACGCTTAAACGCCGATAATAGGTATGCAATTAATTAAGGGATGACTGGCAGTAGCATGCGTAAATGAGATTGGTTAGTATAGGGAGCAGAAAAAAAATAAATTCCATTGAACTGTATTTTACTCGAACTCAACAAACATGTTTAATGCGCCAATATTATGGACTATAATTTCATAAACAACCATAAAAACTATCTAAATTTAAACCTACCTGTAGCTATTTTGATAACCTACTTTTTATATATAAAATAATATTGAAAAGGACCACTCATTCAGTTTGTTTCTTGTAGTAATGTATGAATCCATTTATATATCCAATGGCTTCTGAGTGAAGCGTTTATTATTAAAATAAAATTTCTTGTAACTCTTGATAGGTATTTTTGATTAAGTACGGAGTCTATTTTTGCGTCAATAAGTTGCATGATATGATTGCTACGGCTTAGACGAGGGTAAGTAAAATATATAAACGACATATCAGTCCCCAAACACTGTCTTGAACCAGTAAATTGCCCTCAACGTTCATGACAGTATTACATTTACTTCCCTCCAATTTGTTTGTTTGTTTAGATGATTTTTATAATGCTATTAAGCTACTCTCCCAATAAGAAACAATTATTAAATTGCTATCTTTTCTTATTTCTACTTGTACTAAATTCCAGTTCGTTTGTTGTAAATACAGTTGGTCGGTTAAGTTAATAGAAAATTTTATCTCATCTCAACAAATATTCCCAGGAAATTGTTTAATCACGACTATAATAATTGGGGGGATAAATTAAATTTTTAATCGAACATCATGCATTAAATGAAGCTCAAAATGTACGGTAAACTTAAATTAACCATTATCTTGCGCTCGATTATCAGTGTTTTTAATTTATTTTGGCGTTGTAACACTAAAACTATATTTTGCTTGTGTCCATCTATGAGAATTATGGTCAATACTTAGAAAAGGGAACATTTTTCTACCAGGTAATTAAAATATTTGTCATATTCACGTTTCATAATACACTTTTAAAGAATATAAAAAAAAATTGACGGAAAATATGAATTCTATCCTACCAAAATTCAGCTGTATACGCAGAGATCATCGTCTATATTTATGTGAAATGATAGTAAATTATGTTTAAATAAAATATGACTGAAATTCCTAAAAGGACAACACATATTTTTTAAGGGAAATGACTTTTCAGTCAAATTTTTCATAAACTTTTTATAGAATACCCCAATTTGTTCTTTTTGTAATAAAATTATAGAAAGTATGCATAATAACATAATATGTAATGATCTCTGTAAAGAAACATTTAATAAAGCATGTGCTAACCTAGCAACATATTAATTTGATTTATTTAAAAAGGTTCAAACGATTTCACATTGGTTTTGCAGTAATTGTAATGAAATCTTTGAGGAAAATGGTACCATTGAATAAATTACTTACAAAATGTACAATATTCAAGAATAATTAAATTCTATAAATTTATTATTAGTTAAACCTAACAGTAAAGCAATAGAAATGATGTTTCTCAAGTTAATTCTAGAATCATCAAAAACAAAATAAACTACATACACAACAAAGAAATTACAATAAACTTCAAATCAAATTTAAAGATACATAATGTAACTATTCTCCTTTAAATAAAATGTCATTATTCTCTTTATATTAACCTCACTTCAACAATTACGTTGCAGTAGTTAGAACAGGTTATTTTGTTTTTTTTTATAACTACGTGCCACCTTTTTTAAAAAACTTCATAGAAATGAAGAAACTTTATTCCTTTTCTAGAATATAGGGCATTTAGTTAATAAGAGTAGTATAAGATAAAATTTAAATACTAATTTTTCTCAATCTTTATTTAAAAATAAAAAGAAAAATTATAAATAAAAAACCTTTTTCCTCCAATAATGTTATTACTCAGTTTATTATCTTTTGTTCATAATGTTTCTCCACACTAATTAAAATTTCACATTTTTATTTAAAACTTTACTTATAATCGAATCTTAATACAATTAATATATTAATAATAACTAGTTAGTATACTAGGTCTTTAATTTTACATTCCTTATGCTATTAAGTTGTACTAATTAGTTCGAGACAACTTTTATTAACAGTTTCACTCAAGTCGATGTTAGGTAAGTCCCACCAAAACTTTTATTTTATATTTACCAGTCGTTCATAACTTTGTACTATCCTTTTTTAGTATCCCCTGAGGATGAACGCTGAAGCGGTTGAAACGTATAGTGAACTAATTATTTGTTTTTACAATTATTAAACTGTGGAGGAGGACTGCATTGTTTGATTTACTGTAAAAGAAAGTTCTATCAATGATATAATAAATAAGGAACATATTTCTAAGTCTGATTATAAATGGAATTTATTATAATATGTTATTAAAGAAAAGAAATGTATGTTCAACCGCCGAGGGATGTCGCTAGGTGCTACATTTCGCAGTTAGTCACTTATATGTTATATCTCTTGACCCCCCCAATCAAAAGTTCTAGTTGGCACAATAAATTAGTATGACTAGTTCTATGGTTGTTGGTTTTTTGATATCTATGAAAAATAAAAAATTAAATTATTTTACGGCTTTTAAACACAATATACAAACCAATCATAAATAATAACTTTTAGGGATTAGTGTCATAGTTAGTATGTTTATTTATAATAAATAATTTCATACAGGGTGTACTGGTTTTACGGGACAAGCGAATAATTTTCAAAATTCGCTTTTATTGAAATTCCAGAAACGCATATTTTTGCCAAATACTTATGACACAGTTGTAAATATATGTTACCTACACTAAGTTTTAATATAATTTTCTAATTATTATTTAGTTTTCAATAAAAATATTATAAAAATAATTAAATCTGAGTTTTGGTAAATATATGCGTTTTTGAGATTCCAATTAAAGCGAATTTTGAAAATTATCCGCTTGTCCTGTAAAACTAGTACACCCTGTATAGGATTATTAGTCATAAACAAACATACTAACTATCAAATTGAATCTTAAGAGTAGTTGTCTTTCATGTATGGTTTAAGCAACATAAAATAGAAAAATTGTGAATTCTTCATACATTTGAGCTTCAGAATAATTTTGAACTTTCACTTTTTGACCACACTTTCTATTTTGACTAGGCCGTAATATAATTATCAAAATGGTAACTGGCTCTTATGTAAAATCTTGCGAAGAATTCCGTAAAAGAAGAGTGAGTGCGTGTTTTTTAAATGGAACACCCTGTATATTTATAGGTCGTTGTATTCCACTCATCAAGGGCTTTTGAAACATATTATATAACACATAATGTTTCTGGTTTTTTTAACACACTTTTTATTGAAAATATCAATTTTGTATACTTAGTTAAATTTTTTAAATTTTGTTCGTCCAGTTTGTGGAATTCTATATAGAATGGGAACTATACGATTAGTGAAAAAAACTATATCTTAATTACCAATTACGAATTCATTTAGCATATTGATTATAATAATTACTATTTGATTAATATTACTTAATTGTTATTACATATAATATGCCAATAGAGTGCCAATCAGAATAATTATATTGTTTATATAATATAAGAATTATAAGCAGGAGCTCCGTCTCTCTGAAAAATATAATAATAATAATAATAATAATAATAATCATTTATGTTGCCTCGTTTTTGTTACAATGCAAATTGTAACAAGTCATATTTTTGTGACAGATTATAACATAATGAATTTATAAACAGTCATTTTACACACACATTATAAAAAAGCAAACAAATGGTCATACATCAAACAATAAAAAATAGAAGAAAAATGTATTTAATTACAGATTAGGAATTAAACAAGCAGAACAACATCCAGATATTCAGTAACTGAATAAAATGTGTGCGTTTCAAGAAAATTTTTCACTACAAGCTTAAATTATTTTTCATGCAGATTTTGTACCCTCGTAGGAAGTACATGATACAGTTTAACCCTAAGTAAATAACCTGTACCCATTTTTGGTCTAACTAACCTGAAATATTATGTTGAAAACGATTTCTGTTCTTATAAATTTCAAATAATCCAAGATAAAAAAAATGATGGAAGAGTCGACACCTTTAGATTAATTAAGTATGGTTTGCAATGGTCATGCCCACCAATTCCAATAATTACACAAATTGACCTTTTTTGCATTCAAAAGACTGCTAAAGAGCTAAAAGAGTTCCCCTAGAAAATCATTCCATAGAGAAGGTGTACATGAAATAGCGAATAATAGATTTTTTTTTTCAATTTTTCAATCTTCTGATTACAAAGATAGCAGATGATAGGCTACTTCTCAGCGACTCAACATGTAAAGTCCAGCTAAATTTATCGTCAAGAGTCACCTTAACGCTTCTTCCTTTCAGAACATTATGATTCGTCAAGGAAACCACTTTCTGCACATGTTTAATAGGTATTTAAACTAAGACAGTTCTGCGCAAACCAGATGTCAGCCCCAGACCCAATTTTTCCTTAAGATCATGAAGAGTATTGTGGCTACATGGTAGGGATGTGTCATCTGCATAACAAAAACAACTGCAGGCAGAAAGAAATTAGATCAAACAAAAATCCGACACTCATCAACTAGGGAAATACACTGCCTTCTTAAAGACAGACATGATTCTAGAAGTTTTAAAAGGTTTCCCCCAATGCCACAATGATATAGCTTTTTAATTAGAAGCTCATGTGGCTACACGATCGAAAGCCTTGCTGAGGTCGCACAGAATTGAATTCACATGCTTCACAACTGCCTGAACTGTAGAATGACCCTCTATGAAGCCATATTGTCAAACGTTAAGTATCCTATTAATCTCAAAATATCAACCCACATTAGTTTTTGGAATTGGAATAATTGAGATTGGTCTATAGTCACTTGCAGAAATATTATTTTACTGCGCCATAGGAACATCATCGCATATATCTTGTCAAATATTTGTTTCAGTATGAAGCAGGAACCACTAAAGTCAAGTCGGTCCTATCGTTCCCAAGGAAATGTTCATTTTCCTGCGCCCCGGGATGCAAGTTATGTACTAGCTCTATATCATGTCAGAGTTAAAGCCTATGCTTGAAACACATTATATTTTAAACCTCGCTGGATCTTAATCCAACATATAGAAACAAAAGATTCATACAAATTTCTCTTATGACCTTATAACAGTGTAGGTGTATAAAGTACAAAAAAAAATGCAAGCAGTAAAAGAAGAATACAAAAACAATTTGTTCGGTAATGTTACATGAAACAAACAATTTAACACTATAAAGATGTCACATAAATAATTAATGTAGTATTTATTTAAATATTCGGAACGTCTGTATTTAAATGAGCTGTAAAATTATACAGCGGTCTTAAAACAATATAAAATTATATAACGACAGTATAATAGAGGTTGTTTTTTATAAAACGAACAATATAATGCGTTTATAGATAAATTGTTTTCGATGTTTATTATTATGAAGAGTGCTCTCTGAATACCACCTGAAGTGTTTGCCTTTATATGTTATTTATTTATTTAAGTTACTTTCACAGAGCATATTACAATTAAGAAAATGAGGGTAACAAGTTAAACATACCATTGTAATTTTCCTTAAAATCTTGTTTTAAGAAATACAACGACTGAAGTTTAACTTTCAATTATGTAAGAGCCTGCAAGTATTTTATTAGCAATTGGATGAGATTTCAGAGGACTTATGAAATATATCGCAACATAGCTCTATTTTTGACATTTTTTGCTGCCTTAGCATTGAAATCCACATCAACCGGCTTGATTTTTTCCTGTACGTGTTCAATGATGATGATTCGTTATTTCATTGAGCTATTTACTAAGCATTGCCGCTTTAAATTACTAACAAAAAGCTGAATATCTTGAAAAAATGTCTACTATAAAGTTAATGATATACCTGATGATATTTATTATAATAGGCTAATGGCAAGTGACTTGCCGTAGAAGATTTTCTGTTATTTAAAGTGTTTCAATGCATTTTACGCATTTCAAATGAATTATATTTTCCAACAAGGAACGACAGATACATACACTTTTACCACATAATTTTTTCTTTGAATTTTTCAAGTGATTATTGTTTAATGTCATGTGACCCTTCGTCGAATAGCAGTAACATGTTCTCAACTAGTTTGGTCTGTTAAAACTATAGGGCTTGCGCAGTTGATTGGTCACTGCGGGAATTTAATGTGACTTTGATATTTTTGAGGAAAATAATATTTTAAATATAAATATATATTATAAATAATTTTTGAATTCACCGTTCAACTTGAAATATAAGAGATTTCTTGAGATGTTTTCCTGCGATGACATATTTACTCTTCAAGTCGAACAATGTTCTTTACACCTTTTCTTTATCGTTCTTCTGTTTTGAAATATCTTGAGAGAGTTGTTATTCGGCTTTGCTTATTTAATGGTATGGTATAGCTTGTAGCTTGTAGAGTGGATTTCAATTTTGATTTTTAAAAGTTTCTAATGGGCGTCTTGGTTATCATCTTCAAGGTGGGCGCCAGTCACGGGGGAGTCTGTATGTTGCCTGGTGGGACACGTTTTTATGTGAATGTGTTATTAGTATATTGTCCGATACGTCTGTCCGTGCGTAATATTTTGTGAGTATTTATCGAAAACCTGATACGCCTGTTATTATTCGTTGCAGATATTCTACTTAAAATAACAAAACGTAAACAGTATTTTATGTACATTTGCAATTCGGCAAAACCAACAAAGGAAATTATCGTTTAAAATCCTAGTTTTAGAATACTTTCGGCCTAAAAAAATCTCGCAGAAACTTAGCTACCCTTGCAGCAGATCGCTAGGAAATATCAATTCCTCTAGCCAGACAAAAAGGTATAATATCCAATGAGGCATCTCTAAATATATTCAAGAGCGTTTGTGGTAACGCGACGTAAAGTAAAAATATGCGAATTATTTTTTTTGATATATGGCCGACTAACCGCTCGGTTACTACTTTAACCCAATATTTGTGAAAACACCGGTAGGCGTTTTAAAATGAATGAGCCTGATAATGTGCCTTATAAAGTATCAATGTACGGCAGATAATAATACAGTTGATCTTGTTCATTCGTAAAATTCGGTTTTGAAAAATTTGCACTTTTTTGTACTTTATCTTGTTCACGGTACACCAAAAAAAAGGATATGATTGCATCTTGAATGAATGCATGTCGGAGTTCTTCTTTACAATCGTTTGGCATGTTCCATATGAAAGTCTGGAACTAAACGTTTTAAAGGTTTTTAGGCTCTTTTTCCATACATTGACGAACGTCATTAACAACTTCTTTTATACGATCGTTTGGCTTACCAGCATCTTTTTTATAAGTCATTCTAGCAAACCAGTTGCAAGATAGGCTTCAACCATGTAAATATTGTGTTTAGTTGTTGAAAAACTCATAACTCAAAACCAGCTTAAGATTACACTAGCAAGAAAACTTCAACAATTAAAGAATGATTAAGATAAGTGTTTAGGGTAGCTAGATATCGCATTAGCTGTAGGTTCCCAAGGTCTCCACATACTTTTAATATTAACTTGTTGCACACTGTTTCAAAGTAAAATAGATAGGTACTAATCTATTTCGAATATTATGTTTACTATTTATATAAGCTATGTAAACAGGTACCTGTAACTAAAAAGCTTTGAGAAATATTCTAATAATTAAGATGTTAAGTTTAAAGTTATCTGAACTTAGCTTTCAAAATGGATTTAAAAATTAGCTCACTTGGGTTTAATACTAACCTATGTATCGTAACAGAAAAAAATCATTTTTATTTGACTCTTACTATTGCGTTATTAATAATTTGTTTATGGATTTTTCAGGTGAGAAATACGACCAGACGATGAAAAGTGCCTTCTTATGGTAATGTATTAATATTTTAAATCTTTAGTAGCTTCATAAAATAATGCATAATGTCCACAGCAAAATCACAAATCTTAATCTTTTTAAAAGATGGTATTAACCAAATCTTAATTGTTGGGGCCAAAACTTTTTGCGCCGGCTTGTATGAAAATATTACTTGTTTATTTTTATTACAAAATAACATATATGCTTTGTTGATATCGCCATGAGTAAACGCTTCTGAGGTATTTGCATTTAAATTGCTCAGTGCGCTAGTTTAATGAAAATTTGATATTATTGCGATACCTTGCAAATTAACAACCAAATGATTATGTATTTATTCATTACGGATAACAGGGAATAATACATACAAAATAGATATTAAGTTGTTCTATAAAACGAAGTCATATCTGCTACCCAAAAGTGGCATTTTTTAAATATGAAGAGGTAAATGTAAAACGCTAACTTAAAAAAAATTATTAATAAAGCATGCACGTACTTCCAAAGATTTGTCGTCTCATCAATATGTAGCAGTGGTTTTGATTATTTGTGTATCTAGTATTGTTAAATGGCAAGAAAATAATAAATTAATTTTGGAGTTCTTTACTATTTTTAATCTATATAAGTGAACTTGCATCACTTTTGATAAATGGTAAATTTACCATGCTTGCTGATGATATAACCATAGTTTGACGTAGCAAATATTGCATTTAATTAATTCAAATAATTAATGAAGATTTAATAAAAATTAAAAAGTGTTGTGACTCTAATCTACTTTCTTTTTATATCACTAAAACCGATATTTTAACTTTAATGTTCATTAGGAATTAACTTATTTACGAACCAATCCTCAAATAACTCTGCTGTGGTATTGTTATGATAATCCAACCAGGAGTCATTTATACTCTTGACTGCCAATGAAAGTGAATTTGGTACCCAACCATCTTCGGACCCTGCATGTACTATTGTTATTCTTTTTCCTCTGTTTGATGGTGCCTTTGTTCTACACCTGTCACTAGAATCAACCCAACCTTTTGATGGGATATCATGGGTATCAAATCAGGTTTCATCTAAGTATATAATAGGTCTGTTCTCACTTCTGTACTGAGCGATTTTTGTCAAATATTCAAATCGCCATGCCTTAAGTCGTTGAGGTTCCATGATAACTTGCCGTTTATCGACTTTTTTAAATTTAAAGCCGATTCGTTAAAGACACTTCCACAGCGTTGTCCTACCGCAATTGATATCCGTGTTATCTATCTCAAGTCTTTTCAGTAAATTATCCAGTGTTGGTACCGTATGCTCTTCATAAATCTTATAAATTTTGCGTCGGACTAAATCTTCATCGCTGCGATCTAATTTTTTGCAAGTCCCAGAATCTTTCCTTCTTTTCCTTTCGGTGATGGATTTAGTCAATGTGACTGTTTCTTCAATACATTCCATTTTACTCAACTTTTCATGTTCTATGAGAGTTGTATATACATTTTTTATAATAAAGAAAGATGTTTGTCCCTTTTCTTTCCGTCAGACCCAATCCTTGGACGCGTTTCGCCGTATTACGGCTCATCGGCAAGGCTATAGAGTCTGACGAATAGAAAAGGGACCTTACAGTGTTTTCAACACATAATGTATAAATACATAGGCGAGATGTTACACGTGGCGACATCTCGCATATATATTTTTTATAATCTCTTTAGAATCTAAAGATAAGTGTCTTCTTCCCTGTACATTTCCGCACTGTGGTTGTACCACCTGTACCCCCTCCGGCTGTTCTATACTAGATTCACCAATCCACGGACGCCACATATCTGGATAATCAAAGCTGCGTTTTTATTTCACACGAACTAATAAAATGACTGGTTTTGCACCACTGATTTGTCTACTTATTTGTTTCCCATTATTTAATACGGCTTTGTAAACTAATTACGGCCAAGTACGGTCCCTACCTGGATAATAAAATCATTATCTCTAGGATCCTTGAAACCCTTTCAACAAAGAATTTTATGATGGGTGATAACTAAAGGCAGGTTAGTCATTGTTTTAAATCTGTGAACGGACCATGCCTACTTATCATACAAGACAAGATTTTAATATATGTTTACCAATTCCTCCTTTAAGTCTTGTAAAGAAATCGATAGCTTATGATTCTTAAAAACTCTTTAATTGTCTTCCAGTTTTTATTAAAAAAATGTTAAATTTTGTTATGTTTTGTTTAAATGTTATATAAATACAGTAAAAAGAATATTTACCCGGCCTTAGAACAATGCCGCCTCACTTAGAATCTAGCATCCTCCTATCTCTCGGCACGATTTCGGCAAGAATCAAAGACAAATCAGAACGACATCTTTCACTTTAAGCATTTGGGTCTCGTCGTAGTAGGCGTTTATCTAATTGCCGATTTGCTTTTCACAGCCGGCTGCGTTTTCGGCACGTCATTTTCAGATAAAAGCGCCAGATATACGGATCACTGGAATGGTCTCCGTGAAATGTATGTAATTGAAGCGTTTATATGCTGTTTGTGGTGATGCTCGTGAAGATCTTTATTGGTGTCAGGAAACAAGGCATAAAATCAGTATGCCGCGTAAAGAACAGATTCAGTGGTGGTTCGTACGGAATAAAAACCTTATTTTAGCCCCATATTATAAGATGTTCAAATTTGAAATTGCAACTGCATGCTTCTAATTAATTTGATTTTAAACATAAGAGGGGATCAACACTAAGCCAAAATTTTAATTCAGACCACTTCGAGCCTCTTACGTCAGTCGCCATAATAAATTAAAGGGGCAATTCAGTTTCCTTCGAATAACTTTTAAAAGAAGTATTACTATGTGTTTAACGGTTTGGAAAAAACGGTGTTTTTTCTGCTTTTCTCCCGAGCATTGGAAAAATTGGAAAAATGGGAAAAATTTTAAAACAGAACCGGAAACCTGAAAAGATATTTTTTGTTATGTGATATAATGTGTCTTCGCCATCCTGGACAAATTCAGTATTCGTATCATCCTGTTCTAATGGCCGAAATTGTCTAGCATCATAAACAAATTTGTCATTTTCATCTAAATTGATAAATTGAAACTAGATTGAGTAGCAACAAGTTTTTGAACTTTATCTTTTGTAAGTGTATTTTTTTATTTGTATGTATAACATCATGCAACGACCAGTTTCTTTCTGACGTGGGGAAGATAGAAATTCATTTAAAATTCGGGAGACAATTTGTTTCTTTTATTTATTTGTATGACACCATGTAACTATCGGATTCATAACAGGACGCATTCCCATAAAGAATTTCTATTATAAAATCCTGATCCTGTTCTAAAGTGGGCTGAATTTTCCACGACTTTCCCTACATCTACATTTGCTAAACGAGCTATTTCTGAAATAAGGTCAATAGTTATCATAACTTTGTCTTCATTTAAATGTTTCCTTTTAAAATGGGAGCCAAGAAGATTTGTGGCGAAATGAATGGGTTTACAATAAAATTTGAGGCGCTATTCTATACATTTTAACAAGTTTTCTGTAAGATTTTCTGTTCGGGCCATCTTCTGCCGGGATATTAATTATTACATCTGTAATATGCTTATAGACAAAGAGCACTTCTGACAATATAGATTTATTGATTTTGCATTAGGAAGCAGGGTATATATTGTAGGTACTTCGAAATCTCAGTAAGATCTAGAAATATGCAACTGAAACAAATATGCAAAAATCATTATTCATATAGCGTAATAGACTCTAAAAAAGAATTAACTGTAAACCAGTTATCTCAGTCGTGGACCGTGATTTGCCAATTCTTCTCGCGCTTGGCTGCTATCAAGAGAACGTGCTATTTTGCAACAAATAACTTGGTACAGGTGTACTCAGGTCAAAGGTTACTAGATCTAGATACGATCCGAACAACGGCCTGGACGAAAAGGTATGCATTTTTTGGTATCAGAGCGTGATATATTTTGCAAAGTTGTTCCGAAAAAGCGCATGTTATGTGCTTTGGTGGTTTTTATAAAACATAACAATAATGGTTATATAAATTATATAATTTCTTCTAAAAGAGTACTGGTAGTGTATTATGTATATTAAACTACGAAACAGCAATTTGTATACAGCGTGGGCAAAAAAATGGAACATCCCCAATATTTTCATAACCATGTATATTTTCAAAAAACGCTCGGACCCGTCGATTTTATTTATCATTTTTACAAATTTTAAGAATGTTTACTATTATACAGCATTGCTCAAGAAGTCGGAGCACACGTCAACTTAAATTTTTTAGAAGAAATACCCCAAATTTTATTCGATTTTTGAATTCTACTAAAAACTCTGAATATTTTTCATGTAATGTTCATATATGACAATCTAAACAATAATAATTAACAAAATTTAAGTGGAAGGTTTATTAGGTAAAAACAAGAGCTTTTAAATGTGATTATAAAAACTAGAGTATTTAATTAAATATTCAAATTGATGGCCATTGAAAATTTGGCAGTGTCCTAAACATAAAACAAATTTGTTTTGGACGTTCCCAATAACCTGTTCAGGAATTTGTCGAATTTCATGTTGTATTATCAGCTTTAATGTCTCTAAATCCAATGGCTTGTTCTTGTACTCTCTTTCTTTCAAATATCACCACAAAAGAAAATCTAGGGGCGTTAAATCGGGTAAGCGGGCTGGTCATTCTATTTCTCCCCTTCTATCTATCCATTTATGTTGGAAAACCTCGTTTAGGTATTCTCGTACGTGTGCGGCGTAATGGGGCGGTGCACCGTCTTGTTGCACCCAAATGATTCTTTCAGGACTATCTTGTTCATCGTGATCTCGATATATAGGCCAGCTAAAGCAGGAACTAATTCAAACTGTAAAAACTCCAAATACCTCTCTCCGTTTAACGTTTCTGCAAAAAAGAAAGGTCCTAATATTCTGTTACGTAAAATTCCGGCCCATACGTTTAGCTTCTGTGGGTGCTGTGTTTGAGTCTCTTGCATCCAGTGAGGATTCTCTGTCGACCAATACCTACAAATATGTCGGTTGACTGTTTCATTAAGACAGAATGTAGCCTCATCAGTAAATAAAATATTCTGCGCCAAATTTCCGTCATTATTGCAGATGTTTTGCATATTCTCGCCAAACTAAAGGCGTCGATAGAAATCGTCCCCATTTAGTTCGTGGACAAGATAAATTTTATAAGGATGATATTTTTCCTTATGAAGAATATTTTGTACAGATTTATAACCAATATTTTGAATCCGACCCACTTGACGAGTGCTGGAATGGGGATCGGGATACGACACTAAAACATTTAATGTAGTCTCATCACAAATTTTGGGATGACCACTTTTTAGTTCATTGCGCACAGATCCAGTTTCAGTAAATTTTAAAACTATCTTACTTACTGTAGACCTTAATATCGGCGTTCGCTCTCGATGAACATTATTAAAAAGTTCACATACTTCAAATGTAGATCTCTTTCTATCGCCATAGCCAACCATCAAGAGGATTTCTGTGCGTTCTCTTTCACTTAAGTGCATTCAACTTAAAACATGTCGTTCTAACAATACAACGTAGCTTCTTTTGGCAATACTGTCACTTAAAATAAAATGACAGTGGCGAAAAAGTACAATTATGTGCTTGGTTACCAGGGTTACTACAATAAAGGTAATAAGTTTCCGTATTTTCTTCCCTATTCATTAATTCCTTGAAAATTCCCATCATTATTGTTTAGATTGTGATATATCGAAACAGCTGAATACCCAATATACAATGGAAATATTTGGGGTGTTCCATTCTTTTAGCCCACGCCGTATAAAGCCGAGTCAAAGTCAATAACAAACAGATCCCGTGGAGAAACAGGATTAAATATTTGGGACTTGTCTTGGACAAGAGAATAGATTGAAACGCCAATGCAGACAACTGTGCGCGCTTTACCCACTTCCAAACCACCGAAGTGCTAAACACAACAGGATAAAGACGAACATACACAAAATACTATTAGGACCACTAATGGTGTATCAACATGGTGTACCGCAAAAAAAAAAAAATCTTTTAAAGGTAAATACTTCGAATTATTGCAATCGCACCTACAAGACCACTGCACCATCGCATGCATATCAAGACATTAGACGATCATGTTGACAAAAAATTACGACTGTTCTGACATTATTCTGACGCCCACACCAGGAACATACAAACTCTCACGCTTATAGACAGTTAAGCTATACCAGAAAATATCAACATTCGAACAATAGAAAGCGCTGCATATAATAATATCCAAAGCATCCAGACTAATCTGGTGTGATAAAGTAAATTATCTGGGCCTGAGCTTTGACAAGCGTCTGGCTTGGAATGACAACGTAGTCCAACGCTTAAAAGATCAGCACTTAGACTATACTTCCGAACAAAGGCGTTGCTTTATAAGACTATTGTTCAGACAGTACTTATTTACGATGCCGCCTCCTGGTGCACTGTGAATAACTCAACGTTTAGAAAAATTGAGACTCTTTAAAATGAAGTTTTAAGAATAATAACAAATGCGCCACACTTCACGATGATTCATACTTGACTTACGAATGCCGACTATTACAGAACATATAGGCAAACTTTTTATCGACTATTACAAACGGATAGACGTATCCCTTAATCCCCTCAATATTCAATCACACATCTACAACTAGCCTGAACTAACCTAAACTAACTGACTTAAACCGTACAGACTACCAAGAGACTGACTCACTCCTATTCGCTCTCCTCCATGAACCAACCCAATACCGAACCCAATCAATTAAAAGTGAACTACTTCCCTAGTGCTCACTGCTCACTACCTCAACAAATCAATTTTCTGTTATTAACTCCCATAATCAAGATCCGCCAAACGGTAACCCTGCATATAAATTGAAATAAAAGTATTTAATGAACAAACATGATCCGAGTAGCCAAAGCATATTAAAGTTGTCAACACATAAACCCACACAAAAAGTTTTTTCGATCAGAAGACGTATGATTAAAAAATGAGTCAAAGATGAAGATCTAATTCACAGTTTAAATTTAAGTCGTCATCAAATGTTATTAATGGGTTTGTATAATGTAAATTGATTATTGATACAAATCTATCGATGAGTTTTTGTCTTTTTCGCCTATCGAACTCTTTTAGAAAATGCTAAACTTGGCACATAAACGGGGTTATTTCAGTTGTTGGGGTATGAATAATAGACTTTGTTAAGGTGTCCATATTTTAAATGTAGATAGGTTGCTAAGAAGTAAAAGTATCTTCAGTAATATAATTATATCGCTTATAAGTTGAAACTCGGTTTTTGACCGGAGACCCTGGATTATGGGAATTTGGTCTAAAGGATACTCCCAATAATCATTTTGAGATTCTTTCGAAATAATCGCATTCTTATATCGAAGTATCTTACTTTTACAATGTGTTACCGCTTTACATCGAAAGCATTCGCAAATAATCATCCAACAATATCTTTAAAAATCTACTACCACAACTCAAAAAATCCTGAGATTGGTACAGAGAAGTACCTTGATCATAAAATATGTATACTAAAAACTCGTTGAAGTAAACTACAAAAAGCGCTTGTATAGAATAAAATTTATTATTGGTCTGTTGTTGTCTTAATTCAATTTTTCTTTAGACTCTATTAGGCAATCCAAACCAGGTTATGTTTGCCTGCCACGGTCATATTGGAGTCGCAAAGTGCTTCCAATGTGGCCGTCGGCGGCAAACGTCAGAAAAACTAACCTTTATTTTTGTGTGAACGTCAGTGTCAGTTTAAACAGCGATTTTGGTTTTGTGTGTTTTATTAAGTTATTGTTGTTCAATTTGTGTTTTTTTTTCTTATTATTTATATTTATTAATACTTAAAATTTTTTGACCAACGTTTTGGTCAATTTGGCGGCAAAACGATTTTTAGGATCGTGAGTTGCACAGAACTCGACTGAAAACTAAGCATTGAATCCGTGTATATTTGGCCACATATTTGCCTTCCACGGCCATATTGAATTGTTCGTTGAATGTTTTTGAGTTCTGTGGAATGAATTCAATATGGCCGTCCGTGGCAGGCAAATCGTAATTTGACACATCGTTGGATTGCGTAATAACACTGCCCAAGAATATTGGTTAACCGCCTATCCTTATTGATATAAAAATACATTGTATGAGTAGGAACGTTGTCAGGACAAGACAATAATTTAAAAAGGCAGAACATGTTCGACAACGTTTGGCTTTTTGGTTGAAAGGAAGCTAAAAGGCAAAAAAATACAACTTTTGAACCAAACTTAACATATTCACTAAAATAATCACTGAACTGGTGGATCTTAGAAAAAAATCACCCAAAGTATAATAAGCTCCCTTAGTTAGGAAACGTTTACTCAGGTTTTTAACCTCTTTGAACATTGTTTGCCTTTTTCAAGGAGAGCGGTAGATGATTGAAAAATTTTTTACCACCATATATTAAGAATTTCTTGATTTGTTCAGAATGAGGAATAGGTAAGCTTAAAAGGAAGGATTTGCGCCTATTATAATTAGTAGGCAACAACAGTATCGCAATATTGCATGTTTTATAAATAGTGGGCGATAAGAATCCCTAACTTTAGCGCTACACATATATGCTATTGCTCCCTTTTGCAAAACAATCACAGAGTGAAATAAATATTGGAAGCATGATCCCTAAAAACAGATTCTATAGCAAAGCTGAGGCTCTATTAGGGTATAATAAGAGCTCTTTGCTGCAGTGGAATCTAAGTTGTTTGATGTCACCTTGAGAGCATAACAGTTAGAAGGAATTTTCATGCATAAATTGTTAATATAAGTTTCAAATTAAAGAGAGCTGTGAAGTGTTGAAATTTTCTCATTCTCTATAAAATATTATCCATACCCCACTTAAAATTCAACACATTTGCCTTTAAGATATTAAATGATAACAGATTTGTATCGCACCCCCTTCATCCTGTCCAAATCATTACTCAGGGCAGTTTCAAGCTTGCTAAGGTCTGCTCCAGGCCAGAGGATGGTGGTATCATTAGCGAAAATAGTAAATTTCCCAGATATTGGCAGATCAGGCACGTGGTTCAAGTAGGCCAAAATGAGTAGGGGGCCTAAGACTAACCCTAGTGGAACACCCGTGTCAGTACTAAGCTCCTCACAGCTGTTGTTATTAAATACAAGCGAAATCACTCCAAGGCAGTTCCTTTTACCCCATACGCCTTCAACTTTAACGGCAGTATTCGGTGATCAACGCAATCAAATGCTTTCGACAAATCACAGAAGACCGCCGCAGCAGCCTAGCCATTAAGGGTACCAATTAATATTAGAGGAAGACTTTGAACAACTATGCACAATCCAACACATTGTCATTATTGCGTAAATCCCGATTATTCTTTTAAACCGTAAAATCCTTTTAAGGAAAGCATGCAAAATCGCTAATTTAAAAATTCCCATCGCAAATGTGAAACTCTTTCAAATCGAACCGCACGTATCTCCTCTTTCTCTCGCTTGTTCTTTTTGCTAAAAACCACGTCTAACAGAAACAATTTTCCTCGGTCCATTTCTATGCAAATCATTTCCTATGCTCGAGTTTTTTTTTTATTAAATCAATCAGAGATAGCTTTCACTCGAGTATCTATGTCCATCTTACGCAGGAATCGACAGAAAGACGACGCACAGTCAATTTTCGCATTACCGTCACATATAACGTAGACGTAATATTATAATAACTACGATACTAGAAAGCAAAAGCCAAAGACACAAAGAATTAGCAATAAATTCCCGTCCCTACAAAATGAAGAAAAAATAGAAGAATGCATATTTCCTATTTAATATTTCAGGATATAAAATTTTGTTATAATAATACTGATTTTTTAACAATTTGTCAATAAAAATTAAGTAATTTTTACGTACTGCAGCCGTTTATACTTCCTAAGAGTGTAACCAATCGTCCCTAGTTCTCGAGCTCGATGAAGTTACCCAAGCATGGATAGTATTCCTTCATGTAATGTACAAAGTGGCAATAACACATATTTGAATCATTATGAACATTCTTCTTTCAAACATAATTTCGCCAAATTTAAATTCTCTGAGGGGAAGGCTGACAGGGTGAAAAGAATTCGTGTGAACTTTTCAACTTTAGACCAATTAGGTTGCTACCCGTGTTCACAAAAATTCTAGAAAAAATTATATCTGAGCAACCAAATCATTTTTTTTCTGAACAAAAAATTATTCCTCCAACTCAGTTTGGATTTAGAACGCAACATAGTACAACAACAGCTCTTATAAAAGTAAGTAACGATATCATTCGCGCCACTGATGACAGTAATTGCACTTGATTGATACTTCTTGACTATAGTAAGGCCTTCGACACCCTTGATCATAATATGCTGCGCACCAAGTTAAAATATTATTGGCTTGATGACACCGCTGTTGACTTCATTAAGAGTTACCTCCATGACAGATGCCAAAAAGTATTTTTCAACAATAGCTTTTCTGATTTTCTAACTTTGAAACGTGGCGTGGCCCCAGGGTAGCATTTTGGGCCCATTACTGTTCCTAATTTATACTGCGGATTTTGACAGTCATCTACAACACTCACAGTCCCACCAGTATGCTGATGACTTTCAACTATATCACAGCTTTGGTCCTGAGAGTGTGAGGGTTGCTGAAGCGTACCTATATCACTGAAGACCTGGGACAGGATTTATGAGATATCAGTTGCACATAACCTGTTGTTAAATCAATCCAAAACTCAGCTCATTCTATTTGGTAATAAGAACATGGAAATACGGAACATGTCAAATTAAGACCCACTGAATCTTGCAAAAACCAAGGTGTTCATTTTGATTCGAAATTAAGGTTCAAAAATCATGTTTCTTTTCTATTACAGAAATGCTATGGTAAACTAAGAACTATCTAAATGTTTAAACAATTCCTCTCAACTCCAATTAAATTAAGGTTGTGTGGCTCGATCATTTTATCGTCTTTGTCCTACTGTGATGTATTGTTTTGGCCAGCTCTACTTTACGAAGACAAAAATAGTTTACAAAAATTACAGAATGGCTGTCTAAGATTTTGTTGTGGAGTAAGAAAGTATGATCACATTACACCATACTTCCTAGAGTCAGGTTGGCTAAGACTGGATCACAGGTTTATCATGCACCTATATACGGTAACTTTTAAAGTATTAAGATTCGGACAACCGGATTATCTTCTTAAGAAATTTATCAATGGTTCTGATGTGCACGTCCTAGACATAAAACTGCTTTGTTTCAGCGCTCTTTCAGTTATAATGCTGCTAGATGATATAACAGTGTTCCGACAAATATCAAAGACTGTTCATGTACCGAACCATTTAAAAGACATCTTAAAACTTACCTCAGGGGTTATTAAATCAAATACACTGTTCCGCTTTAATATAACATGTTAAAACTAGTTTTATATTTTGTAGTATATTTAATTCTTGCTTGTTGAATTTTATGACCGGATCGTTGATACATGGTTGATCGTTAAATTATATATTTTTAGTTAAGTCTAATGTTCTACTAGTATTTCGCATTATTATGTCTTCTTTGTTTTCCATTTTTCTTATGTTTTTTTTTCTCTTTATTCAAGTGGTTAGATGAGTAGCTGTGCTAGATCTCACTACCTCTTTCACTCTTATTTTGTATATTTTTTGAAATCTATAAATAAAGGCTATTTATTATTATTATTATTATTACTATTAGTAATGTTATTATTATTATTATTATTATGCACACATAAGAGAGATCCTCAAACGCAAATGACAACCAAATAAGAGTTTTGTATTGGCTGTCGGCTGTTATGTTATTATAAGATTAAGATAGGAAAGTGAAAAAGATTAAAATAATACTGTGAAAATATGCTTCATAAAACAAAATGGGCGTTACCTCCGTCATTTACCTAAATCATTTGCAATTATCAAAGTATTACTATTGATGACATAATTACGTCAATTACTTTAGGGTGCCCCATATACCCCAAGGGAATGTGAACTCGCTTCTGCGTTGTTGTAGTCAAAACACTACCACCCAATTATTTTTGTTAATTGGTAGCAAGTCCTGAAAGTACCAGGTTTATTACTATACAAGTGTGACAAAGGACACGATTTCTTGCTCAAAAACAGAAAAGTAATTAAAGTATTAATAAATAGTTGTTGAAAATAACTTTATGTAGTTGTATTCTACTCTAATTTAAATAGTTTTTCTAGAAAAATTAACGAATGACTTAAAAACGATGGTAAAACTAATGATAGGTACTGAAGTACCAGCATTACGAAGCGCCAATCTACACCTAAACTGCTCTCTCGTTTTTTCAATGATGTTTTGTGCGTACTGGGCGATCGAAAGATAGAAAATGTGTAGCAGTACTTATCAGGCCTATGAGATGGGAGTCAGGCCGGAAAAACGTTCATTGAAGTTAAATTGTTCTGCTAAGGTGAAATATTTTGCAGGCTAGAGCAGGAATTAAGATATTTGATTGTGTTAGCACTGTTAGCTAGCAAATAACCTATGAAACCTGGCGTAAGCAGTTGGGTAACTTTTCTTGTTAATGTTTTTCATCCTTTAACCCTTCAGCGAGCGCGCCTAAAAATATTACATGAGCGGGCATGAGGCGCATAAAATGCGGTATTTAATGAACTGAAGTTGAAAAATTATATATTTTATCCAACACTTACATATAAAATGAACATTATTAAACTTGAAGAAGTAGTCCATTACAGTGGAGTTGATATAATCAAATAAAACAACGGCAGTCTACCTCCACAATATGTGGAGGTAGACTGCCGTTGTTTTATTTGATGAACATTATTAGTTCGATTTTAGGCTAATAAAGTAGCTTATAACTCACACGTGGGTTATACTCATAACTCACTAGTGGGTTATGATTATAACTCACTGGTGGGTTGTGGTAGAATATGTATTCATATAAGGCTTTGTCATAAGTGTCTCTTGACTTCTGGGGAATAATAAATCAACACGCAAGGTTCGCTTCTTTTTGAATTTCGGCTGGAGTTTCTTCCATATTTTGAAAAACTACCCTCGAAAATAGCAAAAATTAGCTATTTATGCCATCAGTTACGAAATGTCTAATTTTGTGTAACGCGTGAGATTTTTGCGGAACAAACGAAGTGAGTTTCGCAAAAACTCACAAGTTACACAAAATTTCATTTCGTAACGTATTGCATACAAGATATTTTCTAATTTTTAAGAAAGTAATAAAAAAATAAAATTTAATATAATTGATAAAAATTTGGAAAACATAAATTTAGTTTTTCTAATTTTGACATATAACTGATGGCATAAATAGCTATTGTTGCTGTTACTTCATGTTAGTTGTCAGTTTGACATTTTGTAAAAAAGTCTAGACGGAAGGTTTTTATCGAGATTGATATATTTTTAGTTTTATTTTTAAAAAATGGGTCATTGAAGTTCTGAAGAGCTACCAAGCGATATTGAAGAGGCAGCAGGTAATGCTCTATTATCAGTAATTCCCAAAAAGTCAAAGGCAGTTTATGATTTGGCATACGAAAAATTTGTTACGTGGTGTGATGAGAAGAAAATTAAACATGTTAATGAGAAAGTTTTACTTGCATATTTTTATTTTGAGGGTAAGAAAGATCTAAACGTTTCCACATTATGGACACTTTACTCAATGTTAAGGTCTGAACTAAAAATCTGAAAAGGAATATTGATATTAAAAAATATACAAATTTGGTAGCATATATTAAAAGGCAAGCGGACGGGTACAGTGCTAAAAAGTCAAAAGTTTTTATTAAAAAAGATTTTGCCAAATTTTTATTGGAAGCTGATTACAAAGAATACTTAATGGCTAAGGTTGCAATGATAATTGGAATGGCAGGAGCATGCAGAAAAGCAGAATTAACATTTCTTCCAGTTGAAAATGTTATAGACGAAGGAAGCCATTTTCGTGTTGACATCCCACCTTCAAAAACAAAAGTTATACGGCAGTGTGCAATTACCACTGGAGACATTGAAAATACGAATCTTGTTGAAATATTAAGAAAATATATTAAGTTGCGTCCCCAGATTCTTAAACACAACAGATTTTTTGTAAAATATGCGAATGGAAAATGTACCAGAAATCCTGTGGGAATTAACACATTTAGCAGTCTGCCAAAAGTTATTGCACAATTTCTTGGTCTTTCAAATCCTGTTCTATATACTGGTCACTGCTTCAGAAGAAGCTCTGCCACTTTCCTAGCAGACAGTGGCGCTGATCTTTTAAAATTAAAGAGGCACGGAGGTTGGAAATCTAGCTCTGTTGCGGAGGGATATGTTGAAAATTCCATGAATAATAAAAAACTTATAGCGCAAGAAATATTTGGTGAAACATCTAATGCAATGTGCGTCGCTTCCCAAATAACAGCAAGTTCGAGCAATGAAAGAAATATGTCGTCGGGAATTAATTTAAATAATTGCAATAATTGTGTTATCAATATTTATAATAATTAATTAATTTATAATTTATATTTTTAACTTGTATTATAACAGTTTAATAAATAGAATAATTCTTTTTGTCACTAATTTTAAAATACATTTTTCGTCACAAATTGCATAAAATTTTACTTTATGCAACTAGTTACATAAAGTAAGACATTTCATATTGTCAATCAGTTTTAAAAAGTGTCACTTTATATGTCAAAATTAGAAAAAATAATTTTATTAACTGCCTTGAAATTTTTGTTACTAATCAATTCCATAACAACAAAAATCACCTTAGCCTGCTTTTACGTGTCAAATTTGTCATTCAAAAATATGTCAATTAAAATATAATACAGGGTTTTCCAGTTTACATTGATACAATATAATTTTCTATTTTTTAATAATATCTATCAAGTGTTGGATAAAATTTTGTATGGCGCTTGTGTGTTAAGTCATATAAGTTACTTGGGAATTAGCACTCACGGCCTCAAGGGCTAATCATTTCCCAGCGTGACTTATATATAACATAACACACTTGTACCATAAATAACTATCAATTATTTATACAAGCTTTAAAACTAATTTCAATAGATATACTTATTATAATACAGGGTGTCAATTTGGAACCTTTCAATACAAGTATCTCGAAAACTGCAAAAGTTAGAAAACGCGATTTGGTATAAATGTTATTTCGGTAGAGGGAACTAGAACAATTATACTTTAGTCAAGGGGTAAGTCACCCTCTCCACATCTATAAAATTTCAAATGGCACCCCCCTTTGTTATACCTTAAATGAAAGGTCTCACTGAGTAGTATTTAGCTGGTGATTCAAACCCTGTCGTGTAATTTCTAATCCTGTCCTATCAGTAGCCGACAATGCCTAAACATTAACGTGATTTGCTTTTTCAACTCCTAATAGCACCAGTAATCTAATAAGTGCCAATATTTTACTTTTTGTACAAGGCCTAAGGCATAGAGACGCTAACTCTATTCCTTAGATATCCAATTTTATCCCGTTATACCCCTATATACATATTGGTGTGTTTTAAAATACTTTCTATCATATTACCATCAATTAGTTTTTAAATGCTGTAATTTCGGATAAAAGCCCCTTTGCGGTTTTGGACCAAAACATTTGCACTATATATTCTTCCTCTTGACACATTGTTTTTGCTCCACCTGGTGATTTTGTCTTTGGGGCCGTTTAAGTATTACGTAAGCAGATTTCTTGCAATTAATACCCCCCTCCCCCTCGTCAGCAAAAGTAAGCAAAACTATTACCCCCCGCCCCCCCCCTCCCATACTTACGTAAACATTGGTACATGCATTTTTTAATATGTTCTGGTTTCTTTATTGATTCAGGAGCAGCAATTATAAGTCTAGAAATAGGGAATAGGCTTGTAATAAAGGACTTTAACGCACATAATATTTATTTAAACAAATTGTATTGACATGGTATTCAGTTATTATAATCCTAATATATTAACGAACAAAACAAACTTTTTTTAAAATTTCGGTATATTAATTCAAATTAACAGTCCTCAGTCCATGACACACGAATCCATGACTCTAAGTCTTCGATGACATTGGATGTTTGCTCCTCAATGTTGTGTGTCTGCTAACTTTCGTGTGATTTTGGAATATCGACATCGTTCTCTTCGAGCCATTCAACATCTTGGTGCGCGTCTAAATTTTGTAATATGCATATCAATTCGTTAGCACGACGAGCAGCCACTCTTAAAGGTCTTACTCTCGTTTCGGTGTGCGTGTTTACTTTTTTATGGATCTTCTTGATGTGACGATTTAATGACTTGACGGAAGCATGATGAAGACCACACATTTTGCATGTTCGACTTGATAGCTTCAGGTTTACCGTTGGACAAAAATAATCGAAGGGCATTTGCAGAAAATCTTTGAGTGAAGAATTCAAGTATAGAGCTAAATTGACTGGAAGATTAAGAAATTACCTTCAATCATCCAAAACCAAGTCATCAACTGTTTGGTTTACTTTTACTGGTGGTGGGAGAAACCTATTGTCTAGTAATCTAAATAAGCCACCTCTTGGACGACAGCATTCTGTGTTTCTACATTTTACAATTTGAAGCAAGCAGTGGATCAATAGTAAAACAAACATTAACTTACAACACAACAAATCCTCAATCGTACCGAAACGAAGCAATAGATTGGCGGAAGACATTTAGATAATTGAATAGCACGCGGTAATTCCCCTACTCGGTTCTAAGCGAGTAAACGTATCCATTATTTTAGAGAATCCCTGAAAATGCGTTTCGTTTTCAAGCATAGACAAGTAGGGTTGCCATATTATGTGTTCAAACCAAAATCGACTAAATTTTGTAGAAAATCCGAAAAAGTAAAAAAATAAATACTGCTGACGTAATCACCATCCAGACCCCCTCCCCATCTCCTATGTCATCAAAAATAAGCAAAGCAAAGACCCCCCCCGCCCCTCTGTAGTGCTTACGTAATAGTTGAATAACCCCTTTATGGAGATAAAAGTTTTCGTCGACCATCCAAATATCGTGGTCACTTTTAGTGCTTTTTTCTTCCTCATCAGATGCATCTTCATCTTCAAGTATTCCTTGATCATCTGACGGGTCATCGTGAAGAGTTTTTGATGATCCTTCATCGGTTAGATACTTTCTAGCCCTAAAACAAAATAATTACGTAATGACAAAAAGTATTATCTTGATATGTAAATAAAGCTTAAACTCTTATCACCCAGTTTAACCCTTGTATAACTATATACAGGGTGTTTTAGGAGTACGGCACGATTCTAATATGATATTCTAAGAAAAGAAAAAAAAATATTCTTAATCTAAATGTTTAAATTTACTTTGAAATACACAGGTACTTTATATTTTTTCTCTAAAAACGAAGCAAGATACAAAAACAATTCAAGGAACAAAAGAGTTGTACTATTAGCTAGTAAATCCGAAAAAAAAATGAAGATTTAAAAACACTCAGTGGCGTATATTTTTTTGTCAATGATATTGGTTAAGCTGCTCCCCAGCATGCCACTGGACTTAATAAATTTAATCTAGTTAGGGCTTATTAAGCCCCTTATAATTATAAATAAGGGTAACAAATTTAATTAAAATGGGGTAAAGGATATTGAAAAAAATAATAAAAATCCTTTTTTTTTTAAACTTTAACACCCAGTATATCAAACACGGAGCAACTACGGGCACATGTTAATATGAACTTTTTTTTCTTAGAATATCATCAGGAATCGTCCCCTATAGTTAGGTACCGTGCTTCTAAAACACCCTGTATAGCTACTACTATCCTATCAAACATATTATATGATTTTTATATATAAAAAAAAGCTGTAAGTGGACATTAAGAAAATGATAACCGTTTTATGGTATTACTAATAAGAAAATTAAAAATTAAAACATTCACTTTAGTTGCTTGAAAAGTAAACTAAAGATATTTTAATTGATATTATGAGCAGAAGAAGTATTTATGCAAAAACAATAATTAATAGGTATAAACAATCCACTTCACAGTAACCTACAGGTAAATATAAACTCAAATATTTTAAAAACGGCTAAACTAAATGTTGACATGTTATCCATTTTTAATATCAGTGAGAAGAGATCTCTCACACCGATGAAAGATATATTTGGTATCCCATTTAAAAAAAGAAACCTTTCAATTGTTTTTCAGGTTTGTGATGCGCCAATATTTTTTTTGACAAGCCCAAAAGATAACACGATAATAATTATGTCACTGTTGTATTTGAAGTTTTTTTCTGTCACTTATAATAATCCCTGTGGTGGGTACGCAAATATAAAAAATAACCCTGTACACTTCACGAAATATGCCGCAAATGCGTCAAAATGCGAGGGTCAAAAACAGTGTCAATCACGTTTCCTCAAAGACAACGGTCAACTTGAAGAATACCAGAAGCCACATGTACAGGGTTATCCAACCAAGACTAGACAAGGCGATTTTTTGACTTTTCCTGTACTTTTATAAAAAAACTGAAATAGCCATCTTAAGTCATTTTCTCCCGCGAATTCGAATATCTTCAGCAAAAAATAATTGAACATCAAACAAAAGTACTAGGGGTCACTTTGATATTTTTTTAAATGGGATGCCGTATTTTTAATGAGCTTATCCGATTTCTCATATAAATTTTGATCTAAAATGTTGGATTTTTAATTCAAAAACGCCTTTTTTCTTCAGTTTTAAATTCGGAAAATGTTCGTCTACCGTAAGATTAATACCTGATAGATGGATACCCGTTTCACCTGTTCACCCTTTAACCTGCTTTAAAGCGTCCGTCAGTTAGACAAAATAATCAAGTTTCAAATTTCTATATATTTTTCACGAATTAATTACAAATAATGAAATATTCTTTAGAAGAACGGCTAAATGTAATAAAATTATATTACAAAAGTGGAGAGAATGCTCGACAAACACAAAGAACATTTTTTGAGAGTTTCCAGAGACACATTTCAGTGGATACAATTCTCAGAATTAAGACCCTATTTGAAGAAAGTAAGACATTGAAAGATAAGCCAAGAAAGATGAAAAGACGGAATATAAGGGATCGAGCTATTGTTCAATATTTTACTATAAATCCGAAGAGTTCTATTCCGCAAGCGGTACGAGAAGTAAGGTATGGTCCAGGGCTCCGGAGAGTAAGCTATGGAACAGTTCACAGAACTTTAAAAAAATGTGGTCTAAAACCATATTGCATCCTTCCCGTTCAATACTTAACACAGCTTCAAAAAGAACTGCGATTTCGATTTGTTGCTTCAATGCTGATGAGAGAGCAAGACGAAGATTATAATTTATATAATAAAATTCTATGGAGTGACGAAGCGTCATTTACAACATCGGGGGTATACAATCGGAAAAATACAAGATACTGGGCAGCAGTTAACCCTCATAGATATGAAATGATAAAGTTTCAAGGTTGGAGCTCACTTAATGTTTGGTGTGGGATGTTAGAAAATCGAATTATTGGACCACTATTTTATCGTGGCTCTTTAACAGGCCAAAGATACCTCCATTTTCTTCATAACGATATCGAGGATTTCTTGGAAAGGTTGCCATTGCAAGCCTACAATAATATCATTTGGCAGCAGGATGGTGCTCCGCCTCATGCAGTTCGAGAAGTGGTAACATACCTAAACGAGCGTTACACTCAGTGGATTGGCCGTAACGGAACAATTCATTGGCCACCAAATAGCCCCGATATCACGCCAATGGATACATTTTTATGGGGTCATTTAAAAAATGTAGTTTATCAACGACCCAACAGAAGTCTGGAGGACATTCATCAAAAAATTATAAATGAAATTAATAGACTTAACCAGGACCAAAATATTGTAAAAGATTCTTTGGAGAGATTGAAAAGGGGGCATCGGTCATGTTTTGAAAATAATGGAGGACACATAGAACAATTATATTATTGAGATTAAAGTTATTCACTTTAGTTTATAGTTTTTTCTAATATGTCATACTTTTTTTATACGTAAGCAATAATAGATTTGCAAAAACTACTAAATTTGTAATTAATTCGTGAAAAATATATAGAAATTTGAAACTTGATTATTTTGTCTAACTGACGGACGCTTTAAAGCAGGTTAAAGGGTGAACAGGTGAAACGGGTATCCATCTATCAGGTATTAATCTTACGGTAGACGAACATTTTCCGAATTTAAAACTGAAGAAAAAAGGCGTTTTTGAATTAAAAATCCAACATTTTAGATCAAAATTTATATGAGAAATCGGATAAGCTCATTAAAAATACGGCATCCCATTTAAAAAAATATCAAAGTGACCCCTAGTACTTTTGTTTGATGTTCAATTGTTTTTTGCTGAAGATATTCGAATTCGCGGGAGAAAATGACTTAAGATGGCTATTTCAGTTTTTTTATAAAAGTACAGGAAAAGTCAAAAAATCGCCTTGTCCAGTCTTGGTTGGATAACCCTGTACATAGCCAATAGCGCGCCTGCTGAAGGGTTAAAAAAAGTGTTTGAGTAAGTGGTAGTGGTACTTGGAGGGTTTAGTGGAGGTTTTCTTGATATGAATTAGTACAGGTATCATCTAAAGGCAAAATATGTAGCTATAAAATACATATAATATGGTAGAATAAACAAAATATATATGAAACATAAATAAACTCTGGCTTGACATAGGGTTTGATTGAGTAGATAAAATGCATCTAGCATAGTAGGTCCAAATGTAGATCACTATGCAGAGATTACCGAGGGCTATCGACTTATTATCGGACATCGCAACCATAGCTAGTTTTAAGTTTTCTCTTTCGAATAACTTGAGATTCTTTTGCGTACGAAAGTGGATCGATACAAACCCATATTTGGCGACCCTCCAGAGATTTTAAAATGGCCAATTAAAGCCTACTAAGGAAGTGCGCCTAAGAAAATGGTCTATATAAGTTATTTTTTCTACTCGGAACGGTTATGGGATTTTTATTTCTTATTTACCTAATTGATGTTGCAGTTTTAATTCACTTGCTTCAGGAAATTCGTTTATAATTATATCGCGGAAATTAATATAAGAAACAATAATCCACAATGTATAATTATGGTCCATCCATTTTAAATTGAGATAGATGACAGATACAGCCTGTTCAAAATGAAGTCGGCACTATCGCTAACTTTCTTATTATAAAGGCTGCAATTCGACTAAAATAGTTGATGTCAAAAAATCAATTGAACGTCAGAATCACGTGATATTGACAAAAGTGTATTTTTTTTTTGAAGCGCATTTCAAAACTTTCCTTGTAACCTTCAAAACGGTTCGCCCGTCGATGTTATTGATAATATAACTAATAGATTCTTGTACTTCATCAACATTATTGTTGTGCAAAATAGTATAATATTTGAGTTTTGCGAGCATAACGTGTGATTTAGAGAAGTCCAGCAACACCAGCGCCGCAGATTTTTTGTCATCAATTGCTTGAAAAATATCATCCCTAATATTTAAAAGTGCAGTTCTGGTGCTTTGAGGCTCCCTAAATCCCGACTGGCATTCTGGAATGATTTTATTTTCTTCCATTAAACAATATATTTGACTGTGGACTATTTTTTCTAATATTTTTGAGAACACTGGCCGTATACTTATAGGTCGAAGTTCATTGTAGCCCTAAGAATTACTTATTTTTGGTAATGGTTTAAATATGGCTGCTCTCCAGCATTCTGGATAATGACCTTGTTCCAGACATGAATTTGTAATATGCAAAATATATGGTGCGATGGTTGGGAGACAAAATTTAAGCAATGTTAGTGATATTTGGTCAGTGCCTACAGCGTTCGTTTTTATATTTTCAATAGTTTTATAAATGTTCCCAGCGTTGCCATTGTATAACTGAATGGTTTAACGTTAGGATGCATGTTTGAGCTGTAAAAGTTTATTGTGTTTCGGCAGTCATTAACTAATTTTCCGAAATATGCGTTGAATTGATCACAGTTTTTTTACATTATTTGGTAAACATTTTTGCACATTTGTCCTGATCCCCAGCGACCTAAATCCCTTCCAGCCCTCCTTAGCTCCCTGAAACATAAATCGACTATTTAAATAGTTTTTCTTTTCTCTTCTTACGGCAGCTACTGTAAAGTTTCTAATTTCCTTGTATGCTTTCCAATGTCCAACCAAATATTTTCTTGGACATTGATTTCTCAAAAACTTTTTCATTGGATCGAAACTACCTGTATATTATCAAAAAATATCTCCAGTCTGGCAAATTTCTATCAGGAAATACTGTACGGTATCGTTCTAAAGCACGTTTTCGGCAACATCACGTGATTCTGACGTTCAATTGTGTTTTTAATATCGGCATAAAAACCTAAACTACTTTACTAATTTAGTGGAACTCGTAGCTTCTATATCAAGAAACGTCAGAGTAATGGCAACATTTTGATTTTATAATTTCAATAAATTTTTCAGGATCTTGCACCACTAAAAAGTAAAAATGTAATTATAATATTTGCAGTATATTAAAACCAATTTCCTTTTCTTTCGGAATGCTGTATTTTAATTTGTTTTTGTTGTAGATAACATCTAAATCTAAAGACCACATTACACGTGGCGTGAACTTTTAGCAGAACCCCGTACATAGACATAGAGAAATTAGAAATCTCGACCAACTACTTGGTTTTCATAAAACATTTTTTTAATAAGAAATAAATTATAAATTCGGACCAACTTTAATATTTATGAATGTGTTTTAACTACTTGTATTTGCATGTTTGCTGACATTTAACCATTAATAAAATTAGAGAAACTGTACAGTGAAGACAAGATTTATAATGTAACGATGGGAACAAGAACTCGTCAATTTCCAATTATTGACCTAGAAGGAATTTATGTCGAATGTCTAAATTATTAAGTTAATATAAAATTAAAAGTCGCAAAGATTCTCTGCTAGATCAGCAATTTTAGGGACTTGATAAATTCCTAAGTCAACTGTCAAAGTCAAGGTTAAAATATGGCTTATTGTCTGAAAGAAATATCTTTTAACGGTTATGTCAAAAGTTATGGAGAAGGCTATTGACGAAAAATTATTAAAGTACCTGAAAGGCTTTAACCTTCAACATTATTAGTGATCGCCAGAATGGATACCGTAAGTCTAGATCAACAGGAGACCTTCTCGCTTATGTTACTCACGTTTGAGACAACGCAATAGAATATCATGGGGAGTCCCGGGCGGTAGCACTGGACATTTCCAAGGCCTTTGAGCGCATAAGGAGCTCCTAACTAAAGTGGGAGCATGCAAAATGTCGGTTCAATTTTGTACATGACTGTCAAGTTTCATAAAGACCTTTCTCTGCGAGTGGCGATAGACGGATTTCTTTCAGACACATTTAACATCAACGCCGAAGTCCCTCAAGGTCTTATACAGTCGCCCACCCTCTTTTTACCATACATTAATGATCTATGATCTTTTAAGAAAACTAAAAATCCTATATATAGCTTCGCTGATGACAGCACACTTGTTTCATCTATTACAGTATGTCAGGTTGCCGAGCAATGAAAAAGAAAAGGTACTCGATTTTGAGCTGGAGAGGTTTTTACCATTTAATCTCCAGCTGGAGAGGGTTTTATCGCGATTAAAAAAGGATGCACTTTTTTTTATCGATGTCAGAGTGATAAAAATGCAAATGTCAAACGGACATTTTATTGTAAGAGTGAATTTATCAACAATACAATGATGCAAATAATTATGACAGATTTATAATCAAAATCTTTATTTGCAAGACAAATACCAAAGACTTAAGAGGGCAATTCCTGGTTTAAAATAAAGGGTAGTTTGATATATAAACGTTGAGTCAAAAGTCAACCAATAGGGAGATATCGCGGTATAAATAATAATAATAATAATAATAATAATAAATATGGCGGTAAAATGTTTTTATTTTCTATCATAAAAACGATAGAATATTGAAATTCTGTGGAAGTACTACTATTATGAAAACACACTTTCTGCATATTTTTTCACTTTTTTAAAGTAAGTGGAACGCGTTGAAACAGACCACCCCAGTCATTCTAATAGTTGACCTTTGACCCAACGTTTATATATCAAACTTCCCTTTATTTTAAACAAAGAATCGCCCACTTACGTTTCTCGCTTTTGTTTTAAAACACTCTGTATACAGGGTGTTACTTAATGATGTGGCGTAATTTCAAGGGAGTATTCCTGAACTAAATTCAAATAGAAAAGTTCATATAAACATGTGTCCTGAAGAGTCTGGTTTTCAAGATACAGGGTGTCAAAGTTTAAAAAAAAAATTGTTTTTTTATTAATATCTAAATGATCCTTTTACCGATTTTGTTGAAATCTGGCAGGGTTATTCATTGTAATAAGACGCTAAGTTGGCACTAACTAAAAGAAAATTATAAGTTCCAGTGGCGTCTCGGGGGGCAGTGTCACGAATAATATTGACAAAAAAAATGTACGCTACTGAGTTTTTTGAAAAATTTAAATTTTTTTCACATTGGGCATCTACAAATACAACTTTTTTGTCTCTTAATATCTTTTCATATATTACTTCCTTTTCGAGGAAAAAAATAAAAACGACTTCATTGCATGTCGGAAAATTGTTAAAGTAAAATCAAGTTAACTATGATCGTTCAGTATATTTATTTCTAAGCCATTTTTTAAAATCTAACAAACGAAAAGTAATGACTATTTACAAGAGATGTTGGAAATGACTACCTCCCGCTTCTATGCAGGCTTCTGCTCTCCTTCTCATCGAGCGACGAACTCTTTCGAAAATTCCATTAGTGTTTCGAATGGTTTCACACCCGTCAATAATTCTATTCCTTAGTTGTTCTTCTGTCTCGATTGGTGTAACATAAACTAATGCTTTTAGGTGCCCCCACAAATAGAAATCTAGGCTGTTTAGGTCAGGCGATCTAGGTGGCCAGAATTGTGGTCCTCCACGACCTATCCAACGATTTTGGTAAGCTCCATTCAAATACTCACGAGCCAATATGCTAAAGTGGGCAGGAGCACCGTCATGCATGAACCAATGTTGTTGACGTAAATATAAAGGAACATTTTCAAGAAGCAGAGGCAAATCATTTTGTAGAAAATGACTGTAAGATTGTCCGTTAAGACGTCGTGGTAAAAAAAAGGTCCAATCAAATAGTCATCTAAGATACCATTACAAACGTTGACAGAAAATTGTTCCTGAACATTTGACTCTGTAATAGCATGAGGATTTTCTTGGGCCCAGTTATGATTATTATGGAAATTAATTATTGCATTTCTGGAAAAATGTTTATGAATATTTGTCTACATGGAAGGACACGGTCAGGATACCTTTCTTGATAGAGCCGCCGGGCCTCCGCCGAATTACCATTGGCAAGACCATAAAGGAAATGCATTTGTGTCATCTCCAAATTAGAATAATTATTTGCCATTTTTTGAATAGCACAATTATTAACCTTTTGACCAGAGGAAAAATAATAACAAACTGTTACCGAAAGTTAAAACCATTATGTTCATAATAACAAAACAAGATTTCCTAGCAACGATCAAAGTTAACTTGATTTTATTTTAACAATTTTCCGACATGCAATGAAGTCGTTTTTATTTTTTTTCTCGAAAAGGAAGTAATATACGAAAAGATATTAAGAGACAAAAAAGTTGTATTTGTAGATGCCCAATCTGAAAAAAAAATTGAATTTTTCAAAAAACTCAGTAGCGTACATTTTTTTTGTCAATAATATTCGTGACACTGCCCCCCGAGACGCCACTGGAACTTATAATTTTCTTTTTTTTAGTTAGTGCCAACTTAGCGTCTTATTACAATGAATAACCCTGCCAGATTTCAACAAAATCGGTAAAAGGATCATTTAGATATTAATAAAAAAACAATTTTTTTTTAAATTTTGACGCCCTGTATCTTGAAAACCAGACTCTTCAGGACACATGTTTATATGAACTTTTCTATTTGAATTTGGTTCAGGAATACTCCCTTGAAATTACGCCACATCATTAAGTAACACCCTGTATGGGTATTGTGTTGTTTTTCCCTCTTAAATAATTTACATAACTTTGCGACATTATTTACGTGGATTATTTTTAATATAATCTTTCTTGGCTTTTTTAATTAACTTTCTATATATGTTTCTATAAGTATTAAAATTTGAAATGAGTGAACTGTTGGATGGTTTTTTTTTTAAATATAATGAAGTGTAAATTCTTAGAACTTATGTTAATACCCTATGATATCCAACATTTTTATTGGGGTTTTAATAAATGTAATAACCTTTAGTAATGTGTCTGATGTCTGAAATTGTTGAATGAGAATTACTTCAAGGTCCTTTATGAAGAAAAATAATATCTTATTTCTTATAGCATTAGTAAATATATAGTATATGTTTATTTTGTGCTAGCCTAGCAAGTTCCTGTAATGTGGATTAGCAACCCAAATGAGCTACGCTGAAGATATCATATTTACAGAAAAAAAGAAAATCAGGGCTACATAATTAAGCATACTTGACGCAATATATTCTTTAGAGCACTAGTTTTATTGCCATTAAATTTTAAATAAGAATTTGATTGAGCAACTAAATACTTTGTTTTTAGAACGCAATAAAACATATTTATCGCCCGTTAATATACAATAAAATCCCAATTTTAAAAGCAAATTTCAATGATACTGCAAAAAAGTTATTAAAAAAATATTAAATATTTGATTTTATAGTTCTGACATTAAAAGTGACACTACCCTGACAGGCACTATAAACGTCTTATTTTCACTTAATTTATTTATTAGTTTAATTTAATTTTAATAGCTAAAAAAAAGTAACGGGTTTATAAAGCTGGCGGCCTTTTGTAGGATCTGGCTTCCTGCAAGAATTCACTTGTTACACATATCTCGCCACTAAGTTACATAAAAATATAAAAAAAAAACTCAGACAAGAAAAATATGGGGTTTATTTTATTCTGGATCTCTCCCTCTTCCAAGTCAGGCATTGCCTATAACTTCTATTAGTCATTGGGACATTTATTGGCCAAACTTCAAATAAGGAAATAGAGTGGAGCGAAGCCCTGGATCGCTTAAAAAAGGGGTATGAGCGTCTTTTTTGACTTATTCTTCTCTCAGCTTAAATAAACGCTTGATTTGTCGAGGCTACCATCGTTAGTGCCTCTCCACTATTGCTGGAGGCAGCCAATTCTTAGGGAACGTGTAGGTGGAATTCGGCGGTGATTGTATGTGTGAACTTGTAATTAGTGGATTGGTGGGTACAGTTGATGCAAAACAAAAACCGATGCACATCATCAATCAGCTGATAATTGTAAATCCGTAAGAAAACACGAGGAAATTAAATTTGGGCAAAAAATATTAAAACTTTATGCGATATTGAATTTACTACAAACCTAAAGTATTCTTCTTTGATACGAACCCACTTATAGTAAATATTTTGTTTATTTAAGCTTGTAACAATTAATATAATTAGAATTTTATTGGCCGATAGTTGGCCACACAACTGTAAACGGCGCGGTGGCGCTAGCTCGTTCGTTGACTTGGTTTGACGTTTCATGCAGAACTAACCTTAATTCTTCTGTGGTCTATCTTGAAACAAAAACTTCAGCACCAGATATTTTCATAAATAACATTTAAAAACTGTTCTATTAAGAGAAACAAAAGTGTACATATCTATCTCTGTCGATTACGTTGTTTACTATTTGTGAAAAATGCTGAAGCATTTAAATAGTCGGTGCAAAGAGCTGCCCTAAATTTGAATATCTCCACGGTAAGCGTAATAATATAAAGGAAAATAAATTATTGGAATCACCTTAAAACAAACGTTTTAATTCAAAGATAGTTGTAAATGTGTGAAGATTGGATATAAGTTCTATCCGTGACACTATTTATGGAATGAACGAAACAAATACGTAGTATTATTTAGGAATTATAATATTTTACATCGGTTTTAGAGCGTCATGTAACTATGACAACTTAAAGTTAGAAATTAAAAGACAGAGAACTGTTTGATGGTTGTCTTAACCCTTTAAGAAGCCTCTTTAAGAAAATAGGCTTCGGATGGTAAAAAGATGAACTGAGGCGAGGGCTTATGGAACTTTCCCATGTAGCTTTAAAACGACTGGTATTTTTGAAAGAATATATGAAAGAAAAAAAGCATTCTTGTACCAAATTCGTTTTCTTGGATGAAACATGGATTTTTCAAAATGGTACCGTTGGTCGATCTTGGCAAGATGAAAATAAAAGAAGTGTTAGATCTACTAAAGTTGATGGTAAAAGCTATTATATATAGTAATGGTAGTTTCTTAAGTTGTAATCCTTTTCCTTTACTTCTTTTTAGTTGTAGGGATTTCTTCTCGATTACTTGGTTGAAAGTTTTTTGTTTGAACTCTTTTATTTGTTTGTGTTTATTTTATTGCTGACTTCAAGATTTTTGATTTTTGTATTTTTATGAATTTTGAAAAGATCTTGTTTAAATAAATTTAGAAATTGAGTTGTGTTTAAATCTGTTAAGGAGGTAGCCAATCTCTTGGGTATTTATGTTTTTCGTTTTCGTGCGAGTGTATGTGAGATTCTGCAATTAGTCTATTTGGTGAAGTGTCTGTTCTGCTATAGTATTTTGTTATTATTTTGTGTGTGAATTGTTTCCGTGTGTCAATTTTTAGGTCTAGATGAAATGCATTGTTCATCATGTACATTGGTGCCCCCACCATTACTTTTAGAATTTTTTTTTGTACTCTTTGTACTTTTAACATTTTGGTCTTATTTGCGGTACACCACGTCGGTATACCGTAAGTAAGTACCGGGCGTACTAGTGTTTTGTACAACGTTGTTTTTACTTTTAAATTTAATTTACTATTTTTATTTATTAGGGGATATATAGCGTGAAACTGTTTTTGGGCTTTTGCCACTCGCTCATCTGCATTGTCTCCCCATGCCATCTTTTTATCAAAAGTCAATCCAAGATATTTTATCTTGTTTGACCATTCTATTAATTTATTGTTAACCCTTACCCTGGTTTCAGGTAAATTGATTCTTGCTTTCGAAAAAAAGATGGCCTGGGTTTTGTCTGCATTCAAACAAAGCCTCCAGTTGTCCAACCAGCTCTGAAGGAGCATGATATGACTTTGCAGGCGTGAAACTACTAACCAGGGCGCCCTTGAAGTTGTAGTTATCGCAGTATTATCAGCGAATAGATAAAGTTGTGTGTGTGGTAGTTTAGGGATGTCGCTTGTGTATATATTGTACAAAATAGCGGCCAATGGTGAACCCTGTGGGACACCGGCCCTAATCTGAGTCTTTTCAGATAATGTATTCTCTGATGACACCACGAATGTTATATCTTTAAGGTAACAGATAATTACATTGACTAAAACGTTTGGCATACCTAACCTTATTAATTTTAGTATCAAGCCGTTGTGCCAGACTTTATCGAATGCCTTTGAGACATCAAAAAAGACTGCTCCCGTGAACATGCGTCTATTAAAGCCCCTCAGCACATTGGTTGCCAACCTTGTTGTTTGGCGCACTGTGCAATGAGCAGCTCTGAAACCGAACTGCTCTAGTGGTAAAACACTATTGTTAAGTACAAAATCGGTTACCCGATTCAGTATTAATTTTTCAATAATCTTGCCTAGGCGCGATAAGAGGCTTATCGGCCGATAATTGACAGCCAATGAAAGATCCTTGCCGGTCGTAGGTATTAATACCACTTTGGCGTTCTTCCAAGTATCCGGAAAGCAGCTCTTTTCAAGAATATAAGCTATTATGCAGTAGACAAATATAAAAGCTATGAGAAAAATTTTGTATATTTATCTTGTTTCAATGAAAAAAAAATGTGTAATTCCCTCACTCAGATATTTTGGTTACAAGCTGCCAACACTGTCGATATCTGACGTCACTCGGTTTTTGTATTGCATTAAGTATACGTCCGTACGCTAATATTTTGTCATAAAATTCCGTCAGTGTCGGTATTTCAAAATCTCTGTGTAGTACTCTATTTACGGGTGTATCCGAGTTGCTAGACGGTGGAGAGTAGGTAACAAAATTATGAATTTGGAATCGTCGAGTTGCTAGACGAAGATGTACGAATTGCTAGAAAAACATTGTCGAGTTCCTAGACGGCAAAAATTACATACACTTGGAACATTATATTGCTTAACTCAACTAAATAATGCTGTAACTAATAATTATAGACTTTATTGGTTAAACAGGCGCTAACACGGCATCTAATCCTCCTTTTTGGTTCCAATTTGCCTTTTTCAAGTCTCTTTATAGACTTTATTGGTTAAACAGGCGCTAACACGGCATCTAATCCACCTTTTTGGTTCCAATTCGCCTTTTTCAAGTTTACCGGCCAATTATGTACCAGCCCTTTTTGAGTCGATCTACTCATAATAATAGCATAAATATAATTTTCCAGGCTCTAATGATCTTTATTACCTCTCTGTAATGAAGGTCGCGTCTAGGAACTCGACCATCCCCCCCCCCCCGTCTAGCAATTAGTGTATGTCGGTCTAGGAATTCGGCTATCTCAATTTATTTTACCTGCATACGTCTAGCAACTCGGCTACACCGCTATTTACAGTACCTATGTCTACTACCTGGAACTTGTTATGCGCTATGTCCTGCGTATGGTGCACCATGTCGGCACTCCATAAGTCAGGACCGGCCTGACGAGAGTCTTCTATAAAATAACTTTAGTTCTATAACCTATCTTGCTCTTTTTATTTAACAAACAGTATATAGAACGAAGCTGATTGACAGCTTTTTTTAATGTTATTTCGGAGTTCTTTCTCCAGTTTAGTCTCTCAGCAAAAACAAGTCCCAAGTACTTGACTTCTTGGACCCAGTTTATCCGAATGCCATTAACAAAGAGCGTAGTCTCGGGTCTTCTAGAAGAAAATGGCCTTCGTTTTGGCAGAATTCAGGCGAATCCTCCACCTCGAAAGCCACGACTGTTCTAAAACTCGTATGTGCCTCTGCAATCTAGCCACTACCAGCCGCGGTTGATCTGAAACCGAAGTAATTGCAGTGTCGTCAGCAAATAAGAACAGCTGGTTAAATCTGTCCCTCGGGATATCATGAACGTATACATTGTACAGCATCGGAGCAAGAGGAGACCCTTGTGGGACTCCCGCCCTGATGTGTTTGGTCTTAAAAAATATGGGTTTAATGTTTACTTTTATACAATTATACAACAAAATTTATAATTTTAGACCTAACTGTTAAAACAGCCTAAGGTTCACATTTTGAATATCCTGGTATCTTTACCTGGGAAATAACTTCTAAGAGTATCACTGTTGGAGCGATAATTGTTGTCATGGAAGTTATGTGGCTGATACTACTAGTAGGACATACCAAGCCAAAAATAATGTTTTTTGGATATTGTTTTTTAAGAAAACTGTAATGCATCGTCACGTAAGCCCAACGAATTTGTCTTAAATATGCCGAAAAGTTTATCAAAGTCGTTTCTAGATGTAAAAGTTTATTAAACATTAACTTCAAGCCATATTTTTGTTGTCCGGGATATTTTAATCAGGAATGTAGTGCAGTTGCTCCTAACACAAGGCAGCAGAAAAGATGAACTAAGAATATTGACTTAATCTGCTAATTAAAATTATTTTATAACATAGTTAGCAACACGTCGACGAGAAATTGCTATAGTTATACATCTCGATTTTTCAAATAAACTCTAACGGGACTTCATCCACGTGTTAACTGACCTAGACCACAACCCAGCAGGACGTAAACCAAGAAACCGATCGGCGATATCAGGAAGAACTCGAGAGCAGCGGTTTGCACTCTTAAGCCAGCCGCGTTATTTGCTCGAGTGCGCTCGAGGAATTCGCACATTCGCAGTGCATTGCAAGAACGGGCGATCCCGCTCTCGGCATCTTTCTATGTCGTCCTATGCCGACGTTTACATTAAGGCGCTGCTGTCATATCCTTAAAAAAATCTAGAATTATCGGAATTATTGGCAATAAGGTGAATGTCCCAGTAATCGACATACATTTGTCCCAATAATCGACATGTCAACACTATGCACACGAAATATCAGGAATTTTTTAAGAAAAAAACGTTATTATGGTTTTTATGATTTTAGTGCAACAAACGATAAATAGATAATTTCCTAATCTCGCAATTCAACATCATACACGCTTGTAATGCAACATCAACGAATATCGTAAAGAAAATCTAGAAATATTGGATTTATTGCCAATAAGGTGAATGTACCAGTGATCGGCATACATTTGTCCCAATAATCGACATGTCAACACAATACACACGAAATATCAGATATTTTTTAAATCAAAACGTTATTATGATTTTAGTGCAACAAGCATGAGAAATAGATAATTCACAAATGTCGCAATTCAACATTATACACTATTGTAATGCAACATCAACGAATATTGTAAAGAAAATCTAGAATTATTGGATTTATTGCCAATAGGGTGAATGTACCAGTGATCGGCATACATTTGTCCCAATAATCGACATATCAACACTATGCACACGAAATGTCAGTTATCTTTGAAATGAAAAGCGTTATTAAGATTATTATGATTTTAGTGCAACAAACATGAGAAATGGAGAATCTACTAATCTCGCAATTTAACATTATATTATACCCTTATAATGCAACATCTACGAATATTGGAAGATACGTTTCTCTCTCTCCCTCTCTCTCTCTCTTTCTCTCTGTAGCCGTCACAACCCTGGGTGGGTCTTGGCTGACTTCACAATTTGCCTCCATTGCTGTTTATTCATCATAATCTGCTCCGGGTTGACGATGTTTAGGATTTGCAGATCCGCTGACACATTATCTCTCCAGCGCAATCTTGGTCTCATACGTTTCAGCCTTATTAATTAATTAGAACTGCCATAAACAATATATTTATAAATAAAATAATATACCTATAATATTATATATGACAGAATTAGGTTTGGATTAAACGAGTTTATAATTATGTATTGTTTATATTTTATTTTTTGTTAATATTTGGAAACCTAACTCGTGGAGCAGACCTTGCCGGTTTATTGAATTTAATAAGAAAGTATAAAATTAAAACTTTTTGATCATCTTGTGCTCATGTATATTTTGTTGTATTAATAGGTTTGTTTACTCTTACATTATTTGCTTGTCAATGTCGCATTTTACCTACAATATGGTGAAATCCCTGAAAGCGGCAAGTCAAAATGGCTTCTATCATGTTTTGTTGCGGTGTACGGAGATGTTGAGGAAACTTAAAATGAAATTATGCAATATTCATTTGTGAGTATATCTGTCATTACAGAATAGGCAATTTGGAGTCCACCTAACTAGCGATGTACTATTACATGTACTCGCATGTAAGAATAATATCTTTATTTTTTTAATCTTCGTTACCCTTCCCAACAAACATATTAAGTAATGTAGACCAGAACGGAAAGGAAATAATCCTAAACTGGCAAATATTTGCTTATTTTTGCCTTAAATGTTTTCTTAAAAGTCACAAGAGATTCGAACTCTAAAATCTAAGTCAAAATTTGGATATCTAGAACTTAAATAATTTGTTATAGGGAAGTCTACTTGTAGTTTAATTTACCTAGTTAAAAATTACAAATAAATTACCTCTCTTCGACATTAAAAATATTTAATCCTAATAAGGAATATGATTAAGTAATAATTTACTTAATTGTTACTTAATATATGTGTTCAAAATTAAGGAATTTTTTGGCTATTACGCTAGGTAAATATTACCTAATTATTGCCTACAAAATGTCCAAATAATTTACTGACCATGTAGTTTTAGAAACAAGTAATATTTTGGATAATTTTGCCATATAAATTGTTCCCAAAGTTATAGATCTTTTGTGGTTAAAAATTGAGCTACTTCATAACTTTCTGATTAACCTCAAAGGCTAACATTGCTTGTACCAGTTAATAATGAAGAAAAAAATAACTTTAAGGTTAAAAATACAAAGGCGGCCATATTTAATAATTATTAGTTTTCCTGTTTATCGACAACTATAAAAAAACAATAATTAAAATTTTAAGAATTACATAAGGTGAGTAGAAAATCCATTGGACTACGATATCTTTCGTCAACGAGAGTTTTTTTTAAACTTTAGGTACATATAATGTTTATAATGAAGACACTCTGTTTTTAGGTTAATGGTAAAAATATTTTAAATTATCGTAATAATACATACAAAAATGCATATATTAACGGCGCGTTTAGTTTTTCGAAGTATCATCACCATAATTCACAATCACATTTCTTTCGCATCCAAATTTCGGTTCAGAAAAATGATAAAACTTAATTATATCACTTTATTGTTGAAGTTATAATAAGCGGCAATTCCAAATATCTACTTAAGTCGAACTCCATTTTATAATTTATTTTGTTCTGTTGGAAGTGTTGGCATAAGTTGTTGTCTTTTCTTTCTAACACCAGATATAATATGTTTTCTCTGTATTTTTGCCTAGTGTCTTATTGCTCCTATTTAGGTTATATTTAGGTCAAAAGGTTGGTCTCACTTTCCACATTTAGACGTAAAATAGGTCTATATTTATTTCACTTCGTTTCAACTTATTGGACAGAAAAACCCTATCAACCTATTTTCGACCTTCAAATTACTTTAGTTTCTTTCCCCACATTGGGCAATAGGAAAACAAATGTAGGTAAATTATCCCTATATATAATTGGTCGTGCAAAATATTTCACCCGTTTAGAGGTCGAATAAAGGTAAATTTAACTTAAAATGTTTGTTGGGTTGCTGCCTCAGATCTATCAACATCACGATTTAATGGTTCGTGGTTTAATTTTGTTCATGGCTGTCGAGCTTTGCTGCGAGTGGCGATGGACGGACTACTTTCAGACACATTTAACATCAACGCCGGAGTCCCTCAAGGTTCTATATCGCCTACCCTCTTTTCACTATACATTAACGATCTTTTGGAAAAAATTAAAAATCCTATATATAATTCCGCTAATCACAGCACACTTGTTTCATTTTTACTTTGGATACTCGGACATCGGCTGCCAATGCACATCTCTATAGGCAGCAAGAGGTCTCACATCTCAACAAAGATCTGGAAGAGATTCTGTCTTGGGGTGACAGTAACCAAGAAGAATTTAACGCTAAAAAGACTCTGGCGGCAGTTTTTTCTAAAAAAGTTTATGTCGAAGAACCGGATATAGTCATGGCGGGACACTCGATTTCCTTGACTTCATCAATTCATTTATTGGGCGTCAATTTTGATAGTCATATGTCTTGGCATAGTCACGTTGCGGCCATTACTGAGGCAGCCTCGCAGAAGCTTGGAATACTTTTCCGAACTAAGAACCTCTATACACTTTAACAACTTTTGATGCTCTATAAAGCCCAAATTCGACCATCGCTGAAGTACTGTTTGCATATTTGGGGCTCTGCTCCTAAACATACCCTGAGATTGCTAGATTCCATTTAAAGAATAGTCATTCGCTTGATCGATGACCATAATCTGACAAACAACCTGGAAAGCCTTGAACACCGAAGGCAAGTTGGCGACTTGAGTCTATTTTACAAATATTTTTATGGCAAGTGCTCAACTGAGGTTGCCCGCTTGATTCCACCCAGAGCGGTGCATGGTACAAATACACGACGAGCCACTGCAGCCCACCCGTACGTTGTTCAGCTTAGTATCCGTCGAACGACACTGTTTAAAAATTCTTTAATCTGGAGAATGTCATCACTCTGGAACGACCTCCCTGATGCCGTGTTCCCCAACGAGTAGAATCTCCAAAGATTCAAGACCAACGTGAATCGTTCCCTGTGCACACGCGCCGCTCGCAGAGCGCCATAAAGGATTAATCCTGCAGTGATGTGCCTTATCATAAAAAAAATCCCTACATCAATTAAAATTAAATATCTTGAAAGTAAATATCGACAACACTGTTACCGTTCTTCGTTCTTCTAATCTTCTAATTCTTGATCGTGCTGGGCGGATTCCGCTGAGTCCTCTAGGTACGCCGCGCGCGCTGCCGGTTGATGCGATTTATATGCTGCTATCTGGTGCAGCGGTCTTAGGTCGGGTCAATCGGCAGGCCCCGGAAGTATACCTACAACTAAAAGGATTACGGAAAGTAAAACAAGGAAAATATTGGCGATTTTTTTCAATTTAAAGAAAATTGGAAAATACCGAGTTTAAGGTTTAATAACGTCACCATTATCTACTATCTTATCCGAAGACCAGAGTTGCTCAGAAATTAGTAATAGTACCCTCAAAAATTATATTAAAAAGATTAGATCTGTCAAAGTTGTCGTACTGTTTGCATAAAAAAGCGGGAAAAATATGTGGTTATGGGTGTATTTATATAAGTTAGTTGGTTTATATTGTCACAGACCTTTGTCCTCCTGGTCACCCCTTCGCTGGTTCTAGCAGGTCCTGTCTTTATGACGGTAGATAGCTTTTTCTCAGTGTGATTCTCATTGTTCGGGGTGTTTGGTCCTTTGGCTTTGCTATTAGTCGACCGTGTCTCACAGATCGATAGAACGGCTTCCGGGATGGGGTGGCTTCATCCTGCTCAAATTGGTCCTTGACTTTTCTTTTCTTCGTAACTCATTCTCATTGGACATTAATCAATGCATTTTAGCCTGCATCCACCAAATTGTTAGCTTCTACTTTTGTTAGGGGTGGTTGTGGATACATAACTCTTCGCCGTGGATGCTCCTCAGCCGTTGTGTGAGCTTAATGGGGGAATTAGGCTGATCGGGAATCTGTAGGCGCCTCTACACCATGTCACAACTGGGGGGTTGCTTGCCTAACGGGAAGTAAATAAAACACTGACTAGAAAAAAACACAGAGCCTTATATTTGTATTTTATAACTTGTTTACCAGGTTGCCTGGAGGAAACCCAGCATGTCTCGTTAGGGACGGTCAGACTAACCGACACTATTGGCCTGGGAGGTTTTTAGGGGGATGCGACCTGAAAGGCTTTACTTGGACTACGTTTCCGGGAAAGGTGGACGGGTAAAGGACTCAGGAGAGAGGCTTTGAGTCTAGAAGACGTGCAGTATAATATAATATAATTTTAATAAAATAAATTAAATAGGGTTCAAAATTGAAGCGTCGTTAACACAGGTAAAGATAGGGCTCTTTTTCGCTTTAATAATTTCCAGCATTTCTAGTCAATCTTTTTGCTCAATGACATTTATGAATAATGTTTATATTTTCAGGTACTGATAATTGATGCCTTATAATTACATTATTTCTTTTTAATAAGCATTTTCTAAAACAACTCTAAATTAATTTAAAATGCTTGTAAAGGAGAAGTATTTTAATTATAACTTGAAAACGGATTGTCCTACTAGAAAAACTCAAAAGACTTTCCATATTAAGAAAATGCTTAAAGGACAGCCATTTCTTAAAATAAAATGTATCTTGAGTTTTTCTGGGAGGCAGTGTACCTATATGAACATTTAGTCTTAAAATAAGCCAATGAAGGGGGTTTTCATCATAACCATCATCAGAAATCAGAACTACAAACGAGGAGACATTAAAATAATTTTTATTTATATGATTAACTTTTAAATGGTAATAAGTCAACAAAATTCTATTTGGTTTGTCAGGAAGCATCACCGCAGCTCAAAGAAGTTAATCTCGTATATTATAATAATATAATAATCCCTTATTAGTTGACGTATAATAAATCTTAAACGATGATTTTACTGCAACTGCTACCATATTTGTCCCTAACCTTTACCGGTACTCTTCTCTTATAGGAGCCGCCTGGCAGGCATAATTATAATTTTTAAATGCCACATTTAATAACGATTGATTTGCTGGAAAAAAAATCACGTCTATATGTTTTAATTGGAGCAAAACATTAGCTACACGGAGTTAAACAGGATTGTAGGATTACCTAATTGTAGACTAGGTCTATGATTTGTGATGGGCGAGGTAAAATGGGTATTTCTAGGTTAAAAACAATTTGCGTTCTCTGGTAGATGGTAGATGAGAGTGGCATGATTGTTCGGTTGGATTAGTTACGTTTTAGATATTTTTGAACTAACGTGAACCTATATTTTACAGTACAAACATTTATTGAAACGAAGGCTATTAATTTTGTAACAGTCGTTATACCTTTTCCAAAGTCTGTATGATAATATAAGAAAGTTTCAACCGGGCTTCAAAGGGAGCAACATCATAATGGGGGTTGTCAGATCTTTTTTTCAAAATTCTTCAAGTTTTTATTATTAAAAGGGTTCTTTTATATCAGTATTTAATTGATAGTCAATAACTTTCTTATATGCTAGTTTACAAATCTTCTTTGAACCAAGAAATTTCCAATGTGAAAGAAAGAAAGAACAAGCCATTTATGAATGTTATAATAATTTTTTTATTACTTCAGAAATAGTATTTATACAAAAATATTTTAAATCATACCAAAAGGAATTTTACTGATGTTAAACAAGAAAAATAAACAATTAACAAACCCTTATGTTCCTCCTATACTTACGAAAATTTTGCAGAACTGGCACAAGCAATTTACAGTGCGAACTAAGACTCCCACTGAGAAAATTAATAGAGCAGCATATAAATACAAATTTATATGCTGTAGACAAGAACAGCAAATAGTTAAACGTTTTACCTATTTAGTGATCCCTTATTAGCTTTAAAATCAGTTGATGCTTGGGGTATGCGATATTGGGAATCGGACAGCGGCGTGGCTGGTTCAAACGATTTACTGTAATTTACATATTTCATTTTCCGCTATAACTGTGCGGTTTTATACAAGTAAGGTTTTACGCGGTACCTTTATTTTATTATATCAGTATGGCTTTTTAACGACAATTTTAAACAGAAGGTCAAGGTGAATTATCGGGTATAATACCACTAGTGCATCAAAATTACCGATAATTCTGATTGAAAGCGTGTTGTATTGTAACTGAATGAGTTTATTTTCATTTTTGATTAAATCCGAAAAAACCCGACTTCGAAGAAGGAGGGTTTTTTCGAGATTTAATCAAAAATGAAAATAACCGAATGCAGTTACAATACTACAACACGCTTAAAAGCAGAATTATCTGGTTATTTTTGATGCACGAGTGGTATTCGGTGGAATATTTCCCGAAAAATTGTATTTCATATTAAAAAAAAACATTATTGTACAATAAATTACGTAATAAGTAACAAATTTATTAAAAATATACTTAAAATTAGGAATAAAATGTGTTTCCGCTAAAAGTACAATTAGAATAATTTACAATGTGATTTTGTTTTGATGTGGCTGAGGTTTTTGTCATAGACATCCATGAAGAAGATTGCGGCTGCTGTAGCTGAAAAGATTCTTCAAAGTTATTAGGACTACTATCCCTCATCTTTGCAACTATGTTTTCATGGTGGTTTTTATCCATTTGAAGATAAGATTAAATAGATTTTGCACTTGAATGGCCGGTAATTTGAATTAACTGTTGTTCGCCGACTCCGCTCTTAGCTAATTGGGAAACTGCTGTGGCTCGCAGAGAATGATTAGTAATTTTTTTTGTTGCTGTGTCCAGTCCAGCCTTTTTAGCTTCCCGGTTTGTCCATTTACCTAACTCGTTTTTTCCGACAGGAATATTCTTGTACCACTTGCCGCTACACTCCCAGAAAGAGTTGGCTGTTAAAAATAGACGTTCATTTTTAATTTCAAGACGTTTCTGTTGATATTTCAAATACAAACGTACTGGGCACAAATCTGGAGCTGCTTGGTTTTTAATTAACCATTTTGATGTTGCGCAGGGCTTTGAACCCCCTTGTGTGGTTTTAGTAAATAACGGGTTGTATTCTATTCTCCCAGTTTTATCCCCTTCGTTATGCATTTCTTCCTTAAAATAGGTCATAAGGCATGTACTTCCCTCACCGTCTCTCCATGCTAACTCATAAGATAATATAAGAAAGAGTTTTTTTTGTAGTCCATGCGGAGTCTCTTCATTGGAGTTATTTACCATCATTTTAAATTCATTGTATTTTAAAGCAACTGAACTTTCTTTCCTTTTTTCGGGTTCTTTCTGAAGTTGTTTTCGTTTTGAATTTTTTGCTTCACGTGCGGTTTTAAACTCGATATCTAAAAATGGATTAAAAGTAATTCCAAATTCGTCATGAAATTTTTCCATTGTCATTTTGGCGGTAACATTCCAAATGGTTTTAATTGTATGTTCCTTGTATTCATCGCCGTTTTGTTTCCGCATGTTAAAAGCCCAGTCTGTTAAAATTTTCGCTATTTCATTTACCGTAGTGTTTCTTTCTAGCGTGAATGATCTCTTCTCACAAAAAGTCACAAACTGCCTCCATACAAAGTTTTTATTCTTGACTGTGTTCACAGGCGTGCTGTTGGTAATGCTTGTATAAATTTCTTTTATAGAGTGACTACCAAAACGTTCCATATCTTTAAAGAAATCTTGATTTGTAATCAATTCACTTTTTAAATGTCGCAGATTGACATAAGTAAGTTCAATAATAAAAGTTTTTGCGGTAACCGTGGTTACACTTAAATGCCCATATACCAGGATATGCAAAAGACGCCTCCAATGTTGGTAAAGAAAATATAATATTATTATTATTATTTTTTAAATATATTTATAAATATAATGTTAAGTATTAAGTTAGTATTAAAATTAAAAAAAGTACATAATAAGTAATATATTTATAAACAGTCAAAAATTATGGATTTGTATGATTGTTAGTACACAGTAGTAGTAAAAACTTGATTATGATTGATAGCTACCTACTGGGGGATTATCGCTTCTACTGTGGAATTATCGCTTCTACTGTGGAATTATCGCTGTAATTCTTGCGAAAGACCACACTTCTTATGAGATTTTTTATATATGAGGGAAATATTCACAGGAATATAATTAGTCGGTGCCAGAGTCGGCCATCGAAAGCAGAATTCGGAATTAAGAAACAAAAATTTACATGTTCAATGTCAACGCATTATTTTAAATATGTACACGTGTTTAAAAAAGAAAATCCAGGAAAAACTAAAAATACGCTTTGTACAAGAATTTAGGTACTTGTAATGAATTAACACAACTTGGGTTTTATAAGAATTTATAACGTAATTAATTTGGGGACTGTAACCGGTCATTCCTTAAAGCGCAAATCAATAAATCAAAAATTCAAAACTGCTGACAATACTACAAGGGATTTTATTCTGCGAATTATTTACAACTTTTACGAGGATAATATAGTGCCAACTTTAGAACTGGTTCGTGATAAATTGCGAAATTACAACAACATTTCGTGATGTTTTGTTAAAATGTGGCTTTAAACATTAAAAATTAGATAATCTAATGGTTGTAATGGAATCCCTGCGTATCATTAAACTACGACAGGACTATTTGCGCAAAATGAAGAATAAAAGTATAATTTATTTAAATGAAACTTGGTTTGATACTCATGATGTTGTTAAAAGAAAAAGTTTACCAAAATAGGCCACATAATATTGAAGATTTGAAAAACAAAATTAGATTGGAGACACATAACATACCTGCTGAAGCCATTCGAAATTCCGTCGACGGATTTTACCATCGTCTGGGAGCATGCCAAGTAGATGGTGGAGGATATTTCCAGCATTTGCCACGTTAAACCTTTTTGTTGTGTTTTGTTTTGCTTCGTTACATTTTTATTTTTTTTGACAAAATAAATAACAAATAAACCATAACTATTGTTAAGTCACAATGTCACAAAATGTCAGAACGTGAAACAATCAAGATTTCTTACCTTGAAAGGTAAAAAAACACCAATGATTTATCATTTCCGCTTATTCAAATAGGGATTTCTTTAAAACTTTTAACAGTTGCCATTTTGAAATAGCTTGACAGAATCGTGCCAAAAGTTATGAGCATACTGTACGAGATAAAATTAGCTTTCAAATGATGTATCACAAGCTGTATGTTTCTATTTAAAAAAAAAAGATCAATGTCGTTATTATTATTATTATTATATCTTTGACAAATGTCTATAAAAAAAACAAACGAATAACGTCAAAATGTGAGCATATATAAAACTAAATTGACGTGTCCGAGCATTTTCCCCAAAAGTTACAGGTTAAGGCTATATTAATTTTATTCCGGACTTCTGGGCAGCCCTGTATATACTATTTAATAATATTAAAAATTTACAGCAATTCGCATTTTAATTATTTGGTAGAAGCGACGCCTGTGGTCAGGAGTTTAACGCTTATTATGTCATCAAATTAAGCTGGGAACAACTATACCAGTAAATTGATTCGTCGCTAATTTATCCAATTTCTTGATATTTATGGAGCAGCACAAAAGGCTCATGGTTAAAGCAAATTTTTGAAACGGGGTTAGAGTAAATGGTGAGTGGCAATACAATCAACGTTTGTGCGTGGACGATTTTTGCCAAAATTTTCTAACGTCGCTTTAACTTTCGGGGATTTTTAAAATTGCCTTAGTAGAACCGTGACTCTGTTTAGAGAAAAAGGTTCTATACTCACACCGAAGTATCACCGACTCGTAACTAACTTGTTTTATCTGTAATGCATATCACGTGTTCGTATTATTTTGAATTTCTAAAAATTTTTTTTGTAGATCTTAGGTGAAGTAAAGATTTTTTGTGTTTTCTATACTGGAAATTCAAAATTATACACTTTTAGGTCTGATGATGAACTAATAAGGGCGAAACATGTAACCCTTAAGTTCATGAGCATAATAAACCAGGGTTGGCATGATATATATCACTGATATATATCATGATATTTATCACGATATATATCAATGATATTTATAGCTCGATATATATCACGATATTTATTATTAAAAAATAAATTTTAATTTACTGCCAAATTTTGTATGGTTTAGGTTGGTATTACGGTTGGTAACACTATTTAGTAATTTAACTGGCTTGGTACATAGTTCCTATGGTGTGGTGGAAAAGAATTGTTATTGAGGATGAGGATTGCCCAAATAAAAAAGACTTCCTGTCTGGCTTTATGTGAACAACTGCTTACTGCAGTTGCGTCTACCGCGTCCATTGAGAGAACCTTTTCATCATTTGGACTCGTGCAATCGAAACTACGCAATAGGCTTGAAAATGAAAAAGCTGGAAAATTAACGTTTTTATTTAAATACTCTAATCAAATAGAAACAAATAAAAAAGAAAATATTGATTGGATTTGGGCAGGAACTGCACCAGAAGAATTACCGGGACGTTCCATCGATTCTGACGAATCTGACGATGACTTACCATTGATAAGGCTGATGGTTATTTATATTATTTTTTTTCGGGATTATTTTTTGTTGTAGGCATTCACCCTAGGTAAATATTTGTTGACTAGGTGAATATCTGTTATTATTATTTTGTTAGCTTTTATGCTTGTTCCGAGGCTTGTTCTGTTTAGAAATAATATTTATGTTTTAATAAAAATATTTACTCAAATATCTACTTCCTTGATTTTACTTGGCTCTACTATAAGTATGATTTTATCTGTTTTGGCTGAAAAAAATTATTTGATATATATCAGATATATATCGGATATATATCGGATATATATCCGATATTTGATATTTATATAAATATCATGATATTTGCCAACCCTGTAATAAACAAGGAATTTTATGAGACGCTTATTTTGTGCTTTGTTGATTTTTATTAATCAAGTAGAATGTTATTTCATTAATTTTGTTGGGTTTGTTTTTTTTTACGATTTTATTTTCTTTAGCAAACAATTTGTTTGCGGCTTCTGCGTCTGTGTCTAGTTCCATACCTGGTACATCAATGTTCTTGTTTTCTTTTTAATTTTTATTTTTTAAATTGGTAATTTTTAGTAAACATTAATGCTAAAAACACCCACCATTACGGGCAGTAAAACCCGACTCGGCAATTCTTAAGAAATATAGGTACATATAGGGAAAGGGGAAAAAAGTCAAAAAGTCTTTCTCCAAGCATTTGTATTTTTCTTACAGTCGAAAGTGTAGTTTCCAGTTTTCCTCAGCTTTAAACTTAAAATGGCTTCCACTTCCAAAGGTTGTATAAATACTCCAGTTTCTTTTTGTTACATTTGTGGTACCTTTACAGCAAAAAGACAACAAAGAAGTACAGCTGATTTTGTAAGAAAAGTGTTACAGTTACGAGACCAACAGTGCCGTAGCTAGCATTTTGGGGCAGGGGGACCACTAAATTCACCCTCCACACCTACCACTAAATCCTCCCTTTATACTACCACCAAAAACACTATTCCCCTCCACTTTCACAACACTATTCCCGCTACTCCCTACTATTTAACGCTTTAACGCGGTAACCAATGATCTATCTAGTAGCGGTCTCGATTTACATTCCGCTCATGTTTAGTATGTACAATTTTCTTCTTTTTTTTATGATAAGGCAAATTACTGCAGGCTTAATCCTGCCTATAAAGCTGTGCATTGACAGCCGATGTCCGCGCATCCCGAGTAAAGGATTAAACAACTGTGCTGTCATCATTATATGACTTTTTTTCCCCTTTCCCTATATTTCAACTCCACTTCAAGAATGGAATATTTCTTTAAATTATAGGTACATATACTAATCACTTTATTGTAGGCGGATCCATTCATTTTGCTTTAAAGGCTAATACTTCGATTGTTCACATAAGTATTAAACAGTTTTTGTGTGCTTTGGAACTAACGTGAATATTTAAGGAAGGCGGGAAAAAGGAAATGTCTTTCTTTAAGTGAAAAAATTGAAATAATCGAGGAAAGTGAAAAGACTGTTTTAAGTACCAGAAAATTGACTGACAAATTTAAAGTAGGTAAGATCCAAGTGACTTTGTTGCTTCAAAACAAAGCAGAAGGTTGTTTCAAGAAGGTGGCAACGGTAAACAGAAAAGAAAATTTCCCAAAACCGAAGGACTGGCAGTGGACCAAGTTGGTATATTGGAAATGAAGCATGTTTATATGACTTTTTTTTTTCATAAAATTGGCTCAAGAATGTGCTCTTAAATTTCTTGTACTTACTTAGAAAACACTCTGTATACAAGTTAAAGGAAATTTATTTATGGGAACTTTTACCCAATTTAGACATGTTTTGCCATACACTGAATACATCTAATTAATTTTATGCGCATCGTCTTCTCTCCACGATTTTTCTCTAATATATGAAGCTTCCAATTAAATAGCAAACTATGCAGGAAACTGTTATATCAACATGTCCTGATCTGTAACATACGATGCGAATTTGATGTGAATAGAGGCACTTTCTCTATATTTTATGCGTCCGTTGTAGCGAAAACGATGACCATTAGTTGGTTGTGACCGCCTGATTTATTGCGTTCAGATAGTTTCCGCTGCATCACAAATATGTTGGGACTTTGCCTAGTTACCTGTAAAACAACTGTCTGGTATGTATGGCGACTTTTTCATATGTCATGTTATAGGTCCATGATGCAGCCTTAAGGGCTAAGCAGGGTTGTTGTATTTTCGCCGCACTTTTTATAATTTATATAGCAATAGTAACACTAAACACTGAAAATAAAAGTACAATAGCAGGATGTGACGTTTGTTGACATGTGCAAGTTTGCTAAGGATCTGGTCATTATAGCCAAAAAATAAAAGAACATGTACTACTCATAGACAAATGCAGAGAATACGTTATAACAGTTAACATGGATAAGTCAAAATAGAGACTTATCCTGCAAGCCAAATATTTCATTCTATTTCCGCCAATCAGACATGTAACATGTTGCTTCTTTCACTACGAAGAAACGTGCATATCCCATCGCTCATGAAATTCAGAGATTTCATGTGTAAAGGGACAGATCTGTCTAGTTCGCTGCAAGTTCTTCCATATTTTGTAGAGGCCACATTGCGGCGGATCATACATTATAAAATGTTATGGAAGGTTCGCTGATAGATCTGTACTATACAGTGTCTATACCAGCGATATTCCTAAATTCGGTCAATTAGAACCGTATCTCTTTGCTGATGATACCGCGATTACCGCCACCGCCAAACAGCCAACACTGATAAAAAAAAAATGTAAAAATACACACTGAAACATTGGTCACTTTTATGCCACACAAATATGTGTAAAATTACATTTTGCCCAAAATTCTACATTTATCATGTAATTATACATTGTTCATGTACAACTATAAAATGTAAATCTACCACCAGGAATGGGATTATTACAGTAAGTGTGTAATAATAAAATGTAAATATAGTATTGTAGATATGTAAAACGGTTTGAAAGAAATTAAAATAAAAATATTACACTCTTACGTAAATGAAATGTTTTACTTATATTTTTTAGAAGCTTTTTAGATGTTCATGAATTCCTAAATAAATATCGAGATGAAACTTATATAATTATTCAAGGTTCTTATAATTCACGGGACAAACGAAGTTTGCACTGCGACAGCCACAGTGCAACGTGCAACAATATTTTGTACCTTTAGTTCCGTCCCGGAGGGAGATGATGCCTTACTGCATCCTTTTATTATTCTATTAATGGTTTTGTAATTTAAAAATGTTTCATTCCTCTTCTGCCCGTTTACTGTTTAATATTCACAACAGTAACAACTCAAGTTTAATAAGTAAACTACAGCGGGGAAGATCATAAAATGAACCTAACCTAAAATTATTAATACACCTACTTTTAAAATAAAGACGTACCTCGGATCGATTTTATTATTCATAATACAATTATTCGGTAGTAGCACAGTTGACCCACGAATAACAATGCCTAATAATAATTATTTCACAAACAAAACCTAAAATAAAAGCAACCCGTGCGGGCTGGTCTTTCTGCATCTGGTCCGTCAAGTGGGGTGTGTCATTTTGGGTGTAATGAATCTGAAATATTTCAGAAATATTGATATGATAGGTTATGTCTCTCAGACGTCATTCGAAATATATCAGATCTTTTTGAAATGAAGTGTGCTGTGTGGGATCTCTAGGCATGAGAAGGCCCAGGCTAGAATCGAAAAAAAAACTGAAAACAAAATTCACTGAACGAAATAAACGCATTACGATGAACGAGATGGTGACAAGATAGGCAACTGAAGACGTTCTAAATTATTTTTATTTCTTCCAAGTTAGTTGTTTGTGGCACCTGCCACGAACCCAAACAGCTTGTAACTTCATAGAACTTAAAATTCAGATACAGTACGAAGCTTGTAGATACTTTACCAATTCAACAAATTCTTTTCTTCTTTTGTTTGAACGTTACTTGAAGAAGTAACGACGATTCTATGTAGATTTTATGACAGATTTTGGTTTGCATCGGGCGTGACCTCCGAGAACTAGTTAATTGACATTCGGGAATCCGTCAACAATAAGGCTCGAGATTCGGGGAAGCGAAACATTAGCCACTACCGAAAAACTCGGTCCGTAAGATTCATACCGAAAGGAGCTTTGTTAACTGCGTTATGGCTACATGGAATGATTTTATGAGCAGAAGGATTGAAGATAGGAATATTAATGGGATATTTTCTGGTAAGGCACCGAGCCGAAGGGAACAATTATTTTCGGCGGGCATCCTTAATTAAGATGGCAACGTAGAGAACATCTGAACAATAAAATGTCAGTTAGTGTTTTTAGCTGCGTTACGCGACGTAAAAATTCCTTCTGGTTAGGTTTTTAAATCACGCTAGCATTTTCGGTTGGTTATAGGTACTTAAATAAAGACAGTGCAGCTTTAATTAGGCTGTTGCATTGTTGCATACCCCACCAAAAAAACCTTGCAGTACCTAATCTTAACCATATAATTTACTTTTTGTGGCACACCTACTTTTTCTTTTAACCATTATAATTTACTTTTTTACATACATCCACAAACAACATAACCTAGAAAATATGCGACTGTGGTTTACGTATATTTATTTATTCGCAAAACACTATAATATTAGACTATTAAAACAATAGTGAGACAAAATTTAAATAGTGCTTATTTAGTTACAATTATAAATAATGTGGTATTTTCCTCAATTTTATTTCTCTAAAGAAACAGACTTGGGAAGAGATGAGTGATTATTGTAAATATTTACTGTTACTGTTGAATGTTCAGTGGCGTTATTGGTTATCCCTGGAATATTCTGGGTGGACACAATATTTTGTCTGAGACCTTGCTCATTGATAATAATTAATCTAGTCGTTCCACTTGACGTTACAGATGCTGTAGCTGTGGTATTTTGGAATGTATGTTGTAGATACACCGTGTAAAGATTGTGTGGACAAAATATTTGTAACTTCAACCTTGCTTTCATTGAAGTTTCAATGTAAACTTTGGCCACTGCTGAAGACTTCCAGCCACCATGCTTCTTAATAGCGTTCAAGTCACCCCCACTATTTGCTAAGTGTAGACCGTCTAAAACAATGGCCTGTAAATAACTTGGGATTTGGTAATTTTAAGTAAGAAGCAATAACAAAAGGAGCTGTGCCAATTGTGTTAAGACCAATAGGAGTGTTAATGCAGTGTCCATTTCTATAAGTCAAGAAAAATTTGCGACTTGTCACGTAATTTGGTCTGAGGCTAAAATACTGTGTTACCATTTGTACTCAGTCACTATTTGTAATAATTATAAACTGCCTGGTTATGTAATTTTTAGTTTTGGGCACATGTACAATGATTATATCGTCTCTAAATTCAATATCATCTACTGACATATTTGTAATTTCTTTTCTGCGTCAGGCACCATTAGGGCCGGCCCTAGACATTTTGGCGCTCCGGGCAAAACCTTAATTTTGCGCCCCCCCCCCCCCCCGTTTTTTTTAAAGTAAATCTCATGCGACCATATCAGAAAGTCAAGAAAACATTGAAAAAAAGAATAAAAAAAAAACGTTTTATTAAAAACTCAATCATCAGATAACAAGATACCTAAGCAATGATCACTTGATCACTTAAGGCAAAATAACAAAAATTAAAATGTAGTAATGCCAACTAAACTAATATCCCATATTATAAATAAATTCTAACTAACCAAAGTAATTAAAATGCCCTTTTTCTAACTTTTCTTTCGGCAAACTCACGAACCAGTGATTTCAAGTCTAATTTGTCACTAATTTGGTGTTCTATAGCTATCATTGCCAATCCATTGAGACGATTTTGCGTCTGCATCGTTCTGAGATAATTTTTTATTATTTTTAGTTTTGAAAAGCTTCTTTCCCCTGAAGCCACAGTAACTGGCAATGTAAGTAGGATTCTTAATGCTATGCTGAGGTTTGGTGCGAATTTAAGTGTAGCGATAAACTTGAGAACTTCAACAGGAGTTTCCTTTTTTGTTAATAATGACGAAACAATGCTTATTTCATCGGCTAGTTCCAGGGCGTTAAGATCGCTTGAATTTCCATCAGTTAAAACTACCTACTTCCAAATCTTTGCAATGACCAAAAATATTATACAAAAAGCTGAAATAATTACTGTGAGTATTTAGCAAATTATATCTGGTTTCCAAGGCATTTATTGCTTGATCTATAATGTGAAAAAAAAATCTATTTTATATTTTTGTTTGAGGTCTTGAACGGGTTCATCCGGGCCCTCATACAAAAACGTTCTTGTTTTGCATCTGACACGATGACGTGGCGTGGTGGTTTCGAAATTAGCTTCTAAAATGATGCTTTCAAAAGCTTCATCTGATCTCAGGTTTTCAAAGAAGAGTTTGCAGTTGCTAAGCATATCAATAGCTTGTGACATATTAAATGAACTATTTTATTTCGCACCAGCCGAAGTCTAGTGGCAAATAATGCATTGTTTTAAGTCTACTTCCTTTTTATATGCAGTTAAAAAGGGCTGTTAGATCTTGTTTCGCTTGGTTCCAAAATTGTTGTTTCCTGTACAGTCGTGTTGCCACGGGCCGAAAAACTTGTCAAGGCGGTTGTTGAGTGGTTTTGTCATGTTGAATTGAATTCAACTAGATTTTGCCTTAATGTTTGAATATATTATATTATTTGAATTATGTGCTTAGAAATAAAAATGATAAATTCCGCCTGCCGCCTCTTAATCTTGTCAACTATCAGTCAAATCTTGCAACGCGTTTTTGAGAAAATTCCCGTGAACCGATTTCAATGAAATTTGGTATACTTACAAGGGTCCGATGACAATGCAATATTATGAAAAATAATTTATTGATATATCAGAATAATAAAAAAATATTCTTTACTTTTTAGTGCGTTTTATAAAAGCCTGTAACTTAATTTTTTTATCAGTTTATTTTCATTTTCCATGATTTTGGCGCCCCTAGATCATTGCGCTCCGGGCGGCCGCCCGGATCGCCCTACCCTGGGGCCGGCCCTGGCACCATGCATTATAGCCCATTATAAGTATAACCTAAAATTTATATTCAAGATCAACTACATTTATTATGGGAAAGTTTTTTTTGTCGATACCTATGGTATTTTTAAAGAAAGATGTTTGTCCCTTTTCTTTCCGTCAGACCCAATCCTTGGACGCGTTTCGCCGTATTACGGCTCATCGGCAAGGCTATAGAGTCTGACGAAAAGGAAAGGGACCTTACAGTGTTTTCAACACATAATGTATAAATACATATGCGAGATGTTACACGTGGCGACATCTCGTAGCAATCGAGCTATCCACCCAACCAGACCAGCGAGGTCTTGGAGAAGACCAAACGCTGGAATGGATCCCGCATAAGCAGGTATCTAATGTCAGGTGGCGCTGAAAACCAATCGTCGGTTTCTGTGAACCGAAAACGTGATATTAAAGAATTTTGTATTTTTGTTTGAGATAAACATATATCGTTGCTAATACTGAGAAAGTTATTGTGAAAAATTTTAGGAATCATTCCAATCTTGTTAACTACATTCTTATTCAATGCAATACTTACTTTGATTGCTAGATATATCATCAGCTTGTCCAATGAAGCGATTAATTTGCTCAATCTCTAAAATTTTTGATTTTTTTGGCGTCTAACCCTCCGAAAGCCTTTTTAAATATGCCTGCAATTTTTTATATTTCGATATAACAATATTTCTATATATATTTAAACAACTCCTTAACATTAAGAATTTGGACCACATCGATGAAGCCTTTTTAATTTTACTTTCTTTGTTAAGAAATGCTATCAGGACGTTTTCTGAAATATCTTTTATACTATTTTGCTCAAACCATAGCTCAAAATCTGCATAATTATTCTTTTTGATAGACATTGCGAGATTTCTTCGGTTATATTTAAATTATTTTCCGCGATTTCTCGTAGTTCTGGTGGGGTTTGTCTTCCGTCTTGGCTCATTCTTATTTGTTTTTACTACTAAATTATTAAATAATATTTAAAGATCCAATACAGCAAAAAATGACTATTTATTAAAAATTTGTATTACTTTTCAAATAATGGCGGCTGGGGTGCCCAATTGTTTTTTCTGTAACATAGTGTTGCCAACCTCAAAAAAAATAAAAATTTTGACTGGAAATTATTAACTACATTTTTTTTAATTTCCTTAAAAATTACCCAAATAGAAAAAGTATTATAAAATATTCGTTTCATAAGACACTTTAGAGCACTCGTTTCATTAGGACAGACGCGTGCTCTAAAATTGTGTCTTATGAAACTTATGTTTTAATATACTATTATGGTTTTATTGTGCCTTGATCGCCGCCAAAATTTTTCTATTGGCGCACCTTAAAACAGCAACACATCAGAATTTGTTAAAAGATCACGGCACGAGATAATGCATTGTTTTACCTATAAATGGCGACCATTTTTCTGAATGACTTTAGGCGTATTCCGGTAGTAGCAACGGCGGACTAAATTCTTAAATCTCTTGAAAGGTAGTCCGTATCACGCCCCATTAACTAACAAGCTAAAATCGTGACGTTACCATATGTGCGGCAATTTGCAGGCCGTTGCGCGCTATTTTTTACGCAAATCGCGCGTACTAGTCGGCGAAAGTTAGAACATCACTGGCTGTGATCGTTTATCAATTAAGTTCTCCAGGTGCCAATTATACTCGTAAATATGCCGACAGCAGATAGGATTTACTAGCTCACTATTCCGCTATTCACTAAAAGGAATATAATAAAGATACGATAGAATAGATTGTTGTGCATATGATACCGAAGTTATCTTATCTCATCACAATTTTGACGAATATCGATTACAACAACAAATCCTAAATTCATATAAGTTTAAATCTTAATTAAGAAATAATCGCAACTATTTTAATTTCTACGTGTAGTTACAAAGTTAATATCTAAGTAATAGTAATGGTAAACATGTCAACATGTCATTAAAATAAAATTAGGGAGATGAAGTGAATTGACAGACAGATTATGGGTTATTTTGATCCTTAATTTTCAGGTATTGGCCAAAGGTACAACTAAGTTACAGGTGTGATTATAGAGGTATTTGCATCTAAGTAATAAAATTAAGAAACTGATATTGTGTATATAATTATGAGTTTTTTCGTTCATAATTATTGACAGTGTTTATTGTATATTTATCCTAAGTTATTAGACTATTAGGTATTAGATTGGCACCTGAAAGTATTTCAAGTTGATTATTAACAACATTACATCGATTTTTTAAGGCTTTTTTGATTGCTAATGTTTCTAATAGGTTGCCTTTTTCTACCCTTGTGTTGAGTATAGGTATATCGGTTTTATTTTGTTGGATATTGAGTGGTTATTTATAATACAGTGGTCCGCTATGCCTGTTATATTTTGTTTTTCTAAAATGGATCTTTTATGTTCTTTAGGCCTAGTATTAAAGTTTCTACCTGTTTGACCTATATAGATTGCATATAGAGAACTATTCTTTTGCCGCTTTTTGGAACCCCTATGTTTGTCATCACCCTGGCCAATGCCATCGTCCGTTCTTTGGCTCTTTTTGCGGCGTTTCTGATGTGAGGACCGAAGCTGCCATTATGGCTCAGTGTGATACCCAGATATTTCAATGACTTCGACGGCATGGTGATGTCCGATCCGCAAGCGAAGTGAATGTTTTCCCTCTTCCTAAGACCTATCAGGACAATGGCCTCCGTCTTAGAAGATTTCTGAGGTACTTGGAAATGCCTCTGTGTCTCAATTCTTTCATGATCGTTTACCAGCCGATTGAATTAAAAGCAATTTTGATGTCGAAAACTACCAGCGTCGCTCATCTGAGCCTAGACTGTTTTGCCATTCGCTGATAGCATCTGTTTCCGGAACCCGAATTGTGTCTCTAAGAAACCGCCTTGATCCTCTATCGCTCTCGTCAGTTTTTCTCTGATCAGGATTTCGAACAATTTGCTTGCCGTCATAGGTATGCTAATAATAGGTCTCCATTTCATCGCTTCCATATCCTGAGTCACGCGACTTTTTGGTATCAGAATTAGCTTAGAACATTTCCACATGTCTGAGAATGTTTTCTCCTTCAGTATTTTGTTCAAGATGTTCAGCAACCAAGCCGGTTCTTCGTCGCCAACCCTTCGGATAACCTCTGGTGGTATCTAATCGACTCCCGGGGCTTTGCCTGATTTTAAATTTTTCAACGCTACAGAAAGCTCATCGGTGCTGAATGGTGTGACCACCTCCTCGACTTCTATACAGTGGAAATGCGCAGCACGACGGGATAAAAGCTCGGCTACTATTTTGCGTTTGACTTCTGGGGTCCTATCGTATGGTGCCAGGGCCTTTATGTGACGCATGACTATTTTATACCCGTTACCCCAAATATCGTTTTCTATATCGGGACACAGGTCCCTTCCACGACTGCTTTTTCGCTTTTAATATTGGTTTAGATGTGTCCCGTCTGAGTGATTTGTGGATCTGTATTGTCCGGGGTTTCCCCTGTCCTCCTTTTGTTCGCCCTAGGCAGGGTTCTTCTTACTGCTAAGCACCCGTTTCTTTTTTGTGCAATCTCATCGTTCCACCAGTATGGTGTTTTGCTGCTTCTCGGTCCCTTTATCTTGCTATTGTTAAAAGCTTCGTTGATGCCAGTGGATCCTAAAGCACAAAGAGATCAGTCTTTTAATGAACGAGGAATTCCTTGTAGTTGGGTAAGTCTCATCATCTTGCGCGCTCTACAAGCTTTTCCAAATTGAAGTTGATTAAATAATATTTAGGATCGACAATGAGGCCAAAAATACTGTGACAGCGGAATTTGCTTTACTTTGCTGGACTAGTATAGTCATTAACTTGTCCCTAAAATTTGCTAGATTTGCTATATAAAAAAACGATAATGCCAGCATTAACTGTAGAACCAAATGCTATAACTCACACCAGATTAAGGGACAACCTGTAAGAGATATTGCTGCGAAATTGAAGGAAGCAAGAATACAGTAATGTCATACAAGAAAAAAATTGAAGAATACGGGGAAATTATGAGAAACCCAGGTTCCGGTAGGAGAATGGTCTGGACGGAGGATAAAGATGCGCCAAGTTTGTCCACTTTCTGAGAGAACATCATTTCCCAGGATCCTCCACAACACCCAGACGTTGACTAGAAGCGTCAGCTATAAACTATCGCTGACAAGAAAATATTCTTGACTATTGAAAACACACAGAAAGGAGCAAAATCTTGTAGGGAATATCTCAACTAAAATAATGGATGGAAAAGAGTAATATTGTCTAACAAAAAGACATTCCAATCATGCAACAATGGCAAAATTCGTAAATATAGACCCAGAAACATAAGGTATAACAAAATATATACCCATACAACTAATCTTAGTGGATATTTTCCGATTAATATTTGGTGCTGGATTAGTGCTAGAGGCCCAAGAGTTTCTCAAATTGTTCAGGAAAGACGGACGGCTGCTGTTTATCGAGATATTTTTCTTAGGGTCATGATTCTGTTGGTTAGATTCCACTCCATGGATAGGATTACTTTCATCACGACAATGTACAGGGTTATCCAACCAAGACTAGACAAGGCGATTTTTTGACTTTTCCTGTACTTTTATAAAAAAACTGAAAGAGCCATCTTAAGTCATTTTCTCCCGCAAATTCGAATATCTTCAGCAAAAAACAATTGAACATCAAACAAAAGTACTAGGGGTAACTTTGATATTTTTTTAAATGGGATGCCGTATTTTTAATGAGCTTATCCGATTTCTCATATAAATTTTGATCTAAAATGTTGGATTTTTAATTCAAAAACGCCTTTTTTCTTCAGTTTTAAATTCGGAAAATGTTCGTCTACCATAAGATTAATACCTGATAGATGGATACCCGTTTTACCTGTTCACCCTTTAACCTGCTTTAAAGCGTCCGTCAGTTAGACAAAATAATCAAGTTTCAAATTTCTATATATTTTTCACGAATTAATTACAAATAATGAAATATTCTTTAGAAGAACGGCTAAATGTAATAAAATTATATTACAAAAGTGGAGAGAATGCTCGACAAACACAAAGAACATTTTTTGAGAGTTTCCAGAGACACATTTCAGTGGATACAATTCTCAGAATTAAGACCCTATTTGAAGAAAGTAAGACATTGAAAGATAAGCCAAGAAAGATGAAAAGACGGAATATAAGGGATCGAGCTATTGTTCAATATTTTACTATAAATCCGAAGAGTTCTATTCCGCAAGCGGTACGAGAAGTAAGGTATGGTCCAGGGCTCCGGAGAGTAAGCTATGGAACAGTTCACAAAACTTTAAAAAAATGTGGTCTAAAACCATATTGCATCCTTCCCGTTCAATACTTAACACAGCTTCAAAAAGAACTGCGATTTCGATTCGTTGCTTTAATGCTGATGAGAGAGCAAGACGAAGATTATAATTTATATAATAAAATTCTATGGAGTGACGAAGCGTCATTTACAACATCGGGGGTATACAATCGGAAAAATACAAGATACTGGGCAGCAGTTAACCCTCATAGATATGAAATGATAAAGTTTCAAGGTTGGAGCTCACTTAATGTTTGGTGTGGGATGTTAGAAAATCGAATTATTGGACCACTATTTTATCGTGGCTCTTTAACAGGCCAAAGATACCTCCATTTTCTTCATAACGATATCGAGGATTTCTTGGAAAGGTTGCCATTGCAAGCCTACAACAATATCATTTGGTAGCAGGATGGTGCTCCGTCTCATGCAGTTCGAGAAGTGGTAACATACCTAAACGAGCGTTACAATCAGTGGATTGGCCGTAACGGAACAATTCATTGGCCACCAAATAGCCCCGATATCACGCCAATGGATACATTTTTATGGGGTCATTTAAAAAATGTAGTTTATCAACAACCCAACAGAAGTCTGGAGGGCATTCAGCAAAAAATTATAAATGAAATTAATAGACTTAACCAGGACCAAAATATTGTAAGAGATTCTTTGGAGAGATTGAAAAGGGGGCATCGGTCATGTTTTGAAAATAATGGAGGACACATAGAACAATTATATTATTGAGATTAAAGTTATTCACTTTAGTTTATAGTTTTTTCTAATATGTCATACTTTTTTTATACGTAAGCAATAATAGATTTGCAAAAACTACTAAATTTGTAATTAATTCGTGAAAAATATATAGAAATTTGAAACTTGATTATTTTGTCTAACTGACGGACGCTTTAAAGCAGGTTAAAGGGTGAACAGGTGAAACGGGTATCCATCTATTAGGTATTAATCTTACGGTAGACGAACATTTTCCGAATTTAAAACTGAAGAAAAAAGGCGTTTTTGAATTAAAAATCCAACATTTTAGATCAAAATTTATATAAGAAATCGGATAAGCTCATTAAAAATACGGCATCCCATTTAAAAAAATATCAAAGTGACCCCTAGTACTTTTGTTTGATGTTCAATTGTTTTTTGCTGAAGATATTCGAATTCGCGGGAGAAAATGACTTAAGATGGCTATTTCAGTTTTTTTATAAAAGTACAGGAAAAGTCAAAAAATCGCCTTGTCCAGTCTTGGTTGGATAACCCTGTACCAATCCACACACGGCAAGAATTGTTCAAGAATATAGCCGAGAAAGCAACGTTTACGTCTTACTGTGGAGTTCGAAGAGTCTATACCTCAATCCTATACCGGGTGTTGCATCGTCGAGCGGGACATAGGAAATCCCATGTAATTTTAAATGGGGTCAATTATTGGCTTCCCTAATTATTTCAGAGAAAAATTTTATTTAGGTTTATTAAAGAGCACTAAAACCCACATTCAAAAGAATAACTTTAGATATTTTTGATGAGCCCGTTTACGGGTTATCGCCGATTTCCTTTTAACTATTTTCCTTTTTATGGCCCCGTATTTGCGGGCACCAGTCAAGGTAAAAGATGACTGTCAAATAAAGTTGTCATTTTGAAATGTGTGCTTTATTGTTATAAAAACTCGTACATCGAAAATATTAAAGGTGTATTTATGAGTACAAATTAATCTGAATAAAACTAAAATAAAGTATCCAATTACAAGGTTAATTAGACATTTTACATGTTTCAATATTTTACTAATTAATAGGTAGGTACTATTAAATTGTTAGAACTTTAGGATTTAAGAAGATGTTCAAATATTCCTCAAAATGACAACTTTATTTGACAGTCATCTTTTACCTTGACTGGTGCCCGCAAATACGGGGCCATAAAAAGGAGAAATAGTTAAAAAGAAATCGGCGATAACCCGTAAACGGGCTCATCAAAAATATCTAAAGTTATTCTTTTGAATGTGGGTTTTAGTGCTCTTTAATAAAACTAAATAGAATTTTTCTCTAAAATAATTAGGGAAGCCAATAATTGACCCCATTTAAAATTACATGGGATTTCCTATGTCCCGCTCGACGATGCAACACCCGGTATATATTGTAACGATACTCCCAAATCTTTTATTGTCTATTCGTATTCATTCATAGTTTTCTTTTTCCTCGTAAGGAAAATGTAACCTAATCTGTTAACCTTTTGACACAATGTCACTTCTAACGATTAATGATTCGTTCATAGTTTTCTTTTTCCTCGTAAGGAAAATGTAACCTAATCTGTTAACCTTTTGTCAAAACGTCATTTCTGACAAATTCATGTAGAAATCCAATCTTTCCTGGTCCTCCTGTATAACAAACAATTTTGATAGCAATCGACGAGTATAAAAGGAGATGCAGCGCGATGGAGGACTAACCTTTATTGTTCTGTGATGGAGGATTCATTTGAGCTCCAGCTTTCAGAGAAGCAAGAGCTTGAAGTATCCTGAAAGAGAACTCGCAAGCTATGCTTTACCAGACACAATATTGGTTCTGAACACATTCAGTGGCTGGACCAATGAACAGGTTGGATTCATTTTGAAGAGGCCAAGATTGGAAGAGGGATTTTTTTTATTTTAGCCATGTGGATTGAACATTTGACTTATAAATAAAAGAAATTATCAAAGTTAAAATTGACTTATTTATGAGTGAATCTCCACTGAATACTACCCAGGTAATGTGATAGAGAGTTATTGACGTTAATAATTTTTTAACCACAAAATAATTGTTGTCACAATTTTCTACAAAAAAAAAATGAATAAATTATTGTTTAACATGTGCTATTTTTAAATCTTTTATATGAACGTGTTTGATTTCTTGATTTTGTTGATTTTGCAGGTTAATATGTTTGGTGAAATAACTTTTGATATAATAAAAGGTCCAGCGAATTTCGGAGCTAATTTGGATGCAAAACCTCTAGCTCCTGATGACAAATAATGTTCTCTTTTCATAACGTTATCCCCAACTTTAAACTGAAAATGTCTTCTTTTAATTTTATAATAATGACTTTGTTTTCCAAATGATCTTTCCAAGTTTAGACGAACAAATTCGAAAATTTCTTCCATTTTAGATAAATTTAACGCACGATTTCTAATATCTTCCTGACTGTTTGGTTCTATATTATCTTCATTCCTATATATTCCCTTAGGTATCTCCAGTTCTCTTCCAAAACTTAGGAATGCTGGACTGTATCCAGTAGATTCATGTACTACTGAGTTAAGAGCGAAATTCAGTTCGGGTATAAACTGATCCCATTTTCGATGATCCTCTTCTCAATATTGAGAAATAACGGTCCTAATATCTCTATTTCTTCTTTCAACTGGATTTGCTTGAGGAGTATAAAGACTTGTTTTGTGATGTCGAATAGATAAAGTTGACAAAAATGTTGTAAATTTCTTACTGCTAAATTGTGTACCATTATCTGTAATTATCTCTAAAAACTTGACAAACTTTTTCAGTAGTTGCTTTTCTCAACGGTTGAACTTCAGTCCATTTCGTAAAACGGTCTTGAAATACGATTACGTAACTATTTCCTCTAATGGATCTCGGTAAAAGTCCTATTAGATCTGTACTGACTGTATCCCAGGGTCCATTTGTTGGCGAAAAAGACATCAATCCCGCAGTTTGTTGCTGCGACTGTTTATACCGCTGACAAGTTAGACAATTTCTGACATATTCAGAAATATTTCTGAACATTCCTGGCCAATAATACCTCTTGGCAATTCTTGAAATTGTCTTTGCTATTCCCATATGTCCTGCAGTAGGTTCATCATGATTTTCTTTCAAAACATTTGTTCTTAAATTTTCAATCATTAATCGTCAGAAGTGACATTGTGTCAAAAGGTTAACAGATTAGGTTACATTTTCCTTACGAGGAAAAAGAAAACTATGAACGAATACGAATAGAAAATAAAAGATTTGGAAGTATCGTTACAATATATATTATATATATATGCACTATTTTAGACAGAGAAGGCAAAAAGAACTCCAACAGAAGATACAGGAAGCATGGAATGAAGTAACTCCAGAATTTACAAGAAATTTGGTGTTAAGTATGCCAGGTCATCTACAAGCCGTCATCAACAGCAATGGTTTTATGACGAAATTTTAATTATTATTATATATTGTTTTTTTATTTATTTTGTCGAATTTTACCAATGATCTTTAATAAAAATACATTTAAGTTTTAAACCTCCTGCTACGCTATTAAACTTATGCTAATGATGCTACGAAACGGTCTGTAATCTGTTGGCGTTCTTAATGCATTATTAATAACCAGGCTCTGCTGCAAGTGTTAAAAGTGAACAATCACATTCAATATGGATTGGTATTTTCTTATTCCAAAAATGTTTAACATTAATTAAATAAATCAGTTTAACGTTAACAGTACTTCCATACTAAACAAGATCGATCGATTGTGCGAATTATTCCATTTGACTTTTATTAACCATACCAATTAATTAGCTGATTAGTTTATGGATACTTCCTCGGGACCATAAAACTTTTTAAATAATTTTAGAAGCATTGCACAACTTTTTCTAGGATAAGCGTGATTTAATATAATACTTCTGCTATATCGAATTGGTTACTTAACTGTTTTCAATTTAAGCTTTACCCATTAAGCCTGTTACATTGCTACTAAAATCAATAGGGTTTTATTGGTTATAATATTTTCATATTTAAGATGTAATATGTACGATGTACGTACATTCAATTAATTTAGTTATATTGAATTCGATATTTTATTATACAATTATAGGCAGGTAAACGTTTTAACTCCATATTTAACCACCCTTCACTCAATTAAAATAAAGGTAAAAAGAACAGAAAAAACTAATTCGAATCGCCAACCAAACTGTTGGTCGTATGCTGCGAATTTTTAGGTAAAGTTGATAGTATGGTTTTGCCATATAACCTGCTTTATTAATAAATACTTTAAAATGTAGGCATTCACCGTATTAACCATAATATTATGTCCATTACAGTTTTTACCATATCCAACATTAAGAACCCACTCGATCACCCTATGTGCACAATCTTAATAAGGTTGCAACATTTTCCAATAAAAATTCTTTCAGATTCATTGGGTGTATAATTCACAACTTACTTGTTTTTTTGATTTAATTGATCTTTGCAAACTCCAAATATTAACCTAGAGTAAGAGAGATATAAGTAGAGAGAGAGTGTGTGACATTAAATATTGAAAACCCATTTCACTTGTATTTTCAATTCAGTATCGCCTCTTCTTATCTTGAAATGATGCTGAAAAGTAGTTCAGATTAATTCAGTTATATTAAGACCTCACTGCTAGTAGAATCTACAGGATTTTCCTGAAAACAGGCGATTCACATTAAATCTTCTGGTTTCAATAATATTTCACCTATAACCTAAACATTTGCAGAATTCATTGCAGTATTTTAAATGTAAGGCCATTGCCAAAATTGTTTCGATTTGGAAAATTGGAATAACACGCAGAATACAGAAGTCTGTAGCGACACATAAAAATAAGTAGAAGCATGTCCCTGGCTACTTATGTTTTAACTTCCTAAATAACTTTAAACGGTTTATAAAGCCGAAACTCGACCATCGCTTAAATACTGCTCACACATTCAGAAAGAGGAATTACTTTTCACAGAAATACTAATAACTCCGGTTTGCCTTACCCGAATTTAACAAACTTTATCTCGTTTGAAGAGTCTCGTTTCAAAGAGTCCCTAAACTAAAAATCGCATATATAGCTTTGCTGATGACACCACACTTGTTTCATATTTTACTTTGGATGCTCGGACATCGGCTGCCAATACACATCTCTATAGGCAGCAAGAGGTGTGAACAAAGACCTGGAAGAAATTCTGTCTTGGGGTGACAGTAACCAAGTGGAATTTAACACTAAGAAATCCCAGGCGGCAGTTTTTTCTAAAAAAGTTAATGTCGATGAACCGTATAGTAATGGCGGGGCACTCGATTTCCTGGCTTCATCAATTCATTTATTGGGTGTCAATTTAGATAGTCATAATTAGGGATCGACCGATACCGATATCGGTATCGGTATATCGGCCATATCGGCCTTCTTGCCGATATCGGTATCGGCCCATATCGGCCAAGAGTATATCGGTATCGGCCGATATATTTTTTAAAGAAATTAAAACATAAATTAATAAAGTAAAATAAATAAATAAAGAATTTTTGAGCTCAATTTTAGTAGTCTGCACTCCAGAAAAATCAGCTCCTTCAGCTTTGCCGAGATAAATCAAAAGTGTCTTAAGTAATGATATTATTTCCGATATAGATGCACTATTCTTACTAAAAATGTTGGTAATCTCTTCAAAGAGTTCTAATAAGTTTCATAAGTTTTTTGCTAGTTCTCACTGGTGATATGCTAGTTCCTTATCTTTTAAAGCTGAATCATCCATTATAAATATATTTAAAGCGTTTTTTTTTTTCTACCAAACGTTCCAACATATAAAAACTTGAGTTCCATCATGTAGGTACATCCTGAACCAAAGATTTTCTCGCCATATTAAGAGTCTTTTGAATATTCTTCGGTCAATCACAAGCCAAAGAGGAGTGACTAAAATAAGTTACTATACGCCCCGCTTTTGCCAATAAATCCATGATTGATCGTTGACTTTCTATCGAGTCTTGTATGGCTAATTGTAAAGATGTATAAAACAAGTTTGGTGTTTTAGTTTAACTTCGTCGATATCCTTTTTTATGTTGGCGGAATTGTAAGTCAAAACCAAAAGAACCTGATTATGAACTAACTTCCATCTCTTCAGTAAATCATTTAACATCTGGGCAATATTTAAAGCTGTATGTGTTCCTGGAAAATGTTTGCAGGCCAGTACAAATGAACATCTTTCAGTCGTTTTAAAATCCATCCAATGAGCAGTAGAACACATAAATGAATTGTTATTGTGTTTGCACGTCCATAAATCTGTAGTTACAGAAACTTTAATGTTTTCTTCTAAGAAAAGTGATGATGATAATTTTTCACTAATTGCTGAAGAACATTCTTGGAAAATATCAGGAAGTATATTTTCTCTAAAATATTTATCAGAAGCATATTGTAACAAGGATCCAATTTTTTTAAACGCTGTTTAAAGCCGACATCATTCAGAATACTGAAGGGTTGTATACCTATAGCTAATAATTCTCCGATAGAATAGTGAATGTCTTTAGATTTAGTACTATTGATGTTCCATAACTGCAGGTTATCAAAGGATTCAAATATATTTAGCTGTGTGGTTTTACTTGAGCGGGCAGTTGAACAAGACGGACATTAATTGTAGCTAATTTATATAGCAAAATATCCATAATAGAAAATATAGCCGATATATCGGTATCGGCCGATATCGGCTATGCATATATCGGTATCGGCCGATATCGGTATCGGTCACAAAAAATCATATCGGTCGATCCCTAGTCATAATGTCTTGGCACGTTGTGGCCATTGCTAAGGCAGTTTGACCTTGGGCCTCATTTGGTATTTTGACTGTTATCGTATGAATATCAATTAATATAAGTATGTAGAACTAGGCTTCTTCATGTAGAAAATCAAACAAAAATTGACTTAAAGCAGTAAATTTAAACAGTTTAATTGTTGAACAATATGAAAATACCCTGCAAGGTCGTAAAATCAAAACGCATAATCTCAGAAATTCGATATTCAATGTTATTTCCACATTTATGTAATTCTCGTGTAAATAAAACCAGCTATCCAATAAAAACGAGGGTATCATCAACACATACTTAGGTGTAACTCGAAACCACAATGCATGTTCTTAACTTTTACACCATTCAGCAATGCCATTATCTGTCAGACTGCCATGCCTATAATCTTTAATATCAGCGCGGGATAATTAAATTTTTACTATCAGGATTTTAATGTGAATATGGTTATGAAATAATATCAATGTTACCGGCCGTAATTCATAACTGGGTGGCGTTTATAACATCGATAAATTTCCTGCGGTCACCTTAATATATTTTATTATTACAAAATAATTTCTAAAAGTGTCACAGGCATATGAGCATTCGGCTCTGGCGTAAAGAAATAAATGCGATTTTATGGCGTTAACATAAATGTTGACAATAAAATTATTGGTCAATATTTACGAGAGACGGTTCAAACAACGGGTAAAATTCGTTCTTATAATATACGATTTTACTTGGCATTCTGAAATATTAGGATTGTAAAATTTGACGGCGTTAAGCACAGAAGAGCTTTAAGATTAAGCTCGTTGCAGCTGAACTAACGTTAGCAATTCAAAATAAAAAATGAAATAAACTTACAAATAACTAATCATAAAAGAAAATCACTAAATTACCTAAAAACTTTTTGGTAATGGACTCAGTTTAGTTATGTTTCTATTAAAGATTCCTTCCATGTTTGGTTTTTACCTTTACAAGTTTGACCTTTCCGTCTTTGCTTGGAATGACTTCCAACACTCTAGCCAATAGTCAACTAAAGGGTTTTGTATTGTCTTCCTTTAAGATGACGGCATCATTAACAGTTAGATTTTGAACCGGAAACATCCACTTGGGTCTATTTTGCAACTGATTGAGATATTCTTTTGTCCATCTGGACCGACACTGTTCTTGGAAATATGGAAACATATTAAATTGATTTTTAATATACTTATTATAATTTTTAATTTATTCACCATAAAACAACTCAATACAAGTCGCCCTTGCCCAAGAGATCAAAATGTCAAATGCCCAAATACGTCAATCAATTTCCATAATTGAGGAGCAAACATGCAAAAACCGATAAATCCACTTTTGCTGATTCTGAGATATTAACCAAAAACATGTACAGCAGAATCCCAAAAATATTTAAAAACGATTAAAAGGGAAGGTTGCTCCTTTTGGTGTGTCTGTAAGAATCCTAAACTTTCGTGGTCATAATTTTTTTTTTTCGCTTTGTTGCAATTGATTTTGTTTTTGATTTATCGGTTTTTGCATGAAATTAGAATTTTATCGGGTTTTGCTTGGTTTTTGGATTCTGAAGTTTAAGTGGCTTTATTTGACATCATTATGACAGCTATTTCATGTTATCCTTTATAGCATGGAGATGGTAAAAATAAATAAAGAAAATTAATAAAGAAGATATTTTTATTACTGTCACAAAACACGACATCGAACCAAAGAAGATATTAAAAAAACAAACAAAATGAAAATCTAAAAAGTTTATTAAAAAAAAAACTAAATGTGAACATCCTGCTCCCCTTCAAGGCACTTGCATATACCTTAGGATTCATCAACATTGGGATCTTCTTCATCAACGCTAGTTCCATGAAGTAAAGTCCGATACCATTGCAGATCACCTGACTCCTCCCAATTCAAGCCAAACTGCTGATTTAGTAAATGCTGAAGAGACTTTTTTTTTTCTTTTCTGGAATACCCCGATTTAGATCTTTTTCTATTATTGTTAAATCTATGTCCGAAAACTTAGGTTTCAACATTTTTTTAAACTTTTCTGTACCTAAGCTATTGAAGAAAAAGTTTTGAAATGCGCATATTTTGACCACTGTTCCGTCATTAAATTTTTGAAAAACTACTCTCTTCATTTCTGAGAGCCCTTTGACTTTCTTTAAACCCACTTGAAGCGTTCTTACATCAAAAATTCTCCAGTCGATGCCAATCCTTTTTACTGTTCCCACTTTTCTATACATTTCTTCATATTCCTGTCTTGAAAGGATTGATGCTTGTTTAATAAGAAGTTTCTCCACCCTCCCAAATACTCTATCGGCCGGTAAAAAAGAATGACCCCTTACTAGAAATAGGCATTATTTGCAATTTTGTAACTTGCATTGGTGCTTTGAATCTGAGCCAGAAATAAAGAGTGTGCATAATGTAATTATTCTTGTTTTGCCCTCCGCACCCGTCGCAGAATAGGCGAACTGTGGTAATACCGTCGTAATCCAAGGAATCTAAATAATTTAGAAGTGCAGATTCAACCTCGATTGATCCTCTTCCTGCCATATCTTCCGATCACAACAAAAAACATACAAACTTGACTTGTTGGGCATAAAACGCATCGTTAATTGGGATTTTTGCCAGAGGCTGAATTTGTTGTAGGTCAAAACAGAAAGTAATTGAATTTTCAGGGTTCTCTTTTAGCAGACTATAAAAAGCATTCGCCCTCTTTCTGTGAATTGTAAATTCGGTCTGAAACTCCCGTTTCTTTTCTATATCGACTTCCTTTCTTACTACGTATTTAAGTTTAGTACATTGTGCGCAGATGTCGGAGGCTGGACTGGAAAATCTAATATTAAAGTCATCCACGAACACTCTCCTGAATACGCCACATGTGCACTGCACTGCAACTGCTTCTATAGAAACATACTCCTCAAACATGTGACAAATACCTAATACCTACACCAGCGTCATCTTTATCTTTTAGTTCCTCTCAACAAGCTATTTTCTTAAAATAGATATCTGCAATTTCCTCGCATGTCATGTAGGCACGTGAATAATCCACGTGTAGAGGGTAGAAGTAGTATTACACATTTAGAATTTTTATCGGTTTTTGCTTGAAATTTGGATTTATCGGGATTTGCATGAATGGATCACTTTCAGATAACGTTTTAAAGGAGATTAATCGGTTTTTGCTTAAATCTGCTGTGCTTGGTCGAAAGAGTGCACCAAAATTAGTAAGAATCGGTACTTAACTCTAAAAATGTAAAAAGTGGATTTATCGGTTTTTGCATGTTTGCTCCTCAATTATTTCAGCACCCAATTTAAATAAAAGCCCATTACACCGTTAAACATTTGATCACGAAGATGTCTACCGCTGTCATGACGATCGTAATGACTGTACGGCCAACCGTAATTACAGGGAACAAAAAACGGAATATCGAGTGTACTAGTATATTAAAAGGTGTATGTGCCGTAATTGATCTAAAACATCGGATGGATTTAATGGAATTTGATTGCCTCAGAGGATCCACAATCATTTTGTTTTCCGTGAACGTTTCGTGCAATGAAAGATTAAGGTTAATTATTGATTGTCTGTAAACACCTGTTTGTATGAATGTGACGTGTGAAATCCTAGTGACCATTTTAGTGATTAAATGGGCAGAAGCTTCCTAAATCAGCATAAACATTAAATTAGTGTTCATCTATAATTCATCCTAACCATTCACACCGCCGCCATTGGCATCTTGTGCCATCGGTTTTTATCCATGATCTTACACTGATCAAATTAATTATTTGAATTAAAAAAATTTTCCATTGACTGAAATAAATATTTGTTTCCTATTAGCCAAACAAATATGTATTTAAAAAATGTCAAGGGATTATTTGCCACAATTAGTATTATCTGATTTGATACAAATTACTTTTCATTTGGAATTAATCACTGAGTACAAAGTTCAAGCAAATATTTATTTCCCTAATACTACTAACCTAACTTAAATAAGCCGCTTCGATGACTTAAAGTAAATAGTTTAAAAGTTAAGTTAACAAAATGTTTATTTGATTGATATTTATTCATATTTTATCAAGTATATATATTTTTTTTTACTTTTGTTTTACATGTATTTGCCGTAACAACAACGTTATTTGATTAAATAATTTAAGTGATTTGATTTAAATAAACCGGTAATTTTCATTAAAGTCGTTGTTTTTTAAATCAAGTACATAATTGTTTAACTTGTCTTTTAGATTTATTTAGACCAATAATAATTTTATTTGGTTTAAATACCTTATTTTAATTATAAATAGATCAGAAAGTTCATTCAAATCAGTTCTTATTTTATCCAAGTACGTGTTTATACAGACGTCATATAAAATAAGTAATAAGCTGATCAAATCCCCTATTGCTATTGAATATGGTTTAATCAGTACCTATACCATAATAATCACAAACCTTATCAAATTGTTTATAGTGTTTAAATAATAAGGCAAACCAACAAAAAAAACACATTTTTGCCGAAAATGAAGGCTATGACAAATTACGCGAACGCGCACAACGATTTTCACATAAAAATAACATCATCTCTTATTTTATTTCTTATTTCTATGTTATGTTATTTGGTTCTATAAATGTCTTATGGCAGACCTGTAGATTTAACTTTTATTTTATTTTTATGTCATGTTATTTCGCTGTTTAAACCCACCATTAGTTGTTGTCCCCCTTAAAATATACGTCAATAAAACATTATAGAGAAGTTAATAACTTTGATAAAAAATTAAATAAAGGCAAATTTTTTAAATATTAGGAACAATAATTATTAATATTATATTAATTATATTATATCTTTTACGTTAGAAGGTTTGATAGGTATTGAAATATGGTGAAAATTGAGAAAAACTGTCTTATTTGTAACACGATTTAAAAAAATACACCTAGGTAGCTATGATTTATAAATACCTGGCTACATTTTTAAAAAGATTTTGTGTTTAAAATTCCAAATTAGGTATTACAAGTATACTTTCTTTGCCTCTTGTCTTATTTTTTAAACTCGTTTCATGCGTAACTAAAATATTCAAATATAGTTTCATACCTTGAAGGGTATCTAACAGATGGGATATACCCCTCGATATACCCCAATCTTCTAAATAATTATTCATATTACGTTTATCCCCCATATCTTACTTTTAATTTTTGCTGGAACCACTAACTTCTGTGCCACTAACAAAGAATATTTCACTCTCACTCATCAATTTCTACAAGACAAGATCGAACACCAATAACCAAAAACGCGATGATGATTTATCAGTCCACTTTTGTATAACCAATCAAATTACTCAAAGCTCCATGAAATGTTCGGCATTAAATGATTTAAATTAGGGTTAAAGGTATTCAGTTCTTAACTTGAAATGTACTTCGAGTAAATAATTAGTTATTTGTAAATATTTGGTTGTTTTATATTAAGGATTTAATGTAAATACATAACTATTTAGTTTCAATGACCTAGATATTTAAATAGTTCTCTATTGGGTGACTTAACTAGCGATTAACGGAATTAAGTTCCTAAATGAAAATCAGTTCGATTAAATAATTAGTTATTTAGATTTTGTTATTTTAGTTGTTTTTTGGTAAGATATTTGTTTGAAAGGTTCCATGATTTGACACAAATCCACCAACAGTCAAATAATTTTACAAATTAAACGAAATACTCTTATTTATTTCAGTTAAATAAAACTTAGTTAATTAAAATCACATTTATTTATTACCAATAATTATTCAGCAAATATGTCCGATTATTTGATTAAGGGAGCACAGTTTTATCAGTGTGTGAAATCCTAGTGACCATTCTAGTGATTGAATGGGCAGAAGCTTCCTAAAGCAGCATAAATATTAAATTCATGTTCATCTATCATTCATCCTAACCATTCACACCGCTGCCACTGGCATCTCGTGCCATCGGTTTTTATCCATGATCTTAGTAATCTCTTCGGTGGGCAACCAGCTGGCCACTTTAAAGGTCTAAGGCGCCATTCGTCCACTACTTTCTGTTTTTTCTGTCTTATCTCGCTGTTCTTTACTCAATCGCGGTGTAATATACCCTGGCGGCGGCCCTGCATCATGTTTCTATGGAGTCAAAGGTTTTCTGTGAAACCAATGAAATAAGTAAATAAAACGGTTACGCTACTGCTTTAAATATGACACATCATTTATTAAATTTCACAGAAAATAAAAGCAAAACATTTGTTCCCTCTTTATTCTTCAAGTTGTTACGCATCGTTTTCCACGCACTTGAGACGACCCTATAAACCATTTCAATTGTAACATGTCGACTTTCTCAAGACTTGTAAAATAAATCATTCATAAATATTTTTAAACGCTAGGCGACAACGAGAGTCGTTATTTAAAACTGTCTATTTTCTTGGCAATTCTACAGCAGTACTTTATATCAGAGAATAAATATAATATCATGTATTATATGTGAGTAGTCGTCTACTAACCGGTTAAATTTCTATGAGTGGTCCCTGAAAATATAAGAGGCATTGTTGAATTTTTTTTAAATTTTAATTAATTCCCCCATTTTTATTTTATTTCCGGGCTCTACGTAAAATTTTGATTATATTCCATGTATCATACCTCACTTCTTTCATCTAAATAGTACAGGGCAGGAACACTTTATCCATTAGGTTAGATAGGCAGCTGCTTAGGGCGGCAGTCTGGTGGGGAGCGGCAAAAAATGAATATTAATTAATCCTAATAGTGTACTATTCAAAAATAAAATCGATAAAAATTAAACTGTTAAAGTGATTAAATGTAATGGAACGAATACGGCTCAAGATCTACAAACGATCTAAAACTTTAATACATTTTTCTCAGCTTCAACATACCGATGGAATATTTTAACCTGTTGATAAATCCCTGATGATGGTGGTCTGCAAGGGCAGATACTACCAAATCTCTATATGCCGGGTATACCGAAATTAAAATTTAAAATTTCAGTTTCTGAACTGAGCAATGATGAAGGTTATACTGAGGCTATAAGACATGAAGCACGCGCACTCTTTGAAAAAATTGATGAGCTTGAAACATCTTTATTTGCTGTCAATTGGCATCATATTTTAGAGCAAATGAACGTATCAACTAAATCCGTGCAAAATCCTACGACTCGACAATTAGGGGAAATTGTAAAATATATGAACTCAATAAGAAATAATTTTGCAATTTACGAAAAAGGAGTCAAAAATATATTAGAAAATGAGTTAAAGACATACAGAAAGAAACCTATAAAGGTTTAGTTTGATGACGGTATTGGTGATGAGGGTCACTTGGGACATTGGGGCACTAAGTATATATAAGCGATTTTTTATCCTTGCGAATTTTTGGAACATAAAAAATGAAACAATAATTAAATAAGCAAAAAAGTTTATACAAACTTACGAAAACGATTTGGATGATTCTTTCATTCAAGAATGCATTAATTTAAAGGGGCATTTAGAGAACAGCATTAAATCTTCGGTGGAAAATCAAATATTTAAGAGAAACTGGATCAAAAGAAACGTTTTCCAATTTAGATATCGCGATTCAAATTTATTTAGCAATTGCGGTTGCTAATAGATCATACGAAAGATCATTTTCAGAACTCTTAAGGATTGAAAGGAAGATCGTCTTAATCGTTTTGTCAGTAAGATATGACTTAACGCAAAATGTAAGTTACGATCAAGTCATACAGTATGTCCTCTGATGGACTTTACGATAGGTGTAATGGACCAAAAATTTCACATTTCAAAAAAAGTGTTTTGGACAAACGCTTTTTCTTCTTAAAAAAGCCAGATACACGTTTCAATTTTTGATTAGTTCGAATTTTCTTAGGCAATTGAATAACAGTATTTAAAGATTTCAATGCTTCACTAGTGAAATTAACTGCGAAATTTCGATAGAAACACATGTATGCGCATCGGGAAAGTCCCCTTAAAAATATATAAATCTAAACAATCTTTGTCGACGTCGTCAATTTCTGGAATTAATTGAGCCACTGCTTTCTCGGAAATTTCGAATTCCCTTTGTTTCAAGTGCGACATTATTGACTTTACGTTTTTTATTTGTAGATAGTATAATAATATGTGCAATTTCGCTCTAGTGAGGTTTAATTTGCTCACTATTCATAGGTTGATGTTAATATTTGTGTGATCATTGGAGTGGATAGTTCATTATACAGTATGTTCACTATAGCGAGACTACTGAATATTTCGTAAACAATCAACGTTTGGACTAACATAAGTTGAATTAGAAATTATACTGCCATTCAGTACAAAGCTTTTAGATACCCCCAATACATACGTCTTAATATGTATAATTACATTAGCTGTAAGGAACACTGCTACCCTCTTATTTAGAGCAAATATTTTTCCCTTATTAACTATTAATGGTATAAATATAATATGCTGACAATTAATTCTTACAGTTATTTTAACAGTCGCTACTATTTACCCACCATAACCTTTACCAATGTTTCTGCTTTAACGTCTCAACAACTCGATATGCAATTATAATTTTTAAATGCCACATTTAATAACAACTCTGTTAAAAAAGAAAATACGCCACATTTGTGGCTTATGAACCGAGAGGAGGAGCAGATCAAGCAGAATAAGAAATTGCGGCAGCCGATTTAATGTCAGAGAACGATTACGTATGAAAATATCACCCGGCTGTAAACCCGGCTTGGATTTTGATTAGGTGATCATAATCTGACAAATGAAATAGAGGTGTAGCTCTCTATCCGTTTACGTATCAGTAATTGTACGGTATTTTTTTGTGTGTGTGCTTCAAAGCTCTCCCTTTAATTCTGTTGTTTTTATCGTGTTTCTTCCATACGCCGTTAAAACAATTGTATTGCACACGGTTAAAAATCACTTTTGATAAAAATTGAGTAAAAGCCCAATCTCTTTTCGGTGTTGGCTAAAAACTGAATTATCTCCCAGAGCCGCCACCAATTTAATTACCTTTTTGTAATATTATTTTTACAAATTTGATTTTTCAAAAAGGAATGGTTCATATAGTTGGGGTCAAGCAAATATTTGACGCGTGACACTTCCATATTGTCATGGGTGTCAAATACGGCAGGCCACTCATAATATAAAAGTTCCTAATGGCGAATTTATATTATAATAATTACCACCCACTCGAAGTATTTGTATCTTTATCCTTTTATATGACTAAAAAGAGATATACATAAACCGAGTTACCTTCTCGTCGATTTGGTCAAATCATATGGGCTGCAGATCCGCATTTTATTTATTAATTTAATCGTTATACACTACTAATCGTTATACACTACTAAGATTGCTTTTGTTAAGACCTGTGATATTAATGGTCAATCCTGAATCCCACCATTATAATGCACAGAATTTATCAAAACAAATTTATTTATATTATAATTCATATTCTTAGACCAATTTCCCAGCAATCATTTTCTGCAAAGGTTTATAAATAACAATATTCGTCAGTCCGGCCCTGACTAAGTATCAGCTGTAATAAAGTTGGTGAAATCGAAATAACCTAGTATTGGACAAATTATGACAAGATGGAAGTGTCACGCGTCAAATATTTGCTTGACTCCAACTATACGTACCCATGTAAATTTTGAGGTGGCTAAGTATTGTCTCCCCTGTACATTTTAGAGAAAAATTGTATTATAATTCTTTGAAGAAGCCGATATATTAAACCCATGTGCCAAGTTTGAATAAATTGGAACGAGCCAATCCTAACTTATTCAATTTAATGTGATGGCAAAATTACAAAATTCCCATAGTAAGGTAATACATCAAACATCAGAAAATTATTATTTGGCATTGATAAAACGAAAAGTAACTTCAGTGACAACATTTTCATTGAAGGCGCTTTAATTATAGCTAAATATGAGCTATTCTATTAAGGAAAAAACAACTATGATTAAGTGGTATTATACAGGAGACAGTGTAAGAGCAGTGTCTAAAAGGTTTTCAGTCAATTCCCTGATAAGCATACCTATCCCTTGCATTTCATTAATTAAACTTATCATTAGTAAATTTGAGTCCAAAGGGACTGTAATAAATAACTGGAAATGCTCAACTACAACATCAAACTAAAAAAAAACATATATATTTTCCTTACAAGTATGAAAAACATCAGTAGTTAATTTGGGAAACAGCCAACCAGACACCAATTTTTTGAGGGTGGAATGTGGACTATATTCTGAGAATTCAAATAACCGGTAATCTGCAGCTCGTATTTCTTGGAATAGTTGCACTTTATTAGGAAACAAATTTAACTGTTTTTTTAGAATAGTCCTTGTTGGGGAAACGATCATCCAAATGAATTAATTATTATATACTACTGTTAAATATCTGATTTCAATATCATTTTAATAAAGGAGCAAAATGTATCAATGTTTGCCGGGATAAACATAAAACTTGCAAATATCATCTTTTAAAATACATATAATAAGCGGCTAGTCGACCGTTATTCCAGGAAAAAGCAATGTTCTATATTTAGATGTTAAGAGTATATTTAACGTGGCGGCTGTGTAGCCTATCAGTTGGTTGATCCTCATGACAACAGGGGCATGGCCTTGCTGTCGGATGGTATGGTTTTCCTTTTTGTTTACTACTACACTTCTGGCTTCGATAAAGCAAGGTTGTATGTCAACAAGCGCACGTGGTTTCTTTCCGTCTGATTGAAACAAATAGCATCGCTTAAAAAAAGGCACGCAGCAAATGTACTAAACAGATGTAGTGACTAGTTATGTGTTTGTAAATCAGTAGTGAATATTTATGTTATAGTATGTTCTTGTAAAATCATGTAATAAAGAAGTTTGTGTGATTTGGAGAAATAAACGCCAAATTACCACAGGGAAAAGCTTGGCTTGCTTCACAGTCCTGCATGTTCAATAAGATCGTCCCACTTCTCGAGACAGGCATCTTACACATTTTGTTGGCTGATTTTGCATTATTTCACTTAAAGTTGGTCTTCCAGCTCCTTTTTTATGTTGTATATAACCTGTTTTTTTTAGCAGAGCCACGGTTTTATTAGGCAATGATAACAATGCCCAGCAATAAAAGAGACTTTGGGAAAATTTTCGCGAAATCATGTTTTTTGTTAATTTTTTTTGTTAAGTAGCAACATCCGAAATCGCATGACAAATATATGCAGCAACAACGGTTTATATTAATTTACTCAATCGTCTAGCAGCTTTAGCTATTTGTCTCACTCGTTGATTATCGTCCTCTAGACCGTTTTAGATTGTAGACCTCTCATCAGAAAGCATTTTTCTAATATTTTTCGAAATGTCTTGTTCTCCATTTATGATGTTAAAAGCTTTAAAAATTTGTTCTTCTAATACATTAACATTGCCATTGATATTAAATGCTTGTCGAAAACGTTGTGCTATAAGTCGTCCTACACAAAATAATCTCATAGTGTTAGATCAGGACATACAAGTGTCCAGGCCATTGGTCTATAACGGCCACTCAATCGATTCTGGAAATTCAGCAAGTTGGAAACTCGTCATGTGAAGTGAGTGGGAGGCAGAAAATCTGCTATTTCCATAAACTGGGAAATCTATAAGTTTTAAACATTGGCTGAGAATATGATTTGTAGGGATAAAATGTATGTAATTCTTACAGTCTCATGTAACATCCCATCTGTTTTGCTGCTGTTCGTAAGGAGCTTTTGGTCTCTGCAACAAATGTTCCCATTGAGAACTCGCCGGATATTTCTTTTTCTATTTTTCTCCGAACCAATTTCTGCTATCAAATCAAAAACATACTGGGGCTGCCGGCCTTCGTGCGCTATAAAAATCATTTGAATTTTCTCTTGATGAGAGTAAACCATTTTCGCAGTTTATTAATTATTACTGAATAGGTAGCTTAACAAGTGAAATTCAATTAACCATACTACATTTAATCCTTAAAATTTTTTTAAAAATTCTTTTCTTTAGAAAAAAATGCTCTTTTAAGAATATTTTTGCAGGATTATCAAAATATGGTAGACTCTATCTCTGCACTTCCACTAAAAGGAGACAATAATTTTTTTTGAAATAATATCCTAGAAACAATTTTAATCTCATTTCAGGTAAGTTGTAATGACATCCATTAAAAATAATAAATTAGGGTATTTTTGGAAAGCGCTTCTTATTTAAGATTTTAAAGTTTACATATTTTGACCCCAAAAAAGCTTCTGGTCTTGACGATATTCCAGTCATCGTAATTAAGACATGCGCTGACGAAACGGTATTTTGTAGGCTTTTTAACTTATCTTACGAAAAAGGAATATTTTCTTCTTGCTGGAAAACTGCGCGAGTCCAGCCCATACCCAATAAAGGCAAGAAAACCTTGCCAAAAAACTATCGTCCATTATCCAATATTGCATTGCTTTCGATTTTATCAAAAGTTATGAAGAAGGCTATCAACCAAAAATTATTAAAATATCTGGAAGGCTTCAACATTATTAGTGACCACCAATATGGATTCCGTAAGTCTAGATAAACAGGAGACCTTCTCGCTTATGTTACTCACGTTTGAAACAGCGCAATAGAACATCATGGGGAATTCCGGGTGGTAGCGCTGGACATTTCCAAGGCCTTTGACCAAGTATGGCACGAGGGGCTCCTAACTAAAGTGAGAGCATACGGAATGCCGGTTCAGTTTTGTTCATGGCTGCTAAGCTGCCTTAAAGACCGTTCTCTGCGAGTAGTGTAGGACGGATTTCCTTCAGACACATTTAACATCAACGCCGGAGTTCCTCAAGGTTCCATATTGTCGCCCACCCTTCTTTTCCCATACATTAACGATTTTTTGGAAAAAACTAGAAACCCTATGTATAGCTTCGCTGATGACAGCACACTTGTTTCATCTTTTACTTTGGATGCTCTGACATCGGTTGCCAATGCACATCTCTATTGGCAGCAAGAGGTCTCACATCTCCACGAAGACCTGAAAGAAATTCTGTCTTAGGGTGACAGTAACTAGCCGAGGAGGCAGTTATTTCTAAAAAAATTAATGTTGAATAACCGGATATAGTCATGGCGGGACACTCGATTCCCCTATTCGCATATTTTGGGCTCTGCTCCTAAGATTGACCCTGAGATTGTTAGATTTCATTCAAAGAAGAGCCATTCGCTTGATCGGTGACCATGATCTGACAAACAGCCTGGAAAGCCTTGAACATCGAAGGCAGGTTTGCGACTTGAGCCTGTTTTACAAATATTTTCATGGTAACTGCTTAACTGAGGTTGCCCGCTTGACTCCACCCAGAGCGGTGCATGGTAGAAATACACGACGAGCCACTGCAGCCCACCTGTATGTGGTTCACCTTAGTGTCTCTCGAACGACACTGTTTAAAAATTCTTTCTATGAAGAACGTCATCACTCTGTAACGACCTCCTTAAGGCCGTGTTCCCCAACGAGTATAATCTCCAAAGATTCAAGACCAACGTGAATCATTTCCTGTGCACACGCACTGCTCGCAGAGCGCCATAAAGAATTGATCCTGCAGTGGTGTGCCTTATCATAAAAAAAAAAACCTCCCAGGGGGTTGAACCACAAAGGCTGCAAGTATTTTCTAAAAGTGTCCCCCCTTGCAAATCAAATTTCCATGTCGTTCCGATTTTTAACATTATTTACTGGAAGAGAGATATTTAGGGTCTTTATCGCTTTCAAAAATTCCATTAAAGTAATAAAGAGAATTAAGGCTAAGCAAAAAAGGATAAGATAATCCTGTTGCTAATTACTATAAGTAAAAGGAAGACAATTAATTTACTTAAATAAGCTGAGATATCAACACCAGGAAACTTTTAGAGTAGCCTACGTAACCGAAAACTTGGGCACGCGATCAGGTAAATTGGCAATGATGTCGTTATTATGGCGAACGATAGAACAGTTTATGTATATCTTGTAATTACAGACTTTCTTTGCTTGAGGCTTTTAGCCAGAAGCTTAATAGAATAACCGGAGCGATTAGAAGAGTTCGATTTTTGAAGCAGTGGCGCACATGCATTTAATCAACATTAGTAGATGTGGTGATAACTTGACTTATTACCAAGCTAGTTTTTTAGCTTACACGTTGTAATACCATGGTTTTTGTGTTTTCTCTCCGATTTTATTTAAATTAGCCTTAAGACCTGTTGCTCACACAATGCAGACTTCCCAGTACCGACTGAGCCTTTAGATTGGCAAGATATTGCTTCGGAAGATAATAGAGATAATAACGCATCATTAGGCAGCTCCGAAAAACAGTGCATCGATTCCACTTGTACTGCAGAACCCAGCTCCGGCGAGCCACATTTGATTATTCAAAGTGAGTTAAATGATTTAATACCTGATTTGGAGCGAATTTCAACCGGGATCTCAAAATGTAAAGTATGTTCCCCTTTGAAAATTCAAAAAATATCCTTTTGCCTCCTTTTCGCATTAAACTTCGAGTAAAGAAAAACTTTGTGATGAATACGAATAAAAATGTTAAAGGATTTGAATACCTAAGACAAGTCTTTCGCCAGTTAAGTGACGCCAATTTAAAAGATGGGCTTTTTATTGGGTCACAAATTAGAAGATTGCTGGACAATGTTAATGTTATAGAAAAACTCACCACGTAAGAAACAAGAGCTTGGAGCTGATTAGTAAGTGCAGTGAGGGAATTTTAAGGCAACAATATGAATGTAAACTACGAACAACTAGTTAATTAATTTTTAGACTTCTACAAATCTCTTGTTTGCCGAACGTGATTAAAAATTCATTTCCCTATTCCCATTTATCAGTTTCTCTTGGGAATTTGGACGCTGTCAGCGACGAGCAGGTGAAAGGTTCCATCATGATATCAGGACAATGAAAATTCATTTTACTACAATATGCTATTCAGATTTACGTTAGGTATAAGAAAATAATTTTTTTGTCGCCCGGTTTTATTATTAATACAGTGTGTGTATGAAGTTTGGAAACGGCTTAATAGCATCACAATTTATTGGCCGATTTAAAGCAAATTTGGTACGGTTGTGTAAGAGGATCTGACGCACCGAATGACGATATAGGCGTTGTTGCCAGCTTTTTAGTTGTCTGGAATTTGAACGAATTTCATATTTGTAAATCTAACACCCTGCATATTTTCTCATTTATAGTTTTTACTTTAAATTTATTACACTTTTGGTATAACATACTTTGTTCCTAATATCAGTAGTTTTCGAAATAACGACGTGTTTCGAAAATATCAACAAATTGTGTTTTATTTATTAATAAATAAAACACCAGTTTAGTTTTGAGGTAAAGTCATAAAAGCTGTCATTTTTACATGCAAAAATGTCTTTAACTGAGAGCAAAAGAATTACAATTCTTATGATGAGAGGATATGGCGATAGGGTCAGGTCTTACGAAGAGGTTAAAAATCTATTTAGTGACGCATCTAAAAACCGAAATCCAATTACAAAAGCAACTGTTCTAAAAACTGTCCGACGGTTCGAACAAATTGGAAATTGTAGAGATAGGCGACGATCAGGACGACCAGCAGTAGTAGATGAAGAGAAAAGTTTAGAAATTTTAGAACATATTGTTGAAACCCCTTTTCTTCATTAAGAAAAATTTTTCAAGTAAGTGACGTCTGCTCAAATCCGCCCATAACATTTTAATAAAACATAAATATCACCCTTTCAAAATACATGTAGTTTAAGAGTTATCAGAAGATGATTATGAGCGAAGAATTGAATTTTGTGATATTATGATGTCAAGGTTTGACCAAAATAACCAGTTTTTCAAATTTATAATATTTTTGGACAAAGCAATATTTATGTTAAATGGTATCAATAGACACAAAACTGTAGGTTTTGAGAAATGAAAATCCCCACTGGATGAGAGAAGGTCATACACAACGCCCTGGAAAATTGAATATGTGGGCTGGGCTTCTGGGTAACCACTAGATCGGGCCATTTTTTATTGATGGAAATTTGACATTACAACTTTAAACGAACAACGAATTTTTGAACAACACTTTTCCGAATAGGTGGATCGGTGGTGGGGGTACAATCGAGTGGCCACCTAGGTCCCCTGATTTGTCGCCTAACGACTACTTTTTATGGGGACGCTTGAAGAACAGAGTTTATACTACAAAACCTCAAGTTTTGGCCTGTTTGCAGCGTCGAATTTGAATTAATAACTCCAGAAATGATTTACAACACAATTAAAAAAAATTATTTTCAGTTAGCACACTGTCAAGCTGTACAGGGAAAACAGTTTGACATTGAAAATATATTTTTTCTAAATCGTGCTCGTCGTTATTTCGACTACTGATATTGGGAACAAAGAATGTTATGCCAAAAGGGTAACAAATTTGAAGCAAAAACTATAAATGAAAAAATATACAGGATGTTACATTTAAAAATATAAAATTCGTTCGAATTCCAGACAAACTAAAAAGCTGGCAACAACACCAATATCGTCATTCGATGCATCAGATCCTCTTACACAACTGTACCAAATTTGTATACACTGTATAAGATATTTTGTGCCTTTCTTTATAGACATATTAATAAGCTCTATTTTCCATGAGTTTGGGCCAGTGTTCTCAAACACAGTGCTGGCTTGTGATATGACTTGGCTTTTCTATTAGTGTTACAAAATAATCTGTTTGTAGCACAGGAAGTGAAGGCCTAAAAATTTATTAAGAATGTAGTAAATTGCTTCAGGAAGAGATTTTTTGGACCATAGAAATTATTTCTACGCTACTGTTTTGTTGGAATTTTGGTTAGGTGGTCGTTGGGCTGTGGCAATAGTAAGCAAATTAGTCTAAAATATAAGTAATCCAACGCATGACGGTGTTTTGATCATTTCGTTCTGCCTTGGAGCAGCTTAAGATGAGGACATAAATAATACTGTTGCATTTGGCTTGGCTAACAACAACAAAAACATGATCATAATAATTAGTGCATATGAAATATAATGTATTGCATGGAGCTTTTTTTTCAGATGGTCAGTTAGAGTTAGCTTCTGTAATGTGTAGAACATACAGGGTGTTTCATTAATATTGCGAAAGAAAAGTGTTCCTGCTTAAATATATGAAAAAAAAGTCCCTATAAAACTAACTGATTTTTGAAATAATGTCGATATTTGGACTAAAATTGGTATCTAGGAGTTTTTTGAAATGCGGAATTCGAATTTGATATTAGCATGGCTCTCAATTGCAGAGAGCGCCACCTACATGCTCTTTAACTCTTTTGACTAGTCATAACTCTTTTATACCTGCTTGTATTGCATTCTTACGCAAAAAAAAATAGATTTCTCTACAATTTTGACGTGAGTAAGGCATACTTGGTCGTTACGAGCAACTGTTCACTGAGAAAATCGGGTCAACGAAACTATTTGGTTAAATTTTTTTAATTACCACAATTAAAATTTTAGTCCTAATAATCTATTTTTTAAAGGGAAATAAAAGTCTGTCTTTACCACCAAAATTTTTTTTTTTTATAATAACTACACTACACCCTAGATTTGGGTATCGAGGGCATATATATGGGTGGGATTCACCATATGAGTTAGATGTTCAATATAAGTTTGAAAATTGAGTCGGACTAGTTTCGACCTTAGAAAAGATCATCATCAGCAACTCTATATAATTATAATGTAAACAAGGTAAAACACAGTAGTGGATGGTTCAATGAATGTGTGTGCCTACCCATGGACTTGACTGGGAACGTCCCTTTGGCTACACAAATGGTTAAGAATAAGGGGTTAATTGATACACTTGTTGAGTATTGAGTGTAGAGGTTTTATATTTATTTGACGTAAGCCAAAAACTGTAAACAGTAGGAGAAATAGGTCTTAAACAAGTTCGTTTTTACTCTTGACGCATGCTAGTAGAGAAATGATTTTATTTATTTTCATTGCATATATTATTGAGAGAAAAGGATTATGATTTTGAATTTGTGGTGGTATTCTTTGTGGAATAGACTTTTTAATTAAGGTGGGTTAATTTTTAATTTTTAATGTAACATTTTTAGATATAAGATAGAACTAAAGGTTTGTTTTATGTTAAATTTAAGTTTTAGTTCGTTTTTTTTACTTTATCTGCAAAGGGAGAGAAAGAATATTTTAGTTTTGAGTATTTTAGGAACACGTGTAAGAGCTGTACTACAGAATCAATAAAATGTAGATAAAATGGTACTCACTTTTATTTCTCAGTCACTCAACAAAGGTGAGGCATTTCTCTTCTAAATTACTCTGCTAGTACTTAGAGTGTCTTACTGTTTACAGTTTTTAACTGATGATTAAATATTACCAAATTAATATGTTCTACCTTCTCAAGAGAAAAAAGAGAAAAGCCTCACCTTTGTTGAGTGACTGAGAAATAAAAGTGAGTACCATTTTATCTACATTTTATTGATTCTGTAGTACAGCTCTTACACGTGTTCCTAAAATACTCAAAACTAAAATATTCTTTCTCTCCCTTTGCAGATAAAATAAAAAAACGAACTAAAACCTAAATTTAACATAAAACAAACCTTTAGTTCTATCTTATATCTGAAAATGTTACATTAAAAATTAAAAATTAACCCACCTTAATTAAAAAGTCTATTCCACAAAGAATACCACCACAAATTCAAAATCATAATCCTTTTCTCTCAATAATATATGCAATGAAAATAAATAAAATAATTTCCCTACTAGCATGCGTCAAGAGTAAAAACAAACTTGTTTAAGACCTATTTCTCCTACTGTTTACAGTTTTTGGCTTACGTCAAATAAATATAAAACCTCTACACTCAATACTCAACAAGTGTATCAATTAACCCCTTATTCTTAACCATTTGTGTAGCCAAAGGGACGTTCCCAGTCAAGTCCATGGAAAGGCACACACATTCATTGAACCATCCACTACTGTGTTTTACCTTGTTTACATTATAATTATATAGAGTTGCTGATGATGATCTTTTCTAAGGTCGAAACTAGTCCGACTCAATTTTCAAACTTATATTGAACATCTAACTCATATGGTGAATCCCTCCCATATATATGCCCTCGATACCCAAATCTAGGGTGTAGTGTAGTTAATATAAAAAAAAAAAAAATTTTGGTGGTAAAGACAGACTTTTATTTCCCTTTAAAATACATAACCACAGACCATGGACTACTTCTTAAATCTATTTTTTAGTTATCGCAATAGTTCTCCTAGCTAACTTATTTTTTTTACCGCTCTGGCTGATACAACGTACCAGTTTTCTTGCCAGAACTAAATTACTGGGATTTTACTTAATTTTAATAGTTGTGGTATATTGTTGCTTCTATCCAATTAGGTGGGTTAGATTATCTAGCTTGCAGCAACCAGTTGAGACAATTCAAGGTTTAATTGTCATAATTAAAATCAACCAATTTTCAAAAGTTTCACCAGCCTAGAAATGATAATGATTAAATGATATTCGGCTTCTTCGATACCACCGAAAGTCATCGAACGTTAAACGAACGAGAATTTGCGCCCGTTCCCGTCCAGACTCACTAAGCTTAGTTCATATAGATGCGAATAATGCTGAAATGCTCTGAGTGGTCAATTTCAAATATTTTTTTGGCGTGTTGCCAGCTTGTAACCAAAATATCCGAGTGAGGGAATAATACATTTTTTTTTTATAAAAACAAGATAAATAAACAAAAATGTCCTATAGTTTATATATTTGTTTACTGCATAATACCCTTTACCATCAGCTTTAGTAGATCTAACACTTATTTTATTTTCATCCTGTCAAGATCAACCAATGGTGCCATTCTGAAAAATCCATGTTTCATCCAAGAAAACGAATTGGTACAAGAACGCTTCTTCTTTTTTAACATATTCTTTCAAAAATACCAGTCGTTTGAAAGCTACATGGGAAAGTTCCATAAGCCCTTGCCTCAGATCATCTTTTTACCATCCGAAGCCTATTTTCCTGAAGAGGCTTCTTAAGGAGTTAAGACAACTATCAAACAATTCTCTGTCTTATGAATAACCGATGTAAACTATTATAATTTTTAAATAATACAACTTACTTGTTTCGTACATTCCATAAATAGTGTGACGGATAGAACTTATATCCAATCTTCACACATTTACAACTCTCTTTGAATTAGAACGTTTGTTCTAAGGTGATTCTAATAATTTATTTTCCTTAACTGTTGTTGAAATTGCACTTACAGTGGAGATATTCAAATTTAGGGTAGCTGCTATACGCTAAAAATTAGTAAAGTAGAAATTAAATATCTAGACCATAACATACTCTCTAAATTTACTTCTTTGTACTACTCTCAAAGGTAACAATGGGCCATTGTTGTTAAGTTCTTCCTAAAAATAGCTTCTTAGAGAAGCTATTAGTTCTTCGCACCGGTTATTTAAATGCTTCGGCATTTTTTACAAATAGTAAGCAACGTGATCGAGAGGGATATGTATGTGCACTTTTATTTCTCTTAATAGAACAGTTTTTTAATACTATTTATGAAAACCTCTGGAGATTTTGTTAAAATAAAGACGCACAGTAACACGGAAATAAAAAACAATTAATCAGTTTTGCATGAAACGTCAAACCAAGCCAACGAACAAGCTGACACCACCGCACCGCACCGTTCACAGTTCTGTTGCCAACTATCGGCCAATAAAATTCAAATTATATTAATTTTTGCAAGTCTTAATAAATAAAATGTTTGCTGGGTCATATCAAAGAAGAATACTATAAGTTTGTAGTAAATTCAATATCGCATAAAGTTTTAATATTTTTCGCCCAAATTTAATTTCCTCGTGTTCTCTTACGGATTTACAATTATCAGCTGATTAATAACGTGCATCGGTTTTTGTTTTGCATCAACTACATATGAAATAGGACGACAGAGGTCATTTTTCAGATGCAAAATTTGTATTCGCATTTCGTGATTCGCATCTATGTATATGCAGTAAGTTTTAGCTGTTACCCACATAAAATGCACTTTTTTACTTCTTGGCCGTTAATAAGTCCTGGTTTTAGGAGTTTGCAGGAGTATGTAGAAGCCTTTGACGTTATAGATTGTACTATTGGTATTTGCCAACTTAAAAATGTATATATATGTATATAAGTTTGGCAAATTTTTGATGTACGCCGATGATTTAAAGGTTTATCACTCCATTGAAAGTTTTGAGGATACTGTTTTACTGCAGAAGGATATTACGCAACTTGAGTCATTCTGTCGCAATAACAGTTTGTTTTTGAATTTTAAAAAATGCTATCACATTTCTTTTTCACGTAATAAGAATTTATTTCAGAATAATTATACTTTATTAGGTAACCAAAGGCTTGCAACTGTTAATCAAATTAAAGACCTTGGTGTTATTTTTGATTCCAAGATGCTGTTCGATCAACATATTTATTATATTTCAAAAAGGGCGAATAGAATGTTGGGGTTTATATCACGTACTTGCTTTGATTTTAAAAACCCCTTTACGTTACGTTCATTATTCATGGCATATATTAATAGTATATTAAGCTATTGCTCTGTTATTTGGAATCCCCAGTATAATATCTATATTAATAAACTAGCTTCTGTTTAAAATAGATTCGTTAAATTGGTTAATAAGAAATATTTTAATAACAATCTCGATAGCTTCAACACTATCTGTCAAAAGCTTAATTTAATTTCACTTGTTGATCGCAGAATGATAGCCGATACCAAATTCATTTTCAGAATAGCTAATAATTTAATAGATTCTCCTGGTTTATTAAGTCATTTATATTACACAGTACCAACTTATAATACCAGAATAAAAAATAATTTTCACCATTCATCTCACACCAATTATTATCTCAATTCTCCTTTAAATAGATGCCTAAAAACATGTAATAATTTATGTAATCTCTCAGGGGTTGATGTTTTTTCTTGTTTCCTGAACACTTTTAGTACTAAGTTGAAATTGTATATAGCTCCGAGCAGTTTACGTTATTAGATTATAACATATTTTTGCATTTTCATATGTATTTTATAAGGATCACACGTGTTAGCATTTAGTCTTAAACTTAGTTTAGATACTTTATATTTTTGTGTGAATACTTTTCTGGGTTTGTCCCGTTTGTATTCCATTTTTGTATAAATAAATAGGTATATCTATTAGTTGTATTTTTTAACATCTCTTTTTTAAAGTGTATTTAACACTAAATGAACAGTAATTTATTCTGTGATACTTTTGATATTTTAAGATTATTGGACGTGGCAAATATGCATTTGGAAAAAGGTGCATTTTTGTTAGTTATTGATAATAAAAATTTGTTTTATTTTATGAAATCACCATATTACTATTAATTCTTTTACCACTTTTTGCCCAACTTATATTTTTTTTGTTATATCAACATTTTGCTTTTTGGCCAATATAATTTAATTCTAAAATTTAAGTACCTACTTAATTTTTGATAAATTTATGTTTTTAAAGACTTTATATTTTATTTACTAGAGAATTTTATTAATCACTGATTTAGATTCCAAGTTTAAGCTCCAGAAATGGTAAAAAAATATTTAAAATAATCTATGTATATTTTAGAAAAAAATCGAAATATTGTAGTATATTGGCAAAAAGGAGGTAAAAAAAATGGTGAATGCACAATATAAAATTAATGAATTCTTGTAATGAACTAAAATGTAATAGACTTAGTTAAATGATCATAAGCCAATTAACTAAGGAATATATAAAAAGTAAATTTATCAAAGAAAAACAATCAGGACCTTGTCTTTCTACATTTATTTGCAGATTTTACTTTATTTGCTGCACATGCAAACGTTAGCAGCTCGCGCGTGCTCTACCTATTTGATTACCACTCGAGTTAAGTTTTTTTCGTTAATTTGAACATAAGGAAGTAGAAATTTACTTAGAATTTAATTCAGTAGACACGAATACCATGTCTACAATCCAGTTTTACTTCTTTGTCAAGCATTTTACACTAGAGATACAAATCTTCGCCTCGGAACAAATAATTACCTGCGCTAGTATTGTTGACAGTTGTACAACACTTTGAGACGACTATTTCTAGTTCTAGTCTTAAATTTTTTACTGTACTTGATTTCCTTGTTTAGAGAGTTGCATATCTACTATATTCGATTTACAGGGCACATCTTAAGTGTTCTTGACTTAGAATTAACAATATTTTGAAATATTGGTATGTTGCATATCAGTAGCAGCTCGTGCCTTGCGCATGTGGGTACACAGTAAAAAATTGAATGTTAAATCTAACACAACAATGGTAGTACATATAGGACCACACTCAATAGGGTATATTAACTAATCAAAATATCTTGTAAAAAAGACATTTTTTAATTTTTGATGAGTGTTAATTCTTCTAATTTATAGGTAGGTGCATTTACACTATCGTTTGTAAATTAAACTCACAGATTGTAAACCTATCTTTCTAGGGTATAAAAGAAATAATGAGAGGTGTAAATAAACCATTTTTTAATAGTAATTTGTAATTAATTAGTGTAAATATCATATTACTGTAGTGTAAATTTTATTTTATTTGGGTGTGACTTTACTATAGTGAGTGTAATAAAATAATCTACCCAGGGACAGAATACTTTCCACTTTGTTTAGGTCATTTAATACCGTATCAAACTAACCGGGCGTTTATAATTTAAATGTAACAAATTATGCATTCAAGATGTTTTACATTATTAACTTCTGCTTAGTTTGATACATGATTAAATGACTTAATCAAAGCCGAAAGTAGTAGCCCCTAATATATATAAATCTTCAGATCGATTGAAAAAGGTTTGTTAATTGAATGAAAATATTGAGTATTATTTATCGATTATTTATAAACAAAATGACGGTTACAACAGAACTGGAAAACCATGTGATTTCTTTTACACTTATAATTATAACTAGTGGAACAAAATGACACACCTATTATATAGTTTAACAATTTAGTAAAATATATATATCTACGTTTAATGTACCTCATTGTTAAGCTTAACAAAACAAATAACATAATAAATGTATGTATACTTAGAACACTAAACAACTAAATAAAAGTATGCTTTGGAACAATATAAAAGAATGAAAATGACTAGTATTATATTAATCGTATATTTATTTAGAGATGTATGAAGAAAAATATGTAGGTAGGTACTTAAGTATTTATATAAAAAGGAATACATTTATATAATAAACTCATATCAGAGTAATAATTTAAAAGCTAAAGGGAAAACTGTAACAATGTAAATACCTACTTATTTACTTAAAAATGGTGTACATATTAGTAAGGTTTCTAATAAATTACGTCAATATGCTTACCCAATTTAACAAGATCCTCACAAGAGGCACTCTCATTTGGCACTATACAGAACTTTGCTTGGTTTCTATATTTTAATTTAAATATAACATTATTTACCACATTTTACGTTCACGAGCACAATCAGACTGACTTGAAAGTTGAATTTGCATGTAGCGTCGGCGTCATGTGTCAATTCCTAGAATTTTACACCACTTGTTGCCGCCTGTCTTTTCGGTAACACGGGTTTAGGTATTTTTACCCGGGTCGTGTAAAAACAAGATTAAAGAATAAGTTTTACACTCAATGTGTTAAAATAACCATCTGCGGGGTTTATTTACACGCTAATATGGTTTTATTAATAATTGTCATTGTATTTAATTTTCCTCATAGAGTGTAAAATGGAATTAATAACACCCATTCAACAAAATTAACTTTTTAGAGAGTTAAATTCATAGGCAAGTTTAATACAACAACTTTGGTCCCACATGAGTGTAAAATGTGGTAAATTATGTTGATCCGGGTGTAAGCATTAACACTATTTTTTTTTACCACTTCTGAAATGATTTTTACCAGGTGGATATTTTTTACTGTGTAAGGGTTGTAGGTAAAAAGCGGCGCAGGCCTAAATTTTTAAGGATCACGCTCAAATTTTGACAAATTTGGTAAATATAATAATGCGCCCGAGTTTCTCTCTTTCAATTTTACTAAACCTCAAAAATGATCTCCAAGTATTAGAACATTTAAACCACTGGAGACGCATGAACCTGATGTACTAACAATTTTAGAGTTTTACATATATTATGATACAATTACTTCCTAATGGCAACTTGGCAACCACTTGGGTCGTTAATCAATTTTTAGTGCACATCAATGTTCTTCTAAAAGAAACCAATTTGTTTAAATATCCTAGACAAACATAAAATATGATTTTACGTTATATGGAAGCCGTACACATTTGAGCTTATAAATATGTTAATAAGTTTTAAATAATTAAGGTATATTAAGACATCCTACCGTTCGGCATATCCTGAGATGCAAATCATCACTTTATGTCATAAATCATTTAGGTAGTTTACTGTAAATGTTTTGAATATAAATATTCACATAACCGCATAACCTACCTCAATTAATAAGTGGGCATTATTTATATTTAATTACTTATGTGACTGTATACGATTGCCTGCACCAATAAAGTTAAAACGGTGTGTATAATTCGCTTTTTTCTTTCACTCTGGGTAGCACAGAGTTAAAAGAAGAGTGCGCTTAATGCCAAAGAGTAATAAAATGTAAATTTGCAATGACAGGACCCATTAAGCAGGGTGGACAACTGAAAGGTTGCTTTGTAAATTTCAGATAAATTGCAATGATAGTTTTTAAAAATTCCGTATTTTAGATATTTAAGACCTACACACCCTGAATCGGTCCTAAATTAGAATCACCCTAATTTGCATACAAAAGAAAGACGAGTTTGATGAATAAAATTAAGGTGACAACGGCGTTACTTCAGGTAGTTTATTAGAATAAAAAGGATAATAATAATTATACCATCCAGGAGGAATAAGATCTAGCAATTGCTGGAAGTATTATTCAAAGACATCAGCGTTCATGTATTCATGATAGCCTTCAGTCCGTTTTGATTTAAATGCTAGTAAGCCGTCATCGACAAATCCATTTATGCTACCAATGTGAGTAGTTAATAATATTTTACCTTTTCCCGATGGTCCTTTTATTCCAGTGGACATCTGCTTGGACCACACTTCATATTTCTGTCGTGACCCAGTAGGGAAGTAAAGCAAAAATGTTGGAATCACTCTTATGGGATAAAATGGAATGTAATGTAATACTAAACCAAGCGGCAACGTCGCATTCGTGCTAAAGTACTATGTTTTTCTTCAATAACTAAATGCTAATAAGTAGAAAAACACATTAATTTCAAATGCAATATAAATAGCAACACCGCATATCAAAGTGGTGGCATCGTTGTACAAATCTATAACATATACGTTCGAGTTAAATCCTATAATGTAAAAAACTGTCTGCTATTTTATAATATTCTCTAAAACTATCAAATAATATTAGCTTCCACGTGCTTAGCAACGAGCATAAGATTTTGATTGGCCGCTCGATAGTGGCCTGATGTATAGACATGGCCGCTTGGGTTCGACGTGTTAATATTTGATTGGTCAAGGTGTTTGAATAGGGTTTGTTATGATACTTGAAGTGTAAACAAAATAGTGTCAGGCGGAAATCTAAAGAGATAAGTCGCCGCCCTGTGAGGGGAGAAAACCTTCGCGTTAAAAAGTTGTTAAAAGTAGTTAATTGTGTTAAAGTGTCAGGCGGAAGTCTAAAGAGATAAATCGTCGCTCCGTGGGGGAGAAAAGCCTTCACGTTAAAAAGTTGTTCAGTGTTTACAAAAGTGGTTTGACTAACATGTCTTGTTAGTAACGTTGTAGCCCATGCTAGGGTGAAGAGAGGAGGAATATTGTTAGTATTTTAATAAAGAAATAATGCAGTAAAATTAAAAAAAAGGATTTTATTTTCCAATTTTTCAACAAATTTAAACCAGTCGACTTGTGGAGATAAAGGTTAAAGTTTTGTGTACCTCATGGTAACAAACGTGAGTTCGCACAACATCCTTCCATGGAAGCTTGCCTCGCGCTTTTTATGTGGTATGTAATATTTTACCAACGGTATAATCCAAAATTTACGAGTGTCTACTTAAAGAGCAATTGTATGACTACTTCGAAAATCACACCCTATTCACCAACAGTCAGTACGGCTTCAGGCAGAACCTGTCTAAGGCGTTCGACTGTGTGTCCCACGAGATACTTCTGGATAAACTGGAGTTCTATGGTGTGGAGCGCGTGAGTCTAGATCTTCTCGGTAGCTACCTAAGAGGTTGTAGACAGAGGACGGTGCACAATGGTAGGATCTCGAATGAATGGGCAGAGCTAAAGCATGGTGTACCCCAGGGTTCCGCACTGGGTCCCCTGTTGTTCCTTGTATATATAAATGATATTAATACTGCCTTGCCGGGCACCAGAGTTTTATTGCTTGCGTATGACACGTCTATCGTTGAATGCGGGGAGGACATAAACACCCTCGAAATAAGAATGAATGTATTTAGCCTTCGGGAGGTGGCTGAGGCAAATGCAGAGGAAGTGAAGTTTCTGGGCGTATACCTTGACCCGGGTCTAAAATTTGAAGCACATGTAGATCATGTGGCGCAGCGACTTTCAAAAAATATTTTCCTATTGAGAAACCTGACAGGTATCATACCGGAGGCCTTACTGCTGCAGACGTATCACGCTGTCTTCCAGTCGGTAGCGGTGTATGGCGTATTGGTATGGGGCCACTCGGCACATCTCCACAGAATTTTCACATTACAAAGAAGGGCTATCAGAATAGTGGCGGGTATGAAGTATAGGGAGGATGTAAGGACAACCTTTGTAAGGCTCGAAGTTATTACCTTGCCATGCCGTTACATTTATGAGTGCCTCTTATAGTGCCATAAAAACATACACCTATACAATCCGAATCAACTTTACCATCAGTATCCAACTAGACAGGGACATCTTATAAGGGTGGAATATCTACGATTGGAAAAATCACGCACAGCAACCAACTACTATGGTCACTATGGTCCTGTATTTTATAACAAACTTCCCATCCGTAATAAAAATTTGCCAGAGAGACAGTTTATGGGTGCTGTCAAAAAGATTCTAATGCCTTCTATAAAATAGATGACTTTCTGAGTCACATATTTTAACATAATTTAATCTAATTGTTTGTTTCCTCATTTTGCGTGGAAACTGCAGTGTGTCCTCTGAACAACTAAATGTTAGTGATCATTTAATTTTTATGTGCTGTAAAAGTAAACACTGAGACCTGATATTTTTATTACTAAATTTTAATACGTTGTATATCGTATAGCTGTGTTCATTAAAATTTTCTTTGTGTTTAGTATAAGATTTTAAACAATTATTTTATTTTATCTTTATTGTGATTTTAAAACATCTGTTGACGTAAGGAATGATTATTCATTGTAATCAATTACTTGAATAAATATTTGATTTGATTTGATTTTATTTGATCTTCATTTAACCAAGTTTCGTCCATATAACAGGAATATCTATCCTGTTTTCCCTTCGAAACTGTCTAACTACCCTCAAATATCGTCGTCGCCAGCAGATAATTTCGTCTTTCTCTATTAAAAGTGATTTTATGTTTTTAATCTTTTCATATCAAAAATTCATTTCTTTCAAAGTTTTCCATAGTTTTTTCTTACCCATGGGTGGAATGAAATCATCCTTTTTCATTTCAGATATTTTGTCCAAAGTAGGTATTTCTTTTTTTAAGTAAAACGAGTATGATTCTTCTGATGGCAGTATTTTCATCCTCCTTTATTAGAGTTTCTTTTCTTCCTGTGCTTCTCTTTGGTGACCTGATGGGGCCGCGTTTGTCCTCGTGGACAAGTCGGTATATTATTGACTGTCCGACCCCAGTCATATTCGAACACATTTCAACTATGTTTGCAACTTCGAATGTTATATGAAATAATAATTGGACTACAGCTATGGAATACGGTGAAGACCACTGGGTTTTATAGTTCAATAATGACAGTTTGTTTACCAACTGATTAGGGTCCTTAGAATGTAATTTTGTGAACAATTGACCAAATGTATTAATAACGATAGCAGTTACTCTCGGGTGACAGTACTTTCTGTAATTTTTTTCATAAAATATGAACCATTAAGATTAATTAGCTTAAAAGTACATACAGAAACAACAGAAACCTTTTTTTCCACAAGAAATCATAAGATTGAACGTATTCTTTACAAAGTATAAAAAGATTCCCGATCTTAACAACTGATCTTAGCACAATCAATAAAAATCAATACCACATTATTACCAAATATAGATGTTCTCCAACTCCGTTATCTTGTTAAATGAATGAAAAATCTCGAACACTTCAATTAAAATTCTTATCTCACGTAGGACATTATGGTTTTTTTCGTAATTATTGGCATCTATAACAATATCGTAAAGAATACTAAATAGCAGTTTAAAGTCAGATTGCAAACGGTGATAAAGTAATGGCAAATATTACTGGCTTCACGACGGCAATTGTTACAATAATTTTAAAAGAACTTTTTTGTCAATTGCGATATGTTTCCCTAATATTAAACTGATATTACAAAATAAGTAACAGTGTCATCATTATATCAATATTGAATACTTTCGGAACCATTTTCCTATATTCGCATCACAAAAAATATGAAAGAAGCACTTAATAATGCGTCACACGAAGTTAAATCTGGGTAGCTTGCCGGCCACCCAGCGGTCATACAAGCATGACTGAATTGTTAATTTAATTGTGTTTGGACATATGGTTTAATACGACAATAAAGTTTCTTTCGCCGCAATTATTGTGTTATAGAATATATTAGGTACTTAATGGCGATGAATTATTGAACGGTAGTATCAATATTTAATTTAAGTTTATTTGTTATTGATTTAACGTTTTGGGTGTTTATATTGGTAGATTTTTCTGAACTTAATGATTCTAAACACGTAGTTCGTTTTAATAAATAAAGAGATTATAATTTAGGTAAGACAAATTCCAATTCCAATTGAAAATTTCTTTATTTCAAATGTTGTCAGTACCAAGGTATAACAAAGACGTTAAATGACATGTTGTCGTACGACTTTTAACAGTATTTTATACAACAATATAATCATACAAGCTATTATACGCTTCCTACTAAGGTTGGAAGCGTATAATAGCAATTTTGTTTTATTTTTAAAATCTTTAAAGATTTCAATATGTTTACAAATTTCCGTCATGTCTGTAAATAGGATAATAATTGTCCATGTTTCTAGTATTGTAAGTTATATTGCTATTATTTCTTAAAAAGGAGCCCTTATTTTTAAATAAATACAGTGAGCATTTATGTAAATAGATATAAGCTATACATAGCTAGAAGTCCCATTGACTTAAAAACCCTTTACAGCTCTCCCTAAAGTTCATTCCAAAGATTATTCGTAAGAATTCTAAAAATTACTTGACAAACAAAACTGACACCCCAGAGAATGATCCCATATCGCAGTAAAGCTTCAAAGTTTGCATAGTACGTAACCCTAGAAACCTGTTTATTTTAATAATTACTTAAGTCTTATGGCATAACAAATTTGATTTAGTTTTTTGACAAAATATAAATAATATGTGGAGAATAACAACTGCCCAGAAATTTGGTATGTGGTACTGTTTTTACCTCTATATAGTTAATAGAAATGTTAGATGGATTTTCCTTAGCTGCTTTATCTGTACTAAAAATTATAATATTAGTGTTTTTATTATTTACAACCAACTTACTTACTTTAAACACCGGTTTTGCTTTCAAAAAGAAATTATTGCTATCCTCAACCTATTCTTTAGTTTCTCTCTTCCCTGTTAGCAAGCTTGTGTCATCCGCATTTAAGACATATTATCTTTCATTATTAATATAAATTATCTTAAGCAATTGAAAGCGTAAATCCGCTGCTTCATGCAGAAACTACCCTCAACCTGATTATTTGTTTCGGAGTGCCCCACGATAAAATAAAGCCATCATCAGGTTTAATAACATTATGTATGGTAAATTCACCATTAAACAGATAAATTGTTATATAACGGCTATAGAACAATGTTCTAACACGTGTGTAATCAGCGTAACTACGTTAAGTACAATAATTTATTGTTTTATTTTGAGCAAAGTTATGATTTCACGCACTTACATTATGTTCATATATTATACGAGCAAAATTACTACATTTTTGTGTGTTTAGTTCATAATAACTATATTAATGAATGTATATTTATTACATTGCTTTACGCGCAATTAAACAGAAGTTTGCTATTGATAATATGATAAATGTAATATAAAGGGGGAGGAGGCGACAAATACACAGTATTTGTTTGTTAGGCATTACCTATGTAAGTTCAGGATAAATTCTTATATACAGAGTTTTTTACACGATATTCGGCATGAAAGACTATGGCAATATTGACTTTAAAAAAGTTTTGTTTTCGCGATAGATAGGGATATATTGAAGATACATTTTAACATTATTTTTATAATATACAGGGTGCCCCAAACACACAAATGCAAGTTCTCTATTACTTATGAATACAATGAATATTATTCTTATAGGGTTTCTGCCTTATCCGACTGTTGCTGTCTTGCAATTTAGAAAAATGTAACTGACCTTATCTTAAAGAATTTCAATGCTTTCCTTTGCTTTTTTCTTAAAACAATTCGATTGTCTATTGAAAAATGTTGCAGCTTGTAAAAATACTGCCATCCTTACGAACAATATACAGTGTGTCCACGGATAGAGTTCGGAAGAGGAAAAACTTTTTTATTTGTGGGTTTAGAAGAAAAAGTTATTCTTTATAAAAACGTCTGCTTGTATTGAAACTACAATTTCGAATACCAAGTTTACGATTAGTATACAGGGTACATCAAAAATAACATTTTTAATGATTTTGATTTCAATTTTTTTTTTAAATTATATGAAATTATTTCCAAAACCGTGATTTATTACACCAATTGTGCAAAAAAGTCTAATAAACATTTTTCTCAAAGTGGTTAATTTCATCATTTAAACGAAATCCAAAGAACTAAAAATGTTGTTTGTGACTAACCATGTTTTAAAACGTTTTTTTTTTGTAAACTTAGAAGAAAAAGTCACTCTTTATAAAAACGTCTGCTTGTGTTGAAACTACAATTTCGAATACCAAATTTACGATTACTATACAGGGTTAGCCAGAAACAACATTTTTAGTTTTTTGGATTTCGTTTAAAATAAATTTACTACTATTGTTGCTTTCCTACTTAGAATATAATTTTATATCTGGCCGAATAACGATTTTGTTGTAAGAAAACTATTTCCTATTTGTATTTTTATTATTACATGTCATAGGTATTTCTTCATTTTATTTAATCATAAATTATAAAATATTAAAATAAATAACGTTCTATTCGAACGTGGTACCACCGAGTTCAGCGCATAGTTCAACTCGATATCTGAATTCCCGATAACAATTCCTAATTTGCTGTATTGGGATATTTGAAATGACTTCTCTTATTTTTTCTTTCAAGAGATCTAGGTTATTATTGAAATTGGTTTTATACACATGTTGCTTCAGATATCCCCACAAATGAAAGTCCATAATTGTGAGATCAGGACTCCTAGGTGGCCACTCATTTGGACCATACCTTTCAAACCATTTGTTCCCAAACTGATGATTTAGCCAATCACGAACAATTATCGTGGAATGAGCGGGACAGCCGTCTTGTTGGAAATGTAATTTTATTCGATCAGCTAAAGGTATATCTTGCAAATGATCATAAAAAAAAGGGTTCAGAAGATGCAAATAAGTGTGTTGATTTGAATTGTTTTCAAAAAAATATGGTCCAATGATTCCATTGTAAGTAATAGCACACCACACGTTAACTTTTTGTGAATACTGTCTTCTAGAGTGGATACGAAAATTAGGATTGTCGCGGCTCCAATAGCGACAGTTTTGCGAACTAACTACCTGTGGTAAACGTTGCCTCGTCCGAGAAAATAATATTATTAACAAAACTTCTTTGTCTAAGGATATGTTCCCCTATCAACAAACAAAAATCCAAACGCTTCATGTCGTTATTTTCTTCCAGAAAATGATTAAATTTAGGTTTGTACGGACAAATTTTATTGAATTTTAATATTTTTTCTACTAGAGATTTACTCACATTACCAATTTGAGAAGATCTTTTTCTTAAAGACAGTTTGGGAAAATTTCTAACTGAATCCATTCATTGTCATTACAGTTACAGCATCATCTTCATCATACTTTTTTTTCTCCCTTTTTTATTTAAACAACTACCAGTTCTCATGAATTTTATTACAATTTTTATAAACCCTTGTCCGTGAGAGAAACAGCAGGCCATATCTCATGGAATTCTCGAAGAACTGCCATATAGCTTTTTTCATGTCCTAAACCATAACATCGCACAATATAAATTCTTTGTTCTAACGTTAGCATTTTCTAATTTCACTGTTATGCAGCTTTATGAGAAAATTATGACACAAATATCAACAATTTGAAAGATGCAAAGTAACTAAAACATTTCATTTATTTAGAACAGGCTACTTGATTTTTTATTATTTTAATAGTAGCTTTGAAATTAACCACTTTGAGAAAAATGTTTATTAGACTTTTTTGCACAATTGGTGTAATAAATCACGGTTTTGAAAATATTTTCATATAATTTAAAAAAAAAATCTAAATCACAATAATTAAAAATGTTATTTTTGATGTACCCTGTATACTAACCGTAAATTTGGTATTCGAAATTGGAGTTTCAACACAAGCAGACGTTTTTATAAAGAATAAGTTTTTCTTCTAAACCCACAAATAAAAAAGTTTTTCCTCTTCCGAACTATATCCGTGGACACACTGTAGAAGTCAGTGAATACATGCTTTAGTTAAATACTATAATTAATTATTGTTCTTATGCTAAAGAACTTAACAAATCGTGTATGTTCACAAGTCCTTGATGATCATAGCCTCTTCAGCAACTAATGACCACGTAATGATGATGACAATAATATAATCCGCAAAAAATGAACAAAAACATTTTTGTTAATGATGTGACTTCATTAGCTTGTTAACATAAATAAGCTTAATACCCACGGTGATCTCCTTGTGATTTTCATAGGAGAAAAAAAAAATGTTGTTTTGAGCCCCGTTATTCAACTATAATAAAGTTATAAGAAGTCTTCATCTTCTCTGTAGGATAAAATGATTTGGAGTACCTGCATCATCAATTATAAAGACGGGCAGTAGTTTTCACTTGTAATATCCCTAGTGCTCTTTTCCAGTCATTACTTAAGGCTTGATAAATGCTCGATAAGTTACAGGCAGGACATGTTTTTCCGCTTAAAAATTCCTTAAAAACTTGTCTATAATGGCCACCATAAAATTAAGAATAATTGGCCTTTATAGAAGGGTGGCCAGTATTGCCAGGTAACAGTTATTATTTGTACAAAAAAGTAAACATTTACTCAGGTGTCTAAAGCCTAACGACATTTACATTTCACGGTTTAATTATAACTAAAATAAAAGTTCATTTGGAGATTTTTTTTTTTCTTAATTAGTTGCATATTCACGTACATATCGAGAACAAACGTTTTTATAAAATATGTACCTACCAAAAACATTATCTAAATCTAAGTACAAATAATGTGCATAAGTGTTATTAGTATGTGCACATATATGTAGTTACAACATTAATTTTTGGATAAAAGATGTATTGTATAACAAGTTTAATTTTTTGCATGCATTTTATGTGTTTTTAAGAATTTTTAAAATACATTTCAATTTTTGTTTGCTATAGGTTTTTTAATTTCGATTTAAAAACTTCAGGTTCGCATTTTAGTAAAGTTTGAGAGACATATATAGCTAGTTCACCATTGTTATTACACAGTAAATATTTTTGAACATCTCTTAATTTTGCACACACTTCACTCATATTCGTCAAAGTAGTTTTAGGATTTTCGCATTCCTCCGCGTCACTATTGATGTCACAATTTTGCTTTTCGTCATTATGAGCTAGTTCTTCAACAATTTCTAATATGCTGAAATTGGGACTCTCTGTGGGTGCGTCACTATCAATCAGAGCAAACTCTTTCAAACTCACAATTTTATTATTAATTGAGGGAAAGAGCTGGGCAAGGGGTATTTCATCTTCTTCGCAAAAACTTGCTTCTTCTTGGACAATCTCATAAAATCCGGCCTTGGAGAAACACTTTTCCACTTTTAAATTGCTTGCTGCCTCAAGTGCTTTTTGTTTAATTAACGGTCCAGATATTGGAACATTTTTACCTCTTGCTTTGCAGAACCATTGTAGACGACTTGATCTACTGCCAATCCTCCCGACTTCGGAAATTTCCGCTTTTGTTCTAAATTAACACCTTCTTCAAAACTTCGTTTTAGATCAGTTTTATTCCTGATAATATCATTTATTTGGGATTTTCCAACACCAAACTTTTCCGCCAGTTTTCGCGAACCTAAGGCATACTTTCCACTTTCCGCGATAACATCAATTTTGTCCTTCAGTGACAAACGTTTTCGTTTTAGGGACATTATTAAACACGCTTCGATTCCGAACACTATAACAACTTTACTCTTATCGATCTAAGACACAACTAAAAATATAATGTGAAGATAATCCCCCTATAACCACTAATGCTATTTGAATCAGGCAAACAATAATATTGTTGGGTATTTCCACCCTTAAAGTTTGCAGAATGTAATTATAATTAATAATAATAATAATAAAAATTGAGGTTCGTCTGGCCGTGGCTATTTTATAAGGGTGCCCATTATCTAAGGGTTTTTATATACTGGATTTCCTATAAAGTAGATTTTTGTTAGCTTGAAACTGGCCGATAACACAGGTGGCCGATATAAAAGGGTGTCCGTTAACACAAGTTTTACTGTATATATAATATTTAAAATGTAACCAGTTAATTTTCAATTTTTCATTTTAAATTGTGTGTTTCTGCGTCCCTATACAATGGTTTGAATAGTAGTTCCAGACGTTAACTTTATATAAAATTGACTTTGGATTTCAACAAGTTTTCTTCCCACATGTCTCTTAATTTATACGAAGACCTTTATAAACAATCTCAAGAAAGTTTCTCCTTGAGGATGGAAATGAAATAAATGATTTCCAAAAGCTTGGAATAACTTTAAAGAGTATTCTTTCATTTGCTGCATTCCCCAATATTCACTAGTTTATTTCTCAACTAGTCAGCAACGACTACCCTCTCTATACTTGTATATATGTCATATTAGTGATATGAAATTTTAAAATAATATAAGTGAATAATAAACCCGCAAAACAAAGACAAAAATCTGATAAATACTTTTCATGTTCGCCGCGCCAAATATGTCACTTAATAATCTTATTAAAATATGAAATTACTTTCACCTATCTGAAAACAGACTTCTGGTTTTATCTGTGAGACATGTTGTGTGGGAAATCAATTTTTTGTTATTATTAATAATTAACGCATTGCATAGTTTTTGCATAGAACGTAATGGCTTGGAGACGCGATGTAAGGATCATTTAGGCAAATAAAACCAATTAGATAAAGCTAATATGGATGGCGGAAACTCCTAACTATGTATTTATATAATTATCAATTATGGGAGTTTAAATTATACGGATAAACCGTTGACGATTCATTAGAATGTGTAAAATTTACTATAACAAGATTAAGTGGATTTGTAAACATTCCTCGACATTCTTCATGAAAATTATATCTTTGGTTTTTATGAGAAACGCTCGAATACGTCTATTTCGTTTTTTATTTTCCTACTTTTTGACTTAATTCATTCGTTATTTTTATTTACAGTTGTCAAAGATATGACAATAATAATAGTAACAAACTTTATTAAGAATTAAGGATAATAGACGTAAATAACGCAAATAGAAGAAGCAAAAAATGAAGTGGTAAGTAAATCAACCGCAAAATCCTTAAAGGGCGAAGTCTAGCTGAACAATTTCAGATAAGTACACAACATTAACCCTGATCAAGTTAAACTCAATTTGCATAACAATTTGATAACGTATACATACTATAGCATTCTTTGGACTATTTGACATTTGCGGATATTCCTTTCACCCTACAGTCTGCTCTGGTTACACCAATTACCCTTGGTTGCATAGATCATTAATCATTAATTGCTTTAGACAGGGGCTCGCCCTGGCCTCACATAGACACTGTATCACCCACAGTATAAGGTTGATTCGTTTTATTTTTGCTAGACCAACTAAACACAATTTATTTTGCTATGCCTTTTTATTCTTCCACTATTGACCACCCTTACAATATTACACTATTTACATTGTCAAACACGAATACATCATCTTAAAAGCCTCAAAACACTGCACCGAAATACCGTTAGGATTTCATTGGTTTTTACCGTAGAGAATGAATCAGAACTTGAATTAATGGCAGCCTCATTGCCGTCTGAATATCATGAGGGTTATTTGAAAGACATGTTCTCTATAGAACAGAATATTTTACGTATTTACGCAAACTGCAAAACACTGAGATGCAGTCTGTGTAGTCTATTTAGCTGCGAAATTCACGGTACTTTTACTGTACGTTTAAAAAAATAGTAACCTCTGTTACCAGGCACGCGTCCCCAACATTAGAGAATATCTTTGTCTAACACACATCTCTGATCAAAACACGTGCTATTATTGGTTTAGCCACGTGGAGCATCCGCTTACGTTGAAGTCTAACAGGACACTGATTTGTGTTGACCGATCAACAGATGTCGCGTCCACTCAGGTTGGCAGCCATAATTGTTTACCGCCAATAGAGAGATTGAAGCAGCCGTTGAGCATTAAATGATCTTGCACTTTGTCGGTTAAAACATCACAGAAACATATTCTCGAAGTCGCAAACCTATTGCAAAGCTACCGATTAACGGTTTTCGTAGACGTGAATTTAATATTATTTGGTTTAGAATATAGCACGTTTTTATATTTACAGGAGACTTGATATTTTCCAAAAATTACTGCGGGATAAAACAGTAATGATTTTTAACTATAGGCTAGAGATTTGACGGTTTTGTAAAATAGAATAAAAATATCTCTTGCTACCCAAGAAGACTGAACGACTCTTAAACACGGGCGGCTTCTAAGTAAATACCAGTAAGAGGTATTGGTATACGCGATATACATTTACCCAATTTAATTGATTTATTTTCTCAGATATGTGATCAGCTTTTTTTAGGCGGGGGAAATAGATCTACAACAATTATTTTGGATTTTTTGCAGGCGTTGCTTATCATCCTGTGTTAAGCATGCATAATTGAGGGTAATACAATATGACAGTGTTGCTAACAATAAGATTTACAAAGCTTTTTACCTACTTTAAAATTAAGAATATATGTGTTTGCATACTAACCTTGTGATATATACGATTTTATGCTATAATTAGATAATGCTCCCTACACCTGAGTTTTAGTATCATCCTATATTTCTAAGTTTCTAGACCAATCGACAAGCTGTATATGTGGTCATTATTTAACTGGCAGGAGGTAGAGGTAATTTTCCGAAAAATCCGAACATCCTGCTGGTGAGAAAATCAAGACCTGCGTTCTATAGCATTTTGATTTAAACTATGTCAAGGCTATCCCTCCTGTAATCATAGATTCTCCGCAATCTGAATTGATAGAGTGGCAGAAAACTCGCGCATAATGCCTGTAACTTTTGAATTACCCTGCCTACGAAAAGTGACCTTTATGAAAGTTGTTTAGTAAATTATTCCCACATTTCTACCTGCATCAATTTTTTCTGTCATTTTTGGTTTGGTTGCCATAGAGACCAACTTACTTTTTTTAAATGGAACACCCTGCATATGATTGCATATTTGGATGATACTGGGAAAACCCTGAATTTTTTGTATTTCAAATTTTTGTTTATTTAAAATTGTAACAAACTTTATAATAACAAAATAAATAGTCTATAAAATTGAACAAACCTAACATCGGAGTAATAAGCAAGTGAAACCTTTTCAGTGGATCAGGTTTTCAAAATGACCACCATTTTCGGCTAAGCAGAGCGCCAGTCTATCCCTGAACCCGTCTACAACGTTTAAAAGGACTGGAATGACCCGAATTTCAGCACTAATTCTGACTTTTAAAGATTCTCAGTCATTTGGACGGTTAACTTAGACTTTTTTCTTTAAGTATCCCTACAAAATGAAGTCGAGCGGGGTTAAGTCCGAGGATCGCGCAATTCGCGCTGGCCAGTCAATAGCACCTCTTCTGCCTATCCAACGTCCTGGAAATTGTTCGCTTATGTATTGTCTATTATTTGCCGCATAATGTGCAGGTGCTCCATCTTGCTGGAACCATACCTGTTCGTTTATGCCATTATTTCCACCCGGTAAAATCATTCTGCAAGAAGGAATTATGTGATTCCTGAGGAATAATTATTATAATTAGGAAGTTTTGTATTTTTGAGCTGTCATTATCTCGGAAACGCTTGAAGATGGTAGAAATGTGGGGAATAATTTACTGAACAACTTTCATAAAGGTCACTTTTTCGTATACGAGGTAACTCAAAAGTTACAGGTATTATACGCGACTTCTTTGCCACTCTGTATAATAAGAATAAGAGCGGCCCGAGAATGGAGCCCTGGGGTACCCCAGTGGTCAGTTCCGCGACACGCGATGTTCCCAATGATACTCCAACGAACTGTCGTCTACCATCTAGATACCACCGGCAACATGAGAGCGCGTATTTTTCAAGACCAAAATAAGGGAGTTTTACAAGTATTAACCTGCGATCTACACTGTTGAACGCCTTCGAGAAAATCCAGCAATATCAGAACCATAGCCAGCCCATTATTCAAATCCCCAATGATGAGATCGTTAATATGCAACAAAGCGCTTGTAGTGCTTTATCGATATAGAAATAGATAGAAATCCAGATTAGTTTGGAGGCAATAAACCTCAATTTCTTACATATGAAAGTAATTGCTGATAGATAGCCGGTAACTTACTTAAAAATGGTAAAATAATGATTGGCCGCAAGTAATTCGCTCTGGATGGATTTCTCACTTTGGAAAAAGCACAGAAAATTGTCACTTTTCAGGCAGTGAGGAAATGGTTACTGGGACTTACTGAGGTTGAGCAATATGTTTAAAAACTGAACAAAAAATTGTCGACCAGCTGTTTTGCAGTTAAAGTAGCAGCGTTGGATCTGAGGTGTTTGATGGACAAAATGATGTAGGTACTACTCTCTGTTTGAGTCTCAACTGAGGTACGGTATTGCGATTTGGGGATTTTGTAGTCGGTAACATTTAAATTCTGTTTGTATAATCCAAAAAAGAGCACTTAGTTATATGTGTAGAGCTAAATATCGGGATCACTGTAACCCTCTATTTCTTAAATATAAAACTTTAACTGCGTTTAGTCAATTTATATTGAAAACAGTCTGTCTAATACACCGCAGATATCCTATAAGATAACTTACAGAGCTCTTATAACACCAGAGAATATCAAAATGTGTTAATTCAACTTCCTATCCCTAAATTGGCTCTACCAGGTCCTCTATAATCTACTAGAGTAGAAGAATCTATAATCATTTAGGTTTAGAGTATAGATGTCTGTCATATCTGCAATTTAGTCAAACATTTAAAAATATTTTACTTCAGAGGACCTATTACAGTCAGGAGGAATACTCTCACAACACATTGAGAACTTTAATTTTAATGTGTGATGCTCTTTGTTTATATACACTTATTACATTACTTGTTGTGTGTTTTGAACTGGATTTTGTACATAAAAATTAAAAATATTGAGGGTAATTCAAACTTTTTTTCCACACTGTATAATAGCATAATTATATGTTTTATAGAATATTTGAACTGCCCGGTATAAATGAAGCAATTATTGTGAATAACATTTAAGCCTAAGATCGACATACGTTTAAAAATTGGCTTAGACCACACGTTGAAATCCTCCATTGTTACATTCCCTTTAAATTTGCATTCAATTTTAGAAAGAACCATATTTTCACCATTGTTTTGAAACCTCCCACGGAAGATTTGGTGTATGTACATTATACATGGAAGATTATAATTGGGTATAGATAAAAAATACTTTACGTAATAAATGTGTAACAAATATGGAACAGTGTTGGAATAGAGTTGGTCTAACTATACTATACCAAAATCAACGAACAAAATCCCTGTTTTTTTGGATTATTTTTTAATAGGTAACAATACCTACGACCTCAGGAAGAAAATAGTAATTTTACAGAATTTTTACAATGGGATTTATACAAAATAAACCAGGATTTATATGTATTAATATTTTTATACAGTGAGCCCCAGAAGTAATGTCTAAATTCATTTGGAATTCAGCGGTGTGTTTTCTGGAAAAACGCTTATGCGTCGATTTTCATCTCTTATTGTGTTTTTTTATGGTAAATTCATGTATACAAGGTAGCTCAAAAGTAAGTTCGACCATCACCTTCATTCTTTCAAATGAAAACATCTATTTTACACTATACCGGGATATGACGTAGCCATATTGGAAGTTTCAAGTTAGTTCGCTGAACTTTTACTCCTTTTGGTGTGCGTTTTTGCTTTTTTCAGCTACTATACTGGGTTTTGTTTGGATATTTTTCTTCACATGTGTTTCTATTTTTCTTTGTTTTTGTTTTGATGTTTCTATGCTTGTTTCGTGTTTGTTTTAATTCGATTCTTCAGGATGTTTTAATCTGTTATTGTCCTTTTTTATTGATTTTAGGGTGGAAGCCAGTCTTTATTGTATTTAAATTTGTTGTATATATTTAAATGTATGTGAGAGTTTCTGATTAACATGCTTGTAAAATGTGTCCATTCTTAGGTCTCTGTGTAGCACTGCTGTTGGTACGTGTCTTTGTGTGTCCGTTATTATTCTAAGTACTTTGTTTTATAAAGTTTATGTCATCTTCATTTTTGTCTTGTTTACGGTGCACCAGGTCGGTACACCGTATGTCAGTACTGGTCTAAGTATTGTTTTGTATACTATAGTCTTTGCCCTTTTTTAACTCCTCTTCGACGTTGTTATTCCAGGACAATTTTTTTATCGAAGGTGGGACTCCATTCGATGGATTTGTTATTGACCTTAACATTAGTTTCAGGCAGCCTCAGCCTCGCCTTCCAGAATAATATTGCCTGTATTATTTTGTCGTCATTTAATCTCATTTTCCATGCATTTAACCATTTTTGCAGGACCAGCCTTGCAAACGTAAGACCACTCTCCAGGGTACTCTTGAGTGGCAGTAATCGCAGTATCATCGGCGACAAGATACAGCTATGTGTATTGAGAATGCGGAATGTCCGCGGTATAAATCATATACAGGGTGATTTCTAAAGTGATACTTTTTTTAAAGTGTGTATACAACTACTTAAAAGAAGCAACTTTTTCAAATAATTTTTTTAAATAACTCAAAAATAAAGGAAATACGCTAATGTAAAAAGCCTACGATACGACTGCTGATAATTTTTTTTGTTGGTGTTTATTTTGTTTTATGTCAAGCAGTAAAGTCTCAAATTGTTGTCAGTTCATCGCGTGATAGATTTCAGTTAGTTTGGAAGTGTTTAAAAATAAAAATGGCTCATGTGTATGAAAAAATATCTCCTCTATTTTTGAGTTATTTAAAAAAAGTTAAGTATTTGAAAAAGTTGTTTATTTTAAGTAGTTGTACACACAGTTGAAAAAAAAGTATTACATTAGAAATCACCCTATATAATATAGTGGAGACACTTGCGGCACTTCTGCTCTGATACCTCTAGTTTATGATATTGCATTATCCGTTAACACTGCGAAAGTTCTGGTCCCAAGGCAGTGGCGTATATAAGGGGGGGGTTTAGGGGGTCCGGACCCCCCCCCATTGATGCCCCACGCTAATTTTAAGTGAAACCTGCCACTGCAATAGATGTTATCGATCAGTGCGATGAACAGTTTTTTCCTTTGACAAAGAAGCTTCTTATCATTTTAGCTACACTTCCAGTGTCCACTGCGACCCCTGAAAGATGTTTCTCTACTCTGAGGAGGTTAAAAACTTATCTTAGAAATAAAACTGGAGATGATGATCTAATGAGATCTAATGAGCACTCATCGTGATCTGGCAGTGCAAATAGATTCCGAAGAAATTATAGATAAGTTAGCAATAAGACCTAAAAGATTTAATTGAATAATAAAAATGTAAATTAATGTTCCCATTTTGATTATATTAGCTTTTAATTTAAAGTCAAACTGAATGCCAAAGTCGATACCAAACCTAATTATAATCTTTGATTTAAATATAAAACAAATAATACTGTAGATTCAGCTTTTGATTAAACCATCACCATGTCAATTCAGCTCCGACTCCAATAACTGCTCAAAAGTAGAAATTCTCTGAAAGATAGGTAAAAATATTAAACACCTCTCCTAAATGCACCGGGTTGTTTTTGTAATTTTCTTGAGGATTTTGTATTGTGTTTTCTACTTTTCCCACTTCAAAACTAAGCACCTTGACTCAAAAAGGGGCGTGGCAATTTTTTTTTGCACCTTCGCCGCTATTTTCTTTTATCAGCGCCTGACACCCCCCCCCCCCCCCCTTGCGGAAACTATAGCTACGCCGTTGTCCCAAGGTACGAAATATCAATCCTGATCAGGAAATCAGGCCTATTCTGATTAATTTGAGGATAAGTTCGTCATGCCAGATATAATTTAACGCTTTAAGGACGTCGAAAAAGACTGCTCCTGTTGACTGCAGGTAATTAAATCCTCTAAGTATATTGGTGGGGTAACAAAGGAATACTGATTTTGTCCGACAAATTGCCAATGTGCCTCACCATGGCTATATTTGGTACCTTTATCACTGGTAGGTACTTCAACCCATTGTATTTTTTGCCTTCTTTAATGGTTCGATTCCTTATCGCTAAATTAAACGCCTTATTTAGTGGAATATTGACATTCATAAAAGTATGTGGTGTCGGTGCAGAAACACTATAATTAGTGGATTTCTTGCGTAATACCTGCTTTAGGTTAGTTATTGGCTTTACGCTTAAATTAATTGTACTACGTTTTGTCGCATTTGTGTGCCCCAGTGGGTTATTTTGGGTGTTTTGTTGCCTTTATTTTAGATTGTCGACATCAACTCGTCTAAATAAACAACCATTTTTCCACTACCGGTGTTGTTTTTTTTTACTTTATATGGACACTCACCCCACGCTTCCTTAGGGTCCAGAAGCTAGCCAATACTTCGTCACAGTTGCTAACCGTGTTGTTTGGCGCACCATGCACTGAGCAGCTTCCTTTTACGTTGATTCTGTAGTTGGATATTCCATTATTATGTAAGTTAACAACACCTCCCATACGCTGATTATACTCGGCTATAACCTTTGACTGAGTAATTGAATCCATCTTATTTTCTTTCCTGTTGTATCTTTTTGTGCCTATTATGAGTTCAATGGCGCAGTTGTTGGTTGCAACTGTCACCACAGAATTGTCATTTCATCTAACTAGCAAAATTTTGTGTTCATTGTCAAAAGAAAAATTATAAGTACCGCGATCTTTTTTCTTCATATTTCTCACAGTTTTCATTGTGTTATTACATGTACGGTTTTCCTGAATTTTCCCATTTGCCTAAAACCCTTTTTCTTTCAGCAAAGTAAATAACTTGTAAGAAGAGAAGAAGTTGTCAAAAAATACGCGATGAACAGATGGTTGCTGAACCACTGACAATAGTTTTAGTACAACATTTTCTCCCAGTCCTAATTCATTTTCATAAGTGCTTGTTTTTCCACCATAAGGTATGAACTTGTAAAAGTAACCATTGGAACTACATAGACACCAGAGTTTGAAGCCAAACCTAGTTGGTTTTCCTTTGATGTACATCTTGCAAATATGTCATCCAAAATATGGAACCATTTCCTCATCGATAGACAGATTATGAGAGAATACTCCAAACTGCATGTTCTTTTAATTTGTCAAATCAAAAAGAGGTCTTAGTTTTGAAAACCTGTCGTTTTTATCAAGTTGATCGTTATCTGATAAATGTATGTTCTGCTTTATAGACTCGAATCTGTTCCTACTCATACATTTTCTAACAAACATTATTTCTTTGTCCTCATCTTTCGACCAATAGAACTTTGTAGCTGGTAACGTATGATATCCCGAAAGAATTATTATGCCGAAAAATCGCTTTTACCGCCAATTTCATTTTCAATTCGTTCCAAAATATTTTTCTCTTTATTCTCTGGTTCTGCTGTATAGATTGGGTTCTCTTTTCTTTATTTGCGAAGGGTTCTTATTTTTTATCGGTTTTTTAGATACCTTCGCTTTTTTGGAACTTGGTGGTAAGGATTGATCATCTAAGTCTTTGAAAGTATCCAGTAAACTGACATATATTTCGTAGGTCCCAGCAACATCTGGTAAATCTCGCCGGTTCTCACATATATTGTCGTCAATCTCTTCTTCGTCTGTAAGTTCGTTTACTGGGTATCAGCTGCAATAAATCTTAATCCTCCTCCAATATAGCCATGAGCTCAACGGTTGCCAGAGGTCTTTGTTTTTCCAAAACATTACTATAACAAAAGAACTAATTTTAGAAATACATTTGCCAAATAAATAAAATAATACACTATTTATAAATAAATTGTGTAGTTTACTTACTTCGGCTCAATATTATCCAAACCTTCACTTCACTAATCAACACCGATCTGTTATAACTATATTTATTAGCACCATTCACTTTGAATTATAACATAAAAGTGACTACCCTGATACGTATCCGTACTCGTCTGTTGGAAGGAGGCGGCGCTACTCGGTGTCGGTGATGGCGCGACACATTGGCGCCGCGCCGAATTACTGGAAATCCCAATGGTGCGTAAACGCAACAATAATAGTAAAGTTCAGGTATGCAAAAATTATAAAAGCTTTGTCAAATATTATGTTCTGTCCCTATTATTAAAGGTTAGGTTAATATGAATTGGTAATTTGGAAAATCCAATTGTATTCTGTGTTGGACTATTAGATCGACGATAATATGGTAAATTAAATTAAATCCCCAATGTCCGCATAGTTCATAAATTTGCAAAAAAATGAACTTTCTGATTATATCGACGTATTTTATAAAAACGTAATTGATATTATATTTGGAATAAATTATAGCAACATAAAGTCATTCAATCATATATTTAAAAAAAAATAATTTCCAAAATGTTTTCTTTTGTGCAACGTTGGGGTTAATGGGTTGATTTCCTTACGTAGCGCACGAGCCGTGTGGCGAACTGTGGTAGTAACTCTAGAATAAAATTAAATATTTGCACTGAAAAAAATTAATTTCCTATCGGTTTCCTATGTTAAACTTAATTTGGTATTCAGCATTATAAACGCCCCATTACCGCCAATCTTTTTGTTGTGTCGTCCAACACCATTTGTGTCTTTCCTTTATAATCTTGATTTGCCGACGACACAAAACATTCTTCTGTCACGTAAATACGCCGTTTCCAACGTTTTCTTAGACAGCACTTGCTCGTCTTATCGGGTGCATTACGGCCTGGAACTGTCACGTAAGACCGAGATATGTCCAGCCGTTTTCTTTATAGTTGCTGTATCAGCAGAGCTTGCAACAGTTAAAGGACCAAAACTATTTATTTTTATGCAAATTCGCTGGTGATTGACACAATCATAATAAATATTTTTTTTTCAGATTCGGCAGTTTGTGGTCGGTCCCCCGATGTCCACGGCGGACGCAGCCCTCAGCCTGTTGCACCCCGCTTGGCTACCTCGTTGCCGCCCCTACCTCTTACCACCCGCCATCATGCGAGAAAAAGATTCATCTCCCCGAAAAATGTTGGTCGCCCAAAGCGGACATTCATCGCCCAAACAAGCAGCAGTTTATCCCTTATCGGTAAGTATTCAGGGTGTCCAGACCTTAATGCTTTATTTTACAAGGCGGAATCTACTTCTAAAGATAATTATTATTATTATTATACGGGATAAGGATTTTAAAGTATTACAATGCAAAATCAGAAAAACGTCTGCAAATATTATATTCAAATTTTAGGACGCCAATGGGGAGGTTGAAAGACATATTTCAAAACTTTTTTGAGGGTAATCTCTCTCCAAATGTTATCTGGTTGGTGACAAATTTAAAATGTCAAATGGGAAGTAATTATTTTTCTCGATATTTGATTCTCTGATCTTTGCTTAGTTACGAATTTTTGATTAAACAAAACTAGAACACTTAAAACACATTTTAAACTCACGCAAATTGGCTTCTAAGAAAATAATATAATTTGGTCAAAAAAGTCTAATACAATTTTGATGTAAAATTAATAGGGATTGAATATTTGAGGGTAAAGCCTGTCCAGAGGTATAAGAAAGTTACACTTTGCCTTTGAATTAGATTATCCAGGGGTGGCCATAAACAAACAATAAATGAATGAATAAATGCAGGTAAATTATGGTCCGTATTAAAAAATGTCTTAAAGTGAACTAAAAATCCGGAAGACGTAATTTGATTATTAAAGTAATAGTTTGGTGATTTTAAACCGATTTTTACCTCATTTAAAATGAGAAGGTTAATCCCATAAAACAAATTATGTTCTAAAGACTGTATATATAGCCACTCTAGTTAGTTTTAAGCTTAGTAATTATTCTTACTTTATGGGTATAACAGCGTTTGTTTAATCGTGTATGAGTCATGGAAAATATGAGCGAGCCCAATGTATCTCAGGAGAAAACCCCGTCGAAAAGCAGAAAACACTTTTCTGTGGAAACTAAGGAAGTTAAAAACAATGTTTATTCAATATCTTATTGAACGTGCGGTCAGCAATCAAGCAGCGTTAGAAGAAACGGCCACATTAAAAAAATTCCAACATCAACTGTATGGAAAATTGTGAATAATCCCATTTTAGCGAGAAAAAAAAGAATCGATACTGGCATTTTCTCAAAGGTAGATGGAAGTGATCAAGATATAATACGGCGTAAAATTTACAAGTTATACGAGGAACAAAGCGTACCTACATTAGATAATTTAATCAAGAGGCTTGAAAAGATGAAACCCGCTTTAAATGTGACAGAACAACGTTATGAAAGTGTATCCAACACATGGGTTTTAGATTTAAAAAAATTAACAAAAGACAAGTTTTAATGGAATCCAGTAGAATTCGGGAATGGCGATCCGAATATCTACAAAAAATTAGGATTTACAGAGATCAGCAAAGGCCGATTATTTACTTGGATGAAACCTGGTTGCGTAATTCCGAACCCTGGTTAATTTCAGAGTAACCTTGTTCTCAAATAAACTTGGGTTTGTTATTTAATAACTCCGTTTATCGTCTTCCAAACCCCAGCGCGGTGCGGAGAAGGCGCGCTCGGTATTGCGTGGGGGGTTGCAAGTCTGTATGCGCTGTACGACTTTTCAAATACCAATGCAGTATAGAGTACGTTAAATAAACGATTGTTTTCCTTTGGAACAAATTGAACAAAAGGCCAGGTTAGTTTTTTCAGAGCTTCTTCTCCGATAGTTTCTTAATATTTTCAAACAATTTTTGTTGATTTAGAGTTAAAAATTTAATTTTGCAACAGCGCCAAACGTCATGATTAAGAATATTGCCTATTACTTGGCTCCCCCTGTATAAAGGGAAATGAAAGTCTGTCTTTACCACCAAAATTTCTTTATATTAACTACAATACACCCTAGATTTGGGTATCGAGGGCATATATATGGGAGGGATTCACCATATGAGTTAGATGTTCAATATAAGTTTGAAAATTGAGTCGGACTAGTTTCGACCTTAGAAAAGATCATCATCAGCAACTCTATATAATTGTAATATAAACAAGTTAAAACACAGTAGTGGATGGTTCAATGAATGTGTATGCCTGCCCATGGACTTGACTGGGAACGTCCCTTTGGCTACACAGATGGTTAAGAGTAAGGGGTTAATTGATACACTTGTTGAGTATCGAGTGTAGAGGTTTTATATTTATTTGACGTAAGCCAATAACTGTAAACAGTAGGAGAAGTAGGTCTTAAACAAGTTTGTTTTTACTCTTGACACATGCTAGTAGAGAAATGATTTTATTTATTTTCATTACATATATTATTGAGAGAAAAGGATTATGATTTTGAATTTGTGGTGGTATTCTTTGTGGAATAGACTTTTTAATTAAGGTGGGTTAATTTTTAATTTTTAATGTAACATTTTTAGATGTAAGATAGTACTAAAGGTTTGTTTTATGTTATATTTAGGTTTTAGTTCGTTTTTTTAATTTTGTCCTTATTTCTCAGTCACTCAACAAAAAAAATAAGGACAAAATTAAAAAAACGAACTAAAACCTAAATATAACATAAAACAAACCTTTAGTACTATCTTACATCTAAAAATGTTACATTAAAAATTAAAAATTAACCCACCTTAATTAAAAAGTCTATTCCACAAAGAATACCACCACAAATTCAAAATCATAATCCTTTTCTCTCAATAATATATGTAATGAAAATAAATAAAATCATTTCTCTACTAGCATGTGTCAAGAGTAAAAACAAACTTGTTTAAGACCTACTTCTTCTACTGTTTACAGTTATTGGCTTACGTCAAATAAATATAAAACCTCTACACTCGATACTCAACAAGTGTATCAATTAACCCCTTACTCTTAACCATCTGTGTAGCCAAAGGGACGTTCCCAGTCAAGTCCATGGGCAGGCATACACATTCATTGAACCATCCACTACTGTGTTTTAACTTGTTTATATTACAATTATATAGAGTTGCTGATGATGATCTTTTCTAAAGTCGAAACTAGTCCGACTCAATTTTCAAACTTATATTGAACATCTAACTCATATGGTGAATCCCTCCCATATATATGCCCTCGATACCCAAATCTAGGGTGTATTGTAGTTAATATAAAGAAATTTTGGTGGTAAAGACAGACTTTCATTTCCCTTTAAAATACATAACCACAGACCATGGACTACTTCTTAAATCCCCCTGTATAGTTTGATTATATATTTTTTTTACAATTAAGAATATTCACACAAAATTTCAGCAAAATCCGCCAATATAAAAAAAAATATATTCAGAGCCAAATTAGGTTCCAAATAAATTTGGCCCACAGTGTACACTAAAAAATTATTTTTAAATATCATTTTAGATTACTTATCAATCATAGTTTTGTTTACCGTCGTTATATGTTTCCTTTCGTTCTTTTGCATCTACCATGTTGATTTTGATTTTTTAATATTTTGTATCTTAAGAATAGGATAATCTTTAGTTAATATCACAATATATTGTTTTACTTTTATGCCATTTTATTAGACAGCAGATAATATTATGAACGGCGCCGACGCCGCGCCGTTCTGAATTGCACTTGGGTTCGTAGTATCATGAGCACATTTAAGTTGTCCAAAATACAGTCCGTCATAGACTAGTGTATTCTCTGTAATGCTCTGTACAGGCCCGTAGCCAGGGCTTAGCCCCCCCTGGCCTTACTTGTTGCCCCCCTGACCTTTCTTGTCCACCCACTGAAATATTGTCATTCATTAAAAATTTCATTTATTTAATGAATTATTTTTTGTCTCAAAAATTAATACCTACCTTAATTTACTATTATATTATTTTTAACTTACTATTATCAATCAAATATTCCGTTAGTTTTTTTAATAGAAGAAACAGCTAGCGCTAGCGTTTACGTGAAATAAGCCTCAATATTATTTATTCAATTCTCGTCATATAAATGCCGCCTCTTTGTCCACCGGTAACCGGTACCGCCAACCGCCAATCGGCGCCGCGCCGTCGTGCGGCATACGGTGTGTCTGAGTATCTTAACTTTTACCCCCCCCTAAAGATATCTGTGCCCCCCTTAAAAAACAACTCTGGCTACGGGCCTGGCTCTGTATCACACGTGGATTTGGAGTATGTATTTTTCATTTGCGTTGTATAAACCAGAATTGAGTACAGAATATTTAACGTTATGTGGCGCTCTATATTGCACTGTGGTTCGGAATTACGCAACCTGGTTCGACACATATGATACCCCGGAAAAGGGTTCGGTTGACTCAAGCGGCAAGTGTAAAACTAGCGCGCCATCAAAAAGAGGTAAATGAATTACGATTTTGCATGCTGGATCTAAAGACGGATGGATTCCAAATGACTTTCTCTGTCTGCAAAAAACATTAAAGATTCTTCTCTGGATTACCATGAGGACACTACTGCTGATTAATTTGAAGATTGGTTTAAAAAGAAGCTAATTCCAAATATACCTTCGAATAGCATAATTGTAATGGACAATGCAAGCTACCATAGTAGGCAGTTGACCAAGACTCCCTCCTCAAATGACATAAAAGCAAAAATCCAAAACTACATGTATGATAATGACATATATTTTCAGGAAGATTACACGAAAAGGCAATTAATTGAGGTTTTACAAAGTTTAAAACTGCAAAAGGAATACTTCTGTGATAATTATGGAAAAAATCTAGGGCATACAGTTTTAAGGCTTTCACCATACCATTGTATATTTAATCCCGTCGAACATGTTTGGCACCAACTGAAATCTGCCATTCGTCGTAACAATTTTTGCCCTACTATTACCTCCAGTGTACTTGAGCTTATAGAAACTGAAGTTTTTAACATCCCTTCACAAAGTTGGGCAATTCAGTGAAAAAATCCTATATCCATATAAACAATATAGCACAAATAATAATTAGAACAGATGATATATATGTGCATATTATGCGAAAATATTTTTCCGAACTACGTCCCATAATACAGTATAAGCGAGCATATAAATGAGATTCCTAACTTACTTCATATAGGAACTATGAAAGCCTGAAGCCGTGTTGCAGGACCCTATATGTTTGCACAAATATATATAATTATTTTGGGATGCAGATTACGTTACTATAACTTAATTTTATACTACAATGTATAATAGCAAATTATGAATATAATATAACAATACGCAGTGTAGAACTATAAAAATACCTTCTTTTCTAGGTACGAGTACCACCACCCGAGGAAGCGCCATTTGACTTAAGCAGAAACACAAGCAGACCATCTCCAGGACCTCACATGAGTCCTGCAGGACGACCCCAAGAGCAACATGGCGAAGAGCAGCCTCTTGACTTAAGGGTAGAGCACAAAAAGCTTAGCTTGATTATTATGAGACGACAGGTTAGTTATTAATTTGTTCATTTTATTACTTTCTTCTTCATCTAACATTTTGTTATATTGGGTTAACGTCTCCCCCTCCTTGCATTACTTAGAAGTGTTTTCTTTCCAGATTGAAGATGAAAATCGCAACATTATCTCTCCAGCTCCTAGCACATCCAGCGAAAAAGAAGAAGTTATTGTTGAAGACCGCTCTTCCCCGGCTGTCCTTAACAACATGCCCAAACCGCCATTCTCTCCACAACTTCCCGCATATCCGGGGATGCTATTCCCTCCTCAACCCATTCATCCAATGATGCTGGAAGCAATGTACCGAGCTCAAAGTGGCGATAAAGTGCCTAGGTTGCCTCTGCCCTACCCTCCTTCACCAGGCTACCCTCAGAGATACCCGTTTTTAAGTCCTAGAATGCTCAGTCCTCCTGTAAACAATGTTCCTTTTGACATGCTGAGAAACGCCCCTAGTGCGCCCCCAACGCCAAAGGTTTTCGATCCGTCAACCGGAAAACCGAAAGACAGATATGCCTGTAAATTTTGTGGTAAAGTATTTCCGAGAAGCGCCAACTTAACGCGACACTTAAGGACGCACACTGGGGAACAGCCTTATAAATGTAGATATTGCGAGCGGAGCTTTAGCATATCTAGTAACTTGCAGAGGCATGTCAGAAATATTCATAATAAGGAAAAGCCATTTAAGTGTCCCTTGTGTGAAAGGTGTTTCGGACAGCAAACGAACTTAGATCGCCACTTAAAGAAACACGAATCTGATGGTCCGACGATTTTGGACGAAAGAAACCTACAACGAAGAAATCTGAGTCGAAATCTGAGCGAGGAATCCTACTTTGAAGAAATCCGTTCCTTTATGGGTAAGGTAACTGATGGAAGACTCCTTCAGCACCTTAAACCGGGTTCGAATATTCCCAATTTTCCACTTCCGCTTCCCTCTAAACTGTTTGACTCAAATAAAGCTCGTGAAATTGAAAATCCCTCTACACCTACGGAAGAAACCAAGAGAGATTCGTCGTATTTTTCGGATAAAGATAATTACTCGTCGAGATCTTCAACAAGCTCCGACACATCTCAAAAAGATGAAGACGTTACTATGAAAGATGATGTTAGCTCCATGAAGAAACAAGAAGAAGAGGATAGTAACAATAACACTGGCGGTAATACATGATTAAGTTAGATACTTACTGTGATACGGTTTCAAAATTAGGTTTTGTTAAGTTTTAAATTGAGAATGTAGGTACAACTCTTACTCAAGAGCAGACCATTAGTGTGATAATATATTTTTTTAAATTTCAATAGTTAATCAAACCTTTTTTATACGAAAAAGACAATTTTATATATAAAAAAAGACAATTATTATTACTGCAAAAAGGTAATTGCCTGTACTATAAAAATATACTTATTTTTTACGGTAGAGGAATTTAAAGTCTTACTTGTTATATTTCATCACAATTATAATTCAGTTGCCTGACACGTGTTTCGACCCTTGCGGATAAATCAAAGGAGTAAAAGACAATACTAAATTCTACGTGTAGTTACAAAAATAAAATTAAGGAGATGAAGTGAATTGACAGACAGATTATGGGTTATTTTGGTCCTTAATTTTCAGGTATTGGCCAAAGGTACAACTAAGTTACAGGTGTAATTTTAGAGGTATTTACATCTAAGTAATAAAATTAAGAAAATGATTTTGTGTATATAATTATGGGTTTTTTTGTTCATAATTATTGACAGTGTTTATTGTATATTTATCCTAAATTATTAGACTATTAAGTATTAGATTGGCACCTGAAGGTATTTCAATTTGATTATTAACAACATTACATCGATTTTGTACGGATTTTTTGATTGCTAATGTTTCTAATACTTAATAGTCTAATAACTTAGGATAAACATACAATAAACACTGTTAATAATTATGAACTGAACGAAAAAAACCATAATTATATACACAAAATCATTTTCTTAATTTTATTACTTAGATGTAAACACCTCTATAATTACACCTGTTACTATAACTTAGATATTAAGTTTGTAACTACACGTAGAATTTAGTATTGTCTTGTACTCCTTTGATAATGATCCGCAAGAGTCGAAACACGTGTCAGGCAACTGAATTATAATTGTGAAATATAACAAGTAAGACTTTAGTTTCCTCTGCCATGTAATCTCCATCCCATCACAAATCAATTATATACTTATTATTGCCTTTAACAATCTCAAATTCTTATTTTATTTATAATGTTTGGTATGTTTTAAATAGGTCCAAAATTATTTTGTCAATTGGGCCTCAAGGTAAAATAATTAACTTTATTTCAAAGACATTCCATTAATCTAAATTGAAGAATACTGATTAATTTTTGCGACATTTTGTTAGCCTTGCAGCTGAGGTCTATTTTTACTAGTTACCTTTTAAGGTAAATGCCACTACACCTACTTACTTTAAACATCGTATGTAAATTTATGGGATGATAAATTTCATCTTTTTTTTAGTAGTTTTATTTAATTATCTACAATCACATCCACAGTTTTCAAGACTACATTTTGTTTAAGATAGATGAGAAACTAGATTTTTTAAAAATTCCATTGTACCTTCTATGATAAAATTCTGACTACCATTTAATGTAAATTTTATACACTAATTGCAAATATACTGGGCGAGGTCCATTCTAATGATGAAAAGGTTAAATCTCAGATTATCTATTAATGAATGGACTTGCGTAACCGCCTACAAAGTGAATTAAATCGTAAACTTGATATTTTAAATATTAAAATATTTCCCTTCAAGTATTTAATTATTAAGTATTATAATAACATTGCGCAATTTCCTTTTTGTGTGTTGGTTTAATCATATTGGTTGATCTGGTTTGATTTTTTTTAAATCAGAGTTGCATTAAAAATTAATTAACTATTTTATTATTGATTGGCTTTCACAATACTGATAGGCTTGTAGTGCGTTACAAACCTGCTCAAAAATAAATTTAAATGGTGTATGAAATAATTTTCTTTCACAGATTCTTACTAGATATTTCATACCTAATATCCCGATAAGGTTTGCCGCAAAAAATATCTGTAATAAAAGTGACTAAAAAAAACGCAAACAAATTTCCTTCAAGTTCCTAGATTGACCGCAAATACAAAAACAATTGGAAAACCTGGACTTTCTCCAGAATTTACTACTTCAAATGAGTGAGAAAATATGTACATCGTAAATTGAATGTAATTATGCATATTTTTTTTACTTCTTTGGAAATAAAGTGGTGGGAGAAGTATAAACTAATAATATTTTTTAACATCTTCTACAAACTTAACGTATACAAAAAAGTGACCTTTATGTAAGTTGTTCAGTAAATTATTTCCCACATTTCTACCTGCATGAATTTTTTCTGTCATTTCTGGTTTGGTTGCCATAGAGACCAACTTACTTTTTTTAAATGGAACACCCTGCATATGATTGCACATTTGGATTCTACTGAGAAAACTCTAAATTTTCTGTATTTCAAATTTTTATTTATTTAAAATTGTAACAAACTTTATAATAACAAAATAAATAGCCTAGAAAATTGAACAACTTAACATCGGAATAATAAACAAGTGAAACATTTTTAGTGGATCAGGTGTTCAAGATGACCACCATTTTCTGCTAAGCAAAGCGCCAGTCGATCCCTGAACCCGTCTACAACATTTAAAAGGAAGTCCTCTGCAATGGCCCGAATTGCAGCACTAATTCTGACTTTTAAAGATTCTAAGTCATTTGGACGGTTAACGTAGACTTTGTTCTTTCCGTGTCCCCACAAAAAGAAGTCGAGCGGGGTTAAATCCGGGGATCGCGCTGATCAGTCAATAACACCCCTTCTGCCTATCCAACGTCCTGGAAATTGTTCGCTTATGTATTGTCTAACATTTGCCGCATAATGCGCAGGTACTCCATCTTACTGGAACCATACCTATTTATTTATGCCATTATTTACACCCGGTAAAACCATTCTGCAAGAAGACATTATGTGATTCCTGAGGAGGTCCAGATATTTTTCGCCATTCAAATTACCATTTATGAAAAAAGGTTCCACAATATGTCTACCAACTATGCCCGCTCAAACATTAACTTTTTCGGTCCTCTAAGTATGACCTTCCTGAGACCAGTGAGTATTCTCAGCAGACCAATAACGATAATTGTATCTATTAAAAATGCCATTTAAATGAAAAGTAGCTTTATCCGAGAAAATGATATTTGTTGCGAAGTTATTATCGTTATTGCATCTTTCCATCATCAGCTCACAAAAGTCAGCTCTTCTATCAAAATCATCCTCGTTTAACTCGTGCACCAACTTTATCTTGTAGGGATGCAACTTCTTCTGCTTAAACAAATTTTTCACTGACTGATGAGACACATTAAAATCTATTGCCATTGGCCTGGATGATTGTGTTGGTATTTTATGTATTGAGAGCATGATATCCAATGCGTTGTCTCCCCTGGTTGCCGTTTTAGGTCGACCTGATCTAGCGGCTTCCCTAACACTGCCTGTTTCTCGAAATTTCTTTACCACTCGGCACACCGTTGACTGATTTATTGGAGGCCTATTTGGATATAATTCATTGAAGGGTTGACAAACCTGATCTTGCGATCTCTTCATATTTCCGTAGCCGCTCATTATTAATATTTAAACTCGTTGTTTCTCATTGAGATGAACCATAGTGTAAACAAATTAGAAATCGGACAACAAAAAATTAAACCGGAACTAAAAATTGACACCTCCTAGGTCGCTGTTCACTCAACTGGTGGGTATTAGGTAGGAATAATAATTATTACAATTAGGAAGCTTTTCATTTTTGAGCTGTCATTATCTCGGAAACACTTCTATTTAAAAAAGTAAGTTAGTCTCTATAGCAACCAAACCAGAAATAACAGAAAAAATTCATGCAGGTAGAAATGTGGCGAATAATCATTTTTTCGTATATGAGGTAATTCAAAAGTTACAGGCATTATGGGCGACTTTCTTGTCACTGTGTAAATATTTTTCCTAAATTTTCAGAACATTTAAAAAATACATATATTGATGGCTATCAAGTACAGAATTTTGGATCTCAGCCCTTGAAAGCAGATCAATCATTCTGGTTCTTTTAGTGTTTTTGAAGGGCAGTCTTCTAACAAACCTGGCAGTTTATTTCTTAAAAAGTTAGGTGCATATTCACATTCAAATGACCATTAAATATACGCGAACTAATGTGTTCATCACCCAAAACAAGATTTTTTCTCCAAATCTCCATGGTTTCCTAGATGTTGCCATTGCTAGATATATTTTATTGTCATTGAAAAATAATATAAACTGAAATTACAATCCAATATTAAATTTCCTGAAAAGTTAAATAGGGATACTTGTGAAACAAACTTATAGTAAAGAATTGAGGTAATTATATTAATTACAACTCTGCAAGACCATCGGCATTAACAGACGGGCTTTTATCCTAATACGCTGTAAATAATCAATGTCTTTTAAACTCATTAAAATGCTTATTGTATTAGAAAAAATTTCCTCAGCATCAATATGGCATACATATTCACGTTATACGCGCGTTACCTTAAAGATATTTTAATTTCATTGGCGAAATTAAGTATTTAATTGCCGATACAAACTCGATTTTGTAATTAACTAATGAAAATTAAGATGCAGACAAGCCGCCTTGATATCTTCCTTTTGAGAATGCTATTTTAAATTTGTTAGGTAATATTGCATTGAATTTATTGTATTATTTTAACGTTTAAAAAACTGTGAAACTTCGTCGCCTCAATAATTCAAAATATCAAATGATGTTCCTCTAGATCTTAAATTATTATAATTCTACATAGATTTATTAAATCATTAATAGTTTAGTAGACCGAGAAAGTCTATGCTGCATTTATTGACCTTTTTGCGTTCATTTCTTCGAGTAAATATTAATTAGACAAACAAACCAAAACCTTTATCTATATTACGTTTTTTACACTACAGTTCCATATCTAATTGTCAGAATAATTGCGCCTGCTTCATTTTTACCTTTTTTCTCGACTTTCTCCTGTCTTTGTATGTCTTCCTGAAGCACCACAAAACAACCAAAGTCAATCGTACGAATCCAACAAAAGAGATTACACAAAAACATCGGTTTCATCGTGTAATAGCCGTAGAACAAGAACTAAACTTTTAAATAGATTTGACTAAAGATCAAATTATTATTCTTACACAAAAAGACTGGTTATAAGAAGAAAGTGATTTGATCAAGCGTAAAATAAGTGGAAAGTGATTTTTATTGGTTCGATACGCAAAAATAAGTAAGGACTGACAAACAGGCTATTTGCTTTAATATATTTAATCCAAAAGCTTTGAGATCTTTCGGACTGAGCAAATTTATTTCGGAATATTTTTTATACGATTTGTTTTTTACTGGTAGATGTACTTGAAGTGTAAAACAAAGATTTTAAAATACATGTATCCTTACATTTATTTTTTTGGCATATAATATCGAACGTTTTGGAACATCTCACAACCACTGATGCATATTTAGAATTCTTTTCTTTAACTGGTTTTGCCTTGTCTTATCTTGGTAACAGATTGCGCGTAAACTGATACAACTAAATACTAAAGTTACATTTTGAGCGACGATTGAATTTCTACATCATTCAATTGGTAACATAAATACATTCCTATAGGTACGTAAAAAATAATTTCTGAAAAGTTTCTTCCTTTGTAAAATGCTTGAGATACCATCGCATCCTCTTAAACGCAGAGGTCGAGGGCTTTAACGGTTACTGTAAATGTGGCATAACGACTTAGTATATTATTCCCTTGTATTTGATATAAATTTTATATATCATATTATTTAAAATAAAATTTACAGACTCAAGTATCATTTTAACTTACATTGCCTGGTCATTTTACATATCAAGTTTGAAATCTTTTGTTATTTTATTTCAAGATACTTCTGTGTTCTTCGAACTCAATACAAGAGATTTTTGATTCATAAACCTATTATTAGATCAAGTAATCTAATAATAATAGATTTGCGTTATGCCATTTAGCATAAGCATTTTATGTCCTGCTATGGCCCATTTTTAACATCAATGGCAACAATTTTATTGTTCCAACGATGGAAATTATCTTGTAGTTAGTAATAACACAACATCAATAAAATATGCCTTAGGGACATTGTAGTTTGCATCGGCTTGTGCACAGAAATAAACTAATTATCTTAGATCGCGTTCATTTAACGTCTGGCACATACAGTTATTGATTTTGATCAATCAAAGATGTTAAGGTTAATTGTTATATCTGATCAAAAAAATTCCAGCTTGTTTTGATCTTTTCCGGCAATTAGATATGTGTTAAAAATGGTGTATTACAAAGCGAGACAAATAGTACTTCATTTCCGTCGAAAGATTAGGAAGTTTTATCTCCAGACGTAATGAAATTTTTTACCTAGGGTTTCACATGGTATCTTCTTTGGGTTTTTAAGTCAGGAACGTTTCTTTGACTTCTATTGGTTCATCGAAAATTGTTTAGGTCTTGTCACTACTCTTGTTACTTACGCTAATAATTAAATTTAGCCTCCAGTTCAGCCTTTGGCAAATACCTGGGCTCGTATACTTTTTTATTTACAGCCATTATTTCTATTTGGAAAAATTCTGATTATTTCTAGATTTCTTATATTATGTTGACTTTGAGTTAGATCTGATCTTTTACTCTTCTTCATTATCATGCTTTCTTTTCAGAAAAACTATTGTTGGCTATTTTCAGTGGTCCATGCTAAAGCTTTTGGTTATTATTGCTAGCTGTTGGTTTTTAATTGACTCTGATGTTATTTAAATTTATATTTGCTGCAACCTTTCGTGCATCGTCAGACTGGCCATAGAAAATCTAATGTTAACTTTGCTACCCTCAAATATTAGCTCCTTTAAATAAAAATAATATTTTAAATCTAAACCAATACGCATTTCAAAAAAATAAAAATACTAACGAGGATATCTTTTCATTTCCTGAACATCTTTCTTTTAAGCTTAATGAAGAACATTGTGCACAGCAATATTTTGTGATATTTCTAAAGCTTTTGATTGTGTTAGCAATGACGTATTATTAAAGAAGATTGAACTTCGTGGCTTTAGAGGTACATAATTAAAGTGGTTTAAATTATATTTACCTGAAAGATCTCAAGCAGTATTTTTAAATTTGGTAAGAACTCAAAAAATAATAATGAAAATTGATTCTGGAGTATCTCAATGTTTGTCCTTTGCTATTTTTAATCTACATAAATGGCCTTGCGTCATTCTTTATAAATGGCAAATTTACTAGATTTGCTGATGATACAACAATAATTTGGCTTGGTAAATATTGTATTGAATTAATTAAAATAATTAATGAAAACTTAATCAAAATCAAAAAGTGGTGTGACTCTAATCCACTTTCCTTTAATATCACTAAAACCAACATATTTATTTTTAAATATTCACTTAGTATTATTATCGACAACCTCGCTTCTGGTGAAATTCATGTCAATATCTTCTTTATTATATTTTCATTTTAGAAAAAAGAACTATCAGGTATTTGTGCAAAGCAAGACCTAGAGATTCTTGTAAACGTTTGTTTATATCACAAAAAATTTCAACATTAAATTTTTATATTGGAAACCGTTTGTTTGATTCAGAAAGAACATAAAAATAATACTAATTTACCTGCTTATAATACAAGACAAGACTTTTATATATGTTTACCTATTCTGTCTTCGAGTCTTGTAGGGAAATCTATAATTCATGATCCTAAAATTTTTTTTAATTATCAGTTTATATTTAAAAGAATGTTAAATTTTAAATTGTTTTAAAAAACTGTTAAAAATTTATTATTGAAAACGCCTTATTATACCATAAATAAATATTTTGATGATACCCTGTCATAATAATTCTTATTTGCATTTTTGCAAGCTTTGCGATAATGATGTTTCTTTCGGAAAATTAAGCTAATTTGGCTTTGACTTTGAATTTAGTGCATGCAAACCTTTTTTTCGAAAAAAAGCCCCAGGTATTCAACTGTGTTTTCCATAGATGGCTTTAATGCGTCGTTTTTTAATATATGTGGCTCAAGGCAGTGGCGTATTTATTGAGTGGGGGGGGGCCTTTTTTCAAATCGTTATACCTACTTAGATACCTTCAAAAATATTAATATTTAAAGTACAAATATCGTTGTTTATATTTAAAAATGTGCTTGTTTCTACGTTTTTCTCGGGTCGGGCCATCGAAACGTAGAATTTCTAAATTTTAGTAGTCCAAAAAGGGCGTGGCACCTAAAAAATTTTGCCTGCGGCCCCCGTGGCACAATCCTAAACACGTCACTGGCTCAAGGTTTCTAGGTTTGAAAAGTTCGTTCTTTATACCTTCCTTAACTATGTTGCCAATATGTAATGTTTTTAACAAATTCTTCAAGTTACAAGTTAGCAGATTGACATTAAAAATAAACAAAAATTGTTCATAGTATAAAAATTCAAAAAAATTACATAAAATCTTTAATCTAATAAATCAATACAACTAAAAAATTTAATGGTGCTGGATTCTTTCCATGGTTACGTACTTTTCTTCCGTGACAAGAAAGTAGCCAGAGAAGTGTCACTTTAAAAAATACGCAATCTAAAATTAATTTAATTAATCTAATTCAACCCTGACGTCGCCTAATTGTGTCCATGCGAGCAATCGATCGATATCGATCCCATCTCTACGTTCATTAAACCTTTAAGGATATCAATTAGATTGTGATTAAGCGTTCTAAATGTTTAACCTCAACTTAAGTCAGTACTTTTAATTAACTAAATCGATGTCTGAATCGCTATTTGTTAGACCTAATAAGGGGTTTTAGATCGATTCTTTATTTCCTGGCTGGATTGATGGGATTTTATGGGTTTTATGGGAATTTTTTGGATTTTTACTTGGTCGGTCGAGCTGGATTTTATTGCCGATTTCTATCGTGTCGGGTTTTTGTCAAGAATGTTAATTATAAAGGTAAGTGTATTGGGAACACGTATTTTACAGCAGGGGATTTCGAGTTGGTGGAATGGCTTAGAATGCAACTAAATTCTACAAGTATTTTTAAATGTTGGCATTAATTAATATAAAACACATAAAGTCGTATTTTTTTATTTTTCTTTTCTTTCTACATTTTGTAATAACTATTTACAATTTTTCTATTTCATACCTTTCTTAGTATTTCTTTCTTTAAAAAGTATAATTTTTTTCTATATAATTTGACAATTTCTTTCGTTTAAATACATTATTCAATGCTGTGATGGGAGTAAGGGCATTTGTATTGTCTTTCTCCATTATAGACTTATTTGCAAAAAAAAACTGGCATAGCCTAACTTTGATTAAGTTTTACGCTTGATAACTTTTTTATTCTTAGTCCGATTTTAGTGATCTTTTTAGAGAACTATAAATACAACTGTCAGTTTGAACATGTCTTTTAGAATTTTCAGTAACATTGGTTACTCGATATATTATACAAATACAATCGAAATGTTCTCTAAAAGCTGCGTATTCTATATAATAATATATTTAAACATTTTCAACATGTTAGAATGATGCTGTGTTATTCTTTATGATTCTTTTGTAAATAAAAGCCGTTTTATTATTATTGTTATCAAGCTCAGAGACAGATGGCCTTGACCTTGAACGATCCACTTCGATGTTCTTGTTCGCTGATAAAAAAACAACGTTACTGCCTACTTACCAAATAAAAATTCTGCAAAAGTGAAAAACTATAATTTAAGAAGTTATAGACCTCCAGCAGCTCGACAATAGTACGTTCAGAAGTGAGCTATTATATAGCTAGCGCTCTTATATATTGAAGCGCGGAGTGCCAAAGTATATATTGTGCGAGGTTTATAACAGCTTTCTCAACTGAGGTATATAGAGATTTTTTTCTACGACTTATAATAAAATATTACATATTAAATTCGTTTAGATCTTTATATTTGTTGAAAATAAAGTAACTTGAGAAAAAGAAAACTATAGAAATGCCATTTTAAATGTTTCCTTTTGAAATCTCTTTTATCTTTATTATTATTATATCTTTAGTTTGTGATATAACTCCTGTTTTATTAATAATTTAATATTATCTTATAGATTTTTTTTTTTAATTGTTAGTCAAGGCTCAAAACAAATTACATATTAAAGAAACGGCGAGTAAAAATGTGCTAAAATCGTGTGTAACGTCATTACACGCAAAGTTTTTCATTATTTACCTAGGTAATTATTTATTACCGTTATTTCCTCGGATAGAGAAATCTTATTTTTTATTAGAGAAATGGGGGAAATAATGGCGACTTCTCAAGTTAGTAGTAAAAAAATAATTTTATGTATTTTTCTTATTAATTTACAGCAGATTATATACCGCGTTATGCAAGGCTTAGTTGAACATAGGAAATCCCATGTAAATTTTGAGGTGGCTAAATATTGGCTCCCCTGTACATTGTAGAGAAAAATTGTATTATAATTTTTTGAAGAGGCCGATACAATAAACCCATATTATGCCAAGTTTCAATACATGTTAATAAGCCAATCCTGACTTATAAATGTGATGGCAAAATTACGAAATTTTCATAGTTTAAGTAATACAGTAAACACCAGCAAATAATTTTTATGACGCTATTGTCAGAAATTCACATTCTAACGAAATACAGTTTTTTAGCTGGTCTAGATATTCAAATTATACATCTTTATAAGTAAAATTTTTTAATTGACCCCACAGAAAGAAGTCGTTTGCCGAAAAGTTAGGAGACCTGGCTAGCCAAAGGATTAGATGCCGTGGGCCAACAATATTTCCGTTAAAAATATTTTGCCAGTATTCCCTAACCATGAGAGAATTATGGGCAGGACAACCACTCATTTGATACAAGATCTCCTTATTTTCGCGTACAACTTCTTCTAGTGCGGGTTCAATTCGATTTTGTAGTAAGGATACCTTTTAAAAAAAAATGATCCAATAATGTGATGTCCTACAATTCCTAATTTACAATTATTTGTTACAGTGCTTTTGGACTCAAATTTACTACTGATAAGTTTAGTTAGCGAAATGGAAGGGATAGACTTCTCAGGGAATTGAACTGAGAACATTTCAGATACTGCTCTTAAACTCTTTCCTGTATTATACCACTTAATCATAGCTACTTTTTCCTAAATGCAATAGGTCATACTTAGCTATAATTAAAGCGCCTTCAATGAAAATGTTGTCACTGACGCTACGTTTTCCTTTGTCAATGCCAAATAATAAATTGATGGTGTTTGCTGTATTACCTAAACTATGAAAATTTCATAATTTTGCCATCACATATACAACAATACTCATCACTATCTAAGATAGGTAAAATTACACAAAAATTAAAACGAGTCCTGCTGTTTTTGTGATTTTCTGTTGTGTTTTTTATTTTTTTTATTTAAAAACATCATCATTGGAAAATGGGCGTGGCACCCAAAAACTTTTCGCCTGCGGCGCTATTTTTCTTCCAGTCCCCCGAACTTATTTTGCGTTTGCGCCACTGCTTAAACACTTGTGTTTTTATTCCTAAATGCAGATTACGATATCATATTACAAGGATTCATGACAAATACACTGGTTGATACTTAACGTTCACATTAATAACTGATTTTACACATTGGTTTCCTAACTATTACTTGAAAGTACATCACAAAAACGCCGCGGTATCGTAGGGAGCCCAACCTCGTACATCAGATAACCCGGAATCGCTAACGGCTTAGTTTTACTTAAAAACAAACCATTAACTGCCCAAAAAGGCCTTAAAATCGTGCCGCTTGCGTAACAGCACCTTGCGTCACGGAGCCATCGTGGAAGACTACTTAACTGCCTGAGAAGGCCTTAAAACTTGAAGCGCGCGTAAGAGCACACTTGTATCACCGAGCCATCTTGAAAGACTCTGCTTAGTTGCCCAAAAAGGCCTTAAAATCGCGGAGCGCACGGACCAGCACTGACGACACGGAGCCATCGTGGAGACTGTCAAGAATCGTATTTTAAAAGGCACACAGGTTAGATCATGAGTTAATTTTTAGCTTTAGGCAACTGGTTCCAATAAACTAAAGTCTGTTCAGAGATATAAGAAAGTGACTAACTGATCCCTATTAGGAAATACCCGAGCCAGCTGTAAAATTAAAGTATGGCCGAACAGGTCCGTATTTTGCTTAGAATTTAATCATGGTTTGTAATAAAAATAAGTAAGACATTAAATAATATTTTATTTATGTTTAAATGTGAAATTACAAGTTATTTTATTATTAAAAATTATATTTATGATTACAAAAATATACAAATTATTCGGTACTTAATAATAATTATTCAGTTAATATATCAATATCACTATCGCTATCATCATCTGCTCTAATTATTATTTGTGCTATATTGTTTATACGGATACAGGATTTTTCAACTTTCTCAAAATGTGTAACAGAATTTGCCCAACTTTGTGATGTTAAAAGCTTAAGTTTCTATAAGCTCAAGTATACTGGAGTTAATAGTAGGGCAAATATTGTTACGACGATTGACAGATTTCAGTTGGTGCTAAACATGTACGATGGGATTAAATATACAATGGTATTGTGGAAGCCTTAAAACTGTATGCCATATATTTTTTGCATAATTATCACAGAAGTATTCCTTTTACAGTTTTAAACTTTGTAAAACCTCAATTATTTGCCTTTTGGTATAACCTTCCTGAAAATAAATGTCATTATCATACATGAAGTTTTGGATTGTTGCTTTTGTGTCATTTTAGGACGGAGTACTATAGTAGCTTGCATTGTCCATTACAATTACGCTATTCGGAGGTATATTTGGAGTTAGCTTGTTTTTAAACCAATCTTCAAATAAAGCAGCAGTAGTGGTAATCCAAAAAAGAATCTTTAGTGATTTTTGCAGACAGAGAAAGTTCATTTGGAAGCCATCCGTCTTTAGATCCAGCATGAAAAATCCTAATTCGTTTACCTCTTTTTAATGGCGCGCTTGTTTTACACTTGCCGCTTGAGTCAACCCAACCCTTTTCCGGAGTATCATATGTGTCGAACCAGGTTTCATCCAAGTAAATAGTCGGCCTTTGCTGATCTCTGTAAATCCTAATTTTTTGTAGATATTCGGATTGCCATTCCCGAATTCAACTGGATTCCATTGGATACACTTCCATAACGTTGTTCTGCCACATTTAACGCCGGTTTCATCTTTTTCAAGCCTCTTAATTGAATTATCTAATGTAGGCACGCTTTGTTCCTCGTATAACTTGTAAATTTTACGCCGTATTATATCTTGATCACTTCCATCTACCTTTAAGAAAATGTCAGTATCGGTTCTTTTTTTCCTCGCTAAAATGGGATTATACACAATTTTCCATACAGTTGATGTTGGAATTTTTGTTAATCTGGCCGTTTCTTCTAACGCTGCTTGCTTGCTGACCGCACGTTCAATGAGAGTTGAATAAACATTGTTTGTAACTTTCTTAGTTTCCACAGAAAAGTGTTTTCTGCTTTTCGATGGGGTTATCTCCTGAGATACATTGGGCTCGCATATATTTTCCATAAGTCACACACGATTAAAGAAGCTATGTATTACACACAAAGTAAGAATAATTAGTAAGCTTAGAACTAACTAGAGTGGCTATATATACAGTCTTTAGACCATAATTTGTTTTATGGGATTAACCCTCTCATTTTGAATCAGGTAAAAATCGGTTTATATCTCTGGACAAGCTTTATCCGCATTTGCCTTTGGGTCAACTACCTGATACGCAATTGTATCTTTATCATGCATTATTGCGTATTTTTAAATGTGTTATTAACAAAACAAATGGACATTTTGAAAATTGTACAGATACGTACCCCCTTTTACATAATTATAAATTTTATCTATTGTTCAAAATACCTATATCCCAAAAGTACTATAAGGCTAACTACTGTTTTGATCTATACTATACTACTATATCGTCTTAAACTCAAAATTAATACGTGAACCGTATAGGTATAAACTTTTTTAAAGATGGTAATTTATATTCCATTTATATACCGATGATGTACCTGTCCATACATTCATTAATTTAAATAAGTCTTATGAAAGATATTCCAATAATTGGCCCACTACTGACTTATGAATCTATCTAACAAAATACTTCTATTGTTCCGAATTTCACTGTATGGGCCGAAAAATGTAGGTCATACAGATACGGACACCCATTAATCATAGTTGGGAAAGTTTTGTCATCACTAACGCTATTTTTTTACAATACACATAGAGATAGGCACACGTGGAAAAGGTAAAAGTTTGTATTCAAAATGATTTCGGAATTCCTTTGTTTTTGCTTCAGTTTCTTTTCTTCTTCCTCTTTTTTTATTCTTTTATAATATATATATTTAAATTTTCTCTAAAACCGTCTTATCTTTTTCACTGCTTTTTTATTTCTTCCTTTCTAAAGGTTTCAAGTGTTTTTCCTTCTTCTTTATACATATTTTTACCTTATATTCGTCTTTCTCTACTTCCTACCTCCTCTTTACATGCATACCGTATTCTCTAGTCTCTTCTTCTAGTTTATTTTATTTATAACTAACGTCGCTAACGTAATATGTTTATACAAGTAGCGTAAACGCAAAAACTCTTCTGTGTCGCTGAAAACTGAATATTTAATTAGGTAAGTATAATTTAACTAATTTTTAAATCAATCTAATTTGGAAATGGATAATTCGCTTAATCAGGATTATTGAAATCAAATAAATAATTTTTGTTCCGCTTTCATTGACAATTAGTTTTGCGTTTGCACTTAAGAACGAATCAGATGACTTTATTAAATCCTATAAAAAATGTTTCTTACTACTTACACAATTAATATACTCACAGGCAAAATAATGGATCCACCCAAATTTTTGATGAATTTAAATCGCAAATAACTTTCTTATTTGATGTCGGATTTAAACGAATTTCAAAGAATATTGTAGATAAATTAATGTAGAATCGCTCACATTTTAAAAGTTTACTAAAAAATAGACGTACGTTTATACTACACAGGTTTAAACAAAAATATGTTTTTTACCATAAGTTTAAGACACTCTATGAAGTGGCGAAACAGTGTATTGTTCTATATGAAGTCTTAGTAATCAAGTCACATCTATTCTTAACATCCTTGTTCCTGGTTCACCTCGATATCTTAATTTTTGTGGAAAATATGGATTTTAAAGAGAAAACATTGCAATTTCCAATAATTTTTCTGTACGAGGATCTTGGACATGTCATTTACGGCTATCAAATTATTTTTTGTAAATGAATGTGTGTTACTTCTGAGGTATCTTCTTACTTTTAAAAATGGATATGTATCCGACTGATGTTATCAAGGCCATTGCTTTAATCCAGGATGGACGGTCACAGTGTTACCTTAAAAGAGTTTTAAACGTCACAAGAAGTAAAGTACAAAGGACTCTAAATCAGTTTAATCAGCATGGCGAGCACAGTGGGAGTCAATGTGGTAGAAAGAGGTGTACGAATGAACAAGATGATCGCTTTATTGCACTAAATGTTTTACGTGACCGAAGAGTAACTTCTGTGGAGGTTTGAAGGACGTACGGTAGGTCCAAGTAAGCGAGAGAATGAGAGTGGTTTTCTGACATCGGATTACACGCAAGGATACCTGCAACCCTTCTTGAGTTGTTAAGAGACCACAGGGTTGAAGGCCTTAGATTTGCTAGGGAACATCAAAATTGGGGCATTGATGAGTGGGAAAATATTCTATTTACCGACGAATCTAGGTTTTGTTTAAAATCACCGGACGGTCGTCAAAAAATCTATAGAAGAATGGGGGAACGTTTTGAACAAAACCAGTTTTCGCCTAGGGTAAGCTATGGCGGAGACGCAGTTATGGTGTGGGGTGGCGTGCAGGTTAACAGCAGAACGGACTTGTCAATAGTCGATCGGGGGGCAGTGCTAGCGGATAGAGATAGGATATATAGATGTTGCGAGAGTAGTTATTGAATATTTAGCTAAGGTGAAAATCCCAAAAATGAATTGGCCCCCCCCCGCGGCCCCGACCTAAACCCGATCGAACATGTCTGGGATACATTGGGCAGAAAAGTACGATCGGGGGTACCTAGTCCAGCCAATTTACAGGAGCTTAGTGAAGTACTCATTGAAGAATGGCAGCAAATTGATCAAGATCATTGTATACGGATCCTCATTGAAGGGATGCCAAGGCGTATGGAGGCTGTCATTCGAGCACGTGGAGGAAACACTCGTTACTGAGTTACTTGTTACTCTTACTGTCATTGTTTATTGTTATTGTTATTTTTTAAGTGTGTTTCTATTTAATTCGCGGGTACCATTTTTGTGCTTTGAGTTTAAAGTTTTATAATGGTTTTATAGGAGATTAATTAAGTTTTGTTAAACAAGTTCTTACTGTTTCTTTTAAAAAAATTGTATTTGTGGCAAAAATAAAAACTGTCACTATGATCCTTCATAGCAACCTTAGTTCTCCGCACAGAGAGATTAATCGTTAAAACTTAATTTAGAACAATATACTGTTTCCCTACTCAACAGAGTGTCTTAAACTTATGGTAAAAAACATATATTTGGTTAAACCTGTATATTTTAAATGTACGTTCACTTTTTAGTAAGTTTTTACAATTCGCGATTCTCCAATAATTTATCTACAGTATTCTTTAAAATTCGTTTAAATCCGACATCAAATAAAAAGGTTATTTGCGATTTAATTTTATCGAAGATTTGGGTGGATCGATTATTTTGCCTGTGAGTGTAGTTAAAAAAAATATTTCCTTTTGTTTTCACATTTAATTAATTTCTATTCTAATTTGCTTTCGCAAGGGCTGTTTTTTCTGCTTTATTTAATTCTATTCTTTAGAATAAATCTACCATTATCACACTTTCTGGTGCCACTTCTAATTTACTTCCCTACTAATTTTCCCTTACTACAAGATTTTCATGTTTCTTGTACGTTTTAAGCGCAAAAGCCTCTTGCACACCAAAACAAACATGATTGACGGTACCTAATAACCAATGCATATACTTGTGAGTAGCCGCTTCACTGGGTATCTTCCTCGAAGATCTGTCGGGCGTACCTACTTATTTGCTAGAAGTTTGTTTAAAAGTTCCTGCAAGGCATTTGCAAGCCTAGTCATCTACACTGTGAAGGAACTAGTGAATTATATTTAAAAAATAAAAAAGTTAGAAAGACCGATTTTTTTGGAGATCCATTATTTTTGTTCTCTGTATTATTCTTTACATTTTATTATCTTATTTTTATTCTATCTGGCTTAGTTTTTTTTTATCCTAACATAACTCTAAACTAAACTCTTTTTCTTCTTAGGGATTTTCTTTCTCTTTTAAAAACCTCTTAATTCTATTTCCTGTATCTCTTTCATTCCTAATTTTATATAATGTGGTAATTTGCTTCCCTTTCTCCTCTTGTCCTTTTTGTGCGCTACTGTCTTTAGAAAGACAGTAGATTAAAACATAAAATACACAAACAAAAAAAAATACATATACAGTGTCACCATTAAACTCCGCACCATATGGAACTTTTTATTATTAGACTAAAAAGTATATATTCAATTGTCACCATGTGTCAAAAATGACATTTTCGTCAAAAAATGCTGAAAAATGGCATTGTTTAACTGAATCTCAAAAAATGTTATTAGGAAAAGTTGTTTCTATTATAATTTTAGGCCTACGTACAAGGTTTCAGATGTCTAGCGCAAAGTTGAATTTTTTGCCATTTTTTCGAATGAATGTGTCTTTTTTATAATGTAAGTTGACTTAATGGATATTAAACTATTTGCTCATACCATATTCAATATTTTATTTAGTTTGTATGCTTATTTGTTTACTAGAATGCCATTTTTTTTTGAAATTTGAAATTAGGGACAAAAAAATTTGACACGGGTGGTGCAAAGTTATCATAATTTAACAATTTTAACAGATAGACGTCAGATGTTCCATTTTTCAAATGACAAATACATCGAAATATTTGATAAAAATTTTATTTTATACTAAATATAATTTCCTATAACTAACGTTATTAATAAATAGTAGGATACTACTACTACTACTACTACCACCGCTCGTTGGGGCATGTAGCCCAAAGAATAGCTGTTTTAGCATAATTTGGTTAATCCTTATTGTATAAGGTCTCAGCAAGTGGCTTGAGAACAAAGTTCTCACATGTATACATATTTATATGTCATACTAACATTATTATTCAAAGGAACAAAAAATTTCACATTTCAGTGTGATTTCTCGCTCTGTACAAACAGTCGTCCGTCTACAAACATCTTTGACAGCATTCTGCAAAAAACTTGGTTTTATATCAGCACAACACTGTCTGATCGTTTGTCCCAAATGCTCGATATTTCTAAACAGTCGATTCTTATAAACTTTCTGTTTAAGATAACCTCACAGGAAAAGTCTAGTGGTGGTATGTCAGGCGATCTGGGTGGCAAGTAACATTCTCTATCACGCCCTATAACTCTGTTTTGAAATAATTGGTTTATGCGTTCTTTCACTGTTGCAGTTTGGTGTATGGGTGCACCATCAAGCTGATGCCATAAGTTATCTCTATTGTGTAAGGGCATGTTATCAAAAACTTCGGCAATCTCATTATCAAGAAAAGTCAGGTACCTTATACCAGTTATGTTTACTCTAAAGAAGTATGGTCCAATAAGCTGGTCTTTCAGAATCCCACATGATACATTGGTTTTAGAATAATACTGGCCGCGACATTCAATTGTGAAGTTGGGATTTTCTTGGGACGACCATCGCCAATTTTGTGAGCTCACGGTACCATTCGAAGAGAAAGTGGCTTCTCTGTCCATAAGATCTTGTATGGAAAAAGAATATTCTCCTCGTATTGACCCTGATACCAAAACGTAAAATCTAGACGGATGTCAAAATCGCGTTCTTTCAATGTTTTTATAAACTTGGGTTTATATGGCCGAAATCGATTTTTCTGAAGAGTTTTTCTAACACTTTTCCTCTTGTACCCTCTTGAATCACTTATCTTGGTTATACTAGTTTGACCGTGGTCAGTAACACTTAAACAAATATCAAATTGTGCTTCGTCATCGTATTTACTTGCTGTGTGAGGTTTTTTAAAATTATTTTGAACAGATCCAGTTTCTCTAAACTTTGACATTATTCTTGAAACGGTGCTATGCTGCAAATTTCTTTCTGGATGTCTCTCATTAAAAATGCCAGATACTTGCCGGTGAGGCATATTTTCTCCACAAATTAAGACAATTTCTATTTTTTCTTGAATGGACAACATTGGTGATAACAGTGAAAACTATAACTTGCGAAAATATTCCAACTTATGACATTTCTTTTATTTATTCGTCACTCTAATTCCATTTTTTTTCCATAGCCTACTTATAAAATTCGAAATAGCCTTGATATTTTATTGTGGATAACGAGAAAATGCGTTTTAAATTGTGAACTAATCTGATATCTTTTTATTATAAGTTTTTTTTTAACTTTGTACGTGTGAAAATGGAACATCTGACGTCTATCTGTTAAAATTGTTAAATTATGATAAAAAAAATGGCTCTCTAGTAAAAAAATAAGCATACAAACTAAATAAAATATTGAGTATGGATAAACAAATAGTTTAATATCCATTAAGTCAACTTACATAATAAAAAAAAACATGTTAATTCGAAAAAATGGCAAAAAATTTAACTTTGCGCTAGACAAATAAACCTTTGTGCATAGGCTTAGAATTATACTAGAAACAACTTTTTCTTATAACATTTTTTGAAATTCGGTTCAACAATCCCATTTTTCAGCATTTTTTTAACAAAAATGTAATTTTTGACAAATACCGAATGACAGATGGTGACAATTGAATATATACTAATTTTTAGTCTAATTTGAAGCAAAAACGATTGCCGTTATTTAATTTGAACTAAATTCATTAATAATAAAAAGTTCCATATCGTGCGGAGTTTATTGGTGACACTGTGTACATTATACAATTTCTTTATATACCTACTTAAATGGGTACCTACGGACAATTAGGGAATTATGGCAGTCAATAGCTCAACGGGATAATATAAACTTTACTATAACAACCTCCGCCATGTCTATTGCATGTGCCCATACCCCAACAGCTTAAATAACTACTACATTTTTCCACTACTAACCTATAACATCACCATTAATGACCGATTATTAACGTTAGAAATCGTTTTCTCTACCTTATAAGTTATTATTGACCATGGCATTGAAATCCATTATTGACCGATCTTCAAGAATCTATTTGAACGCAGGTAACTTGATTTTTTGATTCTACAACATGAATTCATAAACATGAATAACCTGAAAGGTGATTTCTTGTGGTTAGGCAACCAGATAATTATCAATACATATTAGATTATTAGAGATGCTTGATATTGTAAAATATCGATACAATCATAACAAATATAGGGTATAAGAGACAATAATTAGCCATATTCATTAGGAGGACAGATTCGGGTCGTAATAACAAAGCCACCTGTCCCATATACTTATACCTACCTATAATTTTTTATAGTTATTAATACTGTAAAGATAAATGACTTATAAAAGTTTGTAGTAGTGGAATAGTAGATTCTGTAACGAGGTTGGAATGAAAATTCGATCCGAGTGGAAGATTCCGAACGCGAGCGTAGCGAGCATGAGGAACCACGAGTATCGAATTTTCATTCTAACCGAGTAGCAGACTATATTTTCTCCACGACCAAAAAGTACGAATAAAAACAAATAAAATCTGTACAAAGCAATTAAGTTATTTATTCGCAATATTCGTAATTTCAGGTGGAGTATTATCCAGTTCCATATCTGATTCATCCGATTTTTCACTCATTTTTTGACTTGCACTAAAATTTGTCTGAAAATAATTATTACAACGCGGCCATTTTTATCTGACACTGACAGTTTCGAAATTCATGGCAACCTATGTCGTTTAGATCAATTACATAATATTCATTCCGTATCTTGTTATATATACACGCAAAACGCATAAGAAGCAAGTGTTTCAGAATAAATATTCCAACTCAAGAGCGAGAATTTTTACATTCTATTATCAAAAATGATTTTGGAATTATTGCATTCAGTAATGGTCGTGGAGAAAAAATATTATATTAACCACGGTTTAGACAGCTTATAGCCACTCGGGCAATAATGATGGCTGTCTAAACCTTGGTTAATAATATACTATTATGTGCCAAGTTTTAAACTTTTTAAAAGTGTTCAACAGGCGATGAAGAGAGAACCCCTTTTTGATAAAGTTTATAGTTTAGAATATTTATATTCAGGATTCTTTCATTTAAATATATCCCGTTTTATGCTCGAAATCGTCAAAATCCCGTCAATATCGGGATACCAATAACACTTTCAATAAAATATGGTATAATAGAGTCCAAAATAAAATAAGTCAAATTTTCCATAAAAGTGCCTATTTGAATTGTGTCACTCTATAGAACCATCTATTGCACTTCTGATCGCGAGCGTATAGATCATCAGTACCCTTAGGCCAGAACGCAGTTACTCCACGGTACCACCCACTTCCTGGCCGTCGGTGGACCAGATCGGGTTCTGCGGGCACCCAACGCCGGGTTGCAACTTGACGTATGACCTCTGGTTGCCGCTCGTCGTGGTACGCCTTTTCTTTAACACGACTGATGATGCTATTAGCCATGGGCTGCAATCAGAATAACAATACTCGCATACCATCACAATCATGAACGGACATTTCAGTACCGTAAGAATACCAAGAAATTATTTGCGTCGGTATGTCCTATCTTACTTTGCAAATATAAAATGGCTGGGTTACCATAACATACCCTTCTATTTTAATATATATGTATGTTTATGAATTAGAGTTGACTATTTTTGATCTGTTCTCTTCTCAGTACTTTCACCCTCGTAAGGTTCTGGTGAACATACAGGGTGTCCAAACTCGATTTATACACGAAATATGTTCTTCCCAGTTCATGGCGCAAAAAGCTACTTTTATTGGAAGTACATTTAAGTAAACAGGGTGACTCAAAAGTACAGTGTTTAATACCAAATTTACCTTTCTATATAGGATACCCTATATTTTATGCATAATTGCTTCTTAACAATTCTCTATCAAAAATCAATAATATACTCTACGCCTTAAGTTATGTTAGAAGAGAGTTGGACAGTGAAAATTTCTTTTTTTCCCACCAATATGGCTTTAGACCTAGTTACTCATGCGAGTCAGCTCTTGCAGCATTTGTTAGTGATCTGGTTAACTCTGTCCCTGGCGGTGTGCAGGTGGACGCCGTCGACATAGATTTCAGCAAAGCTTTTGATATGGTTCCACATGATATACTGCTGAAATGGCGGAACTAAATATTGACAGAAGACTATTAACTTCTTTCATACATTTTTAAATAATAGAACACAACAAGGCGGTGTCATCGGACCTCTGGCATTTATAATTTTTATTAATGATATCTATAATAACATCCATTCAACTCTACGTCTTTTTGCAGATGATTGTATCATCTATAGACAAGTTACGGGTGCTAAAGCCTGTGAAACTTTTACAGAGTGATTTAAATACACTCCACCACTGAGTAGATGTAAATTGCATAAAGGTGAACGTTGATAAAACTCGGGAGATTTCCTTCGGTAAAAAACGTTTCTCAACAATGAACACATCTTAACGACCAATGTTATTAAATATCTTGGAGTATATCTTACTGCATCCTAGAATTGGTCTGAACATGTTAACAAAACGGTAGCTAATGCCTAGAGGGTGCTCAATCTTGTGATGCGCAACTTAAAAAAGGCAAGTCAAGCCTCTAGAATTAAAGCCTATCTAAGCTTGATCACAACATCCTTAGAGTACTGCTCATCCACATGGCATCCCCATCAGCAGACTCTGACAACCCAGTTGGAGATGGCTCGCTGAGTTTATTTGAATTTTTCTCATTCTTTAGCCCTACTGCTGCATTGAGGGGACTTGGGTGTCCATCGTTATATCAACGCAGGGAATATTTCTTGAAGGTTCTTATATATAAAATTTATAATAGGTTACCATCTTGGACAGAACTTTCTGGTACACTTGCTAAACCCAACTACAACTCTAGAGGGGGCCATAAATTGACTTGACATTGGGATTAGAATCATTTAAAAATTTTTGACAGAACAATGCCTACTCTACAAAACTTTAAGAAGCGTTGTATGTTGTTACCAATAAATAAATAAATAAAAGAAACAAATAAATAAAGTTCTCCGTTTTCGAGATAATGATGGACCTGGGAAGATCCCTTACTACTACATTGCAATGCTCTAAATTTGTTACATTGTTATAAATTTCTCACATTATGTTATTCATGTTAATGCTTTTAACAGCGTAAGTTTGGTAAACCAAGTGAAGGGGCGCAACTCGCATGTTGCGTTGATGTCAATACTTTTATTTGTTATTGTATCTATTATAGCTAGTAGATCATTGATCGAAATACATTTAAAATCAACATAAAATAAAAAAAAAATAACAATGATCTTATTCGATTTGATATATCTCGTATCTTCTAAGGAGTTCTGTAGTACAGACAGTTTTTATAATTTCTGCCGGATTCACTCTACAAGTACGTGAAATTTAATTTTTTAAACGTTCCAAATTATTTGGGTTTTTAGTATAAACTACCTGCTTCAAATGTCCCCACAAATAAAAATCTAAAGGTTAGATTCTTGGTACCCAATCCAATTTATCCCATAATTATTATCTAAAAAATCTGATACAATCCGGGAGTTATGCGGCGGACCCAGATATTAAAACGTTCGTTTATTGTTATAGAAACTTCTTCCATATTATGCGTAAGTAAGACTTCGTTTAAAAAATTTAAATACCTATAAAAGTGTGATCCAATTAACCGTCTATTAAAGAGACCGCCCGCACATTCACCCCTCAGACATAGGTATTGGAGATGAGTTTCCCAAACCCAATGTGGATTTTCCACCGACTAGTGATGAATGTTATGACGATTCACGATTCCGCTATTGTGAAATCGTGATTCGTCACTCCACATAAATGTTTCCAGAAACCATGGTTCATCATTTAACTGTGTTGTCAAGAAGGGAATGAATCCCAATCGTCTTTCACAATCATAAGGCCGCCGCAGAGCTTGTACCATATGAATTTTAAAGGGGTGGACACATGAGGGTTTATTACTAATTCATTGTGTTAGTTTCGTTTCTTACTGATCGAGCATGTTATAAGAGATGTCTAGGCTTTCCTTTTCCTATCTTGGCAGGGAATACACAAACTTGCACATTTTTTTCCTTGTGTTTGTAATTAGATAACAAAATACATAACCACCTTAGCAGATATTGAATCTATAATAAAAATTTTCAGGCTATAGACTCGGTTTACTTTAAATTAATAAATAAACACTACCATAAGCTTTATTTTACAAAAAAAAAACAATTATGACTTAATAAACAATAACGTAAACAGTAATATCATAATCTCAAACTTATTAAGACGGTGATAAAATTTTCAGGAAAGACCTCTATCTATGGCTGTAAATAGGTCAATAATATCACCAAAAATATAAATAATTGTAATAAATTGTTTATTTGTTGCTTATAAACGCCTACCAAGGCTTCCAAGATTCTCCTATCGGATTTTCAATGCGATCTTTCCTTGTTTGAAAAGATTTTTAAAAATGTCCAACTCTCTTCTGACATAACTTGAGACATAGTATTGATTTTTGATAGAGAATTGATTGAAAAAGCAATATTTGCATAAAATATAAGGTATCCTATTTAGAAAGGTAAAATTGGTATTGAACACTGTACTTTTGAGCCATCCTGTATACTTAAATGTACTCCCACTGAAAATAGTTTTTTAAACCAAGAACTATTTCTCTTGAAACTTTTTTTATATCATGAACAGTGAACAAGTTATTGCGTATTATAAATTCAGTTCAGACACCCTGTATATTTGTTTGCATCTGTTTCTGTCTTTTGCTATATGGTGTATTACTGTCCTATTATTTCCTTCTATATATTCTATATCTTGCCTTTTATTTTTCGTTCTAATACAAGATTTTCTATTTTACTGTCCTTCTGGCTATTATAGTGCGGGAAGTCCAGATTGTATCTCCAGATTTGCTTTGTGTTAAGCCCACGACGTCCATAGCATACACCGATATAGCCATTATTCAAAAACACCAATTCCTTTTCTATCTGCTTGTCTCATTGTCCCATCAGTTTCCATTTAATTTTCTTTCGCAAATAAAAAGTATATTTTATTCCTAAAACTCTTAACTTAAACAAATCACCTCGAACCACAAGTACTACCATTACACCATAAGTACGTTTAATAATTATCTCTTGAACACGCGCCTAATAGAATTATTAACAAGAAGTTAAACACTTGTAAACCCATAAAAGAATAACAATTGTCAATTGTATGAGTACGGTATGAATAACATTGCCTGTTTAAAACCTACTTTGTATTGTAAGTGCCATTAAAAGAAGATAAATAGATGCTTTTAGAAAAAGAATACCACTTTATCAGTGGTGTAACATAAATCCTTATTCATTTTAATTTATTTTTGGTTTGCTATTAAGATTTGTGTGTCTCCAAAATATAGAAAATATTTTGTAAGCATGTCAACCAACATCGATTTGTTCCATGCATCTTTTAGGTAAGTGAATTTATTTAAAACAAAATACTTTTATAGCGCGCGCTACTGATGCTACATAAACCATTGAATGATGGTTAAAAGCACACTTAAACAGCTTTAATAGCTTCTTCTTTTAAATTACTTAGAAAATCGTTATTAGCGCCATTTTAAAATGAAGCATTAGAGTTTTCTGTGTGTGCACTGTTTAACGGGGAAGAACAGTAGAACAATAGAAATTTATGTATTTGAAACTGGTGCTTTATAATTTTTTTAAATTATTACCAATTAACAAACATATTAAAACAAGATTCTTTAAATATATGCCTTTGAAATGTTGAGGGTATTGTAATTTCCCACATTAAACGTATGCCCGAAATTTTCTTAATGAATTATATCCATTATCTATTATCTTAAATATTAAATATTTGTTTGTGGCTATTGTACTTCAATGCTCCGCCATTTATTGCACCACAAACTACACAAGCCTATTAGTGTCCATCAAGATAAAAAAAAAATGTAAAAAAATCTTGCAAGACCAGGAATTTACTTAATCTATACCACACGATACCGAAAGTAGCCGCGAAATGGTAGTCTTACCCTTGACTTTGATGGTATCTCAAAAAATAATCAATAGGTATTGTTAAATATCCAACAAATAAGAGTTACGTACCAGTTGTGTAACACGACAGGCAAAAATGCACATACCTTGCATTTTTTGCTGTTTGACCTTTGCCTCAAATTAATAGTTACCTCGATAGAAATATTTTCGTGATATCTATTTACGTTCAGGGGTTACTTATTAAGATATTCTATAATAGTATTAATAATAAACTCTTTATTAGATATTGAATGATTCTACTTTACTTTAATAAAATTATGAATGGTGGCATAATGAGCTTAAGGGTTTATTAACAAAAAGATGGCGTGGGTATCAAGTACAGCCACACCCTCTTGTTCATGGGTATGCTGAGGTTTTTGAAATTTAGAGCACACACTTATTAGCTTATTTTTCATTGTATCTTCTCGCATCCCTTTTTCCCCTTTCTGATTATATTAACTCATTTCTCTTTATACGATCTCTTGTAAATGTCCATATCCTTTTTCTTTTCCTTCTCCTTTTCTTAAGCTTTTAATTTTAGTTATTTTTCATTGTATATTCTCATCTGTATGGCATTCTTTTTTCCATTTGCATTATATTAACTCATTTTTCTTTAGACCATCTCCAATTTCCATGTGCGTATATTCTTTTCCTTTTCCTTCTCCTTTTTTACGGTTTTAGGTTCAGTTATTTTTCATTATATCTTCTCTTCTGCCTGTCATTCTTTTTTCCCTTTCTCATTATATTAACCCATTTTTCTTTATACCATCTTCTGTAAATGCCTATATCCTTTTTATTTCCCTTCTCCTTTTCTTATGCGTTTAGTTTTAGATATTTTTCATTGTATCTTCTAATGTGCCTATATTTTTTCTTTCTCCTTCTCTTAAGCTTTTAGTTTAAATTATTTTTCATTATATCCTCTGTTCTGCCTGACATTCTTTTTTCCCTTTCTATTTATAGTAACTCATTTTTCTTTATATTGTCTCTTCTCGACGTCCATATTCTTTTTCTTGTCCTTTTCCGTTTCTTAAGGGTTGTTTAAATGTACCCATATAAACATTTTCTACGATAATCATCAGCATACCAACCGTTGTGATAACAAATGATTTACTAATAAACTAAGCTGAGTTATTTCCGAAACGGGATATGGGGGAATATATCTAAGAATTTAGGTACTTATTTATAACACAGTAAATTAATACCTCATAAATATAGGGATGTCCTTGAAATTTATAATTCCCCTTATAAACTTATCTTTCTTTACATTCTCTTTAGTCCTTCTGTCCTTCTTTTCTTCTTGTTCCTAGTTTTCTTTATTCTTCCTTTCTTAAGCAGTGACTGTCGTATTTTCGTAACAGTTGATACGATAACCTTCAGCCTAAAAACCATCGTGATAACGATTCACAAGGAAACTAATCTGAAACGTTGCCGCAACGGAGAATGCTGTCAAAGAGTTTAGGTTCTTATTCAACCCATTCTCGGTTCATTTGTATACCTACTTAACAGAATCCTAACAATAATAACACAATAAATCATAACGCCATATGCTTGCTGCTGTCGTGAATATTAATAATACTATCTCTATCATCTTTCTTTCTTTTCTCTTCTGTGTACCCCTTTTCTTCGTCTTCCTCTTCCTTCTTTTTTCGTTCTCGTTTCCTTAAGCGTTAATTTAATGAATCCATAATAATCATTGCTACGATCACCATCAGCGTTTTAATAACGAAGGATTTATTAACAAACTAAACTAAAGCTTCGCAAACTGAGGATGTTACCAAAAAGTTTGGAGACTAAACCCTACTTACTCTGTATTATAAACAGAGCGGGGGATACCACAAGGACATGCATCTTGTAACAATATCAGAGTAAATAGTAACGTCATATGAATTTACCCACTTATTAACTTCTTTTTCTTTTTCACTCCTCTTCTGCGTGCCATTCGTCTTCTTATTTAATTCTCTTCTTCTCTTTCTCCTATTCTTAAACTTTGATTAAACCTATGTATAACAACTGTTGTGGTGACAAACGATTTGCTTAAGAAATTAATCTTTATAGTTTTACAAACGGGCAATGTTGTTTTAAGTTTAAGTACTTATTCAGTTCGTTCCTACTTGCTCTGTATACCAAACAAAGTTAAAGATATCTTTGAGGGCGTAAACAAAATAAAAACATACATACCACCATATTATGTGTTCTGATGTCGTTAACATTTATAATACCCTAATAATGTTAACTTATCTTGCTCTATATCTTTGCTTCTGAATGTCATTCTTCTTCTTCTTCCTTCCTTTTTCCTTTTTTATTTTGCTGTTCTTACGCTTTGATTAAACGTATCTATACAGGGTGATTCAAAAGTACTTCGACAAACTTCGGGAGGTAATTGCCGGCAATATTTCAAGATGAAAAGTTCTAATAAACAGTGGTCCCTGGCGACTTCGTTACGGAGATACAGGGTGTTGAAATGTTAGAAGGAATGGTAATAATTTTTAAATAACTCCTTAACGAGTAATTTTTTTTTTATGAAATTTGGTGAATTAAATAAGCATCTCAGGACACTTATTTTCAAAGTAAAACACATTCGTAAATTTAACCAGTGGCGTCGGTACAAAATGTGGCTATCATATTTTTTGTGGAAACTATGCCTAACCTAACCACACCACTGACTTATTTGATTTTAACTTTTTTTTTATGAATCCCCCATTCAATTACAACAAAAAAGTTCACGTGTGTTATTTTGCTACGAGGGCCAGTTTAATGTCAAATGATTATTTTATTTGACTATACACAAATATTAAAAAATATGTTTTAAATTCAAAGATTTATTATGTAAGGGGTAAGGTATAACATTTAATTTAATTATAATTAAATAAGTGCGTTGCAAAAATTAAATGATTTTTAAATAAATTGTTCAAAATGTCCACCTTCAGCCAAGATGCAGGCATCTAATCTCCTTTGCATGGAATCTCGTACGCGTGCTAAGATATCTGGTCTGTTTCTTATTGCCTCAAAACCATCGATTATTCGGTTTCTTAGCACTTCTGCATTTTCGACTGGCGTCTTGTAAACGATTGACTTCAAATGTCCCCACAAATAAAAATCAAGAGGATTTAAATCTGGGGACCTTGGTGGCCACGGTTGATTTCCTTCCTCAACTCCCCTACCTATCCATCGATTTGGATAAATTTGATTAAGATAGGTCCTGGCCACTATGCTGAAATGGGCGGGAGCTCCGTCATGCATAAACCATATACGTCTTCGAGTTTCTAAGGGCACATCATCCAGTAAGGGAGGAAGTTCATTTTCCAAAAAATGTCGGTACGTCTCGCCATTAAGCCGAAGTGGAAGAAAAAAAGGTCCTATTAAGTAATCGCCAACTATTCCCCCCCACACGTTTAATGAAAATTGGTATTGAAAATTTCGTTCACTAACGGCGTGGGGATTTTCCAAAGACCAGATATGGTTATTGTGAAAGTTTGTAATCGCACTCTGAGAAAAATTTGCCTCGTCCGTAAAAAGTACATAATTTAAAAATTGGGGATTTTCAGCAAATTTTTCCAAAAACCACTGACACAAATTAATGCGCTGAGGAAAGTCCCTGGGTAAAAGAGCTTGTACCCTTTGAATATGGTACGGATACAACTGCTCATCGTGCAGAATTCTCCAAACTGTGGCTTGGGTGGAATTGAGAGCATCAGCAATTATTCGAGTGCTTGTATCTGGATTTTCCACTACAGCATTTAAAACAGCTTCTTCTAATTCTGGAGTTCGGGCTGTTCGCGGTCTTCCAGGAATGTCACGTGACCTCGCAAAACTCCCTGTTTCAGCTAAACGTCAGTGAAGATTTGAAAATGTTTCAGCAGCAGGCAGTACTCTGTTAGGATATCGCTCTTGATAGATTCGTCTAGCTGCTCGTGCATTTCCATCGGCAAGGCCATATACAAAATGCATGTCAGCTAAATGCGCATTATTTCTTAAGTAATCCATACCTTTTAAACAATACTATTAATATTCAATGAAAATGACAAAACTGAGAAATAAACCACATAAGCAACTAACTGTCAAATATGTTTTAATTCACGACAAATGCATTTCCAAAGCCGCCTTATCAAAATACAAAATATCAAAAAAGTATTTCCAAAGCCGCCTTGTCAAAATAGAAAATATTAGAAAATAACACACTATTCATACTAATAAATAAATATGCATGTCACTGAGAACATGTTATACTTAAATAGGCATCCTCAGATGCCTTCCTTTGGCATATACCTACATATTTGTTTATTGTAAGTATGTATAGATCTTAGTTAATATACTTAAATTAATATTTGAGTGTTTGATCAATTATTTAAAACATATTTTTTAATATTTGTGTATAGTCAAATAAAATAATCATTTGACATTAAACTGGCCCTCGTAGCAAAATAACACACGTGAACTTTTTTGTTGTAATTGAATGGGGGATTCATAAAAAAAAAGTTAAAATCAAATAAGTCAGTGGTGTGGTTAGGTTAGGCATAGTTTCCACAAAAAATATGATAGCCACATTTTGTACCGACGCCACTGGTTAAATTTACGAATGTGTTTTACTTTGAAAATAAGTGTCCTGAGATGCTTATTTAATTCACCAAATTTCATAAAAAAAAATTACTCGTTAAGGAGTTATTTAAAAATTATTACCATTCCTTCTAACATTTCAACACCCTGTATCTCCGTAACGAAGTCGCCAGGGACCACTGTTTATAAGAACTTTTCATCTTGAAATATTGCCGGCAATTACCTCCCGAAGTTTGTCGAAGTACTTTTGAATCACCCTGTATAACAAGCGTTGTGATAACTAACGATTTATTGAGAAACCAAACTAAATAATTATTTAGTTATTATAGTTATTTAGATCATTTCTACTGACCCCTAAACAGAGCCGATGATTTATCAAACATATCTATAACAACAGTTAAGACAAAAACGATTTGCTGAAAAACTAATCTGAATAGTCTTATAAACAGGGGATCTAATTAAAAAGTTTAGGTACTTTTCTTACTTGCTTAGTATGCGATATATGTCGTGATGTCGTTAAAATTCATATTAACCTCATATTAACTTATCTTGCTTAATATCTTTCCTTCTGCGTGCCATCTTTCTTCCTTCTTTCTTTCTCTTTTTTTTATTCTCCTTTTCTTATGCTTTAAACAAACTTATTTATATAAGAAGCGTTGAGAGAACAAACGATTTACTAGAACTAAACTAAATAGTTACTTAGTTAGCTTATTCCTACATACTCTGTATCCTTAACAAAGCCGATGATATATTAAGCGTTATGAAACAATGAACCATATCATCATATTATGTGTCTGGTGTCGTTAAAATTTATAATACCGTAATAATATTACCTTATCTTGCTCTATATCTTTTCTTTTACATACCATTCTTCTTCCTCCTTTCTTTCCTCTTTTTTTCCTTTTTCTGTTCTTATGCTTTTATTAAACGTATCTACATACCAAGCGTGATAATAACAAACGACTTATTAAGCAAGTAAACTAAACAGTTACTTATTTAGCTCATTCCTACTTAATCTGTATCCTAAGCAAAGCTGATGATATATTAAACGTTATGAAACAATAAACCATATCATCATATTATGTGTCCTAGTGTCGTTAAAATGTATAATACCCTAACATTATTAACTTATATTGCTTTATATATTTTCTTTTACATACCGTTCTTCTTCTTCCTTTCTTTCTTCTTTTTTTCTTTGCCTGTTCTTATGTTTTTATTAAGCGTATATATATATACCAAACATTGTGATAACAAACGATTTATTAAGCAAATAAACTAAACAATTACTTATTTAGCTTATTCCTACTTACTCTATATGCTAAACAAAGCCGATGATGTATTAAACGTTATGAAACCATAAACCATATCATCATATTATGTGTCGTGGTGTCATTAAAATTTATTATACCCTAATAACATTTACTTATCTCGCTTTATATCTTTTCTTTCACATACCATGCTTTTTCTTCCTTCCTTTCTTTTTTTTTTACTTTTCTTGTTCTTATGCTTTGATTAAACGTATTTATATGCCAAGCGTTGTGGTAACAAACGATTTATTAAGCAAGTAAACTAAACAGTTCCTTATTTAACTCATTCCTACTTAATCTGTATCCTAAGCAAAGCCGATGATATATTAAACGTTATGAAACAATAAACCATATCATCATATTATGTGTCCTGGTGTCGTTAAAATTTATAATACCGTAATGTTATTAACTTTCTTGTTATATATCTTTTCTTTTATATACCATTCTTCTTCTTCCTTTCTTACTTCTTTTCCTTTTCCTGTTCTTTTGCTTTGATTAAACGTATCTAAATACCAAGCGTTGTGATAACAAACGATTTATTTAGCAAGTAAACTAAACAGTTACTTATTTAGCTCATTACTACTTACTCTGTATCCTAAGCAAAGCCGATGATATATTAAACGTTATGAAACAATAAACCATATCATCATATTATGTGTCCTGGTGTCGTTAAAATTTATAATACCGTAATGTTATTAACTTTCTTGTTCTATATCTTTTCTTTTATATACCATTCTTCTTCTTCCTTTCTTACTTCTTTTCCTTTTCCTGTTCTTTTGCTTTGATTAAACGTATCTATATACCAAGCGTTGTGATAACAAACGATTTATTTAGCAAGTAAACTAAACAGTTACTTATTTAGCTCATTACTACTTACTCTGTATCCTAAGCAAAGCCGATGATATATTTAACGTTATGAAACAATAAACCATATCATCATATTATGTGTCCTGGTGTCGTTAAAATTTATAATACCGTAATGTTATTAACTTTCTTGTTCTATATCTTTTCTTTTATATACCATTCTTCTTCTTCCTTTCTTACTTCTTTTCCTTTTCCTGTTCTTTTGCTTTGATTAAACGTATCTATATACCAAGCGTTGTGATAACAAACGATTTATTTAGCAAGTAAACTAAACAGTTACTTATTTAGCTCATTCCTACTTAATCTGTATCCTAAGCGAAGCCGATGATATATTAAATGTTATGAAACAATAAACCATATCATCATATTATGTGTCCTGGTGTCGTTAAAATTTATAATACCGTAATGTTATTAACTCATCTTGCTCTATATCTTTTCTTTTATATACCATTCTTCTTCTTCCTTTCTTACTTCTTTTTCTTTTCCTGTTCTTTTGCTTTGATTAAACGTATCTATATACCAAGCGTTGTGACAACAAACGATTTATTAAGCAAGTAAACTAAACAGTTACTTATTTAGCTCATTACTACTTACTCTGTATATTAAGCAAAGCCGATGATATATTTAACGTTATGAAACCATAAACCATATCATCATATTATGTGTCCTGGTGTCATTAAAATTTATAATACCTTAATAATATTAACTTATCTTGCTCTATTAATTTTTTTCTACATTCCATTTTTCTTCTTCCTTTCTTTCTTCTTTTTTTTTTCTTTTCTTGTTCCTATGCTTTTATTAAACGTATCTATAATCTATATACCAAGCGTTGTGATGACAAACGATTTATTAAGAAACTAAACTAAATAGTCACTTATTTAGCTCATTCCTACTTACTCTGTATCCTAAACAGAGCCGATGATTTATTATAAGTATATATAACAACCGTTGTGATAACAAACGATTTGCTGATAAATCTGAATAGTTTTACAAACGGGGCGTGTTATTAAAGGATTTAAGTACTAATTCAACTCGTTCTTCTTGCTCTATTTACCAAACAGAGTTAATGATAACCTCAAGGGCATAATCGACATAAAAACATCTCCTAATAATGATCAAACAATAAACCACTTCATATTATGCTTCCTGATGTCGTTAAAATTTATAATACCCTCATATTAACTTATCTTGCTTTATATCTTTTCTTCAGCATATTATTCTTCTTCTTCCTGTCTTTCTTCTCTTTTCTTCTTTTCCTGTTCTTGTACTTTTATTAAACGCATTTATATAACAAACGATTTGCTAAGAAATTAATCGAAATAGTTTTACAAACGGGGGATGTTACTAAAGAATTTAAGTACTTATTCAGTTCGTTCTTACTTGCTCTGTATACTAAACAGAGTCAACGATATCCCCGAGGACGTACATCAAATAAAAACATCTCCTAACGATGATAACACAGTAAATCATAACGTCATAAATAGTATATGGGAGTGCCTGAAGTACCGTCGCGTGGGCCAACCCGACTTCTCGTTATGGGTAGCCGTATTTCAGTTTTATCGGCCAGTTTGTTGTCTCGGTAATGGCCTTAGAGGCTCAAAACAATTATTTTTGCCGTTTGATTTTGCTGAAAGCGCAAATAAAGTTCAGTTGTGTAACAATTTATTCGGAATGTTTGTGTGCTCACCATTTTGTTTTGTGCGTGTCTATTATTATAGACGCACCATGAGGGAGATAGAAATTGTACTGATAACGTTCTTGCCCAAGGTTACATTCTTATGGTATTGCAAACTGCATATTGAAATACCACTACAATGATAAAATTAATTATTTGGATTAAAAAAAAATTCCATTGAGTCAAATAAATATTTGTTTCCTATTAGCCAAACAAATATGTATTTTAAAAATACCAAGGGATTATTTGCCTCAATTAGTATTAGCTACCTGATTTGATACAAATTACTTTTTATTTGGAATTAATAACTGAATCCAAAATTCAAGCAAATATTTATTTCCTTAACACTAACCTAACTTAAATAAGCCGCTTCAATGACTTAAAGTAAATAGGTTAAAAGTTAAGTTAACAAAATGTTAATTTGATTGGGATTTATACATATTTTATCAAGTTTATATTTGTTTTACTTTTGTTTTACATATATTTGCCGCAACCACAACGTTATTTAATTAGACAATTTAAATTATTGGATTTAAATAAACCGGTAATTTCCATCAAAGTCGTTGCTTTTTTTTCAAGTACATAATTGTTTAACTTGTCTTTTATATTTATTTAGACCAACTATAATTTTATTTGGTTTAAATACCTTCTTTTAATTTTAAATAGGTCAGAAAGTTCATTCAAATCAGTTCTTATTTTATCCAAGTACATGTTTATACTGACGTCGCGTCGCATAAAAATAAGGAATAAGCAGATCAAATCCCCTATTGCTATTAAATATGGTTTAATCAGTACCTATACCATAATAATCACAACTCTTTCAAATTGTTTACAGTGTTCAAATAATAAGGCAAACCAACAGAGAAAACACATTTTTGCCGAAAATAAAGGTTATGACAAATTACGCGGACGCGCACAATGATTTTCACATAAAAATAACATAAAAGTTAAAAGATAACCATGTCTTATTTTATTTCTTATTTTTGTGTTATGCTATTTTCCTCTATAAACCCACCATTAGTTGTGGTCCCCCTTTAAATATACGTCAATAAAACATTATAGAGAAGTTAATAACTTTGATAAAAAATTAAATAAAAGCAAATTTGCAAATATTAGGTAAAATAATTATTAACATTATATTAATTATATTATATCTTTCACATTAGAAGGTTTAATAGGCATTGAGATATGGTGAAAATTGAGAAAAACTGTCTTATTTGTAACGCGATTTAAAAAAATACACCTATGATTTATAAATACCTGGCTACATTTTTCTAAACAGATTTTGTGTTTAAAATTTTAAATTAGGTATTACAAGTATCTTTTCTTTGCCTGTTATTTTATTTTTTTAACTCGTTTTATGCATAAGTAAAATATTGAAATATAGTCTCTTACCTTGAACAGTATCTAACAGATGGCATATATCCCTCAGTATATCCCAATCTTCTAAATAATTATTCACATTACGTTCATCCCCCATATCATACTTTTAATTTTTGTTGGAACCACTAGCAAAGAAGATTTCACTCTCACTCATAAATTTCTACAAGACAAGATCGAACACCAATAACCAAAAACGCGATGATAATTTATCAGGCCACTTTTGTATAACCAATTAAATTACTCAAAGCCCAAAGTAGGGGACAGGAGTTAATTTAAATACTTATTTATTAGTCTGAATGACCAAATTGTTTGAAAAGTTCGGTATTGAATGATTTAAGTTAGGTTTAAAGGTATTTAGTTCTTAATTTGAAATGTACTTCAATTAAATAATCAGTTATTTGTAAATATTTGGTTGTTTTATATTAAAGATTTAATGTAAATACATAATTATTTAATTAGCGATTAACGGAATTTAGTTCCTAAATGAAAATTAGTTCGATTAAATAATTAGTTATTTAGATTTTGTTATTTTAATTGTTTTTTGGTAAGATATTTGTTTTAATGGTTCCATGATTTGACACAAATTCACCAACAGTCAAATAATTTTACAAATAAAACTAAATACTCTCATTTATTTCAGTTAAATAAAACTTAGTTAGCTAAAATCACATTTATTTATTACCAATAATTATTTACCAAATATATCAGAATATTTGATTAAGGGAGCACAGTTTTATCAGTGTAGAGATTGAAAAATCTATGGAAATTAATTTATGCTCAAAAAGTTTGAAAAACAAAAGATATGGATTTTGTACTTATCGCCGCATCATGTACCTTAGGCATCATAGATAAGTAAACATGTTGTTACTAGAAGTTAAGCTGTGTGAATTAAGCTTAACCAGTAGTTTTTCTGTATTCAATATAAAATTGCATTCGATTCTTTACATAGGTCAAACAGTATAAAATTAACCTGTTATATAACAATGTCGGCGATAAAACAAAAAAAGTCAGCCAATTAAATTTAACAATTTCTTACGGTCAACGCCATTGGTGCAAAGCCGTGTGTTTATGGGCACAGTACTGCCAAGCCCAAAATAAGCGATGCGCGGAATTATCAGATAAAATATTAATTGCACCATTATGCCTGGTCTACACTATACCAAGATCTAAAGTAAATTGCAATGAAACAATAATTAACCTATTTTATATCATTTTTTTTTAAATTTAGGTACTATTAATTTATTTACTTGGACATTAATAAATAAACAAAAACAAAAAGAAATACATAAACCCAAAAGAAAGAAAAAACATTGGGATAATTACCTTATTATAACTTTCTTTAAATCACTATAATTATTATAGTAGGCAAAATGTAATAGATTATTATTTAATGCAACTCTGATTGTCAATCTAATACGAAATTGAAAGTATTTTTGTATGTTAAATATAAATGTCATTACAAAACCGTATTCACACACAACTAGCAATATGTTCCTTTTTTGTAATTTTTTAATAGATATTAGAATTGTCTTTTACTACCTACTTTTAAAATATATTTAAGAAAGCACCCAATAACCAAGCACATAAAGTCAGCACATTTCTAACCATAAAATTAGAGAATTAAAACTAAATCTTGTTTTTTGCCTTTGCTAAATCTTAGTTAAAGTCCATTAACATTGAATTGAACAACACAGCGTTTAAATTAAGATTTGAAATTCTTACATTTTTTATTTAGAGCGTAACACAGAATATTCTGTCTTCAAATTCAATGTTTCGTGACTTTGCTAAGCATTTATCATAAATAACTTAATAATATTTTGTTTGTGTTCCTATGGATTTTTCAACATTTAAAAAAATGTTTTTGTGCAATTGTTAAGTTACCTTTATAGTTTATAAGTTTTCGTAACGAAAATATTGTGTAAGATATTATGTTGTATTTTAAATTGTATATTTGTATCTTTATTGTACTTTAGAAAAGACTTTTTATGTTTGTACATTAGAAACTTGTCACTGCCTTATATTGATAAGTCAAATATCTCGAATAATAATATTAATTTAACGGTACTAGGTAAGAATAATTGTTTTTGAAACAAATGTTGGCTATACATAATTTATTAATAAAGACCGGATTTTATGCATTTGTTGCATATTTTGTGATTTTAAAGGAAAAAATGCATATTTTATGAACCATTGCATATCTAAGAATGTTTTGGGATTTCTGTGTTCTTTTCTTACGTTTTATGGTCGCACGCCGCCGTGTGGCCTGTGCTGTCGGGGTCTGAAGATAAGAGGGCAATAAATAGGAATTAATAAAGCAAGTAAAATAAACTATTATTTATCTATTGAGAAATTCCATTAGTGGGTGGGTATTTCCGACCAGATGTTTTAACTAGAATTTCTTTATCTTCTATAATTATTTATTTGCTCATATTTGTTACAGTTTGTCAGTATTATTGAGGTTGTCGTTTGTCGTAGCCGCAGTTAGTATTGTAAACGCAAACAAAGTGAAAGCGGTGATTATGTCGAAAATACGATGCATTTCGTGGATTAAGCCTTACTCAGAACTTGCTTCGGACGGCGACCATGTTTTTTGCAAGTCTTGTTTAAAAATTGTTTCCTGCTCAAAGAAATTTCAAATAGACTAACACATTAAGACGCCGTCTCACATTTCTAGGGTTAGCAAGATGAAGTCTGGTCCCATACAGTCAACGTTGAAGCAGTCATTTGAGATTTTTAAAAACGGAAACCATGAACAGTCAGAAATTAACGAAGATCAACTTAACGCCTTTCTGCAAAAATATACAAAACATAATGCTCTAGATGAATCAACATTAAGAAAAAATGTCCTTGGAAAGGTATTTGGTACCGTGCTAGATGAAATAAAGAAAGAAATTGGAGGTACCTAACTATATGTATATTGTCGTCGACGAAACGACTGATTTGTGTGGTCGTTATATAGTAAATTTAATGACCGGAAAACTCACAGAAGAAGAACGTGGCAAAGCTTACCTTATAGCCATAAAAGAAGTGGTAAAAACAAACAACCTCACAGTTACACGTTTTATTCAAAAATCCTCTTATTGACGAATTCAGTTCCTACAGATAAAATTCTTGTCCTGTTCTCCGATACTGCGCCGTATATTATAAAGGCAGGACAGAATTTAAAAATATTTTATGAAAATTTCATTCATGTAACTCACGGATTAAATAGGGGTGCGGAAACTATTAGAGTTTCTTTTCCGCTGGTCAATGACCTAATTGCAAATAAATTTAAAAAAGAGATTCATAAAGGTCCCATTAAGAAAACAATTTTACAAGGAGAATCTTCCCGGAGTACCATTACCACCTGAGCCTGTCGTGACCAGATGGGGCACCTGGATTCGTGCGGCAATATTTTATGCAGATAATTTTCAAAAATTGAAAGACTTAATTTCACAAATGTCTGTTGATGATTCACAGTGCATCCTAAAGTCTAAAGAAATATTTCAAAGTATTAAAGTGGAACAGTTAATGTATATTAAGTGTAACTATGCATTTATAGCAGACAGTATTTTGCATCAAAAGGAATCGTGTACAAGTTTGCCAGAGTCGATGGATATAATAGAAACATGTGTACAAAATTGCAAACAAATACGAGGCGAGGTAGGAAAAACAGTAGTGGCAAAATTAGAAAATTTAATAGAAAAAAACACAGGTCTCAAGATTTTAAGGCAGGTCGTAAATATAATGTCAGGGAAAACTGTAAATCATTTAGCTATTGAACCTGCCAACAAAATTTAGTTGTTTTATTACCGCATATTCATTGCACATTTACGTCTTTTTTGCATATATCCTGCATAAATTTTTAAAAAATATGTGCATATATATGCGCATATTCTTAAGGTTTTTGGTTGCATATAATTCGGTCTTTAATTATTAACATTGTCTTTTTTTATTTTATTTTTTGAAAACGATTGCCCTGTTTCTTATATAAAATAATTCTTTAAATACAGTTTTAAGATTTGCAAAAATTAGTTTCTCTTTTTGAATCAGTATTATGCATATTAATATTAATTCTTAAAAATGTTCATTTTTATGTAACTACGGATTATATTATTTTTAATACAGTGAAGTTTTTAAATGGAAGTTAACGGTTTTCTGAGAATTATGATAGTGTATCTCCAATATAAGTACCGTTAAATAAAAATTTGTAATTAAGTTTTTTAGTCAAACATGGTTACCAATTTGTATATTTCGATTAAAATTAGTCACTATTTAGGATAAAAATGTTAATTATTTTTAAAGAGAAACCTAGCTTCCTTGCATTTTTGACAAGGTACTTCCGCAAAATGATTGTAATAATTTTGCAGGCAATATTTAATCTGTATATTTATAATGTGTTTTTTTAGTATAGTTATTTTAATAATAAATTTTTTAAATTTAAATTTAACCTTGTGGTTTTATTTTACGTCAGTGGTTAAAGCAACGTGCGTTTGAAGAAATTTAATAGCGCAGAGATGGATTAGGAGATGTTAACAATCACCTGAATTCCGGAAAAGATAAGGAAAATAAACAAAATATTTTCATACAACTGTATTATTCTCACTAGCACCGAAAACAATACAGTTTTTCCAAAAATAGCTCAGAAAGTCGCTACCAATCATAATAACTCTCTACAGAGTGTTCGAAAAATGAGCCACTAACCTTGTAGGGATGATTCTACGTGGTAGAATGAAGGTAGTACAGTTAAATCTCCTAATAGGGACAACCCTCGGGGAATCAAATGTTGGTCGGTTAATAGAGAGAAATTAAAACAGCTAGTCTGCATTTTACAGGGTATGTTTATTAATAAGTATCTACATACCGGGTGTTTCAGGAGGTACGCTCACCCCTATAACTTTTTTACTGTTTACGTTACAGAAATAAAATTTTGTGGGTTTATATGTGATACTATTTTGCATTTTCTAACATGGCGGATGCCATTTTCTCACTTCCGGTTTACCCGGAAATGACCTCAACCTTAGATTTTTAAATGGAACACCCTGTATATTTTTGGCTTTATCGATTCAGAACACCATTCCAAATTCAACGACACCCCATACGTCACTTTTTGACATTTTAAATCATTTTAAATTTTATTTTTATTTTTTCATCTAGATTGCTATGAACTCTCTAAAATTGTTTACTTCTAAACCAAAATCTTGATAAAAATACAATTTTTAAGTTTTATTGTATTTTAAATTTTTTACAAACTTTTTAACTTTTTAAAAAGTCTTTTTCCAAAAGAACTCGATTTTTTCAAATGGAAACATATTGGCTCACTCGGGCAAAAAGATGGAGCATTTTTTTCCCAACAGTTTGATATCACACACACAAATGTCAAAGTAAAAGAGAAGAGATAATTTATTAAAAATAGACATTAATGACAAAAAATACAAGAAGCGCAAACGGCTTTTCATTTTTCTAGGTACCCATGACGCCATAATGCTCATAAACAAATGAACATAATAACAAATTTAAATTCCACCATCATTAAAATTAGTTTGACATAACAGTAGCTTGCTATTTTATCGTTTGATTTTTCTGTCAGTAATAATAATTCTAATTCGGTCAGGTATTAGTAATTTCTAAATAAAATATTAAAATGGAAACTTATAACAGAAACGAAAAAATCGATATGGTACTAATTTATGGCGAATGTTTGCAAAACACTACTCAAGCGGCCAGGGTGTATGCTGACAGGTTTCCCGAGAGACGACACCCCTCGAGACATTACTTTCCTAGACTCGTTCAGAAGCTGAGGAATGAGCCCGAACCCGAAGAAGAACAAATTATTATTAACCAAGACAAGGAAATTGATGTGTTGGCATATGTTGAGGCATACAAAACAGCATCGCTTAGAGAAATTGCTTTAGAATGCGCGATAACTGTCTCTTCGGCCTGGAGAATTTTACATAAATATAAGTATCACTCATTTAAATATCAAATCCACCAACATCTTTACGAAGATGATTTTGCCAGAAGACTGGAGTATTGCAATTGGTTTTTGGACAAAAATAATGTAGATCCGACATTTCCATGTAATATTTTATATTCGGACGAAAGTAGATTTACTAACCTGGGAATGTTTAATAGAAATAATAAAAGGTATTGGGCTCAAGATAATCTACACCTAATGCAGGAAGGTAATTTTCAAGCGAGGTTTGGATTTAATTGTTGGCTTGGCATTATTGGAGGTAGAATAATAGGCCCAATTTTTTTTGATGGGCACTTAACTGGTGAAAGATATCTTCAATTCCTCAGGAATGAAATTGAGCAGTTTTTAGATGAGCTGCCACTACAAGACAGGATAAATATTATCTTTCAGCAAGATGGTGCGCCGGCACATAATGCTCGTGCAGTCCAAGAGCATCTTAACGACAGATTTGGAGAAAATTGGATTGGTACTACTGGCCCTGTTAGATGGCCTCCTAGGTATGTAAGAAATACATTAATAGTGACTTAAATAACTAATGATTATTATTTATCAGGTCGCCAGATATTACCCCGTTGGATTTTTTTGCGTGGGGTACAATCAAAAATGAGGTATACAACACTCCACCTGCCACCAGAGAAGAATTGGAAAATCGCGTAAGAGCTGCCATTAACAAAATTACACGGGAAAATTTACAAAATGTGGTAAGGAAAACAATTCAAAATGTTCGCGCCTGTCAGGAAGCACAAGGAAGGCATTTTGAACAACTGGACTAACTAAACCGTTCTTATTGTTTCAATGAATATATTAAATTTGTAATAATTATGTTCATTTGTTTATGAGCATTATGGCGTCATGGGTACCTAGATAAATGAAAAGCCGTTTGCGCTTCTTGTATTTTTTGTCATTAATGGCTATTTTTAATAAATTATCTCTTCTCTTTTACTTTGACATTTGTGTGTGTGATATCAAACTGTTGGGAAAAAATGCTCCATCTTTTTGCCCGAGTGAGCCAATATGTTTCCATTTGAAAAAATCGAGTTCTTTTGGAAAAAGACTTTTTAAAAAGTTAAAAAGTTTGTAAAAAATTTAAAATACAATAAAACTTAAAAATTGTATTTTTATCAAGATTTTGGTTTAGAAGTAAACAATTTTAGAGAGTTCATAGCAATCTAGATGAAAAAATAAAAATAAAATTTAAAATGATTTAAAATGTCAAAAAGTGACGTATGGGGTGTCGTTGAATTTGGAATGGTGTTCTGAATCGATAAAGCCAAAAATATACAGGGTGTTCCATTTAAAAATCTAAGGTTGAGGTCATTTCCGGGTAAACCGGAAGTGAGAAAATGGCATCCGCCATGTTAGAAAATGCAAAATAGTATCACATATAAACCCACAAAATTTTATTTCTGTAACGTAAACAGTAAAAAAGTTATAGGGGTGAGCGTACCTCCTGAAACACCCGGTATATACCTATATGTAAATAATTTTAAATATTTTTGTTTAAATTTATCAGATATAAAATCAAATGAGATGAAGCCAATTTTCCAATATGTATATACTGCACGTGCAGTGCATACTAACATACAGGGTGTTCATTTGAAAACTTCCCACCACGGATTAATCGAAAACCACTGATTAAAAGAAAAAACGCCGAGACACGTCAAAAGATTTGCCAAAGGGGCCAACTTTCTAACCAGAAACTACTTCACCCTCTTTTACCCTCTGCCCCCCGGGGTCATCCCCTTAAAAATTTTAAATGACAAGGGGTATCAAGTAATAGCTTGTTTGAAAGGTCTTTCAAAGTGCTTTATTTTGAGGTTTGATTTTTTAAAATCGGTCGATTCGTTTTCGAGAAAATTAGAAAAATCTTTATTTATCTTAATTTGTTCAGATAGAAAAAAAAGCACACGAAAATATCACTTTTTATTTCAATAAGTGTTCAAATGTTGCCCGTTATTGGCCAAACAATGATATAGGCGATGTTCAAATTCCTGACGGACATTTTCAAAAACATGTTGTGGGAGATCATGGCAGCTTTCGATGATGCGTTGACGAAGTTCATCCAAACTTTCAGGTTGGGGAGTGAACACAATAGATTTCAAATGGCCCCATAGAAAAAAGTCTAATGGCGTCAAGTCAGGAGACCTAGCAGGCCATTCTATAAGCCCTCTTCGCCCTATCCATTTATCTGGAAACTCGTCGTCTAGCCATTGCCGAACCGGAAGAACATAGTAAGGAGGAGCGCCGTCTTGCTGGAAATATATTTCAGGCTCATCAAGTATAGGGTTTCCATCATCTTCGATTTGGTTTTCAATGGTGTCAGTAATAAGCGGATTGATGGTATTTTCCAATATATCTAAATAAATGCCTCCATTTAAATTCGCATTAATAAATTCCCATTAAATACCAGTCGCATCAACAATTTTGCGTAATGAAGTATTAGGATTTATGCCAAAATGACCCAAAACTTCAACTTGAGCGGCTTCATCCAAAACTCTACGATGATTACGTTTTTTATTTGCAACAGATCCAGTTTGAGTAAATATAGTAACAAGGCCCAAAACATACCTATGCGAAGTTATATTTTCCGGATGTCTGGCGTTAAATGTGACGGCAGTTTGCCGAGCACATTGATTTTGGGCACCATAAATTAGAATCATTTCCACTCTTTCGGCTAGTGTGTAAACCATTTTGAAAGTAAAATCTGAATCAATAAATTAATTTTCACTATTCCAAGATTGTTACAAAGGTAACTCACAGCAAATTAAATTATTTCTTTTCCTTAGCAACTATAAAAAACTAAACAGGTATAAGAATAAATACAGTTCGTCCATGTTATCTGTGTTTATAAATAGATGGCTGAAAAAAAGTCGGGTTGTTATTTTGTTGCTGCCACGTCTAATCTTCCGAATTGCTGTTTATGTTGGTTTTTGAACACTTATTGAAATAAAAAGTGATATTTTCGTGTGTTTTTTTTTTCTATCTGAACAAATTAAGATAAATAAAGATTTTTCTACTTTTCTCGAAAACGAATTGACCGATTTTAATAAATCAAACGTCAAAATAAAACACTTTGAAAGACCTTTCAAACAAGCTATTACTTGATACCCCTTGTTATTTAAAATTTTTAAGGGGATGACCCCGGGGGGCAGAGGGTAAAAGGGGGTGAAGTAGTTTTCAGTTAAAAAGTTGTCCCCTTTGGCAGATCTTTTGACGTGTCTCGGCGTTTTTTCTTTTAGTCAGTGGTTTTCGATAAATCCGTGGTGGGAAGTTTTCAAATGAACACCCAGTATATTATACTGCACGTGCATACTAACATATATATTATACCATGTATAGTATGTTTGCTTTGAAATTCTTATTTTTTTTTTTAATTATCAGAAATGAATGATTGCTTCATATTTTTCATTTCATTTTTATAAACAATTGAGAAATATTTAGCAAAATTCCTAAAATTATTAAACTTAAATCTAAAAAAGTTTTTTGAGTCTCTCAAACTTTCGCAGACTTCAGATAGGCTTAATATTATCGACACAGCAAGAGCAAGTTCAGGTTCCTCTTCCTCTGTCAGAGTTGGGAGTAGTTTCATCCGTCTCTTGGATTCCTTCAATACACTCGATGATAGTCAATTCTGCACCTTCTGTTAGCAAATCGTTATCAATAGAGGCAAGTTGTTTCAAGTTCACAAATGTGTCCTTAATGTTAGAAAACAGTTGTGCGAGCGGAATATTATATTCTTCGATGTCATCAAAATTATCTGTATTACACATAAATCCAGTTTTCATAAAGAATTTTTTTATTGTCACTGGGGCCAAACTGCACCAGGCCACAGAACCCCATATCAAGGCGTTGGTTATGGTAATATTATTTTCGATTTCTTGAAGAGGCCAACCACCGTCTACATACATGTTAAAAGCCTCTTAATAAGGTAACTTCTGTTGAACATTTTAAAGTTCCAAAGGTTGGCAATGTGAAGTAGCATAGGGTGGACGAAAAATAAGTTTGATATTATCCAGTGTAATTTTGAGATGAGACGTTGCATTATTCAGACACAATTTCAATCTTCTTTATTCTGCTTCTTCATTTTGGTATCAAATCTGTGAAGCCATGTTGTCATGATGGCTGCTGTCATCCACGCGCTTTTGTTCGAGACCCATTGGAGAGGTTGTGTTGTTGTTGGTATGTGCGCCCTTAAAACATCGAGGATTTTTACTTTTGCCTATTATAAGTGGTTTTTCCTTTTCACCTTCCATATTTGCACAGAACAGAATAGTAAAACGTTGTTTTGCTGTATTCTCTCGGTACACTTGTCATCTTTCATTGCATATGTATTTGTTGGCAAAGCAGGATAGTGGAGACCCGTCTTACCTGCATTAATTACGTCCCTTGGGGCATAAGCCTTAAACATGGTCAATAGCCTTTCTTTCCAAGCAATAACGTCTTCGATATTGATATCGGCTGATTCGCCACATATTTTCTTGAAAGTAATATCGTGCAGACATTTGAGAGACATTGAGCAGATTCGAGGGTTCTTGCTTGAATTATAGGCCCGAATATTGGTAAGTGCTTGTTTCGCGCCTTACAAAACCAGTTTAAAACAACTTGGTCCACTGCCAGTCCTTCGGTATTGGGAAATTTTCTTTTTTGCTCACCATTGCCACTTTCTTGAAACAAATTGCTAGCTTCTGCTTTATTTTAAAACAACATAATCAGTTGAGTCTTACCCACTTTAAATTTTTCAGTCAATTTTCTGGTACTTAAATCAGTTTTTTTTACTTTCCTCGATAATTTAATATTTAATTTAAAGAAATAGTCCATTCTCGAAGTGGAGTTGAAATATAGGGAAAGGGGAAAAAAAAGGCTAAAAGTCTTTCTCCACTAATTAGTGGAGAAAGACTTTTAGCCTTTTTTTCCCCTTTCCCAATTTAATATTTATTAAAAATTCCGATGATGAGTGCCTGCGGTCGTTTAACAGATGGGTCGGTAAGGAGGAGTATAAAACAATAGGATTTCCATTTCTTAATATGGGGAATTCCTAACCGGTCGTTTAACGCAGGTGGTCACTTTATAGAGGCGGCCGCAAACAGAGGTAGTGTATAATCGATTTTTTTGTAAGGGTTGAGGATAGTATTGGCAAAGGCAGATTGCGATATTGTCGTGTCTTGTAGGAGGAGTTAGTATTCAAATACCTATATCTAATCTTAAATATAAAAGTAACAGTCTCCAGGATAGACAATGATGTCAGCGTCAATATTCTTTTTTGTAAGAGCAATGGTCTCCATGAGTCTCTGGCTTTGACCCGACATATACAGTGTGTGCATAAAGTCTGGAAACGGCTTAATAACATCACAATTTATTGGCCGATTTAAGCCAAATTTAGTGCAGTTGTGTAAGAGGATCTGACGCATTGAATGACGATATTGGCGTTGTTGCCAGCTTTTTAGTTTGTCTGGAATTCGAACGAATTTAATATTTTTAAATGTAACACCCTGTATATTTTTTCATTTATAGTTTTTACTTTAAATTTGATACACTTTTGGTAAAACATATGTTGTTCCTAATATCAGTAGTTTTCGAGATAACGAGTACAATTTAGAAAGAATATATTTTTTATGTTAAATGTTCAAACTGTTTTCCCTGTGCAGCTTGACATTGTGCTAATTGAAAATAAAATTTTTCAATTGTGTTGTAAATCATTTCTCGCGTTATTAAATCAAATTCGTCCAAAATTCGAAGCTGCAAATCGGCCAAGACTTGAGGTTGTGTGGTATAAACTCTGTACTTCAAGTGTCCCCATAAGAAGTAGTCGTTAGGCGACAAGACAGGGGACCTAGGTGGCCACTCGATTGTACCCCCTCTACCGATATTCGGAAGAGTGTTGTTCGAAAATTCGCGCACGTTTCGACCAAAATGGGAAGGAGCTCCGTCCTGTTGGAAGAATGCACTTGCATAATTTGGACCCATGATATTTCGTATAGAAGGCACTATTTGCGTTTCCAAGAGCTCAATGTAAAGTTGTGATGTCAAATTTTCATCAATAAAAAATAGACCGATCTTGTGGTGACCCAAAAGCCCAGCCCACACACACATTCAATTTTCAGGGCGTTGTATATGACCTTCTCTCATCTAGTGGGGATTTTCATTTGCCCAAAACCTACAGTTGTGTCTATTGACTTTACCATTTAACATAAATGTTGCTTCGTCCGAAAATACTAAAAATTTGAAAAATTGGTTATTTTGGTCAAACCTTGACATCATAATATCACAAAATTCAATTCTTCGCTCATAATCATCTTCTGATAACTCTTGAACTACATGTATTTTGAAAGGGTGATATTTATGTTTTATTAAAGCATTATCGACGAATTTGAAGCAGACGTCACTAACTTGAGAAATTTTTCTTAATGAAGAAACAGGGGTTTCAACAACATGATGTAAATTTTCTAAACTTTTCTCTTCATCTACTACTGCTGGTCGTCCTAATCGTCGCCTATTTCTGCAATTTCCAATTTCTTCGAACCGTCGGACAGTTTTTCGAACCGTTGCTTTTGAAATTGGATTTCGGTTTGGAAATGCGTCATTCTTCGTAAGACCTGACCCTATCGCCATATCCTCTCATCATAATAATTGTAATTCTTTCACTTTCAGTTAAAGACATTTTTGCATGTAAAAATGACAGCTTTTATGACTTTACATCAAAAGTGATCTGGTGTTTTATTTATTTTTTTTTTCTTGTTTGTTGGGTTTTTAGGTCATTTATAAGTAAATAAAGGTTTGGTTTAAGTTGACGTTTCGGTTTATATTACATTAAACCATCTTCAGAACTACAATTACAGGAAAATGTGATTAGGTTAGTTACCTACCCTCCCTCATAAAGAATCCCTTCATAAAATCAGTCTTGCATAGTTACCACATAGTTAAACATGTAAAAATAGAAGTGATAGTGCTAAGATTTATATAGAGGTATGTCTACTTTTTAATCCTAAAAATTATTTAATAATCACATTTTCCTGTAATTGTAGTTCTGAAGATGGTTTAATGTAATATAAACCGAAACGTCAACTTAAACCAAACCTTTATTTATTTATTAATGACCTAAAAACCCAACAAACAAGAAAAAAATTTTAATCATAAGGTCAAGAAGAAAACTTTACTGTTGTTTTATTTATTAATAAATTAAACACAATTTGTTAATATTTTAAAAACACGTCGTTATTTCGAAAACTACTGATATTAGGAACAAAGCATGTTATACTAAAAGTGTAACAAATTTAAAGTAAAAACTATAAAATTCGTTCAAATTCCAAACAAACTAAAAAGCTGGCAACAACGCCAATATCGTCATTGGGTGCGTCAGATCCTCTTACCCAATTGTACCAAATTTGATTTAAATCGGTCAATAAATTGTGATGTTATTAAGCCGTTTCCAGACTTTATACACACACTGTATATCTCACTGCGCGTTTCTGCAAAACAAACAGAACACCGAGCAGTTGCTAAATATCAAAATATATGTTAGCGCGAATGCCATTGGTGGAAGTAGGCCAAATATTTTCTATGAAAAAAATGTGTTTTTATGCCTATTCATATATAATTCAAAATAATCTGTAAAGTGGTCTCAAATACATATATTAAGGAAAACCGATTTTTTTTCAAATGTACACCTTATATCTTAAAAATAAAGCGGTTGTAGACCTAGGTTATAATGAACTTTTTTCTTAAAATTGATCTACGGATCACCCATTAAAATGAGCTCATAACATTATGTATCACCCTGTATAATTATTATTACTAACATTTTGCTTTGGTTAATTATGGCAGCACTTTTTTTCTTATGTTTCAAGGAAATACTGTATACTGTGATATTTCAGAATTCAACCCCGAAATTAATTTACTGACAAAGGCATTGGCTGAGAGACTGTAAGAAGCACTAAAACTTTCACAGGCAATATTATTTCTATCAATATCTGATTTTTTTACCTGTATTTATGTGTTCAAAAACACTTTGCTCATTTAACATTCACAATTTACTGTTAACAAGAAGTAAACTTTCAGTATATTTAATTAATAGTAAACTTATTAAAAATATGGGCTTATAAAATATATTGATTAAAGCGTAAGTACTCATTTACACTTATTTAAAGAGCGATTTAACCTATAAGGAATAATTAATTTTATCTAGTGACTGGTAGTAACTGCAGAACCAATCTAATAAGTAAAATGTGTCAAAAAACAAATCACGACGTGATTGTAACTGAAAGCTTAATTTCTGAACATGTTTTAAATTATGAATTGCATAATTATTAGTTAATAGTAAAGCTTTTTTCACGAAAAATGGTTCTGATTTAATGACTGCAATAAAATGGATGCCAAGTACGGTCGTAAATACCCGTAAATTCCCAGTATTCATTCTCGGGGCCGGAATATAATGATTTGTAGGTAAGGTTAAATTAAAATAAGATAATTTTAAATATTTAGAAATTCCCCCATAGCAGTTATTTTTTTTATTTATTTATTTATTCACAGACATATACATGACAGGTACTGAATACCCAACTAGTACAATAAAAAAACTTAATCTAACAACCCTATAAGCAGGTACAAAATAAAAATGCAAAGTAGTAATAGTTACAATTAAAAATACACTAAAAAATAAAAAGATAAAAACACATAACTTAACTTAACTTTTCAGATGTCATACATAAAATAAACAATCAATCGCAACAATATAATACAATCAATAAACAGCGCCAAGCCCCCAGAGAGAATTCACCAATCCAGCACTACTGGGACAATCCAGGAGGTCCTCCCACAAAGCTATCCATGAGCAACCTTGTCCTATTTTTAAAGGAATAGAGCGAGCACTCGGCTGGTAAAAATGAATTAAAATAGTGCATGATACGGTTGATACTGCTGTTCTTTCCTACGTCAGTTCGGCTTTGATTTAAGTGGAAGAAATCTAACTGTCTTGTCGGACGGGATGGGATCCGGAAATTTATTAGTGCTCGTAAATCAGAGCAACGAATAGAATTATTGAGGATCTTATAGCCGAACAACAACGTTAGCTTCACCCTGCGCACCTCCAAACTGTCCAGACCAACCATATCCAAGCGCTCTCTATACCCCATCGCAGACCTATCAACGCCAAGCCTATGAAGAAAAAAGTTCACGACCTTGGACTGAACTCGCTCGATTCTCCTGATATAAACGTTGTAGACAGGCGACCATACCACACAACAATACTCCAGGTGACTTCTTACCAGGGCAAAATAGATGGCTTTCAAAGTTGAAATATCTTTAAAATCCCAGCACTGCCTCATCATGAAACCTGCCATTCTAAATGCCCTGGCGATGACATTGTCAATGTGACTAACAAATCTCAAGTCACTCTCGAACAAAACACCAAGGTCACTAACAAGACCGACCCTGATTAAAGCCAAAGAAGCTACATAGTAAATGTGTTCGAGAGTATTCCTTTTCCTAGTGAAGGATATGACCTTGCACTTAGAGGCATTCAAAGTCATGTTGTTGTCCCTACACCAAGCCACCAACCTGTCAATATCATGCTATAACAGACTGCAATCTAAGGACTCGGAAACCCGACCAAATATCTTTAAATCATCCGCAAAAAGGAGATACTGACAATGATGAAATACCCGATACAAGTCATTGATGAAGATTAGAAATAAAACCGGCCCAAGGTGGGAACTCTGAGGCACGCCAGAATGCAGAATGAGAGATTATAAATGTCAGCCTTTATTTCTTACAGGAAGTGTTGAGTTGTACTGTAATATCATTTTACGAAATATTATATTATACGTACAAAACAGCATTATGTGGCGTCCGCGGAAAAACATTGACAGAGATTCTTCACATGTTCCGGTGAAGAAAAGGGATTTATCTCTCGATGCTAGGAACATTGTAAAGAATGTTTATAGTTCTTTACTTAGCAAGTGACTTAACGCTGGTGCTGCTGCGAGTGAAACTAGTAATTTGACTAAGATACCTCTGACTACAGTGAAAGAATCGTGTAAAATCCCATCAAATCAACATTAGAAACTCTGAAGCAACGGCTCACTAATGACAATACGCAAACAAGCTGTAGCATCACCAGCATTTGGAAAATTTTTGTTTAAAATGGGCTTCAGATATCGCACAATTGACAAAAAGCAAGTACTTATGGAATCCCACCGATTACAAAAATGACGTCGTTAGTATATAACATCGATAAGAAAATATCGTTCAGAAAATCGTCCAATAATAATTTACCTCGATGAGACATGGCTTGACACGCATGATACCCCATACAAAGGATGGTCCGATTCTTCCTGCAGGTATAAAATAAGAGTTTTGTCAAATAGAGGGAAATTAATTACCATTCTTCATGCCGGGTCAGAGGACAGTTGGGTCCCAAATGCCTTGTGGCTTTCTACAAAGAATATTAAAGTTTCCTGCGCGGACTACCATGAAGATACAACGGCAGAACTTCTTGAAGAATGGTTCAAAAATTATCTTTTACCAAACCTTCCTTAAAATAGCGTAATAGTAATGGACATTGCCAGCAATCACAGTCGCCAATTATATAGTATATGTTTGTGAGGCATCGGCAGAGGAAATGAGAAATACTGTGCTAAGGCTCCCACCTTATTATTGTATTTTTATGCCATAAAGCACATGTGGCGCCAATCAAAATCAATTGTTAGGTCAGAAAATACGTCTCCGACATTAAGTTATAGTGTTGTAAAATTAATAAAAAATGTGTTAATGATATTCCCCAGGTTGTTGAAAAAATTCAATCCATCAAGTAATTACTGTAGAAAATGCTTATGTTACTCTGCTTAATACAATTAAACCAATTATAATTATTTTAAATAAGGATAGCGACAGCGAAACAGAACTAGATATAGAATAACATATAGAATAACATTATACAGTGTCACCATTAAACTCCGCACCATATGGAACTTTTTATTATTAATAAGGTTAGTCCAAATTGTTTTGCTTCAAATTAAACTAAAAATTATATATTCATTTGTCACCATCTGTCATTCGGTATCTGTCAAAAATAATATTTTTGTCAAAAAATGCTAAAAAATGGCACTGTTTAACCGAATTTCAAAAAATGTTATTAGAAAAAGTTGTTTCTAGTATAATTTTAGGCACATTTACAATTTCATGTCTTCATTTCTTTTCGCAACATAAAATTGGAGGCAAGTTATCATAATTTAACAATTTTAACAGATGATCCATTTTTTATACACGTACAAAGTTAAAAAAAAACTTATAATAAAATTCGCAGATATCAGATTAGTTCCCAATTTAAACGCATTTTCTTGTTATCCACAATAAAATATCATGGGAATTTCGACATTTATAAGTAGGCTATGGAAAAAAAAAGGGAGTTAGAGTGCCAAATAAATAATAAAAGAAATGTCATACCTAAGTTGGAATATTTCGCAAGTTATAGTTTTCACTGTTATCACCAATGTTGTCCATACAAGGACAAATAGAAATTGCCTTAATTTGTGGAGAAAATATGCCTCACCGGCAAGTATCTGACATTTTTAATGAGAGGCATCCAGAAAGAAATTTGCCGCATAGCACCGTTTCAAGAATAATGTCAAAGTTTAGAGAAACTGGATCTGTTCAAAATAAGTTTAAAAAACCTCACGCAACAAGTAAATACGTTGAAGAAGCACAATTTGATATTTGCTTAAGTGTTACTGACCACGTTCAAACTAGAATAACCAAGATAAGTAATTCAACAGGGTACAAGAGGTAAAGTGTTAGAAAAATTCTTCAGAAAAATCGATTTCGGCCATATAAACCCAAGTTTATAAACACATTGAAAGAACGCGATTTTGATATCCGTCTAGATTTTTCGTTTTGGCATCAGGGTCAATACGAGGAGAATATTATTTTTCCATACAAGATCTTATGGACAGATGAAGCCACTTTCTCTTCGAATGGTACCGTGAGTTCACAAAATTGCCGATGATGGTCCCAAGAAAATCCCAACTTCATAATTGAATGTCGCGACCTGTATCATTTTAAAACCAATGTAGTGTAGGATTCTGGAAGATCAGCTTATTGGACCATACTTCTTTAGAGTAAACTTCACTGGTGTAAGGTACCTGACTTTTCTTGATAATGAGATTGCCGAAGTTTTGGATAACATGCCCTCACACAATAGACACATCTTATGGTATCAGCTTCATGGTGCACCCATACATCAAACTGCAGGAGTGAAAGAACGCATAAACCAATTATTATATATATATATATATATATAGAGTTATAGGGCGTGACAGAGAATGTTACTGGCCACCCAGATCGCCTCACATAACACCACTAGACTTTTTCCTGTGGGGTTATCTTAAACAGAAAGTTTATAAGTATCGACCGTTTAGTAATATCGAGCATTTGGAACAAACGATCAGACAGTGTTGTGCCGATATAAAACCAAGTATTTTACAAAATGCTGCCAAAGACGTTTATAGGCGGACGACTATTTGTATAGAGCGAGAAGGACGTCACACTGAATTGTGAAATTTTTTGTTCCTATGAATAATAATGTTTGTTATATTAAATTATGTTCACTATAAAATAAAATTTTTATCAAGTATTTAGATGTATTTGTCATTTGAAAAATGGAACAGCTGACGCCTATCTGTTAAAATTGTTAAATTATGATAACTTTGCAACACACGTGCCAAATTCTTTTGCCTCTAATTTTATAGTTCGAAACAATATGGCATTCCAGTAAAAAGATAAGCATACAAACTAAATAAAATATTGAGTATAGTATAAGCAAATAGTTTAATATCCATTAAGTCAACTTACATTATAAAAAAAACATGTTAATTCGAAAAAATGGCAAAAAATTCAACTTTGCGCTAGACATCTGGAACTTTGCACATGTGCCTAATATTATACTAGAAACAACTTTTTTTAATAACATTTTTTGAAATTCGGTTAAAAAATGCCATTTTTCAGAATTTTTTGACAGATGCCGAATAACAGATGGTCACAATTAAATATATAATTTTTAGTCTAATTTGAAGCAAAAACGATTGCCGTTATTTAATTTGAACTAACCTTATTAATAATAAACAGTTCCATATGGTGCGGAGTTTAATGGTGACACTGTATAAATATAAGTAGTATTTAAAAACTTATAATATTTAGTTTGTTCTTCATTTCACTAAATTAATATAAACACATCAAATGGGTATAATTACTTAATCTCCGCGGTCCGACCCTTTACCAACCTTTATACTTTACATATTTATTGTCTACACAATGGTATCGAACCTTTAGTTTTACTGTAGAAAGTCAAAACCATCTACTGTGAAAAGAACTATACCTGTATTTTAAGTAACCATTACGAAATAATATGTTTTATCATGCTCTAGTGGAATACTATAATTTCTATGGAAACCAGAGTGGGCATGATGAAGAATACTGTTAGAATTTAAGGGTATGGTCCGAAAGTAACTAATGTCGTAGTTAAGTGTTCCGTAATTAACCAAATATTTGCGGTAACCGAAAGATAGGTCAGTTTCGGACCACGGTATTCTAATAGTACGTCAACGAAGTGTCACAATGTTGACCGACTTTTAAAGCCCGGTTACAAGTGGTTCCACCTGTCACTTGTCAAACTTGTCATTGAGTTTGAGGTTTTTTTTGTATTTTTGATATTGATATGTATGAATTGTGTTGGTGGCGATTTGTTTTTAAAACGTTCGACTGTTGGCATGTTATTTATTATTTTTTTACAGAAGCATAATAGGGCCTTACACACTTTGAGCTCCTCTCCTTGCTCTAGCCTTGGGCCTATTATTTTCATCATCTGAGTCTTCATCGGAACTTGATAAAACTAAATGATAAAAAAGAAACGCAGGCTGGTTCCGCTGGTCGTCCATATTTAAAAACTTTGTTCAGTAAACAAAACACCACATAAATTTGGAAAAATTAGAGGTTATGTTTCAAACGTTTCGCTCTTAAAAACCAACTTTTGATTTTTCTTCCCGAAAATAACCGGATTTTTATGGTTAATCTGTCATTCGTGGCGGTTGGCCGTGGTTACTAATATGGTGATATTCGGACCATACCCTTAATATACATCAGTTAATTGGGTTGCTTCAAGATGTTGGATGATGTTGGTAAAATATTATTGGTCGGTATTCTGGAAGCTGATGTGGGTTCGTCACTATAGGTACAGGAATAATCTTAGCGACCTTCCAACAGCTTTAAAAATAGCCTAACAGTGAGGAGTTATGTAAAGAAACATCTTCAGATTAATTTATTCCATCAGCCCCACAGCATCACAATTTTTAATGACGTTCTGTTAACATCCATTTGTGACAGGATTAAATCTTAAAAAATCAGCCTGATGAAACCTTTGATTAGCATAACTATGCTCAATGAAGGTTAAATCTGTATGGCCAGCATTATTGCACCAAATTAATGAACAAGTTATTAAAATCGTTAGAATCACATATTTTTTACAAGAACTCGGAGAGACCTAGTGCTTAAGTAAGCCAGAACTTTTGGACTTCTTTTAATAATCGGTCTGTAAATTCCAATTAAAAAATATAAACTTGGCTCAAATATTGTTGCCATTATAAGTAGTGCACTTCAGTAAATTTTAATGTTAAATCAATAAAAGAGAAATTTGAAAGAAGGTGTATAGAGAAACCAAAAGCAAAAAGTCACATGAAAGATTTATGGAAATAATGCTGAAATATTCTCACTCCTTCTCGCTATCTTTAGATAAACAAACCCAGCGTAATTGTATTAGATTAAGGAATGATCCGACAAGTACTTAAATAGCTTTTTTATTTAAATAACTATTGACTATACCTTTTCTGCCTATCTTAAGATCATCTTGGGTTCTGCCTACAAGATACTCCACTTTACTATAAGCTACTGTCTAGATAAGAGTCTGTTCGACAAGATTTTGTGATCCTTTGATACACAAAGTATAGAGTGTCGTATTAGAATTATTGAATCAAACATAATATTCAGATCGTTGGGAAAATGTGTTACGATCTTGGAGGGATGGATGGACTACACGTTGTAAAATGAAGATTGTAAGCCAAAAAGCAAAAAACCGTCCGCCCATAAATCACTTTTTTTCGAATTATAGCCTCTTAAAGTTCAAATTTGCTTCCCTTATTCTTAATACAGAGTGGCAAAAAGTCACGCATAATGCCTGTCTGTAACTTTTGAATTACCTCGATACGAAAAATTGACCTGTATGAAAGTTGTTCAGTAAATTATTCCCCACATTTCTACATACATGCATTTTTTCTGTCATTTCTGGTTTGGTTGCCATATAGACCAACTTACTTTTTTTACTGGGAAAACTCTGAATTTCTTGTATTTCAAATTTTTACTTATTTAAAATTGTAACAAACTTTATACTAACAAAATAAATAGCCTAGAAAATTGAACACTTATCATCGGAATAATAAACAAGTGAAATCTTTTCAGTAGATCAGTGTGGTGTACTTGCTTACACTGATTTTATTTTGTTTTATTTTACGTCGTTTGGTATTTTATGATTGTTACCTTTGACAGTGAATGTAACTGTAACGGAAGTTAATAAAAAATGATTACAACTGACAAGAATGTTTTATTATTTTTGAATGATATAAAAATTTTATTTATATAAAGAACAATTTATATTTTAATATAAACCCCCACAATCAGGTGTTCGAAATGACCACCATTTTCTGCTAAGCAGAGCGCCAGTCAATTCCTGAACCCATCTACAATGTCTAAAAGCAAGTCCCCTGGAATGGCCCGAATTTCAGCACTAATTCTGACTTTTAAAGATTCTAAGTCATTTGGACGGTTAAGGTAGACTTTGTTCTTAAAGGGTCCCCCCACAAAAAGAAGTCGAGCGGGGTTAAGTCCGGGGATCGCGCTGGTCAGTCAATAGCACCTCTTCTGCCTATCCAACGTCCTGGAAATTGTTCGCTTATGTATTGTCTAACATTTGACGCATAATGCGCAGGTGCTCCATCTCGCTGGAACCATACCTGTTCGTTTATGCCATTATGTATACTCGGTAAAACCATTCTGCAAGAAGGAATTGTGTGATTCCTGAGAAGGTCCTGATATTTTTCGCCATTCAAATTACCATCTACGAAAAGAGGTCCCACAATATGTCTAGCAACTATGCCCGCCCAAACATTAACTTTTTCGGGCCTCTGAGTATGACCTTCCTGGAACCAGTGAGTATTCTCAGCAGACCAATAACGATAATTGTGTCTATTAACAATGCCATTTAAATGTGAAGTAGCTTCATCCGAGAAAATGATATTTGTTGCGAAATTATTATCGTTATTGTATATTTCCATCATCAGCTCACAAAATTCCGCTCTCCTGTCAAAATCGTCCTCGTTTAACTCGTGCACCAACTTTATCTTGTAGGGATGCAACTTCTCCGGCTTAAACAAATTTTTCACTGACTGATGAGACACATTAAAATCCATTGCCATCTGCCTGGATGATTGTGTTGGATTTTCATATATTGAGAGCATGATATCCAAAGCTTTGTCTCCCCCGGTTGCTGTTTTAGGTCGACCTGATCTAGCGGCTTCCCTTATACTGCCTGTTTCTCGAAATCTCTTTAACACTTACTGGACACACCGTTGACTGATTTATTGGAGCCCTATTTGGATAGAATTCATTGAAAAGTTGACAAACCTGATCTTGCGATCTCTTCATATTTCCGTAACCGCTCATTATTAAAATTTCAACTCGTTCTTTCTCAGTCAGATTAACCACAGTGTAAACAAATTAGAAATCAGACAGCAGAAAATTAAACAGAAACTCAAGTTGACACCTCTTAGTTCGCTGTCATGAAAACACCTTAACTCAACCGGTGGGCATTAGGTAGAAATAATTATAACTAGGAAGTTTTTCATTTTTGAGCTGTCATCATCTCGGAAACGCTTGCAAATAGGTGAACGTTTAAAATACAAAAAACTCAGAGTTTTCCCAGTAGAATCCAAATATGCAATCACATGCGTGTTTCATTTAAAAGAAGTAAGTTAGTCTCTATGCCAACCAAACCAGAAATGACAGAAAAAGTTCATGCAAGTAGAAATGTGGGTAATAATTTACTGAACAACTTTCATAAAGTTGCTACTCTGGATATTCCGATGTTATGGTTTCTGGGGAAAAACATTTAACTGGTTTGAATCCTATTCTGGGGGCAACAATAAATGTATTTATAATAAACGTGATAACTTTGATATGGTCACACATATCTTTCTGAAATTTGGTACGCTATGTATCAAGGGACTTCTGATGTATAGCATTTTTTGTTTCTACCAGTTGTATTCACGAAGAAAGAAACACTGCTTTTTCTTTAAATAAATATCATTTCTTTGCTGGGTTTCTGACGTACATTTTGGTATTTGAATTATTAAAATCGGTTCATAAATACCGCAGATTTTAGTTTCCCAAAACCTAGTAACTGCCCAGCTTTTTCCAAATCCGCACACAAAAACACAGTAACTGCGAATCCCAACGCAAAAACACAGTAACTGACAGTGCAGTTACTGTGTTTTTGCTGTCCGTGTGCAGTTACTGTGTTTTTAAATATTCAAATGTTTATTCCGAAAGATGCCCCCACCATTGCTAATACCTAGTAAGAGCGTAAATCAACAGTCGCGACATTTATTTTACCGTTCGTGTATTTTTCTGTTAAAGTTTGTCTTAGTTTCTTTTATGGCATACGTTTTTGATAAGTGGTATTTAAAAGCACTAACTATTCTAAGTTAATGCCCTTTTATAGTGACTTAGCAAGTTTTTTTTTACTTTTTATTATTTTGTAACCTTTTAAATTGTATAAAATATAAGTTTTAAATTCAGTTACTGTGTTATTAGGATCGAAATAAAACTAATTGTGTTTTATAAAAAACACACAGCAAGTGCAGTTACTGTGTTTCTACCACTTGTATTTGATTTTCTAAAGTGGATAAGAGTGTGGAAAAACAGTTTTTTAACTGCTGAGCTAACTTCATTTTCATAATTTGGTTATAACTAGGTACTAAAATACTGCTCGAAGCACCCCTTTTTTGGTATAAAAATTTGAAACAAAAATTTTAAAAAACGTTGTGAGGCAATAAAATTTTATTAAAAACTCGATTTTCTCGAAAGTTTGTTCCAAGCAGTTACTGTGTTTTTCCTTGGTGCAGCCGCACTGTTATCGCGTAAAATAATAAAAACTATTTTTTTGCATGGCTAAAATCTGATATGGTAATTGGTAGGTAAAAGTAATTTTTTAACATTTTTCCAAAGTAAACACAATTATGTCTAAAATTATCATAACCAGTAAAATGTTGCTTATTAATTTACTCAAGAACCGTGCGAAGTGTCGAAAAATTTTGTTTTCAATTAGTAATCCCAATAACTTCCAAAACCAGTGCACTAAACGATGTTAACACAATGGGCTCCTTTAATTTGACGCCCAGTATATATAGTTATTTAAAGATGTAAATTCGCGACCATAAGCAAAGTTGGGCCGCCTACTGGTCCAACCCAACATGGGCAGCACATGTTGAGCTGAAAGATTATCTGGTCCAGATTTATCTTTATTACTTCCTCAGACATTAGGAAGACTAACGTATATTGGGACGATGCCGTAAGATAACTCTTTAGATAGTTTTATTAGGAATATGTCTGGGTAAGATAGTGACATATCTATGTGGGCATTTAAAAGTATTAAGGTTCTTGAAACTTATCTTGCGAAAAAAAAAAGACTTTAGTAGCATCGTAGGATTATGGCAAAGGTAATCTATTATATCCGATAATTACTGGCGACTGTGAAACATATCTCGAAATTAATGGGTATCAAATTACACTGACCGACACAATTTGAGCCCATTATTTTCACAATGCTAATACCTTTCCAATAATAGGAAAAATATTCATAAGGCTCTAATATGTACCACTTTTCAATACCCTTTTATGTTGGCAGGTAGTAAATTTTATGAAAGGTCATTTAAAAGTGGTGATTTTAAAACAGAAAGATAATCTAAAATGGATTGTTTATAATATTAAACTTATTCTTTTATTCAGTCCTCTTTCGAGTTTCAAATAAACTCGGCGCTGTTGCAAAATTTCTCCTGACAAGTTTTGTTATATGTGTGGAGAATTTCTGGTGAAATCACAAGCCATATCATTTTCTGAAAATGTTAAAAAGGGTATTCATGTATTTTGGCATTTTAATCGGAAATCAAGACAAGCAGTGGGCTCTCTATATGTGCTGTTTCAGCTGTAACGTATCATTAGTGCAGTGGATGAAAGGGAAGAGAATAAAAAATTGCTTGATAACAGAAATATTAGATATAATAACAACAACGAGCCAGCACAAGGGGGGTGGCGCAATAATGCAGAAATCAATACAGTCGCTATTGACGGAGTTTCAAGAGCGAATGCAATGTGAGATTCAAAATATGCTGACGACATTAAACAACGCGGGTCGTTAACGGTTTTAAAACCAGAAATTGCATTTTTCAGTCTGGCCATAATAAACATAAACGGTATCAAAGGTAAAATACTTGAGATTATTGACTTTGTTGAAAGATACAGCATTGATATTTGGTACAAGAGACATGGTTAAAGAGTGAAAGGCTCACTTTACCAAATTATAATGTTTTCCGCAATGACCGCGAAGGCAGAATAAAGGGAGGAACCATCGCTCTTGCCAGGAATAACATAATTGCCCAATCTGTGCCAGGCCCATTGAATTGTGCACATATAAGTACCTTCATTAAAATTAAATTTAAAAATAAATGGATTAAACTGGGTTCCGTTTACACCAGTCCCAGCGTTAATTTTGATAAGAACTGTCTAGCAAAAATCTTTGGTGCCAAAGATACAATCATTATAGGGGGAGATCTCAATGCCAAGCATAGGATAAATTTATTTTTGGATCGTAAGGTACCTGTAATATAAGGCCAACGAGCTTAACAAACATCAATAACACTGAATAAAATATAAATCTGAAAATATGCACAAATCTAAGAACTAGGATTAATTAGCAATTTAGCGAGAAGAAATCACAAATTTTCAAAATATTTTCCATAATTTTCAAAGCACCCAGTTATTCAAGCTTTACACGGCATTTCTTATCGTTTCCATCATGTTTTTCCTGATTGTTGGTATCTCTTGAAAAACAGATCTTTTAACCTATCCCACAGGTAAAAATCCAAACTAGTAAGATTCGATGAACCAGCCAGCCAGGGAAACAACAGCTTCCTCTTCCAATTACACGATTCGCATATTGCTCACAACATAACATTTATTTGGCATATTAAAACACTATTTAAACCGCTAGTGCACTGCATTTTTACATTAAAATATAAGGAAATCTCTCGATGAAGATTATGCTGACACGACTTGAACGAAAAAAATAATTTAGGAAAGTGTTTATACTGTTTAAAACCGATAATGCGCTGTATTTGTACTCACAAATAAATCTGTCGATTTGCTGGGGAAAGCCCGCAAATTCCCAAAGTAATATCGATAGATGGTATGACGTTGCTAGTTCGCCTTTAACGTTTCACCTAACTACTTTTTCTAAATTTTAAAATTGAAATTGTCATTTTTTTATTTAACTCCAAAATAATCCAAATAAAATACTGTTGTGAATTATATTAGGCCTGTATCAATAACTAAGTTAACGTATTTATAAACAAATATCGTAATGAAAACTTGTTTCAAAGCGCATGATACCTAACTAGGAATTATGGAAAATCTGTCATTCCGCTTCAACGACAAGGCTTTTGGTCTTGCAGTAATGTACCGGACAACCATCAAGATGGATCCACATGTTTGTTCTCGTTTTAAAGGAGATTTTTTCCAAATAAGGTGGAAGGAAAGCCACAAGAGTTTAAAAACTTTGCTCCTTTAAGATCCCTTACCAAACAACGGTTTTGATTGAAGTGATTAGAGAATGATGGAAAGCATTTTGAACATTTGTAATTTTTTTCTTGCTAAATTGCTAATTATTTCTAAATCTTAAATTTGCATAAAAACTGAACCATTTTTTAAAGAAGAATCAAAATATCTCTTTAACCGTTGGTGATAATATTTGGACGGTCGTCTTCAATGCAATTTGAATAACAGCACCATCTTAAAACTTGTGCCAATTTCAGAATCATTTATTTGCACTCCAAGGAATCCCCTTTTAAACAATTCCAAGTATCCGGATACCCTGTTCATGGCATTTTCTTGTCAATTTTATTACCTTGTGTGTTTAGACTTATTTTTGAAATACCTTAGAGCAGTGAATTCCATAAGGTATTCCGTAAAGCCCTCAGGGTTTTTGTATTTTAATTAGTCAGTCACCGTAATATAATAAAATTTTTAAAAACTTACCTTGAAACGCCAAAAAAAAATCTCATATCATGTTACGATCTTTACCCTGAACGGTCAATCTACTGCAAAAACCAATTTGAATTTTTAAACTGAAAATGACACAATCGCTTATAAACAAGAGAATCCAGAGGCTATAATGCTCCTTGATCGTTTTTGCTTGGTTTTTTTTGTTTGCATTGATTTTTATTGATTTTTATTGGATTGCTGTATATCGCCAAGTTTGATCTGAAAATGGACTTAAACGGAAAGGCACGAATTCTTTATTATTGCTATGAATAAGTGCAACTGCCTTATGTTGTTCTAGACAATAAATTAATATTTTTTGTTGTTCTCATTAAAAATGGACATCTGCACCAATTAACCTAAACTAAACTTATTTCGCAATTTTCATTTTTTTTATGTGTAGTGAGATATAGATACCCCTTATTGGATAAATCCTTTAAATCTGCAAATTATCACACAGTAATAATTATTGGGAAACATTCCAAAGATTAATATTAAAATGTAAAACGCTGTACAAAAGTATCAGCTGTTCTAAAGTGAATCTTTCATATGCAGAGACTCTGCATATGGCAGCACAAGCTCGACATTATCTTAGTTCTTAGTAGTTTCAACCCGGTAAGAGTTGGGTAATACTATTAGGTTTTGGTATTTGTTTGTTATTGTCTTTCCTATCATTTCCTTGAGTATTGATAACCTTGCTCTAGGTCTTTCACCTTCTATTTTTCCTTTTACTATCCCATTTTCTCTCTTGTCCTCTGAATCCTCTGCTTGCATGTGATTTTAGGGATACTCTTCTACCGGTTAGTGCCCCACTAGAGTATATAGTATAGTTTGCATTATATCTTTATTATAACCTTTATTGCAATAGATTAACTACCCGATTAAACCCATTGTGTAGGTCCCAACATCTTTAAATAATAATAATCAATTTTGGCAGCTTAATTCCACTTTACTCTAAATTTAGTTATGTGTCACTATCACTATCTTCATCTAAACTTATTATTAAGGGTTGAACATCAGTACTCATACACATATAAGAATTTTCCACCTTAACTACATGTTGTATAGAGTTTTTCCAACTATCTGAATTGTTTGTTGTTAATGAAAAGTTGGAGGAGTATTTTAAGATTCTTTTTTAGGAAAGATGGGTGTGAAATTTTCGAAACTCTCGTTTTTATTTGTTTTATTAAGTTCACTTTAACGCTGTGCTTATGGTAAGGTAGATATTTAAACTATCATTCTTCAGTAAGATACATTCTTCTGATAACAGTTATCAAAAGAAGTAAAATTTGCAACAAGATTGACTTAAGTAGTTATCGAAATGATAATCAAACCCAAGTTATTGGTGCAGATCGTCAGTGCCGATAATAAAAGGCAGATATTTTATCAAACAACAGTGCTCCCTAGCAAACATAAGTAAAAGTATCATTAGCTGATTAACGTATTTTTTCGTGCATATTTCGACCTTGCCGGTGCTCGACCACACCCAACATAGCCTTATAAAAATATATCTGGCCACGCTTCTCTTCATTTTTCAGTCAGGTTAAACAAAGATCAATAATGCGTGCACCATTGGAAAGATTTTTTTTTATAAACGCGTTTTGTATGGCACACTTACAACTTACAACATGAAACAACAAGAAGCGTCATAATATAAAGATGAAACGAATGATTTAGTTTAATTATTCTTTCGAAATCGTGATTAATGATATTTAAGATGCAACACGAATTTGTTTTTGAAAAGACCGATGGGATGATTTTGCTTGAATATTATTCTGAGTTGCTGCAATAATTCAGTGGCGGCTTCAGGGGCGGAGAGGACGCCCCCCATCCCCCATTCCCTTAATAATTAAACATGATTTGTTGTCAACAATACATACATATACTTCATGCAAAACAATTTCCAATGCACGTCATCAGCTGATAATTGTAAATCCGTAAGAAAATACGAGGAAATCAAATTTGGGCAAAAAATATTAAAACTTTAGGTGATATTAAATGTAATAAAAACTTAAAGGATTCTTTTTTGATACAAACCCATTTATAGCAAATATTTTGTTTATTTACGCTTGTAAAAATTAATATAATTTGAATTTTATTGGCCGACAGTTGGCAACAGAACTGTGAACAATGCGGTGACGCCAGATCGTTCGTTGGCTTGGTTTGACGTTTCATGCAAAACTAACCTTAATTATTCTGTGGTTCCGTGTTGCTGTGCGTCCATTTTTTAACAAGAACTCCAGATCTTTTCATAAATAGAATTAAAAAATTGTTCTATTAAGAACAACAAAAGTGCACATACATATCTCTGTCGATTACGTTGTTTACTATTTGTGAAAAATGTCGAAGCATTTAAATAGCTGGCGCAAAGAACTCTCGGGTTCTTGAATGTATTTTGAGGTCAGGATTTTATCCTTTGAAATCTGTTATTCATTGTGTACTGTTAAGGTATTATCGCTTATAGATATTTTGATATCGGCTCTTGCCTTAATTAATTTTGGTTCGTGCGTTTTCTTTTAAAAGTTGTTGTCTGCAAAGTTTTGGCGCCTTTTTCTATTATATATCATTTAGTGCCTCTCTACTATGGATTTGGATTTGGATTGAACAGGGAGCCAGTCTTTTGGTGGTTTGTATGTCGTGTCTTGTCTAGATCTCGTATGTGAATCTGTGATTAGTGGGTTTGTCGATACGTCTGTGCGTCGGTTATAGTCTTTAATAATTTTCAAGAAAAACTCGTTTATCGTCTGCATTTAAAAGTCACGCTGAAGTACTCAGTGGGGTGTATAACTAGGTACGTCCAAGATAGTTTTTAACGACCTGTTTTGAATTACCTGGAACTTATTAGGCTCCGTTCTGCTTATGTTGCACCACGAAGGTGCACCATAAGTGAGAGCCGGCCTGACCAATACCTTGTAAAGGTTGACCTTAGTCCTATTTGAAAGTCTACTCCGCCTGTGAAGCAGAGGGTAGATAGAGCCTAATTGACGCAATGCAATTGAGCCTCCAGTTAAGCCTGTGGTCAAATATAAGTCCCAGGTATTTCACCTCCTGGCACCAGTTCACTTAGACCCCATTTACCAGAAGCCTTGTTTGTTAAAGTACTAATAGCTTCTCTAAGAAGCTATTTTCTGGTGCACTGGCTGTACACCAGGGTAGTGAGACCTGCAATTACGTATGCAGCACTGGTCTGGTGTCCAAAAAAACAGCAGAAAACCATAATATGAAAGCTAGGAAGCCTACAAAGACTGGCCTGTATGAGCATCACAGGGGCCTTAAAATCGACCCCTACATCCGCAATGGAAAACATCCTGGACCTTCCTCCACTTCATTTTGGTGATTAAAGGAGAGGCGAGAATGGGACTATACAGACTACAAAGTTCTTCGTCGCGTTGTTCCAAACGTGAGTAACATAAGCATAAGATCTAGACTTACGGAACCCATACTGGCGATCACTAATAATGTTAAAGCCTTCTAGGTGATAGCCTTCTCCATAACTTTTGATATCACCGAAAGAAGATAGTTTTTTACAAGGTCTTCTTGCCTTGGGTATGGGCTGAACTCGCGCAGTTTTCCAGTACGAGGGAAATACTCCTTTTTTGTAAGATAAGTTAAGAGGCCTACAAAATACCGATGTCAATTCGTCAGTACATGTCTCAATTACAATGACTGGAATATCGTCAGAACCAGAAGCTTTTTTGGTGTCAAGAGTCCTTAAGACTCGTTTAACATGGCGGTGCCGGAAAACAATCTCGAGGCATTCTTGATTCTACAAAGGGAATGTTCGGTGTACTGTTAATGTACTTAAACGTTATAGTAGGTATACCTATCACAACAATCAACAGCTTAAAGATTAAAAAAAAATACACCTAACTAAATAAATGTGTGATGCCATTGACAGCTCGGCTGAAAGGAATAACATAAAAGCTATTTAGGTTGGAGCAGGGGATACAATTTTAAAATTATTTTTAGTAGCTTGATACTTACCTAAAGAACTGAATTTTGGTCATTGGCCAAAAATTATTGGTATCTCACGATACTAAAGAAGATAAACGTCAATATTAGGGGAATATCAAAAATTGTAGAGATCTCACGTATTGTGCATGAGTAAGCTTCCGCGAAAGGGATTTTTAAGGTGCATACAGGCGAAATTTTTAGATTGCTCGGCCATCAACTACTATGAATTTATATTTCCATCAAGGAAAATGTGCCAACCAGTTCTGAATTATTCTTTCTAAAATTTTATCCTGCTACACTGAGAAATTTGGCGTAAGGATTAACATGGGTGATTCCCCCAAATAGATTTAGCAAGTTTGATTAGAAAATTTGAACATGTGCCCAGCAGGGGGTCAGCTTGTTTAAGAGTTCATTTGTAATAAGTTTAGGATTCTGCCTGGGCAACATTGGTTATGGTAATTTCCACACAATTTTTCTTATTTTTCTCTTTGTTTTATAGGTCCCGGCGTTCCTCCGGAGCTGCAGCAGTTTCAACACCTCAAGCTCGAAACTACAACCCCGGAGGTAAATAGACTTTTATTAACATTTTTAGACCAGAAACAGGCAGGCGAATCTCGCTTTCTATTTAAACGCTAGAAAAACACTGCTAAGTAACAGTCTGCTTTTCTAGCCATAGAGATTAATCATTAACAATGCTCTTGGTGTTCCTTAAGTTCTAATAAATGCAAACTTTAATTTAGCCTTTTTAAGAAATTCTTCTCTCATTTTACCGTTTTCAAAAATATTACACAATGCTCGAGTAGAGTAAAAATATTATGCAGGTAGCTGTTGTAACTTTTGCAAAACGACAAAAACCTCTCTACTGGTTTGGGAGTTCAGTGACAGTCCCCATGCTACTCCACTGCGCTGACTTAGCTATGGCCACAACGTAACTATGTTATGCAAGATTTAGACTAAATGTTTTATTGGTGTTTTTGTATAAATCATTTTCGATAAATTGCCCTAGAACCAGCAAACCTAAAAGTTTTAAAAAACCAGTTTGATACTATTAACTCTTTTTCTTTTTCGGTTACTAATTCTCTACTATAACATTACAAAAGAAAAAACCCGCCCGGTTCTATTTCGCCGTTATTTAATTAAGTCACCTTCAACACAGAAGAACAAAAACAAGTCAATGGTGGTCATTTTCATTACCGACCTCCTGAATGGTAGTTAGGCTGCAACGGTAACGATGTACCGTCATCATTATGATCATCATTTGGTCAGCATCACGCAATACGTTGCCGAAAAAAGCGCGGCTTGCTCGACGGTCACGATTCTGCTGCTCGCTCGGTATAATTGGGTCAAAGTTACAGAATTGAATCATAGGCGGCTTGGCGTGGCACGATCCACGCGCCACTTTTCATTAGATATATCGCTACGTGACGGAAAAATTGCTATAGAAACGTTATGCAGTTATAAACTTATTTTATATTATAACAGTGCAGTCTACACTTACCCGGTAACCTTTGATATTCATATATCTTCTTCCTTAATTGAAGTATAGTGCTATGGCTTCACTTGATAGAACAATTTTCGACGTTTTTTACCAAACAAACTGGAACTACCAGGAGAAGTAAGTCCTATCCTTGGCTACCCAATTATAATATTATATGCAATAAATTTATTATACTTAAAGTCGAAGATCTCGGACTACCATACCGTGTCAACCGGGGTGAAGTCCATCAATCCTATATTCTCAAACTTGGGCATGGTAAATAAGGACGTATAATCAGTTCATTTCTTGTCGGTAGGTTGTTTACTGACTGTACAACAAATGCGACCGTGTAAGTTGGTAGAAAATGTAAAAATTGAAGATAAGTTTGGCTTCAAAAATTATGCAAAAAAAGTGCTTAATAAAACATCTAAATTCATTTACTTGATGAACTAGATTCATAACAATCAGTGTTAGATCAAGGTATGTAGCTTATCGGCAATATACTTAAGAATAGTTATATACAATAGTAATTAATCATTTCATTACCAGAACGGATCAAAACCCATTTTTCATAAAAAAAGAAGAAACGTAAAAAACGGGGTGATTTCGATCGATTTTTAGATTATGAAATTGGTGTAGCTTCCATTGCATCAGAAAATATTTCTGAAGTAGAAAATGCTTTTAGAACGGCGCGCGTCAACTTTAAACTGGAAGATTGAGTTATCATAAGAATTTAAGGAGTCATATCTGTTTATATCTTTTAAGAATAACTAGTGGCGATATAAGTGCATGTTCCTTACAAATAAAGGTTTTATTTTTCACATATCTTCATATTTTGTGCATTTTATTTAACTACGATATTGCAATCTAATATAGTGAGAACGTACAGGTTCAAACAAATGCATTTAAAATTCATATGTTTTTTTTTTTCGAAAAAATGCTCGGGCCCGTCAATTTGAATTTTTGTTGTACATTTTTTGAAGCTTATTACATGTATACAGGTTGTCACAAAAACAAGTTATGACGGTTAACTTTATTTTATTAAATGGATACCCCTATTTTATAATATTTTTTTGGATTCTGCATAAAACTAACCTAAGCATATTTCATGAAATATGTCACATACTTAAATTCAGCTGTCTTCGAGAAAACTGCGTTTTAATTTAAAACAACAACACATTATTCAATAGCGAAAAGAAAAGAAAATTCAGAAGAAACTAAGATACACATTATCAAATGTTGGAAATGACCTTCACCAGCAGTCTGGCTGTACCCTTTTTGCAGAACGTAATTAACGACGTAAGGTTCTATCACTTATTTCGCCTCTTAATCTGTTCTTTAAATCTTCAAAATTGTTTGGTCGGTTAACATATACCTTAGACTTAAGATAACCCCAGAAAAAAAATCTAAAGAGGTTGAATCTGAAGATCTGGCCGGCCATTCAATTGGACCTTGTCAGCCAATTCATCGTTCGGGAAAAACTGTATTAAGGTACTAACGCGCACGGCTGGTGTAATGGGTACTACAAAAAATTGTTCGGTGCATCAGGATCTTCTGGATTAGGGTATAATAATGTGGTAAAACACGGTACTAGATCATTTTCTATAAATTATAAATATGTTTTAAATTTTCATCAATAAAAAAGGGTCACCAAATTTTATTTTCAGCAATGCCGACCCAAACATTAACTTTTTGAGGATATTGGGTGTAACACTCCATAATCCAGCGTGGATTTTCTGCAGCCCAATACTGACAGTTTTGTTTGTTTACACTTCCATTCAAACAGAACGTTGCCCCATCCGAAAATACAATTCGTTTCAAAAACTGTGGATGATTATTGCACATATTCATCATTATCTCGCAAAATTGGACTCTTCCGTCTGAACCATCTTTATTGCGTTAATAAACCAATTGGACTTTGTAAGGATGGAATTTATTTTCGTCTAAATACTTTAGGATGGATGTTTTGCAGGTATGATTTTCTGGCCTTATGGTGGACTTCTTGAACCGATAATAACACATTTAATTGTGTATCTTCTAATACCGCAGATCGACCTTTGGTATAATTGTCCCTAGAGTAACCCAAATCTCTAGTTAGCTAGTTATAAAATTCTTTAAGTTTAGGTCATTGTGATGTAAGAAGTTCATAATGCAGGTGTATTTATTTTTCATATGTCAACAAATTTAAAAGATTGAAGGGAGATTGGTTTTTGTACGTACTTATTAATAATGAAAGGAAGTGCCTGCGTGATTGTTGACACTTTGTTGTACATTCAAAAAATATATGATTTAAGTCACTCCGTACATTACAAGTGTAATAGTAGTTAGATAACGTCGACTTAAATTAAAATCATCATGTCGTATTTATTTGGTAAAGTAAATTGAATGTGTGCATAACTGGAGGTGTTGGATAAGGTGTAATTGTGCCATCTATGAGTCCATTGATCTTTAGGTCGAGCATAGACCATGTTAAAACCATCGGATATGTCAAGTCAAAAATGCACCTGTTAAAATAAATACCTTAAATTAATAATCAATATGTTTTTAATGTCATAAAGAACACATTTTGTTATATCGTCTCTTAATAATAACCAACAAAAGATAACTATAGATTTAGATAATAAACAATACTCAGAATAAAGGATGCGTACTATTGCATACACTGTGGGATAACAGTACGCAGTACGGTCGACAGGAGGATTCAAGAAGGTGTCGCGAAAAAAGATCGCCAACAATTAGTCGCGCGAAAAAATATCGCCGACGAAAAAAGGCCGCTTGCAATTGATCGCGGGTAAAAAGGGCGCGTAGGAAAATATCGATATGTGTCTTAGTTCCTTATTGCCCTGTTTTTCGACTTAACGAACAAATATACCATAAATACCCCCCTTATTAAACCTTTACCCTTATTTTAATCCGTTTTAATAGCTTATTAAACCTTTACCCTTATTCTAATCCGTTTTAATAGCTTTGCACGTGAGAATTAAAATACCTTGAAATTCCAGAAATAAACAAACAATGGGATTACAAGTACTCCTAGTTATAAAATCCCTAACCATACGTGTACCTAACTTAAATGGTTTTTAAAAGGGTATAAGAACAGTTTGGCAAAATATCCTAGTTTATTATTCGTTAAGTTGTCGATTTGTCAGGATCACAAAACACAAAAAAACTTTTAAACACGCCTGGATAAAGTGTGAAGGAAAGTTAAACTGACAAAGGCTTTGTTTTGGATACGATTGATAGCTAATATTAAAATATTTTTAAATATTTAGCTATCAATCATACCCAAGAAAGGCTTTTCGAAATCCCTCATTGATTAACCATAAACGCCCTCTCCATCTTGGTTGCACCAACCTGTAGATATATATTGATTTAAAAACTTTTCCTACGCGACCTTTTTTCGCGCGATCAATTCCGCACGCCCTTGTTTTTGTCGGCGCTCTTTTTTCGCCGGCGACCTTTTGCTATGCGCCCATTATGCGCGCGACATTTTTTCGCGCGACCAATGACTGCAGTAAAATGGGTGCTTAACGTTAGTGCTGCTGCATCCAAAGGATGGTTCGATTCTTCCGACGGATGTAAAACAAGAGCTTCGTCAAATAAAGGGAGAATAATCACCATTTTACATGCCGGATCAGAAAACGGTTGGGTCCCAAATGCCTTGTGATTTTCTGCAAAGAATAATTAAGACTCCTGCGTGAACTACCATGAAGATACCACGGCAGAACTTTTTGAAGAATGGTTCAAAAAGTGATCTTTTTAAGGCATTCTATATAGAAAAAGCATATGTTTGTAACGAATTGGCGGCATTTCCTCTGACAATATACTGTGCAACGACTCCCACCTTATTATTGTATTTTTACGGCCATACAGCTTATGTGGCACCAATTAAAATCAATTGTGAGGTCAGAAAATACGTCTCCGATTTTAAGTTATAGTGTTGTAGAATTATTACAAAATCTGTTAATGATATCCCCCAGGTAGTTAAAAGAATTCAATCCATTATGTAATTACTGTAGAAAATTCTTCTTCTTCCTATTGTATATAATAGTATATGAGGAAAGTTAATGAGTATCGAATACGTCTGATAGTTTTCTAAAATCAGTCGCATTGAGGCTCACTGAAGCCTATGGCTCGAACGATACTTCTTGAAGTTGTATTAGTGATATTTTTTGGGATGTCTATGATGAAAGCTACGCCAGCTTATTCCTATTGAAAGGATAGGGAATATCATTACGGCCTGTACGGCCTACACTTTATAACCATAATCTACTATGCTGCCATCTTTAAGTAACTATAACAAAAGGTAATACCACTGAAGTAACCCCAAAAAGACGAACCGTTCCCTTTCTACCATCGCAACACACCACTTAACCCTATAAAACAGACCTGAACGTATTTACTTTTCTTCTAGTACAATGAGGTGGTTCTAAACGCAACCCCTAGCTCCATCATGAACACGCTTTTAAGTTTTTTGTTCATATTCAGATAAATTAGTGCTCTTTACAAGGTAGAGTTCCTAGTAGAAGCTATCTTCGCCTATATTTCTTAAAATAAAAGTGGTTAATAATATTGTCATTACGAGATCGACTTTAGTTTCTAATCTCATTATAAATTCTTCTGCCGACCAACATTTTTGGGTAACTTTGGCCCCAGGACTAAGCTGAAAGTCCAAAGTTCACGTCATGATGATATCTTTATTCCATCATTAAAACTACGATCTTCTGCATAAGTATCTTATTATTCTTCTAAAATTGCTTCAGATCGCATCTTGTTTTACTCAGACCTCCTACCTTCAAGGTAGATTGTCTCTAAACGAAAATCTACATGCTAACACTATTAGTTAAATGAAGCCGAGCAAGACACTAACGGTTCTTTTTCTTATAATCTCTCTAATAATTCACAAAATTATCCTTTTCGATTATAATTATTCATGTGGACACTTCACAGCAATATGAACAAAATTAGTCGTGAATTCTGCATCTTCGAACTGATCATATCTGGTGCTCATTAACATAAAGATATCGTGTAAACATTAATGCTGCAGATAAAGCAATACAACAAAGGACTAATTGCGACACAAGGTTCTCTGAATTGCAAACTGTATTGTATTCTGTTTTGCAAATTATTGTAATCTGAATAAGAGAATTTAGAACGAATAATTTGCTTTTTTCATTCCCGCTACATTCCGCAAATACTGAAATATACTAGATAATACAATATGATGGCGAAGCTCATTTGGGTGTCCCCGGAAATTAAAAAGGAGCCTTTGTTATAGTCTATCTTTAAATTATGCGAAGTAATAAATCAATCAAAACCGCCTTCTTCATGGGCGTGCAAGATTTTTCGGCATGTATAGATTTAAATAGGCCTGAATTTTTAAATTTATGCAGAATTAGTACGATATTATTTCAAGCTTTGTCTTCGAATATATATTTTAATCAAATAAAACGACTTCAGTCTACCTCCACATACTTTTATTATTAAGATCGTTATCCAACATGTTTCGGACATTTAAATGTCCATCTTCAGGGATACAGCAATTGATCTTGGTGGTTCAGTTTAGAAAATACGAAGTTCAAAAATGGTAAGTCTTTGAGACTGAATCTAGACTTTGGTTTAAGGTGAAAAGGTTAACATTATAAAATTAAATAAAGTAATGAAGTTGAAGGTAGAAAAATATTAAAAATTGAACTGAGGAGAAAGAAAATTTAGTATTTCGAAAGTTCACATCCCTCGTTGAAGTAAGAGAATCAGGTAATAAAGATTATTGGGCCAATGTGATTGTCAGTGAGGTTATTATGTTAGCTTTGAGCTATTTAGAGGAAAATTGGGAAATCAGCTGAAAGAAACCTCATGCAATCACAATTGCTGGCGGGAAATGTGATTTCACATGATAAAGTGTGAAGGTTATGGAAATGACATATGAAAAAAATGGTACCGGTTCTTAAATAATGTAAAAATTAAAAGCTTACTAGACAAAAGGGCATTGGTCAATGAAGTTATTAAGTAAAGGTATAGGCCACTATGAGGAAAAAGTAAAAAAGGGGACACAAAGAAACTTCACTGAACCATGCTCAACTGTAGAAAAATGTGAACTATTTTATTTGATTATATCAACTCCACTGAAAGAATGGACTACTTTTTCAAGTTTATATATTTTAATATCAAATTTTTTAAGCTTAAATTGATGTACGGCCGTACCATTTACCTGGAATTTTAGAAAGAAATTTTATCGAAACTAATTAGAGTCTAGGTACTTATTCTGTTTCTGCTTTAATAATTTTATTTCTTCTTTTTTGTACCTAATCCTGGTTACCTGTTTGCTAATTATGTGATTATTATGCCTTTATGGGTGCTTCTATTGGAATAATACACCTATTCATATCTATACATACCTACATTGGGTGTTTGTTGCTCAGTGAAACTAGTCAAAGTGTGAAGTGTCAGTGTTTTTTTAATCAAATATGGAGAATTTTCAACAATTGCCTAAACGCCCTAGAGTCGGTATACAGGGTGGCTGATTAGTGCGAGAAAGTCCAATATCTCCGTTGTTCTTTAAAATATCGAAATTTATTAAATGCAAAGGTTCTAGGATAAATAAGAGCGCAAATTCTAAAAATATTTTTGGATATACAGGATGCGCCAAAAAAGTGGGGTTTAGCAAAAATGTATTTTTTCAAATGGAACACCCTATATGTTATATTATTTTTGGATTCTACATAAAATTATAGTAATTTTTTAATAAGTGCATTATAGGTCTAAACTTAATAGTTTCCGAGTTATCGACTTTTCCAAAATGACATTTTTGAACTTTGACAGCTTCTAGTTTTCTAACGGTACTTCTTAGAGCAAAACGGCTTACATGTCCCTATCTTACTTTTTAATTGTCTTCAAAAAAATATCAATTTCCGGTTAAACCGGATGTAACTCGAAAGTCGGAAATATACTACTTCCGGTTTAACCGGAAATTAATATTTTTGGGAAGACAATTAAAAAGTAAGATAGGGACATGTAAGCCGTTTTGCTCTAAGAAGTACCGTTAGAAAATTAGAAGCTGTCAAAGTTCAAAAATATCATTTTGGAAAAGTCGATAACTCTAAAACTATTAAGTTTAGAACTACAATGCACTTATTGAAAAACAACTGTAATTTTATGTAGCATCCAAAAATAATATAACATATAGGGTGTTCCTTTTGAAAAAATACATCTTTGCTAAACCCCACTTTTTTGGGGTATCCTGTATATTCAAAAATATTTTTAAAATGTGCGCTTTTGTTTATCCTAGAACCTTTGTATTTAATAAATTTCGATATTTTTAAGAACAACGGAGATATTGGACTTCCTCGCACTAATCAGCCACCCTGTATGTACAGTAAATGAAAGAAAATGAATTCTTAACTGTTTCGATTCTATACAAAGTAAGAATGCGGATTTGAGTGTTGACAATGCAGCGCAATTTACAGCAGATATATTTAACGTTGGGAAAACAACAATATATAAACTTTCAAAGGAAGAAAATAGTGTTGGCGTCAAACCTCCTAAAATTTCGCCAGAACGACCAAAACTTGAGCTGGATGACGTTTTAATGCAGAGAGTTAGGCGAAAAGTTAATAGTTTCTTTTTAAAAAAAGAAATTCCCACGCTGGACAAAATTTTGTCCTCAATCCGAGAAGACCAGGACTACCTATTAATGTGTAGAAATCCGCTTTGGAAATTAATAAAAAAAAACGGATTTTCGGTGGAAAAAACTTAATAGGCAATCAATTTTAATAGACAAAAGCGATATCGTCTGTTGGAGAAGAAATTATTTAAGAAGCATCCGAAATGCCAGAGAATGAAAATTTTAAAAGTTCAAGGCAAGCTTTTTGGAAGGATTATCCACAAGATTAAGACCGTCATCTGGAAAAAGACATCGACTTATCATAACCCATATTGGATGTTCTGAAGGCTTCGTTGAAGTTGGTATATTGATGTTCCAATCTGAAAATACAGAAGACTATTACAAAGATATGAATGCCGATGTCTTTGAAGAATGGTTCGAGCAAATGCTGGATCTTATACCAAAAGATTCAATAATTGTATTGGATAATGCAAGATATCACTCTAGGCTGACAAAAAAATTACCGGCAAGTGCGTGGCGTAAAAGTGAAATAACAGAACAGCTAAGTTTAAGACAAATCAAATTTACATTAGATTCCTTTAAAAAAAAAGAACTATTGGTACTAGCCAATTTACATAGAAATCTATTCAAGAAATATGTAGTCGATGAAATGGCAAAGTCGCGAGGTATATCTGTGCTCAGAGTCCCTCCTTACCACTGCGGATTAAACCAGATCGAACTTATATGGGCTCAAATAAAGACAGACGTCCCCAGAAAAAAATACGACTTATAAAAAATGGTGGATTTAAAAAAAATCTTTTCAGTGCGGAAAAGTGGAAAAAGTGTATCGATCATGTGATAGAAGAAGAAGCCAATATGTGGCAGGTAGATATAATAATCGAAAAAATGGTTGAACCGCTAATTATTAATGTTGTTAATATAAGTTCATCTTCCGAATCGAACTATAATTAAGCCATAACGACAAAGTATTATTCGATTTTTGAAAATGCTTTGTTTGTAAGATTCTATGTTATTTATTGTTTTTGTAATTATATTATGCAAAATAGTACCACCCATTGTAATTTATTAGTTAATAAGTTTTTTAAATATTTTCATATGTTATAAATACCTACGAATATAATATAATTTTATTTTTAGGAGAATAGGCATGTTTAAGATTATTAATTTAGACTTCTCCAATACACGCTCCTGGCTAAGTGATTTTCCCAATAACAATGGTAAATCCTCAAATAGAACAATAGATTGCGATAAATTCAGGGAGGACCTACCTAAAGAATGCTCCTTTAATGCAAACACAATAGATTTTAAGAAATGGTGTTTAAATTGTTCTTGATACCTCGGTATGCGTCTTGCATATTTGATTAGCATTTATTTACTTCGCGCCATTTAAAGGCTATAGTATGCTTAGAAGCAAAGTAAATACTTTGAAACATTTAATGATGATATTTTCTGTCCATCGAGTTAATGTTTTTTCTTAATCGCTTTTATTTACAGTGAATGAACACTGTATTAAAAACCGGTTGATACTAATAAAAAATTATCTGACCACTTTCATCTTTCAATCATAATGAAGTGAAATGATGAGCAAATATTTTTTAATTCGCTGAATAAATAAATAATAGGTATATTTGACGAGAATGTTTTAATTGGCGACAAATGCGTCGATGAAAGTGGTTTCCGAGTAAGGCAGGATATTTACGCAAAACTTAAGGAAATTAACGAGTAATTATAGGTTTAATTAAAATATTTGTTCTTACTTATTGGATCGTGTGAACAGTTTGTATCGATGTTCATTGTTTTGAAACAGGGCGTCAAGTAATGTTTAAAAGTAATAGTCCAAGTCTAATGAGACTCTAAACCTCCTGGACTACTGGATGGCAACCTATTCATGCTCAAAAGTTATAGTCCCAAAAAGATGCCTTGGATACAGAAATGTAAACATTTCCTGAAAATTAATTAGTTTTAACAGAGAATCTACTTGTTAGTAAGAAATCCTTTTTCTTAAGCTTACCTGTGCCTTCTCACACAGACTCTTCATCATCATCATCATCATCAATTAGCCTGGTTGCGTCCACTGCTGAACATAGGCCTCCCGTAGTCTAATCCAACGTCCCCTATCCTGTGCTACTCTCATCCAACTTGGCTCCACTCTCCTAATGTCGTCGGTCCAACTTGTTGGTGGGCGACCTCTGTGCCTAGCTCAAGCCGATTATTCGTGCTATTTCTCGGGTTTGGTTGTCTCTGCCTATACGGATCGCATGACCTAGATATCTATATGCGTCTATTTGCTCTATATGGCTAGCACCCAAGAAATTTGTTCGCTAATCACTAGGTTGGTCATATATTGGGTTTTACTACGGTTAACTTTTAAACCTGCCGTTCTCGAAGCTTCGTCCAGTCTCTTAAGCATCTCTCCCGCGTCATCGATTTTGTCGGTTATTAGAACGATGTCGTCTGCAAATTTTAGGTTGTTTAATCTCTCACCATTAACGTTCAGTTCCATTCCTTCAAAATCTATCTTTTTAGACGTGTATTCCAGGAGCGTCGTAAAAAGTTTGGGAGATATAACATCGCCCTGTCTTACACCTCGTTCGATAGGAAAATCCTTCGTATAGTCGTGCAGTTTTATATAAGCTCTGGCATTTTCATAGACGTGCTTAATTACATTTATATACCTGAAGTCTATGCGGCATTCTGTTAGCGCGTGTAGCATTTGTTGTTGATTTATCATGTCAAATGTTTCTTCATAATCGACAAAGATGAGGACTAGGGGTTTATTGTATTCTACGCATTTCTCGATAACAGCCTTAACAACCTGGAGATGGTCATTTGTGCCAAGCCCTGATCTGAAACCTGCTTGCTCTCGTGGTTGGTAGAAGTTTAATTTGTTGGTGATTCGTTTGGTAAGTATTCGCATAAAGAGCTTGTACAGATAAGAAAGCAGGCTAATGAGACGGTAGTTTTTTAGGTTTGTTATGTCCCCTTTCTTATGCATGATTATTATTACTGCTCATTTCCACTGGAAAGGTGTTGTTTCATTTAACAAGCACGCGTTGTATAGCTTGCAGAGCATTTTATGAAGTGAATTTCCTCCTTGCTTTACAGCTTCTATTTCAATCTGATCGTCGCCAGCTGCCTTATTGTTTTTCATTTCTCGCAGGGCTGCTTTGAGCTCATCCAATGTTATATCTGGGATATCTTCAGACTTGATTCATTACTGTTGGTATATTAATATTGCCAACGTTTCCATCAGTGTTGCTGTAGAGCTCCTGGTAAAAAGACCTGAAGACCTTCAGAATCTCGTCTTGGTTCGATGTTATTTATCCGTCTTGCTGTCTTAGCTTAGTTATGTTCTTTCCACCTTTCGTAAAGGTTCTTTTAATTGACTTTAGGCCCTTATTTCCCTCTATCACTCTTGTTACTTCTCTGGTGTTAAACGTTCTTATATATTTTCTAACGGTCTTAGATATTTTTCTGTTCAGTGCTCTTAGCCGTCCCGCATTCCTTGTATGTTCTTCTCGCATTTCTCGTCTTTCAGACTCTTACATAGTCAATAATATGAAAGAAAATCACCTGATGCAAAAAAACAACAAGTCATAATTGCAAGAGTCCTTCCTTGGCAGGGCTATACCGAACTGAGCGTCGGTCGTGTCGGTATAATCTGGAGCTGAATCTGGTAGAAGAAAAACGAAACCCAAATACGACCATTGTAGTATTGCTACTTGGTTTTCGGTTGTTGAGCCGACATGACGTCCAACTCGGGCATAGCGCTGCCTATACTCTGTTGCTTAATGACAGGACCCATTATTTCTTTAGAACAGGGCAGCAGAGTGAGCCTTAGAAAATTAGAGCAATGATAAAATTACCAAAAATCTTGCTAAAAAATTGCAAAATAAGCATTAAGTCCGTACTTCCAACTGTTTTCAAATTATTTCTTTCTATTTCTAAACTGAAAGGCGTCAAATAACAATTTCATATAACTGGAGGGTGACAACGTGACAACATCTCATTTTTGCTCGACATAACCTCGAAATCTTTAGCACATGTTAATTTGGTTGATAGCTCGTTTCATCGAGTTGATTTGTTATTATTAACGGCGTTTGTGTACCGTTAATCTTTACTTTTCTGCAAATTTTGATTGTGTGTGTGAAGTGTGATCATTTTGTTACGATGCCGAGGCAAAACAAAATATTTTGCATTATTTTAAACAGGCGTAAAAACTTGAACAAAGACTTATCGTTCTACAGGTATGTACCCAGACCGGATGTTTCTTTCTTTCAACTTACTTAAGTTAATTTCGTGAGGGAACAATAACTAGGTAGTCCATTTCCTAAAGATTATAATTTCCTTTGCTGCTGTTGATATAATTAGGCACCTACCTATTTTTTACCGAAAATTGCATGTATTTCAAAGAATCCTACAAAAACCTATTATTTTACATGTTGAACTCTAAAAATAATTGTAAAATATCTAATAAAAGTTTTATTAATATTATGTTTACCTGCGTTCTTTTTCTTTTCTCAATCGAAATAGTATACAAAATCTTAAACAAATCAAGAACTTTAATGTTTGTTTACAAATTTCTGTCCAGTTGTCAAAGTCAAATGTGATAACCTAACTTTTTTCCCGTTAAAACAAATGTCTATTTATTTTTGCTCGCGCCCGCGCACTGCGCGAAATGACCCTGACGGAACAAGGACCCTCGGCTTCACTGCGTTCACATTGGTTAAATGGGCAAGGCGCCATATAGTACTAATACATATATGTTCCAATGCTATATGAAGTAATATTGGACTACACCTATAAAATAGGGCGAAGACCACTGAGTTTTATAGTTCAATAATGATTTATTTCTCTATCGCATTAAGCGACAGACTATCGCGAGGACTACTGCAATTGTGACGTGTTGTCCGTGCTGGTATTAATAATTTGTGACTTTGTAAACGTCTATGTCAGTGAGCGCAGGTATGCTTATGAATTCATTCCCCGTTCAGGATATACTTTTGTTAGTTTGTCTTTGTTTCTGTTCAAATATATCAAATGCTCAAAAATAAATGGTTATTTGCTATTGCAATATTTATTATTACTGTAGGGAAAATCTGCATGATTTCCACACCAGGCTAATTTAAAATAATACGTTTTTGGGATCATCATGTTTATCGGATTAAAATCGTGGGCTACGTGCTTGAGACGCGTGCCATATACTATTTGTGTACTTTATACGCAGCCAACTGAAACAAAAGATCCTTCCTTAATTGACAACCCAATCAAATTTTGCTAGTTTGCAAGGAGTGTTTTGCTGACTGTTTTTTGCGGTTTAAATTAAGTACAGTAAAAGTATGTACTTTGCTTCTATAACACAGCCCAACAAAAAAAAATTTGTCTTGTTGCCGAAGAAAAAACAATTGATTCTAGTTATTTTGAACGCGGTGATACCAAAAACACTTAGCTTTTCTTCGTATCAGCTCTAGTTTTTGAGATAGAGTCTACTCATAATAAATTGTAATATTAATATATTTGAGAATTATAATGGTCATATTATTATATTTTATCAAAAACATCACTAATTCCAAGACTAATTCCTTTTTAATTAAACCTATTTATTCATAAATCACTTGAAATAACTAATCTTATATTGGCAAAAGGCCATATAATTATTACAGATAAGAAATAATTTTTCCTGGAATTTTTTTGCACCTGCAGATTTCTTATTTTCGTATTTGCAATTAGCACGAAATATACAATAGAAGGCTATAAAAGTGAATGAAATTGTATACCGTAAGCCTCATAAATTAATTCGTTAACTTGGCTTGTGTCCTAGGGTATAAGTACCTATATGTATAATCCCCATAATATGGGGATTATATTATGCGGAATATTGCCTGCATGCATTTAGTTGAAACTTTAGCTTCATTGCACGAGTGTGTTTTTTGAAAAATCGTATTTAAACATGGCTTCTACAAGTAGGCGTAGTTGCGTAAACATATGTGGTGAGTACATTTTAAAAGAAAGTAGAAGAGTGATTTGTGACTTTGTGGAAATGGCTTATTTGGCCTATTTTGGTGTTCACTTAGGAGATCAAAATAAATTCTGGGCTCCGCATGTTTTATGCAAAACCTGTGTTGAACACCTGCGACAATGGACAAAAGGACAAAGAAACTGTTTAAAGTTTGGTGTTCCGATGGTATGGAGGGAACAAAAAAGCCACTTTGACGATTGGTATTTTTGTCTTGTGAAGATAAAAGGCATTAATAGTAACAATCGGCATAAGTGGAACTATCCTCACCTGGAGTCAGCAAGAAGACCTGTTCAGCATTCTGAAGAAATACAAATTCCAACATATAGCAGCCCGCCTACGTTACCAGAGGATACAATCGAAACGTCATCTGACGAGCTGCAGAGCGACCGATTTGAAGAAGAGGACAGCGATTTTGCAGGAGCTTTAACAAGTTCCGAACGCTTTACTCAGGAGGAGCTGACCTTGTCAGAGATTTAAACCTTACACACCAGACCATTGGCGTCTCTTTATCGACAGTTCCAAACGAAGTTTAAAGTGTGTTCTTCTACATAACGGTTACATATATGGAAGTATTCCAATTGGGCATCCTACAAAAGTAAAAGAAGAATATAAAACAACATCGTTAGTGCTTAAAAGAATTAAATATGGCAAACATCATATTGCATATTAAACTAGGACAATTGTAAAGGCCTTAGACCAGAATGGTGCGCGTTTTGAATACTTGTCCAGTAAATTTCCTGTACTTAGCAAGGAGAAATTGAAAGCCGGAATACTTGATGAACCTCAGATCAGAGAGCTGATAAGAGATTCACATTTTACAGAATCGATGACCGAAACTGAATTTAATACATGGTGCTCTTTCGTTAAAGTTGTGCAAAATTTTCTCGGAAACAAGAAATGGGAAAATTACCGAGAGATAGTGGAAGATATGCTCAACAACTTTAAGCCACGATTCATTATCTCCACAGCCACTTGGAATGATTCCCAGAAAATCTTGGCGACCTTAGTGAAGAACAGGGGGAACGATTCCACCAGGATATAAAAACTAACGAAGAGAGATATCAGGGTAGATGGGACATTCACATGATGACCAATTACTGCTGGAGTCTTCAACGAGACTGTCCTTTTCAATATCATGCGAGAAAATCTTATAAAAGGAATACAACAAACTAATGTTTGTCCCTTATCCTTTCCATCAGACCCAATCTCTGGACGCGTTTCGCTGTATAACAGCTCATCAGCAGAGCTATAGGGTCTGACGGAAAGGAAGGGACTGTCTGTGAATTTCATCACTATATATAGAAAACAATATAGGAATGAAGCACAACGGCGACATCCCATGGTAATCGAGCGTACCACCGAGCGAGCCGGTGAGGTTCTATAAAGATCCATACACCAGCACGGAGCCCATAGTAACAGGCATCTAACCTCGGTGGCGCCGAAAACCATTTCTTCGGTTTAGGTTACCGAGACCTTAAGATTACAACAAACTAATGTTTGTCCCTTATCCTTTCCATCAGACCCAATCTCTGGACGCGTTTCGCTGTATAACAGCTCATCAGCAGAGCTATAGGGTCTGACGGAAAGGAAGGGACTGTCTGTGAATTTCATCACTATATATAGAAAACAATATAGGAATGAAGCACAACGGCGACATCCCATGGTAATCGAGCGTACCACCGAGCGAGCCGGTGAGGTTCTATAAAGATCCATACACCAGCACGGAGCCCATAGTAACAGGCATCTAACCTCGGTGGCGCCGAAAACCATTTCTTCGGTTTAGGTTACCGAGACCTTAAGATTACAACAAACTAATGTTTGTCCCTTATCCTTTCCATCAGACCCCTGTTACTATGGGCTCCGTGCTGGTGTATGGATCTTTATAGAACCTCACCGGCTCGCTCGGTGGTACGCTCGATTACCATGGGATGTCGCCGTTGTGCTTCATTCCTATATTGTTTTCTATATATAGTGATGAAATTCGCAGACAGTCCCTTCCTTTCCGTCAGACCCTATAGCTCTGCTGATGAGCTGTTATACAGCGAAACGCGTCCAGAGATTGGGTCTGATGGAAAGGATAAGGGACAAACATTAGTTTGTTGTAATCTTAAGGTCTCGGTAACCTAAACCGAAGAAATGGTTTTCGGCGCCACCGAGGTTAGATGCCTGTTACTATGGGCTCCGTGCTGGTGTACGGATCTTTATAGAACCTCACCGGCTCGCTCGGTGGTACGCTCGATTACCATGGGATGTGGCCGTTGTGCTTCATTCCTATATTGTTTTTTATAAAAGGAAGTTTTTGGGTGATGCAGATTAGCTTATTTTTATTTATTAGTTTAGGTTAATTTAAATTAATAACTTAAGTTAATATTGTTTATGTTATTGACAGATGATTTGTATATTTTTGTGGTGTACAATAAACATTTTTCTTCTATTCCTGAGTTGTTTCTTTGGTGGTAACAGTAATACATATAATAATTATGCGATATAAATACCCTTAATCTCAAAAATATAGCTTATGGCCCCAGTTTTTGAAAACGATCTGATTTAGGTTTAGGAGACCCAAATTACCTAGAAACAGTAAAAAAATTGCCGGCACCAAATTATGTGTTGACCAGTGTAATAGGGGTGGTGAATTTTAAAAAATCTTGTTCTTTGTCCATGCATGGTGTTTGATATCAGACCAAAGCTGAAAATAATTCGAGCTTTGCTCTAAATATGTCGCATTTTTTTAAATATCCTCACAAAAATTAGTTAACCATTTAAAGCATTCGAAAACCAATCAGCAGAAAATATATTAATTTTACTATCAGATTAAACTAGATACAAATTAGTTTACGATCTTTTAATTTAGTCATCCTTTGTGATGAAATTTATAATCTACGCTACATTCTTACTACAAATAATTGGTTTGTTACATTTTATGGCATTTCTCACAATGGCAGACGTGTCAATGGTATCATTCTATATAGTAGTTTATGGAATATGATGAGCCTATAAACGATATTTGTTTACTTTATGGAAAAGAGCGTTGTCCAACTTTAATAACGCCGTTAAATTTTCTTGTATAGCACATAAAACGACTTCAGAAGAAATTTTTAAAGTTGGATAAAATATGTCACCCACTCATTTTCCCTTATGGCACTGGTGCTCGAGCCAATAGTCACCTAACCTGACCGTTATTGTTATGTGACGCTCACAACAATTAAGGTTGGTTGCCTAACCTAAAGTGTGAGTAGTGACGTCATCGGCCAGTGCATAACCCCGTTTATAACAAATGGGGCGTTGCCATTTTAACCAACTTTGATAATGTATTGTGATAGTAATTCACGTAACAAGTTCCGAAAGTGATATTCTATGGGATGAGTAGGAATCCTGCGGATCCCGTGAAATCACTTTTGGATCGTGTTACGTACAATATTTTTTCTGTAGCCGTTTTGTATGTTAAAAAGAATATCGATGGATAATAACGTATGATCTTTATATAGACAATTACATATAACAATCACTCTTATGAATACATTACTAATGAATATAATGACACATTTATGACTTATTTTAATATTATTAGGGATAACAACAGAAGTGGCAGTGTTGAAATTAGAATTAGACGCATCAGTAATTGTACTAGTTTTTGAGATATTAATTTCGTTACGGCCCTTTTCAATCTGTGAAGCTATGTGCATTTTGTTTCTTAAAGAATATTCTATGTATCCCTTTGCTACGTTGGTTGATTTCCATCCTCCGTGCCTCTTTAAATTGGTTATACTACCAACACTTTTAGCGAGTAAAGTGGCTGAGATCCTGCGTAAACAGTGCCCGGTGTATTCTTTGGGATTCAGTAATCTAAGAAATTCAGCAATTGTGCAGGCAATTTTTCCAAAAGTGTGAATACCAATAGGTTGTTTAGTACATTTTCCGTTTTTATAATAAACAAATAATCTACGATGTGGATGAACGTAATGACAAATATTTTCTGTATAAAGAAATATTATTTTCTCCAATGTCGACAAAGGTTCTTTCCATATTCGTTTCAGAAATAGGAATTTTAATCACTACCATGGTGGTCATATCTTCTATATCATCCAAATTTATTTTACAAAGCTCTTCACGACGACAAGGAAGAAGAGGAATTAGATTTAATTATATTACCTTTGTCATTAGGTATACCGGGTGTTAAATCGTCGAGCGGGACATTTAAAAATAATTTTAAATGGGGTGAATTATTGGCTTCCCTAATTATTTTAGAGAAAAATTCTATCTAGGTTTATTAAAGAGCACTAAAACCCACATTTAAAAGAATAACTTTAGATATTTTTGACGAGCCCGTTTACGGGTTATCGCCGATTTCTTTTTAACTATTTCTCCTTTTTATGGCCCCGTATTTGCGGGCACCAGTCAAGGTAAAAGATGACTGTCAAATAAAGTTGTCATTTTGAAATGTGTGCTTTATTGTTATAAAAACTCGTACATCGAAAATATTAGCCATGAATTACACTTCTGAAGAAAAAATATTGATGATTAAATGGTATTATCAAGGAAATAGTTATCAAAATGTGTCAGACATGTTTGCTGCTCTGTATCCGAATAGACCGATACCTGCAAAATCTACAGTCGAAAGGACTATCAAGAAATTTGAGACAAAAGGCACTGTAATAAATAACTGCAGATGTAAAGAAAGGCAGGAACAAAGAAGAGATGCAAGAAATGATAGGGACTTGCAAGTTTTATTGTGCGTGGAAGAAAATGATGGGAAGATCAGCACAAGGAAACTTGAGAATGACATAGGATTAGATCACACCACAGCGTTACGAGCTTTGAAACGACATAAATATTATTCCTACAAATATGAAAAGCACCAAGAGCTAAGAGATAGGGACGAAATACGACGACAGGAATTTTGTTTTGGTATGATGGAAAGAGCAAACATGGATAGGGAATTTTTAAAAAACATTTGTTTCACTGACGAATGCACATTTACCTTAAACAATGAACCCAATGTTCAAAATTATCGATATTGGAGCAAAGAAAACCAACACAGGTTTGTGGAAACAAGGACGCAATATCCACAAAAAGTTAATGTATGGGCTGGGATTTTCGGAGAAAATATAATCGGGCCATTATTTCTTACACGAAATTTAAATGCAGAATATTTTTTGGAACTACTTGAAGATCATATTTTACCTACTTTACATGATGCCGCCAGGGAAAATCAGGAAGTTTGGTACCAAATGGATGGCTGCCCGGCACATAGTACCCTGGCTGTCCGGGAATATTTAAACCGTGCTTTTAATGGAAATGTTATTGGCTTAAATCATACAGTAAATTGGCCAGCCAGGTCTCCTGATTTATCGCCAAATGATTTCTTTCTCTGGGGCCATTTAAAAAACAGGATATACAAAGATAAAAAATACCCAAATCTAGACGAGTTAAAAAATGCTATTTCTGCCGAATGCAATAGAATTTCAGTTTACCAACTAGCGAATGTAAGAAGAGAATTTTATGATCGCCTCGGTTATTGTCTAGCAGTCAATGGATTTGAACATCTTCTTAAATCCTAAAGTTATAACAATTTAATAGTACCTACCTATTAATTAGTAAAATATTGAAACATGTAAAATGTCATAATTAACCTTGTAATTGGATACTTTATTTTAGTTTTATTCAGATTAATTTGTACTCATAAATACACCTTTAATATTTTCGATGTACGAGTTTTTATAACAATAAAGCACACATTTCAAAATGACAACTTTATTTGACAGTCATCTTTTACCTTGACTGGTGCCCGCAAATACGGGGCCATAAAAAGGAGAAATAGTTAAAAAGAAATCGGCGATAACCCGTAAACGGGCTCATCAAAAATATCTAAAGTTATTCTTTTGAATGTGGGTTTTAATGCTCTTTAATAAACCTAAATAGAATTTTTCTCTAAAATAATTAGGGAAGCCAATAATTGACCCCATTTAAAATTACATGGGATTTCCTATGTCCCGCTCGACGATGCAACACCCGGTATAATATCTCCAGCTTCTGATAGGAATTGATTTATTCCTTCTTTATTCAATACTCTTGTTTTTTTTTGGTTTATAGCCAATATAATTATGAGTTTGTATGTATGGTAGTCTTGTGGTACAAGATTCTAAGTAAAGTGGATGTTGTTACTAAGATTCTGCAATCAAATACATGTAATATTTCCCAGGCTTGCGAAAGTTTAAATAACCTCAATGAATTTGCAAAACAATATCGATCTGACAAAGGCTTCAGTGACTTATTAGTAGATGCCAAAGAACTAGCTTCTTGCTGTTGTTGATGCAAAATTTATATCCGCAGAAATTTTAAGGTCATGAAAGATTAAAAAACAATTTTCTTAGGAAGGTGACGACCAGCCCATTGAAAATCAAGAAATGAAATTAAAATTAAATTGCTTTTTCGGAATGCAAGACATTACTCTTTCATCCGTACATGAAAGATTTAAACTATTATCGTGTCATTCTGATGTTTTTAATTTTTTGTGGTATGTTGAGAATTCCGGCAAATATTCTGACCAAGATCAATTTAATTTTTGTTAAAAATTGGAAGAAACCTTAACTGACAAAGATCGAAACGGAAAAGATATAGACGCAACAGAACTTTTACACGAATTACAATTTCTTCAAAATGGCGACAAACACGCGACATTTGTAGTAAAAACAGTAAATTACATTGCAATGAATAACCTAGCCCACTCATTTTCAAACATTACGATTGCATTGCGTATTCTATTAGCCATTCCAGTGTCTGTAGCTACAGCCGAGAGGTCATTCTCTAAATTAAAGTTGATTAAAAGTTATTTACGATCTAGAATGGGCCAAGAGAGGTTAGAAAATCGTGCTATTATTTCTATAGAGTCTGACTTTTTAAGGCAACTTGAAATGGAAAATCTTGTTAATGAATTTGCAAAAAGTAAAGCTAGAGAACCCAGTTTTTGTAAGACCGCTCCATCATGTATCATGATCATGTATTATCTATTTCAAAACAATCGCTATTTTATTTCTTAATATTTTTTTAATATCTTGAATTAATGTTTTGTAACTTTGATGCTGTTTTTGTTTTGTTACCGTTGTTTCGTATTCTATTTATATATTTTGTGTACCTCTGTTTGTCACCAAAGGAGGCAACTTAGGCCCAAGATAACAGAAATGAGAGCGTGCAGAAATGCAAAGGAGCAAAGTATCAGATAGGTGTATCATTGTAAATATAGAGTAGGATTAATTGTATCATGAAGTAGACATAGTGTTGATTTAGGTTGAAATTTTTTTTTATTAAGTAATGTATTCTTGTAAATAGAACATCAAATTGAAGCACCTGACGAAGATACTCCGGGAAGTAGTAGAGAGGAAGAAAATGTTGAAATTAATGAGAACTGTTGTCACACAGAGTGCATTAAGTATGAATGATTTATGCAGACTTTTCGCAGAGTGTACTAATGGTACTGTTAGAGTATATTATAGTTCGGAGAAGTGGTTATAAGAATGTGAAATAAGTAACTCCATCTACTTATAGTGATTTTTTTATTAACTCATGAATATATCTCTCTCTAAGACAGTACAGGATCTACCAATGAGGTAGTACAAGGCAAGAGTGAAACATTTTCTGACCTTAAAAGCTTGCTACTCGTTTAACAAATACTTGTTTGCCCTATGATAAACTTGATTTTGCATAACATTTTAATTTGTTATTGTGGGTTTAGGCCCCAATGAAATAGTAACAGAGTAATTCAAACCCCAAACCTTATAAGCCCCAATGAAATGGTAATAGAGTTATCCAAAACCCCAACCTTATTAAAACTTAATCTTACCTTGCCGACTACAACATAAGCATTGGAATTTACTTCCTTCATAAAATTTGAATGCTTGCAAGCTTTTGCACGCCTTCAGCCGCTGGCCAGTGTAAAAACTATGTGTTAATATAAGGTAGTTTACCAAGTCCATCCTTGCTACTTCTGGTAGACATTAAATTTCCAAAATCAGTCTCTCCGAGCAGATAAAGATCAATATCACCAATAATTTTAAGTTCCGCATCGTATCTACACTTAACATCGCCACTGAGAGTCTTTAAATATTCACTTCTTTCCATGTTTTGAAATTTTTAATTAGACACTACAGAATGTAAATAAAAGATCGAAGCACATACTAGGAAATTCAAATAAGTATTAGGTACGATAGGAAGATAGTTAGGACACGAAAAATTATTTAAATCCAGGTCATGAACCTTATTGTTTGCCTTCCAGGCAAAATGGCCGACCTGTCAAAGCCACGTGTTTGAAAATGGTCAATAGAAACACAAGTCTCAAGGGTATGGTCCGAATATCACCATTAGTAACCACGGCCAACCGCCACGAATGACAGACCAACCATAAAAATCCGGTTATTTTCGGGACGAAAAATCAAAAGTTGGTTTTTAAGAGAGAAACGTTTGAAACATAACCTCTAATTTTTCCAAATTTATGTGGTGTTTTGTTTTGTTTACTGAACAAAGTTTTTAAATATGGACGACCAGCGGAACCAGCCTGCATTTCTTTTTTTATATTTAGTTTTATCAAGTTCCGATGAAGACTTAGATGATGAAAATGATAGGCACAAGGCTAGAGCAAGGAGAGGAGCTCAAAGTGTGTAAGGCCCTACAGTAATTTTTCAGTATTCTGAATATTTTGTTTCATAGTTTTAAGACCAAGAATTCTGAATTTCGTCGAAGGAGTGGTGGATCAGTATAGGCACAGTATAACGGAACTATAGTATAGGGATGAAGAATTTAAAGAGCACTTTAGAATGTTCAGACCTACATTTAATCATATTCTTTCAATTCATACATGTCCAATATCAAAAATACAAAAAAAAAACAAACAAGGTTTATAGGGGGAATAGAATGGACTCTCCCGTACTAATGAAACTGTGAAATAACTTGCGTCACCAATGTGGCTGGGTACAAGTTTTGACTGTGACATTTGAAAGAAAACTGTTCAGATTTTATTTGAAGTTTGATATTGGAACCACACCTCCACGCCACTAGATGAACTACGGCGACTTTCGGCGGGAATTTTAAACGATTTTATTTTTTAAAATATTTAAATAATTTATTATTTTCGTATTTTTATGACACGAACGTTCATATTAACAACCTATAGTCAAGCCTATATTTGAATTCAATAATTATGAAATAACCATGACTTCAAATAATACATTATAACTATAACTTGTAACATTTATGTCATAAAAATAAGGAAATATATAGATTATTTTGATATTTTTACAATGAAACATTTTCTATTACATTTGAAAACTTTACGTGACGCCAATTCATATTATTTCTAAAATTAATATTAGACAACAATAGTATTTTATTATTTATTTAAATAATTATACTGTACATACTGTTTTCTTTCTCTTAATTTTATTGGTATACATTTTTTTCGCCATCACAAACTAACCTACAATTCTTAAAATACTGCGGTTTTAAACTTACCGCTTAAATTATCACAATTCTAACAATTTTAACAGTTCAGTATAGTGTTCAAATGTCTTCTAAATATAAGCACTTATAATAATTCACAAAAAAGCACAAACTATTAACAAAAAATCAAACAAAACTTTATCAAAAACGACAAGGGCGGTTGGCGTCACGTCACACGTCGGTTGTCGTTTGAAATGCCGTGTTCCCCCTATAAACCTTCATCTATGATGCCGTGATAGATTGCGCCGTCTGGTGGTAAGGGTACAACTAAATAATGAAACTCCAGAGGCTAATTTGAAGTGCGCAGACCATGGTTTATAGAACCCAAACTCAATGACAAGTTTGACAAGTGACAGGTGGAACCACTTGTAACCGGGCTTTTAAAGTCGGTAAGCATAGTGACACTTCGTTGACGTCATATTAGAATACCGTGGTCTAAAACTGACCTATCTTTCGGTTACCGCAACTATTTGGTTAATTACGGAACACTAAACTACGATATTGGTTACTTTCAGACCATACCTTAAGTAAACAATTGTTTTAATCAAAGGTAGCAGAAAATTAACGAATCAGTGAGAAACCCTATTGGCCACGCAGTATAAATTAATGTAACCACTAGGAAATTAACCCAGTGCGATATCAAATTTTTATAACTCGTTAAAGATTGGTAGCACATTTTGCCGGACACGCGTATATAATAATATACCTAATAAAATAAAGAGAAATTAAATTTATATGCTAATCACGTTGAGTCGTTATAGACTGTAGATACATTCCGTTATAAGGTGGTAGAACTGTATCAGACTTGTACCGGAAACCATTCATCCATGTACAACATTTCTCGCATCTTATATAATCTCCTATTCGGTCGGCCATTAAGAATTTCGATTAGATCGTCGAATGGCCTAATGGGCAGTAAAGATCGTAAAAGTCCATTCATAAGCATAAATCGCTGAAAAAAGCGATCGCGAGCACCGAACAGACTTTCACTGGGCCAGGCGGCACGAGCTAAAGTAATTTATAAAATACCCAGTCAAGTGAGGTAACTATTTTAAACATTTAAGCGTATTTGGAATTGCCAATAAATTGTTGCGGATCTAAATAGTGATTTTAATTTTTGCTCATTTTTTTGCTTTATTTTTCTTCCCTATTGCTTATAGTAGGAGTTAGGGCTATTTATTAGGTGCAATTACATTTATTAAAAATTACTTTTAATTTAGATTAATCAGATTTGTATTTGCAACATTAATTGTTAATCATAAAGTTAATGCTGCACACAGGCGGCAGCCCTGGCCACACTTTGAAACCAAATAATTAAAACCAATACCGATTAATACATTTTAAATCGTATTATAATTATACTAAATCAACACCAAATGCTCGAAGTATACAAGCGAGTATACTAATAGTAGATGCAATGAACGGTAGGCGTAATAAACCGTAAGCAAGATCAAACCATCCGCCCATTCCTATTCTGCCTATCCGCCGAGTACTGACAGCGCCACAAACGCATTCTCTCAACGGCGAAGTGAGCAGAACATACGCCGGGTTTGTTACAAAAGGCCGATTATGTTGGGTTCAGTGCTGTAAATTATTTCAATTCAGGTTAGTTGTTGGTATTCGTATTGTGACAATTCAATTTTGTCACTAAAAAATTAAAACGCGTATTTGGCTGTTGTTTTTTTATTGGAAAAAAAACAAAATAAATAACCTAATCAAAAAAAAATTATTTGTTTTACTAAAAAAATAAAAAAAAGGAGGTGGTACTCTTCAGCGATGCTGTGATAAGCACCGCTCAATAAGCCGAACCGTAATTTTAAAATAAAATTGACGATAAAAAAAATTAACTAAAGTGGTGGCCAGAGAGCACACACAGAACCAACCGTGGAGCACGCGTTTCAATTTTGGCGCCCAACGTGGGGCCCGAAAAGAGCGAAACCGTGATTTTTTTTCCCTTAAAATCATCCCTTAGGTGAGCTGTATAATTTTTTTTTTGCTAGCTTTCTTTACCCATACCTATACTATTTACTGTGTTTTAATTTTATGATTTTTTGACTTACCTGTTTTATTGAGTGTTGGATTGACTAGTATTGATTTACTATTTAGGTATAGTTACCTATTTACTGATTTTGACTAGTTATTTGTTCTGGCCATTCGAGTAAATTACCTTACTTTTGATCAACAAATTTATGATTACGAATATTTACTTCAATCATTTACTGCTTATCTTCATCATAAAGCATTTTCTTTCTTCATATTCCCTGTATATTACTGCTAAGTCCCGTAATTAAAGACCACGTGCTTTTCTCAGGTAAATGTGTTTTTTTTTTAATGTATAACCGAGGGTATAAGGGCCTCGTTAGGTAAGTATTGAGTAGTTCTTATTATTTTACGATTCCTATAGGAAGCCACTGGGCACCTATTATTGTCGCTGTCATTTGTTCCCCTTATTGAAGACAAAAAGATAATTCCAGGCAATCGGTCCGGCTTCAGAGAAAGCCACTATAAATCCGAGTCGGTGTGCCAAACGTTTTAATTCATACTATCATCTCATTCCTTAAGGACAGGTCTTGCGTGGTATCGTTTGAAGAGATGCTATCAGGAGTAATTCAAACAAAAGCGGGAGTTCCTCAATGGTCCCCGCTAGCTGCAATCTTGTACAATATATATACTAGTGATATTCCAACGCATCCGCAAACAAAATTATATCTGTTTGCAGATGATACTGCGATTACCGCCACCTCAGGGACGCCCCGGATTGTAGTTTCAAGGCTTTAGCGCCATATAGCTCTCCTTCAGAGACGTTAGACTCTTGGAAGCTTCGCCTCAACCCGGATTAAACCCAGGCCATTTTCTTTTCAAAAGCCAGATTGAAGCGCCCAGAAACAACAGTAAAAGTTATGAATAGATCAATATCATGGTCACCTCAAATGAAGTACCTTGGTGTAATTTTTGAAAAGAAAATGACCTGGGAAAGCAATGCAAGTGATAGAATGCGAAAAGCGCAAAAGCAATTATTCGCCATCTACCCTCTAATAAATAAAAATAGCGCAATTAGTCCCAGAACAAAAGTTACTCCATATAAAAGAATAGTGAGACCTGTACCTACTTACGGTATACCAGCCTGGTATCAACTAAAGATACAAAGAGCGCAGAATAAAGCACTAAAAATAATATCAAACATGCCGAGATATTTTCCAACGGACTTATTGCATTTAGACCTAAGAATGGACAAAATAGAATAATTCTTTAATACAATAATTACCCAATACCATAAGCGCACCGAAAACTCGACAAACAGACTAATTACCGAGTCACACATAAGATTTACAGATAGAAACAAATACAAATACCCGAAACATTGGCTTCCACCCTGAGAGCGACCGCTGTAGTAAAGATGCTATAATTAAATATTTATCTCACCAATCAAAACAAGTAACCAAAAAATCCCAAAATTCCAACCATTGTAATCAAATAGATATCTCTAAGAAAAACAAGACTAAAGGATCACTTTGATCCAACTCAATGACTACCCCTTAAAATGAAGTAAATTCTACATGATCACAGATATAATTGAATCATCGTTTGAGAAAAGAATAGTTTGTTCCTTGGTATTTCGTGATGTAGCACATCAGGCTTTTGATATAGTATGGCACGAAGAATTTCACTATAAATTAAGCGAGTCTCTGCCTCGAATTAAACTTTTCAAATTAAACAGGAAGGCGCAAGCTCTGGACTTAAAAAAATTAAGGCAGGAGTACCACAAGGGCCGGTCATTTACCCACTATACACCAGTGATATTCCTAAATAAAAGCATGACACCATAGCCACCTTTGCTGACGACACTGATATAATGGCTGAAGGCAAGATTACGAAGAAGCGGCAATAAATCTGCAAATATCAGTTAACAAAATTAACAATTGGACTAATGAAAGAAATGGAGAATCAAATTAAATGAGGCTAAATCTGCCCTTGTTAATTTTTCTAACAAAAGGGTCTAAAATATCCCTGCTAGTATAAATAATATTCACATACCATATTCTGATAAAGGGTTTGAGACAGGTAGGGAACTATTTATTTGCTTTTTCAATTATTAAATTGTGGAGGAGGACTGCATTGTTTTATTTATATTATTAAGCTCAATTCTGCTTATGTTGTACCATAAGTGAGAACCAGCCTGTGCAACACCTTGTAGAGTAGAGGTTGACCCTAGTCCTATTAGCAAGTCTACTCCGCTTGTAAAGTATCAAGGAGTAGATTAAGCGTATTTAATGCAATGATAGCTTTACTCTGTTAATTTAATTGAGGTTCCAGTTCAATCGTTAATTAATAAGTCCCCAGTTCACCTGGATTCCGCTAGCATTAAGCCTTCTTTTAGGGGTGCTAATATTGCTTTTCAAAAAATAAATAGCCTTCGTCTTGCAAGGATTCAAACGAATCTTCCAAGCTGAAAGTCAGTTTTTTTTTGATTATATGAAGCTGCGTCCCACTTGCAGCTATTTGGCAGTTGAAGTTATTGCGGTATCGTCAGCGAAAAGATAGAGCATCGGAGAGAGAGGTGAACCTTGCAGCACTCTCCCGCTGGTATGTTTATTCAAAGAAAGTGCATTCTGTGACGAGACAGCAAAACTTCTGTTCTCCAAAAAAGTAGCTACCACCTTGATTAAGTAGTTTGGAGCTTGGAGTCTTACCAATTTCAACAAGAGATTATCAAGTATATTTCACTAATATAATGACATGTTTCAGATGAAGTAGCTACAGTCTAGCACAACACATCATTGAGATAGAATGGAAAAGGTTGTAAAAGTTGTTCACATTATTTCAAACCCCTTTATTTTCTGAATTATGTTATGGAAATTACATAATTACACGAGATATAATTATAAATATTGATTATATATAATTACATCGTAATCGTAATCATTGTTAACTTTTAATTGGATTATAATGTACCCAAATCTGCATATAATACACCCAATATGGTAAATTATCATTTAAATGGCTTCATATGTGTGGTACCCCAAATTTGGGTGGCATATTAATTTTATAAATCTGTCACTAGATCGTATAAAACATCAACAGATTTTAGAGAATCCTTACGAAAATTCTGATATCGTATCGATGTATCTAAATATTGGGGTGGTCTTGCGCAATCAAGTAAAAATTTCAACGACACATAATGAAATCTGAGTAGTAATATAGGTGCCCTATTTCAGTCTGCAAAGTTTATTGCCAAAAGTATCTTTAATAATATCTAACACAGTCATATAGGTACAAAACCATAGGTTTTAAATTCGGGCCTTTTTTTCTAAATAATAATCCATTCTAAAGAACTTAAGAAAGTATTTAGAGTAATTAAAAAAAATTATTAGATTAATATTTAGCAACAGGCGCGTAACCATAGACTAAAAAATAATATTCTGTGGAGTATCCAAACTTTTAATCGTAGTCAATAAGGTGGTTTTTATTTTTCCTCTAGAAAACGAATAAGGTACTAAAACAATTCAAGGAACAACAAAGTTGTACTGTTAGCTGATAAATCCGAAAAAGAATATCAAAATTAGAAAAAAGTCAGTGGCGTACATTTTTTTATCAATAATATTCGTTAAGGTATGCTCCATTCCACAATAATTCGTTGATTTCCCGACCGCAATAAAATTTAAACCCAGCCATAAATAAGTGCCTTTTGAAAGGGTACAGGTTCTGATTACCTACTAATTTCAATAGTTTAGGTTAGCTACTTTCAACAAAACAACAAATATAAAATAATAGGTAAGTACCTTTATTTTAATCATGTAATTAAATAGCTATTAATATTTATACGAAAATACTAATCTACAATATTATAATATCATCTATGCCTAAACTAATTATTAAGGGCCTTACGTTACTATTAATTATGTTATTATATTGGTATATTAGGTAGGTTAATGGCAAATTGCAGGTGTTCAATATAAAGCAGAGTCTTTTCATCTTAGTTCATCAGTCGTTTGGTGTTTGTCAAGCTGTGCGTTAAAGGTATTTTCGTGTGTGTTATCGAGCATCCAAAATATGTCAGACCTGTGTGAAACTTCAGATAATATTGCTTTCGGAAGTTATGGTGTAACGAAGAAAAAACATTTATCACTTGATGTCAAAAACATCATAAAGAACGTTTACTGTACCCTTTTAGAAAAAGGGTATGACCGGAGTGCAAGTTTTAGTGAAACGAGTATTTTGACCAAAGTTGCATTAACGACAGTAAAAGATATAGTCACCAAACCCATCCAGCCAAGGAAAAAACGGTGTGACAGCGGAAAATTGAGAAGCATCGAAGAAGCTGATAAAGACTTGATTCGAAGGAAAATTTATGACATGTACAGTAAACAAATAGTCCCAACAATAGATACGCTAAAAAAGGTACTTACATCAGAGGAAACCGACATTTCATGTGGCAGAACAAGCCTTTGGAAAATAGTAAAAGCAATGGGTTTTAAATATCGTACCATTGACAAACGACAAGTACTAATGGAATCGCAGCGTTTACAAGTATGGCGTAGAGAATATTTGAATCTTATCAGGCATATAGGGAAGAAAATCGTTCAATTATATACTTGGACGAAACTTGGTTTGATTCCCACGACACTCCTAAAAAGGGTTGGAGCGATTCAACAATCAAATGTCAAACTACAGCTCCCTCAAACAAAGGACAAAGAATAACAATATTACATGCAGGTTCAGAAAATGGATTTATTCCGAACGCTCTATTATTATCTGCGAAGAAAATTGCCAATTCATCTTTGGATTACCATCAAGACACGGATGCTACATTGTTTGAAGATTGGTTTCAGAACCGTCTGCTTCCGAATGTGCCCAAAAATAGTATTATTGTGATGGATAACGCTAGTTACCACAGTCGCCAACTAAGTAAAGTGCCGAATTCAAATAATACAAAAGTGGAAATTCAAAACTATATGATGGAAAATAATATATATTTCGAGGAAACCTATACAAAAAACGACCTTTTAAATATTTTAAAAACATTCAATATTGAAAAAGAATATTTCTCTGACTATCTCGCAAGTGTTAATGGTCACACAGTTTTACGCCTCCCTCCGTGTTACTGTATTTTTAACCCAATAGAACATATATCGAGCCAGTTAAAGACGATGATTAGAAGAGAAAACACATCCCCTAGTCCCCTACACTAAGTAGTTCTGTTATAGAATTAATTAAAAAATGTGTAAATAATATCCCAGTAAAAAGTTGGAAAAATTCTGTGAGACACGTGATCCAAGTCGAAGATTCCTATAACATAATTAATAGTAACGTAAGGCCCTTAATAATTAGTTTAGGCATAGATGAAGACGATAGTGATAGTGAAACAGAGCTAAATATAGAGTAGGTTAAGTTAAATATTGTATTATTATAATATTGTAGATTAGTATTTTTGTATAAATATAAATAGCTATTTAATTACATGATTAAAATAAAGATACTTACCTATTATTTTATATTTGTTGTTTTGTTGAAAATAGCTAACCTAAACTATTAAAATTAGTAGGTAATCAAGACCTGTACCCTTTCAAAAGGTCCGGTACCTACACAATAGATATTTGTCAGGCAACTTATTTATGGTTGGGATTACAACTGAGGGTTGTCATTTAAATTTTATTGCGGTCGAGAAATCAACGAATTATTGTGGAATGGAGCATACTCCTCGGGACGCCACAGGACTTAATACATTTAATCTAGTCAGGGCTAATTAAGCCCTTTATTGTTATTGATCAGGTAGGGCTGTGTACACTTTTTGAAATGATAAGGAAGGAGAGTCGTTTTTTGTATTAAGTGTATAATTTTGAAATATATAAAATTTGCAGAGCGCTTTCGGCCTTAGGCCATCTTCAGTGCTTCTTTGTCAGGAACACAGGAGACTTCATTAACAAAATTAAACAAGTGGGCCCTCATCAGCACAATGTAAAACTAACTTGTAAAACAAATAACATGTAAATTTGTAAAAGGACGAACTACTGGGACGAACCACTTTTGAATTTAATTAATTAACCATCGTTTTTTTATTTAATTTCCATAATTCGATTTTTATTACACGTGGAACGTGTTCTTAAGTCAAAGTTTGATGGTTATAACCATCAAACTTTGACTTAAGAACACGTTCCACGTGTAATAAAAATCGAATTATGGAAATTAAATAAAAAAACGATGGTTAATTAATTAAATTCAAAAGTGGTTCGTCCCAGTAGTTCGTCCTTTTACAAATTTACATGTTATTTGTTTTACAAGTTAGTTTTACATTGTGCTGATGAGGGCCCACTTGTTTAATTTTGTTAATGAAGTCTCCTGTGTTCCTGACAAAGAAGCACTGAAGATGGCCTAAGGCCGAAAGCGCTCTGCAAATTTTATATATTTCAAAATTATACACTTAATACAAAAAACGACTCTCCTTCCTTATCTTTATTGTTATGCTTAACGGTACCAACTTTCAATAAAATCGAGTAAAGGATAGTTATTAAATATAATAAATTAAAAATAAATTATAAAAACCAATTTTTTTTAAAAAAATTTAAGACCCTGTATTTTAAAAACGGGGTTTTTAAACGACCTTGCAATTATTATTGTAAGAACAATTTGAGGGTAAATATATGGACTTTTTATATTGTAACAGCAGGCACTGATGTTAACACATTTGAAAAATTCGAGAAAAAAAGGTACTGTCCTTGTCGTTTATCCTTAACAAGAACTTCTGCTATTCGGTATGCCATGCGTCATATTCGCAACTTTTTCAATTACCAGCTCATTACGGCATAAAGAAGCCGCCTCGACTTTTTCTTTGCTGACGACACAACGTAAAGGAAATGATTAAATTTTTTCAGACTTGAATTTTTAACCTGTAGCTTACAAACACTCGCGAATGGTGTTACTTGCCATTAGCGATAGCAAAACAAAAACAAAAAAAAAATTAAGTTTTAAACGTGAATTATTAATAACGGATTTTGCTTAGGTCAATGGAGATTACATTTCTTCAGTATTAATAATTAACCTGTCATCAGTAATGCGGTTACGAATATATCATTGTCAGGGGCGTGCGGTGAGTTATGAAAAAGGGGAAGCACCGCCGGCAGGCCCGCCGGCAGGCCCGCCGGAGGCAGGTCGCCGCAGGCGAAAAATTTTTTTGAGGACCACGCCCAAATATTGGCAATTTTTCGACGTTTAAATAGGTAGAATACTGTCATGTAGGTACTGTCGAAAATGTGAGATTATGTACCTATGATTTTTTAATATTTCTTCTATTTTCTAAATGGCTACCTATGTTTTTTTATTATTTTTTAAGTAATTTGCCCGTCGAAAACCAATTCTTTAGTGACCCAACCCACCCCAGAGTCGTTAAAAACAAGTTAACAAAATTTCATAACAGAAACTAATACAGAAAACTATCTATACATTTTTACTTTGAATTCACAGTTTGATTTAATTTTAAACGGATACTGGGTGTGTAATTATTATGTGGTAAATTTACATTGTTTATGAACAAAGAAACTGAATTTACAATATATATATATATATACCTATATCACGGCACCTGATAGATGGTATCATTTTAGAGCTTATAGTTTGGATATCACGACGTGGTCTTTCGTGTTTCAGGTAAAAAAAGGGATGTAGGCACCCCCAGATTTTTTTTTTAATTTGAGGTGAAACAAAAATAAAAAAGAAAACCACGTAGGTAGCTATACCTTTACGAACCGTATTAACGAAGAGTAAACAAGGCCAATAAAACAATTTTAATAAGGTGCTGCATGCAGTAAGCCATTTATATTTATCGTACCTAATATTCTTTATTAAAATGCCTTGTAAATTTTTTAGCCGCCTTCACTTCTGTCTTTAAATTACAATCTGGTGTAGGCCTACCTGTTGCAATAATATTCCTTTTTTCATCAAAGCAAAGCGTAGAAAATCCTTTTTCCAATAACTTGCATACAGAACAGATACACTTTACATTTCCCGAACTCGATGGGCCGGCAATTGATTGCTCCATGACAAAATAAATCAAGAAGTAAGATAAACAACCACTGACAGATCCTCTACCGTATATCGCGGTTTCCTGGCGAAAAATCGCGACAAGCAATCGTAAACCGCCGACAACAAACATGTGGAAACTAAATATTCTGTCGGATTCTTTCACGGCGTCGCGTCGCGGCTTGTGAAGGAAATACCGAAATCTAACGATTTACCCTTCGCACGGCATACCATAGGTATTATTATTACTCGTATACGCGTATACAGTGTAGTATACACGTATTGAGATCACTTCGATAAATTTAATATTGCGTTGGTCGGGAATGCATACAGGGCCGGATTTGGTTTGGCAATTAGATAGAAATAAATCCTTGGGTATTTTAATTGTATGGATAGGTATAATAGATTAATATAAAATTTGTTTTGTCCTATGAAAGCGGTAGGGGAAGCAGTGCTTCCATCGCTTCCATGGACCGCACGCCCCTGATCATTGTATAAAATGATATTTCATGTATTTTCTTTGTAGTTTGTAGTTATATTAGCCCAAGAAATAATTTCAAAGTATTATTACCCAAACTAACTAAAAAATAAGTTAAAAAGAAAATTGCGTTTAAAACAAATTTAGTTAATATACGCAACTTCTAATAATTATTATTGATGGCGAAAGTAGGTTTATACGACAAATTAAGCATAAAAAAAATTATCTAAACTATCTATTATCTAAAAGACCTTTTATGTGTGTAGAAACCGTTATAGAAATTCAATATTTATTAAGAGAGTGATTTGCAAAATAATAATTGGAATCATATTTGAGTTGTTTTAAAAGCATTAAAACAAACAAACAATTTAAACAAAAACTATCATTTAATTTAAAATATATTAGAAAATTGTTTTAGTAGGCGTAGTACAGCAAAATATACAAATTAATTATTTTGCTTGGACAGTTTTTTTCATTCTTGGTTAGTTTCTGATTTGTATTAAGCATTGTTAAAAATTACACCCTGTATTATATTGAATAGTGATAAATTAAAGCTATGCATTAATAATAACAATAAATAATAATAATACAGTAAAATCTCTCAATAGCGACCACCCTTGGGGAATCAAACGTTGGTCGGTTAGCAGGGGTGGTAGGTGCAGGGCCGGATTTAGAGGTCTAGAGGCCCTGGGGCAACAAAGGAGTGGAGGCCCCTAATAATTTTCCAAATAGATTAAACGATTTTTTTTATTAAAGTGTTTTAAAAATTTATTGAGAGATCAATCTAATTCTTTTAACAAATATATATATAGGTATAGTCAAATACAGGAATTATACCAAACAAATTAAGCGTTAACAAATGGAACCTTGCGAGCCTTTTTTGATGAAAAATCATTGATGATATCGCTGAAATCCAGCTCTCGGAGCAAATCACTTTCAATGCTGAGTAGGGATAGCTTTGCTAGGCGGTTTTGTCCCATTGTAGTTCGAAGCCTATTTTTTACAATCTTCAGTGTAATTTCAATGTTCGGAAATGTAGCTCTCAAATTTTGGTGTTCAAGAATCTGGTAGTAAAACAGCTCCTTAGATTGGTCTTTTTGATAGTCTTTTTTGCATAAATCTATCAACGAAACAAATTGGACCAACTCATTACCAAGATTCGGCTCTAAATCGTCTTGGTAAATGTTCACCAATTCTTCTGCTGCAGCATACAAGTTTGAAGCATCCATCTCCTCTAAGTGACTGAGAAATCCAAACCTGTCCAGATATGCACTCAAAAAATAAGAAACACGAAAACAGAAAAGAATTGAAGACAAAGAAAATTATTTTGAGTAAAAATTAGCAAACGTTATTAATTCGAAAGAGCGCCACCTCGGATTAGTTTTTAAGCCTTATCGAAACAGCTATAACCATATTTCGAGAGTTAAATAATTCAAACTGATCGTGAGGTATAATAATAATGATAACGAATCCTGTTAATTGAACTACTAAAGATTGACTTACGAAGAATCCATACCACGCATGTTTACTGATAAATCATAATCCCTCCGTAACCTATTTTCATGTTCTTATTCTTTAAACTTGCGAATTGATATGTTAAGAAGAAAAATCACAATTTCGTAATTGCGCAATCAAATATGATATTCAATTTATATTATAGATCACCAAATGCATATGAGAATACTTACGTGTGTTCATACAAATTCAGAAGGATTTACATTTGTTGCACAATGTTCGTAGCCTCTTAAGACTCGCGTGAACGTCTCAGATTCGGGGATTCCCTGTTAGAAAGCACGCCACTCAGCGGACACGCCACAACTGATCGAGCGGGCAAATACGGATATCGACGCGCAAAGACGGTCAATATGTTTGTCAAATCAACAGAATATAAAATGTTACAATGTTCCGGTATTAAAAGTAAAAATCGAAAAATGAATATAAAAAATTATAATAAAAAAGAAAAGTTGTTTATTTTTCAGGACTTTGATGGTTTTTTTTTTTGGAAAATCTCTTGTGGGGGCCCCTCACTTGTGGAGACCCGGGACTGTAGCCCCGGCTGCCCCCCCGTAAATCCGGCCCTGGGGTAGGTTAATAAACAAAAATTTAAACAACTGGTCTGCATTTTGCAGTGTTTTTTTTGTTAATAAGTATCTACATAGACAGTGTGGTCATTTCAGTGTGCAACATATTGGAATTTTTTTTATTACCGATTTCTCAGAAAATTTTATTCTTAATGAACGTTGGTGCATGTTCGATAATCATATTAGGTGCACTTAGAATGGTTGCAAGTCAAACGGCGTACAGGGTAGGTCAAAAAATATAAAAATTGTACAAGAATAAAGTATCCCTATTTCAGAAAATTCAGAAAAATGTTATTAGGAAAAGTTGTTTAGGTTAGTTTAATTAATAATAAATTAAATGTTATGCATAGATTCAAAAACGTGACCTCCTAAAATTAAAAATATTTTTTTTTAAACAATAATGTATTCCCAAAACAATGTTTTTTTTTTATATTCACCCTAAAGACCTTTATAATATAATCAAATCAATTTCACATATTTTTGTTCAAATTTAAGCATATTTGTAAAATTAACTTGAATTTTTAATTTATTAAGAAATCACAAACTTCATGGTTGTTGCAACGACATTAAACAATATTTTAAAATATCCTAAAAATTCCTTTTAACAAGATAAAACATTAGAAACTGTACAAATTAATCGACAAACATGAAACCTACTAAAATAATCGCACATACCTATGGAAAAACACCAGTAAGTGTTAAAAGTAAACATTATGACAGTTTGGTGGCATTATTCATTCCTAAATAATTATTGTTGTTATTTGATTTCAAATGCCTCCTCCAATACAGTTAGCGTTAGCCGAGAAGGCAGAATTAGTGTTAATGTGTGGAAAAAACTATAAAACAGTGCGTGAGGCAGGAGATATGTTCATTGTTCAATGAACGACATCCATATAAACAAGTTCACTATTCAACTGTAAGCAGATTTTTAAATAATTTTAAACAGACAGGGTCTTTAGACTATAAATATAAAAATTAACTTACTATAACTGTATGTACTGAAGAAAATCAATTAGAAGTACTTCAAGCAGTTGTTGAAAACCCTAGAAGAAAATTCTTAGAAAACAAAAATACCATGCCTATAAGCCAATGTTTATTTGCACGTTTTAAAGACGAGACTATGACTTGCGGTATGATTTCTACATGTGGATTTACGGACAAATAGAAGATCAACGTGATTTCCATAGACACACACTTTTTGGGGATGAATCCACTTTCACAACAAATGGCGTAGTTTCTTCCCAAAATTGTAGGTGGTGGTCGGACGAAAATCCAAATTTTGTCATTGACAATAAAAACCAGTATTACCAAAAAACAAACGTTTGGTGAGGTATTATTAACGACAAATTAATAATGCCGTTTTTTTTTCGCCAAAACCTAACTGGTGATACCGATTTTGGAAAACGAACTGACGGATTTTTTGGATAATATGAGTATACAAAAACGACAAAAATTATGGTTTGTACATGATGGTTGTCCCGCTCATTCTGCTAAAATTGTTTCTGAATGGTTAAATGGGGAATTTGGTGATAGTTCGCCGGATCTTAACCCATTAAATTTTTTTTATGGGGATATTTAAAGCAAAAAGTTTACAAGGATCGACCGTTTAATAATGTTGGGAGCTTGAAAATTCGATACGATTTTATTTTTTATTACAGATATATTCCAGTAAGTGTATTGCGATCCACTCTTAGTGAATTTTATGATCGGGCAAATAAATGCATTGAACGAGAAGGTGGGCATACAGAGACGCGTCGATAATTCTTTTACACATACGTAATTTTATTTTTTTCTGCATTTCAAATATTTTCTGTTTAATTTTTTTTTATTTGTTTATTGTTAAGTTATAGCAAAAAAAAAGGCGATACAAATTGGCAAAACCATTGGCACCAAATTCTAATACGTTTAAAAACATTGTATTTCTTGAGTTTGCACCAAACGCATACATAATGCATACATTATTTTGTTAATAATGCCACTAAACTATCATAATGTTTTAGTAGGATTTCATCTTTGTCGATTAATATGTACAGTTTTTCAATAAACATTTAAAATAAAAATTTTGCACTTAAATGAGAGTTTTTTAAGCCGCATATTATCATTACTAATGTTTTATCTTGTTAAAAAGAATTTTTAGGATATTTTAAAGTTATGTTTAATGTCGTTGCAACAACCATGAAGTTTGTGATTCCTTAATAAATTAAAAAGTCAAGTTAATTTTACAAATATGCTAGAATTTGAACAAAGATATGTGAAATTGATTTGATTTTGATTCATTTATGAATGAGTTTAGGGTGAATATAAAGAAAAAAATTTTGGGGAAATTATTACTGTTCTCAAAATAAAATATTTTTTTTTTATTTTAGGAGGTCACGCTTTCGAATCTATGCCTAATTTTATTTCTAAACAACTTTTCTTAATAACATTTTGCTGAATTTTCTGAAATAGGAGTACTTTATTTTTGTATAAGTGTTATATTTTGTTTACTTGCAACCATTCCAAGTGCACCTAGTATGATTATCGAATATGCACCAACTTTTATCAAGAATAAAATTTTCTGAGAAATCGGTAATAAAAAAAATTCCCATATGTTGCACACTTAAATGACCACAATGTATTATGTAGATAATTTTGAACATTTTTGTTTAAATTTATTAGAACTAAAATTTAATGAGATAAATCCAATTTAACACTGCACGTGCATACGTTCACATTTTAATAAAAATTAAGAAATATTTGTAGACAATTTGTTAACATTATTAAAAAAGTTTTCCAAGTCTCTCAAATTTGCGCAGGCTTCAGATAGGCTTGATATTTTCGACACTGGAGCAAATTCAGGTTCCTCTTCCTCTGTCTCAGAGTTGGGAGTAGTTTCATCCATTTCTTGGATATCTTTCTTGGTAGCTAGCATTATCCATGACTATAACAGACCCAGGAGGAAAAAGATCTAGTATTTGCTGGAACTATTCTTCAAAGAGATCAGCGTTCATTTAACCAAGTTTCGTCCATATTATAATAGATATTCCTGTTTTCCCTTTAAAACTGTCTAACTGTCCTCAAATATCGTTGTTGCCACCAGATGATTTCGTCTTTCTCTATTAAAAGTGATATTCTGTTTTCAATTTTTTCATAACAAAAATTAATTTCCTTCAAAGTTTTCATAGTTTCTACTTACCCATGGATGGAATGAAATAGCCCTTTTTCATTTCAGACATTATTTTGTCCAAGGTAGATATTTCTTTTTTTAAGTAAAGCGAGTGTATGATTCTTCTCATCGCAGTCTTTTCATCCTCATTTAATACAGTTTCTTTTCTTCCTGTACTTCTCTTTGATTACCTGATGGGGCCGCATTTATTCTCGTGCACAAGTCGGTATATTGTTGACTGTCCGTCATATTTGAATACATTTCAACTATTTTTGCAACTTCGAATGTTGAATTTTGGTGGCGAAGAGCGTTGAACACATTGAAAATAATAATTTTCTCATTTTTAGAAAGCGTAGGTTTACTAATCCGTTTCTTAGCAACAAATTCAGAAACACTAGCCATTTTCAAGAACGAAGTTCTCCAACAACTGCCGGAAAGTAACTAAACATTTTAAATTTTTCAAACAGTGAGGCTAAGGTAGGTAAACTACCTGTGTCTCTACCTACCCAATCCAGGGACCCCTGACAATAAACATAATTAAATAAATTTAAATAAATAATAATTGGACTACACCTATGGAATATTTATAGTTCAATAATGATGTATTGCTCTCTCGCATTAAGCAACAGACTATAGCTGAGAAGATTAGAGGATATTTTGCCCTAAAGGTTATTATTCAGATTGTGACAAATCGATTTTATTTGCGACTCGGTTGCTGCCACCAAGTGACCGGACGACATTTTTAACACCTTTTAAACTAAGTGTAATACATTTTATTAAAGATATTTTTGAATTCACAATGTTGTGTGCTTATAAAGTTGGCCATGATAAGTGGCAATACAACATTTATTCCATATTAGATGTTCTCACTGTATATTATATTATATTATTAAAATGATGATTACATTTTTCTCTCCAAGGTAAATGCGCATTATAACGCAATCCGGCATAAAAATATTTATTTATAATGGATGAGTTATGGGTGTGGTTTTCAATTTTCTCGTCCAAGGTGATACACTTTTTAACTACCATACATCGAGTACGCACTAAACAATATTCTATACAAGGGCAGTAGGTACAATAAAGTGTATCCTTGTCAGTTCTTCTAAAAAAAAAAACAAAATAAATGTTATTAGAAGAACAAGGAAGTAAAATAGATCTAATGGGTAGATTTTTCGATTGCATTAAATCCAAAAATAAACTGAATCTAAAAACCTACTTGCCGCTTCAGTACAATTTTGCAACGTTCTGAAAAATGATCGCGGTTAAGTATGGGGTCCTTCGTTGTTCTTAAAGTATGATATCTAGCGAAACATCAACAGAAAATTTTTAGGCCAGTGCAGTTATAATGTTTTATATGGTATGTTGGGAACAAAATCACATAAAGCTGTTTTTTCCGGGATGTTTAGTTTTTTCGGCCCTACTTATCGTACTAGAAGACCCCACCCCTCCGGGGTGGGAAACCCGCCCAAGATTGCCCCCCGAGTTACATTTTTTGTTCTTTTTGGTTAATTATTTTCGTTATGGTTAATTTTACGAAAAAAAGTGAGGAGCAAAAAAAGAAACCCCATAAAATTTTACACAACTCGACTATATTGAAATATTTTATATTGAAACAGTAGCGTACCACAGAAGCTTTAAATAGTGAAATAATGCTTTTAAAAAAATTAACTTATAGCTTGGACATTATTATGTTTTTTTTTAATTCCTAATATTAAACTAACATTTTAGATATTTCTTAAATATAGGTATTAATTGCATTGGCTTACTATTATTGTTCAAAGTGGACCTTAAAGTGTATTAATTAAAGTTAACACGTTCACGACCATGCGACACATATTTGTGACGCATAGTTTTTCCCAGAAACTGCTGTCACACATATAAAGCTGGATTTATAAACTCGAAAAGTTGGTGAGGTTGAAGTTATGATCAAGTTTGTGAGGTTAGATATTCCGAATTCCGAGCATAAAAATTGATTATCTCGGACTACCAGGGAAGTTTTCGAACCTTACATGAGCTTTACGTGAACAACATGAACGAGTGTATAAATGGAACTGAGTGTTCCCTTTAGTTTAAATTGAACTCCTCTTTCCAACACCAACTGAACCTCAACCTCGCCAACTTTTCGAGTTTATAAATCCAGCTTTATTATGTGCCATCGATCCTATTGCGTATAGGGTAAACTACCCAATGATTGGCACCTTAAGGAAACTTTCTGTGCCGATTAAAGGTTTTAAATGGATTGATTTATTTTGCTTTATTCATCTAATTGAATTTGAATTTATTAAACTTTCGTCTTTCGAGTTCATCAAGCGTAATCAAATTTAGAATTATCTCGGACTACCAGGGAAGTTTTCGAACCTTACATGAGCTTTACGTGAACAACATGAACGAGTGTATAAATGGAACTGAGTGTTCCCTTTAGTTTAAATTGAACTCCTCTTTCCAACACCAACTGAACCTCAACCTCGCCAACTTTTCGAGTTTATAAATCCAGCTTTATTATGTGCCATCGATCCTATTGCGTATAGGGTAAACTACCCAATGATTGGCACCTTAAGGAAACTTTCTGTGCCGATTAAAGGTTTTAAATGGATTGATTTATTTTGCTTTATTCATCTAATTGAATTTGAATTTATTAAACTTTCGTCTTTCGAGTTCATCAAGCGTAATCAAATTTAGAATTCAATTATTCCTAAAAAAATTAAAAAAAGAGGGAACGGCCATATTTCTAGTTATTGCCATGTAAGTCCAAACTTCCAAACATTGGCATCTACTGATTGACACTAATAATAATAATAATAACAAATAAACTATATTATAAACATATAGTTGGTTTGAACACAAATAATAATACAAAATAGAAGTACAAATACTTCAACTAAATATAAGTAAAAACAAAAGTTATCTAATTAAAAACTTTTGAAGTATTATATGTTATGAAATGTATTAGGATTTTATAGAACATGATGTACAAGTAAAAAAATCCTTATAGGTATGATTTTCTCTTAAACATGTGTAGTGGAAACCTCGAGAGCACTTTTGACATTGAATACCATAACTTCAAAACAGAAATATTGAATGTACATAAATAACATAAGCCCTTATTAACAATTCTGTTATTTTTAGGAGGAGTAGGTGCAACCAACGTGTCAAATTTCTGGTTTTCACAAACTACCAAATTAATCGATAAAGGACAAAAATCGAAAGAAAGCTTCTTCACATGACTTTCATTTCTTTGTGTAGGATATTTTTGGCTTATTTCTTTGGTAGTGTCCGACTTATTAACTAACTGACCTAATTCATCTGAAAATATAGTGGAAATAATTGAAGCTACAAATTTTTCAGGATTTATGGTTCCTTCTTCTACTTCAAGGGATGGAAGATGGATATCTTCGTGAAATTTAGTTGCGTCAATAGATATTTCTTGTTCAAATATCGTTTCATTTCCACATTTTTTTTTTCCACGGACGCCACATATTTGGATAATCAAAGCTGCGTTTTTATTTCACACGGACTAATAAAATGACTGGTTTTGCAACACTGATTTGTCTACTTATTTTTTTCCCATTATTTAATAAGGCTTTGTAAACTAATTACGGCCAAGTACGGTCCCTACCTGGATAATAAAGTCATTATATCTATGATCCTTGAAACCCTTTCAACAAGGAATTTTATGATGGGTGATAACTGAAGGCAGGTAGTCATTCTCTTAAATCTGTGAACGGACTATATCTGGTCGCAGCATATAAGTATACCTGGGAGGAGTGGAGGAGCAAAGTAAAGTAATTTGGCCCAACATACGATAAGAGACTGACATGGAAAGAACACACAATTTAAACAGCATCCAAAGCCAGAGGAAAACTCACAAAACTCAGCCCACGGCTAGAAACAAGGAAAATGGCTCAAGAAACCAAAATCATACTACTGAAACAGATTATAAGGCCCGCAATCACATACGCCTATCAGACTCAGTCAAAACCCAAATGTCACATCCATTCTAAGCAAAAACTAACATCAGAGAAGACGAATCTACAAGCTGCCCAGTAGCCCACACTTAAAAGAACAAACCAAAAAAAGCAAAACTCAATGTAATAACTGTAAGAAGACGTGTCCTAAAGAGAAGATAACAAAATTAAAAATAAGAAAAATGAGAACAGTCGTTGACACAATTTTAACCTAGTTTTGGTTAGATACATCGTCTCCTTATTATTGTAACCTAAGTCAAGCCTTACGTTTTTCAGTCCAAGTCCTTTTGAATGAAAATAAAGTACGTGTTCACCAAAAGAAATACGTTTTAAATTTAAATTATGTTCTATTATATTATATAAAATTTTATATACCAGCGTTCTGACTTCTGGTATATAAAATTTTACATTATTTAATCAGACATACTTAGTTAATAATGCTGAATAGTTTACCGATGTCTTATGCATACAAACAAACAATGAAACACCCTATATAGAAGCTTATCTTTCCACGAATCTCCGTCGTGATTATCAATTGTTTCGAACACGTGCGATCTTAGATCGGATTTGGTATCCCATGATGAAACAATAGTTGCAACAAAATTTGTTGCACGTGCTTTACTAATTTGCACTGCGTAAAAAATCGGTAGGTAAACGTCGTGCGGTGTCTGCAAACGAGAAATGATAAATGTTACAATGCCAAAAATGGAACGAACTTGGATACAAAAACAGATAGTATGTAAAGCAGAATATAGCTAGTCTTGAAATGTCATCAGGTTAGTTCACTTTTATAAGGTATATTACTTAAACCTTTTGCCGTAATAGCCTTAGACTCTTATTCTTCTCACTTTAGACGTTCTCTGCTCTTTACTAGCTCACGTCCGTCTCTTCAACTTTGTGCAACCCTCCTCGAGTGATGTCCTGCTTTCTTTGTCATTTCACCTCATCCGCGACTGTCTTCTTCCACCTATTGTTGCCACGCGAAGCCCAATTTAAATCTTGCTGTCTTTGTCCCTACATCGTCCACTCTTGCTTTTAATTAGATGGCATAAGATGTCTCCGATAGAGCAGAATTAGAGGGAGGCTTCCCCCTCATTCTTCATCACATGTCTGTCACTGCCCGCGACTTATTAAATACTTACATTATTTACAATAATTAATGCATTGCATAGCTTCATCATATTAACATGGGTTACCCACTTATTCAAAGAATGTAGTGCAGTTGCCCAATATCAAATCATACGACATCAACGGAAATTAAATTAGAAAATAGGCGGGAGCTACCACCTAATTTATCTAAAAAGCATACCACATCTATCTTCTTAATTCAATTTAAAATTTGTTTATACATGCATAATGCATTCAATCGTCATCCATATGTAACAATACAAATTTAAATGAATGGGCACGTGAGTGCCTGCGATACACTGCTCTACAGTTAAATCGGTTAAATTTAATCGCGATACATTAATCCGGGTGTTAAAATTTGAGTTATGAATTGAAATAACCAAACCAATAAATTCTATGACAATGCTCCTTGAAGTAAATATACAGGACCGCCAAAGCGTAACGGAATGGTTGCCACAGCTAAGATAAGAAATAAGCTTTACTTGTCTTTTTTTGATAAATAGATCAAAAATGGAGAAATAGAAGAGCGCTGTAGCCTTTAAATCGAGATGTAGACTTTTAAAGCGACTAGGCAAGACTACATTCCAGTATGCGCTACACGTCACGCAGCCAGACAGCCTTAAAATGTTCGTACAACATTAGCTGAAAATTAGTTTGGAAATGCCAAAAACCAACTATCAACAACCCAGGGTGTGGGTGCACAGACATGAGGAAGTAGACGACAATAGAATCCGCTGGCTTACCTATACTAAAGAGGGTGCATAGTTGCACTGGCACCATTCTATGTACCTGCCCTACCTTAACCGTTCTGTTGCATTTATGAACTCAATTCATGGGAGAAACGGCAATAAGAGTCCTCTTGGACAAAGGCAGGCAAAGAAATTCATGTTATGCTCGCCTTCTTCTTCTTCGTCGTATGAAGAATCATGGCATCATTGTTATACACAGTGTTGAATCACTGTTTTCCATTGTATTCGATCTTCTGCTACCCCGAGATTCATTTCCCAGGGTTGACCTGTTATGTTGGTTTTCTGATCTAGCCAGCAGAATCTGGATCGGCCTCTAGATCTTGTCCTCGACTTACCCTATTCTACAGATTTTCCTGGTCGTTTCTCGTGATGTAGCCAACGTATTGAAAAATGCATCTGCGACATTGGGATCATGTGTTTTTTTTTAAGTCAGACTTCTGTCTTTTAATCCTATTAATTAACTGTGGCGCTGTTCAGTAATCATCATTTTGAAATTTTGTTTTGGCAGATGGCAGACGTGCTAAGTGGGAAAACAGTTGCTTTTAATCTTCAGGGAATGTGGTAATTACATGATGAGTGGATGATGAATTATAGAGAAGGGGGCAGTCTTAGTATAAGCCAATCCCTAGGAAGTCGATATGGGTTATGCTGTATGGAGTGAATATATGATTATGTAATTAGGTGATATAGTAATACGTCTGCCCGTTTGTAGTAGTTAGCGATGAGTTTGTTGATATGTTCTGTAATAGTAGGCATTCGTAAGTCGTTGTAAACTATGTGAGTCATCGTGTAGTGAGGGACATTCCTAATCATGTTTAAGACCTTGTTTGTAATGCGTCTTGTTTACGGTACACCATGTTGGCGTATACCACCATACTGGTTGGATTAAGCTCTTGTACAGTAGCGTTTTGTTTTCGTAAGTCAATTCTAGTCCTACTTCTGATAAGGGAATAGATGGCACCTCGTTGACCATTTGCATTTTAAAAGCGCTGGTCGGCATTTTCGTTCCACGCCATCCTTTTATCATGGCAAAGGCTCAACTATTTGACACTGTTATTAGTCGTTATGTTATGTTAAGTTCGTTGAGTACTGAGCGCTTGTTCTCTTGCCTCCAACCTTCTTCAACATCACATTTCAATACGCGCATTTATGCGTTGTCTATGCGCTGCATTTATGGTCCATGCGGAGAACAACAGAGATTAAACCAGAGTTGGTGTTCTTTATTATTAATCCGTCTGTCCATATTCTTCTCCGGTTCATCATAGACGTTCGTGATATCGCTATGCGTCTTCTTATCAATATGTTGCTCCTATCGATGGTCTTGTCCAAGTTAATCCCTAAGCCCAGATTATTGTCCTCGTTAGTGATCCGTTCAAGTATTCTGGCCATGTACAGTTCATTATTCGCTATAATTGCTTAAATACACTAGATAGCTTCTCCAACTGTAAGAATATATAATAAAACTGGGACAGACTGGCAACAAGTGCAGGTTCTGCAATAAGGCAAACGAAACTAAGGATCATTCACTATATAATGGATAATTTCAAATTTTCCAGAAGTGATACAATACATAAGGGTTGTCCAAAGTCATTCGAATAAGCGACTGGTTTAAAACATGCGTCTTAAGAAAATACATACACAATAAGTATCATAACAAAAGTAACAAAAAGTTAAATCTTGGTCTCGACAATAAAATACACTTAATAATATACGCGTGGGTCTTCGAATCATCCTAAAACCTTAAGAAGACGTAGTCATGTCATGCTAATTATTTCGTCCTCATATTTATTATTCCAAGAGCATTTCCGAGGAATCAGTAGGCGACACAATATTGCTTTCTAATTGAAGGTAGGATACTCATCTTAATTGAGTTATCTTTATTAATGCTGCTATATGGTATGACTGCCCACGAGTTCATGAATAGTAGTAGGGTACCCACTGTGAAGATTTTAACTCTGTAAATGAAATTGGAATTTAGACGATAAAGATATACGTTTAATTAGTTGGGTTAAAATTGCGATTGCCTTCGCACAGTATTTCGAATCTGTTTATAAATGCTCTTCTGCCCAACCAATTACCGACTATTAAGGTACTTTTCAATTCTCATTTATTACTGACGATGCTGTTACGATCGCCATAAATAAATTAAAAGCAAAGAAGGCAACTGGAAAGGATAATATTCCTGCCTATATATTCAAAGGATGTTTCGAATTTCTAGTTAAACCATTGGCCACAATTTTCAATTCAGCCCTTGAAAATAATATATTCCCTTTCAAATTGAAGGAGTCTATAGTTACACCTGTCTTTAAGAGCAAAGACAAAGTAAATGTCAAAATGCAGGCCAATTAGTATCATAAATTCACTTGCAAAAGTCCTTGAATCAATTCTATATGATGATATTTTTAAAAATTTTAAACACTTTTTTGCTTATTAACAACATGGATTCTCGCCAGATAGATCCACTGTTACAAATTTGTTTATACTGACAAATTGTATAGCGGATGCATTTAATAATAAAGCTCAATTGGATGTTATTTCGACAGACTGTGCTAAGACATTCGATAAGAATAACCACGCTATCCTGTTCGAGAAACTGGGTAAATCGGGTTTTTCTTTGAATGCTTTGCGGTTCATAAATTCTTACCTGGAATGCAGATATCAGCAGGTAAAGGTGGGTAATTGTTTGTCAAAACCATATCGGGCAAGTTCTGGTGTACCCCAGGGTAGCAATTTGGGGCCCTGCTTTTTGCATTTTTTATAAATGATTTGCCCAGTTGCATAGCCCACTTTCAAGTCTGGTGTTTGCGGACGACTTTAAAGTTTTCAAACCTATCACTACACCATAAGACTGTATAAGATTACAAAAGGATCTAGACTCTGTCTCTGGATGGTTCAAAAATAATAAGATGACTTTAAATATCGATAAATGTGCAGTAATAACTTTTACACGTAAATGTAATTTCTTGAAATATAACTACCTTCTTAATGAATTACGATTAAGTAGAATGAGCGAGTTTAGGGATCTGGGGTATGTCTGCAGACAAACCTGGGCTTTAACAATCATTATATTGCTATAGTTAATAAGACTTATAGGGTTCTAGGCTTTGTCATAAGAAGTACAACATTTTTTAGGAGCATTAGCTCCATAGTCAATTTATATAATGCATTGGTTAGACCTCACCTTGAATATGCTGCGATAATTTGGTCACCCATAGCCGAGGTCAACATAAATAATATTGAAAACGTTCAGAAAAGATTTTTGAGATTTTTATATGTTAGAAAAAATAATGCCTACCCATATATGGCAACAAGAGCATGCTGGATAGTTTTAATTTGGTGACTTTGGAGAAAACACGCAGTTATCAGACTGTGATGTTCATTTATTATATTATTAACAACATTAAATACAAAGGTCTATTTCTGGTAAATAGTATAAAAATTTTAGTACCCAAGATTAGCCTAAGAATAAATAGCAAGAAACTATTTTTTGTTAATGGTATGGATTGTTCAATCATAAACAGAATGGTTAATGAGTGTAATAACTTTATTGAAATGAGCAATATAGATTTGTTCAATACTAGTCCTAAGGCCATAAAAAAGCTTTTTTTTTTGTTTGTAAGAGTATCCTAAAATCTATTAAGCAATTACGAGTTTTAATATGTTTGCTAATTGGGCTAAGAACCATTTTATATTAAACTTTTACGTCTTAAAATATCGGCAGTAACAAAGGCCTAACTGTTGGCCATGCCTCCTCCCAGGAATAATTGAGTCCATAGATCTACAGTGCATATGTGCGACAAAATGGGATTCCTTATCTACTTTAATTCTCTCGTTAGGCCCATGGACAGTAAATAACTCGGGGCGCTTGTAAAAGCACTTTTGAGTCACCATGTATAATAATCTAAAGTAGGATTTCAAGTGTCCATTGATTTCACAATTTAAAGTTTCATAGACTGGTCATATTGCGATCATAATAGTAACAGTTTCAGCAATTTTTCCTTCTATTTTGAACGCAGATACAGATCACGAAGCACGATTAGCCTATGGTCAAGTTAAATTACTGTTAAAGCTGTACGATGCATATTTTCAGGGCATTTGCACATTCATCATTGTAAATATCGATTCAATGCAATAATAGTCTGAACGTAATGCATGGTTTACAGGATGTAAATTTTTTATTTTGGTGTTCATTTAATTGTGATAGTAATTCACGCGTAAGGTTGTTGCGTAAAATATTGAAATTCATTATCAATATTTTAAATGTAAACTAATATGCATTCCAAAAAAATTAAAATTCTAAGGACGCTATCTTTTTATATTATTTGCAGTATATATTTTCTGATATTTCTGAAGCTTTTGATAGTGTTAACCACGACATATTTTTTAAGAAGCTTGGACTTTATGGCTTAAATTGGTTTAAATCATATTTATCTAAAATATCTGAAGAAGTATTGGTAAATAGTAAGAAATCAAAGAATAATAAAATTGGTTGTGGAGTACCTCAAGGTGCAGTTCTTTGTCCTTTGCTATTTTTATTCTATATTGCCACATAGGGAATATCCGAAAAGAAAATAATGTTTCAGATTTCAATCTTCTAATTTCTTTTTCCAATATTTCCAAATCTTTCTTCAAGACAAGTGGGTTGATGATTGAAGATGGGACATTATGATGCTTGCAACAGTCTATGATGGTGTGTCGTCTGATGACTCTCGTTAGAGGTATGCCCCTTTTAGGATTCAAATATTCATTATAGAGTGAATTTAAAATCATTGTTTCCTCATAGTTCATTGATTTGGCTATTCTGTTTTGTATATATTCAGTCTGTTCTTGTATAAGTTTCACTCTTGCTGCCGTTTGCTTGAATGTCTTTCTTAGTGAGCCATCATATTCCTTGTCTCTTATGGTTTTTGATAGACCGTCGCCTATAGAGATTATCTGTAGCTTAACTTTCTCCTCACTTTCTGTGACTAAGTTAAATTTTTCTTGAGTGTCTAGGTCACATCACCATGAGAATCCGCTGCCGATAAAGTCTAAGGCTCTTTTGTTCCGTTTCCGTTGGTTGAATTTCATTGATGAAGTGCTCCATGAGTTCCATTTCTTTTGTGAATGACTTTGCCAATTCTACGTCTGTGACATGGCGAATTCCAATATATTCTTCGATTTTTATCGTTTTACTTTTGCATCCCATTTCTAGTGGTTTTGTTTCGGTAATATTATCTTCCATCCATTCGGTTTCGTAGGTTATTGGTATCGTCGCATCATACGTAATTGTCTATAGTAGGAGTAGGGGATTCCAAAATGCTGCTGCACTGACTTGTATACTATATGTATCTTGATTTCTACTTGATAGTGTTAATAAATGTAATATTATCACCGCAGATAACATTACCGTCTTCCTTGTACCACGCTCCCGTCGTCATCCAGATTTCCGAACTTAGTTTTAGATCGTTCTAGTGCTAGTGCCCATAAATTGATTTTCCTGCCATCGAGTTACCTAGTAATCAAGTCACCAGCTTCTTTTCCTTTTTTTGGAGAACTTCGATCTAAGCAAGTCAACTACCTTTATTCCTGCTAACTTGATGAATTGACATTATTTTTATTTATTAAACAATTTCACATTTATTACGGCAAATAATAATCCATAGGTTAAATGTTCAAGTTTTTTTAATAGAGCTATTGTCGGTATTTTATTGCAAGGTAAATGACTGGAATGGCAAATATGATATGACTTTACTTAAAAATTGAATTATGAAATATAATTTTTTTATAGTAGAGGAAATTAAAGTAGTACTTGTTATATTTCACAATTTATTTCAGTTTCCTGACACGTGTTTCAACCCTTGCGAGTCATTATCAAAGGCATTATGAGACAATAATAAATTCTACATGTCATTAAAATAAAAATTGACAGATGATAGGTTATTTTGGTCCTTAATTTACAGGTATTGGCCAAAGGCACAACTATATTACAGGTGTGATTATAGAGGTATTTACATATAAGTAATAAAATTAGGAAAATGATATTGTGCATAATAATTATGGGGTTTTTCGTTGGTAATTATTGACAGTGTTTATTGCATATTTATCTTAAGTTATTAGGCTATTAAGTATTAGATTGGCACCTGAAGGTATTTCAATTTGATTGTTAACAACATTACATCGATTTTTTTTTTAATTTCCTCTACTATGGAATATCCATTTCACCAAGCATGTAGCCCATCACATATCAATCTATATATATTTTTTTTCGGATATTCCCTTTGTGACGAGACGATGTAAATGACCACGAATTAATTTTTATAAATGGTAAATTTACTATGTTTGCTGATGATATAACAATACTTTGGCATAGTAAATATTGTATTGAATTAATTAAAATAATTAATACAGATTTAATAAAAATTAAAAAGTGGTGTGACTCTAATCTACGTTTTCTTTCTAGTTTTGACAATCTAATAATTAACAACCTTAAAATTATAAAATTTTTTAGAAATTTACATTATTCAATATCTTTCTTTTAATGAATATACAGTGTGGCAAAAAAGTCGCTCATAATACCTGTAACTTTTGAATTAACTCGTATACGAAAAAGTGACCTTTATAAAAGTTGTTCAGTAAATTATTCCCCACATTTCTACCTACCTGAAGGTCTTCTGTCATATCTGGTTTGGTTGCCATAGAGACTAACTTACTTTTTTAAATGGAACACCCTCTGCATATGATTGCATATTTGGATTCTATTGGGAAAATTCTGAATTTTTTCTATTTCAAATTTTCTGCAAGCGTTTCCGAGATAATAACAGCTTAAAAATGAAAAACTTCCTAGTTATAGTTATTCCTACCTAATACCCACCAGTTGAGTCAAGGTGTTTTCATGGCAGGGACCTAGGAGGTGTCAATTTTGAGTTCCTGTTTAGTTTTCTGTTGTCTAATTTCTAATTTGTTTACATTTTGGTTCATCTGAATGAGAAACAACGAGTTGAAATTTTAATAATGAACGGTTACGGAAATATGAAGAGATCGCAAGATCAGGTTTGTCAACTTTTCAAAGAATCATCAGTCAGTGAAAAATTTGTTTAAGCAGGAGAAGTTGTATCCCTACAAGATAAAGTTGGTGCACGAGTTAAACGAGGACGATTTTGATAGAAGAGCTGAATTTTGTGAGCTGATAATGGAAATATGCTATAACGATAATAACTTCGCACCAAGTAACATTTTCTCGGATGAATTTACTTTCCATTTAAATGGCATTGTGAATAGACACAATTATCGTTATTGGTCTGCTGAGAATACTCACTGGCTCCAGGAAGGTTATACTCAGAGGCCCGAAAAAGTTAATGTTTGGGCGGCCTTAGTTGGTAGACATTGTGAGACCTTTTTTCATAGATGGTAATTTGAATTGGCGAAAAATATCTAGACCTCCTCAGGAATCAGATAATTCCTTTTTGCAGAATGGTTTTACGGGGTGTAAATACTGGCATAAACGAACAGGTATGGTTCTAGCAAGATGGAGCTCCTGCGCATTATGCGGAAACTGTTAGACAATACAGAGGCGAACAATTTCCAGGACGTTGGATAGGCAGAAGGGGTGCTATTGACTGGCCAGCGCGATCCCCGGACTTAACCCCGCTCGACTTTCTTTTGTGGGGACACTTAAAAAACAAAGTCTACCTTAACCGTCCAAATGACTTAGAATCTTTAAAAGTCAGAATTAGTGCTGAAACTCGGGCCATTCCAGAGGACTAGAGGATTTTCTTTTAAACGTTGTAGACGGGTTCAGGGATCGACTGGCGCTCTGCTTAGCAGAAAATGGTGATCATTCTGAACACCAGATCCACTGAAAATGTTTCACTTGTTTATTATTCCGATGTTAAATTGCTCAATTTTCTAGGCTATTTATTTTGTTATTTTAAAGTTTGTTACAATTTTAAATAAATAAAAATTTTAAATACAAGAAATTCAGAGTTTTCTCAGTAGAATCCAAATATGCATGCAGGGTGTTCCATTTAAAATAAGTAAGTTAGTCTCTATGGCAACCAAACCAGAAATGACAGAAAAAATTCATGCAGGTAAAAATGTGCGGAATAATTTACTGAACAGCTTTTTCGTATACGAGGTAATTCAAAAGTTACAGGCATTATGCGCGACTTTCTTGCCACTCTGTATAGAAAAGTTAAGTAGAAAACTAGCTTTAAGTTGTTATGCCCTGGGATTACTTTCTCATAAAGTAAATGATATGTTTACTTTGCTTTAATAGGATCCCTGCTGAGATATGTAATTTGTTTCTGGAGAAACTTATGTCAATATCTTCTTAATTCTATTTTCATTTAACAACAAAGAGCTGTCAGGTATTGGTGCATTGCCAGATCTAGAGATTCTTGTAGACCTTTGTTTATCTCACAGAAAATTTTAACACTAACTCGAATTTTTATACTGGAAACCGTTTGTTTGATTGATTTTGAAAAAAGCTTATTTTACCATAAATGAATATTTTGATGATAATCTGTCATAATTATATTTGCATTTTTTATTCTAATATTTCAAATTTTACTATCTATTATATTTTATTGTTGATTAAAATGTCTAGAAGCTTTGCCGATAAGATACTTCTTTCGAACAATAAATCATATTTTGACTTTGACATTATCGTTAAATAATTACTTTTCATAGTTTGGTTGTACATTAGAGCTATAATTAATATTACTATACCTAATATGAATATTAATTACTTAGGTGCGGCCGTAAACAGGCTTTCCTGACTGAATGATGAACGAAATTAAGAAAACACATTTTGGCTGATTTTGTATAGGATAATAATGTCCTTAGTTAAAGATGATCAGGAAATGAAAAACGGCTGTGTTAGCTTATATCATCCTTTTGAAATAACTATTAATCCTTTTAACTCCGTTTTCAGTAACAACAAAAAGGCCAATTAAAATATCTGTTGGAAGTGTCCCCCGCCTTGTTCATGCTCTTAATTATATTATGCAGCATTTCTGGAGATATGTAGGCACATTCTTTAACAATCCTTTGTTCCAATTATGTTCTGGAAATTTAAAAATTCTCTAAATAAGGGAACAAAAGTCAAAGTCAAACTAGTTACTTCCCACCTTGTCCAAATTTGTAGACAAAAATAAGAAACTGCGGCTAATGTCATTTAGTACGTGTCCTAAAACTCTGATAATGCTGCTCATGATTTGTCAACAGCATTTGATTGCGTGGATCACCAAATATTGCTGTTGAAGTTGGAGACATAGGGGGTAAGAGAAACTGCCTTGGGTAGTTTCGCTCATATCTAACGGACGTACAGACAGTCGTGTTCTATAACAACAGCTCTGATGAGCTTAGCACTGAAACGGGTGTTCCGAAAGGGTCAGCCTTAGGCCCCTACTATTTTTAGTTCTGGTGCCTCATTGGCCAATATCTGGGAAATTCACTATTTTCACTGATAATACCACCGTTCTGTGGCGCGGAACAGACCTTGGCAAGCTTGAAAATGATATTAGTAATAATTAAGATAGAATGTAAGGATGGTGTGGTGCTAATCTGTTATCTCAAAGACAAATATATTGAATTTGAAGCGTGTTATAGATAATGTTTTTTATAGAAAATGAGAAAATTTTATTACTTTCTGTAAGTAAATTTTTAGGATTATATTTTATTGAAACTCATGTTAAAAATGTATCAAACAAAATTTCTTCTAACTTTATGCTCTGAAGGTGATATCAAACAGCTTAAATTTTACTGTAGCAAGAAGCTCTTACTTTGTCTTAATAGAGCCCCATCTTCGCTATGGAATCTGTTTTTTGGGTTCATGTTCACAATATTTATTTCAGTCTGCGTTTGTTATGCAAAAGAGAGAAATAAGATATGTGTAGCGCAAAAGTTAAGAATTCTTTGTCGCCTACAATTCATAAAGCATTAGAAATATCAGAAAATATTGCTGCGGCAAAATCTCCTCCATTAACTTAGTCTTAAGTAAAGATCTTCAACAAACCAAAATATTGCGCAATTAGTAATTATGTTTTTTTTTTTAATTCACATTAATTTAGATTTAAAATAATATTTTTATTTGAAAAGGAATTCATTCTACTTTTAACAATTTTTTCAATAATTTTAGAAAGTTTTGGATGCAAAGAAGAAGCAAATTCACAATCACTTCCTTTAGGAATTGCAATATCAGTAACTGATTTAAGGCAGTGTAAATATATTCCATTTTCAAAAGAAATATTTTAAGCTTTTTAATAGATAAATTATCCCATCAAGTAGAATCTTTATTCTTTAGTTTTTTAAATCAATAATTTGAATTCTTTAACATCAGTTGAACTCAAAGACATTAGAACTGTTGAACTAAAGAGAAACGTATCACTAATTTTTATATTCTTCACGTGCAGAAAGAACTATGTTATTTTTTCAGAAAGATTTAAGTCAGTCAAACAGTAAAAACGTTTAGGTTCGTTAGAAATTATGTTGTTTTCCTCTTTTAAATCATTTACAATTTTCTAACATTCTCTATGTAGATTTAATGATTTAGTAATACGATTTGCAAAATAATCTTTCTTGACTTTTTAAATTAATTGTCTATAAATGTTCCAATAACTATTACAATATACAATTAATGAACTATTTAATGTTTTTTTTTTTATATAGTGAAGTGAGCGTGAATTCTTAGAACTTATTTTAATAACCTTTGAAATACAACATTTTTTATTGGTTTTTTAATAAACTGTCAAGGGATAAAGCTTTAGTAAATCATATGGCTATGTTATATCATACAGGGCTTTCATTTCAAAACTAGCCACCCGGAATAACTTTTAAAATACTTGAAGAAGAATTTAACAAAAAAAACACTTAGATTTACTGGGGGATATATGTATTTGCGACTCTGTAGTTTCAACCCCTAACGAGGGGCGAAAGGCACATAAAAAATTTCAAATGGTAAGGGTTATTGAGTGATAGTTCACTTGAGAGCCCTTTTCATTAGCAGTCTTTTGGTGCTTCATTTTCTAAAAGTGGATTATTTGTTTCGAAGTTATGCCCTTTTAAAATTTAAAAAGTTAACCTTGATATTTTAGTAAAATTTTACTTACTTATTTTAACAGATGTTCAAAATGCCCACCATTATTGTCAAGGTAATCGTAAATCCGCTGCTCGAACTCCTCACGCACGTTTTGAAATGTCTCTTGGGTAATCTGTTCACAGGCCTCCCCTATTCTACGCCTAAGATCAGGAATATTTTCTGGTTGAGTTTTGTATACTATTGTCTTTAGATGTCAACATAAGAAAAAGTCAAGAGGCGTTAAGTCTGGTGATCTCGCTGGCCATTCTATAGCGCCCTTTCTTCCAATCCATTTGCCTGGAAATCTGTCATTAAGCCAATTTCGCACAGGCATAGCATAATGTGGAGGGGCTCCGTCCTATTGAAAAATTAAATTTTCTTCATCTAGTAATAAATTTCCATCTTCATCAATTTAATTTTCCAGAGAGTCAGTTATAAGAGGATCTATCACATTTTCTAATCCATTTAAATACAGTTCACCGGTTAAATTTTCTTCCATAAATATCGGACCAATAATGTTATTTCCAAGAATTCTGGCCCATACATGTATTTTTTGAGGAAATTGTGTATGCTCTTCACGAAAAACATGTGGATTTTCATTATCCCAATATCTGCAATTGTGTTTATTAACAAACCCATTTAAAAAGAAAGTTGACTCGTCACTAAAGCAAATGTTTTTAATTAAATTAGGATCTGCATTTGCCCTTTCACTCATTAATTCACAAAATTCCATCCTTCTGTCATAGTCATCCTCCCCTAACTGTTGTAAAAGTTATATTTTGTAAGGGAAAAATTTATTGAATCGTAAGGCTTTACGCACAGAGCCGACTGAAACGTTTGTTAATCTTTCTACTTGTGCGGCTTCATTTAAGACTCTAGGATTCTTCACAATTTTATTGCGTACACTTCCAGTTTCTTGAAATTTATTAATCAAATTTAATACATATTGGTGCCCAACATTTTTGTCTGGATACCTTTGATTAAACACCCGGACTGTTCTACGTGCACAACGCTGTTCTTCCCCGTAAATTAAAATTAGTTAAATTCTCTCTTGTAACGAGTAAACCATTGTCGTCGAAATTCGATGGTCAATACCCAACGAAATCAAGTTCAAAACTAAATCGTTTTAAAATGTGGTAAAACTAACATTTGCTATCAAACACCTTTAATTTTTTTACGTATTTATCTGAATGTTTACATCTAAGGAATTTGCTGCTTTTTAACAACTTATAAAAGTTGAAAATTAAGCTTTTTTAGGTTCTAAGGGATAATTTGGACAAAAAATTTCTGATTGAAAAACGGATAATCACACAATACCTCTTTCATTTCAAATTTTAATGTGATTCCCATCCCCCATTAGGGGTGGCTCAGAACTTCAGAAACGGTATTAAGTGGGCATTTTTAACACGTGTTGAAGTAAGTAGGTAAGCACGAGTTCATTCTAAAGCTAATATTAAATAGTTTTCACTAAAATGTCGAATTTTTATTTTTAAACTTTAAACGACTGCGAATGAAAAGGGCTTTCAAGTGAACTATCACTCAAAACCCCTTACCATTTGAAATTTTTTTATGCGCCTTTCGCCGTCGTTAGGGGTTGAAACTACAGAGTCGCAAATACATGTAAAACATGTCCCCCAGTAAATCTAAGTTGACGTGTTTTTTTGTAAATTTCTTCTTCAAGTATTTTAAAAGTTATTCCGGGTGGCTAGTTTTGAAATGAAAGCCCTGTATATGAGTATATGTGATGTTGCGCAGTCCTGCTGAAAATAGCCATGCTCAAATTCACCATCGCATTGAACCAATTAACTCAAAATGTTGTTTCTGTTCGTCTCTGCATTGGCGGTGACATTAAAAAAGCACTAATTTTTTGTGCATGCAGGGCCTATTTTTAATTTAGTTGGGCCCCAAGGCCCAAGTAAAACTCCGGGCCCCCAATATCTTATGACTTTCTAATAAGAATTTTTTTGCTTACCTTTTGCACCTTCAGTTTGTTCTTAAGTTTTATGATAAAAGATGTCTAGTTAAAACTAAATTTTCAATTAATTAATTAAAAAATGGTTTTAATAATTCTAAAAACTTAAATAGATACTTTTATTTGACAAAAACATAAATTAGATATTAAAAAAAACTAATTATATTTAAACGACACTTGAACAAAATTTCCAATTGGAAATTAACCACACAACGAAAAATAAATAAAAAAAACTTCTGCTTCTGAGGAACAACGAATAAAATAAAGAGTTAATAATAATAAAAGAAACATCTACCTAATTCATTTTTTTTACGTACTTTCATTTCAGAAAATTTATCCATGATAGCAATTATTTCTAATTTATCGAGAATATCGCTTTCTACGTTTAGAATGGCCAAAGATAAAACATTTTCTTCATTCAATGAGTTTCCTAAAAGGATTTTACCCATTTTAATGTAGAAAATGATCTCTCGCCGGATGCATTACTGATAGGAATAGTTAAATATATTCGCAACAATACCTCAACGTTAGAGAAGGTTAACAAAATATTGTTATCAATTAAAAATTTTAACATTTCCTGGGGGTCTTTAGAGGAAATATCATTTGATTTACAAAGTGCTTTAAATTGTACAATTTCATCCATATGTAATTAACTTGCGGTGGGCTACATTCTTGGTGAAACCGTATATTATCCATTATGGGTAAAATTAAAATTGCTTGTTATGTTTCACTATTTATTCAGTTACCTGACACGCGTGTTTCGACCCTTTCAGGTCATTTTCAAAGAAGCACAAATATAAAAATTATTGCTAAGGTATTTATATAAACTCTAATGTATGGTATCAATAGGTAATAAAATCATTAAAATAATTAAAATTACGGATTACAATGGATAGGTAGATTGTGGATTTTTCTTATTCTTATACAGGTGGTTGTCAAAATGTTTTAATTTATTTCAATTTAATATGCTGTTGATAATTGGGTTAGCACTAATAATCAAACAGAAATACCTTCAAGTGCTAACCCAATTATCAACAGCATATTAAATTGAAATAAATTAAAACATTTTGACAACCACCTGTATAATTATTAGGCTGAATTTTTTTGGCTTCCTCTTCAATTACATCAAACTGTTCTCTAACACTCTAAAAAATTCAGTCTATCCACTACACAGTATAGTGTACAAGCCGCAGTTAGATTGGCTTGATTATCTCGTAGAGATTTACTGGTAGAGTTTATTCTGTCTAGGATTCTTTTCCAAATTGCTGTTATCAAGGCAAATTCAAATGTATCCATTTTATGAAGTAAAACTCCAGCTTCTGTTCTGGTGGACTTTTTTTGGTTAGCATCATCATTTAGCTCTACTAACGCTGTTTTTATTTCACTAATTTGGTTTGTAAAACATTTGATAGACTTTCTGCAGTATGAAAAATATTGCCACAAAACTTAAAAACCTTTCTACTGGTTGACCATTAGGTAAAACATATTTTATAATGACAATTAATTGATCGATATGAGAAATATCGGGCGTTGTATCGACGATAATGGAAAAGTACTTTTTTTTAAATCGACCGGAAAGCAACCAGTTTCTACTCAATTTTTTAACCGGAAAATGTCATTTTATCGGTCTAGACCAGAAAGTCATAAAAGAGGGACCGGTAAAGTACTTTACCGGTCCCTCTTTTTACTTTACCGGGCCCTTTTTTTACATTCCGATCAATATTTGAGAAAACGAACCAAACCCATAATAAGTAGGCTTTGACTTGATTGTTTCTTTCATGGCGTTTCATGGCAACGAACTGTCAAATTTGATACTGCTTATTAAAAATTGTGTTTAAAAGTTAAAAGTTAGATTATATTATGGAAATGAATGTGGATGAAGGTGAAATTCCTCTTGAAATAACTGAAGCGGCTGCTAGAGCTACTCACGATTTGTTGCCGCATAAGTCCAGGGACAAGTATGAAAAACGTTTGCCGTTTTCAAATGTTGGTGTAAAGAAAAAAATGCTGGTCTTGCGTCGATTTAAAAAAAAATATTGTACGTTACACAACCGGAAAGAACGTTTACAGGACTCGCAGGCTTCCAGGACTCGCCTGGCGGCTCGCCCTGGAAATTGCCTGCTTCGTCCTGTAAAATAGTACTTTCCGGTCTTGTAACGTAATATACTATTGCCGTTTGCAGTTCTGCGATAATAACATTTTTTACCGCATTTGCAAGAATTGCAAATGGTTAAAGAAAGATAGTTAACATGCCCACTTCAAATGCTATTATGTTACTGTTCTGGAGGTGTCCAGATAAAAATGGGTCAAACTCACTAAGGAATTCCAACGAGCCTAAATAGTTACCATTCCCTTTTGTAAAAAGTTTAGTCGTGGAACCATAAAATGGTAACCCATTTTTTGATAAAAACTTAATGGTTATTAATTAATGTTATTTTTTTTCAAGCCTTTTCCGGGCCCCACTTTCCACCGGGCCTAAGGCCCGGGCCTTATGTGCCTTTTGGTAAAATAGGGCCTGTGTGCATGTAGTGGAGATTCAACAAAATATGCGGAATGTCAATGCCCCAGTTTCTCATATTTTAAGAAAAAATGTATCCCGAAAAATGTTAGGTATGTTGAACAGGTAGTCATTTAATAAATTATTGAGAAACCATCAGTAATATCCAAGACACCATGAGTGGTCTGCGTGAATTAACTTGACATAACTGGTTCAAAAAGCTAAGACGTCAGTTTTCCATTTCATGACTATCTTTAACCAAGATGATTTTTGATGTCTCGCTATATCACTAAACACCAAAAAATTGTGTGAACCATTTTTTAAATGCTTTATTATAAAATTAGTGAAAAAAAAAAATCTGAAAATTACATGAATAATTATTAATTATCTACAAATCACAATATTTTTTATTATTTCCAAGGCACAGAATCTAACTGCCATTTCTGACTTTTTCTCCCACTGCAGTTGGTTAGAATCAAGCCGTCCGTTGCGGATTTTATGTTAGAAATATCTAAGCACTTCTGGTTTGTTAAATGACGCAGCTCCTGGGTCTAAAATGCAAAATCATTATTTAACAAAGCTTGTTTCAGTAAAACAAAAATTTCAAACTGTTCTCACAACTGTATGTACATTTTGATATAAGTTGTCGGTTTGGAAAAGTTATATTGAAAAATTGCTTTGTTTCGGTGAATGATCTTTGTCGGTCTCCAAAACCTCTGATGATTAGTAAAGTTATACGTTCCCTTTCGTTGAGAGACATTTTCAGAAATTAATATGACAGTGACGCAAAACATTCTGGTACCAAATTGTAAAAATGCAAAATGTAGGTAATATCTTACCTGTTGTATTTATGTCCTTAAAAGCCTCTACACAATCTGCAGGGTCCGATTTGCAGGGCATATAAGAAAGGGAAAATCGGGTGCTGCTCTCTACACCTCCCGACCTCGCAGTATGCATAGAAAACAGAAACAAAGTCAGTGTGTTTCGAATCTTGAGCCGTAAAGGTCAAAATCACAGAACATAAAGGCTAGTTGTCAAAATGGCCCCTAGTAAATGTCAAAAAATCGGAATTGGGGGCTGACTTTGCTTATAGAACATAATTCGCGAAGAAAGAGAAGAAAATGTTGGGTTAAGAAGTGGCTATTAGAGAGGAAAAAGTTTAGCCATATGAATATTTGTAAAGAATTAGGACCAATTGCCTTTAAAAACTTTTTGAGAATGAATACCGAGACATTTGAGGAACTGCTGTCCCTATTTAAATAATAGGCGTTGGCAATATCCCACAGGCAGGGAATATCCCTATAGAGCTCAAAAATCTCTCTCCAAGCTTGCATCTCCCTTTCAAATATTTTTGATTCAAAATACAAAAAAATTGTGGTAAATCTGTCAGAATCGACCCAACCGTTTTCAACCAACCGTCCGATCCAAGTTTTGTCGGTCCGGCATGCCTACACACTACCCAACTTGCAGGGTCCCTGCAGATTGTACCCTGTAGATTGGGTCGTGTGTAGAGGCTTTTAACTCAAATCATTTCTTAAACTAATGGGTTTAGCCATATAACATGTTTCATAATTGTTGTTTAGAATGTTTAGAGGAATCAGAAAACGTGATTAAAAAGGGGTAATTTTTTTCATTTAAATAAACCAAAGTTTTGTTTGCCATGACTGTTTGAGGCACCTTGTCCTAGGTGTCCTAGTTTTATAGATTTTTTTAAGGCCTACAACTTTTATACCGGTAAGCTTTCTTATATTGTGCGCCATTTTTTAAATAATTGACCGGTCCGGGACTTTTTACACACTGTGTATAATATGTTTACTTTAAAATTTATAATATATTATAACCTTTTTTTCATATTTCCATTTTTGTCTGGAAAACCCACTGCAGGCCATGATCCTGACTTTAAGAGGCCCTATCCCTTCTTTTTCGGGAGCATCCAAACAAATTGAATCATCTGTCATTATAAATCCATCTTTGGTCATCACAAACATTTCATCGACAACATCATCCCCTAAACACCTATCGATTTTGGCTACTCCCATCGGCTGATTGGACAAGCCTTTCTTTTCTGGTTTTAGGAGGCACAGATCCTCCCTAATGTTTCTGATCCTTCCGAAAAACCTTTCGTCTGTAGGAAAAAAATGCTGGGGCCACACATTGTCAAGATACCATTTGAAATTTTTGCATTTAAGTTTTCGCCGGAGATCCAGCCTGGATGTCACATTCTGGGTATTTTTCATGAGTCTGGCTTGTTCGTTGAATTTGAAATATAGGCTGGCCCAGTCGTCCATCCACACAAGGGCAACCCTGGCGAGATTCGCAAAAAGGGTTTTGTTTATACCTAAAAATCAGGATAATATTAGTTAATTCACCATTTTGAAAAGAATCCTGCAATTAGACGTACCTCCGGGGAAGGAATATGGTGAGGACTTCCTGAAAATATGGCCTACATGTGAGCACGGTGCTATTTCTATCCTTCCCCCACATTGCCAAACTCTGAAAATATAAAAATAAAGAAGGAATTTAGGTCGTCCCTTTTTGGTACCAAGAACCCACCTGAATGACATTTCCAAATTTTCTCCACCCCATATGTTCATATCTTGATCGTAAGATCCAATCTCAAAAAAATATTTCTTGTCGATAGCGAACAATCCTCCAGCCATTGTGGGCGATGGAAATGGTTTGGTAGCATCTATTTTTCGTTGGTTCATTTCTCTGCCACCCAATGTGTACCATCTGAAATTGAAAATTTACATTAACAATAACGCAATATCTTTTATGTCCGATGTAGGAAGAGAAATTAGGAGTAGGAAATTGTGGAGTATACACTCTTCTTCAGCTTAAGTATATTAATAATGTAGACTTTCTCGGCGTCCATATACTTCACAACATTTTTTTCTATTATTCATTCATTCGACGTGTATTGGTCTTAAGCAATCAGGTCAAGCAAACAACAACACAATACTAGCAATGATAAAAGTGCATTTTTATTCTCCTCCACTTTATCTGTCTTCAAAGTAGTTTGGAGAGTTTAATAATATCAGGAAATATCTCATAGACCGATCTACTACAAGACGAACAGACCAATATCAAAAGTATGTAGGATAGTCACTTTATGCGAGGATTTCAGAAAAGCCGTAGGGGAAAATATGTGATTTAGACAGGAGTTAGCCGTGGCCTCACATAGATACTGTATCGCCCACAGTATTAGGTTGGTTTGTTTTATTTTTGCTAGATCAAGTAAACACACCTTATTTTGCTATGTTTTTTTATTCTTCCACTATTGACCACCCTTACAATATTACACTATTTACATTATTAAACACGAATGCATCATCTTAACAACCCTAAAGCCCTGCACCGAGATACCGTTAGGACTTCATTGGTTTTTACCGTAGAGAATGAATCAGAACTTGAATTAGTTACAGCCCCTGTGCCGTCTGAATATCACGAGGGTTATTTGAAAGACATGTCCTGATTGTTGTAGGTTCTATACAAAGAATGTAGTCTATTTAACTGCGAAATTCACGGTACTTTTACTGTACGTTTAAAAGAATGGTAACCTCTGTTACCAGGCACACGTCCCCAAAATATCACTTACTTTAACATTAGAAAATCACTTTGCCTTTGCTACAGCGCTCTAGTCTGGGAGGTCCACCAATCACATGTGGTCACATGGACCCTCTTGACCAACCAACGGAGGTTGCGTCCGCCCAGATTAGCGGCCATACTTGTTTACTGCCAATAAGAAAATTGAAGAACCCGTTAAAGCATTAAATAATATTGCCGTTTGTCGGTTAAAATATCACAGAACCAAATATACATATTCTTGAAGTCGCAAACCTATTGCAAAACTCCCGGTTAACGGTTTTCGTAGACGTGAATTTAATAACATTTAGTTTAGAATATGACACGTTTTTATGTTTACAGAAGACTTGATGTTTTCCGAGAATTAGAATACTGCGAGATAAAACACTAGTTTATTACTTTGATTATTAAAAAACCTGATTCCCAAACAATATATTTTATAATGATCTTCACTAATAGGCTAACATCAGAGTTCGAATATCTAGTAAGGGTGCCGTTTCCTAAAAAGAATTGTGTACAATAATATAGGTACTCATTCTTCTTACCTAAATTGCAGATTCCAATTGAAAGCTCCCCAATGCAACTCAAAACTCTTAATATAAGCAAACGTATCGTCGTGAATAATATCTATAACAGGACAAACAACCGTTTTTCTGTTGCTTTTTATCACAGCCAATAAAGCTTCTAGCCATCCCTTGGTGCACTCACAGTGGGCATCTAGGAAGGTCAAAACATCTCCCGAAGCTACCTCAGCGCCTTTAAGACGGGCCTTGATCAGTCCAATGCGTTTTGTGCTACGAAGAATTCGAGTTTTCACCGGAAGGGCTAGTATATAGTCGTCCAGAGGTTTCTTCAGGAATTCTAAAAGTATTTAGATAAATATATAAAGATACTTATACTCTGTTAAGAGATATCCAGAGTGATTGAAGAAAACAGAAATTTCAAAGTTTGGCATGGTAACGGGAGAAAGAAACATATTATATAGATTGAAGGAGAAACAGGGAGAGGCTATCAGTGACAAAGAGGGGATTTTGGAGGTAGTAGAGAACTTCTACCGCGAGCTATATAAAGAACCAGAACAGCAAGACACAAATCGACCCTCAATAGGGGTAATAAGTAAGGGTTCTAAATGAACATGAAATGAGAAGGACCATACAGTAAATGAAAAACAATAAATCCCCGGGAAATGATGCAATAGTGATCGAGGTTATAAAATGAGCTGAGGAAAATGATCTACGAGCTCCAGCTAGACTCTTCAATAAATATTTGTTTAAAGGTTTGAGACAATGATGTATTGTGAATGATGGACGTGTTTTGGACTTCCATTGTCATTATTTATTTATATCACAACATTTCAACTGGGGAGAATCTCCAGTCGTATTCAGGTGAATAATGTACAAGCTCACACACACACACACACGCGCGGAGAGGTAAGTATGGCGGGAGTCCTTGTGGCCTTGAGCTTACTGTGTTCAGAGTCTCAATGACTCCTTCCAGACTTCCTTCCACGCCCCCCTGCAATCCAGTTCCGCAGGGTCTCACCAAAAAGTACTGAAGGTACTTTTCCTCTGGAATCTGAGGGAGCTGAACCTGAAAAACCTGAACAAGCTACGAAGCTACAAGGTTATTTATACTACCTCCTGGTTAGCAGCGCATGACCGAGATTGGTACAGTCATGCGTTACTGTGTGGTTCTAAACTAAGCTTAACAAGGGTTTCCAAATATTTCTTATATCTAAAGAGGACTTACTAAAGCAGTCTGGATTTTGGGTTAGGACGGTCGCTTCTTTGAATTTTCTCATTCGCATGTGTTCTTCTTTAAGTATTATTTTTGCCTCTGACCATTGCAAGTGGTGGCCGTGTATCCAAACATATTCTGCCGCACCGGATCTGTTTGTTTCTCCCTTCTTTGTGTGGTTTCGGTGTTCCTTGATTTTTGTTTCAAGGGGGCGTAGGGTTTCACCAACATAGGATTGTCCGCACTCGCAAGGTATTCTATATACGCAGTTCTTCGTGACCCTTTGGATGATTGGCTTTGTCTTCGTCAGGTGGTTTCTTAAGGAATCTTTGGAGCTGAATACTCTTCGAATTTTCTCGGAGATTCCTTTTACATATGGCACCTTTATGGTGGGTCCAGTTTCGACGTCATCTTTCTGTCTATTCATGTGATTCTGACGCTTCTTGATAGTCTGGTGTACTAGTTTCGTGGAGTAGTCATTTGTGTTGAGGTCCTTCTTGATGGTGTTGAGTTCTTCGGAAAGAGCTTCCTCGGAGTTACAGAGAGTAAATGCTCTGTCAGCAAGTGTTTTGACTATTCCATGTTTTGTGGTATTTGAGTGGTTTGAAACGTAATTAAGGTATTGACCAGTGTGTTTTCTTTCTGTATACCGATATTTGGATGGTGTCTTTGTTCTTCTGTACTATGACGTCTACGCGCTGCTAACCAGGAGGTAGTATAAATACCCTTGTAGCTTCGTAGTTTGTTCATTATTCATCTGAAGACGAGTGGAAATACTCACCAGTTGAAACGTTGTCATATAAATAAATAATGACGATGGAAGTCCAAAACACGTATACCATTCTTTAATAAATGTTTAAGAGAAGCGACAAAGCCAATCCAGTGGAGCAACGCAGAAGTGATTTTGCTGCACAAAAAGGGAGATATTACTGATCTCCCAAGCTATCGTCCTATAAGCTTACTCTATCATGTATACAAACTCTTCACAGAGAGAGTATAATAAACAAACCAGAGCTTTAACAACCACAGTAACAGGCAGGTTTTAGATTTAGATATGGTACAAACGATCATCTACTGGTAATAAAAAACCTAATTTAGAAGTGTGCAGAATGCAACAAACCTTTGGTATTGATATTTGCGGATTACGAAAAAGCTTTCGACACAATAAATCAACAAAAAATGTTGAAAGCTCTAACGGAATGTCGAATAGATCACCGTTACACAAATATAATCAAGAATGCTACGGTGAGTGTGAAAATCGGAGACAAACAAGCAAATAAATTCCCCATACGACGTGGTGTACGACAAGAAGACACCATATCGCCAAGGCTGCATGTTTACTACACTGTTGGAATATACATGCAAAAGGAAAAACCTAGAGGAAGGGAGCACAAATATAAATGAGGAAAGGCTTAGCCACCTGAGATTCGCTGACGATATAGTCTTTATAGCCGACCAAATGGACAAAGCCAAAAATCTATTAGACAGGCTCTACCTTTTCTCCCTGGAGGCCGGACTAAGAGTAAACATGGCCAAAATAAACCTCGTGCTCAGTGAAAATATAACGGTCGCTGGAAAAGCAATCGACCAAACTACGTCGTACAAATATTTGGGACAAGAGATTTGCATAGGAAGAGACAAGCAAACTACTGAACTTAACCGGCGCATAAGACTAATCTGGGTAGCCTTTGCCAGAAAATTAAACCATATGTTCAAATGAGACCTTCCAATGTGCCTTAAAAAAGGGACTTCTAACCAGTGCATATTGCCAATATTGACCTACGGAGCAGAGACATAAACACTGACCAGAAAAACGACACACAAAATCTGTGTGCACAAAGAGCAATGGAATGCGCAATGTCGGGCATTTCTCTTAGAGACAGAATCTCAAACCAAGAGATACGACAAAGAACAAAAGTAGTAGATGTGATAGAGAGAATAACCTCTCTTAAATGGAACTGGGCAGGACATGTCGCCAGACTGAGAGACAACAAATGGACCAGACGAGTATTAGAATGGAGACCAAGGCAAGAAGCCTACCGAAATAGGGGCCGCCATCCAAGCGTTGTCACGGGAACTGGATGCAGGCGGCGCCAGATCGGAACACATGGGAGAGATTAAGGGAGACCTATACCCATCAGTGGATACAAGGAAGAGTTCATTGATGATGACTCTATTTGAAATCGGTAGAGAGTAATAAATGAGGATCAAGTGGCAATTCCATGGGAATACCTGCCTATCTACATGTTTAATATTGTTTAATACTAATTCTTAGAAGTACTATATAGTCTTAACTACAAAAGTGTTTGATAATGTTATTACTTATGTTACCTGGCACCTTAAGCAAAGAAAGAACCTGTATGAGCGTCAGTGCTTGCGGCGAACTATACTCAATCAATTGAATAAGATGAAATTGTATGTTAGATGCGAGATTACTTACGAAAAATAAAATATTTCTGCAAGCAAAATAGGAATTTGACGAAACGTGATTAAACGAAGGCTATACAGTCGGAAAAATATGACAGGGTAAGAATGTAACCTCTTCTCCTCAAGCGATTTTAGATGGTCTATCCACAAGAATAAAAGCGCCTTCGGGAAAAGGAAGCCGCCTAATTATTACCCATATCGGTATTGAAAGATGGTTTATTCCAACAGGCTCCATCGTTGTTTTGGACAATGCTACATGCCATTCAAAAAGATGTGAAGAGTTACCAACAACTGCTTGAAGAAAAGACAAAAATAATTTATTCGCTTGAAGAATACTTACCTCTTTCACTAGAATCATCAACCAAAATAATTTCAGCAAGCAGCTCTTTTGGTGATCGATTTATCACACTCCAAATTGTACGTAGAAGAGTTGACCATGCTTCATTGTGAAATACTATTATTATACTGGTTCTTGGATAGGTTAGGTAATCTTTAAACTGAAAAGCACATCTGGAACATAAAAAATAGATTTTTATGCCATCGCTTTTTGATTTGACTATGTTAAGTTTGTGGTTTTTCTTTTTTTAAAAATTTTAAATTAGGATTTTTTGGGGTTTTGAAAACACTTTGAGAAACTTTATCTAAAAATTAATTAAATTTTGTTAATTGACAGATAAAGTTTCTGAAAGAGGTTCGTCTTATTCAATTTCAATGTTTAGTGTAAAAAATTTTTAAATGGTGCTGTTCATGCTTCACTCCAGATTTATCAATGATTTGTTCCTGTTTTCTGATAAAGTGAGTAAAAACCAAAAATTCCAAATTTAAAAAAATAACCTTTAACAAAAGGAAAATAAGTTTGATTAATTTTACACAATAGATTTTCTAATTTATATATCTAATTTACGATTACATTTGTCTACAACGGAAAAATTCTCAACTATTATAAATGTATATAATACAAAAAATATTTACTAGTTTCTCTCTTACTTATTTATATGTTTATATTATGTTTTGTTTTCATTGTCTACGTTTTCATTGGAATAATTTTTGATTTATGATGTTTAAGTACTGAATTAATAAATAAATTAAACTGCAAAATTTGTTTATCACAGTTTCTTATATCAAAGGTAAAAATTGGGCGTTAGATATAGAAAATACATACAAAAAAATTGCAAAATGTTTATAAGTAGATAGGGGTAATTTCGAATATGTTGTAAAGCACAATCTTCGTTAAATTTAAGGTAGTATGATAGTTTTAAGTGTTCTAATTTTATTTGTAACTAGGCAACCCTTAGAGTAAACTTAACAATTTTCTAATTACTCTCGTCGTTGTTGACGCAGAATCGAATTATCAAAGAAAATAAATACCTTTAAATATGTTATTTTAAATTTGTTGCCAGCCAGAGAAAGTCTGAAGGGGGGTAAATATCAAAAATGTTTTAAAATATGTCCCCCAACCTTCCTATTGCCGTTCCTAAAATTTGAATAAAATATTTCCCGTTTTTCGGGTTTTGCAGTAAAGCACTTTAAAATCATCACCCCCGTATATAGTAATAAGAAACTATGTTATATGTATACAGTGAGCTCAAAAAGGTTGGAATAAATTCGTTTAAAATTCAGGTGATTATTTTCTGGAAAAACGCTTGGACATGTCGATTATTATTTTTAATTGCGAATTTTTTGACATAAGAGATGTATATACAGGTTGTCTCAAGAAGAACATATACCGTCAACATTAATTTTTTAAATAGAACAACCTGTATATTATATTAATTTTAAATTCTACGATACATTCTAAACACTTTTTGTGTAACATACCATATCTCCAAAATCAACGGTTTTCGATATATTGACATTTTTTCTGGTACGAAAACTACAATTAAAAGTGAACTCTTTACATCTATTTAGTCCAGTGGCGGATTTAGAGGGGGGGCACGGGGGCACGTGCCCCCCCTGTCATAATAATTTCACGAACCAACCTAAGCGCAACACCCAAAATTCCAAACACAGCGACAAAAAATTGTACAGTACAAGTGTCAATAATTTTTTAAGAGAATCCGCCTTAAGGACACAAGTTCAAAAATTGGGGAAATTTTACCAGCACAAAAAGCAGTAAAGGCTAAAAAAATTTGCGAAACTAGATGGGTTGAGAGGCACGATGGAATTATACATTTTTTAGAAATATTCCCTGCAGTAGTGTGCTCACTGGATGAGATAAGTAGTAGCAGTTCACATGCCTCAAGTAAAGCCCAGTCACTATCCGCCGCAATTTGTAAATTTGAATTTTTGTTAAGCCTTCAAATTTTAAGGAAATTTTTGTCCATTACACTTCCACTTTCAATCCAGTTGCAGAGCTCCAGCCTTGACTACAGCAAAGGCATGTTAATGATTAATGCAGTGAAATCTGCGTTAAACAGAATTCGAGAAAATTTTGATGAAACGAAAAGAATTGCTCAAAAAATGGACGTTGAAATTCGGATTCTTATACTCACCGCTTTTCAACAAAACCGTGCTAATGTTCGCTTGACTGATCCTGAGGACTCTTTTCGAGTTAATACATATTTGCCCTACCTGGATTTCCTTATTTCCGAGCTAGATGTCCGCTTTGACAAGAAAAATAATATTGTTATTTCGCAGTTACAAAAAGTAGTTCCCAAATATTATTTTTTATTTTATTTATTTATTTATTTTATCAATATTAAATTGTTAGGTCTGTTAAAGTATACTTTAGATTTTAAATAGCCCCACAGAGAAAAATCTAGCGGGGTCAAATCTGGTGACCTTGCCGGCCATTCTATTGGACCCCGTCGACCAATCCACTTGCCAGAAAAGACTGTATCCAAGTACTCAACCACCGGGCGTGTGTAATGGGCTGGTGCTCCGTCTTGCTGGTACCATAAGTTATTGTTGGGAATGTCTGGCTCATCTGGATTTGGATAGAGTACAGCAAGTGCCGGTATTAACTCAAATTCTAAAAATTCTAGATACAGTTACCAAACATTCACTTTTTGCGGGTATTGTGTGTGGGACTCCATGATCCAGTGCGGATTTTCCTTAGCCCAATATCGACAGTTTTGGCGATTCACATGCCCATTTAGAGTAAACGTTGCTTCATCAGAGAACACAATTATTTTTAAAATTTGAGGATCTTCAATGTATCTGTTCATCATTATTTCGCAAAATTCTGTTCTTCTATCCGGGTCATCTTTATTAAGTTCATGAACCAACTGTACCCTATAGGGATGCCATTTATTTTTGTGTAAATAATTCAATACGATTGCTTGACAAATATTATTTTCCGGGGCAATAACGCAAGTAACACTATGGTGATTTTCTTGGACAGCTAAGAGGACATTTAACTGCACATCTTCTGAAATCCTAGGTCGACCTTGAATATAATTGTCTCTAACATGCCCCAAATCCCTATATTTTTTTACAATTTTACTAACAACAGATTGAGATATTGGTGCTCGGTTTGGGTACTTATTGTTAAATAACTCACACACTTCTGTTTGGGTTCTCATCCTATCTCCATAGCCAAGCATCATTAGTACCTCTATCCTATATTTTTCACTTAACCGCGCCATTTTTACAGGATTACTTGAAGTTAGATAGATCTACACAATTTGAAGAATTTTTGACAAGAAGTAAATGTCTGTGTCAAAATAAATTAATTCAGGTAACAGGTTACAATAATAATAAAGAAATGCGCAATTAAAACTAAAAATCCACGGATCTCAGCATTCTTTCAGAAATATATTAAAATGTCAATATATCAAAAACCGTTGATTTTGGAGATATGGTATGTTATACAAGTGTTTAGAATGTATCGTAGAATTTAAAAATAATATAATATACAGGGTGTTCTATTTAAAAAAAAACTAATGTTGACGGTATATGTTCTTCTTGAGAAAACCTGTATACACATTTCTTATGTCAAAAAAATTCGCAATTAAAAATAATAATCGACATGTCCAAGCGTTTTTCCACAAAATAATCACCTGAATTTTAAACGAATTTATTCCAACCTTTTTGAGCTCACTGTATAATAGGTGTACATACTTTTTTCGCCGATAATCGGGTAGACTTCTATTTAACGGAATTTTATCGCTTGCTAGTAAATTGAATCGATTGATTTGAAAAAGTTGTTGCATTCTTAGTAAGTCCTGCGATTCAATAACTACAGGGTTTCCATTTCTTCCCGCATTTGGTTGAGGGCTAAATCCATTTTCATTGATCATATCATAGGTAGCGTTAGGGATTGCTCTAACAGGGTTTCCTACATAATGTCCTATAACTACTTTAATACCATTTTTGTCGACGTACTCTTCTTGAAGGTTCTCTCTTAAAATAAATAATTCAAATACAAATATCGTAAACTAAATAAAATAACATTAATATTATTAAGTAAGTAATTATTAAGAATAATGGAGCCTTTCCTTACCGGAAAATGTGTTTTGGATGAATTTCATTTTGTTTATTAGCATTAATCCATATAACCACAAAAACAATCGTTGTAAAAAACAGTATTATAGGCCATAGCTTTTTACACCTTCGCAGAGGTCCAACTAACATATTACTGCAAAACATAATAAAACGTGGTATTTGTTGTTTGATCATTAAGTGACGAGATATTCTCTACACGAAAAATTGCGATAATCTTTCGACCTATTGGTCGAAATTGCTGTAGAGATACACAATATATTTAGGCATATTATACAGTCAAAACATCTAGCATGGAACAAATTCTGTATTGTAACTTCGGTGGATTTTTCTAAAAATCGCTCAGACACGTGAACTATTATTTTTTATTGCGCATTTTATGGACTAACGCGTATATAGGGTGAGACAAAAATACTTGTCAGGCCAACTTTTTTTTTAATGGAAATCCCTTATTTCTTTCATATTTTGAAAAAACGACTTTGGTTGTTTAACCGCTATTTATACAGAGTGAGAAAAAGTTTTCCATTTTCTCAATTTTACTTATCCTACTTTGACTTATAGTATCAAGTCTAGATGTTTTCCCCTAAATAATCTAACCAATTCCTGTTGAGTTCTAAATTTATCTCTGAATCCGAACATCATTAATATTTCAATACGATGAGTTTCTGTTAAATGACGCATTCTAAACCTGATCTGGTAGACCATTTTAAAATACTGTATTCGCGTTTTTTAATTCATAAAATGCGCATTAAAAAATAATAGTTTACGTGCCCGAAAGTGATAACACAGAATTTATTTCATGTTAGATGTTCTCACTGTATATAAGTATACAGAGTGGCAAAAAATTCGCGCATAATGCCTGCAACTTTTAAATTACCTCGTATACGAAAAAGTGACTACCTGCATAATATGATTGCATATTTGGATTCTACTGGGAAAACTCTCAATTTTTTTTATTTCAAATCCTTATTTATTTAAAATTGTAACAAACTTTATAATAACAAAATAAATAGCCTAGAAAATTAAACAACATCGGAATAATAAACAAGTGAAACCTTTTCAGTGGATCAAGTGTTCAAAATGACCACCATTTTCTGCTAAGCAGAGCGCCAGTCGATCCCTGAACCCGTCTACAACGTTTAAAAGGAAGTCCGCTGGAATGGCCCGAATTTCAGCACTAATTCTGACTTTTAAAGATTCAAAGTTATTTGGACGCGCGGTTAACGTAGACTTTGTTCTTTAAGTGTCCTCACAAAAAGAAGTCAAGCGGTGTTAAGTCCGGGGAGCGCGTTGGCCAGTCAATAGCACCTCTTTTGCCTATCCAACGTCCCGGAAACTGTTCGCTTATGTATTGTCTAACATTGGCCACATAATGCGCAGGTGCTCCATCTTGCTGGAATGGTTTTACCGGGTTCGTTTATGCCATTATTTACACCCGGTAAAACCATTCTGCAAGAAGGAATTATGTGATTCCTAAGGAGGTCCAGATATTTTTCGCCATTCAAATTACCATCTATGAAAAAAGGTCCCACAATATGTCTACCAACTATGCCCGCTCAAACATTAACTTTTTCGGGCCTCTGAGTATGACCTTCCTGGAACCACTGAGTATTCTCAGTAGACCAATAACAATAATTGTGTCTATTAATAATGACATTTAAATGAAAAGTAGCATCATTTGAGAAAATGGTATTTGTTGCGAAGTTATTATCGTTTTTCATAATCAGCTCACAAAATTCAGCTCTTCTATCAAAATCGTCCTTGTTTAAGTCGTGCACCAACTTTATCTTGTAGCGATGCGACTTCTCCTGCTTAAACAAATTTTTCACTGACTGATGAGGCACATTAAAATCCATTGCCATTGGCCTGGATGATTGTGTTGGAGTTTCATGTATTGAGAGCATGATATTCAAAGCTTTGTCTCCCCCGGTTCCTGTTTTAGGTCGAGCTGATCTAGCTGCTTTCCTAACACTGCCTGTTTCTCGAAATATCTTTACCACTCGACACACCGTTGACTGATTTATTGGAGGCCTATTTGGATATAATTCATTGAAAAGTTGACAAACCTGATCTTGCGATCTCTTCATATTTCCGTAACCGCTCATTATTAAAATTTAAACTCGTTGTTTCTCATTCAGATGAACCATAGCGTAAACAAGTTAGAAATCCTACAACAAAAAATTAAACAGGAACTAAAAATTGATACCTTTTAGGTCGCTGTGATGAAAAACCTTGACTGGGTATTAGGTAGGAATAATTATAATTAGTAAGTTTTCATTTTTGAGCCGCCATTATCATGAAAACGCTTGCAGATTGAAAATTTAAAATAAAGAAAATTTAGAATTTTCCCAGTAGAATCCAAATATGTAATCACATGCAGGGTGTTCTATTTAAAAAAAAAGTAAGTTGATCTCTATGGCAACCAAACCAGAAATGACAGAAATAATTTATGCAGGTGAAAATGTGGGGAATAATTTACTGAACAACTTTCGTAAAGGTCAATTTTTCGTATAAGAGGTAATTCAATAGTTACAGGCATTATGCGCGACTTTTTTGCCACTCTGTATATGTAAGTATGTGTATATTTATATTTTATATTCGATATTTAAAAGTTTATAAGTTATTAATGTTTCCAAAGAATTGTATAATCCATGTGTTGTAGGAAATATTGATATAATAGATAAAATTAAAATTACCGAACTAATATTTACCACCAAAAATTTATGAGCATTAAATTTTTAAAATCCCTCGTAAACATATTACTTCAAAAGTACGACCGCGCGCAAGGAAGCACCGTAGCTTTAAGTAGCTGCTACAGATGTCGCTTGTGCAACCAGTACCGATATCATTACTAAGATGGCAGCAGAAAGCACAAGAAGAAACACCTGGGTACTTTATATTGACTATTATTGCTTGTAATTTAGAAACAATACATGCACTTATAACGAAAATTCAAAAATATGACGGAAAAAAGATGGTACTTACATGGAGACAATAAAAAGCATCCATTTTGTTTAAAAGAACTCGATAGACTACATTCGACAACGTTGACCTCAGTGGTCGTACTTTGTTGGCTCGTTTTACAAAGAAGACAGACATCAATAAAAAGGAATCTTTTCTTTCCGTCTAGTTCCCACCACTTTCCTTTATTTTTATAATTACCACACGTCCGGTCTGGTCAGTAATTAGGTACTATGATAGGTAATTATAATGAAACTAATTTTTGTTTGTGCTTTTTACATTGAACAATCAATAGATCATTCAAATCATATACAGGAGCGTCATTTCGGAGTTAGTTAGGTTAGTTCAGGTTGGGGTGCATTGGTTCCGTGTAGGTACCGTACCGTTTTGGGTAGAATCAAGGTAATATACTTCTCCTACGACCATTTATGAAAGCGAGAAAAAAAAAACAAGGTTAACTAGGCAAGAAAGGGCCACATATTGCACGCGTATTTAAAAATACTTTTCAACTCTAAAAGTATGAAAATTTCAGCAAAGTTTACCTTTCGGGATCCGTGGAGTGAATTGAGGTTGCTGGTTTGGATAAAGTACACTAGGATAATACAGAGTAATGCACAAAACAGAATGTGCATACCAGGGTGTTAATTTGAAAACGAACAACATAATAATATAGTACGGGAGCTTGTTCGGGTTCTTATGTTAGGTAAAACGTTTAACATCTATTGGGTCTTCGAAAACTTATTGGGTCTTGCCATTTAGGCAGAAAATTGATATGGGCTTCTTGCCATGATTAATGTGTGCGCTGTGCCGTAGTTGATTTAAAGTTTTCAGCGGTGCAAAATAATATAGCCTTTTTCTCAACGATGGTTTCGATGTTGGTGCCTATCTACTGATAGTTGGGACCACTATAGAGCCATCGGTCTTTAGGTAGTTTATAGGTTGCGTCTTGTTTAGCTTGTTACGAGTTGGTTTGTCGATATACCCGTACGTCTAAGCAATACCACTCTTCAATTCTATTTCTTCTTCTTGATATCAAATCTGTAAAGCCATGTTGTCATTACGTCTGCTCTCATCCACGCTTTTTTGTTCGAGGCCCATTGAACAGGTAACTTATCGATATGTGCGCTCTTAAAACATCGAGGATTTTCGCATTTGCCTTTTATAAGTGGTCCTTCCTTCTCGCCTTCCATATTTGCACAGAACAGAATTGTAAATCGTTGTTTTGCTGTTTTTTTTCCAGTACACTTGTCATCTTTCAATGCACGATAGTAGAGACCTGTCTCCGCTGCATTAAATATGTCCCTTGAGGCATAATCCTTTAAAATGGTCAATAGGCTTTCTTTTCAAGCAGTTGCGTCTTCGATATTGATATCGGCTGATTCGCCACATATTTTCTTGAAGGTAATATCGTACCGACGACGGAATTTTCCTAACAATTCATTTAATTCCTTGAAGTATGTCTAGTCCTAGACATTGAGCAGATTCGAGGGCTATTGCTTGAATGATGGGCCCGGATATTAGTAAGTGCTTGTTTCGCGCCTTACAAAACCAGTTAGAAATACCTTGCTCCACTGCCAGCCCTTCGGTTTTGGGACATTTTCTTTTTTGTTCACCGTTGCCACCTATTTGAAACAAATTTCTAACTTCTGCTTTATTTTGAAGCAACATAGTCACTTGGGTCTGACCCACTTTAAATTTTTTAGCCAATTCCCTTGTACTTAAAGCAGCTTTTTCTGAAAATTTTCTGACAAATTAAAAAAAAAAGATCATAAGTATTATGTTGCGAACGTTATTATTTTAATGAATACCTATTAAATATCCTTTGGAAGATATGTGATATATCTAATATATCTAACGGATGCAGGCAAGACGTCCATTCGATTTTTTTGGTTATAGGCGGACATTTGGATATCCATGAGTAGTCTAGTAGATATACTGGATATCCATGACAGACATCTTTTAGACATCTAACAGATATGTGTGTGTCGTCTGGGGCGGCCTTATTTTAAATTCATTAAGGCGAAAAAGAACTATATGTGAAACATGTCTAAGCCATAATCATAGACCAACTCTATGGCATAATGGAGAACAATTTGAGCAATATTTATGAAAAAATTCTATAAATTTTCAGTTTTCGATTTATGCATCGTTATTATTTTTACTGAAATATAACTGCTAACTAGATTAAGGAGTCCAAAATATATTTCTTCTGCAATAATTATCATACCAGTAATAGTTTTTTTTTTAATAGCCGTCATGGCCTACTAACAAAAAATGTATATTTTTTAATAAACGTAAATTCGTGCTTAATATTAAAAATAAAAATAAGCTATTATATATTTGTTATAAACTAACTTATATTATTAAAAAATATATAGGATGACCCATTTAAAACAAAAAAATTTTTGTTTTTTTTGGAAACTATTGAACGTAGAAAAAATCTGAGTACGTCACTGGATTCTACGTAAAGAACTATAACAAGAGCATTGGTTTTCTCTTTGATAAGCTACAGGGTAACTTAAAAAAGGAGGGTGTCCCAAAATGTAGAATTTTCAAAAACATCCCGTATATCAAAAACAAGGAGGACTAGAAAAATTCTGATTAGGGCATCTTTTGTTTCACAAAAAAGTAGCATAGTACTGCGAAAACCGTATCCTTCTATCTCTACCAATAACGTAGATCAGTGGCGGCTCCTCAGGGTAGGCCTCTGAGGCCGCGCCTCACCCTCAATCTCCCGTACTCCTCTCAAAAAATACAAATATGTTTGTTGTAAATTTATAAATTTTCAAATATAAATTCCATATGAAAAATAATTTTGATACTGCTTTACCGAGCGCCGCGCTATAAGCGACTATTTTATTCTGTAAACTTTCGTCGACTGCCGAGAGGCCAAATAATTTCAGCTTCACTGCTCCGAGTGTTCGTACCTATTTTGGCAAGCCTCATACGAAAATCTCAACGTCTTTTGTTTGGTCTGTCTCTCTCTTACCCGGGGGTCATTTCGCGTTTGTTTCTCTCATTAAGGCGATAAGATCCTAGCTTAACTGGTTGTTGATTGGCTGTTTAAATCACATGTTTTTTTCTGCGAATTCTGTGATTACCCGGCGCCCGACTTATATCGTAGCAGGTGTGTGAACTGCATGTGTGTCTTGGTTTAATTTAGGAAAATTACAAATTGTCATATTTTATTGGTTTATTTTATGTTAATATTGTTGTGAGTTGTGACTGTGCAGGGTAGTCAGGATACAGGTGCGATGCAGGTAATGGAGAAGTATTGGCAGTGTTTGTTTGGGCAATAAATAATTTCGTGTTCGGCAAATTAAGGTTATATTTTCAAGATCCGGTAAGTTTTAAGATTTCTTTATTATTTATTAATTATTAAACGCTAAATTTTATTGTTTTAAAAACATATAAATCCTGTTCATGATATTATTCTCTCAGTCATTGAAACGAAACGCTATTTTTAATGAGAAACGAAACGGAAAAAAGACAGATATTATGTAGTCGTCCGACACCAAAAATTTCGATTATTAACGATAAGAGACAGGGTAAGCAATATTCAAGAGCTTTTCAGGTAACTTGGTACGAAACCTATAAGTGGCTGTGCGGAATTATTTATAAGGAAAGCTTATATTGTTGGCCTTGTATTTTATTAGGCAGCGTAAAAAACAATTGGAGTCCAGGGGGTGGGTATTCTGATTTAAAAAAATTTTCACGGGCGGTAAAATCACACGAAAGTTCCAAAGAACATATTAAGAATTCTGTGGCGCTTACGAGGGTAGAGCAAAATAGAGACACAATAGCGGATGCACTGAGAGAAATTGGCCCTGACCTTGCAAATTGAATATTTTTCTCGTGAAACCTAGTATTTCAAAATAATTATATTGCTGGTTGAATTCCTAACTATTCGGGTGTAATACCACGAGTGCTTTAAAATTACCGATAATTTTTTACGAATGCGTGTTTTCTTTAATTTCACGAGTCCGAAGGACGAGTGAAATTTGTTAAGAAAACACGTATAAGTGAAAAATTATCCGGTTAGTTTTAAAGCACGCATGGTATTTAAAGGAATATTTCACGAATCCAAAAACATTCATTTTGTCAACTTTGAAATAATAAATAGAAATTTGTCAACAAAGTGACACTGACAAGTAGTATTTTCGTTTTGGTGTTTTCGATTTTGTATATCCGCTGTAAGTTTTCGAAAATACCACTGTCCTTATGGGATTTTTTATACGTGAGTGGAATATTCATTTTAAGCCAATGACCTTGAAATCGCAAAAAATTTTCGTCTGCGGCGCTATTTTATAGCCTCGCCCCCTCATACACCCACGAGCCGCCACTGACGTAGATACCCCGTAAACCATCGAAAACTGTAACACCCTGTATATACAGTTATTTGTTAAGAGTTTTGTTTATTTTTATCATCTTATAATGTTATTTTAAGCTGAATAAAAAATGATTCATTTTCAGTTCAGTTTGAGTTTTATTTCAATGAGGCGCACAAATTTGTCGGTAAAAAATTAAGGATAATGCGGACCTGGGGAGGTTTAATTTGAGGACCCTGTATAGGCTAAAAATAAAAGACGAATTAAATCAAAGTTTCATTTATTTTATATTAAATTATTAAAAATTCTAAATAAATGGAGACGCTAGGACTAGCCATAACATGTTAAATACAAGAAGTTCTTTATATCTGTACAATAATGATTTTTAAAATATACACATGAAAATAACATAGAACATGGGGTATAAGACTTACAGTATGGAGTAAATAGTGGGTCTCTTTGTGTATGATATGAATACATTAATTTGATATAACACTTAATCATGCACTTTAATTTATTTCTACTTGTTTACAGCAATTACCTATAAAAAATGGCAGTACAAGTTTTGGTCTTTATTAAGGAAACTACAATAATTTTAACGATGATAATTTTGAACATCAAAAAGAGACTTTTAGAATTTCGATTACACCTAGTAACATCGATAATTGTTTGAAAACTCGTATCAAAGATTGCCTTAAGTTACTTAACAATATTTTACACAAATTGGGCTAATAAAATTTATTTCATAAGCTTTTACAAATTATTAGAAGTTAAACTGTCGTTATTTTTTGATATATTATTATGCTTTAATGAACATGTATTATTTTTACAAATTTTACTAAATAATTAATAATTAACAAGGGTACTTTGGTTTTTATATTGTAGTAGAATCCTCTCGTGGTTGAAGAGAAGTCAGAATGAGAATTTAGTAAAAAAATTTCTTAAAAATTATCAAAAAATACCTGTTTTATTCAAATTTTAATTACTGCTAAGTTTGAGTGGGATCTTAATTTTTATCTAAAATCCAAATTACCGTCACTTCCACCGTTACGCCATTTTTTTTTTAATAACAAAACCCATATTTTTTTAGAATTGAGTTTGTCCCAAAATTACCTTTTCAACGACATACGACAAGTTGACATTTGCTTTCAAAATTTTACAAAAAAAAACAAAGTGCCGATGCCGTGTATAAAACAATGTATGCAAATGAGATCCCGGTGGGTAGAGAGGTTTTTTATACCGGGTGATGCATGGCTTAGTTAAACATAGGAAATCCCACGTACATTTTGAGTTGGCTAAATCTTCTAAGATACCAAAGTGATTTAGAAAACCTTAGATTTTGATATTAAAAAATTATTAAAGGGCCAAATTTAACAGATATGATCACTACCTTTCCCATATACTTACATATATTGCTCCTTAAGCAAAAATATTAATAACTAAATTGACGCCAACGTTTCGAAACTGTGTCATGTCTTCATCAGGCTTAAAAGAAATCACAATGGGTATAAAACAGACCTTATTTGTAAGTAAGTTAAGCACATATATGGGTTCTGATCCGACAACAATTAATTAAATATTCTAGTCAGCATAACAGATAAAAATGACAATTGTAATTTACAGGGTGTTATTGAAAGTCACGAAGATATTTAAGGAAGTGACAGTGCTCGTCAAAATAGAAAAAAAATACTTATAAATACAGGGTCAAAAAGGCTTCATTTTTTATATACAGGGTGTCAAAACTTTATTAATTTATCTTTTTTTTTCGTTTCTCTGCCATATTTTCCGAGATAATTATTTCAAATTTGATACACTTATTAGTTTTTACAATCTACAATAATATGTCTAAATTGTCAGGGGCACATTCACTCTCCTGAATTTTTTTTTGGATACCATGTATAAATACTGATATCATATTTTAACTCCCTCTTCTTTTCTCATTCTTTTTGGTCCCTTACATTTTTATCGTATCTGTCATCATATTGTATTTACATTTGTTATAAAAAAAGATTGTTTATTGTACAAAGAAAAATACAGTTTGTTGTCATTTAATAATGAAAACCGAAAGTGACGTTGTTTTTAGGTAAATATTAGGATCCCATTCAAACACGGCAGTAACTGAAATTTCGTTTAGGTACACCCGGTATAGTGAAAAAATGTTATATAGAGTATGTCCACGGATGGGGTTTACAAGAGGACAAATGGACTAAAAATTGAAAGATACGAAAAAAAGTCACTCTTAATAAACGTTTTTGCTTGTCTAGAAAATACGATTCACCATAAGAAACTTCAATTTTTTATACAGGGTGGGTAAAAACTGCAAAAATGTTATTTTGCTTAAGAGTAAACATACTTTATTTTGAAAGATACGAAAAAAATCCACTCTTAATGAATGTGTTTTCCACACAACAAACCGAAGTAGAACAATTCATTAAAAGGTTTACGTATGCAAAAATTATTTCCCAAAAAGTATTCGCTGGCACACCTCTGACTGGTGAACCTAGCTAAAATAATAATGACACTTAAGGTGATTGTTGTCAATGTCTTTATTAAAAGAAGTTATTATTTAAGTAAAAATGCTATCTACTGAACAAAGAGTCTTTATAATACAATGTTATGGGGATGGTCAAGTTTCATACCGCTACGTCATGGAACAATTTACCGAGAAATTTGTAAGAATCCCAATAACTAGGATCACAATCTGCAAGTTATTAAAAAAGTTGCAGAGAACTGGTTCGGTTTTGGATCTCAAAAAAAAAAAGAAGAAATACGACCATGATGATGCTGATACAATCTTAGTTCTCCAATCTGTTGAAGAAAATCCTATGACGTCCCTTAGAAATCGTGTTACTCAGTTGGAAGTTCTGAAAAAAAGTCAAATTCAGAAGATCCTTAAAGCAAATAAATTGTATCCGTATAAACCGCACTTTAATCAAAGATTGGAAGAGGGAGATGACGCGAAACGACTTGATTTTTGCTTGTGGATAGGAGACAAAATTTTAAGTGGAAATGTTGACTTTTATAAATGTATCATGTTTTCTGATGAAAGTACATTTTCTACCAATGGAACCGTTGCAACCCAGCACGTTAGGTACTGGTCTTTAGAAAATCCCGAATTCAGAATTATGACGACTATTTCCCTCATATACTGTAACTACAATGCGCTTTTCACTTGATTTTCGGTGAAAATCAGCCCTCGGTCGCGATTGAGCTGAAAATTGCACTCTTCTGGTTTTTCATTGTTGGTTACCTACGAGAATAACCGTCACTGTCACAACAAGTTGAAATTTCTGCTTTGACAATTTCGCGTCAATTTATCAAAATGATTCAGGAAATAGTCTAAAAAATATATTTCGTGCATGTAAAATGGCTTGATAATCATGCACTCAGATTTGTTGCCCTAAAGAAACAGCTTTCATGCATTTTTATTGTTATTTACCTTAAAAAGTGCCCTCCCTTCGGTCGGGCACTTTTTGGTAAATAACAATAAAAATGCATTCAAGCTGTTTCTAGGGCAACAAACCTTCATGCATGATTTTCAGCAATTTTACATGCACTTAACATATTACTATTGATTATTTACCTCATCCATTATAAAAGCGGGTTGATTTTCACCTGATTATTCAGCGATAATCTCCCGCTCTCCGGTGAAAATCACCCTTGTCAAAAGTGAAAATCTCACCCGTCAGAAATCCAGCGATAATCTCCCGCTCTCCGGTGAAAATCACCCTTGTCAAAAGTGAAAATCTCACCCGTCAGAAATCGTTAGTTTTTTTATTTGGTAAATAATCTTCAAAATACATTTCGGGATTGGGAAATAATCAGAAAATCATTCTCAGATTTTTTGCCATTAGGAAATCGCTCTCGGGCAAGCCCTCGAGCGATTTCCACGGCAAAAAATCTTCGGAATGATTTTCGATAATTTCCCTATCCCTTAATATATTACTACAGAGAATACAATATTTCACAAAAGTGAACGTGTGGTGCGCGATATCCATCCATGGCATCATAGGGCCATATTTTTTTGATAACACGTGCAATAGATTATCATATTTAGAAATGCTGGATACATTTTTCAATGATGAACTCGAAAATCTACCATTAAATTTTCGACAAAATATGTATTTCAGCAAGATGGTTGTCCAGCCCATTTCGCTCGTGAGGTTAGAGAATGGCTTGACCGCAGATTTGGTCCAAGGTGGATTGGCAGGAATGGCCCAGTTTTGTGGCCCCCAAGAAGCCCCGACTTAACCTTGGCGGATATGTTTTTATGGGGCTGTTTAAAACAAATTGTTTTTGCTACCGCAGTACCAAATGATATTGAAGTGCTGAAGGGCAGAATTATCCAGGCTGTCCAATCGGTATCTCAGGAAGAAATCAGAAATTCTTTAACTTATTTGAGAAAGCAATTAGAAAAATGTGTCGAGTATGGGGGTGGAGCTTTTGAATTATGAAATCGTTATCGTATTCTTTTCATGTTAATAAAAATGTTCGTATTATTATTATTATTATAATTACATCATTAAATAAAGACTTTGACAACAAGTATCACCTATTCATTATTCAAGTAAAAACGTTTATTAAGAGTGACTTTTTTCGTATCTTTCAAAATACAGTATGTTTACTCTTAAGCAAAATAACATTTTTGCAGTTTTTACCCACCCTGTATAAAAAAATTGAAGTTTCTTATGATGAATCGTATTTTCTAGACAAGCAAAAACGTTTATTAAGAGTGACTTTTTTTCGTACGTTTCAATTTTTAGTCCATTTGTCCTCTTGTAAACCCCATTCGTGGACATACTGTATAAAATTAAAAAATAAACAATAGGATTCGGTACAACTTTTAAAAATTATTTTTACGGTTTCCCAGTCTGCACTGTTTAAAAATGATTTTGTGTTTTACATAATAAGTTTATATTTCTGCCTTATTGTCTTATAGAAATATCTTAGATAGGTACCTACATACATATTAGAATATAAAGAATGTGATGGGCTATTTAACTATAAAGGGATACAATTTTAGATACATTTCCATATAAAAAAAAAACTTGGGGCTATGCCCAATACTTTAAAAGGATTTAATTAGTTTTTCGAATAAAATGCTCATTTAAAAGATTCCATGGTTAACCTAATCCGGAGAATATGAAACATGTTTTTTTAGTAGTGTATAATTTTTAAAGCAGTCGACCTGAAAAACTTGGTATTAGAATGCAAGGAAGTTAATATCGCTTGTTCTTTTAATTTTGCATTTTGTTCGAAAAAATTCGGAAAGTAATATTTTTAATATTTTAAAACAAATATCACAAATGCATTTTTTCAATTATCATTATCATAGAACAAAAAAAAAATATTTACATAATATTATGAAAGAGACAAAAAAAAGGCAAAATGTTTATTTATATGGTTATACTACATACAAGCCTGCCTTCGCAGAAAACACAAAAAAAATAAATAAAATATCTGTACAAGGATTATGTTTTCTAAAATTTGAGGCTGTATCTTTGACTAAATGTGATGGAACACTTAATGGTAATCATCTTCGTCAGGTATATACAGGGTGCTCAAACTTAAGTCGACCCTTTTCATAACGTAATATGTATTTATATTTGAATAATTTGTGGAACTAAGAAATAGTGCCGTCTAAAGTTTGAACATCCTGTATTAATGTAAAAACTTAAAAATAACATACATAAAAATTATATTATTTGACAAATGCATAAATGGTGATGTATTCTAAATGTTAAATATACAGTGAGTATTAGGAAATTTATGAATTTTATGAAGTGATGCTTTATGATTTAAAATGTTAAGCAGTCTTATCAGTTATCAAAATGAATAAAAGTGTGTTTGTATTTTCGAAAAACCAAAACTATTTTACTAGGGCCGTTTCTACATCCGACGTAACAAACGCCACCGCGGTGTTGAAAAAAGTTCTTTGTTCCTTCATAGTAAATAAGAACAGTGGAACGTTCTTTATTAATGACTTTTTAAAGTGCAATAATTCCGAGTTTATACGAAGGCGAAGATGGGGTCACGCAAAGTTAAAAAATATAAATTTCTTAAAATTTCGGCTTAAAACACGAAATTCTTAAAATTTCGTCTAATACCATGAAATTTTACTCGAGAATTTTTAGATAGAACTCGAAATTTTGATGCAAAATATCGAATTATAATTAGAAACTTTAAAATTTCGCTTTATAACTTGGAATTTAAAAGTAAAATGTCTAGTTATAATAAGAGACAATAGATTTGAAAACTGATAATTCGAAATTTTACTTCAAATTTTCGAATTAAGCTTGAAATTTTAAAGTAAAATGTCTATCATAACAAGAACTTTAAATCTTTGACTTATGATTTGAAGTTAAATTTTGAATTATATTTTAAGTTTATATATAAGTAAAATTTCAAGTTATAACACAAAGATTTAAAGTAAAATTTCGAGTTATAGGTTTAAAATTTAAAGTTTCTTGTTATAAATCGAATTTCTACTTCAAAATTTCGAGTAAAATCTAATATAACTATCTGTCAATAAAATGTACGCTAAATTTTTATCTATAACACGAAATTTTGAAGCAAATTTTCGAATTATAACAAAAAACTTGAAAATTTTGACTTATAACTCGAAATTTTTAAATTCCATGTTATAACACGAGATTTCACTGTAAAATTTCTAGATATAACTCGAAGTTTTAAGGCAAAATTTCGAATTATAACAAAAAACTTAAAGATTTTGACTTATAACTCGAATTTTTTAAATATTATGTTATAAAACAAAATTTTACTCTAAAATTCTTAGATACGACTAGAAATTCGACTTATAACTTGAAATTTTTATGGAAAATATCGTATTATAACACGAAACTAAAATTTCGACATATATGTAACTGGAAATTTTACTTTCAAATTATAACTATAAGCGAAACTATAAAGATCTCGTGTAAATAAGTTTAAATTTTAAGAAGCTTATATTTCTAAAATTTATTTGAAAGTAAAATTTCGAGTAAATTTCAAATTAAAACCCAAATTTCGAGTTATAAGTTAAAATTTTAAAGTTTCTTGTTATAACTCGAAATTCTACTTCAAAATTTTAAGTTATAGGTCGAAATCCTAAAATCTCCAATTGTATCTAAAAATAAGTAGAATTTTTAGATATAGGTAGGTACCTCGTAAGTTTTATGGAAAATATCGAATTATAACACGAAACTTTAAGATTTTGACATATAACTCGAAATTTTACTTTTAAATTTCAAATTGTAAGACGAAATTTTAAAGATTTCGTGTAAATAAGTTTAAGTTTTAAGAAATTTATATTTTTTAATTTTATTTGTAAGTTAGTAAAATTTCTAGTTATAACAAGAAACTTAAAATTTTTGACACGTAACTTGAAATTTTACTTCAAATTTTCGAGTCAAAACTCAAAATTTTAAAATTTCCAGTTATAAACACAAATTTTGAAATAAAATTTCGAGTGAATTTCAAGTTAACCCGAAAATTAGAAGTGAAATTTCGAGCTATAAGTCAAAATAAGTTTCTTGTTATAACTCGAAATTCTACTTGAAAATTTCAAGTCATCGGTCGAAATCCTAAAATTTCCAATTATTATTAAATTATTTTAGATATAATTTTACTCTAGAATTTTCAGATATAACTCGAAATGAAGTAAAATTTCGAGTTATAACAAAAAACTTTAAAATTTTGACAAATAACATGAAATTTAACTCAAAAATTTTCAGATATAACTCGAAATTTTGGGAATTCGACTTAAAACTCGAAATTGTTATGAAAAATATCGAAGTGTAACACGAAACTTTAAAATTTCGACATTTAACTCAAAATTTTACTTTTAAATTTCAAGTTTATAAGACGAAATTTTAAAAATTTCATGTTATAAGTAGAAATTTTAAGAAATTGTGTCCCTTCTACGCCTTCATAAGATTAACTATGATTTTAATGTCTGGTTAATTTGACGTTTAAAGTGTACCACAAGAAATCTAATGATTTTAAATCTAGGCTTCGGGCAGACCACAGTATGGTCCCTGGTCTCCATATTTGAAAATGACGACTCAAAAATATTGTAACCGGTTCTAGTGCTAGGCTTAGACCAAGTTTAAAATGGTACATTAAATGCTTCGACCCAAGTTGTGCAGTGGATTGTTTAGGCTCGCTACCTAGCAACCACCAAGAGAAAACGTCTTTTGAAGCGAGGCAGTTCTGTAACCTTGTTAGAGGGTGGCTGAAGTGATTAGGTAGCGAGCGAAACTTGGGTCAAAGTCATTCAATATACTAAAAATTATCTTTTCCTGCCAATTTTTTGGAAATGGATGACTATCTAAGTTTTAATATCTCATTCGTCAGCATATTGAATAACTACCTCTGTTATGGAGACACGGGACCACACTTTGGCCTGCTCGGAGCCCAGACTTAACACCACTGGATATTTAAGCTTTCCATGTTGCAAAAATTAATATAATTAAAGACTAATTAGAAATGACTTAAAATAGACAAAACAAAATTGCAGAGAAAATGTAAATATCTTCAAAAGTATTTACTTTTATTATAAGATGTACGAAATGATAGAGAAGTAAAGGCTGAATCAAAATAAAGTAAAACTTTTAGGTAGGGTGTCTCGTTTAAAGAATCTGAGATATCCATGCTTGAAAACTCGCAGTTTTTACAGGTGGGCTTCAAACACCCTGTACACTATTTGACAACATTTGTTTAAAAATAGTTTTGTGATCATTTTTTCTTAAGTAGTAGCGTCGCATTATCTGGATGTAAGTTAAAGTATGCAAGTTATTGCTTTACGAAAATTGTGAATTTTAGAAAAATTAAATTCAATCAAGAATGGTTCAGGATTTGATTTGATCAGATCTGGGCCACCCTGTACAAATCTAAAGAGGCCAAATTGGTGATGCATAGGGTTGTAGTATTTTTATTTTATACCCGACTATAATTGCTTTATTTTTAAAAGTAGATACCAGTCATATAAAAACTTATGACTTATTCTAGAATATAGAATGATAAGACTAGTAACCCATTTTTAAGGTAATACAGTGTATTTCAAGATTTTCATAAATTTCCTTTCAAGAACACAATTGAAATTATTTTAGTAGCACCATTCCTATCTATACCTCAGTATCACACATTTCAGTCACAGTGCACGCAATAAATAAAAGTAAAACGGTCCTAAAACTTCCAATTTAAAGAAATTTTATTTTTTAAACTAAAACAAGACGATCCAAAATTCAAAGTTTTGGCTTTTCTTTTCTAAAAACAAATCTGGCAGTAGCATTTGCTGGTTGTGTTTTTTTATATTCATTTTATTGGCACATAGAATACTTTCAAAAAGGCACATGGTGCATTCACTTGCTGCCCATTTCTTATTCTCCAAAGATACCAAAGGCAAATTCAAAACATAATCCAGTTATCTTTAAATTACAAATCACAAATTCATTTCGGAATAGCTCTTGAAATTGCCCGGGTAGTTTTGAAGCCTTCACTAGTTCGAACTGCAAAAATCTTAAAAGGTAATGGGTTTTTACAGTTTAAACATAACTGGAATGATTACACTTAAAAACTATCGCCTAAATTTATTACAATAATATAAAAAACTAAATTTACAAAAAGTTACTTTTAAACACAGCCTGTACGTTTTTTCGGGTTATTTTCCTGCAGTCACTAAAAAAACTGTCCAAAATAACTCACTTTGAAACTGAAGCATATTGTTTTTGTTGCAGTTTATAAATATTCAAAAAATATCGCGAGAAACATTGAAAACTATAGTATTTGTAAATTGATTAAACGCAAAGTATGTATTAAACATGTGGCTTTATACGAAAATCTACTGTATATATCACAAATTGGTATAAAATAAGACACTGGAAATGAAATATATAAATTATTGAAAAGGAAAAACCCATTTAAAAGGAAAACAATAACTTTATAATATTTTTTTTGTTACAGATATTATTATACTATATATATCATACTTTAAAAATGCTTTGTCTACTTTTAAGTTTATAATTCTTTGGCATTTCAAATTGATGTCAATCTCTTGTAAAAACATAAAGTAGGGGAGACGTCCGCAGGTTGGGTCGGTTCGTAATCTAGACCACAGTTGTTTTTCTCATTTATTGCTGTTGTTGAAATTTTAAATACCTAAGACTGCTCTCACCTCAAAAACCTGAAAACCAGTCCACAAAACCATCATCAGACCCATTCAATGATATGACTGTAAACCTTGAATCAAAGAGCCTGAAAGTCTTTAAGAGGGGAACAAAACTACGATATAAAGGGGCGACGCTAAAACTATGAAATTTACCAACCAATGCCAGAGACAAGGTTGCGCTTGGCAAAATAAAATAGGGCAGAAAACCAAAGGGCACAATTCGGAGGTCAAGGCTCAATATGGGCTATAACGCTATTGGAGGGATGAATGGAGAAGAGATGTTTTAGCCAGACGAAGCCAAAAATATTCATCTTTTTAATGTTTTGAAGAGTTCGTAGAGTGCTGTTTCATCGAAAGGATAAAGTGTAATTCAGTGAATTGCTGCATTTTTGGTCCCCTCCATCCATATTTTAATGAACGGAAAAAATTTGGGGCTATATAATTGTCAAAAAGCCTGGCTTAGATAGGGCACATCGTTAGACAAAAACGGGGCAGCTTCGGATATATGTTCATATAAACTTTCTCTCTTAGAATATCATAAGAAATCACCCCCCTAAGTTACATATCGTGCTTCTGAATCACCCCGTATAGTAAATAATTCAAAAATGTTGTGAAAACGAAATAAAATAGATTAATCATGAAACGATTTTTTGGGGGCCACATTCACAAAATCCCAATTTGAAACTGGACTGTATTTTTTTGGTTTTTCAATGACATCAAAAAGTCTTCTTGTAGTACAAATGTTAGTCCAGGTCCCGACCTCTACCCTACTTTTTCCAAGATTTCTTTAATAGACTAATTAACTCGTTTAAAGTAAATTTCAATTTATCATAGAGTCAATGTTTCCTTGTATTGCTACTGAAAACCCCATCAACACCCTTTTATCGAGACTAATGGAGAACCCAAAGTTATACTGTTCAAGAAATGATTAATGTCTAATCCTAAAAAGTTTCAGTCTATATTTCACATTTTTATATTAGAATACGAAATTTTAGCTAGTTATCAGATTATTTTTGGCAAATCCAGTTCTTCCTTTCCAGTGCTGGTATAATTCCAGATTTAGTTACAAATTAGTTTATTTAGGGGTATTGAAATATCTGAGAACCATATAACCTAGAAGCCTAAATACGCATAAAAACCCGAGAAGGACTAGCGTGTTAGCCCATAAAGGTAGATAGGTCCCTTGAACTTCTAGTATGGAGGACACTGGTATGTGCTCCGACTCCTGACAAATGGCAAATTTTGATTTTTGCGCACATCTACAAAAATATAACAAATATTGTACTAACCTGCAGAGAAAAGGTTAGGAGGTACTTACAATATGGGCAGGCCGTCACTAAACTCAACGATTTGCATATTCTGGTAGGCGTAATGCACCATGGAGGTGTACCTCATCCACGTTAACCATGGAGGAATATTCGTTGCTAAATATCCTCCGAAGAGTTGGGTCGCCAGCGTATAGAGGGCGCTCATTGTTATACTAACCTACAAAAAATAAATAGGGGTTATTGCACTTCCTTTTTAACTATGTAGAAGTGTGCCATCAATCGCGCAGTGGCAGCCAGGGTCGGCAAATCGGTACAGGCGCAGACCCAGAAATAAACAGCGAGGTGGGAGGATCAAGAAATGTCGAAGGCGGAAAAGTTGCGCCGCCGTCGAAAATATTTGGAGACCACGCCCAAATTTTGTTCTAATCTATTATTCCAGTGGTCGCCAACCTGTGGATAGCTCGCAAAAGCAATTTTAAATATTATAAATTTTAAAAACACAAAGGTGTTAAAATCGTAGATGCTTCCGTAAATTATAAATGCCGCAAATTCTCATAATAAACACAAGCAGCGGCAGCACTGCGGTGAGCGATCTGCCGCCGACTTCTTCATGCTAGAATCGGCTAGAACCGATCAGCGCGCTAGTATTCGAGAACGATCTGGGTTGCTTTAAACGGGATATATCCCAAGCACAGTTCGACGTTGTTACAACTTTGTTGTAAGCGACCACGACGTTGGTATACAACGTCGGTCCATAGACGCTACGACATCTGTTACTTTTTGACTTTTAACAGCGGTTGCCGTGGGCCGTGGTCCACAATTTCACATTTAATTTTTATTGTTTTTTCATTGATTTGCCGGCTTATTATCTGTTTTGTGAATTGTGACTGAAAAAAATTAAATGGAATTCAGTCACCATCTTAGGGTGATGCAAATTCCAGTGCCTATCTGCTTAATTAACACTGTTTTCGACGTCTTCAGAAGAGTTATACTGTCCCTGGGCAGATCAGTTAAACCACCTCTTATATAACAATACTCCACCAACTGCTGTGTGCGGGATTTTATTTTCAAGAGCTGAACACCTTAAAGGCTTCTTTATTTTTCCTCCAACCGATATCTCATCAGTAGTATGGTCAGGTGTTAATCTATTTGTAGGTGAAATATCTTCATCGATGTCCACGTCATTTTTTGGTTGTCACATTTCAGGATCAGAGCTCGAATCAGAGTCATATTAATCTGAATCTGAAAATCCAGAAAATACTTCTTTTCTCGTAGAGGGGATTTCTGTATTTATTACCGAAGGTGGAAATATATCGTGCGATGATGTATACTTTTTTCCTTCCTTTCAAATTTTAGCCTTCCCTTCTATAAAAGGTGACCGAATATTTAAAGTAGCGACGAGTAGAGGTAAGCAGCTATTTTTGTTTCCACATTATTATCAATAATAAAATGAACAGAACAAAAACAAAACCTTAATTTTAAGTAGAACTAAGACTGCTCTAATGACGTCGATCCAGCGAATAGCAGCGACTAAATACTTACCAGGAACCTTTTAGTCTATTACCAACGTTGTATCAACGTTACTCATGCACCCAAAAGTGTACCTGCTCATAGCTGGTCAGTAACCGAGGTTTTAACAACGTCGGTTGGTATCTAAATTTTTGGTGTCGGGTCTGCAAGGTTGGGACAGCGTCGATTAGTCGTCGGTTTACATCTTACTGTATTTAAATCATATATTGACTACATTTGTAACTGTTACAACGTCGCGATTAGTAAAACTATAGCTGGAAAGTCAGAAAAATGCTGCTTGGGATTAAATATGCATTGCGCGGCGACATTGCGCTCAGTTTAAAAATGGACGGCATAATCAACGTCCAGCGGTTGGGTTAGTAGAAAGCAATAAAAAATCTCATGGCAAGCAGTAGTAAGAAGATGAAGACATACCATTTCCATTCAGAATAGCAAGAATAATACTTCTTTATATAAGTTAAATGTAAAAATGTATGTTTGTTATGTAAGACTTCTGTCTCCGTTGCTAAGGAAGGAAATATTGAGAGGCATCATAAAATTGTACATGTTTTTAGAAGCTGCAGATTCGTTATTTGCCAACTTTAGAAATAAAGACAGATACACTGAGCGAAATATCGAGTTCACATAACTCAAATATGAGTTTCCTAGACCGACGCGTGTTGCTAATAGGGGACAGCTCAGACCTCTGAATTACGACAACTAAATCAAAGAAATTGCATCAAATCACTGTTCATGAGTTATAATAGCCCCGAAGATGGGTTGTTTTAGCTAGCTAGCTAAGCTAATCGTAACTAGGTTTGACGAACACATGCGACGTGGGCTGCAGCAATTCATTGTTTAAGCTGCCAGAGACCAATATGGGAGTTGTGATGCGTTACTACTCGGGCTAGATTAATTCATGATTCGAGCTATCAAAACTCGACCTTTCAGTTGTTCTAGCTTACTTAACGACTATAGATTTAATCTGTCCTAAAATTGAAGTATACTCATTTTCACGCACCTGTATGAGAACAAACTGTGAACAAAAATAAGAAAAGATCCCTCCGATCAACGATTGCGCGGATAGCAAGTCCAGTTATGTGGTCCATGACGACGTGACGTGCACGAGGTACTAATAACAATGGGATGAAGTTACCGCGACAAATCGGCACGAGCGCGAATTCGGAACTTTCCGTGATCTTTCGATTGGCGATTTACCCTCGACATGGGATTTTAGAGCATGACTTATTTCAACTCAAAATAATTTGCACATGGTAATGAGTTGAAATAATGCACGTTTGTGTCAAGACGGCACTTTAAAATCAGTAAGTTTTCCCAATCCAAAAACTGAGTTCAGGTAACTCATAAAATGGTTACAAAATGAAGGATTGTGGTAATCCCAAATGTGTTTAAAATGTTGATATTTTTGTGTTGAGGGGTACCAAAAGAAGCTGAGTTATTGTAGCATTTTTAAATAAGTTGTGATAATTCGTAGGCTCAGTTTGAATAACATAGAAACGTGCGTTAAAGTAGCTCTAATTCTGCAACCCACGACATCGGTAAATCCATTTTTGTCAGTGTAGTTTCAGCTATAAAATCTATGCACCTTTCTGCTAAAACAATGAGGAGACGAGTAGAAGAAATAAGCAATAATATTTTTTTGCAGTTAAGAACTGACTTAGATAACTGTCTTTATTTTTCACTGCAACTGGATGAATCAGCAGATGTGGTTGACACCTCCCAGATGACCGTGTTAGTCAGGATGATTTTTAGTGATTTAACGATTAAAGCAGATCTTTTGAAGTTTATTCCAAATAAAGGACATACTACTGGGCAAGAATTGTTTTCTCATTTCAAAAATATTATTTCTTCTGAGAAAACTCCAACATCAAAAATGGTAGGCTTGGTAACCGATGGCGCTCCAGCCATGGTGAGTTGTGATTAAGGGTCTGGTGGCGTTATGTCGTAAATATGAAAGCTTTCCGCAATCTCTCTGTCACCACTGCAATATCAATCAGCAAGTATTGTGTGGAAATTTTCTAAACTAAACAGCGTTATGAAATTGGTAGCAAAAATTGTGAACAAGATTACAACTCAAGCGTTACAAAGAAGAATATTCAAAACCTGGACCGATGAAATTGACTTCTTCACTCTGAACTCCGATGGTGGTGTAAAAGACGAATGCTGAAACATTTTAATGATCTCTACCTGCCATAGTTCAATTTTTCAAACAACGCGATAAACCGATTCGGAAACTGAAAAATTCAATCTGACTTAGAGATTTTGGTTTCCTTGTGCACATTACAGAGAAACTAAATGGACTTTATTTGCAGCTTTAGTGGAGAGACAAAGAACTAACTGAAATGATCTCTGATATAAAAGCATTTATCAAAAAGCTTGAGTTCTCGGAACAAAACCTAATCAACCGCGATGCCAAGCATTTTTCTATTCTTTCAGAAAAGATCTCAAAATCCATGGGAACCCTATGACAGTAAATATCATGTAGAAATAGTTTCTCACTTGAAGGATAACTTCAAAAATCGTTTCGAGTTTAACGAAATGGCTTTAGTGGGGCAATTTGTTGTTTCACCCTTCATGGAAATTCAACAGTTTGCAACTTGCGTTATGCAGAAGTTTGGCGAAGATATTGCTGCAACAGAAATGAAAGTGATTGACTTTCAAAATGATTTTGCCTCAAGTTAGTGTCAAGTACAAAATGTATCTGGCCTATAGTAAGTAAAAAACAAATATTCAGTTCTATGTCATGTTGCTTTGAAAGTGAGGGCGTTATTTAGTTAAACTCATTTGTGTGAATCTTCCTTCTCCAATATGAAGTTTATTAGGAACAAATACCGCCATCGACTTACAGTTGAACATTTGGATAATTGTATTCGAATGGCTTTATCCACCTGTACTTCCAACATTAAAAAAATTATCAATGAATCCGGGTGTCAGCAATCTCATTGGACATGCATTTTTTATCTACACATGTTTTTGTTTAAAATTACTTATTTGTTATTTTTATTCACTCTTATTAAATCATATGTGATATGCCATTGTAGCTGCATGTAAATTTTATTTATTTTTCAAATACCTACGATTGGTGGGTATGGAAGCAGTTATGTACTAATAATTAGCAATATTAGCCATTCTGTTACTAGTTTATTATTAGTATGTATTAGTTAATTGTTAATTACATAATTACACAAATACATGTATGTCGAACACAACTGTGAATTATTTCATTTACTGTTTATTCCAAAATTATGAATGAAGCTCAACACATTGAAAATGTTGGCGACCACTGTACTATTTAATATTTGCATTTATCAAGATGTATTATAAATTATTTAATTTCACGCCTATTTTTTTTTATTTCTATGCAAAAAGGTAGGTAAGGTATTATTCTTTATTCATGATAACTAACCCAACATTGACAGTCGTTCCTGGTTAACTGTATTACGAGAATAAGTTTTGAAGCGCTTTAGATACGAAAATCATGGCTAATTTGACACACATGTGAGTGACAATCGAGTCAAGTCGAATAGGTAAATGTTTTGTTAACCAAATAAAATAAATCAACTTTTAGTTGACTGTAGGTATAATATGCTCCTTGAAAATATCATGCTTTTGGAGAGCCTGAAATAGTTTGCAGTACAGATTTTGATTTTTCCTTTTTAATTTGAAAATAAAATGTTTGGCCAACAAAACACTTCAATTTTAAGATTTAAGAAGTAGTCCATGTTCTGTGGCGAGATTGTAAATAAAAATAAAGGTCTGTCTTTAAAGTTATTTGGTGGTAAAGACAGACCTTTATTTTTACTTCAATTTTAGTTTCACCACCGTAAGCTATGCATATTTTATATATCAATGACCTATTACTCCCTTTGGTCCTCTCCCGCGTTAATTAAATTCAACATTTTAGGGGTTGGACGACCATTGTTTTATAATTTAATTTGTTCATCCAATAACGAAGATCCACATTTTGAACTTAAAATATATTGAATAAGATTACTTTTTACATCAGTTTTAACTTGGTCATAAGAATGCAAATTCATGTAGATAAATAATATAATATATACTGGGTCGGCCTGCCGCCACTGGTGACATTGCTTTCGAGGATGATACCACACTCTGAATGGCAGATAACTTACTTGCATATCCATACAGCAAGCGCCAATGAAAAACCCTACACTTTGGGCTACAATGGTATTTAATAATAGGAAACCTAACAAGGTAAGGAACACTAAAGGTGAATGAAAACCTAAAAAAAAAATATATGTGAACTATTATTAATACAGTGTGTTCCATTTTATGAAAGTTCATATGAACATTTTTCCGCAACAGTACGTCTAACGAGAAAAACGAAAGAGGCCGCTTTCATGTTGCAAGTCTAAAAAATATCCATATGAAAAATTGTCAGTGGCGATTGTAAGAAATATCAGAGGACATGTTGACAGGAGCGCCACTGATGGAATAAGGTTTTTGACTAAAGTATGTGGTTTCATATCCTATTAGCACATACCAAAATTAAAAATAATATCTAAATTACCTTCGGAGATATGATACGTTCATATGAACTTTTCTTCATAAAATGACCCTAAAATATTAACACGCTCTTAAGAAACACCCTTTATAAATAAATTATTAAGGGCGAAATGTTTTATTGAACTGATGAATGAAGAAGAAAATCTTACCTAACATAGGGTATGATATTAAATGGTAAATAGCAGGAAGTGTAACGGTTAAGGGTAGCTCTCCGACCATTTTGGCTAGATAATAGGCTGACAATCTGTAGGCTCCAGATAGTCTTTCTTTATTTATAACCTCTCTTTCCGCAGGGACTACAAAAAATAAAACTGTTTTCAAAACTGACTGATAGATAAGAATTTAATGGTGTACTTACAGGAACTAAGTGCCCCAAAAAGAGCAAACAACATCCAATAGGTCGTTGAGAAAAACATCCAACCCTGAATATCATGTAAGGCTTCTTCTCGTCTTTCTAACTGAAACCAGAGAAGACCTGCCAGTACACCTAACCCAATTGTTTGGACCTGCAAAAAAACAGCTGCATCAGTTCCAATACCAAATGGTGTACCGTCGGGCTGGCCATAATATGTACATTTTGCTACCCTCAAATATTGACTCCCCTATAGGCTGTCTGGCGGGACAGTAAACAGTATAGGTACATCATATATTGCCTTAATGGGCATGTGCACAGCTTCACGTGATAAAAATATTAAGGTAGTGGCACCGCTACCTACCAGCTGATATTTTTGTAAACAATTTACTAAATTAAGCAAATAATAAACAAAATATATTCAGTTTGACAGACTATCATCATTTCAATCCTTCTGGTCACATCTCGTAAAGCGACATGACCCTCGTAGTATTTTTGCGTGCTTTTTAATTTTTTTAGTTTTGTAATACTTAGGATGCGTCCCTCAACTCTATTTTTACCTACAAATGGATTGATCTTTAAATTTTTCAAAAAAATAAAATATTCATGCGCTGATCCCCTTTGGTACATGAAGAATATTAAAATAAGTAATACGTTTTTATTTCTTTCTGTTCAAGTAATTGAATTAATCATTTTAGAAACCAAAAATAAAAGTTCTACAGAATGGGATAATTATTTTTCTGCTAGAATTTTTTCACAACTATCTGTTCCTGCTTTAAAAGCTTTAGTCAAAGCAATACATATTTCTTTTTGAAACGGATATTTCCACAATGTCTTAAATCAGCTATTGTTATTTCAATTCCTAAAGGAGGTGATTGTGAACCTGCACTTTCTAAAATTATTGGAAAAATTGTTAAAAATAGAATCGTCTCTTTTTTAAATTAAAATAACATTTTAAATCTAAACCAAAATGCATATTAAGCAAGCAAAAATACTAATGACGCTACCTTTTCATTTCTTGAACATCTTTATTAATTAAAACTTGATGAAGAAGATTTTGCCGCAGCAATATTTTGTGATATTTCTAAGGCTTTTGATTGTGTTAACCATGACATATTATTAAAGAAACTTGAACCTTATGGCTTTAGAAGTATATCATTAAAGTAGTTTATCCAACACTTGCATATAAGGTGAACATTATTAGTTCGATTTAAGGCTAATAAAGTAGCTTATAACTCACACGTGGGTTATAACCATAACATATAACCTACGGCCTCAAGGGCTAACCATTTCCCGGCGTGACTTATATATAACATAACACACTTGTACGATAAATAATTTTCGAGGGTAGTTTTTCAAAATATGGAAGAAACTTCAGCCGAAATTCAAAAAGAAGCGAACCTTGCGTGTTCATTTATTATTCCCCACAAGTCAAGAGACACTTATGACAAAGGCCTATATGAATACATATTTTACCACAACCCATCAGTGAGTTATAATCATAACCGACTAGTGAGTTATAGTTATAATCCACGTGTGAGTTATAAGCTACTTTATTAGCCTAAAATCGAACTAATAATGTTCACTTCATATGTAAGTGTTGGATAAATAAAGATATTTATGCCTTGAGAGTGCTTTCTCATGAAGTAATGCTTATTTTATAGAACCCCCTTTGAGATATGGAATTTGTTTCTGGGGATATTCATCATTTTATTCTCATTTTACAAAAAAGAGCTATCAGGTATTTGTGCAAAACACCATCTAAAGATTCTGGTAAACCTTTGTTTACCTCACAAAAAATTTTAACACTTACTTCAATTTCTATATTGGTAACAGTTTGTTTGATTAAAAAAAAAACATAAAAATGATATTAATTTACCTACTTATAATACAAGAATAGACTTTATTATATGTTTACCTATTCATTCTTCAAGTCTTGTAAAGAAATCCATAATTCATGATTCTAAAAAACTTTTTAATTATTTTCCAGTTTTTAATTAAGAAATGTAAAAATAAATGTTAAAAATGTTTTCTTGAAATAAGCCTATTATACCATAAAGGAGTATTTTGATTATAATCTGTCATAATTATTTGCATTTTTTATTCTAATATTTCAAATTTTACTATATTATTATGCAGAGTATTTTTAAGAACGTAGCCAAACTTCAAGAGCTGATTCTTTGAATGATTCTAAGACGAAAAGTTTATATAAGCAAGGTAATGCTTTGTTTTAAGGATACGGGGTGTCAAACTTTAAAAAAAAAATCGTTTTTTCGTAATTATCTTAAAAATCCTTTAGCCGATTTAATTGAAATATTGCAGTGTTATTTAGGGTAGTAAGGGACTAATTTAGCCCTAACTAGATTAAATTTTTTAAGTCCAGTGGCATCCCGGAAGGTACATTAACTGAGATTTTTGACAAAAAAGATGTGCGCCACGGATTTTTTGCAATTTTTGTATTTTTTTCGCATTAGGCAACTAAAACTACAACATTTTAAATTTTAGCATTTTTTTCGTATCTTGCTTCTATGGGGCCCCACCTCACTTTAGCATGCACGTCAATTTCTGGATGCAACTGATGGAAAAAGTGGATAGATCGCGTAGGTTCACAGTCATGGCCACCCAGGTCACCGGATTTAAATCCCTTAGATTTTTTCTTTTGGGGGCATTTAAAGTGCCTCGTTTATAAAACTCCAGTCAACACTGAAGAAGAATTAATCCAACGAATACGGGGCTCATATGATTAGATAAGACATACGCCGGGAATATTTCAACGTGTTCGGTAATCGATGTTAAGACGACGTAATGCTTGCATTGAAGTGGAAGGAGGATATTTTTAGCAACTATTGTTAACTAAGTTTCGTGTGACTTATTATTAAATGTTTTCTTCCTAAAAAAATAGCATTCAATTTGTTTGAGTGTGGTTTTAATAAAGCGTTTTTCGTGTTTGTTTGTTTTTCTAATTTCTGGCGTTACCACTATGGACGCCACTGGCAGAAGAGAACAAACAATTTCTAGCTTAAAAGTTTGCGTCTTCTTGTTACTTAGGAGTTTCTGTTAATATTTCAACACCCTGTAAAAAACTATTTCCTATTACGTTATCCAAGGGACATGCAATAAAGTGATTTTTATGTTTTTCTCAAAAACGAAGTAAGATACGAAAAAAATGCTAAAAATATAAAAGTTGTAGTTTTAGTCGCCTAATGCGAAAAAAATCAGTGGCGCACATTTTGTATGTTAAAAATCTTAGTTAAGGTGCGTTCCGGGACGCCACTGGACTAACATATTTTAATCCAGTTAGGGCTCAATTAGGCCCTTACTACCATGAATGACACTGCGAAATTTCAGTAAAATCGGTTAAAGGGTTATTAAGATATTTACAAAAAACCGCTTTTCTTTTTAAAGTTTGACATTTTGTACCTTGAAAACTAAGCATTATCGGACATATGTTTAAATAAACTTTTCGTCTTAGAATCACTCAAAGAATGACCCCTTGAAGTTTGGCCGTGTACTTAAATAACACCCTGTATTTTATTGTTGCTTAAAATTTCTATTAACTTCGACAAAGATATTTCTTTCAGACAATAAAGCTTATTTAGTCGACCTGGGTGGTCGGGTGGGAGCGATTTCTCCCGGCAATCTAGAGGTCCCGGGTTCGAACCCCGGCTTGGACATGGACTTTTTAAGTGTTTGTTAAATATTATGTAATTATATACAGTATGTCCGCGGATGCGGTTAACAAGAGGACAAATGGACCAAAAATTGAATGATACGAAAAAAAGTCATTCCTGATCAAAAAAAAATTTGCTTGTCGAAAAAATAGGAATTACGATGAAAAAATTGATTCTTATTATATCAAAAATGCAAAAACATAAAATCAAAGAAGAACAAACAGTCATTTTTTGGACTCTTAACGTGAAATGATAAATAAAAAACTTGCTCCAAATTTAGTCCTACCCCTGATTTCGAACTTACTAAAGGAAATTGGAATTTATGAAATTAGAAAAAAAAGATTACACATTTTTGCAAGTTCGCATTTTACTACTTTTACTTGATTATTACCTTTACATTACTAGACATTAATAAAAATAAAATTAGAATGGACGAAACATAATACACAATAGTCATATTGATGATAATGAATGATTTGTGTAATGAATATTTGAATTTGTAAAAGAAGTGTCTTTTAAATTTCTTCCCATTATAACCGTCAAGCTTTAATGTATATTCTTATGTAAATGTAATGTATATTTCTATTAGATTGAAATAAAGTTTTTCAAGCATTCAACTTGTTTTATTAAATATATAACAGTGTATTCTAAAGAATATCGTCTAAACACTTGACCGTAATACACTTAAAAAAATGTAAGAAAAAATGTAAATTTTGTTGATATATAATGCACATATATTAATCACGCTAATCTTATACACTCTCATTTCTAAGAATATTCTGGGACTCAATTTGCGTAGTATGATTTTATTAGTGGGACTGAGTTTACGTAAGAATATGAAAATTGGACTCAATTTACGTTTTCCGAAAATATTAAATATGAATATTGATCTTACCCAATTTAATTTAGATAACATCCTAGGTCTGGCCTCTTGGAAATTTCTTTGGGCTAATACTTTAAACTGGGTCCAGAAACTGGTCGGCCAAGAAAAATAGCAATCCGCATCGCTCGTCTCAGAACTAACTGATGACGAGGCATGCGAATGAGTATCTAACCACAGTCTTCTTACATCTGGCTCCATTTGATTTAACGCATCTTCTGTATAAATTGAGAAATTGTAAACGTTGTGTTACAGATTACAAATGTTTAACTCACGCTCTAAACTGGGATATGGTCCATGTGAAGGGGGTAGCATTTTATGATCATATTTCTCCGTAATATACGGAATATCGTGACACCTTAATTCTATGGGATAATCCTTGTTTTTCTTTGCATCTTCCGCTGCTTTGATGATTTTCTTGGTTACCTCGGGCATTCCTTTGATTTGTTCCACTAAAAAAAAACGTTTGTGGTCAAGCCAACGTGGAACTACACGAAACAAATAACACCACTTACATATAAAATCAGCAGGATTATAATGAGGCATGATATTGTACCCGATATTGCTAAAAAAGTCGACTACTTTACAAGTATCTCCGAAGTACGCCGTGCGTCCATTACACAGCAGAAGGAGTTTATCACAGAGATGAAAGATTTGCGAAGAAGGCTGATGTAGGGTTATCACGACTGTCTTCCCTTCGGACACAGCGTACCTCTTCAAAGTCGTCATTAGACTATGTGCTGCATGAGAGTCCAGGCCTGATGTTGGCTCCTGAAATAAAAATATATAGACTCGCCTATTTTATCATGGAATATTTTCTGATGCGAATTAAATAAATTATTTTTATTATCAGAGGATATGTTTGCAGGGATGCCACTGGTGGAGCAAAAGAATAACTTTTCTAACTACAATTTGTGGTTTTATATCCTATTAACACTAAAAGAATAGTAAACGAATAGTTGTAGAAGACCTATGTTAGCAAAAAACGTGCGCTCTATTTATTTATCTGCACCAGAAAAACGTATTGTTGTTCACATAGCTGATCCTTTACTTCGATATTAATTTACTGATTTTTGGATTTGGCGGTGAATTTAATTGTGAATTAATTCAAACTATGGAATACACGTTTATTGAGTCTGCAGATATGCATCTGATGTATGGTCTTGCGTCTAGCAATGCTTTAAAAGCCAGAAGGTTATACCACGAAAGATTTCCTAATCGTACTATGCTAAACCAGAAGATATTTCAACGAGTTGACCAGCGTCTAAGGGAAAATGGTCGGCGATTCCAGTTAATGAGGTAATACATATTATTGACTTTCTTCATAATTTTAGGACAATTTGGAACAAATAGTACTGATGCTTAGAGGAAAATATTTTAAATGCTGTACATGACACATCAACGAGCGCTCGAAAATTATCAGCATAGTTTAATACATAGAAAACAATAGTACATAAAGTTCTTTAAAAACAGCTGTTATATCCATATCATTTGCAAAAAGTACATGAACTGATCTCTGAAGATTTTCCTTGTAGAATGCAGTTCGCAAACTGGCTATTGGACCAGCATCGAAATAATGTAAACTTCATTAGCATTATTCTTACCAAAAATGGTATCACCAATTTGACACATGAATGGGCTGATGAAAATCCTCATGCCACTATTGTTTCGCATCATCAACATCAGTTAAAATCAATTAATGTCTGGGCTGGAATCATTGGCAGTTTTTTGATTGGACCATTCGTATTGCCAGAACTCTTGAATGGACAACCTTATTTGGAATTTCTCCAAAACACTTTTCAGGATTTAATAGAGCACTTATCACCCGCCGAAACATGTACTTCATGCACGATGGGGCACCACCTTTTTTCAGCGATAGCGTGCGGGAGCACCTGAATAACGTCTATCCAAACCGTTGGATAGGTAGTGGAGGACCTATTGCCTGGCCTCCTCGATCCCCCGACCTAACGCCGTTGAATTTTTATCTGTGGGGACACCTGAAAAACTTGGTGTATTCCACTCCGGTCCCCATCGAACGAGATGTAAGACAGGGCGATGTTATATCTCCCGAACTTTTTACGACGCTCCTGAATTACATGTTTAAAAAGATAGATTTTGAAGGAATGGGACTGAACATTAATGGTGAGAGACATTGAGAGACTAAACAACCTGAAATTTGCAGACGACATCGTTCTAATAATCGACATAATCGACCTAGGTCATGAGATTCGTATAGGCAGAGACAACCAAACCCGAGAAATAGCGCGAAGAATTGGTTTAAGCTGGGCAGCCTTTGGTAGACTGAGTAACACTTTAAAATCAGATATTCCAACTTGTTTAAAGAGAAAGGTCTTTAACTAGTGTATACTTCCTGTGTTAACTTACGGAGCAGAAACATTATCACTGACAATGAAGGTAGTAAATAGAATTCGCGTTGCACAGAGAGCCATGGAGAGGGCAATGCTAGGTATAACGCTAAGGGACAGAGTCTCTAATGTTAGACTTTGCCAAATGACTGGAGTAACAGATGAGATTGAACACATAACAACGTTAAAGTGGAACTGGGCTGGGCATGTGGCAAGAATGTCAGACGGAAGATGGACAAAGTTGATTCTGGAGTGGAGACCCCGACAAGAAGCCTCTCGCCCACCAACAAGATGGACCGACGACATTAGGAGAGTGGAGCCAAGTTGGATGAGAGCAGCACAAGATAGGGGACGTTGGATTAGACTACGGGAGGCCTATGTTCAGCACTGGACGAACCAGGCTGATTGATGATGATGATGATGATGATGATAAAGGTTCAAGTCTTTATTATACAGGATGGTAAAGGTTTAAGAGTTAAGTTGTAAAGCTTAGTCCGCCCCTGGTAAACTAAAAAAGCTAAATATGTTTCAAGGACACTATTTTAAGGGTTTAAGTCCTTACTAGTGTCCATCACATTAAATTTATATTACATTATATTAAGTACTTTTAAAGTTATTCAAGAAAAACCGATGTCCAGCGGCGCCCGTCAGGGGTACATATCTCCGTAGGGAGGGCCGGTAAGAAAAAAAATTATACGAACTTGTCATCTTATTTTTTAATGTTCTATCTGAATCCGAGGGTTTCCCACATTTTACCGTTACACCCTGTATAGATCAGAGCTAATCCAAAAATATTAGGTGGGGGCTAAATGTAATAACCTTCTACTTCAATTAATTGACACACTTACATTTTGGAAGTCATTTTGCGAATAAAATAATGGGGTAATTAAATATACAAGCCAATTAAAATAAAATATTGTGTAATAATAAAATAAAGTATTTTTTTGTCAGTATTTCCGATAAAATTAAAGGACGAATGATAATTATAATTAGCTTTTTACAAACGTGCTACGGGGAAAACACATTTTTTATCGAGATATTTCGAATCCAAATATGCGTGTATTTGACAAGGCAAATTTGGGAGTGTCATTACTAGTCATTAGCATATTTTATGCCCCGTCACTAAGAATGGGATTTATTCTTTCGAATGGGCCCCCACACAATAGATAATTAGAATTTATCACTGTCACTTTCAGACCTTTTTAAATAAAATTTAATGTTCTTAAAGCGGTTAAATAACACGTTCTACAAGATATTTTCTTTTAGGGCGACTATTACAGTGTGTAGTTAATTTGCAGGTATTTTGTAGTTTGAACCAGAGTTTAATCTTACGGTTACTAACCATATCCAATTTATGTTTTACAATATTTAAGTATGCATTATTTCAATTATATTTTATAGTCTATCTTTTAATAATGCGAAGTAATAAATCAATCAAATCCATCTTCTCCATGGCCGTGCACGATTTTTCGGCATGTAGGTACAGATTTAAATAGGCCTAAATTCAAGTTTTGTCTTCAAATATATATTTTAATAGAACTTTAGAAAGCAATTTTATCAAAACTAATTAGAGTCTAGGTACTTATTCTGTGTCTATTTTAATCATTTTATTCCTTTTTTTGTACCTAATCCTGGTTACCTGTTTGCTAATTATGTGGTTATTATGCCTTTATGGGTACCTCTATTGGGCGGCGGAACTTTCGGCCCCATATTGGGTAAGGTACCTGCTAGAAATTTTAGGTCAAGTAATCTTGCAAGAAATTTCGGCCCCAAACATTGCAGGTAAGCTCATTATCATGGACCCAAAAAGGTGGATTAGATGCCGTGTTAGCGCTGTTTAACCAATATAAGTCTATAAAAGGGACAAACAATTAATAATAATATTCCCCGGTGAACTTGAAAAAGGCGAATTGGAACCAAAAAGGTGGATTAGATGCTGTGTTAGCGCTGTTTAACCAATATAAGTCTATAAAACCGCATTAGCCGAGTTGCAGGTCAAAAATTGAGTTAGTTCAGGTTAGTTGCATTTTCATTTTATAAATGATTCAAAACACAAAAGATCATAAAAAAATTAAAATGTTATAACTTTAGACCATTGGGGCCGAAAATGCCTGTAATAAAAACATGACCCTTCCATCCCGGGAATCTAGGAAAAAAAACCCCTGGAAAAAAAACCCCGGAAAAAATACCCCCGGAAAAAATACCCCCGGAAAAAAAACCCATAGGAAAAAATACCCCCGGAAAAAAAACCCCGATATAAAAACTTCTAGCGCAAAAAGTACCCCGGGAAAAAAACCACAGGAAATTTGCCTAAAAAACGAATTTATTGTATTTTAATTCTGTCATTATGATGCATTATACAAGTCGATATTTTTATACATTATTATACAAAAAGGTAATCCTAGGTATATAACTATAATTAATTTGAAATCAATCTATCATAGGCTTAAACCTTATGTTATGAGATATAGCACTTAAAAAATTTGCCAAGTCCCGTTCCTGGTTATTATACTGCTGGCATAACAGTTTTAACCTATCCTGCAGTATCTGGTATGTGGCTCGTTTTCTCTTAACTTCTGGCTCCAATTCCGCATTTTCAAGTTTTGCTGAATCCACTGCCAGTTCCATCCTCATCTTCTTAATTAGCAACCAGATAGACGGATGGTCTTGTCCAACGAGATTGGAGAATCTATTGTTCCATCCCTCTGTCTGGTTGTTAGTTCTGTCTTCATCGGATAAGGTGGCCTCATGTACATTCCATAGTTCCGGCGGGAACAAAGGAGCAATATTTCTAGTTTTTTCACCTACTTTTCGAACTGTACCGGAAACGTAAGTAGCGTCAAAATAGCTAATGAGTCGCGAAAACTCTTGCGCCTCTGGAGTTGTGTATAAATAGTCAATTCCTGCTTTTACTTCTAGTATAGGTAGAAAAGCCAGTCCATCGAGTTTTCCGCAGAAACTACTTAAGTTTGAATTTTCCATGTATGCTTTTTGCAGACCTAATTCTTGCACTTTTCTAAAACTATTCTGGCAAAGATGATAGAAGCAGCCTCTTATGGTAATATGGTCTCCCAGTACCCTACTTGCTGCCTGCATCGCTGCCTTCTCGAAGTCCATGTAGATAACCGATGGATCAGGAAACAAATCATGGTGGGCACATTCATCAATAAGCGTTTGTAGCATACTTTCGTAAGTTTGTTGGGTCTTCTTTTCTAGCAAGCAGTAAGCTGCTGTTACGATGGTGCCAGAAGGTGCTACGGGAACTCTTATGACGTAGAGCTGCTTAAAAAATGGCGGTGCTAGTGAAAAGTTTCCATCAAGGTACCAAGTGGCCGCTGCTGCTAAATACTTTAAGCAATAATCATCTGCAAAAATAATGATTCTTTCTTCGGCATCGACACCATTGTCATTTAAAAGAAATCTTGTATTTTCTGGATCTCCTGTTGTTTTCCATTCTTCTATGGACAAGTAAAACAAGACAACATTATTACCTTATTACTTACTTTTGTTATATGGTAAAAAATATATGGCAATCATAGCTTAGAATTAGATAATATAATTAATATATACCTTCTATAGCGAGGTCTGATAAACTAGCTGGCACCTTAGGATTGTGGTCCGCCTTAAAGTTCCTTAACGTCCTTTTCAAGTGATCCTCCTTGATTATTCGGCCCCTAACATCTCGTGGTAGTGCTGCTACACCCTCTGCATAAATTTGGGATGGCTTAGCTAATGTATCCTTGCAACGCTCCTTCATTGCGTACACTGCTTTTACCACTTCAACATTTTTTAAATCAGCCGGATGGTTGTGTTCAGCTCTTTTTTCCCCAGATTTGTGATTGGAGTCTGTTATAACCAGAGCTCTACACTTAAAAAAAAAACAATATTAGTGTTTCATACAAAAGTTGTTTGATATAAAGGATAATTAATTATCAATCAGTTATTTTGTTGTAACTTACCTTAAACGAGTTATATTTGCTGCACCTCCATCGCACAGTGTTAGCACAAGATTTGTGGACAGTATAAGTGTAACCGTCCCAACAAAGTTTTGGATTGCCGCTCGGTGTCTTTAAAAGTTCCATTGTTTTCTAAAAATTCGAACTTCACGCCACTCAACAAGAATTCTTAAAAATGTTGACGTCTTAAATTGTGTTTGTTGATACAAACATTTACGTTGTCCAAGCGACGCGATGCGGCCAACTTTGAGCAAAACCTATTGAATTTTTTCATGATTTTGATGTCTTGCGACCAATGTGATTGTGGAACTGTTACTTATAGACTTATATTGGTTAAACAGCGCTAACACGGCATCTAATCCACCTTTTTTGTTCATATTCGCCTTTTTCAAGTTCACCGGCCAATTATTTACCAGACGCTAGTCGTATCGTTCTCTCTGTACCCGTTTGGTACAGCTTGTGGAGTTTCTTTTATATTTTTTTCCTATGGGTTTTTTTTCCGGGGGTATTTTTTCCGGGGGTTTTTTTTTCCGGGAGTATTTTTTCCGGGGGGTTTTTTTTCCGGGGGTATTTTTTCCGGGGGTATTTTTTCCGGGGTTTTTTTTCCGGGGGTTTTTTTTCCGTTTACCCATCCCGGGGACGAAAGTTCCTGTCAAAATCGGGCTGCTACCTGGCCGGGGCCGAAATTTCCTACGCCCCATACCCCCTCTATTGGAATAATACAACTATTTATATCTGTACATACCTACCTTGGTTGTTTGTTTCTTAGTGAAACTAGTCAAAGTATGAAGTGTCAGTGTTTTTTTAATTAAATATGGAGAATTTTCAACAATTGCCTAAACGCCCTAGAGTCGGTCCATGTACAACGGTTACGATTTTATTAAAACTAAGGATGCGGATTTGAGTGTTGAAAATGCAGCGCAATTTACAGCAGATATGCTTAACGTTGGGAAAACAACAATATATAAACTTTTAAAAGAAGAAAAAAGTGTTGGCGTCAAACCTCCAAAAACATCTCCAGGACGACCAAAACTTGAGCTGGATGATGTCTTAATGCAGAAAATAAGGCGAAAAGTTCATAGTTTCCTTTTAAAAAAAGGAATTCCAACGCTGGACAAAATTTTGTCCTCAATTCGAGAAGACCAGGACTACCCATTTATGTGTAGAAATACGCTTTGGAAATTATTAGAAAAATGTATGTCAATGTACCGTTTCCACCAAAAACCTACACCTTTCAAACATCCTTATCAACAGCTCGACCATCTTTGAGAAACTGATTGATCTCAATGAAAAAAAGGGAGCAGGTCCAGATGATATAGCACCTCTATTCTTAAAAAATTGCACCTCTATTCTTAAAAAATTGCAGCCCTACTCTTTCAGTGCCCCTCAGCTACCTATATCAGCTCTCCTTAACCTCCGGTCTTTTTCCCGACATATGGAAGACTGCCTTCGTCACGGCAATCTACAAGAACGGTGACCGTGGAGATGTATGCAACTATCGCCCAATATCAGGCCTTGATTGTATGAGGAAAGTACTGGAGTCGATTGTAGCTGAAAATCTGCTTGATCTTTTCGAGAACACAATCTCAGAGCGACAGCATGGATTTCTCCCGGGACGTTCATGCCAGACTAACTTGTACCTCTATGATAGTTACCTATCGATGACCGTGGACTCTGGATCGCAGGTTGACGCTGTATACCTTGACTTTAAGAAAGCCTTCGACAGAGTGAACCATTCGAATCTCATTAAAAAGCTTCACTTATATGGTATCTCTGACCCACTGCTGTCTTGGATAAAAAGCTATTTGAGCGGAAGAACACAGTATGTCAGATTCAACGGTGCTATCTCAGAGAAAATAGCACTAACCTCAGGTGTACCTCAAGGATCTCACCTGGGTCCTTCACTGTTTATAATTTTCATTAACGACCTCTGTGAAAAGTTACAGGATAGTTAGTTCCTATTATATGCAGCCGATTTAAAAATTTACAACAAAATCTCTAACGATGACGACTGCCTTCGTTTGCAGCGTGAAATAGACAGACTATCAGTATGGTGCGAGACTAATAGAATGGAACTGAATTTGCAGAAGTGTAAAACAATAACATTCAGAAGAAAGAAGCGCCCCATTTCATTTTCTTATCAACTCTCCAATATTTCCTTATCACGAGTAAGCATCATAGACGATCTGGGCGTTGTCTTTGATACAGCGATGAGGTTCCACGAACGTATCAACCGCATATTGGTCAAGTCCTTCAGGATGGCTGGTTTTGTAATGAGAAGTTGTCACGACTTTAACGACGTAGAAGTCTTAAAGCAACTTTAGTTTTCATTGGTAAGAAGTAACCTAGAATACTGTTGCGTCGTCTGGGCTCCACAGTATAATGTACACATGAAAGAGTGCAATCTGAATTTATTAACTTTTTGTTATACACGCTAAGCATTGATAAAACGACCCTCATATACCAACATCGTTTACAGATGCTGATTATCGAAAGCCTTGAAATACATAGAATATTTCTAACACTATATTTGGACAAAAGATATTAAAAGCTTTTTTGGAAGGATTGCCCACAGGATTAAGACTGCCCTCTGGAAAAGGACATCGACTTATCATAACCCATATTGAAAGTTCTGAAGGCTTCGTTAAAGGTGGTCTACTGATGTTCCAATCTAAAAATACAGGAGACATATCACGAAAATATGAATGCAGATGTCTTTGAAGGATGGTTCGAGTAAATATTGAATCTTATACCAAAAGATGCAATAATTGAATTGGATAATGCAAGTTATCACTCTAGGCTGACGACAAGGGCGTGGCGTAAAAGTGAAATAACAGAATGGCTAAGTTTAAGACAAATAGAATTTCCATTAGATTCCTTAAAAAGAGTACTATTGGTACTAGCCAATTTACATAAAAATGCATTCAAAAAATATGTAGTCGATTAAATGGCAAAGTTACGACGAATATCTGTGCTCAGGCTAGAGCCCTGCACGGGCCTGGTTTTCATCTCGGGCTGCTACGCGGCCCGGCCCGACTCTTGGGTTCGGGTCGGGTCGGGCCATTTAAACAACAAAGGTTCGGGTTTTCGGACCGCAGTAAATTTCCCCGGGCTTCTCGGGCCGACCGGGCTTCTCGGGCCGACCGGGCTTCTCGGGCCGACCGGGCTTTTCGGGCCGACCGATATGATAAATAAAAAATAGTTGTGTAGCCATAATGACAAAGTATTATTCGATTTTTAAAAATGCTTTGTTTGTAAGATTCTATATTATATCTTGTTTTTGTAATTTTATAATGTAAAATAGTACCACCCATTGTTATTTATTAGTTAATACGATTTTTTAAATGTTTTCATATGTCATAAATACCTACGAATAGGCCCCATAACTTTTTTGTTTTTAAACAGATTTTTATGGTATTACAGGAATATTAAAGGTAATTTTCTAGACTTCAATTTCAGTTAAACGGAGGATCGGGCCTACGTCATATTATACGAGGAAAAACCAAATGTTGTTTTTCATGCTCAAGTTTGAATCACCCTGTAGAGTTATTTGACAGGGCACACAAGCTGTGTCTATTCTTAACATTTTGTTAAAATTGATCATGATATCCCTATTTTTCTCGAGGTTTTTTAAGAATACACTAACAATAAAATCACAGTTATTTTATTGCCAAGCAAACCTTCGCTAATATTAATCAACGCATCCGTGGAATATTGTTTTAAATTCCATGGAATCAGTTTGATTGTGTCATTTGAAAGACATAATAATTGATGTGTGTTGCCAATTACTTTGGCCAAGATAATTTTAAGCCCAAAAGTGGTATCGGCAAGATGGCAGAAGCCAAAGTTGTGTTACCAGTAGATTAAGATTTACCCGAAGCCCAGCACAGCGTATTTATGCTCGCTTCCTTGAGAGAGGTTTTTACAGTAGGCATCCAGGAACAGGCCCTCTTAGAAGAACTTCTTATAGGGACGATCGTTCTATTGTAAATGTATCACTAATGAATTGACATTAACCAGCAGTGCAAATAAGAAATGAAATACATCATCTAAGGAACTGTTAGAAGAAGGTTTATTGAAGCAAATATCGTGTCAAAAAGAACTACTACGGGACCCTAGTTAATAGGGAAATGATTGGAGGTATGTATTATTTACCGACGAATCAAGATTTTGGGGGGACAGGAAAGAGTATGGCGACGGGCAGGTGAACGTTATGCGGAATGCACGTTCAGTCCAAGAATAAGCTTTCAAGGTGGTTCAGTTATGGTTTGGACTGAATATTCTATGGAATCACACACCAAGTTATATCTTGTTCCCAGAGGATCTATCAATGCTGAAAGATACATCAATAAGATACTAGCAGATTATGTTGTTCCACACGCACAGTTGGTAGAAAATGGGTTTCTCCTTATGCACGATAACGCACGAGCTCATGTAGCTCGGACAGTAAGTGATTATCTAAATGAAGCTAACATCCCATCAATGAACTGGCCACCACATAGAACAGATTTAAACCCTATCGAGCATGTCTGGAATATACTTGTTTTGTTTGCAGAAATAAAAATTCTACTTACATCTAACAACATTAATGACGGATTCGTCAAAAGTTCCGAGGCGATGTTCGCCCTCTTCTTCTCGCCCCCGCTTAACCCCCGTTTCAGATAGTCTCCTATGATGGTGTCTTGGCAGTTGTTTAATTCTAGGACATCTATGATATGGTCAACGTATTGCATTTTCTGTGCGTAGGACAATACGTCCGGCAATCTCAGTCTTGCTTGGTATTCTAAGGTTTGTCTAAAAGAAAAATAGAAAAAGTTTTGAATAAATAGTTTAAATGTAGTTTTTTCCGATAATTGCTCCTCTTTTGGGTAGCTTATAAAAGTGCATTAGCAATTCACTCACCTTAAAGTTAGATCAGGAAAAAATATGTCTTGTTGCAAAACGTAACATATTTTTCGTTTCCACCTCTTGCATAGGGGATCTCTATTGAAATAAATTTGTCCAGAATCCAATTTCAATCGACCACTGAGACAGTTGAGGAGGGTTGTTTTACCTATCAGAAACACGATAGACCTATTAATAATACGTTTAAAAATATTGGTACCTATGCATTTCTCTTAATCTTAGTCCATTACATCAGTATAGTATATTTTGGTTGACCTACCACATCCACTGGGTCCCATAACAGCCAGAACCTGACCTGGCCTAACCAGGCCATCGACGTCTTGCAATATGGGTCGACCATTGACGGAGACGGAGATGCCTCGGAAAGCCAAATGAACCGGAAGTGGTCTTTGGTCGGTCAAAAGACATGGAAAATGGACTGCTGTTGTGTCTACTCTGCAATGAAAAACCTTAAATTAGGAAAAACCTTTAATATCGATAAAATTGACTAACTTAGACAGCAGTATTTAAACGGAAGTAGGAACCTTCTCTGACTACGGCCCTGGTTTACAATGTTTTCATTATTTAAGCAAGTTTTATGAATGACACAATGATATACATGAATCAGTAGTTAGGTAAAAAGCAAACATATCGAATAACCGATAAAACCTACACCAAGAAGATTCATGTTTTACAACTGAAAATGTATGTTTCTTTTATTCTTATCCGTGTTTGATTTTTTTATCAATGCGCCTTAATCTTGTCTCGACGAGATAAAGCTGAGAAAATTTGATTCCAAATTCAGAGAAAATAAGGCATTGAGTAAATTTTATGGCATACTAGAATAATAAAAAAAACAGTCATTGTATCTTCAAACAGATGCACAAAATAAACACTATTACAAGCTATAAGGAGGGTTTGTGGATATATTTATTGTTATTAGGAAAACTAGTAGTACTCTTAGTACAATAATATGGATGAATTAAAAACAAGGGACCAATGTAAACTGCAAGATACAGTGTGTGGATAAAGTCTGGAAACGGCTTAATAACATCACAATTTATTGGCCGATTTAAACTAAATTTGGTATAGTTGTGTAAGAGGATCTGGCGCACCGAATGACGATATTGGCGTTGTTGCCAGTTTTTTAGTTTAGAATACGAACGAATTTTATATTCTTAAATGTAACGCCCTGTATATCTTTTCATTTATAGTTTTTACTGTAAATTTGTTACACTTTTGGTATGGCATACTTTGTTCCTAATATCAGTAGTTTTCGAAATAACGAGTACAATTTAGAAAAAATATATTTTTTATATTAAATGTTCAAACTGTTTTCCCTGTACAGCTTGACAGTGTGCTAATTGAAAATAAAATTTTTCATTTGTGTTGTAAATCATTTTTGACGTTATTAATTCGAATTCGTCCAAAATTCGACGCTGCAAATCGGCCAAATCTTGAGGTTTTGTGGTATAAACTCTGTTCTTCAAGGTGTCCCCATAAAAAGTAGTCGTTAGGCGACAAATCAGGGGCCACTCGATTGTACCCCCTCTACCGATCCACCTATTCGGAAAAGTGCTGTTAACAAATTCGCGCACGTTTCGACCAAAATGGGGAGGATGTACTTGCATAATTTGGACCCATCACATTTCGTATAGTAGGCACAATTTGCGTTTCCAGCAGCTCAAGGTAAAGTTGTGATGTTAAATTTCCATCAATAAAAAATGGACCGATCTTGTGGTTACCCAGAAGCCCAGCCCACACGTTCAATTTTCCAGGGCGTTGTGTATGACCTTCTCTCATCCAGTGGGGATTTTCTTGCCCAAAACCTACAGTTGTGTCTATTGACTTTACCATTTAACATAAATGTTGCTTCATCCGAAAATACTATAAATTTGAAAAACTGGTTATTTTGGTCAAACCTTGACATCATAATATCAAAAAATTTAATTCTTCGCTCATAATCATCTTCTGATAACTCTTAAACTACATGTATTTTGCAAGGGTGATATTAAATTTATGTTGTTTTATTAAAACGGACGGATTTAAAGCAGACGTCACTTACTTGAGAAATTTTTCTTAATAAAGAAACAGGGGTTTCAACAACATGTTGTAAAATTTCTAGACTGTTCTCTTTATCTACTACTGCTGGTCGTCCTGATCGTCGCCTGTCCCTACAATTTCCAGTTTCTTCGAACCGTCGGACACTTTTTAGAACAGTTGCTTTTGAAATTGGATTTCGGTTTGGAAATGCGTCATTAAATAGATTTTTAACCTCTTCGTACGACCTGACCCTATCGCCATATCCTCTCATCATAAGAATTGAAAGCTGGATTTATAAACTCGAAAAGTTGGTGAGGTTGAAGTTATGACCAAGTTTGTGAGGTTAGATATTCCGAACTCCGAGCATAAAAATTGATTATCTCGAACTACCCCGGAAGTTTTCGAACCTTACATAAGCTTTACATGAACAACATGAACGAGTGTATAAATGGAACTGAGTGTTCCCTTTAGTTTAAATTGAACTCCTATTTCCAACACCAACTGAACCTCAACCTCACCAACTTTTCGAGTTTATAAATCCAGCTTAATTCTTTCAGTTTCAGTTAAAGACATTTTTGTATGTAAAAATGACAGCTTTTATGACTTTACATCAAAACTGAACTGGTGTTTTATTTATTAAATGGAAATTTAATTCATTTATACTTTCCTCCCTTATCTATTTGGGTTCATGCAGTATCTCGGCCGAAGTACCCATTGAGCGCTGCAATATGCTTATTTTCTTTTTGACGATCCCGCTTTTTTGTGACATTGTTGACGGGTGACACTTTTTGACCTTACTTCTTCACTTGACCTTTGGGAGCCAAAGTTGCAAGAGGTTTTTAATATCCAGAACTATTCCAGTCATGTCCCCATGATTTTGGATTGGAAGGCCATATTTTCTATCGCCCGTACAGTAGCTTGGCTGTATAGTTGCTATTTTGGATTTGCTGTTTCTTGGGCGACAGAAAAATCACCTAGGTGGATTTTGGCTTGCACCTTCGCTGCTAGAAGCGAAGTCGTCCGGTCATGAAGATCCAGAGGGGCGAGGTACTATAGGAGCACCCCGATATCATTGGAGGAACCCCAAAATTTCCATCAGGGCCCTAGAAGCTCCGACTAGGGTCTTCTTCCTCTTTGGTCTTCGTTTTCCTTCGTTACGTCTTTCTTTTGAACGACGCTTGTTTTTACCTTTCTTCTGTACGAAGTCTTCACCTTCATCTACAGCAATATCATTTTAGCTAAGTTTGGGATAAGTACTAATACCACCATTTTTAAGAAATAAAGTCATCAATATATTTTTACCTGCTGCGTTCTAATTATACAGCTCCCTCTTTGCTTTTTTTACTTTTAATTTGTGTAGTTTACGTGGCGTCAGGTCGCACGGTCAGAGCTAGCTCCACGACCATCTGGGAGGTTTCCAGCTTTTCCTGTGGTAAAGCTGGAGGCGCTTGTTAACCCCCCCCCCCCCCCCCCGCGAGCTAGGAAAATTAGCACGGCTACACAGTTGATTCTGTTCTTGTTCTCTGACCACCGCTTATATTTTTCCTTTAATAAATCAAATAATTTTTTAATATTTTAATTAATCCAATTTTCGTTTACTTTAACAGTCGTTTTGTTATTTACGGTTCTGCTTATTCAGCAGCATTGAACTATAAATGAAAAAATATACAGGTTGTTACATTTAAAAATATAAAATTCGTTCGAATTTCAGACAAACTAAAAAGCTGGCAACAACGCCAATATCGTCATTTGGTGCGTCAGATCCTCTTACACAACTGTACCAAGTTTGGTTTAAATCGGCCAATAAATTGTGATGTTATTAAGCCGTTTCCAGACTTTATACACACACTGTATAATATAACTTGCAACTTGTACGCAGAAAATTCTAATTCTTAATTTAAATCTTGCAGCAGAACCCTTTTACTATATCACATGATTGCAACTCTAAAATTATTCATGAAAAAAATATATATCTAAATACATACTTAAGCAAAACAGTAAGAAATTAAAAAAAAATAATAATTTTATTAAGTAGTAAAAGTATAAATCGACCAAATCAGATATTTGAGTATATAATTGAGTATAACATTCATATATGTAAATACCATCATGTACACCAGAATATACAGAATAATAATATATGCACCTTTCTCATTTCATTTGTATTTTCGTACCTGGCGTTGTCAGTTGTCACCGGAAAACGTATAAGAAGTGTCTTTATCCTATCGATTTATTTTCGAAGCTAGTTTTGAATATAAGGGAACAAAATGTCTTATTTTATATAAAATTTCTATTAATGGAGATATGTTAGTTTTTAGATTTTGAATGTGGTACTTCCAAGATTTCCAAATAAAAATAATATAATCCTAAAAATGTAATTATTTTTGTATACTTGATAATTAAGTTGTTAAAAATTAATTTTGCAATTAGTTCTTTATTTCAATTGTTCTAACTTATCAGGATGTAAGAGGATTTCTTCAAATTCTTCATGACTAATTGTTAAATTGCCCCGTATCGTGACACCATCGCGTGACATCGCCGCGTTTATTGCGTGTCATCAATCCGTTTCATGTCTTGACTATTTTTATTAAAATGAGCGGAACGCGACGATGATACGCAACAATGTCACGCGGTTTAACTTCGCGACGGTGTCACAGGGTTTTATCACAAATCTGGACACACCTTAAGATATTTCGTTTAAATTTGTTAGGAGAACAAACAGCTATGGGGAAACTAAACAAAATTATAATTTATCTTCGTTTCTTTAAATTTGTCGCTGTGTGCATTTAGCTAATTTTCCAACTTTTCTTGTTCCTGGCAAGTTAATAGTTCAAAAATTCGCGAAGGTAAAAAAGTAATGTAGGTAATCTAATTCTCATTCATGTACAAAGTAGAATACTAGATCATAATGACTGGTTATTACCCATGTATTCAGGACGCTGCATTGTGCATTGAAAAAATGCATTATTGTTTAGATGGTTTTTTACTCCACTACGGCACACCATTTAATATCGAATATTCGCTATTGTTAACGGCTCTAATATTTGGCCTACAAACTTTACGATTGTGCTCCAGATAATTGTTTTACGACATCAAGTTATTTATTAGTTGCCAGGTTTGCTGAAAATACTTTTAATTTTCGTTAGAAAAATGTTAAGGATTTTAAAAAATGAAGTATTATTCACAACGATTGTGGCAGGTCGACGTGACTTATTGATCGAGGGATATTTATATTGGACAAAGTCACATTCGTTTAAAACCCTCCACGTCACTATGGCGTAACATTACATACGCAGATTGCTGTATTTACACCGAAATATCAAAAATTAAAAAATTATCGGTGATCATGAAAAAGAAAACGGATATATAGTGACAACCCACACACAACATCAGCAACGTAATCTAATACTTCTTGTGCCTACCAATCCCGTGTGTTGGTCCCTTACTCAAAAGTAAGACAAATAGTTCCTTTCAACATAGGTCTGCAGCCGCTTTAATTTTGAGATACAGAAGTTTCCGGAAACCCTGTATAACTTTGCCATCTTTTACTTGTATAAATGATCAACTCTCTTCTATTTGTACAAATTATGACTAGGCTTTCGCCATACTTGTTCTCCATTTTCTTGAATTATCCCGTGAACTTTAATTTATTTCCTTGCATTGCTGAAGATGACGTTCACTAAGGTCTAAACATGCCCTCCATTTAAGAGATCATACTCTAATATGTAGAGATTATTCCCAACAGTGGCGTATTTAGGGGGGGGTCCAGGGGGTCTGGACCCCCCCCCCCCGTGGACTCAGTAGTAAAGAAAACTGAAATTCACATTCATTTATTTGCAATAAATAACATGAAACATTATTTCAAATTTTCCAGATGTTTGGGGATTTCCACAGTCTTTTAATTTAATAATTGTTGAATTTTATTTTTTGTTCCGTGTTTTCTAATTCAGGTGAGTAAAATAGTACTTATACCGTTATACATACCTTCAAAAAACTAATATTTCAAATGCAAATATTGGCGTTTATATTTAAAAATTGCTTTATTTCTACGTTTTTTTTGAGCCGGGCTATCAAAACGTAAAATTTGTAAGTTTAGACAGTCCAAAAAAGGGCGTGGCACCTAAAAAAATTTTGCCTGCGGCGCATTGTTTTAAAGAAGATGAGTGGACCCCCCCCCCCGTGTCACAATCCTAGATACTCCACTGATTCCCAATCTAATGTCTATGAAAAAATTTTGTGGTTTGGACAGACTTTTATTCCTACCTTTTTATACCCTTTTTGTTACACCTTATATAGCTTAGTTGAACATAGGAAATCTAATGTAAGTTTTGAGGTGACTAAATATTGGCTCCCTTGTACATTTTAGAGAAAAATTGTAACATAATTTTTTGAAAAGGCCGATATAATAAACCCATGGGCCAAGTTTGAATAAATTTTAATGAGCGAATCCTAACTTATTCAATTAAATGTGATGGCAAAATTGCGAAATCTTCATAGTTTAAGTAATACAATAAACACCAGCAAATTGTTATTTGGCATTGACAAAATGAACAGTAGCGTCAGTGACAACATTTTCATTGAAGGCGCTTTACTTGTAGCTAAATATTATATGAGCTATTCCATTAAGGAAAAAATAACTATGATTAAGTGGTATCATACAGGAAACAGTTTAAGAGCAGTGTCTGAAATGTTTTCAGCTCAATTACCTGATAAGCCTATCCCTTTTATTTCATTAATTAAACTTATCATTAGTAAATTTGATAAATAACTGTAAATGCTCAACACAGAATGTCGAGAGATGTGAAGAAAGGGATAATAGAGATCTTGATATTTTACTGCACGTGGAGGAAAATAAAATGATTATCACGAGAATTGTTGGGTAAGCCGTGGGAAAACATCAAACCACAGTGTTGCGCACTTTACAAAAACATAAATATGTTCCTTACAAGTATGAAAAACATCAAGAGCTACGGCAAGGTGATGAAGAACGGAGAATGGTATTCTGCTTTGAGGTAATGGAAAGAGCAAATAATAATAGAGATTATTTAAGGAATATTTGTTTTACCGATGAATGCATGGCACCCTCAACTCAACAACGAACCAAATATTCAAAATTGCCGGTATTGGAACCACGAAAATGAACATCGTCTTATTCATACTTGGACGCAATGCCACAAAAAATAAATGTTTGGGCGGGAATTGTAGGACATCACATTATTGGACCATTTTTTATGGGAGGCAACCGTACAGCAGTAACCTATTTGGATACTACAAAATCGAATTGAACCCGCACTAGAAAAAGTTGTACGCGAAAATCAGGAGATCGGCTATCAAATCGATGGTTGCCCTGCCCATAATTCTGTCATGGTTAGGGAATACTTGCAAAATATTTTGAATTGATTTATATATTTATAGATAAGATAAAAAATTTGAAAATCTAGACCAGCTAAAAAACTGTATTTCCTTAGAATGTGACAGAATTTCTCAATATTAACTCAGTAATGTTAGAAATGAGTTGTATGATCGGTTAGGATATTGTTTAGCTGTTAATGAAGGGTTGTTTGAACATTTAATTAATTAATGTTTTTGTGAAAATCTGTAGTCTTAGGTATGTTATGTTAAATTAAAGGCTTAGTAAGAAAAACATAATGGTGTCTTTTATTTTGGATGCCTGATTGCCGGATTGGTGAAACCAAAATGTGTTTTAATGTGAAATAATTTATGTCCAGCTTTACGTCAATTTTTGACAATAGCGTCATAGAAATTATTTCCTGGTGTTTGCTGTATTAAAGTCCGTTCACAGATTTCAGAGAATAACTTACCGACTCGTATTGACGCCTGTTTAAAACGAGACTGGGGTCTACACAGGCCCACACTGAATTGTATTTTAAGCATGGATGATTTGACACAAATAATAAACAATTTTAGATAGAATATATTATAATTAATTAATGCAACTACAGTTTACTCATTTAATTCATTTTCACTGTCAGTATCAACACCTATGTTAATAATAAATATTTCTGTAATATTCCCAATTTAAATGTATGAATTTGCAACAGTTTTAATATGCGAAACACAATTTTTCCAGCTACTCACAGGCACTTTGTCCACTTCAGTAATAAGAATATCCAGTACACTAGCGTTTATAGTGGGTGATACATTATTACGTCTAACGACAGATTTTAATTGATGCCATATGTGTTCTATGGGCCTTAGCACTGTATGCCCCTTACTTTTAGCGTAGCTGTCGCAGTAGTACTCCTTTTATAGGTTCAAAAATTTAAGCACATCAAGTAACTCTCTTTTAGTGTAACTTTCATAAAAATATATATTATTCTGATACATAAATTCCTGTATTGCCATTTTCGTATCTTTTGAACAAGGGTGCTTGTTTAACTGTCTACTGTGGTAACTTGCGTTGTCCATAACAATTACACTGTTTGGAGAAACATTAGGAATTAACTTATTTACGAACCAATCCTCAAATAACTCCGCTGTGGTATCGTTATGGTAATCCAAGCAGGAGTCATTTATATTTTTGGCTGCCAATGAAAGTGCATTTGGTACCCAACCATCTTCGGACCCTGCATGTACTATGGTTATTCTTTTCCCTCTGTTTGATGGTGCCTTTGTTCTACACCTGTCACTAGAATCAACCCAACCTTTTGATGGGGTATCATGGGTATCAAACCAGGTTTCATCTAAGTATAAAATAGGTCTGTTCTTACTTCTGTACTGAGCGATTTTTGTCAAATATTCAAATCGCCATGCCTTAAGTCGTTGCGATTCCATGATAACTTGCCGTTTATCGACTTTTTTTAAATTTAAAGCCGATTCGTTGAAGACACTTCCACAGCGTTGTCCTACCGCAATTGATATCCGTGTTATCTATCTCAAGTCTTTTCAGTAAATTATCTAGTGTTAGTACCGTATGCTCTTCATACATCTTATAAATTTTGCGTCGTACTAAATCTTTATCGCTGCGATCTAATTTTTTGCAAATCCCAGAATCTTTCCTTCTTTTCCTTTCGGTGATGGATTTATTCACAATTTTCCATACTGTTTTTTCCGAAATTTTAGTCAATGTGGCTGTTTCTTCAATGCATTCCATTTTACTCAACTTTTCACGTTCTATGATAGTTGTATATACATTTTTATAATCTCTTTAGAATCTAAAGATAAGTGTCTTCTTCCATTTTCATTTCCGCACTGTGGTTGTACCTATACCCCCTACAACTGTTCTATACTAGATTCATCAATCCACGAACGCCACATATTTGGATAATAAAAGCTGCGTTTTTATTTCACACGAACTAATAAAATGACTGGTTTTGCAACAATGATTTGTCTACTTATTTTTTCCCATTATTTAATAAGGCTTTGTAAACTAATTACGTCCAAGTACGGTCCCTACCTGGATAATAAAATCATTATCTTTATGATCCTTGAAACCCTTTCAACAAAGAATTTTATGATGGGTGATAACTAAAGGCAGGTAGTCATTCTCTTAAATCTATGAACGGACCATACCCAAAGTATAAATATTTCGTAAGTTTGCCATCACATTTAATTGAATAAGTCAAGATTTGCTTATTAAAATTTATTCAAACTTGGCATATGGGTTTATTATATCGGCTTCTTCAAAAATTATAATACAATCTTTCTCTAAAATGTACAGGGGAGCCAATATTTAGCCACCTAAAAATTTACATGTAATTTCCCATGTTCAAGCTAAGCCATGTATCACCCGGTATACAAAATATCAATTTTTCTTGATAGCTTAAACACACTTTCACATTTTTTCCCATAAAATCCAAAAGTACCGGCTGCTTATGGAAATCCAAGGTACCTCGGTTTTTCTGCGAAATATCCTTCTGGTTATTATATTTATTCTTGTGTCTTTAGCATGAAGAGACTCAAACAAAAGACAGTAATAGTGTTCAGATTGGTGCAGGTGGTCGAGTTTTTAAAAACCCGTGCGTTGCTCTGAGGTCAGTCGGGTTCACGGGACTCGTAACGTTCCATGTTATCATCGATCCCGACCGTAGCCCTCTGGTTCTCAATTATTGCGTAATACCCTCCCTCGAGTGTCAATTGCAAACGATAAGTTATGGCGACATATTATCTGGCGTGATTATAATAAATTCTTGGGGTGATAGTAATGGGTGCCAATTTGTTAGTTTAGCAAAAAGGTGACCATAAATTACCCGACATTATTAATAAATTCGCTGTTTAGGCTGTGTGGAGCAGTTGATTAGTTACTCGGGAATGGCAGTAGGATTTCAGTAATTCAGTTTGAACCTCTTATACCTACATGTTAATAAATGTCACGTAGATATTTGAGGAAGTAATAGTGCTCGTTAAAATAGAAAAAAAATACTTATAAGCATGCAGTTGAAAAGGTTTTTCTTCCATATTTTCCGAGATAATTATTTAAATTTTGTGTAACTTATTGGTTTTTGAAATCTCTACAATACAAGGTCTAAATTGACAGAGGCAATATACAGAGTATTCAAGCAAAAGAACCAACACAAAGTCCCGGTCTCACTACATTTAATATTTAAAACAACTAATCAGTAACATGTCTCGCCTTTAAGGCATCATCAGAACCAAAAGGAAGTCAATAATCACGCATAAAAGTAAACAAATCTCCTAGTAAACCTACCTGATACACCAAAAAAACATTTAAAAAATTTAAAAAAATAACAAAAATGTCAAAATATAAAAACAAAAAAATAGATTAAACGTTACAATTACATCACTACATGACAGTCAGAACTTACGACTCTTAAAAAACCTTTACAATGGCAACTTGAAAATAAAATCATAATGTTGTTGATATCTCCGGATTGAAAATAGATGTTAACTTCTGACTTCTTAGACTTTTAATCATCCTTGTAATCAGGTAAAATTGAATATAAGTACTATTATATTTACAATTATGGAAAAAAACGCGCAATATTTGTAAAGTTGTAAGACAGCGCCCCCTAGCGCCTAGTGAAAAACACATATTGCGGATCTAGGAAAATTTTTCGACCACAATTCTTCGACAACAATTTTTCGACCACAATTCTTTGACGATACAATTCATCGATTACACAATTGTTGGTCCACAATTTTTCGTCCGGAATATTTTCCGACTTGTATTGGTTGCAGTAAAACGCAATATAGTTGATTTTCAAAATTTTATTTGGAGTTAGTTGTAAAATACTTACAATTATAAATGAAAATAATATATTAGGTACTAATAATTAAATCTAAAATGTTTAAATACAGAGCTAATTTAAAATTCAAAAATGATAACGTTCCTTTAGTATGATATATTATGAGCTATTCCCCTTAAAAAATCAATTACATTGTTGGAATCCAATTGGCTTACTATTGTTCTAACACGTTGTTCAGAGTCACGGTATTTCTTCTTTGGTTGTTGCGGATCAACACCACTAATATATTGTTCAATTCTTACTTCATTTAAGCTTTGCTGTTTTTTTATGCAATTTATAAATTTCCAAATGTTTGGATGCATCGCAGCAACTTGCTCTTGAAATCCGCGATGCCAGCCTTCCACCGAGTTATTGGTTTTAGGTAAACCTTCTAACACGGTTTCGTGCAAATTCCATAGTTCGTGAGGAAATTGCGGTGGTCGCCTTTGACGTCTCTATGGGCGACCAATCCATGTGTCCTCAAAATAGTCTATCACTTGTTGTGCTTCTGGGGGTAAAACGTCACTATCGCAAAGTGTCTCAAAAACTTCTATTACCAAAGGTGCTGGTACAAAAGCAATAGCTGACAACATCTTCATAGTTAAGGCAAATGCAGCATCATTTTCGTACCTCTGCTTTAAACCGTGGCTTTGGACACGAAAAATACACTGGGTGAAGTGGAAAAAGCAACCCCTCTGTCTTGCATTGGGAAACTCTTTTTTGACGGCGTCGATCATAGCTTTTTCAAAGTCGGTTGTTATTGTTCTCGGCGATAGAAGTGGTTCTAAATTTTTGAGTTCTTGGAAAAGGCGTACGTACGTTTCTTCCAATTTATTTGGTAACAGTGCAAAAACCAGGGGCACAGATGCATTTTCTTTTAACCCATGGACAGTATAGAGCTGGTGAAATAGTAGTGGAACTGTTTTAAAGGTTCCATCAGCATACCAATGTAAGCTTTGCGATAAGAGTTGTAGATTTCTCCGTGTTGAAAAAATTAGAATTCTGTTCTCCTCTGGGCCCGAATCAAACAACAAAAAATCTTCCCCATTATATGTTTTTGTATACTCTTCTAGAAATTGGATATCTTGTCGGTGGCTGGGTAGTGCTGGTCCAGATATAGGTTTTTGCCTATTATTTCTAATAGTCCTCTTCATTGTATCCACACGTGGCAGTTTGGGGGCAGATGCTTGACTGATTCCACTTGCAACACTGGTTTGTGGCGCTTCATTAGTGCTTTTAGCTTTCGTACGAATAAGATCAAGAACTTTTAAAGCTTCCACTTCAGCTGCGTCGGCAACATGGTTATAATCCTTCCCCACTTTAAAAACTGTATCATTAAGGGTGGTTACCCTGGCTGGACACTTTGTTTTTAAAAACTGTCGACATTTCCAATGAATTTTTACGTCTATTTTCTTATCTTTACAAAACAGATGTCCGTTCAGAAGTAATGTTTTATTTCCTTTCTCGGATTGTATAAACTCTAAGGACATTTTCGGATACGAATATAGGATACAAGCACAATATAGCACACTCTAATTCAAACTGATATTCCTTTCATAAAATCTTGGACACTTATACACGATACACGGTAGGTATAATACCCTTTTCGCAACAATTAATAAGGGTGCCCAAAAGATAATTCTAAATAATTGGTAATCAGAAATTAAGTACATATTTAAATATTTAAAATTTAAGGATTAGTACCTAATCCTTAATAATAGTATTTTATGACCAATATTTACTACAAGGCTTAATTTTCACAGAGGTAGCATCAATTTTAATTAAAATTTGAAGTACCTACCCCTAATGTGGGTAGGCAGGACACGGTAGGTTAAAATTTAAGGATTAGTACCTAACATAATTATAATTTATTATTGTAAGTATTTTACGACTAATATTTACCACAATCACACACACAACTAATTTTATTTTTCCCGTCGAATAATATTCCTCTCGAAAAAGTGTGGACTAATAACAGTGTAATCGATGAATTGTGCTGTCGAAAAACTGTGGTCTAAAAATTGCGGGAGAAGAATTGTGGTCGAAGAATTGTGATCGAATAATCTTCCGGATCCCACATATTGCCGTAGTTCATAAAATGATATATCGAGTGAGAAAAGCCCTTTTTAACAAAACTAAGTTTGCGACATTATGTTAAGCCAGAACGGAGTTATCAGCATTTATTACAAATAATGTTCAACCTTCCCCCATCACCTTATTTGAAAAGTGACGAACACGTTCTATAGGTGAATTTTATTAATAAATCTTCGAAATATACAAAAATGTTATTTTCGGGATACCTTAACTAGGCGACTTTTGAGGAAACTCCGTGATTCATATTTACCGTTACTGTTGCGCCCTCTAGCGCCAGTCTGAAAAACTTCAAAATAATTTTCAGCAATTTCTCATGAATACTTTACCAAATATATTTTTTTTCCGCAAGCCATACGACTAACACTTTCTGAGATACGGCCGACAGCCATTCTTAGTGGGACACCCGGTACAAGAAAAATTGCGGCAATTTTAAATATTTCATGTGTGCTAATTTGGAAAATTTTGATGGATAATTTGATGTATCCTTACCATAGCCAGATAGTCCAAGCTTCTTTACCACGCGACTTTCCACCCCGATTAAATTTTTACCAGTGGTTCATTCAAATGTTGACCCAAAATCCATTGTTGGGAAATAAAATTTTATTTAGTGATAAAGCAAGTATTTTGAAAAATTTTCATAACATTCATTTTTGGGTAGGAGAGAATCCTCGTGCAATAGTCGAAAGTCATTTCCAGTATCAGTTTACAGGAAATGTGTGAGCTGACATTATTGGAGACTATTTGGCGGGGCCATTCTTCCTGCCAAGACGATTAAACGGGCAATATTTTCGTCAATTTTTAGAACAGGAAATCCCGGTCTTAGAAGAGGTACCACTTGAATTAAGAAACCAATTGTGGTTTATGCATGATGGTGCACTGCCACATTTCAGTTTGGTGGTAAGGAAGTTTTTAAATCGACCGTTGGATAGGTCAAGGTGGACCTCAGCTATGGCCCCCTAGTTCTCCCGATTTAAATTATCTATTTTCAGGAGAAGAAAATCCAGACTTGCCTAATTCAGACATTTGGTATAAGCAGAACCTTACTACGCCGCAGAAGTCCATGCCTACTTAAACGATATTTATCCAAATAGGTGGGTTAAAAGAAGCAATCGAATGGCCAGCAAGATCACCAGACGTAACCGCCCTTGACTTTTTTTATGGAGATACAAATAAAGTATATAGGTAAGACAAATTTATTAATCGCTTAAGTTACATTTAAGTTAATATCAGCGCACCTTTTTTGGCGCCACCCTATACCGAAAAATACACAGCAAAAAAACAAAATTGATGGCTCCGAATTTTCAAAAAATCGGACCAGACAGTTTAAAAATATTAAAAATATTAAATTAACTTTGTGACTTAAAATCATCCCAGGATTAAGATTCTCAAGAATCAGCATTCAATTATGGAACTGGAACACCCTATATATAAACTTTGTCACTCTGCTAAAATACCCCCCGTTTCGAGCTACATCAGAGACGAATTTCCACAGGGAAAATGTTATGATGTCTGTTAACTTCTTGGTACATTATTGCAAAGAAAATTGTTCCCGCAAAACAATAATTAAAAGTCGCCTTCCATTCCACGAGTAGAAGGTGGTTAACGTGGTAGGGCTTAGATTTCCCAGTAGGCCTAAAGTTCCGCAGTATTTTAGGGAACTAATTTAATGTTTCAGCAGCTAAAATACAATATTCTTACGTTAAATTTGTTCGGCAAACATTAAAAAATAATATTTACTAAATAAATTCACTGATTTAGTTCTTATCACAAAGAAAACACTTTTAATTTCTACGAATGTTTTTAAAAAGTGATATTTTTGACCACTTATTGTTCAGATAATTCTACGAAGTTGATGAGGTAACCGAAAAACTACAAACCTAGGCCACAATACATAGAACGCCTAGAGGATGTCCTTTTTGCTTCCTAGTAAAGCACTTAAAGTTAATTTATATAACTATTAGTAGCTTGGTAAGCCAAGTTCAAAATTTCATCGTGTAGGAAGCAAGCCTGATCAAATTAATATTCATGTCATTTACTTTGGTTTTACCAGTGTCTGTCCCGCAGCTAAAAAATTACGATTTAATTCGATTTAATCAAATTTTCAAATTATTCTAGTTGCTCCAGGTCATATAGTTGATCATAATTATTTAACTATCCAGCTAGATATTTCATAGGCCATCCATCTAATATTATGCTTAAATATTAATCTATATCATCTTCTATCTAAAGACCATATTATATCATATTAATTCATTAATAAAATCTACTGGCAATAATACCTAACAGAAAAATAACTTCATATAATAAGACGAAACTAAGATCTGGGCTACCACAAGGATGACCTTGGCTGGCCTGACAGCCCAATTTTTTAAACCATTACAACCAACTGACCCAGTGACCTAGGTAGGTCGACGACCTGCCGAAAATATTGAATTCTTGTCTTATTATAAACTTATTATAAAACTTTTTACGATAACTACTTCTGGTGGTCTAAAGAGTCTCTAAAGGATCACACAGTTAGTAAATTGAGATGAAATAACTATTCTGAAGGCTATAACATTAAATATAGATAAGAATTTATCGAGAAGTTTTGATTCGTTTGCTGTACACCTGTCTTAAATTTCCTTTTTTTATTATTAAATTATTTAGCACAGTAACCTGAGACGGGCCAATGACCCCCGAAATTCTGGGACGTGGCGGAAGCCTGTTCAAGCCACACAAAACTAAGGGGATTAGATAAGATATCAATATAATAATTACTTTAGTTCCTGCTAATCTTGTTCATGAATTGTTATTTCGTGAAATTACGTTAGGGTACAACTTTCAGTTGAGGTGGTTTTAAGTTATGTTTACGGTTATTTTTATGAATTTTTTAAAGTTAATAAGAATAATAATAATAATAATAATAATAATAAAATTAATAATAACAATAATAATAACTACTAAGTACTACTGGCTCATCTCTGGACGGATATTTCCTGAAACGGAGGGATTTCTACTGGCAATCCAAGATCAGGTCATACCAACTAGAAAATACCTGAAATACATACTTAGAGACGACTCACTACAGGCAGACAAATGCAGATACGGATCCGGACCTTGTTGTTCTAGACAAAAGGGCCAGGAAAACGACTTTGATAGATGTAGCTATACCAAATAACAACAACCTTCTAGTGAACCATGCTGAGAAAATAGCGAAGTATCGAGACTTTCAGGAGCAAATAAGAAGACAGTAGAATATGAACAGCATCGAAATCATGCCGATTATTGTTTCAACAAAAGGAGTCATTCCAAAAAAGCTTTTGGAAAACCTTGGAATACTAGACGTACCTCAAGATCTCTACAAGGATATGCAGAAAGCAGTGCTACTTTCAACAAACCGAACAGTCATATGGGTAACCAAAGAAGAACCCCACGGGCCCAATAACACGGAAAGGGCGCCCACAGAGCTCAATCATTTTGATATCGGTGATATCTGGGATGAGTTAATGTTCCCCGTAGAGGGAGTGCATGACAGGTCTCGCAATCTGTCAGAAAATCATAATAATAATAAACAATCTTTATTTCAAAAGAATGTTACATTAAGATTCAACATAATACAGTTACAATTAACAAAATTTTTTTCCCTATATTTACCTCGACGTGATTCTCTAAATTTTAGCACTAACATAATTCTTTGATACACAAATAATTTTTCTACGTTCTTGCTATTTCCATACTGAACTATACAATATTGGATGTAAACCTCAAAATTCGAGTGATATATAACCTTCTTAGTTTGAAAATCTATATATCTTGCTAAGACACGAAGACTGTAACAAACTGCATTCAATTCTTGTTTAATGTAAATGATGTGGTGCTCCCAAGGCAAAGCATCATCCAAAATAACCCCTAGGAATTTTGCTTTCTCAGTTAAACCTAATAAGTTATTGCCAATTTCTATTATTTGTGGTTCTTCCACACGAGACCCACTTGTTCCAAATAATAATGTGTTTTAGTTTTATTATTGTCTAATATTAATTTGTTTCTTGCAAACCAATCGCTTGCACCCATCATAATATTTTTAGACTTTTCTTCAACAAGCATCACATTATTGTCACTCACCAATATGTTTGTATCATCTGCATAATTCGTTATTTTACACCAATCATTATGGCTTTTAGATATTTCTGTTATGTTGTTCATATATATAACAAAAATAATTGGTCCCAAATCACTACCCTGCGGTACTCCAATACTGACTGAGACTTCATTCGATAAAAATCCCTGATTGTCCCGTTTTATTAACACTTGTTGTTTTCTAAATGAGTAACATTTAATTAGATCTAGGGATGTTTCTCTGATACCGTGGGAATCCGACTTTTTAAACAATATGTTAAAATTCAATGTGTCCTAAGCCTTTGGTAAATCCAAAAAGAGCCCTAAGGGGATTTGTCCTTTTTTCAAGGGATCTAATATATAATTTTATAATGTAGAAGAAATTAAAGTAGTTCTTGTTATATTTCACAATTTATTTCAGTTTCCTGACACGTGTTTCAACCCTTGCGGGTCATTATCAAAGGCATTATGAGACAATAATAAATTCTACATGTCATTAAAATAAAAATTGACAGATGATAGGTTATTTTGGTCCTTAAATTTACAGGTATTGGCCAAGGTACAACTAAATTACAGGTGTGATTATAGAGGTATTTACATCTAAGTAATAAAATTAAGAAAATGATATTGTGTATAATAATTATGGGTTTTTTTCGTTGGTAATTATTGATAGTGTTTATTGAATATTTATCTTAAGTTATTAGGCTATTAAGTATTAGATTGGTACCTGAAGGTATTTCAATTTGATTGCTAACAACATTACATCGATTTTTTAAGGCTTTTGACCCGTTTAGAGGTCGGTGCTTGGATATCGTCTGCATCATCGGTTATCATTGCGGTATCGTCTGCGTACCGTATGTTGTTTATGTAGGTTCCGTTGATTTTGATGCCCCTGGGACTTTCAGAAGCTGCATTTGCAAAGACTCTTTCCACATACAGGTTGGCTATATGTTGTATAGTATCTTCGTTAAGGGGCAATTTAGGAAGTTTTTTTTACGAGGGTTATGTTGACCTCCCCTGTACACTCCAGAAAGTATACAATATACTTGCCAAACACCCTGTATAAAATGTTGTTTTTATAGAAAGTGTCCACCTATAATATTTGGCTCACACTATTTTATTATAATTTTATTATACCTTAAAGCCTGGGAAACTTTACAATCTTTATATAAGTGTTACTGGGCGCCAAGCACAAAAATATTAAAGTTCTAATGCATCAAAGTTCATCAAAAGACATTTAATATTATTATTATTCTAACCATTTAAAAAAAAACTCACTACCAATAATATTACCATAGGATTTTATTTCAAGGCTATGGTACTTCTTGATGCTGGGAAAGTCCTTCATTTGCTATCTTTATAGAGTAGTTCAATACAGGCTGTACCATATAATTGGTAGAGGGAGTTTTAGTATCAAAACTTTAAGATAAAGATTGACGAGATCAATATACAACAGATTAACCTTATCAACCGCCAAAATTTCCTAGAATCCGACAACACTGCTGTTTTAAAGATGAAGATGACTAAAAGTATTTAAAAAAAATGTGTTTTTTTTTTCGAGTTATTGTGATGACTCTATTACCGCTGTTGGTTGGCACAGCATTCATAACAATCAAAATCTGTCAGAAATAATCCGCGCAGTTAAATCTGGTTGAGTATTATTATGTAGTATAATACAGGATGACTCATTAATACAGGCTGTCCGACAAGTATATGGTATACTCTCAGGAGCATTCAGGGGAGGTCAAAGTAATCTTTAGACATGCCATGTCTCCCGCTGACTATTATTGACAAAGCACCAACAAAGGTTTATGGTTAACATGTGCGCGGGCAATCATTGGACCGTTCTCTAGTGAAGGCAGATTAAATGGTGCCATCTATTTGTAATTCTTGAAACAAAACTTAAACGGTTTATTAGAAAATGTGCCCTTAGAAACTAGAAATCAGACGCAATTTAGTTCATCAGCACTTATCAAAATTCTTTGGGTAATCGATGGATAGGTCGAGGTGGACCTATTTTATGGCCACCTAGGTCGTCTGACATGACTCCATTGGATTTTTTATGGAGAAATTTAAAGAGGCTGGTAAATTCGACGCCAATTCACACCAAGTGCAACGAGAAGACATCCGTCGGCCCCCAGCATTTAGGAAAGAATCAAAGGGGAAGAACAAACAACTAGAAAGGAAAAGGGTATGAAATGGAGAAATAGTGGACAAGAAATATGAGGGAAAAAAAATAAAAAAGGATATAAATAAATTGACTTTAAACAACCTTACACTTAACAGTACAAAGACAGAGGACTAAGAAGAAGAACACATACGCATTGAAACTTATAATGAATATATAATTTATGTATGAAAAAATTCAGAAACATCAGTTAGTTCGTTTTGATTTCCAAGCAACAGATCAACTCATTAATCAATTTATTAAAGTTATTAATAATTATTAAACCTACCTTAACACAAATACCAACGTATTTGCAAAAACTCCTGAAATGTCTTTGGAAGAAACCCAAATGACATCGCGACTTGAAGGTAACAGGCCGCGTCCGGAAATAGCAGAAATGCGTTACGCAAAGTTCGCAAGTAATGGTGAATGTTATTGCAGCTTGAAGCTTTAAAGAATATGATAAACGAAACATGAATTTATATTAACACCCATTCACAATCTGCCTGTAGCATTCAAGTAGTTTATGGCTATAGGTATTGAATGGTAGAACCAAAATCGCTTGATTTTTTCTTATACATGTAAGGATTTAATTATAGTACTTCTTTATGATCAAACAACGACTAAAACCCGGAAAACTTCTGCTTCTAGTAGGTTCTTGGCTTTGGCAATTTCTAAAGTTGTTGAGCGTGCAATGTATATTATAGCGAATTCCATTGGTAAAAGAAGTGCGGCACCGGTATGTCAGTAAAACTGCACCAGTGCACAAAAAGTGTTGCACTATTTGAGTAGCAATGGTTTTCAGATTGGACCTTGAGTGCATTTTTCCAACAAAGTTGATGATAATACTTTTTAATCCTCAATGATTTTACTTACCACTGGACAACATTTGAGACAAAATAGAATTTTAAAGATCGAAAAAATCATAACACTGTATTTTTTGACATTTTCATATAGTTTCGGTGCAGCACGGTCTCCAAGAGCACGTGCGGAACTGATTGCACTCGGTGCAACATTTGTTGGTTTACAAATACTTGCACTGAAATGTTCAATGGTTTTCACATTTTGCACTCGTTCCGCACTTTTTTTACCAATGGAATTCGCTATTAGATTGTTGGATTTTATAGCAAAGAAAAAATATTTTCTCCAAATCAGTTTGGCTTGTTACCCAGAAGATCAACGCAGGATGCTATTTTTAAGTTCCTAAATTGAATAATAAAAGAGCTAGATACTGGTAGGCACGTAGGTGGTATCTATATCGGCTTGTCAAAAGCATTGGACCTTATTAACCATGACTTACTTGAAAAAAATAGATGCACATGGTATCAGAGGGGTTGCGAATGATTTAATTCGATCTTATCTTGAACATAGAACACAAAGGACATGTATATCATCTACAATTGCTGGTAAGGAAGAAGTAACCTACACAGGATTATTGCCGGTGACTTCTGGTGTTCCTCAAGAGCCAATATTATGGGGCCTATCCTATTTTCAGTTTAAGTCAACGAGCTAGATAATTCTTTGGGCGCAGATTTTGTCAATCAATTTGAAGACGACACCTCGTGTATTACAGTAGTTGAAAGTGATATATCAGCTGCTTTAAAACACTGTACCGAAATAGTGCTAAAAACGGATGCTTGATGTTCGGAAAATTACCTAAAACTACATACAGGAAACACCTGTGTCGTAACCTAGAAGAATCAATGGACGAGAAATTGAAATGTAAAAGAATCCCACAAGTGAAAAAAACTAAGGTTCTGGGTAGAACATAGTATATTGTTTTGGTATAATTTGGTTGACGCCCTAAGAGCATAGAGATTACCACAAAAATATCTCTTAAGAACAATGTTGGGCATCTCGAGCAGAGAATCATGGAGATCACATTTTAAATCGTTGAAAATCTTGCCGCTTCCTTGCTTGCATATTTTAAATATGATCAAACATAACAATGAGTTTCCCAAAAATGAGCATTATTATAACAATTGACATGATGACGAATAATTGATAGGAATACCAGGGGGTTCAGCAGCCTTAGCATTCCTCGGCATAGAACCAGAATGTTTGAAAAAGGTTAGGATTTCAAAAGCATTAAGATTTTTAACGCCTTTTCGAATGATATTAGGAATATCCATAGTGAAGGGATGCTCAGGAGCAGGCTACGATCATTTCTATTGGATCAGGTGTTCTATTTACTTGACGGATTTTATCAGTATCGAGAGGAATCGTAGATAGAATGCGGTTCTGATATTTCTGGACTACCTAAACTCTAAACTCTCCTTAATGCTATAGGTTTTTGTGAATTGAATCAGTTGGTACGAAACTTTTGATGGAACGATAGAGCAGTGTCTGTACTCATTTTATTTTTAAACTGTTGATGTCACTGTCCATTTTATTTTACTAATTTGATTTGATCTGTTAAGAATACTTATTGTTTGTTTCATTTTATTGTTTTTAAAGACTAAAGACGAATTTATAAACATTGATCAAAACACACCAACAGAAGATGATGATTTCGGAAAACGGGTTACTAAAAACGAGACGGATGACGAAATAGAGGACGTTCAAGAAGAGAAAATTAAAATAAAGTGCTTCGATGAGGCTTTAAATTATATTAAAGAGCTAAAAAGTTTTCTAAAGACGACTATGTGGCTTTTGAACAAATCAAGAATCTGGAATGTCATTTCCAGAAGTGCCGTATGGAAAAACAGCATAGGCAGCTTAAGCAGTCAAGCATTTTAAGATTTTTTCTAAATGCTCCTAAATAACTTTGAATATTTATGTTTGATGTTTTTTACAAGTTTTGGTTCGCATGGCAATTATTACATGCATGTACATATTTTAATAATAAATTTTATTTTTATTATCTATTGTTTCATCTGTATGTATTTATTTATTGAAATTTTCTCTTATGCGGGCACCTTCCATAAGCGGGCAAAATAACGGGAACCGTGACTGTCCGCTTATGGGAGCTTTCACTGTATTTGACAAAAATTCAACGATATTCGATATCTGCTGTACAAATTCAAATAAAATGGCTCAGCTGCAGCGAAAGTTCGCGGAATCTTAGTTGTTATATCTGGAATATACCACTAATGTAGTATCGAAATCCTCAATGTTGTCTACCATAGTGTCTGTTTATTTTTTACGAGATGGATAAACTTTGCAAATAACATTTTTAATTTCTTCGTTTGTATATATATTCTTCCATTTCTCTTCCAATTACAATATACTTAATTACGTAAGTAGCAAATAGCACTCATACATATTGCTTTTCCCGGGTCAAAAAACCACTTTTTATTATCTTTCTGGATTCGTTTAGCGAATTTATTTTTAGACACATGGCAGCATTATCCCGAAGTCCGAATTCTCGCTTGGATATTGTAAACACACTTGTATGAGTTATCGCTTACTTTAGTACTTTAAATTTTAGCTACTAGTTTATAGTTGAAGTGTGCAATTATTCGTTTGATGCTGCTTAAAATTTTAATGATGTTGACTTAGCAAACTTCTTCGGTTAATGGTTTAATATGTTGCAACTCGCAACTGATTTTAATAAATTATCTTGTTTTACGTCTTAATTTGTTGTCGCAGTAAATTTCATTGGACCGTTTAAAAATGGTTTCGCATGAAACTAAATCCCCGACCATCATTCTTTCTAGCCATCAACCTTGTTGTTATGTACGTCAAACCGGAGACAAGGCAAATGACAAGTCATAAAGGGATACCAAGAATCAATCAAATAACAACCTAAACTAACCTCTACAGGTTTTAATTTAAAGTTGGTTAAAATGTAATAAAGGGATTCCATTGATAAATAACCCTAAACAGGGTGTTTCCTAACTACGGTACGAAACTTCAGAGGGTGATACGTAAGGTCGTTTTAAGAAAAAAAGTTCCTATAAACATATGTCCGGAATTGCTTTGTTTCTGAGATACAGGGCGTTGAAGTTAAAACAAGAAACTGTCATAAATATCTTTAAACCCTGTATAATAAAAAAAAAACATATTGGTTTGTACCTATTGGGCAAATCATTGCTCTATTGAACCCACCACCAGTTAACACCAAACCAAATGTTTTCTGAAACTCTACAACCACCGACACCACGAGTTTTAAGGAACCCAAGCTTTGAAACAACCAAGGAACTTAATTAAAAAGTAGGTGTTAAAATTATTAATGTTCTTTATAGTCTATAAGTGCATCGTAAACTTAACAAAGTGCTTTGGTGTCCAGCATCAAAGATACAGAGGAAATATTGTTATTGTTAAAACTATAAACACATTTGCCTAAGTAGTTTATTGCTCAGCCTAGTATCGTGAAACTTATGTAGATTTCAACTGTCCTAGTAGATCTTGGTGGCCAATTAGCAAATTGTGTTACAGACAAAATATTTTAATTTATTATTTTTTCACTCCAATAAATAAGAGTGGTTGGTTTCACGTTTCATTGTTTCAATATATAATGTTGTTCACTAAGTTTTCTTTTCATTTCCTGTTCAAAACAAAAATTTGAATTGTGATAAGTGCCTAAATGATGTTATCACGCCGTTAAATGGCAGACATAGCGACCAATAAAACAACAATGCAAAGTGGTAAAGAATTTCCTTGCTGTTTACGTGGAAGACGTCGATGATAAACTTGAGATAATATTTTACCCAAAATCTACCTCATAAAATTCTAGAAGTTTAAACACATTAAATTACTGATTGTTTTTTGAGTTCAAAGACCTTTTATTATTGGGCAATCTGTTTTAAATATGGAAGATTACATTGTGTTTGTTTAAACTCTACTTAACGTGGCGATATATTATGTGATCAAATACAAATTAAAAAAAAGGTAATATTTTAAAGAAAGCAAGCAATAAAGGCATTTAGCACTTTATATAACTTGTTTACGGATTTTACTATGATACAGTATAGTATTCCATTACATTAATTGTGTGTATATTGAGTAAACCAATAAATATAATAAATGGAACAAACGACTTACCTGTAAGGAAGTTCGTTCCATATTATATCAATAAAGTCTTTTCCAAATACTTGAACACCCTGCAGAACACACAGAAGAGTGTAGTACCTTCTGTGTGTTCTGCAGGGTGTTCAAGTATTTGGAAAAGACTGTCGTGAAATATAATAAATAATATTGTAGGCACACATAGTTGTGGCATTGTGTCAATACTGTATGACTTAAAGGAACTCCATACATTTTAAAGGAATAACGGTCTTAAGGTCACCTGGGTAAATGTAAATAGAGCCCATAGGTCCTAATTTTATTTTAAACACGATTTATCAGGGTCAACTGTAAGGTCTAAATAGGGATAATTTTAGACACAATCCATAATTATTTTAACTGTACCCCTGGTTAGTTAAAGGCGGGGGCAAGTTAACCTGATCTTCCTTGCACTGCAGCCTTACGGATTATTATGCTCCCCTGTCTTGGTACAAAAGTTCGGTTATTTAGGTTCTTTCTTCCAAGATTTCCATGTGGGAGAGTGGACCCATGTTTAATTACTCAAAATATGTTTAGTCCTCTGCGAGTTAACGAATCGCAGTTGTAAATGATGTGCATGACTGTCTCCTCCTCTTCACCACATATTCTGCATTCTATGGGTCAAGCGTGAATACCAATCCTCTGCAAGTGTTTTCTCAAAGGGCAGATCTGTTAGTAAGCCTAAGACTTGTTTTGTCTGAGTGCGTGTTCCTAGCCTTTGCGTGTCTCTGGCCAGTTATAGTAGTCCACCGGTTCAGAGTTTCTTGTAGGGACCATCTATTTATTGCTGACTTCACCACCTGTTTGGACATGTCTACGGTAGGTAGTGTTGCAGGTCTCTGTTTTGACGTAAAAGGTGATCCAACCTCAGCTACCGAATTTTAAATCAAAATAAATCGCAAAAGGTTTATGAAATATACTTACTTTTATTTTATTAAACACAAATTGTATGTATTTCATTTAGTATCAATTAAATTGGCGCCTCTGTATCTTCTGCAGCAGTCGATCTTTTTGAGGTAATTTATGATTACATTTTCGTACATTTCGGGCGGTATCTCGGCAATAACTTGGCGGATGTTGTTTTTTAGGTGTTCCAACGTTTCGGGTTTGTTGGCGTAGACACGACTTTTAACGTAACCCCACAAAAAGAAGTCCAAGTGCGTTAAGTCTCAAGATCTTGGCGGCCAGTTGACGTCACCAAATCGTGAAATAATGCGACCTGGAAACTTTTGACGTAAAACATCCAACGTTGCACCCTCTGTGTGGCAAGTTGCGCCGTCTAGTTGAAACCACATGTTTTTGACTGCAATATCTTTAGGTTCGTTCCAGAAATAATCGGTTGTCATGCGCCTTTATCGCTTACCATCGATTGTTACAGTCTCACCCTGATCGTTTTTGAAAAAGTAAGACCCAATGACGCCGCCTGACCACAAAGCGCACCAAACAGTTACTTTTTCGGCATATAAAGGTGTCTCGTGAATGCTATGAGGATTTTCATCTCTCCATATGCGGCTGTTTTGTTTATTATCATAACCATAGGTGGAAATGTGCCTCATCAGAGAATAGGACTTTCTGTAAAAAATCAGCAGCAACTTCCTGCTGCTCTAGCACCCAATCTGAGTAAGTTCTTCGCTGCCTATGGTCTGTGGGCTTCAGTTGTTGTGTAAGCTGAATTTTATACGGGTGTAGATGCAAGTCTTGATGCCAAATGTCTGGGAACTCCGACAAATCGACAATCTCGGGTCTTCCGCCACACTTTCACTTACGGCAGCAATATTTTCCGCTGAACGCACTCGACGGCAATGCACAGGCCTTAACCTATGTCCAATGCTTCCAGTTTCTTCAAATTTTTTCACGACGTTGCGAATAGTTCGCTCAGTAGGACGATTAAATGGACCATAATCTTCCCGTAAATTTCAGTACACAGTTCGTGCAGAATTGTTATTTCTGTACCATAATTGAACAATTCTAACTCGTTGAACGGTGGTTAAACGATCCATTTCGTAAATATGTTGTTGCAAACTGACATTTGACACTTTGAAAAGTCGTGGTTATTGCCAACTGTCGGATTTACAGTGGTGCAAACATAGGAAACTCAAATTGGATCACCCGTTATATGTCTAGGGGTGTGAGTTCCAGTATGATTCCTATGGCTGCGGTTGAATTGCTTCTCACTGCTCCGGTAATGCATTGCATAGGCATGCCAGCCTTTATAAGCTATTTAATCTGATGGTTGTTGTGATTTGGTGCGTCTTCGCCCACCATGCTGCAGCGCCATCTGTTATTAAGGGTCTGATAACTGTGACGTATAGCCAAAGTAACATCTTCGGTCTCAGACCCCAGGTTTTATTGGTTTGTCCGTTCAAGGTTAGCTTAGTGAGCGGTACTGTACCCCTAAATTTGATAGAATAGGTGCACAGCCGTTTTTATTTTTAAAGGTCTTACATACTGTAAACAAAATGAGTTCAGTGAACTTTAGAAATTAAAGCGATTTATTTTTAAAATTGTTTATTTAGAAGCGAAAAATATCATGATGTAATTACATAATTAACGGCACGTATGTTATCAGCCACTTCCCGGATCACAAACAAATTGCAATTTTGTTAAAACGAAGTTTTCATCTAGAGTTCATTGCTCTGTAAAAATACTAATAATAGCAAACCAACCAAAACATTCATTACATGATTGCAAATTTTCCGCGATAAATATGTTGGGAAGGCGTGTTTTCAAACATTTTGTATCTCGGTCGATGATGTTGCCGGATTTAATTAAATTGAGTTAATAACAATAAATAATTAGTCTATTGATAGGCAAGCTAATTAGGCTGGGCTTGTAGTAATCCAATTGTTTATAATTTCACCGCTCAAAATTTTAAATCAGCTTTCTTTATTTTCGTCTTGAATAAAAACTTGATTGACAACATATGGTCTCCAAGCAAAGAACACGAATCTTTTACAAAACCCAACTTGCCTGAAGTTATTACGTAATTCTTTATACCTTTAGGCACGCACGACCGCAGCTGGAGGAAGCATAGAAGGAAAACTCTTTAGAATTCCCTTAAAAATAGCCAATTTAAATGCTACTGGAACCCGGCCATTAGGTAAATACATACAGAGTGACAAAAAAGTCGCGCATAATGCCTGTAACTTTTGAATTACCTCGTATGCGAAAAAGTGACCTTTATGAGAGTTGTTCAGTAAATTATTCCTCACATTTCTACTTGCACGAATTTTTTCCGTCATTTCTGGTTTAGTTGCCATAGAGCCTAACTTACTTTTTTTCAATGGATATGATTGCATATTTGGATTCTGCCAGAAAAACTCTGAATTTTTTGTATTGCAAATTTTTCGAGATAATGACAGCTCAAAAATGAAAAACTTCCTAAAATTATTCCTACCTAATACCTACCCGTTCAGTCAAGGTGTTTTCATGGCAGCGACGTAAGAGGTGTCAATTTTGAGTTCCTTTTCAATTTTCTGTAGCCTGATTTCTAATTTGTTTACACTATGGTTCATCTGAATGATAAACAACCAGTTGAAATTTTAATAATGATCGCAAGATTAGGTTTGTCAACTTTCGGTTAACGGTGTGTCGAGTGGTAAAGAAATTTCGAAAAACAGGCAATGTTAGGGAAGCCGCTAGATCAGGTCGACCTAAAACAGCAACCGGGGGAGACAAAGCTTTGAATATCATGCTCTCAATACATGAAAACCCAACACAATCATCCTCACCATCATGGCAATGGATTTTAATGTGTCTCATCAGTCAGTGAAAAATTTGTTTAAGCAGGAGATGTTGCATCCCTACACGATAAAGTTGGTGCACGAGTTAAACGAGGACGATTTTGATAGAAGAGCCGAATCTTGTGAGCTGATGATGGAAAGATGCAATAACGATAATAACTTCGCAACAAATATCATTTTCTCGGATGAAGCTATTCTCCATTTAAATAGCATTGTTACTAGACACAATAAAAATTTAAAACACAAAAAACTGAGAGTTCTCCCAGTAGAATCAAAATATGCAATCATATGCAGGATGTTCCATTAAAAAAGAAAGTAAGTTGGTCTCTATGGCAACCAAACCAGAAATGACAGAAACAATTCATGCAGGTAGAAATGTGGCGAATAATTTACTAAACAACTTTCATAAAGGTCACTTTTTCGTATACGAAGTAATTCAAAAAGTTACAGGCATTATGCGCGACTTTTTTGTCACTCTGTATAGTGAAACTTCAAACATAAGACAGCGGAGATACGAAGGAGATTCTCAGAAATAAAAAATTTCCTAGGTTCAATTTTATGTTCTGATGAGTTAGACGTTGAAAAGGTGGTATATTTGCAAAATTTGTAAGAGTTCAACAGCTGTTTAGTTCAACTGCTGTAAAATGCGCAGAAAAATATACTTAAATATATTAGAAGTTCTATATTCATGCACAAGGAGACGCCTTTAAAGATACATACGAACTCCTTGTGATAACATAGAGTTATGAGGAATACTGGACATTATGCAGGTGATAATTCTGACAGTATTGATATTTCAGATGCAGTTGATGATGATGATGATGATGTGAAAAATAACTCTTAGGAAAAAGTATTATTTTGACGTACCTATACAAGGTGTCCGGTAAGTATATGGCATACTCTTGGGAGCATATAGGGAGTAGGAAGGGGCAACTACGCAAATTGGTTTCCGCAACGATTTAGGCAAAATCATAATTTTACAAGTATTGTTATGTTCACGAACGAAGCCGGTTTCACCCGAGGAGTAATGAGTTGCCAAAATTTGTATATCTGGAATAAAGAAAATCCCCATGCAATAGTACAGACAGACAAAGCACCAACATGGTTAACGTGTGACCGGGGATTATTGGGAATCACTTCATTGGGCCGTTCTTTATTAAAGGCAGATTAAATAGTGCCATGTATTTGCAATTCTTGCAACAAAACAGTTTATTTGAAAATGTGTTCTTAGAAATTAAAAATAAAATCAGATGTGATACATGCGCGATGGTGCGCCGCCCCATTTAAGAAATTTAGTTGGTCAGCACTTATCAAATACTTTTGGTAATCGATAGATAGGTCAAAGTGGGCCTGTTATATGGCCACCTAGTTCGCCTGACATTACTTCATTGGATTATTTTATGGGGCAATATAAAGAGGCTTGTATATTCGACGCCAGTTCACACCAGGAAAGATCTGATTGAAAGAGTAATACACCATTTCAACGAAACTCGAGACAATCCTGGAAGGTTGTTTCAAGTAAAAATTAAACAGGATAAGTTATGACATTAGAGTAACGTCTGAGGCTGCAGCAAGATATGGGATTATATTTTGGCGTAAAAACTCAAAAATTCAAGAAATTTTTGTTATACAGAAACGATTAATTAGAATAATGTACAAAATGTCATTTAGGGAAAGTTGTAGAAATGTTTTTAAAGATATATTTATTTTAACAATATATGGCCTGTATATATTTGATACTATTATGTTCTTTTTTAAGAATGGACGGGCGCTGCATATGGGGAGGGGTCATCATTATAGCACTCGCACAACTGATGTTAACTGTCCTGCGCACCGTCTATCCATCTTTGAAAGGGGACCTTTTTATAGAGGGATTCGCTTCTTTAATAATCTGCCTAATGAACTTAAAAATGAACAAAGTGCAAATGTGTGCAAAAGAAAATTAATGAAACTTTTAGTGCAACTTAAACCATACAGCCTAAAGGACTGCATGTTACATATATTATATACAATGCTCTCATTTTGGTGACGTCATTTCTTTTTATGTCGATGAAATCTTATTATTATTATTATTATTTTATTTTCTGACAGGTGGCGAGACCTGTCATGCACTCCCTCTACGGGGAACATTCACTCATCCCAGATGTCACCGATATCGAAGATTGAGCTTTGTGGGGACCCTTTCCGTGTTATTGGGCCCGTGGTGTTCTTCTTTAGTTACCCATATACTTCTTGACTGTTCTTAACTATTCGGCTTGTTAAAAGTAGCACTGCTTTCTGCATTTCCTTGTAGAGACCTTGATGTACGTCTAATGTTCTAAGGTTTTCCAAAAGCTTGTTTGGGATTACTCCTGTTGTTGAAACAATACTCGTCATGTTTTCGATGCTGTCCATATTCCACTGTCTTCTTATTTGCTTCTGAAGGTCTCGATACTTTGCTATTTTCCCAACATGCTCACTAGAAGGTTGTTTTTGGTATAGCTACATATATCAGTCATTTTCCTCTCCCTCTTGTTTACCACAACAAGGTCCGGTCTGTTGTGGGCCACCGTCTCCGTCTGATCAGTAAGAATAATCCGATCCCAGTGCATCTTATAGTAGTGGTTTTCTGAGATTGTCTGTGGTGTATATTTTTAATATGGGATCTTTTCGTTTTGGACAAGCTGTAGCTTCACCGCTAACTTCTGGGGTAGGATCTTGGCCACTACGTCATGCCTTTCTTTGTATTCTGTTGCAGAAAACATCTGGCATCCTCCCGTGATGTGTTGAATCGTTTCTGCCGTTTGACATCCGTATCTGCATTGGTCTACCTGTACTGAGTCGTCTCTTTTTTTTATAATAATTATATATTTCAGGTTGTTTCTAGTTGGTATGACCTGTGATCTTGATTGTCAGTAGAAATCCCTGCGTTTCAGGAAACATCCGTCCAGGGATGAGCGAGTAGTTCGTAGTATTATTATTATTACAGTACAACAAGAAAATATCCGTCGGCTAAGATCTGCTGAAGTAAACAAGAAGAAGCAAATCTTTCACATTTTTAACATTCTTGCGCTTAAGTGTTTTCCAAAATATCAACCCTTTTAATCGTCCTTTATGTGGCACACTTCGATTTCGAGATGTATCAGAATAAATTATTCTAGCATCCACACAATTTAATAACAAATTTTATTTTTTTTAATGCGAATTATTAGTTATGTCGTTATCCGATTAGTTACTGTGTTTAAATAACCTATGTTAATAAGCTTGATTATTAAATAAATTTCGAAAGTCAATGATTAAACGTGTTATACAAAAAATTAATTTTGTTCGGAAACGGGTAATTTTATCGGAACAAATGTAGAGTACCTTTTTTAAAGGGGAATGACCAGAGTATTTAAAAAGTCAGTTTTCAGCTGTATGTCCTATAAAGAATAACTTTTCGTGGGAAAATTAAAAATTAGGTCAATCCCCCATCCAGGGGCACTCTGTATATAACTATAAAATAAATTGTAACTGATATCGAACTTAGACAAACTTTTATTACGAGGATAAGGTCTATAATTGAACTAATTCCAACGATATAAGGTTTATTGATTAATTTCATTGAAGTCACATAGCAAATTTGAAGTTATTGAACTAAAATTAAATTTGGTCCGATAAATTTCTCTTGGGAGGTGACTCAAGACACTCAAGTGCGCTAAAAGCTTAACTGCTTTCACGTCCAAAACTAACAATCCCGTCATTTCTCTTATTAAAAAAGTTCAGATGGCCAATTACTTAAAGTCAGTTGAGTCGTTGCAATATTTTCGGTTTCTGCGAACCAATAAAAAGTTCATTCACTTGTGAGTTGAACGATTTGATCCCACAACATTCGATATACGCTCGAAACTACACCAATGTTATCAGCTAAATCCGAATTTATAATCTTGTTTGGTGCGGATAGCTCAAATCTATGTATAAATGTTCAACACGCATAAATGTGGGGTGAAAAAACAAAAACACGATTTAAAATACGATCTCTTGTTTCGAAAGTTCATTGGTCCCGAGACACACAACTAATTAAGTCACCATAACCATAACAAAAAATATGACGCTTTTGCCAATTTTCTGCTCTTCTGTCTGTAGGTTAATAAATCTTTTGCGTCATATAGCTAAATGATTATAACGACTTATGTTAGGATTTAGACTCTACACACTACAGGGTGTCTGAACCATAATTAATATCTACATTCAGTACCTAATTGCAACGCTGCTACATACCTGTGTTCTTTTGAATATCCGGAAATCAGTACGTTTAATGAGACAGATAAGGAAAAAATTGTTACAGATACTCCTCCCACTCTAGTAATAGGCGAAGTGTAATATGTACGCCACTGCCGTTTTCTCTTTTAATAACACTGTTATGCTTATGTTACACCAAGAAAGCGCACCATAAGTTAAAATCGGCCTGGCCAAGACCTTGTAGAGCTTGACCTTTGTCCTGTTGCCAATTCTACTCCTCCTGTGAAGCAGGGGGTAGATAGAGCTCAATTGCCGCAGTGCAAGCTTTGCTCTATTAATTGAATTTAGCCTCTAATTCAGCCTCGCTTCAGATCAGTCCCAGGTATTTAACTTCCTGGCACCAATTCATTTGTACCCTGTTGACGCTGAGCCTGGTCTCGTTGCTTTTTGATCAAAATATGGCCCTTATCTTGGAAGAATTCAGACGAATCTTTCAAGCCGAAAGCCATTTTTCCATAAGTTTAATGTGGCGCTGCAGCCTCGAGATTATTAACCACGGTTGTTTTGATTTCACAGTAATTGCAGTGTCATCGGCAAATAAATATAGTTGATTTTGTCTATCTTTCTGTATACCGTGAGTATGTATATTGTACAGCATCGGAGATAGAGGTGAGCCTTGCGGCACTCCAGCCCTGATGTGTTTTATCAAAGAGCGCGCTTTCTGACGAAACTGCAAAACTTCTATTTTCAATAAATGAAGCCACAATCTTCACGAGATAGTTTGGAGCTCCGAGAATTATTATCTTCAATAGTAAACCCTTATCGAAAGCCTTACTGACGTCAAAGAAAACCGCCCCCGTGTGCGTCCTTCTGTTAAAACCCTTCATGATAGTTGATGTGAGTCTTGTTGTCTGCCTAACTGTGCAATGTTTGGCTCTAATACCGAACGGTTTATTAGGCAGAACATTGCGCTCAAACAGAAAGTTGTTAAGATGAGACAAAATTAGCTTTTCCGTGAGTCTTCCCCTTTCTTGTGTATCAAGATTACTTTTGTTTTCAGGCACACGGGAAATGGCCTTCTTTAATTATCGCCTGGGATAAGCTTGCAATATTCCATAGCTCTGTCAGGCAGGTTTCGCAACGCCGCAGTTTTGATACCATCGAAACCCTGGGCTTTTCTGAGGTTCAAAACACTTGTTATTGATTTGACTTTGTTTAGCGTCACCTCTGGCAAGTTCTGAATCTGGTGGTTCATATGTGGGTCCGTTGTTAGATTTTCGCTGAATTTCAGCTTTATCCTTAGCATTTATCAAAATCAGACCTGTCTGCTGGTTTTTGAGATATGGCATTGGCTTTTTTGCACCTTTAGTCAAAGGCCTGGTCATCTTGGAAATGGATATATTCTCGATGCCCAGACTTTGAACTCTGTTATCCCACAGGTTCCATTGGCAATACAATATTAATTAAACATCCTGTAAGCATATGTTGATTTTCAAGTTTCCAAAACGACCGCTAGGAGGTGCAATTACTAAAAATTAAAAATTTCCCAAATATCGTATTTCCCAATGTTTTCGTATCGTCGATAATAAAAGTGAAGAAATTCACTAACGAAGAGAGCAAGACTTTGAAAAATAAAAACTGTGAATGTGATGAAGCATCAAAGATGTTTACTTCATCTGTAAAATATATATGGGAAGTTTGTAAAAAATTAAGGCACAATTGCACAATTTAAACTATAAGTAAAGCCAAGCTTAAATAATAAACCTGACTTAAAGACATTGTTGTTGCATCAAGAAAAAAAGCTGAGCTCTTCTAGGCCTTTGAATGGAATATTTCTAATACAGATTTCTTGGGAAATTTAAAATGTATGATTTCCAGAATTTCTAAATCGTCATAATAATAATATGATATATCGAATACATTTTCACCGTTCATTTCAAATGTTTAATACACAAAATATTCCCGTTTATGTTAGCTGTTACGTTGCATAGTTTATGACATACAAAAACCATTATTATGTAAGTGGAAAGTATACATAGATACAAAAAAATAAGATAGTAGTTTAAAAAATTACTTATAGATACATGCCCATGTAGTTTTTAAATATTTGTAATTAGTTTCCGAATTAATTATTTCTGTGAAATAAAAATATTTTATAATAAATCATATTGCACTTTCCTATAAACAAAAAAATATATTATAGTGCCTTTAATTAATTATGCCGATGAAAGCAGTCACCCCTCTAAACGGCCAAAGTTTTTACAACATTTTACTGACCGTTATTGAGAAGTTTTACTGTATAACCAAAAATGGTTGATATCAAGTTCAACTATATCTTCTGATTAGTTTATCAGCGAATAGCTTTCTGCTAAATCGATTCTATACATGATTTCCTTACGTGTTTGCGAATTCGACTTTCAATTGAGCCAAAAAAATAATTCATTATGTTTAAAGTTTATTGGTCCCGAAATAAATCTAACTGGCCTACTAAAATTATAGCAACGCCACTATCCCGTTGCAAATTTGCACAGGTCGGAAGTCAAATAGCAACAGCGGCAAATGTTTTGATTAAGTTGTTTGTCAAAATAAAATTAGAGCAATGGCCGTTTGAAAGGTCCACCAAATTATCCAATGCTGAGATCTACAGACACGCTATGATGCTGTATGACGTGGCAATATTTACAAGGAATTACCTGCTACAAGAAGTCGCTATAAATGCTTACGAAGTTAGTTTAGGAAGTTAATACATTATAAATAAATAAATAATAAATTTATTGTATAAACATCAAGACCGGGCAAGAAAAGAAGAAATAGTGATTCTACGTTTTACTAGCCAGGTATAAAGCCATTATTAAATTTAAAAATTTCAACATGATTTGTGTCTTCAAAAAATTAATCCAGAACAAAATGTAAACAACTCCAATATTCCTTGGTGCAGATTCAACTTTTTACTTTAATCGCAAAGTGCAATTAAATCATGGCAAAATTTGTCATTCAGTGACTTTAATAGGTTCATTGCCCTTGCCAATAAAAATTTAAAAATCAAGCAGTTATTTAACCATAACTTATATTACGCTATAAGTAATTTTTTCATGTCAAAAGTCAAGGCGGTTTATTTCAGACGTATTTACGATCGTTTCCAAGTATAAAGTATAAACAATAGATTTCTCAAGGTAAATTATCATTGCAATATTTTAAGTAACAACTACATAAAATCTCCCTTTGCAAATTGAATAGCAAACTTTTGGACATGAATATTTAAACCTACTTTTGTATTTAATAAAACAGTAGTAAAATACGTCGCTAAATAAATAAAAAATTAATTAAGCTCTGATGTCAAAATAATTATAGTATTTATTGGCGTCCACCTAAAAAAAATCTATTACGGAAGGCATATAAAACAATGATGCAGATAAATCTTTTTGATTCCTGCTTGTTTATGATGAGTAGTCACCAACTCTGACGATTTCGTTTGGAAAGTTTATTTAATCAATCAGAAAACATATTATTACACAAATGTTACATCACTTCCAAATTTTCACACGTCACAATAAATGCCATGCTAAGAATAATTGATGAGTTTAATTTTATAAAAAAGTACGAATATAGTGTTATTGCTTGTTTTCTGGGACAACATGAAGCACGTACCATTTAAGGACCAAAGTAATACCGACCTAAACCTTAAAAAAAAATTCACAGATCTTGCACCATACGCAACCATCCTATGTATTGAAAATACCTGACACAACTTTTTAATTGTAATGTATTCCCATGTGATGTGACCTAAAACTCTTTCACTATAACAATTTTTAAAGGCATTTATCGCAAATTTCTAACTTCAAGCGCCATTTATCGTAATTATTTTTCAATTATTTGTCTCGACTTACAGATTTACGGGTTTGAAGATAATAAGTTATTTCCATAACACCCTGTATATAAAAACCATTGGCATTGGATACAGCTTTTCATTCTGATTTTAAATAAATTTAGGTTGTAGAAGAAATAAAAGTTACCTTATTCAACAAATATATCTAGTTGTCAAACACAGCAAAACAATGGTAACCACCCGCGCAAAGTATCTGACAATGCTGATAATACTGAATAAATGCCTCGGGCAGCCTGTTGTTAATCCTTAATAAACACTTGACAAAAACACTGATAAACAGGCTAACTATTTGACTGCCGTAAGAACAAGCTGATTTTAGGAACGGTTGCAGCACTAGAGACCACATCCAAACAAATCGAACCCTGATTAAGAAAGTACGGAATACAATATATCCCTCTTCATATTATAGCCTTAATAGGCTATTACAAAGCTTGAAACCTGGACTACATGAATAGAATGTCCAGTGCGAGGATATAGACTGAAGTCATACAAAGCTGCTAAAGAACAGCTAGGAAACTGGTACCATGTATGTGAATGTTAAGATTTACGTTACATAATAAATGTTCTCTTATGTTCTTGTTGTTGTTACAAAACATTATTCTAAAAAATAATTGTATAAATTTTTCAAGTGGTGGTCCATCACTCCTCTATTTAACCTACTACAGTGGAGACGCGTAGGAATAACAGAAATATTGACAGAACTCTGACCAAATAGAGAGTCGAACTACGAATTAAATGTTGGTGATTCTGGACCTAAACCGATGGAAGAGTATTGAGGAATGAGGAGGCCTGTGACCATAGCAGTAGTAGACGTCGACGGGCTAAGAAGAAGAAGATATCATCCGAAAAAAAAAAATACTGCCGCCACTGTTAGCGAGACAGAAGATATATGTGTCTAGTTTATATAGGTGCCTGAAGCGGATGTACGTGAAGTTCCCCTCGTATACTATTATATTGTCGCTGTTAAAAATTGGCCATGTAATAGTAAAATAAAGTTCGTTTTCTTGGACCAAAAAAGTCGTTTTATCAAATATTTAATTTAATTTTACGCACGCAAGCCATATTTACACCACAATAATTTTATTTTAAACGCAATGCGCTAAAATATGGAATTTTATGGTCGTGTCCTGATTTATTCGGATGGAAAGGGACAATGCTATATTAAATTATTACTGTTGTGGGCCTTAATTTTTTAGCTTACAGGGGTAACTTTAAAAGTTAATAAAAAACTTGAGAAGAATTTCTATCGAGCTTGTGATAATTGAGATAATGTTATAAGTATAACGGTGTGTTATGAAAATTGTAGCAAAGTTCTTACAAAGTCACTATAAAGATGCTTTAGATGTAAAATCACTTGCTATATGGATTTATTATGTCAGAGATCAGTCAAGAGCTTACAAGCACCTAGACACAATAGGTCCTTCAAAATCACCAACTTTAATTGGCCTAATTTACTACAAGGTCAGACTAATTGGAGACCAGTATCAAATTATATAGGTAAAAAGATAAAATTTCGAATGGCAATAACCTCCAAGCAATAATTATCTATTATATTACCACATGCGTTTCGTGTGCTATTTTACCAAAAATTGGTTCCCAGGTTATTACTTAATGGATTGGGTGTGTGTGACTTAGAATAGACATGGGAATATCTTTAAAGTCATAATTTGAAACTAGAATTACATAACAGGAGGATGACTACCTTTTCAAAGCAGATTTGCTTACATTTTCAGTGATTCCAACGATCTTTTTTCTAAAACTAATTTCCGAATTTTTAGTATCCCACTCGTACCCAATGTATATGTTTCAGAAGTACGCTACGTAACTTAAGCGGGTGATTGCTTATGATATTCTAAGAGAAAAGTTTATATGAAAATGTGTCCGGAGTTGCACCGTTTTTGATATACAGGGTGTTAAAGTTTTTAAAAGAAATCGGTTAATATATTTTTTTTAAATATCCTTTTTCCAATTTTATTGAAATTTGGTACCGTTATTCATAATGATATAGGGCTTAATTGGCCCTAGCTAGATTAAGTTTTTTAAGTCCAGTAGCGTCCGGGGAGCACCTTAACGAATATTATTGACAAGAAAATGTACGCCACTGACTTCTTTTTAATTTTGATATTTTTTCTCGGATTTACCTACTAATAATACAACTTCTTTGTTCCTTGAATAGTTTTCGTGTCTTGCTTCGTTTTCGAGAGAAGAAATAAAAACCACTTTATTGCATGTACAAAAAAATACCTATTAATTTAATTAATTAAAACAATTAAATTAAAAATAACATAATTTTTTTAAATAATGATAAAAAAAATGCAACAGTTAAGCTGGATTTATAGTTTGACGGTGGCTGGTACCGGTCGACGTTTGACGGTGGCAGGTAGAGATAAACAAATTGCTTTCCGTTATCCGATTTATAGATTTCTGTTCCGGTGCTGTTTGACGGTGGCTTGACGGTCGAGATCGTCAACTTTTAACTTTTTCCGGTGGCTGTTCGGAATTTAACCAATCCTGTCGTAGAATGATGTCACGTGGCTCAACAGCTGGACGTACGTCACGTCAGAATAGTTTGGTATTGTGCCGGTAGGGGCTGGGTAGCAGAGCAAACATAGTTAGCGACTTTTTCTCCATATTGCTTTCACTTTCTTTTCACAAATCCAACTACAAAGTACAAAATATCACACACTAAAATCAAAATTATCGTAACCTTAAAACAACCTTTCCAAACGTCAATTGTCAATTTTAAAAATACGAATAATGCGCATGCCCAACGGTGATGCGACCGTCAAATTATAAATCCACTTTTTCACCGGCCACCAGCAACAGACCGTCAAACGTCGACCAGGACCAGACACCGTCAAACTATAAATCCACCTTTAATCAAAGCAAATGCTGAAAATGGCCCCCTCTGATAAAATACACGATTGCAATCGTCTCACCATTGACTCTTGACATGTTCAAAAATGCTGCATTATGTCGTATAGCATTGTAACTAAACTAACAAGCAGTTTCTGGGACAAAGATCCAAAGGATGGCCGTATCATCGGCAAAAACGGTAAAGTTTCCCGTTATATTAAGATGAGGCATAACATTAACATAAATTAGGAAAAGGAGCTGGCTCAGAACAGACACCTATATCCAGAGCTACTGTTGCTGAATACAAATGTCTAAACGCGACTAGCCAAATACGAAAAAAACCATTTCAAGGCCCCCTAAACCCATACGCCTCCAACACCAGTATTCTGTGATTCACGCAGTCAAAGGCTTTTGATAAGTCACAGAACAGCTGCAGCAGACTCACCAGAGTTTAAGGAGACAGTCGCTTGAGAAACCCGAAGATGGTATCGTTCGTACTCTTCACAGCCTAAAATCCGAACTGTAGTATGCTCATAAGGTCGTGTTTATTCAGAAAGGGAACCATTCTAGTTTTAACACGTTTTTCTACTATCTTGGATAAAGTGGGAAGGAGTGCAACTGGTCATTGGTAAAAATTGTTAATAATTCGAATTCTTAACTCGTTTACAGGCCTCATGTACACAAGAGCACTTTAGGTGACCCCATAAATAATAGTCTTCTAGAGGTTTCAAGTCATTCAGCAATTAGGAAAAGTTTTGTCGACGTATTGACGAGCAACTAGGCTAAAATGAGCTGTTTTTTGTCAATAATATTCGTTAACGTGCTCCCCGGGACGCCACTGGACTTAATAAATTTAATCTAGTTAGGGCCAATTAAGCCCCTTATTATTATGAATAGCGGCACCAAATTTCAATAAACCCGGGAAAAGGACATCTATTAAAAAACTCCGGACACATGTTCATATGAACTTTTTCTCTTAGAATATCATAAGGAATCAACCCCTTAAATTACGTACCGTACTTCTGAAACACCCTGTATATATAAATATTGTAATGCCGTTCGTAGAAAGAATCAGTGCCCAACATATCATTGCAAAATCGGTTTCGGTACATTGAATGCAGCTTTCTACATGGACCTACCTATAACGCAAAAGATTTTTTTCTTAGCTAAAGTTGCATAAACTTCAGCACGTGGCAAAGGCAATCCGCCTTGACTTTTAACATAAGAAAAATTGGCAATCGTGGTTATTGTGGTTTTGGTTCGTTATATTCCTTGGTGGTGATTAATCGCGTCAATAACCTCGCAACGAAAAGGGATCTTTACATATTCTTCTTCGTAAATATCATTTTTGCAACGTATTTTACAAAGAAAAAAACCTTTTTGTTATTCCAAAAAGGTCAAGGATCCAGAGCTGTGATATAGACACTGTACCTAAAACGGGGATCTTAATGTTAGGTGAACCAAAAGCGTATTACGTTTTGCCTCTTTTTGAGAGAGGTGATAATGAGGAACCGGCTAACTTTAGGCCAATTTTATTATTACCCACTTTGGCCAAAGTTGTCGGAAAGCTGGTAAAGGGGCTTAGTTTCTTGGAGAAGCACAGGTTGCTCAGTGTAAAGCAATATGGTTTTCTGTCATCAAAAAACACAAACGATGCGCTTTTTGCCTTCTTGGGGATTTGTATTTGCGGTTAGATAAGGGGAGAGAGAGCCGCGGCGGTGTTTTGTGATCTGTCTAAGGCTTTGGACTGCGTGGATCATGGAATACTGCTGCGCAAACTCGAATAATGTCTATGGCTTTAGAGGCAGATCGTTGGATTGGTTTTAATCCTTCTTAACTGGACGTTACCAGGCGGTTTCTATTAATGCTGCTCCACTCGAAATCACTTCAGGAGTACCGCAAGGTTCTGTGTTAGGGCCGTTACTGTTTTTAATTTACGTGAATGACTTGCCAATGTTAAATATTACTGGAAAATTTACCATATTCGCAGACGATACAACGATCCTCTGGCATAACTTAAATAATGACATTCTAGAAGAAACCATTAAAACAAATTTGATTATGGTTAAAGATTGGTGTGGTGCAAGCAAATTGTCACTGAATATCTCAAAAACGAACATTATAAGTTTTAAATGTCAAATTAATGATATTAATTTACATGATCAGGTTGTTGAGAATTTGAACGAGACTAAGTGTTTGGGACTGTTCATTGATCCAAAACTGAAATTCGAAAGCCATATTTTAAATTTAAATAATAAAATAGCTCGCGGATGTTATGCATTAAGGGTTGTGTCTCAAAATTTAAAATTTGCCATAGCTCGCAACGTCTATTTGGCTCTAATAGAGTCCCACTTAAGGTACGGCATATGTTTTTGAGGTTCATGCTCTAACTATAATTTTAATAAGGTATTCAGATTACAAAAAAGAGCTATTAGGTTTCTATGTCAAGCTAAGCCTCAAGACTTATGTAAGCCACTTTTTATTAAACACAAAATCCTAACGGTTGCTTCTCTATTTATCCTTGAAACGGTTTGTCTGGTAAGAAAGAAGGCTCAAATTAGAACAACTCTCACATACCCTTTACGTAACACTCACACTGTAGCCTTACCAATTCCTAACTCAACTTTAATAAAAGGCTCTATTTTCTTTTTTTTTTATTTTACTATTTTACGGTTCGTCGGCGTATCTAAGGCCATCTTGAACCGGTCATCGACCGTACGATTTTTAATCGTGCGGTCTACCGACTGGGGAGTGTGAAACGGCACCTTCATCCTACGAGATATCCGATCTCATCCGGCCTGTCCGGCGTGAACAGGATGGTTTTAATGTCGATTCATTTTACACTCTTCCCTAAGACAAGAGCACGCGGTGTTTCCCAAGCGGTCACCCATCCAAGTACTAACCGCGCTCGACACCGCTTAACTTCGGTGATCTGACGGGAACCGGTGCTTTAGGTGTCGCTAGGCCCTTTTCTACAATGGTAGAAAACTTTTTAATTCGCTGCCACTAAATATTCGGCAAATTCAATATGACGGAAAATTTAAGGGACAAGCCAGTTCCTCGTTGCTAGGGCACATTACACCGTAAATGAGTTTTATGACGACAACCTTTAATTTATTGTTTTGGGTTGGTGTTTGATCTTTGTCAGGCTATTGTATTTTGTTTATTTGTTTTGTTTTTATTTATGGTGTCGAAAAAAAAAGAAAATTAGGAATAAATGAATGCTGTATTGTTGTACTCTTTGAGAAGGTATGGCTCTGTGCCTGCAAACTATGAATTGTTTAGATTGTCATTTTATTGTTGTAACAATTTTATTGTCTTGATTTATGCTATTTTATTTTTCTATATACACATACAGGGCTCCCCATAGTAGACTACCCATTTTATATTATTAATAAAATCCCTACGAGATAACTAAATAGGTTGTTCTCTGTGGAATGATTATCTTCTGTAGTCTTTGGGATTTAAGTAAATTATTAATCAAGTAGGCGCCTGTCACAAATAAATTTTAAATTAATAATTTCGTGGAACGTCATTTTCCTACGAGAAGTTTGTTAGTTTGCATCAATAATTATTTAATTTTTTTGCTTTGAGTCATTATTTCAACATCCGATTGAACTTTCATGGATTAATCAGTCCAACAACGTGTGTTTTGTGTAGAAACTTACATAAGAAGCAATTCGATAGAAGAAGTTAGGCGTGCATTCCGGCGTCAGTTTAATAACAACAATAGGGGTCACGCGCCAAATCGTAAAACTGTTAAGTTATGGGTTCGTCATTGGCGTGAAAATGGTTCTGTACAAAATTTGAAGAAGCCTGGACGTCGAAGAACAGTTCGTACACCAGAAAATATTGAACGAGTTAGAATTGCGTTTACGAGAAGTCCTAAAAGGTATGCTAATCGACAAACCCTTATCCTAGGAATATCGAAGGGAAGCTTAGATCGAATTCTTCAAAGGGATTTAAAATTTCATCCCTATAAATACCAAATGGCACAGCACCTTAGCAATCAAGATAAAGAAGCAAGGTTAGCATTTTGTCAAGAATTTTTGGATTTACATCAAGGAGCAATTCACAGTCTCCTAATAACCGACGAAGTAAATTTTTATTTGAACGGCATGGTCAATAAACAGAATTTTAGATACTGGTCAAATTAAAATCCTCGTGAAATCTTTACACAGAACCTCCATAATCCAAAAGTTGTTGTGTGGTGTGGAGTAGGATATTTTGGTATTGTTGGCCCTTATTTTTTTGAGGATGAAAATAACCGCGCTGTAACAGTAACATCCGAGCGCTACGTTAATATGCTAGAGTCATTTCTCATTCCAGAATTAAATAGACGAGGATCACTAAACAATGCCTTACTATTCCAACAAGATGGGGCAACAGCTCATACCGCCAGAAACTCAATGAGGGTCCTGCGAGAAATGTTTAATGGCCGACTCATTTCTCGATTCGGAGATTTGCCTTGGCCTTCGAGGTCCCCCGACTTAACAACACCCGATTTTTTCCTGTGGGGACATTTAAAAGCCAAAGTGTTTGCGAGTCGTCCAGGTACAATCGAGGAACTGAAAGTCAAAATTCGTGAAGAAGTTGAAGGAATAGACGAAGGTTTGCTACGCCGTGTAATGAACCACTTTTGATCTAATATTGAAAAATGTATTCAAGTTGGTGGAGGTGATTTAGAAGACGTGATTTTTAAAAGTTACAATTAAATTAGCCAAATATTTATAAGTTATCATAAATCCCAAAGAGTTAGCTGTAATTTAGTAAAATAAAAAGTTTCTTTTGTTAACTAAAAAAATTTTAATTCAAATATTAAAATGGGTAGTCTATTATGGGGAACCCTGTAGTTTGGCGTTATTGAAAAGCTTTGTAAATAAGAATTTCTGTTCTCTTACAATAAAGCATTTTTTGATTTGTTTAATTTGATTTGATATTAAGATATTAAAAAAATTAGGTTAATTAATACATATTGACACCAAACAATTAGTAGTAATTTAACATTTCTTTCCACTTATCGAATTATGTATAATGTAGGGTATGTGCATAAAATTTTATGATTTTATGCATTGCGTGTAAATGAAATGTGGTGCGCCTTGCGTGCCTAATTTTTAACTGGCCAATGTACTTTAGAAAATTGGGCTATTATCCCGATAAAAATAAATTTAGATTAAAGAAATGCGTTACAACCTAAAATGAGGAACAAAGAAAAGTTTCTGCTTCACAACTGCTTTCAAATGTGTTATTGTGTTAAATAAGTTTATAGTGTGGACCTTTGCTAACGAGGAGATAATAAGGAAAGAGTGAAAAACAAAGTACGAAAAATCTGATTAAAATCCATCACTGTACAGGGTGTTTCATTAATATTGCGGAAAAATTTAGGACGAGTTTCCCTGTTAAAAAATGTGAAAAACGTTCCTGTAAACCTATGTCCGAAAATGCTTCATTTCGGAAATATAGGGTGTTATAGTTGTATTTTTGTTTTTGGTTTTTCTATATAATTTTTAAAACAATGTCTATATTTGAACTAAAATTGGTATCTAGGGGTTTTTTGAAATGTGAAATTCGAATTTGATGTTAGCATGACTCCCACTTGTAGAGGGCGCCACTACATGTCTTTTTACTCTTTTAAGGAGTCAAAACTTTTTTATACGTGCTTGTAATACATTTCCAAGCAAAAAAGAAATAGATGTCACTATAATTTTTACATGAAAAAATCATAATTGGTAGAAGTCGCCCTAAGCAACCGTGTTTGTAGTGCACATTTCTGAAGGAAGCAGTGGAAGATGGCGACCATAGAAGGTGTGTCGCAATTAAGTAGCGATCTAAATAAATTAACAAAAGAAAAATTAGTTTACATTATAGTACATAAAATATTCCCGAGGAATGTATAGTTAGTGAAGTGCTTCAGAATTACGAGGAAAGTCACTCACCCCCTCAAGAAGAAAACTTTTATGGCAGTGTTGACCATCTTATATGTAAGAAAGTAAAGTGTTTAACCATTCTGGGTGATCTTCGAGTGGCAAGTTTAGTTTAAAATTTAAAAACTTTTAAAAAATTTGATTTGATTGATTTGATACCAAGATGAAGAAGCAGAATAGAAGAGTGGTACTGTTTCTGGATAATGCAACGTCTCGTCCCAAAATTACACTGGATAATGTCAAACTTATTTTTCTTCAACTCAATACTATTTCACATTGCCAACCTTTGGACCAAGGCATTATTCAAAATTTTAAAATGCTCTCCTGAAGCTACCTTTTAACATGTATAGACAGTGATTGTCGTCTTCAAGAAATCGAAAATAATATTACCATAACCGACGCGGACGCCTTGATATGGGTTTCGGTGGCCTGGCGCAATTTGTCTCCCATTTACGTATAGTACAGATAATATTGACGAGTTCGAAGAAGAAGACAGTGGCGGCTCGTGCGTGTATAAGGGGGAGGCTAGAAAATAGCGGCGCAGGCGAAAATTTCTCGCGATTTCAAGGTCATTGGCTTAAAATGAATAGTTAGGAATTCAACCAGCAATATAATTATTTTAAAATACTAGGTTTCACGAGAAAAATATTCAATTTGCAAGGTCAGGGTCAATTTCTCTCAGTGCATCCGCTATTGTGTCTCTATTTTGCTCTTGTAAGAACTACTACAGAAAAAACGAAATATATCAGTGATATAGTTTAATAATTATCTTATTTATGAACGAATAGGCTCAAACATCGACAAATACAAATCTTAAGGCGTACCCGACGAATGTCTAACAAAAACTGCCGTTTCTAACGGTACCCTTCAAAATATCTAAAATTATGCCTTATTTAAATTCTAAGCATCTATACAGGGTGTAATTTAATTGAGTGCCGATACTTAAGGGTGATAATCTATGAATGATTCTAAGATAAAAAGTTCATATGGACATATGTCCTAAACCTCTTCATTTTTGAGCTACAGGGTGTTAACATTTTAAGAAAAATATAACCTTTTTATATAAATCACTCTTAGATATTTTCATGAAATTTTGTACATACCTTTTAATCAATAAGGAGCATTTTTTGACCTAACAGATTTATAAAAATTTTTACCAGTGACGTCCGTACGGGGTTTGAACTGAATATTTTTAAAGAAAAAATGGATACGCCACTGCTTTTTCTAAAAACGAAACTTACTTTTGAAATTCCCATTTATTTTAAAGCAAATTTCGTTTATGGACTTACTTTTGTACGACGCACCGTTTTCGCGTAAAAAAATAAAAACAAAAAAAACATTTTTTTCTTCGGTTCATTGAGACTGCTTTTATTTATTTTGTTGAATTTGGTTGGCACCCACCATGAGTGGAAACACTTTTTTTGGGACAACAATTTATTTTCTACTCACCAGTGACATTCAACTGAACGTTTGAAAAGAAAAAAACGGTAACCATATTAAATGCCCTCTTAAAGCAAATCAAATAAAAATCAGTAGGCTGGGTAAAAGCTACATCAATTTTGACGTTTCTTTTCATAAAGACAAAAGGCCTGGCATTGATTTTGCATTATTAAATAATTATTATTACAGTAAGACGTTAAATTATAATAAAAGAATGGTAAATTTTACAAACAGTGAATTAACTGACATGCATTTTATTTATGGGCTTGCAGACGGTAATGCATACGAAGCCAGGCGGATATACCAAGAGCGGTATCCAAATCGCGTAGTACCCGATCCGAGAACATTTTCTAGGATTCATAGACGTCTCCACGAGACCGGAACTTTAAGAGTAGACCACAGTGCTAAAGCAGTCCATCAAACAGTAAGAACACCGGAACTTGAAGAAGGAATTTTACACGAAATTGAGGAGAACCCCGAAAGTAGCACGAGGAAAATCGCGGCAACATTTAATGTTTCACATTTTCTTGTTTGGAAAATTCTCATCGAAAATTTATTATACCCATATCACATTCAAAGAGTCCAGGCATTACTCCCTAGAGATTTCCCGATGCGCATTAATTTCTGTGTGTGGTTTCTTCAAAACCTGATGGAAAATCCGTTATTTGACAGGCACATTCTTTTTACCGACAAAGCTAATTTTTCTCGAAACTCAATAAGAAATTTCCATAATAACCATTTATGGGCGGATGAAAACCCTTATGCAATTGTAGAATCAAATCATTAAGAACAGTTCTCAATAAATGTTTGGGCTGGCATTATTGATGATTATTTGATAGGCCCATTTTTTCTCCCAAGAAGACTTGATGGACAATCATATTTACACTTTCTTGAAGAAGATCTGCCGCCAATGCTTGAAGACCTTCCATTATTATTAAGAAACCAGATGTGGCTAATGCACGATGGTGCGCCTCCACATTTTAGCTTACGAGTGCGTGAATTTTTAAATCACACCTATCGCAATCGGTGGATAGGTCGCGGAGGAACGCAGCCATGGCCACCTAGATCTCCGGACCTTAACAGTTTAGACTATTTTTTCTGGGGGCATCTGAAAAGCTTAGTGTACCAAGTGCCGATTCATACCGAAGAAGAGTTACGAAATCGTATATTAGTATGCTGCCAAACCATAAGAAACACCCCGGAAATCTTCGAAAATGTGCGTCAGTCTATGGGAAGAAGAGTCCATGCTTGCATACGTGTGGGTGGACGACACTTCGAACAACTACTGTAAATAATGTGGGTTCTTTATTCTGTTTATCTTCTCTTGTCATTTCGCTTTCGATTTAAGGTTTGGAATTTTTCCTTTTAAATTAATCGCGATTTTTGAAATAAAATTTTTTATTTTTTTTTGTTTTTATTTTTTACGCGAAAACGGTGCGTCGTACAAAAGTAAGTCTATAAACGAAATTTGCTTTAAAATAAATGAGAATTTCAAAAGTAAGTTTCGTTTTTAGAAAAAGCAGTGGCGTATCCATTTTTTCTTTAAAAATATTCAGTTCAAACCCCGTACGGACGTCACTGGTAAAAATTTTTATAAATCTGTTAGGTCAAAAAATGCTCATTATTGATTAAAAGGTATGTACAAAATTTCATAAAAATATCTAAGAGTGATTTATATAAAAAGGTTATATTTTTCTTAAAATGTTAACACCCTGTAGCTCAAAAATGAAGAGGTTTAGGACATATGTCCATATGAACTTTTTATCTTAGAATCATTCATAGATTATCACCCTTAAGTATCGGCACTCAATTAAATTACACCCTGTATGTTTACATTAACACCATAAAAACTAATGACCTTATGCCAGTCAGTACTTTAACCCGCAGACCCACCTCGAAAATCTAAAATCACGATAAGTTAACAATCACAAATGAATAGCACGCGTCGTAACTCGTAACCTAACGGCAAAGGCCTTTTCCAACGATCTAATTAAACCTAATAAGCCGACACCTGATCCTACGAGAAGAAAAGACAGATGAGCCTGTTAACAATAAAACATTGCCAAGTTTCAAATAGGCACTAGGCACCCACCTGTTATCTTTAATTTTTATCTGTTTTTTACTTTTTTGTTATTGGGATTTAATTGCATATTTATTAATAATATCTTATAGAACAATGAAAACATTTATCAATCATTTCTAACTTATTTTTTTATGTTTTTAAAAATAAAACATTTAAATAATAAGTAAATAAGTCAATAAGTGTCCTTGTTCAATCAACATTTAGCAACATGCAAGCCATTGCAAGCTACTGTAAAAATAATACGATATAGGCCCAAATAAGTGGGCCTCACTCGCCTCCAAAATTTGGCTATTTTTCCTCTTTTGCGCGATTAAAGCGGTGGAGGTGCCGGGTTGGAGAGCATAGCGTTTTATAAGCGAATCGTGACGTAAAGGAAGCTCAAGTTTTTGGGATTACAATTTTCTTTTTATGCGGTCGGGCAACGATTTCAGTTTTTAAAATTAATGTTGGATGGGGTGCGCGCTAAATTTAAAAGATAATGTTGAACTTTGATGGTAATTCAATGTTCTATTGTTTTGATACTTTTAATGATTGGAAATTAGTTAAAAAACGTTTTATATTTAAATAAATAATTTATTAATTTTACATGTGAGGCCCGGCCGCAGTTGCTTTATACGACGAGCCGCCACTGGAAGAAGATAATATTTCGCTCGCACAATGGTTTCTTAACATTAAGGACACATTTGTGAACTTGAAACAATTTGGCTCTATTAATAATGATTTGCCAACAGAAAGTGCAGAATTGACTATCATCCAGTGTATTGAAGAGATCCAAGAAACGGATGAAACTACTCCCAACTCTAAGACAGAGGAATAGGATCCTGAACTTGCTACAGTGTAGAAAATATCAAGCCTATCCGAAACCTGCGCAAGTTTAAATCTACAAATATTTCTCAATGGCTATTAAAATGTGAATCCGAATTTTATTAAAATAAAATTAAAAAATAGTAAGCAATCATTAATTTATGTATCCGTTTCTACATTACAGATCAAGAAATCCAGATAGTATACATTACTTAGAACTAATTTGTGTGATATAAAAGAACATTTTGCAAAATAGGGACAAGCAGGACAGATAAAATACGCCCATAAAAGTCAGGAACATCGGAACTGCAATTGTTTGCATAGTGTGAATAATGAGTAATATTAGGCCACTGTAGTTAGCAATAATTTGAGTTTTCTTTTGAACGTTATCAATGAACAATTATAAACTCTGTGTTAAAGGGGACATATGTATTAAGGTTTTGCATGATTTGGTTCATGACACCGTTTCTGCCAACATTAGTTCGACTTCTATTAATTGAAAATACCTCAGTAAGTCGCGTATTGCGCGGAGGAACGCAATAATTAACTAATGCTAGAAGTTCAGCGCACTCTATGCTGTTTGTAATTATTTTATACCCAAACACTATGGACAACAAGAGTCTACGTTTCTTCAGACTGTTCATGTTTAAGATTGTCAATCGCTGATGGTAAGATAAACCACTCTTATCTATTCCCAGTCTATACAATAAGAAGTTTGCAAATTTCGCGCGTTCAATTCGCTTTATATGGACTTTGTAATATGGTGACCAGATGACACAACAGTACTCCAAGTGGCTTTGTATTAAGGAGTAGTTAAAAGACTTTAGGACTTCAGGGTTCCAAAATTCCCAGCAACGCCTCATTATAAACCCTGCCATTCTAAAGGATTTTGATAAAATATAGTTGATGTGTTCGTTAAATCTCAGCTTAGAATCGAAAATTACACCCAAGTCATTTATCAAATATACTCGAGGAATAGGGGAGTTTCAGATTAAATAGGAGTGTATTATTGGTGTTTTCTTCCTTGTAAACGATATGACTTTACACCTTGAGGAATTTAGTTCCATATTATTTTCTGTACACGAATCCATTATTTTATCCAGATAATGCATCAATTTTGTGCAGTCATCCTCATCTACGACTCTTCGCGTATAGAAAAAATCGGCAGTTCTTGAGTAAATCCGTAAGGTCATTTGTGAAAACTAAAAATAAGATCGGGCCTAAGTGTTACCCTTGGTGTACGCCCGACGTAGCATCAATCTCTTTAGTAAGGACGCTATTTATCTTGATAGTTTGAGTGGGATTGCGCAAGTAACTTGAAATCCATGACAACAGAGGGTCTCCTAAACCATATAATCTCAGCTTGCTCACTAGAATATTGTGATCTACTCGGTCAAAGGCTTTTTTGAAATCGAGACATATCCTCCTTCTGATTGTTTTAAAAAATAAAAATTTTAAAGCAAACACAGTACATTTTATAATATATATGTATGCACGTTCAGTATATACATATTGGTAAATTGGCTTCATCTCATTTAATTTTAGTTGTGATAAATTTAAACAAAAACATTTAAAATTATTTACATATACAGCGTGTAACAGAAGTATGGAACGCTTTAAATATCTTTAATACCGTTTGTCCGATTTAGCTAAAATTCGGTATCCGTATTAAGAGGTTATCGCGGAGCTGCTAGTGACATTTGCAATGTTGCCAAATTTACAGTTTTTTAGCAATTTAAAATATTTTTTTTTTAATGGAACACCCTATATATTATTCAAAAAAATGATTCCGCAACAAATTCTAAATAACTTTTATATAAATTACTTAATGTCTAAATCTAGCCATTTTTTTGTTATTGGGGTTAAAATATCATAAGAACTTCTTATCCAAGAAAACTGATAGAGATATAAGTAAGTCTTGGAAATTTGTGACACAATTAAATTCTGACAGCGACATTGACAAACTTTTCAGAAGGTATTTGTGCTTCATAATTTATCAGTTTTAATAATTCTTAAAATGGATTTACTAACGGAAACACTGCGAATAGAAATATTAATGATATTGGGTTACGGGGATCGAAGGCGAACACAGCAGGAGGTTGCTGAGATTTTTAATGATAAGTATCGCAACCGAAATCCAATAGCACGGTCCACAGTAAGCAAAATTTTAAAGAAATATAACGAAACTGGCCATGTAAAAGACAAATTTAAAATCTGGGCGTCCAAAAACTGCGACAAGCGGCGATAAAGCTTTAGATATTTTGCTTAGCATAGAGGAAAATCCACACCTCTCTACTCGAATTATTGGCCTCAATTACAACACATCGCACATGTCGGTAGATCACGTATTAAAGTGTGAGAAGTTCCACCCATACAAAATTCACCTGGTTGAAGAACTCTCTGAGGATAACTTTGGCAGGCGTTTAGAATTCAGTGAGCAATTCAGAGCAAATGATGGATTTGTGTAATGCTAATCCAAATTTTATTAATAAAATAATGTATTTGGATGAGTCGACGTTCTCTCTTAATGGAAATGTTAACCGGCATAATATTCGTTATTGGTCCAAAGAAAATCCTCTTTGGATTCGAGATCAACACACCCAATTTCCGCAAAAAATTAATGTTTGGGCAGGCAGTATAGGACAAAGGATAATTGGTCCATTGTTTATGGATTATAATTTAAATGGCGATAGATATTTGCAGCTCTTAAGAAATGAAATTGTTCCTGCTCTTGCGATCCTATTTCCAAATCCTCGTAAGTTAGTTTCATTAAAGTAAATTAAAACTGATTATCAGTAAACAAAATTTTGGACAACGTTGCGGGATTAAATAACGAAGTATGGCTGCAACAAGACGGTGCACCACCACATTACGCCAGACAAGTACGGGAGTATCTAAATGAAGTATTTTTTGAAAGATGGATAGGAAGACGGGGTACAATTGAGTGGCCAGCTCGGTCACCAGATACGACTCCACTCGAATATTTCTTGTGGGGACATTTAAAAATGTGGTCTACAAGACAAAGCCACATGATATGGAAGACCTAAAAGTCCTAAAACAAAGAATTGAAGTTGAGTGCCGACGAATCTGTAATAAGTAAGTTTAAACAATAATTACCTTACAATAATGTTTCAATAAATTCTCAATATTAATATTAAAAAAATGGCTAGATTTAGACATTAAGAATTTGTTGCGGAATCATTTTTTTGAATAATATATAGGGTGTTCAATTAAAAAAAAAATATTTTAAATAGCTAAAAAACTGTAAATTTGGAAACATTGCAAATGTCACTAGCAGCTCCGCGATAACCTTTTATATACGGATACCGAATTTTAGCTAAATCGGACGAACGGTGGTATTAAAGATATTTAAAGCGTTCCATACTTCTGTTACACGCTGTATGTAGATACTTATTAATAAACAAACACTGTAAAACGCAGACCAGTTGTTTTAATTTCTCTCTATAAATCGGCCACCCCTGTTAACCGACCAACATTTAATTTCCCGAGGGTGCTCGCTATTGAGAGAATCTACTGTACCTCGAGAGTTTTTGGCGCTCAATAAAGCGCAAATTCGACCATCGCTAAAATCCAACGACAAAATAATAACCTTGAACATCGAGACAGATTAGCTGCCCGCTTAGATGAAATCGCTCCAAATGCCTGGTAGGGTTCCTCCAAAGAAAATGTTCAAGAATTATTTCATCTGAAGACGGTCATCACCCTGGAATGATCGTATTCCCCAATAAGTATATTCTTTAAAGATTCAAAACCAACGTGAATCGCATGCTTCTCCCATGCGCCGTAAAAGAGCTTTATTGCTTGATCAAAAATCTCTTCACAAATGTATACCGAACCTATTACTGACATCATGGATCTTCTTCATCATTTCTTCTACCTCCGCACTTACGTAGGTAAACAATACAACCACAGATTACAGGAAAGTATTTATCGAAGCGACAACGTAACGATGCAAAACGTACCTGCTTTTCCTAGTATCTTAAACGTGATATGGAAATAAAAACCATAATCATGTCCTTGAAAAATTGAGCACCATGAAATACCATTATTGCCTTAGCGTAGTACCCATCGTTACCAAAACATAAACAAAACTATCCTGAAGTACCTACTTTATTTACTCAAGTTGCGCTGTGCACTTACAGAAGATTTAAATAAGATACTTTCTATGCTCGCATAAATATGGTAATGCGCGGGAAATATTATCTCGATGGGTGTTGTAGATCGTTTACACACTTGGTTCGATGGAGTCTATGTCGCCTTTAAAGCTAGACTTTGTATTTTACAAGTTAAATTTATATTCTGCAATCTTATTTGCTACCAATATGGTAAGAGGATTTTCTATAATGTTCTGCTACATACATAATACATAATATAGGTTGTGATTTGTTCCCTTGGTTTCACCTGGCTACACACCTGATTTAACGTTCATTTTCAAACATTTTAGAAAAACAGAACCACAACTTGCGATAGAAAAAATTCGAATTGCAGTACAAAAATTGACAAAAATAGCTTTTTTCTACTGGGGTTTTATAATAACCCCTTCTTGATTGTCGTTTTGATTTTTAAATAACCTCCTTTTAGGCAAAGCGTACAGTTACTTATATTATTAAAATTAATGCTCGGGTAACCTAAAACAGTACGTTAAGATATTTCTCTTTGTAAAATAGATGAGGAATTTTTTTTTAAAATAGAAAATAATTCTGCAACAGCAATATCAATTAAACCCATGCCACTAGTAAAGCTGGTAGAACTTTCTGATTCATCAGATTTAACACGTTTGTTGTTAGCGTCCAAAGATCTTTGACCAAGAATTGTTTCGAAAATTTTTCTTTTGTTGTTTTCCTTGATTGCTGAAGATCTTCGAAAGCAGTGGCCTGCATATTTATTTGCCTTTGGAAGCCCCAAGAAGTCAGCAATTTTCTTTGGTGTTGCTCCAATGGTATTAATACCCACTGGAAGTCTGGAACATTTGGAGTTTCTGTACGTGATAAAAAAATCTTTAATGGGTTATGTGTGCTGGACGTAATTGGGCGTACTTTCGGACAATATTCAAGAAGTTGATGCCGTCAATAGAGCCTTCGCTAATTACAAAGCTTCTTGCAACATTTGTTTTAGTGTTTGGAATGGTTATTTTAATTAAAGTATATTAATTAATTAATTAAATTATATTATTCGTCTTTAAATATGTCAGTTCTTCTCTGCGACATGCTCCAGAGATTCCCACAAATATAATGACTTTGTCCAATAAATAGTTCTTATCGTCTGCTTCTTTGACAAATATTTCTATTTGTTCCTAGGAAAAAACTTTCGACTTTTTGGGCTTATAACCCGTAGATTTTCTTTTCAAAAATGCGATTAGGTTGGTAAATGTCTTTATAACAACATTTTTATTTAAATTAACCATTGTTCGAAGCATTAAGTAAGTACTCCACAAAGTTGATGGCTTATAGGCATCGGATAATCGTGAAAACTATGCCAAAACGACTTTTTCTGATAATTTTTTTGCTTTTTTTTCTTCACACCAGTTTCTGAATTTTTCATATGTGCCCTCATACAAACTCCTTGATTTTTGGGGAACAAGGTTCACCATTGCCTCATTTGCGGCATTTTCAATGTCTGAGTGTTCTAAATCACTCATTTCTTACTTAATATTTGCCGCAATTTTTGACAAAAAAATTCTTTCGAATTGTGTCAATTTTATTTTGACATGAAAGGTGTAAATGAAACACAGGTAATAAAATGTTTGGTAAAATAAATTAAGTTTTTTATTATAAAACGCCCGGGCGCCCGTAGAGAAAATATTGTATAGCATTCGTTTCAAAACAATGTATTTAAGTCACTTTGACGTTTTGTCCAACTCGGCTTCGCCTCGTAGGACAATTTTCACGTCGCGTGCCTAAAAGACCCTTATTTCATAACATGTTGTATAAATAGCTTCGTAATATCTCGTATCGTTAGTTTCCGAAAATGGTCGAATTAATTTAGATAAATCGATTCTGTGACCAAAGCAAAAACTTTCTGTGCAAGAATCTTTTATTTCCGTGAACAAAATTGTAGACAATATTCAAAAATATTTGCGATGATGATAAAAGAAAAACCAGAAATTATAAAATCAAATGCAGGGTAGAAAACAGTAGTTTTAAATCTATGTGAAATCTAACTTTATTGGATCCACTTTCTTTAGATCTGTTTGACAGATCAAATCTTAACCTCATAGGAATTTCGTAACAGCTGCATCTCTCATCTGTCTAAAATAATAGAAGAAATAGTCAAAAAGTAACTACAGCTTTTCTTGAACTTGCATGGTTTACTTTGTGGGGAACAGTTTGGTTTCCGGGAATAAAGAAGTACAAATGATGCAATTTTTGCATTACTGGAAAGGCTGTACCTAGGGTTGAACGAGGGTGAGGTGGCTGCAGCGGTGTTTTGTGACTTGTCAAAGGCATTCGACTGTGTCCTGCTGTGGAAACTGGAGAGATATGGAATAAGGGGACAAGCTTTGAAGTGGTTTGGCTCATACTTGACAGCGCGATATCAAACAGTTAATTTTAATAATAAATCTTCTGGGCGGATGGAGATTCAGCATGGAGTGCCCCAAGGATCTGTGCTTGGAGCGCTTCTCTTCTTGCTTTATGTTAATGACTTAACAAGTATTAATGTTACGGGTAGATTTACGCTATTTGCAAATGACTCTACTATACTTTGGACAGAAAAAAATACCAAGGAACTGGCTATGAAGATGGTTATCCAGAATGACCTGGTCAAGGTGAAGGAATGGACTGATGCAAATCTCTTGTTGCTAAATATTTCTAAAACTATCGTGCTTAATTTTAAATGCTGTCTTAGCGAAGTATGTCTAGGGAGCCAGATTGTGTTCCGGAATAGTGTAAATAAATTTTTGGGATATACGTGGATGACAGACTGAAGTTTGAAGCACACACGGTATACCTTAGCAAGAAACTGGTATCTAATTGTTATTTCAAAAGGTCTGGATTTAAATGCTAGGAGGAGTGCATATTTCTCGCTCATAGAGTAATAGTGTCTCATTTAGGATACGGAATCTGCTTATGGGGAAATTGCCCGAATTGTCTTTTTAATGGACTGTTTCGTCTGCAGAAAAGAGTCATCAAGTATATGTTTAAAGCAGGAATTATGGACTCTGGTAGACCGTTGTTTCTGGCAAATAGAATTTTAATATTACCATGCTTATTTTTTGTTGAAAACTTGCTGCTTAATTTTTAAAAAAATTTACATTGATATTAACTCTGCATCGGTGTACAACACCCGCCAAATGTATAAGATAAACTTACCCATTCCTACTTCTAGTTAAACTAAGAACTTCATAGTTGATAATAGTAAAAAAATATTTAATCATCTCCCTTTGCACATAAGAAAATCTAATTCTGACAGAGGATTTAGAAACCAAGTGAGAGCCCTGTTGGTTTCAAAGGTATATTACTCGGTGGACGAATATTTTGAAGACGTCCTTGTTTAATTTGGGAATTAATTGCTGTATTGTTGTCTTGTTTGCGAAATTACTACGACTGCATAATGCATATATTATGTTTAAAGTGTTCCTGTTTTTTTAAATTTTATTTTATGCTTGTTATGCTTGATGACTGCTTATTGCCTGTATTTGGTTTAGTTTTTAAGGTTTAATGTAATATATTTGTTGTCGTGGACCGATTTGTCAACGATTATTTACCTCATCCATTATAAAAGCGGGTTGATTTTCACCTGATTATTCAGCGATAATCTCCCGCTCTCCGGTGAAAATCACCCTTGTCAAAAGTGAAAATCTCACCCGTCAGAAATCGTTAGTAATCTCCCGCTCTCCGGTGAAATATCACCCTTGTCAAAAGTGAAAATCTCACTCGTCAGAAATCGTTAGTTTTTTATTTGGTAAATAATCTTGAAAATACATTTCGGGATTGGGAAATAATCAGAAAATCATTCTCAGATTTTTTGCCATTAGGAAATCGCTCTCGGGCAAGCCCTCGAGCGATTTCCACGGCAAAAAATCTTCGGGATGATTTTCGATAATTTCCCTATCCCTTAATATATTACTACAGAGAATTATCTTCAAGCATATTTTGAATTTGAATTTGAATTTGAATTTCTTCTGTCTGTTCTATGCAAGACAAAATTGTATGTCAAATTGTTGTCATTGGGAGACCTTTCTTTTAAGGACCAAAAGTGATTCTTTAAAGCCGTTCTAATGGAATCAAGTTCATTGTCTCGTCTTTAGAGGCAGCATCAAGAAGTTCCAGAATGCCTGGATAATGTTTTGCAATTGGATGAACAGCTTCAATTTTTTCACTCTATTTTGCTTCCAACAATAAGAGTGAAACCTTTTCTTTCAATACTTACTATCGGTTAAAGCTCGATGGAAACACTAAAACACTCGTGATAATATATCAATCTTTAACGTTAGAGTGCTTTGGATGTTGGTCACTGAAACAGCTAAGATGATCAAATTTGTTATTCTAGAATAACATCCAACCAACACTCTAACATTCAAAAATTAGTTGTGGTTACTAAATTTCAACAAAAAAACAACAATCTTTGATAGGCACACAAAAGATGGCGGTTAGAGGCGGTAGAGAGCACAGGATTTTCAATTCTACCAAGGTAGGCAAAAGTGTTCATGACATTCCATCCAACACGGCCTTTCCCTTAACCCCGGGCCTCCTGGCTGCGGCCAGGGCCCCCAATAGCATACGGAGGGCATGCTCCTATTCATATCCAATTTAAAAAACAATTAACTCCTAGCTGTTATTATCCCTGCTATTTTTTTACACCTGGCTTTTATTATACCACGGATATTATTAACCAGGGTATTTGGTCAGCTTTTTATGAGAAAGTGTACCGTTGTCGGTGATTTTATCCAATGGCTCCGAAGGACAATAAAAATCTGGTATTCTTGTCAGCCTGCTTTAAGCATTTCTTTTCTGTGTATCGGCGAACTAAACAGAGTCGTCGCATCATAGGAAATTAAAAAAATGTATATACAGTAAAGCTCCGGTAATCCGAGCATCCATTAATCCAGATGTCCTTGTAATCCAGACAAAATTAAAAAAGCATATAACTATGGTGTCGGTACATCTACAATGTTGTACAATCGGATATTAAAAATGAAAAAATAATGGAGTGCGTACTACTACTCTATTTCTATTAGTAGTATGATAATTTATTAATGGTGCGTTTTTGCATTTTAACATTGCAAGTTGTGTCTCAACACCAATTGCGTAGGAAAATCCTACGAGAACCAGAATATCCAGAATTTTTTTTTTTATTTACTATTTTTTACGGTCGTCGGCATATCAGAGGCCATCTTGAACCGGTCATCGACCGAACGGTTTTTAATCGTGCGGTCTACCGACTGGGGAGTGTGAAACGGCATCTTCATCCTATACGAGATATCCGATCTCATCCGGCCTGTCCGGCGTGAATAGGATGGTTTTGATGTCGATTCATTTTACACTCTTCCCTAAGACAAGAGCAAGCGGTCACCCATCCAAGTACTAACCGCGCTCGACACTGTTTAACTTCGGTGATCTTACGGGAACCGGTGCTTTAAGTGTCGCTAGGCCCTTGCCCAATATCCAGAAATGGAATGTACAAATAGTTTCAGTTACAGCGAAGGGAAGAAGCTATTCAACTTTACTCTGAATATTATAATGACAACAAATTTGTTGCACGCAGAGGGTGGGTAAATAGGTTTATAAAGAGACGTGGTATTCATCAATTGAAAGTGGTTGGAGAGAAACTATCTAGTAGTTCATCTGCCGTGCAATATTTTCTATGAAACTCACCAAAAGAATCAATAAGCTGCAGATGAATCTGCATTATTCTGGAAACTGTTACCTGATTGGAATTTGGTGCATGCCAGAGAAAGAACTGCCCCAGGATTAAAAACTTTGAAAGAGATAGTAACTTTTCTTGCCTGAATAAAGGGTGATGGTACACATAGCGGCCATATGATGGTCATTGGAAAAGCAAGAAATACCAGAGACTTTAAGAATTGCGCTAGAGTTCCAGTTGACGATTACTCAACAAAAAGCGCCTGGATGACTTCTACCCATTCGTAAAATGGTCTAACAAGTCGCTTGTTGTACAAATGAGGAAATTTTAAGTAGTCGGCAATGCTCCTAGCCATGCATCGAACACGCAACTAAAAAGCGATAATGATCAAATTATAACCATGTTCTGCCAGCCAATTGTACTCCACTTATTCAACCTATGCAAAAGATGCGATACCTTTAACTATAAGATCATTTTGGTCCACGTTCCATCCATCTTTGGATGAAAACGACATTTCAAGGGCTCTTAAGAACATCACCATGAAGGATGCCCTGTTTTCCTTGCCAATTCCTGGGACATACTGTCGCCTGATTCAATAGAAAAATGTTTGGAATGTTGCTATTCAGGTAATAATAATCCAGTTGATATCACAACAAATTCAGAAACTGAAGGGGATGAAGACCATTTACCCCTGGATAGTTCTTCCGACGAAGAAGTTGCCAGAGATGAGCTGAAAGTTAAACATGAAGAGGCTATTAGGAGTTTCAGTTTCAGTTTGCCCATTCTCAGAGTGCTAAGGCAGCGCGCAATGGACGCTAAACAAGGGTGCACTCGCCAAACAAAACTATCAGAATTTTTCCATACATGTTAAGTTTACATTCGATTTATAATAATATATTTGTAACAGTATTATTAGTTTTAATAAATGTTTCGCCATTTATGACTCCTTTGCTCAATTACATATTTTAACATTGCTCCAGTAATTCGCATTTTTCACTAATCCGGATTGAGCCAGTTACAATTGACCCGGATTAGCGGAGCTTTACTGTATATCAACCACAAAATTTGTAATTTATGTAAGTATTTCTACCAACATCACCTGATATTTTCGACAATTTTAGACCTAACAACTTGGGTCATTTGATCGGTCAACCTCCTTTTATTTTCTCTAATATCATGTAATTTAGACGTCAGATCGTCATATTCCTTCAAGTACATCGCAGGGGGATTTAGGTCATCGATATTGACCCTTGTCAGACTGATTAGATCTTCGATATTTTTAATTTCTTCTTGTAGATCCATGACGATTTCAGTCATTTCCATTCAGGATTTCGAACAGGCCTTTACATTACACAATTATTATAATTGGAATAAGTTTACCATGATTAGCCGTTATCCTAGTAGTAACATTTGAATCCTTTTAATGTCGGGAATTTGGCCAATAACGCTAAGTCTATTTAATCAAAATCCCGATCATATTTCGGGATTTTTACTAAGATTACAGATTCTGATTTTTTTATGAAGATTACCATTTCAAGGGTTGCCCATTCTTTCTGTCAGGCCTTTTTCTGTATGTTCTTCTCCGGCATAATCAATTATTTACATACCACCAACTTGCCTTGCTTTTTCAATTTTGCATCTAAAGTAGTTGATTCTAAAGGCCGGATTGAAGTGGTCTTTACCGATTTCAGAAAGGCTTTTGACAGGATATGCCATAAAAGACTAACACTAGGAAACAGAACGCAGTATGTTCAGTACAATGGATTTAAATCGTAGCTGTTTGGAGCTACTTCAGGGGTTCTTCAGGGGTCAAACCTGGGACAACTCTTATTTCTTATATTCATAAACGATATTCAAAATGTAACTGATGTGGAGTACCAAATATTTGCTGATGATCTGAAATTGTATGTTTCGGTTAGGTCTTACTCTGACTGCGAAAAATTGCAGAATAATGTCAATGCAATTTATAACTGGTGTGTTGGTAATGGACTCTTACTCAATGCTAAAAAATGCGCCATATTGAGGATTAGTCAGAGAACATCACCACTGAATTTTGACTACGTCATTGATGGGGAGAGGTTGAAAAGAGTGGAGAATGTCAAAGACTTGGGCGTCATTGTGGATTCAAAACTGAATAACAATAATCACTAAGGCAATTTCAGAAGCTATGCAAGTGCTTGGTTTTATTATTCGAAATTGTAACTCTCTTAGAGATATAGAAATACTTAAGGTTCTGTATCTAACCTTGGTAAAAAGCAGGCTTGAGTATGGGTCCCTTATATTTACAATAAATAAGTGACAGCTGTTGAACAGGTTCAGAGAAAGTTCATGAAATATTTAGCCTTAAAAACGGATGGTGTATACCCACAAATCGGTATAGAAAATAATGTCCTTTTGGCTAGGTTTAGTTTGGAAAGTTTGGAAAAACGTAGAGATATTCAAAAAATATTGTGCTTGCATAAACTTGTTAATGGTAGAATCTTTTGTCCTTACTTGTTGGGTGAATTAAAATTTAATGTACCTAGAATTGCTAATAGGCATAGCAATTATTTCTACCTATCAGTAGGAAACGCTAATGTGATGTATGTATCACCCGTGCATGAGATGTGTTCGACTGTGATATTTATAAGAAATTCCTATACTAAAAGTATATTTGCAAAATCTGTGTTATATTGTAAATTATCGGCCCTGTGAATTACATTGTTGGGCTTAGTTGAAAAATAAGTAACATGAGCTCCAAAAATACTGAGCTTTGTTACTTCAAATTCCTCAACGATCTTAAGCATTTTTAAAATAAATTCAATAAACGTTCACTTAGAATAACTTAAGTATAAATAGGGCAGTATTCCTGGTTCGGATTTTGAATCCATAGATTATCGGGAATTCGACTATAATAATCCCACTTCTGATTTCGGGGCTTTGACAAACAATCCCGATCCTATTTCAGACTAGACTAGCAATTCCGATTTCGGAATTTTCTCTTTATTTTAGACATGCGCCACTGTTTCGATTTAAATTTCGGGTGTCCTTCGTATGGGCCAAAAACACGTTTAAACTGCGTGACATTCCTGAAGCGCGCCTTTAACGGTGACGAGACACAGTCTTTTCTAACGGATCTTTTTGGAACCGGCGGACCCCACACACTCACGCATCTTCCAATACGCACATAATGTATGCATCAAATTTTCGGCTAGGTTTAGATTTTGTTGGTTGTGTGCAGCTATTTTTATTAAAACGACATTTTGTAGCACAAACGAGTTTATGTGCCTCAACTCTTAAGTAACGGCACATCTCAAGTGGGCAATAAATTAATTTGACAAACTGACATAATATGGCATCAGGTTTTTGATTTTTTCATAATGAGGTTAGTTCATGAATATTTTCAATCCATATTCGTACATTTTTATGTATCACCCGGTATATCGAAATGGTAAAACAGGGAGCGAGCTTTAACATTTAAGCAACCAAATATTAACTTAAGGTGAAAGTCAAGCTAAAGCCATAACATGGGTCTCCAGGAGGTCAGACCCATTCGTTTTGGACCATAAATTACTAAGTTTACGACATGGTGCTATGCATAATATACGAGATCAAATTTTTAATTTTTTACTCTAATCTCTGTGACCGATTTCTTTCGCTGCACTTCATCCTCATTTGCTTTCAGAAAATACATAATTTGGATGAGAAAATATGGGGCGTAATCGAATCCCGAAATTCGAGATCCCGTAATGTTTACAGCTTTCCGGGACCGGAATTATATTCTTAAATCTTGAAATTCACCAGGATTTGTGTAGATTTTTTTTACCAGCATTTAGAGACTGATTGTAAAGTTACTAAACTTACGAAGATATCGGTTTTATCTAAGAATATGGTACTTTTACCAGAACAAACTTTCTACCTACGGTGCCAGCAAAAATTATTATCATTAATGCTTGGCATCTAAGGCCGTACTGCTTAGTAGAGCTTAATACCTGTTGGGTATCAGTAAATACCTTCATCCTCATTTGCTTTCAGAAAATACATAATTTGGATGAGAAAATATGGGGCGTAATCGAATCCCGAAATTCGAGATCCCGTAATGTTTACAGCTTTCCGGGACCGGAATTATATTCTTAAATCTTAAAATTCACCAGGATTTTTGTAGATTTTTTTTACGAGCATTTAGAGACTGATTGTAAAGTTACTAAACTTACGAAGATATCGGTTTTATCTAAGAATATGGTACTTTTACCAGAACAAACTTTCTACCTACGGTGCCAGCAAAAATTATTATCATTAATGCTTGGCATCTAAGGCCGTACTGCTTAGTAGAGCTTAATACCTGTTGGGTATCAGTAAATACCTTCATCCTCATTTGCTTTCAGAAAATACATAATTTGGATGAGAAAATATGGGGCGTAATCGAATCCCGAAATTCGAGATCCCGTAATGTTTACAGCTTTCTGGGACCGGAATTATATTCTTAAATCTTGAAATTCACCAGGATTTTTGTAGATTTTTTTTACGAGCATTTAGAGACTGATTGTAAAGTTACTAAACTTACGAAGATATCGGTTTTATCTAAGAATATGGTACTTTTACCAGAACAAACTTTCTACGGTGCCAGCAAAAATTATTATCATTAATGCTTTGCATCTAAGGCCGTACTGCTTAGTAGAGCTTAATAGCTGTTGGGTATCAGTAAATACCAGCTTTATCAATTAATCCGGTTCTACGTCCCCTTTAAAAGTCGTTACAAGTAATTTGAATCATCGCTAATTTACCCATATTCTTGAATCATTCAAACATGCTTATGGTTTTGTACCTAAGTATAGTTAGGTTAAAGTTTTGTAGCTGAGTTTATCAACTTATAACTTTTTAAATTTTCAACTAAAATGGATTATGAAGTAATAACTTTTTTTCGGAAAATTGACTATTAAATTGTGACCTATGGTAAACTTATTGCCTTAACTAACCTAAACCAAAAACCTGTCGATTTTTATGTCAACGTTTCACCCAAATTGGGTCGGTAATGAGAAATACTCTACTTGTAGGGGAGCGGAGGATAACATTGATCAGAGGCATTATCGATTATACGGGTTTTGCCCTGTTCAAATAAGTTTTAACTTCTGCCTATATGGTATTTGGTATCAGTCAGACGGAACACAGAATAAATACGCGCAATAAAGTCTTTTATTAAAAATTATTATTGTTTGAGCTCATTAAAATATAAGGTATGCATTTTTTATTGCTTTGCGCGACAAGATTAATGTGAATATTAGGATGTTTTTGAATAGTTTGAAAGATGATGCTACTTTTATAAGGAATATTATGCCAATTTCGCGCATATAGGATCACACTGATCGATATTACCCACTTGTGATCATTATTAACCTCATGCACATTTTTAATAGGAATATTTTGTTTTCTATGCAGATGCCTAAATATGTAAAAACTAACCGCTATTCGTGGCGTGAGGAAGACATGAAAAGAGCTGTGAGAGCCGTAGAAAGCAAAACGTAGAAAGGCGGCAAAACTTCATGGGGTACCATATGCAACATTATGCGATAGGTTGAACAATCGATATCCTTACAAGAAACTTAAAAACTCGGAAAGGAAGAGAAAAAGAGCAATTGTATTTAAGGCGTCCGGAGTCACCAAGCCTGTACAAAGTCGTCGAATACTTGTACCCAGATCTATCCCCTGGAACAAGCATAGACAGAACTATTCACGTAAAGCATAACATTTCGTTTGAAGAAATTCACCCATTGCCAATTTGTATCAAAGCCAAAATGTCAACTGGAAGAAGGCAAAAATCTAAAATACTAACCTCTACTCTACTAAATCTGAATTAGAGGAGAAAGAAAGCAAAAAAGGAGTTTTGAAAGCCACCAGAAAGGTTTTCAATGAAGGAAAGAAGAGGAATATTAATAAGTTCATTGAAAACAGCGTCAAAAAGCAAACATCCATCGATTTCAAGGATGAAGTTAAAGAACCTAAAATAGTTTACTTAATTCGCGAAGAATTTGGGAAAAATGAGGTCTGGTGGAGATGCCGATTTGTGGAACGTGGTTACATGTCTGATGCAGTGGAGAATCTCAGCCAGAGAATCTCAGTTCGTGTGTGAAATGCGAATAATTAAGCGATCGATATTAGCCTACTCTATGATCGATATTATCCGAACACGAGGGGCTAATATCGATCATGTAGATGTCTCAATAATATTCTTTCAACACTTTTACTTTTATTTTATAGTGATAAATTCACTTCCACAATAAAATGTCCATTATATATTTGAATTTTTATCACTTTGACATCGATAAAAAAGGGGCATCCTTTTTTATCGTATATAATACCACAAGAGAGAAAATGTTTCCAATTGTTATGAAAGTTTGTTGCTTGGCAATTTCGCGATTGACATTTTTGTTGCAAAACCACGAGCCGTTAGGCGAGTGGTTTTGAAAAATGTCACTTGCGAAATTGCCCAAAAGCAACAAACTTGAATATAAAAGAGGAAAATTTTACCTAAAAATTTTTTTCTTGAGTGGTATTCGGCAAGACTATTTCACGAATAATATTACATATACTTTGGTAAAAATAAATAAATTTACGTGAGATTACAACCTTTCAAAAGTGACAGTGACAATCTACTGTCAGTCATTAATTACCAATCTTAACAGTGAATGTAACTAAGGTAACAAAATTTTGCCGATTAAAAACTATGTTGCTAGCTATTTTCTGAAATTCTGATTGGTCAATGGGGTCGGCAAAATTATGAAGGTAGTGGTTTTTCCGATTAAAAACAGGTAAATATCTAAAATTGCTACATTTTGATTGGCTCAAATTATGATGAGTGGAATAGTCGCGATAAAACCCTCTCCAGCTAAAAATTAAATGGTAAAAACCTCTCCAGCTTAAAATCGAGTAGATTTTCTTTTTCATTGCTCGGCAACCTGACATATTGTTACAAATTAATTTGATGCTGTCAAACAATTTTTAGTGAAGTATTATTTTTTATATAAGACCCACACGAAAAGAGCTTATTACATAACCCATTTTAGCCTGTTTGCGTTATGTAATATACTATATTATCGTACTGAGTGATGTAATGAACTCATTACATCACTCAGTGATGTAATGAATTTATTGCATTACTCATTTTTAATCAAGCTATGATTTTTTTGTTCCGTCAGTCACTGTCATTTTTTGTGTAATGCCACTTTCATAAAATGAAAATCATTTTGAATACATAAAAAAAACAAAATTCTGGGTCTTATATAAAATGTTGTATATCACGTACGGTAAGGCTCATACCGTACACTGAGAAAATTAAAATGGTTAAATTAACAGTCACATGAATGTTAACTTGAAATTTGTTAATTCAACCAAAAAACTATTAAAATAACATGTAATTCGATTTTAATGCAACATTTTTAGTTTTTTGATTTTTATTTGTTCGTTTAACAATTAAACTATTGTTATAACATTAACGTGTCGCTTAAATTTAAATTCTGAGAGTATGTTGAATAAAGACCTTTGGTATTGGTTAGTTGAATCACGACGGTTTTTGGATTTAATAAAATGAAACATTAAACCGAAACGTATTTATTGTTAATCCAAAAGTTAAAAAGACGTTAAGTGATCAACCTAGTTCATTGATTTAAATACATAGTTTTGTTATCTTAATATTCTGGCAGTTTATTTCAACAGTCAATGCATGTTGAAATTATGACGCCTATTGAATTATACTTACCCCTCTAAAGACCAATTGTTGGATCAAGACCTGCATCGGCGCTGTGCTCCGTTTTGTTACAATGGCTGACGCCGGTTTCATAGTGGTTCGCCGGACGCGTGTTTAATTCGTTGAATATTTAGGTACATATTTGGCCGTTTTTTTTTTCTTTTGGTGCCTGTTCAATGAGCATTTGAGTGTGTTGCATTATATAGGGTAAGTGTTAAGTATTTATATACAATTATATTTAATGACACGATTCTCTTTAATGGGACGACTGCGACAATATTTAATAATGGCCGTCAAAAATTTTAAGCTTTTATACCTACTACATACTTGACAAACGTAGAACTGTGGCTTTGGCCTCAAGTAACGGATTTACCAAAAAATCCGTGCCTCAAGTGGTGTGTTATTATATAATATATCTTTGTTCGTTTTGTAAACTTGAAACATTCTAAACAAGCGTCTTAGGTCTTTTAAGTTCACTTCTCTGTTGAAGGTCTTTCTGGTATAGTAAGAAAGAAGTTGAGAAAAAAATGGTTGAAGAAATTTTGCGAGATTGGGGATTTCCAGAGTTAGTTACTGTTTTTCAAGGTATGCACCCACATCATACATATAGGTACGCTTTTGCAAAAGAGCACCCACGACTGTCCAAGACAGGTATTTGCTCAAAGAAAAATATCTGTAAGGATGGTGTTTCTTGGCTTTTTAGGGATATTGGTCACCACCCAAAAATTACCGTAGGGATGGGTATGCATATAGCATGGTAGAATAAATGTGTATAGGTCGTAGGTATACCTGGGTTAAATTTCGCCCCCACTATTTCAGACTCAATTATCTATCAAACAATGTGTCCATCTTGCTCTAAGAGACTTGAATTTTTAAATATAGGGAAAAAAAGAACACGAAGTCTCAGTCTCAACAATATCTTTGTTGAAACCGAGACTGTTAGTTGTATATTTTTTTTCCGAATATTCAATTATCTATCTTGAATGGTTCAAAAGTAAGAGGGGGGGGGGGGCGAAATAAAGGTCCTCACACTATATACATTTTCTTTAAAAAAATTTAACAATGATTAGTTATGGTGTACCTACCTATCCTACTTTTAGAATAATCCAATTTTTCTTTTGTGCATGCACCCTGTATACTATACAGTGTTTATAAGTACTTAGATCCGTGAGAAACGAAGGGAAAAGACTAAGGAATTTTTTCTAAAAAATATTCTTATAATATATTGTTAATGACAAGACTATAGGTACTGTGCTAAATATATTTTCTTTTTAAATCAGAACATGACATTGATGAAGATGCTTTAATGCAAATTACCGACCATAAGATTCTTGAGGGGATCATTCCTAAAATAGGTATCAGAATAAAATTTATGGGCAAACTAAAAGAGTATCAAACAATCATGAAATCAGAAGTTTTTTTAAAAAACGATTTGGAAAATGAACTCCCAAATAGCGTAAGTTATAATATTATAACTATATTAATAAAATCATATTAACAGTATACAGGCTGTTTATACGTGTGTGGATACAGTTCATTAGTGTGACAAAGAAAAACGGCCTCGGTAGCTAGGTGGGTAGAGAGCTTGCCTGGCAACCGATAGGTCCCTGGTTCGAACCCGGGGAAGGGCATGGATGTTGGTGTGAATGTGAATGTATACAAGGAAAAAAAAGTCTTGGCTGGATGCCGAGAGGCAAGACGCCATTGTAACACTAGAAAAAAAAAATTATGCAGTTGTTTGCTTGCAGTCGTACTATACTAATGATTTCTCTTTTAGTTAGGAAGTTCTGGCCAATTTAAATTTATCCCTCAATCTGTTTCTTCTCCTTCGACATCTTCGGCATCTTCTGATATATCATATGTTGAAGTTATTGTTCCTAACCAAACAGAAATTAAAGAAGCATTTCAACGGGCCACTAAAAGGCAATTGGCATTTTGTGGAGAGACACAGTTTAAAAAGGCCTGTCGTAACGTATATAACTTAAATTTAAGAGAGTTTTTAGAGCAGAGCATTACCGGAAAATACATTCTTAATACATATGCACAGGAAAATCGTCTATCGAGGAAAACAAGAAATCAGCTGACATCATTACTTATTAACGGGTTATTATCGCAAGATGGGTAAGATATGCAAATAGGTAATTATTTTAAAATTACAAATTTTGAAAATATACTTATTTTTTCAGAGCACAAATGGTACAAACAGATTTTGAGATTCTTTCTGAAAAAGTAAGCGAACTGTTTTCTACTGAAAGCAAGTCCACTTATTTTATACCTCGTATTCCTGGTAATAAAAAAACGAAGCCCATTAACGCAAGAGGGAAATTAATCGACAAATATAGAAATTTGCGCAGATTATATAATCTCGCTGGTTCACCAGACACAACTAATGAAGATCCACATAATGAAATAGACCCCAGTGTTAATATCGGTAAGGGTAATATTTTAAAAAACATATGTTTTCTTAAACGTGCATAGAACTCGATAGTTTATACCTATTGAGGTATTTTATTGCAAATAATGAACCAATATTTTCTAAGACATTTTCCAATTACACGTTGCTATAACTCATTAATAAAATAAAGTTATAATAAGTATAAAGAGTATGGAACAACGATTCGCTATCCTCTTTATTAAGATAAATGTGTATGTTCTTATACACCATCAGATTGTAAGGTTTGACACCTTTTAGTTAATATAATTTTCGCCGCATTTTGACATACTGGTTACTAAATTTTAGATTTTAAAAAACCTGTCATTAACTGCTTTTTAAGGTGATTTGGAAAGTGAGAAGCTGTGGCTTAGCAAATTTCAAGAGCCATGGGAACTAGTATTGCAACGTTGGAGAAACACTTTCCCTCTGAGGAAACTAGATAATAAGAATGCAACCATTGACCAGTACATAACTGATTGGCCAATCTTAAAACATAGAGAAGCATTTACGTTGGTATGATAAAATAAAGATACATACACAGAAGAATTTGCAATAATTTAAACATTTTTTAGGTTGATAGTGACTTCCAGCAGTTATACACGGGTTGTCAAGTTTCCCTGCACACTGAGTATAGTGTATGGGAAGAGTTTTTTGAAAAACTTAAAAGTATTTCTCATATTGATACCACAACACTTGAATTTTTAAGCCCTTTAACAAGCGATATAAACCAAGGTAAGACTTAATTTGCATGTTATAATGTCAATAATGTGCATGGGTAACAATAGCTATATTTTAGACTCTAAGAATGCAATCCAAATAGCTGCATTGCCAATGCTTTTCCCCCCAAATGCTCGAATCAGGTGTCAAAAGGTGCAATGGAAGCCAAGTATCATTGAGTGTCAAGAAAGCATTATTAAATTGGTACCAGTAAGTTTATTTTTATTTTTTTATTATTATTATTTATTGAATTCATAAAATATCTTTTATATGAAGGAATTTGATGTAGCTCTTTTCTAAACTGATAACTTAGTTTTCAATTTTTTTATTTTGTCGTACATTTTCATATTTTTGCTTTTCCTGTTCATTATCAAACCTATGATTTTTAAACGTTAAAAGCTAAAAACATTGAAACAGTGAAAATCCTTCTTTATAATATGATGTCAATAATTTCAGACATGTGGAAACATGCAGGAGTTCATTACAAAGAGGAGAAATAAACTTCACGAATTCAAGTTAACGAGTCAGCCTTACATTATTGTGGTGGGTGCTTCCTTTAGCGAGGTGACGGATTCGTACTTAGTTATAGACAATAGTTTCTATCGCGCATACTCAGTGCTTCATGCTTTGGATTTTACATTCAAAGCATTTCATTCCATGAATGCAAATTATCCCAAAGAATCTGAACATATTTGGTTCATTTTAGAAAGATGTTTATACAAAATTGAGTCCTCACAAATATCAATACCATCAGTATTGACAGTTATTAAAGATTTGGGAGAACATTAAGCAAATATTTATTGGTGGCATCCATAGATTGATGCACTATATACCTGTTTTTCACTTAAATATATATATGAAAGTCAGATTTTTGCTTAGGGAAGGTATCTGAAGTACACCCTTGATTCTCCTGAACACTTTTAGTTCAATATCATAATTATTATTTTATAGAAACTATTTTCTGATTATCTGATGAGGTGTGCTTAACGCACGAATACACGGAAATTCATACCCGAACCTGTACCTATATTTATTTTGACTGCAATGTTACTTTGCCCTATTTGCGACTTTAGCTGTGGTGGTATTAATATTATCATCAGACATATTAAACTGAGACATAATTATATTAGAAATTTTCCATGTAAACAGGGAAAATGTACAAGAATTTTTCAAAACATATACGTGTTCAAACGTCATGTTTTGTTAAAACATAAAGATTATAATGTTCCATCGAAAGCCATCCCTAAAGCTGTCCCTATTGCTAAAATTAGTTGTGATTCTTGTCATAGCCCCGTCAATGATATTCTATCCCTTGACACAGATTTTAATGAAACTTCATATGAAGAATTTAAAAAATGCATTTTACACAGTGGTATGTTATTTATTGCAAAATTATACAGCAACTATTCATTCCCAAGAAATATTGTCCAAAATGTTATCCAAGACATATCTGATATACTAAACAAGCCCATAGAGATTTTAAAAAATAAAGTTAATTCTTTTACAAATGACAAAGCAGTAAAGGAAGAAATAATGCAAATGTGTAATTTATTAGGTAGTATGTTTAAAGATTATGGTTCTGAACATTTTCGATTAAAACATCTTAGAGCTACTAACACATTAATCGAACCAGTTTCGGTTAACGCAGGTCAAACTATACATGACATAAGGGTTGAGTCCAGACGGATAGCAGACATCAGTAACAGCAAGTATCAATATATTCCAATACAAAAAACTCTGAAACATTTTTTGGAATTGCCATCTGTATTTGATACCATTTCCTTATATATTAAAAACGATAATTTCTCTAGTTCTATCTCAAATTTAGTTCAGGGTACCTTGTGGAAAGATTTACAAACAAATTTTAAAGATAAAACGGTTTTACCACTATTGCTGTACAGCGATGATTTTGAAGTTGGAAATCCGTTGGGAAGCCATGCTGGAGTTTATAAGATTTGTGGCGTTTATTTTTCTCTGGCTTGTTTACCCCCACAGTATTCTTCACTTTTGGAAAACATATTTTTAGCCCAGTTATGCTTTTCCAATGATGTGAAATCTTTTGGTAATGAAAAGTTATTTCAATATCTTCTAAAAGATTTAAAATCTTTAGAAACTGACGGATTGGTGATAGAAACTGAAAGAGGCACAACAACAGTTTATTTCAGTTTAGTGCTAATATTAGGTGATAATTTGGGTATGCATTCCATCCTAGGTTTGACCCAAAGTTTTTCGTCAACTTATTTCTGCCGATTTTGCCTTTGTAATAAAGATGAAACTGGTTTAGGTACTTTCGAGAATAAAGACATGTTACGTACTCCTAAAACGTATGAAAATAACGTTAAAATTCAAAGTTTTGGAATCAAGGAACGATGTATTTGGCACCAGCTAACAAATTTTCATTTGACAACAAATTTATCAGTAGATATTATGCATGATATATTTGAGGGGGTTTGTAGATACGATTTGGGAAACATTTTATACCATTTTATACATACTGATAAATTATTTTCTCTCGAAGTATTAAATAGTCGCCTGCAATTTTATAATTTTGCTGATAAAAATAGGCCACCTGCAATAACTAACTCGCAGGTACAACAAAAGCATATTATTTATTCTGCGTCTGAAATGAACTCCTTTACAAGAAATTTATGTCTTCTCATTGGAGACCTAATTCCTACTCATAATCGTATATGGGATTTATACCTGACTTTACTGGAAATAATAGAACTAATTACGAGTAATGTTGTAACGCCAGATTATGTAGATCTGCTTAGGACAGCTATATCGGAGCATCACTTTCTATATATAGAATTTTTTGGAAAACTAAAGCCAAAACATCATTTCTTAGTTCATTATCCAAGCTTAGTAACTAAAATTGGCCCTTTAAATAATGTATCTTCAATTAGGTTTGAAGCCAAGCATAAACAGTTTAAAGCGTCTGCAAATGCTACTAATTCAAGGAAAAATATTTTATATTCATTAGCAATGAAAAACCAATTAAACATGTGTTACAGATTTTTATCCAAAAGCGGTTTTAGGGATTCATTTGAGTTTGGGTCTGACGATTTGAATTTTGTTCCTAGTTCTTTAGAATTTAAATGTTTTGAAGCATTATTGAAGTCTAATATATCTGATGATTATTTTGCCGTCACCTGGGTAAGATTAAACGGTATCAAGTATACTTCAAACGTGGCACTGGTGGTTGATTTTGAAAACTTTTTACCAATATTTGGAATCATTCAATCAATTGTTATTAAAGAGAGTTCGAAAAATGTATATTTTGTTTTAAAAAGGTTAAAAACATTAGCTTTTAATGAACACTTCCATGCATATGAGGTTCAAAGGCAAGCAGGTTTGTTTTCTTTAGAATGCAGTAGCTTGTATAGCAACTCTCATTCGGTAATACATGTTGTTAATCAAAAATTGTTTATTCTTAAGCCTTACCTGTAAAGTATTAATGTTACAATAATTTAAATTTTATTATGTTAAATGTTAATACAAAATTGTACATTAATACTGCATTTTGACAGCGGACCATTCCCTGGATGTGTTAAAAATGCACGTCGTGACCTATATATTCCAATTATAAGCATCATAGAAACAACGTTTAAAACTGGCATTATGTTAAGTTCTTTCCAGAATGCACATCGCGTACCTTTTTTGGACTAAAATACTAAATGGATTAAAAATCGCATTACGCTTTTAACCACAAAATCGGGAAAGTGGTCCGTCGCCAAAATTTAGTTATGTTATTTATTCCTAATTTTTTATGAACCAAATATGTATTATGCCACAGATTATGCCTATAATGTTGCTGATTTTTTTTTGTTCTTGGCATCGTTCATAAGGACACAATTGTTATGGTGTGTTAATTTTTGTTTGCTTCTCTTGGCCGTTCAATGTTTGGTCAATTTTTGGCTAGAATAACCTATAATATTGGATTGCACAATTGATAGTACCTACCTATACAGGAATATATAAGTTTCATTTATGTATGTCATAAAGTTATAATTTTATTGTATAATATGTTATAAAGTTTACCTCGTTTAATAATATGTTATAAAGTTTACCTCGTTTAAAAATACCAATAAATGTATTTGTTAAATAACAATATTGTTTAATTTAAAACACAAAGAAACCTGCTTTCAATATGCAAAAATATTTGATCCAAAAGTCACTCGTTGTTTTAATTAATATAGTTAAATGGTTAAACTAATAGTCTAAAAATAATTGAACCGACTTTTCCAATGTTTATACTAAACAAAAATATTGCTTACTCTAATGTTCAAGAACTTTTATTCGATGTGCCAAAGTGGTTGATTAAATTCCTTATGTTAATTTGGTGAATATACTAAACTATTAAAGCAACAACAATTCAGTATTGAAATAACTATAAAAAAATGTTGTTTTAACATATAAAGGTATTTGAAACAGTGCTAACATATATTGAAATAATACTTTATTTTATTTGACCCAATAAAGTATGTTATTTATATCAATATTTTTAGAATGTTAATCTAACATTTTTAAAATATTGGGTCAACATCGTTTGGCGCATCCTTGGAAATACCTTTATTTTGTTCAATGGGCAGTTTTGGTTGTCAAATCAATCAGAATAATTTAACATTTTCTGGTGTTTGATTCAAACTCTCACAAAACATTGCTTGTATTGAAAGTGCAAAAACTGTTGAATAAAACAATAATTGGTTGACTCAACAGTTTCTTTTTCTCGGTGTACTAGTAAACTATCTTAGTATCTATTTATGTCAAAGTTCTGTCGCGTTTTTATCATTTCGTTTGTTTTCGTTAAATTTCTAAGCAATCTAGTTTTCGTAAAAAATAAAAGTTTATCGAATAAAAAAAAACTCTTGTGGTATTACGTATGAATATTTTTATAGGAATATGTTACTAAAAGATTAAAATTTATGTTTCCGCTATTAAAAGGAGATTTCAGTTTATACTGTTTTTCAACTTTTTCTAGAGGTTTTTCTCTTAGGTGACCGATATTAGACCTCTTTTCCTTGTGTGTTTTGGAATCTGGAATTTAAACTGAATCTTTTTTTTAATCATGGTTGTGTCTGAATGACATTCTCATTTTCATTCGTGCGTTAGGTACGCTTCTGAAATGTCTACCACTAGTACTACCTAACACAATTTAAAAAAAAATCTTAGGAAACAATAAGTATACTCTTCAAAGAATAAAAATGTGTCAAGTACTTTGAAAGATTACTGAAAGTTAATAATTGGCTCCTAATATCAAAAATATTTGCCTAAATCGACAAAAGGTAATCTGGAGCCTTGTTCACAAAATCTTGTATATTCTCTTAAAAAAATATGTTGGATTTCTAAGGCCTCACATTCAGGTATTATTTCAGATAGGTTAGGAGTTTCTCATGTTTAGAAATATCGGATATTTTTTCGATTACTAACATTGTTCTTAACATGCCATACGTTGTCAACAAGGTTGCTGGTTTCTTTGTTTTCCTTGCTCTCCAAAATTCGCCATTTAAGCATTTTCCGAGCTCAAATTCTTAACTTTTTCGCTTCGCATCCCTATAATAGCCCGCTATTAGTCATCATCATCATGATCACAATCAGTCACACGATCAGGAAGAAAACTTTGCTTTATATTTTGGTTCTATATTAAAAAAAAAACTATACAACCTCGGTGATTGTGTGATTATTGATGCTATTTTATAATTGCATGATCATTAATAAGTACATAATATCGTTCTCAGTGGATAATGTTGTAAATGGAAACACAAAAGGAAGTATTCTTTCAATTTATTATCAAAAGTATAGATCTTAATGGTGTCAGCTTCTTCAATGGTCGTTAAGCGTAGTTTTAGCATTAAAAAAAAATATAAATCGGCTAACCAATGAAAAATATTATTTATATTAGCAATGAATGAAAGTGAAATGTAAAAGAAGAATAACTGATCAAGTTGATTGACAGAGAAGGTACAGTGATAATGATAATGGCGATGATGACAGAGATAAAGAGACATATCTCTCTCGTAACTAGAAAATTCAAATATTTTTATTTCTGTGTTTTTTGTATTTAATAAAATGTTTTCGGAAATTTCGGAAAGCTATTAATGGGAAACCGTTTACGTAAACATTTTGCCGGGATAAAATTGATGTTTTAAACAATCAACACTTTTCCTAAGCGCCTAATTGCAAAAATATTTGTGTACAGTTTAATTAACTTCTATTCACATGCCCGACCAAGTAAATACCATAAATTAATAGCATAATTTACACATCTAAGCAATCTCTCGCCTATAGAACCACAACAAATAACAACAAAATATCAAGTGACACACTTTAAGAGAATTATGATACTTGAATGAAAACAATATCGGCAAAAACGATTTAAAAATAAACATTGCAACCAAGCGAGTTCACTGAACCCGATGTGAATGCACACATTATGATTTTTGCTTTAGTTTTTTTGTTAAGAGCTTTTAGCAGTTAGAAAGTTATCCACCTCGAAGCTGATTCGGGAAAGAGCTTGGAAAATGGACTTAAATATTAAATTGTGTCTGAACAACGCCAGTGCCAGTGATGATATGAAGTTTGTGGAATTTTCTAGTTATGTCCGATTCATTGGTGACATATTATGTGGTGTTACCAAGACCAAATTTAATTTTTGAGGAATATGGCAAAGAAAATATTAGCGATGAATAAATATAATTTGTAGAAGAAATAATTGAGATGGAATAATAACTGATTTTGACATTTTTCTTAACCCTAGTAACCTCAGTAGCTCTTGTAACTCATATTCTTAATATTGTAGGTACTTATTATAGAAATAATTAAGAGACAATTTTTATTAAATGTAGGGTAAAGTAGGGACAGATGACGCAGCAGGAGAGACGACGCAACGTTTAAATTAGCCGCGATTTTTCATAAAATCAGCTGGTTTAAATATTAGTCAAAAGCTCTCAATAGCCGCTACTTGTTAGTGTGAAAATATTGATAAAATATGCGTAAATAAAGTAGTAACGATAAATTTATAGTTTGGTAAGTACAGCAAAGTTTTTCAATAATGTTAATTATACGTTTGTAAAATAAAAAATAGCGATTTTAACACAATATTGAGTAATGTTCCGAAAAATAGGTTAGGTTGGGGAGTGCCTACAGTCACTTAAGCTCAGTTTACACTTAGGAATGTATCACAATATGGTGCGTCGTCTATCCCTTGGTTTTGGGACAGACGACGCATGTTAATTTGGGAGAGATGACGCGGTTAGTTGAAAGAAAATAGCATGTGTGTTTTTTTTCTTTTTAGATAAAATGCCAACATTTTACGGCCAAAGGAAAAGTAGTAGGGGTCAGTGGTCAGAAGACGATCTCCGTAAAGCTGCTGATGCTGTAGTTATTCATAAGTTTCCCATTAGGCAAGCAGCTAGGGAAAATAACATTCCCGAACGAACTTGTTTATTTTTTTAAATAAATGTATTAACAACCAACTTATGTTTATCTATTATTTTCCAATTAAACCAAAATTAACCATTGTAGATTATTTTAAAAAAAGGTGCGTCATCTGTCCCTACTTTACCCTATAAATGAGAATAAAGAAAAACCTATTTTTCTACGACCGTGCATTTTAACCCATTTTCCCGCACGCACATTAGTTTTGACTTTCCCGCACTAGTGCGGGAAAGTAAAATTATGCAAATTTTGACCCTATTAGATAGTTTTTTACCTCGGAAGTTATAACTATTGTTCGAAGTGACAGTATACAGTCATTTTCTAAAAAAGAATGCAATAAACTGTGTTTTTAATATAAACATTCATAATAATTAGTAGCTTTTTAGTTTTGTATATATATATGTTGAAATAAAATAATTTTCGAAAAATAAGTAGGTATGCTTTTTTGTATATACGGTCGTAGAAAAAATAATGTTCCTAACTCATGCGTAAAGTGTCTTTCCCGCCCTTGACGTGTATCACTTTCCGCACTTGTTAGGAAAATAACTATTGTTTGTCAGCGTTCAAACTGACACCCTAGGATTTCTGGCATAATTACTTTTTCGTTTAAATTTATGCACTTTTGTTTAAATATGAACCCAAAGAAAAAAATCAAAAGGATTTAAGTCTAGCCAGCAAGGAAACAAATACACAAATTTTGCAACCTACCAAATAATAAATTGAATTGTTTTTAGAAGGCGTATGCGTCTAGAATTTAACGACAAATTCAACAATACCTGGTATTTTAGGTTAGACCAGAGTCGTATTCTTTTGACCACTTCCGATCGATTCCAGATCGATTTAGCTAAGCCAAAGTAAACTGATTCGTATTCTTTTGTGATCACTTTCCCTCAATTTCTTCAAAACTGATCTTTAACTGAACCAGCAGCAAGGCTGGATTACTTAGACCGATTCAAGGCATATTTGGCTGTTGAGCCTGGAGATATTAGAGAGTTATAATTTTAATTCTGGATATCTTTTAAAAACCAAGTAATTTTAGTGTTTGGCCTTGATTCACTTAACTAATTTTTTAAAATCGAATCTATCCTATTCAATGTTTCAAAAGAATACGGCATAAATATACAGGTACATAATAGATATTCTTAGACTGAAAACTTATACTAGAATTAAAAAGACAATTTAATGGCATCGTGATCGTAATTTAAGAGGCGATTTGTTTTTTCAATAGATATTTGTCATGAAATGAAAAATGATGGTGGAAGACCAACGCTTCTTTACAGTAATTAATTAAGTTTCAAGTAAAATAAAGTAACAAATTATGCAGTATTCCCGAGGAACGAAACCAGAATGTTAGCTGGCTCATATTTTATGACTGCAACGCGCTATGTCTGTTGCCTAATACAATTTTTCTATTATGCGTTCCATTAACTCTTGTTCTGCATGGTTTTTCTTTAAAATTACGTTTTTAATTGGATAATTGAAATGGTTTGCAGCGGTTTGTTTTGTTCTGTATGTTTATTTTTGCAGGTTAGGTCAAGTTAGTTATAATACAGGGTGTTTTTGAATTGATTTATAAATATGAAAGGTGTGATTTCTTGGCGTATTTTGAGGATTGAAAATACCTAATAAAATATAATCTAATTTGGCCTTAATAAATTTGGAAATACCCAAAATGGAGTTATTCTTTCTTGGGTCACCACAACCATTGTAAATGTCTCCTGAATTACTTCGTCGTATTTTACCAGACTATTTTTGTAAAATTTTAATTTATATCTTTATGCATGCAACATATTTTTTGTGCAATATCAATAATAGTAGGTAATTACTTTTTGTTTAACGTTTGTTTGTTTGTAAAGGGATTATTTATGTCATTTACCACCATGATTTGAACATGATTGTGTAGGTCACTTCACGGATTTTCTGTTTTGAAATTGGTTATGTTTATAAAGCAACAAATATGTACGAATTACATGAGTCAGCATCCTTTCTTGACAATAACACAATATTATAAGTTGTATTCTCTTTTTCTCTGTCATTTTCCAAATGCTTTCGAGACACCAAGCACTGCAGGAAACATCCTTTTCGTTTTGGTCTTGAATCTTTGGATATAAGAAACAAGCAAAACGACTTTGTAGGTTTTTTTTTTTTTAACATTTCTAACCCTTTTTAGGTATAATTGGATTAGGACTTTGTTGTTTTGTATAAATCATAGGTTTAAGTCATTTTCTATGAGAGGAAATCAAAATTTTAAATTATATCCTTTCCGTGGACTAGGCGAGCCATCTACTGGCGAACAGGCTAGGAGTATTATGGGGATGGTCAATAAGGGTTAAAAAGTTAGAAGGGCAATTACACTTGTTATTGGTCAAGTACCATCAGTCATGGGATGCGGGAAAGACCATTACTTGTTTTGGGAATTTTAATTGGTTTAAAGTTAAAATGCTGAAATTTTAGGAGCCAAGGGGTCTGGTACTAAGGCCACAAGTTCTTTTTCGAGAACGCAGTAAAATCAGTTCCGGAATTTTTACCGAACTCTCTGGTCGACTTACTAATTCTCGTGTAAAGTGATCCTTTTCTTAATTTTATAAAGTTCAGTTTAATCTCTTATCATTTATTTATCAGTATTTTGGGATAATATGTGTACCATCTGGTAGTACATTCTGTTCTATTTCTTAATTTCTTTTATTGGGGATTTTACATTCGGAATTAATTTTCATTAATTATTCTCTTTTTATTGGGGATTTTCATTAGACGCATGTCGATTATTCCTCTCTTTCTCGCTAGAGGTAAATATTCCTTTGTAAATATATTTAAGGCTCTTTTTGTAAAGTATCACTTTCTTTTTCTTTGTAATATAGTTTGAGTGTTTTGAGAAAGTAGTTGTTTTATTTGGCTAATAATAATTCTTGACCAAACTACTTATAAGGGGGATAAGGGATCCTCCCCCAGCTACAACTGACTGCTAGATTCAGACAAGGTTCAGGGGGGGTAAGTGCATCTGAATAGGTACTAACAATATTAATTAATGGCTACATCCGACGATATCAGAACTTCGAGATACTTCTAGATACCGTTTGATCTTCCAGATTCTTTAAGATTGCTTTTGCCCCGATTCAGATTATAGGATAGACAGGGAAACGTTTCTATTAAATTGTGCGGAATAATATTGACTTGGTCCCTATGCTACCACGTTCTCTAGACCAAGTCTATCGCCACCACGTCATTCTGTCACAATTTATACCATGTAGATACTCCTCGGGTGGATAATAAGGATATTACTTCAGCTTTTTTTGGCATTACTATAATCCTGCCTGGTCCTTCGAGCAATCGAGCTTCAAACAAAATAATGGAAGTAGGTAATAAAATAATAAATTGTTTCGGTAAAGCATTTGATCGGAGTAAAGCAATTAAAAGCATAATTATTACCGCAGATTATTTTGCTTTAATCGGTAAAATTTGTTAGTAATTCATATAATTATTATTGTAATTTAAATTCATTTAAATCGGTTTAAATTTATGGAAGTAGTCCGTGTTATAGTATAGGTAAATTCATTAGTTGAACCGAACACTACCTGGGCAGCCTTGCTAATTAAGTCAATTAATTGTGTCTATAGAGAAAAAGTACCAATATTCTTTGTTTACTGTATACTGCCCACTGCACATTCTCGGGGTCTTACCAATTTCACAAATTATTTTATGCTTATAAGAATGTTAAAATAAATATATTGTCATTCTGCAAATTGAAAACAAAAGTTTTTTTGGTAAACAGGATGTACCAAAACCCAAGCATGCATGCATTTTTTCGGATGCTATGTGAAAAAAATGTTTTTAATTTTTTTTTATAAATTGCTGAAAAATTGTAACTTTGGCAATATTGCAAATGTCACTAGCAGCTTCGCCATAAGCTCTTACATATAGATACCAAATTATAGCTATACCGAAGGTCCACTATTTCTGAAGTTACTCATTTAATGTCAATCACCAAATCTAGGAAGCAGCAGAATAAAATATTGTACCAGTAAATGTTTGAAGAATTTTCAGACAAACTTTAAAAGAAATCAATTTAATGTATATTAAACGAAATCGAAGAAGCCTACTAATTGAAAAAAATTAATGAATGGTAGCGGCGAAAATATTTGGAAAAAATACGGGAGTTTCGGGAAAAAAGGAAAAAGTTGTATTACCTACACCGACAAAACATGGCACAATGAAGGGCACACAGTGGAAAAGATCGTCGCTTTATAGGGTCATGTTTTAAGGGTTAATGAAATAAATTTAATTTGTAAAAAATTATATGACGTTCCAACGAAATTTCATCATCCATGTTTTGAAATGCACACGCCACTAAAATTCATTCCGCTGACATCGCACAACCCGGAGCTCTCTATATACTAGTGATGAATTACTGACAGAAATTCTGGACTTGGAATATAGGACGGAGAAACGTGATTTAAGATATTTAAGGCGCTCCAGGCTTTTGTTACACGCTGTCAAGTTATTGCGGAGGTTGACAGGTTGATTGTTCATTTCTTTCGAGGCCTTTCATATCCCATTCATGTGGCGCGAAGTTTAACCACCGACTTACCCTGTCAGATGAATCCTCTCGATTATCATAACGATATGTGGTGCCCACAGGATTTCTGTCTGACTATTACGGATATTGAGGAGCTGCAGGGTATCTATAAGCAAATAAAAAACAAAGGTTCGGCAGGATCTGATGATATTTCGGTCAAAATATTGAAGTGCTTCTTCATGCTCTTGTCGATGCCATTAATGTTTCTTTTCTACGGGGCGAATTTCCTTCCTGTTTAAAAAATGCGATTATCGTTCCCTTGTTTAAGGGGGGAAGTCCTAAGGATCCTTCGAACTATCGACCAATTTCGCTCCTTTCCATCCTTTCGAACGTAATTGAAAAAATAGTAAAATCCAGACTACTCAATTTTTTAACAACTAATAATCTTATAACTTCATCTCAGTGTGGTTTTCAGTCATCCAAAAATACTGGTGAAGCAATTTTCTCACTCCTACAGAATATTTTCCTTAATTTAAACGATGGCGATGCTGTCGCGGCAATATTCTGTAATTTTTCCAAGGCATTCGACTATGTGAATCACCGAGTGCTGCTGCGAGAGTTTCAGCACTATGACGTATGGATGGATTTCATCATATCTTTGTGGGCGATCGCAGGTTGTGTCCATTGATAAAAGATGCTCTGGTCTGTCTAATATTGAGTTTGGGGTGCCCCAGGGTTCTATGTTGGGCCCTATCTTATTTTTATTGTATATAAAGACCTTACAAGTATAGCAATTAGTGGTCTGTTTACACTTTTCGCGGATGACACCACTCTTCTGTGGCATTCAAGCAGTGGTGAACTCTTGAAGAGTGTCATAAATTAATATCTTCAAAAAATTAAAACTTGTTGCGACTCTAATTCTCTTTGTTTCAATGTTAAGAAAACTAATATTTTGAGATTTTGACTTTTGGCTTTGACTATAATGATCTTGTTTTGGATAACAAACAAATTGAAAGTAAAGCAACCGTAAAATTTCTTGGACTATTTATAGACTCCAAGCTTAAATTCGAAAAACATGTCATTTAATTAAATAAGAAGTTAGCATCGGGTTGCTTTGCTATTAAAGTGGTGTCACAAAAACTAGGTTGTTTAGCGGCAAAGATGGTATACCACTCGCTGCTTAAGTCCCATGGGAATTCTGCAATCAACAGCTTTTAAATTTTGTTTTCGTTATTCAGAAGAGAGCGCGTAGGTATATGAGTGGGGCAAAATATCGGGACCATTGTCGGCCATTATTTAGAAAGTTTGGTATTTTAACGGTTATATGCCTATTTATTTTAGAAACAGTATGTTTAATACATAAGAGATCTTCAAGCAACAATTCTCAAAATGTATACAGCACCAGGCAAAGCTCTAACCTTCGGCTTCCAATTCCTAGATCGACATTGACTCTTCCCGAATTTAGCATCGATATCGATGTATATATTTCGCTAAATCATGCTATTTAGGTAAGTTGATGTTCTTGCGGCCTTTTTCGGTTGATTTCTTACCCACGCCTCAGTGGCACCTTATTCTGAAATCTCTATAACGACATAATCTAAATTTCATTCCTTGTTGAATTATTTTGTTATTTACAAATTACAATTATATTGTAACTGCATGAGTTTATTACTGATCAAATCCGAAAGAGTCCGACTTTTGCGAGATTCGGTGAAATATTTCCTGAAAAATCGTATTTCATAATTTAAAAATAAACATTCATTATACAATAACAACAGAACAAACAAATTTATTAAAAATATACTTCAAATTAGGAATAAAATGTGTTTCCGCTAAAAGTAAAACTATTATAATAACTAACAATGTGATTTTGTTTTTTTTTTGTTGCAATATTTATAGATTTACAAAAGGCCTTCGATGTAGTTAGTGTAGATATATTATTATATAAATTAAATAAATTGGGTTTTAGGGACAAATTGTACAATATTATTAAATCATAATATGTATGTGACAGGAAACATTACGTAAAATTAAATTCGAACATAAGTCAAATTGTGAGTGCGGTGTAGTACAGGGTTCTGTCATTGGACTCCCCTTATTTTACTTTCTTTATGTACTGAGTCTAAACATGCAGGACTAGTGGCACAGTATTATACTTTTGCAGATGATACGGTATTGATATATAGTTTTAAAAATACGAATGAGGTAGAAAGTGTTATGAAATAAATACAGATCTTAATGGCTCCTGAATAATAAACTAATAATTAATATAGGCAAAACTAAATTTATGCTATTTAAACAAAAAAAATAAGATTGCTGAAACACCAGATAGAAAAATAAATAATAGACAAATCGAAAATGTTTCGAAATGTAAATATTTAGGATTAATTATAGACAATGGACTTAGTTGGACGGAACATATAAATCATTTATCCAATAATATGTTGCCGATGATTGGTTTATATAAAAACAGACATTATTTATCATACAGAGTAGCAAAAAAGTCGCGCATAATGCCTGTAACTTTTGAATTACCTCGTATACGAAAAAGTGACCTTTATGAAAGTTGTTCAGTAAATCATTCCCCACATTTCTACTTACATGAATTTTTTCTGTCATTTCTGGTTTGGCTGCCATAGAACTTACTTTTTTTAAATAGAACACCTTGCATATGATTGCATATTTGGATTCTACTGGGAAAACTCTGGATTTTTTGTTTTTTAAATTTTCACCTATCTGTAAGCGTTTCCGAGATAATAACAGCTCAAAAATGAAAAACTTCCTAATTATAATTATTCCTACCTACCCACCAGTTGTCTAGGTGTTTTCATGACAGCGACCTAAGAGGTGTCAATTTTGAGTTCCTGTTTTAATTTTCTGTTGTCTGACTTCTAATTTGTTGACACTATGGTTCATCTGAATGAGAAACAACGAGTTGAAATTTTAATAATGAGCGGTTACGGAAATATGAAGAGATCGCAAGATCGGATTTGTCAACTTCTCAATGAATTATATTCAAATAGGCTTCGAATAAACCAGTCAACGGTGTGTCGAGTGTTAAAGAAATTTCGAGAAACAGGCAGTGTTAGGAAAGCCGGTAGATCAGGTCGACCTAACACAGCAACCGGGGGAGACAAAGCTTTGGATATCATGCTCTCAATATATGGAAATCCAACACAATCATCCAGGCCAATGACAATGGATTTTAATGTGTCTCATCAATCAGTGAAAAATTTGTTTATGCAGGAGAAGTTGCATTTCTGCAAGATAAAGTTGGTGCACGAGTTAAACTAGGACGATTTTGATAGAACAGCTGAATTTTGTGAGCTGATGATGGAAAGATGCAATAACGATAGTTACTTCGCAGCAAATATTATTTTCTCAGATGCTACTTTCCATTTAAATGGCATTGTTAAATGACACAATTATCATCATTAGTCTGCAGAGAATATTCACTAGTGCCAGAAATATACTCAGAGGCCCGAAAAAGTTAATGGGCGGGCATAGTTGGTAGACATATTGTAGGACATTTTTTCATAGATGGTAATTTGAATGGCGAAAAATATCTAGACCTCCTTAAAGGTTTGGGTTGGAATAGTGGGCTACTGGCTAATTGGAGTAGTATTTCTACCAAGAAGACTTACAGGAAAGGTATATCGCAAATTTTTGGAACAAGCGCTACCTGGAGGATGTACCATTGGCAACAAGAAATCCATGTGGTTCATGCACGATGGTGCATCAGCGCATTTTAGTGTGGTTGCTCGTGAGTTTTTAACAGTAACATACGGAGATCGCTGGATTGGTACAGGTGGATCCCCGGACTTAAACCCCCTGGATTATTTCCTATGGAGCCATCTAAAGTCATTAGTTTATACTACTCTAGTGGAGAATGTGGAAGAATTAAGAAAAGGATAATTGCTGGGTGTAACTCAACCAGAAACGACCCTGGTGTTTGTGAAAGAATTCGGCAATCAATGAGGAGAAGATTGGATTCTTGCATCCTAGCTGGAGGTAGTCATTCTCAACAGTTCTTGTAGATTAAGAAACTTTACATGTAATTTTTGGTAATAAAATGTTGTTATATTTGAAAAACCGTCTGAAATTGTTTCAAAGCATAAAGTGGATAATTAATTTTAAATTAAATAATTTAAAACAAAATACTTTTTATTTTATTGCATACAATATTGGCTCCTACCTACATCAAACATTCCTAACAACCAAATATCCCACAACGGATTAAAACACTTATTGCCGGCCATGTTTCTTAAACAACCGAAATACCCAAATTAAAAATCACAAAAACCACAACGCGGAACCTCCCACATCCTCTCTAGGCACCCAAAACATGCAAACCCAAACAAAATACATTGGAAAACATCTCGGGCTCCCTTGCTCCGCCCCTGGGCCTACTTTCGCGCGCGGCCATTGACCCCGGCCCACTTCTTAGTCAGTCAGTAAGCCGGGCGCCATCTTGCCGTCGATGTTCGCCTGTTTGGACGATTCCGCGAAAATTGCTAAAATCTGTAATTGAATGGGTTATTTTGCATTATTTTCTGCACACAGTAAAAAAATGGCTACATATATATGCTTAAAATGGTCGCCAATAAAAAGAAAATGTTTTCCAAGGAATTAAATAAAGTAACGTATCTAAAATACAATGGTTTAGTTTGTGCAAGCGTTTTGCACAAAAGTAAACAATTAAAAATTATTTGTGGTTTTGAAAAAATAATGTAATTGTTAAAACGATATCAGCATTAATATTATTCTGGGGAAAAAATAGTTATGCAACTACTTATATATATATACTTATAATACAAGTCATAAAAAGACATATCTAAAATACAGTCGCGTAGCCATCAGGTTCTAAGGGTAAGGGGAGGGGGGGGGGCAGATAAAATAAAATAAAAAGCTAAAAAATACTGTGGGCGAAAATTTTTGCAAAAATAAAGAAACCCGCTGCAAAATGCTACTAAATAGTTATTTATACTGCAAGGGATGTAAGTAACATTTACTAGTCGAGAACGATTTTGCGCCCGAGCGGTAGCGAGGGCTGGCAATAAAGTTCGACGCATATTTACAACTTCATTGTGTAATAAAATATTTTTTCACCTTCCTATATTGCAAACAACGCATTTTGACACTGTTTTGAAGGACGTAAGTAACAATTACCAAAAAGGTATCGATTGCCCTTGACGACGGGTTGTAAGTCTACTTACCACCCTTGGGTGGTAATAATTTTTGATAATAAACTGTCAGCTTGAAGTTGTAGATAAAAAAAGATAAAGCTGTCCATAATTTCATGCGAAAAGTATCGAATTAAATTAATAAAAATCCAGGAATAAATTCTGCGGGGAGAAGAAAAAATATTATATACTTCATGGGATGTAAGTATATTTACTAGTCTCGAACTTTATTGCCAGCCCTCGCTATCGCTCGGGCGCAAAATCGTTCTCGACTAGTGAATGTTACTTACATCTCTTGTAGTATAAACAACTATTATTACACAATGAAGTTGTAAGTATGCGTCGAGTATGAAACTATTAACATATATTTTTTTAAGTCCAAATTTAAGAAACAATTTATATAAAAGAGATGACAACATAACACCTATGTAATTCGGAAATGTGGAGACGAGAGATTCAGAAATACCTTACTTAACCCATGCAGAGCAGAAAATTCCGAAGCCGAAGACTTACTAGATTGGTGGAAAGGACATGAAACCTACCCCTCGTTGTCAAAACAGAAATGGCTACGGACTTTCTTGCAACTCCAGCAACATCAGAGCAGCTATTTTTACGAGCTGGTTTGATGATAACGAAAACCAGGAACAGACTAGCTTATGATTCCATAAGAAGTCTTATAGGTCTCAATTCGTAGCATTCGAATTATTATTTAAAAGGATAAAACCTAAATTATTAAAGTTTTTAAAATCTAGTTTGTGTGTTGAGTTTGAAGATAAACTTAATTTTTTTTTATTACGTTGCTATATACATTTACAAGTATTTGCGTTTAAATGCTTCGTAATTAGATATACAATGTGTGTATAAAGTCTGGAAACGGCTTAATAACATCACAATTTATTGGCCGATTTAAACCAAATGTGGTACAGTTGTGTACGAGGATCTGACGCACCGATAGACGATATTGGCGTTGTTGTCAGCTTTTCAGTTTCTCTGGAATTCGAACGACTTTTATATTATTAAATGTAACACTCTAAATATTTTTACATTTATAGTTTTTACTTTAAATTTTTTACACTTTTGGTATAACATACTTTGTTCCTAATATAATTAATAATTAATTATATTAAATATTCAAACTGTTTTCCCTGTACAGCTTGACAGTGTGCTAATTGAAAATAAAATTTCTCAATTGTGTTGCAAATCATTTCTGGCGTTATTAATTCAAATTCGTCCAAAACTCGACGCTGCAAATCGGCCAAATCTTGAGGTTTTGTGGTTTAAACTCTGTTCTTCAAGTGTCCCCATAAAAAGTAGTCGTAAGGGGACAAATCAGGGGACCTAGGTGGTCACTCGATTGTACCCTCTCTACCGATCCACCTATTCGGAAAAGTGTTGTTCAAAACTTCGCGCACGTTTCGGCCAAAATGGGGAGGATGTACACACACAAAAATTAAAGGAACCATTTTTGGATAACCCTGTAACTTATTAAGTGATAGTTATATACAGATGAACATTTATATTCTGAAAGACACATACTTTACACATACATGAACTTTAAACTAATCCTTTATTCGTAAACTAAGATTAACAATTATAAAAAAAGTGCGAATAACAAAATGAAAAGAAAAAATTTTTTAAAGGCAAATGTTCCGCTATCTGAAAACCAAAGTGTTTTAGTATCGCGTATGCCCTCCAGCAGCACGAATTACTTCTTGGCATCTTCTTGGCATACTTCTCACGAGCCTTCGAATGTCTTCCTGTGGTATACTGTCCCACTCTTCGACTAGGGCTTCTGTTAGTTGCTAAAGGGTTTGAGGTGGATTTGGACGACGTCGAATACGTCTGTCCAATATATCCCATAAGTGTTCAATTGGATTAAGGTCATGCTCGTTAAGAAAATCTATAGAAATCGCAGCAGTATGAGGCCTTGCATTATCCTGCATGAAAAGAAAATCAGGACCTATACCATATGCTGCAGGAATAACGTGATCTGACAGAATGATATCAATATATCTTGCAGCTATAAGACTTCCTGGTATCACTACAAGATCGGTTTTTTCCTCCAAACTTATTCCACCCCAGACCATTACCGAACCATCTCCAAATCTGGATACCTCTTGTACAGTAGCAGCGGAGTATCGTTCATTGGGACGTCTGTATACAAGCACCCGACCATCACAACGAGTGAGACGAAATCTTGATTCGTCTGTAAAAAGTACTGGTTTCCATTGTCGAAGTTGCCATCCCAAATGATCACGAGCAAAGTTTAATCGCATAGTTTTATGATGTCGAGTTAAAACAGGTTTTCGTACCGGTCTTCTAGGTTTTAAATCTGCTTCTCGTAACCTGTTTCTGACAGTCCGGTCAGAAATGGTTACCTGATGAGTCATCAAAAGTGTACTTTGAAGGTCCTTTGCTGTCGCTATTCGTTTTCGCAAAGAAGAAACTACTAAATATCGGTCCTGAATTTGTGTAGTTTTTCGCTTTCGACCTTGTCCGGTTCGTCTTTTATATCGTCCAGTCTCTCTATAGCGATCATACACACGTTTGATGACTGACGGACTGCGATTAACATTTCTTGCTACTTGTCGAATTTTTACACCATTTTCAATTAAAGCTATGGCACGAGCGACTTCTATCTCGCTAAGATCTCTCATTTTGACAGATAATGAATTCAACAACTACAAACTGTCATGTAGTTGCCCGGTGAAGCTCTCTAAGCCTGCCTCAACATAAAACCTAAATGTGAATATTTTCAACACATCACTAAAATAAGATGCAAATCGATTATGAAAATATAATTTTCATTTGTTAATAACAGCAAGCCAAGAAGTTATAGGGTTATCCAAAAGTGTTCCTTTAATTTTTTTGAGCAGTGTACTTGCATAATATTTTGAAGCCATCACATTTCGTATAGTAGGCACTATTTGCGTTTCCAAGAGCTCAAGGTAAAGTTGTGATGTCAAATTTCCATCAATAAAAAATGGACCGATCTTGTGGTTACCCAGAAGCCCAGCCCACACATTCAATTTTCGAGGGCGTTGTGTATGACCTTCTCTCATCCAGTGGGGATTTTCATTTACTCAAAACCTACAGTTGTGTCTCTTGACTTCACCATTTAACATAAATGTTGCTTCGTCCCAAAATAAAAGTTTGAAAAACTGGTTATTTTAGTCAAACCTTGACATCATAATATCACAAAATTTAATTCTTCGCTCATAATCATCTTCTGATAACTCTTGAACTACATGTATTTTGAAAGGGTGATATTTATCTTTTATTAAAACATTATGGACGGATATGAAGCAGACAAATTTTTCTGAATGAAAAAACAGGGGTTTCAACAATATGTTCTAAAATTTCTAAACTTTTCTCTTCATCTACTACTGCTGGTCGTCCTGATCGTCGCCTATCTCTACAATTTCCAGTTTCTTCGAACCGTCGGACAGTTTTTAAAACAGTTGCTTTTGAAATTGGATTTCGGTTTGGAAATACGTCACTAAATAGATTTTTAACCTCTTCGTAATTGTATTCTTTCACTTTCAGTTAGAGACATTTTTGCATATGACTGGTGGATCTCCCAGACTAGAGCGCTGTAGCACTACAAACAAACCAATATCCTTTAGACTTCAAAGCAAGTAGGTGCTCCACGTGGCTAAGACAATAATAGCACGTATTTTGATGTAACATGTGTGCCAGGCAAAGTGATTTTCTAATGTTAAAGTAAGTGATATTTCGGGGACGTGTGCCCGGTGACAGAGGTTGACATTATTTTAAACGTACAATAAAAGTACCGTGAATTTCGTAGTTAAATAGATGGTAAAATTTGGCAGTGTTGTTCGTTGTGATAAGACGTTAAGTTAGCACTGACTAGATGATAATTGACTTGTTTAAAAATTTTATATTGTTCTCGGGTTAAGCAGCTAAAAATACAACTTTTTCGTTTCTTGATATTTTTTCGTATCTTACTCCGGTTTCGAGAAAAAAAAAGTGTCACTGCATGTCGAAAAAATTTTTTTCTCGAAAAAGAAGTAAGATACGAAAAAATATCAAGAGACACAAAAGTTGTATTTTTAGCTGCTTAATCCGACGCCAATATAAAACTTTTAAACAAGTTAGTGACGTACATTTTTTTCTCAATATTATTCGTGAGACTGCCCCCAGGGACGCCACTGGAACTCATAATTATCATCCAGTCAGTGATAACTTAGCGTCTTATCGCAACGAATAGCACTGCCAAATTTCACCGTAATCGGCAGAAGGATCTTTGAGATATTAAAAAAAAATAGATTTTTTTTAAACTTTGACAGCTTGTATCTTGAAAACCAGATTTTTAGAACACATGTTTATATGAACTTTTCTACTTGAGTTTGGTTCGGGAATGCGCCCTTGGATCCTATCATTAAGTAACACCCTGTATAGTATGCTAATTTAGTAAAACCCTAAAATTGATAACTCTTCCAGAGGCAGTAGGAATGTAACACCTTAAAAACAATACATTGTCCAACCCAGGAGAATTTTTTCTGAGAATGGCTCGTTTCTCCTGTTATTATTGCGGCTTGCAGTAACTGCATCGCATTGGTCGTGTACTAGGTGCTTGCATTTCACAGTACCCCAGTACCCAGGTACTCGTTCTACTCATGAAAATGCATAATATGTAAAAATAGATTAATAGGGCTTGTGTACGTTTACATAGAACTTTATTTATGGCCAAAAAACAATATAGGCAGCTTTATTTCTCCTATGTGGATGTAAGTATAGAAGCAAAAGCCCTTTGTTAAAGATCTAAAGAAAAACATGGGTGTTATTAATTTTTTTAGACATTGACAACTGACGCTTAGTTCAGCTGTCAACGAAACAAACCTGCTCCTAGCTATAGTTGGAGTCAAGCAAATATTTGACGCGTGACACTTCCATCTTGTCATATTTGTCCAATACTAGGGTATTTCGATTTCACCAACTTTATTACAGCTGATACTTAGTCAGGGCCGGACTGACGAATATTGTTATTTATAAACCTTTGCAGAAAATGATTGCTGGGAAATTGGTCTAAGAATATGAATTATAATATAAATAAATTTGTTTTGATAAATTCTGTGCATTGTAATGGTGGGATTCAGGATTGACCATTAATATCACAGGTCTTAACAAAAGCAATCTTAGTAGTGTATAACGATTAGTAGTGTATAACGATTAAATTAATAAATAAAATGCGGATCTGTAGCCCATATGATTTGACCAAATCGACGAGAAGGTAACTCGGTTTATGTATATCTCTTTTTAGTCATATAAAAGGATAAAGATACAAATACTTCGAGTGGGTGGTAATTATTATAATATAAATTAGCCATTAGTTACTTTTATATTATGAGTGGCCTGCCGTATTTGACACCCATGACAATATGGAAGTGTCACGCGTCAAATATTTGCTTGACCCCAACTATATATTGTCAAAGCCAAATTATATTTCTTACGTAAAAACGTATTGGCTTCGATTAGAAACACATATTGCTGTGTAAACAGGACCAACAGGAATTTAACCAGGAGAAAGTCCTGACCAAACCTGCGCTGTGGGGACAAGACCTAGTAATTACACAGGGCTGTATTAACTTAACTTGTCCGCTATAATTTTAAACTCAATAATACCTTTTACAACGCACAAGAAAAATAATTTATTCGTCAGTCGCCTATGCAGAATCTTAGTGAGATCATTAAAATTCCTTCGTCATGATCATTAAAATTGAAATAGGAAACAGTTTGGTATTATTAATGTTGCAACACCAAACAAATCATTAACGCATCAGACAATTTGCAAATATTAAAAAAACCTAAAGAGAAAACGAAATTGTACTATTATAAGGTAAAAATTACATTATTCGTTAGAAATATAAACCTCAGATATTTCAAGCAACTTTTGTCTTGAAAGCGTAAAACATTCTTTACTTAAAGCAACCTCGCGACGGACGCCAATGTTAATAACCTTTAAAAACTTCAACTTATGCACCGGAATAGAGCATAGTACAACTGACATTCTGTGCAATAAGTTATTCAGGTTAAATTATGCAAGGTTAATACTCTAATACTTTACATAATGGTACCCAATTATATTTTTAAAAACTATGTAAAAACAAACTGGATGCATTCAAATACTCCAGAGGCTAGATTTAGCGTTTTGAAATCTATGAAAGCTTTAACCTAAATTAGATTTTAAGTTGAAGTAAAAAAAAGGTACAGGGCATTCAGAAAAAGTATGGAAATATGGAACTTTTGTGTATTTCTAGACTGAATTGAATAACATAGACACACATACAGGACAGGGTGTTATTTAAGTACGTGGCCAGCCTCCAAGGAGTGATTATTTGAGTGATTCTAAGACGAAAAGTTTATATAAACATAGATCCGGTAACGCTTCATTTTCAAGATACAGGGTTAAGGTTTGACTTAAAAAAAAATCGTTTTCTCGTAAATATCTTAATAATCCTTTAGCCTTAGAACGATTGCTCGTAGCGACTTCTACCAAGTATGCCTTTTTGATGTAAAGATGATGAAGAAATCCATTTTTTTGCTTAAAAATGTAATGCAAGCACGTATAAAACAGTTATGACGCCTCAAAAGAGTAAAAGGGCACGTAGATGGTGCCCTCTACAAGTGGGAGCCATGCTAACATCAAATTCGAATTTCGCATTTCAAAAAACCCCTAGATACCAATTGTCGTCCAAATATAGACATTATTTCAAAAATTATTTACGCAAAACAAACATAAAAATAAATTTTTAACACCCTGTATGTATCTCAAAAATAAAGGGCTTGCGGACCCATGCCTATATGCACCTTTCACCTTATAAATAACTGAGGAATCCTCCTGTAAAATATCGGACACTTATTAAATAACTTTATACTACCTTTAGCTGCTGTTCTTTAGAAACTTCTTGCGATAAACAAGTTTTCAACTCTACATTAACTGCTGCCTATTTTTATTATTTTCTTAGATGTTGCGCTGTCTTATCTTTTCCGCTTTTGAAAGTAGCGCCTTGGGAACCTTAACATATGATATGGTATTTTATAAAGTCAGGTAAAGATTTGTATGCATATTTTTTAAACTGGTCACCAAAAAGATCAGCAAAAGCAATGCTTAACACTATTTTAGCTGTTACTTTTTAAAAACTTTTTTATGCGGTTTGCCCATCAGGATCTGTCAGCGCGTTTCAAAATTACAGTAGCTTTAAAATATCTCTACCAACATTTTCACAATTTCTTTGTATAGTCTAATCAGATTTATAACCGCTGTACGTCATCAATCAGCTGACAATTGTCAGTCCGTAAGAAAACACGAGGAAATTAAATTTTTTATTGGCCGATAGTTGGCAACGCAACTGTAAACGGTGCGGCGGCGCCAGCTCATTCGTTGGCTTTGTTTGACGCTTATGCAAAACTAACCTCAAATATTTTGTGATTTCGTGTTGCTTTGCGTCTATTTTTTTTAACAAAAACTCCAGATATTTTCATAAATAGCATTAAAAACTGTTCTTTTAAGAACAACAAAAGTGCACATACATATCTCTGTCGATTACGTTGTTTACTATTTGTGAAAAATGCCAAAGCATTTAAATAGCCGGTGCAAAGAGCTTATAGCCTCTCTAATATGCTATTTTTAGGAAGAACTTAACAACAATGGCCCATTGTTACCCTTGACAGCAGTTAGAGAAGTAAATTTAAAGAATGTGTTAAGGTCTACATATTTTAGTTCCAATTTTCTAATTTTTAGCGTGTAGCAGCTGCTCTTAATTTGAATATCTTCACTGTGCGCAGTTTCAACAACAGTTAAGCAAAATAAATTATTGGAGTCACCTAAAAAAAAACGTTCTTATTTAAAGAAAGTTGTAAATGTGTCAATATTGAATATAAGTTCTATCCGTGACACTATTTATGGAATGTATGAAACAAGTAAGTTGTATTATTCAAAAGCTAATATTTTACATTGGTTATGCACAAGCTGTAACTTTTTTTAGAACATCATATAATTTTGACAACTTTAAGTAAGAAATTAAAAGACACACAACTGTTTGATGGTTGTCTCAACTCTTTAAGAAGCCTCTTTAAAGAAAATAGGCTTGGGATGGAAAAAAGATGAACCGAGGCGAGGGCTTTTGGAACTTTCCCATGTAGCCTTCAAACGACTAGTATTTTTGAAAGAATATATTAAAGAAAAAGAAGCATTCTTGTACCAATTCGTTTTCTTGGATGAAACATGGATTTTTCAGAATGGTGCCAATGGTCGATCTTGGCAAGATGAAAATACCAGAAGTGTTGAATCTACTAAAGTTGATGGTAAAGGGTATTATGCAGTAAACAAATATATAAACTATGGGAAATTTTTGTATATTTATCTTGTTTACATGAAAAATAACTGTAATTCCCTTACTATATATATGTCAAGAACAGCTAGACTTAGGTATAGAACATTGTTTTAGACAGGGGCCTGACATAGACACTGTATCACCCACAGTATAAGATTGGTTCATTTTATTTTTGCTAGGCCAATTAAACATAACTTATTTTGCTATGTTTTTTTATTCTTCCACTTTTCACCACCCTTACAATATTACAATTTTTACATTAATTGATAAACACGAATACATCATCTTAACAACCCTGCACCGAGATACCGTTAGGATTGCATTGGTTTTTACCGTAGAAAATGAATCAGAACTTGAATTAATTACAGCCTCATTGCCATCTGAATATCAGGAGGGTTATTTGAAAGACATCTGTAAGGAATGGAATAGTTCACGTATTTACGCGAACTGCAAAACACTGAGGTGCAACTTTGTGCACGTCTTAACACTAAGAATCTAGTCTATTTAACTGACGAATTCACGGTACTATTACCGTACGTATAAAAGAATAGTAACCTCTATTACCGGGCACACGTCCCCAAGATACCACTTACTTTAACATTAGAAAATCACTTTGCCTGACAAACATGTCAGATCAAAACACGTGATATTATTGTTTTCAGCCACGTGGAGCCTTTGCTTACGTTGAAGTCTAACAGGACACTGGTTTGTTTATGCCGCTACAGCGCTGAGGTCTGGGAAGAACAACCGTTAAAGCATTCAAAATGGCGCTGCCCTTTATCGGTTAAAACATCACAGAACACAGATCCTCAAAACCGCAAACCTATTGCAAAGCTACCGATTAACGGTTTATATTAAATTTAAACTTGTTTTTTTTAGAAAGAGACTTTGGTAGATTTTGTATTATTTAGTTTAGAATATAGCACGTTTTTTTCTTTACAGGAGACTTGATGTTTTCCGAGAATTAGAAAATTGCGGGACAAAACACTAGTTTATTACTTTGATTATTAGAAAACGTATTTCCTAAACAAACATTATAAATAAAATATAGCTAGAATTTGACGTAAAATCGAAAAATGTTGTTAATAATATACAGGATGTTCGGATAATGCATCAAAATACTTGGAGTGGTGATTATACATGTTAAAATAAAGGCAGTAAGTCAAATAACATAAAGTCGAAAACTCAATAGTTTTCGAGTCAAAGTTTAGTTTTTTTCTACTTATTTTTAACATCAATCGGTTAGTTATTAAACCATTAATTTGATATTTGGCACACGGACTACCCTTAACGACTTCTATCTTTCTGTTATGAAAATGTTTCTCCACTGTGCCACCAGAGGCCACTTTACCTGAAATTCAAATTTAATAGTTGCCATATCTTCTTTGTTTTGACAGTTACTGGAAAAAAATGACATGTCATTTTAAAGACAACAGAACACCTAATATAAAAGGTACTCTCTATGCGCTTAGGCGCTAACTGGAATAAAAGCTCTTATTAGCAGTAAAATCAGTTTTCCAAACTAAAGCCAAAATCAAGTTGCATTGCTTCCAATGGCCCCAATCGATACTAGTAAGCTACCCAATGTTCAGATTTTCCCTAATTATAGTCTCGGTGGGACACCCTGTATAATACTTATACATCCTAAGTATTATATTACAGGAAAATGTAGGAAATTTCCAAGGCGAGTCGCCAGGCGAGTCCTAAGAGCCTGGGAGTAACGTAACATACTAGTAAATTCCGACTTCTACCTTGCAGTATATTTTATCTTGCATATAATATAAGAAAGCTAATTTTTCATTATATCATCAGATATTCACGATTCAGATTTCTAAGTAGGTTGTACAACAATTTTGATATTATTACAAAGATTTAGGTTAGGTACGTTAATTCTATGGTTACATTTCACCAGATATCAATAAATAATACCAACTGACAAGAATAAGTAGCCATGCAGTTAAAATATAATTTTCATTTGCAGCATTGCAGTCATAAAATGCATTTTACAAACATCTATCACGCCTTCTAGACACGCTTTTCAGCTGTTTTTATTTCCTGCAACATCTATTCAATGCCTACCTGAAGTTCAACACGTACACATTGACCATACATTGACCAACTGTGTCCAATTGGAATTTACTAATAAGCCAAAACTATATAAATTGAATTTTAATTGACTTTTAATAGACTTACGACTTACTAATTTCAAAATAATGATTTATTGATGGGCTCATTCAAGTTTTAAATTGTGCGAATCGTATTATGATATATTGTGAGACACGTCAATCCAAATATTTTTATTGACGATAAGATATTTCAATATACCTACTTTTCATAAACGTCTGAAGAAGCGTTATTTATTAATATGAGGCATGTAGGGAAACGCAATTTGATGTCATGTTACAACGAGCAATATCGTTTTTAAGTCAAATTCAAATTAAAAATAAAATTTAAAACCATAAATCAAAATCTGTCAGTATTTCACATGCACGCACCAAGTCAACTAAAGGACGCTACTTTATATTCAAAAATATTTTAACGCCTTCTTGATAAGCATCGCGTCAGTTAACAGAAATATGAATATACACTATGGGCCAAATTTATTTGGAACCCAATTTCACTCTGAATAACTTTTGCTATATTTGTCGGATTTTGGTGGTATTTTGTGTGAATATTAAAGGGGCCTTTCCTTAATTGTAGAACAAATATCCATTTACTATGTACAGGGGGAGCCAAGTAATAAGAAATATTTGTAATCATTGCCTTTGGGGCTGTTGCAAAATTAAATGGTTTACTCTAAAACTACAAAAATTATTAAGAGACTATCGGAAAAGAGGCTCTGAAAAAATTGTTCTAGAAACTTTAGGTTTTGTATTAAAAACGTATTTTTTTTCGAAAACTTTATTAAATAATATTACCAAACAGCTTTATTAAATATCAAGTTAACAGAGCAAAAATACGTAAATAATTGGATGTCGAGTTATCTATGAAACAAAAGAGTAGTAGGCTTATGGCTAACTTCGGTTGTATTCTTGTACAACTCAGTGACTCAATTACTGTTCTTGACGCTTATGGTATACGCAGCAACGCAGCTAAAAGCTTAAAAGATATATTGTAAAAATTTTCACATGTACTGCGAGCCTACTTATTCCGGAGAAATCCGGTCCGAACATTGCACAATCAGGCAGACGACGCGACTGACATCGAATATAGTCAAAGGTTTCAATAAAAGGGCGCACACGGGAGCGGTTTTCTTTGACGTGACCAAAGCATTCGACAAGGTCTGGCACAATGGGCTCTTGTTAAAATTGATAAGGCTCGGAACTCCGCACTACTTAATTAAGGTGGTAGCTTCTTTTCTGGAGAATAGAAGTTTTGCGGTCTTGTCAGAGAACGCACTTTCTTCGAATAAACGTATCAGGGCGGGAGTGCCGCAAGGCTCACCTCTCTCTCTCCGATGTTGTATAATATTTATACTTATGATATTCCGCGAGATAGATTTACGCAGCTCTATCTTTTCGCTGACGATACAGCAATTACTTCGACTTCTAAATCACCGCGCATTGTCGTCAGTCGGATGCAGCGTCACGTAATCGAGCTGGAAAAATGGCTTTCGGCTTGGAAGATTCGCCTGAATCCCACCAAGACGATAGTCGTCTTTTTTTCAAAAAGCACCATGCGCAGGCAACAAGGCTTCGGGTTAATGGAGTCCAAGTGAACTGGTGCCAACAGGTGAAATACCTGGGACTTATATTTGACCAAAGGCTTAACTGGAAGCTCAATTCAATTAATAGAGTAAAGCTTGCATTGCGTCAATTATGCTCTATCTAGGCTCTATCACAGGCGGAGTAGACTTTCAAATAGGACTAAGGTCAACCTCCACAAGGTATTGGTCAGGCCGGTTCTCACTTATGGTGCACCTTCGTGGTGTAACATAAGCAAGACGGAGCTTAATAAGTTCCAAACTAAAAATCTTTAAAAATCCTTACTAGTCAGATGGAGTAGAATAAATATAATATACTATATCAGATGGCTAGGAAATATTTTCCTAATTAGTATATTATATTTAATAAGTTACAGGTAATTCAAAACAAGGTGTTAAAAACTATCGCGTGCCTAGATATACATCCAATAGAGTACTTCACCGTGACTTTCAAATGCAGACGATAAACGAGTTTTTCTTGAAAATTATTAAAGACTATTACCGACGCACAGACGTATCGACAAACCCACTAATCACAGACTCACATACGAGATCTAGACAAGACATGACATATAAACTACCAAAAGACTGGCTCCCTGTTGGTCCAAATACAAATCCATAGTAGAGAGGCACTATTATGATATATAATAGAAAAAGGCGCCAAAACTTTGCAGACAAAAACTATTAAAAGAAAACGCACGAACCAAAATTAATTAAGGCAAAAGCCGATATCAAAATTTCTATAAACGACAATACCTAAACCGTACGCAATAAGTAACAGATGTCAAAGGATAAAATCCTGACGTAAAAATACCTTCAAGAACCCGAATATATTCCGGAGAATATAACGAGGACACAATTTTAAAAGTTATGAGGAATATTTGTATTAAACATCTAGATATCATTCAGTAAGAAAATTTATTCTGGTTTGCACTGGTGGCCCAATAAAGATGGATACTGGGGACAGTTTTGGGGAAAAATTCATTTCAAGACAGAGAATACACGTGAAACAACAAAACGTTAATCAGATCCAACAAATGCGACACACACAAAATGATCAATTACGAGACGTATTCAAATGAAGCCCACGTTTAAACTGATTTGCTAAAAAGATAACAACACACTTAAAAAAAATGTATACTCGTTAAGCCCACTGTGATATGCCATACTTTTATTTCTACTACATTAATAATTTGAAACATATCAAAAATGGTTTTGTCGAAAATATTTCTCGCCCTTCAATTTTTGCCGTATATTTAATAATCACCCTGTATAATTAAATAGAATTATATTAAGAGAAAATATTGGCTACCGTATGAAAGCTCCAATAGGTGCTTAACATAATAAATCGATCGCTTTAACCAATTCTCCCAGACAAGAAAAAATTTAAACACACGGCAACATTGTAAAGATTGCACGAAATAATGCCACAAATACCCACAGTGGAGGTAAGAAAAGGTACAAAAGTTAAAAGTAAAAGATCGCTGAACTTTGTCGAGATATTTTTTCTTTTCTTTTTAGCATTTTTCATTGTTTTACGTATACACGCGGTGTTAAAGTGTTTTGTCTACATGAACATTTTACACTCCGACGGCGTTAAATACATAAAGTGGTTACTTATATGAGGGGCCCTGGCACGAGCTCGATTTTTTGTGCCTAAGCATACACTTGTGCATGTCATCAAACAACAAGAAAAAGAACAAAAGGTCTTTAAATCGAACAATGACCATTAGATATAAAAAAATACTATTTCAACACACAATTTCTACCCCGTCCCTCTCATGTTGAGGACCAGGGAACGACTTTAAAACATTTTTCCTCGACCTTACTACAGGTTAGGCGGTTAGATAAATATGACGTCAATAGTTTTCAACTGGTTACGGTAATAACGACCTGCAGAAGAAAATAAGCGTGGTTACCTCAGGTCATACTGTTATGATAAGATCGAGAAAGAATCCTTTAAATAAATAAACATTTACGTTACCTCATTTTAATACAGTTTGTGGTTCACCGTTCACCAAGGGACAAAGCACACATCACTAACATACAAACGCCAACTACAAGCAACCACTTATTTTACCATTACTGACAGCATTCTCTATTTCTGCCAAATTACATATTTAGACACTTACAAATAAAATTAATTGCCCATTCAAAAAATGCGACAAGATTGCATTTTTCTTAAGAACGATAAACTTTGACAAATGAAAACAAAGAGTTTGTTATTTTTTAAATTTGAATTATAAATGTTTCATTTCAGCACGAATAGCATAATGCCAGTAATTGTTTATGAATTTAACAATAATCTGTTAGTTATTATTTTGAAATATCTACAAGTCGTAATTGGAAGTTCGTATAGGATGACGCTAGTAAAAATAGTAATACATAGTACACTGACAAAATTGTAAGACTCCCTAGTATATCGGAAACAACATTTAAGGCCAAATTTTACTAGCAAATAGGGATTAAGCTTTTTAACATAAATGAAAATTACATAACTGATCCGAGAGAAATATACAATAATTTCTGTTCATTCTCTGTTTTCAGTATAGAAAGCCTAATTTTACAATCTTTCGGCTTAACCTAAGTCCACAAATAATGTACCAACACTCATAATAATTCTATGTACTTGAGAACAACTGATATTGACGAATTCTTTACAGCTCTGCTAAACTTCAAAAATAAAAAGACCAGTAGTAATTTAGATGACGTTTCCATTTTTGCGTTGATTACTATCTGGAAATATGTGAAATATCCTCTTTCTTACATTTTTAAGCTGTCTATTACTACAGGTATTTTCCCGCTACTCTAAAACTGGGTGAAACCACTTCGCTGTTAAAAAAAGGCAACCCAAAGTCCGCTGAGACCTACAGAGACATAACAGGGCTTACTCACTTCTCTAAACTTTTTGAAAAAATGGCTAAAAACCGCATTTTTGTCTAAAGAGAAAGATTGTTAACTTCCGCACAACAAGGCTTTCGAAAAAAATTCTCCACTAGCACAGCTGCCTACGATCTCTTAGAATATATTTATAAAACAATAGACACTAAGTTATTACTAGACTATAGCTCTATTTTTCGATTTAACTCGAGCTTTTGACTACGTCGACCCTGCCATTTTACTCAGAAAATTGCATGCTTTAGAAATACGTGGTAATATCTCTGACTGGCTCAAATAATTTCTCTCCAATCGTCAAATAAGAGTAAAACTTCAGAGAAACTAAATGTCGATGCAACAATAGTCATATATGCTTCTACACTTAATCAACTACTCAACAATTCTGCTTAGATTTTCTGTTTGGTGCCAAACAAATCACTTAGTTGTTAACACAAATTAAACCCATTACATGGCATTCTACAAAAAGCGACAGGTCCCTGATTTAAACTTCAAATTAAATAATAATTATATTACAAGAGTGGATTATTGCAAGTTTCTGGGTCTTCACATAGACTCACAATTAAACTGGACAGCCCATGTAGACATTGTTGCTGCAAAACTAAACTGTGCTTATTATGCCATTGTCAACTGAAAAACTTAATATATATTATGCTTTGACCTACAGCCACTTAAGCTCTTTTGTGCTTTACTGGGGATGAAGAACAAAACCTTAAAGATTATTTATTCTACAAAAAAGAATTATTCGTAAAATCTACTCCTTAAGCCCACTTGAGTCATGCAGAGAAACCTTCCGACAGCATAAGATTCTCACACTTCCTAGTATTCTGATTCTTAGTGCACTAATGTTTGTTAAAAACCCGTCCTACAAGTTTCAATATACTGCATATCATGACACTAGAAACTGAAATAAAATCTATATTTCAATCTACAGAACATCACCATATCGTAAAAGCCCTTTCTGCTGTTGAAGAAATCTCCTAAGTAAAAAAAGTTTTAAATAAACAGTTAAATGATATCTTCTTGAAAAAAAATTTTACGGTATACCTGAATACCATAACATTATCCTCCTAGCGCCCTATGTTATATCACTTTAGATCTCCTATTTCTGAATTCTTAACGTTGTCAGCAGTTTACATTGTAAATTTATTGTGCTGAATATTTAATAAATAAATATATATCACAAAAAAAATTGTTGAGGCCACAAGATCATATTCTTTTGTGATAACATCACTGGCATCATTAAGAAAATTAAAAAGCGCAATATAACAAAGCCATAAGGTTAGATATAAACACCTAATGCATTGGGTAACCTTTGGCGCTATTAAAAGAGTTAAAAAGAATTATTTCGTGTTAAACCACACGTGTTAGTGACTTGATGATGACTTTTATGCCATATAAGAGCACGACTGACCCAAATTCTTGCTGAGCCTCACCAGACAACTTAAACTTAAGTAGATATTCGAGTTTCTTGGCTTTTTGTACAAATCATGTTGTTATTTGTAGATAATTTATGTTATTTCAGGTTGTTTTAAGTAAAATAATTAAAGACGTCGATGTTTACAGTTTTTTCTGGAGAACGAAACAATCTAGCAGACACTCACTATGTAATTTGAAAAAACAATCATTTGAACTGTATTTTTGTAAACAATATTATGTCTGGCGCAATTCAGTGGAGGTAAAGCCTGGCCAGAGATATAAGAAAGTTACACTTTGCCTTTGAATGAGATTATCCAAGGGTGCCCATAAACAAACAATGAATGAATGAATAAGTGCAGGTAAATTATGGTCCGTACTTACAAATATCTTAAAGTAAACTGCAAATCCGGAAGACGTAATTTCATTATTAAAGTAATAGTTTGGTGCTTTTAAACGGATTTTTACCTGATTCAAAATGAGAGGGTTAATCCCATAAAACAAATTATTTTATTTTATTAATTAACGGGCAATGCCCAATTTCACAAAAAATACAGTTACATACCTACATACTAATAAGTAATTATTATTGAAACAAAAGAACAGGAATTGATCATGTACGGAAGTGCAAAACAAAAAGAAGAACAAAAAAAGAAAAAAATTTATTTATTTATTTAAGATTTTCAAAAAATTGGGGATTCGAGATTTCAAATTGAGTCGCGAAGCTGCTTCATAAACACGGAATTGGTTGAGGAAAAATCTAGTGCAGGATGCTCATTGGCTAGTCTACTCGACCTGGATATAAAGGTATTTTGGCCATAGTTAGTTCTGTGCGCAGGTATTGAGAAGGTATACCTTAATCTTGTTTCCCTTGAAGGAACATGTTATTCAGCAGAAGCGGGCAGTTATATTTATTGTTTAGTATGTAGTACAGAATTTTAAGGTCCTTAGAATTCCGACGCTATTCAAGGGTTCTAAGTTGAATGTTAGATTCCAACTGAGAGTAAGTTAGTTCAGGCATGTTGAGTTTAAAAGCTATGTACCTTAGAAATTTATGCTGAACTCTTTCTATATTAAGAATGTGAGTATTATATCGGGGATTCCAGACACTAGAGGCATATTCGAGGTGACTTCTTATTAATGAGCAGTAAAGTTGTTTAATAGCATTTGTGTTGGTAAACTCGGAAGTAACTCGCTTTACAAAACCGAGAAGTTGTAGTGACTTTGATATTACGGATTGTATATGAGGGACAAAAGTAAATTTTGAATTGATAAGTACGCCTAGATCCTTAATTAGAGGGACACTGGAAAGAGAAGTATCTCCAATGAAGTAGGTCTGCCGAAGCGCTTCTCTGGATTTGTGGAAAATGACCAAATGACACTTTGATACATTCAACTCCATACCATTGTTATCACACCAGGCTACTAAGTGGTTCAAGTCGGACTAAAGTTTTAGGCAGTCATTTGAAGAGGACACCTCTATGTATAATTTTAAATCATCCGCAAAGAAGAGAAACTGACTATGCTCAAAGCAAGATCCCAAGTCGTTTATAAACAAGTTGAAGAGAAGGGGTCCCAAATGTGAGCCCTGGGGAACGCCGGATGGAACCTGAATACTTTTTGAGTGAAAGTTGTTAAATCGAACGGTCTGGGAACGACCTGTCAAGTAACTCTGAATCCAGCAGAGCAATGTACCACCCACACCGACACCCTCCAACTTGGATAAAAGAACAGAGTGGTTTACCCTATCGAACGCCTTGGAGAAATCTGTGTAGACAGAATGAACCTGAGAGCCCCTCTCCAAGGCATCGGAGACATAGTCAGCATAGGCAAGCAGATTGAGCTCGGTACTTTTGCCAGTTTGGAAACCGAATTGTCTAGGGATAATGTATTGGCCCAACACCGAGGTCAAAAAATTGGTTAGAATATGTTCGAATACCTTCGGAATGACACTCAAGATACTAATTGGTCGATAATTTGTTATCAACGATTGATTACCAGACTTGTGGATTGGCGTTAAGTAACTCAGCTTCCAGAACTCTGGGAAAGTCCCCGATGAGAGAGAGAGGTCAAATATTTTGTGCAAGGGGCGCGCCAAGACAAAACTGCAGTGTTTTAGCAGTGATGGTGGTAAGCCATCAGGACCGGGCCCCTTGTTTATGTCCAATGTGTTTAAATGCAAATATATATCAGAGATTGGTATCGTATAATTAGTGACGGTATTGTTGTTAAATGAAGAGTGTGGCTGATGTTGATTAGGGCAAGGCATGCTACTATAAACTTGAGAAAAATAATCTGCAAACATATTGGCTATATCTAACCAATTATGTTCTAAATACTGTATATATAGCTACTCTAGTTAGTTATAAGCTTAGTAACTGTTCTTACTTCGTGTGTAATACAGCGTTTGTTTAATAGTGTGTGAGCCATGGAAAATATGTGCGAGCCCAATGTATCTCAGGAGATAATCCCGTCGAAAAGCAGAAAACATTTTCTTTGGAAACTAAGGAAGTTATAAACAATGTTTATTCAACTCTCATTGAACGTGCGGTCAGCAAGCAAGCAGCGTTAGAAAAAACGGTCACATTAACAAAAATTCCAACATCAACTGTACGGAAAATTGTGAATAATCCCAGGAAAAAAAGAACCGATACTGGCATTTTCTCGAAGGTAGATGGAAGTGATCAAGATATAATACGGCGTAAAGATTGCAAGTTATACGAGGAACAAAGTATGCCTACATTAGATAATTTAATTAAGAGGCTTGAAAAAAGATTAAACCGGCGTTAAATGTAGCTGAACAACGTCATGGAAGTGTATCCAACACATGGGTTTTAGATTTAAAAAAAAGTAATAAAAGACAAGTGTTAATAGAATCCACTAGAATTCGGGAATGGCGATCCGAATATCTACAAAAAATTAGGATTTACAGAGATCAGCAAAGGCCGATTATTTACTTGGATGAAACCTGGTTCGACACATATGATACCCCGGAAAAGGGTTGGCTTGACTCAAGCGGCAAGTGTAAAACAAGCGGGCTATCAAAAAGAGATAAACGAATTACGATTTTGCATGCTGGATCTAAAGACGGATGGATTCCAAATGGACTTTCTCTGTCTGCAAAAAACATCACTGCTGATTTATTTGAAGATTGGTTTAAAAACAAGCTAATTCCAAATATACCTCCGAATAGCGTAATTGTAATGGACAATGCAAGCTACCATAGTAGGCAGTTGACCAAGATTCCCTCCTCAAATGACACAAAAGCAACAATCCTAAAACTACATGTATGATAATGACATTTATTTTCAGAAAGATTACACTAAAAGGCAATTAATTAAGGTTTTACAAAGTTTAAAACTACAAAAGCCACACTTCTGTGATAATTATGCAAGAAATCTAGGGCACACAGTTTTAAGGCTTCCACCATACCATTGTATATTTAATCCAATCGAACATGTTTTGCACCAACTGAAATCTGCCATTCGTCGTAACAATATTTGTCCTACTATTAACTACAGTGTACTTGAGCTTATAGAAACTGAAGTTTTTAACATCCCTTCACAAAGTTAGGCAAGTTCTGGTACACATATTGAAAAAGTGGAAAAATCCTATATCCATATATACAATATAGCACAAATAATAATAAGAAGAGATGATGATAGCGATAGTGATATTGATATATTAAGTGAATAATTTGTATATTTTTGTAATTATAAATATAATTTTTAATAATAAAATAACTTGTAATTTCACATTTAAACATAAATAAAATATTATTTAATGTCTTACTTATTTTTACTACAAACCATGGTTAAATTCTAAGCAAAATAAGGACCTATTCGGCCATATTTTAATTTTACAGCAGGCCCGGGTCATTCCTAATAGGGATCAGTTAGTCACTTTCTTATATCTCTGAATAGACTTTATGGTTTTTGCACCGATCCATAGAGCTAAACTAACCTGAACTACAAATCATAAAAATGGAGCTTTCCCTTTTTGCACCCTGGCACTGTTTTGAATGAAAATATTTTTTGTAACAAAGGTTTTCTTTTGTTAATCAATTATGTTACTTAGTTAATTGCTGGGCAGCGTATAAGTGTTTTTAAATTTTCTGTTTTTCACTGATGGACTAGAAACGATTTTAATAGGATGTATAATTCGCTCGACAGCTATTTTTATTTATAAGCATTGCAGCACACATGACGGCAATTTAAAATTAAATGTAATAATAATGCAGTTATGGTACTTAACACTGAAATAACATAATGCAATAAATTCATTAAGAAAATTGTCTTGTTATTTGCATCAAGTTATATAGCGCACACACGACTAATTCCTATAAAGTTGTTTGGAGCTTGCATTGTAAAAGATAAACACGGTTAGCAATGGATTAGGATGACAGATAGAGCCACTATTTTTGAGCAACAAGGCTTATGTCAGAATCGATAGTATATAAGATGTTCAAATCGTTTCAAGTTGGAAAAGGCGTAAACCAAGGGCTTATCACATCACCACTCCTCTTTAACATCTACAGGGAGAGTCGATTGAAGAAAAAGTTGGGTTGGTGGAATTACAATGGCAGGTAGGATAATATTAAACCTACGATACGCCGATGACACAACACTAATAGCGGCCTTGGAAGAAGAGATGGCAAGCGCGTTAGGAAATGCAATGATATGATTGTTCCAACAGAGTAAAATTACCATCTCCAAACGATCGTTTCCAGTCTGTCAATTAAATTTTAAATGTGGTAATCGATTATTGAAGTGGTAAATTAGTTGAGCAACCGTTCGGGGATGGTCCTAGTACGGTTTTTGGTCCGGTTGGAACAAGCCTAAAGAAGCCGGGTTGAAGCTAAATACAGTGGATAGACAGGGACTATAGTGTCGCATACCACAGACTTTAAAATGACTGTAAAATGCTGAGAATTCCATGGAACGCAAGAAGAACCACTAAAAATGAAGAAATAAACGGGCGATGTTCCTTTTGAAAAAAAATATAAACGTCCTAATAGCGAAATGCTATAATGTGTTCCATAAATCATGCACTGTGGAGTGTTACGTCGAAAATCAGTCATTACATAAAGCATATGATGCCTGTTGGGCATTAGTTTGTTTATTTTGAAAGGCACGAAAATAGAATTCTCAAGTCGAGATTTCTATAAAGTGTTCTGCTTTCTGCTTTTCTATATTTTTTATGGTTGCTGTTGTTAAATGCCGGAAAATTTTACGATTCTTTTATGTCGGGAAAATTATAGCGCCAACGTTATAAATTAGGTAGGTTGTTAAATGTTAAAAATAAAACGGATTTTGGAGAATTTGATATTTAGAAACAGAGAATACTATGTTACTCTTAAGACTTATTAAAATAATACATTCCTATGAATGCTAATTTATCAAAAGCTGGTTTCGGCTATACATTTATATAATTTCTATTTAATACTAGTTTATTGCATACAGGGTGGTTAAACGAAACACGGGTAAAATACTATACTCGTATATAATTATACAGGGTGATCCTTAAGTACATGAAGAAAATTTAGGATATGATTCCTGATATCATTTTAAGACGAAAAGTTCATATGGACATATGCCCTACAATGCTTACTCTCTAAGATATATAGTGTCAAAATAATTAAAAAAATAATTGTTTTTTTAAAATTTCGATAGTCCTTGAAGATACGGTATTAAAAATTGGTGTCAACTGATTTTTTATTAAACTGCAGTATTTCGTTAGAAAACGTTTTGCTAACTTCCACCAGTGGCGCGCGTGAAGATACCATTATCAATATTTTCTTTGTGAATATATTTGATACGCCACTGATTTGTTTAAACTCTGATGCATTTTTATGCATTATTGATACTAGCTGAACAAAAGTTGTCTCTGCTATATTTTTGAAAAAAATAGTAGTTTTAACGAAAAATGGAAGAAATTGTAAAATATAAAAAAAAAAAACTATGTTAAGACATCGCTGATTCGACTATTTTTCAAAGTAGGCATATGTCACGGATTGTGTAAATAATTGTGAAAATGTAACAAAATTAAATGACAGAAAAATAATTTAAAGCTTTAGTGCGTCGTTTTTTGTGAATTGTTTATTGATCCAAAAGACGCATTCACCAGGCAAGATATCCGAATCGTGTGCTCAGACCTTTGTAAGTCTCCATCGCCGCTATAGAAACAGGAAGTTTTGCAAGAGTTTCTGATATTCCCGGCAGGCCAAGGACGGTCAGAACACCACAATTAGAAGAAGCAGTATTAAATTGAACTGAGGAAGATCCAGAAACCAGTAATCGAAAAATTGCGCATGAGGTAAACGCTAGTCAGCAAACCGTTTTGAGGATTCTTCACGATCATCAAATTTATCCTTACTACACACAACGAGTTCAGGCCCTTTAACCACGTGATTTTCCTCAACGCGTTAATTATTGTCAATGGTTTTTGGAAAGGTTGGCCAGAAATCCACAATTTTGAAAAAATTTCTTTTTTACCGATGAAGCTAGTTTTTCTGAGAATGACATAACAAACTTTCATAACAATCACGTTTGGAGTCAAGAAAATCCACACGCTATTAGCGAAACACATTTTCAGTACCAATCTTCGTTAAATGTATGGGCAGGAATAGTTGGCAACAGACTAAAAGATCCTTTCTTTCTTCCCCAGCGGTTAGATTGCCAAACCTATCGCAATTTTCTAAAAAATGAGCTGCTAATATTATTGGAAGACTTGCCATTAGCTCAGCGACGCCAGTTGTTTTTTATGCATGACGGAGCTCCCGACCATTTTAGTGACACAGCCCGAGAATATCTAAACGCTGTGTACGGAAATCGATGGATCGGTAGAGGCGTTGCACTACCTAATCAGCCGTGGCCGCCAAGGTCCCCAGTTTTAAATGTGTTGGATTTTTATTTCTGGGGCCATTCAAAATCTCTAGTTTACAAAACTCCAGTTGAAAACCAGGAAGATCTTAAAAACCGGATAATAATGGCTTGCGAAAATATTAAAAACACTCCAGGAATGTTAGAAATTCAATGAGAAGACGGCTAGATGCTTGTATTTTAAAAGAAGGTGGCCACTTTCAACAATTTCTCTAAATCCAGTTTGTTTTCTGATTAAATTTAGATTAACTAATAAGTTAATTATATTAGAAAATATTTTAAATAAATTACTTGTAGTATAAATAATTCATAACATGTTTTGTGTACTTATTTAATTAGTAAATTAATTTTGTTTAGTTTATATCCGTAATGAATCAGAGTTTTTTTAAAACTACTGTTTTTTTCAAAAATATAGTAGAGACAACTTGCGTTCAGTTTGTATCAGTAATGCTTAAAAATGCATCAGAGTTTAAAAAAATCAGTGGCGTATCAAATATTTTCACAAAAAAAATATTGGTGGTATCTTCACGCACGCCACTGGTAAGCAAAACCTTTGTTAACGGAAAAGTGCAGTTTAATACAAAATCAGTTGACACCGATTCCCAATACCGTATTTTCAAAGACTCAAAATTTTAAAAAAACGATAATTTTTTTTTTTTATTATTTGAACACCCTGTAAGAGTACGCATTTTAGGGCATATGTCTATATGAATTTTCGTCTTAAAATAACTTGATAACTCAGTCATTGAGCCAGAATTTTGACAGGTGTCATTTTACAGAGGTGGAAACAGATTTTTTAAATACTCTAGTAATTCCTCTTTAAAAAAGATTCCATAAAACTAGACGTTTTCGAAGAAAATAATTTTTTTGTATAACACGTTATTGAAATAATAAATCGGAATACTACACAAAATAGTATAATTATAAACTACAACATCCAAGGCAAACTTTGGTAGGCACGTCTATTTTTCATTAGTTTTTACGTTTTCCACAAATGCTATGAAATATAGGACTTTCTCATAAAAAGCCCAAAAATGCTCCTTTTCCCCATAAAGTACTAACCCTCATAACCTTCCAGCAAAGTGATCAGGATGATGAAGACTATAATTTAAAATCATTTAATATTAGGCGCCCCATTAAAAAAAAATGGTATCATAAAAACTTGTTGGGCCACCCTGTATAATGTAAGATATTTTTTGCGTCTGGGCCACCCCAATCATAATACATATAGATATTTTCGTCAAGTTTTCGTATAGTCCTCCGTCTCTCCGAGTTTCGTTTGAAGGAATGTAGGAAAATATAATTATTTGAAATAATTAGATCAAATCGCTAGAAAAAGCAAGAGAAAAAAACGTAATTTCGTTGCTATAAATAGCTACCGCCTACTTCTATTCCCCTGTATCATCTGATTAGCCTTTTTACTGATAACATATTGCTGCAACTACTAGCTAACTTATAGGATACTATCAATATTTCTAATTAAAAGGCTATTAAATGTGGTATTAGTGACACAGAAATATTAAAGCAGGAAGTTTATTAGGTCTTACAATAGAGAATGACTAGACAATAACGATCTAGGAGAAAATAGGCTAGTAATCATCGACAGAGTACGCAAGGTACTGCTACAATACAACTAACCACGTCTTAGCAGAAATGAGCAAATCTATCGATAGTAATCGATTTAGGTTATTACATGATATTCGCAGTTTATAATATTAAAAGTGAATTTTTTGGCCTTTTTATGAAATCCTTAACGCATACACTACGAGACCAACTACCAATCAAAAATATAACAAAAAAGTTTTAGAGTTAACCTGAAGAATACTTACAATGCAACGATTTAAAATCATTTTTTAAAAATAATAGCGAAATAATTTTCCTAACGCAACAATTTTACATACAATATAATTAGTCGCAATCAATTTCGAAAATCTGCTGAGGTAAACAAGAGCAAGCAAATCTTTCACATTTTTAACATTCATGAGTTTAAGTGATTTCTGAAATATCAAAAAAGTTCAGTATTAGGTACATTTTATAATTTAACATTTACCTATTCGTAACCAACGCTTTCAATACTTCCTTTATGCGGCACATTTCAATTTGGAAATGTATCAGAATAAACTTTTCTTGCGTCCACACAATTGCCGAGTGCTTGTCCATAAGTGAGATTGTGAGAATTAATGAAATGTAATAACAACACAGTTTATTATTTTATTAAACAACTCAACACAAATTTTTAAACTCTCAGAAATGAATAAATCATTTGGGCACCTTTTACGATCTCAAAAAAAAAATTCAAGATCGCCAATACACCATCTTTAACAAGAAAGTCGCAATTCTTGATTAACAATTAATTATTTTTCCCATATGCTATCCACCCTAAATTAAATAGCTAGAAGTCAAGGCTTTGAGTTGATTAGTTTGTTGCTTATCGTTCATAATTTTTTTATTATAAAAATAAGTTGTTTTTTATTAAAACACATGGTTTGGCCAGTACATTTCATAAGAGAACAACCAGACATATCGATTTTTTTTAATCGCTCGGCTTCTCAATCCTCGCGTTGAATTTAGGGAGTATACCGATAAGACAAAGACGACAACATGCAATAAGGCGAGTAACCCATCATCTCTTAAATGGAATAATATACATGTCCGAACAGAAAATTTTATACCACATAGGAAACAGCCTTAAAGATTAGACAACTGTATGTTCAATTCAGGATGTTGATTAGTCGTACAAATGACAATGTCAAAATAATCAAATTATATGCTCAAGCTTTTTGATTTTGTTTATTAAATTAGATTAAAAAAAAAAAATCTAGTCAATTGGTTCATCCAGCTATAAACGTACCCAAAACTCTAAAAACAGACAAAACAAGTGACATTAATTCAAGCAACAACCCTGTAGACGATGCAATTTGATCAGTGACCCGAAAAGAAACACATCTTGACCATAATTTGCCAATGAAATGATTGAAAAAAAAAATGCTTTTGCTACAAATACTAATTTTAAAATATAGCATAATATTATCAATAAATAGGATATTTAGTACCCCTGAAGTTATCTTGGCAACTTTTTCAACTGAAGTAATGTCATCCTTCCACATCAATAAGTGCATTTAACAAGTTAAGTAGCCCTACTTTACTTATTAGCTACATCAAAATATTTTAAACCTACTTACCCAACTAAAGGACATTACTGACCCAAATTCTTTGTTATTGGTAGACGTGTTTTAAGAGGTACTTAAAGTTCATTCAGACGTTTTGACAATTGGACAATCATTTTTCGGGTGTCTTAAATTTAGAAGTAGGTTATCCATTCTTTAAACTTGTAACACTTAGAAATAATTGCTGTTGTAAGACCAAGATGGTCCTTTATAGGTCTATTATGTTTATGTTTACATGTGGAGTCCTAGATTGTTTTACTAGTATAAACTGACCCATGAATATAGCACGACTAATTTTTACTTACATTCATGCATACTAGCAGCATAGATCTGTGCGGAAAGTGCTTACCTGAAAATAAAAAATAATAATAATTAATAATATATCCAAGACACAACAGAGCTGTTACCGACAGACGAAATAATTGAAAAATGGCGTTCAATTACTTTTAGGTAATTTTTTTTTGGAAATGATAATTATTGTAGTTCATATTTCAATAACTAGGATTAAGTAAATGTAGCTGGTAATTGGTTTTTGAAAATCGAAGGTTAGTAAAGTACATAAAAAGTATTTGAATTACTCCCAAATAATTCGATTACAAAAAAAATAATTGAATTGGTACTTGCAAATAATCATATTACATAGAAAGTAATTCAATTACTTACAACTATAGTCTATTTCAGAAAGGTGTAGAGTAATAAAAGCTCATTAGGTATGCAAAGGGACTACAGAGTGACCCAACGAATATTTAAGCCACTTTTATAATTTGGCATTGATTATATTTGCCTCGTTTCCGTAAATAAAACATATGTAGTATCCCTCGTAGAGTGGATCCGAACACACATTTACTAAGAAAAAATCAATATGCCTTCTCAGCTCTAAGCGCGCAATCTTTAACCCAATCATTCTTTCTTAGTGTGTTTCGCCGAATACACACGTTGATTAGTGCGCGGTATTAAATTACGTTTTGAGTGTTTAGACTGATTAGTTTATTTTAAAGATGCCGAAAAATTCTCATCGGGATAAACAAAATAATTCGGGATGGGAAAAATAATTTACGAATTTACAAAGACGAATTCGTTTTTTGGAACTTGAACGGGAAGTGTCGTTATTACATTCACAGAATCAAAGTGTTTCGGAGAATTCTTCTCGCTCCTGTAGTTCTTCAGGAAAGGGTTCTCGTTCACGGTCTCCGGAGCTTTCTTCCTAATTACTCCAAGACATTACTCCTAAGCCAAAAAGGCGCTGTGTCAGGCGCATACAAAGCAGTTCTTCTGATTCATCTACGCCAGAAGGTAAGTGTATTAATTTTTGTACCGGCTAGTGGATTGTAAGTCTGCTTATGATGGCAGAATATTTTTGATCACGATGTCAAAAATCTATTCCCTCTACATACCTCTGTTCACGATGGCAGGATATTTTTGATCACGATGTCAAAAATCTATTCTCTCTACATACCTCTGTTCACGATGGCAGAATATTTTTGATCACGATGTCAAAAATCTATTCCCTCTACATACCTCTGGTCACGATGGCAGAATATTTTTGATGACGATGTCAAAAATCTATTCCCTCTACATACCTCTGCTCACGATGGCAGAATATTTTTGATCACGATGTCAAAAATCTATTCCCTCTACATACCTCTGCTCACGATGGCAGAATATTTTTGATCACGATGTCAAAAATTTATTCCCTCTACATACCTCTGCTCACGATGGCAGAATATTTTTGATCACGATGTCAAAAATATATTCCCTCTACATACCTCTGCTCACGATGGCAGAATATTTTTGATCACGATGTCAAAAATCTATTCCCTCTACATACCTGTGGTCACGATGGCAGAATATTTTTGATGACGATGTCAAAAATCTATTCCCTCTACATACCTCTGTTCACGATGGTAGAATATTTTTGATCACGATGTCAAAAATCGATTCCCTCTACATACCTTTGCTCACGATGGCAGAATATTTTTGATCACGATGTCAAAAATCTATTCCCTCCACATACCTCTGCTCACGATGGCAGACTATTTTTGATCACGATGTCAAAAATATATTACCTTCTATATAAATCTATTGATCACGACGTCAGATTTTTAGAGGTTTGGTTTTTTCTCCTCATCCTGATCTCCATTGTTTTAAGCTTAATCGCATGGTACAGGCAGCATTAGAAAAGACAAAGAAATCACAGACGGTTTTAGTTAGAGATAACAGATTGGCACATCTCCAAAAGGAGTTAGGAGTGGCTTTAACAGCAATTGGTCAAACAGTTACTTCTCTTCTTTTAGATGAGGGTGATAAAAAAGAACATATTGAAAAGTTGAGCGACGCGGGGCGCATTCTGTTGGAAGTGTTTTATCTAGAAACGCTGTCCCGGCGAAAACTCGTCGCCTATGATTTAAAGGACCTTTGAAGGAGACCCTTCATAATGCTCCAATAGATACTTGGCTTTTTGGAGAAAAATTAGGGAAGAGAATAAAGTCTGCTAAAGAATTGGAAAAGTCGGGTGCGGAGCTACTAGTACATCCACGACAAATATCCCCAAAAAAGCATTTAAACTCGAGAAGTCTGCTTCGATCTACAAACCTGGGTTATCAAAGCAGACAACACTCTTTCACCCCAGTTTCCCAACAAAGAAGAACGACGTGGAAGCAGGCACAACAAACTTATCAAGCACAACAACCTTACCCTCGACGCATGGTACAACAGGTATCCCGACGACGGGATGCGGGCAAAATATAGGCTTCCATTATTTTATAATACTTGGTGTAATATAACTTCAAACAAAATAATATTGTCATGGATAAAAGGTCTTAAGATATCTTTGTTAAAGAAACCTGTACAAATTGTAGCACCTAAGGAGCTTCATAGGTCACACAATTGAAAGAAATACATAAGTGTATAAATAAATTTTTAAACATTGAGGCCCTAACTAAGGTTAAACCTTGCCAGGGACAATATTTATTAAATGTTTTTTTTTAGCACCAAAGCCAGATTGTTCACACAGAATGATTTTAAGTCTAAAATCTCTAAACAAATATGTCTCAAATTATCATTTCAAACTAGAAGAGCATAAAACGGTAACGCGGCTTATTAAAAAAGATTGTTTTTTTTTTGCACCCTTGGATCTCAAGGATGCATATTTGCTCGTTTCAGTTGCTCAGTCATATAGGAAATATCTCCGATTTTAATTTAAAGGAAATTTTTACGAATTTAAATGTGTACCTTTTGGTTTCAGCTGTGCCCCTTTTGTTTTTACTAAAATAATGAAACCTATTGTAAGCTATCATAGACAAAAAGGAATGCAGTCAGTGTTATACCTAGATGGTTTCCTTCTTTTAGGTGCCTCCGTACCAGATTGTACAAATAATATTTTACAAACAATTAGTTTATTGGAATCATTAGGTTTTATTATAAATTACTCTAAATGTCAGTTCGCTCTTTTATATACAATTCAAAGAATATGACAGTTTCTTTGCCTCAAGAAAAGAAAAAGAGAATTATTACCTTGTCTCAAAAATACATAGGGTCACTAAATTCCGTTGGTACGGTAGTTCCATATGGTTTTCTTTATACTAAGCTTTTGGAAAGAGAAAAGTTTTTAGCTTTACAAAAATCTAAAGATGCTTCCAGAAGTGGTGGGGCATATACTGCAATAAAGAACGATGTCACGGGTACTGGAATACAAAAGAACAATAATTCCATGTAAATTATTTAGAAGTTTTAGCTGCATTTTTTGGATTACGTTGTTTTGCAAACAGTCTTTCAAATTGCAATATTCTGTGCAGAATTGATAATACCACCTCTATTGCCTATATTAATCGTATGAGAAGTATTCAATTTCCTGAATTAAACTCTTTTTCGAGAGGAATATGGCAATGGTGTAATGTGAACAGCGTAACTTATTTATTTTAGCTTCTTATATTAGCTCAAAAAATAATAATATTGCGGATTTTGAGTTTCGAAGATTACCAGTAGAAACGGAATGGGAATTAAATCCAAAAGCATTCGAAGAAATTGTTAGCAAATTGAAATATCCTAATATTGATTTATTTGCTTCTAGAAATAACACAAAATGCGAAAAGTTTACTTCTTGGTTTAAAGATCCAGATAGCTGTGCGGTTGACGTTTTTACAATTTCTTGGAAATATCTAAAATTTTACGCATTCCCACCTTTTTCATTAATATTACGGTTTTTACAAAAAAAAAAAAAAAAAAAAATATGTCAGATAGAGCCCAAGGAATCGTCGTTGTACCAAACTGGACAACACAGCCTTGATTTCCGGTTTTTCTATCCTTACTAAAGAGCGAGCTGATTATATTTAAACCAAGTAACTCATTACTTCTCTCTTTGATAGAAACCGCCACCCTCTGCACAGATCACTGTCACAGATTCTACTATTCGCCAATATAATTCGGGTCTGAAATTGTGGTGGCAATTCTGCCAAGAGGGGAAAAAATTTTGTGTTTAATATATCTGTGCCCTTAGTGATAAATTTTTTAACTTCCCAATTTAAAAGGGGAGCATCCTATGGGACATTAAATCCGTACAGATCTGCTATTAGTCTAATCTCTTCCACGGACCTTGTGCATGATGTCAGACTTAAAAGATTTTTCAAAGGAGTATTCAGCCTTGATTCAGCCTTAGACCTACCACACCCAAATATGACACCAATTGGGACCCATCTAACGTTATAAATTACCTTCGAAACCTATCCAATGACAATATCTCCTTAAAAATATTATCATGTAGATTAGCGACCTTGCTAGCCTTAACAACGGGCCACCGTGTACAGACCTAAGAACCATAGAAATTTGTAATATTGAAAAATTTGACGACCAACTTCAAATTAAAATTGTTAAAAGGATAAAGGCGTCAGGACCGAATAGATCTCAACCAACAATTACGTTGCCTTTTTTCCATGCTGATCCCCAAGTCTGTGTGGCAAAAACTCTTTTACATTATTTAAATATAACAAAAGATCTAAGAGCACCTGACTGTCAGAATTTTTTATTGCTTTTAAAAAACCCCTTAAAGCAGTCTCGACCCAAACTATACGTAGATGGATAAAATTTATATGAACCAAAAGGGGTTTGGACACAATATTTTTACAGCACATAGTACCAGACACGCCGCTACATCAGCGGCTGCCCGGAAAGGCGTCAACATTGTCGTAATTCAAAGGTCCGTAGGATGGTCCACTAAATCTCAGACCTTTGCGAAATTCTATCAAAGGCCTTTAGCCAAAAAAGGAGATTTTCTTGAAACAGTTCTTAATGTTTAAAATATTATTATTTTGTGTAATTCGAATGTCTAAAATGCTTAGCTGGTTGTGCGTTTATCTAAGGATGTTGATTTAAAAGAAAATAAAAAAGTATCGTATTACTAAGACTATGTATATTTCTTTCTCCAGGGATTGACGCCAGCAAAATAAACAACTTAATTTAAGTTCGATAGTTTAGATTTTAGTGAATGAATCATTGGTTTGATAATATAATATAAGTTTTCTTGTTGAATATAGGTACTACATAAAAAGATTTGATAAGTCTGAGGAAAAATGATTGTTGCTTAAGGCTTTAAATATCTACATATGTTTTATTTACGGAAACGAGGCAAATATAATTACAAGATTAAACGAACTTACCTTAAGTGAAGTTCAATCTTGATTATATGTAGCCTCGTTGAAGTAAATAAAAGTCCCTCCCTAACCCTAATAGGCCCCCTTACAGCAACAATCAAGCTTTAAAAGAATGATTGGGTTAAAGATTGCGCGCTTAGAGCTGAGAAGGCATATTGATTTTTTCTTAGTAAATGTGTGTTCGGATCCACTCTACGAGGGATACTACATATGTTTTATTTACTTCAACGAGGCTACATATAATCAAGATTGAACTTCACTTAAGGTAAGTTCGTTTAATCTTGTAATTTCATTGCAAAATTATTTATTTTCATCAATTGCAGACTGTACCACCCGGGTTTGGGTCAATTTATGGGTTTTGCCTATTGTTATCCATTCACAAACACTGAAAATGGTGTGACAAAGGCATGCCGGTAGGATATTCGTAAAAAGGAAAGAATTTTATTTTAACAGAATAAAATTTAGGCAATATGTACACTGCGCGCCATATAAGACTGGTACACTTTGATTTTATCAATGTAAATCGGGTTTTATAATAATATTCGCTATCAATCATGCTTTGCATAAGAATGACACCTAATACACCTGTTACTATGACAAATAATAGGATATTATGTCAAAAATTTCCATTTTACGTTATAGCGATGCCAAGGCAGCTGAGTAATTTCGAAAAGTTGCAAATAATTTCCAAAATATAGGCTGGTTGGTCTGTAAGAATACTGGCCGAAGAATATAATAGAAGCAAAACTACTATCCAGAATTTAAAAAAAAGATGGGATAATGAACAAACTGTTGAAAGAAGAAGAGGGACAGAAAGATCGTGTATAACTAACGAACAGCAAGATGCAAATTTAGTTAATTTTGTAAGAGACCATCCTTTTGATTGTGCAAGAAAACTAAAGTTGAAACAAATTTCCCCGCTTCTGTCACAACTGCGTTAAGAAGGATTCGAAAAATGGAATTAAAAAATTGTGCAGCGGCAAAAAAACATAAACTTTCCCCAGAAAAAAAACACGGTAGAATTATTTTTGCTCTTAATTACCTGTTAAATGATGTAGTAAATTTTTGGGGGAGAGTTATATTCTCTGACGAGAAAGTGTTTCAATCGTATCGTGATGGTCATATTCGAGTATATAGACCGCCTCGGTCCAGATACGAAGAAAAGTATATTTCTCCAAGCGATAAATCGGGAAGATTTTCAGTGAACGTTTAAGCTTGGATGTACAGAGGGGGATTAGGAGTATGTTGGGACTTTGACGGAAGATTGAATGCGAGGAAATATATAGATATTTTAGATAATGTAATGTTGCCTTCAGTCAGGGAGGTTTTTCCGAACAACAATTTTATTTTTCAACAAGATAATTGTTCAGTTCACACTGCTAACTGTGTGATGAATTATTTTGATGAACAGAATATTCAAGTACTTCCTTGGCAATCAAAGAGTCCGGATCTTAATCCTATAGAAAATATTTGGGGAATTATGGTAAAAAAAATTCGAAAATTAAATATCGTTCCGCAAAATAGGCAACAGCTGTGGACTCTTATTGAGGATGTTTGGGAAAACCTGTCCGAAGATCCAAATTTAGCAATAAATTTAATAAATTCTGTGCCAATAAAGTTACAAAAAGTGTTAGATAATAATGGAGCTATGACTAGTTATTAACTTAAAATAATGTATAATTTTACTTAGCAGATGAGTTTTTTTAAAATTAAACCGATTTAATTATCTTTTTATCCGATTGTGTCAAAAAATGACGTTTTATAGATCAGATATTTGGACGAAAAGGTAACCTTTTCAATAAGGTATTGATTATTGCGCTGGTAGCTAGGCAACCTTTGTCGTCCTAGTCCGAAAAACATTTTGTCGGACGCTAAAATATTTTCAACAGTTTATTTTATTCAATTATTTACAATATTTATATTAAATGTACAATTAGAACAATTTTGAACAAGAACGGGGTGATGTAAATTTGATTTTGAGGATGTGTTATTATTTTTGGTCTCCGTTATGATATTATTCTCCAATGTTGAACTCGATTGGGAGACGGATTGCGACACCTGAGTCGAGACTGACTGCAGGTCAGATTGTGGAATGTTGAATATTTTCTTGGTCAGCTCTAACTTATTACTTAAGGAATCATCTATGTAGCCCTCGGCTACTCCCGAAGACTTCCAGCCTCCATGCCGTTTTAGAGATGTTATGTCTGCTCCCGCATCTACAAGTAATGTGGCCGATGTTCTTTTGTAACAATGTCCCGTGAATTCCTTGGCATTCGGCAGTTTTAAGTAAGATGCTATTTCCTGAGGTATAGAGCCAAATTTGTGTATACCGACAACTTGCTTATGGCATTTTCCATTGCGATAAGACACAAAAAATCGCCCATCACTCATATTTGTTGGACGTAAAGCCAGATAATTTCTATAATACTTTAGATATTCTCCAGTCACCGTAAATGATCTCGGTTTGTTTGTTTTATTATAGGGAATTTTTATTAACAAAGCCGTTCCCAAATCTTGTATGTCATCAATTTTCATATGAGCCAGTTCTTCTCGACGACATGCGCCCGCGATTCCAAAAATAAAAGCAACCTGTAATTAAGAAAATTGTTAGTCAGAAATTTAAAATACTATTATATAGTTACATTTACCTTCAACATTAAGTATTTGTCATCTGGAGCATGGCAAAGGAATTTGTGAACCTCTTCTCTAGTTAGGACCCTTGATTTCTTTGGACAATATCCAACACTTTTTTGTTTCAACAATGCTCGTAATCTCATGTATTTAGATATATCAATATTCTGTTTTACATTTACCACTGCACGTAGCATAGAATACTGCGACCACAGAGTAGATGACTTCATAGTTTTCGATAATTCCGCCATATAGACCAAGAAGACGTTTTCGGAGAACGACTGTATATTTTTTTCTTGCCGGTAATCCATAAATTTTTTATAAGCTCTTTCATATATTTCCTTAGATTTTTGTGGCAACAAATGTAACATTACTTCCTTGGCAGTTTCTTGAATGTCAGGTGGTGTACCTTCTATAAGATCATCGTCTATTTCCATTTTTAATTGTGTTTTTCAGGTTTTAAAACTAGCAGAACACGAAAGATTAGTTAAAACTATCGCCTGATTGATAAAACGTCAGTTGATAATATTAATTTAATTATTTGTTAGATCCATGGATACGCATATTACAGGTTTCATTGTTCAAACATTCAAGGGACAAAAAATTACAATGCAAGATGAAATATATTGGTTTTCTTAATTTTTACATTATTTTATAATCCGAGCAAAAACACAATCGGATAAAAAATAACGTATGTTATACGGACGAAAAATGTATTTCGGACTATGCGGGTTACTGGCCTCGGCTTTGCCTCGTCCAGTAATCTCCCGCAATACGTCCGAAATACTGCATTTTTCGTCCTTGTAACATAATATACTATTTCTGTAGTGCAGTTTATTTATTTACTCAGAAAGTTAAAGGAATTTTCGAATAGCTGACAGTACTGTTTCTTAAAGCCATAACCAACAAAATTCATTGTTATACAAACGTCATAAACGACCAATTTACAAAGCTTAAAAAAGCTAATTTTTAGCCTACAACAGTTGTACCAGTTTTATATGATGCGCAGTGTACATAGTATTAGGTACACTTATTTTTTATTAAACATTATAAAAAAAAATACAAAATACAAAAAATACATTATACAGAAATTAAATTATAAAAAACCATAATTTTCTTCATCATCTGAGGAACTGTTATCTCCTCTTGACGTTATAATTAACGGGTCGACCGTCCGATCGATCAAGTGGTCAAGATCCCACATTTTCTCCTCTTTTTTAATGACATGATGGACTGCTTTACGCCAGTTACTATATACATCTTAACAGCAAATACTGATGCGTTTAACTAAACAAATATACTTATTAAGGTCATACACACACGATATATGAAGTTTATTCTAAATTACCACCTATTTATATGATCCAGCCAAAGAGGCCAGAGCCAAACTCGGTACCTATTAAACGCAAAACGTAACTTTATAACCTACTACCTAACTAATCCCTACACAATATTTCGATTTTGACACACACTTCAGGCCAGAAAACATACCTTTCCTAATCCTCTTACGCAATTACTTCAAATCTTAATATTGCAAACAATACTATTTTATCTTAATACCCGTTAACCTAACTCTCTAAAATTTTTGGTTAGTTATCATAAATAATTTAATGCACAAAGTTTACCTGCGCCTATGGCCGACACCGAAATTGAGCCGAACTGGACGGAACTTCCCATTTTATTACTCTACACCTTTCTGAAATAGACTATAATTCAATTACATAAAAGTAATTAAATTACTCTAAAATAATTCAATGACAAAAAATAAGTCTTGTTCGTTTATAATTCCATTAGTCTAAAGAAAAGCCAAACATTGTTTGATTAAAAAGTTTGTGAGGTTAGGATACCTATTTTATTTCTAAAGGATCATTCATTTAATATTAAACTTTCTAGTGAGTATAGTTTCGAGTGTATTTTGAGGGCTTATATTTGTTAAGTGTACCAGTTTAATATTAATTCACAACGATGACTGATGACGAATACACTAAATCTTTGGTAAGGAGAATATTATTGTTTATTAGTAATAATTAATATTATTTGTAACTTATTTGTAACTTATTTGTAACTTATACCTATCGTTTATAAGAATTTATAATATTAGTTATTATGTAATTAAAAATAAAAAATATAGGTACTACCTAACTAGAAATTTTGGATTTTGGATCTTCCCATTTTTAGGAGAAACTAAGTATAAAAATAATATTCAGAAAACATAGCGTTTAATCTCTGCTTCCGTGATATTTGAAAAAAAAATTTCTAGTACCTAGATCTTTACAATAATATAAAAATTTTTTTTTAACCTTTTCACTAGTCTGTATAGTATATATGCCACGGTATCTGCTATCTCAAGTTTTATTAGTATTGTATTAGTTTACTTAATTGTCACATTTGTTTTTTAAAAAGTTAAAGGTATCTCAAAATATTGTGTAATGTAGAAAATATAAATTCCAAAGTTTTTTAATTTTCTTTCTATAATAATATAAAAAAAAATAATTCAAGTGGCTAATTTACAGATTTGGAATAATTTAATTACTTTTAGGGAAGTTCAATTACTAGATAGTCATCGAATTATTTATAAAAGTAATTAAATTAAACTCAGTAATTCGAGTGCGTTAATTCCACACAATTGATTCAATACTTTTAACGTATGAAACGTAAAGTAGTTTTATGCATTCTAGATCTCCAAACGGTCTGCAATTTCCATAGCATTTACTTATATTAAATTTAAGACAATTTACCTGTGACCATTCCACCAATCTATTCAAATTTTCCTGTACTATTAAGAAATCATCGATACTTCTAATTCCTGAATATAATTTGAGATCATCGACAAAGAGTAGAACACCAGACCAGAACACAAAATGAGATTCACAATATCAAATTTATAAATAAAAGAAACAGCAATGGCCTTAAATTGGAGCCCTACGGTACCCCTGAGCTAGCTTTGAAGAAAGAGGAGCTATGACCTTCTATTACATTTTTTTGCCGTCTATTGTCAAGGTAACACATAAAAAAAAATTACCAGATTAGGGTGGAAACCAAACTCGCGACGCAATTTCTCTATAAGGATGCTATTGATATTCTGTCGAATACTTTTGCAAAGTCTGTATATATTAGATCAACTTGAAGTTTATTGTCAAGAATTTCTGATAAGTAATGCGTAGTAGTATATCTTTTTCCATAAAACCGTGTTGAAGTATTGAGATTCTCCTAAAAACAGATGTGAACATATATTTTATATAAATTAGGAAAGGGCTGAGTGCACCATCAAAGATTAAGAAAGAATTTCTTTAATTTTGTACTTAGTGCAAGTTTATTGAATAAAATCCGTAGAGCGCTTTCGGCAGTTACGCCATCATCAGTACTACCTACAAAGCAAGAAAGGAAAAAAGAAATCAACAATTGTGAAATTTTACGAATCTTTGATAGTTAAAGTTAATTGAAAATCTTAGATAAAAGTCAATGTAAAATTCTCACCAATTTTTCGTTACTTACTTTGTCAAAATATAATATATTTTATAGATTATAGATTCGAATATCTTTGCTAATACGAAGGTTATGCGTCTATAGTTTTATAGTTTTTGTAATTGAATTACCTTTTGAGAGTAATTATGATAGCTCTGCCGACTAACTAGGCTAGAGAGGAACGCTACTATTTAACAATGATCAGCCCAAAGAAACAAACATTAGGATTGTTCAACAAAGTAATCATTTCACCATCTAATAGCTTCTGTTTTCGAAGTCGCAAGAAGTGATTAATTGTGCATTGAACTCTTTTTGTCTCAATTTTTTATAAGCAAACGGTTTTAATGATATCAACCAGCTATATCTTTAAATAATACTTGTAGCTATGTCCATAATATGGTGGCAATTCACACTTCTTTATGCTAGTAAGTGCCTGGAGCTTCACAAGTTATTCAAATTATGGCAGCACCCAATAATATTCTCCTTAGCCGTTTAGTAGAAATTGATTTTATAGTTTTAATCGAAAATTCATGAAATTCCTGCCAAAAATTGACCCAGATCGTCTGGACCTTCTATGCGGTCGTCGAACTCTAGAGCGATTATAAACACAACACTTGGGATCACTGGCAAAATCATTTGATATTTTAATAACAAAAAAATTTAAAAATAGTATTACTCCAGGACTCTTAGGACTTTGTAAAAGATTAATGTTTCCCTTATATTAAAATTTTGCTATAGCACTGGAGTATACAGGGTGTCTCAAAATTGACGCCCTTGCTTTTGAGAATCAATTCAGCGAACTACAAGATATAGAAAATTAAGAGTCTTTCGTTATCGAGTTATTTATAAAAATGCATAAAATAAGTTTTTCTGCCATCGTCCACAAACTGACATTTTTCTGTTTTGATACCACAAAAGTAATTATTCCAGTATTGTTAACCGTTGCTAATCGCAATATTAATAAATTGTCGGTTGTTTTTTGAACACTCTGTATATTGCTTCCGCATTGTAGGTATCTTACAAGTCAAAACGGATCTAACAAACCAGTTCTTAGCATAAAAGTTTTATACAGAGTCTTGTCAAGATAATACACTCTAATTGTTTAGTGGTAATTTGTGTGCAGTGATCCAATCCCTAAAAAAATGGTTGCAAGTTTTTGGAAGCAATGAAATTTTGCAAAATGGTAACGGGTTTAATAAACACCCCGTACGCAACAGTTTCTCGTTATCGACACAAACTCTTGGCGATGAATTTTGAAAGAACCTCTTGGAAACCGCAGGCGTCCATCTCTATTAATATATGACTTGCAGATACCGTGTGTGTGGACAACTACAAACGGACAGACACTTTCCTGAACCCCTTAATAACACACTGACATATACATTGAAACCCTTTAAAACCATACAGATTGTCGAGAGACTGGCTCATTCCTCGTCTCCTCCCCCCGCCTTCCGAGTAAATAGAATCAAATGACTCAAAAGTGAATACTTCCCTACTGCTACTACTACTGAGACTTGAAACTTGGAGAATATTTTTTTTATTTATTTCGAACCCTATGAATCCCTGGGAGCATACAGATTCAAAGTCGAAATAAGGACCACCCCAATGAGTATAGTAAGATTTAGGCGTTAAGTAATTAGAGACACCGTGTAAATATAAATCTCGTATAAAAAAAAACTAGTTTCGGTACAGCCAGAACCAATCTGTCCATATTAATTTTTCGCGGTTTACAAAAAAATAGTTCAGGCGAAAACAAACAGTTTAACAACCTCTGATATATTACTATGATTTATAAATGTATTCCCGATCTGTTTTTGGTTGCTGGCCCAAGTGTGAGTAACCTTGGTTCATTTAAATAAGTGGCGAAGCCAACTTAACGTATAGTTTGTCTGTAACTGGGTCTGTTTTATCATCAGGTTGAGCAGCCTTTTTACCTGAAGTACTAATGCTTCATATGTGCAAAAATAAACGATTGTAAATAACAATAGCAATGATATTCATTTGTGCGAGGCAATGAAAAGCGATACACTATATAGATCCCGAAGCAAAAATAAAATGGTTGCTTGTAGTTAAGGACGAACAATGAAAACGTACTGTCTTCTATCTCGAAGACGGGCTAACAATAAAAAAAACACTGAACAAATACGCTGTAAATATTGTTACGGAGATTCTAGCGCTACATGAATAATGAACACTTTGTTTAAAGTAATGTCATAAATAACATAAATAACGATTTTAAGGGGCTGACATTGGGTAGCCGTCAGCGTCCCAGCAATATATTACAATAACTACACAGCCGCGGGGAAGAGTGGTCCATTCAAACTCGTAAAAACTGTAGGTGATCGCATAGATACAAAACAATGTTGTCTGTGAAGATGGACAGCAAGATTGTTAGTAAAATCATCACTATTATACAGGGTGATTCACCGTCGACAGACGTATACGGAAAACGGGCAATATGATCGTTTTGAAATTTTAGTTTCTTACATAAATACAAGTGCAACAATTTACATCAAGTTTTTAGAATCACTTGTGGGTTTAAATACAGGTTCAATTTCAAGTTCTTCAGCCAACTCCTTCGCTGTTAAAATGGCGCTTTTAAAGCCCGTCTATCTATGCTCTTCCAAGAAAGCGCAGTCTTTTTTCAACATTTCTGTGCATTTACCAAGATCAACGTCTATTGACTGCAGATATTTACTAACGACATTAATCTGAGTATCTCATATAAAACAGTCAATAAAACTATGAAGCTGAAATCTTTTAACTGTTCGGCTAGAGCAGTGGCCTTATGAGAGACCTGAACATACGTTTTTCAGTTCCAGTAGCCAAAGTAATTAAAGGGTCATGAATGAAATCAGTAAATGAGCCCTCATTTATTAAGATACGTTTGATGTCTTTTTTAGCACCAATTGAGCGAGCTCTATAGGAAATTTGAGACTCTTAAAGGTGACCTGGCCGCTGCCGAGAATGCAATCAGTCACAATTTGCAACTGGATGAGCGGACAGAAATAAAGGGGCGCCATCGTCGCCCCTTGTTTCTGGCGCCCTACCCTAACGCCGCTACTGATAGAACCTGCTTCTCTAAACAGAGCCTATACCTATCTCTTACTGTCTCCGAGATAAAAAAAAAATTTTGTTCAATATTGCACAAAACATGTAAATTTTAAATTTCTAAATTATTCTCGCTTTAAATTCACGGAGAGTTAAAATTTTAATTATAATTTAGCGAAACCTAATAAGCTCAATCTCTATATAGAAATCTATTTAATATTAGACAGGGGGGATTAAGACTATTTTTATTTCTTTTGCTGATAAAAATGGTCAAAACTCCTTTTTTTTTAATGGAACACCCCGCATAGTATTGCAGAAATGAGGTAATTAAATTTGCTTTTAAAGGAAGTATACTTTTTTATACCTAACCTTTATTATATTAACATTATTTCAATAAATGTTGAAAACGTTGACCACTACAATCTAAAGTTTTTAAATGTGCCTCCGACTTGTAGTAGCTCACAGGGATTGAGTTGTTCTAAAGACTGAACTACTCGCTGACGCAGCTCTTCTTTAGCGGTATCACGTAAGCCCTTTCCTTTAAGGTACCTTATAAATAAAAATCCAGTGGTGTGAAATCGGGACATCTCGCTGGCCAATTTCAAGGCCCTAAACGTCCTAAACTAATGATCAGCAAACATTTTCTTTAGTTTCTGTGACACTGCCTGGGTGCAATGAGCCCCAGTTGGTACCCCGAGTTTCGAAATACGTCAAGTGTTCGGATGGTCATTCAATCTTTCGGAATTTAATGATTCATCATATATTAAGTTTGTTTCTTCTGCATAGGATTTCCTATCGTAGAAAATCTTGCCTCGTCAGTCTAAATAACTTTCAATCAAAAAATTTTGGATCTTTCTGTATAACAACACAAAATATAACTCTTTATTGAGAACCTCCGATTTTACAGCTTGAATTTATTAAATTTAAATGGATGCATGTAGTGACTTACTAAAACTTGTTGGAGTGATGTGTATGGTATGTCCAAATCTACTTCTGCACTTCGGATCGAAGCCTGTGGATACATATGGGAGTATCCCAAGACATTTATAATAATATCTTCGTCCAAAGTTATACGATTTGGTAAACTTGAACGCTTTTAATCTATAGCCATAATTTATGAAATTCTTGTGTATTCGTACAAACTTACTCCGGTTCATTTGCGGTTAATCAGGATACATACATTACATTAAACTTTCTGCAAGTTCTGGTTATAATTTGGTTAAGATTGTCCATGTTCATGTCATGTCATTAGAACTTCGTTAGACTAGTTATTTTTGTTCAGTTCTTTGATAAAACGTTTATACCAATCTTGTCAAACTTCTTAAATTGTCAAAATGTCTATCTCGGATTTCTCCAAAGCTTTTAAACGGCTTGATCACACCATTTTGGTACAGAAACTGAAAACTTTTGGATTTTCAGACAGTTTATTGTTATTTTTCAAATCATACTTGGAAGATCGAAAACAGTTTGTGGCTTATGGTGGGGTAAGATCTATTGATTATATTGGAACATCTATGGAGTATCCCAAGGCTCTATCATGGGACCACTATTTTTTACGCTTTTTATTAATGACATTGAATTGAATCCAAAAATTCAATTGCATTTAAAATAAGAAAGTTAGTATCTGCCACTGTTATATGACACACCCTGTATAAAAAGGTTTTATTGAGAAAAATGCGCAACTAGAAATACCAACCGACGTGTCCAAGGGTTTTTTCGGATCCAAAAAGTACTGGAAATATTAATAACTTGCTCAGAAAAAATGTCGAGGTCCAACCATCACAGAAGGAGAAACTTTCATCAAGGAAAAAACATAAATTTCGATCGATTTGCCGGGACCTGGCACAGACAGCACAATGATTTCACTACCAAAGAATCTTGGCTTCCTGGAAAGCGCAAAACATGTTTATATGGATGATACTTTTCAAAATAACCCCTAAAGTATTTTTACAGGTACACAATGCATAAATACGTATTCTTGAAATTAAGGCTCGCCCTCCACTTGCGATTTCTAGTAGTGCAAAAATAAAACTTATTAGGTATTTTAAATACAATATTTGTTTGAAATGCCCGACGAAACGAATCTAGTGGGGGTAATGATGGACAAATGTTAACAGTAATTGAATGGATATCGGATACTGGAAGAACTTTGCAGAATACTCCCATACATCTTCATCAACTAACCTGAACTAACCCCAAGACAGAATTTCTTCCAGGTCTTTGTTGAGATGTAAGACCTCTTGCTGCCTATAGAGATGTGCATTGGCAGCCGATGTTTGAGCATCCAAAGTAAAAGATGAAACAAGTGTGCTGTATAGTAGACGGTTTTTAGTTTTTCCAAAAGATCGTTACTGTATAGTAGAAAGAGGGTGGACGACAATATGGAATCTTGAGGGACTACCGCGTTGATGTTAAATGTGTCTGAAAGAAATCCGTCCATCGCCAGTAGCAGAGAACGGTCTTTAAGAAAGCTTGACAGCCATGAACAAAATTGAACCGGCATTCCGTATGCTCTCACTTGAGTTAGGAGTCCCTGATACCATACTTGGTCAATGGACTTGGAAATGTCCAGTGCTACCGCCCGGGACTCCCCATGATGTTCTATTGCGTGGTTCCAAACGTAAGTAACATAAGCGAGAAGGAATCCATACTGGCGGTCACTAACAATGTTGAAGCCTTCCAGGTACTTTAATAATTTTTCGTTGATAGCCTTCTTCATAACTTTTGATATAGTCGAAAGCAAGGCGACTGGACGATAGTTGTTTGGCAAGGTCTTCTTGCTGGACTCGCGCAGTTTTCCAGCAAGAAAGAAAATATTCCTTTTTTGTAAGATAAGTTAAATAGCCTACAAAATATGGGTGTCAATTATTGGGTATTAGGTTATAACGTTTATTTTTATTAGTTTTCATAGATTTTTCAAATCTTGAAGGTAGGTGTTTATATTTTATTTACTATTTAATAACTGAGAAACTGTGTCGTAATGTAGTTGTTTTTTTACAGAATGCTGTAATTTTTGGGGTATTTGATATTTAGGTAAATAATAATTTAAGCTAAACCTGGTAGGTGATTTATTTAATTCCAATGGATCCACGAAAGAAAAGCAGAATCAAATTCCACAACACGGAAAACAAAAAGAGCATTTCATTGAATACATCTATTTATTTATTTTGGTAAACTTACCCAAAGTTGTACAAGGTAAAAATGGAAAAAATTGGGTTGAATTAAGCAACTTATTAACGAGTTTTCCAGATGATCTTGCCAAAGATTGGAAGCAATTGAAGCAATGACTCATAATTTAGTGTGGAAGTCCATCATACAAGGACCTTCAAAAAAGTGTAATACAATTTTGTAGTAAAGTTATTAGGGGGGCCAATATTTGAGAGTATCATAATATTTTGATATTTTGTCCGAGATTCCTCTAACCACCTGGCAAATATAGTTCAAATTTTGCTGTACGCAACACGGAAAACAGTATTGTAAATTTAGTTTAGTAAGAATTTTATAGCATATTTCTCTATAAAACCTCTTAATAACTATAAATCTGTATATCAGTCTTTACCTAAATAAAATTGTAAACCAAATTTATAAAAAAATATGGTTAGCTTTTTTATATAACATAGTATAATTATGCCACTACTAAGGTATATATTACATTTTACAAATGCGTTTTGGTTTAATTGAATAACTATTTTTTTTAGTTAAAAGTAAGAAACTGTATTGTGAATTTTACTAAATCCTTTTGTATCTTTTATAATTTTATATTACATGAGAAGACAAGCATAAAAAATGGTTATAACGGAAAATTAGTAAAAACTACTATATTTCTTTACTAAAATTTTTAATAGAATTTAAAAGGGTGTAATTATAGTAAGACCGTTTAACAATAAACTATTTGAATTTTTATTACACTACATTTGCAAAATATCAAAAAATATAGAAGCGCGTATAAAACTTTCCTAGGAAATTTCGTATTTTACTAAATAAATATAGTAGAAACTACTAAATAATTTACAGGAATAGTCAAAGCCGCGCCGGCGCCGTCCGCCGCCGCTGTCCCATTTACAGTTATGCCATCAAAGGGGTCGTACCTCTACTCTTACTCTTATGTGTTTTAAGTTTAAACTGGTTAATTTTATCTCTGATTTTGTGTTTTATGGTATTATGGCGCTGTTACGTGGAGTTTGGCGGATTTATTGGCAGAATGGAATCTAGAAGACTTAGTTTCGACCAGGAAAGAAAGACCAAATATATTTCATTATATCCTGTGTAAAAACAAATAAAAAATGTTACAAAAATATTTAAAGGAAACTACAAAAGGAGTTTTAAATATTTACTAAAATATTAAATTAGTATAACAAAAGTTGGTGGTAGAAATTTAACCAAAGTTAATAGAATTTACGAAAAAATATTACAAATTTTACAATATTCATTAGTAAAATGTGCAAAACTGCTTGGTAGTTTTCACAAATAATTATTACAATCGTAACAATAGAAGCCAGAAAAAACAACAATATATTTTTATATTATTTGCACTCCTGTTTAATAGTTTTTACTGTAACGAATTTTTTTATTCATATATATTTTTGTAATAACTATTAAAAATATTAACTCGTTTTTACTATAATTTTATAGTCTTTCTTAATATACCACATGGCTGTCCTATATAGAACTATAAAATATAGTTACTTCTATTATATTTTTGGTTATTTTTATAAATTTTTTTTCCGTGTAACTGCAAACTAACCTGAGAGATTTTAGATTTTTAAATTTTGAATTTATAATAAGTATTTTGTGTTACCGTTACTCAAAAAGACGCTTTAACTTGACATCACCGAAATACGTTTATCAAGTGCATAACAAAAAATACGAGCCAATAATTTAAACGAAGTCATCCACCTTCGCGGCAAATTATTTAAAACAAAGGAATCTCAACCATGCAAAGCAATTTGCTAAACGGTATCCTTGTCCCTAAAGTGCATCACCCTCAATATATCCCATTCCGGGGACATTTCCTCCAAGTGCAGCGGTAGAGGGCCGATGGCCCCTCCGTGGAAGCGGTGCTTCACCCCGTGCGTCTCCTGCATGGCAATGGCGGGGCCGTTGGGCTAGGTCGGTGTTGGCGCGCGTGAGGAAAATAGATATGCGCCCGCGTCAATTCGCTTTTCGTTTATGTTAACGCCTGGGAAATTCCCTTGTGTAATATTAATGCCAGAAGCAATGATACGATGAGTATCGTTTTCGTTCCTGGGTATATTAATTCCTTTATTTTTCCTATATATAACATTATTTCTTCAACTATGCAGCAAAGCAGCAGCAACGATATAAAAACAGAAAATTAGTGGTTTAAGCCAAAAATATACCAAGTTATGAATGGCTTAGTTCCCATGTAAATTTTGAGGTGGCAAAATATGGGATCCCCTGTACATTTTAGAGAAAAATTTAATTATAATTTTTTGAAGAGGCCGATATAATAAACACATGTGCCAAGTTTGAATAAATTTTAATGAGCCAATCCTAACTTATTCAATTAAATGTGATGGCAAAATTACGAAAGTTTCATAATTTAGGTAATACAGTAAACATCAGCAAATTATTCTTTGGCATTGACAAAACGAAAAGTAGCGTCAGTGACAACACTTTCATTGAAGGCGCTTTAACTATAGCTAAATACGAGGTACAGGGTTGAGATGATTAAAATCAATTGACTAAAATCACGATTAAAATCATGGTTTTAATCAGTATGAGTTTTTTAAAAAAAAAGTCAAGATTAATTTTAAAAAAAATTTTAAAATTTTAACAATTAAAATGTATTTGTTCATACAAAAAATAAAACGCAGACGCATTTTTATGTGGTGTTATTTATTATTTTATTATAATAATCGAAGAGAACAGCTGGTTATTACAAAAATAAAACTTTAAAAAAGTTAAATAATTAAAACTAAAAACACCTTTTCAATACAAAAAAATACTTAATTTAAGCAAAAAAAAAATATCAAAAATCCTAAGTGTTATAATGCTTAAATAGAAATACTAGTTTAGCTGCTTTGTCACTGTCAAGTCTGTTTCTTATATCTGAATGTACGAATCCATAAGTAGAAAACATTCTTTCGATATCAGGAGACGATGCACAGGTACGCAAAACAGAAATTACTACAGGGAGCACTTGCTTAATTTCTGAAACATCTTCTTGCATGAGATCTCCACCACTGTACTGCTGTTACATTTTTGATTATTTCCTCTGAAAACAGAGTTTTGTGAAAAGGATCCAACTTAGCTTCCAACTTAATTAGTAATGGTAATAATTCTGTGTCTGCAAAATATTTGGAAACAATGTGTAGAGCATCTCTCTTTTCTTCAGCTAGTAATGGATATTCTTCTTTGTTTATTGTAGGATCCAAAATATACGCCAAAAAGTGAAAGGGGGTTAGAGCTTGAACATATCTGTTCTTAAATAATTGATATTGACGCAAGCTTCTTTTCAAATTCAAAACTGTCAAAATTAGCCAGTAACTTTTTCCGTATCTAAACTGCTTGAGATAAAAATGCACCTTTTTGTTGCATTGCATCCAGTGCTATAGAAATTGGTTTTAGCAACTATAGAAAATCTTCAGCCATCCTTTTAATACAGATATCTGAAACTTTTTTAAAAATCACTGGATCAATTTGATCTTTTTGCTCTTCACATATTAATAACAATTTTGGCCAATCATTTACATAGATCTCAAGACAATCTGAAAGTGTATTCCATCGAACATCCTGAGGTAAGACCAATTTCTTGCCCCCTTTTTCTTTATACCAAGCATTTGGCAAATGGGTATTTCTGAAGTATTTCACAATATGTACTATATTATGTTCTTTTATCTGCGATGCTTCTAAATCTTTGAAGAGCAAACTAAGTAAGTGTGCCGAACAACCATATGTAATTATAGGGTAATTGGACGACTCGGTAATTTTTTTCTTCATACTGACCATGTCGCTCGCATTATCTGTAACAATACTGGTAACTTTACAGTTATATTCATTTTTGCACTTATTTATTGAGTTAATAGCCAATTCGGCAAGATAGTCAGCTGTATGGGGATGACCAGATTTATCTATGCTTTCTAAAAGAACACTGTTTCCATCCTCTGCAGTCAAAACGACACAGATTATCGGCTAATTATGTATATTAGACCATAGATGGTGGAAGGTAACCAGGTCTTAGCATTTATATGGCCTTTCGAACCTCTTTATTCTGCAATTTGTTGCGTAAACGACTTTGGCTATTTGTCTGTCCAATTCAAGACACTAATACACAACTTTTTGAAGATTAGTTTGAACATCGAAATAAATATATAAATAAAAATATACCCAAAACTGGCAATATTATAATGGACAATGATAATAAAGGTATCCTCATGTTGCTGGTTCATATTCAGGCTCTTTAATGTATTTTTACGTCAGGATTTTATACTTTGACATCCATTATTGATTATAAACGGTTTAGGTATTATGGTTTGAAGAAATTTTGATATTGGCTCTTGTCTTAATTCATAGTTATCATATAGTCGTCAAGTAGAAATGTTTCCTAGTTCTAACAGTACAAAGCAGAAATCCAAAATTTTATTAAAAATAGTAATATATGTTTGAAAGAAACTTTATTACAGGCTTTTAAAATTATTTTGTTGATTTATTGCAGTAAAGGTCAACGATATAATGTACACTTTACTATGCAACACACGTGACGGGGATGTTAGTTACCTCGTTCACCGATAAACTTTATCGAATAAAGGTCCAAACTATCAATGTCCTGGTAACCCTAACTATAAGATAATTTCTAAGGATGTCATTGTTGGAGCAATTGTTGTCCTGGAAATAATGAAGACATTGATAATGTTGGCCCTAGCTGAAAGATATATTAGAAAGTTTTTAACTGGAAGGCTAAATTGATAGTTTTCTCGGTGATGTAACAGCTATGAGACTACGTAAACCGTTGACGTCATATTATCAAAAAACTCTTGATTTTCAGTTTTTTGTTCCAAATTGAAACATTCAATTTGGAACACGTTACACACGTATGATTGGAATTAGAAACAAACATTTCTCAAACAGATTTACTTCGACTCGTATACCTACGTAATAGTAATGCCGATAAACGAACACTCACACATATTCTAAATGCTGAATTTTATTAGATGGTCTCTTACCTATTTAAACAAGGTTCTTAAACTTTGTGGCATTGACCGCTCCGTAAATTCTAGTTTTAATTTCGTTCGGCAAAATTGTACAGGGTTATCCAACCAAGACTAGACAAGGCGATTTTTTGACTTTTCCTGTACTTTTATAAAAAAACTGAAATAGCCATCTTAAGTCATTTTCTCCCGCGAATTCGAATATCTTCAGCAAAAAACAATTGAACATCAAACAAAAGTACTAGGGGGTCACTTTGATATTTTTTTAAATGGGATGCCGTATTTTTAATGAGCTTATCCGATTTCTCATATAAATTTTGATCTAAAATGTTGGATTTTTATTTCAAAAACGCCTTTTTTCTTCAGTTTTAAATTCGGAAAATGTTAAAAATAAAAAAAAAATAAAAAAAAATAAATTAAAAATCCAACATTTTAGATCAAAATTTATATGAGAAATCGGATAAGCTCATTAAAAATACGGCATCCCATTTAAAAAAATATCAAAGTGACCCCTAGTACTTTTGTTTGATGTTCAATTGTTTTTTGCTGAAGATATTCGAATTCGCGGGAGAAAATGACTTAAGATGGCTATTTCAGTTTTTTTATAAAAGTACAGGAAAAGTCAAAAAATCGCCTTGTCTAGTCTTGGTTGGATAACCCTGTACACTCACGGGATTTTGCCGCAATAATATTTAATTGAACAAGCTAAAAATCGTACCATTGGAGCAGCATCCTCTATGAGTGTTTCCAGTGGCGGCTCCTGTATAAGGGCTGCAGAACCACCAAACTTTAAAACCAAATACCTAAAGCCATCCCTTTATACCGGTCGTATAATTTCAATATCGACAGCGTCACAAAACCTAATAGGGGTTGAAGTGAGCAGTATGTGACAAAACGCCGATTATATGGGTTCAGTGCTGCAAAATATTTCAATTCCGGTTAGCTCTCAGTATTCGTATCATCGGGCTAATGTTCATATGTTTTCATGTCGTTTGTTCTACTTGTTGGTGTATTTCGCGAAAAATAGAGGGTGAATTTAAATTAGGTGAAACTAAGACTCGCGTATAAAAAAACAATTACCGAAAGAGCGTGGTCGCCCTATGCTCGATTTAAATAATGTAATTGCGTGGCAAAATCTATAAACGGCAGTTTAATAAGGATACTTATTTTAAAAAAATAGGTGGATTCGTGGTTGTTCAGATAGAAACGCCTTGTTTCGTTTTCCGTGTGTCTTGTTTAAGACTGATCGTGAGAAAAAGATATGGCAAAAGACGGGGGTAAGGGATTTAGTGCAATTAAGTGACAAAATAAAAGAAAAATGAACAAAGTAAAACTCACATTAACAATCAAATGCGATTCGCGGGTTGATTGGGCGTGGTCCAAATTTTTGCCTGCGGTTTTATTTTTATCTGCGTAATACGTGCACTAATATATCATAAGGGGGCTAATTAACAAAAACCACAACAACAACATATATAAACAAAAGACATGTTGTTAAAAAAGAATTTTGCAAAATGGATGATAGTATTGCAGTTTCTAATAGAGGAAATAGAGGCAAATCACATACAAATTTTAAAGTAGTCAAATATTTGCTGTTTGACTACATTCGGCATTGTAAAATATTTAAAATCTCTTGACAACGATCTTTACACAAATGTGGAACCTATTGTTTGTTCTACAGCGATAAGATAACAAATGAAATAGTTGATTTAAAACTTGCCATAAACACATATTATTATTATATTATTTCTGTCACGCTCAACTCTATTAATCGTAAGGTATCCTAGCGATAAGGAAAAAATTATACAAAACCCTCTCAGCTAGAATTTCGATTTGGTTGATCGCAGATCACACACATAACTTTTTAAATTATAATTATTGTCCAAAAAGTCTGAAAACTGTTATATATCTCGAGAAATACACATTGAACCCAAAAAAAGAAAAAATACGTCCTTAATAATTTTAAAAGCGCTATCCAATGATACGAAACGCAAAGTGCCACCCCCACCCCTTGAGGTGGGGCGGGGGGCAACTTCAATATCTTAAATATTACGTCAAGTTTGTCTGAAACGTTTTTTCGATTTGTGACAGATGGCGCTGTAACCTGAACTAACCTGAACAATGAAAAATAATAAAATACGAGTTTATTTACCTTAAAACAGTCATTCAAATCAAACTTAATTGTTGAAAGGTGGTGGGCAACCTTAAAATCTATAGCGGCAAAATTCACTACCTAATGAGATTCATGTTATCAATTACTTTTTGCAAAGCTTCTGATGTTATCGTATTAAAACATTGAATTTTCATTTCTCTTAATTCATCGATATCTACCTGTTTTGTTTTGTATATATTGTTTTTCAAATAGCCCGGCAGAGAAGTTAGATCAGGTCATCTTGGTGGTCACTCAATCGCACCCCTTCTACCAATCCACCGCCAGGGAAAGTAGTGTTTAATACATTACAATACGTACAATCAATGCAAAATGACATTGAGCCCCATCCTTCTAAAACCAAACATTATCGAACGCTATACCAGCAATGTGTTGGATTTGCGGTATTATCTGGTTGTTCAATAAACCGACGTACATTTGACCTGTCAAATTACCATCTATGAAAAATGGCCCGACAGTTCGGTTGCACAATATTCCAGTCCAAACATTTAGTTTTTGTGGATATTGTGTATGGGAATCCCTTATCCAATAAGGATTCTCATCGTATCAATATATATGGCATATTGTGTCTATTGACCTCACCACTCAATTGAAATGTGGCTTTATTAGAAAAGATGACCATTTTCGTCACATCGTCTCATCATTTCGATACAAAATTCTAATCTACGATTGAAGTCGTCACCCAGAAGCATTAATTTTATCTTATAGGGATGAAATCTATTTTCCATCAATATGTAATGCATACTTGATTTGCTTATGCCCGTTTGTATTCGTATGGGCGTAAAGACGTTTTCAAGAACCCTTACACAAGCTTCCAAACTCTTGTCATCGTTCATGGCACCTTTTTGCCTTCTAGATCTTGGTCGATCTTTTACAGAACCAGTTTCTTGAATCTTCATATCGACTCTTCTGTTTTACAAAGAGTTGATGTGGCAATGGGTGGATTATCTGGATGAGTATTATTAAATAAGTGAACAGTTTCTTCGTACGACCTTGTTTTATCAGTATGATGATATATATTCTTTCTCTGGCATAGTTATTTATGTACCATATAATACTACCAAATATTTGAGAAAATGCTGAGAAAGCTAAGAAAAACTTATTACCGGCAAAGCCTAAAGCCCTGTACGAAAAGGAGTATGAAAATTTTTTACAATGGAAAGTAAAAAACCAAATTACGGTGATTACTGAAACAGTAATGATGGCTTGCTTTCGGGAATTGGTATGTAACCCTTATGCTCATTGGTAATAATAATTTATAATTATTTTTACTTTATTTTAGTCGGAAAAGTATACCTCAAATAGCCTTTGGACAAAATATTCCCAGGTGAAGTCTGAACTTATAGTAAAAGAACACATTAATATTTTAAGATATTGTCAATTAATAGCATTTTTAAAAGTTAAATCAAAGGGATATCTTCCTAAAAAGTCAAAAGTTTTGGAAGGTGAAAAAGTTTTAACTTTTATCAAAAATGCGCCGAATTATACCTTCCTGCTGCATAAAGTGTAATGGGAGTTTTTGGCGGCCCAAGACGGGATGAGGTGGTAAAAATGACCATTGATGATATTGAGGATAAGGGGCCTGTTATGCTTGTCAAAGTACCAGAAACTAAAACTGTTACGCCAAAAATACACTAGAACGTGTTGCTTCAATCATAGCGTAATGTCTTAATTTAGAAAACGCCAAGGAATATACAGGATGTTGCCTACGTCGAACCTCGTCCACACTTCTTATCGAGGGTGGTACTTCCTTTGCAACCCTTAAGCTATACGGAAAGTGGAAGAGCACTAGCGTAGCGGAGGGTTATATAGAAGAAAGCATCACGTCGAAAAACCGAATAGCAAAAATGATAGCTAGCTCTGTTACCGAAAAAGAAAATATGTTAATTAATGTTGAAATGGAGCAGGAATCCGCATGCACATCGAGAAATTCAGCAATCGAGTCGCAAAATTTCATAGTTAGTCCAGCTTCTTTCCCAGGAAAATTCAAAAATTGTAATTGTAAAAAACAGAATAATATTATTTAAAAAAATTGTTAAAAATAAATACAAATTTTGTTCATTATTTTCTTTAATAATAATTACCGGGCATTACAAAAATCACCAGGCATTATGAACTTTATCTCCCGCTAATATTTCCTATGATATTATGATTATGTTTATAGCAACCGTTTCTTAGGTATTATAAGTAAATTAATAATTGATAGATGAAAAATAAAATACATTAAGCTTACTTCACAGTCATACTTGACGGCGATTGTCACTGGCTTTTGAAATGACTGTAATGTTATTGTTGTTACCGCTCGAATGTTGTTGTCACTCTAATATGATCGTTAATTACCTTTGGCAATCACCATGATGAATTTTTGTGATTACAGCGCATTCTGTCAGGAATCGAAAAAAATGTTTCACACAAGCTGTCGTAGAATCCGATTCTACAATAAAAAAAAATAGGGATACCCCTTTAAGCATTTGGTGGGGTCGCGTTTAGAATCATTGGATAGCGCTTTTAAATGTTTTAAGGAAGTGATTTCTCTTTTTTGGATCCAATGTGTCTTTCTCGAGATATTTAACAGTTTCCAGACTTTTTGGACACCCGGTATGTATGTTTTTCTAAAAATACACATATTATATAGATAACATAATTCTATTTAATTTTTTTGAAGTACAAGGACGTGTATTGTCTGGATTTATATCAGCTGAGCACCATCGAATATATAATAAGATATCCTAAAATAAATATGTCCTTGATAGGTTCAGGGTAATCGCTCGATCACTTATCCTATTTATGATGTAATAAAAATTATATTTTGAGTTTTATTGTATTCAGTAAAGACCAGCGATAGCTTATCAACAACAAAAATATTTCAGTTGGCCTAATAGTATCATGGGCATCATAGGAAGCAACTGGTTGAACCCTTGTTCCAAGGGTAGTATTCAACTATAAAACCCAGTGGTTTTCGCCGTATTCCATAGGTGTAGTTCAATTATTATTATTTAATTATGTTTATTGTCAGGAGTCCCGAGATCGGGTAGGTAGGTAAACTACCTGTGCCTCACTGTTTCAAAAATTTGAAATGTTTAGTTACTTTCCGGTAGTTGTTGGAAAAATTCGTTCTTGAAAATGGCTAGTGTTTCTGAATTTGTTGCTGAGAAACTGATTAGTAAAACTGCGCTTTCTAAAAATAAAAAAAATTATTATTCTTAATGTGCTCAACGCCCTTCGCCCGCCACCAAAATTCAACATTCGTAGTTGCAAAAATAGTTGAAATGTGTTCGAATATTACTGGAGTCTGGACAGTCAACAATATTCCGACTTGTGCACGAGGATAAACGCGGAACCATCAAGTCACCAAAGAAAAGCACAGGAAGAAAAGAAACTAATAAATGAGGATGAAGATACTGTCAACAGAAGAATCATACACTCGTTTTACTTAAATAAATAAATACCTACCTTAGAAAAAATAATGTCTGAAACTATGGCAAACTTTGAAGAAAATGAATTTTTGTTATGAAAAAAAGAGAAAATCACTTTTAATAGAGAAAAACGAAATCATCTGCTAACAACGACAATATTTGAGGGCAGTTAGATAGCTTCGAAGGAAAAATAGGAATATCTATTATTTGGACGAAACATGGTTAAATCAAGGATATATACCGTTGGTAAAATATGGCAGGATAAACATATAACAAGCGCGAGGCAAGCTTTCATGGAATGATGATCCACTGGAATAAAAGCACCCTAGGAAAAAGGTAGAAGATTAATAATTACTCCCATTGGTAGCAAAAATGGATTTGTCGATGGCGGCTTACTAGCATTTAAAAGCATTCGACAACGTCTGGCACAATGGCCTTTTGTTAAAACTGATAAGGCTTGCTGCTCCGAACTACTTAATCAAGGTGGTAGCTTCCTTTTTAGAGAATAGAAGGTTTGCGGTCTCGTCAGAGAACGCACTCTCTTTGAATAAACACATCAGGGCGGGAGTGCCGCAAGGCTCACCTCTCTCTCCGATGTTATATAACATCTATACTCACGATATTCCGCGAGATAGATTTACGCAGCTCTATCTTTTCGCTGACGATACAGCAATTACTTCTACTACTAAATCACCGCGAATTGTCGTCAGTCGAATACAGCGTCACATACTCGAGCTGGAAAAATGGCTTTCGGCTTGGAAGATTCGCTTGAATCCCGCCAAGACGAAGGTCATCTTCTTTTCAAAAAGCACCGTCCATAGGCCTGAAACAAGGCTACGGGTCAATGGAGTCCAAGTGAACTGGTGGCAGGAGGTGAAATACCTAGGACTTTTTTTCGACAAAAGGCTGAATTGAAGGCAAAATTCAATTAATAGAATAAGACTTGCATTGCGACAGTTAGGCTTTATCTACCCCCTGCTTCACAGGCGAAGTACACTTGCTAATAGGACTAAGGTCAACCTCTACAAGGTATTGGTCAGGCCGGTTCTAACTTATGGTGCACCTTTGTGGTGCAACATAAGCAGAACGGAGCTTAATAAGTTCCAGGTGATTCAGAACAAGGCGCTAAAAATCATCGCGAACGCGCCGAGATACATTATGAATGTAGTGTTACATAATGACTTTCAGATGTTGACAATTAACGACTTTTTCTTGAAAACTATTAGAAATTATTACAGACGTACAGATGTATCGACAAACCAACTTATTACCGACTCACATACAAGATCGAGACAAATCGGGACTTACAAGTTACCTAAATACTGGCTCCCTGTTGGTCCAAATCAAATCCCATAATAGTAGGGAGGCACTAAAATTGATAGGAACAAATATTATATATTTAACAAAAAGGCGCTAAAATTTTTGCAACATAACTTCTAAATTAAATCCGCAAGAAGCACAAACATCCAAGCAAGCAGCTAGTTACAAATTTTTACAACCATACAGCTAAATAGTGATAATGACTAATCAATAGATGTTAAAGAAGTTTCTCCTGACGTATAAAAACATTGAAGAACCTAGTACTAGCACTTAAATTAAGACGGACCGTAGACTATCATAAAGACATGGACGCTGATGTCTTTGAAGAATGCTTCCAGCAAATGCTAGATCTTATTCCTCCTGGGTCTGTTATAGTCATGGATAATGCCAGGCTACCACTCAAGAAAATCCGAAAAAATACCAACGTCTTCTTGGAAAAAAAACATCATTTATTGGCTCACTGTAAATAAGAAGCCATTTCATAAAGACAATAAAGCTGAAAAAAGAGCTACTGGAGATTGTAAAATTGAATAAACCTCTTTGTACGAAATTTGCTGTCGATGAAATCGCTTCAAAATGAAATATAACGGTACTTCGCCTTCTGCCATATCACTGTGAATTAAACCCCACAGAATTGGTGTGGGCGCAAGTAGCAGGGTTTGTAGCAAGTCATAACACCACTTTTAAAATGAGAGACGTTGGAAACCTCTTGCAACAGGGAATAAAGACAGTGGATTGTAAAAAATGGAGTAAGTGCGTCGAACATGTAATTGAAATAGAAGAAAGAATGTGGAAAACTGATAACACGCCAGAAAACACTGTAAGCCCCTTATTACTTCTCTGGACCCCAACGACGATAGATCATCGGACTACGGGATATGATGACTAAAATTTCCAATTAAGTTGTTATATTGTACATAATGGATTTTTTTTTATAAATATTAATATTTATTCAAATTTATCTATTTTCATATTATTCTTACTTCTATATAAGTTTTTATCTACTTCATATTCGAATCATTAATATCTCAATTATCTGCCCATATTTATAATTATAATAAAGTATTCTACTGTATGCAAGTTAGAGTGACCCTAATTTAGGAGCGATTCGGGGTGTGTTCGTCCAAAATACGGAATTTTTAAAAAGTATCATTGCAATTTAGATACCTGAAATTTACAATGTAACCTTTAAGTTGTCTACCCTGCTTAGTGGGTCCTGTCACTGCAAATTTACATTTATTTACTTCCTCGCATTAAGCAACAGAGTATAGAGAGTTCGGAACCGGTCTACAGGTAGCAGATAAGTCTCACGGCGATATTGCTTCGTATTCAGCCCTTATTGAAGTATATAGCCTAGAGAGTAGCTGTTTTAGCGTAGTTTGCTTAATAGATGTCAGCAGGTGCATGGTTAGAGAAAAAAGTCTCTTATTTATAAACATGGACAAGCTTATGCCTTAGTTACTACTACAAATACCGATTACTGCACTTAAACCATAAAAGGCAACAGCGACGATTGGTAATCCCTTCAGGTAATTTAGGCTCAATTAAAATTTCAGATGCAGAAAACGGTAATCATATATATTATGTTAATAGTCGACTTCTGTCGCTTCGATCAATAAAATTTTAAACTGCACCTGGTATAAATGCAATGTCCAATGTCCTTGATGTCCTTACAGGCAAGCACAAGGAGTCTTTAACCTATTATAATAGTTGCATCGCACATTCAATGCACACGCATTTGCGGCAGTCGATTGTTTTGTTTTGAAATGCGTCACGCATGGTCATCGGCCATTTTTCATTCTTGAATTCAGATTGTGTTCTGGAACTTCCTTTCTATTGGATATTGAATATGCATCATAGAAACTTTGTTTTAGTTCTAAACCATTATGAAAACTCTACTTTTACTGTGAAAATTATCGTTTTAGTGGTTTAGACTCGTTATTGTTTAAAATAAAACATCTTCAGCATGAATTGTCGGGACATGGCGTGCTATAGAATAATTATTATCAGTACTGCAATATAAAACTACACTATATAAAAATTTTTAAATGAAAACATACAATATTTATGTATTATGCAGGTTCGTTAAACCCATAATCTGTTTTGATCTAATCTAGGCCAAATTGTTGCAACTTGCAATGAAAACTAAGGGGGAAATGCATACTATAGATAAACAAGACAATATACACGCTACGAAAGAATTGACAGAATTTATTATAAATTATAATGCAGAAAAATATACAGGGTGTCCAGTAAGTATATGGCATACTCTCGGGAACATAAAAGGGAGGTCAAAAGAACTCTAGTTTGTCATAGAAAAAAATTTCTATAGTGCCACTTAAGGGAGAAACAGAGCCCCAAAGGGGTACCCTACGACTCACCTTTTCGGCCCTAACTTTTGAACCAACATGTATAACTTAATGAAATTTTAATATTTTATGTACCTATAAAACCGTATTACAGTAAGGCCAAATGTTTGATAGATGTCTTTTACAGAGCTGAAAACTAGTTTTTAAAATAATCTGGTCATCCCTCTTTAAAAAAAAACTACTCTACATATGAAATTGATAGTCCATACTTACAGTGGAGTTGATATGATAGGAAATAAAATACTTGAAGTCTTCCTCCACAAAATAGATTTAATAGTTTAACTGTTTATCCCTACATGTTTCGGATGTTTAAACATCCATCATCAGGGGATACTAGAAGAAATTAAGTAAAAGGTAAAATAAATTCAATATTCGAGTAGACTTGACTTACCAATATCGAGTTCATATAATGAAGTTCGTTACACCAAATAAATGGGCATAACTACTTGAAGTTTTGAAGCGAAGAAATTTTCACATCAAGGAGGGAAAGAGTGTTGAAACGTCACATTAGGAGGAAAACTAAAATATTATTTCCTACTCTACATTTATTTCGATAAAACCAGCCGTTTTCGTAGAAAGAAAATTCTTTGTATAACACGTTATTGAAATAACAAATCAGAATCAGTCGTTTTTATTTCGTTAGTCGTTTTTATTTCGTTAACAATGTATTATTGACAACACTTTTCTAAATTGTGAATATGCTCACATGCATCTAATTTATGGGCAAGCACTCGGAAATTGTGTGAAGGCGAGAAGAATTTATTCTGATACATTTCCAAATCGACGTTTACAGCACCGAAGAACTTTTGAAAGGGTTGATCATAGCTTAAGAGAAACAGGTAAACAGTAAAGTGAGATATCGTCAAATGGGGTGAAATTGACCTCGGGGGGCGACTTTGATCACAATTTCCAAATTACAAGTATTCAAATTTCCCGGGCTCAAGACTTACCTCCTGACCGAGACGATGTTAAAATCTTATTTAGTAATGGCGTGCGAAGTGATCAAGTGCAGTTTAACGGTTGTTTAAAATTGTTTTTGAGTTTTATTAGTAGATAAAGGTAAGTTACTTTTAAATCAAAAAAATGTACCTACGTCTGAAAATTTGTTTAGTATCTTAAAATGTATAGTCATGACACGTAATTTCGCTATGAAATCCTAATTGTCGATAGCTTAGTGACTTAAGACATATGGCAAAAGGCTTGTTGGATAGCCAGGGACGTTCAGTTGCGTTGTTTAAAGATAACTTGCCGGGTCCTGATTGCATTAATTCACTGTTAAAAAGGCATAACAATGTTCATACTCAGAGACTTGCCGCAAATATCAAAAGATGTCGGGCTGATGTTCCCAAAGAAATTTTAAATCATAATAATAATAATAATAATAATAAATGTCTTTTATTTCAGCAAAAAAAAGAAAATACATTTTTATATAAAATTAATGAATATGACGGCGAGATCTAGCAACTGCTACGCCATTGTCGCCGATACGGCCCTGTGGATGTCTTTGTTTCGGCGGTCTGTGGAAAGATACGCTACTTTCAGAGCCCGAGTCAGAGTCGAGGTCTTTTTGACCGAGTAGCGTTCTCCTAAGTAAAGCCGGATTCCAGAGAGGGTCGACTCCTACTTCTCGCATTGGGGCCAACTCGGCTGGGCGAGTTGGCCTAACGTTGCCCAATATGTCCCTATTGGAGTGCGTTTCTATCCCTGGGAGTGGTTCTCGGTCCCACCGAGGATTGGTTTGGGAAGCAAGTAAAGCGTCCTGGTCGGCATTTTTGGTTATATTTAAATAAGTTTGGATTGATTCTACCATTGTTGAAAAATCCTGGGCTTCAGGATTCTCAGGGCTTACTTGGGACTCTATACTACCCGAGCATTCAATGGTTTTTTCGGTCATTTTGATAATTTAGGGATGCCAGATTTTTTTATTGGTTTTAAAAAAAATCAAAAACTAAATTTATAAGAAAAATCAATCATAAAAATATTAATTAATTTTTTCTTTGTTAAGGGTGGTCCCACCTCCTTTAACCCCGATGGCGGAAATGCCACCGGTCCACCAAAATTAAGATACAAATATTTGAAGAGAAATCAAAAATTTAATCAAAAGGGGTCAACCAATAACCTCATGGTGGTTAATGGTAAGAGAGAAGGTAACGTATTACCAATTATTAAATACTTTTTCTCTATTTTCTTTTTTAACTAATTTATGGGGGGGGCAAGGGGAGGACTTTTAATTAATGCTAATTTGTAATATGTAATTCCACGGAGGGCAAAAGAGAATAAAGTGTTTTGGTTTATTTCAATATTTTTTCAAAACCTTTTACATTACAATAATGACAATCGACAAACTTAATATTAACCCAACATTTATAACATATAACATCCAATCTCGATAAACTTTACCTCAAGAATAAAATGATTTAAAACTAAAACTTCAATTATAAAAACTAAAAGGTTTATCGAAATTAGTTTCAGTAAACTATTATTATAAACAATTAACAACAAATAAATAATAATCAAGCTTATTTTCACTTGGGGGGCTGCGCCCCACTTAATAAATTCGCAATGGCTCTTTTTGGCAGACGGCCAAGTCTGGGGGACTGCGTCTCTCTTATTTTTATAAAGAAATCTAGGGGTTGTTACCTCGTAAACTAGCCTGCAGTGCCAGGACTAGTCCGGTAACAGCCAACGAACTATTCAACTCTGGAATTCCTTACTTGCCTGTATGCGAAGCGACGACGTGAAAACCAGAGCTGAAACATTTAAATTTCGCGCCCGAAAATATTTTCCCCCCTACTTCCGATTCCCCAATACCTCGCGTAACACGACCCAGGTCCGCATGGGTATGAGCATACTAATCCACAGAAGTATCCAAAAAATAAATCACTGATAATCCAAATCAAGGGAATAACACTTGATTGACATACAGGAATCCACCAACTAATCAAGGGAATAACATTTGAATAGTATTCCAATCAAATCACTGTAAATCCCGGAAAGATAACTATATCAAAAAGGACGGGAATCACCTCCTCGATAGACGCGAAAACTTTATTGCCCCCCTATTGAAAGGTACGGCACAACACTTGATGACAAGTGGAAAATTTTGAAAAAAAAAAAAAATTTTAAGTTTAACTTCAAAAATTAAACTGACGTGAAGTACTTTAGCAAGCAAAATTCAGGTCCCGAATGAACCAAAAACGCCGCGTTTTATATTCTTATCCATTTAATTACAACGCAATAAACGGTTTCAGCCAATGACAACCCAGCGAAAAACTACAACTCGATATTTTCTATAATCAATAATTTTTTTTTTTGAAAAAATATCGCATTTCGATGGGTTACATTATATTAAAGTAAAATATCAACTTTTATTTGTTTAGTGATACAAATTTTAGCAACAATTGTCAAAAATATGTATGAAACAGGGAGGAGCCTCCTGACTTACTCAGGGCTAATTACGCATTAATTTTACCAGCCGAAAATGTTTTGGGGTATATCAAAAAACGCGACCAATCAATGAACAAAACATCGCTAAATGACCAAAAGGCGGGGCTTGTTAAGGGAGTTGAATGGCTTATAAATAGAAACGCGAAATCGTTGTACCCATTCTTCACTTGACTGTCATAAAAGCCGCTCACGAAAACCAAATTTAAAAACATCCCAGAGACCAAAAAATACAAATCCCATTTGTCCGCCTGAAGTCATTTAACGACTTTTCTCGTAAAACTAAACACAAATGACCCACAATACAGAAGGCAAATACACTTCATACCGTGAATTAACATTTTACACTTCAAAACTTTTATCGAAAACAACTTTTTGCCAAAATTACTTTTTGTTTCTGACAAATAATTTTTTCATTAATTGTGCCTTTAAAAAAAAAATAATAATAATACTAACAAATTATTATTCCTAAAAAATTGAAAACTAAATTAAACTTAAAAACTACTACAGGGGTTATGCACTAGATAAAATAGCATTAAATGACTAGTTATACGACACCCCCCCCACAAGACGGAAAAATAACTTAAAGTACTTAATTTTAAGTTTATTTCTACGAACCCTCAAAAACAATTAAGAACCCCCTCCCAAAATTCTTCCTTTAACTTAAAGAAATCACCCCACCTATTACAATAAGCTCCGGGTAGTACTGAGTCTTTGTTTAGCCTGGAGTTATAGAAGTACTTCGTACTTGCTTTTGAGATTAGATCGTCCTTTTCTTTTTTTAGGGCTGCAGGAACTGTAAGATTTGTCTTCTGGGTTTCTGGTTGAATACAATCGCGTAGATTTGTCTTCATGGGGATATGATCACGTAGATACATATCGTCGATTACAACCTCAATTTTGTCTACAATGTTTTTTCGTTGTTTTCTCAAACATTCATGCCCCAACGTTTCGATCTTCTCTACATTTTGAATTTCCTGGGTGAGCAATTCCTCTAGGATTAATAAATCTTGAAAGTGTTGAATATTGGAAACTTTGGTTTTTAAAACATTGACGTTTCGTTCAACATCTTTTAGGAGTCGTTGCTGGTGCAAGAATTCGGTGGGCAATTTGTTCCCCAGTATTTCGGAACTCGAACATTGATCAATTTGCATTGCATGTAATTGAGGCGTCGTCTCGTCCATTTGTTTATTTTCTTGAGGTTGTTCAGGTTCTTCCTCAGAGTCTTCGACATTTTGGGGGGGAACCTCCTCAGCGGAAAATTCGAATTCCGCGTCGCTGTCATCGCTTTCTTCATATATGGGGTATTCGTCGAGGTCAACTTGATTTCCGTTCTTCGCTTTTCGCAGATCGTCGATATGGAAGTTAACGGGGTTGTCGTTCACTATAACCTCATAAGCTGAATTCCCCAAGACTTTTGTGACCTGATGAGGCCCGGTCCAGGCAGGTTGAAAAGCTCCTGTACGGTGAAACTTTGCATTTACCATATCTCCAACATTTAACTTAAGTATGGCAGATCCGGCTTCAGAAAATTCTTTCCGTTGAAAATCCAACTGTTTTGCATAAACTTGTCTTCTTGTTAATACCCTTTGTTCTTTCGCCTGGGTTTTTTGGTACTGGGTCCATTTAGTTTGCCATTCGCCTGGGCATTTGAGTTCATACCCCAATATAATCGACGCCGGCGTTTCCCCGGTGGCTCTATTTCGCCTGCTTCTTAATACTTGGAGGGCTTGAGGCAAAACTCGCTCCCACTGGTTTTCTTGTTTATTTAATAAAAGAACTCGCAATACCTTTTTTAATTCTTGTACTCTTCTCTCCACGGGGTTTGCCCGTTGATGGTATACACTGGAGTTATGTTGTCTAATCTTTTTTACTTCGCAAAATTTCGTTAGTACGTTCGCCTTAAATATCTTGGCGTTATCGCTTACTATATGCTTAGGATATCCGTATCGTGCAATTATTTCCGTCTTTAGAAATTCTAATACATCCTTGGCACTTACATCCGAATAAGTTCGTGCCTCTATCCATTTAGAGAAAACATCTTCGGCAAAAAGAATATATTGATTGTGCGTTCCGGCGGCTTCGCGATACGGTCCTAACAAGTCGATACTTATCATCTCGAAGGGATTGGTAGGAGTGCGTGGCGTTTGGGGAGCATGCTTTTGCTTTTGCTGGGTTTTGCAAATTGAGCAAATTATACACTTAGATACATATTCTGTGATCTCTTTGTGCATACATCCCCAAAAATACTTGTTTGCGATTTTTCGGACAGTTTCCTCAGTTCCAGGATGGCTTTGTTCCGGGTCATCGTGGTGCATATAAATAACTTGTTGTGTATATTGTCGGGGCACAACAAGTCTATCTCCCTGTGGATGTCTACGCCATAATAAATTATCAATAAGTACGAACTCTTCCAATACACGTCTTTGTTTGTTATCCGTTGGTTGTTGGCCTGCAAGCAGGTCCAAAGTGACTTTTAAACGCCGAATTGCCTTATCATGCTCCTGGTTTTCGGCAATTTTAGTGTATAAATCACCCAGGTCGGCTATAACTACAGCACATTGAGCTACCGTTGATTTAGTCGTCTCCACAGAGGGGGGCAACAATCGATCATTGTCTGGTTCCGCTTCATAGGGAGTCTCCTCGGGATTGCGGCTTAATAAATCAGGTAAATGATTTTTTGATCCGGGAACATGTTGAATTTCAAATTTAAATTCCTGAAGAAGGAGCGCCCACCTGGTCAGCTTGGCTCGTGAGTCCTTAAATTTTTGGAGCCAGGTCAATGACTTGCTGTCCGTACGGACCATAAAAGGCCGATCTTCCAGATAGGCTCGGAAGTATTGAATAGCCCAGACGAGCGCAAGACACTCCTGTTCGTTAATGTGGTAACGCTGTTGAGAAGAATGAAATTTTGCGCTAGCGTATGAAATAATGTTTCGTACTTCCGAGCCATCTTCAGGTTCTTGATACAGTACAGCGGACATGCCTATAGCTGAGGCGTCCGTCTGTAATATGAATTTTTTTTCAAAATTAGGGCGACTCAATTGCTTTGCTTGGGCTACAGTAGTTTTAGTTTTCATAAATGCGTCAGTTTGCAGGCTAGTCCATGTAAATTTTGAACCCTTTAACGCTTCGGTCATCGGGGCAGTAAGTTCGGCCATATTCGGAATGTACTCCCGTACCCAGTTGCATAATCCCAGGAAAGACTGCAGTTGCTTCTTGGTCCTTGGTTCGGGACATGCTTTGATTTGTTCCAAATGTTTGGTTTGTGGTTCAGTGTAATCGCCACAAATCCTATATCCTAAATAGTCTATGCTAGTTTGGCAAATCTGGCATTTTTCGGCGCTTACTTTCAAATTATGTATCCGAAGTCGCTCGAAAACGATTCGTAAATGTCTAGCATGAGTGTCCTTGTCGGTTGAATATATTATAATGTCATCAAGGTAGACCTGTACAAACTCCTGTATCAGGCCTACCAATACTTCTGTCGACATAAGTTTCTGGAAGGTACTGGGTGCGTTTTTTAGCCCAAATGGCATCACATTGAAATGATAACTTGCCCCGTCTGGTGTAGTGAAAGCGGTATACTGTTTACTGGAGTCTTCCATGGGAATTTGCCAGTATCCGCTCTTAAGGTCCAAAACTGTAAAATATTTGGCTTGGGCTAAAGCTTTCACGGAGTCCGGTATACGTGGCAAGGTCGAGGATTCTGCGACACTAATATCGTTCAGGCGCCTAAAATCGATACAGAATCTTGGGTTTTTTCCTGGCCTCGTAACAAGCAAAGGTGGCGAAGAGAACGGTGACTGTGTAGGTTCTATTACGCCTGCGCATAACATTTCTTGGATCTGATCATTCAAGATTTTTTTCTTGTCTGGATTTAAATTATAACAGCGTTGATTGATGACTTTATTATCCTTTAAGACGATCCTATGTTGGGTGGTACGAGTTGTTGGCTGTGCTAATCCGATTAGAAAAATGTCTTTGAATTCCTGAATAAGATCCCTGATATTTCCCGGGACGTCCGGTCCCATTTCCGGCAATTCGCATGGCATATCTACCGAATGGAATTGTTTCCAATATATGGTTTGACGTAGAGTCTGTCCAATATATATACAGCTTCTATTGAAGTCCATTAGGGCTTGTTCTGTCCTTAAAAACTCGCTACCTAATATAATTTTAGCAGTTAATCCTGCAACAATATTGAAAACTACTTTATAACTATAATTCCCTAAAACTAAATTGACTTCAATTAATCCTAGAACTCTCGCTTTAGCACCTTCTATTGCTAATATGAGAACCCGATCATCTTCTATATATATTTCAGATTCGATTAGATCCTCTGAAATCAGATTTAAATCAGAACCCGTGTCAATGAGGGCTTCATAATCTTTATCAAACATTTGCACTCGGACTAAGGGCCGCGAGCCTATCGAATTAATTGATTCTTTAATTACATTAATTGGGGTCTTTAATGGTCTTGGATCGTCCTGCCCCAAGGCGGATCGATCAGCGCTTAGTTTTTTTGGGAATTATATTTGGCCTGTTCCTTTTTGGAATTTTGATTTTCCAAAATTTGGTCACGGGCAGGGGGAGTCTTCTTTTCTTCATAAGTTCTTTGGCGGCATTCATGATCAAAATGTTCCCCCTGACAATGTCGGCAGGGGCGTGACCTTACAGGAGGTCTTGGCCTATTCGAGACATTATTCGTCCTTGGTCGTTCATTATTATTTACTATATTAGTTGGATTGGGGGGGTTAGTATTAATTGTCTGTTGTCGTTCTTCAGTCTGGTCCTGCTCGATCGCCATCGTGAGACACGTAAGGCGATCGGTATCCAATATGTCCACGCATCTTATCCTAGAACGGAGGGCTGGTATTAATAAGGGCACAATGACATTAACACATTCTTGTTCTGTCCCAAAGGGCACCAACCTCCTAAATAATGCTCTCTTTTTTAGTATGAACTCTTCAACTTTTTCGTTATTCTTTTGTTTAAGTCCGTATAAATTTGATTTTAGGTCGCTTACTAGCTCGGGGCTATTAAAACGTCTGCTTAAGCGCTTAGCGAATTCTTCAAAATTCAAAATTAGTCCTTTTAGCGGCTCTATCCAACTTCGGGCCCCCCTTTGAAGCTGCTCCACTGCAATATTAATTTTTTCATTTTCATCTAAAATATTGCATTGTAAAAAATATCTTTGCAGTGTTATCAAGAATAAATCGGGGCTTTCGTGTTGAAACCCGCTGAAAGTTTCTCGTAATTTATTTGAGGGGGCGGGGGGATTACTTCGTTGATCACCGATTATATGTACTAAGCTTCCAATCGCCTGCACAAGGTCCTGTACATCTGTCATTTTTTTGGTTTCACAAGAAGTGGAGTTGGCAAACTTCGTATAGGGTCCTCCAGATCCATCGGTCTGTACAAACTGGTTACGTGGGGCAACTATTTCATCAATTTGTTTCCCCACCAGGGATGCCATGTCGCCGATACGGCCCTGTGGATGTCTTTGTTTCGGCGGTCTGTGGAAAGATACGCTACTTTCAGAGCCCGAGTCAGAGTCGAGGTCTTTTTGACCGAGTAGCGTTCTCCTAAGTAAAGCCGGATTCCAGAGAGGGTCGACTCCTACTTCTCGCATTGGGGCCAACTCGGCTGGGCGAGTTGGCCTAACGTTGCCCAATATGTCCCTATTGGAGTGCGTTTCTATCCCTGGGAGTGGTTCTCGGTCCCACCGAGGATTGGTTTGGGAAGCAAGTAAAGCGTCCTGGTCGGCATTTTTGGTTATATTTAAATAAGTTTGGATTGATTCTACCATTGTTGAAAAATCCTGGGCTTCAGGATTCTCAGGGCTTACTTGGGACTCTATACTACCCGAGCATTCAATGGTTTTTTCGGTCATTTTGATAATTTAGGGATGCCAGATTTTTTTATTGGTTTTAAAAAAAATCAAAAACTAAATTTATAAGAAAAATCAATCATAAAAATATTAATTAATTTTTTCTTTGTTAAGGGTGGTCCCACCTCCTTTAACCCCGATGGCGGAAATGCCACCGGTCCACCAAAATTAAGATACAAATATTTGAAGAGAAATCAAAAATTTAATCAAAAGGGGTCAACCAATAACCTCATGGTGGTTAATGGTAAGAGAGAAGGTAACGTATTACCAATTATTAAATACTTTTTCTCTATTTTCTTTTTTAACTAATTTATGGGGGGGGCAAGGGGAGGACTTTTAATTAATGCTAATTTGTAATATGTAATTCCACGGAGGGCAAAAGAGAATAAAGTGTTTTGGTTTATTTCAATATTTTTTCAAAACCTTTTACATTACAATAATGACAATCGACAAACTTAATATTAACCCAACATTTATAACATATAACATCCAATCTCGATAAACTTTACCTCAAGAATAAAATGATTTAAAACTAAAACTTCAATTATAAAAACTAAAAGGTTTATCGAAATTAGTTTCAGTAAACTATTATTATAAACAATTAACAACAAATAAATAATAATCAAGCTTATTTTCACTTGGGGGGCTGCGCCCCACTTAATAAATTCGCAATGGCTCTTTTTGGCAGACGGCCAAGTCTGGGGGACTGCGTCTCTCTTATTTTTATAAAGAAATCTAGGGGTTGTTACCTCGTAAACTAGCCTGCAGTGCCAGGACTAGTCCGGTAACAGCCAACGAACTATTCAACTCTGGAATTCCTTACTTGCCTGTATGCGAAGCGACGACGTGAAAACCAGAGCTGAAACATTTAAATTTCGCGCCCGAAAATATTTTCCCCCCTACTTCCGATTCCCCAATACCTCGCGTAACACGACCCAGGTCCGCATGGGTATGAGCATACTAATCCACAGAAGTATCCAAAAAATAAATCACTGATAATCCAAATCAAGGGAATAACACTTGATTGACATACAGGAATCCACCAACTAATCAAGGGAATAACATTTGAATAGTATTCCAATCAAATCACTGTAAATCCCGGAAAGATAACTATATCAAAAAGGACGGGAATCACCTCCTCGATAGACGCGAAAACTTTATTGCCCCCCTATTGAAAGGTACGGCACAACACTTGATGACAAGTGGAAAATTTTGAAAAAAAAAAAAAATTTTAAGTTTAACTTCAAAAATTAAACTGACGTGAAGTACTTTAGCAAGCAAAATTCAGGTCCCGAATGAACCAAAAACGCCGCGTTTTATATTCTTATCCATTTAATTACAACGCAATAAACGGTTTCAGCCAATGACAACCCAGCGAAAAACTACAACTCGATATTTTCTATAATCAATAATTTTTTTTTTTGAAAAAATATCGCATTTCGATGGGTTACATTATATTAAAGTAAAATATCAACTTTTATTTGTTTAGTGATACAAATTTTAGCAACAATTGTCAAAAATATGTATGAAACAGGGAGGAGCCTCCTGACTTACTCAGGGCTAATTACGCATTAATTTTACCAGCCGAAAATGTTTTGGGGTATATCAAAAAACGCGACCAATCAATGAACAAAACATCGCTAAATGACCAAAAGGCGGGGCTTGTTAAGGGAGTTGAATGGCTTATAAATAGAAACGCGAAATCGTTGTACCCATTCTTCACTTGACTGTCATAAAAGCCGCTCACGAAAACCAAATTTAAAAACATCCCAGAGACCAAAAAATACAAATCCCATTTGTCCGCCTGAAGTCATTTAACGACTTTTCTCGTAAAACTAAACACAAATGACCCACAATACAGAAGGCAAATACACTTCATACCGTGAATTAACATTTTACACTTCAAAACTTTTATCGAAAACAACTTTTTGCCAAAATTACTTTTTGTTTCTGACAAATAATTTTTTCATTAATTGTGCCTTTAAAAAAAAAATAATAATAATACTAACAAATTATTATTCCTAAAAAATTGAAAACTAAATTAAACTTAAAAACTACTACAGGGGTTATGCACTAGATAAAATAGCATTAAATGACTAGTTATACGACACCATCTAACCGTCCAACCTAAATAAATAGTTATCTTAAAGCTTTTCTGAAAAAAGAAATCGTTTTTATTAAGAAGCGTAAAGAAGTTTCTATGTGTATATTTTGGATATTTTTGTATTTTTTTCTTTAATATATTTTAAATGAAATAAATCGTGTCTTTTTCTATATTTTTGGATTTTACTGGTTTGAAAAATAACCTTACGTGATACAAAAAAACTAAGAGCAGATTTGAAATCAGCGCTACCCAATTACTAGAAAACAGTGAAAATTTTTAAATCAACTTTCAAAATGTTAAAAAATGCAGACCTGTGTTATTTACAAATATGTAGATACTTCCAAAAAATAAAATACCCAAGAATTTTTCATTCAAACGGTCAGGAAACGACTATACCTACTAATTATAATAGAGATGATGACAATGATGATGCTGATCAGCATTCAACTTCAAGATGTATTTTTTTTTTAAATTGATGCAATGTTAACTACGCCACTGTGCATATGACAATCAAAACTGTTCTTTTTCTTGATTGACCTTAAAAACCACACAACAGGCCAGTAATAAAAAAGAACTGCATTTCCTGCCTTGCAATATGTATGTTGCAGCAGCAAAAATTGGCTAAAAATGCAAATAATTGTGCAATTTTTTTGTATTCTTTTTATCGTTTCCTGTTCGTGGTCTTTATTTATGAGTTGGTCATTTGGCGGCCACCAGAGATAAAGAAAAAAACAATAGAAAAAATTAATAGCTTATTAGCTAGTAATTACAAGTTATGAAATTAATCATTATTGACTGGTTGGTACTAATTAAATTGTATAAATCACTAAAAATATATTTTCGAAGTAGTTATAAACCTATAATAGGAAATTAGGAAAAAAGAAATGCCCAGAACAAAATTTACAGTAAAAAAGGATACAATATTTACACATAAAATGGTAAAATTTTAAGACCAAAAGACACCAAATAATTTGTATACCTCCTGCCCATAAACTCATAACTACTTTATTACTTACTTGATTATTTAGGGGTAAATAAAAGGAAGTTCAGAAATAATTGCTGTTAGGTGCAAAATTATGGTGTAATTTCCAACAAGGATGCAAAATGTTTGGATTTCGAAAACTTTAAATATCAAGGCTGATACGTCTAAAAATGGCGAAATTCGAAGGCGTTGTACAAACTTCAAATGTGCAGCCACAGTTTTTACTAATACAAGTGATAACATTGCTTTTGAAAAGTGCAACGAGCATAACAACAATGCTGTAAGTGAAAAACTACTGAATCGTCAACAAGTAACATAGGCAGCAAATAGAAGGGTTGTCGGTAACCTATTAGAAAAGCCATCAAAATAATTAGATTCGGAGAAAATGCAGTCAACTCAATATCAACTTTTACCGAACACGACGCTGCATCTGTGAGAAAAAAACATTTATTACGCAAAAATAAAGAAATGACCAACGGTACCAAAATCTATAGACGAAGTGCATCGTGTTCTTCAACAGCTTGATTTAGTTACCGATGAAGGTGAGAATCATTTGATCATCAATGATGAACAATCAAATATTGTTGTTCTTTCTTGTAATACCAATAATTTAAAAATTTTATGTGATTGTGACTGTTTGTGCTTATATGGAACATTTGAGAATTGCACCAGATTGTTTTATCAGATGTTTACTATTCACGAATTCCAAGATGGTCATTGCATACCTTTGGTTTTTTATTTACTTCCCAACAAATCCTTACAAGAGACTCTTCCATATATTATAGTCGCAAAGTGTGAAGAAACTTCTTTCGCATTGAAACCAGAAGATATTAGGTACTATTAATTTTGGAAAAGCCACACATAAAGCTGTCACAAATGTATGGCCTTCTGCCCACATAAGGGGTTGCATATTTCACCTGTTTTTAAGCTCGGTGCCCCATTATACCCTAATGCAGAGGATCCTGATGCACCGAACAATTCTTTGTGATATCAGCAAGACGGAGCTCCGGCCCATTATACCCGCCTTAATACAGTTTTTCCCGAACGATGGATTGGCCTATGAGGTCCAATTGAATGGCCGGCCAGATCTCCAGATTTAACTCCTTTAGATTTTTTTTTGTGGGGTTATCTTAAGTCTAAGGTATATGTTAACTGACCAAACAATATACAAGATTTAAATAATAGAATAAGAGGCCAAATACGATTGATAGAGCATTACGTCGTCAATATCGTTCTGCAAGAATTTGAAGATCGTTTCGGGTACTGCCAGACTGTTAGTTTCTTTTTAATTTTCTTTTCTTTTCGCTAATGAATAATGTGTTGCTCTTTTAAGTTAAAACGCAGTTTTAAGTGAATCTGTTCCAACCTTTACGTTCTCACTGTAGGACAATAAAAAAAGGCGCCAAAACTTTGTCGACAAAAGTTTTTAAATCAAAACGCTCGAACCAAAATTAATTAAGGCGAGAAGCGTTATCAAAATTTCTACAAACGACAATACCTAAACAGTTCACAAAGGATACAAACCTGACATAAAAATGCATTGACAAACCCAAGGGTAAAACAAGGGCAATATTTTGATAAAAATAAACGTAGTGTTTCTAGTGTTGTTTCGGTTTAATTAATAAGCCAAAAATTGTACATTCTATTCAAAGAAAAATTCGGCCATTCACCCAACATCTACCGCAACATCAATCCTGTTCTAATAACCTCATTATCGCGTTAATATTTTTCGATGTAAATATGAAATTTCCCTGAGATTTCTACTGCCATCGGATGTTATTGTCGGCGGACAAGAGAAGATGCATTTCTCCTGATTATTCAATGGCATGACTGCGGCTGCACAAAATACACGTGTCCATTTTTCAGCATTAGAAAATGAGAAATTGACTAAAGCAATTATTGAGATGTTGAAATGCAGTTTACAATTTTATTAAGGTTAAAAGATTCTAAATTTTCCCGCTTCGTTGCTGGTAGTTTCTAAAATTAGTGCTTGTTGTTCGGCACTAAAAGATTACACAATTGCATGCAAACCGATGACTACTAAAAGGCAATGTTACATTTTAAATCTGATGACAGGAATGTACATTATTTATTTCGATAATTTTTTTACAACTTTACCTCTAATCGAAGTACTAACAGAGAAGGGAGTCAAGGGTACAGGTACAATAAGGAAAAATCGGCTTGCAAATTGTCAGTTGGATTCTGATAAGAATCTTAAAAAAAATCGTGGAGATTTTGATTTCAAAGTGTCCAGTCAAAAATCTATAATCGTTGTGAAGTGGTCTGACAATAATATGGTCCACATGGTTTCAAATTTTTATGGTGTATTCACTGTATTCCCGTTGCACCCGGTCACCCGCTATTCCCAGAAACAAAAAATGAGAATAACTGTGAAACAGCCACAAAATATAAAAAAATATAACACCAATATGGGGGGGGTGTCGACCGAAGCGACCAAAATATTAGCTTATATCGCATAGCAGTTAGGGGTAAGAAATGGTATTTTCCACTTATTACACATTTGCTCGATGCTGCCGAACAAAATGCATAGCAACTTCACAGAAAACAAGGAGGAAAACTAGACCACTTGGCCTTCCGAAAAAATGTCGCCATGTCACTTATTCAAAGCAACAGAGAAGATAGGGGGCTCCATTTACATAAAAGACTTAATAGACCTTCACCCTTGGAGAATGTGGAGTCAAGGTATGACAGATTAGATCATCTTATTGAGAAGCAGGATAGGCAGACAAGATGTAGAGTGTGGCATAAAAAAGTTTCTACGAAATGTCGAAAATGTAATGTTACGCTTCATGTCCGGTGCTTTATATCTTACCATACACGATCGTAATTATTTTTTTTGTGTTTAAACCAAATGTGTTTATATTTTATAGTAATTTTTAGAAAAACCTGCTTTAAAATTTAGTTCTAAATAAAAATAAGTTTTTTGGTCAGATAGGGGGCTCCATTTACATAAAAGACTTAATAGACCTTCACCTTTGGAGAATGTAGAGTCAAGGTATGACAGATTAGATCATCTTATTGAGGAGCAGGATAGGCAGACAAGATGTAGAGTGTGGCATAAAAAAGTTTCTACGAAATGTCGAAAATGTAATGTTACGCTTCATGTCCGGTGCTTTATATCTTACCATACACGATCGTAATTATTTTTTTCTACTCCCATCTGCAATTTAGCTATTTCTTGCACAATCTACAGAATGGATAAGTAGGCCATTCCAGTTAACTGAACGGATATAATTTCATATCCATCCTAGTTAGGATATGAAATCGACCAATCACAGTAAAGCATCAGGTACCCAGGTAACTATTCGATTTTAAGATAAGTATTGTATGTCAATGTCCAATTATTGTCAGACGTAAATTCTTGCAAATTTTAAACTTAAAAATATGAGCGATTCCGACGAAGAAACGATAAACAGCACGCCGCCAAATATTCGTTTAGAAGCCAATCAAACCTACGAAGCCCTATTACCTGAAAAGTCCAAAAGTAAATACGAACTATCTTACAAAAAGTTTATGGACTGGATGCTGGAGCATGAAGTCAAAAATATATCAGAAAACGTTTTAACTGCATATATGAAATATTTATCCAAAGACCTAAGACCGTCCACTCTATGGACAACGTATTCTATGTTAAGAACAATGTTAAATATAAAAAAAACGTTGATATCTCTACATATTGTAAATTGAAGTCATTTTTGAAGTTAAAGAGTAGTGGCTATAAACCAAAAAAGGCAAAAATTTTGACATCCGAAGAAATGAAAACGTTCCTTCTGGAAGCACCAGATGAAGAATATTTGTTTACAAAGGTAAGTTTCAGTAAAGTACCCTTTATATTAATATTATATCAAAAATATCTCATTTTGCACGAAATCCAAAGACATTAGAACTATAATGTCTTTGACGAAATCCTATCGAATAATTAAATAAACCGTTCTTATATGCGCTAGACATTCTTTCAATTAAGCGCTGGTTCAGTCTAGTGGTAAAGTCGCCGTACCTAGAAAGGGTCGGATAAAGACTTCTTGGTTCGAATCCCATAGGGGGATAAATACTTTTTATTTTTTTATCTGATACCTATTTGATTTGTTGTCTTAATAATATAATAATTATTAGGATATTGATTTGATATTTCTAATTTATTTTAGGTGGTATTGATTTTTGGTATTTCTGGCGGATGCCGTAGACAAGAACTAAAAAATTTAAAAATCGATCATATTCGAGACTTGGGAAATGAATTTCAGGTTAGATTAATCGACACCAAAACAAAAACAGATCGTTTATTTGTAATCCCTGGTCTGTTTTACAAGGTTTCAAAAAAATACATGGAGCTTAGACCACTAAACATGGAGCAATTTTTTTTAAATTACCAAAAGGGTAAATGTACCAAGCAAGTAGTTGGCATCAACAAAATTGGTAATCAGCCGAAAATAATTGCTGAATTTTTAAATTTACCGAACTCAGAATTATATACCGGACACTGTTTCCGTCGCTCGGGGGCCACTCTCCTAGCAGATGCAGGTGGCAACACCTTAACCATCAAGAACTACGGTGGCTGGAAATCAACTCCAGTGATGGAAACTTACATCGAAAATTCTTTAAATAAAAAAAAGAAGATTGGTAATACTATTGTTAAATCAGTTCACAATCCGCAAATAGAGAATATTGCATCGACTTCTAAAGAAAATCTTGCTTCAAATATGTTAGCATCTACCTCGTATAATAGTGTTACAGAGAATAACGTTGCAAATTGCAATTTAAAAAAAGAAGCTATTGCATATAACAACTGTACATTTAACAGTTGCACATTTATTGTAGAAAATAAACAGTAATCGTATATTATTATTATATAGATCTAATAGGTTAATAATTATTGTTAAATAAATTTCGTTGTTTATTGTAAATTTAATTTTTTTTTAAGTGTAAAGTTTCTTTAGTCGTAGAAAAAATACACTATACAACTCGAGTGGATTGTCCATATCGCACTCTAACGATTGAGCACTCCGCCTACGGCGTCGTGCTCAAGTTACGTCATCGTGCGATATGGACATCATATCCACTCTTGTTGTACAAACTACTATTTGTGTGTTTAAACCAAATGTGTTTATATTTTATAGTAATTTTTAGAAAAACCTGCTGTAAAATTTAGTTCTAAATAAAAATAAGTTTTTTGGTCACTCTAGTTTATTATTACTTAATCTGGCTATGTATAAGCCCATGCACTGTTCTTTTAAAAGAACGCCCATTATTGCTGAACTCACTACCTTCAGATTTTTTTTGCATTTTTTTAGGTTATTATGTGCCAATAGAAACCAAATTAACAAAAAATTAACTTAAATTTGACCAAAAAATATATTTGGGCATATCTAAGTTAAAAAAGATCTATAAACTTGATTTGAAATATTTCTTTATCGACCGCGATATTATCGAATTATCGGTGTAGTCGGGGAGTTTTTGAACACAGTGTATTGTAACGTTATTAACTTTAATTGTTAACTACATACTATATTGAAAATATAAGTAACAACTTCACCACAATAAGTGCCCTTACCTGTTGTAGAGTATCAGGGGAGTATTCTTCGTCATTTCTTAAAGAGTTCTAGAAAGAATCGACTTCTTTACAACACCCACCAACATTAAAATAAAAGAAATAACTTAAATAACACGAGAACCAAATTTTTAACAAAGAAAATGGTACTATCATCCTGATAAAAATTATTTGGCAAAAGTCTTATTATTGTGTACACAACTTTACAGGTTCGTAGCGAATTTAAAAATTTCAAAGGTTGATAACCCTAATCTTATCAAAAACAGGCAATTTTGGCAAAATATAAATCTAAATAAACATCTTATAAGTATTTTATTAGGTTGTTGTGTAATTATTAGATTTGCGCCCAGGTTAACAACTGCCTAAATTTCTTAGAAACAATGCGTTTGATTATTATTTAAAAAGAAAATTATATACAAATTTTTAACAACCATAAAAAAGTTGTTAGGGTTACAGGGTATCCCAACACTATTTATACACTAAATATCTTCTTCCCTACAAATTTGAAGAGAGATAGTTTTGGGTTTAAAAAACTACTTTTACTGTGAGTACATTTAAGTAAGGCCCGTCTATCGATCTTACAAACTCATCATAAATGCTAATTCCTTACCGTCATAATAACCTATTGTGTGAGGTGTAAAATTCGGCCACCTGATCTGGGGACTCCAGGTACGGATCTATTTCGTGACTATTATATTATTAAATTTCCTCAGTAATCCTCTTAAAATAATTAGGGTGAAATAAGATAGGTTTATTTTAGTTATTTAAATATGCTTATTTTTGGTTTTCAAATTCGGTTAGATGTTTGTATTGGTTTAGACAAAAAGTTATTTGTTGCCAATTAAACGTGATATCTAAGAATGTTTCGTCCATAGGAAGAAACCAGTACGCCGAGTGGATCTACGGGTCATGATAAAAACCAATTAAAGCGTGATATTTTATCAGTTGACACAAAAAAAGTAATCTTCGAAGTTTACACCACCCTTCTTAAACGTGGTTTTTCAAAATTTGGTACAATGAAGGAAGCGTGTAGAGAAGAAAGAGGAGAGACTTTTAAGAAACTGGACGCGACGAATGTCGATATAATTCGTACAAAAATATATACCGTGTACAGGAAACAAATGATCCCCACTTTAAAAACCCTATTGCAAAGATTAAAAAAAGATGATACAGGAATAGAGTGTTGTCGTGAGAAGAGAATCCCAACTCTGCCAACAATATTTTGTTTACCGATAAATGTTTTACAAGAAGAGGAATTACAAATTTTCATAATGAACATGTTTATGCGGATGAAAATCCACATGCTATCAAGGTAAAACATTTTCAAAATGAGTTTAGAATTAATGTGTGGGCTAGAATAATTGGTAATCATATTGTTGTCCTGTCATTATTCCACAAAGATTAACCGGGGAAATTTATTTGCAACATCCCAGGCAGCAGAAAGACGTCGTACCGACGTCTTAGTAACGTCAGGACTAACCAAAATGACGTCTATAATGACGTTGCATGACGTCCTACTGACGGGAGAAAGTCTCGTCGAGTGACGTTATTAATTACGTGTAATAACGTCATCATTGACAATATACTGGACCTAACATTGACGTCCTAATTGCGAATTATGAGGTAAATTGGACGTTTCAGGATCATACTTTAATAAGGGAAGCTTCCATAATTTTGTGTTGTCGATCGGCTTAACGGAACGTGTAATTTATTTAAATTGGCAGTTTAGAAGTTCACAACGATGCCCGACTTTGTTTTAAATTCGGCGATACACTACGTTGGATAACGTCAGTACCCATACGTTACTTTAATCTCGTTATATAACGTTATTTTACGTCATGGTTTGGTACATAGAATTTTTCGAACTTGAAAGGTTGAAGATCGACGATACAGTACGTTAATTAACGCCCTTTTACGACGTCAATATTTATTACGTTATGCGACGTAACAAAATGACGTTATGATACGTTATATTTAAGCCCCTCGACGTAAATCACGTCAACATGACGTTATATTGACGTAATATGACATCAGTCTGCTGCCTGGGATCTACAAAATACACTGCCAGATTTGCTAGAAGATTTGCCTTTACAACTTCGGAGAGATATGTGGTTTATGCACGATGGAGCTCCACCACATTTTGCATTAAATGTTAGAAACTTTTTGAATCAGCAGTACCCAAACAAATGGATCGGTAGAGGTAATGCCCCTGTAAATTGACCAACACGATCTCCGGACTTAAATCCATTGGATTATTTCTTATGGGGGCATCTTAAGACAGTGGTTTACAGGACAACTCCAGATAACGCAGAACAACTATGGCAACGTATTCAAGATGCAATAAATATTCTTAAGGGCGATGAACAAGTTCAGCAAAGAGTGTGTTTTAATTTTCTTCGACGTATAAATCTTTGTATTCATGAAAATGGTGGACATTTTGAGCAATTTTTATGATATTTCTATTTATTTCTGTTTATGATTTAGTTATTTTTTTCTTTTTTTGTAAAAACTAATACGTATTAAGTAATAAAATGCAAATTTCTCGAAAACCGTCAGAGGAATCGAGTCTTATCAAGAGTACCTTTTTTGTAGCAAATGAGTTGGTGCATCTGAATTTTGTGCCCAAACTCCTCTTGTTCTATTTGCATAGAAACCTGAAAGAAGCAATTAGTAAAAAACCCATGGACTGATAATAATCAGAGTTGTGACATGGATTTTTTTGCCCCATAAAGATATGCCAACGTACCAAATTGCGGCAAAATAGTATGAGCAGTTTTTGAATTAATCCAGAAAAACGATTTAAAAATTGTCACTTCAGCGCCGTCTAGCGCCTTAACTAAGCAACTTTGTACTAATGTAAGTTTACTTAAATCGGCTAATTTTGGTCTGAAGAATATGTGGTTGGTTTTTGTAAAGACCTTTTACAGACACCCTATATAATTTTTTTAAAGGGTATAAAGATATCAGTGCACCCAAAGTTTCATATTTTAAGCTAGGACGTATTTTGTTACAATAAATGTGTACCACAACAGTTGATGTTTTGAAACAGTTCTGGTTCGTGTCCCGATTTATTAGAATGTCAGAATAAATTGTTCGGAGTTGCTTAATCCATATTTTCAATGACCTGCTATATTGCGTTTAAATTCGGGATAATTCCTTAGACGTGAACTTTAGTCTGTTTTGTACATCTGGTTTACACGAATCCATATCTCGTTGGCATAGGGGCTTCAACCGTATTGATTATTGGCAGGAGGCCATCTACAATATCTATCGTACATTCCGATTATTAATTGGTGTCATATTTAGATTAATAAATGCTTCTTTTACTTAATTCTCTAATAGTAATAGTGTGAAATACACAAGCATCGTGTTTCGCATAACAATAAAATTATATTAATCGATCTTGGAATTTTCAAGGCAGGTTTTTTCTCTGGGATTGTCACACACTACTGATTCTTTAAGATTTCAGCTTCTTGCTAATGTAAAAATTTCAAAATTATAAATTTTAAATTAAGCACAATATCGGCTTTCATTTGACACCCACAATATCAATAAATTTAAAAAATTTTGACCACTTTCACTTTTATGGTATTAAACAAAGTCGAGGTACGTGCAAAATTATACTTTTCTAAACACCTTGTGTACTGAGTAATCATGCATGGAAATTTTTTGAATTAATTAGCCCAGGGTAACAAACTAAGGGTATTGTTAAGAATCCTTATCGTCTCTTATTAAATAATAAACAGTGTTGGCGCTTAGCAAAATATTGATAGTACATTGACCCCTAAATTGCTTTTTATAGGTCGTTTACCGCAGTTCATAATATCTCCGAGATACGGACAAAATTATCCAATCAGTTTATATCCACTTAAACACAACAAATATACCTATAAAGGCGTTTTTCAAATAGCTTAACGTGCATGTTTACTCGTTCATAACTCTAAAATAAATAGGTTTAAAAATACGCGGAATCGTCAATCACACGCCAATCTCTAAATAACATGTTTTCGAACCTTAAAGGCCATTTTGCATGCTGTAAGATGCAAGACCATTAAAGACACAAAAGATCTTACTTAGAGGCATGCGCAGTTGCGACCAACTTATCGGTTCTGTTCGATATCTCTGCAAGTGCAAAATCAATCATTGATTCTATTACACGTTCAAAAATGCCTGCATTATTTCGTATCGCATTGCAACTTTTAATAATTAGAATTCTTAAGTAGTTTTCATCTAGTACAGGCGTCTTGTATCAAGAGACTTTAGGTGACCCCATAAATAATAGTCTAGTCTACAGGATTCAAGTCAGGACTGCGAGCTGGCCAACCTTGGGGACCATGAGCTGGGGCGCCGTCGTGCATGAACCACATATTAGGTCTTATTTGTAGAGGTACGTCTTCTAACTGAATGTCAAGTTCTTTAGATAGCAACTGCCTATAAGAGTTTCCATTCAATCGAGGTGGTAAAAGTATGGTCCGTTTTCATTTTTCATTTTTCATTTTTCATTTTCATTTCATTTTATTTTTCATTCACCGAAAATAAATAAAATGTTCGCTAAAAAATTGTTGTTATGTGCTACTGTAAGCAGCAACCATCTACTAAAATCAAACCTTGGCTGAAAATCACGGGGAAGCAGACCTTGCACACGTCGAATATGATATGGGTATAGTTGATAAAGATGCAAAACCCTCCAAACAGTTGATGCACTTGTTTAAAATTGCACTGCTACCTTCCTAACACTAGTTGAAGGATCATCTTTTATCTCTCGAAGTATAGCCTCTTCTAACTCAGGCGTGCTTACTGTTCTGCAGGAAGTTTCGTACTACGTTTAGAACTCCCAGTCTCACTTAATCTTGCATGGAGCTATATAAATGTTTTGGCACATGGCAGAACTCTGTTTGGATAACGTTCCTGATAAATTCGCCGAGCTTCTTCAGGATTTACATTTGCTAGGCCATAATTGAAATGCATCTGAGACATGCAGGACTATTCTTAAAAAACAGTTATATTGGATGCATAAAGTGCAATTATTCCAAGAAATATGATCTACAGATTTTGAAAGACGCAGGTTGTGTGGTTTTGTTAAAAATGTAACTCAAAAGTCGGAAATCAATAATGTCTTCTTTCAAAAGTCGATATCTCGGAAACTATTAGGTTTAATAATGCACTTATTATGCAATATTTTTTGCTAGCTGTTTTACTTTAGGAAATAATCGACCATTTCCATACAAGCCAAGTGCCAACGACCCTGTATTTCAAATAAAACTAAACTTAAGATCTGTAACATCCAACAACCAAAAAAAAAACAAAAATAAGAGTATATTACAATGACGAGAGTAAAACGGGTTTAAATCGACATTTGAATAGCTTTGTCAACCGATTATAGGGCTGCTGCAAAGTTTCAGGACAATGGAAGCCGTGTACACCTACCATAAAAGATACTATACAAACAAACATTATTATTCATGCATTATGGATTTCATAACATGTTTGAACATCGTCCCGTAGAAGGTGACAAATTCCATCTAGATAAGATGAAACTACTTCTGGAAGGTTAAGGACGCCGCACTATCGGAAAAGTTGTTTCACGTCGCGGCGACACCGACGGTTGCAAATGCACCGGGACCAATAGAAGGGGCGTTGACCCCAGGGGATTCGCTGTCTCGCTCTTATTTGCCTCACTTTAGTACGGGTGCATTCTGCATCGATGCAAGGCTTTACATATTATATCGTTGTCATCGAATTTCATTTTCAGGAAATCAAACATGACGCAGCACCAAGAGATGGTCAATTTGTGATGTTTGATGGAAGTCTGAGAATCATTCTAAAAGAAGAAAACAACTATCAACTATCAAATCAACAAAGCATCTATCTACCATCCAGATGTAAACAAATGTCAACGAAAAATAGCAGCCCCAAGGAAACACCAAAAGCATAAATCGATAAAAAAATTAACTGCTGTCAGATGAAGTCGTCCTAGACACCAAGGCAATAGCCAATAAAACTGATAAGTACAGAACACTACTCAACGACTCAACAATAATATTTGAGGAAAATTAATGGTAGTGTACCATTTCTTATGTAAAACCTGATAAAATTAGTATATATCATTAGGTAACACCAAAAAAAAAAATATTTGTATTTAATAGACCTTCGTAATTGAGAGAATTTACGTTATTATATCATTAAAGGTTCACGTAACCTAATCATCTAATTATTATTAAAGCGCTTAGCTTAAGACACATTATTTGTTTATCGTTATAGTATCAAAATGTCATGCACCACATGCCAGAGATGATTGGACTGAATGAAGGCCATTTTAGCAAACGAGATCGTTTGTTCGTAATGGTTGTTTTATCTTCATCACATCAAGCCAGCATAATATCAGAAAAGTTAACGTGTAACCGTGGAATATTTCAACACAACTTGAAATAGGTATTATGTCCCTTGAGTCGTTTCAAAATTCTTCAAATAGTAGAAAGATCGTGAAAGTGTCGGAATGAAGTGCTTTAAGTTTTATGTCGGAGAAAGTGTTTATGTGTGAAAGCAGTTTCGATACTAAGAAATAAAGTCTCAAAATATTATCACTGATTTAACAATTTTATAGGCATCGATTGTGCTTGCAGAATTGGCATTTGAGGGTATTCAAGAGTTCAGGACTAATATAGATGAGCATGAACCCTAGTATTGATAGTTCTGGTGGGCCAGAGAAATGATTTGGCTTTAAAATAGTTCTGGCTTTTGAAAAAGTAGTACACATGAAGAAACTAACGAAGATTCAACGGGCAGCTTATTTAGGAGTAATTGCCGTTCACTCAACACCGACGGCGGTACTGGAAGTGCTGTTACATCTGCTACCCGTGAATACCCATGGAAAAAGTATGACTGCAAAAAGTGCTTTATGACTAAAAGAGTCGAAATGTTGGAACGGCACCAACTAGGAACACAGCAGTATACTAAGGATATATCCAGGACAAAATTTGCAAAAGCCGACAGATTAAAGCGTCCCACTACCAGACCTCGTTATGGAGTTCTCTATGCCCTTTCCGAGTAGGGAAGAATGGGAAGGCAATTAGTTAACAATGGAGACAGATCACTCGATCTTCACAGACGGTTCAAAAATGGACGTTGGAGTGGGAGCTGCACTGACAAAAATGGATTTACCGATGTCGTGGGTTGCAGAATTAAAGCTACTTTAACGCACGTACCTATGTTATTCAAACTGAGCCTACGAATTATCACAACTCATTTAAAAATGCTACAATAACTCAGCTTCTTTTGGTACGCCTCAACACAAAAATATCAACATTTTAAACACATTTGGGATTACCACAATCCTTCATTTCGTAACTATTTTATGAGTTACCTGAACTTAGTTTTTGGATTGGGAATACTTGCTAACTGATTTTAAAGTGCCGTTTTGACCCAGACGTGCATTATTTTAACTCATTACCATGTGTAAATTATTTTGAGTTGAAATAAGTCATAAAGAGTGTTCTAAAAACCCATGTCGAGTAAATCACCGATCGAAAGGTCTCGGAAAGTTCCAAATTCGCGTTCGTGCCGATTTGGCGAGGTAGCTTCATCCCATTGTTATTACTACCTCGTGCACGTCGCGTCGTCATGGACAACATAACTGGACTTGCTATCCGCGCAATCGTTGATCGGAGGAATATTTTTTTATTTTTGTTCAGAGTTTGTTCTCATACAGGTGCGTGAAAATAAGAATACCCCAACTTTAGGACAGATAAAATCTATAGTCGTTACGTAAGCTAGAACAAATAAAAGGTCCAGTTTTGATAGCTCGAATCATGAGTTAATCTAGCCCGAGTAGTAACGCATCACATATCCCATATTGGTCTCTGGCAGCTTAAACAATGAATTGCTGCAGCCCACGTCGCATGTGCGTCAAACCCAGTTACGATTAACTAAGCTAGCTAGCTAAAACAACCCATCTTCAGGACTATTGTAACTCATGAACAGTGATTTGATGCAATTTCTTCGATTTAGTTGCCGTAATTCAGAGGTCTGAGCTGTCCCCTATTAGCAACACGCGTCGGTCTAGGATAACTCATACTTGAGTTATGTCAACTCGATATTTTGCTCAGTGTGGCATCTTCTCTAAAAGCATGCTAAAAAAAAAGAGGAAGAAAGTATTCAATATTTCTTGTGTAGATGCCATGACCTCGCAAGAAGAAGCTTTAATGCCATTATTTAATAATCTCGAGGAAGTAAACAACTTACAACTGGGTCGACTCACTAAATTTATTAACAGTGGCTGGTTTGAATGAGCTGCCAAAATTCTTTTGCGTTATACGTCGCGCTAGCCACCAGGACGTCTATTCTCAAATTAGGGGAATGATCATATAAAGAGAAGTGATCTGTCTTCAAGTTTTCACTTAAACAATTTTAAACCGTAGTCTTAAAAGTCAAAGACTGTTTATTTCCATCAATAGTTAGAAGAACGCGTCCTCTCGGAATTTTCTGAGAGACGAATCCATGTTTAGTTAACAAAAACATATGATGTGATCATAGGATGTGAATAGTCACTTCTCGCGAGAGAGCATTCACTTCTCTTGAGTTGGAAAAGAGACGTTCAGGAAACTGAATACGCGGAATACGTGTGGTATCACATAACGAGTCCAGTTTATCGGATTGTTATTGGATCGTGATATGTCTTGAAACGACCACATAGATTTGTAACTTCTTGATTTGTGGGACTTTATGCAGATGTTGCCCATGGACTAATCGTTATACAAGGGAAGATGTTTAGCCTGCAGCGGCGGTCGTAAAATCCAAGGTAGGAAGGCAAATTCTCGCACTGAGTGACGGTTTACATACCCCACTCGACTTAGACAGTGTTGTTAACCCTACACACATGGGTTTAAGTAGACGTAGATAATGAAATGAGCTTGAAAAAAACAATAACCGCCAGGAGTGCTAATTAGAGAAGGTAAATTTTATATCTTTTGTTGCCAGGAGTAGGTAGATATTATAGAAGGTAAATGTTTGAAAAAATATTTAATGGAAAATGGTTTAATTAATATCCCGGCGTCTTGTATTCGGATTTTTAGTTTCGAGTTCTGAGCGGGATTAAATTTTATTGATTTTTTACGTAATTTAGTATACAGAGTGGCAAAAAGTCGCGCATAATGCCTGTAACTTTTGAATTACCTTACGAAAGTTGTTCAGTAAATTATTCTCCACATTTCTACCTGCATGAATTTTTTCTGTCATTTCTGGTTTGGTTGCCATAGAGACTAACTTACTTTATTTAAATGGAACACCCAGCATATGATTGCATATTTGGATTATACTGGGAAAACTCTAAAATTTTTGTATTTTAAATTTTCACCTGTCTGCAAGCGTTTTCGAGATAATGACAGCTCAAAAATGAAAAACTTCCTAATTATAATTATTCCTACCTAATATCCACCAGTTGAGTCAAGGTGTTTTCATGACAGCGACCTAAGAGGTGTCAATTTTGAGTTCCTGTTTAATTCTGTTTGATTTCTAATTTGTTCACACTATGGTTCATCTGAATGAGAAACAACGAGTTGAAATTGTGAGCGGTTACAGAAATATGAAGAGATCGCAAGATCGTGTTTGTCAACTTTTCAATGAATTATATCCAAATAGGCTCCAGTAAATTAGTCAACGGTGTGTCGAGTGGTAAAGAAATTTCGAGAAACAGGCAGTGTTAGGGAAGCCGCTAGATGAGGTCGACCTAAAACAGCAACCGAGGAAGACAAAGCTTTGGATATCATGCTCTCAATACATGAAAATCCAACACAATCATCCAGGCCAATAGCGATTGATATGAATGTGTCTCATCAGTCAGTAAAAAATTTTAAACAGGAGAAGTTGCATCCCTACAAGATAAAGTTGGTGCACGAGTTAAACGAGTACGATTTTAATAGAAGACCTGAATTTTGTGAGCTGATGTTGGAAAGATGCAATAACGATAATAACTTCGCAACAAATATAATTTTCTCGGATGAAGCTACCTTCCATTTAAATGGCATTATTAGTAGAAACAATTATCGTTATTGGTCTGCTGAGAATACTCACTGGTTCCAGGAAGGTTATACTCAGAGGCCCGAAAAAGTTAATGTTTGGGCGGGCATGGTTGGTAGACATATTGTGCGACCTTTTTCCATAGATGGATGGAATTTGAATGGCGAAAAATATCTGGACCTCCTCAGGAATCACATAATTCGTTCTTGCAGAATGGTTTTACCGCGAGTAAGTAATGGCATAAACGAACAGATATGCTGATGATTTTAACTGTTTCTTTTAAATCAACTCGATCGAAGATTGTCAATATCTTCAGTATGATTTTTCAAACGTGACCAATTGGTGTAACTCAAGTGACTTTAAATTGAATGAAGGGAAATGTTCATGCATGTCTTTTACCCTCAATCAAAACATAATTAGCTACGATTATACCATAAATGGTACTAAATTAACAAGAGTAAATCAGCAAAAGGACTTGGGAGTAATCTTTGACCCAACTCTGTCTTTTTCCAATCATATTTTGTCAAAAATAGAAAGCGCACAGAGAATAGCCGGGTTTATTGTTAGAAACACAAAAGAGTTTAATATTGAAGTGAGCATTCATCTTTTTGATAGCCTTGTGCTGCCGGTTTTAGAATATGCTAGTATAATTTGGTCTCCTCAGTATAATGTTTGAGTCACGATCATTGAGAGAGTGCAGAGGCGGTTCTTGAAGTGTATGTATTTTAGAAAATTTGGTGTGTATCCCCAGAGAGGCTGCGTCAATGAACACCTTCTGGGAGTATTTGGTAGGCTGTCTCTTCACAAAAGAAGAATCAAAATTTTATTGTGCACCATGTTTCGAATTCTAAAGGGTAGTATCGATTGTCCTGACATTCTAAGCAAACTACCGTTGGCGATTAATATAATCGGATCTCGTTGTCCAAGTGTATTTTATCTTGCTTATCCGCGCACAAATCTTTATAAAAACTCACCAATATATAAGTTGTGCCACTACTTCAATTTGTATGCGTCGGACATCGACATTGATATAACTAGTCTTAGTAATTTTAAGAGAATAGTTGAGGCTAAGTTGGGATTGGACAATTGATGTTAACTTCTCAATATGTGAAAATTTTATCTGATAATTGACTTAAGTATGTACTTGATACCTTTTACTTTATTCCTCTGTTATCTGTTTTTTGTGTCTATTTTAGTATTTTTGTAGAACTGTGTATCTTGTTGGTTCCCCTGTACCTTTTCTTTTTTTTCAGGGTAGATTTAAGAAGTATCTGTAATTGGCTTAGCTGTTGATACTAGTTAATAATAAATAAATAAATAAATAGATACGGTTCCAGCAACATGGAGCACCTGCGCATTATGCGGCAAATGTTAGACAAAACATAAGCGAACAATTTCCAGGACTTCGGATAGGCAGAAAAGGTACTATTGACTGGCCAGCGCGATACCCGGACGTAACTCCGCTCGACTTCTTTTTGTGGGGACGCTTAAAGAACAAAGTCTACGTTAACCGTCCAAATCACTTAGAATCTTTAAAAGTCAGAGTTAATGCTGAAATTCGGGCCATTCCAGAGGATTTCGTTTTAAACGTTCAGGAATCGACTGGTGGTCATTTTGAACACCTGATCCACTGAAAAGGTGAACAATTCACAGTTTTCCCACTAGAATCCAAATATACAATTATATGCAGGGTGTTCCATTTAAAAAAAGTAAGTTGGTCTCTATGGCAACCAAACCAGAAATGACAGAAAAAATTCATGCAGGTAGAAATGTGGGGAATAATTTACTGAACAACTTTCATAAAGGTCACTTTTTCGTATACGAGGCAATTCAAAAGTTAGAGGCATTATTCGCGACTTTTTTGCCACTCTGAATAATTCGTGATAGAGAATTTTAGAATTGCGATGAATAAATAGGTTAGGTACTTTATAATTTTACTTTCTCTTATCTCCAGGGACGTTGAACTTAAGGTTTACATAACCACATTAATTCGGCTTCATGTGCAGGGACTTAGAGGGCTTACTTAGTAAGTGCCTCTTAAGATCCAATTAATTAAAGATGGGCCCTAATCGTTTTAAAGCCATTGTGGTTTAAGGACAAAAATAGGTAAAGTTGATGAATTTTGTTCATTATTATTTATTGCATTTTGTATAGCAAAGAAAATTAAACGGGGAAAAGAGCATATTCATTAAAAAATATGTCTGCATAGTAGGTCCAAAGAAACGAAAACCTCATCTCATTTATAGGTAAGCTTTTGTTACAGTTCCGATGCAATTTCAGTCTTGAATTTCTTTTCAACCAAAATAACAACGAAACAAATTCATCAAGCCAGCCGTGGCCGAAGCCTTCCTTTATTCTTTTATTTTGGTTTCTTTGCTTCCTTCGATTTAAACATTATTAGTCGAAAGGTCCAAAATTACTATACTCAACGACTGTATAAAAAAGTATGGCAACAGCAGTGGTGACGTTAAGTAAAGAAAATGAGAGTGGTTCTTGTCAGGATTGAATTCGCAAATAAATAAGGTAAAGTTAAATTAAATTTTGCTATATGTCTAGAAGGAGGCAATAGGTAAACTCTTGAAGGTTCTTCGTTGTTTAAATACACCAGGAAGCTATAAAAAAAAACTTGGCATTACAACATCAATATGGGATCCAGAACTCGATTCTCGAATAATCAGATATTTTTGCCACTGCATTAATAGTTATTAATAATAGTAGTTCGACCTAAACATTAGTTTCATTAACAAAGTCCATATCGAATGTGCATTATTCAAAATTTAATCTACGACGGTCCAAATAAATTTTATTCGCATAAATTCGATTTATCTTTTTTCTTTTTCTTTTTTTTTTATGATAAGGCACAGCACTGCATGATAAATCCTCTATGGCGCTCAGGGAGCGGTGTGTGTGCGCAGGAAACGATTCACGTTGGTCTTGAATCTTTGGAGATTATACTCGTTGGGGAACACGATCTTAGGGAGGTCGTTCCAGAGTGATGACGTTCTCCAGATGAAAGAATTTTTAAGCAGTGTCGTTCGAGGGACACAAAGCTGAACCACGTACTGGTGGGCTGCCGTGACTCGTCGTGTATTTCTACCATGCACCGCTCTGGGTGGTATCAAGCAGACAACCTCAGTTGAACACTTGCCATGAAAATATTTGTAAAATTCTCTTCACTCAGACCGTTTCCCTAAAGATTGGTTCAAACCCTAGCTCAACTAAGTAAAATAGAATAAATTCAAAAATGACAACAAATTAATCTCCAGAAATAATGAAAATATACAAAGAAGCAATAAACATCTGGAAGAACAATGAAAAAAGAAGCTTCAATAGTAACCGAAAAGGAAGACACGAATAATGAATAAAAGTAAAAGCCAAATCTGGCTAACTTAAGAAACTGACATTATAACGACCTAAAATACCTGAAACGTTTGTGATCCTGAATCCAAAAGTGTTCCTTTGGATATCGAAGGCATTGCGCAAAATTTGGTCGATTCCCTACTTCCTAAAACAACCAAACCTATGCGATACTTGAAGATTGGTATAAAGGGAAAGGAATCAAAAATAGCAGCAAGCAGTTCCGTTTTCGAGCTGCTCATTACACATTAGGCTGTCTACTAATATACTGAAAGGGTTTAATCGCCGCCTGTCGACAGGAGCAGTCTTTTTGGATGTTTCTAAAGCGTTTGATAAAATTTGCCACGACGGCCTCATACTGAACTTAATAAGAATGGGTATGCCCAATGGGGTCTAGGACATTTAGCCGTCGCCGTTTCGCCGTCGCCGTTTCGCCGTCGCCGTTTCGCCGTCGCCGTTTCGCCGTCGCCGTTTCGCCGTCGCGACAATTCGCCGGCAGCCGATTCGCCGTGGGCCGTTTCGCCGTCAAATAGAAATTAATAAAATACGTAAAAAAGGTTATAATATATATTGCTAAATTTTAACAAAATTGTTTGATAAAAATATACCTACATAGGCAAGTCAATAATAATAATTAGGGTTATTGGAATTCGGGTCTAGGACGTTCAGCCGTCGCCGTTTCTAATCTAATCCACCTTTTTGGGTCCAATTCGGTATATGCTAGATATAAAAAAATTGTAATAATTATAGACTTATATTGGTTAAACAGCGCTAACACGGCATCTAATCCACCTTTTTGGGTCCAATTCGGTATATGCTAGATATAAAAAAATTGTAATAATTATAGACTTATATTCTATTTGACGGCGAAACGGCCCACGGCGAATCGGCTGCCGGCGAATTGTCGCGACGGCGAAACGGCGACGGCGAAACGGCGACGGCGAAACGGCGACGGCGAAACGGCGACGGCGAATAGTCCCATCCCCTGCCCAATGGGCTAAAAAAATAATTATATCATACCTTCTATTCATTCGCAGTGTCGTCTGAAAATGCAATATCATCGGTAAGAAAGCAGGGGTACCGCAAGGCTCACCCCTAGCAGCTATATAACATCTATACAGCGGATATACCAAAACCTCCAATGACAACATTATACCTGTTTGCAGACGACACTGCGATAACCGCCACCTCGGGGGTACACTGGATAGTAGCCTCTAGATTGCAACGCCATATAGTTATTCTCCAGAAGTGGTCGGATGGAAATTAAGGCTAAATGAGGGGAAAACTCAGGCCGTCTGTAAGTGTGAAGACAGAAAGGGTGAAGACAGGAGCGTTAGCAAAACTTACCACTGATCTAATAGGGATGACAATTTTAATGGATCTTAGGTAATCCGTATAAACGTTTCTTGGTTTACTAGTCTCACTCCTTTCTTTTTCTTATTTTAACATTTGCGTGCTATTAGGAAGGTCATAATGACATCCAAATGATGATGCTAATTGTGGCATAATGACACCGTCGTAGATTAAATGATTTAACCTTATAAATGTTTTGGACCGCCTCTGTGTTCATCATTCCTCGTCACGTTTAGTCATCCATTAGACGCCACTGACAGAAATACAAAATGAACTAAAACGACGAAAGGGATCGAATTTGATTGATGTGGCTATGGCCAAAAACAATTTTTCAATCTTAACGTTGAAATTTACTTTTAAGGGTAAAAAGAATGGATTATAGCATTTAATTTTAAATTTTGCAGTGTAATGTTTTAAACGTGGGGCATATTCTAGGATATTTTGTGAAATACTAAAGTGATCCGACACTGAATAATAAATGCAGCTGTAGTTTTCTTTTAGTAATCAATCGGCAAGAACCTAGATCTTTGTTTACTTAAATTAGAAGTGCAGAAGTAGCGTTACTGTAAAGATTGCAAAACCAAATTCACATTAAGAGCCTATTTTTAGATTTGTAGCTATTAAATTTTCTAATTTAAACAAATAATTGTTATTTTGCTGTTAAGATTATGAATATTTTCTTACTGCATTTAAATATAACCATTTTATTGCTGTACAAAGATACATTTTGCATCAGTATGTTAATAAATGATTTCACAATGCTTCGAAAGAATTATTTTAATGTTTTTCAAGCTTTCTTGAAAATATATTTAAAAGAAAACAGTACTCATTGTTAATATCATAAGAATTTTGAAGCCAGTCACTCAATAATTCAGGGCAAGACAGGAGAAGGGCGTACTGGTACACAGAGATATTCAGAAAAGAGGAAAATATCATATCGTCATCCTAATAATTAGCAAAACTCCATAAAATTTGTAGCAACGGAAAACCTCGCATCTCCAAAAATTGAGATTATGTCGAATATTGGTTTAAATAATCTGTAAGTACCTTATTTTAATACCTATTGGTTTCAAATGTAGGTATTTAATTGTAAAATACGCTAAATAATGAATTTTTCTAAATTTTACAGATGCACAAAAATTATAAAATTGGCCCTTCGAATGCCTTCAATTATCCGAATTTACCACTGTAACATTATTGACTTGTATACTTTAGAAATTTAGTGAAATAACACCAAAATATTGTAACAAAGAACAGAAAGTTGAAGACAAAAAAAAGAACCTAATGACATACTCGAAGATAGTATTAAAGGTGGACAAAGGGAAGAAAAGGTGGAACAAAATATTATAAAAACGTTACAAGCATCATAAAAACCTACTAGAATTCACTATGGAGAAAAAGACAATTTAGAAACAGAAGAGGAAATCGTTATTGATGCATTAAAAGCTGAAGACCCAGAGTATACAGCATACAAAAAATCGTAATAGCGTAGAGGAAAATTCTGATGGAGAACAGCCTTAGGAAAAAACAAGTCAAAAGAAAAGACGTTAAAGAAAATAATTGGAAAAGGGAGCAAAATAAAACAAGAAGAGAGTTAGATGATACGTATTTAGATAGGAAGAATTTTAAGGGAAAAATCCAAAACAACAAAGGGTCCTAAAGGAATCTACCAGGAATAAAAATACAAAGAACTGCTGAAGTAACTGAAACTGATATTAACAAAAATAATGAGGAGCGAAACTAGGCCAAGAAAAAAGTAGGAGAATATTAGATGTGAAAGGAATAGATTGCCTTAAACAATTTTTTGAAACTCTGCTAAAGATGGAGTCCCATTATTGTACCATCAGCCAGAAAGGAGATCCAAACAAGAACTATACAACCTGTATAGGTAAAGATTGGTGTCGAGAGAAGAATGTTGAGCCATTTTCAAAACATATGTTGACCACTATTTTAACGATATGAATTTAAGTCAATTTAAAAGAAAAAAAGACTAGTGTGATTTGTGTGTGGCTAAAAATGTAAGCAATGAGAAGAGAAGGAGAAAGCGAAAGCGAGTAAATTTAACAAAGTATATACTATCGATTTACAAGCAGTTCTTCTTTGTCCAAAGTCGAACGTCTCGAGTACTTACTACAAAACAAAACTAGCTCTCAATAATTTCACAATTCATGATATTAAAACACAAGCTGGTTACGGCTTTGTATGGAGTAAGGTTGAAGGAACAGTAGGAGCAAATAAATTGTCCTTTGCTGAGACCTAGTTAATAAAACTTGTCAGAAAATATATACTAGGGTATATTATGGATATGCTAAAATACACAAAGTTGCTAATAGGGGTGACGATATAGAACGAGTAAAACTAACACCAGAGAGAAAACAAACAATAAACTACAAAATTATACAATTATCTCCGAAAAAATTCTTGGTTTTACGAGAACAAACACATGAACAGGAATAAAATGGGTATCTTGAGACCAGAGCACTGTTTAGCTTCCAAACATCTCCATAAAATCAAAATTAAACCTGATTAGATGTGTGAGTATAGGGACGTACGTATACGTTGTTTTGAATTGTCAAAACCAAGCAAGACAGTGTCATAAGTTTTACTTAGAGCTGTCCAAAAAGATCCATTAGGCATACAAGATTAAATTTCTTATCAAAAGCAATTTACAAGCCAAATTATAAAAAATAAATAAGATTAAAAGAAGCATAAGATTTTGGTGGGACGCTAGAAATTTAGTAAAACTAGAATATGTGAAAGATCCATTTCAAAATTATTTGATAATAGTATAATTGTAACAAACATTTTATTATTTTCGCCAAATTATCCGCAATGCATACCATGACGCTTTCTTCTCAAGAAATGATAGCAAACTAATGGAAGGAATCCGCATATTTAGTCAAAATATGACGGAATGGACTGGGGAGAAGCTGAGCTTTATTGAATGGATCGGTGTAGCTTTTAGAAGTAAAAACATTGCAGCATCTGTTCCAGATAATAGTTTACGTTACATCGGAGTCCGGATAGTCAAGTCTTGATTGAATCAAATTGAGTTTGGGCCTGCGCCGCGTTTCTGCGGGGCTTTATCGCCGCCACTGATCTATTTCGATAATTCAACTTTAAAATATCACATACAGCATTTTCTTAAGATTAATTCTTGTCCTACTTATAGATACTTACTATTTTTTTCTGTGAAACTGACAATGAGCTAACTCACCTGAAAAAAATGGAAAATACATTTATTATTAGATACGGGAAAAGACAATATCAACAAAATGAAATACATAAAGAAAACCTTCCCTTAAGGGGGACTTTTTTAATATGTAGTTAATTTGTGGATTATTTTTTGGTTTATCCACCTTTCTAAAAACAATATCCTGTTACTTGCCGGAATATGTATAATGTCAATATTGTCATTGTCATTGTAAAAGATTTATTATTATTCCTAATTTGTTGTATCGTTTGGTTTGTTGAAGGAGTTTTTCTCTCCCTCGCTTGTAATAGCTGTATGCTCCATTCCACAATAATTCGTTGATTTCCCGACCGCAATAAAATTTAAACCCAGCCATGAATAAGTGCCTTTGAAAGGGTACAGATCCTGAATACCTACTAATTTCAATAGTTTAGGTTAGCTATTTTCAACAAAACAACAAATATAAAATAATAGGTAAGTATCTTTATTTTAATCATGTAATTAAATAGCTATTAATATTTATACAGAAATACTAATCTACAATATTATAATATCATCTATGCCTAAACTAATTATTAAGGGCCTTACGTTACTATTAATTATGTTATTATATTGGTATATTAGGTAGGTTAATGGCAAATTGCAAGTGTTCAATATAAAGCAGAGTCTTTTCATCTTAGTTAAGTTCATTAGTCGTTTGGTGTTTGTCAAGCTGTTATTTCGTGTGTGTTATCAAGCATCCAAAATTTGTCAGATCTGTGTGAAACTTCAGATAATATGGCTTCCGGAAGTTATGGTGTAACGAAGAAAAAACATTTATCACTTGATGTCAAAAACATCATAAAGAACGTTTACTTTACCCTTTTAGAAAAAGGGTATGACCGGAGTGCAAATTTTAGTGAAACGAGTATTTTGACCAAAGTTGCATTAACGACGGTTAAAGATATAGTGACCAAACCCATCCAGCCAAGGAAAAAACGGTGTGACAGCGGAAAATTGAGAAGCATCGAAGCAGCTGATAAAGACTTGATTCGGAGGAAAATTTATGACATGTACAGTAAACAAATAGTCCTAACAATAGATACGCTAAAAAAAGTACTTACAGCAGACGAAACCGACATTTCATGTGGCAGGACAAGCCTTTGGAGAATAGTAAAAGCAATGGGTTTTAAATATCGTAACATTGACAAACGACAAGTACTAATGAAATGGCAGCGTTTACAAGTATGGCGTAGAGATTATTTGAATCTTATCAGACAATATAGGGAAGAAAATCGTTATATTATATACTTAGACGAAACTTGGTTTGATACCCACGACACTCCTAAAAAAGGTTGGAGCGATTCAACAATCAAATGTCAAACTAAAGCATCAAGACACGGATGCTACATTGTTTGAAGATTGGTTTCAGAATCGTCTGCTTCCGAATGTGCCCAAAATTAGTGTTATTGTGATGGACAACGCTAGTTACCACAGTCGCCAACTAAGTAAAGTGCCGAATTCAAATAATACAAAAGTGGAAATTCAAAACTCTATGATGGAAAATAATATATATTTCGAGAAAACCTATACAAAAAAGGACCTTTTAAATGTTTTAAAAACATTCAATATTGGAAAAGAATATATTTCTGACAATCTCGCAAGTGCTATTGGTCACACAGTTTTACGCCTCCATCCGTATTACTGTATTTTTAACCCAATAGAACATATATGGAGCCAGTTAAAGACGATGATTAGAAGAGAAAACATATCCCCCACACTAAGTAGTTCTGTTATAGAATTAGTTAAAAAATGTGTGAATAATATCCCAGTAGAAAGTTGGAAAAATTCTGTGAGACACGTGATCCAAGTCGAAGATTCCTATAACATAATTAATAGTAACGTAAGGCCCTTAATAATTAGTTTAGGCATAGATGAAGACGATAGTGATAGTGAAACAGAGCTAAATATAGAGTAGGTTAAGTTAAATATTGTATTATTACAATATTGCAGATTAGTATTTTTGTATAAATATTAATAGCTATTTAATTACATGATTAAAATAAAGATACTTACCTATTATTTCATATTTGTTGTTTTGTTGAAAATAGCTAACCTAAACTATTGAAATTAGTAGGTAATCAGGACCTGTACCCTTTCAAAAGGTCCGGTGCCTACACAATAGATATTTCTCAGGCAACTTATTTATGGTTGGGATTACGACTGAGGGTTGTCAATTAAATTTTATTGCGGTCGAGAAATCAACGAATTCTTGTGAAATGGATCATACATGCCGCTGCAATTCCGTTTATTGGATGAGTAGGAGCCCCATCCCCATATTCGTTCTGTACCTCTCCCAACAGTTCTGCTCCATAAAATGTTGGACAAGATATTTATATTTTGGCAATACAAATCACAAAAAAGTCTTAAAATTTAAACTACTTTTAAATATACCTACTTTCGAACTTTCCAAATCCCTGCCATCGATTTATATTTTTAAAGCGTTGCGACGCCCAGGACGTCGAAGGAGTCGCATAATTGTTATCTTTAAAAAATGCAAAGTGATCCTACGTAACGATGACTTTTTACGAAATCGAAATATTTCCATTTGTTTCCGAGATACTTTGATTATAAGAAAACGTGTTTGTTGTTGTTGTTTTCCAAACAATTGTCATAATTTCTAGTTTATACTATAGATTGCGGTTTAACTACAGTATTTCATCCACAGGTTGGGGTTAAGCAAAGATTGTAAAATGGATGTATTTTGGGATCATCCATGGTTTATAGTTAACTACACATTGAAAAATCCGCCCTAGCCTGCACTCAACGAACCGATAATCTTATTAAATTAATGATCAGTTGCCGTATATACCTGGAACAGATCAAATGACATTTGAAAAGTTTAAAATATAATTCCACCGCTATTTTTTACTGCTTCAGGTAGAAAACCATCATAATCCTTTTACAATCGCAATTTTGTAGTGGTACAATCAACAAAAAAAATCCATTTACTACGGGCCAATTTTGGTCCTGCGACCAACTGGCCAAAAGTAATAAAAATGTGGCACATTGTTTTGCAGCAACTCCTGCTGCGACGTCAATTTTTTGCTTCTTTTGCCCATGTCTGACACACCAGGAATGTAATCTGGTTATTCTTACACCCGGAGGGCCTACTCGGCTGACTGGCTGGCCGGAAACAAGATGATTTTATAATGAGATCAATTTGTGATATCTAGGGAAAGTTTTGCTTGTGAGGCAATACTCATTGTTTAAGCTTAAGGGTCATTTTGATTTAACTTCTAGGCCAAGAAATTAATAAGACTTAACATTCTGATTTTTTACAGTATGATGAATGTGCTTTGCAAATATATCTGTTTATTATTGCAATTATGCGGGGCACTCCCAAAACACTGCTGGCGTCTGACACTTTTAGGTATTAACTTTGCACCGCGTTTATTTATATCTGTAAGTATGTGTGTATAATTATAAACGAAACGTTGAATTCTTGCGCAACTCAAGTAAAGGAAGTAAGAGCTTAGACGCCTTTATTTGATATTTATCAAGTTTGAATAATGACAGTATTGTTTACAAAGTGCATTAGGCACGCGGGTTTCATAAGAATTTCTTTTAAAAAAGCAAAATCTTTACATTTTATAAAGTCTGTTTCGTTGCCGTTGATAGCTCGACACCCTCATTAAAGATTCAAAACAAGGCTCGGGTGGCTTAAAATATTTTACCTATAAAATGGTCTTTTTACGTACATCTAGCATAAGGATGAAGAAATTTTGACCTATTCCACCCAGTAACAGATAAAGTAACAATAGAGCCATAAAATGAAATGAAAGGATAATGATTAAAACGGCCCACCATGGTCGGAGAGTTGGGTTTTAATATAATCTAACCGCTTATTATTTTATTTAAATATAATAGATTTTATGAATTTTGGTAAATTATAACCATTGATTGATTTATTCTAGAATAAATACAATGTTTTACAAGAAAACTAATTTATTTACAGATAAAAAAATATTGACAATTTTAATAATTAAAACTCGATAAAATCGTCCTCAGAAAAATCTGAAGAGTCATCATGTCCTACGCTTATTACTAAAGGCTCAATTTCCATAGTTGTGTCAATTACGTTGTCAAGTTCCCACATTTTTTGTTCCTCTACTATAACATGTTTTATGGCGTTTTGCCAATTTTCTGATGACACATTTGCTAAAGAATTAAGCAAGAGTTGTTGCACTTCTTGCATTTTAAAAGTTTTGTTATTTCTAGCAACATATCCTTTTACTTGAGCCCATATTTATTCTATAGGATTTAGCTCACAATGATAAGGTGGTAAACGGAGCACTATAATACCTCGATCTCTTGCCATCTCGTCAATAACATACTTTTTATACTACGATTTATGTAGCCTAGCAATACCCAAAAGTTCTTTTTTTACCATGGTATTATCGTAACTCAATTCCTTCCGTTGTAACCAGTTTACGATTTCCGCCTTTTTCCATGAAGTTGTGGGAAGATTCTCCTTTAGCCTAGAGTGATAGCTGGCATTATCCATCACTATTACAGAATTAGCGGGAATGTATTCTATCATTTGCTTAAAATATTCCTCGAAAACATCAGCAGTCATTTCTTCATGAAAGTCTTTTGTAGAATTCGACTGAAATTCTAATAATCCTTGATCCAAAAAGCCATTTGAACTTCCTATATGAGTTATAACAAGTCTGCGTCCCTTTCCAGATGGTGGTCTAAGTCCTGTTGACCAGCCTTCCATGACAGCTTGTCGAGAACTTAGGACATTTTCATCTTGCCAGACTTTAGATACGGTGTGCCCTTCGTTCAGCCAAGTTTCATCCAAATATAAAATGTTTTTGCCTTCGCTGCGGTATTTTCGGATGGACCTTAAGTATTGACATCTCCAGCAAATAATATCTGCTCTATCAATAAGAAAAGATTTTCTGTTTTGCTTCTCCCAACGAAAGTTCATATCATGAAGTATTTTCCATACTTTCGTTCGTGATAGCTGTGGTAAGTCCTCGTCATAGTTAATGGCTTGTAAAATTTTGTCTATAGTTGGTATTTCCTTAGCAAAATAAAACTATGTACTTTTCTTCTAATACCATTTTTAATGAAATCGTCAATTTCTAACGGTTTCTTTCCTGGAAGTGGTTTTGGCTTACTGAGGTTCTTAGATTTTCTTTCACGCAAGAACCTATATATAGTAGCCTCTCCAACTCCTACCATATTGGCACACTCTGCAATGATGCTACGAACATCACTTGCAGGTTTCTGGTGCACTAGAGCATCATGCACGTTTAATATTAATATCTTTTCTCGGAGAGAATATGCACTCTTGCTAATTTGACGAAGACACGTTGGCGAAAAACCTGAAGCCATTGTCACAAGTATAGGAAATAATTCAACTTTGGGATAATTCAGTATCTAAATACACTAAAAACATAGTTTGACAAACGCACATCAAATGGCGTAATAATATCCTAAAGCAGGCAAAAATAGGTAAATTTAATTACTAATTACTCCTGTTATACCTACTTTAACCCTAATATTCCTAATGTATATTTAACAATGGACAGAGGCCAATTTTCTTATTAAATAAGTCATAGTAGGTAATTACTATTATAATAATAATATACTAATTACCAACGCCTATGGTTTACGGTTGTTTTATGGCTTCAACCCTCGATATGAGCTATCAACTGCAACGAAACGGACTTTAAAAAATCTGTTTAATTTCGTTACTTATAGCCATTCATTAGGTCGTCGTCCACCACTGTCATTGTCACAAAAAAGAAAAAGAGAATATCTTATATACAATAACGAAACGGATACAAAACATGGTTTTTACTTTCAAAGACTTTGGAAGTTCATTTCTCTTGGTTAATTATTTCGTTATTTACATAATTAATATCTCTTAAAACCAGTACCTGAAAAAAAATGACTAATGACTTCAACATTTATATTTCGGTGTAGACAGTTCTGACACAAGTCTGTTAAACAAAAAGTATTATTGATGGTCTAGACCCATCAGATCAGGGAAATATTTCTTTTCGTAAATAAACATTAGCAAGATTTCAAGGTTCGTTTCAAGGTCAGTAAATTTTGGGTGATTATTAACACCTCGGTGTTAATGAACAACCATAGTTCGTCCGATGGGCGGTAAGAACCGAAATACCTTGTAAATTCTTGATAACCAGAAAAAAACGCTATTTCAGAGCTTTAATATTGATTTTTTTTGCTAAATAATATTATTACAAGTGACATATACTCTTTGCAAAATAATTTCCAATGCACGTCAGTTATCGGCAGTGTAACCAAAATAGCCAAGTGAGGGAATGATGGTGGTTTTGTTTTTTTCATAAAAACAAGATAAATTTACAAAAATAAACACAAATTTATTTACCTTATTTGTAAAATCTTCCAGTATGACAATATCTGTCTAAATTATATTGGAATAGTCATGTAATTTTATTGTTACTTTTTTATACCGGGTGTTGCATCGTCGAGCGGGACATAGGAAATCTCATGTAATTTTAAATGGGGTCAATTATTGGCTTCCCTAATTATTTTAGAGAAAAATTCTATTTAGGTTTATAAAAGAGCACTAAAACCTACATTCAAAAGAATAACTTTAGATATTTTTGATGAGCCCGTTTACGGGTTATCGCCGATTTCTTTTTAACTATTTCTCCTTTTTATGGCCCCGTATTTGCGGGCACCAGTCAAGGTAAAATATGACTGTCAAATAAAGTTGTCATTTTGAGGAATATTTGAACATCTTCTTAAATCCTAAAGTTCTAACAATTTAATAGTACCTACCTATTAATTAGTAAAATATTGAAACATGTAAAATGTCATAATTAACCTTGTAATTGGATACTTTATTTTAGTTTTATTCAGATTAATTTGTACTCATAAATACACCTTTAATATTTTCGATGTACGAGTTTTTATAACAATAAAGCACACATTTCAAAATGACAACTTTATTTGACAGTCATCTTTTACCTTGACTGGTGCCCGCAAATACGGGGCCATAAAAAGGAGAAATAGTTAAAAAGAAATCGGCGATAACCCGTAAACGGGCTCATCAAAAATATCTAAAGTTATTCTTTTGAATGTGGGTTTTACTGCTCTTTAATAAACCTAAATAGAATTTTTTTCTAAAATAATTAGGGAAGCCAATAATTTAAAATTACATGGGATTTCCTATGTCCCGCTCGACGATGCAACACCCGGTATATGCTTTGGCTATTTGAATAATAAGAATTATAATACAAAGATGGATCTTCAATCATACTACAAATCACTTCAATCACTCGTTTGATTTACTTCAATAATAATGAGTTGAATGTTCAGTCTATCTACTCGTAAGACATGTTCTCTTTCATACCATAATATATATCTCGCTTTCTGTGTGCCGAATTGAATTTTTCCAAACATCAGGAGTTCTGTACTGCCATCTCGACCAATATGTCTATTATGCTTCTTTTTCTTTCGTATGTTCTTTCAAAAATACCAGTCGTCTGAAAGCTACATGGGAAAGTTCCATAAGCCCTCGCTTAAGTTTAACTTTTTTCCATCCGAAACCTATTTCCTTTAAGGGGCTTCTTAAATAGTTAAGACACCCATCAAACAGTTGTCTGTCTTTTTAATTTCTTACTTAAAGTTGTCAAAGTTACATGATGTTCTAAAAAAAGTTGCAGCTTAAGCATAATCAATGTAAAATATTAGTTTTTGAATTTATTTATTTCTTTATTTATTAAACGGACTTGCCAGTTACAATTTACTTATAATAAGTTAATCTATAGAATTTAACAATAATTGATGACTAAAATGGACTTACACTATACAATTAAAATGCTATGCTAAAAGTGTAATTTACAATAAAATCCTAATCTATTCCATACATAGCCTCGACTTACACTATACACTTACATAACTGTACGAATAAAAGAATCAATAAGAGTACTCCATATACATTCAAACATTAGGCAGATTCAAACAGACAACTCAAGATGGCGAACTGTTTAGATCACGTATTCACAATAAGGACCTAGATAGTCTCCTGAACTGGTTTAGGGACAAATTAAAGACATCCAGATTTAGCTGATTCATTCGTCCACTCATTCTCGATATAAGGGAAGCCAATCCATGATTTGTTCGATGGTAGGGGATGAAGAAGAGATCCACACTTCTTGTATCTCTTTGAGGGGCACGAAGATGTATTCGCTCTAGTAAAGATGGATTAATATTTTATACAATACATTAACATCAAATAAAAATCTTCTATTCTCAAGTGAGTCAAGGTTTAAGATTAGAGTAAGTTGTTTGTAATCAAGCTAATCAATTTGAATCCTCAATTTATAATTAATAATCCTTAGAAACCGTCTTTGAATTTTCTCCAGCATGTCAATATATTTATTGTCGAAAGGGTTCCAGATAGGACAAGCATACTCCAGGACAGAGCGGACAATTGAACAATATAGCACTTTAAAACAATAAATATTACTAAACTCGCTCAACGAGCGAGACAAAAATCCCAACATCTTCAATCTCTCATTACAGATATTTTCAATATGCACATTAAATGATAATTTACGGTCAAACATGACACCAAGATCTTTAACATTATTACTCCTATTCAATATAGTAGAGTTCACACTGTAGTCGAATATGATGGGACCTTGTATTCTGAAAAACTGCATAATGCTACACTTATCAACATTCAAAGTTAGGTCATTCAAAAGACACCATTGGCCAAATCTGTCCAAATTCTGCTGCATCAACATGCAGTCCTCCAGAGTTTCAATGCATTTAAAGATTTTAAGGTCATCCATCAGCATATAAACGGAAATTAGAATTTAGAATACAAGTAGACAAGTCATTTACAAAAAGATTAAAGAGAAGTGGCGAAAGGTGTCCTCCTTGAGGTACTCCAGATGAGGCATTCACCTCGATTGAACATACATTATTGATCGAGACAACCTGCTTCCTATCAGTCAAATAATCCCGTAACCAATCAAAAAAACTATCGGATATCCCTTATGCTGCAAGCTTGGCCAACAAAACACCGTGATTAACTCTATCGAAGGCCTTGGAGAAGTCAGTGTAAACAGCATCCACCTGACACCTCCTCTCCAAAGCATCCGACAGATACTCGGTATAAAAAAGTAAGTTAGAGACCGTAGAGCGGCCTTTCAGGAACCCATGCTGTTCAAAACACAGAGCTCTACCAAGTACATCCGTCACTCTTTCAGTCACAATCCGCTCAAAAATCTTTCTAAAAAGTGATACTTTAGAAATTGCTCTGTAGTTCTCAACCTCACTCCTAATCCCACCTTTAAAAATCGGAGTTATATAGCAAGTTTTCCACATTTCCGGAAAATTACCATTGGACAGAGAGAGGTTGTAAATTTTACAGAGAACAGGGGCAAGAACAAATCTACAATTAAATATAAGAATGTAAGGTATACCATCAGGAATAATACAACTTACTTGTTTCGTACATTCCGTAAATAGTGTCACGGATAGAACTTATATCCAATCTGGACACATTTACAACTCTCTTTAAATAAGAACGTGTCTTTTTAGGCGACTCTAATAATTTATTTTGCTTAACTGTTGTTGAAACTGCACTTACAGTGGAGATATTCAAATGTAGGGCAGCTGCTACACGCTAAAAATTAGTAAAGTACAAATAAAATATATAAACCTTAACATACTCCTTAAAATCACTTCTCCAATTGCTGTCAAGGGTAACAATAGGCCATTGTTGTTAAGTTCTTTCTGAGAATAGCTTCTTAGAGAAGCTATTAGCTCCTTGCACCGACTATTTAAATGCTTCGGCATTTTTCACAAATAGTAAACAACGTAATCGACAGAGATATGTATGCGCACTTTTGTTATTCTTAAAAGTACAGTTTCTTTAATGATATTTATGAAAAGATCTGGAGGTTCTGTTAAAAAATAGGCGCAAACACGAAACCACAGAATAATTAAGGTTAGTTTTGCACGAAATGTCAAAATAGGCCAACGAACAAGCTGGCGCCACCGCACTGTCTACAGTTGGGTTGCCAACTGTCGGCCAATAAAATTCAAATTCAATATCGCATAAAGTTTGAATATTTTTTGTCCAAATTTAATTTCCTCATGTTTTCTTACGAATTTACAATTATCAGCTGATTGATTACGTGCATTAGAAATTGTTTTGCATCAACCATACCTACTTTTAACAAAAATTGATTTACCATCGAGTTTTGATTTCTTTGGGTCAGATCAGTGGCGTATTTAGGATTGTGACACGGGGGGGGTCCATTTATTTTTCTTAAAAAAATGCGCCGCAGTCAAAATTTTTTTAAGTGCCACGCCCTTTTTTTGGACTGTCTAAACTTACAAATTTTACGTTTTGATAGCCCGGCTCAAAAAAAATGTAGAAATAAAGCAATTTTTAAATATAAACGCCAATATTTGCATTTGAAATATTAGTTTTTTGAAGGTATGTATAACGGTATACTATTAACATGGAACAAAAAATAAAATTCAACAATTATTAAATTAAAAGACTGTGGAAATCCCCAAACATCTGGAAAATTTGAAATAATGTTTCATGTTATTTATTGCAAATAAATGAATGTGAATTTCAGTTTTCTTTTCTACCGAGTCCACGGGGGGGGTCCAGACCCCCTAAATACGCCACTGGGTCAGATATTGCAGTATTTATAGATGTCCAAACGGCGTTTGAAGTAGTCAGTGTAGATATACAGGGTGTTACTTAATGATACGCCATCATTCCAGGGGCGCATTTCTTAACCAAATTATTCAAGTAGAAAAATTCATATAAGCATGTGTCCTAAAGAGTCTGGTTTTCAAGATACCTTGTATCGAAGTTTTAAAAAAAAACGGTTTTTTATTAATATTTCAAAGATTCTTTTGCCGATTTTGGAGAAATTTGGCAGTGTTGTTCGTTGTGGTAAGACGCTAAGGTAGCACTAACTAGATGATAATTATAAGTTCCAGTAGTGTCCCGGGGGCAGTCTCACCAATAATATTGACAAAAAAAAATGTACGCCACTGACTTGTTTAAACATTTTATATTGTTTTCGGGTTAAGCAGCTAAAAATACAACTTTTTGGTCGCTTCATATTTTTTCGTATCTTACTTCGTTTCCGAGAAAAAAAATGAAAGCCACTTCATTGCATGTCGAAAAATTATATATAAAGTTCAAACTAGGTAAAAATAAAAGTTTTAGTTGCCAAAAAAGAAAGGGGAAAGAAAATGAAGCAAATAAAAAATAATTTTTTTTCATACCTAAAATTCGTATACCTATTGTCTGTGAATTTATATTTTTTGTTGCCTTAGATTAACTTGAATCTATGGGTCGCTATATTTTGTGAAAAACGAATGCAGATAAATCTAAAAGAAGATTGTAAACTCATTATTTTTAAACAAAACAAGAAGCCCATACTTTATACTTTGACTTAATTCTATTAGAATGTGTTATGTCCAAGCAAAAGACGATAAGTCAATTTTAATCAAGCAAAACAGAACTATGTAAAAATGATTTATACGTTTTTGTCTGCTCGCTTCTCATCTATAGAAAAATCTTTACCTTTGGTGTGAATCTTGCGCTTCGATTCAATACGATGATATGATCAAATTTCTCTAAAAACACATTGACTATTTCATAATGTTGTAATAGATGTGTAAAGCATAGCGAAAGTGATTTTGCCTAAATTATTTAATTTTATGTCCAAAATATTTAGCAAGTGTTGACATTTTAGATTCGATCGGTCGGTTCTTACCATTCTTCGGAATGCTTATAATATGTATTTCTACTAGAAAGGCAAAATTAAAATTATTTAATAATACCTATGTTTTAATAACTCCAAAAACAATCCTTATTGACCGTTTATTAGCCTGAGAATTTGGTTTTCTTTACGTCCTCCTGCATTGTTGACCTAGGTCTACATTGAAAACAGCTGAATAAATTATTAAGTATGTCAAAGGCAATGCCATAGGTATCATAAATATAAAATGTGGTAGGTACAGAGTAGGGTTAGGCAACAACAGGTCCCCCCCCCCTCCAGATTTTATCTGGTTGATGACAAATTTGGAATGTCATATATTTATTTTTTTCGATGCACCTAAGCAAGTAAGCAGAGAAATGTTACATTTACTCTTCCGGTTAGTTCAGGTTAGTTTTTAAACCAAATTTGGTACAGTTGTGTAAGAGGATCTAACGCACCGAATGACGATATTGGCGTTGTTGTCAGCCTTTTTGGTTTGTCTGGAATTTTTATATTTTTAAATATAACACCCCGTATATTTTTTATTTATAGTTTTTACTTTTCTTACTTTAAATTTGTTACACTTTGGGTATAACATACTTTGTTCCTAGTATCAGTAGTTTTCGAAATAACGAGTTTTATTTATTAATAAATAAAACACCAGTTCAGTTTTGATGTAAAGTCATAAAAGCTGACATTTTTACATGCAATAATGTCTTTAACTGAAAGTGAAAGAACTACAATTCCTATGATGAGACGATAATATGGCAATAGAGTCAGGTCTTACAAAGAGGCTAAAAATGTAAAAATCTATTTAATGACGCATTTCCAAACCAAAATCCAATTTCAAAAGCAACTGTTCTAAAAACTGTCCGACGGTTCAAAGAAACTGGAAATTATAGAGGCGACGATCAGGACGACCAGCAGTAGTAGATGAAGGGAAAAGTTTAGAAATTTTGCAACATGTTGTTGAAACCCCTGTTTCTTCATTAAAAAAAATTTCTCAAGTAAGTGACGTCTGCTTCAAATCCGTCCATAATGTTTTAATAAAACATACTGTACAATACCTGTAGTTCAAGAGTTATCAGAAGATGATTATGAGCGAAGAATTAAATTTTGTGATATTATGATGTCAAGGTTTGACCAAAATAACCAGTTTTTCAAATCTATAGTATTCTCGGACGAAGCAACATTTATGTTAAATGGTAAAGTCAATAGACACAACTGTAGGTTTTGGGCAAATGAAAATCCCCACTGGATGAGAGAAGGTCATACACAACGCCCTGGAAAATTGTATGTGTGGGCTGGGCTTCTGGGTAACCACAAGATCGGACCATTTTTTATTGAGGAAAATTTGACATCACAACTTTACCTTGAGCTCTTGGAACCGCAAATAGTGCCTACTATACGAAATATGATGGGTCCAAAATATTATGCAAGTACATTCTTCCAACAGGACGGAACTCCTTCCCATTTTGGTCGAAACGTGCGCGAATTTTTGAACAACACTTTTCCGAATAGGTGGATCAGTAGAGGGGGTACAATCGAGTGGCTACCTAGGTCCCCTGATTTGTCGCCTAACGACTACTTTTTATGGGGACACTTGAAGAACAGAGTTTATACCACAAAACCTCAACATTTGGTCGATTTGCAGCGTCGAATTTTGGACGAATTTGAATTAATAATGCCAGAAATGATTTAAAAAACAATTGAAAAATTTTATTTTTAATTAGCACACTGTCAAGCTGTACAAGGAAAACAGTTTGAACATTTAATATAAAAAATATATTTTTTCTAAATTGTACTCGTTATTTCGAAAACTACTGATATTAGGAACAAAGTATGTTATACCAAAAGTGTAACAAATTTAAAGTAAAAACTATAAATGAAAAATATACATGGTGTTACATTTAAAAATATAAAATTCGTTCGAATTCCAGATAAACTAAAAAGCTGACAACAACGCCAATATCGTCATTCGGTGCGTCAGATCCTCTTACACAACTATACCAAATTTGGTTTAAATCGGCCAATAAATAATTGTGATGTTATTAAGCTGTTTCCGGACTTTATACATATACTGTATATAAACGATTAGAAGATCGAAGACGCAGATCCAGAAATCTTCGAAAGAGTTCCAATAGAACCTACTAGTCATTCAGGAATGTGCCAAAAATCGGTACTGGCTATTTTACATAAGCACAATTTACCATATAACTTTTCATCAGGAATTGTATGGCCAAGATATTGAAAATAGGATCACATTCTATAACTGGTTAAGACTTGAATTTTGTCTCGAGTGAATCAATATAGCTTTAAATAATTTAAGGTCAACCCGCACAAGTTAGACTATTGGGTACCTCAAAATCCTCACTGGATAAGAATTATGCCGAATCAATATCCTTGGTCTCTTTTTAAATTAATTTATTTTCATAATCTAGTTTATCTACATATACGATAGTCAATATACGGCTTGGCATTTTTGGAAAAATCTTCCAAAAAACCCCATTTACTTTCTTTAGTCAAACATTATGTCCGCCATAGCACAAAACTTCAATGCAGTGGGCGAAATCTCCAATCAACCAGCACGGAGTGCCGGCGGAATGAGGCCATTACAATAACGGCGTAGATTTTCCGTTTTGTGGGTGAGTCTTTGTCGAAGGCGTCGGCAGTAGTCCCCCCCACTGGCCAACGACATGTGTATCTTCTTTATCCTTGGTCGGTTAATACCTGGTCTTCCTTTCAAAGTTCCATAGGTTCTTAATAGCTGTTATCACTAATGTGTTCCTCTGATAAATTATCGTAAAACTGATTTTTAGTCGGTAAGTTTGGATAGTTCATTTTTTCCAAACAATCCATGAGACCTTAGGGAAAAATACGTTTGCCACGTATTTAACGAACCAAACTTCTTGTCATCGGGGTAATGTTTGCAAATTTCCTTCAAACTGCTTAAATCTAAACCTTTAAACATCTAGGGATGCTGATAAAAATTTAAAACTATTAATAAATCTTAATTCAAAATATTTTCTCTTTATCATCATGGTAGTTTCATCTACATAATCATGGACGTAAATAACTTCGGTGAATTATATGCCCTTTTCTTTGCTTTGAGCTATCACATATCACATCAATTCTATCACAATAGCGACACAATTCTTTGATAAACAAGGGACTATCATAACAACTCAAGTTCTCATCAAAGAAGAGAGTCAAAGACCATATTTTTTTGACGATTACCTTACCAAAATGGAGAAATTTACTATATTTTTTTAAGGAATGATTGGTTGGCCACAACTTCTGGATAGTAATGCATATCAGCAGGAACTAGTTTCAGCAAAATGCTACCCCGCTATACTTCGCGCGACAAGCTCGAGATACACTAAATGAAATGTTTGGAAACAAATGGATTGGTCGTAGTGGTTATATGATTTGGACTGCAAGGTCACCGGACTTAACTCCATTGGTTTTTTTTTTGTGGGGTTTTATTAAAAACAAAGTTATGGCTATGCCAACCGACCTCACCAGAAAACATGGAAAATCGTATTCGACAAGCATGCAATTTACATCTTATAAATTTCTTCATACTTCTTCCCTTTCAAACTTTAGCACAATACCTGAATATCCCCTTTCTATAAGGGTATTACCCCCTATATATTTTATTATCAAAAAGCTATTGTCCAATGCACTCTAAGACCTGCGCGAGTTCGAAGATTATTTGCATCAGCAATAACAGAAAATATACAGGGTGTCCAAGATAAGGAGGGATCTCGTTAATGGCAAAAGAGATACAACGTAGGATAAATGGGAAAAAAGTTACGAAGGATAACCTATTCTGACAGTAAATAAAGATTTTTTCAGATAACAAGCCTGTCATCTTTTGTTTTCCTAAATACCCGTCATGGCCTACTAAAAAAAAATTTAAATTTGTTGAAAAATGTAAATTTTGAGCTTCACATTGAAAACAGCTATAAAATATTATACATTTTTGAAAAGCTTGTGATAAACTGAATCATAATAGCTAAAAATCGAGCTAAAAATATATAGAGTGTCCTATTTAAAAAAATGCAAATTTTCACCTTTTAAGCCTTTATTGGCCATCATCATGACATGTGAAAGGTACGGACTTGTATTTCTCGAAACTTCGTAAAAAAAAAACAGGTAATTGCAATAAGTACTAACCTAAATGAATAGTCTTGTATTTTTTTGAAATACAAACATTTTACAATATTAAATGAATAAATCATTAGTTATCATTTGCAATATTAAAAAAAAAACAATTATTTAATAAAAAATGAAGTTGATAAAGTCAAATAAAAAAAATGGGATGCAATCTTCATTAAAAGTTGTTGCAAGAAAGTTTTGTCAGTTTTACTTCTACTGAAATATCAATTTTGAAAAAAATTTAAATGCAAAATCCAGATATTCAGTTCTTTTAATAACTTTTTTTTAGTTAACTAACTCTTACCCTTAACGAGATCCCCATACTGGTCCTCCTTATGTTGGACACCCTGTATATATATTTAACTAAATAAAAAATGGATAAACAAACAAAAAAAGGCAAAGAAAATATTATTGACTTTTAATGTTCTGAGATTATTTTAGTTAGTAGCTTTTGTTGACCTCGGCGCATTTATTTAATTATAGTTATTCTTGATCATTCTCATTTTATTGTTGATTTTAATCTTTTTGTATATGATTCGTCTGTTTTTAAAGTAATTACTGTGTTTTATGACATAATAATAATAATAAGAAGAAATAACTTAAAGTTATATGTATATTTATTATGCGATGTCGAAAGCGATGCAGAACTGACGATAAATATTTTGACTTGACTTGATAGACCGATCAAGATTAGTTATTCACCCAAGAAAATTAATCAATTCCGACATGGCGTGTCTAAAAAATTCACCACTCTACATATGACACCTATACAAACAGACTTAATTTCAAGTCGGCCACAAGAAGGAAGTATCAAGTTTTAGTTTGCATTGAGACCTGAATCCCCATATTGTGGCATATGCAAAATTTGTGCTATTTTTAAAAATATTTCTTGGTAACTGAACTAAAATAGAATTTGGTTTAGGTACGATTATACAGGGCATCACTAGAAGGTGCGAGCAAAAATTACTTTTATCCAAGAGGGCTTGAACTGAACAACGTAGGGCTAGCGTAGTAGTATCAATGGTATTCATTTGCACATGGTGTAACACATAATCCATTGGAAATCTGATATTATTCAGGTTAGCTATGTAGCAGTGTGGGTAGATTTCCCGCGACAGCGATTTGTTGGTCGCAACGACTAAAAATCGCAAGTGGAGGTCTAGCCTAATGTAGGATCTAAATTTTCGATGTTGACGATTGCAATTAAAATTCAACATGGCTTTAAATCATTAAGTAGTGAGACCAAAGATATGAAGACCTTCGAAATATGCGAGAAATGTTGTCACGACTCCGTGGTTAGAGGGTATTTCAGCAGGTATAGATGAAAGACTGAAGTTTTGTAATAAGACTCCATTTATTTATCTCCCAGAATTACACATTACCATAGGAGGTAGACCAGGGCGGATTCTAATGAAAATAGGATTACGGGGGCGGACAATAAAACAAAATGCATGTGGGCTATCTGCAAAGAAATAAAAAGTCAAGTTGTAGGTTCCGAATTTAAAGTAGAGGGAGAGCCTGAGCACATTGCTAACAAGTACAATAACTTTTTGCTTTCAATACTCAAGTTAATTCAAATTCCCTTTACTTGTAGAATTACTGAAAGTATAAGGTCTATGTTTCTGAAACCTGTAATGCCGGAAGAAATTTGTGACATAGCACGGAAATTAAAAAATAAAAACAGTAGCGGCATTGATGAAATTCCGACAAGCATCGTAAAAATAGCAGCTAGTAAATTGCAAAAAAACATTCTGAGCTATATAATAAATAATTCTTTTGTCTTTGGAGTGTTCCCTGAAAGTTTAAAGATTGCGCTCGTCAAACCTTTATATAAAAAAGGTCACCCCGAAATACTAGACAATTAGGTATAGGCCCACAAGTTTATTACCAGGTTTTTCAAAAATATTTGGGTCAGCGATGAGCACAAGACTTATAACATTCCTAAAGAACTATAATTTATTTAGTACGTGTCAACACGGATTTCTAAAACGAAAATGTACTCAATCGGCCATATTTGATTTTATTCAAAAATCCTACAACATCTGGAGAACGGCGAATTAGCCCTTGGGATGCTTCTGTCGAAAGCCTATGATTGTCAAGATAGAGAACTGCTTGTGCATAAGTTGGAAAAGTATGGCATTAGAGGAAATTGAACTATGGCTAATATCATATCTAAACATCAGAAAACAAATTGTAACTGTAACAAAAGAAGGACAAAATGGTAGATCAAAAATATTAACAAATAATATAGGAATAGCACAAGGCAGTATATTGGATCCGACTCTTTTCATATTGTTTGTTAATGACTTATATCTGTTACTGAATTCATCTCGCGAACATATTGTAAAGTATGCGGACGATACAAATTTAATTATTGCAAGTAAACATTTGCAAGATTTGGTCACAGAGGCTGCGAGATTTTTTAATTTAGTTACAAACTGGTTTATGGAGAATAAACTCATTTTAAATGAAGATAAAACAAATGTACTATTATTTAGGACAAAACAATAAAAAAATTGTGAGGCCCTTGCCCTTAGAGTTTTGCAACAAGAAAATTAGCATAATAAATAATGCAAAATTTTTGGGGATTCAGGTAGAAGAACACCTTGATTGGTCATGTCACATTATAGTTATTTATGTATCTAGGGAATTATAATGGTCTTAATTACCGAGGGCAAAGTTTACGTCCCGAGGGCCTTTGGCCCGAGGGACAGCAATTGCCCGAGGTAATTAAGACCCTTATAATTCCAGTGATACATAGATAATTTTATTTCTGACCGATTTTAGTAACATTTTGTTCATTTTTAAAATGGAATAAATGTTTCAATAGATGACAATCAAATTGACATTAGATGTCAATCGTTTGATTTTATGTCAAATTTTCCTTAATATCCCAGGGGAGTTATGACCCTAAAGCTGGATTTATAAACTCAAAAAGTTGGTGAGGTTGAAGTTATGATCAAGTTTGTGAGGTTAGATATTCCTAACTCCGAGCATAAAAATTGGTTATCTCGAACTACCCGGGAAGTTTACGAACCTTACGTGAGCTTTACATGAATAACATGAACGAGTGTATAAATGGAACTGAGTGTTCCCTTTAGTTTAAATTGAACTCCTATTTCCAACACCAACTGAACCTCAACCTTACCAACTTTTCGAGTTTATAAATCCAGTTTTATAATTCCCGCGTAACTAAGACGTTATAAGCTAATAATATACCGGTCAGAAATAAATAATGAAAAAGCCAAACTCAATTTGTTAGGAAAGAATTTCTTTATTTGTTAGGGCATTAGAGTTGTTAGCAAATATATGAATGAAAGCTCGCTAAACCTTTTGTATTACGCAAATTTTAAATCAGTCCTTAGATATGGGGTCATATTCTGGGGAAGGGACAGTATGATCCAGCGTGTTTTTGTGGTTCAAAAAAGGTTAAGTCGGATCATTAAAGGAATGACATATTTGCAAAGTTGTAGATCTGTATTTAAGGGTTTCGGTATAATGACTGTACATGCTGTTTACATATATAAATGTTTAATGTTTTTCTTTAGAAATAAAAACTTTTTTGACGTAACACCAAAGCATGAGTATAACACTAGAACTTTGGATGTTGACTATGTAAAATTGTTTAACGCTCTCCCAGATAGCTTAAAATGTATTAATTCGGAGAAAACATTTATAGGTAAAATTAGAAAGTTGCTAATAGATTTAGAACCGTATAGCTTAGGAAACTTCTGTCCAGATTTGTAAATTTTTTTTCATTTTCTCATTTTATTTTGTGTTTAACATGATTGGAAATAAAGAAGATTATTATTATTATTATTATTAAGGAGGTAAGTGGTATGCGGCACCCTTCCAATAAGGGACCGGGTACCTGGATTGAGAGAGGCTTGGGAAACAGGAGGCACGCAGCACCCTTGTAATAAGAACCAAATGCGAGTGCCTATAGGTGTTGAGGAGATGACTAGGCTTCAACACCGATAGCACTTTCTGCAAGCTTTTTAGAGGCTCCCTGTATAGATAGGTATTAAATTGTAAACAAAAAATATATTTTAGGTTCCTGTAAAATCGGAATAGCCTGTCAACTGTTGATTAGAAAATGTACAGTTGTCTTAAAGAAAATGAAATAGTAGGCAGTCTGGGCATTTAGGTTGGAATCATGTCTAATTCAACATTCACTTTCATAATGTATACTTATTGTATCTACCAACAATTTAGCAACAAAATGTCCCTAACAAGGCTTACGGATATAACTGCATGCTTGACTTAACGTGTATAATATCAAATTAATTATAGAGAAAAGTTGTAAGGTTTTGTGTAAAGCGCGTAATTTAGCGATTTTTCCAGCCAGGAGAAAGCTTTAGGAGTGTGTCTCACGATTCATGGCTCTCGAGTTTTAAATAATTTATTCCCTGCTTTTAGCAATCCCGGTGTTGCCTTTTTCTGTTTCGCAATGAGATTGAAGCTCAAGCAGCGTTAAACATTTTATATCAAATTGTTACAAAATCAAAGGCTTTTGTTAGCTTAAATTAAATATACCTATTTTTACGTATTTCTGCCCATGTCTTTGCAAAAGACATACAGGTAATAGACTATTATTTATTCCCGATGTTATAAATAAATCCACTAATATCACTTGTATGTATGTAAATTGGTAATTTATATGTAAATATAATTTCATGGCAGAATTTATTGCTATAGACAATCTCGACAACTGCCAGCCGCGTTTAAAAAACTTGAAGGCTTGCATCTACCGTCCACTCGAGTAATTTTATTACTTTATAAATAAAGTGTAAGTACCCATAAACATTTTTCTAATACTTAATTTTTTGCACCAGTACTTTTCTAGAAGTAATCCAGCTACTGTTGTACTGGCAAGTTGCAAATTATGATGTCTAAAAATTAAATAAAGGCCACTCAAAAATGTTATTTGTGGTTTAGGAAAGTTCTGTACGATTTTGTTGTTGGGGGGTTTCCACTTAAAACAGCGAGGGTTTATATCTCGAAAACTAATGAATACACTTTGATTTCGTAAAAAGTCGTCATTGGGTAGGATTACTCTGCATTTTTTAAAGATAACATCAGTGCGACCCTTTCGACGCCCTGGGCGTCACGACGCTTCCAAAATATAAATCGATTGCAGAGACTTCGAAAGTAAGAACGTTTGAAAGTACTTTAAAATTTAAGACTTTTTTGTTATTTACCCTAATTCGATTACTTCACTCGTTTCTAAGTAATACAAGATTTATTTAATTTTTTTGCTAATTTTCCAAACAAGTTAAAAGTAAAACAAAAATAAATCTTCACTGCAATACTATTGTGATCAATCCAGTAAGCGAGGAGGAGCTTATTGGCGTTATTGTGGGACTAAAGAATAAAAATTCCTGGGGATTTGACGACATTAATGTAAAAATAGTAAAAAACATTAAAGATTTTATAAAAAAACCTCTTACTGCATTGATAAACTTTAGTCTGTGCTTTAGTCTTAATGAAGGAGTTTTCCAATGATTCTGAAAACTGCTAACGTTACTCCTTTGTACAAGAAAAACGACTGCCATAGTACTAAAAACTACAGACAAATTTCGATCCTACGCATTTTATTAAAAATCTTTGAACGAATTGTGCATGAGAGATTAATGAATTTTATTAATAGATAATGTGTTAAATTTATCCCAACATGGTTTCCTCCAAAAAAAATCGATTGAAACCGCTTCATGTCGTTTGTTGAATCACGTTTATCGAAACATTGATGAAGGAAATTATATCGCGGCAATTTGGGCACCATGGAACAATGCTGAGATAGATTAAATCATATGTAACTAATAGGAGAATGATTGTTAAATATAGTGGCGTGCAATCAGAAGCGCAACAGGCGGAACTTGGTGTCTCACAAGGCTCTGTACTGGGTCCACTTCTATTTATTTTGTATGTAAATGATTTGCCGATGAATGTGGCGTCTGGTCATGTGACAATGTATGCGGACGATACACCTGTTGTGGTTACTGCCGATAGCCTGGATGATCTATATGCAAATACGTCATCTGTTTGCGATGAAATGGAATTGTGGTGTTGACAAGACTGTCTACATGAATATGTTTAATCGAAGGTCGCTCTGTGAAATCGATTTTGAAAAAAAGCTAATCATAAATCGTTCAAAAAAAGTTAAGTTCTTAGGTACCCATCCATATGGATCCCCAACTTTCCTTCTCTGATCATCTGGACCATGTTTCTGGCAAGCTGAATTCTGCTTATTTCGCAATACTAAGCCCTAAGAATACGCTCGATACCGAGGGTCTCTTGTCTGTCCATTACTCATTGGTTTTTAGTCATATGACTTATAATATTGTTTGCTGGGGAAGTGCAGTGCTTAGCAATCGCATATTTCTGAACCAAAAAAGAATAATAAGACTTATTTTTAATCTAGACTTTCGAGAAAGCTGTAGAAGTACATTTCCCGAAATAAACTATTAACGCTCCCCCTGCATATATATTTTACGATGTTTATTGTTTGTAAATTTGAAATACCCTATCATAGGACAACTTTTTTAAGAGTTTCCCTCTTTACAACTGTGTAAAACTTTATAATGGGCTGCCAATTGAATTGCGAACATTACGTGGTGAGAGATTTGCCAAAAGGACAAAGCATTTTCTTTTGGTTAATGAATTTTATTCTGTGACAGAATATATTCCATTCAGTGCCTAGTCGTACTGATCATTGTATTTTGGTATTTTTTTCTTATTTGACTGGCGTCTTTAAGTTAATCTAACCTTATTGTCAACCTGACATCCTTATTCAAGCTTACTTGATATGTAAATGTAATTACTTCCTAAAGAGGTTTTAGAAACACATTTAACTATATATATATATTATATATATATTTATTTCTATATTTGTATATGTATCTTGGTGGTAATTCCATAAAGTATTTTAACTTGAAGATTATTATAGCTAAAATATTATCTGTTTATGCTAAAACTTGTTATATTTATTGATTTTATAGTAACTGTTTTTATATATTTCTTAATTATAATAAATTATTTATTCAAACTTGAAATGTAAATATAATTATTTTCTAAAATAGTCTTAGAAACATATTTAACTACATATGTATTTATTTTTTTATAATATATATGTATCTTAGTAATTCCATTAAAGTATTTTAATTTGAATTTTATTATAGCTAAAATCATGTCTGTTTGTGCGTTTATTTGTTATTTTATTCATTTTATACTGACTGTTTTTATATGATTCCTAATTCATTAATTTGTAATTTCAAAATATATTATATTTTATATCTCTACTGTTGACGACTCAATGTACAGATTGTATCTAAATGGTAACATATCTATTATATTCTACTCTATTCTATCCAAAGCAAAAATCTAAGGGTACTATATCTGGTTAAACATGTAAGAAAAAACACACTAAGTTTTCGATTTTCACTATATTATGTATTATCAAAACATGACAGCTGTTTCGGTACACCGTACCTTCTTCGGATGATGAGTACTTAATACTAGTATAAAAATGGTTTACATGAAAGACAGGTAAATTAAAGGTATTATTGATATAATTACGGGAAAATACAACACAATTTACAAATTTATTAATGGCGACCTGTTTAAATCTAATTGATCGTTTAACAATAGATTGGAATTCTTAAGTTTGTTAATCTCCAGGGATTCTAAAAGGTTCAATTTACGGCCCTTATTCTCTACATGCAAAATGGTAAAAGTATTATTTAAAGTATGTTGCTCTTCCAACAAATGATTTGCATAATTAGAATCGTGTTTGTTATTTAAAAAACTTCTTTTATGTTCATTTATTCGTTTTTTGAAGGGTCTACCTGTTTGACCTATATACACTTTGTCGCAAGAGCCACATTTTAATCTATAAACACCTGACTTATCCTGTTTTTTAACTTTACTTTTATTGTTTTTAATGAATTTACCTAACTTATTACTAGTTTTAAATGCTAATTTCGAACCACGCTTTCTTAGATATTTAGAAATCACTTCGGTTGGTTTTCCAATATATGTAAGAGTATGAAAATTATTGTTATCTTTGAGTGGAATATATGGATATACCATATTAATTGCTTTTTTATATTGCTTATTTTTGACGATAGTGTCTATTAAACTTGTTTGGAAACCATTATTTACCGCAATTTGTTTTATAATATTCAATTCTTTATTAAAATTATCTGAGGATAAAGGAATATTTAGTAACCTATGTATGTAGCTATTGTATGCGGCTAGTTTATGTGAATAAGGGTGGGTAGAATTATTGTGTATTGTAATATCGGTGTGTGACGGTTTATGAAAAATACTAAAGTCCAGTTTATTATTAATTCTAGTTATCGTTAGATCAAGGAAATTTATTGAATTATTTTTCTCTGTTTCTAAAGTAAATTCGATCCGGTTATGTAAACTATTTATAAAATTGGAGAAAATATTTAATTGTCTTACATTCCCAGTAAAACAAGCAAATATATCGTCGACATATCTAAACCAAAATAAAAAGTTTTTGCTTAATTTATGATTGTGAATTTTGGATTCTAAATTATCCATAAATAATTCAGCCAATAATGGGCTTAGGGGGTTACCCATGATTAAGCCTTCTTTTGCCATATAAATGTTGTCGTTAAATTCAAAATAATTTTGGTCTAGACAAACAACTAAAGTGTTAATTATATCCTGTTTTACTATAATGTTCGTCCTATTTTCTGTTAATTTGTTATCTATAATGTCGATAACTTCTGGTTACCTTGCTGGCCATTTTATTGGTCCATTGGGATACTGTCTGTCCAAAAGGCCCTTAAAAATTTAAGCATTATGAGCAGGAGTCCCATCCTGCTGCGGCCACATATTCGTTCTGTACTTAAAAGATACGTACCTCTTCTAACAGTTCTGCAAGCAGAAGTTAAAGAAAATGTAAATAGTGTTCTACAGTTAAAGAGCATTCGTAAAAATGGGGTCCAATGAGATATCCATTTAATATACCGCACCAAACATTAATTCCAAAAACTCGTTGATTTCCTCTTTCACCTATCCAACGAGGATAATTTTATTCTGGGATCAACAGCGACAATTATGTCGGTTCAGAATTCCATTAACTCTCGTCGCTCCATGAAATGTTGGACAAGATATTTACATGTTTGCATTACATTTCGGAAAATCTTGCTACGAACTAGGCCCGAGTCTTCGTGCGGGATTTCCTGAATCCAGTCTATGGATTAATTCGAGTTTATAGAGATACAACATTATGTTGTGTAGCATTATTAATGAAAAGCTTAGGGAACACCAGTATTTTCTCTGGTTTTGGTTAATGAAGCTTTAGGATTATCATCAACTTGCTTTGTGGCAACTTTTTGTTTATCTCTTTTCGGTTTTGCAAAACAGCTATACTCCGTTAAGTTCCTGCATAGAACTGCAAAAGTTTTGTCATCAGGAATTCTTCCATGTGGATATCTATGCTCGTACACTCTTTGTGCGCGCTTAGCATTTAACCTGCATTAACATATCTACATTTTCTTGGTTAGTTCAGGTTAGTTTTGATGTATTTCCATAAAATATCATCAATTTGTATAAATGGGAACCTCACAAGTATCATGAATCCAATGTCATAATCTATCGAGGTATTTCACTTATATTAAGGAGGGAAATTACTTAGTTTTTCAAACTAATTATTAATATATTAATTAGAATTAATAGAAATTAAGTTTTACAATTTTTTAAAACCATGTAAGTAAATTCACGGATTTGCTTTCAAAATGCCCCACGTTGGGCGCCAAAATTGCGACGCGCACTTAGTGTTATTTTTCTTTTGATTAAATGATAAATATTTATTAGTTCTTTTTGTTTAAAAAAAAAACGAAATGATACTTTTCAGCGAGAGAAACAAATGAACCATTGAAGGGAAAAAATGAAATAAAATAAATGAATGATTTGAATAATAAAAATATAAGTAGTTGTCAGAGACCACGAGCAGTACCAACCGTGAAGCATGCGTGCAAATGGCCCTGACTCGCGTAGAGGGAGTTTAACAAGTGCCACCAGCTTTGCCACAGAAAAAGCTGGCAACCTCCAAGTGGAGCTATTTTGGACCATAAGACCTGACACCATTCAAACAAAAAGAAAGTAAAAAAAGGGGGAGTTCTGTTAATGAAAGATTGCTAGTTCCTAATCCGATGGTCGTTTTTTGAAGATACTATTTCAACAATCGAACTGGAAAGACAGTCCAGCAGGAACGTGGCTAGTAAAGCACGATAGTCCAAAAGAGTTCAATAGAGAAAACGTAAAAAGAAGATGACATAGATAGTCCAAAGGCAGACTAACAGAAGACCCTATTAGGAGCTTCTAGGGTTCTAATGTTTAATTGGGGGGTTTAAACACCGGTGCGTGTTGGGGTGCTCGAAAGGTACTTGGCCCCTTTGGTCTCGAGAACCATGACGACTTGACTCCTAGCAGCGAAATATGCAATTAAAAACTCACCGTGATTTTTCAGTCGCCCAAGAAACAGCAAGGCAAAATCTCAAATTACATACAGCAAAGCGAAGTTAAGGTACGGGCAACAGAACATATGGCCGTTCCATCCAAGGACCTGCACAGATGGTTTTTAAAAACCATGGATTGGAAAAAACCTCCTGCTCTTTCGGCTGCTAAAAGTCAAGTGAGGTCTAGACACCGGGAAGCTAAAGTGTCACTCGTCAAAAATGTCACGAGAAAGCCGGAAGCTAACGCAACCTCAGAAAAGATAAATCAATGGTAGAGCACAACTACAACCATGGACACTTGGACAAAGCGCGAGCCAGAATGCAAACGAAAGGAGTAAACTGGGTCACATATCAACCGTGATTTTTCAGTCGCCCAAGAAACAGCAAGGCAAAATCTCAAATTACATACAGCAAAGCGAAGTTAAGGTACGGGCAACAGAACATATGGCCGTTCCATCCAAGGACCTGCACAGATGGTTTTTAAAAACCATGGATTGGAAAAAACCTCCTGCTCTTTCGGCTGCTAAAAGTCAAGTGAGGTCTAGACACCGGGAAGCTAAAGTGTCACTCGTCAAAAATGTCACAAGAAAGCCGGAAGCTAACGCAACCTCAGAAAAGATAAATCAATGGTAGAGCACAACTACAACCATGGACACTTGGACAAAGCGCGAGCCAGAATGCAAACGGAAGGAGTAAACTGGGTCACATATCAACCGTGATTTTTCAGTCGCCCAAGAAACAGCAAGGCAAAATCTCAAATTACATACAGCAAAGCGAAGTTAAGGTACGGGCAACAGAACATATGGCCGTTCCATCCAAGGACCTGCACAGATGGTTTTTAAAAACCATGGATTGGAAAAAACCTCCTGCTCTTTCGGCTGCTAAAAGTCAAGTGAGGTCTAGACACCGGGAAGCTAAAGTGTCACTCGTCAAAAATGTCACAAGAAAGCCGGAAGCTAACGCAACCTCAGAAAAGATAAATCAATGGTAGAGCACAACTACAACCATGGACACTTGGACAAAGCGCGAGCCAGAATGCAAACGGAAGGAGTAAACTGGGTCACATATCAGCGGCACCGTTTCCTTGATGTTGAAATAAATCAAATGAGTTCTGACAACTCGGTTGCAGGTATTTATAGTAAGTAAAATAAAGTAGAGGTACTTAGTTATTAGATTAGTTAGATACCTGCTTATGCGAGATCCTTTCCAGCGTTTGGTCTTCTCTAAGACCTCGCTGGTCTGGTTAGGTGGATAGCTCGATTGCTACGAGATGTCGCCACGTGTAACATCTCGCATATGTATTTATACATTATGTGTTGAAAACACTGTAAGATCCCTTTCCTTTTCGTCAGACTCTATAGCCTTGCCGATGAGCCGTAATACGGCGAAACGCGTCCAAGGATTGGGTCTGACGAAAAGAAAAGGGAAAAACATCTTTCTTTTACTTAGTTATTGTTTAATATTCATAATGAAAACCTAACTTCGCTATATCTCTTTTCAAATAAACAATATTCCCAATATTTCTCGACCTTCGGCAAACGGCTACATTCGAAATTATAACCGGGGTTCGGAGAATCTACTCAAATACAGTACTTGCCATATTAACCATCCCTTGTAAAATAAGAAGAGAGCTAACCACTAAAGTTTTGAACTTAAAGTGATAATTAATATTCAAAGGCAAAACACAGAAAAATTATCGGGAATTCCCACGAAAAACACTATCATGGGGATCAAGTGATATGGTAATTGAAGGGGCCGTATTAATCTTATCTTTCAAGGACGGATTTTGACGAAATCCAAATATATCCATTCTCAAGATTTAGGCCCTCGGAATTTTAAATGAAAAACCCTGTATATAGTACAATAGCTATATAATTTGTAACACCGGGCAGCAGAGGGGTCCAAGTTACCCATTAAACTTTCCTAGCCAACCCTGGTTTTGGTTCCACAGCAGTTGCACGACATAGTTCTGATAAAATCAACCAATGATACGGACTATAGCTAAGTACCAAGGCGTTACTAAGACTTTATAAGCCAATTATCGAACGATAAAAATGCACACATAGTATTCCTACTCTATTTATTGTAGAAATATAGCAAGCTCTGAAAGGCCACTAAAGCTTTAAATGTCCTTTGAGATGTCTTTGCTGCAACAACACATACCGGATTAACCTGATTCCATGGCTGAAATGGCGCATAACTTATAAGCATATGGATATGCAAATCTCAGTTGGCTAACGGTATTCGAGAACCTAGTAATATTTCCTGTGGATATTGGATAGGCGTGATTCTAAATCTCGATACTAAAAGGTTATGAATATTTTAAAGAGAAATGAGCCAAAGGAAATACACGAGGGGAATTATTTAGTCTAGCTCGATTGATAAGCCAGGGATTCAGGGATAAACAAAGTTAATGTTGGTTTAGCATTTAAATTTTGAAACGTATAAGCTGAGAAAATTGTATTGTAAATAATATACTATATCTAAAAAAATATATTTAAGTTAAATATAGTTTCTAGCTAAATATACACAGAGTGTAAAAAGTCCCGGACCGGTCAATTATTTAGAAAATGGCGCACAATATAAAAAGAACTTCCGGTATAAAAGTTGTAGGCCTTAAAAAAATCTATAAAACTGGGGCACCTGTAATTATACAGGGTGCCTCAAACAGTCATGGTAAACAAAACTTTGGTTTATTTAAATGGAATGACCCCTTTTTAATCACGTTTCCTGATTCCTCTAAACATGTCATATGGCTAAACCCATTAGTTTAAGAAATAATTTCAGTTAAAAGACATAAATACAACAGGTAAGATATTACCTACATTTTGCATTTTTACAAGCTGGTACCAGCAAAGTGCTTGATTCCTAGGAGATACGAAAAAATTTTATTAAGGAAAGATGTTCGGAAATAATAAATGAGTAAGAATACAAAATGTTTTCCACTACTAACCTATAACATCGCCATTATTGACCGATTATTAACGTTAGAAATCGTTTTTCTCTACCTTATAAGTTATTATTGACCATGGTCAATAATAACGCATTGAAATCCATTATTGACCGATCTTCAAGAATCTATTTGAATGCAGGTAACTTGATTTTTTGATTTGACAACATAAATTCATATACATTTTAAACAGTTAGGCAACCAGATAATTATCAATACATATTAGATGATTAGAGATGCTTAATATGTAAAATATCGATACAATCAACATTTTTTCTGCTTCCATCCTTAATTCTGGAGGTGTACAAATAATAATATCACTAACATTTTCTTTGCTTATTTTTTAAAAGAACGTAAAACTTGTGAAATCTGATGACATAAATGAACAAAAATTGACATTCACAAAGCCACCTGACAAAACAACAAAATATTTTGCCAATTCCAAAGCGCAGGTAACTTGATTAAAAAATATACTTATACCTAATACATATATTATGCTTATACCTACCTATAATTTTTTATAATTAATAATACTATAAAGATAAATGTCTTATAAAAGTTTGTAGTAGTGGAAAAAATATTATATTAACCACGGTTTAGACACCTTATAGCCCTCGCGTCTTAAATCCCTCGTCGCTTCGCTCCTCGTGATTTAAACTTGCCGCTCGGGCAACAGTGATGGCTGTCTAAACCTTGGTTAATAATATACTATTAAGATCTTATGCCTACTTTGATGTTTTGCATTATTTTTATTGCACGCACCTCCCTATTGAAGATATTAAAAAATTTCGTTAAGAAAAGTTGTTCAAAATAATAAATTAAACACGATCGGTTTTTTATTCCCTTTAATAGACATTTTGTACAACTGTCAAAAAAAGTTGACATTTTTTCATCGCTATCGATACGTAAACCTTTTGTTTTTTTAACAGTGAAAAAAAGACTTTTTTTAACTGGAAAAATGATTTACAAAAAAAACGATAAAACATTACTTTTTAAAAAATGTATTGAATTTTTTTGTACAAATTTACTAATTAATTACCAACTACCAAAAAATCTCATTTGTTACAATAATAATTGATGGTGAAGTTCGAACAATTGCTTCCAATATTAATTCCCGAAGCTAGTCCACCTTGCTGCTGATCAGAAACGCTAGATATTCCTTGAAAAGTTGAGTCCACAATTGTATCAGTTATATTGATTTGTTTGGAAGTAGAGGAACAATTTAATTTATTAGAAATATCAATTTTATTACTCAAACTATCTTCTATATATCCTTCTGCTATGGCGGCAGATTTCCAACCACCGTGGCGTTTTATAGATGTCATGTTACCCCCTGCATTGGCTAAGAGAGTTGCAGAACTCCTCCTAAAACAGTGACCTGTGTAGCTCTTATGCAATTCTTTTCCCAGCCATTTTGCAATCAAGCTAGGAATTTCCCCTATTTTATTTATTCCCACATGTTGGTCAACACATTTTCCTCTTGAATATTTTAAAAATAATCTCTTTTTGTGTGTATGGGACGGCCTTAGTACTCTATACTTGCGATATATCTCAATATAATCAGAATTTGAAACGGTAAACATTCTTGGGCAATAGGTCTTAGTATCCGGTATTTTAACAATCAATATAGACCCGGTATCTTCAATGTCATCAATAGTTACCTTCAATAATTCTTCAAAGCGACAAGCACCGCTGATTCCCAAAATTAACGCAACCTACAATTAAAAAAATATTGAAATTACTGAAATAATACAAAATTTTGATCATCTGTACCTTATAAAGTAAATTTGTTTCATCATCAGCTTCTTGAATGAATTTATTAATATCGTCTCTCGATAAAACTTTAGATTTCTTCCCTCGGTATCCGACGTTTTTGTTCTTAATAAAAGGCACCAATTTTGAAAACTTCTTTATATCAATATTTTCTTTAACATTCAATGTACTCTTCAACATTGAGTAGACACTTCATAAAGTAGAAGGTTTTACAGTTTTTGATTTCTCCTCAAAATCGCATATAAGTACCTTTTCAGACACTTTTTGTATATTTTTCTTGCCGCACCATTCACGGAATTGGTTATAATTTTTCTCGTATATAAATTTTGATTTCGCCGGTAACATGTTAGCTATAGCCGAATTTGCTATATCGGCTATATCTGAAGGAATCTCGCTATCACTATCGTAATCTACATCCATTTTAAGTACTTATACTATTTATTTAAAAAATTGCAATAAATATGAACAGCTATCAACGTATGACAACAAAACCACAGAACAAGAACAAAACAAGCAACGTGCCAACAAACCATTTCTATAGTAACGACAGGGCTGTTAACTTGATTATGTGAAATTATATGGTAAAATTTTTATTATAATATACAATTTTACCGATTAATTCAAACTTTCAGTTGTACAAAAAATGTTGTTTGTATTTCGTTTGTGAAATTCGTGTTTTAATGGCACATTCGAGAGAATTTTTCGCCTCGACCTGCGGTCTCGGCAAAAAATTGACACTCTCATATGCCATTAAAAAAACACTCACTTCACGCACTTAATACAAAAATAACTATTTAGATAATTAAAGAAATGCGAACATATAAATAACAAGCAATTGACTTCCTTCAAAATATGAATACATTTGTTCCAATGCTATTCAGAAAAAAATAGTATGCCATGGAAGGAAAAAGAATAAAATGAAGAAATTTATTTTGACAGTTTGTTGTCAAAAATAGTTTGGTATTTTTAATATTGTTGTAGTGTTCTGTGCGCTATAACTGATCCGAAGTTTCGAAAACATTACTGTGAAATATCAATTATGCTTACTATACCAGAACGGATCTACCTAATTCAATGTTATGGTATAGGTGAATTATCTATTCCAGAGGTTATCAGGCGATTTAATATGATATTTCCGAACACAGTTTTAGTCAAATCTACAGTATCCAGACTGGTTAAAAAATTTGTAACTACCGGAACTGTACATAATATCCTAAAAAAGAAGAAGCACTTTGATAAGGATGATGTAGGTACTGTGTTAGCAATGGATTCATTACCCAAAAATCCAAAGCTGTCACTAAGAAAGCGGTACGAGGAGACTCGTGTTAGCAAATCACATTTGCAACGCATTTATGAAGCAAATAAGGTAAAACCATATAAAGTTAGATTTCGTCACACGTTAGAAGAAGGGGATGAATCCCGAAGGTTGGAGTTTTGCCTAACTTAAGGTGAGAAGATTCTAGAAGATTGAAATTTCCATAAAAATATTATTTTCTCAGACGAATCGACTTTTACCACTAACGGTGTACCTTCATTACAGAATTGCCGATATTGATCTAAAGATAATTCAAATTATGTAATAAATTCTAGGCGGCAGTATTTTAAAAAGATTAATGTTTGGTGTGCCATTTCCTATCTTTGTGGTGTAATTGGGCCATATTTTATTGAGGGAAGACTTAATCAACATACTTATTTAAATATCCTAAATCAGTTTCTTGACGATACCATACGAACCAAGATATTTTTCATATTTTCAACACGACGGCTGCCCTGCCCTCTAGACATTTCGGGTATGTGAATGGCTCAATGAGCATTTTCAAGAAAGATGGATAGCCAATGCTGGTCCCATTTTGTGGCCGCCCAGATCTCCGGATCTAACAATAATGGATTTTTATTTTTGGGGTCGAATAAAACAAATTGTATATTTGAATAGGCTTTCAAATGACGTAGAAGTTTTGAAAAATCGCATTACAGATGCAATAAACTCTATTCCCCTGGAGGAGATAAGAGCAGTTTTCACTGCATTTCGGGAAAACATTGAGGAATGTGTGAATAAAGGCGGCGAATTTATTGAATAAATAAATCTTTCAGTTAATGTTAGTATTGAAATAAATTAATTTTTTGATGTATTGTATAAACCGTTGTTAATGTTACTATTAAAATAAATTAATTTTTGATGTATCTTATAACCCGATCGTGTTTAATTTATTATTTTGAACAGCTTTTCTTGCAATAAAAATAATGCAAAACATCAAAGTAGGCATAGGATTTTAAAATTTTATATTCCTACTCATTTATTATTTCCGAACATCTTTTCTTAACAAAATTTTTTCGTATCTCCTAGAAATCAAGCACTTTACTGGTGGTACAAAAAAGTTTTTTGAAAATTTCCAAAGCATACTTGATTTTTCGAAATTAAAATTATGCCACAAATTAGTTTCTATCCAAGCAGGGCTGAACCCCAGAAGATAAAGTTTGAACTCAAAGAATTTCAGCCTTTCTCACCTATCGTTGCGTCGATCCGGGGACACACTGTATATTTGTCTATTTTAGGAATAAAAAGTATTTTAACATTTTAATATAATACAATATCAATTAAGGAATACTTTATCTGATATGTATTGTTATTTTGAATATATTTTATGGCTGTCCCAAATGGGCACATAAAATATATCTAAAATAAATATAATTATTTTGAAATTTACGATACAATATTTTTCTCTGTGTAATTAAACTAAGTTCTTAAATTAATAAAAAACCAAAAAGCCCCTCTAAAAACTAAAAACACCATTTCTAACCCAGCAACAGTATGCACATATACCAAAATTTTACTGTACACTATTGGTCTTGTTTTTAATTTGAAAGGGGTGTGGTCAGTGTCTACTAAGTAAAACCGTTCTAAACCATTTCAAGGAACAAAACACCGGATTAGTCTGCTTGAACATAACTATTTTTTAATGTATTTTCTGTAATTAGTATTTTTTTGTTACGCTTCGCAAAAATTGGGTCAATTACACTTTAAGTTATTAATTCCAAATGACACGCTAATTTTACATAAAACTGCCTTTTATATAGCGGGTCTTTAATCTGTAACTAGGATGTAAGTTTTATATGAATAAGTTCTGCATTGGATAAAATATACAGTAAAGTCGCCAGTATTATATTATATTATTTAAAAAAACTTACACTTCTCTATCTGAAAAATAAAGTTCGCTTACGTTTTCTAGGGTGTATAAAATAGTATGCTCCATTCCACAATTATTCGTTGATTTATCGACCGCAATAAAATTTAAATGACAACCCTTAGTCGTAATCCCAACCATAAATAAGTTGCCTGATAAATATCTATTGTGTAGGCACCGGACCTTTTGAAAGGGTACAGGTCCTGATTACCTACTAATTTCAATAGTTTAGGTTAGCTATTTTCAACAAAACAACAAATATAAAATAATAGGTAAGTATCTTTATTTTAATCATGCAATTAAATAGCTATTAATATTTATACAAAAATACTAATCTACAATATTATAATAATACAATATTTAACTTAACCTACTCTATATTTAGCTCTGTTTCACTATCACTATCGTCTTCATCTATGCCTAAACTAATTATTAAGGGCCTTACGTTACTATTAATTATTGGATGGATGGGTTTGGTCATTATATCTTTTACTGTCGTTAATACAACTTTGGTCAAAATACTCGTTTCACTAAAACTTGCACTCCGGTCATACCCTTTTTCTAAAAGGGTACAGTAAACGGTTTTTATGATGTTTTTGGCGACAAGTGATAAATGTTTTTTCTTCGTTACACCATAACTTCCGGAAGCAATATTATCTGAAGTTTCACACAGATCTGACATATTTTGGATGCTCGATAACACACACGAAAATACCTTTAACGCACAGCTTGACAAACACCAAACGACTGATGAACTAAGATGAAAAGACTCTGCTTTATATTAAACACCTGCAATTTGCCATTAACCTACCTAATATACCAATATAATAACATAATTAATAGTAACGTAAGGCCCTTAATAATTAGTTTAGGCATAGATGATATTATAATATTGTAGATTAGTATTTTTGTATAAATATTAATAGCTATTTAATTAGACGATTAAAATAAAGATACTTACCTATTATTTTATATTTGTTGTTTTGTTGAAAATAGCTAACCTAAACTATTAAAATTAGTAGGTAATCAGGGCCTGTACCCTTTCAGAAGGCACTTATTTATGGCTGGGTTTAAATTTTATTGCGGTCGGGAAATCAACGAATTATTGTGGAATGAAGCATACCAAGTAATATAAGCTATAGGGTGGTTCAAAAAACAAACAAACGAATATTTTATCTTCACAACTTTATTTTTATTCCTGAATGCATAGATAAGAAAAATACGAAAGCGAAAGCCAAACAAATCAAATTTAGGGGTAGCCGTTTATAAAATTATATTACACATTAGGGTGGCCCATCTTTATACAGTTTTTTTTTTTTGTTTTTGAATTTCTGTGTTCTCGCCCTTCAAAAGTTTTTGTTTGGCTACAAAAATAATATCCTATATACAGAATTAATTTTAAATAAAAATGATACTTTATAATTTAACAAAGTATTTAGATATTTATGGTTCTATGGTTAAACATTATTAAATTTAACGGCTTTTTAGGGAAGGTCTGGGGTTTCCAAAAGACTATTATTATTTTACTTACCTGCCGATGTAACTCTTTCTCCTAGAGCGGGTCAAAAATTCCCTTGAGCTGTCATTACTGCTTAGTTTCAATTCATATTTCAGAGCAAGGTTGAGTTTTAATCTATCTTTCGACAGGAGACCGTTAAATTTGTAATTCGAAGTGATTTGTAGAAGCTGTGTTTTTCTCCTCTATCATGTCGACTACTCGAAGTTTAGGAAAATATACTTGGGTATACCTGATCGACAATTATTACATGTCACAAATTATTGGAAGTGAACTTCCTTTCAATAAAGATGTATTAAGTGTACTGTTTTTCAACTTACGTAAAGTAAAATTACAACTTCATCAGTGCTAAATTAGTAATTGAGGAAGTACTTCTTTTCTGGAACAAAGCCCGTATTGCAACTCGAGACCTACATCATCGTATAAAAAATTATAACACTTATATGAAGAACTAAGAGATGTGCAAAGAAGTTGTCATAAAGCAACGGAAAAAGAAGCAACGTTTGCCGATACATTATATGATTTAAAGTTGAAAAAGTAGTCCATACTTTCAGTGGAGTCAATGTAATATAAAATAAAACAATGCAGTCTTCCTCCACAGTTTAATCGTTAACATAAAAAAGGTGTTTAAGCTTCCGACATGTTTCGAGCACTTAAGTACTCATCTTCAGGGGATACTGAAAGGATAATATAAGTTTGAGAATGAAAAAGTATAAGATTTAGAAGGACTTACCCAACATCGAATTTAACATCGAATTAAGTTGTCTCCAATAAATGAGTACAACAGAAAGGCTGGAGACTTGGTGTATTAGATGGTTAATTATATGGAAAGAGAAGAAACATATTTAAATATGATTATAAAAGAATATGACCTCTGAAGGAGAGAAGTTTCCTTCAATTTTGTTAAGCATTTGAAGTATGGATTGTATTTATTGAGAAATAGGAAAAGTTTAAAGGAAGGTTTTTTTATATAATTATAAATGTAAAATAATGCAAGCTTATGATTCTTAATTATATAAAAAACCTTCCTTTAAACTTTTCCTATTTCTCAATAAATCCAATACATACTTCAAATGCTTAACAAAATTAAAGGAAACTTCTCTCCTTCAGAGGTCATATTCTTTTATTATCATATATTTAAATATGTTTCTTCTCTTTTCATATAATTAACCATCTAATACACCAAGTCTCCAGCCTTTCTGTTGTACTCATTTATTTGAGACAACTTATTTCGATGTTAAACTCGATGTTGGGTAAGTCCTTCTCAATCTTATACTTTTTCATTCTCAAACTTATATTATCCTTTCAGTATCCCCTGAAGATGAGTACTTAAGTGCTCGAAACATGTCGGGAGCTTAAACACCTTTTTTATGTTAACAATTAAACTGTGGAGGAAGACTGGCATTGTTTTATTTTATATTATACGATATGTTTGATATCGCTCACGCAAACGCATTTAAAATGTTAAAAGTTAAAGAAGATATACAGTTTTTGGTTAGTCAACGAAAAAAAGTTCATCTGGAATTTATGTATGGTGTAGACAAGAAGCTGACTGAAAAGCTAATCTTGAGTAGAATCAATGACTTTGTGCTTACACGAAACGTTCTGCCTGCCGAACAGTTTGGGTTCCGGCCTGAACATTGCACAGTCAGGCAGACGACGCGACTGACATCGAATATAGTCAAAGGTTTCGATAAACGGGCGCATACGGGAGCGGTTTTCTTTGACGTAAGCAAAGCATTCGACAAGGTCTGGCACAGTTAAAGTTGATAAGGCTTGGAACTCCGAACTACTTAATCAAGATGGTAGCTTCTTTTTTGGAGAATAGAAGTTTTGCGGTCTCGTCAGAGAGCGCACTTTCTTCGAATAAACGAATCAGGGCGGGAGTGCCGCAAAGCTCACCTCTCTCTCCGATGTTGTATAATATTTATACTCATGATATTCCGCGAGATAGATTTACGCAGCTCTATCTTTTCTCTGACGATACAGCATTTACTTCGACTTCTAAATCACCGCGCATTGTCGTCAGTCGGATGCAGCGTCATGTAATCGAGCTGGAAAAATGGCTTTCGGCTTGGAAGATTCGTCTGAATGCCGCCAAGACGAAAGTTATCTTTTTTTCAAAAAGCACCGTGCGCAGGCCTGAAACAAAGCTTCGGGTTAATGGAGTTCAAGTGAACTGGTGCCAGGAGGTGAAATACCACTTATATTTGACCGAAGGCTTAACTGGAGGCTCAATTCAATTAATAGAGTAAAGCTTGCATTGCGTCAATTATGCTCTATCTACCCCCTGCTTCACAGGCGGAGTAGACTTTCAAATAGGACTAAGGTCAACCTCTACAAGGTATTGGTCAGACCGGTTCTCACTTATGGTGCACCTTCGTGGTGCAACATAAGCAGAACGGAGCTTAATAAGTTCCAGGTAATTCAGAACAGGGCGTTAAAAACTATCGCGGACGTACCTAGATATACATCTAACAGAGTGCTTCACCGTGACTTTCAAATGTAGACGATAAACGAGTTTTTCTTGAAAATTATTAAAGACTATTACCGACGCACAGACGTATCGACAAACCCACTAATCACAGACTCACATACGAGATCTAGACAAGACACGACATACAAACTACCTGAAGACTGGCTCCCTGTTGGTCCCAATCCAAATCCATAGTAGAGAGGCACCATATGAAATATAATAGAAAAAGGCGCCAAAACTTTGCAGACAAAAACTTTTAAAAGAAAACGTACGAACCAAAATTATTTAAGGCAAGAGCCGATATCAAAAATTCTGTAAACGATAATACCCAAACAGTACACAATGAATAACAGATGTTAAAGAATAAAATCCTGACGTAGGAATACATTCAAGAACCCAAGGACTGAAAAAGAGCAAAGGTGCGGAGAGAGAGATCAGAGAGCTCGTGAAAAAATTGTAAAAAGTACTGGGGAGATCGATGAGAGTATGGGAGCCCTTGTAGCATCGTCTAGCAGCTCGCATACCAGTTCTTCTTACGACGAAGAAGTCAGGACCCTCAGAACCAAAAAGACAACGGTTGGTAGGAAGAAAAAATATAGTAACCACAAAAGTAGTTGCAGCTCTCGACAAATGTAAAGTAAGTGACCGAGATTCCGTAGGTACATATTTTAAGTGCTGTCGCCGAAGCATTTTAATTCAACGTTACAGACGACAACTAAGAAAAGAAAGGGCGGAAAAACTAAAATTGGCTTTTAAAGATCATAAATTTGTGGCTCCTGTAGTTCACTGTGATGGAAAATTATTTGCTGACTTAATTGGATCTGAATAGCACGACAGACTAGCAGTTATAATGACAATTGGCACTACTGCCTCCAAGTTAGGTCGTCTAAATGATGCAAGTATTTTAGTAGAACAATTGTTAGAACAATATTTAACTTATTTTCCTCGTAAGTAACATACTTGTGAACTTATTTTAAAAAGTGCTTTTGATGTAAAAATGCCTTCTTCTAGTGGTTTCAACGTACTATTGTTTTAATTTTAGTATTAGCAAGTAAAGTAAAGTAATTTTAGAGAATTGTAAATCAGCATTAGAAGATGAAAATATAAATACATTATTGCAACTTCAAGATTTTGAAATGGTTGGCATTCTTACTTATCTTATTCAGTTTGATCGCTTGCGAGAAGTGATCTAAATAGTTTTAAAAACAGCGCCAATCTATCTGTCTGTATCTATATGTTAGGTGCCTTGAGCCTTGTTCCTTAGCCGAGTTCCAAAGACATCGAAATAAAATTATTAAATATGCATAATAATTCACGTCCGCCATATATTTTTCTGAATAATTGCATACGAGCGTATAATACATTAACTTAAAATGTCATTTAACCTCGAGGAAAAAGTCATCAATCATTTAACCAGTATTGAGAACCTAGCCCATCTTAAACTTCAGACTGCCTCAGCTTATATCAGATTTATTTCAGGAACGGACTGGTGGAATTGTTATGGTATTTTTGTTTTACAAAACTCGTGAGTTAACAAAGGGAAGTGATGAAAGCACCGCTTCCCCTACTGCTTTCATAATAAACCAAATCGGAACCGTAGTAACTGAATCAAAATAATTGTTTTGGAACCGAAACTGTAACGAAACCTTAATTATTTGCTTCATTTGGAACAGAAACCGGAACGTAAAGCTAGGATCTGACGAGAGAAAAGACCGCGAAGAGCAATTACACAGCCCAACAAAAAAAAAATTGCCTTGGTGCCGAAGAAAAAACAGCTGATTTTAGTTATTTTGAATGCGGTGATTCCAAAAACACTTTGCTTTTCTTCGTATCAGCTCTAGTTTTTGAGATAGAGCCTACTCATAACAAATTGTGATATTAATATATTTGACGATTATAATGGTCATAAATTTTATCAAAAACTTCACTAGACTTCTTCCAAGACTAATTCCTTTTTAATTATACCTATTTATTCATATATCACTGGAAATACATAATCTTATATTGGCAAAATTATTAGAGATAAGAAATAATTTTTCCTGGATTTTTTTGCACCTGCAGATTTCTTATTTTCGTATTTGCAATTAGCACGAAATATACAATAGAAGGCAATAAAAGTGAATGAGATTGTATACCGTAAGCCTCATAAATTAATTCGTTAACTTGGCTTGTGTCCTAGGGTATTAGTACCTATATAATCTCCATGATATGGGGATTATATTATGCGGAATATTGCCTGCATGCATTTAGTTGAAACTTGAGCTTTATTGCAAGAGTGTGTTTTTCGAAAAATCGTATTTAAACATGGCTTCTACAAGTAGGCGTAGTTGCGTAAACCATCCGGACGTTTTTTGCTACATATGTGGCGAGTACATTGTAAAAGAAAGTAGAAGAGTGATTTGTGACTTTGTGAAAGAAGCCTATTTGGCCTATTTTGGTGTTCGCTTAGGAACCCACCCTGTGCTCCGCATGTTGTATGCAAAGCCTGTGTAGAACACCTGCAACAATGGACAAAAGGACAAAGAAAGTGTTTAAAGTTTGGTGTTCCGATGATATGGAGGGAACAAAAAAGCCACTTTGACGATTGTAATTTTTGTCATGTGAAGATAAAGGGCATTAATCGTAACAATCGGCATAAGTGGAACTATCCTCACCTGGAGTCAGCAAGAAGACCTGTTCAGCATTCTGAAGAAATACCAATTCCAACATATAGCAGCCTAGGGAGATAGATAGAGGATACAGTCGAAACGTCATCTGACGAGCTGCAAAGTGACCGATTTGAAAAAGAGGACAGCGATTTTGCAGGAGATTTAACAAGTCCCGAACGCTTTACTCAAGAGCAGCTAAGTGACCTTGTCAGACATTTGAAACTTCCAAAATAGTCTGCCAAGTTACTTGCCTCCAGACTAAATGAAAAAAATCTTCTTATCCAGGTACCAAAATTACATACTACCGTAACAGAGAAAAGGATGTTTTGCTATTTTTCTCTCAGGGTGATAATATGGTTTTTTGTAACGATATTAAAGAGAAAATGGGTATAACAGAGTACACACCAAACTATTGGTGTTCCAAACGAAGTTTAAGATATGTCCTCCTACATAACGGTAACCGGTAACATAAAATATGGAAGTATTCCAATTGGGAATTCTACAAAATTAAAAGAAGAATATAAAACAATATCGTTAGTGCTTAAACAAATTAAATATGACGAACATCAGTGGGTAATCTGTGTTGACCTAAAAATGGTGAACTTTCTTCTCGGACAGCAAGGTGGTTATTCAAAATATCTTTGCTTCCTGTGTCTTTGGGACAGCAGGGCTAAGGATCAACACTAGATTAGAAGAGAGTGGTCTTGTAGAGATGCTTTAGTACAAGGAGAAGCTAACGTAATTAATGAAGCGTTGGTTGAACGGGAAAAAATCATATTTCTTCCCTTGCATATTAAACTAGGCCCAATGAAACAATTTGTAAAGGCCTTAGACCAGAATGGTGCGTGTTTTAAATACTTGTCCAATAAATTTCCTGCGCTCAGCAAGGAGAAATTGTAAGTCGAAATATTTGATGGACCTCAGATCGGAGAGCTGATAAAAGATTCACATTTTACAGAATCGATGACCGAAACTGAATTTAATACATGGTGCTCTTTTATTAAAGTTGTGCAAAATTTTCTCGGAAACAAGAAATCGGAAAATTACCGAGAGATAGTGGAAGATATGCTCAACAACTTTAACCAACACGGGTGTAATATGAGCATTAAGATTTATTATCTCCACAGCCACTTGGAACGATTCCCAGAAAATCTTGGCGGCCTTAGTGAAGAATGGGGGGAACGATTCCACCAGGATATAAAAACTATGAAAGAGAGATATCAGGGTAGATGGGACATTCACATGATGGCAGATCACTGCTGGAGTCATCAACGAGACTGTCATTTTAATCTCATGCGAGAAAATCTTATTAAAGAAAGTTTTTGGGTGATGCAGATTAGCTCATTTTTATTTATTAGTTTAGGTTAATTTAAATTAACAACTTAAGTTAATATTGTTAATCTTATTGACAGATGACTTTTGTAATTTTTGTGGTGTACAATAAACATTTTTCTTCCATTCCTGAGTTTTTTTTTGGTGGTAGCAGTAATACATATATAATTATGCGATATAAAATATCCTTAATCTCGAAATTATAGTTTTTGAAAACGATCTGATGGAGCAAATCTGAGGTTATTTTTAGGTTTAGCAGACCCAAATTACCTAAGAACAGTAAAAAATTGCCGGCACCAAATTATGTGTTGACCAGTGTTATATGTACAAATCCGAAGACTGAGGGTAAGATGTAATGGTAATTTGGAACTGGTATGTTCCTGATCTAACTCGTTATAAAATTATGTACTTTACATAATTTAAATCGCCCGCCCCAAGAGTTAAGTTCTCATTCCATCCACCGCTGGCGCTAACAATTATTTAACCAAGGTATTGTGGGTTGTCGCTCTATAGGTTATGTTCTGTGTAGTACACAACAATATTTTCTTGTGTCAAAGAAACATATTAAATTCAATTCGATCAAAAAAAAATAATTGTGAAGAAGAAGCTAAATTCCTTCAAGATCGAATTAAATTGACTGAAAAAACTCTAGCAGATGTGTGTGATGTTTTTGGCCAATACGCTAGACACGCTGCAAGAATTCGCGACAAAGGCGACGAGGTACCTAAAACAATTCTAAATCTTTCTGGATCTATGGAGATGCAAGAACTCAGACATTAGACTTAAAAGTTGTTGGAGAGCTTTCACGGTAAAGAGCTAAAAAAGAAGTGAAGGATATTTTTACTGCGAGAGAAAAGGAAATTCAGCGAAAAAGGCAGTTGGATCGAATTAGGGATCGAAACCCTAGAAGCCGACCACAAATTTTACAAAAACTGATTTCGTTAAGGCAACAGCTGAACTTTCAAAGACGGTACATACCATTGAAGCTTTGTCGGTACATACTGTAAAATCTAACAAAGCTATTACATTATTATTAATGTAAACAATAACACCATTGAATCAAAAATTCCTTGTATGTAACACTGTTTAATTATTCTATAAGTATTCCGACTGTCAGCCTTTTTAAGCATGTACCCGTTTATAATAACTTGGAGAGTATTGCACAACATACTTGTATGTAAAATGTTTATTTTAATCTAAACCGATCAGCTGGAAATAAATATAATATTATAATTAACGCGTTTATAATTAAATCACAAAAGAGAAACAGACAAGTTTTAAAATTATACATACAATGTATTAACGTAATTGTACAGAGTGACCAAAACGTAACTTACAGCAAAACATCTCCTGACTTTTACCTTTGGTAAAAACGGTCTAAGATCAATGCGGTTTTTTAAAGCTTGTATCTTGGGATGGTGCGTGCAAAATTTTCAACCACCACACATATACTGCTCAAACTCGGAACAGGTACAGTTCTAAGGATACCAGGATTAGGAAAAGTTTACTTTTGCGGTAAAGAACGCCGCAAAATAATTTCTCAGAAACAGACGATTGTAAAGTACGTCCCAACATATTTCGTTTGGCTTAATGACTGCAATAAAACCCCTCATAAACTCGGCTTCGCTTTCGCAGATACGTATTAACCCACATTTATTTTTAATGCCAGTTTATGATAACAATAGATAGGTACATTACTTGATTTGTTATCAAAATGTCTGATTAAGGTTTTCTAGAAACAGCTTAATTATTAGGATATTTTCCCAAACTTTTAGTTACAAGTACCTGTTTAGATAGCGTATATAAATAAATAGTAAACATAATATTCGAAATAGATTAGTACCTATCTATTTTACTTTGAAACAGTGTGCAACAAGTTAATATTAAAAGTATGTGGAGACCTTGGGAATCTTTAGCTAATGCGATATCTAGCTACCCTAAACATTCCAGGAAGCATTTATCTTCTGATGCCAAAGTGATCGTGAAAAATGAATGTGAATCGCTATTAAAGAGCGGCCACCCTAAAATAATTGCCATTAAAAATACCAGTGGAATGACGAAAGTTCCATTATTGACGGTAAAAGGACATTTTAAAATAAAAGTTCGCAAAGATACCGGAAAATGAAGTGCGTAGATGATTGTGACAAAGATGTTATTGGCAGGAAATTATACCAAATGTATCGAGAAAATTTCTAATTGTTTATTACTGTCGGCAAAAAATATAAAGGATTCAAGTCTGGACTATCATGAAGATACCAACGCCGCTCTTTTTAAAAGCTGGTTTAAAGATAGTTTGCTTTTAAATGTATCAGAACACAGTGTTATTGTGATGGACAAATAAAACATTTTGAATGCATAATTTTTTACATTTTAATTATAAACGCCCGGTTAGTTTGATACGGGACTAAATGACTTAAACAATGTGGAAAGTATTCTAGCCCTGGGTAGATTATTTTATTACACTCACTATAGTAAAGTCACACCCAAATAAAATAAAATTTACACTACAATAATGTGATATTTACACTAATTAATCACAAATTACCATTAAAAAATGGTTTATTTACACCTCTCATTGTTTCTTTTACACCCTAGAAGGATAGGTTTACAATCTGTGAATTTAATTTACACACGATAGTGTAAATGTACCTACCCATAAATAAGAAGAATTAACACTCATCAAAAAGTAAAAAAACGATTCAAAAATGTCTTTTTACAAGATATACTGATTGGTTAGTATACCATATTGAGTGTGGTCCTATATTGAGTGTTAAATTTAACACTCAATTTTTTACTGTGTAGATATGGAACCATAGTCGTTAAAAGACATTGTTAAATACAGTTCCTAATTATGAAATTGTTGCATTGTGTAGTTGTATTGTAGATTGTGGTACTGCTGTATAAACTATACATATGAAATAAAAGAAGCTTTATTATTATTGTGTTCTTTCGAACTAACGGTTATCGGTTGAGTCCGCCACTGTCCGACTTGTAAAAAAATCATTAAAATACCAAGTCTACACGTCAGAGTTGACATACTTTATTTTGGGACCGTGTTCCTGTCTTTGACCGTTAAACCAAATGTCCTGCGACCTTGGCCTTTAGTAGCTGCGTAAAGTGCCAAAAATACTGCCATTGCAGAAACGCGTACCTACAGGGCGATTGAATAATTCTTTGAAAATCTTAGGAAGGTGATTGGTGACGTTATTCTTAGATTTATGCTGGTATTCAGTGTACTCCTTGCTTACCGACATGTTTTTAACTACAAACAATATTAAAAGAAGACTTTTTAACGCTTGTTATCAGTATCTAAAACTAGTGTTTTTAAAATTGAAAATAAAATTATTTTTTTAAATACGAATACAAGAAAAATGTAAGAGTTAATCAAAACAAATCTTGAAAATGACCACTTTCTGATGAAACGCACGATTGCAATGGTCTCACAATTGATTCTCTTACACGTTGAAAAATGCCTGCATTATTTCGTATCGCATTGCAACTTTCAATAATTCGAATTCTTAAGTTGTTTTCATCTAGTACAGGCGTCTTGTATACAAGGGACTTTAGGTGACCCCATAAATAATAGTCAGTATTCAAATCGGGACTGCGAGCTGGCCAACTTTGGGGACCTGCGCATCCAATCCAGCAATATGGAAAAGTGTTGGAAAGGTATTGACGAGCAACTAGGCCAAAATGAGCTGGGGCGCCATTGTGCATGACCCACATATTGGTTCCTATTTGTAGTAGTACGTCTTCTAACAGTACGTCAATTCTTACACACGTTGAATATGGTATGGGTATAGTTGTTAGAGATGCAAAACCCTCCAAACAGTTGATGCACTTGTTTGAAGTTGTACTGCTACCTTCCTGGCACTAGTTGAAAGATCATCTTCCATCTCTCGAAGTATAGCCTCTTCTAACTCAGGCGTGGTTACTGTTGCAGGTCTGCCAGGAAGTTCCATACTACGTTTAAAACTCCCAGGCTGACTCAATCTTGCATGGAGCTATCTAAATGTGTTACCAAAAATTTCGGGCACATGCTTACATGAACTTTTTCTCTTAGAATATCAGGAAGAAGAAATTACCCTTTTAAGTTACGTACCGTGCTTCTGAAACACCCTGTATATTGCAATTTAATTTTACCATGGATTTACCTAATCATTGAGTAGTAGTAGCGATGAAGCCTTACATATTTATCCTAAATTTCTCTTTGAAATATGCGAGATATATATTTCATTGTATTTTTGAGAAACGCCTTTCACATCGCACGACTGCAGAAATTTTCCATAAGCAATTTCGTACTGTTCGTTTGACGTTTTCGGCAGCAACTTGTTTTCTTTCAGATTATCCATCGAAAATTGCACAAATTTGAAAAAGAGCGCTTCTTATAAGTTTTTGAAAGCTGGTTTTTCCGTAACTAACAGCATTACACATTGGTTGCCGTGTAACTTACAAGAAAGAAATAAGTTAAGTAATTCGATTGTGTATTTTGAATTTGGTAGAATTGATATTCATTTTTTTGTTCATCTTATTGTCTGGTTTAATAGTGTTTGTAGATAAAATATTGTGTGATGCGCGTGTTATATGTGTAATTTTATTTAGTGAAAAGGGAATTCACTACGCTCGTTATCCAACCATTCGAAATAACTATTAGAAAAACAAATTTTTACAAAATTTTATCAATGATAATATATGCGCCTAAATATACTTATTTTAAAAGTATATACAATATATTCTTAAAATCAGTCAAGGGTTTTGGTATTAAATTATTTTATTTGGTCAGAAACCATTTTAGCAGCAAGTAAGAAACCATGCCAGTGGCATACGACTAAAAATTTCAAAACGACGTCACTGGTAAATTATTCTAAGAACGGATTGTACTATAAAAATAAGTGTATTTATATACAACTGTCATATTAATGACCATGATTTGACATTTTTTAAAATGTCATAATAACCTTTATTATCACACTAGTGCTTTTTCAAACGAGTGTGGTTATAACATCTTAAATGAAATTAAGGTACATATTTATCGATGTCAACGTTCTTTTCGATTGAAATTTCCATTTTTAACATTGAGTAATATTCGTTGAAATATACCAATAATTCACACAACTGTGACAATGATTGAGTGGAGCAGTTTAGTGACAATCGTACCTAACCCTGTTGCTAAGGTAATACAAATTCTTATTATCTGTATTCAAGTTTTAAATTAATTATTTTTACTCAAATAATCATAATAATAATAATAATAATAGTTATAGTTGTATATAACATATTTTACGCAACACGTATCCTACTTGTTACGTATGCTCCATTCCACAATAATTCGTTGATTTCCCGACCGCAATAAAATTTAAACCCAGCCATAAATAAGTGCCTTTTGAAAGGGTACAGGTCCTGATTACCTACTAATTTTAATACTTTAGGTTAGCTATTTTCAACAAAACAACAAATATAAAATAATAGGTAAGTATCTTTATTTTAATCATGTAATTAAATAGCTATTAATATTTATACAAAAATACTAATCTACAATATTATAATAATACAATATTTAACTTAACCAACTCTATATTTAGCTCTGTTTTACTATCACTATCGTCTTCATCTATGCCTAAATCAATTATTAAGGGCCTTACGTTACTATTAATTATGTTATTATATTGGTATATTAGGTAGGTTAATGGCAAATTGCAGGTGTTCAATATAAAGCAGAGTCTGTTCATCTTAGATCATCAGTCGTTTGGTGTTTGTCAAGCTGTGCGTTAAAGGTATTTTCGTGTGTGTTATCGAGCATCCAAAATATGTCAGATTTGTGTGAAACTATAGATAATATTGCTTTCGGAAGTTATGGTGTAAGGAAGAAAAAACATTTATCACTTGATGCCAAAAACATCATAAAGAACGTTCACTGTACCCTTTTAGAAAAAGGGTATGACCGGAGTGCAAGTTATAGTGAAACGAGTATTTTGACCAAAGTTGCATTAACGACAGTAAAAGATATAGTGACCAAACCCATCCAGCCAAGGAAAAAACGGTGTGACAGCGAAAAATTGAGAAGCATCGAAGAAGCTGATAAAGACTTGATTCGGAGGAAAATTTATGACATGTACAGTAAACAAATAGTCCCAACAATAGATACGCTAAAAAAGGTACTTACAGCAGACAAAACCGATATTTCATGTGGCAGGATAAGTCTTTGGAGAATAGTAAAAGCAATGGGTTTTTAATATCGTACCATTGACTAACGACAAGTACTAATGGAATCGCAGCGTTTACAAGTATGGCGTAGAGATTATTTGAATCTTATCAGACAATATAGGGAAGAAATTCGTTCAATTATATACTTGGACGAAACTTGGTTTGATACCCACGACACTCCTAAAAAAGGTTGGAGCGATTCAACAATCAAATGTCAAACTAAAGCTCCCTCAAACAAAGGACAAAGAATTACGATATTACATGCAGGTTCAGAAAATGGATTTATTCCGAACGCTCTATTATTATCTACGAAGAAAATTGCCAATTCATCTTTGGATTACCAACAAGACACGGATGCTACATTGTTTGAAGATTGGTTTCAGAATCGTCTGCTTCCGAATATGCCCAAAAATAGTGTTATTGTGATGGACAACGCTAGTTACCACAGTCGCCAACTAAGTAAAGTGCCGAATTCAAATAATACAAAAGTGGAAATTCAAAACTATATGATGGAAAATAATATATATTTCAAGGAAACCTATACAAGAAAGGACCTTTTAAATGTTTTAAAAACATTCAATATTGAAAAAGAATATATCTCTGACAATCTCGCAAGTGCTAATGGTCACACAGTTTTACGCCTCCCTCCGTATTACTGTATTTTTAACCCAATAGAACATATATGGAGTCAGTTAAAGACGATGATTAAAAGAGAAAACACATCCCCTACACTAAGTAGTTCTGTTATAAAATTAATTAAAAAATGTGTAAATAATATCCCAGTAGAAAGATGAAAAAATTCTGTGAGACACGTGATCCAAGTCGAAGATTCCTATAACATAATTAATAGTAACGTAAGGCCCTTAATAATTAGTTTAGGCATAGATGAAGATGATAGTGATAGTGAAACAGAGCTAAATATAAAGTATGTTAAGTTAAATATTGTATTATTATATTATTGTAGATTAGTATTTTTGTATAAATATTAATAGCTATTTCATTACATGATTAAAATAAAGATACTTACCTATTATTTTATATTTGTTGTTTTGTTGAAAATAGCTAACCTAAACTATTGAAATTAGTAGGTAATCAGGACCTGTACCCTTTCAAAAAGTCCGGTGCCTACACAATAGATATTTGTCAGGCAGCTAATTTATGGTTGGGATTACGACTGAGGGTTGTCATTTAAATTTTGTTGCGGTCGAGAAATCAACGAATTATTGTGGAATGGATCATAACTAACTAATCCAACAGATTTTGTTTAAAAAATCGTAACGCCAGATTTTTTTCAACCCCCAAAAATAGCGCCATTAATCACGTCTTGAAGTTTGTTAAAATACTTCTTAATCACTCTGTATACGGGGTGAATCGAAAGGATTAGACAGAAACTAATATGTTATTACCGTCTAACGGAGTAAGCTTTATAAAATAGATAACTAAATAATAAGGTGTTCGGCCTATTCTTGGAACGTTCATTTCGCTAAAACAAATACGCAAAGTATCTACCAACATAATACGATAATTGAGGCAATCTCCATAAAAACTAATTGAGAGAATAAAAATACAATTTTCAATGTCAAAGTCACCTTATCTTATTGGTGTGTATACAATGAGTTGTACAAACGACGAACCGAGTGAATTGGGCTCTTATACCGGGTGATGCATGGCTTAGTTGAACATAGGAAATCCCATGTAAATTTTGAGGTGGCGAAGTATTGGCTACCTTGTATATTTTAGAGAAAAATTGTATTATATTTTTTTTGTAAAGGCCGATATAATAAACTCATGTGCCAAGTTTGAATAAATTTTAATCAGCCAATCCTAACTTATTCAATTGAATTTGGTGGCAAAATAACGAAATTTTCATAGTTTAGTTAATACAGCAAACACCAGCAAATTATTATTTGGCATTGACAAAACGAAAAGTAGCGTCAGTAACAACATTTTCATTGAAGGCGCTTTAATTGTAGCTAAATATGAGCTATTCTATTACGGAAAAGTAATTATGATTAAGTGGTATCATACAGGAAATAGTTTAAGAACAGTGGCCGAAATGCTTTCAGTTCAGTTCCTTGATAAGCCTATCCCTTTCATTTCATTGATTAAACTTATCATTAGTAAATTTGAGTTCAAAGGCAGTGTAATAAATAACTGTAAATGCTTAACTCAGAATGTCAGTAGAGCTGAAAAAAGGGATAATAGAGAACTTGATAATTTACTGCACGTGGAGGAAAATAAAATGATTAGCACGGGGATTCTTGGGCAAGCCGTAGGAAAACTTTAAAAAAACATAAATATTTTCCTTACAAGTATGAAAAACATCAAGAGCTACAGCAAGGTGATGAAGAACGGAGAATGGTATTCTGTTTTGAGGTAATGGAAAGAGCAAATAATAATAGAGATTTTTTGAGAAATATTTGTTTTACCGATGAATGTGCACTGTACAGGGACAGTGTCTCATCCGATTGGCGATTTTCCTGCTGACTATAATAAAAAACAAATCACATATTTCTTAATGATTTTGGATAAGGAAGCCGAATTTAATTTAAAAAAATACATAGCCTTATAAATTTGACAGATGCGACGCCATTTTGAATTTTCTTAAATGGCAACCCTCATAAATAACCACACGAGTAAATTGCTCTTGGCGCTCCGATTTTAAAGACCTATAGTTCTTGATATTTATTTTTAGCCGTTTCGGAAATACGGGGGTTACTAACTTGCCTCCATCGATTTTGTCTTTTAAGTGTCTCACCCTTTTAATAAATAGACCTTCTAAGCTAAACACCTTAATTTTTTTCACAGTGACATAATCTCCCGTGAGCAAGCGATATACGCTATAGTCAAATCCGACAGAAGTCAAAGATACGACGCCATTTTGAATTTCTTTAAATGGCAACCCTCATAAATACCTAGACGATTAAATTGCATTTGGCGATCCGACTCTAAAACCATATACATAGTTGTTGATATTTTATTTTCGGCCGTTTCGGAAATACGGGGGTTCCTAATTTGCCTCTATCGATTTTCGTATTTCCGAAACGGCTGAAAAGCATTCGTGTGGTTGTTTATGAAGGTAGCTATTTAAAAAAATTCAAAATGGCGTCGTATCTGTCACTTTTTGATATCTGTCGGATTTGACTGTAGCGTAGATCGCTTGCTTACGGGAAATTATGTTACTGTGATAAAAATGAAGGTGTTCAGCTTAGAAGGTCTATTTATTAAAGGGATGAGACACTTGAAAGACAAAATCGATAGAGGCAAGTTAGGAACTAAAAATGAATATCAACAACTATTGGTTTTTGAAATCGGATCGCCAGGAACAATTTACTCGTATGGTTATTTATGGGGGTTGCCATTTAGGAAAATTCAAAATGGGATCTCATCTGTCAAATTTGTAAAACTATGTATTTTTTGACATTAAATTCGGCTTCCTTATCGAAAATCATTGAGAAATATGTGATTTGTTTTTTATTATAGTCAGCAGGAAAATCGCCAATCGGGTGAGACACTTAAAAAAATGTCCCTGTACATTCACCCTTAACAACGAATCAAATGTTCAAAATTGCCGGTATTGGAGCCAAGAAAATTAACTTGGTCTTGTTCATCCTCGGGCGCAATATCCACAAAAAATAAATGTTTGGGCGGGAATTGTAGGACATCACATTATTGAACCATTTTTTATGGAAGGCAACCTTACAGCAGTAACCTGTTTGGACAAGATTTACAATTACAAAATCGAATTGAACCCGCACTAGAAGAAGTTGTACACGAAAATCAGGAGATCTGGTAATAAATGGATGGTTGTCCTGTTCATAATTCTGTCATGGTTAGGAAATACTTGCAAAATATTTTTAACGGAAATATTATTGGCTCACGGCATCTAACCCTTAGGTCAGCCAGGTCTCCTGACCTTTCGCCAAACGAATTTGAAAATCTAGACCAGCTAAAAAACTAGAGTGTACTATTTCGCTAGAATGTGACAGAACTTCTCAATATCAACTCAGTAATGTTAGAAATTAATTTTATGGTCGGTTAGGATATTGTTTAGCTGTTAATGGAGGGTTGTTTGAACATTTAATTAATTAATGTTTAAGTGAAAATCTGTAGTCTTAGGTATGCTAAAGTCTGTGCGTTTTAAGAAGTCCGATATCGGATTAAATCACCAAGGGATGTTATCGCTTTTAAAACAGTAAGTCGGTTAAGTTACAATATCTTCGCACCTTCGCTATACTTGATCACACCGAACATCCCACTGGTTTACTGTATTCTATTACTGGGCGAAATCAGAGGTTTCAAAACAAAATTATCTTAGAATTACGCGTTGAGCATAAATAATAATTAAATAGATAATTAAATTATTTTCCTATTATTATAGTTAAATATATATAATAATCGCTATTTTCCAAGAACCAATTAAAATTTGCTCAAGTGCGGGATGGTTAAATATGTTAAAAATTTTGTCAGGTATATACTTTTCCGATAATGACATTATTTTGGGATTATTATAATTAAATCTTCATAATAATTACTATTTTCCAAGAAATAATTAAAATTTGCTGAAGTGCGGGATGGTATGTTCTACTTTATTTTAAATAAGTAGTTGTGCTTTTCACTTTTAGTTTGTTTCTCATTGCGTGTGAATTAAAATCAGTTATTAAGCAAAGTTATGGAAAATGTTCAGCAAGGTGGCACATCTCCAGGTGAACGCCGTTTGGTATTACAAGTGGAACGTTATTTTACTTTAGAAAAAGATAACTCGGGCCCGTTAGAGTCTGTTTTGGCAATGCAAAAAGGAACGTCTGATGCTTGCGGCATTTCAGAGAAGACCTTAAGAAGACTTCGAAAAAAGAGTGAAGAGGATTTGGACAGACCATATAAAAGGGTTCGACTCCTTTCAAAAACCTTGGATTTATCCCAAGGGATAAAACTCTCTATTAGGAATATTGTTTATGACATGTATAAAGCCAAGGAATATGTTACCCTCAAAGCTATTCTTGAAAAGATAAAGCAGAAAAAACTTTGCGATATTGGAACTAACAGTTTGTCCATCATCTTAAAACATATGGGTTTCAAATATAAAAAAACGAACAACAGAAAACTGCTTTGCGAGCTGTCCAATGTTGTTTCGAAAAGATAGCAATTTTTAAGGGATTATTTAAACAACAAAAAATCGGAATTGTCAAGACAAGTTGTTTTTCTTGACGAAACATGGGTATTTGCAAACGGAACTTCAACAAAAACGTCTTGGCAGGATGACTCAAAGCATTATTATTCAAGTACCCGTGCAAGTAATGGAAAAAGGTATATTATATTACATGCTGGCAATGAAGAAGGTTTTGTTTTAAATGCCAGTTTGATATTTTCATCAACAAAAAAAACTGATGATTATCACGGCAATATGGATGCTGTAATTTTTGAGCATTGGTTCGAGGAAAAACTTTTAAAAAGTTTAGAAAAACCTTCCTTAATTGTTTTAGACAATGCCTCTTACCATACGAGACTCGAAGAGAAATTCCCTACAAGCAGCTGGAAAAAGGAAGAAATAAAAGAGTGGTTGTCAAAGAAAAACATAAACCATGAAAATTTATATTTAAAAAGTGAACTTTTAAGCAAGTGTAAAGAGCAGTCATTTAAAAAAAAGTATGTTGTTGACGAATTAGCCGTCAAATATGGACATCAAGTTTTGAGATTGCCGCCCTACCATTGTCATTACAACGCAATTGAATTGGTATGGGGTATTAGCAAGAACTATTATGACAAACATGCCTGTAAAAATATCGGTAAGCCTAGCGTTATAAAGTTATGGGAGGAGGCGCTTAGCCAAGCGGGCAAAGAAGATACTCAGTCCAACAACGTGTGTTTTGTGTAGAAACTTACATAATAAGCAATTCGATAGAAGAAGTTAGGCGTGCATTCCGGCGTCAGTTTAATAACAACAATAGGGGTCACGCGCCAAATCGTAAAACTGTTAAGGTATGGGTTCGTCATTGGCGTGAAAATGGTTCTGTACAAAATTTGAAGAAGCCTGAACGTCGAATAACAGTTCGTACACCAGAAAATATTGAATGAGTTAGAATTGCGTTTACGAGAAGTCCTAAAAGGTCTGCTAATCGACAAACTCTTATACTAGGAATATCGAAGGGAAGCTTAGATCAAATTCTTCAAAGGGAATGGCGGAAATGCATTGAACACACAGAAAAAATTATTTTTGAATCTTATGAGACAGAACAGGTTATAGACGAAGTAAGACCGTTAATTATTACGAATGATGATGATGATGACGATGATGTTGATTCTGATGAGTCTGAAAGCATGGGTGAAATTTCAAATGCAGAGGAAGACTACTTTTAGTAGTACCCTACAAGTAGGTACGTTCTGTCGCAAGACTACAAAATCGGTTCTTTTTAGAACCAAAACTTTATAAAAAAGAATTCGTAAAACTAATTTGTCTGAATACTACAAAAGCTAAAAAATTATTATTTTTCTTTACCTAAACTAATTTTTTATTTACTTTAAATTATTTTATTTAAAAAATGTAATTCATCAACATCCAAAATTACCTTCAATATAATTTATTGAGAGCCACCGACATAATGCTCAAGAGGTTTTATGGCTTAGCGGACTTCTTAAAACGCACAGACTTTATGTTAAATTAAAGGTTTAGTAGGAAAAACATAATGGTCTTTCATTTTGAAAGTGTAATTGCTGGATTGGTGAAACGAAAATGTGTTGTTAATGTGAAATAATCTGTATTGGTTATATCCTTGTCACCTATTCCTAATTTTGGTGGCGGAAATCATTTTTCATTTTCACAAAATTTAAAATCTTCTGAAATAAGGTAGAAACTTAATGGTATTAAAAGTCCAAAGTAGATTTTGAATCTTAATGGCTACCGATGTTTTGAGCACGGTATAACCAAAGTTTACAGAATAAATAAGACAAATTAAATAATATTATTTTAGCATTTAAAGTGACAGTTACCAAAACCGACAGGTTATGAAAAGTTTTACTTTTCGTAACTATTTATATAAGGAATTAAGTTTTTTGATAGTTGCACAAAACTCTCGTCTTTTACGGACAGGAATTCCCTCGTTACACAAAATAAGGTATTTCCCTCTTTATTGCAGTAAATTTTAGTTTAATACCAAATTTTCCGAAAACTGAACTAAAAATAGGTACATTAAAACTAGTTTTACGATCTCCCTCAATGAAGTAACTTATTGCTATCAAGGTTATTAACTCATTTAAAAACCGAAACAATAAAATTTTCGAATAGATTCTTTAATCAAATAGATTAATTTATCGGAGTATTAGCCTTGTTTAAATATTAAAACGAATGATAGCTTTTTTCTAGTTAAAATGCGTTATTAATTTCTTTATTAGAAATGGCATATTTATTTCATTTTGATTGGGTTTCAAAGAAGATTATATGCTATTTAGCCTTAGAACAATGAGAAAATATTGGCAGTAACTTTTTTATTAAAGCAAAACCTTGACTAATTAAGTATTTCAAAATTAGCTTTACATGACGTAAAAATATTGGTGCAAGAAAAAAAATTAAAATATGTTGCTCATATGCTTTTTTATTGCAGTATTCTTTCAAATAAAAGCGGCATGAGTGGCATAATATCTTGTATTGACATTTTATAATGCTTAAGTTTGCATCACATATTCTTTGAATGATATCGTTTACGATTTAAATAAATAAGCTCATCTTCTAAAGGTTCTCCAATTGCAATATGAGTGCCATCGATAAATCCAATGTCCCCAGGAAAACCGAACTGTGCCATAAAATTATTTTTTTTTAGTATCCTTTTCAACTCCTGTTGTTGGACATTTAACCCATCAATGAGCAACAGCCTCAATGGCTATAGAAACCTCGGAGACTTCCTGAAAGTTTGCTGAGCCATAGCAGTTTCATTTTCGACACTTCTTTGATATGATCCTTAACATCCAAACATCTTAATGAGGCCATAACTCTGCACAAAACAGATATTTTACTGTCCCATGTAAATGTGAGGCGTAATGTCCTATGTAAGATTACATACCAAACCCTTGCCGAAGCAATAATGTTTTTAAAATTCATTTTCGGGCAATTCAAAAACATTGATTTCATCGCGCAAACTTTTTCTCTTTCAATCTGGAAAGATCTCTTCGCTGTTTTAAAAAACTTTACACCCTGTATATCAAAAACAGGGCAACTCCGGACACTTGTTTATATGAACTTTTTCTCTTAGAATATCATAAAGAATCACCCTCTGCGATAACTACAGAAGCATTGCCGTCACTAGTACCCTAAGTCGAGTTTATGTGAAGATCCACCACAGACCACCTATTTTGCGTCACCCAATTGATAAAAAAAAAGCTCGCATTCAACCAGAAAGTGCACTTTTTGTATGCCCATGACAGTGTACCCCAAGACCAGTTATGGAAGGACCTCGAGCAAACAAATACTAGCGCAACCCTTATAAAAGCCGTAAAAAACCTTTACGAGGAAAAGAGGGCACAGGTTAAAATCGAAATATAAACTTCGAAAGGTTTTAGAACAGATAAAGGACTTAAACAAGGGTGTTACATTTCACCCACATTATTTAAAATATACCTGGAACAAGCACTTAAACCCTGGAAAAGAAAGTGTAGTACAATAGGCATCCCATTAGACGAGACCACGCTGTATACCCTATGCTTCGCAGATGACAAGATAGTAGTGGCTCAAGACTCAAGAGTACGACGATCTAGAGTCTAGAGCATATGACAAGAAACCTAATAGAAGAATATAAAAAGTGGGGCTTAGAAGTAAATGTAAATAAAACTAAGTACATGTGTATTGGGGCGTGCAGCCAGACCTTATGCTAGAAGATGGACAATTGGACAATGTATAAAAAGATGCCAAAACTGCACAGAGCAATCGATGAAAAGAACTTGCAGGGAAGGAGAGCTACAGTTAAGATGAATGGAATACTGTGAGACCAGCAGGTATCAAAACGGAACAAACAAAGAATATTTGATACAATCATAACATTCATAAAGAGTATTGTCACATATAGTAGTAAAGTATGACAAATCAATTAAAGAGCCGAAGGACAACTAAGATCTACGGAGATGGACTACTGGAGACGAGCAGCAGACCAAGGATGGATAGAGTTACTAGCGAGAGAATTAGAGAGATTATGGGAGTCACACACGGCATAATGGATGATTTTAGGGTCAAACAACTGAAGTGCTATGGACATGTACAAAGGATGAACGAGGAACGACTCCCAAAACAGATACTGAAATGAACCCCACAAGGAAGACGAAAACGAGGGAGACCCAAGAAAAGTTGGAAAGAGGGGACAGACAAGGAGATCAGGTTAAGAGAGCTCGGGGAAGACCTTTGGCAAGACCGAGATCAATGGAGACTGAAAATCGGAAGACGTCGGAGAACGTTGTAAACCGAATTATATATATATATATATATATATATATCACTCCCTTAAGTTACGTTCCGTATTTCTGAAACACCCTGTATAATATGAATCCGGGGGATTAAAGCAAATTTCTTTGTCCCAGTGTTTTTGACCGCAATGGTACAAAGAAAATTAGTGACAACTAATCTTTATTTCGGACAAAATTTACAATGTTTACATAATAAATAACCTAATTTTAAATCAAGGGGGACCGAGACATCATTACGAAATCATTAAAAAGTCATTTTAAGACAGTGTGGTCTTGATCAGACACATAAAAAATTTCAAAATTGCGTTCTCGTGATGGCTTCAAAAGAATTCTTGTGCGAAATTACTGGTTCCCAACTAATTTGGCACCGAAAAAAACTATAACAATGTTGTCTAAGTTATATCCTTCTATTAAATTTTAATTCTGGTCAAGACATAAAAATACGACCTCCTGCAAATGTTCAGATGGCTGCAATATTGCATATTTTGATAATTAGGTAGAATGAAACTGGGAAAAAAGAGTCATAATCTCATTATATAGTTAATTGTTTTATTAATATACACAATATCCTTGGGCAAGTTACTATTGCATTGACAAAGTGCAGGAAAAAGATTTCGCGAAGATAAATGCAACGCGTTTTTCTCGTCTTCATCAATATTAATGATTTATAATTATTTTTTTTAACTGAAAGCATCGAGCGTGGAATATAAAACAATGCCAGGGTACGATGTTGCACTTACACATTGCTAGTTTCCTGTAGAGCAGACGGCACGTTTCTTGCATTAAAGGAAAACAGTATTTGGCTTGCAAAACTGCCATTTGCTGCAGTTTTTCTAACTTGCATAATTTTATTTTACGATCGGACCCAAGCACCGCAGGAAAATTATTAATCTTGATACAATGTGTCAACAGTAATTTTAAGTTTAAATTGTTCATCTTTTAAGAACGCACAGCGAAATATGTCGCGTTTTTAAAATAAGTGTACCAAAGTATATATACCGGGTGATGCATGACTTAGTTGAACATAGGAAATCCCATGTATATTTTGAGGTGGCTAAATATTGGCTCCCCTGTACATTTTAGAGAATAATTGTATCATAATTTTTTGAAGAGGCCGATATAATAAACCCATGTGCCAAGTTTGAATAAATTTTAATAAGGCAATCCTAACTTATTCAATTCAATGTGATGGCAAAATTACGAAATTTTTATTGTTATCTATTATTCCTTTCTTCAGCTCTATTGACATTCTGAGTTAAGCGTTTACATTTATATATTACAGTGCTTTTGGACGCAAATTTACCAATGATAACTTTAATTAATGAATTGGAAGGGATAGGCTTATCAGTGAATTGAACTGAAAACATTTCAGACACTGCTCTTAAACTGTTACCTGTAAAATACCACTTAATCATAGTTACTTTATATATGTTATAGCTCATATTTAGCTATAATTAAAGCCCTTCAATGAAACTGTTGTCACTGGCGCTAATTTTCGTTTTGTCCATGCCTAATAATTTGCTGGTGTGCTGTATTACCTAAACTATGAAAACTTCGTAATTTTGGAATCACATTTAATTGAATAAGTAAGGATTGGCGAATTTATTTGAAGCTCCACCCACCTGCGATGGCCAGCCATCACAGGATATAATCGGCAGACCCCTGTACCAGTTCAATTGTGTTTTAGATTCGGGTGGCGTGGTGTCGATAGTGCGAGAGTTTATGTACAGTTGGTTAGCAAAAAAAGCTAGGGCACTAATAAAACGTCAACATAAATGTTTTGATATGTATACAGTGAGTCCCAGAAGTAATGTCTAAATTCATTTAAAATTTAGCGGGCTTGGACCCATCGATTTTTATTTCTTATAGAATTCATGTATACAGGGTAGCCCAAAGATAAGTTACGACCATCAACTTCCTTTTTTCAAATAAAAACATATATTTTTTATTTCATTTTTGAATTTTGCATCGAACTCTAGACATATCAATAAGTAAGACCGCATTTCTGAGAATTTATTTGTAAATCGAGCAATACCATTGTGTGTTTATTTTATTTTTTTTTTTTCAAGTCTGATATTTCTAAATGTTGACTTATCACCGTTTAGTCCCATAGAAACTGCATGACAATTTTACTTCAAATAAGTAATTGTCAAGCGTATTTGCGAAGTTGCGATTTTCACAATGGTGAAGTTAACGGAATGAGAAAAAATTGAAATTCTCTGCATGGTTGAGTTTGCTGATAGAACGCGTACTCAAATAGAAACAGCTCAATTATTCAATGGAATCCATCCTAATCTTCCTCTAATATGTCAAAAGGTGGAGAGTAGAATAAAGGCTAAATTTAGCGAATTCGGTCATGTTAGAGATTTGCTTAAATCTCGTCGTCCTCTTCGAGATGAAAATGAACAACTTGACGTTTCGCTTTCCTTGGAGGAAAATCCATTACTCCTCTGTCGCACATTGGGGCCAGTTTACACATGCGGAAATCTGTTGTTCGCCGAATAGTTCAAAAGTATAAATATCACCCAAACAAAGTTATTCCGGTGCATGAGTTATTTGAAGATGATTTCGATAGGCGAAATGAGTATTGTGAACGCGGGCAAAATATGTGCAATCTAGATAATAATTTAGTAAAAAATATTATTCTTTCCGATAAAGCTATGTGCTGTTTGAATGGTAATGTAAACAGACAAAATTGTCGTTATTGGGCAACAGAGAATCTGCATTGGATGATGGAAGTTCACAATCAGTAGGTATCCTCAAAAAACAAATGTGTGGTGTGGAATAGTGTTCGGAAGAGTAATCGGTTCATTTTTCTTTTAACAGTCTTTAAGTGAAAAAGTATATCTCGAATTTCCCCAAATTGAGCTAATTTCAGCATTAGTGGCTGTATATTTCCCAATCTATTGGACCAGAATGATGTTTCAGCAAGAAGGTGCTCCTCCGCACTATGCTGCCACCATGCGTACATGTTTAGATGAAACCTTTCCCAATCGGAAGGAGAGGGTCTATCGAATGGCCTGCTAGGTCGCCAAACCTAACTCCGCTGGACTTTTGTGGGATTACCTCAAATCGAAAGTATTTGTTGACAGGCCAAACAATCTGCAGAAATTAAAAGAGAGGATCCGCAGAAAAGTGCGTGCCATAACCCTGGAAATGGTTGACATTTAATTTGATTTGTTGTTCTGTTCTTTTTAAATAAACAGGTTCAACTTATTGATATGTTCGATCGTAATCCTTCCGATAACTGTTGAGTTTAGGTTTAGGATATGGTACCTACATGAAACATATTTAGAATTCGATGTAAAATTTAAAAATGAAATAAAAAATTGATGTTTGCATTTAAAAAAATATAGTTGATGGCCGTAATTTATTTTTTGGCTACCCTGTATACATGAATTTACCATTAGGAAAAATAAATAAAAATCGACGAGTCTGAGCGTTTTTCCAAAAAACACCGCTGAGTTTTAAGTAAATTTAGACCTTACTTCTGGGACTCACTGTATAGTAGTACCTTTAGAGCAAAATTTATTATCATCAAAGGGTGCTTTGCATCTAAGGCCGTAGTGCTGAGCGATAGAGCTTAATACCTGTTGGGTGTCAGTAAGTACCAGCATTATCAATCAATCATCAGTTATTCCGTCCATGGGCGTAGCCAGGATTTTCTCCAGGGTGGGGCAAAAACAAGAAAACGTAATATAAAGTACTTATAAAAAAAGTTTTTATTTAAACATTAAAGCTGATTAGTTGCAGCAGGCGAGGGTCGTCCGTATATACATTAATGAACCACCTGAAATTTTCTAAACGATTAAACAACAACAATTTTATTTATAAATATCCTAACACAGTAACACATCATGTTAGTACACACAAAAACTGGGGAATTTAAACTGTTTATTACTGGTTAGAAAACTGACGACTGACCTACCTCAAAGGCCGTACCGTGCCGCGCGAACTAACCTAAATCATATTTAAGGAGGAGCCTACGGGGGTTCTGGCTAAACTTTGACAACATTTCGTTTTCAAATTTTTCTTTTGATTCCAGAACCCTCTTCTTATGCACAATCATCATGCAAAGGCCAACAAGCCGATTTTCTGTCATTGCTGACCTCAACCATGTTTTTACCCTGCGCAAAGTGCTAAAAGAACTTTCGATAGTGCACATTGTGCAGGGCTGTGCAAGGGAAATTAGAAGCGCCTGTTTTATAGCTGGGTAAAACAATTGCTTCTTGAACTAGTAGAGCTATTTCTATTTCCTTTAGTTCGGCCCTTGGCGCATATTTCTCTCTCCATTAGTTGTACCAAAGTTCAGCTTCACCGATGAAACTATTTAAATTGTAATAACTACAAAAACTTTCAGTTTTTTTCAAAAAATCCTCATATGTCATATGAAGCATTACGTGAGGATGCAACGTAAGCAATGAGTATGCGGGTAAGTTCTCCTCAGAAAAACGCTGTTCTAGAGACATTATTAATGAATCTATATACGGAATGATTAGTGATCTTCTCCAAAACTCGCTAGGAGACTGTGCAGGAGGATTTGCACGATGTTTCTGCTGATTTATGACCCGCGGCATACTGAAATCTGTTCTAAGATGCTCGGCGATTGTTTCAGCCTCTGCTACAACACTTTGACTTTCAACATCGGCATTTTCACGGTGTTTTTCACGATGTTTGTGATTTTTTTTAATATGATTTGCACATTGAAGTAAGTCTATACTTATTCAGTACGTGCCTTTTGAACGCAGGCGTTTTGGCATCGGCATTTTGGCGCCGGCGTATGGGCGCAAGGCATTCGGGCGACGTCCATTTGGGCGTAACGAAATTTAGGCGCCCATGAATTTGTCATTGTCGAACTAAATGAATTAAAACCAGAATGTATTAATTTTTATTATATTTATTTCAACAAAGTTAAAGAATATAATAGGTACCGTCAACTGGGGTTATATCGGATGATATTTTCAGTTATCTGCCTGTATTTCTTATGTTATACAAAATTAAAGCTAACTAATGTACACTGTATGAAGAAGTTAACCTAATAAACATAATTACATAAAAAAAAAAATTTTAAGTTATCAGGTTTATTTTTTTAAAAAAAAAGAAGGTCGTCCGATATAACCCGTGGTTTGGGGTAATATCGGACGATTAAATTTTTACATTGAAAAAGTACGATTTGAGCTTGCTGTTCGATGTAAGTTTGATCAGAAACCTTTATCGGACATTTTTATAGAATTTTTTTTTTTTTCATGTTTTGTAGGTGTTATTAAAGAAAACTCGATATTATAGAAATAAACGTCTTTATTCATAAAATTAACAAAAGAACATGAAATAATATTATTGTCGGACCTTCAATAAATCAAAAAAGAGAAAGAAAAATAAACTTAAAACATTAATTAAAAAACAAAAAATAATATTCTGAAAACATAAGTTTGATCACTAAAATCTATAACTGCAGACCCTCAAACACATGAACGAAAAACGAAAAATAATATTCTGAAAACCTAAGTTTGATCACTAAAGTCTATAACTGCAGACCCTTAAACACATGAACGCCGCGAAGGATTTTAGGCACAGGTAAAATACTGTGGACTTGTTCCAACTTGATTTTAGTCTTGTCTTCGACGTCCGGAAAAATATAAGAATCTTTGTGACCCTTATAGGATCTAAGGCAATTGACGGCAATAAAACCTTTTGCAATCTTTTCAATTTGCGCAACGAATTTTTTGGTCGCTTCTTTCTTGGTTCCTTCATTGTACAAAAATTGAACTAAAGCAAAACAGCCTTCTTGTAATGTATCACAGGTTACTGGAAGCTCAACGTTATCGACTTCGGACGTGGAATCATCGTTCAGACTATCGTTTTCTAAAAATATCGCAGAGTTTGAAGTATCATTATCGGCATCTTCTTGGGACGTGTTTCCATTAATGACATCTTCTTGAGAGGTAGATGCACCATTTTCTTCCCGCAGGTCTCCAAGGCACACCGATTTGCCAGCGGGAACATTTATCTTCGTCTTACGGGTTGGTCTAGTTGAGGTTGGATTCAAAGGAGCTACAATCGTATTCATGACTTCGGTAAACGACGCCTTCATTGCATCATCTGCATCTGCTTGTCGTTTCTGGATCATTTTCAAAACTTGTTCTGGATCGCAAGGGATTATACCCGTTGCTCGGAAACCAGACACTATATTATTCGACATGCGGTCCTTAGATGTTTCTATAAGCTTCTTTAACAACGAAGGAAAGACAGATTTCGGCACAACTCCTTTGTGGGTCCGTTTCCATTCGGCGAGAATATCTCGCCATACCCGTTTGAGCGGTCCAAACACTGCAACATCCAGGGGCTGACATAAGTGTGTCGAATTCTTCGGCAAAAATAAAAACTGAATGTTGTTTTCTGTGCAACTTTTAATAATGCGGAAGGAAAGATGACTTGCCAAGTTGTCGCAAATAAGAACCTTCTTGCCCTCCTTTCGTCGCATATAGGGAAGAGCTGTTTTAAGAAACCAGTCCTCAAAACATGGAGTATCAAACCACCCACTTTGTGTTCGGTTGAAGTGCGAGTTTTCGGGGCCACCTTCTATCCAGTCTGGGTAGAGGTTTACACTTTTATAAACCACGTATGGAGGCAAGCAAGTACCATCTCCCGCCGCAGCGAACATAACAGACGTTGACGTTTTGGAAAAATCCAGGGGAGCACGGAAGGAGCCTCCACGAAAGCGATGTACTAATCACCCTAGTCTTGAATCATGTCGCTGGCGCTCCCTGGAAACGTCCTTTGGACGGCCAATCCTTCCACCACCACATCCAAAGATTCAATCTCAAACATGAACGACAAAACAAGTCAAAGGCTCTTCTCAGAGCCAACATTGACAATAGTGGCCATAAACATCGAGGGTATAACATGCAATAAACAAGAAATTTTGTCCGATCTGTGTAAAACACACAAATGCGACATACTGTGTATCCAGGAAACCCACCGAGATCTACAGGCACATAGACCAAAGGTAGAGGGAATGAAACTTATTATAGAACAACCCAGTGCTAAACACGGAAGTGCTATACTGGTCAGAAACGATATCGCAGTGACGTCGGCACACAAAACATGCTACAACGATATAGAAATATTGACCGTTGAAGTTGGGACGGTCACAATTACCTCTGTCTACAAACCACCAGGAAAAGACTTTGTCTTCACCCCCCCTCAAAATTTTACATCACAACAAACAAAATTTGTACTTGGAGATTTCAACAGTCATAGTATAACATGGGGCTACGAGTCTACTGACAAAAATGGAGAACTGGTAGAAGAATGGGCTGAACAGAGCAATCTGACCCTCCTGCACGATCCAAAGCTGCCCCATTCTTTCCAGAGCAAGATTTGGAAGAAGGGATACAATCCGGATCTTGGTTTTGTCAGCACCACATTAGAAGAACGATGTGTTAAAAGGATATACAGCCCTGTACCGAAAACCCAACATAGACCTATAGGCGTAAGCGTGTTCAGCGCTCTAAAAGCTCCCAAGATACCTTTTAAGAGGAGATTTAATTTCAATAAAGCCAAATGGGTAAACTACACAAAAGAACTGGACAAGAAGGCAGAAGGTCTTCCGCCCACCCCAGAACATTACGACTCATTTGTTGAACTCGTAAAACGAACCTCCCGAAAACACATACCCAGGGGATGTCGACAGTATTATTTGTCTGGGTTAAACGCTGAGGCAAAAGACGTGATGACTCGATATACGCAACATTATAATGAGGATCCATTTAGTGAGATAACGATGGAAATGGGTGAACAACTACAACAAATACTTAGCGAATCGAGGAAAAAACGATGGATGGAGACGCTGGAGAGGATGGACATGACCCATAGCAGCAAACAGGCCTGGAATATGATTAAAAAGCTGAACGGAGATCCTACAGAGACCAAACAACCATGCGCAGTCACAGCAAATCAAGTGGCGCATCAACTCCTTGTTAATGGTAAAACCAGCCATCGCACTAAAAACCCAAAAATCGAAAGACAACGTGAAAGCGAGATAGATCTGATTGGAGAACCGTTCACACTTAACGAACTCCAAAAAGGCATAGATATCATGAAGAACGGGAAGTCACCCGGGGTAGACGACATCCTGACAGAGCAAATAAAACATTTTGGTCCAAATACCAAACAATGGCTACTAGCTCTATTTAACCACTGTAAGACAACCTATCAGATACCAAAGGCGTGGCGAAAGTCAAAAGTAGTAGCCCTACTCAAACCCGGGAAAGACCCCGAACTCCCAAGCAGCTACCGCCCTGTGTCCCTTCTGTGCCACATGTTCAAACTATACGAGCGTCTCATACTCAACCGAATCCAAGACCATCTAGACTCAAAGCTCATTCCTCAACAAGCTGGTTTTAGACCAGGAAAATCATGTACGGGACAAGTGCTAAACCTAACGGAACTCATAGAGGAGGGTTTCGAACAGAAACAGATAGTGGGAGTAGCTCTGGTCGATCTCACAGCCGCGTATGATACCATAAACCACAAAACCCTGTTAGCTAAAACTTACAGCACGATGATGGACTACAATCTGACGAAAATCATTGAATCACTCCTAGGCAACAGAAGGTTCTATGTGACACTAAATGGGAAAAAGAGCAGGTGGCGAGTGCAGAAAAACGGCCTTCCCCAGGGAAGTGTTTTGGCCCCATCACTTTTCAACATTTATACCAATGACCAACCTATCTGCCCCCATGCTACACATTGTGTCTACGCCGACGATCTTGGTATAGCGGTGAAGGGAAAAACCTTTGAGGAGATTGAGAGGAAACTGGAGGAAGCCTTGAACATAATGGGTAGATACTATAGAGAAAATTCCCTAAAACCGAATCCTGCCAAAACCCAGGTGTGTGCCTTCCACCTAAACACACACTTGGCTCGTAGAAAACTTAAGGTGTCCTGGGAGGGACAGATTTTGGAACACACTGAAAAAGGGAAGTACTTGGGGGTTGTTCTGGATCGGACGCTAACATTCAAAGACCATTGCAAAAACACCAGGCAGAAGGTCACGTCCAGAAATAACCTCCTGAAGAAACTCGCAGGAAGCAAATGGGGTGCCAACCCAAGTGTTCTAAGGACCACAGCGGAAGCTCTGTGTTTCTCGACAGCGGAATATGCGTGCCCGGTGTGGAATAGGTCAAAACACGCAAAAGAGGTCACACTCGCACTAAATGAGACATGCAGAATAATTACTGGGTGTATGAAACCTACCCCTATACCCTTACTGTACCGGGCCGCTGGTTTCGCTCCCCCAGAGGACCGACGCGAGGCAGCTCAGTATGTCGAAAGGTTCAAACAAATGTTTGATGATAGGCACCTTCTCCACGGTTTTGAGGAACCCCATGGAACCAGTCGTCTAAAATCTAGAAGAAGCTTTATGAGAAATACAAGGATAGAGCCACCAGCAAACTTCCCACTGCGACAGGATCCGTCTCGAGGGATAGAGCTGGACTGGAAGACATGGCGTACTCTTAACCGCATGCGGACTGGTGTCGCGCCCATTAAATCTAACTTGGCCAGATGGGGAATGAGGGATGCTGACGACGTACTCTGTGACTGTGGGGACGTTCAGAATATGGACCACTTAAGAGCATGTATGCACTGCCCATCGACATGTACCCCCGATGACCTATGGCTCGCTAATACTGAAGCTCTGGACGTAGCCCGATATTGGGCTGAAAAACTGTAGAAATTTAGGATATTTTTTTTTTTGGATGTGGACTCGAAAAAGTAAAAGTAAGGAAAAATCCATTATTCTTCGTGCATGCTTTTCTCCGCGAGGAATAAAAACTAGTTTCTTACCGGGATCATCTGTCAGGTTTGTTTCATCCATATTAACAATATTTTCAGGTGGAACCCCCTGAACTGTCTCGGTCAAGTGCACAAAATATTCTCTAATCGTATCTTCTGTGATATCAGCTTTCACTCGTTTCATATTTTCACAGTTTCGGAGTGATAACTCCTTGTGTCGCCCCATAAAATGATCAATCCAGTCATCGCCCGGTCTATTATCTTCGAAACATTGTATACTTACGCCCTTACTATTTAAATAATGGCGCACGAAGTCCTTGATTGCTTGCCTCTCAAAAGGATATCCAAATTTTGCTGCAGTAGTCATGGCATCTACTATCCAACGCTCTTCAACCACAGACAAAATTGGGGGCCTCCCGAGTTTGTCAGAATGCTGACCTCTATATACATCATATAGTGTACTTTTTGGGACACTGTACATTTCTGCTGCCTGCTGAAATGAGTAGTGGTGGTCTACCACTGCCAACAATGCCCTTTCCATAGCTTCTTGCGAATAATTGCGCCGATACGGCGTTCCTAACTTGTGAAAATGTTTTCTCGGCATGTCCGATATTACCCCTGAAAAACACGTTTTCCGTTAATTTCGATTTTTTGAGAAAAGGAAGGACGCAAAATAAATTTTGAGGTTATAGGGGTCTTAATAAGGGTGAATACAAATACTAATCCCATTGCACCATATAGCTATCATGCACAGGTTCTACAGGCCAGAGGAGACTATTTGGCTGTCTCAATTTTGGCGAAAAATGTGATTTTAATAATTAATTTTCGTGAGCTTACCTTGAGTTTGGGGGATCGAGCACGAAATGTATGTTTGGTCTGCAAGTTAACTGCCAATAGGGGGATATTCTTGGTAATAACCAAACTGTCACCTAACGGCTGTAGCGCGCGAAATTTGAATAATAAACATATTGTCCGATATTACCCCGTCGATCCGATATAACCCCGGTTGACGGTATCTAATGCTAAGTACGGTATATTATCATGAGGTTTTGGAAAAGGTATTGACAAAGTTATTAAATGTGTATATATTATTGGTCCTGGGTTGATCTGATAAAACTCTGCGGTACACATTCCAGATTTCTGGTGGGAATAATGGTCTTCTTCTGCCTCCAGTTCTGAGAGGTCTGCCGATATAATTATCTTCAAACCAGTTTACTAACGACAGGCGGTCTTCGGGCACTGTTTCTTCTAAAACTCCGATAGCTGCTTGAAGATCAGCTTCCGGGACAAATGCGAGGGCAGCAACACATCTAACATGTGCAAACTCCGGTTCTTCATTGTATTGACGTGTCAGATGCAATTCACTTAGTTTTTTCTTGATGTTTTTCATTAGATGGAAGAAACAGCCATGGATCTCTGCGTTAGGAAACACTGAAGTTATAGCGCCAAAAACCGCCGCTTCAAAATCAATAAATATTGTTTCAGGGTTGAATTCTGGCCACAGCTCTCTAAGGCATGTAAGAAGTTTCTTATATGTGCCACGCTGTTTGTTGGGTAAAAGCGCATAACAAATTGGTAGCACAAATCCATCACGTGCAGCTAAAATTACATAGATTTGGGAGAAGAGTGGTGGTGCTTGTCTGAATATCCCATCCATAAAAATAGATTTTATATGTCGGGTAAAAGTAATGTTACTTTCTTTTCCAAATACCAAATCTGTGGAGCATATTCATACCGTTGGTAGGACTCTGGGATTTCTAACAAATGTAGAGTTGTTGGACAGGGTGGAACTGCATCTGATTTTGAACGTATTCGCTGAACACATCTTCTAAATGCGTCCTTGTTTGGTAGGTGTCCTTGAACTGCAGGTCCAGTGCTTAATAATACGTGGTTAAGAATTTGTATAGGCGCTTCAACGGTTTCTAAGGCTCTTTTTCTGATGTCTTCTCTAATTTTTGAAACTTCAAATCTTGCTGGATCAACATCATGATTATGATTGCGAATAATTGTTATAAACGTATTGTCTCTCCCAGTGTGAATTCTTCCTAAGCAGCCAAGATTTTTCTTCAAACACCTCCAGAACTTCTTTGAATTATCCTTGTTTTCCTTATCGAAGATATAGGAAAAACCTTCAAAGAAAAGTCTTTCCTTTCCTCTGTTCGTTACGGAACTTTTGGTTGTAGCCATGATTTAATAGTAGTGTTTGCTCTAACAAATCGAGGCAAAAACTAAATATTGACATTAACATCATTGACAATATTGAAATTACATAAAATACCTAAACATTCATTATGACTTTTAATTATTATTAAGGGTAAAAAATAAAATATTCTTTAGGAGCTTATGCTATAAACACATGAATTTAAGCTTATGGTTAAGTAAATTCTTGGTATAATTTGTATTAATAATAATGGCAAACGAAATTAAATACCTAACTTTTAGGTAAATTTGGTTTATTATTTATAAAGGACAATTCACAGATGCATTTTTTCAATGCTATTTTCTATGGAAGTCATAACCTAACGATAGGCGCCCAAAAGTCCCGGCGCCAAAAAAACCTAAGCCCAAATGTACCGCGCCTAACCGCCGGCGCCCAGAAGCCTAAGCCTAAACGCCTGCGCTCAAAAGTCCTGCTTTGATACTTATTGACTGTAGAGCATTTACTACCGGTTCGGTTGCAGAAGTGCCGAATATTTTGCTAAGACAAACACTAACAATAAATTTCGAGTTTGTGGCAGCGCAATGCATTTAAAAGGCAGCTTTTCTTGTTGCGTTATTACCGTCTTTTGACAATTTTTGAAGCGCCAAGACGATTTGAACATAATGGTTTTTGAATGTGGCGATACTTCGATATTTCTGAGCTCAACGGGTTTCGCAGAGCATTAGTATTATATTTGGTACGCATTTTCGACGAAGGGGCGATTCTCGGACGAATCTTTTTATTTCTTTTATTGTGGAGACGGTATTTCGTATCACTGCTATTTCCTATTCATTCATATTTTAATTAATTTTTGTGTTTTTGTGTATTTTTTTCCCTTGGGACAGGGGGGGGGGGGGGCAAGCGCCCCACCTTGGCTACGCCCATGATTCCGTCATCTTTAACAGTCGTTACCGGTAATATGATTCATCGCTAATTGATCCAATTTCTTGAATAATTCAAAAAATCATGGTTGAAGCGTTTTTTCGAAACGGGATTAGAGTAAATGGTAAGTGGCAATGCAATCAGCGTTTCTGCACGTAATGCCGCTTTATTTGCTGGGGATTTTTATCATTGCTTGAAAAGAACCGTGGCTCTGTTTAGGGAAGCAGGTTCTATGCAACGAAGCAGACGATTGGGGAACATATAACATGCGCCTGAATAAAAGTAAACCTCGCCCCCAGGAAAGTGTCCAACTTACAACTTTACAAAAATTTTACATCGTACAGGCTAAAACTATCCATAAAAGATCTAAATAACATACAAAGGAAAGGCAAAATCGATTCAATATAAATAATTTCAAATTTGCAGTTTTCTGATTCAACCCATATTAACAAAAGAACTTTATAAACGTTTCAAAACATTGCGCCAAACTAAAATCGATATTTGCCTACCAAAAATCGTGTCGCAACATGGCGGAAATCGTTCAATTCTAAGATGGAGCCGGATGTGCTCGAAAGAATCTGTAGGTGGACCTGGTGAACGGAACCCACGGCGATGACGCCGAGCCGCAGAGAGATGCAATGATGACCTCCTTATGCTTGAGAATTGTATTGCTCTTTAGAACGGGGCGTGTAAACAAATTAATGGTCTGTTGCATTTTCTAGTAATGATGGTTATGGTATTTACTATTTTTAAAGTAAACAGTATATAATTATTAGGATTCGTGCAATCTCTTCAGATGTATGGGTTGGTTGAGAATTAGGTAGGTATTTATTAAATCACAAACATAAACAACACTCAGAAATTATATAAAAAGCATCTGATTTTATCAATAAATCAACTTTACTATACAACAATACCACTAGTAAATGCATTATTTCTTTAATTCAGCAACTTTTCATTTTAAGGGATGTTTAGTGTGTGCGAGAATTTTTAATTTCCTCTTCCGCAATCATTAACACCCGCTGCACCAGCTACACCGTCTTCCTTTCATCCGGCCTCTGTGACACTCCGATAAATACCGTCAGTTCCCCCGATCCCCCATCGTCTCCCCCAAACCCCCAATTCTCCCCTTTTCACCTCCAAACTCCAACTGCATTTCACGGATGCATCTCGCTGCTTGCCTGCCGTTATTTCGGTGCAGCAGCGGCGTCCGTAGCGATGTGTGCCAGAGGGGTCAGGGAGGGGGGACTCACAGGGGGGGTCAACGGCCACTGAAAGTGAAAAGAGAGGTTCTGCAAGGATATGCGAGAGCTGCGACGTTGTCAGAACATACGAAATCTACTCGTAACAGCAAATAATTGATAAAGCGTAAAATGTTGATGTTTATTTAATGTTTGGTCGCTTTTTTATCAATTGATTAAGGGATTGTTGACATTTCCGCGTCAGTTGTAAGTTGAGCATAAATAAAGCTGAATGATTTATAGAAACTACATGTTATTATTATTTACAGCGCATATTTAGGGGAGTTGTGATAAGATGAGGGTGGATAGAATTAGAATAGTTGAGGGTCCATTTTTGACTTTATTCGTTTATTATTATCGTTTGTTTTTTTATAGACATTTGTCAAAGATATGACGACATCGATCTTTTTTTTAAATAAAAACATACAACTTGTGATACATCATTTGAAAGCTAATATCTCATACAGTATGTTCATAAATTTTGACGCGATCCTGTCAAGCTATTTCAAATTGGCGACTGTTAAAAGTTTTTAAAAAATCCCTATTTAAATAAGCGGAAATGATAAATCATTGATGTTTTTTTTTACCTTTCAAGGAAATAATCTTCATTGTTTCACGTTCTGATATTTTGTGACATTGTGAACTTGTAAAATTAATTTAGGTATTTCCGAAGTATTATTTTACAATTTTCTAAACAAAAATGGTTTTGTCGGAAAGGCAGCGTATCGAGGTCTTGATATTGTTAGGACGTGGAGATAAAATAAGAAGTCAAAGTGAAGTGTGCACTTTATTTAATGCTAAATATCCGGAAAATCAAATTTCACAGGGCACTGTTAGTAAAATATTCCACAAATTTGATAAACATGGCACAGTAAAGGACTTGCCTAGGACTGGACGGCCAGGTGTTTTAGGCGACGATGAAAAATTGGATATTGCATTATCTCTGCAGGATAATCCGCATGTTTCAACAGTTTCATTGGCTCAAAATCATGATATATCTAGAGGTACTATTGGAAGATTTTTGAAAGCAGAAAAATACCACCCTTATAAAGTATGTCTTGTCCAAGAGCTTTTAGAAGATGACTATGATAGGCGTTTGCAATTTTGCGAAAAATGATGAGACGGTGTGATGAGAATAATAGGTTTCCACAGAACATATTATTTTCGGATGAAGCTACTTTCTATTTAAACGGGGTGGTTAACAGACATAATTATCGTTTCTGGAGTCAAGAAAATCCACGATGGATATTTAAAACGCATACTCAGCAGCGGCCCCAGAAAGTAAATGTATGGGCAGGTATCATTAATAACCGAATTTTAGGGCCATTCTTTTTGGAAGGAAACCTCACAGCTAAACGGTACCTGGATTTCTTAAACTTCGAGTTGAGGCCTGCTCTAGCTGTAATTTTTTCCAACGAAGAAAATCCAGATATACCTAATGAAACAATTTGGTTTCAGCAAGATGATGCTCCCCCGCATTTTGGTGTCAATGTGAGAATATATTTAGATCAGATATTTCCAGGTCGCTGGATTGGACGACGTGGTACAATTGAATGGCCACCGAAGTCCCCAGACTTAACGCCGTTAGAAAGCTAGAAGCTGTTAAAGTTCAAAAATGTAATTTTTCAAAAGTCGATGTCTCGAAAGCTATTAGGTTTAGAGTTATAATGCACTTAAAAAAAAATAATGGTAATTTTATGTAAAATCCAAAAATATTCTAAGATGTAGGATGTTCTATTAAAGAAAAGGTAACTTTATTCCTCTACGGCTTTCTGACTCATCCTGTATACTTATCTTTTTTTAATTCTAATAGGCTTTACAAAACCATAAAACTTTTGTCTAAAATATTTTTTGCTAGCTGTTTTACTTTAAGAAGTAATCGACCGTTTCCATACATACCAACGACCCTGTATATTCCCCCTAAATCCCGTATCAAAAACTCTTTTTCGACAATAAATCGATGCTGACGACATCAAACGTCTGTCTTAGGTCCACAAACACTGCTATAACTATATTTTTGTTATCGAGAGCCCTAGAAATAAAACTCACTAAATCCATTGCGACGCGTTAAATGCAAATTAAATTAAGGGAACTAGTACCACCACCGCCAGCAGCTGACAATTTTGTGACCCATACTAAGAACTTCGATTGGGAATAAAAAGGAACGTCAAACAGGGCAACAGTCAGATACCGCCTTCGTCGTAAGGTCACTGCGTTCGCACATAGTCTCTTGTCTCAATCCCGACAAACCCAAACCAACCAGTTTGTTCGTAGAAGGCAACCACCCTTCGACGCTGATCAACCTGGATGGTCGCGACGTTCCCTGGTGCGACACAACCTCGACAATATCCTCCACTGGCGCCCCCATATCCAAAACACCACTAACAAAGCCAGGCTCTTCTACAGCCAACTATACCCTCTGCTCAACCAACGCAGCACCCTCAGCCACAAAAACAAACTCCTCCTCATCAAATCAATTATCCGCCCCACCCTCACATTCGGATCGGCAGCCTGGGGTCACACCATATCCAGCCTTAACTATCCCCAATCCCTGGAAAATCGTTACATCCGAATCCCATGGTTCATCCATAACGTAGATCTACACCGAGATATCAAACACCCCCCCCCCCCCCGCCCACTACCTCCACGAGGGAGGTACCAAAATCCTCGCCTTCACCCCCACCCACCCCAACCCGCCTATCAGACAAGCCTCCAATTGTGACATAGGTGCCCCCCGCACTGCCACAAACGTCCCCGACACCAGCTCCTTTAGGTGTATCCAACCCCCTCCCCCCGACCCATCACATAAACCCTTCTAAGCCCCCCTTTCCAGATTCCATGGATATAGCAGAATGCCGTAAATGATGAGACGCTGCCCAGGAAACCGCAGGGGGGGGCGAGGCAGGCAAGCCTAGGGGGAGTGAGCGGAGATCAGAGTTCGAGATGGCTGTGGCCACCGATAACTCCTTCAAGGTGGGCTCCCTATCTCTCTCGGCAATAACCAGTTAGATGGCAAAATCCAGTTGCCTATTAGTTTGTTGTCTATTTTATCCAAGGTGTTTGAAAAGATTACTTATCTTCAGACAACTGAGTATCTCAATACAAACAATCTATTTCCCTTATCTCGGTCTGGATTTCGTAGAGGTTACAGCACGGTAACTGTTCTATTGATGATTTTGGATGACCTTATTGAAGCTGCCAATAGGGGTGAGACTTCGGCGCTAATATTATTTGATTATAGTAAAGCGTTTGATACACTTGATCATGGTCTCCTATGTGCCAAGCTTCGCTCCCTCGGCTTCCATGAGTCTTCGGTGAAGTTCCTTGAAGAATATTTAGCAGATAGGTCTCAGTTCGTCTTCTTGAAGGGCAAGCATTCTAGTTTCAGGGTTGTAGGAAGGGGTGTACCACACGGTTCAATTCTGGGGCCCTTAGTTCTTGTACTGTATACGATTGACATGAACCAACATGTGAAGGATTGTGATATGCAAAGGTATACTTACTCTAACGCTTGTTTTTTCGCTCCTTGATAAAGATATAAATAGTGAAGAAAACAACTTCAACATTATAACCCAAATATCTTCATCATCCATAAGCATATTTTTATTAGTCCGACACTGAATTCACAGATAACCCAGATTATTCCATCTATTAAATGAGGCATCAAGCCAAAAGACCTGAGGTACCGTTTCCCCTTGATTGGTTAAACAAGTAACCTTTTGAAATTTAAAATGGGCAACTTCCGGTCGCGGCGTGTTTCGTTTGCTACAACAAAATTGTCACCAGTGGCCATGACCATACTCAACAATTTGCTCGGCTAAATTAAGTTAAGCCTATTTGAAAGCGGATTTTTTTTGGAAATCAAACTTCTCAAAGGAACGCTTTATTTGTGTTTAATGGCGCTATTGTTCAGTGGGATCGTTTTATCAAAAGAAAAGGTAAATACACTGGCTACTTTAAGTTGAATTGTTGCAGTTATAAGTACAGAGAATTTTTGGACACCTTCACCAGCCTGTACCTTAACTAGAGAAAGGTTGGTTCAGGTTAGTTATCAAACATACGCTGAAAAATCTAAAATAAAGGTATAGTATTTGTAGAATTATATCGTTGATCTTTAGACTGCAATAAAACCCCCATTATCCCTTTGACCATAAAATAAATAAGGAAATCCCAAATTTTAAAACCTTTTCGAGTAGAGCCGGACCAGGTACAAATTCAATTTATACCTATGCCTGATGCATATATAAATACAAACTGATTTTTAATAATTTTAGTCTTTAGTGGTTTTCCGGCGAGTAATTTTTATTTGGGCTTATTAGTGGTAGAATGTGGCGTCCTTGGAATTGTGCTGATAGGGGGCATCTTCAAGTGTCATTTTTAAAAGAAAGCATTTATCTACCGATGCCAAACTAATAATTAAAAATGTGTATCAATCTTTGTTGAGTAGAAATTTTAATTCGATGGGTGCTTTAGCAGAGACGTCTACTTTGACAAAAACTCCTTTATCTTCGGTAAGAGACATAGTACTTAAACCTGTTAATACTAGAAAAAATCGGAGTGATTTTGGCACATTTAGAAGCATTGACGAAAATGACATGGATTTATTAAGAAGAAAGACTGTACCCACTTTGATTTCCCTCAAAGAGCGGCTGATTAAAGACGAAACAAATATCTCTTGTAGCCTTTCAAGTCTTAGGAAAATATTGCATAAAATGGGTTTTAAATACCGAAGCATTAATAAAAGACAAACATTAATGGAATCTCAACGTTTACGGGAATGGAGACTTAAATATTTAACAGCTGTTAAACAATTTAGAGAAAAAAATCGTCCAATTATTTACCTTGACGAAACATGGTTCGATACCCATGACACTCCAAGAAAAGGTTAGGATGATTCTTCCAAAAATTGTCAAACCAAGGCACCATCAAATAAAGGCAAAAGAATCACAATATTACATGCTGGTTCAGAGAACGGGTTTGTTCCAAATTGTCTGTTGCTTTCAGCTAAAAACATAGCAGATTCTTCTTTAGATTACCATCAAGATACCGACGCACAACTTTTTGAAGATTGGTTTAAACATAAACTCCTTAAAAATATACCTGAAAATAGCGTCATTGTAATGGACAATGCTAGTTATCATAGTCGGCAAGCAAAAATCATTCCCAATTCTAATAATACAAAAGCAGAAATTCAAAATTTTATGATTGAAAATGATTTATATTTTGAAGAAATTTACAAAAAACGAGAACTGCTAGAAGTATTAAACGCTTTTAAAATAAATAAGGAATACGAGTGTGACAAACTTGCAGCAGAAAATGGACATACAGTGTTGCGTCTTCCTCCATACTATTGTATATTCAATCCTATTGAGCTAATATGGCACCAATTAAAATCCAATATTAGGAGAAATAATATTTCTCCTACATTAAATGCATCTGTAGCAGAATTAATTAAAAACGAAGTAAGAAAAATTTCTGCAGACAGCTGAAAAAACTGTGTACAGCATGTACTTAAGGGGGAAAATTCTTACAATTGTATGATTACAAATGTTCAACCCTTAATTATAAGTTTAGGCTTAGATGAAGATAGTGATAGTGATACAGAGTTAAATTTTGAATAAATTGTCAATAGTTTTTAAGAATTTAATTAATTTTTATTGTACTTGTTATCCTAATAGTTATACTTTGAAATTATATTATTTTCAATTATCATTAATTGTTATCATTATTTTACATTTATTATAGGTACCAAAAACTAAAAATACCTGTCTATTTATTTTAAATTATAAAAATAAATTATGTGGTGTAGGTACATTTTCAAGCCGACCCTGATCCCATTTATTCAGCTTTGAAGAGGTTGAGGCGTATACAATAGGATTTAATCAGGTAGATTATTTATGGCAGTAAGAGTCAACGGTATAATTCTGCAAATATTATACTTACAGTAAAATAATTCATTTATATTAGACACCTTGCATTGCAAATATCTAAAACTTCAACTAATTTTACAAGGTGTTTGTTGACACATTTTCTGTCATATTATTTGATAGTATAAACGTAAATACTTATAGTATAATGCAATTTGTCTTACTTTATTCACTAAATGCTTTGGGTATGTAATGTAATAATAATAGTATCCAATTGCAAAATTGCTACTTAATACAATATAGTAATAGTACCCAATGTTTCATTTATCGGGTAATTTATTTATTTTGATTGTCGTAATTAGGCTTTTATTGATTGTATATAAATTTAAACTTGACGCTTTACTTTGTAAATAATAAATTTCCGGACATTGGAAATAATTGGTAAATAAGGATATTTTAATGTTTTTGTAAATTTTTATATCGGCGGATACAGGGTATTTCATTAATATTGCGAAAAAATTCAGGATAAGTTTTCCTGCTTAAAAATATGAAAAAAAAGTTCCTATAAACCTATGTCCGGAAACGCTTCGTTTCGGAGATACGAGGTGTTACATTTTAATTTTTGTTTTTTCTAAATAATTTTGGGAATAATGTCGATATTTCAACTATAGTCTGTTTCTTAATGCGAGAGAGTAATACATCATTATTTAACTATCAAACCCAGTAGTCTTCGGCGTATTCCATAGGTGTAGTCCAATTATTATTTCATATAGCATTCGGATTTGCAAAGATAGCTGAAATGTGTTCGAATATGACTGGAGTCGGACAGTCAACAATACACCGACTTGTGAACGAGGATAAACGCGGCCCTATCAGGTCACCAAAGAGAAGTACAGGAAGAAAAGATATTGTGAATAAATGAAGATGAAAGAACTGCCATCAGAAGAATCATACACTCGTTTTACTTAAAAGAAAATACCTACCTTGGACAAAATAATGCCTGAAATGGAAAAGGATGATTTCATTCCACCCATGGGTAAGAAGAAACTATGGAAAACTTTGAAGGAAATTAATTTTTGTTATGAAAATTGTACTAAAAAAGGTAAAAACAACCCGCGTTTGTACTATTGATGAGCCACTGTACCGGGTGTTCGACCTAAGGAGGTAATCGGCTATATCTCGGAAAGTAATAACACTAGGACTTTGGGAAAAAATATATATGGATAAAAGTGGCCAAGAGAAATTGCTGGAAATTATGTTCAAGTTCGAGAAATCACCGCTAGGGGGCGTAACGGAAGTTTCAAAATAGAAATGCCGATTTTCTCTTGATTTTTCTTAATAAAAATATATTAAAAATATAAGCATTGTATTCTTCATAAAATTATGCCACTTTATGTTAGGAATCGTTTTTTTCTATTTTCAATAATAAAGTGGTGGGAGACGGTCAAACTTTTTTTCTTTCAAACGCTGATATCTCTGCTTTGGATAAACCAACTTGGTCTTGAAAAAAAGCCCTTATTTTCCTCTATACGCAGATCTATTAACTATACCATATTGATTCTGATGGTGGCCACTAGATGGCGTTTTTCCGTAATTCCTCAATGAATAAGGATTTTCTCAAAAAAATCAAATGTTATGATATGACTTTTTCATCATATTTTATTTTAGGCTTATAAAGGCTATTAAATAGTGGAATAAAAAATCCAGGTCCGTACTTAACATAAAAAAGTTGATGATGGTCGCTCGAATCCGAAACGTCGGATTAAAAAACTAACTCCATCAGCTTGTAGAGGAGGAAAAGTTACTATAAGGAACTGAAAACCGCAACGTGATATCTTTTGTTAAACTAGAGAAATTAGGGATAATAATAATTAATATGGAAAAATAGGCCATTTTTTAAAACATTAATTAATCAATTAAATCTCTAGTTTAACAAAAGATTTCACGTTGCGGTTTTCAGTTCCTTATAGTAATTTTTCCTCCTCTACAAGCTGATGGGGTTAGTTTTTAATCCGACGTTTCGGATTCGAGCGACCATCATCAACTTTTTTATTTTAAATACGGACCTGGATTTTCTATTCCACTATTTAATAGCCTTTATAAGCCTAAAATAAAATATGATGAAAAAGTCATATCATAACATTTGATTTTTTTGAGAAAATCCTTATTCATTGAGGAATACGGAAAAACGCCATCTAGTGGCCACCATCAGAATCAATATGGTATAGTTAATAGATCTACGTGTAGAGGAAAAGAAGGGCTTTTTTTCAAGACCAAGTTGAATAAAATCGGTTTATCCAAAGCAGAGATATCAGCGTTTGAAAGAAAAAAAGTTTGACCTTCTCCCACCACTTTATTATTAAAAATAAAAAAAAAAACGATTCTCAACATAAAGTTGCATAATTTTAGGAAGAATACAATGCTTATATTTTTAACATATTTTTATTAAGAAAAACCAAGAGAAAATCGGCATTTCTATTTTGAAAGTTCTCTTATGCCCCCTAGCGGTCATTTTTCGAACTTGAAAATACTTTCCAGCAATTTCTCTTGGCCGCTTTTATCGATATATATTTTTCCGCAAAGTCCTAGTGTTATTACTTTCTGAGATATAGCCGATTACCTCCTTAGGTACAGGTACAGGCTAGGTAGATAGTAGCAATGTTAAACTCTGGGATTATACTTTACATAAAATTTTTTTTAAAACAAAGTATCATTCGACCCCCCATTCCACATAAAATTTTGGGGATAGTTGTGGCCCCCGCTAGGGGCTTAACTTTAAGGGGGCGAAAATGCCAAAAAAATGTTTCACCCTATAATCAAAAATCAACGGGTCCGAGTTCTTTTTTTTAAACCTAGGGTACCCAAAATCGGCATTGTTTCGTTTTCATATGTATAAATATGAACTTTTATCATTTTTTTTTTAACAAACAATCCCAACACCTGTCAAATGTAAATAAGCATGGTATTTTCCGAGTCGTTAAAAACACACCATGATCCAATTTTGATATCTTTTTCTTGTAAAATTGTTTAGATTTCCTTTTGACATCTCTTAATCGGTGCTCAATTTTGTTTCATCCTGTTGCAGCAACCAACACAGAGAACTCTTCCTAATGGTGAATTTTCAACATTTTCAATGTTGCGATTGTAGTCTTTCAAGTTAAACTCTTCTTGAGATGCCTAAATGCTGTCCAATATGTTAATAATAATTCTTAGCCCATCCCATGCATGTTTTTGTTTCTATTTATGTATATTTATTTGTATTTATTTATATTCATTCGTATTTAAATGTATTTATTTGTATTTAAATATATTAAAATCAACACCCTGTAACTCTGAAACGAAGCATATCCGGACTTAGGTTTATAGGAACTTTTTTTTCATATTTTTAAGCAATCTGAATTTTTTCGCAATATTAATGAAACAACCTGTATAGGTATCTCAAAATTAGCTTGAAACTATTTTTTCTCATAATACATCATAGATAAATTTCGACGGCGATAATCCCTCTATGTTTTGCCAATAAATGTCAAGAAAATTGATTAGTCAATTTACTCAATTTCATTAATCTACCAAAATACTCGTGATATTTGTTATTTTGTTATCACTATCGCTAATGACAAAAATGCGAATTTTATTTCTAATCTTTTCGTTGTTAACACGAGTGTTACAATACAGTCTAAAAATAATAGTCGACGCAGAAGTGTTTATTAGGTAATTTAAAATAATTTATATCGCTTGACGGCGATATTTATTAGGAGATGGGGTTTTAGCGGATAAAGGTTATTGGCTAATAATAGTTTTCGACTTTTAAAAAATTCTACATCAATGGCGAAAATTAATGATACCCCATAATTACTCTCACCCTCTTACCCTCTACTATAAAGAGTGACAAAAAAGTCGCGCATGTGACCTTTATAAAAGTTGTTCAGTAAATTATTCCTCACATTTCTACCTGATTAATTTTTTCTGTCATTTCTGGTTTGGTTGACATAGAGACCAACTTACTTTTTTTAAATGAAACACCCTGCATATAATTGCATATTTGGATTCTACTGGGAAAACTCCGAATTTTTTGTATTTCAAATTTTTATTTATTTAAAATTGTAACAATCTTTATAATAACAAAATAAATACCCTAGAAAATTCAACAACTTAACATCGGAATAATAAACAAGTGAAACCTTTTCAGTGGATAAGATGTTCAAAATGACCAGCATTTTCAGCTAAGCAAACCGCCAGTTGATCCCTGAACCCGTCTACAACGTTTAAAAGGAAGTCCTAATTCTGACTTTTAAAGATTCTAAGTCATTTGGACGGTTAACGTAGACTTTGTTTTTTAAGTGTCCCCACAGAAAGAAGTCGAGCGGGGGTAAGTTTGGGGATCGCGCTGGCCAGTCAATAGCACCTCTTCTGTCTATCCAACGTCCTGGAAATTGTTCGCGTATATATTGTCTAACATTTGCCGTATAATGCGCAGGTGCTCCATCTTGCTGGAACCATACCTGATCGTTTATGCCACCCGATAAAACCATTCTGCAAGAAGGAATTATGTAATTTCTGAGGGGGTCCAGATATTTTTCGCCATTCAAATTATCATCTATGAAAAAAGGTCCACAATATGTCTACCAACTATGCCCGCCCATACATTAACTTCTTCGGGCCTCTGAGTGTGACCTTCCTGGAACCAGTGAGTATTCTTAGCAGACCAATAACGATAATTGTGTCTATTAACAATGTCATCTAAATGGAAAAATCCGAGAAAATTATATTTATTGCGAAGTTATTATCGTTATTGCATGTTTCCATCATCAGCTCACAAAATTCAGCTCTTCTATCAAAATCCTCCTCGTTTAACTCGTGCACCAACTTTATCTTGTAGGGATGCAGCTTCGCCTGCTTAAACAACTTTTTCACTGACTGATGAGACACATTAAAATCCATTGCCATTGGCCTGGATGATTGTGCTGGATTTTCATATATGAGAGCATATGATATCCAAAGCTTTGTCTCCCCCGGTTGCTGTTTTAGGTCGACCTAATCTAGCGTCTTCTCTAACACTGCCTGTTTCTCGATATTTCTTTATTACTTGACACACCGTTGACTGATTTATTGGAGGCCTATTTGGATATAATTCATTGAAAAGTTAACAAATCTGATCTTGCGATCTCTTCATATTTCCGTAACCGCTCATTATTAAAATTTCAACTCGTTGTTTCTCATTCAAATGAACCATAGTGTAAAGAAATTAGAAATCAGACAACAGAAAATTAAACAGGATCTCAAAACTGACACCTCTTAGGTCGGTGTCATGAAAACACCTTGACTCAACTGGTGGGTATTAGGTAGGAATAATTATAATTAGGAAGTTTTTCATTTTTGAGCTGTCATTATCTCGGAAACGCTTGCAAAATTTGAAATACAAAAAATTCAGAGTTCTCTCAGTAGAATCCAAATATGTAATCATATACAGGGTGTTCCATTTAAAAAAAAGTAAGCTGGTGTCTATGACAACCAAACCAGAAATGACAGAAAATATTCATGCAGGTAGAAATGTGGGGAATAATTTACTGAACAACTTTCATAAAGGTCACTTTTTCGTATACGAGGTAATTCAAAAGTTACAGGCATTATGCGCGACTTGCTTGCCACTCTATATACGAGGGGAAGATATACAAGGCAATATATAGTACTATAAATTGCTTGATATCTCCCAAACTATCTAACTAAGAAAAGCTCCAAATCAATATAAAATATAGTTGGTTGCTAAGGATTCAGCATATTTTAAAAAGAGCCTGAACTATACTGGGTGTTTCACAAAAGCGGGGAAGTTTGACAAGTTATAAACTAATTTCCTATAATGTTTGCCTTTTGTTTAATCGCAATGAATGTGTAATGCCACAGTTTATTAATTTATGCAAATAGTACTCACTACTTATACAGGGTCTCGGATAAATATATGGCATATGTCAAATAATAACATAACTAATAAATTGTCATTAATACATCTCATTAATGCTCACATGCATCTAACTTATGGACAAGCACTCGACAATTGTGTGGATACAAGAACATATTTTCATGATGATATTGTTACCTTGATGTGATTTGGCTTTGTATGCACATAACTTATTCAATATACTCAGTAAATATTGGATAACATCATAACATTATCGTTGAGAAAATATGTTATGGGTATCGCTTGCACACATTGTGATATGTGAAAAAGCAATTAGATTACGAAACTGTATACCTTCGTGAGGTTTGGAAATTAGAAAACCCGGATAATTGTTGGGAAATGTCAAATGTCGAAACGAAATTGGCATTTACAAGATTTTTGTCCTTTCACGCCAGAGTAATGATTTATAATTTTCGTAAATTCTAAATATCATGGAGGAAAATATTTGTTAGGTATGCCGATTGGTTTGGGGTTAGCTCAGGATAAAAACAAATTTACTTTTAGGATAGATGATACTGATACTGATGGCGGGTTAATAGAGAAAAATTAAAACAACTGGTCTGCATTTTACAGTGTTTGTTTATTAATAATTATCTACATATATGTAAATAATTTTAAATATTTTTGTTTAAATTTATCAGAACTAAAATTAAATAAGATGAAGCCAATTTACCAATATGTATGTACCGGGTGTCCCACTAAGAATGGCTGTCGCCCGTATCTCAGAAAGTCTTAGTCGTATGGCTTGCGGAAAAAAAATATATTAGGTAAAGTGGTCATAAGAAATTGCTGGAAATTATTTTCAAATTTCTCAGACTGGCACGGCTAGCTAAACGATTAAACATTCTACTGTCGGATCGGCGCCTTTGAGGGTATCGTACTGCGTAAACCCCTTCAGCAATTGTTGCATTTCCCAAACATTCAAAATACACCGCAATGATGTCAACCGCTTCTTCAGGTAACAGAGGCATTTTGAAAATCAAATACATACGACACAACACTGTTGGCACGACAAAAATTTTGACGTAATAATGAAAGGTGACACGCGTGCATAGTTTCAATTCATATTTTGTTTTTCCAAGGCCTATTTGACTCTTAAAGAAACCTTTACAATGGCAACTTGAAAATAAAATCATAATGTTCCGTAATTATGATTATTGTTGTTGATATCTCCGGATTGAAAATAGATATTAACTTGCGGTTTTCGCTGACTTCTTAGACTTTTAATCATTCTTGTAATCAGGTAAAATTGAATATACCTCGGAATATACTATTATATTTACAATTATGGAAAAAACGCGCAATGTTTGTGAAGTTGTAAGACAGCGCCCCCTAGCGCCTAGTGTAAAACATATATTGCCGTAGTTCATAAGAGACGATATATAGAGTAAGAAAAGCCCTTTTTAACAAAGCTAAGCTTACTAAATTATGTTAAGCCAGACCGGAGTTATCAGCATTTATTACAAATAATGTTCAACCTTCCCCCACCACTGTATTTGAAAAGTGACGAACACGTTCTATATGTGAATTTTGTTAATAAATCTTCGAAATATACAAAAATGTTATTTTTGGGATACCTTAACTAGGCGACTTTTGAGGAAACTTCGTTTCCAGCAATTTCTCATGACCACTTTACCTAATATATTTTTTTCCCGCAAGCCATACGACTAACACTTTCTGAGATACGGCCGACAGCCATTCTTATTGGGACACCCGGTACGGTATGATTGCTTTGGAATTCTTATTTTTTAAAATAATCAGAAATTAATGATTGCTTCACATATTTTTATTTTATTTTTAAAAAATTAAGATTCACATTTTAATAGCAATTGAAAAATATTTGTAGACTTGTCAAAATTGTTAACATTCTTCCTCTGTCTCAGAGTTAGGAGTAGTTTCATCCATTTCTTGAATCTCCGCACTACACTCGATGATAGTCTATTCTGCACCTTCTGTTTGCAAATCGCTATTAATAGAGGCAAATTGTTTCACAAATTAATGTGTCCTTAATTATCTTTTTCTTCCAAGTCGTCAATATTATCTGTATTACACATAAATCCGGCTCTCATAAAGCATTTTTTTATTGTCACTGGGGACAAATTGCACCACACCACCGAAACCTATATCAAGGCGTTGGTTATGGTAATGTTATTTTCGATTTCTTAAAGAGGACAACCACTTTCTATACATGTTAAAAGCCTCCTAATAAGGTAGCTTCTATAGAGCAGTCCAAAGGTTGGCAATGTTATATTGATAGTATTGGGTGGAAGAAAAATAAGTTTGACATTATCCAGTGTAATTTTGGGATAAGACGTGGCATTATCCCGAAAAAATACAACTCTTCTATTCTGATTACTCTTGGTATCAAATCTGTGAAGCCATGTTGACATTATGTCTGCTGTTATCCACGCCATTGGAGAGGTAACTCATCGATATGTGCGCTCCTTAAACATCGAGGATTTTTGCTTTTGTCATCTTTCAATGCATATGTTTTTGTTGGCAATGCACGATAGTAGAGACCTGCCTCAAATGGTCAACAGCCTATTTCTTCAATCAGTTACGTCTTCGATACTGATATCGGCTAATTCGCCACATATTTTTTTAAAGGTAATATCGTGCCGACGACGGAATCTTCCTAACCATCCATTTGATGCCTTGAAGATACCTAGTCCTAGACATTGAGCAGATTCGAGGACTTTTGCTTAAACTATGGGCCCGGATATTGGTAAGTGCTTGTTTCGCGCCTTACAAAACCAGTTAAAAACAACTTGGTCCACTGCCAGTCCTTCGGTTTTGTGAAATTTTCTTTTTTGTTCACCGTTGCCACCTTGGTAAAACAAGTTTCTAACTGCTGCTTTATTTTAGAGCAACATAGTCACTTGGGTCTTACTCACTTTAAATTTGTCAGCCAATTTCCTGATACTTAAACCAGTTTTTTCACTTTCCCCGATTATTTCAATTTTTTCGCTTAAAGAAAAACATTTCCGTTTTCTCGCCATTTTCAAGTATTCAGGTTAGTTCCAAGACACTCAAAACCGTTCAAGACAAAACTAATGTTAACAACCGATTTATCAGCCTTTAAAGCAAATTGATTGGATCCGCCTGCAATAAAGTAATTAGTGTATGTACCCATATTTCTTAAGAGCTCTCGGATTGGATTTTACTGCCCATAATAGAGGGTATTTTTAGAATTAATGTTAACTAAAAATTCCGATAATGAGTGCCCGCGGTCCCTTAACAGATGGGTCGGTAAGGAGGAGTATCAAATAATGGGATTTCCATTTTTAAATATGCGTAATTCATAACCGGTCGTTTAACGCAGGTGGTCGCTTAATGAAGGCGGTCGCAAACAGAGGTTTTACTGTACTATAATCTTATGAGTTATAATATCCCTAGGATACTGATAATGTACGAGATAATTTTATGTCAACCGAAAGCACGCTGCCTTCAATCAATGTCCGAAGGATATTCGGTCAGAAAATTGCTTGATTAAAAAAATTAAATAACTCGCAACAAAACAATTATATATTTATTAAAAGTACAACTGGTAAAGGTAAAGTTATTCAAATTTAACGTAACATTAGATTGCCTATTTTTTAATAAGACTGAAAATTCGCATTGCCAGAACGTGATATTTTGAAATTTATTTGGTATATGAAGCTGTCAAAGTCTTGATGTCATAATGATTGAAGTCTTGGTGTCATAGCGATTGAAAAGTACCAGGAGTGTTGTTATCAGTTAAACGTTGATATGATTGGGTGATTTATGTGACATGGCCATAGACAAGAGAGATGCGCTTACGGTAGGGGACGTGACAAAAAATATCAAAATTTAATTGGCTGTTGCAACTGTCAACAAATTTTCAATCAAATAACTTTAAACAATGAACAAAACGAGTAAAAACCAGTAAACATTTTATAATGCAGTACCTAGAGTGTTCTAAATATTGGGTATAATAGTTAAAATTTCAAAAACGGTTCACTTTACGTGTGGAATATTTTATACTGGATGGTGTACCGCCAGATTGGCCATGGGTAAATTTTGCTGCTGCTTGTGCCACCATGCATAATTAAACGTAAAAAAGAACAACCAAACATAAAAACTGAGCGTTTTTTTTCATGAATTTGTATCGAATCTATGCGGAACTTTTATCTAAATGAAATCAAACACTTTGTATATTATCATCCACATTAATATCTACATATTACGTATAATATGGAAGTATATAATATGTACATATAAAACGATAAAGTCCATTAACCCAAAAGAATATGTGTGTCAGCCAATCAGAATAATGCGGAGGCAGATTAAAATGAAGTCAGGGAGTTAATGATCTGTATTTTGGCTAGATACCGTTGAAACCTGGAAACCCTCTGCTGGGTAATCTCTCTGGCTAAATTCTGGCAGCAGCAATTTTACCAGAATTGAATTCCAGTATTTCGAACCAAAGATAATCTTATTTCTTTGATTGGTTTTAATCAAGCAATTTATTTCAAATAATTCAAATTAATTTTAAAATAATTACTAAACGGTAAACCTATTAATTGGCAACGACTTGACAGAAGCCATCATATTCCCTTGATTGGACTTGATGCTAAAGCATCTTATTGCAAAATATCTACTAATTCATTTTAATATATGGGTCAGGATCCAATCCGGCATAATAAAACGTGACATTATTTTTCTACGACCGTGCGTTTTAACCCATTTTCCCGCACGCATTTTAGTTTTGAAAGTCTCACTTTCTCGCACTAGTGCGGGAAAATAAAATTATGCAAATTTTGAACTTATTAGATAGTTTTTTACCTCGGAAGTTATAACTATTGTTACAATAGGTAAATAAGTATTTACGAAATAGTCCATCTAATAAAATCTACCTCTTTTCTAGCTTTTTGTTGTATTTTTAATTTTTTGAAAATATAAAATAATGAAGATATTTTTATATAACCCTGTACATTTCTTTAAAGTCATGTAACAAAACAACTATTAAACCAACCTGTGACGGGTGGTTTGATATCATTTGCTATGATAACCAAAGCGTGTCATTGTTACAAAAACGTGAAAGTTGTTCAAAACGTCTTCGAAGTGACAGTATACAGTCTTTTTCTAAATAAAACCGAATCAAAGCAATATTTAATGGATTCATCCAACGCAGAACTTCCCGAAGCTATTTGAAGGCTGCAGATAAAGTAAATTCCGAGCTGTTACCTGCCAAATCCAGACTAAGGTATGAAAAGCAATACGAACATTTTGTTACATGGTGTAAGGAGAAAGAGGCGAAAACCTATAAGGAAGAAGTATTTCTGGCGTATTTTTCAGACTTAAGTAAGGTTTTCAAATCTAGTACATTATGGTCCCGCTATTCGATGGTAAAAAGTCTATTCTCAAACAAAAAAATGTTGGTTTTGATGCCATCCCCATCGACGTCAACTTTATGCACTTACCAGTTAACACCAAATAACTCCACTGCACCGGCAATTTTAAATAATTTACAGAATGCAACCAATTAAATTGTATTTTTAATATTAACATTCATAATAATTAGTAGCCTTTAAGGTAAAGTTTTGTATATATATGTTGAAATAAAATAATTTTTGAAAAATAAGTAGGTAGGTATACTTTTTTTTATATACGGTCGTAGAAAAAATAATGTTCCTAACTCATGCGTAAAGTATCTTTCACGCCCTTGACCGCTTGCCCGAACTCCGCTCCGCGTCATTTGGGTCAACTGCAGTCGCGTGCGGGAAAGTATCACTTTCCGCACTTGTTAGGAAAATAACTATTTTTAATGCTCACAGCTCCTGATAACTAAAGTCTGTGCGTTTTAAAAAGTCCGCTAAGCCATAAAACCTCTTGAGCATTATGTCGGTGGCTCTCAAACAATAAATTATATTGAAGGTAATTTTGGATGTTGATGAATTACATTTTCTAAATAAAATAATTTAAAGTAAATAAAAAATTAGTTTAGGTAAAGAAAAATAATAATTTTTTAGCTTTTGTAGTATTCAGACAAATTAGTTTTACAAATTCTTTTTTATAAAGTTTTGGTTCTAAAAAGAACCGATTTTGTAGTCTTGCGACAGAACGTACCTACTTGTAGATAGGTACTACTAAAAGTAGTCTTCCTCTGCATTTGAAATTTCACCCATGCTTTCAGACTCATCAGAATCAACATCATCGTCATCATCATCATCATTCGTAATAATTAACGGTCTTACTTCGTCTATAACCTGTTCTGTCTCATAAGATTCAAAAATAATTTTTTCTGTGTGTTCAATGCATTTCCGCCATTCTTCTTTGCCCGCTTGGCTAAGCGCCTCCTCCCATAACTTTATAACGCTAGGCTTACCGATATTTTTACAGGCATGTTTGTCATAATAGTTCTTGCTAATACCCCATACCAATTCAATTGCGTTGTAATGACAATGGTAGGGCGGCAATCTCAAAACTTGATGTCCATATTTGAGGGCTAATTCGTCAACAACATACTTTTTTTTAAATGACTGCTCTTTACACTTGCTTAAAAGTTCACTTTTTAAATATAAATTTTCATGGTTTATATTTTTCTTTGACAACCACTCTTTTATTTCTTCCTTTTTCCAGCTGCTTGTAGGGAATTTCTCTTTGAGTCTCGTATGGTAAGAGTCATTGTCTAAAACAATTAAGGAAGGTTTTTCTAAACTTTTTAAAAGTTTTTCCTCGAACCAATGCTCAAAAATTTCAGCATCCATATTGCCATGATAATCATCAGTTTTTTTTGTTGATGAAAATATCAAACTGGCATTTAAAACAAAACCTTCTTCATTACCAGCATGTAATATAATATACCTTTTTCCATTACTTGCACGGGTACTTGAATAACAATGCTTTGAGTCATCCTGCCAAGACGTTTTTCTTGAAGTTCCGTTTGCAAGTACCCATGTTTCGTCAAGAAAAACAACTTGTCTTGACAATTCCGATTTTTTGTTGTTTAAATAATCCCTTAAAAATTGCCATCTTTTCGAAACAACATTGGACAGCTCGCAAAGCAGTTTTCTGTTGTTCGTCGGAAAAGTATATACCTGACAAAATCTTTATTATATTTAACCATCCCGCACTTGAGCAAATTTTAATTGGTTCTTGGAAAATAGCGGTTATTATATAGATTTAACTATAATAATAGCAAAATAATTTAATTATCTATTTAATTATTATTTATGCTCAACGCGTAATTCTAAGATAATTTTGTTTTGAAACCCCTGATTTCGCCCAGTAATAGAATACAGTAAACCAGTGGGATGTTCGGTGTGATCAAGTATAGCGAAGGTGCGAAGATATTGTAACTTAACCGACTTACTGTTTTAAAAGCGATAACATCCCTTGGTGATTTAATCCGATATCGGACTTCTTAAAACGCACAGACTTTTTTAGCTGTCTTTAGCAAACAAAGTCTGTGCTGTTGTTACACGTATCTCCAACCAGACAAACAAACATACGAGTAGGTATAGGTATTTATATTATGTACCTATTACTTCAAAATTTGACAGAAAGCACTAAAATATAGGAACTGTGAAAGGTTGAGGTGAAAATACCAATTTTTTTATTTACCTGTGATTGGGGGCAGTGTTGGATCGACCCATATTGGGCCCTTGAGACCTTTTCTCGTCTTTATTGGGCAGGCGAAGGTAATCTTGGTCTCCGAGAAGAAACAGATCCTTGGAGATGATCATGGCCGCGGCTGCCTCGCCTGTAATAAAAAGAAATGCTTTATATACCAAGGATTAAACATGATATACAAATCACAGATAATGCGTTTATCGTTTTTGATACTCTCCAGTATAAAAGGCATTTCACGTTCAGTTAATTCACGTTGTTCGAGGCGAAAATTTTGGAAGAAATTAAGGAAATCGCATAAAATTAAGTGTTGTTCTTTCAAAATTAACCAGGGTTGATAAAAAATGATTTTTTTCAAATTTTGAAAAAAATTTGCCAGCTTTTACAAATATTATTTTGAAATATTTCTAACTGCTTAACTTTTGTTTTGTTAAGTAAAGAAATATTTTTAGGCAAGAATAGTACAGATACGAAGCAAAACTGGAGAAGATTTAACATGCAAATTTGTCGAAACTTGTAATAACTGGCAGAAAACGCCCGGCTATATAAACGATACGCACTTATTCTAGTTATCAGTAATATTTTTGCTTTAGGGGTTAATCTATCAAAACATTTGAACTCATGACAAGCCGGGGCAGAAAGGAATTTAGTGTTTGGCAGCATTTTATAAAAAAGAAAGTGGTGGGCAAACTAGGTTGTAGAGCAGTATGTTAAAAGTGTGGTAAAGAATTGCAAGGTCTAGTGGACAGACTAAAAAGTCATTGGGAAACCTGCAAAAGTGAAACTGGTGATATCAGCAGTGGTCTTGAAACTCTGCATGGTGATTGTCAGTCACAGCCTGGAACTAGCCAGAGTGAAATTATCCAGTTGGCAAAGAAACAGAAAAGCGATAACTGTGAAAAGGGAAGTGTTGGTGGACGTGAAAATATTGGAAGTAGCGGTCATTTGGATTCCTTTGTTGTGCGAACTGGACAAGATAAGAAAAAAGAATTGGACAGACAAATAGCCAAAGCCGTTTACGCAACAAATTGCAGTTTTAGAGTTATAAAAAATAAATAGGTTCGAAAGGCCATAGAAATGCTAAGACCTGGTTACCTTCCACCATCTATGGTCTAATATACATAATTAGCCGATAATCTGTGTCGTTTTGACTGCAGAGGATGGAAACAGTGTTCTTTTAGAAAGCATAGATAAATCTGGTCATCCCCATACAGCTGACTATCTTGCCAAATTGGCTATTAACTCCATAAATAAGTGCAAAAATGAATATAACTGTAAAGTTACCAGTATTGTTACAGATAATGCGAGCGACATGGTCAGTATGAAGAAAAAAATTACCGAGTCGTCCAATTACCCTATAATTACATATGGTTGTTCGGCATACTTACTTAGTTTGCTCTCCAAAGATTTAGAAGCGTCGCAGATAAATGAACATATAGTACATATTGTGAAATACTTCAGAAATACCCATTTGCCAAATGCTTGGTATAAAGAAAAAGGGGGCAAGAAATTGGTCTTACCTCAGGATATTCGATGGAATACACTTTCAGATTGTCTTGAGATCTATGTAAATGAGTGGCCAAAATTGTTATTAATATGTGAAGAGCATAAAGATCAAATTGATCCAGTGATTTTTAAAAAAGTTTCAGTTATCTGCATTAAAAGGATGGCTGAAGATTTTCTAAAGTTGCTAAAACCAATTTCTATAGCACTGGATGCAATGCAACAAAAAGGTGCATTTTTATCTCATTGCATATGGAAAAAGTTACTGGCTATTTTTGACAGTTTTGAATTTGAAAAAGAAAGAAGCTTGCGTCAATATCAATTATTTAAGAATAGATATGTTCAAGCTCTAACCCCCTTTCACTTTTTGGCGTATATTTTGGATCCTACAATAAACAAAGAAGAATATACATTACTAGCTGAAAAAAAGAGAGATGCGCTACACATTGTTTCCAAATATTTTGCAGACACAGGATTATTACCATTACTAATTAAGTTGGAAGCTAAGTCGGACCCTTTTCACAAAACTTTGTTTTCAGAGGAAATAATCAAAAATGTAACAGCAGTACAATGGTGGAAATATCTCAAGAAGATGTTTCAGAAATTAAGCAAGTGCTCCCTATAGTAATTTCTGTTTTGTGTGCCTGTGCATCGTCTGCTGATATCCAAAGGATGTTTTCCACTTATGGATTCGTACATTCAGATATAAGAAACAGACTTGGCAGTGACAAAGCAGCTAAACTAGTATTTCTATTTAAGCATTATAACACTTAGGTTTTTTTATATTTTTTTTTTCTTCAAATTAAGTATTTTTTTTTTGTGTTAAAAAGGTTTTTTTAGTTTTAATTTTTTAATTTTTTTAAAGTTTTATTTTTGTAATAACCAGCTATTCTCTTCGATTATTATAATAAAATAATAAATAACACAAACAAATCATGATTTTAATCGTGATTTCAATCAATTGATTTTAACCATCTCACCCCTGAAATTAACATTAACATGTATTTCATTTACGGACTTCCTGATAAAAAAACCTTTCTAAATATTCATCAACGTCTTCACGAAACAGCCACATTAAAACAAGGTGGGGGACCAAGAAGGCCATTGACAGTTAGAAGTACTGGGCATGATAGATATGGAGGAAGATCTAGGTACTTCTACTCTGAATTGCGAATACTTTGAATATAAGTAATGGGACTGTTTGGAAAATCTTTAGTGACTATTTGTTGTACTTATACCATGCACATAAAATGCGTTTAGGCACTTCTTCCTGCTGATTTTCTTTACGGATTGGATTCTGTCAATGGCTCTTGCAGACATTGGTTCAAATCCCTTTACTACTGATGCTGATTCTTTTTACCGATGAATCGAATTTCTCAAGAAATGCAATAAGGAATTCTCACAACAATAATGTGTGGGCTGAAGAAAATCCACATAAGGTACTATACTTAAAGATCGTGTTTAACATCAATTCTCGTTAAACGTTTCAGTGGGAATTGTGGGTGAATGGCTAATTCAACCGGTATTTCTATCAGGAAGACTTACCGGCGAGGTGTATCGCAACTTTTTGGATCAAATGGTACCTCAGTTTCTGGAGGATGTACCATTGGCAACAAGAAATCCATGTGGTTCATGCACGATGGTACATCAGCTCATGTTAGGGTGGTGGCTCGTCAGTTTTTAACAGTAACATACGGAGATCGCTGGATTGGTCGAGGTCTAGCTCACTAATGGCCTGCTCGATCCCCGGACTTAAACCTCCTGAATTATTTCCTATGAGGCCATCTAAAGTAATTAGTTTATACTACTCCAGTGAGTCAGTCAATGAGGAGAAGATTAGATTCTTGCATCTTAGCTGTAGGTAGTTTTTAACAGTTCTTGTAGATTAGGAAACATTACTGTTACATGTAGTTTTTGGTAATTAAATGTTGTTGTCGAAAATTTATCGTCGAAACAAGGCCGCTCTTCAAAAATCACCAAAGGACAGGGTCCTAATTCTCGAAACTGGGAGAGACTCTTTTCAGGAGAACTGTGGGTGGAATTCTCACAAAACGCATAAACTGGTATTCTTGAATACACTACGAAACCATTGATATCATCAATGAGAGAACTCGCTTCTCCAACTGTTTTTGCAGGGAACGAAAACGGGGACGTGATTGATCCTGTGAGTGATGTGATCATCTCCGTTCTCTTACGCTCGAGGCTTAGGGCCCAGGGAAAAACCCCTTCAACTTTTGCCGTATGTTTAAAAGTTTAGGTTAGTTAATATTGCGAAAAAATTTTCGACTTTGCCTGCTTAACAATATAAAAAAAAGTTCCTATAAATCAATGTCCAAAAATCCTTCGTTTCGGATATACGGGGTGTTAAAGTTTTATATTTATATTTGTTTTTATTACTTACCTACATTAAAAAAAATTACATTTGAACAGTTTCATTTGTGTCTTGTCTTCTAACTTAGGAAATGTCTTTTTAGATTTCAAATTAAACAAAACTACGACGGTCTTTTATAATTAAATTAGCTCTTAGGCTTTATCGCCTAACTGATAAGACCCAGAAAGGTCGAAAGCTACCATCAAAATGGGATCCTTACTATAACACAAGGTTAAGGTGAATCCTGATGACCCAGTTTACTCGCTTCGAGTAACCTTTGGTTTAAAGCAAAAGTGTGGTACTCCTTTTGGATTTCGCAAATCTCCGCAAAATTCGCGGCGCGATTGACCTTTTGGACACACAACAGCAAAGAGTCTTTGGTACTCAAAGAAAGCAAAAGTATTCTTTGGTCCGAAAACCTGTAAAGTTTGGTGCTTGTTTCGACTTTGGTTCGTCTTCTTCAGTCAGGGAAATTACCCTGAGTCAAGTTGGAATTTTATTTAATAGAAGTGAATCTACAGAAAAGTTTCGAAAACTGCAAAACATCAAAAGATGTGCAGAAAAAGCAATTTTGTTGGTTCAAGAAGTAGTTCTCAAACGCAAAGAACAATGTTTGTTCATTTTGCCAAAGCCACAAAGGTTGTACCAGTGTCAGGCATCTGCGGAGTTCTACAAATCTCGTTTTCTGCACATCTTTCGACGTTTTGCAGTTTTCGAAACGACGGTCTTTCTCTAAAAATGCATTTAACACATCGTCATTAAAAGTACAAGTACTATGTAAAATATACGGGGCAATTGGTTGTGAGTTATGATAAAGAAGATAAAAATATTATAAACAACAAACCAGGATAATTCGGCGATCTACCCTGTAACCTGCCACACGACACCTGACACAATGACGACAGCTTTCAATCGTTCCATCTCGTTTTAATACACGACGGCTACATCCGTGCTTTTAAATTCGGACTTTAATAAGAATTTTAGTTACTACCTTCAGTGCCTTCAAATTAAGTTGAAGTGTCCATACAAAGATTCACCGTGCTGATATGGGCCACCTAGGGTGGTTGCGCTAGTAAGCCGGCCACCTCTTGTAGTCTGCCAAAAATTACTTTAATCACTTATAATTTGAATTTCGCGCGAGTTTAGCTCTATTTCTTACATTTACTATCTTCTTTTACTTTTTAAGAACACATATATCAATATTTCTTTATTATGAGTCGAACCTTACTTCTGCAAATTGGCGCGAAAAATTGGGTGTTAGTCATTGTGTCTCCAAAAACAGTTTACAAAAGCCAGTGAAGATAAAACAGGGCAATTTTAAAGGTAAGTTAAACTAATTCTATGCTAAATATGTTTACCGAAGTAAAATTTTTGGTACGAATATAATATGTTTAAATAACTAGTAACACGCCTCAAATATATTCATTTTTATTTTTAGGTAAAAAAATAATATGGCCGGTTACTAGCATTAAATTACTATAAAGTTGCTAGTGGTCGGCCACCATGGCCGACTACTGGCAAAATTTAAAAAAATATATTTTGTCTTTAACAGGCTTACAAATACATAGAAGCAGATTCTTCCTTTGCCATCATTTACTATGATGTATTAAAAACATACGTATCAGTAGTCGGCCGGGTCTAAAATGAATGATAAAGTCCCTAGGGGATATTAAAGTTAATGGCCGACCTCTGGTAAAGTCATAAATTGATGATTATGCTAGTAATCGGCCAGAAGATTTTTTTTTGGCCATAAAAGCACTTTAATCTAACGAAAAAATGTTGTATTTTCATTATAGACGATGCCAACAGACAGGCCAAAAAGAAAGTTCCATAGATATTTTCAAGGGCCCTTAGAAAAATCTTTAGATTCTATGAAAAATGGAGCTAAAATTCGAGAAACTTGCCGAAACTAATCTTGCATGCAATAGAGCCGATGCCGACGTCCACCTCCCCAACCAATGCTTTTAAAAAATATCTTAAATACCCTAAGTGAATTCCAAAAACAAAACGTCCGAAAGCTGGACCCTTCCACAAGTGCCATTTCGTCCAATGTTTGAAGAACATATTACATGGAAAAGGATAAACTACAAAATGAGAAAGAAGAAGCAAAGAAAAGGAAAAGGGCGGAGTTAGAACGAAAGAAAAGCGAAATGGTTAATAATAATACTAATAAAAAAAAAAGAAAGATCCAACGAAAGAAGCAAGATATTAGAAAAACGCTTTGAAACAAATATTGTGATTAATATGAAGATGAACTAAATAGCGATGCAGAAGCAGAAGGTGATCAGAATGTGGGATGTGACAGAATGTGACTGATGTCCAAGGTGGTTTCACTCAGAAGCTTGCGGGAAGGCCATATAAAGAGGCGCAAGATGTAGAGATTATAACTGCGATTTTTGCAAATACTTTTTTAACTTTACCTATACTTCTAAAACATGTGTTTGCACATTTTATGTATTTTTAGTAGGTACATTTAGGTGTGTTTTTTATATTTTTAGAAATATAATTTTTGTGCGTTTTTATAATATGTCTTTCCCTTTTTATTGACAAAATAAAAAATGCAAGCACGTATGGGCCTGTGATGAATAACCATTAATATATGACGGCCGACTTCTGGAATGGGCATGGCCGACTACTAAACAATAAGTGGCCGACTTCTGAAAAAACTGATATTTTTCAGAACAACTTAATAATAAAATACTTGCGTACTTTCTTGAGTATTTCTATTTCTTTCAATCGAACAGATTTATTTAAAAAACAAAAATAGAATGATCCAAAAAGGGCGACTACTGGCGCAATCACGAATTTCGCAACCGAAAAATTACCTCTCTTGTCCTATTTCTTATAGATGCGAATTTCGTTGGTGTTTTAAGGATATTTTAGTGTTTTTAGTTTTAAACATTTTAAACAGTTGGCAAAACATTGGTCGAGCAAAACAGCATAACCTCAAGCCTCAACGTACATTTTTAGTTCGTTTTACCTTTATTTATTTATTTCTATATTTTTATTATGAATAGATTAAAATCACGAATCTATAAAAAATTCAACAAAACTTAAAAAAATACTTTGACTGAAACTTAAAAATATGGTTATAGGAATTGTTCAAAGCAGCTATGCGGTCAGATGCAAGGGCACATGCTCGTAACAAAAATCGCACAAATATTCGTAGAATATTGAAAGTCATTCAAAATTCCCATTCCCCAGATTTAAAATCTTGCATATTCGCAAAATCTTAAAACTTCGTTCTGACACTTTTACCGCCAAAAAAATATTTAAAATTGACCAATCAGAGTATTATTCGCAATTCGTGATTCGTATCTATATGAACGATACTTTTGTTGAATTGGATGATTGATGTTTTTCTTATGTTATATTTATTGGAGCATTCTTTGATATGAGTAGGTTGGGTATATATACAATATATTGTTTTAAGAAAAAGTAGATATACCGGGTGTTGCATCGTCGAGCGGGACATAGGAAATCCCATGTAATTTTAAATGGGGTCAATTATTGGCTTCCCTAATTATTTTAGAGAAAAATTCTATTTAGGTTTATTAAAGAGCACTAAAACCCACATTCAAAAGAATAACTTTAGATATTTTTGATGAGCCCGTTTACGGGTTATCGCCGATTTCTTTTTAACTATTTCTCCTTTTTATGGCCCCGTATTTGCGGGCACCAGTCAAGGTAAAAGATGACTGTCAAATAAAGTTTGTCATTTTAAAATGTGTGCTTTATTGTTATAAAAACTCGTACATCGAAAATATTAAAGGTGTATTTATGAGTACAAATTAATCTGAATAAAACTAAAATAAAGTATCCAATTACAAGGTTAATTATGACATTTTACATGTTTCAATATTTTACTAATTAATAGGTAGGTACTATTAAATTGTTAGAACTTTAGGATTTAAGAAGATGTTCAAATATTCCTCAAAAATAGATTTTTGCATAGCTAAGTTTAATATAAAAATTCAAGTTTAGCAAATAAAAGTAATAACAGAAGTAAATAAAATACATTTTCTGGATCTTGGTATAACTATTCGGATTAGCGCACACAGCGAATTTTTCCCTTATTTTTTTTCTAGGCTAATTTGAAGTCACTGAAAACAAATCCAAAAATTTTTTTTATCGCAAATAAAAAATTTTGGGGATTTTAATTTTTTTTTATTTTACCATTTCCGCGGGAAGGATTATGAGTCGTACATTTAGTGAAAATTTTGATAAAAATTTTCTCAATTTTTTTTTTTTTTGCGAAAAATACTAAATAAAATTTTTATAAGAAAAAATAGTATGTTAACAAATTTAATCAAATAAATAATAGGCAGGTACTTACTTTTCCAATCGATTTGCGAAACGCAATAGGCATTTAAAAAAACTGACCAACAACAACAATTCAAAAAAAGGCGACAAAGTAGCGCATTGCCCGGTAAATCACCCAAACTTAGAACTTACCGGCCTAAAAAATATTGTCACTTATCCTGTCACTTGTTGCTCGCACTGCGCGGATAATACGTTAGACAGAAGTGCACTGCATATCGTAAAGGGCGCAATGACCGTTCACCCAATCGCTACATACGGTGGACGCGAAAACACTACCGAGCGCGCGATATCAAAACGCACTTGTCGCGAGTGTTACAGCTGTGTTGCCAAGTTTTTTGAAATTTTGCAGGAAAATAAAGAGAGGGAACTATAATTTCATAATGAAAAGACCTCAAAATATCTAGTATGTTGTTGGCGTTGGCGTTTTAAGCATCGAGATCTATGATCTTTAAAAAGTGCATTGTTTGCATTGTTTAACGATGCGTTTGCTTGCACGCCAGTTTTTGAAACCTCGGACGGGTAGGGAAATCACTTAAAAATTTTACATTGGTATAGTTGATGCAAAACAAAAACCGATGCACGTCATACCCTTCGAGTGACGTCGGTTATCGACAGTGTTGCCAGCCTGTAACCAATATATCCGAATGAGGGAATTAGTTTTTTTTTCATAAAAACAAGATAAATATACTAAAATTTGCCATCGTTTATATATTTGTTTACTGCATAATACCTTTTACCAGCAACTTTAGTAGATCTAACACTTCTTTTATTTTCATCTTGCCAAAATCGGCCAATGGTACCATTCTAAAAAATCCATGTTTCATCGAAGAAAACGAATTGGTACAAGAATGCTTCTTTTCTTTAATACATTCTTTCTAAAATATCAGTGGTTTGAAAGTTCCATAAGCCTTCGCCTCGGTTCATCTTTTTTCCATCCGAGTCCTATTTCCTTTAAGAGGCTTCTTAAATAGTTAAGACAACCATTAAACAGTTGTCTGTCTTTTAACTTCTTACTTAAAGTTGTAAAAGTTACACGATGTTCTAAAAAAATCGATGTAAAATATTATAATTTTTAAATAATGCAACTTGTTGTTTCGTACATTCCATAAATAGTATCACGGATAGAACTTATATCCAATCTTCACACATTTACAACTCTCTTTAAATTATAACGTTTGTTTTAAGGTGATTCTAATAATTTATTTTCCTTAACTGTTGTTGAAATTTCGCTTACAGTGGAGATATTCAAATTCAAATTGAGGGCAGCTGCTACACGCTAAAAATTAATAAAGTAGAAATGAAATATCTAGACCTTAACATACTCTTTAAATTTACCTCTCTGTACTGCTGTCAAGGGTAACAACAGGCAATTGTTGTTAAGTTCTTCCTGAAAATAGCTTTTTAGAGAAGCTATTAGCTCCTTGCACCGACTATTTAAATGCTTCGGCATTTTTCACAAATCGTAAACAACGTAATCGACAGAGATATGTATGTACACTTTTGTTTCTCTTAATAGAACAGTTTTTTAATGCTATTCATGAAAAGATCTTTTGTTAAAAAATAGACGCACAGCAACACAAAACCACGAACAATTAAGGTTAGTTTTGCATGAAACGTCAAACCAAGCCAACGAGCAAGCTGGCGCCACCGCACCGTTTACAGTTGTGTTGCCAACTATCAGCAAATAAAATTCAAATTATATTAATTTTTGTAAGCCTAAATAAACAAAATATTTGCTATAAGTGGGTTCGTATCAAAGACGAATACTTTAAGTTTGTAGTAAATTCAATATCGCATAAAGTACTTTTTGACCAAATTTAATTTCCTCGGGTTTACAATTATCAGCTGATTAATGACGTGCATTGGAAATTGTTTTGCATCAACTGTAAATAAGGTACAGAAAAGTCCAGTGGCGGCTCATGGGTCGGTAATCCCGGGATTGGTAGGAGCTCCGACGAAAATTTTTTGGAGACTATGCCCAAATTTTGTTTTTGTCTACTACCGTATAACGGGGTTATTTTAGAATTGTGGGGATATTTTGAAAATCAGGATTTGAAAGTAATTACAGCAACTGCGCTAACGCACCCGTTCTTGACCTCCCATCACACCACTCGTCACCGACACTCCGAAGACCGTCTCAGAACGCGTTTTGTCTTGATAGAACTGATAGAAGTGGATTAGGCTTTTACTTTGTCACCGGAAAGAAATGGCGCGAAAATTGAAAAAAATTATAGCGGCCGAACTTTCATTCATACAAGGCTATAGGAGTAGACCAGGTTAGTAATAATTTCAGGAAAATTACTGCAAACGTACGGACGTATCCACCAATCCACTAATTACAAGTTCACATAATGCAGTCACCGCCGAATTCCACCTACAAGTGTCCTAAGAATTGGTTGCCTCCAGCAATAGTGGAGAGACACTAAACGATGGAAGCCTAAACCTTTGGGAACTCCTTGATTTTAATTTCAGAATTTTTAATTATCTACCATAATCTTTGAAATATCAAAGAATTACGCACTAAATGAATCCGCACCAGGGTCGTAGCTAGGGGTTACCCATGTGAGGGGGGGTTTAGGTAAGAAAACTCTGGCAATTTATTAGAATTATTATTAAAATTTACGGTGGTTAACAAGGTAGAACTGAACATTCGTTGTTATGGGGGGGGGGGGGGTTTGAACCCCCTAACCCCCCCCCCTCTTATCTACGGCCCTGATCCGCACCAAGACGGAGTGTTGTCGGCCAACGGCCGTGTCTCGACAGTAAATTTTACCAAGTCTTCACATCGACGCGCCGGGGAAATTTCTTTTAAATGCACTAGGTCCTGGTGCGTTGCAGGACCGGTGGGGCTCGAAGCGAATATGTCTTATATTATATCTGTTAAGGCTACATTACAACATTCAATTTTAAGTGCGATTTTTTTATGTGTTATTGAGTGTTTCAACTAAACTTAATTATATCGGTCGTTGTCTCCACATTTTATAACTTTACAAATTTAAATTTAGCAAAACAAAATCATCGACAGGTCGATGAACTATAATTTTTTAGGTAAATACAAATTTTTAAAATATTTGCTTATACCTTGCGCAATTTATTATACTCGCAGCCAATTTATAATAGGTGCTCATCAAGTATAATTCGTGTGTTCTAAGAACTTTAAAATTAGGAAAAACTCGGCGGATTTATTAAAACATCAAAGCCTATATATTAACTTGTTGAATCTATAAACAATTGCTGTCGAGGCCTATAGTTGCCATGCCAGGGTATACCGGGTGGTGTCCCGCCAGCCTTCCATTTGGGTGATCATTATTTTGACAATCTTTGAATTTTTATGCACCCACCCACACAGCACACTTCCTTTCAGAAATATCTCTGATATATTTTGAATGCCTTAAGAACATAACCTTTCATATCAATATTTCTGAAATATTTCAGATTCATTTCACCCAAAATGACAGTTGACACTGTCCTATCCTCTTTGGTTGACACACTCTTGAAGGGCCAGATGCAAGAAAAACCAGCCTGTTCCCCTTATTTTATGTTTTCTTTGTGTAATGTTCAATTAACAATAATTATTATTAGGCATTGTTATTTGTGGGTGAGCTATGCTACAACCGAATAATTATATTATGAATAATAAAACCGGAAAAGTGTATTCAAAAATATAAGAAACTGATCAAATGACTCTTATTTATTTCTACCTAAATAGGGGTATTGACAGTATGGACACAATGCCGACTGAGCTAGGACCGTCTTAGAAAATACATAGTTTTGAAATAATTAATTTAGCAGCAAATAAATATTAAACTGATGTTTATTTAAGTTTATTAAATTCAAAATATAAAATGAGAATTATGGTCTTACACTTACACTTATAATGCTAAATTATTATATTAATTAATAAATTACCCAACTAAATCTACTTCACTATCCCTCTATCATCATCTAAAGTAATAATAAATCTTTCTGTTGCATTCCTAATACAAATGTAACTTTCTTCTACTTTCTTTATATGTTGTACGCAGTTCTTCCAGTTCACCTCAGAAATTCTATTAGTTTCATCATGAATTAGAGTTAATACACTAGAATTAACTGTGGGTGAAATATTATTGCGACGAATTCCAGCTTTAAGTTGGTGCCATATTTGTTCAATAGGGTTAAATATACAGTGGTAAGGCGGTAGCCGCAATACTATGTGCCCCATGCTTTTCTCAAGTTCATCGCAGTAATATTCCTTTTGAATAGACATACTTCTAAGCACTTCTAATAAGTCTTTCTATCTATAGTTTTCATGCAAAATATATATTATCAAACATATATTCTTGAATTTTGGCTTTAGTGTTTATTTGGTGGAATGTTCTGCAATAATTTAGTTTCAAACCAATTTGGTGTCAAATCACGTTTCATCTAAATAAATGATCGGCCTACCTTCAGTTCTGTATTCATTTACTTATGTCTGATATTCCCACCGCCATTCTTGAAGACACTTGGACTCCATCAAAACCTGCTTTTTATTAATCCTTTTGAATTTAAAGCCCATGTGTCAAAGGCGCTTCCACAATGTCGTCTTGAGCATTTAATTTCTGTTTCATCTGTTGTCAGCCTTTTCATTAAATTGTCCAACGTTGGTACACTTTGCTCTTCATACATTTTATACATTTTTCATCGTATAAGTTCCTCGTCCCCTTGGTCCAACGTTCTTCATTTACCAATATCACTTCTTTTTCTGCGTTCCAAAATTGGCCCTTATGTAATTTTCCAAACTGTGGAAAACGATTTTTTTGTAAGTAAAGCCGTTTTCTTTACAACTTCTTTAGGGCACAAATTTCCGCGCGACATTAATGTTAAAAACGCATTCTTTATAATCTGTTTGGCATCTGTTGATAAATGCACTCTGTTCAGTGGCATAACCACAGGGGGGCGAAGGGGGCGATCACCTCCCCCCCCCTCCGTGGCCTGGCGCCCCTTTACTACTACTAGTAATAATTCTTAGAAAACAAGATCGGTTTTATTTCATTTTCAGAAAAAAAGAGCAACGGGAATAAACTTAATAAAACCGGTTTCGAGAGCGTGCCACTACGCCACCACATTATATTAATTTTTTTTATATAGCGGTTTTAAACTTCATGTGGGGCCGGACCCCTGTTCCCTAGGGAGCATAAAGAAGGTGAATTCCTACGAAATTTGGGGGTGGTCCCAAAATGCTGGCTACGCCACTGACTCTGTTATTTACTTCAGTTTCCTTGCTTTCACAAATCTCACTAGAACACCAAGGATGAAACATTTTCAAAAAACAAACTAAACTCAACAGTGTACGTTGACAGTACTTAATATTTATTACGCCCATATCATTTCAAAGAACTGGTTTATTGTTGGTTATTATATTTTGAATACCCTAATAATAGCAGTCATTTAGGTCGGTTTCTTATATTTGTGAACACACTTTATATAATAGGTATATTAATAATTTTAGGTTAGGATCGTTTTATGATTTTCTCCGCTTTAGTTTGTTTACTAAAACATTACTAGAATAATAAAAAATGCAGTAAGGTATCATCTCCTTCCGGGACAGAACTGAAGGTACAAAAAATTGTTGCACTGTGGCTGTCGCACTGCAAACTTCGTTTGTCCCGTGAATTGTATAAAAACTTTGAATACCTATATAAGTTGATAACAAATTTTGGCTAAACTTTCCTCTCTTTATAATGGAATATGTAGTTTTAATAGTGTTTATGGATCAAACATTGATATACGCAGAGGCCTTGATATATTATTGATACATTATTATATACAGGGTGTTATGGAAATGACTTATTATTTTTTAACCCGTAAATATATAGGTCGAGACGAATTGGGGAAAAATTGCTATAAATGGCGCTCGAAGCTAGAAATTCGAGAAAAATGCCTTCAAAAATTTAGGTCCAAAACACCTACGCGCCAATGACCCAAACAGCTGATTTGGGTAATTGTTTACTTTAGTGCAAATGTTGAATTTTTCGCTAAAATTTCGTATATAGGCTAATTAAGGGTAGCTGATCACAATTTTCCTTTTGCGTTTAGGCGGCAAATGCACTGGTTTTGAGAAAAAAAATGTTAAAGTTTTTCTAACTCACCGGTATGTTATTTTGCATGTAATCCTAAAATGTTGCTATTTCCAATAAAATATTACTTGTCGGAGTCATAGTATACACTTCCGAGTTGAAATAAACGAAATATGCCACAAGGAAACTCTGAAAAACGGGATAACTTGTAAGCGAACAGAAAACTCTACGTTATCTGGAAAAAGACGGGAGACAGCTCACTGACAGCTGGCCAAAAAAGCAGAAGCAAACTGCACGGTACAAGGAGCCTGTTTGCAGGTTCACTGCACCCATGTTGTCAGATTGTTAGTGTATTATAAATTGCCTATACTTTTCAATTCATTTTTATTAATTGAATGAATCCTATTGGCTCGAGCTAGCATATCATTCTCCTGGATGGAAGCCATTAATAATTACAAGAAAAAGAAGAACAATCTGGCAACGTGAGTGCAATGAATCTGAAAAGAGACGCTTCTACTTTGTCGGCGTATTAACAACGAATTTAATTAAATTTGTGCCTTTTCCATTGTTTTTTTGCTAAAATGTTGTTCTTATTTTATGAACAGATAGTTTGGTGAAAGTTTTATCACATATTTTGAAGGGAAAACCATAAAATCTAGGAAATTGAAAGGAAAGTGAAACGCGACACCCAAAGATATCGAAATAAACAAAAATACCCTAACCTGTAAGTGAAAAACTTTACCATTTTTTTTTCTCAAAACCAGTGCATTTGCCGTAAAAACGCAAAAGGAAAATTGTGATCAGCTACCCTCAATTAGTCTATATACGAAATTTTAGCACAAAATTCAACATTAATTGCACTAAACTAAACAATTACCATTCCAGCAGTTTGTCTTGTCAAAAACACATGTGTTCAGGGGCATTGAACTATCATGGAAGGCGCACATAGTCCGGTTTTAAGGTATTTTACAAAATTCAAAATACTTCCGATTTTAGAAAAAAAAACTATCAAGTGTAACTCTAGACCACCTCAGGAGTGGCCCCTTAAAATATAATAAGTCATTTCCATAACACCCTGTATATTTCATACTTAGAATTATTAATTTTCAAATTTCTACTTCCAGGGCCCCATAGAAAGAAGATTTTCAGAGATAAATAAGCATCCTATTTTGTATATTCATATTTATTACTTAATAATAGTTTATATGTTTTGTAATAAGTATGTTCTTGATATTGAATGATATATTATTCCATTTTAGATAATTCCAGAAATACTACAAAAAATTTTTTTGAAATATTTCTGAAAAGTATTTGCCTTTAATTTGAAATATTTCAGAAATGCAATTATGTAATGTTTCAGAAACATTAAATGAAACATTACTTTTATGGGGCACTTTTGGGTTTCTGAAAGATTTCATCAATATATCGCTGCTAGGTGCAATGTGTGTGCTCTGAACAATATTTGTGGATAGGAAGAAAAAATTTTACAGTTTTTTTTTACTTTGACTTTGATTACCAATATTTGAACTAACAGTATTGAAAACAACTGCGTTTGCTATTTTAAGTCAGCAATGGTCAAAACCAATCTCTTTCATTTTTAAATGTACATAGGTGGTATTGCATTTTTATTTTCCACGATTTTTATGTACTTACGTGCTATTGATCCTAAATTTTAAAAAATACAAATCTTTATTTGAGAACATTTAAAATAAATAAATATATTTAATATTTTCTTTCTTTTTTTTTTCTTTACAGCACAAACATTGCATTTTTATTTTGAAAATATAATTGTGCGCGAAGAATGTCAAATTCTCTTCCGCATAGTAAGACCAGGAGTGAGTTTCCCAGTTAGGGCCGAAACCCGTGTCTAACCTATCTACAGGTAGGACACTTGTGAAAAGTATTATCCCGGTAGCTAGCTTGGACCCTCCCTTTAGAAAATAATGAAACACTACCTGAATTCAACAATATGTGTATAATATATTAAACAAATAGGGTTGTAAAAATATAATGGTAAATTGTGTATAATATTTAAAAACAAAAATAAACCCTCTATTTGAACTACCTATTCAGTCACGCTCTCATTCATACAAATTCTATAACTAAATGAAACACGAGTAAGCAATACATGAATAAAAGAATAGTTATATCTAAATAAAGTATTTTATTAGTGCAGTACAATTCTGCCTAATTTGTAACTATCGGATGTTAACAGCGTCTGTAAATCACCCTTAAGGCAGGCGGCAAAAAGGTAAAAGATTGGTACTTTCACTATAGTTTGTAAATAACGTCTTTTAAGTTGTTCAATTAAATAGTTCGGAGATTAATTTTGATAATATTTACACCTGTTTGTAGAGGCATAAAAATAAACTAGCTGTTCCAGCAGGTTCAGTCACACACAAATTAATGAAAGGCCTTTATACTTGCGGTACTGCATAGAATTTTGTTGTTGGGCACTAAACAGCAACTTGAAATAACTTTCGAAGTAGAGATTTGAGCCTCACTGGATAATTACTTGGGTACACAGCACAAACTTTTCTTGGAGCAGAAAATTTATAAATCAAGAGTCCCTGTTTTTATATTTTACCCGAGGGCACAAACAATTCAGAGCCGGACGCAATTATTTTATCGTCTTCGACTTCTCTTTCCCTCTTCGACCACGTTCGTCGACCCTCAAAGACACGGTTGTCCTAAGGGACCAAGTATTTTTTCCTTTCTCTCCCCGCATCATCCCGGCTGTGCGGGTTGCCGTTTCTAGTGGTTCCTAGAAACCCATAAAACCCCCACCTTCGTTATCTCGAGTTGAAATTTTGTGAGTTTGTTACGCTTTTTAACATTTTATATTTGCGTTGTCCGCAACATACTCCCCGGTAAAAGTAATAACTTTAAGAAAAAAAACCTTACAAGAAGAAAGTAACAAAAAAAATAAAAAATAAATTTAAAAAAATAATACCTAATTATATCTTAAATACGTTTATGTCATTAGTCTTCTCCGTTTTTCGGAAGAGGACACAACTTTTAAATTGACCGAATAAAGCTGCCCTGTTTAGTTTTTACTTTAGCTGCTCTAACTCTATTATCACGTCCTGGCATAACCTCTGATATTTTGGCCAAAGGCCATTTAAGTGGTGGACTAGATTCATCCACTAGTAACACCAAATCTCCAACTTGTAAATTCTTTTGTGGTGTTATCCATTTTGCACGTTTTTGCAAATAATTCAAATATTCTACTGTCCAACGTTTCCAAAACCTCTGTTTAATTTGGACGCATCTTTGCCAACGATTGAGTCGATTTTCTGGAACAGTAGAAATGGTTTTGTCAGGTATAGAAGTTAATGGAGCCCCAATAAGAGAGTGTCCCGGTGTTAGGCGGGATAAATCATTAGGATCACTACTCAATGGACATAACGGACGTGAATTCATAATCGCCTCAATTTCCACTAGTAGTGTGGCAAATTCTTCAAAAGTGAATGCAGATTCGCCTACTACACGTAGGATGTGGTGTTTTGCGCCTCTTATTGCAGCCTCCCATATGCCACCCCAGTGTGGACTCCTAGCTGGTATAAATTTCCATGTTATCTCGTTGTCCATTAAGTGATGGCGGACGACTTTTTGATTTTTGGTGTCTTCAAAAAACTTGTACAGCTCCCTTAGTTTATTCCGTGCCCCTTGAAAGTTTGTTCCATTGTCTGAAAATACAACAGATGGACAACCTCTTCGTCCAATGAACCGACGCAAGGTTTGTAAAAAGTCTTCTGTTGTTAAACTTGAGACAAGTTCTAAGTGAACTGCCTTTGTTGTCATGCAGACAAAAGCCGCTAAATAGCATTTTATAAACGTTTTTGGTCGAAGTTTTGTGGGTTTTATCAAAAATGGGCCACCAAAGTCAATACCAACGTTAACAAAGGAACGAGTTGCTATTACTCTTCCTTTCGGTAAATCAACCATAATTTGGACTGCTGGCTGTGCCCGAAATCTGAAACATGTCGTACATTTTCTAATAATGCCTTTTACTTCTCGTAAACCGTCAATTGGCCAATATCTTAGTCGAATGTTTGCCAATACATTCTGTGCACCTGCGTGATACAGTCTTAAATGTTCCTTATGTATGAGAAGTCTTACAACCTGGTTTGTTGCTGGAAGTAAAGGTGGATATTTGTGTTCATAGGCAATTTCTGCGTTAGAAAGTCGATACGATTTATACGATGTCTGCTGGATTATTGGCAGATTTAACATAATGCCAATAACCTTGTGGTATTAGGGTTTGAATTTCCGCAACTCTATTGGCCACGAAAACTGACCAACGAGATGGGTGCCCTTTAATCCAGGCTAAAACTATTTGCGAATCCGTCCATACGTGTACTGAATTAATAGAAAGTTTGTCTTCAAATACTGACAATATTTCCTTAGTCAATTTTGCTATTAGAACTGCTCCACATAACTCTAACCTTGGCAGAGTCAGCTGTTTTAACGGTGTAATCCTACTTTTTGACGTTACTAAATTTCAGGAGATACTGTTATCATCGTAAATTACACACAGATAGACGCATGCGCCGTAACAGTTAAGGCTCGCATCTGAAAAAGCATGAATTTCGATGTTCACTGTTTTATTCCTAGACTGTGTAAAGAAGTAATGGGGAATTTTTTTAAGTCTGGGACATTTTTCAAGAAAGTTTTCCATTCCTCAAGCAATTCAGCATTAAGTCGGTCGTCCCAGTCAATTTTTGCAAGCCATATTTTTTGCATTAACATTTTGGCTATGACTATAAAAGGGTTTATCAAGCCAATCGGGTCAAAAATTTGTGCAATGACCGATAAAACTTGGCGTTTTGTCACTGTCCCGTTAATATTTTCCTTGGGAAGTGTGATCGCAAATTCATCTTGTTTTGGTTCCCAAGATATTCCTAAAACCTTGCTTGTGTTATTTTCAGACGTAATGACATATTTAGTTTGATGTTGACTCGCGGAAATTACGTTGAGAAATTCTTGAGAATTTGAGCACCATTTATGTAAATTCATTCCTGCTGATTCTAAAAGAGTGGTTAGTTGCTTGTGTGCTTCCTGGAGTTCATTAATTGAATCGCATCCATATAAGATGTCGTCAATGTAAGACTGATTTTTTAGTGCGTCTGCTGCTAGAGGGTATGTACTTTCATGTGTACTGGCTAGTTCGATCAAGCATCGAGTGCTAAGATATGGAGCGCTATTTGTTCCATATGTTACTGTCTGCAGTTCCAAACATTGTAATTTTTCTGTTGGGCTGGCACGCCATAAAATATTTTGCATAAATGTTTGATTAGGATTTATTTTAATTTGCCGAAACATTTTTTCTATGTCGACAGTGAGAACAAATTCATTAATCCTAAAACGGCACAAAATATCAAAAAGCTCAGGCTGAACTGTCGTACCTTTAAGCATTATATCATTTAGGGAATAATCAGTGTCCGATTTCATTGATGCGTCAAATACAACGCGGAGCTTAGTTGTTAAACTATCTTCACGGATGACGCAGTGGTGCGGTGAAAAGTATTTTAGTTCCGATTTTTCATTTCTTGTAGAAAGCTGTACTTCCTTTGCGTGACCCAGGGAGATGTATTCCTCTATAAATGATTTGTATTCCATTAACAAGGTTTAGTTTTTATGCAATTTATTTTCAAGTGAGTAAAATCTTTTTATAGCACGATGAAAGGATTCACCCAATTTTAGGTGTTCTTCAGGACCTTTTAGTGGCAAATTAACTTGAAATCTACCATCTTCTAGTTTAACAGTAGTTTCCTTAAATATTTCTTCTGCCAAGTCATCATCGTTTGACCTTGGAATTTTGTCTTGGATTTCTTCTACATACCAAAATTTTTTAAGAAGCTCATTTGCCTTTTCGTCAGAGGTAAGAGTCTTAACAAATAATGAGACTGATGATGATTCGATTTCTGAGTCATCAGAATCGACAGCCGTCACATGTGCCGATTTTCTTGCGACGGGAACGCAACCGGACACTATCCAGCCAAGGTATGTGTTAATAAGAACAGGTAATCCCTTGCCCAATTTCTTTATACCATTACAAAGAAGGTCACTGTAAATATCCATACCCGGTAGCATGTCTATAGGCTGGCTTTCAAAGAATCTTGGGTCAGCAAGTCTTAGCTATATCACAGGAAATTTTAATAAACTTGTATACAATCTGATCCGTGGTAGTTTGCAGGTTATTTTATCAAGGATTATACAAGAAACAGAAAATTCCCTTTGATTGGATAAAGTAGAATATAATTTTACATCGGTCATTTTATGAGGATGCGTAATTTGTTGAGAAATGCTTGTAATTTGCATATTTCTCTTATAAGTTACGGATTTAAGTTCTCTTACTAAGCCTTCAGTTATAAATGAAGTTTGGCTTCCATTATCCAATAGCGCTCTAGCTACAATTCTTTTACCTCTGGCTGAGTACAGAGTGACTAGCGCTGTGGCTAAAAGTGATTCGTTTTCAGTCTTCGTAACTGCAGAACACGTTGTAGTAGAGCTTGAAGGCCTCGCATCCTTTATAGGCTTATTGCCTTGCACATTTGGTACCTGCGGAAGGGTTAAACTTGATTCACGGATTTGGTTATTGTTACCATGTGAAACATCTTGGTTCTGTATGACATTTCCACCGGTCGCGGTATTTTGATTTTGACGCTGATAATTATTTTGGGTATTGTTATATCCTCGTATTGGTTGGAAATTCTGAATATGTAACAAGGTGTGATGTTTCTTATTACATAACATGCATGTTCTTTCTGATGCACAATTTTCAAGTGGACAACGCAAATATAAAATATTAAGTTATTTTCTTTTAAAAGCAATAGAGAGCGTAAAAAACTCACAAAATTTCAACTCGAGATAACGAAGGCAGGGGTTTTATGGGTTTCTAGGAACCAGTAGAAACGGCAACCCGCACAGCCGGGATGATGCGGGGAGAGAAGGGAAAAAAGACTTGGTCCCTTAGGACAACCGTGTCTTTGAGGGTCGACGAACGTGGTCGAAGAGAGAAAGAGAAGTCGACGACGATAAAATAATCGCGTCCGGCTCTGAATTGTTTGTGCCCTCGGGTAAAATATAAAAAAGGGGCTCTTGATTTATAAATTTTCTGCTCCAAGAAAAGTTTGTGCTGTGTACCCAAGTAATTATCCAGTGAGGCTCAAATCTCTACTTCGAAAGTTATTTCAAGTTGCTGTTTAGTGCCCAACAACAAAATTCTATGCAGTACCGCAAGTATAAAGGTCTTTCATTAATTTGTGTGTGACTGAACCTGCTGGAACAGCTAGTTTATTTTTATGCCTCTACAAACAGGTGTAAATATTATCAAAATTAATCTCCGAATTATTTAATTGAACAACTTAAAATGCGTTATTTACAAACTATAGTGAAAGTACCAATCTTTTACCTTTTTGTCGCCTGCCTTAAGGGCGATTTACAGACGCTGTTAAAATCCGATAATTACAAATTAGGCAGAATTGTACTGCACTAATAAAATACTTTATTTAGATATAACTATTCTTTTATTCATGTATTGCTTACTCGTGTTTCATTTAGTTATAGAATTTGTATGAATGAGAGCGTGACTGAATAGGTAGTTCAAATAGAGGGTTTATTTTTGTTTTTAAAAAAAAACACAATTTACCATTATATTTTTACAGCCCTATTTGTTTAATATATTATACCGGGCGTTGCATCGTCGAGCGGGACATAGGAAATCCCATGTAATTTTAAATGGGGTCAATTATTGGCTTCCCTAATTATTTTAGAGAAAAATTCTATTTAGGTTTATTAAAGAGCACTAAAACCCACATTCAAAAGAATAACTTTAGATATTTTTGATGAGCCCGTTTACGGGTTATCGCCGATTTCTTTTTAACTATTTCTCCTTTTTATGGCCCCGTATTTGCGGGCACCAGTCAAGGTAAAAGATGACTGTCAAATAAAGTTGTCATTTTGAGGAATATTTGAACATCTTCTTAAATCCTAAAGTTCTAACAATTTAATAGTACCTACCTATTAATTAGTAAAATATTGAAACATGTAAAATGTCATAATTAACCTTGTAATTGGATACTTTATTTTAGTTTTATTCAGATTAATTTGTACTCATAAATACACCTTTAATATTTTCGATGTACGAGTTTTTATAACAATAAAGCACACATTTCAAAACGATGACGGGTAATCTTGTGTGGGGACAGGATCATCAGAACCGGGTACATCAGGTATATTATTTTGATCCCCAAGCGTACTTTTTTCAGCGACAGTTAAGTTAAAGCTGATCATATGCTCTGCGGCTCATTTATTATGTAGTTCTTATTGGTCGATTCTGATCTGGTAGGAAGAAAGCCTATCTCTTTAATACTGTGCGCCGTGTTGATATCAGTTTCCATGTTCATATACTCCGAAATTTCAAATGTATGCATATCTTTATTTGAGAATCCATCACATTGAAGTGAGATCTGTTCACTTTCTAATAAAATGTCATCTTCGAAGATTATAGGAATGTCTTCCAGTGAATGGTAATTTTGTATACGCTGATCTTCATCTACGCTTTGTCTATTAACTTTACACTTTGACTAAATGGAAGAGGTTGATCCTTTAGTTGAGCAAGGGTCACAAGCTTCTTGCATCTGTTTATCATGTAAGAAATATTTTGGTAATAAAATTTATTCATACATACCATCAACATGTTCCTAATATATTTTCACCGCTTATTTGTATCGAGAAAATAGTTCTCCTCAAATTCTAAACTGTATAATTACGTTTACAATTACTACTACATTATTAATATGAATATTACTAATATTTGGATTAGTATTATCAATATTTAATACGATATATAGGAAGATGAAAAATATTACAGCAATACATCATAATAAAATAATTACCTACCTAATTTTAATCACGTATGTACAATGCACAATGAAAGTGCATATATTTAAGAAAATAGAAAACGATATGATGATATACCCCTCTATAATTCAGCTATAGATCTCATATGTTTAATTAGCACACAAAAATACAAATATTTATTACAACTTACCTTACAATTCGTTGAAATTAGAGTCACAAATTGTAAATTGCTAGTTTACACGTCAATCGCCATTATGAACGGCACCGTACTCATACTTACGAGGTATTGCAAGCGAAATTTGCACGTGAGGTATTGCAAAGAAGCAGTTAGAGCGTTTCTATTGGTTAGAGTAATTCCAACTCTTGGCGGTTGATGCGGAGATGTAAATAATGCATTCGCGCCAAATATTTCTGAAACATGATTGTCCTGTGTGGGTAGTTTCAACATGTTTACAGTATCCAAGAAAAAATAGTGATTGTACTAATTTAATAAACTCAAGTACTTAAAACGGAATAAACAAATTACTCCATTATACAAGAGCCTTCAAAAAAGTCGAATTCAATTTTGATGTAAAATTAATATGAAAGCCAATATCATATCGCACTGGCATTATGCAAAGGCTAAAAAAATGTCACCACATTCGTGTTTTTAAAAATAGAATAAGAAAGCGTGATGTGTCATAACATTTAGTAGAAGATTAATAAACAAGATGACAGAGACCAGAGACCTAATAATATTGATTACCCTATTTTTCGGTTTACTCCATTTCCAGTTTACTACTATATACTATAGTCTATCTTTTAATGGCGCGGAATAATAAATGCTCATTAAATATGAAAAACGCATACCGGGTTATCAAGAACAATTTAAAGACCATCCCTTAAAATCTATTGTGTTTACATTAAAGGATCCAAATAATGAGCACTCTAAATTTCGTAAGTTATTGTTATATTTGAAGATTTACCATTGTTATTGGGAAAATCCCTTAGCCAGGAGCGTGTATTGGGGAAGTTTTTAAATTGCAAATCTTAAACATGCCTATTCTCCTAAAATTGTATTATATTATATTCGTAGGTATTTATAACATATGAAAACCTTTAACAAATCGGATTAACTAATAAATAACAATGGGTGGTACTATTTTACATAATATAATTACGAAAACAAGAAATAATAAAAAATCTTACAAATAAAGCATTTTCAAAAATCGAATAATACTTTGTCGTTATGGCTTAATCATAAAGCCCGATCCGGAAGATGAACTTTTATTAACATCGTTTATAATAAGCGGTTCAACCGTTTCTTCGTTTATTATATCTACCTACCACATTTTGGCTTCTTCTTCTTCTATCGCATGATCTATAAGAGTGAGGACCTAAAGTCCCCCCCCCCCCCACTCTAACTTCTAAACCGTTCGGTATATTTTAATGAAATTTTGAACGATAATATTTGAGTAAGTCTTGCATTTTTTGACATACTAATGACAGCTTTAAATGTCAAAATGACAGCTGGGTCCGCTTTTGGAAAAATTTTTTAAATGGAAAGGGGGTTCCAATTTTGAAGGTCTCTTAATGCTTAATACATTCTCCAATTTAAAAAACATTTGGTTCAGTATTTTCTAAATAGAAATCAATAATATCGGTTTCTACGTTATGACTACCACTGTTTATAACACACTTTTTTTACCTATTAGTTGTCTATTGATTGTTGGTGTCATACTGTTTTTAAATGTCTGATTGACAGAAAATATTCTTAGCTCGAAATTGTCTTAAATGGCTTGTTCTTTACAAAATAAATTTGAAGCGATTATTATTTTTGGCGAAGCTAACCGAAATTACCATGCTACTGTTCATATGTTCAATGAACGATATCCGGAACGCCAAATATGCAGAAAATTTTTGCAAAAACTAATCTTAAAATTTCAAGAAACTGTTACAGTGAAAGACGCTCCAAGGTCTGGAAGGCCAAAAATCGTGGAAGATGTGAAAGTCCAAGTCTTAGCTGAAATGGTTGCTACTCCCCAACAGCCAACGAAACACGTGGCTGAGGCATGCAATGTTTCTCGTAGTTCTGTCAAAAGAATTTTGAAAAGCCATAAATTTCACCCATATAAAATGAAAATTATACACGAATTAACAGAAGATGATCCAGATAGACGACTAGAATTTTGCGAAGTTATGTCAGAAAGAATCGTACGGAATAATAACTATTTGCGGAATATTTGTTTTAGCGACGAAAGTACTTTTTTCTTACATGGAAGAGTTAATACCCAAAACTGTAGGTACTGGAGTGATAAAAACCCCATGTTTTTCGGGAGGGACACACTCAGTTTCCCCAGAAAATAAATGTTTGGGCAGGCATTTTGGGTAATCACATTATAGGTCCCATTTTTCTGGAATATAATCTTAATGGCCCCAGGTACCTGGATATGTTGCAACATACAATTACTCCACTAATTAATGATGTTGTTGCCCAAAACCCACATGAGTTTCAAGAGGTTATATTTCAACAAGACGGTGCCCCGCCACACTATTTCAGGCAAGTCAGAAATTACCTGGACGAATCTTATGAAAATAGGTGGATTGGTCGTCGAGGTCCGACGGAATGGTCAGCTAGATCGCCAGACCTAACGCCTCTAGATTTTTTCTTTTGGGATACGTTAAAACTGAGGTTTATAAAACGGCTCCAGGCTCATTAGATGAACTTAGGCAACGAATTACAGATGTTTGTTCAAGAATAACGCCACAGGTGCTTCACAATGTCCGAGAGGAATTTACCAATAAAATATTTATTTGTCAGGAGGTCCATGGTGCTCATTTTCAACAATTGTTGAAGCAACCACTGTTTTGTAGACGTGTGCCTTTATCTTTTATGTAAAATGCATATAATTAATAAATTTCATTTAATACTGAACCAAATGTTTTTTAAATTGGAGAATGTTTTAAGCATTAAAAGACCTTTAAAATGAGGTGTCACTGGAACCCCCTTTCCATTTAAAAAAATATTCCAAAAGCGGACCCAGCTGTCATTTTGACATTTAAAGCTATCATTGGTATGTCAAAAAGTGCAAGACTTCAAAATTCCATTAAAATATACCAAACGGTTTAGAAGTTAGAAGGGGGGGGGGCGGACTTTAGGTCCTCAGTGTATACTTTTTCCGCACTGATTTTACCCATATAGCTTCATTAAAGAGTCTTTTTAAATCCACTATTTTATAAGTCGTGTTTTCTGGTGACATCTGTTTATATTTGAGACCATAAAAGTTCGATCGGGTTTAATTCGCAGTGGAAAGGAGGGAGTCTGAGCACAGATATTCCTCGTAACTTTGCCATTTTACCTTACAATTATTGCTTTTTTTGGTATAAGATCCAACATTTGCTCGAACCATTGTTACGGTAAATCTCACATTTACCGAAACATCCTTAAATTGAAATATTAATCTCAAATTCAGTAATACTATCGCCACCTCTTGAGACAGGATTAAATTTCAACTAGGGTATCTGCAACCTGGCTACGGTAGATATGGCGGTACCGTGGGGGCTCGTCCGGGATATGTAGAGGGGATTTTTCTTCAGCAGGAGGACAGAAAGGTAATTTTTCTCGTACTCTAGTTGACAAGCTTCTGCACAGGCAAGTACTAAAATTCTTCTTTCTTAATTTTTTTATTTTTTTTTGAGTTTCATCATAGAACCCCGAGCTCAGTTTTACTTTAAAATTGCACCCACAAAGGCATAATAACCACATAATTATCAAACAGGTAACTAGGACTAGGTACAAAAAAAAAGGAATAAAATGATTAGAGCAGAAATGGAATAAGTACCTAGACTCTCTAATTAGTTTTAATAAAATTGCTTTTTAAAATTCCAGGTAAATGGAACGGCTGTAAATAATATTAGACTTAAAAAAATTAATATTAACATATATATTTGAAGACAAAACTTGAATTTAATCTCGATACTTGTGCTAATTTTGCATTAATTTAAAAATTCAGGCCTATTAGAACAATCTTGCACGCCCATGGAGAAGACGGTTTTGATTGATTTATTACTTCACATCATTTAAAGATAGACTACATAAAATGTTATTGTGTTTTAAATTTCTCTAATATAATTGGAATTTCAATAAGCATAATTTTTACATGCATATCCTAAAAAGCAAAAGTTATACCTATTTCTTGCATATATTGTGCCCTTTATCGAATTGACCCTATTTTTAATATTTTACGACTTGATGTGAGTTTCGCGGAATTTGAAACATTTCAAAAATACACAATAAACACAATTTTATCTAACGCGACTTATATTTTATTTTAACCCAGATAAGATCCTTTTTTTTTATTTTCTTGAATATCATTTCAGGTTCGTTGAACTGCCGAACAATCTGATAATTTATTTCTTATTTAATACCACACCATAATCGCATTTTCAAAATTGGGATGATTATATTTGCTTTATTTTTATACGTGAACTTTGTTTCATGCAAAATATTAGGCCAATTACATACAGTAACATTATAAGAACAATGGTGTTCCACAAAGGAATGAGCAAGGGCATATTTGTGATCTTCCCTGTCCTTTTGAAAAAATCCGAAAGAGCCAAAACAATGTATTTTTTCCAGTGTCTTATCAAAAAAAACATTTGAATCAAAAGCAATGACTTGCGCCATGGATGTAGAATTCTTTAAATGGAACACCTAGTTTTTTATATGATTTTTGAAGAAGTCCCATTTTAATACGTCTATTAAAAATAATATAAATAAATATCGTTCTGAAAATCGTCCAATAATCCATAGGATGGTCCGATTCTTCCGGCAGGTGTAAAGCACGAGCTCTGTCAAATAAAGGAAAAATAATTACCAAATGCCTTGTGGCTTTCTGCAAAGAATATTAAAAACTCCTGCGTGGACTACCATGAAGATACAACGGCAGAACTTTTTGAAGAATGGTTCGAAAAAATCAAAAAAATTGTCTTCTACCAAACCTTCCTCAGAATGGGATGATAGTAATAAACAATGCGAGCTATCACACAGTCGCCAATTTTATTATATAAGGCTCCAGGTTAAAATAATACGAAACTGGAGATTCAAAACTACATGGCGGCGAACGACATATATTTTGAAGAATGTTATAAAAAAAGTAATATTCTAGAAGTTTTAAAGGCAGGTTGGCGACTTGAGTCTATTTTACAAATATTTTCATGGCAAGTGTTCAACTGAGGTTGCCCGCTTGATACCACCCAGAGCGGTGCATGGTAGAAATACACGACGAGCCACTGCAGCCCACCAGTACGTGGTTCAGCTTAGTGTCCCTCGAACGACACGGTTTCAAAATTCTTTCATCTGGAGAACGTCATCACTCTGGAACGACCTCCCTGAGATCGTGTTCACCAACGAGTATAATCTCCAAAGATTCAAGACCAACGTGAATCGTTTCCTGCGCACACTAGCGCTCCTAGAGCGCCATAAAGGATTTATCCTGTAGTGCTGTGCCTTATCATAAAAAAAAAGGCATTCTGCATAAAAAAAAGCAGGTATATGTTTGTGATTGGCAGAGGAAATGGGCATACTGTGCTACGGCTTCCACCCTATTATTGTATTTTTAATGCCATAGAGCAGCTTTATACTTTACATATTTATTGTCTACAAAATGGGATCGACCCTTTGGTTTTATTGCAGTTAAAAGGCCAAAACCATTTATTGTGAAAAGAACTTTACACATAAATTTTCTTAATTTAACTACTGAATCTTGCACCAATTATAAGAACCTTATTACCACAAGAAAAAGGTTTAACTACACGTCGATTTGGAAAAATATTTAGTTTGAGAGACTGTCGTTACGCGGTATTCCCCCACGTACAAGAAAGTAGCGTTTATTGAATACTTGCAACTATTTATGAAAATATTCTTAAATATTTATAATTTTAAATACTTTAAAATAAATAAGATTTGCAACATAAGTGGTTTCTATTAACTATTTCTTTATATTTACTACTACAGCTCAAATTATATTTACTGTTCAAAAAACTAATTATTTCAAAACTATCTTGACAATGACAATTAAAATCTCAATTCCACCTGGTCCCACTGTTATCTACAGGGTCAATCTCCAGCATTTCTCCCCCGTGAATAAATTTCAATGTTATTTGTGCTTTTAATAATCGATTATATTCTTTGGGAAATGCTTCTTTCTGGGCTGCCAAACACCATAACTTTTCTGCAGCTTGAAGATCTTCATATGACAGTAGTCGATCGTTTTTTGGTACTCTTTTCTGTAGTAACTGTATGAATTTTAAAACATAAGCTGTTAAACTAATTAGTTTCTTCCATGAAAAGAATCTCTGAAGATCTGGTAAAAATGAGGTAACCACAACGATGTTCGTAAGAATACGATCCTCTTCTTTAATTTTAGCAAGATTTTCTTATATTATTGAAGATAGAAGAAACAGTATAAATGATTTAGAAGATTTTAGAGGATTTCCGAATCCAGAAAATGAAAATCTATCTGAAAGAAAAAACAAAAACCGTACCAAATCTTCAACAGGTATAGTATTTGTAGAATTATATCGTTGATCTTTAGACTGCAATAAAACCCTCATTATCCCTTTGACCATAAAATAAATAAGGAAATCCCAAATTTTAAAACCTTTTCGAGTAGAGCCGGACCAGGTACAAATTCAATTTATACCTATGCCTGATGCATATATAAATACAAACTGATTTTTAATAATTTTAGTCTTTAGTGGTTTTCCGGCGAGTAATTTTTATTTGGGCTTATTAGTGGTAGAATGTGGCGTCCTTGGAATTGTGCTGATAGGGGGACATCTTCAAGTGTAATTTTTAAAAGAAAGCATTTATCTACCGATGCCAAACTAATAATTAAAAATGTGTATCAATCTTTGTTGAGTAGAAATTTTAATTCGATGGTTGCTTTAGCAGAGACGTCTACTTTGACAAAAACTCCTTTATCTTCGGTAAGAGACATAGTACTTAAACCTGTTAATCCTAGAAAAAATCGGAGTGATTTTGGCACATTTAAAAGCATTGACGAAAATGACATGGATTTATTAAGAAGAAAGATTTACCAAATGTATGAGGCACAAACTGTACCAACTTTGATTTCCTCAAAGAGCGGCTGATTAAAGACGAAACAAATATCTCTTGTAGCCTTTCAAGTCTTAGGAAAATATTGCATAAAATGGGTTTTAAATACCGAAGCATTAATAAAAGACAAACATTAATGGAATCTCAACGTTTACGGGAATGGAGACTTAAATATTTAACAGCTGTTAAACAATTTAGAGAAAAAAATCGTCCAATTATTTACCTTGACGAAACATGGTTCGATACCCATGACACTCCAAGAAAAGGTTGAGATGATTCTTCCTAAAATTGTCAAACCAAGGCACCATCAAAAAAAGGCAAAAGAATCACAATATTACATGCTGGTTCAGAGAACGGGTTTGTTCCAAATTGTCTCTTGCTTTCAGCTAAAAACATAGCAGATTCTTCTTTAGATTACAATCAAGATACCGACGCACAACTTTTTGAAGATTGGTTTAAACATAAACTCCTTAAAAATATACCTGAAAATAGCGTCATTGTAATGGACAATGCTAGTTATCATAGTCGGCAAGCAAAAATCATTCCCAATTCTAATAATACAAAAGCAGAAATTCAAAATTTTATGATTGAAAATTATTTATATTTTGAAGAAATTTACAAAACACGAGAACTGCTAGAAGTATTAAAAGCTTTTAAAACAAATAAGGAATACGAGTGTGACAAACTTGCAGCAGAAAATGGACATACACTGTTGCGTCTTCCTCCATAATATTGTATATTCAATCCTATTAAGCTAATATGGCACCAATTAAAATCCAATATTAGGAGAAATAATATTTCTCCTACATTAAATGCATCTGTGGTAGAATTAATTAAAAACGAAGTAAGAAAAATTTCTGCAGACAGCTGGAAAAACTGTGTACAGCATGTACCTAAGGTGGAAAATTCTTACAATTGTATGATTACAAATGTTCAACCCTTAATTATAAGTTTAGGCTTAAATGAAGATAGTGATAGTGATACAGAGTTAAATTTTGAATAAATTGTCAATAGTTTTTAAGAATTTAATTAATTTTTATTGTACTTGTTATGCTAATAGTTATACTTTGAAATTATATTATTTTCAATTATCATTAATTGTTATCATTATTTTACATTTATTTTAGGTACCTAAAACTAAAAATACCTGTCTATTTATTTTAAATTATAAAAATAAATCATGTGGTGTAGGTACATTTTCAAGCCGACCCTGATCCCATTTATTCAGCTTTGAAGAGGTTGAGGCGTATACAATAGGATTTAATCAGGTAGATTATTTATGGCAGTAAGAGTCAACGGTATAATTCTGCAAATATTATACCAGTAACAAACAATCATTATTGTCAGTTAAAATATCTTTACAATTGGAAGCAAAGAAAAAGTTAGCAGCTTTAGAAGAAGAAAGTTTTCAAAAGCAACAGGCTATAGAGGAACAAAGATTTTAAAAGCAACAGGTTATAGAAGAAGAAAGATTTCAGCGACAGAGGGAACTTATAGAAATGGAATTAAAACTGAAATTACGTGAAACAGGTTCCTCTATAAATAGTGAATTGGGAGTTCAATTAGAAAAAAATAAAGTGGTAAATTGCCACAATCATTTAGAGTCTATAAATGAGCAGATATATACAAAAAGTTAATTGCTGGTTAAACAAAAATGAATATATATTTGGGAACCAAGAAAATGAGCTTAAATCAATAGCTACTAGTCGGTTTGATAAAGAAATAGATATTTCAGTTGAAGCAAGAAAAAGTAGATTTGAAGACAAACTTGAGAAAATCCTGTTAAGACAAACTATAGATAAAGAATTACCTTTTTTCTCCGGAAATGTTAAAGATTGGCCTAGTTTTTATAGTCAGTATATATACACGACAAAAATACTTGACTTATCAGACGAAGAAAATGTATGTAGATTAAGAAAATGCTTGAAAGGTGATTCACGAAGATCCGTAGAAGGTTTATTAATTTCCACATCAGTTACAGCAACATTCATCATGGAAACACTTAAAAATAAATATGGAAGGTCAGATGTAATAGTAAGAACTTTGGTAGGTGAAGCAAAGTTGATGCCCATAGTTAGAAGTAATGATTTTATGGCTTTAACATATTTTTCTGAAACCGTCACAAATTTAGTACTTACCTTTGAATCGCTTGATTTGCAGAATTACCTGTCTTGTCCCCAACTGCTGGACGAAATGATTCAAAAACTTCCCTATGATACCAGCAGCTTTCCTGGAGGGAAAAAGTAGCGAGAAACCATGGAAGTTACAATTTGAAAGATTTTAAGAACTGGATTTATGATAAAGCTCAGGCAGCCAGTTATGCTCAAGGAACAGTTAATCACAGGTCACCAAATTATGATAAGTTTAAAAGAACAATGGAACTTATTATCAACTTATTTTTTATTTAGGGTAAGCTATAGCGGAGACTCCGTTATGGTGTGTGGCGGCGTGCGGCTCGACAGTAGAACGGACTTGTCTATAGCCGATGGGGGGGACAATGACAAAAAATTAATTGGCCCTCCCGCAGCCCCGACTTAAACCCGATCGAACATGTCTGGGAGAAATTGAGCAGACAAGTGCGGTCGTGGTACGTGGTCCAGCCAATTTACAGGAGCTTAGTGAAGTACTCATTGAAGAATGGCAGCAAATTGATCAAGATCATTGTATAAGGAACGTTGAGTATTGAAGGGATGCCTAGGTGTATGGAGGCTGTCATTTGAGCACTTGGTGGAAACACTCTTTACTGAGGTATTTGTTACTGTTGTTGTTATTTTTTAAGTGTATTTTATTTAAGTCGCGCGTGCCATTTTTGTGCGTTGAGTTCTTCGTACAAAGAAAATATTGGAAAATGCAATGTTTTTTTTTTAAATCCATATTTTCCATAAAAGCAAAGATATCGAGGTGAACCAAAAACAAAAATGTTAAGAATAGACGTGACTTGGTAATTAAAACTTAATTTAGAACAATATACTGTTTCGCCACTTCACAGAGTGTCTTAAACTTATGGTAAAAAACATCATTTTGTTTAAACCTGTATATTATAAACGTGCGTCTATTCTTTAGTAGATTTTAGAATGTGAGCGATTCTCCATTAATTTATCTGCAATATTCTTTCAAATTCGTTTAAATCCGACATCAAATTCAAAAGTTATTTGCGATTTAATTTCATCAAAAATTTGCGTGGATCGATTATTTTGCCTGTGAGTGTATTTGAAATAAATATATATTATTATTAATTTAAAGAAATAGTCCATTCTCGAAGTGGAGTTGAAATATAGGGAAAGGGGAAAAAAAGGCAAAAAGTCTTTCTCCACTAATTTAATAGTGAGCTATTAAAGGCTCAATTTTAAAATTAAATTGTCTCTACATGTTTCAAAGGTAGTAACCTTCATCTTCAGGAGACCAAAGTAGTGCTGCAGTTATTATTAGCAGTAGAGAGAAAACTGTTGGTGGAAAATGACATTGATGGAGCTTTTTTTTATTTAAAAATATTTTGACAAGATATTAATAATTGAATGTAATCAGCATGCTAAAATTGGAATTGAATGTGGAATGTTATATTTAAATCAAAGTTTATGAAAAGACACTGTCAATCTGTGGTCGAATTTAAAAAGGGAAGATATTCATTATTTGAAAATCATACGTCCGGATATTCGACCACAGATTGACAGTGTCTTTTCATAAACTTTGATTTAAATATAACATTCCACATTCAATTCCAATTTTAGCATGCTGATTACATTCAATTATTAATATCTTGTCAAAATATTTTTAAATAAAAAAAAGCTCCATCAACGTCATTTTCCACCAACAGTTTTCTCTCTACTGCTAATAATAACTGCAGCACTACTTTGGTCTCCTGAAGATGAAGGTTACTACCTTTGAAACATGTAGAGACAATTTAATTTTAAAATTGAGCCTTTAATAGCTCACTATTAAATTAGTGGAGAAAGACTTTTTGCCTTTTTTCCCCCTTTCCCTATATATTATTATTATTATCATTTCATCATCGTGACATAACTCACTCTCGTCATAACTTTCAAACTCAGAATTATCAAAATCATTTAGGTATCTTGCTCCGGGGTCATTTCATTGCTTTAGTAGCCAGCTTTCCAACTTTTTCTGCCTTCCTTTTCCTGGTTTCAGATTCGTTTAACTCTTAAACTTTTTTCTTAAGATTCCTCTTTTCCTGTTTTATTTCTAATTGAAATTTTAATGGCGTTTTATCTATATTATAAATTTGACTCTCAGAAAACTTGAACTTTTCGATAACTGTGAGCAGATTGTTAAAAAATCGATCAACCTCAGATTTATTGAATGCAGAAATACGGTTTTGACATATCGTCAAACTGGCTGATCTAAATATTAAAGCTGAAAATCTTGTAATAGTTTGGGAGATAGGAGTAAAAATGCGTGGGCCAGTTTTTTTCTGGGCGCAATGGTAGGTACCTATAGGTTCTTTAATTTATTTATTCGGGATCTCATTTGTATTTGTAAGGCAGGTCTGGGACGTGTGACATCTTTTATCTTTGATTTCATTATTAATAAATGTAGCAAGTACATAGGTGTATAAAAAACATTGAAATTAGTAAAATGCTTTTTTCTACTGACATTTTATAATAACCCCTTTTTGATTGTCGTTTTGATTTTTAAATAACCTCCTTTTAGGCACAGCGTGCTTAAAAGTTTTTTAAGCACCCTGTGCCTAAAAGTAATTATTTACAATTAAAAACTGAGCACAGACTATAATTTTACCTATTTATTAAAAATATTAAAAGTACAGTTACTTAGATTATTAAAATTAATGCTTGGGTAACCTAAAACAGTACATTGAGATATTTCTCTTTGTAAAATAGATAAGGAATTTGAACTAGAAATAGAAAATGAACCTGCAACGTCAATATCAATTAAACCCATGCCACTAGTAGAGCTGGTAGAACATTCTGATTCATTAGATTTAACACGTTTGTTGTTAGCTTCCAAAGATTTTTCACCAAGAATTTTTTCGGAAATTTTTCTTTTGTTTTCTAAAGAATCGTCTATATACCCCTCAGCGACGGCTTTCGACCGCTAACCTCCATGTCGCTTTAGCATCAATATATCCGCTCCAGAGTCCGCTAAAAGAGTTGCTGAAGATCTTGGAAAGCAGTGACCTGTATATTTATTTGCCTTTGGAAGCCCCAAGAACTCAGCAATTTTCTTTGGTGTTGCTCCAATGGTATTAATGCCCACTGGATGTCTGGAACATTTGGAGTTTCTGTACGTAATAAAAAATCTTTTATGGGTTATATGTGCTGGACGTAATTGGGCGTACTTTCGGACAATATTCAAGAAGTTAATGCCGTCAATAGAGCCTTCGCTAATTACAAAGCTTCTTGCAACATTCGTTTTAGTGTTTGGAATGGTTATTTTAATTAAAGACTCCGAAATTTCGATATTATTCATCCTTAAATATATGAGTTCTTCTCTGCGACATACTCCACAGATTCCCACAATAAGAATGACTTTGTCCAATACATAGTTCTTATCGTCTGCTTCTTTGACAAATCTTTCCATTTGTTCCTTGGAAAAAACTTTCGACTTTTTGGGCTTATCCCCGTAGATTTCCTTTTCAAAAATGCGATTGGGTTTGTAAATGTCTTTATATCAACATTTTTATTTAAATAAACCATCGTTCAAAGCATTGAGTAAGTACTCCACAAAGTTGATGGCTTATAGGCATCGTGAAAAATATGCCAAAACGACTTTTTCTGATAAGTTTTTTACCTTTTTTTCTTCACACCAGCTTTTGAATTTTTCGTATGTGCCCTCATACAAACTCCTTGATTTTTGGGGAACAAGGTTCACCATTGCCTTATTTGCGGCATTTTCAATGTCTGAGTCTTCTCAATCACTCACTTTTTACTTAATATTTGCCGCAGTTTTTGACAAAAAAATTCTTTCGAATTTTTTTTTTTGACAAGTGTCAATTTTTTCGACATAGAAGGTGTAAATGAAACACAGGTAATAAATTATTGTTTGGTAAAATAAATTAAGTTTTTTACTATAAAACGCCCGTAGAAAAAACATTGTATACCATTCGTTACGAAAAAATGTCTTTTAGTCACTCTGACGTGTTGTCTAACTCGTCTTCGCCTCGTAGCACAATTTTCACGTCGCGTGCCTAAAAGACCCTTATTTCGTAACTTGTTATATAAATAGCTATTAAATTAAATTTGTTTAATTTAGGTGTATAAAGGTACAAATATAATAGTCTTCAGATTGCTGGGCTTTAACGTGGTAAAAGTTTAAAAACGGCAAAAATGATCCGAAAGAAAAAAACGATTTCTCGTAATTTTTAAAATATCTAGGTATGAAATGCTGAAAGCTTAGCTACCAGTGTATAAATAAAAGTACTCTTCTTACAAGATATTACTTAGTTGATACAACTTTTGTATCCTATTATAGTCTGAATTTAAGAGTAGAAGGGAATGGAATAACCTGTAAACAGGCCTACAAACGATAATTTTAGTAACAGTCGCAGGTAAATAATATATAACCATATAGTTGCTAAATTTTTGACAAAAATGTCAGGCGACCACCACAATCAATACGATGACCCAAGTTTAAAAGGATTAGGGCGATATTTTAATAGTCAAACTATAAGAGGCAGAGCTAACGTAAGTTTTAGCGTTATTTAAAAGTAATAGATATTCTTGTATAGGTACTGCCGTATAGGGGAAAGTATAAGGAATTAGCAGTTTCTCGGTTAAAGTCGGCATTATTCAGGTTTCGGCATAAACATTTTTTGCTATTTAGTACACACCGTTTCGACCAGGAAAAAAAATTGCTGGTCAAGATTGGTCAGTATACTTTTTTTAAGGCGTCAAGTCTTCGAAAACCGGGAGGTAAAGCTCTTTTCACGAAAAATGGTTCTGATTTAATGACTGCCATAAAATGGGTGCCAAGTTCGGTCGTAGATACCTGTAAATTCCCAGTATTCATTCTCGGGACAGAATTATAATGATTTTTAGGTAAGGTCATATTAAAATAAGATAATGATAAATGTTTAGAAATCCCTAGGCAGGTTTTTTAAGAGATTGAATGCCAATCTTTATGTCTCACGGGAAGTGTTCAGTTATATTGCAATATCATTTTACAAAATATTATATTTTGCGTATAAAACAGCATTATGTGGCGTCCGTGAAAAAACATTGACAGAGCTTCTTCAAATGTTCCGGTGAAGAAAAAGCATCTATCTCTCGATGCTAGGAACATTGTGAAAACTGTTTATAGTTCTTTACTTAGCAGGGGACTTACCGCTAGTACTGCTGCGAGTGAAACTAGTAATTTGACTAAGATACCTCTGACTACAGTGAAAAGAATCGTGTCAAACCCCATCAAATCAAAGAAGAAGCGCAAAGATGCCGGTTCCAATAAATGTTTCGACGAAGCCGACAAAGACTTGTTAAGGCGAAAAGTCTACACCATGTACGAAGAGCAACGCGTACCTACATTGCAGACTCTGAAGCAATGGCTCACTAATGACGAAACCCAAATAAGCTCTAGCCTTTGGAGAGTTTTCTTTAAAATGGGCTTCAGATTTTTGGTCTTTTGTCTTGCAATGCTTTAGACGCCAGAAGGTTATATCACGCTCTATGCCAAACCTGAAGACATTTTAACGCGTTGACCAACGTCTAAGGGAGAATGGTGGGCGATTTCAGTTAATAAGGTAATACATATTATTGACTTTCTTCATAATTTTAGCAAAGTTTGAAAAAAATGGTACTGATGCTAGTCTAAGAAGAACCGTAAGTACGCCGCAATTAGAAGAAAAATATGTTAAATTCTGTAGATGGCACTCCATCAACGAGCACTCGCAAATTATCAGCACAGTTTAATACATCGAAAACAATAGCACATGAAGCTCTTTAAGAACAGCTGTTATATCCATATCATTTGCAAAAAGTACATGAACTGATTCCTGAGGATTTTCCACGTGGAGTACAGTTTGTTAACTGGCAGATGGATCAGCAACGAAAGTTCGATTCAAACGGATGAATCAAGGTTCACCGAAAATGGTATCACCAATTTACACAACACACATGTATGGGCTGATGAAAATCCTCATGCCACGATTGTTTCTCATTATCAACATCAGTTCTAATCAATTAATATCTGGGCAGGAATCATTGGCAATTTTTTGATTGGACTATTCGTATCGCCGGAACGCTTGAACGTACAACTTTATGTGGAGTTCCTACAGAACGCTTTTCAGGATTTTTTAAGAACACCTAAATAACGTCTATCCAAACCATTGGATAGGTCGAGTAGGACTTATTGCCTAGCCTCCTCGATCTCCCGACCTAACGCCATTGGATTTTTACCTGAAAAACTTAGTGTGTTCCATTCCGGTAGGCACTAGGGAGGAACTTCTACAGAGAATCACGTTTCATTGTGATGTGATAAGGACCAATGCTGGGTTATTGTGGCGGGTACAGAAGTCCTCAATTCGTCGTGCCCGCGAGTCTATCAGACTTCACGGAGCCCATGTTGAACCCTCTTATGAAGTTTTTCAATAATTTCGTTAAGGTGCCTCCTGTTACATCACTGCGTTTTTTAAAATTTTGTATATTTTCGGATTAAACTACTTAAAATAAAACTTTTCTGTTGATTGAATGACTTTCGTATCACCCTTTGTTGTCGAGAAACAAAATAGAAATCATGACCCTTTTTATTAAATAAAGATAATTAATGAATTCCTTTATTATTCTTTTCTCTCTATTTTTAGTCTAAGGTGCAACTAAGCTACCCAGATTTATTTTGTTTAAGGCTTTATCATACAGGATGTTAAAAATTCAAGCCTTAAGTTATTGTAAAGCTTAGTCCGCCCCTGGTAAACTGAAAAAGTTAAATATGTCTCAAGGACACTATCTTAGGAGGTCCTTAGTAGTGTCCACCACATTAAATTTTTATTAAATTATGTTAAGTAGGTACTTACTTTAAAAGTTATTCAAGAAAGACCGATTTCCAGCGACGTCCTTCAGGGGCACATATCTCCGTAGGATGGGCCTGTAAGAAAAAATTTTAAAGGAACTTGTCATCTTATTTTTTCATGTTCTATCTGAATCCAAGAGATTTCTCATATTTTCCCGGACACCCTGCATACAATATGGTATGCGATTCTTTATTGAATTTCCCCATATGATGGGCCTTCACACCAAAGATAATTATTTTCTAATAAGCCAATTAAAACATACTTATTTATTTATTTCGTTTTAAGTACCTACTTGCAGTTATTAAATTAGTACAATTATTATTTTTCTTAAATACCTACTGTGTAAAACATGTTGAAACTAATGAAAAATAAAACGTCTAGTAACATTTGACATTATATATCATATTTATTACTGGTGGTGTCATTGTGGTATATGTGTATCAGAGCCGTATTCATCCTAAGTTCGTGTATTTACACCATATTTTACTGATATACAGTGGCAAAAAAGTCGCGCATAATGCCTGTAACTTTTGAATTACCTCGTCTACGAAAAAGTGACCTTTATGAAAGTTGTTCAGTAAATTATTCCCCACATTTTTACCTGCATGAACTTTTTCTGTCATTTCTGGTTTGGTTGCCATAGAAACTAACTTACTTTTTTTAAATGGAATACCCTGCATATGATTGCATATTTGGATTCTACTGGAAAACTCTGAATTTTTTATATTTCAAATTTTCACCTATCTGCAAGCATTTTCGAGATAATGACAGCTCAAAAATGAAAAACTTCCTAATCATAATTATTCCTACCTAATGCACACAGTTGAATGAAGATCTTTTCATTACAGCGATCTAAGAGGTGTCAATTTTGAGTTTCTGTTCAATTTTCTGTGGTCTGATTTCTAATTTGTTTACACTATGGTTCATCTGAATGAGAAACAACGAGTTGAAATTTTAATAATGAGCAGTTACGGAAATATGAAGAGATCGCAAGATCAGGTTTCTTAACTTTTCAATGAACATATCCAAACAGGCCTCCAATAAATCAGTCAACGGTGTGTAGTAGAGTGGTAGAGAAATTTCGAGAAACAGGCAGTGTTAGGGAAGCCGCTATATCAGGTCGACCTACAACAACAGCAACCGGGGGAGACAAAGCTTTGGATATAATACTGTCAATACATGAAAATCCAACACAATTATCCAGGCCAATGGCAATGGATTTTAATGTGTCTCATCAGTCAGTGAAAAATTTGTTTAAGCAGGAGCAGTTGCATATCCCTACAAGATAAAGTTGGTGCACGAGTTAAATGAGGACAATTTTGGTAGAAGACCTGAATTTTGTGAGCTGATGATAGAAAGATGCAATTTAACGATAATAACTTCGCAACAAATATAATTTTCTCGGATGAAGCTACTTTCCATTTAAGTGGCATTGTTAATAGACACAATTATCATTATTGGTCTGCTGAGAATACTCACTGGTTCCAGGAAGGTCATACTCAGAGGCCCGAAAAAGTTAATGTTTGGACGGGCATAGTTGTTAGACATATTGTGGGAACTTTCTTCAGAATGGTTTTACCGGGTGTAAATAATAGCCTAAACGAACAGGTATGGTTCTAGCAAGATGGAGCGCCTGCGCATTATGCGGCAAATGTTAGACAACACATAAGCGAACAATTTCGAGGACGTTGGATAGGCAGAAGAGGTGCTATTGACTGGCCAGCGCGATCCCCGGACTTAACCCCGCTCGACTTCTTTTTGTGGGGACACTTAAAGAACAAAGTCTATAACCGCCCAAATGACTTAGAATCTTTAAAAGTCAAAATTACTGCTGAAATTCGGGCAGTTCCAGAGGACTTCCTTTTAAACGTTGTAGACATGTTCAGGGATCGACTGGCGCTCTGCTTAGCAGAAAATGGTGGTCATTTTGAACACCTGATCCACTGAAAAGGTTTCACTTGTTTATTATTTCGATGTTCAGTTTTCTAGGATATTTATTTTGTTATTATTAAGTTTGTTACAATTTTAAATAAATAAATTTGAAATACAAAAAATTCAGAGTTGTCCCAGTAGAATCCAAATATGCAATCATATGCAGAGGGTGTTCCATTTAAAAAAAGTAAGTTGGTCACTATGGCAACCAAACCAGAAATGGCACAAAAAATTCATGCAGGTAGAAATGTCGGGAACAACTTCATAAAGGTCACTTTTTTTACGTATACGAGGTACTTCAAAAGTTACAGGCATTATGCGCGACATTTTTGCCACTCTGTATAATAGATTCCCATGAATTCGTAATAGGGTGTTCTAATTCGCAATAAATCTAGTATAAGTCCCTGAAATTGACACCCTATAATGAACTGTATATCAGATATCAATATTTTTTTATTTATGGAATAAAACTCAAAGTCTGCTCCACTAATTTAATAAAATAAAATTATGTGCCCATACATGTTTCGAAGGCATAAACCTTCATCCTCAGTGGGTTAATATTAAGATGTAAGAAGACCAATGACATTGTTAAATTATTAAAACTTATGTTGCAGAAAACATTTTTTACATTAATTTTTATAAGAATTCATATGTATACGTGAACAACATTATGACTAATAAAAGAAGGTTTTTTTTTTGTGTTTAATTAATTGTCATAATGTAGTTCACGTATACATATGAATTCTTATATAAATTAATGTAAAAAATGTTTTTTGCAACATAAGTTTTAATAATTTAACAATGTCATTGGTCTCTTCATAATATTCTTACATCTTGTAATTAACGCACTGAGGATGAAGGTTTATGCCTTCGAAACATGTATGGGCATATAATTTTATTTTATTAAATTAGTGGAGCAGACTTTGAGTTTTATTCCATAAATAAAATTTCACTCCACTGTGAGATGGACTATTTCCATAAAATTAATATTTTTTTAGGTTACCATTGCCACGTATGCATCAGTCATTGCCTACATCCTGTATGCAAAATTTTTAAAAGGATCAAATTCGCCAAAATGCCCAGAGTGCCCCGCTCTTGACGTCAAAAAATAATAAGTGTTATAAATTTGTTGTCGATTTTTATGTTGTTATGTTTTATATATTATTATGAAAAGCACTGAAAATGGAAACAAAAATTGGACTCGAGTTTGTTCCATCATTTCAGAAGGAGCGGCAAAAACAATAAAAAGGGTAATTTACATTTATAATATCCTAAAAGCGGCTCTCCATAAAGGACTTCACCCTTTTTTGTAGGTATTCTCGACCCCCTCGTCACACATTAGTCACATACCCCGCTTTTAGTTGAACATAGAAAATCCCATATAAATTTTGAAGTGGCTAAATATTGGCTCCCCTGTACATTTTAGAGAAAAATTGTATTATAATTTTTTGAAGGGGCCGATATAACAAATCCATGTGCCAAAGCTTGAATCAATTTTAATAAGCCGATCCTAACTTATTCAATTAAATGTGTTGTCAAAATTACGAAATTTTCATTGTTTAGGTAATACAGCAAACACCAGCAAATAATTTCTATGACGCTACTGTCAAAAATTGACGTAAATCTGGACATAACGAATAATAGCTATTTATGCCATCAGTTACGAAATGCCTAATTTTGTGTAACGCGTTAACAAGTTACACAAAATTTCATTTCGTAACGTATTGCATACAAGATTTTTTCTAATTTTGAAGAAAGTAATAAAAAAATAAAATTTAATATAATTGATAAAAATTTGGAAAACATAAATTTAGTTTTTCTAATTTTGACATATAACTGATGGCATAAATAGCTATTGTTGCCGTTACTTCATGTTAGTTGTCAGTTTGACAAGTTAGAGCAATGAAAAAATATGTCGTCGGGAATTAATTTGAATAATTGCAATAATTGTGTTATCAATATTTATAATAATTAATTAATTTATAATTTATGTTTTTAACTTGTATTATAACAGTTTAATAAATAGAATAATTCTTTTTGTCACTAATTTTGAAATACATTTTTCGTCACCAATTGCATAAAATTTTACTTTATCTACTTTCATTTAGTAATATGAATTTTACAGTTCTGTAAATCGTTTTGTAAGGGCATCTATTACAGCACTAGTGCTGTAATAGATGCCCTTACAAAACGATTTTTAATAGCAGGTGCATTTTTATTTTTAAAAATGCCTTTTGCCAAATATTTTTATTCATTGATGAAAGTAGATAATAGTTATTTACGATATAAGTGTTGTAAAGATTCATATTACAACACGAGATGTTAAAGTTGTTAAACGAGGCGTCAGCCGAGTTTAATAAAACATCGAGTGTAGTTATATGAATTTACAACAAGAATATTGTACAAAATTTTATCTATTTTTATTTAAAGTAAATTATGCAACTAGTTACAAAAAGTAAGACATTTCATAATGTCAATCAGTTTTAAAAAGTGTCACTTTATATGTCAAAATTAGAAAAAGATTATTTCACATTAAAAACACATTTTCGTTTAACCAATTCGGCAATCACACATCCAATATTAAAGGCATCATTATGTTTTTCTTAAGCCTTTAATTTAACAGAGCATGCCTAAGACTACAGATTTTCCCAAAAACATTAGTTAATTAAATATTCAAACAATTTAACCCTCCATTAACAGCTAAATAATATCCTAACCGATCGTAAAATTAATTTCTAACATTACTGAGTTGATATTGAGAAATTCTGTCACATTCTAACGAAATACAGTTTTTTAGCTGGTCTAGATTTTTAAATTCTATACATCTTTATATTATATAAAACTCTTTAAGCGACCCCACAGAAAGAAATCGTTTGGCCAAAGGCCAGGAGACCTGACTGTCCAAAGGATTAGATGCATTGTGGGGGGAAATAATATTTCCGTTAAAAATATTTTGCAAGTATTCCCTCACCATGAGAGAATTATGGACAGGACAACCATCCCTTTGATATCAGATCTTCTGATTATCACGTACAACTTCTTCTAGTGCGGGTTCAATTCGATTTTATAGTAAATCCAAATAGGTTACTGCTGTAAGGTTGCCTTCCTTAAAAAATGGTCCAATAATGTGTCCTACAATTCCCGCCCAAACATTTATTTTTTGTGGATATTGCGTCCGAGTATGAACAAGACGATGTTCATTTTCTTGGCTCCAATACCGGCAATTTTGAAAATTTGGTTCGTTGTTCGTCGGTAAAACAAATATTTCTCAAAAAATCCCTTTATTATTTGCTCTTTCCATTACCTCAAAACAGATTACTAAATACCGGATTTTATGCATTTTTTGCAATTTTGTGATTTTAAAGGGAAAAATGCATATTTTAAGATATATTGCATATCTAAGAATGTTTTGGGATTTCTGTGTTCTTTTCTTACGTTTTATGGTCGCACGCCGCCGTGTCGCCTGTGCTGTCGGGGTCTGAAGATAAGAGGGCAATAAATATGTAGGCTAATTAATAAAGTAATAAACTAATAAAATAAACTACTATTCTTCTATTAAGAAGTTCCATTAGTGGGTGGGTATTTCTGACCAGATATTTTAACTAGAATTTCTTTATATGCACCTTCTATAATTATTTATTTGCTCACATTTGTTACAGTTTGTCATCATTATTGAAGTTGTCGTTTGTCGTAGCCGCAGTTAGTATTGTAAACGCAAACAAGGTAAAAGTGAAAGCGGTGATGATGTCGAAAATACGATGTATTTTGTGGATTAAGCCTTGCCCAGAACTTGTTTTGGGCGGCGACCATGTTTTTTGCAAGCCTTGTTCAAAAATTGTTTCCTGCTCAAAGAAATTTCAAATAGACCAACACAAGACGCCGTCTCATATTGCTAAGGTTAGCAAGATGAAGTCTGGTCCCATACAATCAACGCTGAAGCAGTAATTTGAGATTTTTAAAAACGGAAACCATGACCAGTCAGAATTTAACGAAGATCTATGTAAAACGTTCTTGGCTGCTAATATTCCTTTAAACAAGTTAACTAACCCGCAAGTTAAGGCCTTTCTGCAAAAATATACAAAATGTAATGCTCCAGATGAATAAACATTAAGAAAAAATGTCGTTGGAAAGGTATTTGGTACCGTGCTAGATGAAATAAAGAAAGAAATTGGAGATAACTATATGTATATTGTCGTCGACGAAACAACTGATTCGTGTGGTCGTTATATGGTTAATTTAATGATCGAAAAACTCACAGAAGAATAACCTGGAAAAGCTTACCTTATAGCCATAAAAGGAGTGGAAAAAACAAACAACCTCACAGTTACACGTTTTATTTCTTTTTGCCGAAGTTAGTTCCTAGAGATAAAATTCTTGTCCTGTTGTACGATGCTGCGCCGTATATGAAAAGCAGGACAGAATTTAAAAATATTTTATGAAAATTTGATTCATGTAACTTGCCTAGCTCACGGATTAAATAGGCTTGAGGAAACTATTAGAGTTTCCTTTCCGTTGGTCAATGACCTAATAGCAAATAAAAAAAAAATATTCATAAAGGCCCTATTAAGAGTACAATTTTAAAAGGAGAATCTTCCCGGAATACCATTACCACCTGAGCCTGTCGTGACCAGATGTGGCACCTGGATTCGTGCGGTAATATTTTATGCAGATAGTTTCCAAAAATTAAGACTTAATTTCACAAATATCTGGTGATGATTCAGTCACAGTGCATCCTAAAGTCTAAAGAAATATTTCAAAGTGCTTATAAGTGGAACAACAGTTAATGTTATTAAGTGTAACTATGCATTTATAGCAGACAGTATTTTGCAACTAGAGGAATCGTGTACTTACTACTTACAAGTCTACCCGAGTCGATGGATATAATAGAAACATCTGTACAGAACTGCAAACAAATACGAGGTGAGGTGTAAGGTGGGAAAAACAGTATAGTGGCAAAATTAGAAAATGTAATAAAAAAAAACACAGGTTTCAAGATTTTAAATAAATAATTTAGCTATTGAACCTGCCTTAGCTCCGAAATTAAAATTTTGCCCTATGACTTTTCAAAAAATATAGTATAAGTTTGATATAAAAAACTGTATTAGGTGTTAACTGATTTAATAAAGTATATTATAACTGGGATTTATCTTTATTCAATACTCAATCCCCTAATTAAATGAAAATTTAATTTAGAATATCAAAATTTAGTTGTTTTATTACCGCATATATTCATTGCATATTTACGTCTTTTTTGCATATATATCCTGCATAAATTTTAAAAAATATGTGCATATAATGCGCATATTCTTAAGGTTTTTGGTTGCATATAATCCGGTCTTTACAGATTATCATTTTCCGTTCTTCATTCGTTTTTTTAAAGTGCGCAACACCGTAGTTTGATGTTTTCCTACGGCTTTGCCAAAGAATCCTCGTGCTAATCGTTTTATTTTCCTCCACGTGCAGTAATATATCAAGATCTCTATTATCCCTTTCTTCAGCTCTATATTGACATTCTGAGTTGAGCATTTACAGTTATTTATTACAGTGCCTGACTCAAACTTACTAATGATAAATTTAATTAATTAAATGGAAGGGATAGGCTTATCAGGGAATTGAACTGAAAACATTTAAGACACTGCTCTTAAACTATTTCCTGTATAATACCACTTAATCATAGCTACCTGTTCCTTAATGCAATAGTTCATACTTAGCTATAATTAAAGCGCCTTCAATGAAAACGTTGTCACTGACGCTACTTTTTGTGTTGTCAATAGCAAATAATAATGTGTTTGCTGTATTACCTAAAGTATGAAAATTTCGTAATTTTGCCATCACATTTAATTAAATAAGGTAGAATTGGCTTATTAAAATTTATTCATACTTGGCACATGGGTTTATTACATCGGCCTGTTCAAGAAATTATAATACAATTTTTCTCTAAAATGTACAGGGGAGCCAATATTTAGCCACCTCAAAATTTACATGGAATTTCCTATGTTCAACAAAGCCATGCATCACCCGGTAGAATGTTGCATTAAAAAAAAATGGAAGTTTGACATGGATTTTTTTTTGGGGACATCCGGTATATTTCGAAATAATTTTAAACTGTGCACACAAACGTCCTGCATTTATCTAAATAAAAGAAAATTTTACAATTCAGCCGTTTTCCGTTAAATTATCGCGTCGTATGGGGTGAGTCACCCAATATAATATGGAAAATATAATTAATCTCGTAAAATTGGCATAGGTACCAATAGGTATACTCTAAAATGTAATTAATTATTTAATTTAATTTAATTAACATGGCACTGGTCTAGAGTATCAAGGAACAAGAAACTATTTTTTTTTAACATTCTTTCCATGGATTTAAATTAATTTATAAAAAAAAAATGCAAAGATAATGAATTTTGAGGACATCACATTTTCTGAACCATTTACCTGCTTCTAGTCGGTTTTTTATTATGTATGTAGTAACAATGTTTTTTCTTTTATAGACTTCATTAGGAACTCTTAGTTTCCTTGGTGGATTTATGTTTTATCAAATACTTATTAGATTTATCTATGATGAAGAATGCGATTGTCGTTGTCATCGGACTCTCGACGCTGAAAAGTGTTTTGTTCCAACAAAAATATCTACCCCTGGCTCCACCTCTAAATAATATGTAGAGTAATATAATTGTAATTCTGCTGTTAAAAATAAAAAATAAACCTATGAAATATTTTATTCATACCTATTTACATAACACAATGAAAACTAAAATAATATTTTATTAAACAATTAGATGCAAGCATCCCTAAAAGCTAGAGCAGTAACAGCCTTTTGATGCCCTGCATATGCTCTTTCCATGTTCCCCGTTTGAACATTCCACAACTTGGCATAGTTATCTGATGAGGCTAAAGATAAAATATGATAACATTATAAACTTACAGAATATAGAATAATTACCTGTAAAAACATACTGACTATCAGCACTCCAAGAAGCATCCCACACCCAACGTTGGTGGTCTTGTGTCAAATCCTGCATCAAATTATAATCCTGAGTATCCCAAATTTTAGCTGTTTGATCGGCAGATGTGGTGATTAAAAGATTTGAATCTGGAGAGTATTTACATTTAAGGGCAGCCCTCTTGTGGGCCTCAAATTTGTGCTTTGGTGTTAAGTGGGTTGTTGCATCAGATTCTGAAAGATCAGATTATAGTCAAATCAATAATACAATTTCTGCAATAAAATTGTATGCTATATTTTTTCTAGAAAAAAATATATAAATCCTACCAGATGAACCCAGGCTCCATATGTAAGCATTTCCTTTATTATTAACTGAGACCATTTGAGAGCTATCTGGAGAAATATCTATGTCTATGATCATCACATCATTTTCAGGTATAAATTGCTGATCTTGGTCTGTTCGCAGATCCCAGCGGTAAATTATACCATTTTGGTCACCTGGAATTAAATATTGTAGACAACAGATCATCAAAACTCCGTCACACTTACCTATGAAAAGTTCCACCTGATTAGGATGTAAAACAGCACAATTTATAGGAGATAAAGTGGATCCAGAACCTTGCCGAGTATCAAAACTTTTAGGGCACTGACTGCTTTTTGACCTAAGGTCCCAAATTCTCGCTCTGCCATCCTCACCACCTGTGAAATTTAATAAAAAATATAACTGTGTGTGCAAGTAGTTGCAAGCTACCACAAGGGCACCAACCTGAATACATCCACCTTCCGTCTTCCTGAAATCCCACACACGTTACATTCTTTGAAGTTCCCTCGTAGTTGACAATAGCATTTGGGTTATTTGAAAGTAAGTCGTACATATAAATGTGCTGATAGCTCGCCGCTGCTAAAAGCTTTTTGTCTGGGGTAATTTCCAAGGCATTTACTTGAGATTCTGCATGTTGCATCGTCCTATGGCACATTCCGGTATGGGTTTGCCATAATTTTATGGTGTGATCATAACCCCCTGTGGCTAGTATTATTTGATCATTTTCTTGACTTTCTGTAACCATCTTTTTATTGATAATTTAAAGTTTTTAAATTTTAAAAGCCTCCCAAAACCAAAACATGACACTGACAGCTGACCTAACCTTTCTTTTTGAATTGTACCACCACAGAACTCAAAAATTTATGTACCACAGAATCCCAATAAGAAAGTTACACCAGGATGGCAGACGGTTTCTAATAACCTAAGCGGCTAGTTCATATAGATGCGAATCACGAATTGCGAATTGCGAATGCTGTGTGGCAAGCAAAGAGCATAGAGTCGCAAGCGGTCTTTATTGTTCTGTGGTGTCGTAAGTCTCTGGCTGACTTTTCCAGAGGCTTGTCCTATCGAGAAACAACTTGGGCTTTTTTGATCACTTTTAGATTAATATAACGTGAATATAACCAACAAATAATCACCACACTTGAAGGTCGCTGCCTGACAACAAAAAAAGCGACTCTGACGGTCACATTTAAGTTTTTGATTTCTGTAGTCACATTATTTGAGCAGATCCGAGTCGATTTTCATTCAAAGTCGTGAAGAATGAAGGTCGCAACGTCCCTCAAAGCAAATAAAATGCCCATTCTGAAAGTGGGAAATGACTCCTCTGAAATACAACTGAAAATGGAAAAGGTGCGTATTTGCGGAAAAGCGTCAAAAGCTCTTATTGATCTATTGACACAGATCCCAAAGATTTTGAATTTGGCGCCCGATTTAAAGGGCCCGGGCATGCGCCTCACGCCCGGATAAATTAGTCAAAATCCATCATCCACCGCCATTTTGCGCTGTTGTGTTGTGGTCACCAAAAAGTAGATGAATAGTGCTCTTTTAAGTTTAGAAATAAGCGTATACACGTGGAAATAGTGCCGTAACGATATAGTTTAAGTAATTAATAAATTTTTGTACAAAAGGAGCCGTTTACGATGGCGGTAGATGACAAGGCGTCATGTAAGGAGCTAGACCAGTGGATTGAACAGCTAAACGATTGCAAGCAATTAACAGAAAATCAAGTAAAAACGCTGTGTGATAAGGTAAAAATCTAGTAATTTGCTGTTATTATCTACATATCCATAATTGTGGGTTAAAGGGAATGTACTAAAACGGTTTTCCTGTGAAGAGGTCATACCTATATTTTCTCATACCATGTAATATCAATTTTCCCTTCTTTAGTTCCACTAAAATCAATTTTTTAAAAATTGATATAATTTTAGTGAGGTTTATTGTACAGTATCTCAATACAAAAGTCAAGTTAAATTGAAACATTTTAAAGCTCTTTTTAATCTAACAGGAGCAAGATCTTTAAAACTTCAAAGTGTAATTACCAAAGTGAAAAAAATTGAATTGCTAAAGAGGAACCTAAATTTTCTTTAATTGTTACTATTGTTAGGTAAGGAATGTGCATAAATCCCACCATAGCATATGAACGTTATGTTAATATTAATTTACTTAATTGGTCTGCATAAATCCACCTTAGGCCCAAATTGTCAATGTCCTCTGTTCATGATAACAGCTACGTAACTTCCATGACAACAGTGGTATCCTTGGAACTACTTGGAAGGTATTTTGTAGTTAGAATTAACAGGACATTAATAATTTGGACCTTAACAATAAAAAATCAGGTTCTTTAATTAAGAATTTTTAAATCTTTTGGTAGGTAGGTACTGTGATTTGTGACACAAACCAGTTCTTTAAAACTTTCAGGGCTTGCCAATCACAAAAATTAAATAGCTCAAGAATAGAGCTAGGTACTTTAAAACATAAAAAGGATTTTCCTATTGTGTGCTTATTAAAGACCACAATAATTATTTTTTTCCAGGCGAAAGAAATATTGTCTAAAGAGTCAAATGTACAAGAAGTAAAATGTCCTGTGACAGTCTGTGGAGATGTCCATGGTCAGTTCCACGATCTCATGGAGTTGTTCAGGATAGGAGGTCGAAGTCCCGACACAAATTACCTTTTTATGGGCGATTATGTTGATCGTGGCTATTACTCGGTTGAAACAGTAACTCTGCTAGTAGCTCTTAAAGTTCGGTATAAGGAACGAATTACAATTCTTAGAGGTAACCACGAATCAAGACAAATTACTCAAGTATATGGTTTCTACGATGAATGCTTGAGGAAGTATGGAAACGCAAATGTGTGGAAATTCTTTACGGATTTGTTTGACTACCTGCCCTTGACTGCCCTAGTTGATAGTCAAATTTTCTGTTTACATGGTGGTTTGAGTCCTAGTATCGACACTTTGGATCACATTCGGGCCTTGGATCGTTTACAAGAGGTGAGTACAAAGTTACTTTTGTTTTTGTCCAGAAATTGTGTACAAACAATACATATTTATTTGCTCTTGTATGTTTAGCTTCATATTTTGAGGTCACATTTGTGTGGTGACCTGGATTTTATACAATTAATAATTTTATTGTTTAACCTAATTTTTGACCCCCTTTAGTTGGTTAACCAATACAACACCTACCTAAATTTGGAATTTTATTACCTATAATTTAATTAAATACAAAATGGCAACTAGAATGTAATGAATTGTGACTATTTATCCAATTAAGTATTTAGTACAACTTTTTTTTTATCCCAGTTCTAAACCTGCAAATTTATGATATACCTACCTAATTTTGATCAATCAGTTGAGTATTGTGTGAATCACACACCTGACAAATAAATGATAATTAGGGTTTTCTTAATTTCCAATACAATTCAGAGAATTCTAGATTGATCTAGAATAATTCAATACAAATCAGTAAATTCAATTAATTTTTTTGAGAAAAGAATCAGTACATTTTAATCCCAAGACGCCTTTGGTCCCTTCTTCTAGATCCAAGGTTTTTATTTTTCAAATTTAGCTTACAAGTTGCAGTTTAAACAAAGGCTTTTTTCTAACTTTTATGACTAATAAAGATTACATTACTACGCTTATTAAAAAGGTAAATAGAACGTATTCAGTTAGATAATAAGATAATGATAATCACTATTGTTAATGACTAATGACTATGCCTACAATTTAAAGTTTAAACATATTTTTTGGTTGATTCTTTTTTAATTATGAATGTTTCCTTATTCAGGCTATATTTTATTTGGACAGTACTTATAAGGTGCCTGGTACAGAATTAATATAAGTACTCAACTGTTCACCAACCTGGAGTTGTTAGCAAACTGTTGCTGTATTGCTGTATACACAGTGTTTAAACAGTCTTGGACCAACTAATTATTTTAAAATCTAGACAACATTCTTCTTTCAACGCCATGCAGATTCCTGCGTAGGCGTTCATCTTTTTCTGATCATATGCTTCTATTAATTAAATAATAAATAAATAAATAAATAAAAGTTTATTTACGGACTAGGCCATTTTTACAATGTTTTACAATGTTATAAATATTACTACCTACTTTCTGATACAAAATTAAAAATTTGGAAAGCTTAAAAGAGCATCCAACAAAACAAAAAACAATAACACAATGATTGCATTTTAAATTAATGGATTGTCCCATCAGACAGATATGTTTTTAATTTCTTTTTAAATTCCGATAGTGTCAAATTGAAAAAGTCAACACACTCGGGCAGTTCATCAGCTTTACGGCAGAATCTACTTATCGGACTATAATACGTATAGTTAACCCTGTGGAAGTCAACATTAAATAGTTGAAATCGTCTTGTTGCTCTTGTTGGTACATGAAAGTTCACAAGTTGCAGCAAAGCTGACGAATCTATAATTCCGTTAAGAATTTTAAACAACATACAAAGATCAAAATAAGTTCTACGTTTCTCTAAGGTATTAAGACCCAGCAGCAAATTTAATTCATCATAGTCAACCTGCTCATAAGGAATATTAAGCCTATAGGCTATGTGCCTAAGAAATTTTCTTTGTATTCTTTCTAGGGTATCCACATGTATTCGATAGTAGGGAGACCACACAGGGCAAGCATATTCCACTGTTGATCTAACTACCGCACAATAAACATCCCTTAATGCATAAATGCTATTAAAATCATTTAGTGACCTTAGCACAAATCCCAACAGTTTCATGGCTTTATTTGATATAAATTCAATGTGATTAATAAACGACATCTTTCTGTCCATTATAATACCCAAATCCTTGATTTTATCCACTCGGTCCAGAAATTCATTGTTTAAATGATAATCAAAGATGAAAGGGTTTCTTATGTGATAGAAGCTCATTATTTTGCATTTCTTAATATTAAGATGTAAATTATTCAAAATACACCACTGGGAAAATGTGTCAAGGTCATGTTGCAGTTCTATACAATCATGATGAGATGTTACAACCTTATAGATTTTTAAATCATCAGCATATAATAAAATATCACAATTCTCAAAGCATACCTTTAAATCATTAATGAAACAATTGAATAGCAAGGGCGATAGGTGCGCACCCTGTGGCACCCCGGAAGATACTGATATTTCGGAAGAAAGGAAATTTTTAATTTTAACTACTTGTTTTCTTTCCGAGAGGTAGCTCTCCAGCCATCTCAACAGAGGTCCATGAATTCCCAATAAATTAAGCTTCTTAATGAGGATAGCATGACTGACTCTGTCAAAGGCCTTGGTGAAATCTGTGTACACCACATCCACTTGATAATGATCCTCCAATGCCCCCAACAGAGTCTGCTGATATTCCAAAAGGTTTGATACCGTCGATTTGCCCTTAATGAAGCCATGCTGCTTGTCAGTTATAATATTTTTAAAATTCGGTGTTATGTAGCTTGTGACTAAAGATTCTAATATTTTTGGTATAATTGAAATCCTAGATACAGCACGATAGTTCACAACACTACCACGATCTCCCTCCTTATGAATGGGCATTATATAGCTGCGCTTCCATTCATTCGGGAATATGCCAGAATTCAAGGATTTATTGCATGTATGATTTATTGCATGTATGATTTATTGCAGCGTTCTGTAGTGTTTGGAAGTCCTTTATTCCTGTCCATTGACGGATATTTATATTTCTCAGCCACAACACTTTTTTTCTGCCTAATCTTCTTCTCCCCCCTTCAATTTTACCCTGAAGAATGAGTCGTTGAAAGTGGTATCGCTCTCCGCGCAGTATGTGTCCGAGATAACCTTTTTTCTTTTCTTGATATTTTCGAAAAGTTCTCGTTCTTCTAGACCGGTTCTTTGGAGAACGTCCTCATTCCTCACGTGATCGATCCAAGACACTTTCAACATTCCAACAGGATCCACATTTCGAAGGCTTCAATTTTGTTGATGATTGATACCTTCAAGGTCCACGCCTCAACACCGTACAGGAGAATGGACCAGACATAGCACTTTACCATCCTATATCTAAGGTTCAAATTCAAGTTCTTGTCTATAAGAAATTTTCGAAGTCTTATGAAGGTTGCTCTAGCCTGTTCGATCCTGCATCTTATCTCTTGATCCGGATCCCATTCTTGGTTAATCATGCATCCCAAGTATTTAAATTGTGTGACCTGTTCGATGTTCTCTTCGTTAATATGTATTCGAGTGTGTGGAATATCGTTCTTACTAACAATCAGATACTTGGTTTTACTGTTGTTAATTTTTAAGCCTAGTCTTTGGCTTTCTTCATTAACCCGATTTAGTAGATTTTGGAGATCATGTGCATCATCTGCCAATACGACGGTATCATCCGCATATCGGATATTATTGATGGGGATTCCGTTTACTTTAATTCCAAAGGGGCTATCTGAGCTTGCCTCGGAGAATGCTCTTTCCACGTACCGGTTGAATAACATTGGGGATAAGATACATCCTTGGCGAACGCCTTTTTTAATTTCAAAATCTTCAGTTGTTCCAGCGTTGCTTATTCGAATTTCTGCCTTTTGGTGCTAATACAGATTAGTCATATCTTTTCCATCCAGCCCCAAATCTCTGAGGTGTGTTATCAGGAGATTGTGCTTAACGTTGTCAAATGCTTTCTCATAGTCAATGAAACACATAAAGACATATTTTCTTTGACCCTGGCAGTTTTGGATCAATGCCTGGAGACTGAATATGGCTTCTCTAGTTCCGAATCCGCTTTTAAATCCGAATTGACTGACTCCACTTACTTCCTCACATTTTCGATAAAGCCTTGTGTGTAGAACTGAAAGGAAAAGTTTCAGACAGTGGCTCATTAAGCTGATAAGGCGATAATCTTTACACGAGGTTGCGCTGTTCGATTATGTTAGGGTGATAAACGTGGAGCGGAGCCAATCTTCAGGAAAGTGTCCAGTGTCATAGATGTTATTGAAGAGTCTTACGATCGTTTCAAGATTTTGTTCGTTAATTAAGTGAAACGTTTCCGAGTACATATCATCAGGACCTGAAGCTTTGTTATTTCTCATTAAACTGGTGGCGTGTATGATTTGACTTTTTAGTATGCTGGGTCCTGATAGAGTGGATATATCCGTTGTGGGGTTCTCTGGTCTGTCGTCGTTGAAAAGACTAATTGTATATTTTCTCCAGATATGCAACAATTCTTCGGGTTCTGTGACTATTTCATTGTGCTCATTTTTAATAAAACTTAGCAGTCTATTATTGTAGAATCCAGCTATTTCTTTGTACTTTTTATGAAGATGAAAACTATCTCCAAGTCTGTTAAGATCTTTAGCCTCTTGATATCTTTCATGCAGCCAATTCTCTTTTGCCACTCTAATTTCATTTCGTATTCTTCTTTGAAGAGCTCTATACCCATTGTGATCCTTCCGAATTTTATATTGCCTTCACTCTTCCATTAATTCTAGAATATCTTTATTCATCCACTTTTTCTTAGTTGTTGTTTGTATAGATATGTTTAATGTTATGGTTAAAGATAATCAGTTGGGATTGTGCTGGATTTAGTTGCAATGTCCACATATTGAATCATGAATGTTGTATGGTTCATAAGGTTTGAAGTATTGTCATTATCCTGGATAAAGTAGGGTCATGTGAAATTTAAGCAGTATCATCAGCAAACTGGAGAGCATAAGGTTTTCGTGTTAATGTAATGTGCATTAGGCCAATGATATAAAAATTTAATTGATACTTAAGTGACTTAACAATCTTTTAATTTAAATTCAAATTCAAAATCTTTATTGTCCTAAGAACATTAATCTTGTTGACAAAGGTAATTAAAGTCAAATAGGAACACACCAGCACTTAAATAAATATTATGAATCAATCTGGCATAGATAAAGTTTTAACACACATGGTTGATAATGATAATAATTAAAATAGTAGTTAAAAGATTGGCAAATAAAGTGTTATTGATTGACATGTGTTATAGATAGTTAAATCAAATTATAAACTAAAACAGCAATTCATATTTGCGCTATTCACTAAACAGCAAAAGAATCCCTAAACTTAAATGTGCGGTGCTGTACTGTAGAATATCAAACCTAACCCCATTCCTCAGATTTAAGTTATGCAAGTCCTGTCTAGCCACCATGTTAGCCAATAGATTGTTAGGGATTCCACGAATACGTTATGGTGTAGATAATGGTAGTGCACTGAAATAGTTTACTGACTGTCTGGAAAATAGGTACAAGAAAACAAAAGTAAAATATATTATCACATGACAGGGAAGTAACTAGGGCGTACCCCAGGGGAGTGTTTTGATCCCTCTCCTTTTCATTATTTATGTAAATGATATTCACAACTCTTTCTCTGCAGGAAAGTGTTTAAGAAACTTGCTTTTTTTTGTCGTGTGTTAAGCTGTTGTTTATCTACTACATCTACAGGCTACAATAACAAAATGAAGTAATTCTTATTATAGTTGGGGTCAAGCAAATATTTGATGCGTGACACTTGCATATTGTCATGGGTGTCAAATACGGCAGGCCACTCATAATATAAAAGTTACTAATGGCTAATTTATAATATAATAATTACCACCCACTCGAAGTATTTGTATCTTTGTCCTTTTATATGACTAAAAAGAGATATATACATAAACCGAGTTACCTTCTCGTCGATTTGGTCATATCATATGGGCTGCAGATCCGCATTTTATTTATTAATTTAATCGTTATACACTACTAATCGTTATACACTACTAAGATTGCTCTTGTTAAGACTTGTGCTATTAATGGTCAATCCTGAATCCCACCATTACCATGCACAGAATTTATCAAAACAAATTTATTTATATTATAATTCATATTCTTAGACCAATTTCCCAGCAATCATTTTCTGCAAAGGTTTATAAATAACAATATTCGTTAGTCCGGCCCTGACTAAGTATCAGCTGTAATAAAGTTGGTGAAATCGAAATAACCTAGTATTGGACAAATATGACAAGATGGAAGTGTCACGCGTCAAATATTTGCTTGACTCCAACTATATACTTAATTGTAATAAATACACACCAGTAAGACCATGTTGGGTACTCTGAGTTGGATGTCTGTTGGACAGGGCATTATAAGGGACATAGACAACTTGATTTTAACATACAGAGTGGCAAAAAAGTCGCGCATAATGCCTGTAACTTTTGAATTACCTCGTATACGAAAAGGTGACCTTTATGAAAGTTGTTCAGTAAATTATTCCCCACATTTCTACCTGCATGAATTTTTTCTGTTATTTTTGGCTTGGTTGGCATAGAGACTAACTTACTTTTTTTAAATGGAACACCCTGCATATGATAGCATACCTATTTGGATTCTACTGGGAGAATTTTTTGTATTTCAAATTTTTATTTATTTAAAATTGTAACAAACTTTATAACAAAATATATAGCCTAGAAAATTGAACAACTTAACATCGGAATAATAAACAAGTGAAACCTTTTCAGTGGATCGGGTGTTCAAAATGACCACCATTTTCTGCTCAGCAGAACGCCAGTCGATCCGTGAACCCGTCTACAACGTTTAAAAGGAAGTCCTCTGGAATGGCCCAAATTTCAGCACTAATTCTGACTTTTAAAGATTCTAAGTTATTTTGACAGTTAACGTAGACTTTGTTCCTTAAGGGTCCCCACCAGTGGCGTAGCCAGCATTTTGGGGCGGGAGGGGCGAACTATCGTAGGGGCGTAGACTGCGGAGCTAAAGCGCCGCAGGCAAAGAATTTTTGGGACCACTCCCAAATTTCGTAGGAATTCACCTTCTTCATAGGAAACAGGGGTCTGACCCCAAATGAAGTTAAAATCCGCTATATAAAAAGAAATAAATTAAATATGATGGGACGCTCTCAAAACCGGTTTTATTAAGTTTATTCCGATCGCTCTTCTTTACTAAAAATAAAATAAGACCGATATTGTTTTTCAAGAATTATTTTTTAACTAGTAAAGGGACGCCAGGCCAAGCAGGGCGGGGGGGGGGGGCGATCGCCCCCCCTGTGGCTACGCCACTGATCCCCACAAAAAGATGTCAAGCGGGGTTAAGTCCGGAGATCGCGCTGGCCAGTCAATAGCACCTCTTCTGCCTATCTAACGTCCTGGAAATTGTTCGCTTATGTATTGTCTAATATTTGCCACATAATTCGCAGGTGATACATCTTGCTGGAACCATATCTGCTCGTTTATGTCATTATTTACACCCGGTAAAACCGTTCTGCAAGAATAAATTATGTGATTCCTGAGGAGGTCCAGATATTTTTCGCCATTCAATCAATGACAAAAGGTCCCACAATATGTCTACTAACTATGCCCGCCCAAACATTAACCTTTTTCGGGCCTCTGAGTATGACCTTCCTGGAACCAGTGAGTATGCAGACCAATAACGATAATTGTGTCTATTAACTATTTAATGGAAAGTAGCTTCATCTGAGAAAATGATATTAGTTGCGAAGTTATTATCGTTATTGCATCTTTCTATCATCAGCTCACAAATATCAGCTCTTCTATCAAAATCGTCCTTGTTTAACTCGTGCACCAACTTTATCTTATAGGGATGAAACTTCTCCTGCTTAAACAAATTTTTCACTGACTGATGTGACACATTAAAATTCATTGCCATTGGCCTGAATGATTGTGTTGGATTTTCACGTATTGAGAGCATGATATCCAAAGCTTTGTCTCCCTCGGTTGCTGTTTTAGGTTGACCTAGTCTAGCAGGTTCCCTAACGCTGCCTGTTTCTCGAAATTTCTTTACCACTCGACACACCGTTGACTGATTTATTGGAGGCCCATTCATTAAAAAGTTGACAAACCTGATCTTGCGATCTCTTCATATTTCCGTAACTGCTCATTATTAAAATTTCAACTCGTTGTTTCTCATTCAGATGAACCATAGTGTAAACAAATTAGAAATCAGACAATAGAAAATTAAACAGGAACTCAAAATTGACACCTCTTAGGTCGCTGTCATGAAAACACCTTGGCTCAAGTGGTGGGTATTAGGTAGGAATAATTATAATTAGGAAGTTTTTCATTTTTGAGCTGCCATCTCGAAAACGCTTGCAGAAAGGTGAAAATTGAAATACAAAAAATTCAGAGTTCCCAGTAGAATCCAAATATACAATCATATGCAGGGTGTTCCATTTAAAAAAAGTAAGTTAGTCTCTATGGCAACCAAACCAGAAATGACAGAAAAATTCATGCATCTAGAAATGTGGGGAATAATTTGAACTGAACAACTTTCATGAAGGTTTCGTATACGAGGTAATTCAAAAGTTACAGGCATTATGCGCGACTTTTTTGCCACTCTGTATAAAAGAGAACATGGGCAGCTCCCAACCTATTTACAGGACTTTCTTGAAAGAAGATTGAATGAACAATACAATATTCATTCTAGACAGAACTAGAGCATACAATTTGTTAAGTCCACAGCACTTCAAAAATAATTGTTTTACGGGTTTGCTGTTTGCCTTTACAATGCCCTGCCAGAGATGTCAAGTCAAAGTCAAAGTCAAAAGTAGCTTTATTGTATGAAGAAGATAGGTTCTCTTTTACAAAGCTGTCAGATAAAAATGTTATAAAAAAGTTATAAAATACAAAGTGTAACAATTTAAAAACAAATGACAATATAGAAGTCGTAAATACTTACTACAATAGAAAAATATAGATAATACTATTCGGGTATCGAGTCATTTTCAAAATAGCTATAGGTATAGGTGCGCCCTTAACACATTACCCACTGTTACATAAAACATAATCTATTTAAAAATACAATGAAGTGCAGTAGGTACTATGAAATAAACGAGGATACAAACAAACAACAAAAAAAGACAAACAAAAAAGTACATAATGAAACAGGTAACAAAATCAATTCAATTAAAGCTGTCGTTGAAAAAGTCCTCAACTGTATAGTATGCTTTGGACACCAAGAGAGATTTCACCTCCCTTCTAAACTTTACACTGGTTTGAGCCTTTCTAATTTTAAGTGGGAGGTGATTAAATATTTTCTTTCCATTGTACATGATTGAATTTTTAGTTTGAGAAGAGTTAGGTATCGGCAAACTAACCCTATATAGCTGGCGAGTGTTGTGCACTGAAGTTAAGTTTATTTCATTCTTGAATCTTTTAAAAATTAAGCAAGTCATTTCTAGTAGAAATATACAAGGTAGTGTCAAGATTTTATGAGAAACAAAAAGCGGTCTACTAGAATCTCTAATTTTTGCCCTACACATATATTTTAGAGCCCTCTTTTGTAAAACAAAGATTTTATTGAAAAGATACCGAGTACAAACCCCCCAAAAACATATGCCATACCTCAAATGCGATTCTATAAGTGAGAAATACGCGCTTCTAGTACTCTCGTAATCCAGGTTGATCGACACTACTCTAACGGCGTAACAGTTGGAAGCCAGCTTTTTGCTGAGGTAAGTAACATGGTGTTCAAATTTTAGCCTATTGTCTATATATACACCCAAAAATCTATTTACATTTTCATTCTATAGTACCTGAGTGCCCAGCGTAATTTCGTTAAAATTACACTTGAAAGTCATTATGTTGGTTTTTCCAATATTGAGAGTCAAACGATTTGCATCAGTCCATGTCTTTATCTCTGCTAGATCACTCTTTATATTGTTTTCGAGCTCCTGTAAGTCTCTGCCTACCCACAGTACTGTTGCGTCGTCCGCAAACAGAGTAAATTTGCCTTTAATATCAATTCCCACCAAGTCATTATTGTACAACAGAAACAGTAAAGGGCCGAGGACAGAACCCTGCGGCACTCCTGATGTAACCTCCAATCGATCCGAAGAATTATTGTTAAAATTTACTGATTGATATCGACCAGACAAGTATGAATAAAACCACTCTAAAGCTATTCCCCTTATCCCATATCTCTCCAGTTTCCACAGCAGTATTCTGTGATTGACGCAGTCAAAAGCTTTTGACAAATCGCAGAACACCGCTGCCGCCACTTCGTTATGATTGAACCCCAAATACAGCCTCTCGAGAAATGCAAAAACGGCGTCGTTAGTACCTCTAGAATTCTGAAAGCCAAATTGTTCCGCACACAGTAAATTATATTTGCTTAGAAAAGATTTCAAACGCTCTTTCACGAGTTTTTCGATTATTTTTGATAATGTCGGAAGTAGGGAAATAGGTCTGAAATTTGAAGGCTTATCAGACTCTCCCCCTTTGTATAAGGGTATTACCGTTGCAATCTTTAAACATGTTGGGAAATGTCCAGTAAGAAAGGAGTTGTTAATAGCATCCGATAGAGCCTCTAAAACGTCATCGGGAAGATGTAAAAAGATATTTAATTTAAAGAATGCAGCTAGCTTTAAGATGTTAAAGAATGCAGCTAGCTTTAAGATGTGTTTAATGAAAATGTATCTACAAGGTACATAAAGTATGTAACTAATTTGTAAACTGTGTATATTTCTATTTGCAAGGGTTTCAGTCATCATTCTCATTTTTTTAAAATGTAAGCTCATTTCAATATTTGTTTTTTTAGGTGCCCCATGAAGGTCCTATGTGTGACCTCCTGTGGTCTGACCCAGATGACCGCGGTGGATGGGGTATCAGCCCTCGAGGTGCGGGATATACGTTTGGGCAAGACATTTCTGAAACATTTAACCATTCTAATGGATTGACTTTAGTCTCAAGGTAAGATGCCACATTGAAATTAATCTTTTTGTTGAAATTATATTTTCAATAATGTATGTATATGTTCCTAGACCTTTTAAAGGCCTATGACTGTTTAGGAATATATTGATTAGGAAATGAAACCTGTATGTTGCATGGTATTAGGGTAATGCTCTTAACTGGTTACAATCTTAGTTAAACCATATAATTTGGACGGATTCTTTAGTAGTTGACCGGGTTTTTAGGATTTCGTTGTAAATTTTAGATGTGGATGTACAAATTTCTTTCTTTCTCTTAATGATATTTCAGTTTTGTGTACCCAACATGTAATTTGAAATTTGAAAAATAAATAAATATTGTCTCTCTAAGAAAGGGAGTGTCACTTCACTGTCGCTGAATGAGAAACAATCTGATGGTGTGTTATTTAGAACCAAGCTATCAAGAATTGAAAAACCGGAAAATTTTGAAAGTGGTTTATGGAAACGCCTATTATCACCCAAAGTCTTACTCCCTACACACAAACAAAAATCCAACCTGTTGCCATCATCGCCCTCTTCTAATGTGTGGTTATAATGGGGTTTGTAGGGACATATCTTATTTTGGTTTAAAATTTCTTGAATAGTATTTTTTTGGACCACCTGTAGTTGTTTAGCTTGTTATCTCAAGGACAGTGTGGGGTATTCTCTAACAGACTGCAGTATGAGTAGAGTCGATGCATCATCATCATTGTAGTATTTTTTTTATTTTTAAGTCTTAATACGGATCCCGTTTCTCTAAATTTCTCGACCAGCTTGCAGATTGCCCATTTGGTTATGGGTACAATGGGGAACCTTTCATGAAATTTTTCAATAACGTATCTGTGTGAAAAATCGCCGTTACCATGTCATTGGATTTAATGTATTCTTTCCTCCGTTGTTAACATTGTAAACTAATAAAATCTTTAAAAGTTCCTGACATTGCTTGACACTAATAATTTATTTCTAAGGTACCTAATCAAAGGTGATACTTCAAAGTATATAAAATCAAAGGTACACCTACCAAACTTTTCAGTGAAATACAAATTTAAAGGAAAAATATTATTGCTTTCCAATTTCATCGACAATCGTATGTTTTCAGCAAGCAAAAATTTTTATATTGACTTTTCTTCAAAAAATTAAATTTTTGGTCCGTTTGCCGGATATACTGTATATAATGCTTTAGATAATAAAACACCTTGTATTTGTATTTTTCTGGATTTAGCAAAAGCCTTTGATACGGTTAGCCATAATATACTATTAAAAAAAAATTGAAAATATATATAGAGGAAAGCAATTATTAGAATTAATTAAAAACTATCGTGAAGATAGACCAACTCATGTTAAAATGGATAAAGAAGAAAGCTATTCAAAAGTATTTAAATATGGTGTTCCTCGAGGGAAAATTTTAGGACAATCGTTTTTTAATATTTATATTAATGATTTATTTAGTATAAATTGCGATGGGAAAATTCATAGTTTTGCAGATGATACTGCTATTTTTTATAACAATGCAAATTGGGACAATTTAAATAAGAAAATTGAAAAAGATTTTAAAATTATAAAAAATTGGTTTGATAATAATTTATTAACAATTAATTTTAATAACAAAATATCTTTTTTTACTTTACACCTACATAATGTACCACAAAAGAAGAAAATTATCAATATAACCCATGACATTAAAATTTTAAAAGTTAATCATGTAACATATTTAGGAATGATTTCTGACAGTAAATTCAATTGAAATTTTGAAGTAAAATATTTGATTTAAAAATTAAGAAGTTTACTACCGATTTTTAAGAACATTATAAAATTTCTGAATATAAAACATCTAGAAATATTCTCTTATGCTTTAATTAAAACTCATTTAAATTTTAGATTGGGGAGGATAAACAGAACTTTGGTTAAGAAGTATTACAAAAAAGATTTTTTAAAATTATATTAAATAAGGATTATCTTTATTTTCAGAAATAAAAAAGATGAACGTTAGACAAATTTACATTTATAATATTTGAATATACCGGGTGATGCATGGCTAATTGAACATAGGAAATCCCATGTAAATTTTGAGGTGGCTAAACATTGGCTCCCCTGTACATTTTAGAGAAAAATTGTGTTATAATTTTTTAAAGAGGTGGATATAATAAACCCATGTGCCAAGTTTGAATACATTTTAATAAGCCAATCCTAACTTATTCAATTAAATGTGATGGCAAAATTACGAAATTTTCATAGTTTAGGTATAACAGCAAACACCAGCAAATAATTTCTATGACGCTATTGTCAAAAATTGACGTAAAGCTAGACATAACGAATAAAGAATATTTTACATTAAAAACACATTTTCGTTTCACCAATCCGAAATAAGCCTTTAATTTAACATAACTTACCTAAGACTACAGATTTTCACAAAAACATTAATTAATTAAATGTTTAAACAACCCTCCATTAACAGCTGAACAATATCCTAACCGATCATAAAATTCATTTCTAACATTACCGAGTTTATATTGAGAAATTTTGTCACATTTTAACGAAATACAGTTTTTTAGCTGGTCTAGATTTTTAAATTTTACATCTTTATAAATAAAATTTTTTAAGTGACCCCACAGAAATAAGTCGTTTGGCGAAAGGTCAGGAGACCTGGCTGGCCAAAGGATTAGATGCCGTGGGCCAATAATATTTCAGTTAAAAATATTTTGGAAGTATTCCCTAACCATGAAAGAAGGGAACCTCATACTTTAAGCTAGCCAATGAGCCCCAAAAGAGTCCTTGGTTCTCAGGAAATTCAAAGGCCAACAGGAAAAAATATAGCATGCTCAGCAGACACATTGCCTCACTCCTGTTCACTTACATAAAATAGGAATCAGGGAAAACGACCTATGTGAATGTGGCGAAAAGGGCGAACTATCACACATTCTGTTTAGCTGCATTGAAAGACAAAGAGAGGCCAACATTCTCTATCACACGCTGGCCAACATCTGTAAGGGGCCAGTAAACATTTCTCACATATTAGCAAATCCCAATAGCATTGAAGCCAACCTGATAGTAAATTTTCTGATACAAAACAACATAAAACTATGACGCTTCCCCCTACTGCATGAAGCTTATTTGCTTTGCTTGCTGTATATCGCAACCCCCACGTAATTACAAAAAGCCTTCGACCTTTCAAGCTTTTAGTGATCTTAAATTTTTTGTTCTTATAATATAGTAATAATTATATTCTAGCCTCCAGTCAAACCTTGGCGATTCCTAGTTAGTACTGCACACGCCACAGTACGCACCCTCCCGACTATCCTAGCTCCCCTAATCCTTCAAAAAATTGAAACAGGCAGAAGGGATGAGGTACTCTCAGTCTGCATTTATTTGCACCCCCTGCCGGTGAGAAAGGAAACCCTACCCACACATTCTGGCTGAATGTTGAGAAACAAGTGGCCATCGAAACGAGAAGAGAGAGAGAGAACCATGAAAGAATTATGGGCAGGACAACCATCCATTTGATACCAGATCTCCTCATTTTCGCGTACAACTTCTTCTAGTGCGGGTTCAATTCAATTTTGTAGTAAGTCCAAATAGGTTACTGCTGTAAGGTTACCTTCCATAAAAAATGGTCGAATAATGTGATGTCCTACAATTCCTGCCAAACATTTATTTTTTGTTGATATTGCGTCCGAAAACAGAATACCATTCTCCGTTCTTTATCACCTTGCCGTAGCTCTTGATGTTTTTCATACTTGTAAGGAAAATATTTATGTTTTTTTAAAGTGCACAATACTGTGGTTTGATGTTTTTTTACGGCTTGCCCAAGAATCCGTGCTAATCATTTTATTTTCCTCCATGTGCAGTAAAATATCAAGATCTCTATTATCCCTTTTACAGTTATTTATTACAGTGCTTTTGGATTTAAATTTAATAATTATAAGTTTAATTAATGAAATGGAAGGGATAGGCTTATCAGGGAATTGAACTAAAAACATTTCAGACACTGCTCTTAAACTGTTTCCTGTATAATACCACTTAATCATAGTTACTTTTTTCTTAAGGGAATAGCTCGTATTTAGCTATAATTAAAGCTCCTTCAATGAAAATGTTGTCACTGACGCTACTTTTCGTTTTGTCAATGCCAAATAATAATTTGCTGGTGTTTGCTGTATTGCCTAAACCACAGTATAACGGAACTATACAGTAGCGACAGGAGGCGATTTAGACAGACCCAAATTTCTCTGCGCCATGCGCGTAGCGGCCATCTTTTTAGTGACAAATAAGTCAGTCAGAAAGGTAAACAAAGCTTGTGTGGATTGTAGTTTGTTTAGTTTTTGTAAATTTATTGGTTTTTATCGTGCGTTTAAGTGTTTGAAGGTGCTTTGAAGTGTTTGTGCCGAACTTTTGCTGATTTTCGATGGACTCCCAAGAAAAAATAAGGAGCAGATGTGCTTTAAATTGACTTTCTTTCAGTGTAAAAGCGATTTCAACATACAATTCCATATGTTTTCTCAGTGTAATAAAGGACAATACCGTCATCCTTCTGTCACTGAAACTGACCCCTGGAGATCAAAGGGACCGACAGCTCGTGTCGCTACTGTATAGTTCCGTTATACTGTGCCTAAACTATGAAATTTTCGTAATTTTTTCGTAATATCGCGGCCTCTTCAAAAAATTGTAATACAATTTTTCTCTAAAATGTACAGGGGAGCCAATATTTAGCCACCTCAAAATTTACATGGGATTTCCTATGTTCAACTAAGCCATGCATCACCCGGTATATATAAAATAAATGAGAAGCTGAATATAAATTATATTTCAGAGCCCATCAGCTGGTTATGGAAGGTTATAACTGGTGTCATGATAGAAATGTGGTGACCATATTCAGCGCACCAAATTATTGTTATAGATGCGGAAATCAAGCGGCTATTATGGAGTTGGACGATGCACTTAAATATTCATTGTAAGTACTTAGTTGAATACCTTTACCTACCTGAACTAAGCTTGTAACACCCTGTATCATAAAAGCTAAGCAGTTTAGGGAATTCACATCCTGCATTTTTTCTAAAGCTTTTTTCTTATTTTTTTTAGCTTACAATTTGACCCCGCTCCAAGGCGTGGAGAACCACACGTGACCCGTCGAACCCCCGATTATTTCTTGTAATTTTTACATATTTGCCCATCGCAATATCATAAAAATTTGCTTAGATTATATAATTGTATTTGTTAACAAATAAAAAAAACAGACGCGCGCAGAACAGCGCGCGGCATTATTACGAGAAACTCTACATTTAGTGAAAATATAAAACAAGAAAAACTTATACAGACATTTTAAATATAATTTAAATGTGTACCTATTTGTGAAACTTAGTTGCATTGGTCTGATGGATATTTAGAATTTTTAACATTTTTTGTTGAGTATTATAATATAATAAACATTCTGTTCAAAAGAGGTGATTTCAAATTAGACAGATGTATATAAATGGCATCAAACAAAGTGTGCGTGTAGTTCACATTTACGCCGTTTCTTATGCAGGATCTCCATTTATATATGACTCGTAAGCTGTAGCCCTTACAGTGTTTTTTGCTGTTAATAGTGTATAGGATAAAGACATTTTCCAATATACGAGGTGTGTGTTTTTTTAATGAAACACCCTGTATTTTTATTATTTGTAGTGAGTTACCTATGCCTAACGCGTTTTGGTTTTTGAGATATTGGCATTGGAAATTTGTCATGTTTTAACCTCTTACACCTGAGTGATTTAACCTAGATTAATGCCGGATATTATATACAGGGTGTTACTTAATGATAGGCCGTAATTCCAAGGGCGCATTCCTGAACCAAATGCGAGTAGAAAAGTTCATATAAACATGTGTCCTAAAAAGTCTGGCTTCAAAGCTTAAAAAAAAATCGGTTTTTTATTAATATCGCAAAAACTTTTTGCCGATTTTGGTAAAACTTGGCAGTGTTGTTCGTTGTGATAAGACGCTAAGTTAGCACTAACTAGATGATAATTGTGAGTTCCAGTGGCTTCCCACGAGTAATATTGAGAAAAAATGTACGCCACTGACTTGTTAAAAAAATTATATTGTTTTCGGGTTAAGCAGCTAAAAGCACAACTTTTTTGTCTCTTGATATTTTTTCGTATCTTTGTTTTCGAGAAAAAAAATTAAAGCTACCTACGTCATTGCAAGTCGAAATTTTTTTTCCCCAGGAAACCGAAGTAAGATACGAAAAAATATCAAGATCAAAATTTAATATTTTCTGTAAAATCGAGGAAAGCCGAATTTTTGGACTGCCGGTCTAACCTGGAAATCAAAATTTCAAATTTTCTGTCAACCTGAAGTTAAAAGTTTTGGACTTCCGGTCAAACCGGAAGGTCAAAATTTAATATTTTGTGTTAAACTGGGAAAGTTAAAATGTTTGAACTTCCGGTTTAACCTAAAAATCAAAATTTAATATTTTCTGTCAACCTGAAATAAAAAATTTTGGGCTTCCCGTCAAACTGGACAATCAAAATTTAATATTTTCTGTTAACCCGGGAAAGTTAGAATGTTGAGACTTCTGGTTTAACTTAAAAATCAAAATTTAATATTTGTTGTGAACCCTGAAAATCAAAATTTAATATTTTCTGTCAACCTGAAGTTAAAATTTTTGGGCTTCCGGTCAAACCGGAAGATCACAATTTAATACTTCTGGTTAAACTGAAGGTTAGAATTTTTAAATAGGAAATCAAAAGCCACTTAAAGGTTTTGGCCTAGATTAAGTCACGTGCAATTAGCACTTAAAGTTGACGTTACGAGATCAAAAATCTAACCAATCAAAGTAAATTCTAGACAGACATTGGATATTCGAAAGAAATCGAGCCTTACGAACTGCCACGCCCCTACCTGTAAAAAGACAACCTAATATACATTTATACGTTACCTTGCTTCGTTCCTATCCTTACCACAATATACAGTACACACCGATTAACATAGTGGTTAAGAATTGTTTAAACAGGGCTTGCTCCGTCTCGGGAATGATGGTATCGTATACGTGCGATGTATATTAAATTGCCTATATTACAGATCGTGCTAGTTCGTAAGCCCGTTATCTAGCGTACGGTTGTGGTAAGGATAGTGTCCAGCCATCCTATCAGGATATTGGTTTTATTTTTAATAGGTTAGATTTTCCTCCCATAAGTCCCATACGTCAAATTTCGGTGGCCTTAAATCTCTACTATTTCAACAACAAGACGTTTAGACGATATTAGAGGTTCAGATTACAGTCAAAGTTACAGTTAAACCTGAGGATTGGCCTGTAATACCCAGCATAACTACCCATACAATTCAAAAATGGCAGAGTCACATTAAATAAACAACACACATGGCTTTATATCTATTTTGAAACACAATAATTCTATCGTTATACATTTTTAACCATAAAAACACCTTTTACAGCCCGTTCACACGTTGCGGTTTTTTTTTCCATCTAGGCGCTTACGTTCAGAAGATTTGCTGCGCCGACACAAGATTCGAGGAGAAAACGTAACGTGTGAATCAGCCGTTACAGCTTACGAGTTATTGATAAATGAACACCCTGTATATCTTACCGTCTAGAATGTGAGTGATAACTATAATAGCTTTTTGAACCCCAGTGAAAAAAAAGTGGATCTAATTGGCTTTTTCTTCTACACACAGTAGTTTCATCGCGCAATTTTTAATATACTTTGTGCAACCAAAATTACTTTTGCCTTGACCAATTTCCATGGCAGCAAAAATACAAATGGCGTCCATTGTTTTTTAACACACCGTAAAATAAAACCTCCATAAGATTTAATATTTTGTCGAGTACAAGTATAATACTATACGTCTTTTGTGCAATGGAATGTATTAATGGTAAACGCTACTTTAAAAGTTTTATAATATCTATCACTATCGGTTTTTTGGTGACCCACAATTATTTATATTTTAGTAATTAAACGTGTAGGCTGTATTTAATCCATACGTATGAATTTACAGGTATTTTTTCCCCCTTGTCAGTTTCTACTGCTGTCGCATTTTCTGTCTCACTTTGTGCATTGGTGGCTTTATTTCCTTGATCGTCCTATATAAGATCTTTAGCCATAAGTATACGTAACATGAGATTCAAACATTAAAGGAGATGTGCTCTTTTCACCTATCATACACACGTGTGTTAATCCTACTGTTAATAAACACAGAGGGGTAATACCTTAAAGCATAAACACATTTTTTCGTGTGCATAATAGGCGATGTTTCTTTAAAAGTTCAGTTTGCTTAAAGTTTCCTGAAATTCGCAGAAAAACGTCCCTTGCAAGGCGTTTTATTTTGTGTAAAATAGCTCGTTAATTCGTTAATGATATTATGGTTAACTGTCCAGCAGGTTTTTTACTATTTTTGTTTTATTTACTTACTTTAAAATAGTGTTCTTGAGTTTTATACTAAAGTGAGATTTCTTTATCCCTATTTAAAAGCAAACTATCCTTATTTTAAGGCAATGTTATTTTCGTCGTCAGTAATTAAATATTATTTCTAACAGTAAAGTATTTGTTTCAATTATCCAATCAAAAATTGCTTTTTTTTGTCGATAAGAAAACATAAAATTTCATCCACAAAGCACTTGTTAATAATAGCAAACCAAAAATTCACAGTTTAGTATAGTTTTTATATTTATATGGTAGTCTAAGATAAAAGAAAAAAACGTCCTAAAATCGTAAATGAAATATTCAAAAGACCAAAGGTATAATAGTTATTTATGGCACAAGTGTGTTATGTTATATATAAGTCACGGTGGGAAATGTTTAGCCCTCAAGGCCGTAGGCCGAGAGGGCTAATTCCCGAGTGACTTGTATGACCTAACACACGAGTGCCATACAAAATTTTATCCAACACTTGATGATATTAATAAAAAATAGAAAATTATATTGTCTCAATGCAAACTGGAAAACCCTGTATTAGGTTTTAATTGACATTTTTGAATGACAAATTTGACACGTAAAAATTGGCTAGTGTGATTATTGTTGTTATGGAATTGATTAATAACAAAAATTTGAAGAGAGTAAATCAAATTATTATTTTATCCAACGTCTGCTAGTTATAGAATTATTATTTGTCATTTTAGACAAGTTAAGTAACAAATAACACACTAGTGAGTTATAAACAGCGTTCAGAAGCAATGAAAGAAGAAGATTCAAAACTGGATTAAATTAGACAGGAAAATACCGTTCTCAGAATTTATCCGAGAAATTATTAAAAAAAGGCCGAATTAAAGTCTAAAATGGAAAATATCGAGAAAATAATATAACTTCGAAATTAAATAAAATAGACCTTAAAAAACTTCATCAAAACTATTTAATTAAAATATTGAAGTTAAATTCGCCAAGATTAGTACTCAGAGAATCTATCAAGAAATATACAGAGGCAGAACTTTTAGAAGATTTAAAGACATTAAAATAATATATATTGATATATCCGATACTCTAAAGATTAATTAGGTACATAAGAATGTCAAATTTTTCAGAAAAATATGTTATTTATATAGAAACAAATGGAGAAACTTAAGAGAAAACTAGTTAATAAATATGTTTATCTGGGATGCGACAAATGTCAAATCAAAGAAAATTTAAATATGATTATATGTTTTGGATATGGTCAACCCTAACGCACTGCACCGAGATTTCATTGGTTTTTACCGTTGAGAATGAATCAGAACTTGAATTAGTTACATTGCCGTCTGAATATCACGAGGGTTATTTGAAAGACATGTTCAGTATAGAACGGAATATTTCACGTATTTACGCGGACTGCAAAACACTGAGGTGCAACTCCGTGCACGTCTTAACGAAACACAAAGGATGTAGTATATTTAACTGCGAAATTCACGATACTTTTACTATACGTTTAAAAGAATAGTAACCATTGTTACCGGGCACGCGTCCCCAAAATATCAATTACTTTAACAGCTTGATACACAGGTCAGATCAAAACATGTCCTATTATTGTGAAGCATCTGCTTACGTTAAAGCCTAACAGGACACTGAGTTGTATATGGTTCTACAGCGCTGTGGTTTGGGACGTCCACCAATCACATGTGGTCATGTAGACCCTATTGACCAACCAACGAGGAGCGACCGTTGAAGCATTCAAATGATGTTTGCCCGCTGTCGGTCAAAACATTACAGAACCCACATTACATACTCCCGAAGCCGCAAACCTATTGCAAAGCTACCGATTAACGGTTTTCGCAAACGTCAATTTAATATTATTTAGTTTAGAATACAGCACGCTTTCACGTCCGCAGAAGACTTGATGCTTTCTGAGAATTAGAATACTGCGGAAGAAAGCACTCTAGTTTGTTACTTTGATTATTAGAGAATTTCACGAGGGTTATTTGAAATACATGTTCAGTATAGAACGGAATATTTCACGTATTTACGCGGACTGCAAAACACTGAGGTGCAACTCCGTGCACGTCTTAACGAAACACAAAGGATGTAGTATATTTAACTGCGAAATTCACGATACTTTTACTATACGTTTAAAAGAATAGTAACCATTGTTACCGGGCACGCGTCCCCAAAATATCAATTACTTTAACAGCCTGATACACAGGTCAGATCAAAACATGTCGTATTATTGTGAAGCATCTGCTTACGTTAAAGCCTAACAGGACACCGAGTTGTATATGGTTCTACAGCGCTGTGGTTTGGGACGTCCACCAATCACATGTGGTCATGTAGACCCTATTGACCAACCAACGAGGAGCGACCGTTAAAGCATTCAAATGATGTTTGCCCGCTGTCGGTCAAAACATTACAGAACCCACATTACATACTCCCGAAGCCGCAAACCTATTGCAAAGCTACCGATTAACGGTTTTCGCAAACGTCAATTTAATATTATTTAGTTTAGAATACAGCACGCTTTCACGTCCGCAGAAGACCTGATGCTTTCTGAGAATTAGAATACTGCGGAAGAAAGCACTCTAGTTTGTTACTTTGATTATTAGAGAACGTGTTTCCCAAACATAGATAGTTATTTAAGAACTCTAAACGGTACCTGTCTCAAGTTTCCGCTGTATCGATAAATGAGGTGGTCCAACATGAGTTTGAAAATTTATAACGTAAAATCCCTTGCCCGAGAAAAAAAAATGCATCTAAAGTATTTGAAAAAAACTTATTTATTAAAAAAAAATTCAATTCTGTTAACATTAACATTAAAAAAAGCCATAAAAAGTAATTCGTAAAATCCTAACAATACCGGGTTCAGTCAGACAGAAAGTTAAAATTGTATGGCAGTATACCACCCCCGTCGGGCACCCGCTGTCTGTCTGACGGAGCCTCAAGTAATACTATATAAAATTGTATCGTAAAACTTAAAACTGATGATTTCGTAAAAATGCAACCCTTATAAACTATGTAAATTTTAAATACTAACAAATATTTACAACAAACTTTCCACATTGTTTATTTATAAGTTGTATGGACTAACAAGCAGTGTTAATGTCCAATCGAACTAATGTTAAAAATAGCGTTTTTAGACAAAAATTGATATTTGCTCCACACAGTTAAGTAATTGTATTTCTTCTAAACAGCAAACCAATATTAAATTTTGTTAATTTCCATTTGTTAAAATGATTAGGCCTGTTTTATACACTAGCATGCACATACACTGGACAAGCAAAATTTTGTTCAAATTCAATTTTATATAACTCGTTAACCTTTGCATCCATTTTGATCATTTGTTTGTTAAGTTGTAGGTACTTTCATTGTTATCATCTTCGACTGTCGATTTTGCAAAAAGTTCGAGAATATTTGTTGTTATCCAGGATATAACCGTAAGGTGCATTTTGCCCTAAATTTGTGAACACGCAAAATTGGTTTCCGAATGATCTCTATTCCTACGAAATTTTGAAGCGTCGTATTTTTCAACACGGTACGTAACTTAGGGGGGTGATTCCTTGTGATATTCTAAGAGAAAAAGTTCATATAAACATGTGTCCGGAGTTGCACCGTTTTCGATATACAGTTTTTTTAAAAAAAATCGTTTTTTTATAATTTTTTTTAATATCGTTTACCCGATTTTATTGAATTTGGTACTGTTATTCATAATAAGGGGCTTAATTAGCCCTGACGAGATTAAATTTATTAAGTCCAGTGGCGTCCAGGGGGGAAGCACCTTAACGGATATTGACAAAAAAAAATGTATGCCACTGACTTTTCTAATTTCAATATTTTTTTTCGATTTTTACCAACTAATAATACAACTTTTTTGTTCCATGAATTGTTTTCGAACCTTGGAAAAAATAAAAACCACTTGCATGTAGAAAAAAAATACCTGTGTAGTTCAAAGTTAATTAAAATACGAGGTAAAGAGTAAAAAGTCAGTGGCGTACATTTTATTGTTAATAATATTCGTTAAGGTGCTCCCGGGACGCTAATGTACATAATAAATTTAATCTAGTTAGGGCTAATTAAGCCCCTTATCATTATAAATAACGGTATCAATTTAAAATAAAATCGGGAAAAGTATATTTAAAAAAATGATAAAAACCCGTATTTTTTTTTAAACTTTACCTTTTCCTCTTAGAATATCTTAAGGAATCACAATATTTTTGAAACATCCTGTATATCTGTATTCTTAAAGGAAACACGCATTTTTAAAGAAAACTATGCGATTCGTAACCATAAACAATTTAATTTAAAAAATTTCAGTGACATTTATATTGGTCAAATCAAAATTGAGTATTCCCTCCCCGGGCTTGAATAACAGCTCTCGTCCTTTCTGGCATAGACTGAATCAAACTAGCAACTACGTCTTGGGGTATTTGCTCCTACTCGTTTACCAGCGCCCGTTTCAACGCAACCAGTTTGAAATTCTCAATTTGTCCCACATATGCCCTATGAGGTTGAGATCCGGACTCCTTGGCGGCCAGTCTAGTACCTGAATACCAATATCGTTGAGGTATTGCCTAGTTAGTCTGGCTATGTGCGACCGAGCATTATCTTACATTAGGAGAAAATGTTCTCCTCTACAGGGCATATTCCAACGAAATACCGCCCCATATCATCACTCCACCACCAAATTGCACTATAGGAGAGAAACAACATAGCGGTCTCCAGGTCTTTTGTTCCTTCCAACTTTCGGCGTATGGTATTAGGTGAAACTACGGTACCATGAACATCTTCCAATCTTCGAGGCAAAGCTGTAGCAGAAACTGTTCTTTCTCGAGGAACTAAATTTCAGAAACCGATCTTCAACTGCGTTTGTTACTTTCCGTCTTCCCTGTCCGGGTCTTCTTGAGTACAAAACAGTTTCTCTAAATCTTTCTATCGCATCGGATACTGTACTGCGTGGAACAGTAAGCCTATTTGCGATATACCAAATGGCACGACCATCATCTTGTAAAGCTACAGCTTGCGCTATCTGTTCAGGTCTCATTTTTATTTTTTTTTAAGCACTGTCGTTCGCGAAATATACATAGACACAACCAACTTAACAAACGCCATAGAGCAAATAAATTTGTGATTTGTTGACTACTGCTTGACAAGAATTTTTTTTGTCAGGCCATAAAAAATGCTAAATTTAAACTTGTTAAATAATACAACAATGTGTATAAATCTTCACTAAATAATTTATTGTACCATGACAATTGTTTCGACAACACAGTGTCTTCTTCGGATGGAGAAATCAAATTGTCTAATAAAAATGGTTCTACTTAAATATAAAACTTAATCTTAATCTCTTTACACAACCTATTAGTTTAATGGTATTTTTACAATACAATTATTAACAAATATACATAAACCTATTTTACTATATTAGAAGGGTGTGATATCAGACAATTACAGTTATTTAATAATGATGGGAAAACCAAACATTATAGATTTAAATTTAACAATGGGGATCTATTCAAGTCCAACTGGTCATTAAGTAATATATTTAGGTTTTTGTGTTTATTAATTACCATACTTTCTAAGAAATTCAGTTTTAAAGATTTATTTTCTAGATGTAAAATTTCAAAGTTGTCATCAAAATTATGTTGTTCATCATTTAAATGTACGGCATAATGAGAATTGGTATGTTTTTTGTTGTAACTCGTTTTGTGTTCTTTAATTCTTTTTTCAAAAGTTCTACCCGTTTGACCTATATATATTTTTGGACAACTATCACAACCTTCTAATATAGTAAAATAGGTTTATGTATATTTGTTAATAATTGTATTGTAAAAATACCATTAAACTAATAGGTTGTGTAAAGAGATTAAGATTAAGTTTTATATTTAAGTAGAACCATTTTTATTAGACAATTTGATTTCGCCATCCGAAGAAGACACTGTGTTGTCGAAACAATTGTCATGGTACAATAAATTATTTAGTGAAGATTTATACACATTGTTGTATTATTTAACCAGTTTATAATGGATCTTCATCAAGTAACGGCTACTTCAATCGAAAATTTAAACTTGTCACAAGAGACAAAGTCAAGTTTAAAAAATTACTTGTTTATGGTAACGAATCGCATAGTTTTCTTTAAAAATGCGTTTTTTCTTTAAGCTTTCAGATATTGATATGAATCAAAAAAAGAACTGCTAAAAAAGATAAGGCTTAAAAATCGTGTACGATAAGACGCATCATTCACTAGTCAAATTTCTACAGAGAGTGTTCCGAAATTTAGGAGAAAATGCACCTTTTAGTTATAACCTGTATAACAACAAATCTGTTTGAACTTTTTGCCAAATCGACAGTCGAGAATGATAACAATCAAAGTGCCTACAACTTGGCAAAAAAAAAATTATCGAAATTGATGCAAAGGTTAAAAGGCTATTTAAGATTTTAAACACCACATTCAAACAGTGATTCAATAATATCGTTAGCAGCTTTTTGAGCAAATTTTGAGTATCAAGACAAAAACACTTAAAATGAACAATCGTAAGACAGTATTTTTTTGGAAAAGTAAGCTCTTCAATATTTAGTAATACTGTTGTATGAGTTGTGGTACCTACATATTTTGAGTTCTAAATTTTGAGATATAAAATGAAAATTGAAGATAAGGTCATGATAGATTCATTTATGAATGTTTTAATCCATTTTAGACTTATAGACATGCATTTATTTTCCCACATCGAGACATTCTAGATGTATTAACTATAATATATAAAAAACTTTTAAAATGATGTGTTGTAATTTTCACTATATATTGTCAATATGACATATTATGTTTCAGATACGGTGGATGATATTTTAGTATCATTTACTGGGTCAGACAGATAATTAAACTCATTTTTTAACTTCATTAACTCACACCAAAAATTGAATTTACCCTTGAAAAGGAAATCAATAATTCCATTAATTTTCTAGATCTAACTATAAAACGTCTACAGAATAAATTAGATTTTTCCTTATTTCACAAACCATCACACAATGATATAACTATTCATAACAAATCACATCACCCAATGCAACATAAAATGGCAGCTTATAATAGTATGATTTTTCGATTAATTAATATTCCTATGTCTGTGGAAAATTATTATAAAGAACTAAACTTAATAAACAAATCGCGGTCAATAATGGTTACTCAACACAAATCATAAATAATATTCTTACTAAAATGAATTATAAAAAATCAATTAAAGAGGTCTACCCGTTAAAGAAAACCAATATTATATATCACTCTATTACTTATTTAGGCAAACAAAGTGATAATATCAAAAAACTTCTGAACCAACACGATATTAAGATTGCTTATAAGACTAAAGGTTGTTTAGGGTCTATCATAAAAAACAACAAAGACGAAATTAAAAAAATTAATAAAAATGGAGTATATAAATTAAATTATGGATCTTGCCCCAAGTATTATTATAGGCCAAACTGGCCGTTCATTTCATACTAGAATTAAAGATCATTACGATTCTTTCTCTAAAAATAATAAACATTCAACTTACGCGGAACATCTAAAAAACGAAAATCATACATTTGATAAAAATTTCCAAATCTTACACTTTGAGAACAAAGGCAAAAAATTGGATTTATTGGAGTCTTTATCTATTAATAAGGGTAGAAAAACCCAAAATATCCTAAATGATCAACTAGACAATAACGACTCACCTTTGTTAAACTTGTATTGAACCCCTAAAAATTCCCCACAATTATTTATTATTAATTATTTCATTAGTGCAGGTACCTTAAATTTAAGTTTCTTATTTAATATTTTGTTATACCTTCTTCACCTCTGTAGAAGCCACTGTGATCGCAAAACATATGTCATGTTGACAATATATAGTGAAAATTACAACACATACGTGTTTCTTTTCAAAAGTTTTTTGAAATGGATTTTCATCAAGTAAAGGCTAGTACGATAAAAATGTATTTCGTTAGAATGTGACAGAATTCCTTAACATCAACTCGGTAATGTTAGAAATGAATTTTAAGATCGGTTAGAATATTGTTTAGCTGTTAATGGAGGGTTGTTTGAACATTTAATTAATTACTGTTTTTGCTGTGTATATGAAAATTTCGTAATTTTGCCATCACATTTAATTGAATAAGTTAGGATTGGATAATTAAAATTTATTCAAACTTAGTACATGGGTTTATTACATCGGCCGCTTCAAAAAATTATAATATAATTTTTCTCTAAAATGTACAGGGTTATCCAACCAAGACTAGACAAGGCGATTTTTTGACTTTTCCTGTACTTTTATAAAAAAACTGAAATAGCCATCTTAAGTCATTTTCTCCCGCGAATTCGAATATCTTCAGCAAAAAAACAATTGAACATCAAACAAAAGTACTAGGGGTCACTTTGATATTTTTTTAAATGGGATGCCGTATTTTTAATGAGCTTATCCGATTTCTCATATAAATTTTGATCTAAAATGTTGGATTTTTAATTCAAAAACGCCTTTTTTCTTCAGTTTTAAATTCGGAAAATGTTCGTCTACCGTAAGATTAATACCTGATAGATGGATACCCGTTTCACCTGTTCACCCTTTAACCTGCTTTAAAGCGTCCGTCAGTTAGACAAAATTATCAAGTTTCAAATTTCTATATATTTTTCACGAATTAATTACAAATAATGAAATATTTTTTAGAAGAACGGCTAAATGTAATAAAATTATATTACAAAAGTGGAGAGAATGCTCGACAAACACAAAGAACATTTTTTGAGAGTTTCCAGAGACACATTTCAGTGGATACAATTCTCAGAATTAAGACCCTATTTGAAGAAAGTGAGACATTGAAAGATAAGCCAAGAAAGATGAAAAGACGGAATATAAGGGATCGAGCTATTGTTCAATATTTTACTATAAATCCGAAGAGTTCTATTCCGCAAGCGGTACGAGAAGTAAGGTATGGTCCAGGGCTCCGGAGAGTAAGCTATGGAACAGTTCACAGAACTTTAAAAAAATGTGGTCTAAAACCATATTGCATCCTTCCCGTTCAATACTTAACACAGCTTCAAAAAGAACTGCGATTTCGATTTGTTGCTTCAATGCTGATGAGAGAGCAAGACGAAGATTATAATTTATATAATAAAATTCTATGGAGTGACGAAGCGTCATTTACAACATCGGGGGTATACAATCGGAAAAATACAAGATACTGGGCAGCAGTTAACCCTCATAGATATGAAATGATAAAGTTTCAAGGTTGGAGCTCACTTAATGTTTGGTGTGGGATGTTAGAAAATCGAATTATTGGACCACTATTTTATCGTGGCTCTTTAACAGGCCAAAGATACCTCCATTTTCTTCATAACGATATCGAGGATTTCTTGGAAAGGTTGCCATTGCAAGCCTACAACAATATCATTTGGCAGCAGGATGGTGCTCCGCCTCATGCAGTTCGAGAAGTGGTAACATACCTAAACGAGCGTTACAATCAGTGGATTGGCCGTAACGGAACAATTCATTGGCCACCAAATAGCCCCCATATCACGCCAATGGATACATTTTTATGGGGTCATTTAAAAAATGTAGTTTATCAACGACCCAACAGAAGTCTGGAGGATATTCAGCAAAAAATTATAAATGAAATTAATAGACTTAACCAGGACCAAAATATTGTAAGAGATTCTTTGGAGAGATTGAAAAGGGGGCATCGGTCATGTTTTGAAAATAATGGAGGACACATAGAACAATTATATTATTGAGATTAAAGTTATTCACTTTAGTTTATAGTTTTTTCTAATATGTCATACTTTTTTTATACGTAAGCAATAATAGATTTGCAAAAACTACTAAATTTGTAATTAATTCGTGAAAAATATATAGAAATTTGAAACTTGATTATTTTGTCTAACTGACGGACGCTTTAAAGCAGGTTAAAGGGTGAACAGGTGAAACGGGTATCCATCTATCAGGTATTAATCTTACGGTAGACGAACATTTTCCGAATTTAAAACTGAAGAAAAAAGGCGTTTTTGAATTAAAAATCCAACATTTTAGATCAAAATTTATATGAGAAATCGGATAAGCTCATTAAAAATACGGCGTCCCATTTAAAAAAATATCAAAGTGACCCCTAGTACTTTTGTTTGATGTTCAATTGTTTTTTGCTGAAGATATTCGAATTCGCGGGAGAAAATGACTTAAGATGGCTATTTCAGTTTTTTTATAAAAGTACAGGAAAAGTCAAAAAATCGCCTTGTCCAGTCTTGGTTGGATAACCCTGTACAGGGGAGCCAATATTTAGCCACCTCAAAATTTACATGGGATTCCTATGTTCAACTACGCTATGCATCACCCAGTATCTTACAACGGTTTAAAACAATATATTTTTGGAATCAGGAAAGAAAGACCTTTCATAAAACTGCAAACATATTATACAAGGTGATCCATTAAAAGAAAATGTTAATTTTTCAGTTTTCAGTCTTTTGTTTACTTTTTTTCATTTTCTGCCGGTTATATGACACTAAATATCTCCAATATACCGGGTGGCAATGAAATCATTGTACCACCACAGCATCATGTTAAAAGCAATTTGATCCCAATTTGGGTTACTGCTGTTTGAGTGGGATCGGAACTTTTATCTAAAAACTATTTTTTTTATCGATAACCTGCATTTTTTATTTCACAATCGAATTCTTCTCAAAATTACCTTTTCAATGACATTTACTACAGAAATGGCAACTTGAGAGCCTTTTTGCAAAAAAACAAAATGGCGCCTATAAAACAACGAATGCATGGCGACAGTAGTGATCAAAGTTGTTAAACTAAGCCCTTTCATTCGTATAATTGCATTTACATACTTACTTTCACTTTACATAAATAATCCAAAATACTTAACATAATCTTTAAAACATTTATTTTGCTTAGTGATTACTCGACATTATACGGAACAGTGTCCTTTACCTCTATATACACTAAGGAGTCTTGTACACCTACGTAAGGCAATCATTGAAATATTGACCTCTTTTACTCAATTCACCACAGCAGCGCTGTGCACCACTTTAAGTACTTGACGCCACGCTTATGTTACTCGTACTCGTTGCTCTACTGCTCGTCCGCAAATCTGATCCTTTTTTAAAAACGGCAAATCCCGCTTTGACTAGATCTTCTGCAACGTCAATGTCCTGGTCATTTGTAACGTTATATAAATCAATACCTAGAGAAGAAATAGTCAGTAGCACAACACATCAAAGAAACACTGAGTGTGCATTTTACCTGGCACTGGTGAACCCTCCCTTTTAGCTCGAGTTTTTTCTTTCACTGTGTACCCGTTAATTCGCGCAGATAATTTTTTCCACTGCGCTACATGAGACAATTCTTCAAAGCGGTCTACTGCCTCTTCTGACCAACCGTCTCCTACAGGATCTAAAAAAAATTACATTCACAAAGGTGCTCCTAAAACGCAAACAATTTAGTTACCAATTCTAGCTAAAAAACACTCTATGGCTTGGAAATGTAACCTAAGAAAGTCGGTTCTTAATTCATACAAGTCTTTACAAGGCACAAACTCAGTATCTCCATAGTCCACATAGTATAATTTAGCAAGTTTTTCTTCGGAATTAGTTTGGGTTTCCAAAACTTCAGCTCTATACCTAAAGAAAGAAGAGAAAAACGTAGCAAACCACAAGGAACGACCAAAAAGTACTGACCATTTATTATCATACTGAAATATAGCTGCTACTAAGTCTCCAGCATTGACTTCATCCAGAGTGTGCTGAGTACTATTTTCTGGCTTTCCATAATATTCAGTCATTTCCTCCACTAAACAATCCAACTCTGTTGCTTTAGGACCGACGATTTGTAGCCAGAATTTAGATGGATTTTCCATTGCCGATATATAAATTTCAAATTGGTTCTCTTGCTGCCCTAAAATAAAAATCATGCAGGAATATAAACTACTGGACAAAATTAACGCAACATTATAAACTTGCCACATATTTGTTTTCTAAACCTAAAGTCTTGTTCTGGAAAAATATGTTGTTTAAAGAACTAAATTCAATGTTCTAATACAGAATTTTTGTTCATATGGCACAGCAATTTTGGTTACTAAATCGAAATGCCCAGCACATACATCTTTCTTATAGGAAGAAAATGTAAAAAAAAATAAAACATTGTTATTTCTAATTATTGAATTATTTACAAATTTACAAAGAAAATCATTTACCTGAGTGGAAGCTAGTTGCAACTATCCAATAAATCAAATCAAATCAAATATACTTTATTGTTCAATGAATACAATATTCTCATCGACAAAACCTAAATCTAGCTTATTATTTAATAAGAATAAGAAACAAAGAGTACGCATTAAAATTTGGTTATTCACGCTAGGTCAACCAACTGTTCGTATGGATTGAGGAATGTGGTAGTAAATTTTTTTACTTTCGTAAAAAACAGAGTTTTTAGTCAGTGCAGTTTGAGGAATCGGGAGTGACAGTGTAAAGTGAGAATCTTAAGTCTAACAAAAAGTGATCTACAGTGCTCTTGAGGTCCAACCGTACACATGTAGCGAATAGCTCTTATTTTGTAGAATAAAACTAGAATTAAATTGCTGTTGACTGCAGTGGCCCCAAAAAGCAATCCCATAGGTCAGGTGTGATTCAGCAAATGAAAGATATGCTGTTTTTCCTGCAACAATGCCGAGTTCATTCGAGACAATCCTAACAGCAGAGCAGCCTCTAGCAATTTTTTTTATTCAAAACGGTTACCTATATGATTGACAAATTTTAAACTACCGTCAATATAGACGCCCAGAAGCTTTGTATCCAACCTATTTTCAATATGTGTGCCCGAAATGTACAGATTGTTAAAATTAAATTTAAAAGTCGGTATAATTGTTTTAGAAAAATTAAATGTAAGTAGACACAATGGTGGTGTCATCCGCGAATAGCTTAAACGTACCGCTGAAATTAATAGTAGTCAAGTTCATCATCCATATTTCCTTAACATTCTTATTTTTGGGTCACTTGATGTCTCTAGGATTAGAGATTATCATTTCTGCTTGTTTTGATAAATGAAAGTAATAAAATTGCACGAAAAGTGTTTTAAGAATGCGCAAATGCGCATTTTTAAAAATATGCAAATTATTTAGATTAGGTATATGGATTAATTTGATAATAATTGTTGCATTAAAACTATTTTTGAAGATTGAAAATTTTATTAAATATTAATAAAGAGATATAAACCAAAAATGTACTTAAAACTATACTTTAAGTAATATCTAAAATGATCATACCTAAGTAGGAAGGCCATAAAAAGGTATTGAACAAAAAAGTATTGTCTACTCACTTTTAACATTATAAAACGAGTTTACAACTAAATGTTTTTCAAAATATTCTACAAGAAATAATTTCCTTCTATTTGTTAACAATGTTTGAACAACGAAAAGCTTCTTTGCAACGTGAACCGAGGTAATTGCGGCAAATTTTGGCACTAAATTTTCTAGGCAGAAAAATCACCCAAAAAAATCTTTAAAACATTTTGCAATGTTTTGAACCCTGCGTTATTTTCAATAACTCTATAGACAGAAACGACCAAAGATGCCGAACTCTCTTCCAATCGTGAAATAGCCCTCGATATAAGACTGTATTTAATTTTAATAAAAAGAAGTCGTTGTTGCAAGTTCTGGATTTAAAAAAGTTTTTGTGACGTTAGAACAGCTTGAGAAGAACCAGTTAAGTCGCAATTGATGCTTTTAGTGTATCGTAATGGTCGGCGAAAAAAATTGCCGCTTCAAGCCATGTTCACCATCGCGTTATAACAGGTTGAGGTTGAACAGCTTGAGAAGAACCAGTTAAGTCGCAATTGATTCTTTTAGTGTATCGTAATGGTCGGCGAAAAAAATTGCCGCTTCAAGCCATGTTCACCATCGCGTTATAACAGGTTGAGGTGGTAACTAAATACCTGGAAGCTTTTCCCTATACAGTGAGACGTAAAGGTTGGAACAAATACATGTGTTTTTTTTTCGAAAAAACGCTCGGACCCGTCAGTTCTTTATTTTTGTTGTGTTGTGGCCGCTGCCTTCATTTGCTTTGGCCAAACATAAATTGTTTACTGTATTTCCATAGGTTGCATGGTTCAAAATATGTCAGTTGAAATAAAAGGCTTTTTCTACCACAATATATATTTATTTACTTCTGTTATTTCGGTTACTCATCGTCACATTTGGTCTGCGTAGCATTATATGCGGTTTTACTGTTACATAGTGTGACAACTACTTACTTCATTAAATCAGCTACACATTTTACATCACTAATAACAAACAATAATATCGGGATACAATACTACATTCTTACACCTTCGAGAATTTATCGCATAAATTCCACGAATTTCCGATTGCTTTTTACAAAAGATAAACGGGACTCGAGTCGAGATATAATAATTACATTAACATCTTCGAGATTTAACTCCGCGAATTGACCGACTTATTTCATGGCTTGGATGCCGTAAAGTCAACGAAACTCGCGTAAACACCGCGAGTGAGACAGTCTGCTTCTTATAACGCCTGATACGAGTCTGAATTGGAGTCGGGATATAATAATTACATTATTAAATCTTCAAGATTTAACTCCGCGAATTGACCGATTTATTTCATGGCTTGGATGCCATAAAATCCACGAAACTCGCGTAAATACCGCTAGTGACTTATAACGCCTGATAGGAGTCTGAATTTTCAAAACATGTCGAGTCTTATTTGTGATATATCATCCCTCTTTCCCATACACACAGTAGCATCCTGTCATGCTGTTTCAATTAAAACGTAAGTATATCTAGTTGCCTAACAATAAACCCTTCTTTCAGTCGCGTACGCCCCAACACTACGTTTCATGGGCGGTATTTTCATTGGTTTTTCGCTTTTTTGCTTGCTTTATTTCGGCGAATATTCTCGGAAATTATTCTTGGCGGTTGAAACTACGTTTTAGACTTTAACTGACTTTTTTTACTGGTTTCCATATGAATTTGTAGTTTCAATGCACCGAAGATAAATTAAAATATTGTAGACGGCGACGTTGCCGTACTTTCTTTACTTTGAATTGGTACTTGTTTTTGTTATTAAATTATGTAACTAGATAACTGAACCTTTCCCCAACATTGTGCATTTTTTGAAGCTTATTTCATGTATACAGGTTGTCCCAAAAATAAGTTATGACGGTTTACTTTATTTTTTACGGATACCCCTACTTTATAATATGTTTTTGGATTCTGCATAAAATTCTAAACATACATTGGACATAAAATGAACTGTTTATAAAAAAAAAGTTTTTGTTCAATATGGTTTTTTGCATTGTTGTCATTTTCATAAAATGCCTTTTTAACAATTTTATATGTCGGTTCAACATGAGCTGCTTCTACTCTCATGCTTTCCCTAGCTCTAAGAATTGAAGATTGTTCACAATGCCTCAACATTATAGCAGAAAATTTAGGACGCCACTGCTTTTAACTATCAGATTTTTTTAGAAAGCAGTTAAACAGTAAACTTTTTTGGTAATTAACTTCTTCCTTATCTCGCGCATTTAGATATGTAAGTAAATAATAATAATAAGTTTATTTGAAATAGTTATAATATAATAAATATGTTAATATGTTATTCTTCAATAAACTTGTTCATAAATTCCGGAAAGACGTGCTTCTTAGGGGCAAATCTTATTTATTTAAAAGTATTTAAAATAATAAATATTTAAGAATATTTTAATAAAAAGAAGTAATAGAAACGTGCGCCCTAGGGTCATACATGAACATACCAAAATTCAAAAAAATATATTCAGAAATAACGAAAACATATGCCTGTTTCCATTATAAGTGGGACACACTGTATATTCGAACTTTTCTTTTAAGATCATCCTATAGATTCTTATGGGATTTAAATCGGGACTAAGAGGCGGCCGTTCCATAAACAGAATAGCTACAGCCTACTTGCATAACATTAAAAATAAAGGTATGCGATAATAAAGCTTATGAAAACATGGAACTATAATATGGTGTATATGTAACATTTGTGCTTCAAACTAACCAGATAATTTTTATGCACTTATGCTATTACCCCCGATAATATATACAATAATGTTGAACTATATGATGTATCTCCTCTAATCCTACAAATAATGAAGGGAACCAAAAATGGGAATGTTAAGGAAAGAGAGCTGCAGTCTAATTTTAACTGTGATATGTTGCGGTTACTAGTATACCCCACAGGATATGAATTTTTGAAAAAGAATAACAAATTACACCCAGTATAAAGTGAAAACTAACCTTTTACCTAAGGTAAGAACAACTATGAGCAAGGGACAATGCAAAAAAAATCATTAATAACAGACTTTAGGTTCAAAAAAAATCTAGCAATATATGTGTGGCAACTTATGATGTTGCGCTAATTTAGTCCATGAGTTATTTTATTGATTGTATCTTGTAGGTAGATAAACAAATTAGGTAGGTACTCTAATACAAGACAAGTATGTAACAGCTTTAGATATCAATACTTCAAAACTGATTAAAAATAACAGGTCAAATTTAAAAATAGTTCATTTGGTTATTGGAATTTTGTTATTTATGTTGAAAACTTTTTATTCTGTTTGTGATTACCATCTTTTAATCTTTTATAAGTGTCATGAAATCATAGGTCCTCATGCTGAGAGTGAATAAATAATGAATTTATTATTTACCTGGCACAGGTGACATTCTTTCAGATTTAGGGATCTCAATTTTCTTAACTACTTCCGGTGATCTTGGTGGTAGCCTAGGTTCCCTTCTGGACAAACTTTCATGGATAATTTGCTGATTATGCTGTGATTGTTCAACCACTTCCTCTATTAACGATCGGGCTACATTAATTTGTTCCCGTGAACCTAAAACCATATTAATGTTCTTAGAAATTCTCACTTAATACTTGAAGCTAATATATTTTTGTGTACCTCTAATCCTAATTCTTCTTGTTGTCAGCCCCTTTTCATCACCAACCACGGTCATTTTGGCTCCTGAAAGACTACACATTTCATTGATTTTGTCCCCGCCCCTACCGATTATTTTTTTGACACATCCAATTGGTACCCACAGATCTTCACTTTCGAGAATAGGTTGATTATTAATAAACTCCTGAATTAAATTGCTCGCAATGTTACAAGACTCTACAGAGCCCCTTATTATACAGACTTTATCATTAGACTGGTCAAGATCTTTGAAATTTATCCGGGTACATGACTGTTCCTGAAATGTTGAATAAATCTTGATTCACTGTAAACTCCTGGCATTGTAAAATAATCGTTTAAAGTCATATACCTACACTCATTATCCATAATCAACTGGTATTTCTAAAAGATTTTATTTGTGGTAAAGACATACCTGTATCAGCTTTATGTTACTACCATTTCGTCCAATAATACCTCTTACAATCTCTTTAGGAACTTTCATTTCCATAGTTTTATATTTAGTAGTGCGGACATAGGTGTCCACCAGATCATCTTCATTTTCTCTTTTTAGGAGAAGATAAAATAAATAGCCTGTAAATCCAAAAGCAGAAAGGCCTAGTAACACTGTAATCGATTTTGTAACCACCCTAAAAAAATTGCATAGTAGTTCAGTTAAATAAAGAGTTTTATCAAAATAGAGGCATCAATGAAAAACTGATCAAGTGTCTCCCATCACTAACTAAGTACACGACTACACTATTAATAAAAAATAACATTCTAAGAGCATTTTTAAATCTTAACGGTTTGCCCTTGTATTTAACTGGTACTAGCAAATTGTTTGGTACTCCTGTGCACTCTATGAAGAAGTGGCAAACATTCCAGATCCTTATGTGGATAATTTCATACACTATGAGCTGTTATTAACAATTTATAAGGAATAGGTACCAGGAAGACCTTGTGTTTTAGATACACAAAATTTTTTTAAATAAATACCTAAACATGACCTCACTCACGAGTTTATAGGTACTAATTACATATTTATATTTATATAACCGACTTTTATTGCCTATTTATTCAACAAATTACCCCATACTGGAAAAATAATTAAAATTATATCAGGTTATGTATGTATAGCCCAGACAAAAATAGAAAACAAAATAAAATAGATAATAGTACTTACTTCATTATTCAATTTAAAAAATTTTGATTATAGAAGAAATCACAGCATTTGCATTTACAATGATTTAATAATTTAAAAATAGAAAACCTATTTTAAAAAATTATTTTGGGCCAACAGACATTTGACGTTGAATTTGACACTTCACTTGTGGAAATAAAAGAGGTTAGATTTAGTTGACCTTCCAATGGACAGGTGCGTGCACGAAGCCGTGTCCGAAACCGTATTCGGATTTGCAAACTGAAACCACAGAAAAATAGGTTGGATCGTTGGAACTTGGACTGTGGTAAAATTTAAAGTGTAAGACTGGTTGCATAACGTAATTTAAAAAAAGTTGTCAAGGATTTTCCTTTATTTTTAAAAATAAATCTAGTAAAAACATCACTACGAGTCCAGGTACGCAATAATCGCATCGAAAAACATGTTTTTATTTATGTTTCGTTGAACTGCGTTGAGAAATCATTGAACACATTTCATTTTTAAGTTTCGACGCGTATTCATGTCCACTTGTAATTTTGGTGAAATAAGTTGTACTCAAAAATATTCTGCCATAGGGTAAGTCGTTGCATAAATATAAAAGAAAATATACATATCGAGTAATCACATATTGATTAAATTAGTGACCATTTATATAATAATTTAGAATCAAACGTATTTTTTACCCATTGTAATCTATCGCCTATAAAAAATATACATGAGGGAAATGCTTTTTCCTACACGGCTAAGAAACATTATGCCTTTATTCTCTATTTATTGAAATATCTATTGTACATTGACTTGGAAAATACAATAATTCTCTTCCATTTCAAAAAAGGCGGTAAAATCCAATACCCAGAATATAATATTCAAAAATAAAATTTGTCTTCCGCTTTGTTCACAGGTCAGTCATTTAACCTTAATTAACTACTGCGAATCATAAAAATATCTACAAAACACAAAGAAAATTTGGCGGCCAAGTTCACTACTCCGAAATAGATTTTCCGATTTTTTGCTACTTCCCAAAATAAAAGGTTTTCTTTCTTTTAAACCTGCGCAGAAAATTGTCTACGTCTTATTCGACAAAGTACGCCGCATATAAAAATCAATACGACAGAGAGAGAAAGGTAGGGAATACCTACCAATTGGAAACAAACGTCTGGCGGAAAGTAGAGAGAGAAGTATTTGTGTCGTTAAAAGCAAAACAAAGATAGCATGATAAAAATATATCGGTGAATTTGGTAGTTAGGACTGTGATCAAACGAACAATGATTTGCAAAATTAAAGGCAGTCTAATGGGCAATGGCAATCAGTAACTCAGCTGTTAAAAGGGGTGACTGACATTAGTTTGACGTCGAAAGTGATTATTTGGAAAATAAAGTTGCGTTCCAAACAAATTCAAGAGGTAATTTAGGAGAAAACTACCTACGGAAACGCCTGAAAACACACAATTATGAGCGAGCTCAATCAAGAAGAGGTAAGAACAGTTTTGAACTTATTCATTTTCCTGAAATTCAAAGTTTCTTTGTTGCTATCAGAGGTGGTTTTACGTTGAATATGAAGGTCCTTGTAATTTTATATAACGCAAAACCTATTATCAGGTTGCATGTTTTCAGAACCAATATTTAAAGTGTCTGTTAAAATACTTGGCATTCTGATAGTGAGACCCCCTTCTCATATTTTTGTGTTTTTTGTAACTGCATTTTTAATTGATTAAACTGGCCTTGTATGCTATTCATTTATTCTGCTTAATGTTAATTAATGATCATGTAAACTAGTTATTTATTATACATATTAGCACTATAATATGGTAGTCGTACCAGTATTACTAGCTATTCACAAAATCACGAAATTTTATAAAATTTCCGAGAAAATGGTAAAAACTCAACAACATTATTTCAGATACGTCGCCGTCGGTTGGCACGTCTTGCGGCCTTGGAAAGTGGGTCTCCATCAAACTCCATATCACCACCCATAACCCCCATTTCGCAATCTCCAATGTCTACTACACAAGGTCAAAGCCCTCCTGTTTTTGAATCTCAAGGAAACTCTTTGGAAAACAAATTTTTCTCAAGCCAGAACCCTGAAACACAGGGGGTTAAGAAAGACATTAGCAATGTGGATGCTGTGGGGGAAAAACAGAAAGAAAAAGTGGTGCTGGAAGGAGTATTTAAGGTTTGTATTTTCTTTTTTGCCTAAGTAAAGAATCACTTACTTACTTAACTTAATTGTATTTATTAAACTACACATGACACACACATGTACAGGGTTATCCAACCAAAACTAGACAAGGCGATTTTTTGACTTTTCCTGTACTTTTATAAAAAAACTGAAATAGCCATCTTAAGTCATTTTCTCCCGCGAATTCGAATATCTTCAGCAAAAAACAATTGAACATCAAACAAAAGTACTAGGGGTCACTTTGATATTTTTTTAAATGTATTTTTAATGAGCTTATCCGATTTCTCATATAAATTTTGATCTAAAATGTTGGATTTTTAATTCAAAAACGCCTTTTTTCTTCAGTTTTAAATTCGGAAAATGTTCGTCTACCGTAAGATTAATACCTGATAGATGGATACCCGTTTCACCTGTTCACCCTTTAACCTGCTTTAAAGCGTCCGTCAGTTAGACAAAATAATCAAGTTTCAAATTTCTATATATTTTTCACGAATTAATTAATTTTTCTAATATGTCATACTTTTTTTATACGTAAGCAATAATAGATTTGCAAAAACTACTAAATTTGTAATTAATTCGTGAAAAATATATAGAAATTTCAGAGGGTGATACGTAAGGTTGTTTTAAGAGAAAAAGTTCCTATGAACATATGTCCGGAGTTGCTTTGTTTCTGAGATACGGGGCGTTGAAGTTTAAAAAAAAACGGTTCTAAAAAGAAACCTCCTGTACCCATATCACACACAGCGGATCCAAGCTCTACTGCCTCGGGATTTTCACCCAAGATCAATGTTTTGCAGGTGGTTGATTCATAGGATGGTACACAATAATTTTTTACCAAATATTTTAGTTAGGGACGAGGCAATTTTTTTACGAGATGCTATTATGAACAGATATAAAAAATTCGTGGGTTGGGGAGTGGCAAATAACACAAATTTATTCTCTGCGACGTTTCGTAACTTTATTGTTACTTTTTCAAGCACTGAATATTTAGCGTTCCTTGACAAGCGCGCTAGTAGTACGTACACAAAGAGTTCTAGTTTTCGTGTGTGAAAATGTATCAAATTTCCTAGATTACCTATAAAAATAGTTTGCTGATGTGTGCACAGGAACACTAAATATTCAGTGCTTGAAAAAGTAACAATAAACTTACGAAACGTCGCAGAGAATAAATTTGTGTTATTTGCCACTCCCTATCCACGAATTTTTTATACCTAGATATTATTGGGAGACTAAAAAACAGAATGCTATTATAAACTTTCGCAATGACCATTTTTGGGCCGACGAAAATCCCCACGTTATTAGAGAAAGTCATTCTCAGCAACAATTTTCGCTCAACGTTTTCTCTCTCGCAAACGAAGCCAGACATGAAAAAAACGCAAGAGACCTAAAAGTTGTATTTGTATAAATCTGAATTAATTTGTTTGAATTAATCTGAACAAATAAAAAAACTTTAAAAAAAGGCAGTGGCGTACTTTTTTTCTCTCAATAATAATTGACTGTGGTGCACACTGAGATGCCACTGGACCTAATAATTTCAATCTAGTTAGGGCTAAATAAACGCCTTATTACTTTAAATAACTGAACCAAATTTTAACCAAATCGGTTTAAGGATATTGATGACCAGTTTTTTTTTAAACTTCAACGCCCTGTATCTCAGAAACGAAGCCACTCCGGACATATGTTCATAGGAACTTTTTTTCTTAAAACGACCTTACGTATCACCCTCTGAAGTTTCGTACCGTAGTTAGGAAACACCCTGTATATACACATTTATAATTTATTTGTATATTTTTTATGTACCCTTATATTTATAGGGTAAAATCAATTGATTACATATACATTTTAACAATGTTACCTAAATTATTACAAACCAGAAAAAAATTAAAAATGTTCTAACAGCACTCATTAGAAAATCTATTTATTTATTCCAAGATGTATGTTATAGAATGTTTCTAGAATATTCAGAGTATTATATCCATCGTCTTGGAATATTCAGGTAAGATTTAGAGAATACGCTATTTAGAAAATGAAATATCCAGAATAAATATGCTCTTTACATAATTTTGTTTCTGTAATATTCAAAATATTTTAGCGATATTCCTTAGATATTTAATTCAATTTTTAAAAATTAAGTTTTTTTTTATCAGATAAACAGCAGACTTGAGAAGTGTTCTGCTTATTATTTATTTATTATTGGTTTATTAACACTATAGCAGTATGACCCCTGAAGATAACTTACTAATTATATTCAATCCCAGGTATTTTGCGTTTGATGCCGGCTCGATTGCCTTATTGAACATATCATTTTTATCCTCCCACTGTTTCCGGGCATGAAATATTTGTGTTTAGTTTAAAAATAGTGACTACTATGTCTTTTGTCAGATCAGCAGGAGAGTGGACATGTTTAAGTCGAAAGGTTTCATCTAGAATATATTTGGGATGCAGTTGTTTCAGGGTGTTCCTAGGTTCAGAGTCTATTCCTGGAGCACTGTTTTCCCCTATTCACTATTTCTAGGTATTTATTTATTTATTGCATCAACAAATCCACAAAAGTTAATAACAGATAGATGGAGAACTCCTTATTATCAATATTATTAGTGACCATTTTATGTATGAAAGCCATACCTGTCTCAATATGCAGCTGTCTCAAGCTAGAAAGATCAAACATGTTACACAAGAGTTTTTGATCAGTCCCCCTTTCTGGGTACGCTGAGAATGTTTTTAAATGTAAAAATTTTAATAATCTTCTTTGGATCTCAAATAATACATGCATACTGAAGCTTTGAAATAAATAAAGACTTATATAAGGCAATAATTGCACTAATATCACTAAAATGTTTACAACTTCTTATAATAAATCCGAGAATTCTTATAGCACTACCAGTAACACTTTCAATATGACCAATAGAATTTAATTTAGTGTCAAAATTAACACCAAGATCTTTGTGTAAATCTGTTCTCTTTAAATGCGTATTGTCTATAGAGTAGTTAAAAATAATTTTATCCGTTTTACATGTAAATGGCATTACTGCACATTTATTATTGTTTGTATTTAAATTATGTTCCTACACCAACGCAGAGCAGAGCAAGGGCATCTGAATTCATCCTTAATAGCATAAAAAAAATTAAAATCATCAGCAATTATAAGGCCCTTGGTAAAATTACGATTATCGCCAATATTACTAATAACTAATAGAAATAGAAGTGGTCCATGACCCATGATTCTAGTCCTGTGGCACTCCCGATGTTTGATAGTTTTGAGATCTATAACCCTTATGATTCACAAATAAAGTTCTGTTATGTAAGTATGACGACAACAATGAAATAATATTGTCATCTTTGATAAAATCTTGTAGGGATTTTATTATTTCACCAAAGTCCATCTTATCAAATGCTTTTTCTAAATCGTTAAAAATTACATCAACTTGGCAGCCATTTCTAAGGGAATCTTGAATCAACATATGAAATCCCATGTAAATTTTGAGGTGGCTAAATATTGGCCCCCTGTACATTTTAGAGAAAAATTGTATTATAATTTGTTGAAGAGGCCGATATAATAAACCCATATCCCAAGTTTGAATAAATTTTAATAAGCCAATCCTAACTTATTCAATTAAATGTGATGGCAAAGTTACGAAATTTTCATAGCTTAGGTATGACAGCAAACACCAGCGAATTATTATTTGGCATTGACAAAACGAAAAATAGCGTCAGTGACAACATTTTCATTGAAGGCGCGTTAATAATAACTAAATATGAGCTATTCCATTAAGGAAAAAGTAACTATGATTAAGTGGTATTATACAGGAAGCAGTTTAAGAGCAATGTCTGAAATGTTTTTAGTTTAATTCCCTGATAAGCCTATCCCTTCCATTTCATTAACTAAACTTATCATTAGTAAAGTTAAGCCCAAAGGCAGTGTAATAAATAACTGTAAATGTTCAACTGAGAATGTCAATAGAGCTGATGTAAGGGATAATAGAGATCTTGATATTCTACTGCACGTGGAGGAAAATAAAATGATTAGCACGAGGATTCCTGGGCAAGCTGTTGAAAAACATCAAACCACAGTGTTGCGCACTTTAAAAAAACATAAATATTTCCTTCTCAAGTATGAAAAACATCAAGAGCTACGGCAAGGTGATGAAGAACGGCATTCTGTTTTAAGGTAACCAAAGAACAAATAATAATAGAAATATTTATTCTACCGATGAATGTAGGTACATTCACCCTCAACAACGAACCGAATTGCCGGTATTGGAGCCAAGAAAATGAACATCGTCCTGTTCATACTCGGACTCGATATCCACAAAAAATAAATGTTTGGGCGGGAACTGTAGGACATCACATTTTTTATGGAAGGCAACCTTACAGCAGTAACCTTTTTGGACTTACTACAAAATCGAATTGAACCCGCACTAGAAGGAGTTGTACGCGAAAATCAAGAGATCTGGTATCAAATGGATGGTTGTCCTGCCCATAATTCTCTCATGGTTAGGGAATACTTGCAAAATATTTTTAATGGAAATATCTTCTCCGTCTCCTGACCTTTCGCCAAACGACTTCTTTCTGTGGGGTCACTTAAAAAATTTTATTTATAAAGATGTAAAATTTGGAAATCTAGACCAGCTTAAAAACTGTATTTCGTTAGAATGCGACAGAAACCAGGGTAAGGGTTAACAATAAATTAATAGAATGGTCAAACAAGATAAAATATATTGGATTGACTTTTGATAAAAAGATGGCATGGGGAGACAATGCAGATGACCGAGTGGCAAAAGCCCAAAAACAGTTTCACGCTATATATCCCCTAATAAATAAAAATAGTAAATTAAATTTAAAAGTAAAAACAACGTTGTACAAAACACTAGTACGCCCGGTACTTACTTACGGTATACCGACGTGGTGTACCGTAAATAAGACCAAAATGTTAAAAGTACAAAGAGTACAAAATAAAATTCTAAAAGTAATGGTGGGGGCACCAATGTACATGATGAACAATGCATTGCATCTAGACCTAAAAATTGACACACTCAAACAATTTACAGACAAAATAATAACAAAATACTATAGCAGAACAGACAATTCACCATATAGACTAATTGCAGAATCTCACATACACTCGCACGAAAACGATAAACATAAATACCCAAGAGATTGGCTCCCTCCTTAACAGATTTAAACACAACTCAATTTCTGAATTTATTCAATCAAAATCTTTTCAAAATTCATAAAAATACAAAAATCAAAAATCTTGAAGACAGCAATAAAATAAACACAAACAAATAAAAGAGTTCAAACAAAAAACTTTCAACCAAGTAATCGAAAAGAAATCCCTACAACTAAAAAGAAGTAAAGGAAAAGGATTCCAACTTAAGAAACTACCATTACTATATATATATAATGCGACAGAATTTCTCAATCTCAACTCAGTGATGTTAGAAATTAATTTTATGATCGGAGGATATTGCTTAGCTGTTAATGGAGGGTTGTTTGAACATTTAACTAATTACTGTTTTCGTGAAGATCTGTAGTCTTGGGTATGTTATGTTAAATTAAAGGCTTAGTAAGAAAAACATAATGGTGTCTTTTATTTTGGATGTGTGATTGCCGGATTGATGAAACAAAAATGTGGTTTTAATGTGAAATAATCTTTATTCGTCCAGCTTTACGTCAATTTTTGACAATGGCGTCATAGAAATAATTTGCTGGTGTTTGCTGTATTACCTAAACTATGAAAATTTCGTAATTTTGCCATCACATTTAATTGAATAAGTTAGGATTGGCTTATTAAAATTTATTCAAACTTGGCAAATGGGTTTATTGTATCGACCTCTTCAAAAAATTATAATGCAATTTTTCTCTAAAATTTACAGGGGTCCAATATTTAACAACCTCAAAATTTACATGGAATTTCCTATGTTCAACTAAGCCATGCATCACCCGGTATACTGACAGATCTGTAATTATGAATTTCATTTCTATTGCCACATTTAAATATTGGAATGACCTTGCTTTCCTTCCATTTTGCAGGATGAATACCTTGTTTTCAGCAGGTGGTAAAAATATATTTTAGGGGTTTTACGAAAGAATCAACACAACCCCTAATAACATAGGCAGGCACATCAGTTGCTACTGATCTATTTACTTTTAATTTTTTAATCGCCTCTACCTCTGTAATTTCTTTTCTGGTATTCTTGTTCTTCAATGCTGATATCTTCTGTCAGCGGAGTAAAGAGTCAAAAATACTTATTTGGTATTTTTATGTAGGAACCAAGCAAACCAATAGACATTCAAATACCATCAAGTTCCAAACAGAGAACTAGAGGACCTCCTGTGAGAAGCGATTCCGAAACAAGCTCCATTCACATGGAGGTCGATGAAGTCAGTGGATCTGCTGATAAATTAGGTGCAAATACTGACATTGATTCTGGATTTGAAAATATGGAAGTAAGTTACTTAAAAATAAATATGCCTCAAGGTAAATTCTAACGTCAACCTGTTTTTCAGGTTGACGAATCAGACATGCAGAAAAAGGATGTTCATCGTCAACGCACCACCTCCTCTTCTACAGAGCTGACGGTAGAACAGCTTCAGGAAAGTTTAGCGCGAATTCTGCAATCTTCCTTCACAAAATCGTCACCGTCTCGGGTCTTTTTACCTCAAACTGCCGAATATCTCAAGGAAAAGCCCCACTTATCAATCCGCGACCTAAGCTCTTGCGCCATAATGGAAATTCTGAATCTTATATCGAAAGGGGACAACCCCTTTAAAACTATAATTCCTCAGAATCAAGACATCACTGATACTTATAGTGTCCATTCAGGATCAGTGAGTCCTGCTCAGAGTAGTCCGAGTGTCAGTGATATGCAGTGCCCTGTGCCGGCTTTGATAATGAAGGAAAAAGGGGGTGAAGAAAGCCCCATTACTTTAGCAATAAATTTCCTAATGGATTCCTATAATAGAGTTGCTCAAGAAGAAAGAAATCATCCAAAAAGGTATATATTATTCATATTTGTATATTTTATTTATTTATTATTTATTACAATACAGTGTCAGTAATTTATGATACCTAAACCTTGAGCCTGATTCAGTGTCTCATCAATTACTTTCAAAAATTCCTTAACTGTAATAGTATGTGTATCAAGTTGCAAACCTAGTAAACAAATCACACATTTCATTTAATACAATGGATAATTTTTATATATATTTGTTCCAGAAAATTCCAAATAGAAGTATTTTGTTTACTTATATTAAGGAAGAAGTACTTTGATTATAAAGCTTATAACTTATAATTAGCTAACAGTAACGTAAATAATTTACATTTTCTAAGGTTTGTCTTTTCCCTTTCGCCAGATCCATCCCCAAATGCGTTTCGCCATATCACCGCTCATCAGTGACGCTAGGGTCTGATGAAAGGGAAAATACCTCAAAGTGGTCTATCTGTACCGTTATGAATGATCAATTAAGGCCATAAATAATTTAAGTTATTTTGGCATTCTCAATTTAGTTAGTAAGTAAGTAATTTTTATGCAGGTCAAGCAGTCCGCCTCTAAGTGACGTTCTCACCGAAGTAAGGGCCCAGTTAGTGCAGTACACTACCCTAGTGGTCCAAGGCAGAGTGATCTCAGGCGTAGAAGAAGGCTACGGCAGGTCGCCTCTGCTAGCACCAATTGTTAACCAAACAGTACCCAGAGGGTTCCTAACTGAACTAGTTACTCGCACTTACACCAACGACGAGTTGTTCAGTAAAGTGTTCGGTCCGGTTTTGCAAGGCTTGTTCCGGATGATGCGTACCGCGTGCATCGTTGAAGATGAGCACAGATTACCGTTGCAGACTTTGTTCGAATTAGCCGATATAAGGTGCAATAACAGACCTATATGTACGCTGATTACGCGTCAGTTCCAGTTCCACATATCGGATCCTTTGACTAATGCAGCTGGACGCGAATTGACCCTTATGTCGTTCTTAGGGCCTTTTTTGGATATTTCAGTGTTTGCGGAGGATGAGCCTAAAGTAGCTGAAAAATTATTTTCAGGTAAGAAAGATAATACTGATACATTTTTTAATTAAAACTCGGAGGGCCTATATCTCGAAAACGAATGGATATATTATTATTTTGATTTCGTAAAAAGCCGCTTAATAATAATTCAGTCAATTTCGTTCAAAATTAATTCCTTCTGCGTGAACACAAATGTTAAAAAAAAGTTTTAAACTTTCTGTGGGTAACTAACTAAAAACTAAAGGTATTAGATCTGGTGACCTTGCTGGCCATCTTATTGGTCCGTTGGTTCCACATCTTTGACTGTATCAAACAATAAAACCCTAAACTAACCTCTTAAACAGGTAAAAATAGAAGAACAAGAACATTCTGTATAAAAAACACAAACACAAAATACTAAATGTCAAAACCTAAGCGGCGGTGTCGAAATTTAGCTTAAGAGTTTTCGTAAATATTACTGCGAAAGTTACGGTGATATTGCCGTAATATTTCCGGAAATATTACCCGTAACGAAGGAACGTTACCCAAGTCGACGGTAATTTTACCGTAATATCTGATGGTAATATTCGCCTCTTGCATCACTATGTCCATTAGCAGAGAAACATATTTGCCTTGGTCATTTAAATATTCAAGTAAAACAAATATGTTTCCCATCAATATGGGAATCGGTTAAAAAATTATTACAGACACACTTGATAGTTTTAGGATGGGATAAAATAATTGGCCAGTGATTTTTTAAATATCTGTAGGCACAAGGACTAATTGTAGATATATACAATTGAACGAAAGACCATAGTTGTAGTGGAATATCTGTATCGTTCTTTTGGCAAAGTTCTTTATTTTAGTTGTTCGGAGATAAATTCAGTCCTCATATTACTGTCATTGTCTACTTTTAAACTTTTTAACAAATTTACAGAAACGATCACACCCGTTTTCGTGTCCTGTTGGGAAATCTGCCAGATATAATCCTCCTCTGTAAAATGAGACTTCCATACTCTGCTATTCTTCCCAGGGATGAAATTGTCACGATTTGGAAAACGGAACACGCGCATTACAACGGACAACCCAACATTTATTTGGCATTTTAAAACACTATTTAAACCGCTAATGCATTGTATTTTTACACTAAAACATGAAGAAATCTCTCGAGGGAGATCATGTTTATACGATTCGCATAAAGAAATTGATTTAGGAAACTATTTTTATACCGTGTAAACCCGATAATGCACCGTATTTTTACGCAACAACAAATCTGTCGATTTGTAGGGGTGCGACGTTGCCAGTTCGCCTTTAGCGTTTCGCCTACCTGCTTCACGTTTTCTAAATTTTGAAATTGATATTGTTATTTTTTTTTATTTAACTCCAAAATAATCCAAATTAAATATTTTTGTGAAATTATATTAGACCTGTGTTAGTAACTGATAGTTATAAACAAATTACGTAAAGAAAACTTATTTCAAAGCGCATCCTATCTGACTAGGAATTGTGGAAAATCTGACATTTCGTTTTAACGACAAGGCTCTAAAGCTGGCCATACCAAAATAAATGTTGACCGGGATCGGCCGCCAGACCGTGACGTCATTAGCAAAATTCCCTTTTGCACTTTGTCCTTATATTGTAGGAGTTGTTGCTTCTTCAGATGTAAATAAAGGTTTTAAAAAAATTGGTAAAAATACGGGTTAAATAAATGAGTTTATTATTGGGGATTTCCAAGGCTTAATACGAATTTAACAAAGGGTAGTTGTTATTGTCTAATTGGTCATTAAGGGCATTGTGAGGTTTTCCGCCTTTATTGTCTTCTTAATTTTTCCTAACTATCTGGTACCAACCATACTGGTACTTGGTACCTTCCCAAGGCGCTGGAATGTCTTAACAAATTGAAAAAATAAGTTTAATATTTTATTTTATTTTTATTTTTATTTTATTAATAAACAGGATCAACCCCATTACAAAATATTATTAATTTACAAATAGAAATACCTAACCAACAACAGACATAAGATTAAGCTACAGTAAAAGTAATAATACCAAATATATTTCATTTACTTAAATTAGATTATAACATTTTCACAATCAAAATTTCAAGTGGAACATCTATACTTAACAATCCCATATTCATACAATTGACCAAAGGATTCCCCTGATATGACCCTTAAAGTAAGATAAGGGAATGCTCAAAATTTCAATACCCTCAGAATTTATCAGTCTCAATGTTCTCTCAATAGGCAAGTGCAGAGCATAGTTGGTGCTTTGATGTGGCAAAGAAAACAACCGGTTCACTCTTAGATTACATAATGGAACATTGACTGAGATTTTATTAATGAGTTCAGGACAAATCACCTGGCCATTCAAAAGCTTAAATACAAACAGTAGATCATTCAAAACACGTCTCTCACGTAAACTCCTCATATTTAATACACTCATTGCATCATTATATATGTGGTCCTCAGGAATACGCATATTAAGTTTGAAAAGACAAAAAGGAATAAATTTATTCTGTACCCTTTCCAGAGCTAAGCAATTGTTCATATAATAGGGAGACCAGATCATTGATCCATACTCCAGCAAAGAGACAACACGGGACATATACAACCTTTTACAGGTTACCACAGACAGTTCTAATTACAATAGTATTTATATGAGTATTAAAGGTTCATCAAAATGAATGCCCAGATCCTTTATAACATCAGTATATGTAAGGTTAGTGCTCTGTATACAGTAAGAAGACTCCAGCTTTTTATTTCTTTTGTAGAAACTAATGTAGTTACATTAACCAACATTCAGAGATAAACCATTATTAAGACACTACTCACTAAGCCTATTCAAGTCGTCCTGCAATAGAATCACATCTTCTACAGAACCAACTACCCTATAAAGCTTTAAATCGTCTGTGAACAACAAAAATTTACTGTTATTGAAACATACTAGAATGTCATTAATAAAATTATTGACTAGTAAAGGTGAACAATGACCTCCCTGAGGCACGCCAGAGGGCGCACTGAAACGCCGTGAACTGGCTCCACCAATACGCACCTGTTAAGATCTATCAGAAAGGAAGCTGTCTAACCACGACACCATACCATCAGAAAAACCAAAGAGTTTTAATTTTTTCACCAAGATAGCGAGAACGACTCTGTCAAATGTCTTGGAAAACCTGTTGTCCCTTCCCCAAAGCACTCAGCAGAGCGTCGTGAAAAACCAACAAATTGGTTACAGTAGACTTACCAAGACTAAAACCATGTTGTTCACTCAGTAGCAATTCCTTACTATAAAAATAAGTTTGGTCATAAATAAGGCCGTCAAAAAGTTTTGGAATGGCAGACTGTATGCACACACTCCTGTAATTAGTTACTTTGTTATTGCCTCCCGAACTGTGTTTCCATGGAAACACTGCGGAGTCCAAAGACTTTCGGAACAGAATAAAAAGAGAGCAAGAAAGGGCACAAACGCAGTTTTTTTAAAAAATAGTTTGGTACACCGTCAGGACCTGAACTGAGCTTAGGCGGTAATCGGAAGATCTTGTCAAAAATCAGTGCAACTGACATCTGAGGGTTAGGAATGGTCGCATTCTCGCTGACCTGCCCAAGAGTCACATTATCAAAATAATTGTCCCGATTATACACTGTTTTAAAAAACTGGGCAAAACCCTCAGCAATCTCTTCACAGCCTACAAATTATTGATTATCATGGTACATTAAATCGGGAATTTTATTTATTGTTCTTTTATCATTTAACCTACTCTTAGGATTGATAAGAATAAGTAGTTAGTCTAAGTTGGAAATATAATTATGATAACAAACATCGGTCAGGGCTTTGCACCTAGCTCTCCAATTTGAAAAACCTCACAGTCATCCACCGTTTGACTGCATTGATAGTTTCTGTGGGCAATTTTCTTTTGCTGAATTAAATGTCTCAGATCAGGTGAGAACCAACTGGGAAAATGTGAGGTTTTGAATCTTTTAAGAGGAACAAACAAAGCTAGAGCCATACTTACTATATGATAGAACAATGAAACGGCTTCATTAATATCAATTTGATCCAAAACCCGAACCCAATTGACCGCACATAAATAATCACTATTTTTAAAGTCATAAAAAAATTCTACATAATTTAAAGACTCAGGCTGCACACTCTCTAGGTCAATTGCAAAGTTATTTGCGGTATTTACAATTTCCTTCAAGTGGGTTTTCTGTAACCTGTTGGAAAGAAAGGCTAAATAAATAAATAATAATATTTAATTTTCCAGAGATCGTTTTGCTTTCTTCCTATAAGCCAATTCATTTCTTTGATTTTTAAGTCGATCTGTTTTCGTTTCTTGACAATGTTAACCTGGTATCTAAATTTATTCCTGGATATTTCGTAGTACGATATTGTTTAAGTGGATTGAGGGACATCGTATTTTTCCTTAAGGTTACTACTTGTTTCGCCTTAATTTCATTTATCCTAATTTTCCATTTATTTAGGCAGTTTTTTAATATATTTAAATGGTTTTGGAAAGGATTAAAAATTGTTGCTGGACTTACGTGGGTACCTAGGTAAATGGCTGTATCAAAGGCAAAAGTACCGGTTGTTGTTTCTGTGGATGTTGATGTTGATAGATGAGAAGCACACAGAGAGAATTGGTCCTAAGACACTTTACTGGGGAACTCCTGCATTGACGGGATAATTTACAAAAATCACTTCTCCTACTTTGGTTCTGATGTCTCTGTCAAAGGCCTGGCTTACGTCTAGAAATACTGAGGTGCAATATAGTGTATGTTCAAGCGCTGGGTTATTCAATATGTTTCCTAGACAGTTTAGTGACCTTGTTCAAGTCCAAACTGGTGAGGAGGAATCCGCCGTCGTCAGTATTTATTCTCTGCAGTTAAAGTCTATCAAGTACTTTGAAATTGTATGTAGGAAACTTATTAGTCGATATGATGACACATCATTTGGGTTCTTTCCTGGTACCAGGATAATTTCAGCAGTTTTTAGCATTGTAGGCCTATGTAATCTGATGATGGGATTAAATAAAAAAATAAGCAGTACTCCTTTTCCGTTCTTTAAATGTTAAGAAGGCTGTTGTGATTCTGCGTTTTACCAAGAAGATAGTCAACAGCTTCAGTTACCAACTGATCATTCCCAGTGGTAAAAATGAGATCCAAATAAAGAAGACTATCATTTGGTATTAAAATTCTCTGAAAAAGGTTATAATAGGCATAAAACTGACCCAAAATCAATCCATTTGAGTTAAGAGAGTTAATAGAAAAATTGTAGAGATTTTAGTACTCTATATTTTTGCTCATGTCTGTTTTTCATGTAATTGGCATCGGTTATAAAATATTTATAAATATTGAGTAGTTTTTCATTTCATAGTCTAATATGCTTGAAACTTTTTTGTTTTTTATAATACCTGCCAATAGAATATATTTTGTGTTTTAGGAAACTCTGTAAACGACAACACTCTTAAACACTCTCTACAACTCGAACTCGAGAACACTCGCAATACTTTGCACCGAATATTTCACTGCATCTTGGCGAACCAAGACAGCAGAGATGCCTGTCTAAAATACTTAGGTCAAATTTTGAAAAGTAACGAAAAAAGGGCGCAATTAGCGATGGAAGAACGCATGCTTGCCGGCGACGGATTCATGTTGAACCTGTTGAGCGTTCTGCAGAATTTATCCGTTAAAATTAAGTTCCACAAGATGGATTTGATGTATCCCTTCCATCCGGAGGCAACGATACAGGTGCAAGGCGATACAAGACTGAAATTTTCTTCTCAGGAAGTAGGCGATTGGTTGGAGGAGTTTGGTAAGTGTGAGCAAAACAAATATTGCTTAAACTACTCAAAGGAAATAACTGTAGACGTTTAGGACGTTTATAGATGTATAAAACTAAGAAATCTGGTGTCGAGTGTTTTTGCTACAATTAATTCTACAATTGCAGGAAAATCCTACGAATTTCCGGCGCCAAATTTCTCCACGATTTGCTGGTTCTTGACGTTGCACTGCCATCACTTGTCCCTTTTGCCCGCCGTTCAAAAATATCAGCGTAGATTGAGGGCGATCAGGGACTTGCAAAAATTGGTCGACGAAACGATAGCTGCGGAGGCGCAGTGGAAAAACACGCCTTTCGCCAGCAGGAATAAGCAGTTCGTTAAAAGATGGAAGCAGCAGCTGAAAAAGCTAAACAAGTAAGTCTGGGTGTTTTTTAATTAATGACATAAATTGCAAGATGGATGAAAGTTCATATTTTTCTTCACATCTCGCGTTTTTAGCGATAAATGTTCATGGTTTTGATATTTTATTGAATATTCTACCTTTTATCGTTACTCCAAATTTAATACCTTGAACCGACCTTAATATTGCTGGTTTATTTAGTGAAATATAGCTATTTTAACGGTCGTCTGAAGCCATTACACTATTTTTGCAGGCGTTTGGGTGCAATATAGTTTAAAAATAGAATTATTTCGAGGTGGATTTCTTTGTTAGTGCATTGCTTATAACTGCGTATTGAATATTGTTAAGGTTTTGTTTAATTTAGCAGAATATTTCTACTTTGTATTAAAATAGAATTTTATGTCTGGATTTCATTTAGAATAGCATATAAATAAATAAACTCTTTATTTTAATAGTATTCCAGCAAATAAAATAGTGTCACGTAAAGTTCTAATTACTCAAATTTTTCAAGGGTATATGGTTCCATATTTACAAGTAGATGAAACACAGTTCTTTTAGCTTTTTCATGTTATTAATTTGTCTAATAACATTTGGCAAAGAGTTATAGATTTTATTACATTGGTAATATGCACCCTTTTCATTCAGTGCTCGCCTATGTCTAGAGTATGTGTAGTTTAGAGTCCCTGTTGCATATGTTCTTTGTGACTCACTATTCTCAAAAAGTTGTTTATGTCTAAAGAAAAACAATAAATAATAATTTTTTTTTAAATAATAATATATACTTTATTCATATTCATAATACACACAATTCATTACATTACCCTGATATAATATATAAAATTTGTGCAGTTCTATGCTTTTTGAATGTTTTACAAAAGTGTAGTGTAAAGGTACCTAGATTTAAGTTTTTTTTTATCAGCCAATTTTATGAAATGACAAACCTAAATTAACATAAAACAAAATACTTACATAAATCGTATTTATATGAAAAACCCTTTAAATGTTTGCTGATTTTGAAAAATAGCATTCTTACTGAGTCTTTTAAAACGTTTTATATTCGTGCAACTTCTTATTTCACTAGGTAGTAAATTTAATAATTTTGGGTCAAAATAATTTATGTACCTAAGATTAAGGTTATTGTGACTTATTGGCAGTTGTATTTGTTTATCCAGTCTGGTTCGTGTATTGTAAGTATGATTACCAACAGGTTTTAAGTTTGAATGAGGATGTATGTATGTGCAGATTATCGATATATAACTTGATCTAATATCTCAAATGTTTTTGTCAAAAAGCAAGTGTGTAGGGTATAATCTGTTCTGGCCATATATGATCTTGAGGATATACTTCTGAATTATATTCAATTTGTATAAGCTATTGTTATAGAGTCCCCCCACACTAATGCCGTATCTTATAATAGAGTCAACAATTGATTTATACACTAAAATTAGTGTTTTTTTGTTTAAGATTCCTCTTAGCAAATAGAACTTATGAATAAGCTTACATATTTTGCCTGAAATGTAATCAATATGCGGTTGCCGTTTAAGAAATTTGTCAATGACAATACCAAGGTATTTTATGGAAGATTTTTCTTTAATAGTATGATCATCAACAGTAATGCTATTATACATTATAATAATAATAATAAGTTTATTTCAAATAGTTACAATATAATAAACATATTAATATGTTATTTTTCAATAAACTTATTAATAAATTCCCCAGAAGACGTGCTTGTTAGGGGCAAATCTTATTTAATTAAAAGTTTTTAAAAATATCAATATTTAAGAATTTATTCCATATCCTATCCTAGATTGAAAGTTCGCTTAGTATAACATTTTTTTAGTTTCGAAGTGTACATATCTATTTAAAATCCGCAACGTGTAACATACAGCATTTAATTTCTTCCATACTGAACATGACATTCCCGTGACATTTTACTATCTAAAAAGAACTTAACACTATCTCTTAAACCACAGTTATACTGTGCTTAAACTAACATCTTTGTTATCCCTAGCTATTCTGTCTGGTTTCTCCAGTGTGGAACGGTTAGTTTTAAACAAAGTGACAGCTGTTTTTGTTTTATTTAGTATCAATTTATTTTTTGCAAACCATTTATTCACTTCAATCATACATTGCTGAACATTCATTTTTAGAGTAGCAACATAATTCGTTTATGTTGTTGATATACAAAACAAACAATATTGGTCCTATAACACTTTCTTGTAGTATTCCTACCATAATAGATTTGCTAACTGAAACTACTTTATTTGAACCTCTACCTATTACTACATTTTGCTCTCTACCATAGCCCCCTACATTTTCAAGCCGTGAAGTAAGAAAGGCAACGTCGCAAATCCTGTCAGAGGTAGACCGATTTTTAATAAGTAACTAACGCAACTTCCGTGCAGATTCGCCCGTTTAGGCGGTTTATTTCAAATTATTTATTGAACTTTTTGCATTTTACTTCAGTATAGATATGTCTAATAAGTAACAAGAATATAATAATAAGAAATTTAAATTAACTTAAAAAAATTAGTGATTTAAAACCTATTTTAAAGTGGAAAGCTTTCTTTTTTTGATGATGTATTTTGGTGTTAAAGGTCATTTCTGTTTTTTGTGTAATTGTTTAGTAATATGTATATTGCTAAGAGTAAGTGCTACTTTATAAAACATTTCGATAGCTTTCTCCACAGGGACATGTCTCATTAAGCGGTATCAGAAAGCTACCACTTTCTAAACTAGCCAAACCTAGTTTATCTAAAAGAACTTGGTGATTTTGCCGATTGAAAAATTTAAGCTTAAGTTCTTTAGTAGCTATAATAAACTGAAAAGCTGCAAATATATGAAAGTACATAATATTTACTTCATTGGTAGCAAGACATAAACCCCCCCCTTTGCAAAGAATCAAAATATTCATCCCCCACATTTAAACCTATGACTCGAACAATAAGGTTTTCAAAATTGAAAAAATAGTCGATACTTTCAGTGGAGTCAATGTAATATAAATAAACAATGCAATCTTCCTCCACAGTTTAATTATTAAACTGTGGAGGAAGACTGCATTGTTTTATTTATAATAAGGTTTTTGCAATCCATGCATTTTAATTTCCTATTTTTGTAGATAGAATGGGCTATATTATAATACATATACCTATACATTTAAACAGACTCGTCCAACTGGTAATCCTTAAGATAATCCGATTGAAATATGTAAGGAAACTCTAATATTTCTGTACTTTCAATATCATGCTTTATTTGATTTTAACACTGTAACATTTTTTAACCCTGACTTTACAATACTTTGAAGTCCAATTTTTTTTTCTGATTCGAGGATCTGTTTAAATGATACATGACAGTTACAACCAGAAACGTTCCTATATCGGCCAAATCTTTTTTCAAGGGTATCTGTTTGAAATATATTAGCTAAAATGTATTTTATTTCAAAATGGATAAATGAGTATTCTATAATTTCTATTAGAACTGTGGTACTGGTACCTACTACGTTTAATAGCATCATAAGTGTCCCTAGTTAAACTCACCCCCTCTGGATCGTTATGCCATATATCAAGCCAAGTCACAAATTTCTTTAGCTAGTTTACCTTCAAATCATTTTTTAAATATATGGGGGTAGTCCAATCGTCTCTTTTTTAAACCTTGCCGTACGCAAATAAAAACATTTTGCCAGTTAAACAAACATTGGAACTAACCTAACTAACTCGGGAAAATAACAAACAACGTATGCGTCAACACTTATCGATGCACTTCACAAGCACAAGCACAAGACTCCACAAGAGCACAAACAAAAATAGCGAATCATCGGTCTACCTGCAACGTTGCCAGACTTTGTCCTTCATAGCTCGGAAGTAAAGGAAGCTGTGGCTCTACCCGACAAGTATGATTGATCCACTTCAAAGCTGTTCCTCTTATGCTATAAGGATCTAGTTTTTGAAAAAGTATTTCATAGTGTCATACTTGTTTTTACTTTAGAAGAATGATAAAAAAACGACTTAACTAACCGTATCAGATAATCAGCCCTATGATCAAACATACAAGTTAACTTTTAACGTACCGTTTCCATGACAACAACCGAAAAAAGCCTACTTGTTAACTTTCATTGTGGTGGAAAAACAGTTAATTTTGAAGTTAGCGTCTAGAGTTAACGTGCATGTTTGATCATAGGGCGGATTAGCGATTTGGCCATGCAGAAGAATGGTCATGATAGAACACGTTTTACTTTTTCATGATGACGCGGTGGCCTCTTCTTAGTTGATTCTTACTAGAACATGTTATTTTACAGGTCAAAAGCGTGCGCAGATGCAGGCCTACTAGACAAAAATCTGATGCGACGTTCACTGATGTTCTATACGTCTGTGAGCGAGTATCTGTTGTGTTTAATGACGGGTGCCCCAGCGGGAGCCCCCATTCCTGATTTGCCGCTGCCCCCTCCTCAATCGCCGGCATTCTATGCTATGCCCGAGTGGTATGTCGAGGATATAGCAGAGTTTTTGTTGTTTGCATTGCAGTAAGTGAAAGATTTTTTCATTTAAAGGAAGTATAAAAGTATTGAGACGTTAACTAATATAACTGGAATTGTGGCAATGGGTATCCATCTATATTAAAAACTTTTTATAGATATTTTCCCAGTGTAATAACTGACAACACCGAGGACACGCTGATATCCTGGCTCCTAGTGACAATATGTTCGTCGAACATGATTAAAAATCCTTACTTGGTTGCCAAACTAATTGAAGTCGTTTTTGTGATAATTCCAAGCATCCAACCTAGATGCGAGCCCCTATATAATAGATTAATGTTGCATCATATTTCCAGAACAGTGTTGCCAAGTTGTTTAATGAAGTTTTATACAGAAGTGAGTGTCATTTTTCATCTGTTATTTAACTGTCATTTATGTCTAACATTGTTTTAGGTTGAAACTACTGGCTCAAGTTCAGAGTTTTATGATAAGTTTTCTATTAGGTATCATATAAGTCTTATTATTAAAGGTAAGTGTGTGTTAAAAATCAGTCAGAACTCCATTTATCCTTGATTGTTGTTGTAGGAATGTGGGGATCCCCGGTACACAGACAAGCTGTAGTGGACGAGTCAAAAAGTGGCAATCAGTTTGTAAAATTTATAAATATGTTGATGAATGATACCACATTTTTATTAGATGAATCCTTGGAATCATTGAAAAGAATCCACGAAATTCAAGAGTTAATAGCTGACGAAGATAAATGGTAAGAATGTGTTATTACTATGGTTTCATGATGTTTACACAGTGGCGGTTCGTGGGTGTATAAGGGGGTGAGGCTACAAAATAGCGCCGCAGGCGAAAATTTTTCGCGATTTCAAGGTCATTGGCTTAAAATGAATAGTTAGGAATTCAACCAGCAATATAATTATTTTGAAATACTAGGTTTCACGAGAAAAATATTCAATTTGCAAGGTCAGGGTTAATTTCTCTCAGTGCATCCGCTATTGTGTCTCTATTTTGCTCTACTCTCGTAAGCGCCACAGGATTCTTAATATGTTCTTTGGAACTTTCGTGTGATTTTACCGCCCGTGAAAATTTTTTTAAATAAGAATACCCACCCCCTGAACTCCAATTGTTTTTTACGCTGCCTAATAAAATACAAGGCCAACAATATAAGCTTTCTCTATAAATACTTCCGCACAGCCACCTATAGGTTTCGTACCAAGTTACCTGAAAAGCTCTTGAATATTGCTTACCCTGTCTCTTATCGTTAAATATTTCCGAAATTTTTGGTGTCGGACGACTACATACCTAATATCTGTCTTTTTTCCGTTTCGTTTCTCCTTAAAAATGGCGTTTCAATGACTGAGAGAATAATATCATGAACAGGATTCATATTTTTTTAAAACAATAAAATTTAGCGTTTAATAATTAATAACATAATAAAGAAATCTTAAAACTTACCGAATCTTGAAAATATAACCTTAATTTGCCGAACACGAAATTATAAATTGCCCAAACAGACACTGCCAATACTTCTACATTACCTGCATCACACCTGTATCCTGACTACCCTGCAGAGTCACAACAATATTAACATAAAATAAACCAATAAAATATGACAATTTGTAATTTTCCTAAATTAAACCAAGACACACAGTTCACACACCTGCTACGATATAAGCCGGGCGCCGGGTAATCACAGAATTCGCAGAATAAAACATGTGATTTAAACAGCCAATCAACAACCAGCCAAGCTAGGTTCTTATAGCCTCAATGAGAGAAACAAACGCGAAATGACCCCCTAGTAAGAGAGAGACAGACCAAACAAAAGACGTTGAGATTTTCGTATGAGGCTTGCCAAAATAGGTACGAACACTCGGAGCAGTGAAGCTGAAATCATTTAGCCTCTCGGCCGTCGACGAAAGTTTACAGAATAAAATAGTCGCTTATAGCGCGGCGCTCGGTAAAGCAGTATGAAAATTATTTTTCATATGGAATTTATATTTGAAAATTTATAAATTTACAACAAACATATTTGTATTTTTTGAGAGGAGATTAGGAGATTGAGGGTGAGGCGCGGCCTCAGGGGCCTACCCTGAGGAGCCGCCACTGTGTTTACATTGACATGATTGTGATAAATGACGACGTAATTAAGTAGATTTTACCAAGAGTTGTTTGTTTATTTATACAGGGGTTGATGAATGTCACGTAGATATTTAAGGGAGAGTGCTTGTTAAAATGGGAAACACATACCTATAAACATGAGGTCAGTTCAGGTTAGTTAATTTTTGATATAAAAGGTGTCAACGCTTTAAATTTTTTTCGTTTTTCTCCCATATTTTCCGAAATAATTCTTTCAACCTTGGTACACTTATTAGTTTTGGGAATCTCTATAATAAAATGTCTGAATTGTCAAAGGCAGTATTCAGAGTGTTACATTTTTTGTGGTACCATTACTCACTCTCTTTTTTTTGTGGGATTCCCTGTATAAATGCTGATATCATATTTTGACTCCCCGTTCTTCTTCCCATTCTTTTTGATTCCTTACAATTTTTGTCGTATCTGTCATCGTTTTCTAGCTTATTTTTTGTTTGGAAACAAAAACAAAAATATTCCAAAATTAAGACATTTTTTATTGTGTGTAGTTCATGACAGATTTCTCGACGTTGTCAGATCAAAGTAATAGGGAAATGTATGCCGCCTTAACTCTGACGTTACACGACAAACTTAAAAAGTTATAGGAACTGCTGAAAATGACCTCCTCTTACTAATATGCAAGAATCAATTCTTCGTCTGATAGACTGGCGACTTATCTCGAATATTCCAGGAGTATTGCGAATTATTTCAATAATAATAATAATAATAATAATAATCATTATTTATAATTTTATTTATTTAGTACACTACCCAGACAGTAACTTCCAATTACAGGGTAGCAACATACAAAAAACACAAATAACATTATTCAAATAATACACAATGAAATTCTAACCAAACTAAACCTAACCTAATCTATACTAGCCTAACTAGGCAGTAGGTGATAAGATACAATGACTTATAAATAAAAAATATACAGACCATTAACCAACAGTTAAATAAACTTTTTTCAATTGTTGTATAGTACAGAGAAATATGTCAATATAATGCTTATATTTTTCATAATCATTGCACATGACATAGAGCGGTGAATACAATAATAAATTTGTTCGAGGAACAGGTAAATAAAAAAAGGAATGATTAATGCGAGCCTGCAGGGATGGCACTCAAAACCTAACTCTATAAATAATCATGTAAACACAAAATGAAATGGCGTAAAAAAAAAACAGATTTATCAATCTGGACAAAAACTTTGTAACCTATAAGGTTCTAAGTCTATTAGCAACTTTTTAATTTTACTTTTAAACTTTTTCTCTCAATTGATACATTTTAAGTTATCTGAGAGCAATTTTATACATATATAGCTAGGAGATTTTTCAGTTCTAGTGTTTTATTCATGTTTTGGTGTTACGGCAAAAAAATTCTTATTTCTAAAAAAAAAACATTAGACACTAATACATATAAACAGCATATACGGAGTGTTTCAGAAGTACGGTACGCAAAGACAATAGAACTAATATGCAATAACCACTGTCTATAATTACCAACGAAAAAACCCATAATTATTATACACAGTATCATTTTCTTAATTTTATTACTTAGATATAAATACCTCTATAATCACACCTGTAATTTAGTTGTACCTTTGGCCAATACCTATAAATTAAGGACCAAAATAACCTATCTCATCTGTCAATTTGTATTTTAATGACATGTAGAATTTTTAACTGTCTTACAATGCCTTTGATAATGACCCGCAAGGGTTGAAACACGTGTCAGGAAACAACTGAAATATATTGTGAAATATAACAAGTACTACTTTAATTTCCTCTACTATGATTATGTATTAAGTTTTTTTTTTTTGGACAGCATTTATTACATTATTAACAGTATTCTTAAGACAGTCAGTCTCAAGTTTTATTACGTTTATAGCTAAATAACAAGAAATGCATTAAATGGGGTAGAAAGATTAACACTCAAAACCGTATAGAAAACGCACTGTATATGATCTTATTATTTTCACCTCCATCAGGGCTAAATTGCCAAGCGACCAGCAACAAAGCCGTATGCGCCAATTAAGCGCAGATGAGAGACAATGCAGATCCTACCTTACGTTGGCGAGAGAAACAGTTGACATGTTCCATTATTTGACAGTCGACATCAAGGAGCCGTTTTTGAGGCCCGAGTTGGCTGCTAGACTGGCTTCTATGCTCAATTTTAATCTCTTACAGTTGTGTGGAAAGAAATATAAAGATTTAAAGGTAATTCCGTGTAGAACTTAAGTCTTTTTGAATTACTTAAGTATTGTTCTTATAGGTTGAAAACCCCGACAAGTACGGTTGGGAACCCCGAAGACTTTTAAGTCAATTAGTTGACATTTACTTGCACTTAGACTGTGATACTTTTGCTGAAGCTCTTGCAAGTGACGAGGTATTTATGATGTTTAATTATTTTATTAATTTAGGGACTGCTTATGTGAGACGCCTATTTACTAATATATTATTTCTTACAGAGGTCCTTTAGCAGGCAACTATTTAGTGATGCAGCTTGTCTTATGGAACGGGTTGCGATTAAGACTGCAGTAGAAATCGAACAATTTAGAGAATTGGCTGAAAAATCGTGTAGAGTTTTGGAAAGTAATAAAAAGTAAGTGATAAAGCTGGGAAACATTTATTTGTCCGCAACATTATTTTCTGTCTGTTTTATTCCAGGTCTGATGAATGGTTGGAAGATGCACCAGATGAGTTCAAAGATCCTCTAATGGATACTCTGATGACTGATCCTGTTTTGTTACCCAGTGGACAGATCATGGATAGATCAGTCATTATGAGACACTTGTTAAATAGTAATACAGATCCATTCAATAGGCAACCATTGACTGAGGATATGCTGTTGCCAGGTAAGTTTTTTTAAGAAAATTCTTTATTCAAGAAATTCTAGAAGTTGTTACAAACATATATTTATTTGACAAGTGCCGAAAGTGATACTTTTCCGCTGGCGACTGCAGTTATGTGAGGGTACTAATTCTCGAACCTGGAGATCACTTTTCTCGGGAGAAATGCTAGGTTTACTAGGAAAGTTTATCTTTATAAACTTACAACTAAAATTGATAGTTTCAATTAACTTTGTGTTTAATTACTAGAATTTAAAGTGGGATTTTTTAATATGTAATAAGTTACTACAGATAAATTAATACTGGCGTGCGATAATTCCTGGCCCGAAAATGCGTATTTGCCAGATGTTTTTTTGGGTTCTTTGTAAGGGAATTATTAAAATTAAGAAAATATTTTCGTACGGGGTGACTATTAGGCTGGGAGACGCTTGTTAGGGGCAAATCTTATTTATTTAAAATTATGAATATTTAAGAAGATTTCTATAAAAAGTTGCAAGTATTCAATGAACGCTACTTTCTTGATGATAAATTATTAATTTTCTGAAAAAGATTAATTATATAATTGATTCACAATAATATTAAATAGCATTAATTAGTTATAGCATTTCCAAAAATATTTTTAAAGCGTCTGTTTCTAATATTAATGTTTTTATTTCAATTTTATATTTTTTAATGAAATAATTTTTTTAATATTTGTTGGTAAATAATCATTTAAATAAAATCATAAATATTTAAAAGTTTTTTGGCCTGCCGACTTATTTATTTTAGGTTTTATGGATATTTTATTTTTATAACGTGTATCATGGTTATGGTCTTTAAATTGTATAAGGTTTTTATTTATAAAAATATATATTAAAATATTATAAACTTAAATTTGTCCAACGTTCATCTTTTTTGTTTCTGAATATAATTCTTTTGAAGGATAAAGATAGTTCTTATTAAATATAATTTTCAAAAATCTTCTTTGTAATACTTCAAATTTTTGAACCAAAGTTCCGTTTATTCCTCCCCAACCTAAAATTCCGTAATTTAAATGAGTTTTGACTAATGCATAATATAATATTTCTAGATGTTTTATATTCAGAAATTTTTTAATGTTTTTAAAAATTGGTAATATACGTCTTAATTTTTTTATCAAATATTCTACTTGAAAATTCCAATTTAATCTACTGTCAAAAATTATTCCTAAATATTTTACATGATTAACTTTTAAAATTTGAATGTCATCGCATATAATTGATGTTATTTATATTTTGTGGTACGTTTTTTCCCATCGCAATTTATACTAAATAAATCATTAATATAAATATTAAAAAATAATGGTCCTAAAATTGTCCCTTGAGGAACACCATATTTAAATTCTTTTGAATAGCTTTCTTCTTTATCTATTTTAACATAAGTTGGTATATCTTTAAGATAGTTTTTAATTAATTCTAATTGCTTTCCTCTAAATCCAATATTTTCAATTATTTTTAATAGTAAATTATGGCTAACCGTATCAAAGGCTTTTGCTAAATCCAAAAAAATTCAAATACAAAGTGTTTTATTATCCAATGCATTGTATATTTGTTCTGTTAGATAGAAAATAGCATCTTGCGTCGATTTATTTTTTTGAATACCAAATTGTTTTTTAGAAATAAAATTTATTTTTTCTAAATAATTATCAATTCGTATTTTTAAAATTTTTTCAAAAACTTTAGCTAATAAAGATGGCCTATAATTACTAATTTTACTTGAATCTCCATTTTTAAAAATAGGTTTTATTACACCAATTTTGAAAGCTTCTGGATGTATACTTGTTTTAAACATTTTATTTATAAGAAAACGTAGTGGCCTAGAAATAGTAGTTTTAATAGATTTTTAATATTTCTGTGGTTATACCATCCAATATAAAGTCGGCGCTCACGCAGTAGATAAAGAGTTCGATTCTCGGTTATACCTTATCTTTTCGATTATAGTTAAAAATTAGTTCTTTTTAGGTAGGTTCTTTGTTTTCAGTACATATACAGGGTGGTTCTTAAGTACGTTTAAGTATTTTAGGGCGTGGTTTCCTAGGACATTCTAAGAAAAAAAGTTTCTATAAACCTATGCCCGCAAATGCCCCGATTTTAAGATACAAGGGTGTTGAAATTCTTAAAAAAGAAAAAGATTTTTGATAATATTTTAAAAAGTTTTAAATATTATTTTTTTGCAATTGGCAAAAACTAATAAGTGATTAAAGTGATACATTTTAGGTATATTTAAAACTTTTTGATTTTGCCATGGGCATAGATACGGGTAAGCATGTTGGGGTTTTATAGGGAATCGATGTTACGCCACTGCTTTTTTTAAATTTTAGAACTTCTTAGACACTAACAACTAAATATATAAAAAATCTATTTTTTTTTTTTTATAGGAGTTTTTGAGAAAAAAATAAAGTTATATTTTGTTGCACGTCGCCCCACCACTTCTAGTATTTACTTTTTCTTAAACTTTTGTTTGGCTGCTAGGGCTTATTTGCTTTTTCTATCTTTTGTTCAATCCCTGAAATACATTAACAACTTTTATAAACCTGTTAAGAAATATTTTTTTAAATGTTTTAATTAACTTTCAAATACATAGGTTTTTTTTTGTGCATGCAATAAAGTGGTTTTTATTTTTTCTGTCGAAAACGAAGCAAGATACGAAAACAATTCAGGAAACAAGAAAGTTGTATTATTAGTTGGTAAATCCGAAAACGTGCTCCCCGGGACGCCACTGGACTTAATAAATTTAATCTAGTTAAGGCTAGTTAAGCCCCTTATCATTATAAATAATGGTACCAAATTTCAACAAAATCGGGAAAAAGATATTTTAAAAAATTATAAAAAGCCGATTTTTTTTAAAAAAGTTTAACACTCTGTGTATTAAGAACGGGGCAACTCCGGGCACATGTTCTGCACTAGAATCTCTTAGAATATCATAAGGAATCATCTCCTTACGTTACGTACCGTACTTCTGAAACGCCCTGTATAATAAGATATAAAAAAAAGTTTTTACAAAACTTGTAGGGTTTAAGCAAATATATATTCTAAAATTATTTTAAAGTATACAGGGTGGTCCAGAAAGTAAGACAATAAGAATATAAATTTTTTTATATGCGCAACCCTATTATATCTTCTTCTTTAACAAGTAAGTTGAAATATAAACTTAATAGTTTCCGAGATATCGACTTTTGAATAATGACATTTTTGAACTTTGACAGCTTCTAGCTTTCTAACGGTACGTCTTAGAGCTTAGCACTTTACGTCCCCTTGTTAACGGTGGTGTTCACACTCCCTTTTACAGAAACACTGATTTTTCCAGACGGAATTTAGGTTGATACAGCGTAAGCGTTAAAACACATCACCCTTTCCTTAGCTGTCTCATTCATAAATACACATACTATTCCCAAAGCATTCCGGCAGTTTTACTTATCAGTTTCTGGGTTTAGACGGTTTTTAAAGCTGAACTCGGATTCTTAGTCGAGAGTTTCGGCTGGAGGTCAAGCACCAAGTGTCTTTTGCACTCTTTCTGGCGTTCGGGCTAGGCTCTATTCCTCCACCAGTACTGCGGTACTCCGGAAAGGTGAGCCCTTCGAATGGTTGTGCTATGGCGCACTGCGACCTGCTGTCTACGTCATTCTTAGAGCTGGGTAGTTTTATTGCTATATTGTGTTACACAAATCTTTTCCCGGAAACATATTTAAATAATATAAAAGAAAAGTGACTTCGTCACAAGCTATTTCGCCAAAGTAAATTTATTTTTAAGCCGGCAAGCTAGCAAACTTATTTCGCTACATCGGCAACGGTGCAATAGGAAACCGAAAGTCTCTGTGTCATGGGTAAAGTCCGTCTATCTATCTTACAAACTCATTATAAATGCTAATCCCTAATGCCGATATGACCCGTTTCTTAAGATGCATTTCCTTAGAGTCTCGCGACAACACTCTATTCCTGTATCATCTTTTTTTGCGATAGGGTTTTTAAAGTGGGGATCATTTGTTCCCTGTACATGGCATATATTTTTCTACGAATTATATCGACATCCGTCGCGTCTAGTTTCTTAAAAGTAAAATACTCTTTCCTCTTTCTTCTCTCCACTATAGGTGTATTTACAACTAACCACATGCTGACTGGCCTGCGTGTCAAAGCTGCCGCTTCCTTCACTGCACCAAATTTTGAAAAAACACGTTCAAGAAGGGTGGTGTAAACGGTGTGTCAACTGATAGATATCACGCTTTAAATGGTTTTTATCACGACCCGTGGATCCACTTGGCGTACTGGTTTCTTCCCACAGACGAAACATTCTTAGATATCACGTTTAATTGGCAACAAATACCTTCTTGTTTAAACCAATACAAACATCTAACTGAATTTTAAAACCAAAAAACGGCATATTTAAATAACTAAAATAAACCTATTTTATTTTACCCTAATTATTTTAAGAGGATTACTGAGAAAATATAATAGTCTTTAAATAGATCCGTGCCTGGGGTCCCCAGACCAGGTGGCCGAATTTTAAACCTCATACAATAGGTTATTATGACGGTAAGGGATTAGCATTTAAAATGAGTTTGTAAGATAGATAGACGTAGCGGTTCGCAATGTGCCTCAAAATATTACAGCTAGCGACATTCCTGTCTTTTTATGGAAGAAGTTTCGCTGTAATTCTAGTTGCGGGTCTATAACCTGTATAGTCTCTGCCATAACTCGGCTTTTGCGTAGGTTTTTTCAACAATAATTTATTATAACTGAAGTTACGACTATAATAGTTCTATTGAGCTGTCAATTCTATTGAATTTTATCTTTTTATTTTTATTTTTTTTTATTTATCTCCTAAACTAAAAATACTACAACGTAAGAAAAAGTGTAACTTTTAGTGAAAAGCTTACTTTTTCTAGTTACTAGGTTCTTCGATTGATATAAGCTTTATTCTGAAACTCATACTAGGTTTAAGAGCCCCAATTATTAGTGTTGTTGGCACCGCCTTTATATGCTGAGGCCAAACATAAATTGTTTACTGTATTTCTCATAGGTTACGTGGTTTAAAGTTTAAAATATGTCAGTTGAAATAAAAGGCTTTCTTCTCACACAAAATATATCTATTTACTTCCGGTGTTTCATTTACTCATCTTCACGTCCGTTCTGCGTAGCAGCAAACACTTTTTTACTTTTGCAACTTAGTATAGTAACTTCTAACTGCATTAAAACAGCTATACATTTTTACATCACTAAACAAACAATAATATCGGAATACACTACTGTATCCTTAAACCTTCGAGAATTTATCGTATCTACGAACTTGAGACTGCTTTATACAATAGATAAACAGGACTCGTGTCGTGGTATAATAACTACTGTGTTATACCTTCGGGAATTCACCGCGAATTGACCAAGTTATTTCAACAGATAAACGGAACTAGAGTTGGGATGTAATAATCACATTAGTTACACCTTCGGGATACAATACCGCGAATTCTCCAACTTATTTCATGGCTTGAATACCATAAAATCAACTAAACCCGCGCAAAATATCGCGAGGAGACCGTCTGCTGTCTGCCAGGCGTGATACGGAACTCTACTTAAGTCTGGATATAATAATCACATTAGTATATCTTCGGGATAACACTGCGAACTGACCGACTTAATTACTTGACTTGAGTGCCGTGAAAAAACTAAACCCGCGCAAAATGCCGCGAGGAGACCGTGTGCTTTCTACAGAGGCTTGTACGTCTCTGCTTTGTCAAAACATGTTAATTCGTGTTTGCGATATATTATCCCTCTCGTACACACAGTAACGTCCTGTCATACCGTTTCAATTAACACGTAAGTATATCCGGTTGCATAACAACAAATCCTTCGTTTACATCACGTACGCTATAAACCATTTGCGGATCCACGAGGGGGGGGGGGCGGTTTCGGGTCTGGACCCCCCCCCCCCCTTGGCGAAATCGAAGTTTTCAATTTTTATGGTATGCTGTCCCATACAATATTTCGTTCCGGACCGAAAAATTCTATAATCATGATTGTCGTAGGAAATCACAATTGGGTATAACTTTTTAATAGAAAATCTCAAAACTTCATCCATTTATTAATGACATGATTTACTAAAAATTATAAAGCAAGTTACAAAAATTTTCAATTCTCAGTGAATTTTCGAGGTTTTTTGAAAAATTCTTAATATATATCTTACAGATCGCAAAACTATATACTAACTGCTATAAACACTTCGTTTATATCGCTTTCTGCGAAGTTCTGTGTTGTAGACGGCGAATATTCTAGAAAATTCGCGGTTGTAAACGTTTTAGAACCTAACTGTAGTTAACTGCCTTTTCTTGTTTCCCTGTGCATTTGTAGTTTTAATGCACCGAAAATAATTTAACAGGTGGTAGACTACGATGTTGCCGTACTTTCCTACTATGAATTTATACTTGTTTTTGTTATTAAATTAAGCAACTAGACAAAATTCTTATATTTCCTTTTAGTGGATGATCTAAAAGAAAGGATACGGATATGGAAGTCAGAAAAGACAAAAGCGTCGAACTGAACGATAAAAGGCTAGTTTTCTTTAAACATTTAATTCCTATTTTGTGGTTTAATCAAAATTCAGTTTAAATTATATTATTAATAATTATTATTGATAATTACATATATGTAAATTTGGTTTTTGATTTTTATATTTTTTATATTGCAATGGTTTGTAGAAATTAGATTATTTATATATTTGTCCACCTTAAAGTTTTCTTATTTTGTATTAAACAAAATAAAAATGCTTATCACGCTAGCTGGCCAAAAGATTGCCGCGATAAAGTAAAACTATTTGTTAATGGCGATAACATCGAAATAATTGCTAGCCTGATAAACATTGGAAATAATGAAAGTAAGGTTTTAGACATGAGCAAAGAGTTTTATCGAAAGATACGGATTTTATAATGAATCCAGTCAAGGCTGATAACTTATAGATCTCATGTGTTACACAATAAAAAAATGCATCTTAATTATTCTCAAATCGTTCATCCTGTCCCGTTGCTTTTATTTAAGCATGTGAATATCAGCTTTAATTTTTGATTTGTTGCTGCAATACATTCATTATAGTCACGTTATTGTTTAGTACTTGAAGAGCCTTTTTTCAAAGGTTTATTTTTGTCAAAAAGCACTAGAGGATGTACCACGGGGAGTGCCGCAAAACACTTTCAGGTTTAACGATTTTTAAATCCAAGTTATTATGGCCAATGCTTTTTCTGAGATATAGGCAGAGTTGTCTGGGTGTCCCCCTCACACATTTTAAATGATTATAAGTTCGGAAATAATGATACATTTTTAGGTATTATTTTACATATAAAATTATTAAAATAGTTCATATTAACACAGGTCCGCAAATGTTTCTATACGGTTCATTTCTGCATTGTAACCATAACTGTAATTGAATGATAGTAATACAATTACTAGGATTAAGTAATTAAAATTGGTAATTGGTTTTCAAAAATCTAAGGCAATTCAATTACGCAAGAAGTAATTGAATTACTCGCAAATAGGTAAGTCAATTACATAAAAAGTAATTCAGTTACTTGCGAATAAGTCAATTGCATAAAAAGTAATTGAATTACTTGCAAATAAGTCAATTACATAAATTGTAATTAAATTACTTGCAAATAACAAATTTGTTTTGTTTTAACAAATAAATCATGTTAACCCATATATAGAGAGACAATTGCCATGTCGAACTATCCTACTTCTTAATAAGTTATCTCAAAGTTAGAAGTCGAAGTTTAACTATTAATTGTGTAGCATAGAAAAAGAAATTCCATTTATAGTTTTTTAATTTCTTTCTATAATAAAGTGATTGTGCTCCAATAAACAAATAATATATATTTATAAGTTTCTTTTTATATAACAATATGAAAAAAGAGTAATTAATTCAATTACTCATATACCATTCCAATTACCAAAGTGTAATTGAATTACTTGGAGAGTAATTCAATTACTTTTTGGGTAGATACAATGACTAGACAGTAATTGAATAATTCTTAGTAATACGAATGCCGAGGAATCAATTCCTTTTAGCTGGAAAGTGGTAATTAAAATATTTTTATCTTATTATTAGTAATTGGTAATTGCAATTGATGCTTTTTGGGACTGTAATAGGTAATTATAATTGAATTACTTTTTAAGAGTAATTGCGACAGCTCTGATGTGTAACTAGATCCTAATAAATAAAAAGAAAATACTGATGATCCCATTTTCAAGACCCTGTATCTCTATGTATATTGAAGCATTTGCGCAGCTATGGTAATATGAACTTTTTTCATATTTTTTATGTAGAATCATGCCCTAAAATTTTTCATCGTCATTTCCGGACACCTGTATAAGTTAAACACGAATAAAAAATTTTCAGTTGCGGTTTTCAGAGAGTTTACGTAACTATGAAGTTTTTTTTTTTTGGTAAATTGGTTATTATCAGGGAAAGATAATAAGTAGAAATGCTATTTTTTAGAAATATGACGATTTTGGTATTTTAAATGGAACACTCTGTATATTCTTAACTAGGTTGAGCCTTTGCCATATTCTAAAAATACCTACAATGGCACCATTATCCGGGCAACTTTTAAACATATCGTGTATATAAAAGAACTTTGTCCCAGAGTAATGAGAAAAAAACTCCAGGACACCCCATAGATTATCTTACCTCAACTTACCTATACAGAGTGATTAAAAAATACGTTGGCAAACCTCAGAGTTACTCGTTTAGAAATTATTTAAAACTTATTAATATTTTTTTAAATTTTGAATCTCGACCATTTATTTTTATGTTATACTAACCTATACAGGGTAATTCAAAATTACTTTGACAAGCTGATTGAGGACTTATAAGAATAGAAATTATAATAAACTACGATTCTTAACGTCTTTCTTACGGAGATAACGTAAACCGACTGGTAGCTAACACTTTAAGGTACAATTTTTACTAATAATGCCAATTTAAAATTTAAAATGCTGAATTTTGGCTTTGTAATAAGTTTCTTTGCCCAAGCAGGTGTCATTGTCTAGATTGCAGGGAGAAAAGAGTATTTAATTTCACCATTTTGTTTAGTTAAAAAATGACAAAAAAAATTAGATTTTTTAGTCCAATGCCTGACTTAAAAAGAAAATTATTATCGTATAGCTGACTTGTTATTAAATGTCAATACCTGTATTAAAAAAAAGGAAGCAAATTAAGGAGATTTTTAATAATTTTTAAAAATATTTTAAGTATTTTGAGTATTTTGACACTTCTGATACTTTAAGACCGATCAGCACCTGTGCGTGCACCCTGCAATTTTGAATCATGGTTGCATCAGCTGATATTATGATTTTTAACGCATGCGCATCGAAAGTCCTGACAGGTCCACCTTTATGATTTTCTTTATTTAAAATTTGAAATTTTGAATTTTTTAAAACCAGTTCAGTTCAAGTTTATTGCTAATAAGAAATATGGATGCAGAAGACCTATTATTGATTTCTTTTTTCAATGAGAGGTTTTATTTATAAATCAATTCCACCAACAGAAATTTCTAGGGAATTTTGTCAAAATTGCAAATAATTAGAACTTGTTCTATTTTAAAGGTGAAAAACGCTGCAACTTTCACTCACGCTAACATGCATAAATGTGAATAACGCAAGGTTGAAAATGCAGGGTGAAAGAATCTTCTTATGCCAAATGGGATTAGGGAATTAATTTTTTCTTTAACATCACTAACAGAATACCATAAAGTCACTTTGTGGCCACTTAAAGTTTAGAGAACCCTTAAAACCACTGAGTTTTATGGCACTGATATAGTAGCTTTGATTAACATCATTAGTTATTTTAATCATAATGTCTATCTTAGTACATAAAAATTACAAAATCTCCCGAAACTATGTTGATTTACTTATTATTTAATTTTAAAGCAGGAGGGATGCAATAATTTTTATTTTCGACACGGATCCGTATTGCCTTTTGTCCAATCATCTCCCGCCTCTTCTCATTCGTCAGGTACATTTCTAGAGGAGTGCTACATGTGTGTCAGCCTTGGTATTTGATGTTGTATGGTTTTTAAATTTTGTTAAGAACTTGAGCCATATGTAAATATGATATTAGGAACAGTATTGAAATTTTGGTAAAATCCTAAAGCCTGACACACAGGGTCAGGTATTGGGCAAATAATCATTGGACTCCTTCCAATAGCTGACACCCTTATTTCATTACTTTGTGTTACAAAATACGCAATTATTATATTAAAGTTATGTTAACCCATCATTAGTTAATAGAGATTTAACGAAAACCACGAGGCTTGCCAGAAACTTTACAGAACACACAGTTCATAACTAGCTAATGTCCTAACCTCGACTGGAAGTCCGTTACACATTGCTACCAACGTACAATTACCACGAAATTTAAATTTTCATTAAAACGGTTACCAATATAACACTAGATTTAGTAAAGTGTCAGGTATTGGACTTAAATCAGCTATTTTACGTTACTGGATGTTGAAGATTTAAAAAAATATTAATAGGTTTTGAATAATTTCTAAATATAATAAAAAGCTATCTAGATTATGGCGCCATTGTAGATATTTTTAGAATTGCAAATTCTTAGCTTAGGTAAGAATATACAGGGTGTTTAATATGTATAATAACAAAGTTGTCCTATTCCTTAAGAATTACACTTCTATCTTTATATCTTTCCCTGTATAATAACCAATTGACGAAAAAGACCACTTCAGGGACACTTGAATTCTTCTGTAAACACTGCAACTCAAAATCCTGATTCGTGCTCCATTTATAAGCATTTAAAATATCTGTTAAAATACCGAGGAACACCCAGTGCATAAAATAAATATTAAATAGCTAGGTATCTTAAAATACTGTAATAATAGGTATATCTATTTAAAGTGTCACTGTGATACAGCCTCTAAGTATTTTAAAAGATTTTTCGAAATGAGCCATAAGCTATAAAGCTAGTAGTAGTAGTGGTTCGCCAAGTCACCTTTAAATAGTTTGCAGCAGTGTTGAAAATATATTGTTTTTCCAATTATACTTGAAAAAAAGCGTCCTTGAGATCAAAAGCTAGAAATTATAAAACTGTTTAACACATACAGGGTTGGCCGATTTTTCATATTTATCGCTGTTAGGTCAATTTTGTTTCGAAGGAGGAAATATTTTGCTCATATTTTCAAATTTAACGATGGTTCAGCAGTTTGTAAGATGGCACAGAAAGGGCAGCTCTCATGGTAGTTATAAATTCTGTCTTTACTATTGAACCATTTTAAGAAACCGGGTAGTGATAAAAAAAGAATTTAAAGACCTCTAAATCACTTGACTCCTGATCCTATTTAAACTTCTAGGGGTGTAGCCCATCCACTACTTGATGCTGTTTAAGATTAATTTGGAAAATATCGTTTTCAACGTATAAACCAGTGTTATTTTGCTTGCGGTCAGAGCAACTGTAAGAAAAATGAATTTCAAATGTTAATTCATGTCCACAACAAACTAAAAATGGTTTATATTATTTTCAAAATGAGGTTGAACCACTGCTACCAATGATAGTTAATTTTTAAGTTGTAAATATAAATTAAAAAATAATAAAACTAGTAAGTGATAAATTGTGACAAGGTCTACCAATATGGAAAAATCAGGTTTATGTATGTGTATGTATATGTGCGAAAATCAGATATTGTTCAAATTAATAATTGTTTTCGGAAACTTGTATTTTTACTTCTGTATAGAAGTGTAATCAAAATTTGAGTTGTATTTTTTCTTTAAATATTATATGAACAATTTTTATATGAACCTTAGATTGTAGTTTGTTAAGTAATAAAAATTATTGAAAGAACTTTGCATTTTTCCTCCTTAGTATACAGAGTTGAATGAACAAGGTTTCAATACCTTACCGTCATTTGTACACTATTCGTTAAAACATGAATTCCTTTAATCCGCCCGAAATTCATTCAGCAATAGTAAAAAATACTCTTAGTACTACGCATTCGACACTAGGTCGAATGGTAAAGAATCCTAATAAAAAATGCAGGGAGATACACTCCCAGATTATTCATTTGTTTTCCTGTTGTCTCTCTTTCTTCGTTTATTGGAAAAAGATGCCGCAACGAATTTATGAATAAAAATAAAAGCTCCTCCTCTTCCGCGATGGCGTCGAAACGGAACACTGGCAACGCCGGTGCTTCTGCTGTCAAAAAAATTTAAAGATAGGAGACCGTTATGAGTGTTTTCTAGAATTTTGGAGACATTTTAAGTGTTTTAAAGTGCTTTGGTTAATGATTGGACAGATATTGGCAAGAGAGGCTAGAACAAGATCTCAACAAGTGTTTTTAGGCGATATTTAATTGTAAGTAAAAGTAATAATTTGCATAAAAATTGTATTTTCCTCTGATACTCCAGGGCTGATTTTATGATACGATTTTTAAGGATTAAAATGTTTCTGTTTTGCCTTGTAGTTCATCAATTTATTGTAAAATAGCTTGTCTACTATTTAAAATAGTTCACTAGAATCCAAACGGCAACTTGAACTTTGGCTTAGTTAAATTTGAAAGAGAATTTGTAAAAATTGCAGCTCTTTCTTTTTCACCGTGTATTATTGATGATTTATGTGCGAATTATTCCAAACAAATTGTGAATATTTGCTCAGTTTATTTTCAATTAAAATTGCCAAAAAGGCTGGGTTTGTCTAGGCTTCCATCGTTAGTGCCTCTACACTATAGCTGGAGGCAACCAATTCTTAGGGAACTTGTAAGTGGAATTCGGTGGTGATTGAACATGTTAAATTGTAATTAGTGGGTTGGTGGTTATGTCCGTACGCTTTTAATAACTAGCCCGTTATTATTTTGTCTTAAATTTCGTCAGTACCGGTATTTCAAAGTATCTGTGATAGTATGCTCTATTTAAAGCAGGGTTGATAAAAATCATGATTTTTTTGATTTTTTAAAAAAATTTACCAGCTTTTACAAATATTTTTATTTTTAAATATTTCTAACTGCTTATATTTTGTTTTGTTAAGTTAACAAATGTTTTTAGGCAGGAATAGTACAGATACGAAGCAAAAGTGGAGAAATTTTAACATGCAAATTTCGTTCGCGTAGTTTTTGCAAGTTTGCCGCTTTGTCGAAACTTGTAATAACTGGCAGAAAACGCCCGGCTATATAAACGATACGCACTTATTCTAGTTATCAGTAATATTTTTGCTTTAGGGGTTAATCTATCAAAACATTTGAACTCATGACAAGTCGGGGCAGAAAGGAATTTAGTGTTTGGCGGCTTTTATAAAAAAGAAAGTGGTGGGCAAACTAGGTTGTAGAGCAGTATGTAAAAAGTGTGGTAAAGAATTGCAAGGTCTAGTGGACAGTCATTGGGAAACCTGCAAAAGTGAAACTAGTGATATTCAGCAGTGGTCTTGAAACTCTGCATGGTGATTGTCAGTCACAGCCTAGAACTAGCCTGAGTGAAATTATCCAGTTGGCAAAGAAACAGAAAAGCGATAACTGTGAAAAGGGAAGTGTAGGTGGACGTGAAAATAGTGGATGTAGCGGTCATTTGGATTCTTTTGTTGTGTGAACTGGACATACTGGACAAGCTAAGAAAAAAGAATTGGACAGACAAATAGCCAAAGCCGTTTACGCAACAAATTGCAGTTTTAGAGCTATAGAAAATAAAGAGGTTCGAAAGACCATAGAAATGCTAAGACCTGGTTACCTTCCACCATCTAGATTTCAGTTATCATCAACGCTCTTGAATGAAATATTTAAGAAGAAGTTATCTGGACAATCTGTTTGCATGTCCTTAGATGGATGGTCCAATATACATAATGAGCCGATAATCTGTGTCGTTTTGACTGCAGAGGATGGAAACAGTGTTCTTTTAGAAAGCATAGATACATTTGGTCATCCCCATACAGCTGACTATCTTGCCGAATTGGCTATTAACTTAATAAATAAGTGCAAAAATGAATATAACTGTAAAGTTACCAGTATTGTTACAGATAATGCGAGCAACATGGTCAGTATGAAGAAAGAAATTACCGAGTCGTCCAATTACCCTATAATTACATATGGTTGTTCGGCACACTTACTTAGTTTGCTCTCCAGAGATTTTGAAGATAACAGAACATATAGTACATATTGTGAAATACTTCAGAAATACCCATTTTCCAAATGCTTGGTATAAAAAAGGGGGCAAGAAATTGGTCTTACCTCAGGATGTTCGATGGAATACACTTTGAGATTGTCTTGAGATCTATGTAAATGGGTGGCCAAAATTGTTATTAATATGTGAAGAGCATAAAGATCAAATTGATCCAGTGATTTTTAAAAAAGTTTGAGGTATCAGTATTTAAAGGATGGCTGAAGATTTTCTACAGTTGCTAAAACCAATTTCTATAGCACTGATGGATGTAATGCAACAAAAAGGTGCATTTTTATCTCAAGCAGTTTACATATGGAAAAAGTTACTGGCTATTTTTGACAGTTTTGAATTTGAAGAAGAAGCTTGCGATATCAATTATTTAAGAACAGATATGTTCAAGCTCTAACCCCCTTTCACTTATTGGCGTATATTTTGGATCCTACAATAAACAAAGAAGAATATCCATTACTAGCTGAAGAAAAGAGAGATGCTCTACACATTGTTTCCAAATATTTTGCAGACACAGGATTATTACCATTACTAATTAAGTTGGAAGCTAAGTCGGACCCTTTTCACAAAACTCTGTTTTCAGAGGAAATAATCAAAAATGTAACAGCAGTACAGTGGTGGAGATCTCAAGAAGATGTTTCAGAAATTAAGCAAGTGCTCCCTATAGTAATTTCTGTTTTGTGTGCTTGTGCATCATCTGCTGATATCGAAAGGATGTTTTCTACTTATGGATTCGCACATTTAGATATAAGAAACAGACTTGGCAGTGACAAAGCAGCTAAACTAGTATTTCTATTAAGGCATTATAACACTTAGGTTTTTTTTATATTTTTTTTTTGTTTAAATTAAGTATGTTTTTGTATTAAAAAGGTTTTTTTAGTTTTAATTTTTTTAAAGTTTTATTTTTGTAATAACCAGCTGTTCTCTTCGATTATTATAATAAAATAATAAATAACACCACATAAAAATGCGTCTGGGTTTTATTTTTTGTATGAACAAATACATTTTAAGTGTTAAAATTTTAAAACTCTTTTTTAAACTAATCATGATTTAAAAAAAAAAACTGATTAAAATCATGATTTTAATCAATTGATTTTAACCATCTCAACCTTGGCCATGCATCACCCGATAGAACGAAGCCGAATGGTTGGCAGGTTTTTTCAATCCCGATTTGGAGTTCTTTCTCCGATTTAGTGATTCCTAGACCATTTTTAAGTTCACATCAACAGGACCTAAAATGATTTGTTTTTACACAGAAGGTGCTGATTTTATAGCATATTATGAACTTTCCGACTTTAATTAATTGGTCTATGAATCACCCATTATTATTCTTTAGTAGAGGAGTAATGACATGAGACCCATTTAGTTTTTTTGCTTGACAACGGTACCTACATCGGCAGAAAAAAGTCAAGACGAACTTTTTGCTTAAAAATTACTCTTAATAAACCGAAATAAGCATTTCCCAAAAATATTTAATGTAATAAACAATTAAGATTTTAATTAAAGCTTTCAAGACGTACACACTTCATATATATACAAAAAAACTGTATAGTCTTGGGTTGGAGAAAAAAAATCGCTGTGATATGTAAGTAATATTTATTAAAACAGTGAGCAATTTTTTTGTACATGTACATAAAGATATGTGGGGTTTAAAGCTTTAAAATACAGTACCTCTAAAATTCTTATTTTGTAAAAGTGGAAGGAGATAAATTTCTACTAGAGTTTGAGCTGCACTAACTAGAAACTACAGTTGAAATCATGTAGTATTTTAGTTGTAAAACTAATTTAACCTAACCTGAATTTTGTTAACACGTTAACAGTATAAAATAATGCGTAATCTTTGTCTAACATGCAACCAGAGCTTTTCTTCCAGAAACAATATGTATAAAAGAATTGTATAATATTCAATAATTTTTATTGGGGTGTAAACAGACTTATATATTATTGTCAATATTTGTCATTAAAAGTCTATTCCACTCATAAAATTTATATTAAATTAATAATGGGTTAGATAGAGAGACCTAAAACTTGGACACAAAATCAATAAATTTTGGAAGCAGATGACAAATAACTAAAAACGAATAAGAATGAACACAATCATATGCCTGACCAAGGTCATTATTTACCTGTGCAACATAAAATAATTAACTAGGTAATTATTTAATTCAGTTCAAGATAAAAATACTTTTTTAAAACTTTCTATGTCATAATTATTATGTAACGATATTTAGACTTTACCAATATCTAACATTAAAAGCAACATTTTTTTTTGTTGAATTGCATCACACATTAAAATTGCATTAGTCTAAAAAACGATGACTACTTAAAATAAATAAAAGCTAGAAATAAGTATAAACAATATAAAATGGCTCTAAGTCTTATTTAAATTTTAAATATTTTGAACCGCTTTATTTGCATACTATTGGATTGAACTAAATACTTTAACGCCTCTCGTGACAAATGTTTTATTTAGATGCACTACGCGCAAAAAAAACTAGTTTTCTTTTTTGCAACAATCATTTTTACTAATTCCCGCAAATCACTAAAACTGTGTCTAAATCTCCATCTAAAATAATGCCAAAATAACTTATAAAAGAAAGCCAATTCTAATTAAAATATAGTTTAATAAAAGTTTCTATGGTATAAACAATAATCTCTGTTAAATAAATAAAGCATAAATAATTATTCTATAAACAAATTACATGAGTTTTGTCGTATTACCCCTAATATTGGCATTGGCAAATAATTTAGTACTCTCTTTAAAATCAAGCTTCATATTGTTAAAAAACAGCAATATTTTATTAAACTTTTTCCTAGTCTTTTTGTTACTCTTAGTAAAGTAATACAGCCAAAACTCAATTGACTATAATTTAAATTTTACTGAATCTCTTAATGCAGTAAAAAATTAATCTGTTTATGATAAGCACTAAAAGCAGGCCCTCAAAAGTCTATCTCTGAGTTATGAATGGTAAATTTGGAACCATACTACATGCTAGAACATATAAAATTCCAAAATATAAGTTTAAACGCGCCGTTTTTTTTGGAACAGCTTGTATATCATTGGACCTGAACTGCTTTTCAATTTTAAAAGCACCTGGAAGTGTTACTAAAGGCAACATGAACCACTTTGAATATTTGAGAGTTGCTACCATAAACATAATGTAAGGAGTGAATAGTAAAAAAGCATACAACACATGTGAGGCAGTGTGACCAATTATAATAGCTAAAGTTACAATGCCAACCTTTTTATCTGACTCAGAGTCTCTTGTATTGTTGCTGTGTAAAATAGCTTCAGTATTTAATGCCAAAGGAATAGCATAGTACATAGTGGCCCACTCAACACGTCCAGTTTGTACCATGAATGCAAATAACACTGAAATAGGCCCAAAAATTATTAATATCATGACATCTCCTAGAGCAATATATTTAAATCCAATGCCTCCAGTATAGAGGAAACTTGATGAGAGTCCTCCAAAGTAAACTAGTGCCAAGTGCTCCATTTTGGCCGGTGATAAAAACGCCATTAAAATAAAACCAATGCAGCCACAAAGATACAATAATGCTCCTAATGAAACTACCTCATCTTTCGTCAGAATGTGATCTACAAGGATTCTATCATCGGACTTCCTATTATCAATACCTGCAATATAAATAAATTAGATAGTAAGTAAATTATATTGAAGCTGGATTTGGTACCTTTAACATAATCAAAGTATGTGTTGACAACATTTCCAGCACCATGTACAGAAACTACGGTAAATATAGTAAAGAGTAATGTTAAATAATTAAAGTCCGTGGCACCAGGATATTTATAAGCAATTGTGGATCCCAACAATGTCGGCATAAGGCTGGCGCTTAAAGACCATGGCCGTAGGGCTAATACATAACTTGAGAGTTTCATAAGACCTGATTTTGTTCGCTGTGGAGCTTTAACTTCTTTATTTTTCACGTCTCCGTTTGCTATAGCTTCGTTTTTCGGTAGGATCTCATCTTGTTCTACTGGCATACTTATTATTTTACTATATTGTCGGGTATAGCCACAATATACAAAAAAATTAAAGGAATAATAATAAAGATCTTTGCCTAGTGGTAACAACAATTATTATACTACTTTAGTAAGAGTTTTGAGTTCTTTTTAGTCTTGTTTACTTAAAAACAGGAAAAAGTTTTTTGCTGACATAACCTAAAAGTATCCGTTGTCAAAGTCTTCTTTTTTACACGTTTGCATCTGTATAGGAAAGGGTGCATTCTATAGTTTACTCGCTAATTTAGGTGCAGCCGCACGGGCGACATATGCTCAGCTTAGGTACTCAGAATTACTCAGAAATACAAAATCTAATATTAATATTAACCCATGTTATAAAAATTAAAGTCGAACATCTTAGGGATCCGCATATTTGCAAGAAATGGGGATAATGTGGCTTTCAAGAACCACCAGATGAAATATATAATATATATTATATTGAACTACTGAACGCATAAAATGTACAACCATAGTGTACAACAACCAGAAATCTGAAGTCGACCAGATTTTGAGTCGAACTCTTGCTTGCCATTGTACTTATCTTGTTATTGTTGTGATTTGTACAAATACAAAAAATAAAATATAAACTTGTTTCCTAAAAGTTGATATTTTTGTTGTGATTTCTCCGACTTGGTTTCTCTTATATTTAAACTGTTAAAGGAATCTGCAAAGAATGGAAGTAACTCAGTCAAGTAAGTTTTTATTTTAAAACGTGTTTATTTTTAGGTTATTTTACATAGATATTTTACAACATTTTCATTACCATGCACTTAATTATTTCTCCTTCCTCTGAACTGAACAGTGGTTCAAGCACTGGCATTTTGCTTCTTTTTTTAATATAAGGCATACATCATCTTTCCCTAAAAGTCCTTTTATACCTAAGTTCCAAGGATTTGTAACTGTCTAACATTGTTGGAGCATCGAGCAAGGCGTAAAGCAGGGCTTCACTTTGTCATGTTAACCCATGGATTAGAAGAAATTGTGTTTGTGCCTACCAAAAGCCATGTACTTATCCTTAAGGCTCTTTTGCTTTATATTTGTTTGTCTGAGTTTTGCATGGTCATATCAGTTCTCAGTTCAGTTTCAGTCGAACTGAACTGAATGTGTAAATACTAAAAACTGAAAGTATAACTTAAAAACTAGGAACTGACAGGCACTATGCCTGAGAAGAATCTCAAGTTTGTTGTTAAGTTCATTATAAAAATTACAAAATTTTGCCACTATCACACAATGCTATTAGGAGGCTGCATACATATGCATACTTACACGTTTTCTATTGGAGAAATACCAAGAATATGCTAAAAAGCAACACAGGCGATGATAAAATTCAATTTAACAGCCTACAATCAATAAGTAAGAACTTTTAGCTTAATCATACTAAAAAACATGAAAACTGAAATTGTACTGAACAAAAAACTGAAAAGAATCAAAAACAGAAACTGAAACTGAACTGGAAACTGATGACGTTTATGTTATTATGCAATGAAACCTAGAACCTGTTGGTGTTTGGTGCATGATTATTTCCTGAATATATAATATTAACATCTGATTATTGAGTTTTACTAATTATTCTGTATATAAGCTTGCACTGGTCAAACCTCAATATCTTACTCAAGTGCCAGATCCCCCAAATCCTTATACAGAGCAGTATGTGATAATTCTACATAACTAAACATACGTATTTCAAAATTTTGTTTTGCAACACTTGCATTGAATTATAATTTGTAACGTCACATGTCCCCCATACTTACACAGGATGAAGTGTGTTAAAAAGAAAGTGTTAAGTATATTTTATACATTAATTTTGCTCTGTAATATTGCGGATCATGTTTTTAATTTAATTTTTCAAATGTGCCGATTTTTCAGATTTCAAATCAGTTTTCCCAGAAATTGAAACAGCAATTAAAAATTGTTCTTTCTTAAGTATTGACTGTGAACTTACAGGCTTGAAAACATCCTTAAATAGCATTAATGCTTTTGACACTCCTCAGCAGTATTATGAGAAAATTGTTAAAGACTGCAAAGAGTTTTTAGTTATTCAGTATGGTTTGACTCTATTTAGGTAAGAGGTTGGTATAATTATGTAGGTACTTACTTTCCTGTTATTCAGCTAGAATTTCGAAACTGATTTATCTATTATTTTAGATTTGATGAAACTACAGATACATTTAAGCACAAAAGTTATAATTTTTATGTTTTTCGAAGACCTCTGAACAAATATGTTCAAGATCAAAGGTTTTTATGTCAAACTTCAAGCATAGATTTTCTAATAGGACAAGGTTTTGACTTTAACAAATTGTTTAAAGATGGGATATCTTATTTAAATAATTCGGAGGAAGAGAAATGTAGGAAAACCTTGGAGGAACAACAAAAGAAGAGAAAAGATTTTTTGAATGCACAACAAAATGGCAATAATGATATCATTCCCATACCAGAAGAAAATAAAGAGTTTGTGGATGATATAATGTAAGTTTTGGAATAGACTTACACAGTTTACCTAACTGGTGCTTGTATGTACAGAGTGATTCACCATGATGTCCCACTTCTTCATATTTTTATCATGTTATTTTATTATACACTGCACGGCTTATTTAACGCATAACGAAAAATTTGCCTCAATTTTGATGTTATGTATTTTCCAAATTTGTGGTTCATTTTTAATGATTTCTTTTTCTAATTGTAGGGCATATCAGTGCCTTTATTGTTTTGCTGAAAAAAGGAACTTTGGTATTATACCGGGTGTTATAAAAATGTTGTGTTTTTTTATGGAAATTCAATACACCCTGTGGGATTTACTAGCCATTGCAAGTTATCGCAATTATAGCCAAATGAAGGTCTCATGTTTCTTTTACATTTTCTTTTTTGATTCATTTGTTTATCTCTGTTTTTTCATGAAATACACAATTTTTAGTTCAACTGGTTTTTCATAAAAAAGTTTTTAGTTAAAAAATATAAAATGAACGAAATGCTTAAATTAATGCAACAGCAATAAAAAAACAATATTTAAAGTAAATAAAGACTCAGTATCTAGTATTAATGAATTTTATTGAATCCACAAAGCATATCAAAAAAAATACAGGGAAAAAAATTGTAATTTCTGAAGTTGTTCAAAAAATTAAATAACAACATTTAGTAGCGGGTATTGCCTCCCCTTGCTCTAATTACTGCTTCGCATCTTCTTGGCATACTTAAAATCAGATTTCTGATTCAAGTTTCTAGGAGGAGGAAGCAAGGCTCAACATGTCGACCCATGTTATCCCATAAATGATCAATAGGAATAATGTCAGGGCTTCTTGCTGGCCAAGGCAAAGTTAAAATTTCTGTTTCTTGGAGATAATTTTGTGCCACTCTTGCCACGTATGGGCGTGCATTATCGTGTATGAATAAAAAACTATCACCAATAAATGGGGCATATGGTACCACACGGGGTTCTTAAATGTCTGATATATATGGGTCACCTGTCAAAGGACCTCCCTGAATCACAACTAACTCCTGCGAGCATCCAAACTAATGCCACCCCAGATCATAACAAATCCTCCTCCATAGCTTACTGTTCCGACAATGTTGCATTGAGCATATCTCTCGCCAAGACATCGATACACTCTCCGACGGCGGTCATCACTAAAAAGACAAAATCTTGACTCATCGCTAAACAATACATTGCCCCATTCACGAGCTCCCCAATTTTGGTGCTCCTGGGCCAATTGAAGACGCTGTCTTCTATGGTTTACGGTTAGGAGGGGACCAGTTGCGGCTCGATAGGGAGTAATACTGCTTTCTGCCAACCTTCTACGCACTGTATCTTGACTAATACGATAATTATACCGACGGTAAAATTGCTGCTGCAGTGCAGTGCTTGTAACAAGCCGACTTCGTAATGCCTGTATTTGCAAAAAGCGATCTTGGTTATTTGTTGTCACCCTTGCTCATCCTTGTCCAGGTCTTCTTTGATTAGCACCAGTCTCCCGAAATCGTGCCAATGCTCTGGAAATAGCAGATTGTGTTACTCTATATCGTTGGGCCACTTGAAATTGTGGCAAGCCTTCTTCCACAAGTGCTATGGCTCCAACACATTCCTCAGGCGAGAGATTTCTTCTTACACGTGCGTTCTGGGCCATTTTCTTTTTAATTAGGTACACTTAATAAAATTAGAAATTGCCAATACAAGAATGCAATGCAAACTAAAAAGTGATAAAGTGAAGAATCAAACCTGATAACGCTTTTGTTACATTTCACTTTATGACGTTTCTGTGTAATCTTTCATTTTCATAGCCTGTTACTTTTCCGATAAATGCATTTTAGGTTAACAAAAACACGTTGAACTAAAAATTGTGTATTTCATGAAAAAACAGAGATAAACAAATGAATCACAAAAGAAAATGTAAAGGAAACATGAGACCTTCATTTGGCTATAATTGCGATAACTTGCAATGGCTAGTACCTAAATCCCACAGGGTGTTTTGAATTTCCATAAAAAACCACAACATTTTTATAACACCCGGTATAATACCAAAGTTCCTTTTTTAAACAAAACAGTAAAAGCAGTGATATGCTTAAGAAAAAAACCTACAATTAGAAAAAGAAATGATTAAAAACGAATCACAAACTTGGAAAATACATAACATCAAAATTGAGGCAAATTTTTCGTTATGCGTTGAATAAGCCGCGGAGTGTAGTATTTAAAATACTTTTTGCACAAATAATTGTCCTCATTTAGCTTGAGAAATAAATAAGTTAAGGGGGTGGGACATTGTGATGAATCACCCTGTACCATATATATACATATATATGTTAAAGTAATTACATTTTCCCTTGGCAGAAAGAAACTTGAAGACTTTTTAAGCTCTGAAGAAACGGAACTGCAACTGCCAAAATGTAATGGATTTTTAAGAAGACTAATCTATCATACTAATACAGAAAAATTTCTGGAGAAAATCCAACTGGAAACGCGGTTTATAGAGAGAGATAGAGTGTTATTTGCATCTAAGCTTAAGAGTAAAGAAGAAAGAGATGAAATAGAGCAAAAAAAAAATGAAAAATTGATTGATCAGATGGAGGATTATATTGGGTTTAGTAAAGTTATTAAAGTGATTGTAGAGTCGGTAAGTTCTTAAGTTTAAGATTCAATGTAGGTACAGCTAATCTGGAACATTTTTAGGGTAAATTAGTGGTTGGTCATAATCTGCTACTCGACTTTGTACACACAATTGACAAATTTTTGACACCACTACCAGAGAATTATTTAGATTTTAAGGAATGTTCTAATTCTTTGTTTCCCAAGTAAGTGTTTCCTGCAGTTATGTTATGATTTTTTTTTCAATTAGTGCATTTTAAGAGTCTTGGATACTAAATTCATGTCAAGTACGGAACCATTTAAGGATTTGGTAGCTTCAACGGTTTTAGGGCAATTGTTGGATACTGTTTTGGAAAAACCTTTTGATATGCCCAAATATGGTAAGTTTTAATAATAATAAATGACTTAATTTATTATGGTAACAATAGAAAACATCATTACAAATTGCAAAGTTGAAGCAAAAAACTTCCTAACTCGCCAGTCCATAAAAGGCACTTTTTCTCGATTTTTTTAAAAATTATTTATTACATTATGTAAGGATTAAGGAAAGGATATGCTATGAAGGATACTTTGATACAAATTTGTATTGAAAAGTAACAACAAATTTACGAATTTACAAATTTATTAACCAACCAATTTGAATTAGGTACATTTACAAATTTACATGTACAAAAAATATTTAGGCATTTTCCATTATACAACTTTGGTATAAGGCACCTAGACGCTGTAACACATCTGTATGTGCAAAGAAAATCACATTAAACGCACCAGTTATTATGTGTGCTTCAAGGTTTTGAACTAAAAAATTGTGGCATCTATCACTAAGGACATGTTTGTAAAAAGAAAACGATCTTTCTACATCTACTGAAGTTATAGGGCAAAATTTTAATTTCGGAACTAAGGCAGGTTCAATAGCTAAATTATTTACAGTTTTCCCTGACATTATGCTTACGACCTGCCTTAAAATCTTGAAACCTGTGTTTTTTCTATTAAATTTTCTGATTTTGCCACTACTGTTTTTCCTACCTCACCTCGTATTTGTTTGCAATTTTGTACACATGTTTCTATTATATCCATCGACACTGGTAGACTTGTACACGATTCCTCTAGTTGTAAAATAATGTCTTCTATAAATGCATAGTTACACTTAATATACATTAACTGTTGTTCCACTTTAGCACTTTGAAATATTTCTTTAGACTTTAGGATGCACTGTGAATCATTACCAGACATTTGTGAAATTAAGTCTTTCAATTTTTGGAAATTATCTACATAAAATATTGCCGCACGAATCCAGGTGCCCCATCTGATCACAACAGGCTCAGGTGGTAATGGTACTCCGGGAAGATTCTCCTTGTAAAACTGTACTCTTAATGGGGCCTTTATGAATTCCCTTTTTAGATTTGCTATTAGGTCATTGACCAACGGAAAGAAAACTCTAATAGTTTCCGCAACCCTATTTAATCCGTGAGCTAGGCAAGTTACATGAATCAAATTTTCATAAAATATTTTTAAATTCTGTCCTGCCTTTATCATATACGGCGCAGCATCAGACAACAGGACATGCAAGAATTTTATCTGTAGGAACTGAATTCGGCAAAGAAATGTGTTAAGGTTTCTTGAATAAAACGTGTAACTGTGAGATTGTTTGTTTTTTCCACTTATCTTATGGCTATAAGATAAGCTTTTCCAGGTTCTTCTTCTGTGAGTTTTCCGATCATTAAATTAACTATATAACGACCACACGAATCAGTTGTTTCGACAATATACATATAGTTACCTCCAATTTCTTTCTTTATTTCATCTTGCACGGTACCAAATACCTTTCCACCGACATTTTTTCTTAATGTTTATTCATCTGGAGCATTACATTTTGTATATTTTTGCAGAAGGCCTTAACTTGCGGGTTGGTTAACTTGTTTAAAGGAATATTAGCAGCCAAGAACGTTTTACATAGATTTTCGTTAAATTCTGACTGGTCATGGTTTCCGTTTTTAAAAATATCAAATGACTGCTTCAGCGTTTACTGGATGGGCCCAGACTTCATCTTGCTAACCTTAGCAATGTGAGACGGCGTCTTAATGTGTTGGTCTATTTGAAATTTCTTTGAGCAGGAAACAATTTTTGAACAAGATTTGCAAAAAGCATGGTCGCCGTTTAAAGCAAGTTCTGGGTAAGGCTTAATCCACGAAATACATCGTATTCTCGACATATTCACCGCTTCACTTTCACTTTGTTTGCGTTTACTGCGGCTACGACAAACGACAACCTCAATAATACTGACAAACTGTAACAAATGTGAGCAAATAAATAATTATAGAAGGTGTAGAAAAAGAAATTCTAGTTAAAACATCTGGTCAGAAATACCCACCCACTAATGGAATTTCTCAATCAAAGAATAATAGTTTATTTTATTAGTTTATTACTTTATTAATTAGCCTATTTATTGCCCTCTTATCTTCAGACCCCGACAGCACAGGCGACACGGCGGCGTGCGACCATAAAACGTAAGAAAAGAACACAGAAATCCCACAACATTCTTAGATATGCAATAGTTCTTAAAATATGCATTTTTTCCTTTAAAATCACAAAATATGCAAGAAATGCATATATATGCAAAATGCATAAAATCCTGTCTTTAATTATTTTTCTTCTTATTACAAAAGTACATTTTTCCTTCTTTCTCATTAGCAATAAAGTAATGTATAGAAAAAGTCATGAAATTTCTGCCAGTTAGAGAAAATATAAGTTCTACATATAACCTCACGTTGGTAACATCCGTTATATTAGTTAGCATGATATTAAAAACCTTAGGGGTAAGGTAGTTTATACTCCTTAAATTTAAATTTCTGTTACTATTTGGAATTATTAGATGTTTATTAGGTTTTTTATAAACATATGTGCACATGTCCAGTACATACTGTGTGCGTATCAAGTCTGGAAACGGCTTAATAACATCACAGTTTATTGGCCGATTTAAACCAAATTTGGTACAGTTGTGTAAGAGGATCTGACGCACCGAATGACGATATTGGCGTTGTTGCCAGCTTTTTAGTTTGTCTGGAATTCGAACGAATTTTATATTTTTAAACGTAACACCCTGTATATTTTTTTATTTATAGTTTTTACTTTAAATTTGTTACACTTTTGGTATAACATACTTTGCTCCTAATATCAGTAGTTTTCGAAATAACGAGTACAATTTAGAAAAAATATATTTTTTATATTAAATGTTCAAACTGTTTTCCCTGTACAGCTTGACAGTGTGCTAATTGAAAATAAAGTTTTTCAATTGTGTTGTAAATCATTTCTAGCGCTATTAATTCAAATTCGTCCAAAATTCGACGCTGCAAATCGGCCAAATCTTGAGGTTTTGTGGTATGAACTCTGTTCTTCAAGTGTCCCCATAAAAAGTAGTCGTTAGGCAACAAATCAGGGGACCTAGGTGGCCACTCGATTGTACCCCCTCTACCGATTCACCTATTCGGAAAAGTGTTGTTGAAAAAATCGCGCACCTTTCGACCAAAATGGGGAGGAGCTCCGTGTTGGAAGAATGTACTTGCATAATTTGGACCCATCACATTTCGTATAGTAGGCACTATTTGCGTTTCCAAGAGCTCAAGGTAAAGTTGTGATGTCAAATTTCCATCAATAAAAAATGGACCGATCTTGTGGTTACCCAGAAGCCAAGCCCACACATTCAATTTTCAAGGGCGTTGTTTATGACCTTCTCTTATCCAGTGGGGATTTTTATTTGCCCAAAACCTACAGTTGTGTCTATTGACTTTACCATTTAACATAAATGTTGCTTCGTCCGAAAATACTATAAATTTGAAAAACTGGTTATTTTGGTCAAACCTTGACATCATAACATCACAAAATTCAATTCTTCGCTCATAATCATCTTCTGATAACTCTTGAACTACATGTATTTTGAAAGGGTGATATTTATGTTTTATTAAAACATGGACGGATTTGACGCAGACGTCACTTACTTGAGAAATTTTTCTTAATGAAGAAACAGGGGTTTCAACAATATGTTCTAAAATTTCTGAACTTTTCTCTTCATCTACTACTGCTGGTCGTCCTGATCGTCGCCTATCTCTACAATTTCCAGTTTCTTCGAACCGTCGCGTCGGACAGTTTTTAGAACAGTTCCTTTTGAAATTGGATTTCGGTTTGGAAATGCGTCATTAAATAGATTTTTAACCTCTTAATACCTGACCTTATCGCCATATCCTCTCATCATAAGAATTGTAATTCTTTCACTTTCAGTTAAAGACATTTTTGCATGTAAGAATGACAGCTTTTATGACTTTACATCAAAACTGAACTGGTGTTTTATTTATTAATAAATAAAACACAACTTTTTTGATATTTTCAAAACACGTCGTTACTTCGAAAATTACTGATATTAGGACGTTGGGCTTAAGGTGGATTTTCATGCATACGAAATACGACGGTCCGATGATCCGAAAGTGTTCCTATTGGTTGAATTGTTTTCGCGCCAGTATTTGTCCGAATAATTTCAACTTTCATCCGACCGTCGGATGAGTTAAAATATTTTTAACTTTGTCCGACAATCGTATCAATTTTAACCTCACTATTTGACGTTTTTTTGGGCGTTTTGTTGTTTCTATTTTAATATCTTAACATAAAACTAATATTAACGAAATAAATCAGTGCCATTAATTATAATATTATAATATCCCTATCTGATTATATTAAGAATGAAAAATAAACAAAAAAGGAAAGGATGGGGGGAAAATTAAGGCGCTTATCACAACCTGTTTCAAGAAATGAAATTAATAGATTCTGAAAAGTATTTGAATTGTAAGTCCAAGATTATTAAAAACAATAAACGTACGTGGACAAATATCAGAAAGTGAAAGACTTGCAGTTACACTCAGGTCCCCAGCTCAGGCCACTAAACATAACTTTTTGTTTTGTGCACTCGGGTAAAATTAGGAGTGAATTGGATGACATTAAGCTGATAATGCTCGTCGTTGTCGCACATATATTGCTTAAAAACGTAATGAAATCAAATGGGCAATTAAACGCTATAATTGAGAATACAAAAATAACCTATAACTGAAGCGTCAAATGTATGTCCATTGTCAAAATTCGGAACAACAGAAACGGAGCCATGAAAATTGGCCAGAATTTCGTACGAAATTAAACGTCATTTCGGATATCGGACCGTCGTGTTTCGTATGCATGAAAATCCACCTTTTTACTCAGGAGAACTTTGCATGACTTCAATGATATAACCTGTTTTAGAAATCTTTATTGTTCATATGTTAGGTATGTACTTGAATATGCTAGTCAGGTATGGAATCCTCAATATAAAATACATGTAGAGACTATTGAGAGAAGTCAAAAGAAGTTCTTGAGATTTGTAGCTTTCAAAGTTGGAATAACCACCGATCACATAGATTATGATCAGATTATGTCACTGTTGAACATCTCTCCCCTTGCTCAGCGCCGAGATTACTTGGATGTATGCACTTTATATAAAATTGTTAATTATCAGATTAAATCTCCACAACTTCTTGAAAATATTAAAATAAAGGTACCTCAAAGAACTTTGCGTGATAAACATTTATTCTGTATTGATTTCCATAGAATTAACTATGGTAAAGCGTCATCAGTTAGTAGATTTGCCTCATTATTCAATGAACATTGTGGTAACATAGATCCTTTTAATATAAGTTTAAACTCCTTTAAAAAAAAAGATATTGTATTTAGATTTTCACGTCTGATATGTACATTGTAGTGTTTATTTATTTGTAATTTAAGAGATATTTATAAATTTTGTATTTTGTAATTTCTGTTAAATAATGGCTTGGTCCGTAAATAAATTATTTATTTATTTAGTAATGTAACAAAAAAAGTTCAGTAGTTTACGATGTTGTCGGTATTCCCAACAAGTGAGCCTGTGACTTGGTTGGGTTTATACTTAGCCAGTGAGACTGAGGCCCCTAGAAGAAAACTCCGATCAGAATTATAAGTTAATTCGCTAGGTATGAGGTGTATAATGTGGAAAGTAAAGGCTCATGCCAAATAGCAGATTTTTTAACCCTGAAATCTTCCCATTTAACATGAAACTCCGAACTTGAGTTTATTACTTAAATAATTTAGAAAATTAGTAGAATGCTAAATAATATAATTGTGTTATTTTTATTAAAGAAATTGAAGAAGGTTGTCAAGGATATAACTTGAAAGATAGCAAGGAACACGAAGCTGGATATGATTCCTTTATCACTGGACTTAGCTTTTTGGCTATGTGGAAGCACTTAGGTACTTCATTAAGTCTTTTAAAATGTTCCAAATTTTTTGAGTATATTGTGTTTTAGGCGTAAAGAAGAAATTATCGAATAATGATATTTTCGGAAGAATAGGAGAGAATCTACTAAATCCGTTTGTTAATAAGTATGTTGTTTTTTAAATTAGTAACTTAATTTAGTTTCCTCTTGATTTTTTTTTTACCTTTTAGGATATTTCTAATGTTTTTGACTGATAACCAGTTCCTTAACTTGGCAGGACATGACTGTAAGTTTATTCTCCTTCATTTTTGTGAGCAGTTTTTATTAATACTTGTTTCAGTGATTCCGTCTAGAGACCATGTGTTTTATTTAACTTTTCCAAAAGATTGGACAACCAATAACATAGTGCAGTTATTTAGCCCCTTTGGTAAGTAGTTACATTTGTTTAAAGGTGTTACGTACTTTGACGGCCAGACTAATTGATTCACAAGTGTCGTGTCATGCTTTGCGGTAACTACGAGCATACCTAGAGCTAGCATTACACTTAAATTTTTTCGTGAATTTATTCACGCATTTCTTCGCGGATTAGGTTAAGTTTTACGTGAATTTCATGGGCGTAAAGTCCATCCGAACATATTTCGTTTCACCTAATAGCTGCAATAATAGTTTTATTATATTGTAAACACCCAAAGAAACCCCGCTACCTGTTCGGTTGCCAAACCTACGTTTTTAAAAAATGTCTTGATAAAATTACCCATATAAAACTGTCGATGAGCGTGCCAACCAGCGAAATCTACCTGGCCCCAGCTGGCATCACTGTTTATATCACTGAAATGAAATGAAATAAGGGGTACTGCTTTGCACAGGAACGGATTTTGTAGTTAAATGAAAAGCCATAGTAATACCTTATAGTAGCAATGTTTATTATGTTTATTTTTACCATTGCTTGTATTATATGTACAGGGTTATCCAACCAAGACTAGACAAGGCGATTTTTTGACTTTTCCTGTACTTTTATAAAAAAACTGAAATAGCCATCTTAAGTCATTTTCTCCCGCGAATTCGAATATCTTCAGCAAAAAACAATTGAACATCAAACAAAAGTACTAGGGGTCACTTTGATATTTTTTTAAATGGGATGCCGTATTTTTAATGAGCTTATCCGATTTCTCATATAAATTTTGATCTAAAATGTTGGATTTTTAATTTTTTTTTAAAATTTTTTTTTTATTTTTAACATTTTCCGAATTTAAAACAAGTGTTGTTTGATGTTCAATTGTTTTTTGCTGAAGATATTCGAATTCGCGGGAGAAAATGACTTAAGATGGCTATTTCAGTTTTTTTATAAAAGTACAGGAAAAGTCAAAAAATCGCCTTGTCTAGTCTTGGTTGGATAACCCTGTACCTACATTAATTTATTATAAGTACAAAACAAGTGTGAAAAGTTTGCGTGCGTTTCGCACGCATTTAGGTAAAAGTAATAATAACGGTTAATATAGGTACCTACTTACAAAAATATATTCGAACTTTTCTTTTAAAATGTTCTTTTAGCATAATATCTCGTACCGTCGATAATGGAACTTTCGTCATTTCACTGGTATTTTTAATAGCAATTACTTTAGGGTGGCCGCTCTTTAATAACGATTCACATACATTTTTCACAATCACTTTGGCGTCAGAAGATAAATGCTTCCTGGAATGTTTAGGGTAGCTAAATATCGCATTAGCTGTAGATTCCCAAGGTCTCCACATACTTTTAATATTAACTTGTTGCACACTGTTTTAAAGTAAAATAGATAGGTACTAATATATTTCGAATATTATGTTTACTATTTATATAAGCTATATAAACCGGTACCTGTACCTAAAAAGTTTTGAGAAATATCCTAATAATTAAGTTGTTTCCAGAAAACCTTAATTAGACAGTTTATTAATTTTAATAACAAATCAAGTAATGTACCTATCTATTGTGATTATAAACTGGCATTAAAAATAAATGTGGGTTAATACGTTTCTGCGAAAGCGAAAGCCGAGTTTATGAGGGGTTTTATTGCAGTAATTAACGAAATATGTTGGGAAGTACTTTAAATATGTTATCAATACAACTAGAGGCACTGAAAGTTATTCTTGTATTTTGTATTATTCGTGGGAAATATTCTGTTTTAAATTTGTTTTTCCTAATCATTTCAATATTAAAATCGCCTACCACGAAAAAGGGCACACTTTCTTCAAACAATGTAATTAAGATTTGTTCCATTTTATCCACAATACATTTATGTCACCAGATGGAGGTCTGTATATAACTATAACTAAAACATTTCTTGTACCCATTTTACACTCCGTCGCACATTCATACGATCCGATTTGGGTCGATATACTAAGCTTTAAAAAAGTTATACCATGGGATTAGGCAAGGTTAAAAAAATTGCATCATTTCCTCTAAAGGAATCTGCTATTGCACTGTAGTGTCCCATCACTTTTGGAGCACTCTGTATAGTCATAAAAATACTTAAAATATCAGTCTATTATCATTATAAAACTCAACCACCGTAAAATATGCTTTTGCAACAAAGAATTTTAAATTTAAATTTTTTATTACATTCAATCCTTCTTTATATTAGCTGGAAGAATATTATATTTAATGCGCTTTTTCATTCAAGATGTTTTTCACGGTTGCTTAAGCTTTAATACTACATTAAATAACTCGAAAATACCTTAATTTGATACACCTTATGTTCGAAATTGTTTAAAAAAATACGCTTTTCGAAATATTTCATTTTCTTTATCACAGCTCCGTATTATTTCAGGTAGTGTATATGTCTCATGGGTATCAGAGACCTCCGCATATATAGGGTTGTTTAAACGTGACCAGGCTGCCGTAGCGTTAAAAACATTGAGCCAAAGCGATACGTACAGCATAATGACTTATGCGAAAAGACAGGCACAATTAGCAGGACTCAGAACAATTTTGCCCAGTCCAGTAAAAAAGCGGAAATCGAACGAAGGACCTCCTCAGACGAAACGGAGAAAAACGGACAGTTTTGACGGGTTAGTGTGGCTTCTTTGTGACTGTTGTGGTGGCTTGTTTTTGGTTTTAGTGGTTAGGGTTCTTTTCGCTTTGATTTTTAGCCTGTTTGTGTATGTTGACTGGAGCTTGTGATATGCTATAAACTTATAATAATATAATTTTCTTTAAACAGATTTCTTATTTTTTTATCTGTATTGTTGTTTCTACTGCAAATATTTGGATTGTTGGTATTTTTTACTTACTAATACTAATACGGCTCAGATGGGGAATATTAGAAAAGTAGATTTACTAACTATGATTCTTGAGTTAATGCTTTTTAACAATGTACAGAATTAATTTAACATTTTCACAAAAACTAATTATACAAGGTATCCGGTAAGTTTATGGCATACTCTACCATATACAGAGTGGCAAAAAGTCGCGCCTAATGCCTGTAACTTTTGAATTACCTCGTGTACGAAAAAGTGACCTTCATGAATGTTGTTCAGTAAATTATTCCCCACATTTCTACCTCATGAATTTTTTCTATCATTTCTGGTTTGGTTGCCATAGAGACCAACTTACTTTTTTTAAATGGAACACCTGCATATTTGAATTCTACTGGGAAAACTCTGAATTTTTTGTATATCAAATTTTTATTTATTTAAACAAAATAAATAGCCTAGAAAATTGAACAACTTAACATCGGAATAATAAACAAGTGAAACCTTTTCAGTGGATCAGGTGTTCAAAATGACCACCATTTTCTGCTAAGCAGAGCGCCAGTCGATCCCTGAACCCGTCTACAACGTTTAAAAGGAAGTCGTCTGGAATGGCCTGAATTTCAGCACTAATTCTGACTTTTAAGGATTCTAGGTGATTTGGACGGTTAACGTAGACTTTGTTCTTTAAGTGTCCCCACAAAAAGAAGTCGAGCGGGGTTAAGTCCGGAAATCGCGCTGGCCAGTCAACAGCACCTCTTCTGCCTATCCAACGTCATGAAAATTGTTCTCTTATGTATTGTCTAACATTTGCCGCATAATGCACAGGTGCTCCATCTTGCTGGAACCATACCTGTTCGTTTATGCCATTATTTACACCCGGTAAAACCATTCTGCAAGAAGGAATTATGTGATTCCTGAGGAGGTCCAGATATTTTTTGCCATTTAAATTACCATCTATGAAAAAAGGTCCCACAATATGTCTACCTACTATCCCCGCCCAAACATTAACTTTTTCGGGCCTCTGAGTATGACCTTCCTGGAACCAGTGAGTATTCTCAGCAGACCAATGACGATAATTGTGTCTATTAACAATGTCATTTAAATAGGAAGTAGCTTCTTCCGAGAAAATGGTATTTGTTGCGAAGTTATTATCGTTATCTCACAGAATTCAGCAGTGGCGGCTCGTCATATAAAGCAACTGAGGCCGGGCCTCACATGTAAAATTAATAAATTATTTATTTAAATATAAAACGTTTTTTTAACTAATTTCCAATCATTAAAAGTATCAAAACAATAGAACATTGAATTACCATCAAAGTTCAACATATTATCTTTTAAATTTAGCGCGCACCCCATCCAACATTAATTTTAAAAACTGAAATCGTTGCCTGACCGCATAAAAAGAAAAATGTAATCCCAAAAACTTGAGCTTCCTTTACGTCACAAACGCTATGCTCTCCAACCCGGCACCTCCACCGCATTAATTGCGCAGAACAGGAAGAATAGGCAAATTTTGTAGGCGAGTGAGGCCTATATATCGTATTATTTTTACAGTAGCTTGCAATGGCTTGCATGTTGCCAAATGTTTATTGAACAAGGACACTTATTGACTTATTTACTTATTATTTAAATGTTTTATTTTTAAAAACAAAAAAAAATAAGTTAGAAATGATTGATAAATGTTTTCATTGTTCTATAAGATATTATTAATAAATATGCAATTAAATCCCAATAACAAAAAACAGATAAAAATTAAAGATTATAGGTGGGTGCCTAGTGCCTATTTGAAACTTGGCAATGTTTTATTGTTAACAGGCTCATATATCTTTTCTTCTCGTAGGATCAGGTGTCGAGTTATTAGATTTAATTAGTGCCATTCGTTTATGATTGTTAACCTATCGTGATTTTAGATTTTCAAGGCAGGTCTGCGGGTTAAAATACTGACACCTAATTAATTTGTTTTCTTGTTGTATTGGTGCACATACCGACTCCTAGAGTCGGTTGTGGTTGGTGATAGGAGGTAAGGTAAGGCAAGAGCCCTTTACATCAGGTGAGTAAGCCGATTTGCTTTTTATTTTAATAATTAATACAGTATTGCCATTGCCATGGTCCAAGGTTTCGTTACATAAAATTATTTTTTTTGTGCTTTGTGCCTATTTTAATTTAAATTATGAATCCCTCTCACGATATTGTTTTGTCTTTGCTTGAAACCCCTTTCTCGCGACGACCTGAGATAGGAAAACGGCAAATTTTGGAGAGTCGACCAACACCAAAAATAACGGCAGTTTTTAGCGAAAAGAGGGTGGGTCGGGAAAGTTCGCGATCATTTCAAACTTCATAATATGATAGTTACAAATGGCTTTGCGGGAGTTCATATAAACAAAGTTTGTATTGCTGGCCGTGTATTTTATTAGGCAGCGTAAAAAACAATTGGAGTTCAGGGGGTGGGTATTCTGATTTAAAAAAAATTTCACGAGCGGTAAAATCACACGAAAGTTCCAAAGAGCATATTAAGAATTCTGTGGCGCTTACGAGAGTAGAGTAAAATGGAGACACAATAGCGGATGCACTGAGAAAAATTGACCCTGACCTTGCAAATTTAATATTTTTCTCATGAAACCTAGTATTTCAAAATAATTATATTGCTGGTTGAATTCCTAACTACTCATTTTAAGCCAATGACCTTGAAATCGCGAAAAATTTACGCCTGCGGCGCTATTTTCTAGCCTCGCCCCATTATACACCCACGAGCCGCCACTGGAATTCAGCTCTTCTATCAAAATCGTCCTCGTTTAACTCGTGCACCAACTTTATCTTGTAGGATTGCAACTTCTCCTGCTTCAACAAATTTTTCACTGACTGATGAGACACATTAAAATTCATTGCCATTGGCCTGGATGATTGTGTTGGATTTTCATGTATTGAGAGCATGATATCCAAAGCTTTGTCTCCCTCAGTTGCTGTTTTAGGTCGACCTGATCTAGCGGCTTCCCTTACACTGCCTGTTTCTCGAAATTTCTTTACCACTCGACACACCGTTGACTGATTTATTGGAGGCCTATTTGGATATAATTCATGAACCATAGACAACAGAAAATTAAACAGGAACTTAAAATTGACACCTCTTAGGTTAGTTGAAAACACCTTGACTCAACTGGTGGGTATTAGGTAGGAATAGTTATAATTAGTAAGTTTTTCATTTTTGAGCTGTCATTATGGACGACTTTTTTGCCACTCTGTACAATAGCTGTTACAATATTGGACCGACCCGGCCCTGTGCATAACGATATTCTTTTGAGTGTAAAAAATAATTTTGTGTACTGTCTCTTTCTAATGAATCACGCAATGCATCGGTTAGAGTAGACTATAGTCGCGTGGTAGTTTTCTTCCATGATTTATTTATTACCTTGCTGCCCTAGTATTAAATATAGAAATGGCCCACACTTATTATAATACTGAACCAATGGGGGCCCGTCGGGGTAGACTAGGTAGGCGTCGCCTACCCTTCATCCCCAGGTATCCCACTTGTAATATTTTCCAGTATACTCCATTCCACAATTATTCGTTGATTTCTCGACCGCAATAAAATTTAAATGACAACCCTCAGTCGTAATCCTAACCATAAATAAATTGCCTGACAAATATCTATTGTGTAGGCACCGGACCTTCTGAAAGGGCACAGGTCCTGATTACCTACTAATTTCTATAGTTAAGGTTAGCTATTTTCAACAAAACAACAAATATAAAATAATAGGTAAGTATCTTTATTTTAATCATGTAATTAAATTGAATCATTGATATCTCCGGGGTGAAGATTACTCATATTGAACAGGAAAGAAAAATCAAATATTTAATATTTGTGAAGAATTTTGGATTTTTCTTTCCTGTTCAATATGTAATTAAATAGCTATTAATATTTATACAAAAATACTAATCTACAATATTATAATAATACAATATTTAACTTAACCTACTCTATATTTAGCTCTGTTTCACTATCACTATCGTCTTCATCTATTTCTAAACTAATTATTAAGGGCCTTACGTTACTATTAATTATTGGATGGATGGGTTTGGTCATTATATCTTTTACTATCGTTAATGCAACTTTGGTCAAAATACTCGTTTCACTAAAACTTGCACTCCGGTCATACCCTTTTTCTAAAAGGGTATAGTAAACGTTCTTTATGATGTTTTTGGCATCAAGTGATAAATGTTTTTTCTTCGTTACACCATAACTTTCGAAAGCAATATTATCTGAAGTTTCACACAGATCTGACATATTTTGGATGCTCGATAACACACACGAAAATACCTTTAACACACAGCTTGACAAACACCAAACGACTGATAAACTAAGATGAAAAGACTCTGCTTTATATTGAACACCTGCAATTTGCCATTAACCTACCTAATATACCAATATAATAACATAATTAATAGTAACGTAAGGCCCTTAATAATTAGTTTAGGCATAGATGATATTATAATATTGTAGATTAGTATTTTTGTATAAATATTAATAGCTATTTAATTACATGATTAAAATAAAGATACTTACCTATAATTTTTTATGTTGTTTTGTTGAAAATAGCTAACCTAAACTATTGAAATTAGTAGGTACTCAGGACCTGTACCCTTTCAGAAGGCACTTATTTATGGCTGGGTTTAAATTTTATTGCGGTCGGGAAATCAACGAATTATTGTGGAATGGAGCATAACAGTAACGCAAGTTCATATTTCTGCTCCAATAATACTGGCTTAAAATGGGAAATCCGCAAAGGCAGGCGTTTAATTTACCGCCTTATTATTTTAAATCAGAAACCAATAGATTACAGAGGCATCTCTTGAAAAAAGGTGGATTATGTCGTATGTACAAATATTATAATTTGATAGAAATATAACTTTGGACAATTATATTTTCGTCTTATATCATAGTGGCCTAGGCTCACATTAAATAGTATAAATAGTTAAATAGAACTAGAGGAAGGTGATGGTCGCGAATGCATTTAGACATTTGTGATTTTGTGAATTATTTGGAGATGTTCAGGACTTTTTCGACTATAAACAGATAAGTACAAAAGACATTTTCTATTGTTTTGTTATACTTTCTATTTTATGAGATTCATAATCCTGCTCATGATATAATTTGTTCTTTACATGAAACGCCATTTTATAGACTTAGAGATGATGACCGGAAAAATGTAATAAATATTGTATTCCTAACTAGGGATCGCATAAGTCTTAATGATAAATTATTTGAGAAGGCAAGAGCGAAATTTTTTTCTAATCGCAATTCAGATTTTGACTGTTACCTATATTATACAAAAACTTATTTAATACACAAAAATTGATTAATGAGTTAGGTGTCATTTATCACGAGGAACAATTTGAAAAACTAAATATTGAATCTGTGTTAAAGATTTTCGTTAATAATGATTATTGTCAACTTTTTCCAGAGGTCTACAAACCTAAAACATAAAACTTTTTTAAAAAACTCTAAAAATAATTACAAAACCAAACAAACATACTCAATGTCCACCAGGAACTGTTCAAACTATTGTGATATTATTAATATGTCAATAATATTATCATATACAGTGTGTGTGTATAAAGTCTGGAAACGGCTTAATAACATCACAATTTATTGGCCGATTTAAACCAAATTTGGTACAATTGTGTAAGAGGATCTGACGCACCGAATGACGATATTGGCGTTGTGCTAATTGAATATAATATTTTTCAATTGTGTTGTAAATCATTTCTGGCGTTATTAATTCAAAGGCGTCCAAAATTTGACGCTGCAAATCGGCCTTGGGGTTTTGTAGTATAAACTCTGTTCTTCAAGTGTCCCCATAAAAAGTAGTCGTTAGGCGACAAATCAGGGGACCTAGGTGGCCACGCGATTGTACCCCCTCTACCGATCCACCTATTCGGAAAGTGTTGTTTAAAAATTCGCGCACGTTTCATCCAAAATGGGGAGGAGCTCCGTCCTGTTGGAAGAATGTACTTGCATAATTTGGACCCATCACATTTCGTATAGTAGGCACTATTTGCGTTTCCAAGAGCTCAAGGTAAAGTTGTGATGCCAAATTTCCATCAATAAAAAATGGATCGATCTTGTGGTTACCCAGAAGCCAAGCCCACACATTCAATTTTCAAGGGCGTTGTGTATGACCTTCTCTTATTCAGTGGGGATTTTCATTTACCCAAAACCTACAGTTGTGTCTATTGACTTTACCATTTAACATAAATGTTGCTTCGTCCGAAAATACTATAAATTTGAAAAACCGGTTATTTTGGTCAAACCTTGACATCATAATATCACAAAATTCAATTCTTAGCTCATAATCATCTTCTGATAACTCTTGAAGTACATGTATTTTGAAAGGGTGATATTTATGTTTTGTTAAAACATTATGGATGAATTTGAAGCAGACGTCACTTACTTGAGAAATTTTTCTTAATGAAGAAAGGGGTTTCAACACCATGTTCTAAAATTTCTAAACTTTTCTCTTTATCTACTACTGCTGGTCGTCCTGATCGTCGCCTATCTCTACAATTTACAGTTTCTTCGAACCGTCGGACAGTTTTTAGAACAGTTGCTTTTGAAATTGGAATTCGGTTTGGAAATGCGTCATTAAATAGATTTTTAACCTCTTCGTAAGACCTGCCCCTATCGCCATATCCTCCCATCATAAGAATTGTAATTCTTTCACTTTCAGTTAAAGACATTTTTGCATGTAAAAATTATAGCTTTTATGACTTTACATCAAAACTGAACTGGTGTTTTATTTATTAATAAATAAAACACAATTTGTTGATATTTTCAAAACACGTCGTTATTTCGAAAACTACTGATATTAGGAATAAAGTATGTTATACCAAAAGTGTAACAAATTTAAAGTAAAAAACTATAAATGAAAAAATATACAGGGTGTTACATTTAAAAATATAAAATTCATTCGAATTCCAGACAAACTAAAAAGCTGGCAACAATGCCAATATCATCATTCGGTGCGTCAGATCCTCTTATACAACTGTGCCAAATTTGTTTTAAATCGGGCATATAACATAACATAATAAAATAAACGCTACTTTCTTGATGTTAGATATATTAAGATTCTGAAAAATTCGTTTGTTTCGAACATAAATGTTTTAAATGTTTTTATTTTAATTTTATATTTTTTTAGTGAAATATTTTTTTCAATATTGGTCTATAAACAATCATTTAAATAAAAACATAAATATTTAAAAGTTTTTTCTCCTACCGGCTTATTTATTTTAAGTTCTATGGATATTTCATTTTTATAAGGTGTCTTATGGTTCTGGTCTTTAGACAGTATAAGATTTTTATTTTTAAATAGATAAAAGTTCAAATTTTCTGCTTGAAAATTCCAATTTAATTTACTGTCAAAAAAATATTTCCTAAATATTTTGCATGATTAACTTCTAAAATTTAAATGTCATCGCTTGTATTGTGGTGCTATTCATGTTTCGTGGTACATTATTTAGGTTTAAAGTAAAAGGAAGATAATTCGTTTTATTAAAATTAATTTTTAATAAATTGTTATCAAACCAATTTTTTATAATTTAAGAATCTTTTTTAATTTTCTTATTAAAATTGTACCAATTTGTATCGCTCTAAAAATAGCAGTGTCGTCTGCAAAACTATTAATGTTCCCATCGTATTTTATACTAAATAAATCATTAATATAAATGATAAAAAATAATGGTTCTAAAATTGTTCCTTGAGGAACACCATACTTTTAAATGGCTGTCTTCTTTATTTATTTTAACATAAGTTGGTCTGTCTTTAAGATAGTTTTTAATTAAGTTTAATTGCTTGCCTCTAAATCCAATATTTTCAATTTTTTTAATAGTAAATTATGGCTAACCGTCTCAAAGGCTTTTGCTAAATCCAGAAAAATACAACTACAAAGTGTTTTATTAACTAATGCATTATATACTGTACCCCATATTTTAATTAGGGATCTAGTCTGGGTTATCTTTGTTTGCTAATTCTGCTGGCGCTTCTAGAAATGTTTACATCAGATTATTTTATTAGGTCATTGTACCAAAAATCATATATTATCACTTATGAAATGTCTGGAGCAAATTCTTCCATACTTTAATTGGCTGTCATTTTTTTAAACTCTTATCCACATTTCACGCCGTTCTTGTTAGAGTCCATTAAGCGTTTTGAAGAACAGCAGGAATTCCAAAGGATCGTATATTGTCCCCTCATCTCACAATTTACCACTGAACAAGAGGACGGAATTTTATTTAGGGCACTGTAATTATTAGCACAACGAACAGAGATCTTGTTTATTTACTTTGTTTGTCCTCCAAGCAAAATGGCCGCCGACCCTGTGACGTCATAGAAAAATGATCAATTGTTACTCAATTCTAATGGTGGTTAGCTTGGCGTTCATGGGTCCAAGCCAATCAACAACATGGTAACAATTTGTTGCTGATCGGAAAATATGTTTTTTTTTTTATAGAGGTAGTTTTTCAAAATCGAAAAGGTCAATTGAACCAATCGAAGAAGAACAATCCGAGGAAGAAGAGGCTCCAGATACTAGAAGTGAAAATAAAAGAATGACCTTTGCTGAATGCGATTCGTGGGAGTAAAAAGGAAAGTAAAACAAATAAGGAAATAAATTAAGATTAAATAAGATTTAGCTTTTTATTTTTAATACTCCCTGAACACCTCACTTTTCACATGCATAAAGTAACTTAAAATGTAGCCATATAATGTCTACCCGATGATTTTAATCGTCAGTAAATTAATTTGATGTCATATTGAACATTTTTGGGATTTCCAAGGGCATTGCAATCATTTAGTACTGGCAAATGCCGCTAAGAAACCCCAAATTTGTCTCAACTGGTATTCTATCTGCGGCTTTAATGTGACGATTTAATTTGAAGCAATTCATGTAGTAACTCTGCGTTGTGATGAATTTCTTGTAGATGATACTATTCACAACTTGGGACTTAACAGGCCAGTAGTATTTTAAAACAATCAACTGAACCTATAAGGCCCAAATCATAACTAGTAACACTGATGAGGTAGCTTCGCTGCAGCCCTAAAATCCGAATCTCCCTCCGCACTCAACCAGCTACCAAGGTATTTGAAGTGATCGGCATGCTCCACCATCTCCCCATCCAGGAGCAGTTGCCCTGGGTCAACATTCACCTTTCCTACTGCCATCCATTTAGTCTTGTTGTAATTAATTTTTAAACTTCTTCGACGACTTGATTCGCATACTGTGTTAACCAGGATCTGGAGCTCTGTTAGACTTTCAGCCGGGATGGCGGTATCGTCGGCATATCTAATATTATTTATTGTTTCTCCTTGCAATATAAAAAATAAATATTTTATAAACATTTATTTAATATTTTAGTTTTATGTTTAAAGTTATTTATAGTGTTGAAGATATATATTTTCAATATATTTACAATATTTTATAAATATTGTGCTTTATTGAATAACAATGCTAACTGCCAATTGAGAAAAAAGTAAATATGTCCAATATTATATTTTATACAAATATTTTTAGAATATATTGATTTGACATATTTATTTTTTATTGACACAACATAATGGTTGCTTGAAACTGCTAGAAGATGGCGCTGCATCTATTGCACTGCCTACGTGGCCAAATGTCATCGGTTTAAGGAGTTTATTATTTTATCCGAACATATTATTATGAGGCATTCCAGGAGAGCACTAGAATTAGTATATTGCCAGCACCAAGCCAAGGCACCCTCCCCTCATGGTGAAACACCTTGGGCAGTCAAAGAGCTCATCAGAGCTAATAGAAGACTAAGAAGGTTCTATGGGCTTGCGCCTACAGAACAGAATAAATTAAATTTAAATAGACATAGTCAAGTCTTAAGAAGTGCTCTCCACTCCAGGAACTCAGGACCCAAAGATGGAATCAAAGGCTTTCTAACTTAAATATCGGTGGAGGTCATTCTGCATGCAAAATGCAAAAAAAGCTCAGGCAAGAAAAAACTATTATACCTCCGCTTCACGGGGTTAATGGCCTAGCTTATTCTGATTTAGATAAGGCAGACGCCATGGCTGAAACAATTGCCACTGAATGTAGTTTAAATGTGCATCCTGCAGAAGACGACGATCACATAGACGGGGTAGAAAACTCTGCTGAAGATCTAAGAAATCGGGCGACGCTGCAGGAGATCCCTAACCCCACCTCCCCAGGAGAGGTTAGGGATATCCTGAGACGCTTAAAAAAGCGCAAAGCGCCTGGTGCTGATGGTATTAATAATGAAATGCTGAAAAACCTAGGTACTAAAGCAGTAGCGATGCTAACAAATATCTTTAACGGGGTAATGAGGGTTGAACATTTTCCTGCTGCGTGAAAACACGCGGAAGTTATAGTGTTCAAAAAAGCTGGCAAGGACGGTAAATTCCTTCAGAATTACCGTCCCATCAGCCTGCTTCCAGCCTTGGACAAGGTTGCCGAGCGAGTGCTGAAAACCAGGCTGATGCAAGAAACAGAGCAGTTGAATTTAATTCCTGCTGAACAGTTTGGTTTTAGAAGAGCCCACTCTGCTGAAGATCAGATATTACGATTGGTTGAATATGTCACTAAAGGTTTTCAGGAAAACAAGGCGACAGGAACTGTCCTACTGGACGTCACTAGGGCGTTCGACAGAGTATGGCATGACGGACTTTTGCACAAAATGCTTTTCTTGGGAATCTCGGAGAAAACTTGCAAGATAATTGCAAGTTATCTGAGCAACAGGACGTTTTGTGTAAAGGTCGGTGATGCTAAGTCAGAACCTAGAGCCTTGTTGGCCGGAGTCCCGCAGGGGTCAGTCTTGGGTCCTCAGCTATATTCTATTTATTCCAGCGATATACCCAGAGCAGGTCGCGTGATGCTGGCGCTCTATGCTGACGACATGGCATTAGCCATGAGTCATCATAGCGCGGTATTTTTGCGTGATTTTCTTCAAACAGAATTAGATAGGCTAATGCAATGGTGTATCGACTGGAAGGTTGGAATTAATAGCCAGAAGACCCAAGCTATTTTATTTCAAAAACGGAGATTACCACCTCCAGAAAATTTGGTAGTGGATGATGATGAAATAGAGTGGGCTAGGGAAGCTAAGTACCTAGGCGTTACTATGGATAAACCGGGAAATCTCATATTCAAAAAGCGATTATTAAAACTAAAGCAGGTATGAATAGACTATATCCTCTTCTCGGACCACGTAGCACGATGAGCCTCCGAGTTAAGCTAATCATGATTAAGGCAATAGCTAGACCGCAACTCAATTATGGGTCTGCGGCCTGGGGACATGCCGCCATATCATATATTAAAAGTCTGGAGGCGACTGGAAATGCTTATGTGAGGAAGGCTGCATCTGCGCGTTGGTTCGAAAGAAATATAGACATTCATAATGATCTAGCAGTGGGAAAACTTGTCAGATTTCCTCCGCAGAAAAGCAGCTAAGTTCTTCGCTAGGACAGCTAACCATCCAAACGAAGAACTTAGAATGCTTGTGGATTACGATCCAGCTGCTAGATTAGGTCGTAGAAGGGCACATAAGCGCCCCAAGTAACCAACTAATACGTGGTGGCAGTAGCGCCCAGTGGCAGAGATTACTAGAGAACAAATTATCTAATTTAATAATCAGTTTATTTTATAGGTAGGTACCCCACATGCCTACATATTTTAGGGCAATGTTAAATGTTGTTAAAATATATGAAATAAAGATTTATACAATATAGTACTGTTATATATTATAAATATAATAACAAATATTTGTAATATAAAAAAGAATGTCAAACAAAATGTCGTGAAAGTATTTGTTAAAATATTTTTCCAATATTGGTGTGCTACTAGGGTAGGGTTCACGTGACCACATGTGATTGGTGGACGTCCGAGACCACAGCGTTGTAGCACCACATACAACTCGATGTTCTGTTAGACTTCAACGTAAGCAGAGTGGCTAAAGCAATAATAGCACGTGTTTTGATCTGATGTGTTTTAGGCAAACTGATTCTCTAATGTTAAAATAAGTGGTTTTTGGGGACGTGTGCCCGGTAACAGAGGTTACTATTCTTTTAAACGTACAGTAAATACGTAAAATACTCCGTTCTATACAGAACATGTCTTTCATATAACCCTCGTCAACTCGTCATATTCAGGCGGCAATGAGGCTGTAACTAATTCAAGTTCTGATTCATTCTCCACGGTAAAAACCAGGTGCAGTGCTTTAGGGTTGTTAAGATGATGTATTCGTGCTTAACAATGTAAATAGTGTAATATTGTAAGGGTGGTTAATAGTGGAAGAATAAAAAGATACATCAAAATAAGTTTAATTGGTTTATCAAAAATAAAACTAACCAACCTTACAACTGGGAGTGATACAGTGTCTATGTGAGGTCAGGGCAAAACCCGGTCCAAAAGATTATCTTCGCTGTAAGCATGACAAAAGCTAGCGACACTAATTAAAGTAGCTTCATTGTATCCATAAAAAACTACAGATATTAATTAAAGAGTATAGTATGCTCGATAAGCATGTAAAGAGCTAGCGATATTAATTTAATTAGCTTCGCTGTAAGCATGACGAAAGCTAGCAACACTAATTAAAGTAGCTTCATTGTAGGCATGCAAAAAGTTGGCGAGACTGATTAAAGTAGATTCGCTGTAGCTATTATAAAAGCTATCGGTACTGATTGAAGTAGTTTCGTTGTTGCCATAAAAAAGCTACAGACATTAATTAAAGATAAGCTTAGGTTTGCAGTAAGCATGCAAAAAACTATAGCGATATTGATTAAATTAGCTTCGCTATTTTAAAGTCGAAGTGTAGTGTAACACGTTTTACGCTTGCATGCTGATGACGCCGTGGCCTCTTAGTTGATTTTAACTTTTGCATTGCTGTAGTCATGCAAGGTGCTGCACTGATTGAAGTAGTATTGCTGTAGCCAGCAGCATTGATCGAAGAATCTTCGTCTGATGGCGAAAAAAGCAGGCTGCCATGAACGCCTTCTATCGTGTTGTTAACAATCATTTAATACTACTGAACGTAGTTGATTGGTTTGCTTTATTTTCTGATTCAATACATATTTCCTGCTGTGTGATAGCCACATTGGAAGCTTGTCTTATCTGCTTGATTTTTTCAAAAAGTTGAATATTTCTTCTTATGCCTAAAACAATAAAGCAAAATTAGCATAAAATATTTAATAAAATTATGTACTTATTCAATACCTCAAGTCTGCAAGTGTATAGTAATAATAATACAAAAATTGTATTTATAAGATTCGAGTTAAAATAAGTCTGTTCCAAATGTGACACCCTCTGTGTATGAGTATATTTTATATAGAATGCAAGAAATGTCTCTTATTAGAAGTTTGCTGCCATATAAAGCTTTAAGTTCAAGGATCCGATTTCATTTCTTTATGCGTCAGTAAATCAGATTTTATATTATTTTCTTTTGTTGATATTATATTGCCGTAAACCATTAATGTAATTATTAAGTAGAAACCAAATAAAAAAAAACGATTAGTGGAATGTTGCACTTTGTTTTGATACGGACATGTTTCGGATTTTATTCAAAATAGTTTTGATGTGTTAGGTCGCTTGAATTAACAGTTAGGTATTTATTCTCATAAATAATATACATGCACGTTGGAAGTGGGCTTTGCATAATATTCTACCGTTATATAGTTGATATATTTTTACATTTTTTAAGTTTTTCAAAAGGCTTGGGTAATTTGTATAAGAGTATAATATAGTACATCGTCGCCAGAGAACCAAAATTAAAAACCAATTATTCATGCTATGAAATAAGCACGTATTAAAATGCTTAAGCATTAAAAGGAGTTAAAAACTACAAACACATTTCTAGTAGGTATACCGGGTGATGCATGGCTTAGTTGAACATAGGAAATCCAATGTAAATTTTGAGGTGGCTAAATATATATTGACTCGCCTGTACATTTTAGAAAAAAAATGTGTTATAATTTTTTGAAGAGGTCGATATAATAAACATGTGCCAACTTTGAATACATTTTAATGAGCCAATCCTAACTTATTCAATTAAATGTGATGGCAAAATTACGAAATTTTCATAGTTTAGGTAATACAGCAAACACCAACAAATAATTGTCAAAAACTGACGTAAAGCTTTCAATGCACTTTCTTATTCTAAGACTTATTTGTGGCCGTGCTTGGAACAACATTGCAGGATCCTTTCGTATTTGTTCGCAAAAATGGATTATCCTTTGAAGTAGCTCTTCCCTGGTATTTACTGGAGTTGAGTAAACAAGTTCTTTCAGATGACTCCAAAAAAAGAAATCCAAAGGATTTAGGTCTGGAGACCTAGATGGTCATAGAATATTTGTATATTATAATATATTGTTTTTACTTATCTCTTATTATAGTAATTATTGTAATGGTGACGATGCTAAACATTTTTTTTATATGTATATAAGCAAATAAAGCATTTTATTATTATACCAAAATGATCAGACCAATCACGCACTAACGTTGCTAAAATGTGGCGGCGCACCTATGTACATAAGCCACATTTGTGCCCTAGCTTGCAAGGGTACATTTTTCAATAAATCATTTACATTATGTTGTCTTTTACAACGAAGGGCCCAATCATCCCTGCCCACACATTAATCATCTTTGTTGATATTTGCTCTGCCTGATTGCATGGGGATTTTCTTTATGCTAAACATGCAGATTATGACATATTTTCTATAAGACTCCGCAGTTCTATAAACCAATAAATATGAATAAATGAAAACTCTGCTTCCGCTTGTGATGCCGTTAGTGGATCCAAGGGACTGTGATTTAAGTATAGGAGTATTTACAAAAAGGCATTGAAATCATCTGTTTGTTATTCGAATATTTAACATTTCTTCTAGAATTCATGACGTTACATATATAGCCTTTGACTGACTTCCACTTGGTTTGATATAGGTAATTTTCGTTGGATGTTCTTTGTGTAATTTTTATTTTATACCTGTATATCTAACGAAAGGATTCCACCAGACTATTCTATGTTCATTCCGTTTTCAAAAATAAAGGTTTGTTATTAAAATGTCCAAAACGGTTCAGGCAAAATCTAAATATACAAGGGTAGGTTTATTTTCTATTATTCGGACCAACATGTTCTCGTTTATATTCCCAGTGCAGATAGGGGGAAGAAATCAAGAAATAACAAACATCCACATTAAAGAAGCTAAAAAGCCAATTAATAGAAGTAGATCACATATAAACATGTTTCCTCGTATACCATCTCATTATTGCAGGGACAGTAAGAAATATTTGGGAAGATGATGTTTATCTTTAAGTAAATCTATATGTTGAGTACTATTGACAAAAAATCCAACTAACTAAACTCCAGAAAGCCTCCAAACTCCAGAGGCCAAACTAAGATCAAATTTTAATTTCTCATAGTAAATAGTAGAAAATCCCCAAATACCAATTTTCGTCAAAATATAGACATTATTTTAAAAATTATTTACGAAAGACAAGAATAAAAATATATTTATATACAGGGCTGCCCAGAAGTCCGGAATAAAATTAATATAGCCTTAACCTGTAACTTTTGGGGAAAATGCTCGGACACGTCAATTTAGTTTTATATATGCTCACATTTTGACGTTATTCGTTTGTTTGTATTGTTGTGTATTCGTGGAATGGTTTGTCCCAAAATACAGTAACTGCTCCTACTATAAACGCGTTTAAAAACCGATAAGATAGAGAACTAAAATGTGGAGCAACTAGAATGATTCATTACAGTGCGTAAGTGAATGGAAGTGACAAACAAAGCTACGGACAAAGCAATAGCTTCATCGGTTTTACCGCCTGCTATTGGAACATTACAAGATTACAAGATTATTACATACAGCTTTTGATACATCATTTGAAAGCTAATATCTCGTACAATTCGGTCAAGTTATTTTCAAAATGGCGACTGTTAAAAGTTTTAAAAAATCCCTATTAAAATAAGCGGAAATGATAAATCATTGATGTTTTTTTACCTTTCAAGGTAAGAAATTTTCATTGTTTCACGTACTGACATTATCCCCAAAAGTTACAGGTTAAGGCTATAATAATTTTATTCCGGACTTCTGGGCAGCCCTGTATATAGTTTTGAGTGTTCATCCATTTATATTTATTGGTTTATAGAACTGGTTGTGGCGACCGCAGCCTAGTGGTTAGTGTGTCCGACTACTAAGCCGAAGGTCCCCGGTTCGATCCCGGGACCATGCATCGATCTTTATTTATTCGGTCGTCACCTCGTGGAAGGCAATGGCAAACCACCACGTAGTAATTTGCCTAGTACAACCTCTCAAATAGTGCCGTTCGGAACCGGCGATAAACTGTAGGTCCCATATACCTGTGAAAAATCTGAAAAAGGCACACATCACAGGTATATATGCGAGAGGTCGCCTACGCTCGAATGAGCATGGCACATAAAGAAAAGAAGAACTGGTAGTCTTATAGAAAATATGAAGAACAATCCAAGCAAGGATATATATCTCAAAAATGAAGAACTTGCGGATTCATTCTTATATGAACTTTTCACATTATAAATAACTGAGGAATCGTCCTGTAAAATATCGTACACTTATTAAATAACACCCTGTATATACAGGCTGTTTCAGAAGTACGGTATATAACTTAAAGGGATTATTTTCTAAGAGAAAAAGTTAATATGAACATGTGTCCGGAGTTTGCCCATTTTTGATATACAGGGTGTTTTAAAAAAAATCGCTTTTTTTATAATTTTTCAGAATTTGCCTTAACTGTTGCAATTGTTTTTGTATCATTATTCAAAAAAATAATTTTATTTTTAATTTAAATGTTTTTATCAACTTTGAAATGCATAGGTATTTTTTTTTGTACATGCAAAAAAGTGGTTTTTATTTTTTCTCTTGAAAACGAAGCAAGATACGAAAACAATTCAAGAAAAAAAAAGTTCGTAAATCCGAAAAAAAAACAAAATTAGAATAAAGTCAGTGGCGTACATTTTTTTCTCAATAATATTGTCACGACTGGGGGTTGTTTCCCTAACGGGGCGTGAATGAAAACCACTCGACTAAGAACAATACAGGTCTTTATTAATACTTTGTTATAAACTTGACCAGGCAGCTCGGAGCAAAACCCAGCATGTCTCCGGGGGGTGCGGACCAGTTCGGCACTGTCGATGGGGGCTCTCTGGGAGTACTTATAGTTCGATCAGGAGAGGGGCCTCGAGTCTATGTTGACACTTTGGGCACTCCTGTCGCAGGGTAGTTGACCAGGGGGACTCTTGGGGGATGCTTTCAAATCGAGCAGGAGAGGGGCCTCGAATCTATGTTGACACTTTGCGCACTCCTGTCGCAGGGTGGTTGACCAGTCGTTGAGACGAAGGTACCATGTCCATCCAATGTTCGGGTATTTATACACCGAAAGTGCTGATTGTTGTTTAATTGAACTTGGCATTGGATGGCACAGTGGTCCGCGACCTCAATGCACAGTGGTCTAGAAGTGTAAAAATTATAAAAATGTGGCGCCCACCATTTTGTTGACAATATTCGTTAAGTTGCTCCCCGGGACGCCACTAAACTTAATGAATTTAATCCAGTTAGGGCCAATTGGGCGTCCTCGTCATTATGAATAACGGTACCAACTTTCAATAAAATCGTAGAAAGGATATTTAAAAAAGTTATAAAAAAAACGTTTTTAACACTTTAACACCCTGTATATCAAAAACGGGGCAACTCCGGACACATGTGCTTATGAACTTTTTCTCTTATAATATCATAAGGAATCACCCCCTTAAGTTACGTACCGGACTTCTGAAACACCCTGTATATAATAATGTATAATAAAAATCAAAGACACACAAGTCTTGGCAAAATTAATAATAATTAATAATAGGTAACATGTTTTGCCCAATTACTTACAGACCTTAAGAATCTGTTAGTGTCAGTTGCGATTATTTTTATTTAAGTCTTAATATTTAAAAATTTGTTTTGTTTTTAGTCTTTATATAAATAACTGCAAATGCACATACATTTTAGCATAGTAATATTACTAATGTATGTTTTAATTTGAAAAAAATTATCATATGTCCACAACATTATTATTTAGATATTTATTTTAAAATGTAATAATAACAAAATTATACTACTAAATGAATCTTTCAATTTTCTTTTAGCCTATAATTGCAAATAAAATATAACTGGAGAAAAACAATTAGCCCATTTCGTTCAAAATTTCATTTTAACTCCTGCCAAATTTAAAAAAACGGACATAGTCTGGTTCTCAGGTAACGACATAATCTTATTGTTCTTCATTCTTAAATTTTATTCGTACGAAAATAGTTTAAATATAATTCAAGTGATGTTTTGGCTTAAGCAGTAAAATCCACTAAGAGGAAGTTGTTCAAACTATAATCCCCACTGTAAAAGTTTTATAGCTAAGACGTAAAATAAGTACAAAAATTTACATAACAGTTTTCACACGTTTCATTACTTTTGGAAAATAACAAGAACATTTAATTGACGATATTTTATTCACTTTATGTGCGTGAATTGTTGTTTTATCACATCCACATATCACAACGTGACAGTGATTCAGGTAATACCTCTATAGGTTGTTTCAGGAAGAGTCAGGGAAATATTTTAATGGCGTATTTTAGAGGTAATCGCTAGAAAAGAGGGTCATGTGAATATAAACAGGGACCCCAAAAGGCTCTCTTTCCTAAGCAGTTAAAAAAAAAATTTTAAAAATGTTTCTCCTATTAAGTAAGTATCTCGACAACGATTTAATATACTATTACACTGTTGAATTTTGGTAAGTGCATGACGAAAAGAAAGCCAATTTGTAAAAAAATTATGGTGGTGCCCTCTACAAGTGGGAGCCATACTAACATCAAATTCAAATTTCGCATTTCAGAAAACCCCCAGATAAAGCCTGTCCAGAGATATAAGAAAGTTTGCCTTTGAATGGGATTATCCAAGGGTGGCAATAAACAAACAATCACTGAATGAATAAGTGCAGGTAAATTATGGTTCGTACTTAAAAATGTCTTAAAGTAAACTGCAAATCGGGAAGAAGTAATTTCATTATTAAAGTAGTAGTTTGGTGATTTTAAACCGATTTTTACCTGATTCAAAATGAGAGGGTTAATCCCATAAAACAAATTATGTTCTAAAGGCTGTATATATAACCACTCTAGTTAGTTTTAAGCTTAGTAATTATTCTTACTTCATGTGTAATACATCGTTTATTTAATCCTCTGTGAGTCATGGAAAATATGTGCGAGCCCAATGTATCTCAGGAGATAACCCCGTCGAAAAGCAGAAACACTTTTCTGTGGAAACTAACACATTAACAAAAATTCCAACATCAACTGATGTATGGAAAATTGTGAATAATCCCATTTTAGCGAGGAAAGAAAGAACCGATACTGGCATTGTCTCGAAGGTAGATGGAAGTGATCAAGATATAATACGGCGTAAAATTTACAAGTTATACGAGGAACAAAGCGTGCCTACATTAGATAATTTAATTAAGCGGCTTGAAAAAGATGAATCCGGTGTTAAATGTGGCAGAACATTGTTATGGAAGTGTATCCAACACATGGGTTTTAGATTTAAAAAAATTAACAAAAGACGAGTTTTAATGGAATCCAGTAGAATTCGGGAATGGCGATCCGGATATCTACAAAAAACTAGGATTTACAGAGATCAGCAAAGGCCGATTATTTACTTGGATGAAACCTGGTTCGACACATATGATACCCCGGAGAAGGGTTGGGTTGACTCAAGCGGCAAGTGTAAAACAAGCGCGCCGTCAACAAGAGGTAAACAAGTTACGACTTTGCATGCTGGATCTAAAGATGGATAAATTTGAAATGGACTTTCTCTGTCTGCAAGAAACATTAAAGATTCTTCTCTGGATTACCATGAGGACACCACTGCTGATTTATTTGAAAATTGGTTTAAAAACAAGCTAATTCCAAATATACCTTTAAATAGCGTAGTTGTAATGGACAATGCAAGCTACCATAGTAGGCAGTTGACCAAGACTCCCTCCTCAAATGACACAAAAGCAACAATCCATCAAAACTACATGTATGATAATGACATTTATTTTCAGGAAGGTTACACCAAAAGGCAATTAATTCAGGTTTTACAAAGTTTAAAACTACAAAAGGAATACTTCTGTGATAATTATGTAAAACATCTAGGGCATACAGTTTTAAGGCTTCCACCATACCATTGTAAATTTAATCCCATCGAACATATTTGGCACCAACTAAGATCTGCCAGTCGTCGTGTAACAATATTTGCCCTACTATTAACTCCAGCGCACTTGAGCTTATAGAAACTGAAGTTTTTAACATCCCTTCACAAAGTTGGGCAAATTCTGTTACGCATGTTGAAAAAGTGGAAAAGTCCTATATCCGTATAAACAACATAGCACAAATAATAGTTAGAACAGAGATGATGATAGCGATAGTGATATTGATATATTAAGTAAATAATTATTATAAGTACCGAATAATTTGTATATTTTTGTAATCAAAAATATAATTTTTAATAATAAAATAACTCGTAATTTCACATGTAAACATAAATAAAATATTATTTAATGTCTTATTTATTTTTATTACAAACCATGATTAAATTCTAAGCAAAATACGGATCTGTTCGGCCATATTTCAATTTTACAGCTGGTCTGAGACTTTCCTAATAAGGATCAGTTAGTCACTTTCTTATATCTCTGAACAGTCAGTTCAAATGTCGACATTATTTTTAAAGTTTTTTAGAAAAAACGAAAAAAAAATAATAAAACTTTAATACTCTGTATCTCCGAAACCAAGCAATTTCGGACATAGGTTTATAGGAATTTTTTTTCATATTTGCAAGCAGGAAAGCTCATCCTGAATTTTTTTCGCAACAACACACCCTGTACTTTAATTTCCAAAAATCTGGTGAGACCAAAATAGCCATGGGCCTCGACATGACAAAAGGCGTCCCTGCCAATATCAAATATCCATAGTTTGGAGCAGCCTGATGACTGATAAAAACCACAATTATTATAGTTTTTACACTCTGTACAATCTGACTTATCTATATTCAATTAATTCGCTATTGATCGCATGTACTCAATTTTTTTTTCTTTAATTAATGAGTTCATTTAAAAGCTGTAATCTCATGCGTAATTAATTCAGCTGTTAATTACAGAATTGCCGGATAGAGTATGGCTTAATTGGTATCGGCTTCGTATTTAATACAGGATGACACGTATACGTACGACGACGAATTTTTAAATTTTTATGCAAACGACAGCAAGTCTAGGGAATGGAAAGAGTACATTAAATTAAACTTTTGTCTTCAAATATGTCCGGTAAGTCTATGGTATACTCTCGGGAACGTGGGGAAGTCAAGATATCTCTAATTTCTCATGCGAAAAAAAATTCTAAAGTGCCCCTTAACGGAGATACAGAGCCCGAAAGTGGTACCCAGCAACTTACCTTTTCGGCTCTAACTTTTGAACTGACATGCATAATTTAATGAAATTTTAATATTTTATGTAGACCATAAAGATTTATAAAACTATAAAGTTGACGAATCCAGTTTCACCCGAGACGGAGTAACAAATTGTCAAAATTTGCATATTTGGTATGAAAAAAATCCCCATACAATAATGCAGACAAAGCACCAACAAAGGTTCATGGTTAACATGTGGGCGGGGCTTATTGGGAATCATCTCATTGGGCTGTTCTGTATTAAAGGCAAATTAAATGGTGCCATGTATCTGCAATTCTTGCAACAAAACGGTTTATTAGAAAATATGTCCTTAGAATGTAGAAATGAGATGTGGTCGTTGATACCGACATTACTTCAAATGGAATGAAATGAAAATATTGATAGTGCAGTGATATAATTAAGAACAAATATCAAAACTCATGTTTGTTGGAATTTTATAAGAGTCTTCCACTGGCACAATTTGATAATTTGCATAAATTTGCTCGTGGGCTTTTTTCTGTTCTTGGTACTACTTACTTGTGTGAGAAAACATTCTCAAAGATGAAGTACCTACGTAAAGAATGTTTACACATCTAAGTTAACCGATGAGCATCTTAAATCTCTTTTAATAATTGGTACAAGTAAAATTGGTCCACAACTACAAACTATTTTCAGTGGAAAATCACAATTTCATAAATCTCATTAGTACCTATTTTATATGTTATAATGTTTATATATGTTATATATGACGGTGCACCGCTCTTCTTTACTAAAAATAAAATAAGACCGATATTGTTTTTTAAGAATTATTTTTTAATTAGTAAAGGGGCGCCAGGCCAAGAGGGGCGGGGGGGGGGGCGATCGCCCCCCTGTTGCTGCGCCACTGGTTGGACGCATGTGAGTATTAATGAGATGTAATAATGACAAATTTTATTATTTTAATGCGAATTATTAGTTAAGTTGTTATTCGACTACTGTGTCTAAATAATTTGTGTTAATAAATTCGATTATTAAATAAACTTCAAAAATCAAGGCTTAAACGTGTTACACAAACAAAAATTTTCTTTGAGTTTCTCTGTCTGCAAAAAACATTAAAGATTCTTCTTTGGTTTACCATGAGGACACCACTGCTGATTTATTTGAAGATTGGTTTAAAAACAAGCTAATTCCAAATATACCTCCGAACAGCGAAATTATTGTAATGGACAGTGCAAGCTACCATAGTAGGCAGTTGACCAAGACTCCCTCCTCAAATCACACAAAAGCAAGAATCCAAAACTATATGTATGATAATGACATTTATTTCCAGGAAGATTACACCAAAAGGCAATTAATTGAGGTTTTACAAAGTTCAAAACTACAAAAGGAATACTTCAGTGATAATTACGCAAAAAATCTAGTGCATACAGTTTTAAGGCTTCCACCATACCCTTGTATATTTAATCCCATCGAACATGTTTGGCACCAACTGAAATGTGCCATTCGTCGTAACAATATTTGCCCTACTATTAACTCCAGTGTACTTGAGCTTATAGAAACTGAAGTTTTTAACATCCCTTCACAAAGTTGGGCAAATTCTGTTACACATGTTGAAAAAGTAGAAAAATCCTGTATCCATATAAACAATATAGCCCAAATAATTATTATAAGTACCAAATAATTTGTATATTTTTGTAATCATAAATATAATTTTTAATAATAAAAAACTTTATTTCACATTTAAATATAAATAAAATATTATTTAATGTCTCACTTATTTTTATTACAAACCATGATTAAATTCTATGCAAAATACGGACCTGTTCGGCAATATATCAATTTTACAGCTGGCCTGGGTCTTTCCTAATAGGGATCAGTTAGTCACTTTGTTATATCTCTGAACAGACTTTACCTATATTCGTTCTGAAAATAAAACAGTACAGTTAAAAGAGTTGTTAAGCACTTGCTTAGGCAGTACACTAGTGTTCACAATCTGTATAGTATTATGGGCAAATATTTAACCTTTCGCTTCCAATCCCTTAACACACTCTACACGAATTTATTAATGCCTCAAGGTGCTTAATATTTGCTTTAAATAAAAATGTGATGAGATTAAACCTGAAAGAAGACCTACTTATTTATTCTATTTATTTTAACAAATAAAGCCATAATTACAGGACCGTGGATATGGGCCAACAAAATCAAAAATAATACCTTGGTTTGATACTAGATTTTAGGCGTGTTCACCAGGCTTTTTGACCAACACTGTACCCGTCAAGCTGTTTAAAACCATTTTGATTTCAACCAGAAATAAGATATTATATTCTAGACAGTCTTTCACGTAAACTAACATCCTTCTTGATTCACGATCTACGTCCAATTTGCTCTGCTCTTCCACGCTGACATCCCCGATGGTTTACGATCCGTAAAACCTTATTCACGACCACTTTTAGAACTTATCTAACTCTTTTAATATCTCGTATCGCAACGCGAGATGGGAAAGCTGATTATTTCTCAGATGGCATAGAGTTATTACGGAATTTTTTAGTTAACAAATTTTAATTCGATGTCAATTTTGTTGTTTGGTAGATGGATCGCATTACTTTTGGTAGGCCGGTCCGCCCTGTCAGAAGTGGAACCATTGAATTTCACAGGCGCGAACTACTTACTTCGCGCACGGTTGCACAAAAATTAATTTCCAACAACTGCTTTAGTCTTTTTTTTTCTTCTGCATTATTATTTTATTATATTATACAGGGTTCCCCATAATAGACTACCCATTTTAATATTTAAATTAAAATTTTTTTAGTTGACAAAACAAACTTTTTATTTTACTAAATTACAGCTAACTCTTTGGGATAAATGATAACTTATAAATATTTGGCTAATTTAATTCTAACATTTAAAAATCACGTCTTCTAAATGACCTCCACCAACTTCAACACATTTTTCAATATTAGATAAAAAGTGGTTCATTACACGGCGTAGCAAACCTTCGTCTATTCCTTCAACTTCTTCACGAATTTTGACTTTCAGTTCCTCGATTGTACCTGGACGACTCGCAAACACTTTGGCTTTTAAATATCCCCACAGGAAAAAATCGGGTGCCGTTAAGTCGGGGGACCTCGAAGGCCAAGGCAAATCTCCGAATCGAGAAATGAGTCGGCCATTAAACATTTCTCGCAGGACCCTTATTGAGTTTCTGGCGGTATGAGCTGTTGCCCCATCTTGTTGGAATAGTAAGGCATTGTTTAGTGATCCTCGTCTATTTAATTCTGGAATGAGAAATGTCTCTAGCATATTAACATAGCGCTCGGATGTTACTGTTACAGCGCGGTTATTTTCATCCTCAAAAAAATAAGGGCCAATAATTCCAAAAGATCCTACTCCACACCACACAACAACTTTTGGATTATGGAGGTTCTGTGTAAAGATTTCACGAGGATTTTCATTTGACCAGTATCTAAAATTCTGTTTATTGACCATGCCGTTCAAATAAAAATTTGCTTCGTCGGTCATTACGAGACTGTGAATTGCTCCTTGATATAAATCCAAAAATTCTTGACAAAATGCTAACCTTGCTTCTTTATCTTGATTGCTAAGGTGCTGTGCCATTTGGAATTTATAGGGATGAAATTTTAAATCCCTTTGAAGAATTCGATCTAAGCTTCCCTTCGATATTTCTAGGATAAGGGTTTGTCGATTAGCAGACCTTTTAGGACTTCTCGTAAACGCAATTCTAACTCGTTCAATATTTTCTGGTGTACGAACTGTTCTTCGACGTCCAGGCTTCTTCAAATTTTGTACAGAACCATTTTCACGCCAATGACGAACCCATAACTTAACAGTTTTACTATTTGGCGCGTGACCCCTATTGTTGTTATTAAACTGACGCCGGAATGCTGCTTCTTCTATCGAATTGCTTCTTATGTAAGTTTCTACACAAAACACACGTTGTTGGACTGAGTAATCCATGAAAGTTCAAACGGATGTTGAAATAATGTCTCAAAGCAGAAAAATTAAATAATTATTGATGAAAACTAACAAACTTCTCGTAGAAAAATGCCGTTCCACGAAATTATTAATTTAAAATTTATTTGTGACAGGCGCCTACTTGATTAATAATTTACTTAAATCCCAAAGACTACAGAAGATAATCCAACAGAGAACAACCTATTTAGTTATCTCGTAGGGAATTTATTAATAATATAAAATGGGTAGTCCATTATGGGGAACCCCGTATATTATTATTTTATTATACTAACTAACAATCTGTCTTTCAAAAGTCTTAGTTGGCTCCGGTTTTAAAGATCCATGCTAATTATGATAATTACCTACCTGCCCGTAATGTATGGGAAAATTCGACTATTAAATGAGAAGTACCTGGATTTATTATACCAGGTGTACTTTATAAGGGGTTTAAATACATATAACATAAATCCTAAATTGTTAGGTAGTTGTATTTCAACCACCAGTTGATTGAGAGCTGTTCGTATTCGAGAAATTAGAGAGATTTGAGCAACATGTCGCGAGTTTGTTAAATAAGCCGGATCATTTTTGTTATACAATATATGTATGTGGTAAAGTGACTTTTGTGAAACAAAAGCGTACAAACACAAAAGGCTTACCATTTGTATTTTGGCTGTAGAATTGGAGACAAGAATAAAAATTGGGCTCCCCATATCTGCTGCTACAAATCTGCGTCCAACATTCGCGGCTGGCGACGTAAGACTTTGCTGTTCCTATGATCTGGCGGGAACCGAAAGACCACGTTACTGACTGTTACTTTTGTTTGACACCTCCCATCAAAAAAGGCTTTTCGGAGAAAAAAAGGCCTGCGATACAGTATCCAAATTTACAATCAGCCATACGCCCGGTGCCTCATACGAGTTGCCTGTATCTAATCCACCTCAGGAATATAGCCTTGTTTCTGATGATGATTCAATGGATTGAAACGGTAGTGTACTGGAAAATGTCGCCGGCCCATCAACCTCGCAAGACTCCGATTTTGTCTGTGAACTTTCCAGTAAAAAGCCTCGCAAAATAAGTCAAGTGAATTAAGTGACCTTATAAGGGATTTGGAATTGTCTAAGAAAAAGTCCGAACTATTGGCCTCTCGATTGCGACAATGGAACTTACTTCAAGATAAAGTAAAAGTTTCTGTGTACCGAAGCCGTCAGAAAAACCTAACACAATTTTTTAACATGGAAAACAATTTGGTAGCCTGTAGGGATATTGGCAGCTTTAAAACTCGACTATGATCCAAAAGACTGGAGACTTTTTATTGAGTCCTCAAAAGTAAGTCTTAAAGCTGTGTTACTCCATAATGGAAACAAGTTGCCTTCAGTGTGAAGGACATGGACAAGGTAGGCCGTGCCTTTATTTATTTAAAAGAAAAGTTCCCTAGAATCAGTGACACTAAAATTAAAGAGGAAATATTTGTGGGTCCCCAGATTAAGAAACTTTTCGGAGATGCGCAATTCGATTCCATACTTGAAGGCAAGGAAAAGGACGCTTAGAATGCCTTTAAAATGGTTGCAACAAATTTTTTGGAAAATATAAAAGCAGAAAACTATAAAGACCTGGTTACCCAACTTCTTTTATGTTACCACAACCTAGAAAGTAATATGTCGTTGAAAGTTAATTTCCTGGGTTCTCATCTGGATTGCTTTCCGGAAAATTGTGGTGCTGTAAGTGACGAGCACGGTGAGAGGTTCCACCAGGATATTTCAAACATGAAAAGAAGGTATCAGGAAAAATGGAACTGTGAGATGTTAGCCAACTACTGTTGGACTATTACGGGAGATGCCCCCGAGGCTGCTTTCAAAAGACAAGCTAAGAAGCGTAAAATGAGTGTCTAAACCTTAGGCTCACTGATAAAAATGTGCTATTTAATTGCTATTGTTGAACCAACAATAAATTGTTTGTGTGTTCATTGTAAATGCCTATAAATAAAAATTTTGTAACAAATAACTCAGATTTTTACTTGGGTGTAGTTCAATAAAAAAAAATAGGTTTTGTTCAGGAAACAAAAAAAAAGTTGAAATTTGTTCCCCAGTGTTATCATTGTCTGCAAAAGCGTTGAAGATGCTCTTAAATACAACCGTGTGTGAACGGGAAGTGTATACGACATGAAAATGCACATCTCAAATTTACAGATCCACACAAACCATCAATAATATTTATTATTTGATTTATCCATATCGGTTTCCCACGGGAGCTGATATAAATAACATCGCGGTTATGATTGAGGATGCAACCTGACCATATAGGAAGTTTTTACGAGGCGGCGGCTGTTAAAGCGCGGAATGCTATTTTACGTTTGGTGCTATATTGGTATTGAATGAATATAAAAAGTCGCTTTTTGAGGAGATATTAATTTCTTTCTAATCGTACATGGCGTAGGCTGCTTTCGTTGTGAAAATAGTTCTTTTATTGGGTTGGATATATTATGCTACAGGATGTTTCAGTACGGTACGTAACTTAAGGAGGTGATTCCTTATGATATTTTAAGAGAAAAAGTTCATATGAACATGTGTCCGGAGTTGCCCCGTTTTCGATATACAGGGTGTTAAAGTTTTTAAAAAAAAATCTTTATTTTAAAAATTTTTTTAAATATCCTTGCCCTGATTTGATTGAAATTTGGTACCGTTATTTATAATGATAAGGGGCTTAATTAGCCCTATCTAGATTAAATTTATTAAGTGCAGTGGCGTCCCGGGGAGCACCTGACTTTTTTGTGATTTTGATATTCTTTTTTCGGATTTACCAACTAATAATACAACTTTTTTGTTCCTTGTTTTCGCATCTTACTGTGTTTTCGAGAGAAAAAATAAAAACCATTTTATTACATGCACAAAAAAAATACCTATGTATTTCAAAGTTAATTAAAACACACACAAACAATTTTGAATTTTATTTTATTTTATTTTTAACAAGTGAATAGTGACCACTTGATGTATTCCCATTTTATTTGAAATGACATAGTCTCATTTTGACAACCCCCCTTTTTTAGAATAACAAGTTCATTTAATTTCATTCACAAATATTCAATCCACCATAACATTAAGCATGTCCCCTCACTAATTTAGTTTCACTGGAAAAAATAATGAATTGATATGTTAAAATTCTTCTTTTACAACACGTTTTGACTTTAACATTGCTTAAATCACTCGACTATGATTAAGGTCCTTAATTCTACTTGCGTATAAATCAACCCCTACCTTCCCATGGAGATACACCGTTCTTATACTAAACTCCTGTCGATTCCAAAGGTTGCATAATCTACATTATATTGTATTGTATTATTGAATCACCTCTCTGCTCCCCCAACTGTTTTAACTTCTTTTCATATTAAAATCTCTTAAATGATTAGTTGCTGAGGATGACTTTCTCTAAAGTCGAAACTAGTACAACACATGCATTAAGAAATTTAATTTAATTCATCGTCATTTTATGTATTTCTATAACCCTTGTTTTCTACCCAAGAGGGGCAAATAAAGTTATTTGGTGGTAAAGACAGACCTTTATTTCTATTAATTAAAACATTTATATTAAAAATAAAATTATTTTTTTAAAATAATGATACAAAAAAAAATACAATATTTAATCAAAGCAAATGTTGAAAATGGCAACCCTCTGATAAAAAAATGTCTGCATTATATCTCGTATTGCAATTTTCAATAATTCGAATTCTTAAGTAATTTTCATCTAGTACCTACAGGTGCCTTGTATACAAAAGACTTTAGGTGACCCCATAAATAATAGTCTAGAGAATTCAAGTCGGGACTGCGAGCTGGCCAACCTTGGAGACCTGCGGGTTGAATCCAGCAATTAGGAAAAGTCTTGTCGAGGTATTGACAAGCAATTAGACTAAAATGAGCTGGGGCGTCGGGCAGTTATTTTTATTTGTAGAGGTACGTCTTCTAACAGAACGTCAATTTCTTCAGATAGAAAATGATCTCGGCCCATACATTCACCGAAAATTGTTGCCGGAAAGACCTGCTCTAATTTTATGAGGATTATCGTCCGCTATGAAAATTCATAATGACTTTTCTTGAAAAAGACGCCTCATCAGTAAGTAAAATATTCTGTAAAAAGTTGTTGTTATGTGCTACTGTATGCAGCAATCACCTATTAAAATCAAACCTTTGCTGAAAATCACGGGAAAGCAGAAGAGCTTGCAGACGTTGAATATGGTATGGGTATAGTTGATAAAGATGCAAAACCCTCCATACAGTTGCATTACTTGTTTAAAGTTGCACTGCTACCTTCCTGGCACTAGTTGATGGATCATCTCTCGAAGTATAGCCTCTCCTAACTCAGACGTGGTTACTGTTGCGGGTCTGCAAGTCCCGTACTACGTTTAAACTCCAAGTCTCACTCAATCTTGCATGGAGCTGTCTACATGTCTTGGCACATGGCAGTACTCTGTTTGGAAAACGTTCCCGATAAATTCGCCCAGCTTCTTTAGCATTTCCATTTGCTAGGCCATAATTGAAATGCATCTGGGCCATTTCAACGTTGGTAAAGTTGGTAAATCTGAAAAAAAAATCAAAATTAGAAAGTGGTGTACATTTCTTTCTCAATAATATTCGTTAAGGTGCTTCCCGGGACGCCACTAGACTTAATAAATTTATGGTTAAAATTGAGCCCCAAAACGGTACCAAGTTTCAATAACATCAGGACAAGGATATTTAAAAAAATTATAAAAAGCGTTTTTTTTTTTAAACTTGAATGTATTGTATGTATTGTATAGCAAAAACGGGGCAACTCCGGACACATGTTCATGATGAACTTTTTCTCTTAGAATACCATAAGGAATCACCGTCTTATGTTACGTACCGTACTTGTAAAACACCTTGTATATTAAACATCTTTAGAAAAAATCCGGCAACTTGTATATACATTTTTTTAAATAACCTTTTTAAGGGGGTGGCAAATTAAACTTAAACGCCCGTAATACACCTTAGTCGCCGTCAGCTCTACCGATACACGCGCTGACTCATGGCCCCGTACTGTTTCTTCCGTTCGACCAGGGATGCAAGTAGTGGGAATTGATAGTCACGTCGCGTAGCTTACATTTGCATCCACTGTAGGTTATTCTACATTAGTATAAACTATAAACAAATTAATGAATTAAAAAAGCTTGCCCTCTAATTTATTTAATTTTCCTAAATTGCAGTGGAATGTATCGGTCCTTGTTTGCTGCAAATATCTCCGTTACTTTTTCGGTAAAGTTTGATAATGAAGCAATAATTTTGTTTGGGTAGAAGTAAGAGTAAGGACATTTAATCGGTTTTGACTCATTGAATTTCTTAAAACGGCTTTGATTCGTTTCAAACTAAAAAAAATTACGTTTTTACCCTCCATTTCTCCTGAAACCTGCCAACAAATGACATGAAAAAATATAAACATTAGCCCGATGATACGAATACCGAAAACAAACCAGAACTTAAATAATTTGCAGCACTGAACCCCACATAATCGGCCTTTTGTAACAAACCCGCCCGTATATGTTCGGCTCACATTACCGTTGCCTATTTCAAGAAGAAGATGCGCTGTCAACCTCTTTTAAGTTTTTTGGCGCTGTCAGTAATCGGCAGATGCATCGAATAGGAATGAGCGGGTGGTTTCATCGTACCTACGGCCGAGAAAAGCAAATAACGAGAAGCAACAAAATCCCGAGTTTAGCATTTATTAAATGGGGACCAAATTATGTGTCCTTCACCTTGGAATTTTGACACTTGGCCGGGTTATTACACTAAAAGAAGCACCCGAGAAAAGCAAACAACGAGAAGCGACAATATGACATTTGGCGAAATCATTGAAGTGGGAGGTAACCCGGCCAACTGTCATAAGTTTAAGCCGGCCGTGTTTCAGCCGTTAGTCCGGGATGATTTATCGTTATCGAGTTTAGTTGTCATATTTGTTGAAAGAATTGTATTGTTTAACTGTTTGTTTTTATCAGTGCTCTGCTATTGTAAAATTATGCCTGGTAATACCTGTGCGTTTCAAGGGTGTCACTCAAAAGAAGGCCAAGGAATACGCATGTCTGCATTTTCAAAGGATCCTGAACAGTAAGTACATTTGCACCGCTTTAAGATTACTGATTAAAAATGTAAGGAAAGGTAACAAAACTGCTGTTCAATATTTAAAAATAAATAAAGGGATACATAAGAAAATACTGTTTTTTTACTTCTATATTAGTAAGAACCTAGTTACGCACTGTCTACTTTATCCATAAAACTCTAATTACACACACTATATTGTTAGAAGCCAAGCTGTCATCATCGACTACTGGACTAACTATGACAGTTGACCGGGTTTACCTTCCACTTCAATGATTTCGCCAAATGTCATATTGTCGCTTCCCGTTGTTTGCTTTTCTCGGCCTACGGTTTCTTGTTTCTTTGCGCCAGACTCGGTTGTATACTTTGGACATTTGGTATAGAATTAGTATTATAGTTCAGGTAATAAACTGATGGTTTTGGCTATTTGGTTAATAAGTTTGGTGGTTCTGCAGCTCCAATACAGGAGCCACCACTGGTACTTAAGAACCTAATGCTGAAAATGTTAGTAGAACTAAAAATATACAATACTCCTATAAAATAAGTAAAATATGCTACCCGCATGTCGATTAAATAGTCTGTCTTATTTCAATACCGATCGTTACTCAGTTTATAGGTAAACACACGGTATAATCCGAGACATTCCTACAAATCCCGCTCGGAACGATAAATAAACCTTAAAGACACAAATCGGAAAACAAACTTAACCAAAGCGTCTTTTATGGGTTCATTTCAATATTAAGTCGTTTAAAATAATATACTGCCCGTTCATATAAGGTAGAAATGCCTGCTCAATAGATATATACTGAACGGTCTCAATATATGCACATCCTAAATTAGCTTGCTTCAATTTCCTTGTATCGGATTCACTGGATTTTTTTTTTCTATTTGAATTCTGCATGCATGTAAGTATATACGCATCATTGGCTCAATGTATGTTTTGCATAAATATACACCTATACAGGGTATTCCAAAGACGTTACTTAACTCAAAACAGTACAAACCTAAGATTTTTCATTACTTTCGATACTTGTACACAGCTTGTAACTACAATATTTGAAGACTACTAAAAACTACTAAAAACATGTAAGCAATGATTGATAAACGCGACAAAGGCGTACAAAAAAATTATTAAAATATTTATGGTTAAAAAAATTAAAGAAAGACATTAAAGTACAGGTTTTATAAAGCAACATTTTGGTGCACAAGTCCATATTAGGGTAAAAACACAGTGAAGCTTCGAGCAACGAGCTAAGCAGTGCTTTACGCGTCAATCCATGTAATAGGAAAGGTGGCATAGTGAGTCTATCCTTGTACGGAGATGTTTTATTCTTCATCTTTCCTACATAGGAGGTTGGTAGTGAATAAAAAGACTTGTGCTTCTTATCTATAATATATTTAGATAGCACTAAAGCAGATTCCCTACAACGGCTTGGGATCACATTGGTTTGAGCACTTAGCACTAAGCCTAAATCGTACAATGCACTTTGACGCAACAGTTGACAGGTTGACAAAACACTTAAAAATTATTCTAGGCCTAGGGCTACCCAAGATGCAGAATCTGTTTTTGTTCACTCGCCGGGACAAAACACGGGGTCTTGCCGAGTGCAAGTACTAATTTATTGTCTTTTACCCCGACCACTTTACAATTCTATCGAGATACTGTTGAGTACTTTGATACCGCCTCTACCCTTGCTAAAAATGGGGCCACCAATTAAAGTGCGTGACGTCACTCACTCAATTTACACTATTGGCCAAAAATCCGTTAGCCATGCCTGCTTTGGACAACAAGAAGGATGAATAAATTGTCTTAGGAAGGGTACGTGGGAATACAATACAACCGTATTAAGAAAGAAGCCAATAAAATTATCTATTGTTGATATAAAGATCAAAGGCAATGTACCGATATACCTAATTATTTTCTAATAATATGAATTTAAGTAATGTCATGTACAGATGTCGGCAAAGAGGTCTTATCCAGCTATTCCCGTGGGAAATTTATAAAAACATAAATTATCAGAATTATCTTTCGCCGACCGAAGGGCTAATGCAAAAAAGGGAAACCTAATGTGACTAAGAATGTACAATAAAGCCGGTATTTGTTTTTTGTAAGCGATCTATTGCTGAACATCTCTCTAATAGTGTAAGAAGACTGTCGGTCCAAGTTCATGCGACAAAGTGGGTTGTTTATGAGACCCTTCGAATACAACTGGTGCATGCTTATCACGTCCAAAGGGTACATGGCCACGTCTCCCGCTGATTATCCTGCAAGAGTCAACTACTCAAATTGGTTTTTGCAACGATTTAGGCAAAATCATAATTTGACTAGTATTGTTTTGTTCATGGACGAAGCCGGTTTCATCCGGGACGGAGTAATAAATTGCTATAATTTGTAAATCTAGCATGAAGAAAATCCCCATGCAGCAGTACAGACAAAGCACCAACAAAACATGGTTAGCGTGTGGGCGGGGATTATTGGCAATCATCTCATTGGACCGTTGTTTATTGAAGGCAGATTAAATGGTGCCAAGTATTTGCAATTCTAGCAACAAAACCTAAATGCTTTATTAGAAAATGTGCCCTTAGAAATTAGAAATCAGATGTCCACGATGGTACACCGTCTCATTTTAGCAATGTAGTTCGTCAGCACTTATCAAATACTTTTGGTAATCGATGGATAAGTCGAGGTGGGCCTATTTTATGGCCACCGAGGTCGCCCAACATGACTCCATTGGAATTCTTTTTATGGAGAAATTTAAAGAGGCTTGTGAGACAATCCTGGAATGTTGTTTCATGTACAACGAGGCAATAGCCATCGCACCCTATCTCGAAAATCTGCTGAAGTAACAAGAGTAAGCAAATCCTTCACATCTATGCCAACTTAGGGTTATCTCAACCTCCCCTGCTCGCTCCCGAGAATATGCTATATACTTTACCGGATACCCTGTAGATTGGAAATTTAAAACTGGTCGAACTCTCGTCGAATCGGAAGAGGTTTGAACCCCTTATACCCCCCCCCCCTAATATCCCTGTCCTATAGGCAAGTATTTGAAAATAAAATATGCCCTATAAATTTGATAAATTTTTATACCCACATTTTATGTTGGTAATACTATCAAAATATCTGGTCTTCACATGTTATTATTAAAATTATTTTTTCTACGTGGGAAAATTTGACAACACCGCATTTTTTCTTGCCCAAAAGCTAGGCAAAGCTATGACTGCAATAAATCCAGGGCCGGTCTACCAACCGATTACTTATGGGCCATTCTTGGTCGGCTCGCGCCCACATGCCAGCCTGCCGTCACGGGCCCCCCCGGCTCATAGACAGGCTTTACGAGACCTCTTGGTGCTCCACCATTATAAACGAGCGCTGGTCTGAGATATTTCATGTACCTAACGGAGTCTCTATTGTGTGGAAAGCCATGTTTATTAGAAAATGAAGTACGATTTTTGTTAAATGAAAATTTATTTCAATCGTATTATACGAGCCGCATATAGCAGTCCAGAAAAATCCCCATTAGTAACAAGTTGTCGTTATTTTGACGTCACAACACGGTGATTTTTCATCGCTCGGGTCAGCTTTATCAAACAACAAGGTATAGTAAAGTTTATATTATACCGTCGATCTTTTGACTGCCATAAAACCCGAATTATTCCTCGGGCCATAAAATGCCCCAAATTTACATATTTTCGGGCAGTACAAATTACCTGCATCCCTAATTGCTAGACTATTTTAAGTAGGTGCCTATTCAATTAAGTATAAATACCTAATAGTATACAGAGTTGCAAAAAAGTCGCGCATAATGCCTGTAACTTTTGAATTACCTCGTGTACGAAAAAGTGACTTTTATGAAAGTTGTTCGGTAAATTATTCTCCACATTTCTACCTGCATGAATTTTTTCTGTCATATCTGGTTTGGTTGCCATAGAGACTAACTTGCTTTTTTAAATGTAACACCCTGCAGCATGGTTGCATATTTGGATTCTACTGGGAAAACTCTGATTTTTTTGTATACCGCGGCGCTATACGATCTGACCACATATTTCGTCCAATAAAGCTCGCGCCCCAATGGTGGCGTTTTACAAGTCCCGTCGTTTTGATTAGCTGAATGCCAATCACTGCGTTAAGTTTAACTAAAAATAGCAGAGATTGAAATCGCACGCATTACCAAACTATTCTCTTTGATGTGTTCATACACGTTTCCCCGACATTATTTTTGTTTTTATTGGTTACTCTCTCTACTCTAATAACGAAATGATTTCTTTGTATGTATGTTTTAACGTAATCCTTTTACCGGTGGCGTACGTGCAATCTATGGTATCCTTATTTTTTTTTTATAAAAATATGCGCGCCACTGACGCCACTAGTGTTTTTGATTGTGTGCGTATTTTTTGTAATCCTTATTTAATACCTGACGCAAGATCTTTCTTATCATTTTTTCAGTTTGGGCTTAGTTTAGGAGAAAAGTGCGATTTTATTAAAAATTTTTTATTTTTTTTTAATTTATTATTTATTACTGACCTCGAAACAGATAAATCTGGTAATGAGGCCTATATATATAATAACAATACATTTTTAAGAAATTCCTTAAATGGTAAAAGTAATAGTTAAAATTCTAATGTTTACATTTTACAGAGAAAGTAAAAAAAATGTCTAAATAACATGTTTAATTTTCTATATTATACCAAAAGTGTAACAAATTTAAAGTAAAAACTATAAATAAAAAAATATACAGGGTGTTCCATTTAAAAATATAAAATTCGTTCGAATTCCAGACAAACTAAAAAGCTGGCAACAACGCCAATATCGTCATTCGGTGCGTCAGATCCTCTTACACAATTGCACCAAATTTGGTTTAAATCGGTCAATAAATTGTGATGTTATTAAGCCGGTTCCAGACTTTATACACACACTGTATAACAGCGCTGTTCGAACTTTTAATTTCTTCACCTATAACCCAAATTATCAATGCCCTCATAACTCTAACTATAAGATAACTTCTAAGGTTTGACCCTTTCATCTAGGGATAGCGCTATTCGTCGAATAATGTCTATGGAAACAATTGTCGACGTAATTGAAACTATAGCAATTATTCTGAGAATAAAGATATCCGGACGTGAAAGTACCCGGCCTAAGGATGCCAATGTTCGAACAATTGTTGTCATGGAAGTAATGTGGCTGTTAGCGTAACCAAGACAAAATATTTAAAATGAAATCATTGTTCACAACTTTCGTTTTCGAAATTTATGAAACTTATTAAAATATTTCTTCACATTGACTAAAGAGGATACTTAAAGAAATAATATAACAGTGTTAATATTAACTTTTTTTGCATAAGAAGAGCTCATCATCAACATCCAGCGCAAATATGCTGACATCAACCATGCAGAATTTTGCAGGATCTGTTAGGTCACCCCGCAGCCTTCTTTCTGTTAGTGAGTTTGTTCAAGCGCGTTACAAAGTATGACTTCCACACTGGCACAGCAAACCTCAGAATTTACCGAATGTCAGTTTGATATATTTTTATGTTGCAATGTCGTTTCTTTTCTTCACCACGCCCAAAGTGATTTCGATGCGACACGTACCGGAAAAGTGACGTACACTTACTACTAGGGGTGCCACGAAGGAATTTAAGAGGTTAACTAGCAAAATAAATAAATACGAACATAAATTTTATTTTTATCAAATTATACTCATATTTTTGTACTAATTTCCAAACTGTTTTTTTTTTTTTTTTGCCAAAGGACCTCTTAACACCTATTGGCAGAACAATAACTTGAACTAATCTTGAAAGGCATAACATAAAACTAAAGCCACTAGGACAGATTCAGATATAAACATATTCAATAAAGATGTCCCTTGCGGCAAGCCGTGAGGTTCAACATAATGGGTCTTTTATAGAGGTCTCTATCATTCAGAGTCAGAGTTGAGATAGTCACTTCGACAATGAGCCATTGTGGGATATAAATCCGCTCTGGTAAAATATCGCCCTTGCTTGTAAGTAAATTTGATTGTTTGCGTAGCCAGCGTTGCCACGACGTTAAGAAACACTGGAAAAACAATATATTATATTTTGGCACAAGAAAATGTTTATGGTAACCGTTTGATTTTACAAACTGTTTTTATATATCAATAATTAGAGCAATTTACCATGTGACGCTAATTAGTAAGATGTGTTTTCTTAGATCTAACAAAGGCTTTCGATACTGTGGCGCATGACATTCTGTTATATAGATTGGATGAAATTGGAATACGGTGGACCACCTAGTCTGACAAACAGAACTCAACAAATTGAATGCCAACCTCAACTATTCATAGTCAACACTGTACCAAAGAAGCTACAAGTTGTAAATGTTTCAAAAATTTTTTTATGGTAAATACATGTATACAGGGTAGCCAAAAAATAATTTACGACCATCAACTTCACTTTTTCAAATGAAAATATCTATTTTTTATTTCATACCTAATCTTAACAGCTATCGAAAAAATTACGTTTGAACATATTAATAAGTAAGACCGTATTTCTGAGGATTTACTGTGTGTTTATTTTGTTTTTTCTTCAATTCTGGTATTTCTGAATGTTGACTTGTCACTGTTTAGTCTCATAGAAACTGTATGACAATTTTACTTCAAATAAGTAATTTTCAAGCGTAGCGGAACGAGAAAAAATTTGAAATTCTATGCACTTACTACTTACTACTACACAAACTTATTTTTAGGCTACCCTGCATTCATGAACTTATCATAAAAAAAGCGTTTATCCAAAAAACACACCGCGGAATTTTAAATGATTTTAGACATTACTTCTGGGACTCACTGTATGAATTCTATGACTAATTTTAAGCAAAAATGATTCTATTAACTTTTGCCCAAGTCCTAACGGTTCTTGGGGTGGTGGTCTCATTGCTTGTCACCGCGATCTCCCGATCTCAACCCACTAGACCTTTTTATGTGAGAACATATGAAGACACTTACCTATTCAATGGGAAAGCATATCGCAGTAAACAACTCATCCAGAATATTCATTCAGCTTTAATAATTAAAGTTTCATTAGGCTTTTATTTAAATTAATTAATTAAAAAAAATAAAACATTTTTTCCTAAGTCATCTAGTAATTTAGTTCCACTTCAAGCCCCGATCTTTCAAACCCCGTTAGGAATTCTGGAAAAGTGAATAGACTTATGTTTGCTTGAAATTAGTCATAGAACTCAAATGCGAAGTATTTCGCACCCTTTATTAGTAGAATCTTTATTGAGATATTGCATCATTATGGGGGATTAATTGATTCAAATTTAAAACCTTTATCAACATGTCAGAACTCTATTTTAAAAATCCTTTATAACAAGCCCCGTAGATACCCTACATGTAAGTTAAATTCGGAAAATAGTATACTTAACATTCGAAACTAACCTTAGTTTTCGTTGTTCGAAACCTCTATGCATTATCATGCCTTACATATCATACCCAAGATAAACCACCTCCATTCTCTCGTATCGCATACCTTCAAAACTCGGACAAACACTTATGATAATCTCTGTGTGCCAATGTCAGAATTGTTTCTGTCAAAGATTTATCTCTTACCACGGACCTAAAATGTTTAATTTGCTACCAAATAATATTAAGGATAAAATAATTAAAAGTAAAAACTCTATTAGCTGAAAAATCGCACTATTGTCCAGATCAGCTTCTGAAGGCCGACTTGTGACTCATTTACCAACACAAAACCAAAAAGATAAAATAAAAAAAGTAGAGCGCTATTCCCCAAGTCCTTCGCTCAATGCAATTTGTACGTTTTTAAAAATACCAAAATCAAATATTTACATCTGGTAGAAGGTTTTCAACTTGTGCTGTATTTAGGTGTTTGTTCCGTAATCTTTACTTTGTAAATTTTTTAAATGTGATTGATAAGTCTAATTAATAACTAAGGTGTGTGCCCATCATTATCTTATTTACCCTTATATCTTGTGTATATTTCTGAGGATGATCTTTCGATCGAAACGCGTAGGAATAATTTTATAAAATACAGAAGGTAATAGGACTTCTACTGCTCTTATTTATCTCTTATTTTACTGATATTATTGTATAATATCTCCAACAATGTTCTTTGAATCGACATTTTAAGAGATGTATTTTATAACGTTGAAAAAAAAAAAAGAAAAAATGGCTCTTTATTATCTCACTCTTATTAGTTATTTATGTACTAAGGGCGTTAAGTAGTCCCTCGGGCTAGTTGCTTTCGCCTGATGGGCATTATAGTCTAGTAACGCCTGTGGTGTATACAGTACTTTATTTTTTATTAATTTTAAAATATAAATAGTTAAACTCCTGCATTTTTTTTTAACTATTTTCGCCAATTTTTAGTATTTAGTGAGCTTTGATTGGTTGCCATTTAATAAGTTTGACGGTTGCTAAGGGTTGTTTATTTTAAGCGTCTTTTACGTTTTATAAACGAAAATACGGAAATTCCACAAAATATTTTAGAAAATGCCGGAAAAGCGAAGAAAAACTTATTACCGGCAAAGTCTAAAGCCCTGTACGACAAGGAGTGTATAAAAATGATCTACAATGGAAAGTAAAAAACCAAATTACGGTGATTACTGAAACAGTAATGATGGCTTACTTTCAGGAATTGGTATGCAACCCTTTTGCTCATTGGTAGTAACAATTTTGAATTATTTTTACTTTATTTTAGTCGGAAAAATATACCCCAAATAGCCTTTGGACAAAATATTTCCAGGTGAAGTCTAAACTTATGGTAAAGAAAAACATTAATAGCATTTTCAAAAGTTAAATCAAAGGAATATCTTCCTAAAAAGTCAAAAGTTTTGGAAGGTTTAACTTTTATCAAGAATGCGCCGAATGATACCTTCCTGCTACATAAAGTGGTACTCGTAATGGGAGTTTTTGGCAGCCTAAGACAGGATGAGATGGTAAAAATTACCATTGATTGATGATATTAAGGATAAGGGGCCTGTTATGCTTGTCAAGGTACTAGAAACTAAAACTGCTAGACCATTTTATAATTTTACTATAATCAAAGGAGACCAAACAGATGCCTTAAAATTGGTTAGACAGTAAGGCCAAAAGGAATTAAGGAACGCAGATGTTTCCTTACATACCGAAATGATAAATGCATAGCTATGCTTCTGGGTAAAAATACACTAGGACGTGTTACTTCAATTATAGCAAAATTTCTTAATTTGGAAAACGCCAAGGAATATACAGGACATTGCCTACGTCGGACCTCGAGGGTGGTGATTCCCTTGCAACCCTTAAGCTTCACGGAAAGTGGAAGAGTACTAGCGTAGCGGATGGTTATATAGAGGAAAGCATCACGTCGAAAAACCGAATAGCAAAAATGATTGCTAGCTCTGTTACCGAAAAAGAAAATATGTTAATTAATGTTGAAATAAAGCAGGAATCCGCATGTACTAGTGTTGCCGCGAGACGAGACGAGACGAGAGAAGGCCTTCTCTCGTCTCGTCTCGTCAGACGAGATAAAATGGGTCTCTCGTCTCGTCGAGAGAGGGCGAGACGAGACGAGAGACGACCTTCTCTCGTCTCGTCTCGCTTCTCTCGTGATTTAAACCAAATATAGTAAAAGCCAAGCAAAATTTTAACGCGTTTAGGTTAGGTTCTATCATATTTGACATAAATTGGGTGCAATTATGTCAAATATGACAGAACCTAACCTAAATGCGTTAAAACTTTGCTTGGTATTTACTACAGGGTGGCCCATTAGTGCGACAAAGGTCAATATCTCCTGTACCACTAAGATAGCGGAAAACTTTTGACGAAGCTTATTAAGGGTTCAGAGGTGCCTCTTATAAAATTATTTTTGTCTCTACAGGGTGCTCCAAAACACCAGCACGGTAAGAAATTTCCATTTCCAAGATATTGACTTTTAAAAAATGTCATTTTTGAGTTTCGACAGATCTAACAGTACGTCTTAGAGCAAAACGGCTCACATGTCGATCCATATCTTCCATTTTTATTATCTTCCCAAAAAAATCACTTTCCGGTTAAACCGGAAGAACTATATTTCCTGCTTTCGAGTTACATCCGGTTTAGCCGGAAGTTTGATTGATTTGGGAAGATAGTGAAAATGGAAGATTTAGACATATGCGCCGTTTTGCTCTAAGATGTACTGTTAGAAAGCTATAGGCTGTCGAAACTCAAAAATATCATTTTTCAAAAGTCAATATCTTGGAAACTATTAACTATAGACTAATAATGCATTTAATAAAAGTAATCATAAATTTATGTAGAATCAGCAAATTTAAAAAATATTTTTTTTGGGACACCCTGTCTATTATGAGATTTTTAAAATCTTCTTAAATTTCTCTTATCAAAAATATATAATGTCCATATTTGGACCGACGGTTTTCGAGTTATTTGACTGCAAATAATTTTATCCAGCGATAAAACGTCATAATAATATGTTATTCTAAATGGCCAGGCACGGCTAACTAGTTGAAACTATTTGCAGTTAAATTACTCGAAAACCGTTGGTCCAAATATAGACATTATGTATATTAAATAAAACGACAATGTCTTCCTCCACAAATTTAATAAAAGTCATTTCAAAAGGAATTTCTTCTAGTATCCCCTGAAGATGGACGTCTAGACGCCCGAAACATGTAGGGAACAAGAATTTTACTTTTATTAAATTTGTGGAGGAAGACATTGTCGTTTTATTTACATTACGTAAACTCCACTGCAAGTATGGACTACTTTTTCAATTATGTATATTTTTGTAAAGAGGGATTTAAGAAGATTTAAAAAAGCTCAAAAAAGTAACGTTTTTTGCTCGAGAGAGATCGAGAGAGACGAGAATTTCTCGACGAGAGAGGGTACTTCTCTCGTCTCGTCTCGGAGCTTTATTCGAGAGAAGATATCTCTCTCGTCTCGTCGAGAGAGGGCCAGACGAGACGAGAATCTCTAGTCTTGGCGGCAACACTAGCATGTACATCGAGAAGCTCAGCAATCGAGTCGCAAAATTTCATAGTTATTCCAGCTTCTTTCTCAGGAAAATTCAAAAATTGTACATTTAACACAGGAAAAACAGAATGATATTATGTAAAAAAATTGTTAAAAATCAATATAAATTTTGTTCAATATTTTCTTTAATAATAATTACCGGACACTACAAAAATCACCGGGCATTATGAACTTTATCGCCCGCTATTATTTCCTATGATATTATGATGATGTTTATAGCAACCGATTCTAAGGTATTATAAGTAATAATTGATAGATGAAGAATAAAATACTTTTATTACTTAAATTAGATGGAAGGCGATCTTTGGGAATACATAAAGAAATGTCCAAATGTCCTGTCTATAATTATTAAGTAGACTACCTTTATCTCAATGGGTGTTTACTTTACAGCGGCTGCGATTTAAGAATAGCAGTATTTGCATAGATTTAAGTCACGCCGCCACCAATTGCGGGTCTTGCGGTCCTCCCATACGACAGTAAATAATACATTCTAACGCGAAATTTGCCAATTAAACGTGGAAATTTGAGTAGCAGGGACGCCGTGTTCGTGGGAGAAGTGGTGGTGGTTCCCGCATGTATATGTGTGCAGGTACTATTGCATCAGTACCAGTTTGTTGATTGCTACCTACCATACATCAACATCATGTCTATTACTTCTATGAGTTTAACCAAAAGCGGGATGCAATAGAAAAAGCTTAATTATAGGTACTTAACGTAAACACATCTACCTACAGGATATTAAAACTCGAGAATAGAGTACTACAAATAAATATTATATCATAATTTTTATTCTTATACACTGCGTCCATAAAGTCTTGCACAAATTCATTTAAAATTCAGGGGCTTACTTTTTTTAAAAACGCTCGGACACGTCAATTAGTACTTTTGTTTGCGCATTTTTTAACGTAAAATGTTTTTATACAGGGTGTCGCACGTATGAGGTATGAGGTCATCAAGGATTTTTTTTAATGAAACACCCTGTATATTATATCAATTTTAAATTCTATGATGAACACTTAACACCTCTGGAAATCACGGTTTCCGAAATATTGACGTTTGAAAATTTATTTTAAACACATTTATTGATGACCTCATACCTCATACGTGCGACACCCTGTATAAAAACATTTTACGTTAAAAAATGCGCAAACAAAAGTACTAATTGACGTGTCCGAGCGTTTTTAAAAAGTAAATACCTGAATTTTAAATGAATTTGTGCAAGACTTTATGGACGCACTGTATATATAAAAAAAACGGTTGATTTAAAGAAAATACACCTTAATTGTCGAATTAATACTTTACAAGTTCTGTGACAGCAAGAATACAAATTCTCCTAAAGGGTTACTGTCTCACCCGACTGTTGAACTTTTTGACTAAGGCCTAATTGTATAGGTTGGGATTAACTCAAAGGTGGAGGTAAATCCAAGATTAGTAGTAAAATGCATTGTATAACCAGAGGTTAAAGCCTGTTCAGAGATATAAGAAAGTGACTAACTTATTCCTACTAGGTAAGACCCGGGCCAGCTATAAAAATTGAAATATGGCCGAACAGATCCGTATTTTGCTTAGAATTTATTCATGGTTTGTAATAAAAATAAGTAAGACATTAAATAATATTTTATTTATGTTTAAATGTGAAATTACAAGTTATTTTATTATTAAAAATTATATTTATTATTACAAAAATATACAAATTATTCGGTACTTATAATAATTATTCACTTAATATATCAATATCACTATCGCTATTATCATCTGTTTTAATTATTATTTGTGCTATATTGTTTATATGGATATGGGATTTTTCCACTTTTTCAACATGTGTAACAGAATTTGCCCAACTTTGTGAAGGGATGTTAAAAACTTCACTTTCTATAAGCTCAACTACACTGGAGTTAATAGTAGGGCAAATATTGTTACGACGAATGGCAGATTTCAGTTGGTGCCAAACATGTTCGATGGGATTGAATGGTGGAAGCCTTAAAACTGTATGCCCTAGATTTTTTGCATAATTATCCCAGAAGTATTCCTTTTTGAAGTTTTAAACTTTGTAAAACCTCAGTTAATTGCCTTTTGGTGTAATCTTCCTGAGAATAAATGTCATTATCATACATGTAGTTTTGGATTGTTGCTTTTGTGTCATTTGAGGAGGGAGTCCTGGTCAACTGCCTACTATGGTAGCTTGCATTGTCCATTACAATTACGCTATTCAGAGGTATATTTGGAATTAGCTTGTTTTTAAACCAATCTTCAAATAAATCAGCAGTGGTGTCCTCATGATAATCCAGAGAACAATCTTTAATGTTTTTTTGCAGACAGAATAAGTCCATTTGGAATCCATCCGTCTTTAGATCCAGCATGCAAAATCGTAATTCGTTTACCTCCTTTTGATGACGCGCTTGTTTCACACTTACCGCTTGAGTAAACCCAACCCTTTTCCGGGGTATCATATGTGTCGAACCAGGTTTCATCCAAGTAAATAATCGGCGTTTGCTGATCTCTGTAAATCCTAATTTTTTGTAGATATTCAAATCGCCATTCCCTAATTCTACTGGATTTCATTAAAACTTGTCCTTTGTTAATTTTTTTAAATCTAAAACCCATGTGTTGGATACCCTTCCATAACGTGGTTCTGTCACATTTAACGCCGGTTTCATCTTTTCAAGCCTCTTGATTGAATTATCTAATGTAGGCACGCTTTGTTCCTCGTATAACTTGTAAATTTTACGCCGTATTATATCTTGATTACTCCCATCTACCATCGAGAAAATGCCAGTATCGGTTCTTTTTTTCCTCGCTAAAATGGGATTATTCACAATTTTCCATACAGTTGATGTTGGAATTTTTGTTAATGTGGCCGTTTCTTCTAACGCTGCTTGCTTGCTGACCGCACGTTCAATGAGAGTTGAATAAACATTGTTTATAACTTCCTTAGTTTCCACAGAAAAGTGTTTTCTGCTTGTCGACGGGGTTATCTCCTGAGATACATTGGGCTCGCACATGTTTTCCATGACTCACACACGATTAAACAAACGCTGTATTACACACGAAGTAAGAATAATTACTAAGCTTAAAACTAACTAGAGTGGCTATATACAGGGTGTTCATTTGAAAACTTCCCACCACGGATTTATCGAAAACCACTGATTAAAAGAAAAAACGCCAAGACACGTCAAAGGATTTGCCAAAGGAGACAACTTTTTAACCAAAAACTACTTCGCTCCCTTTTTCCCTCTGCCCCCCCGGGGTCATCCCCTTAAAAATTTTAAATGACAAGGGGTATCAAGTAATAGCTTGTTTGAAAGGTCTTTCAAAGTGCTTTATTTTGACGTTTGATTTTTAAAATCGGTCGATTCGTTTTCGAGAAAATTAGAAAAATCTTTATTTATCTTAATTTGTTCAGATAGAAAAAAAAACACACGAAAATATCACTTTTTATTTCAATAAGTGTTCAAAATGTTGCCCGTTATTGGCCAAACAATGATATAGGCGATGTTCAAATTCCTGACGGACATTTTCAAAAACATGTTGTGGGAGATCATGGCAGCTTTCGATGATGCGTTGACGAAGTTCATCCAAACTTTCAGGTTGGGGAGTGAACACAATATATTTCAAATGGCCCAATAGAAAAAAGTCTAATGGCGTCAAGTCAGGAGACCTAGCAGGCCATTCTATAGGCCCTCTTCTATTGATGTATTACTCCGGGGTATATAAAATATATGTTTATGAAAGCTTTATCGGAGTTTTATTTAAAATTAGAAAGGTAACATAGGTAGTAGCATGATTTAAAATTTTGCAGGGAAATTCGTTAGGTTGCTTAGGGACATAAAATATTCTCGGAATACGTGATTTAAAATGGTCCTGCGGGGGAATTAGTGTGGACTAAGTGGAACTGCAGAAGGAATTCGTATTTCCGGTTGTTCGAAATGTTCAATAAATGTTAATGTTAGTAATAAAAGTAAAAATATTTTTAGTGTAATAAAATGATATTTTAGACACTGACAACAAACGTTAACAAGTTTACTTTGAATAGTGTTTGTAGATAAAATATATTTAGCTTAACACAGTGACGCAATTAGCCAACGGTAAAATAGAATAATGGTTCTGCATTGTTAACATGAAAAAAAATTCTGCAATTAAAAAACACAAAGGACGTTTGATCGGCGGCCATAACCCATTAATTTCATCGACCTATCGGCAACCAATAGCCGCGAAAAAACGAAAAATTCTTCTGCTAACCAAGTTCGTGACTCACTACCTATTTCGGTCCACTTGTATTAATTCATCCACGGTAGAGATAACACAACGTTAACTGCAATCCAACGATATTTTACAAATAGAGAATAATTTTCTATCGAAATTTCCCTATCATAAAGAGTTTAGATCACTTAAGGTTTTACTCATAAATTTTAGATATTTTTGTTTTGTTTAAATTGTTGGTATTAAAAAAAAAACGATTAGTAAAAATGTTTGTGGCGTGTGCAAGCAAAAATTATTATCATCAAAGTGTGCCTTGCATCTAAGACCGTATTGCTTAGCGGTAGAGCTTAATACCTGTTGGGTGTCAGTAAATAGCAGGATTATTAATTAATCAGTTGTTCCGTCATTTGATTCATCGCTAATTTATCCTATTTCGAAACGGGGCAGAGTAAATGGTGAGTGGCAATATAATCAGCTTTTGTGCATGAATTTTTTTTTTCGTTTCTAACGTCGCTTTTACTGTTGGGGATTTTTATTATGCCTGCAGAAGAACCGCTCTGTTTAGAGAAGCAAGTTCTCTACAACATAATAATGGAGCTGGAAGACCGTCTGTAAGAGCAGAAGAAATTGTTGCAAACGTTCGTGAAATAATGCAAAATAAGCCAACAAAATGTGTAAGATGCCTGTCTCAAGAAGTGGAAATATCTTATGGAACATGCAAGACTATTCTTAAAAAACAATTAAATTTGTGTCCCTATACAGATTCCAAGAAATACGAAATACTGTCAGTGGTTTACACAAAATTTATTGAAAAGAAATGATTTAGTAGACTTGACATTTTCTTCTGATAAAGCCTGTATCCATCTCATCGGTTATGTGAATTCTCAGAATACGCGCATGTGGAGTAGTGAAAATCCCCATTTCTTGTCCACATTGCACCCTCAAAAAATTTATGTCTGGTTGGCTGTTTCCCAAAGAAGAATTGTTTGTTCTATTTTTTTCCATGACACAGTTACTGCACAGCGGTATAAGGACAATATTTTGAATACATTTGTGAAGTAACTACTTGACGATGAACTACGTTGTGGTTATTTTCAACAGGACGGTGCAACCGCCTATATATCCGCCGAAACTATTAACTACTTCAACGACAGATTGATCAGTTTTCGAACAGTGTTGGGGAAATATTCAATAATCTAGTTGCATAATTAAAGCACGAATCAATTCAAATGGGTAAAGCGCGACATCTTGGCGTACAGAGAAAACGAAGGGTGTATTGGTATGCAACTATCGAAAGCGTTCTTGAGCATTTTAGCAGCGTCCCCTTCCGGCGTTCTAAAGGAGTCTAGACCGGAGTACAGATAGGGTTCTCGAGATAGTTTAGCGCGTGGAATCGCGTGATTTATGGTCTACTCTACGTAATCGAAGTAGTAATACCACGCCTTGGAGAGAACACACGGGTTCTCTCGCGGCATTTTGTACGGTTTTAGTGAATTTTATGGCACAGGTTCCATAAAATAGTTTCAAAGTTTGCGGTTTTGTAACCCGAAGGTGGATTAATGTGTTTGATTCATCTCAACATCAATCATCAACTCTTAAGTTCTGTAAATACTTAGTAATTTGCAGTGTCATTGCTCCAAGGCAAAGTTTCAAGTTCGTGTAAGCAATAAATCCTCAACGATTACAATCGTATTATTGTATCCTGATAATATTAGTTGTTTAGAGAAGTAATATTCTTATTGTGAGATGTGTACCTAGATATTTAATGCAGTAAATAATTAACACTAAGTTGTAACCAGCATTGATGATACGATGATCAACGAATGTAAAATGAATGATTGAAATAGTAGACGTAAATAGATAGATATATTTTTGTGTGAGAAAAGCCTTTTAAGGGGGATTTACACGGTTCCAGTAGCTGAAACAAGTACTAAAGCTAGTAACTAAATAAAATTTGTTTTTGTTCAAGTGGTTGTCTACACGCATTTTAGTGTTTTGAAATAGTTCAGATAAGTTGAACACTTTTAAAATGGCGGCAAGTACAGTTGTTAGATTATCTGTTCAAAAATGCGTTTTGAATATATGTGGAGATAATTATCTAATATTTTATCAGAAGAAATTAACAAAGAAAAACTGTCCATTTCAGTAAACCATTTTACATTTGGCACGTAAATACTTTCTGTTCCAGTCCACGATTTTTTGGAATCTTTAATTTTTTTCTTTTCGTTGGAATAGGTGGATCTCAATGCTTTTATTTTGTTTTTTATTTCGTTTACCCCAAAACCTTCAATCCCCATATTATCTTGTATGATTATAAGGGCCGCGTCCCTTGCTTGTTTTTGTAAAGTGAAATTTTTGTGTTCCAAAGACACGGTTTGTCTCGATATTCTTGCACAAATTTAACGGTTGTTTCTTCAGTCCAACGAGACGACATTGCAATGTGATGCACTGCGCTGCTATTCAAAACTAAAACCCTACTAATATACTTTACTGAAATCGACTAAACTATTCTGTCTACACGCGTCCAGTTCGCTTCAGCCAGTCGAAAAACAAGAGTGGGGGAAGCCACTTGATCAAGTAAATAGAACCTGCTTCTATTCACTTGACTAAACTACTGACTAAAAGGTTTACTTGCTCAAGTACTAAATCATGGAGTCTACACGGTTCCATTAACTAAATTTTAGTTAGTGGCTTTAGTACTTGTTCCCCCTTTATTTTAACTGACATATTTTGAACCTAAGCAATTAACCTATGAAAATACAGTAAACAATTTATGTTTGAAGTCAGCTATTAAGGCGGCCTCAACAAACAGACATTGAATTCCCACCCAGATCACCTTGTTTGCCGGTTATTGGTTATTTTATTTTTCCTTATTTGAAGAACAATATTATTAAAACACCAGTTGAAAATTTAAAATAATTACAAGAAAGGATTATCCAAGAATGTGGTAACATTTCTCTAGAGATGCTGGGCAACGCGTTAGAAAATATGAAGCAGGCTAGGAAATGGTGAAGATCGTTCCCCGTTCGTTTAGTTCTTCAACCAGACGCTGATGGCGCTATTGTAGGAATTTTGTTTTATAAGGTTGCTCATATCCTGACGTTGGTAGCGACAAAACATGTATTTAGAATGAGCGTGGTGAACGTTCTGTATCTTTCTCTCTCTGCATTCAACTTTACCAGCTAAGGTGCGATAAAGATAGAAATATGACTTATGCGCTGATCCATAATAAAAATATCTTCCGGAGTCGGACCCAACTGACATTGACATTTTAAATCCCTACCATAAGCGCATCTCCCTTGTCTATGATATGAAGAGACCTGTGAATTTATGCTTGAAGCATGGCGCTGGCCAATTTCAGCAATTTCTATCATTTCTATTTTCCTTTCTCTATATTCCTACTTGGTTAATTCTGTAAACAATAAATATAAATTTGTACTCTTTTACCTACTTACTTTAATATTTATCAGTTTGGCATATTATGATACACTTTTAACCTAGATTTGGTTAGATACTAAGATGTTACTGACATTTACTGGTGACAACAAAAATGTTTGGTAGCTTACAAAATTTTCACTTATAACGCCCTGTTAACGATCAAATTACATGTATTGGTCGAATTACTTGAGATTCTGCGAACATGTTTGATGAACAAACCTTAGTCGCGTATTGGATATTCATGGAGGACGCTACAGCGTGCTAGAATACTGAATTGAGATTCGAAACATTTTATTTGATCGTTTGAGTGAAAAGCAAACGAAGAAATTTCACAAATAATTTGAAGCACCAGTACAACACAAAAAATTAAAATATGTTGTTCCTAGACTATTAAGAACACCTTTCGAAAAGGTAAGTCGTAACTGATTCCACCTTGCTAAGGATACGAGGTAAAGATGAAGGTTTTCCAAAATGCTCTGCAGCATTTGTTTTTGAAAAACTTTTTTTTTTTTACTAGATGTATTTTTATTTTAGATCATAAGAAGGGGGGAAACTAAATAATGATAATAAATGTTTCGTCATTGTACCGTTGCTGTCGATGACGGCTTATAGAGGACGCAACACCAAATTTCTTGCAAATTCTGAAGTTATTTCATTTTATGCTTCAAGTATATTTTGCAGGAGTTCTTCTTGGCTTCTCGGTCTAAAATCATGCCTGTATCTTGTCTCTTCTCCTCAAACATACTCAATACGATTCAGGTCTCTGGACTCTTTAAACTCCGCGGTAAGGCGTAAACGTTGTTTTCTCGTGCGAATTCTTGAACAATTCTTGCCGCCTGGATTGGTGCACTGTCGTGCTGAAAGACGTAATTCTTTCCATTCCATATACCACTCTAACCGATGAAATCATGACTCGAAGAAGAATGTATGGCTAAACAACAGCTGTCATTTTTACCTGAATAATTTGCAAATCCTGGGCCTCTAGTACTAATCGATATACCGTCATTTATATTAGTTTTATGGGTATATATCTCATTATGCCTGTTTCTGGGTTTAGATATACGAATTTTGGAGTTGTTGCACGATCGAAATGTTTTTCATCGGAAAATATTTCTCATCCATAAATTATTCTGGTTGATATATTCTCTGTAGTAATATATTAAGGGATAGGGAAATTATCGAAAATCATTCCGAAGATTTTTTGCCGTGGAAATCGCTCGAGGGCTTGCCGAGAACGATTTCCTAATGGCAAAAAATCTGAGAATGCCTTTCTGATTATTTCCCAATCCCGAAATGTATTTTGAAGATTATTTACCAAATAAAAAACTAACGATTTCTGACGGGTGAGATTTTCACTTTTGACAAGGGTGATTTTCACCGGAGAGCGGGAGATTATCGCTGTATTTCTGACGGGTGAGATTTTCACTTTTGACAAGGGTGATTTTCACCGGAGAGCGGGAGATTATCGCTGAATAATCAGGTGGAAATCAACCCGCTTTTATAATGGATGAGGTAAATAATCTACAAAATTGCACTGTTCTCTGTTTGTTTTCATCAGTCAAATATATCTTGTTAGCAAGCACATCAATTGTTTTTATCTGATGCTCCTAGTCTTGTTTTTCTGGATGAACCGGAAAAATTTGTTTTCTCTGTCGCGTTAAAGGCTGCCTTAAAAGGATGTTCTCTTTAAAAGATGACAAGTTCGGTATCTTCATCCTCCGTCGGGATCTTCCTTCTACATGAACCAGGTCTTGCTTTGGTATGCGATTGCGTTACAAGATCGTTGGCCGAAAATCGTTAATTGGATATACGTCGTAGTCGTCGTGCAGTACATCATTAATTGTGTACCTCGGGACCATTGCGATCAGTTTGAGCGCTCTAGTCAGAATTACCTGAAATTTTTTCAGCTCCGCACTGCTTATGTTACACCACGAAGGTGCACGATAAGTCTGAACTGGCCTGGTCAAGACCTTGTTGAGGTTGATTTTCGTCCTATTTCAAATTCAACTTCTCCTGTGAGGCAGAGAGTAGACAGAGCTTAATTGGCGCAATGCAAGCTTAACTCTGTTATTATTGAATTTAGCCTCCAATTCAGCCTTTGAGTAAAGATAAATCTCAAGTATTTAACTTCCTGGCACTAATTCACCTATACCCGGTTGACATGAAGCCTAGTTTCCGGTCTTCTAACGTGACTTTTCGAGTAAAATATGGCCTTCGTCTTAAGGCGAATCTTTCAAGCCGAAAGCCAGTTTTCTATAAGTTTAATTATTTGACAAGTTGATGACAACAAATCAAAAGTTACCTACCTGCAAGTTAACATGTTGCCTATGTTGGTCCAGAAGATTAAAGCACATTTGTTGGTCATAGTAATTTATTGGTCACAATGCGTACATGGGGTCGGAGTTGTTATTAAATTAAGGTAGGCATAATTGTAAATTTAGGAACGTAATTTTAAGAATTGGGATAATACGATATTTTGAAATCACCGATATACCGGTGACTTACATCAATAGTCGCTAGCTATTTTCACTTATAATATCCCAAGCACTTAAATTAATTGCAGATAATTTATATTATAAATGGGGTTATAAATTATCTGCAATTAATTAAAGCACAGGTGGGATTCGGTATGAAAATTGCACACCTTAATATATGAAATAAATACTAATTTCATCTGACATTAAGAGTATTCTGAGACATAATAAGGTATATTAATGTTAATAATTTGACAGAATTATCGCCCAGGGTACTCTGGGCATGGGGTTTCCATGGTAACGAAACCAAAAAATCTTGTGATTGGCTAAGAAAGTAAGGTGTGAGGTAGTTACCTATATCGTCACACTTTATAAGAAGAGAGAAGTTTTCACATAATGCTAGATTTTAAGATATTAGGAAGTAGTAGAAAGACGTTTGTGTGCAATATCGGGCAGTGCCCTCAAAATGTGCAAAGTACAGCGTTCTTCTAGCCGTTTTATTTAAACATTTACCAGCAGTATGAATACAGTAACAACTGCCTTTCGCTAAGGTGCTCAGCATGATAGGACCAATGAAAAGAAGTCATTGATATACTTAAGAACTTGGTATTGTTTTGAAGTTTGAGCAGTGCTGCCAACACAAATATATTTTGGTTTGTCAGTTTTGTCTTGTGTAGTTCTAAAGGTACGGCGCCGGTTTTTGCTTTAACTAAATGCAATTTATTTATTTCAAACAACACCTCTGTTTCTGAGAATAAGTCACTTGCATTTTTCATATAGTTCAGCCATTCTTGAACCATTCACCAACAAACTTGTATCGTGTTAAAAAAATAATTGGCATTATTAATTTCAAGCTTGACATCACTTAAAAATACTATAAATAAAATTGGGCCTTTTATACTGCCTTGTGGAACACCTAGTGGACTTTGCCAATATCTCTGATCTATAAGGTATACCATTGGATTTACAACAACTCGCTGAGTTCTTTTATGTCACTTAAAGAACCTTTACTCCTGTTGTGCTTCCTGTTTGTCCATTGTAAAATTTTGTAGTTTTATTAAGAGAATGAACCAATCCAGATATATTATGACGGCCCTTACTAAAACAGCTGAATTCAATTATCATATGTTTCTCCGTAGATTATTAATGATTTATTAGGATATTATTGTAAGCGAATGAAACCTTGTACATAGTAGTAATACTTAATCCTTATTTCACTCACTTCACAATACAATATAGTTAGCCTCTTATATAGTTTTAGATATTTCAATTTCATCACTAATAGTGTATGTTGTAAAATTCATCTTTATGTTCATTGGCTTAGTAGAGGAAACATGTTGAAGCTGGTGTTTGACCTTAAAGAACCAGTAAAAACGTTTCATTATTAACATCCTGTTGCTTGCTTTGCTGATCAAAAATGGCTCAGTGATTTATTTTGGTTTCCTGGTCGATGCTACTTTGCATCTGAAAGGTCTAAATGCACGGTTTCTTATATGACCATCCTTATTATACTTATATGACAGCGTAAAATCATTTGAGGCTAAACTTAAATTATGGAAAATGCAGCTACAGAAAAAAGATTTGGCACACTTTCGAACTTGTCAACTTGTAAGAGAGGTGATGTGAACAAATATATTTCCACAATAACTGATCTACAGGACGAATTTACTTCGAGATTTAACGACTTGCAAGAATATGCAAAATCAATAAACTTGCTTGCCACGCCTTTTACTGTGTCTTTTGAAGATGTTCCAGGAAATCTGCAAATGGAATTATTAGATTTAAACTAAAAAAAAAATATTACTGTAGACTTTTTGATTTTTACTCCTGCTATTTTAATGCAAAGAAATCTCCGATCATTCGACTTAATGCTCTGAAGATGACGTGACTATTTGAGAGCACCTATGTATATGGGCAATTATTTTCTGGTGTGAAACATGTGAATTCAAAAAATAGTACCAGAATCTCATCTCAAAAATAGCCTACATATTGCTACATCCAAAATAAATTTCAGAGACTGATAAACTTGTAAAAAATAAACAATATCAAAAGCCTTATTAAAAATAAATGTGTCCGATAAACATGTCTTTAATTTATTTGCTATATTTCACACACACATTGCATTTTTCGGTTTTTATTATTATTCTGGTCCACGAGTAGATAGGAAAACCCAAACAAGACCCTTCGGTGAAAATAGGTTGAGTACTCCTGCCTTATTAGTAGAATTATTAGTACATTGATATAGTCGCCCTAAATTCTCAAAATAACCAAAAAAAATAACTGTTATTAACAAGCTATACGATAAAGTATACTTAAGGTAGAAGACGAATTTACAATAACATTACATGAATATTAAAAAATTATTTAATAATTAATAATAACAGATCTAGTAAATACTTTCAAACGAAAGGGCTTACTGGATTTAGATAGAAATGAAGAGGAACCAAATCCTCAAAAGAGGAACAAACAAACACAGAAAAACGTCAACACGAAAGAATTTTATAGTTTATACAAATTTTTATATATTACAAGTCATTCAGGCTATAAATATGCCTCTTGCAAAAGTATTCTTTTATCAAACTTTTTAAAAAACTCTAGTGTAGATGCCTCCTTAACGATGGATGGAAAAACTTTAATATGGCACTGTGAACTAATGAAAATTACTGGTTGTATGTATTATATAGCCCCTTTTATTACTTGAAAACGCCTTCAAATAATAAACATTTGAGATTTACGATTTATTTAGAGATGAATGAGCTGGATATCCAAGTCTAAAGTCATAATTAAAAAGAAATGTGTCATATCCACTTATATCTTCAATTACAAATGTCCAAAGATGTCCTCTCCTCATAAACAAAGTAACTTTTAACTAAAAATAAATGCATTTTTTCAACATTTTCTCCAGTTTTACTATTAAAATTCGTATTTCAAGGTATTCTTAACACCCTAAATCGTATCTGTTTCAAGTTCTGGTTAAGTTTTCGCAGTCCCTAAAAATTCCCCATTAGACTCTATAGCCTTTCTTCTTAAGAAATTGATTGTAGATAATGGGACAGGAGAATATGATGAAACAAGTGAAGAAACTGGCTAGCCGGTTGATGCCAAACACAAATAAACATGAACTAACTTCTCATTTTATTACAGTAGGTTAAAAGCCTTGTCTCTGGGTCGGTAGTGACAGAGAGACAGGTCACAAAAATAGAAATTATTTTAACTTCTAAAATACGAGTAGGATTGGCACCCTAACACAAAATAAATAGAGATTTGAGAAGAACTTAACAGTCGAGTAAAACTGTAACCCATTACAAAATTTAGAGGAATTTTAAACAATTAATTAAGCTAGTGTACAACCAGTGCAGCAGTGGGAGTCCCCAGGTTTTTTTTGTACATTCGTCTAGGATAGGAGAATATCATGAAACAAGTGAAGAAACTGGCTAGCTGGTTGTTGTCAAACACAAATAAACTTGAACTAACTTCTCATTTGGTTATAGCTGGTTGAAGCCTTGTCCCTGGGTTCATCGTGATAGAGGGGCAATTTCCAAAATATAAATTATTTTAGCTCTTAAAATACGAGTAGGATTGGCACCATAACACAAAATAAATAGAGATTTAAGAAGACCTTCACAGTCGAGTAAAACTGTAACCCTTCACCAAAATTTGGAGGAATTTTAAAACAATTAATTAAGCTGGTGTACAACCAGTGCAACAGTGGAAGTCCCAATGTTTTTTCGTACATTCGTCTAGGATAGGAGAATATCATGAAACAAGTGAAGAAACTGGCTAGCTGGTTGTTGTCAAACACAAATAAACTTGAACTGACTTCTCATTTGGTTATAGCTGGTTGAAGCCTTGTCTCTGGGTTGATCGTGATAGAGGGGCAAATCACAAAATATAAACTATTTTAGCTCTTAAAATACGAGTAGGATTGGCACCATAACACAAAATAAATAGAGATTTAAGAAGACCTTAACAGTCGAGTAAAACTGTAAACCTTCACCAAAATTTAGAGGAATTTTAAAACAATTAATTTAGCTGGTGTACAACCAGTGCAACAGTGGGAGTCTCAATGTTTTTTCGTACATTCGTCTAGGATAGGAGAATATCATGAAACAAGTGAAGAAACTGGCTAGCTGATTGTTGTCAAACACAAATAAACTTGAACTAACTTCTCATTTGGTTATAGCTGGTTGAAGCCTTGTCTCTGGGTTGATCGTGATAGAGAGGCAAATCACAAAATGTAAATTATTTTAGCTTTTAAAATATTGGCACCATAACACAAAATAAATAGAGATTTAAAAAGAACTTAACAGTCAAGTAAAACTGTAAACCTTTAACAAAATTTACAGGAGTTCTGAATTAATTCCAACTTCCTAATGTAATCTTCTTATAATCAATATGTCATATCATATTCTACTTTTATTTGACTCTGGTATAAAAATGACATGGTAATAATTTGTCATTTTTTTCCTCCACACTTAAGCCTATTTCACAGGTTTGCAAACATATCTGCATATTTCAACTGCTCTCACTTCGACGAACTGCAACATCATTAGATTCTTTTTGTGTTACCGTAACGGTTGTTGTTTTTCACAGCCAGTTGGGAAGAACACCATAGGCAAGATTCCTTCCATTATTGCAAAATACCTGGGTCTAAGCGATGCGGACAAATATACTGGTCATTGTTTGCGCAGAACCTCTGCAATTTTGTTGGCGGACGCGGGGGCAAACATGACCACATTGAAAAGACATGGCGGTTGGAAAAATTCAGCTGTGGTTGTGGGATATCTGAAAGACAGTATGTCTCCTAAAAACAAAATTTCGAAATTGATAGCTGGAGGACCATCAACGAGACCATCAACATTAAAAAACATCATCGTCAATTTCTGTTAGTGAAAATCACGAAATAATAGAAAACATCGACTTATCAAAAGCCGGTAAATTCGTTTTTACTGGGTCTTGATATATACCTGTTCATTTAATATTAATGATAAATAAGTTTTTTCGTTAATAAAAGTTGTTACTTTGATTTTCCTATTTATTTCTCTTAATGCTCGAGGGCATTAGAAACTTCCTTAATGCCCTAGGGTATTATATACCATTTCTAGTGTCTGGTAACTATGGTATTATGAAACAATAATATTCGAGTAGGACATAAATAATATTATAGGACCAAAATGAACAGACAAGGATTTCTAGCTAACAAGTAACATCTATTAGCTGCACTTTAATAAACAATACACTCGTAACAAACGTTCAACTCAAGAGTCTACTGCACTTAATGAGTAAGAAATATATAAAGGTGAAAACACACTACACTCTTGCGATCTGTGGGATTTATTCAAATCCTAATAAAAGCATTTTTATGTTGCGAGATGACTTTCCCATCAAAATGACAGAAGAACCGTACTTTACTTCTCGAGAGGTGATGAGAGAATCAGAAAATTTGCCATGAACTGGCAGGAAGAAATCGACCTTTTTCTTGAGAAGTAATGAGAGAATCATTTGGTAGACAAGTCGGATTACCTTTCCACCTCAAATTTTCCGGTAGGCAACCAATTATATTTCAGTCCTATGATCCGTTGTCATGCAAATAGCGACCATTGTTTTTACTTACCGATCCGAGATTATTTGAAACATTAGATATCTAATTTGTGTATCTTTTGACTCACAATAGAGGCTGCTTATATATAAATATACATGTTGTTGAATCTTTTGGTAGTTTTTGCGGCTTTTTAGGAGAAGACTATTTTTAAAATATGAATCGTAAGATGTAAGTTTCTTTGTTCGTTTTGCCATTAAAACTGCGTAAAATGTAAAAATGCAGGAAAGTTCTAAAATTTTTAACGAAATTGTAAAAAAGCAGAAAAAGGAACACACAACTTTCCAGTTTAATGTGAATTCGACTAAATAATGTTAAGTAGATATTTACATAATAATTTATTTCATATTTGGTAATTTTATTAATTAAGTAGTTAGTAATTATATACGAGGGTCAGTGTCAAATTTGCAAGGATGACGCAGCGCCTAGTAAATGTGAATACAATAGACTTTAGTGCACTGGTTTTACAAGTATGCTACAAAAACCAGCACACCGCAAAATATATTAACTTGACTCACACGGCTTCTCAATTAGACAAAAGTTTACAGGTTAGCAACCACAAAACCAATTTCTCATACTTTTTTTTAGCTAAATCCTGCAAGTTCTAGGTCTTAAAACTCTGAAGTTTCGCCTAGACCTAGATTTTTGCCGGATCATAATTATTATTTGCGGGCATTGTCGGTCTATCTATCGCAATTAATTTTTTTAACGTTGGTGTAATAATTTTATAAATAGCCCAGAGCAACGAGCACGAAATGCACGGTTGGAGTAATGGGATTTTTACAGCCGAGTTTTATCTTTTTTACTGTAGAATATCTCTAGGTAGGTGGGTCTTGCTTGCTGTATCGAGAAACGATTGGATATTTCTGTAATGTAGTTTTTGTGGTTCTCCTATTATTATATAATCATATTATATTTTTATATCAATATAAGAATAAATTCGAAACAATGTTTCGATTAGGACTGTGCTCATGATAAAGTACACGAGGTCTTGGAGTAAATGTTGATGGTGAAACCCAGAAAGGATGTTGGTGAAATAAATATTTAATCCTAATTTAGGGATAAACAATTTACATTTTAAAGTCCTCTCGATTAAGAGCTCATAGTTTAGTGAAAATATGCCTATCCAGGATAGTGCGCAGATGATGACAGAATCACTGCACCAAATACCGTAACACATATATCCCGAACCTTGCCATTAGTAATGATCAAAATGAGAAATTTATTAGTTAAGTCGTAGACGGCTAAATTTTTCTAATAATCGAGTTAATTGTAATAAAAATGGAAAATGTAACAACCAGGTGTTCTGCCTGGTATAAGTACAATGGGCTCACAGAATTCCCCTAGAATGCAAAGTGGCGGAACGAAAATTTGCATAGGTACCAAATAAAATGCACTGAATGCAAGTAATGTTAGTGCTTTCTACTCATCTAGACAGATAGGAAAGTTTGCAGAAATGCTATAGAGAACAGAAAGATTGGATCAACGACTCAGAAATAAATGCTACCCTTAAAATTTTGGACCAGAATATTATTGTAGCAAGACAGGGATATGGGCACGGTTTTTCATACGCCATTACAACACAGCTCGCAGTTCTTGTATGCTACTCGTCACCAAATAGGAACGTCGCAGACCTGGAACTCACTCTGGAAAAAGTAGGGAGGCACATGAAATTAAATATAAGACAAATAATAATAGTAGGGAATTTTAACGCGAAATCCCCACAATGGGGTATAAACACCACCGACAACAAATGAAGAACGTAACCTGGCCATTACAAATCCACCTTCGAATTTCATGGATAAGGGCTTGTACTAGATCTTACCTTAATAACACCAGATATTGCTAAAAGTCTGTGCGTTTTAAGAAGTGCGATATCGGATTAAATCACCAAGGGATGTTATCGCTTTTAAAACAGTAAGTCGGTTAAGTTACAATATCTTCGCACCTTCGCTACACTTGATCACACCGAACATCCCACTGGTTTACTGTATTCTTTTACTGGGCGAAATCAGAGGTTTCAAAACAAAATTATCTTAGAATTACGCGTTGAGCATAAATAATAATTAAATAGATAATTAAATTATTTTGCTATTATTATAGTTAAATCTATATAATAATCGCTATTTTCCAAGAACCAATTAAAATTTGCTCAAGTGCGGGATGGTTAAATATGTTAAAGATTTTGTCAGGTATATACTTTTCCGATAATGACGTTATTTTGGGATTATTATAATTAAATCTTCATAATAATTACTATTTTCCAAGAAATAATTAAAATTTGCTGAAGTGCGGGATGGTATGTTCTACTTTATTTTAAATAAGTAGTTGTGCTTTTCACTTTTAGTTTGTTTCTCATTGTGTGTGAATTAAAATCAGTTATTAAGCAAAGTTATGGAAAATGTTCAGCAAGGTGGCACATCGCCTAGAAGGCATTTATCTCCAGGTGAACGCCGTTTGGTATTACAAGTGGAACGTTATTTTACTTTAGAAAAAGATAACTCGGGCCCGTTAGAGTCTGTTTTGGCAGTGCAAAAACGAACGTCTGAAGCTTGCGGCATTTCAGAGAAGACCTTAAGAAGACTTCGAAAAAAGAGTGAAGAGGATTTGGACAGACCATATAAAAGGGTTCGACTCCATTCAAAAACCTTGGATTTATCCCAAGGGATAAAACTCTCTATTAGGAATATTGTTTATGATATGTATAAAGCCAAGGAATATGTTACCCTCAAAGCTATTCTTGAAAAGATAAAGCAGAAAAAACTTTGCGATATTGGAACTAACAGTTTGTCCATCATCTTAAAACATATGGGTTTCAAATATAAAAAAACGAACAACAGAAAGCTGCTTTGCGACCTGTCCAATGTTGTTTCGAAAAGATGGCAATTTTTAAGAGATTATTTAAACAACAAAAAATCGGAATTGTCAACACAAGTTGTTTTTCTTGACGAAACATGGGTATTTGCAAACGGAACTTCAACAAAAACGTCTTGGTAGGATGACTCAAAGCATTGTTATTCAAGTACCCGTGCAAGTAATGGAAAAAGGTATATTATATTACATGCTGGTAATGAAGAAGGTTTTGTTTTAAATGCCAGTTTGATATTTTCATCAACAAAAAAAACTGATGATTATCTCGGCAATATGGATGCTGAAATTTTTGAGCATTGGTTCGAGGAAAAACTTTTAAAAAGTTTAGAAAAACCTTCCTTAATTGTTTTAGACAATGCCTCTTACCATACGAGACTCGAAGAGAAATTCCCTACAAGCAGCTGGAAAAAGGAAGAAATAAAAGAGTGGTTGTCAAAGAAAAACATAAACTATGAAAATTTATATTTAAAAAGTGAACTTTTAGGCAAGTGTAAAGAGCAGTCATTTAAAAAAAAGTATGTTGTTGACGAATTAGCCCTCAAATACGGACATCAAGTTTTGAGATTGCCGCCCTACCATTGTCATTACAACGCAATTGAATTGGTATGGGGTATTAGCAAGAACTATTATGACAAACATGCCTGTAAAAATATCGGTAAGCCTAGCGTTATAAAGTTATGGGAGGAGGCGCTTAGCCAAGCGGGCAAAGAAGAATGGCGGAAATGCATTGAACACACAGAAAAAATTATTTTTGAATCTTATGAGACAGAACAGGTTATAGACGAAGTAAGACCGTTAATTATTACGAATGATGATGATGATGATGATGATGATGTTGATTCTGATGAGTCTGAAAGCATGGGTGAAATTTCAAATGCAGAGGAAGACTACTTTTAGTAGTACCTATCTACAAGTAGGTACGTTCTGTCGCAAGACTACAAAATCGGTTCTTTTTATTCTTTTTACCAAAACTTTATAAAAAAGAATTCGTAAAACTAATTTGTCTGAGTACTACGAAAGCTAAAAAATTATTATTTTTCTTTACCTAAACTAATTTTTTATTTACTTTAAATTATTTTATTTAGAAAATGTAATTCATCAACATCCAAAATTACCTTCAATATAATTTATTGTTTGAGAGCCACCGACATAATGCTCAAGAGGTTTTATGGCTTAGCGGACTTCTTAAAACGCACAGACTTTACAAACATCTCGAAATGGGTGGTAAATGATAGCGAAAGCCTCAGTGTCCATAAATACCTTGCCTTTGAAGTATATGGAAAAAGAGATACCGCGAAACAAAAATAAGGGTACAGAACAGGGGTAGAACATAATAAAGCTAGATGTGGAAAGATTTAAAAAAAAAACCAATAAACTTGTGGGAAAAAATTCCAACAAAGCAGCCTAGGAACTCACAGGAGCACTACACAAAATTTACGATAACTGCATGCTGAAAAGGAAAAACCCACATAGCAGTCCAGCGTACTGGTGGAGCGACGAGATAGCTATTCTTTGCAAAGATTGTATCAAAAGAGACGCATTCATAACAGGAATAAGCAAAGAAGCTACAAGAAAACGTACGTCTGTGGGGGGATTACTGTGCGGCGAAGAGAAAACTCAAGAATACCATTAAAAAGGCGGAAAAAGCTGGCTGGAAAGCGCTATGTAGATATATGAGACAATGGATGCAAGATCGCCATGAAAGGACTAAATGGCTATCCCCCTAGACAACAGATGAAAATATACTTAGTCACCTAATTTCACACCACGCACCACTTGTCTTCCCTCAGGCCCTTAATCCAGCTTCTGCTGCTTTTACTCTGGAAGAATAAAACTGCGTACCAGAGGCTTAAAAATAACAAAACCCCCAGGAAATATGCCACCAGCAATCATAACTCTATATTATATATTTATATATTACACTATATAAACGCGACTAGGTTCCTGCCATATACAATGGGCTAGCGCTAAAGGGGTGCTTCCCAAAGCTATGGAAAAGGTGAAGACTCACACTACTCAGATAAATGGCTGGATAACCTAAGCACATATAGACGTATTTGTCTCCTAGACGTAGAGGGCAAACTATTTGAAGATCTCATACTGGGAAGACTGAAGGGAGAGCTCGAGCGCACCGGCGGATTAGCAAAAAACTAGTATGGATTCAGAAGCAGTGGACACCATCAAAGCTGTGGAAGCCGTAGACTTCACAAGCCAGCATAGGAGGTTCTGTGCAGTTATAACTCTGGATGTAAAATTGCATCCAATAGCGCGTCATTGCAACAATCTTAGAGGTACTTAGAAATAAGAGAATAAATGAGAGTCTAATAAACATCATAGCATCTTATCTCTCCGAAAGGGAAATAATTTTGGAAGCGGAGTGTCAGGCAAAAACCCTGGAGATAAGTAGTGGAGTCCTCCCGGGGTCGGTCCTGTGCTCAACACTGTGGAATTAGTCAAACTCATAGCTTTCGCACACGACGTTGCAATGGTAGTGGTAGCTAAGAGCGAGGAAACATTATTGAACATTGTTAATACAGGATTGCAAAGGATTTCTAGCTGGATGAATGAGCAAACGCTGTCCCCTCAAAAAACCGAAGTAGTTATATTCACGAAGAAGCGAAAGAGGCACAAATTAGGATTTAATGTAATGGGAACCACTGTCATACCTGGCCAGCCCATCAAATATCTTGGAGTGCACCTCGACGCCAAACTAACCTTTAGCGAACATTTTAACAAACATAATTAATAAGGCAGGAAAGAACATGAAAGCCATAAGCGCTTTCATGCCGAACATAGGAGGTTCAAGAGCTTCGAAAAGAAAGCTACTGGTAAGCGTAATATAGTCTCAAATACTCCATGCAGCACCTATCTGGCCCACGGCGATGGATAAAACTAAGTTGAAGCAAAAGCTACTCAGTTTCCGAAGAATATGCCGTATTACAGTTTGTAGCGCCTACAGAAGCAGTAGCAGTCGCAGTCATCGCAGGGATACCGCCAATACACCTATTGTGAAAGAAAGTACTGCAAAATACAACGGCGGTTCAAAAGAAGACGCCAGAAGTTATCTGATTAAGGAATGGAAGCGAAATTGGGACAGCACCGCAAAGAGACCTTACCACGTTATCACGAACATAGAAGCGTGGGTAAAAAGAGAGCACGGAGAGGTTGACTAATACTTGACCCAGGTATTATGTGGTCACGATTGCTTCAGAAAATACCTTTACGGCAAGAGAAGGGCGACAACTCCAGCTTGCTCATACTGTTTCATGATTGAGGATGCAGCCCACACTTTGTTCGAGTGTAGACAATGGGAAGAGAACAGAAGAATCTTCGAAAGAGTTAGTGGAATGAACTTCAATCCCATCAATATGATGAGCCAGTTGTTGGCATCCGAAGGAACGTGGAAACATCCATATAGTAGAGACCAAAGAGATCCAAGACAAAATACTAGTCTGAGTAAGAGTAGCGAGGGTCCCCGTATAAGGTGCCGAAGTAATGCGCAAGCGATTCCCATCATCTTATATCGTAATAAGGGTTTTAGGTCATGAGGTAGACACTACCCGGGTTAGAATGACCATCTCAGGTGTCTAGATAGATTACCTAATCCTCTCTTTAAAAATAAGCTAAGCATTCGCCTTTTTACGTTTTAAAGGACTTGCTCCAGCTTTGTCTTCCTGATTAGGCCTAGTAACCTTGTGAGCGGTTGCGTTGTATAGCTTTCCTCGAACCTATCTGTGTATCCTTACTAAGCTTTTCCATTGGCACAGGACGAGCATAGGGGTCTCCTCTTGAGTGATAAAACTGGCATATGGTTTCTTGTGCCAGACTCATATTGTTCATATACTTATTGAGTCTACAGTGTCCTGTGAGTAGACCTACAACTGCTCTGACGGACTTTCTGTGCTTGTTTAGTAGATCCTCTGTGAGTTGAGGCGATGGTCTTTTAATAAACTGTGTTTGTCCTGGTGTTTTCTTCCAGGATCCTATAGATTCCTCTGTTATCCATTGCTTGTTGGCTTGCTTTACCAATGCTGCAAGACGGATCCGGGCCAATGAATGCTCATCTAACAGAAATTTTAATTTAGATTCTGATAATATGTCAGAAAATTTAATAAAAATTAATTACAATATAAATTTAAACAACATTATGGACAGCAATGCTCCAGCGGTCTAAATTATACTTTAAACTTACATTTAAATAAGTAAATTGTACACTGCTTGCAGGCAATTTATGTACTGCGCTGCTTTGCTAACGTAAACTTACCGGCATATAGACCGAGAAGAGCCAACAAATGAGAAGCGACAATATGACATTTGGCGAAATCAATGTAGTGGGAGGTAACCTGGACAACTGTCATAAGTTTAAGCCGGCCCGTTAGTCCAGTAGTCGATGAGTTACCGTTATCGAGTTTAGTTGTCTTTTTTGTTGAAAGAAGTGTATTATTTAACTGTTTATTTTTGTGAGTGCTGTGCTATTATAAAACTATGACTGGTAATACCTGGGCGTTTTGAGGGTGTCACTCAAACGCAGGTTAAGGAATAAGCATGTTTTCATTTCCAAAGGATCCTGAACAGTAAGTACATTTGCACCGCTATGATACATTTGTTTATATTTGTTTTGTTGTATTTATCTGCTGTATTTTATTACGCGAAAGGTATATGGAAAAGACCTACCATTATTTACTATGTTATTTAAGTGAAGGTGATATTAAATGTATAAAAATAAGTACCTTTTTAAGGAAAGGCGACGGGAAGGAAAAAATAGCAAACTAATCTAAAAGAACATGTTTTTATTTTCCTAACAGATCTTGTGTTTTTTTGAAAAATATTCCTGACAGCACAAGTACGTATGTTCATTTAGTAGTTTTTATCGATTAATATCATATTTTTACGCGTAGATCAGGTAAAATAAGCAAAGAGTAAGTAGTAATAGATACATTATAAAAAAATCATAGGGTTTTCCGAAATTGACAACTTTGCTAACGCTCGTACCGTAATTTTCGAAATCGTGTGTAATAGGCTTCTTACCACTCCTGGTATGTAATATACTATTTCATTTCATTTCTAAAATGTACTATCAGTAAGTAACGCAAAATCAATAAAGCATTTCAAAAATATTTTTTTTTATTTAATTTTTTTTTGATTTTACGAAATTTACTGGAAAGCCAATTATATGAAAGACAGAATATAATCATGGAAAAATTACTTCTTACTAGGTACCCAGATCTTTTATTTCAGTGTAAAGCATTTTCTTCATCGTTTTAGTGCTTCTTTTAGTGTAATAACCCGGACAACTGTCAAAATTTCAAGCTGAAGGTCATATAATTTGGTCCGCATTTAATCAATGCTAAACTCGGGATTTTGTCGCTTCTCGTTTGTTGGCTCTTCTCGGTTATAGATATGGCTTGTTCTAGTGTTACTCTTTTCGTCAACCAGTAAGGCGTAAGTGACAAAAACATGATTATGCAAAAAATAAAGAGGATGTACACAGTATTCTCGTAACACACATGAGAATTAATGTTTACCCCTATGTGCCCGCCAATGCTTGTGACAATAGCCCAAGCTCGTGCCGCATTCCAAAGACCGTCCGCGGCGTGTCGTGTAGGTGATCACGTGCTGCTCGTGTCACCGTTCGGCCTCCAGAACCATTGTTCGAAATTCCTGGCCGGAATGGCTCTAATTATCTCGGGACGCGTGGAGATAGATATCGCGAAAACACCGACTCAAAATGCTTCCTTAAACGTGATGATAACGAATGAAAAACTGTTATGTTTACTTGTATCGTATTGTTCTGATCTAGGAAAACATCTTTACAATACAATTCAGACACTTCTTTTGTGGTCTCGTGCTAAAACGTGCCTTTACGTAATAGGCGTTGGGTATAAAAATTTTGTTGCGAGAGATGCTGGCTCTTTTACAAATCGTTGATTTGAAACTGTTGTTGAGAAAATATAAGTATAATGAAGGTAAAACCTGTAAACTGAAGAAGTAGTCCATAGTCGATATAATCAAATAAAACAAAGTCGGCCTACCTCCACCTTGTGTAGTTGAAAAAATTATTTAAAAAAATCAAAATATTTATTTAGTACTTGCAAAATGCAGCTATCTAGGATGGATGTACAATGTACACGTCATTTATATATAAGTCTGACAAAATTACACTAAGTGTATATGGACATTTAACAACGCTAAAAACATTAATCTATATTCAGCCCTATGATCAAACACACAAGTTCATCTATAGACGCTAACTTCAAAAATTAACTGTTTTTCAATCGGTTTGTTGTCATGGAAACGGCACGTTAAAAGTTAACTTGTGGCTTTGATCATAGGGCTGAATATGTCGTTATACTTCAACGGATTTTCTTGAACTTGGTCTTGTTTATAAGGAAATTCCTTGCAGTTTAAATAAATAATTCAGGAATTGTCATAAGTTTCCTAGTACAATTTTAAGATGGCACTGTTTTTCAATCAAACTTATTTCTTGATTTTTCTCGGTATTTTTAGATTGTATGGTATAACTTTTTTTGGTAATATAGGAAACAACTTGTATTACGTTGTAATTATTAATGGATTAATCTAGTGTCTATATCGCGACTGTTTTCATTTGCTTAAGATAAAATCTTACAAAATGAAATGAAAATATTTTCCTCAAATAAGAAGCTACATTTTTAAATCTATCAATGTATTCCTGATTATACGAGAACTTGTCAAAGTTAAAAATATTTTTAAAAATGCCCAAATTTTTTTAGTCGGCCCTATAAATAGCCCCAATATTTTATTATTTAATAAAATCGATTCAAATCTTCGTGATATATAGTTCAATTCATTCCTGCTAGGTAAATTATAAGAGAATCTGTTAGAAGTTAAAGGGAAGTTTTCTATGAATTTTTAAAGTGAGATCTGCAAATGCAATATATTTTAAAATGTTCAAGTTCTTAATACATAATGAAATCGATTCAAATTTTGCCAAGTAGACTATAAAATAATTTGTTAGAAGTTAAGGGGACATTTTCTCCGAATTTTTGAAGTAAAGACCTGCAAATGCAATATTTTTAAGAATACCTAAGTTTTTTTAATCGACTCTATAAATACCTCTTATTTTTTAATACTAAACTTATTGAAATCGATTCAAATTTTCGTGAGATATAGTTCAATGTATTCCTGCTAGGTAAATTATAAGAGAATCTCCTGGAAGTTTAGGGGACATATATTTATCTTCGTTGGTATTCACCTGTCTCTTACTTTTTTCCGTTTCTAAATTTACATGAGTCAACTACATAATTATCTCTTTGTATAATAGATATTGTCGTTTGTCGGTTCATTCCTCTTTTTCAGAATCTATTATCTCTAAGAAACTTGTGTTTTAAAGCATATTAAGCATCTTTGAGCACTCGAGGAAGCCAAGCAAGGCGAGTTAACTTGGCAACTTCTAAAGATTAACTCAGGACCAGGAGCGGATCTACGGAAAGGGCTTAGGGGGCTCAAGCCCCCCCCCCCCATTGACCGGCTAACAACAACATAATTTAAGGATTTAGAACATGCTAAGGACTCTAAAACTTCTGGCAAAGCACTGACTTTTAGTGCCACTATTGGAATTAAACTTAAGCAAATCATTACAAAAACCTGAATAGGACCTTTCTGCTGCTCTACCAGAAATAGATTTGGTCGAAAAACTCTAAAACGATTTAGAGAAAACCAAGGACATAATTTTAACATTACAAATTCTGAATCTTTTGAAACTGCAATAAAAATTGGTTGCACTATTACCATGCCCAGAGTATGTAAAAAAACAAACACAGAGAAGCAACATCCCCGTTTCCAACGAAAAAGAGTATTTTAGAAAAACAATATTCTTACCTTTTTTGGATCATCAATTGGCAGAAAGATTTGATGAAGTATGTGAAGTATTACCACTCGAAGGAATAATTTCATTTTATTTAGATAAATATACAGACGACGAAATTACAAGAAATGCCAAAAGTTACGAACAAAATTTGTCGGGTTCTATTTTTGGAATTGAAGGCAGAATTGGGCATTTGGAGAGAAAAATGGATCGATTCTAATACCAAACCCAAAACTTGCAGCGATGCACTGAACAATTATTCCACAATGTGTTTTCCAAATATACAAACTTTGATACGAATTTTTGCCACATGACCACAACTGCCACTGGTGAAAGAAGTTTTTCTGCTTTAAAACTTATAAAATCTTACATCCGGTCTTAAATGGGACAAGGGAGATTAAATGAACTAGCTTTAGCCTACATCCATAAAACACAAGAAGAAAACATTGATGAAGTTAATAATTTATTTAGCCTGATACATCCACGAAGGTTGCTAACGTGGGACTGGACAGCTTAGATTTTTAATTCTTATTCTGTCAATAAATAGATATTTCGTACCATAATAATTAATTACTCTAACCTAGCCCCAGACGCGGATTCATTGTGCGCTAACCACGGCATGTATTCGATATATTATTTCATAAGCTTTTCAAGCAAATAAATATAAAAAAAAAGTTCTACTTCCGTGCAAAAAATACCTTTAATTTGATAAGGGACTACTTAAAACATGTAACACCAAAACTCTTTCTCCGCTGAAGCTAAATATCAGAGTAGTAGACAAAAACGAAATTTGGGTATGGCCCAACAAATTTTTGCCTGCGCCTTCAGCGCTCCTTAACCCCCCCCCCCCCCCCCCCCAATTTGAATCTTCACCTGCTTTACATATTACGATAAAAAAAACATTAAACACATTTAATAATTACAATAGCTAGGAATATTATGTTAATAGTTAATAGAATATCCATTATTTTTTATTACTTGCCGACAACGTCGCGGCATTGAGGCAAACTATTTTTGAACAGTATTTTCGGGAAGGTTTGTCCAAACTTCATTGATTTTATTTACCAATGATTGCTCATTAGGAAATAATTGTGTACGAATTCTACGTTCAACTTCTTCTCATAGATTTTCAATGGGGTTAAGGTCTGGGGATTGTGCCGGCCACTGCAAAACCCGAACGTTATTTTCTTGAAACCACTCTTGAACAATTGGTGAAGAGTGTTTTGGATCGTTTTCCTGTTGGAAAATAAAACGCAACGGCATTTTCCACTCTGCATACGGCAACATTACATTTTGCATTATATCTCTATAGACAAATCGATCCGTGATGTTATTAATAAAGTGTAAAGGACCCACCCCATTCCATGAGAAACAACCCCATAGAAAAACACTGCCTTTGCCATGTATAACTGTGGGTGTTACTTATTTGGGATTAAACCTTGTGTTGATTGGCCGTCTTACACGCTTCATTCCATCAGAATCGAAAATTTTATAACGTGTTTCATCGCTAAATTAAAACTTTTTTCCACTCGTCTACTGTCCAATTTAAATGTCGACGTGCAAATTCAAGCCAAGCCACTCTATTTCTTGCCGAAATAAGGGGCTTTTTAGCCGGGCGTCTACTAAATACTTTGCGTCTACAAACCTTCTTTGAACTGTCCGTGGATTAACCATAATTTCGGGAATTTCAGCAATAATTCTAGGTGCAGACACCCAAGGATCGTTTTGAGATATTCTTTTAATGCGTCTGTCTGTCCAAATTGTTGTTTTTCTCGGCCTTCCCGATTTCGGTAGATTCTCTAAATGTCTCCGTTGAATGTAACTTGAAATTATTTTGGATACGCTGTATCTTAGTAAAACAAACCGTCTTGAAATTGTGGCTTGTATTGTACCTTCCAAGTGTGCATTCACTACTCTCTGCTTTAATTCTTTTGAAATTGGAATACCTCTTGGCATGATTAATCCAGCACAGAAATGTTAATTAAACATAAAATAAACTCTGCAAAAATATTTTAACCTATACTTTCACTAAAACCTCTCTTTTTTAGGAAAATATTAAAATGTTGCTTTACTTTTGACGCATTACAATACTGTATTTGAAAGTTTAGGTCAATATCAAATTATTTGCACGCTTCTCGGTCTCGTTTGCGGCGTTCGCGTTCCCTTAAAGTGTGGCCAGATCGTGCGATTTTAAGGTGCGAATTAGCGCAGCTCTAAAATTTTTAGCAAAAGGGTAAATCGCAATTTAAGTGATATTGTAAATAATTTGTCAACGATAAAAGTTTTTTTTCAGATTAATCGATTCATAAATTGGGTATTCTATATCGGCGTGACACACTTGAATTTGCCCCCCTAGATCCGGGGCTGTAATTACTGACACCCAAACGTCACGAACAACTTCCTTCTACATACTCATAGTGCGGTCTTCGCTCTTTAAGAGATATTTTCATCTCAGTTTATTATTATGTATGTTCAAAATTCGAATCCGAAATAGCACAAATATTATACGGAAGGATCGTTTATGCAGTACAACAAATAAAAAAAAATATCGTCGCCTTATTGAATGAATAAAAACGAATTCTATCTCTGGGAATCCGTGCGTGGGCCGCCTATCGATAGGCATTTTATCGAGTCCATTCTATTTTATTCGCACATAACAATATCTTGAGAAGAGTTACGTGCGACTTTAGACTGTTATGTGACGTACCGGTACCACGCCATGTTTTATGTATAGGTACAGCATGCGTTTTTCTTGAATTATGTAACAGCTCGGAGACTGTGTTTTTATTATGGTATTGCCTTTGATGGTTAGACAAGCCACTAATGATATGTTTACCATAATATCATATACTATAGTAAATTAAAAATTGCAGCGTTAATGTGTTACTGTCCTCTTTCGATTTTTTTTCGTATTCCTGTTTTCCGAAAGTTCCTTCTTCAGTTTAGTTTAGTTTTAGTTTAGATATCGTCATTTCAAATTACATTCGTCTATACAAAAATGTACAACACATATAAAATGAAATGACGTCAATAACAAAATAGCTAAGTTATTTACATTTCCAAAAAATCTTTTGTACTATATAGCTTCAAGTCTACAAGGAAGTTTTCTTATTGTCTTTTGAATAATTTTTCCGTTGGTGCATTTTTAATTTCAGCAATAAAACCTTACACCCATATAGTACGGATTCTTTTCCGATAAGGTTAGACGATGGACATTATAATTTAATTCATTAGTTCTGGTATTATACCTATGCTGTTTTTGTACATGACATGTATTTTTGTTCTTATAAAAAAATAATTCTGTTTCATAAATAGGGTGACAATTTGAAAACGAACAGCATTTAATATTGCCTCTACCAATGATAGCATGAAAATTTGTCGAAACACGTCAATTGATATATCAAGGGGGAAATTTTTTAAGGCATTTGTTGTCATGTTTTCAACCCCCTGACCCCCAGGGCACCTACCCCTAAAATTTTAAATGGCAACCCCTATTTCTTTTGCAATTTTTGTGTTCCTTATAAAATTCTACATAAACTGTATTATTTTTTTTTTCAAAATTGTGATTATAAACCTCACAAATTAATGAAGTTGCAGATCAAACTAGACTGTCGCGTGAGTCAGTCAGGAAAGTATTGAAGCTTCAAAAATTTCATCCAAACAAACTCCTAATTACTCAAGAATTAGGGGACGATGACCCGGACAGACGTATTGAGTTTTGCGAAATTATGACGGATAAGATTATTACTGAGCCCAGGTTAATAAAGAATATCTGTTTCAGTGACGAATGCACTTTTTACTTAAATGGCAAGGTCGAGCACCTCAATCCTCACATTATTAGAAAGGGGCATACGCAATACCCTCAAAAAATAAATGTTTGAGCGGGTATATTAGGCAATAGTATCATCGGTCCCCTCTTTATCAATGGAAATCTAAATGGTGAAATTTATGCAGAAATGTTAGACACAGCTATAAAACCTCTTATAATTCGTGAGGTGGAAAATCAAAGGGACGCCAATGAAAATGTTGCTCTAGATGAACATTTGCTCCACTTCCAACAGGACGGAGCGCCTCCGCATTATGTACGCATGACGAAGAGAAAAATATATAGGGTGTCAGTAGAGAGATACTAAGAGAGCGAGACCAGTGGTGCACCACCTGACGGGTGGTGCGATTTACGAGCTAACCCAAGTGGTGCGGTGGTGCAATTTACGATCTAACCCAGGTGGTGCAGGTGGTGCGTTTTACGATCTAACCCAAGTGGTGCTGGTGGTGCGTTTTATGATCTAACCCAGGTGGTGTAGGTGGTGCGTTTTATGACCTAACCCGGGTGGTTCGGTGGTGCTGTTTACAAAATAACCCGAAATTAAACCCGACTTTTTACGACCTAACCCGGATGCTTTCGTGAGGCGGCTTCTTATCTAACCCTAACTTGAACCTGAATATTTATGAACTGACCCGAGATAAAACCCGACTTTTTACGACCTAACCCGGATGCTTTCATGAGGCGGCTTCTTATCTAACCCTAACTTGAACCTTAATATTTATGAACTGACCCGAGATAAAACCCGACTTTTTACGACCTAACCCGGATGCTTTGGCGAGGCGGCTTCTCATCTAACCCTAATTTGAACCTGAATATTTATGAACTGACCCGAGATAAAACCCGACTTTTTATGATTTAACCTTAGTGAAACGCCGCTGCTAAAGCGGGATAATTAAATCCCAATTTTTATAAGCCATCCTTAAACCCAACTTTTTACGATGCGACCTGAGCCATCCTTAAACCAGACTTTTTATTATTTCCCCTTAGTTGAAACGCCGCTGCTAAAGCGGGATAATTAAATCCCAATTTTTATAAGCCATCCTTAAACCCAACTTTTTACGATCCGACCTGAGCCATCCTTAAACCAGACTTTTTATTATTTTCCCTTAGTTGAAACGCCGCTGTTAAAGCGGTATAGTAAAAAACATTATTTATATTTTCTAACTTAGTGAAACGCCGCTGGCGGGTAGTAAAGCGAAATAAATCCCTAATTTATATGGTCTAACAAGATAAGTATAATAAAGCGGTACATTTGTCACCACAATAATTATTTATACCTAAATGATCCTCTCAAACCCTCTGCCGACTCGATTTAAAAAGAAAGGGACATAAACCTTTATTTATTATTCCGAAGGACCCTCATTAAAATTCAGTAGCATATCTAATAATTGTTTTCAATTTTTGCACCACTTATAGAAATACAATAAAATAATTACCATCTAGAACCATTAACTAGCGATTTCTTTGTACTTGAAATGGATAAATTATAGGACTATCTTGTAATGAGAACAGAGTAATAAAAAGTAAATAAAACTTAAATACGTATAAAATACCAAGCAGGTATAGGTACTATACAACTTGTGTTCGCCATCAGGTAAAAGCCCTCATAATGCTTTTATAAAAATTTCGGATAATATCATAATATAAGTAAATAGGCTACAATTTCAGGAAAAAAGTAAAAAAAATTAATTCACAGTGTAAAATTGTAGTTAAATGGATTGTAAATACGAAATAATATAAAAAGCTACCTTTTGTTTGCGATGATGTATGCACAATAACTCTATATTATTCGGTCCTTAAACTGAAAATACCCACTAGATAGGTATCATAAGCTGTATTTGTCATCAGGTAGAACCCCCAATAAAATTATGAATATCAGGCGTAGGCAACAATAAGCAAATCACGTTGGTTTTTTAATTTATTATTAATCTGGCTAACTTAAGAAACTCACAATATAACGACCATCCAAAAAAATCATAATACATTACTGGGTGTGAAAGCAATTGCGCTGCAAAATATAGTGTATACCGACTCTGAGGTAGTTAATTAAAATCCCAATTAGCGCTAAAAAAAAATCAATTAGATATTTACTTTAGATATTTTAATAAAAAAATTCAATATTCTCACCAACATTTAACTTTTGAAATTAGCATAATAACAAATCCTTTACAATGAATTAAACAAACGCATACATAATTTTAAAATCACATAATAAGAATATAAGCTAAAATCTAACAAGTTCGGACTACTCGAATGACTTCAGTTTACATCTGTAGAGAATACCCAACTCTCGAATCATAAAAAATGGTCAAACTTTGTCGGCAAATACCCTTCTATGATGCAGGGGAAGGACAGGTAACTCGAGATGTTTATAAAGAAACGTTAAAGAACATTATTTGCTTATTTCTAGACTCTTAAAAATTAGATGCAATCGAACAATAAATGTTTTCATCATGTATATTTATGAGTAACACATTACCTTCGACATACATAAATTCAAATTGATAATTACTTGCCTTAGTACTTTTTTAGAAGCTTGAATCATTGCATATAACCGTCTGAGGATACCCAAACTTCCCCTAACATATTTCTCCGCAGCCGGGGAAAAAGAGGTAGAAAAAGTAAAATAACAACTCCAAGTGTCTTTGCGAACAATCGGCAATAAAATAGAGTTTTTCAGTTTTTAATTTTTCGTAAATAAAAGTTGGTTAGATTAATAGTCTCTGTGAATATAATAACATAAACAAAGTGATATGCCGTAAATTTAGGAGTACAGTATAAATTATGCCTCTATTAAAATATACCGCAATAACTAACTATCAAAGGATTTTTGATATTTTGAATATATTTGATGCTCATAGCATTATCACATTTCCAAAGGCTCTAAATTTTAGAAAAATGTTCTAATAGAATATGTCTATCAATATAAAGTAAAGGTATTGTTAGGTTTTTTTAAAAAATACGACCTACAACAGTCTCTGCTACAGCATGGCTGACTCTGTAGAAACTTCTGTGAAACCATAATAATTATATCAATAATCGAGTTGTCCTTATGATAATATTTTCTTCCAATATCCGACTCCACTATCCATAAAAGTTATGTTAGAAAATTCATAATTGAGCGCATTGTAATTTTTTAAAAAGAAATTCACTTCACACACAAAGATGTAGCCATTCAATCCATGAAAATAATGCAAGTCAGTATGCGTATGTTATGGCTAACTGTTTAAATGTCTATTCCTTCCACGTTTATCGGAAGAAATACTTTTTTTATACTAGTATTTTAGTTGAAAATAAGATCATAAATCATCTATACAAAACAAGCGCCCCTTATGGATTTGAACGAAAATCATAGATTCGACTATTTTCATGAAAAATAAATCTAAGTACGGAATAATGCAGGAAGATTATCTGTTTTCTTGGTTTAGAAAGTGATGTAGTTAAGATTTATAACTTAGGAATAAATAAATTATTATTAATCTTTTCGACCTATTTCTCTTGCATATTTAATTTCTTTGATAGTAAGAACTAATCTTTTTATTTTACAAAGTAAAAAAAAAAGCTAAAGATCGGCGTTGTCAGTCAGGTATAAGAACTGATTTAACACGATGGTTTTTGTACAAACGTTCACATACAATTGTATGCTTTTTAACCGATTGTGTCGGAAAAAATGACGATTTATAGATTAGATATTTAGACGAAGAGCTAACCTTCTCAATAAAGTATTGATTATTGCCCTGCTAGCTAGACAACACTTTTTATGTTAGTCAAAAAAAAATTTTTTTTTTCGGACGCTATTACAGATTTCATCGTTAACTAACAAACATTAAGACCAAAAAATTAGCGTGCAAGATGAAATGTATAGGTTCACTTCATTTCTACATTATTTTACAACTCTCAATCGCATTAAAAACAAGATCGAATAAAAAATAACTTATGACATATGGACGAAAAATGTTTTTCGGGCTATTTAGGTTAGCGACCGCATTACGTCTGAAATACTACATTTTTCGAGCTTATAACATAATTTACTATTTTAACGTTAAAATAGGGGAAATGATGTATCGAAATGGATACTTTTTTTTGTCGGTCACGAGATTATAGTTTCTTTTAAAATGAACTCTAATATTTACAACACAAATTATCCTTTAAGCCACATTAGTTTAAAACTCGTCTGTCGCTTTCCCTCTATTGTGAGTTTGAATAAAGTATAGCGTAGTATATATTTAGATGAATTTCGCAAATGTTGAATACTTTCAAAACTGAAAAAGCCGCCCTTTGCAATAAATATCTCCGTAGAGTTAGGTACCCTGCAGATTAAGGGTATTTCAGCGGATAATCATATACAAATTCAAAGATTTTGTCTATTTTAATGGATTAACAAACAATATCTATAGGATGACTTTACTGATAAAAAAAAAATAACAAAAATCCATAAAGTCTAGGCTCACATGAAATTCCATAAAGAGCAGCTGCATAGCCTTATCACATCAAACTATATTTTTATTTCGTTCTATTGTCAAAAGTCTGTGTTTAGGAGATTATCGTTCATTTTAAAATGAACTCTAATATGTACATCACCATAAACTACCTCTTAAGCCGTCGTAAAAATACACTTTTCGATTTACCTCTATATTGATTTTCTAATATTAAATATCTACAATAGTCGAAATTCGCTCGCTAATACCTATGTATGCAAGGTTTCTTCAAAAAATGACAATTTTGTTGTTTAATGGCTTGAAAAAATGGAAAAAGGAGGTTTTTGCATCCATTTATTTCCAGATGAGTGTTAAAAATACTTATAAAACTCGGTATACCGAAGATCAAGCATTAATGAGAGGGTTGAGTCCTGTTTGCCAAATCCTGATTTTTAATTTGACGTTGGCAACGGTACAATTTTTTAACATTTATCATAAGAGGCGTATATTTTTGGAGCTTAGATCTACCAGTTTATCCACGCCCCATTTATTGTTAGTGCTTTAGTAATTTTACTTTCCAATTATTTTTTACCAAAACGCGTAGTTGAAACAGTGTCTATATCAGACGATATAATAAATTTTAAGGATTAATTTGCTTACAAATACACTTCAATTTATTTAGGCTAAAGCAGCCAGACATATACTGGAACTACGAAAACCCTATTACAATTTGGTTGCCTAGAGAAAATTTTGTAAAAAACATAGCTTTCTACACAAATGCTTGCACATTATGTACCTATCATTTTAAGATACCTGGCGACATCAATGTAAGCATTGACATAATGACGCAAGATATAGGTAGGTACTAGAATATTCAAGATTTCTATTAACGATACACTTCAGCATACATGCGAGATGTCATTAATGTCTACGGAAGGCAACAGACATACCAGCTATTTTTACATGGGATTCCATAGACTTGGACGCTTCTTGTTTAGAAATATTTGATGTCATCTTGAGGAGTTCCGTATTGAAGCATCAAACCTACCTGCCAAATAATTGACGAAATATGGGATATCATAAAATATGCCCCCCATCGAACTAAATGATCCTATAAACCAGCTTCACAGACCGTAATTTGTGATGCTAACACGATTAATACGCAATAGAACAAGATTAAGAAACAAAATTTAAAGTAGCTCTTTATCACACGAAAATAATTAAATAATTTACGGTTACAGAACAATAATTATTTTAAAAAGCTGTATAACTAAATATATTATGTTATTAGGAATATTCTGTCTAAAGTAACAGCTGATCTTAGTCGAAAATGAGATCGTATTATTGATTGTTGAATTCGTTAGGTATGAAATAAAATTAGAGATTTCGTCTATTTTTTCACGATTAAAAAAGAATACCTCTATTTAGCTAAAAATGAAACGATTACAGTGGTAGATTAATTCACTTTACCAAGCATGTAAACTACTAATTTTGCAATAAATATCTTCTATATTTCTAGGTAGGTTTACTCGAAAATGTTGGGCTATTTTCATCAAAAATCCCGATACGAAATTGAAAAATTTGCCTATTTTTGTCGGTTTACAAAGTGATAGTGGAATATTGGTTTGATCAAAGAACAATAATTATTTTAAAAATGTTGTATAATTAACTAAATGTCGGTGTTATCAGGCAGGCAAGAAGTTATTTATCTGAATCTTATTTGTACCATTAGCGTTTATATACAAATGTTAGTGGTTTTCAAAAATTGATATCTCGGAAATTATTAGGTTTAGACTTATAATACGCTTATTAAAAAATAATGACTACTTTATGCAAAATTCAAAAATATTATAAGATGTAGGGTATCCCAGTAACTTAACCAAAGATTTTCGGTCTTCGTAAAGCTTTACACGTTTCTTCAGCGTACCAAACATTCACTTTTTTTAAATATTGACATCGGGTTAGGATTCTGAACATAGGATTAACATCACTCCAATAGTGAACATGTTGCGTTGTCACAGTTCCATTCGTTGAAAAGTAAACAAAACCGTTTGAGCTACGTGGGGAATAAATAAAGTTGGCTTGTTGAAAAATTTTAATATTTATTAAGGTAAAAGACTATAAATATATCGATACAACACTTTGGCATTTCTAATACTACAAACATGAATATCTAAAATGTGATATTTACAACCATCAACTCTCTCTCCCTTCTCTAATTTTGGTACACCAATGCTGTCTTCTAAGTTTATAATATATGGCGTCCTGCAGTTTAATTCCGAAAATGTTTTAACTAAAAATTCCTCTTTAACACATCCTTTAACGTAAATAATGTCTGCGTCTATCAGATTGTTGGATATGATATTATGTAGTTCCTTGTAATCGGTATCACCATAATTATAAAGGATACCATGATGATTTCCAAATAGATATTTGACTTGTTTCTTGCAAGCCTTACTTAAGGTGTCGAATGGTTTAACTGGTTTAAAAAAGTAACTTTTCATACTATTCCCATCATAAATAGCCAATTCTTTCGCGCAAAATTCAGGTATGTTAAATCCTTGAATATCGACTACAACGAACTTCATTGTCTGAAGACTCAAATCAAACAAGTATATTTTCATATTTTTATCGCTCTTAAGTTCGATTTCAAAAGCACACCCCCACTTTTCGATAATTTCACAGTCTTAGCACATAGATCTTATATTTTTATTTACGATCAATTCATCTTTATTCGCCAATCGTCTCAAACGAGTCTGCTTTTGAAAGTAATATAGCCTTAGTATTCAGAAAATATTAATGATATCGGAGCCTAAAACATCCTTGACACTAAAAAATCATTGTGTTTCCTAACAAAACCCATCATCTTGTCTATTTAGCTTGCTTTCCTACTGTTTAGCAGGTTAAATAAAATTATTATTTCGCTCTTTTTGTCTGTACTGAATCGTTAGGGGAATACGTTTCTAGTTCTATAAGAGAGACAGTTAAAATTTATGTAAGCAATCAAAAATCCTACACTATGAGCTACTTAGTTAAAATTTCATATTTCCTTCCTGGGTCAGGCAAAATTTGTGATGTGTCGGACAAAATTTATAAAAATACAAAAAAAAAATGCTGGATGCATTTTTAGCGTGACTTTCTATTTAATACCATCTTATTTCAAGGTATAATTCGGTTGTCAAAATGAGAATAAAATAATTTTCCCATGGTTTATGTCATCTTAAAAAAGTCAAAAGGTTATATTCTGTAGAGGGTCAGATACATTCAAATTTAAATATTTTCTCCAAGAAGAATTTTAAGATAGTATTATAGTAAATAAAAATTCTATACCTCCAATATTTCATGGAAACATATCGTGTTCTAGCGACATAACCCAAAAGTACCTCTATTCAGAAACGCATCGTACTTTTCTTGTCAATAATTGTCTCATTGTCCCATCCATTACATTATTATAATCTTAAAGCACCTGTTACCAGCATTATCTGTTTTTATGGTTTTCATAAAACATAGCGATTACCGATGAAAATTAAACGAAAACTTAATAAATAACTTTTTTTTCAACTGAAATAGACTGATTTTCGATGGAAAAATGTTACTTATAACTAAAAATGAATATAAGACATATACGCAATGATATTTAGAATAAATCAATCTTTTCTAAAATTACTATGAAATATTCACAAAATCGTTTCGTTATAACCAAAGTAGCAAGGCTTGCAGATTTCGTATAGAGTTCAAACGCGATACTGAGATGATCTTTTTTTTTTATATTTTTGTAGGATAATGCACCACTACGTTGTAAGTACTTGAGAGAGGACTTTCTTGAAAAATCCTCAAATTTCTCTGCAATTTTGTTCCTTCTAGAGTTAAATTCACACAGAAAACCCCGTATTCTTATCTTTCAGGTTGGTATATTAAAAAGGGCTTATTAGTATGGTTTAGAAAACAAGCAATATTAATTAACGGATGTTTTTTCGTCGTATGAAGAGTTGAAAAATTTTTTTTTCCACTCCAATGGTTACGATGCAGAGAGTCGGGTTTCATCATAATCTTTCAGGGTAGCTCAGGTTTTGATTGCATGTAGAGAGTCGGGTTTCATCATAATCTTTCAGGGTAGCTCAGGTTTGATTACATGTACTAAGGTTAGTGCTCCTTGCAATCGGTTTCAGGTTTGACGCGCCCCCCTCAGGTTTGTTCAGGTTTCTCAAACGTTTGAGAAACCTGAACAAACCTGAGGGGTGCGCGTCAAACCTGAAACCGATTGCAAGGAGCACTAACCTTAGTACATGTAATCAAACCTGAGCTACCCTGAAAGATTATGATGAAACCCGACTCTCTACATGCAATCAAAACCTGAGCTACCCTGAAAGATTATGATGAAACCCGACTCTCTGCATCGTAACCATTGGAGTGGAAAAAAAAATTTTTCAACTCTTCATACGACGAAAAAACATCCGTTAATTAATATTGCTTGTTTTCTAAACCATACTAATAAGCCCTTTTTAATATACCAACCTGAAAGATAAGAATACGGGGTTTTCTGTGTGAATTTAACTCTAGAAGGAACAAAATTGCAGAGAAATTTGAGGATTTTTCAAGAAAGTCCTCTCTCAAGTACTTACAACGTAGTGGTGCATTATCCTACAAAAATATAAAAAAAAAAGATCATCTCAGTATCGCGTTTGAACTCTATACGAAATCTGCAAGCCTTGCTACTTTGGTTATAACGAAACGATTTTGTGAATATTTCATAGTAATTTTAGAAAAGATTGATTTATTCTAAATATCATTGCGTATATGTCTTATATTCATTTTTAGTTATAAGTAACATTTTTCCATCGAAAATCAGTCTATTTCAGTTGAAAAAAAAGTTATTTATTAAGTTTTCGTTTAATTTTCATCGGTAATCGCTATGTTTTATGAAAACCATAAAAACAGATAATGCTGGTAACAGGTGCTTTAAGATTATAATAATGTAATGGATGGGACAATGAGACAATTATTGACAAGAAAAGTACGATGCGTTTCTGAATAGAGGTACTTTTGGGTTATGTCGCTAGAACACGATATGTTTCCATGAAATATTGGAGGTATAGAATTTTTATTTACTATAATACTATCTTAAAATTCTTCTTGGAGAAAATATTTAAATTTGAATGTATCTGACCCTCTACAGAATATAACCTTTTGACTTTTTTAAGATGACATAAACCATGGGAAAATTATTTTATTCTCATTTTGACAACCGAATTATACCTTGAAATAAGATGGTATTAAATAGAAAGTCACGCTAAAAATGCATCCAGCATTTTTTTTTTGTATTTTTATAAATTTTGTCCGACACATCACAAATTTTGCCTGACCCAGGAAGGAAATATGAAATTTTAACTAAGTAGCTCATAGTGTAGGATTTTTGATTGCTTACATAAATTTTAACTGTCTCTCTTATAGAACTAGAAACGTATTCCCCTAACGATTCAGTACAGACAAAAAGAGCGAAATAATAATTTTATTTAACCTGCTAAACAATAGGAAAGCAAGCTAAATAGACAAGATGATGGGTTTTGTTAGGAAACACAATGATTTTTTAGTGTCAAGGATGTTTTAGGCTCCGATATCATTAATATTTTCTGAATACTAAGGCTATATTACTTTCAAAAGCAGACTCGTTTGAGACGATTGGCGAATAAAGATGAATTGATCGTAAATAAAAATATAAGATCTATGTGCTAAGACTGTGAAATTATCGAAAAGTGGGGGTGTGCTTTTGAAATCGAACTTAAGAGCGATAAAAATATGAAAATATACTTGTTTGATTTGAGTCTTCAGACAATGAAGTTCGTTGTAGTCGATATTCAAGGATTTAACATACCTGAATTTTGCGCGAAAGAATTGGCTATTTATGATGGGAATAGTATGAAAAGTTACTTTTTTAAACCAGTTAAACCATTCGACACCTTAAGTAAGGCTTGCAAGAAACAAGTCAAATATCTATTTGGAAATCATCATGGTATCCTTTATAATTATGGTGATACCGATTACAAGGAACTACATAATATCATATCCAACAATCTGATAGACGCAGACATTATTTACGTTAAAGGATGTGTTAAAGAGGAATTTTTAGTTAAAACATTTTCGGAATTAAACTGCAGGACGCCATATATTATAAACTTAGAAGACAGCATTGGTGTACCAAAATTAGAGAAGGGAGAGAGAGTTGATGGTTGTAAATATCACATTTTAGATATTCATGTTTGTAGTATTAGAAATGCCAAAGTGTTGTATCGATATATTTATAGTCTTTTACCTTAATAAATATTAAAATTTTTCAACAAGCCAACTTTATTTATTCCCCACGTAGCTCAAACGGTTTTGTTTACTTTTCAACGAATGGAACTGTGACAACGCAACATGTTCACTATTGGAGTGATGTTAATCCTATGTTCAGAATCCTAACCCGATGTCAATATTTAAAAAAAGTGAATGTTTGGTACGCTGAAGAAACGTGTAAAGCTTTACGAAGACCGAAAATCTTTGGTTAAGTTACTGGGATACCCTACATCTTATAATATTTTTGAATTTTGCATAAAGTAGTCATTATTTTTTAATAAGCGTATTATAAGTCTAAACCTAATAATTTCCGAGATATCAATTTTTGAAAACCACTAACATTTGTATATAAACGCTAATGGTACAAATAAGATTCAGATAAATAACTTCTTGCCTGCCTGATAACACCGACATTTAGTTAATTATACAACATTTTTAAAATAATTATTGTTCTTTGATCAAACCAATATTCCACTATCACTTTGTAAACCGACAAAAATAGGCAAATTTTTCAATTTCGTATCGGGATTTTTGATGAAAATAGCCCAACATTTTCGAGTAAACCTACCTAGAAATATAGAAGATATTTATTGCAAAATTAGTAGTTTACATGCTTGGTAAAGTGAATTAATCTACCACTGTAATCGTTTCATTTTTAGCTAAATAGAGGTATTCTTTTTTAATCGTGAAAAAATAGACGAAATCTCTAATTTTATTTCATACCTAACGAATTCAACAATCAATAATACGATCTCATTTTCGACTAAGATCAGCTGTTACTTTAGACAGAATATTCCTAATAACATAATATATTTAGTTATACAGCTTTTTAAAATAATTATTGTTCTGTAACCGTAAATTATTTAATTATTTTCGTGTGATAAAGAGCTACTTTAAATTTTGTTTCTTAATCTTGTTCTATTGCGTATTAATCGTGTTAGCATCACAAATTACGGTCTGTGAAGCTGGTTTATAGGATCATTTAGTTCGATGGGGGGCATATTTTATGATATCCCATATTTCGTCAATTATTTGGCAGGTAGGTTTGATGCTTCAATACGGAACTCCTCAAGATGACATCAAATATTTCTAAACAAGAAGCGTCCAAGTCTATGGAATCCCATGTAAAAATAGCTGGTATGTCTGTTGCCTTCCGTAGACATTAATGACATCTCGCATGTATGCTGAAGTGTATCGTTAATAGAAATCTTGAATATTCTAGTACCTACCTATATCTTGCGTCATTATGTCAATGCTTACATTGATGTCGCCAGGTATCTTAAAATGATAGGTACATAATGTGCAAGCATTTGTGTAGAAAGCTATGTTTTTTACAAAATTTTCTCTAGGCAACCAAATTGTAATAGGGTTTTCGTAGTTCCAGTATATGTCTGGCTGCTTTAGCCTAAATAAATTGAAGTGTATTTGTAAGCAAATTAATCCTTAAAATTTATTATATCGTCTGATATAGACACTGTTTCAACTACGCGTTTTGGTAAAAAATAATTGGAAAGTAAAATTACTAAAGCACTAACAATAAATGGGGCGTGGATAAACTGGTAGATCTAAGCTCCAAAAATATACGCCTCTTATGATAAATGTTAAAAAATTGTACCGTTGCCAACGTCAAATTAAAAATCAGGATTTGGCAAACAGGACTCAACCCTCTCATTAATGCTTGATCTTCGGTATACCGAGTTTTATAAGTATTTTTAACACTCATCTGGAAATAAATGGATGCAAAAACCTCCTTTTTCCATTTTTTCAAGCCATTAAACAACAAAATTGTCATTTTTTGAAGAAACCTTGCATACATAGGTATTAGCGAGCGAATTTCGACTATTGTAGATATTTAATATTAGAAAATCAATATAGAGGTAAATCGAAAAGTGTATTTTTACGACGGCTTAAGAGGTAGTTTATGGTGATGTACATATTAGAGTTCATTTTAAAATGAACGATAATCTCCTAAACACAGACTTTTGACAATAGAACGAAATAAAAATATAGTTTGATGTGATAAGGCTATGCAGCTGCTCTTTATGGAATTTCATGTGAGCCTAGACTTTATGGATTTTTGTTATTTTTTTTTTATCAGTAAAGTCATCCTATAGATATTGTTTGTTAATCCATTAAAATAGACAAAATCTTTGAATTTGTATATGATTATCCGCTGAAATACCCTTAATCTGCAGGGTACCTAACTCTACGGAGATATTTATTGCAAAGGGCGGCTTTTTCAGTTTTGAAAGTATTCAACATTTGCGAAATTCATCTAAATATATACTACGCTATACTTTAATCAAACTCACAATAGAGGGAAAGCGACAGACGAGTTTTAAACTAATGTGGCTTAAAGGATAATTTGTGTTGTAAATATTAGAGTTCATTTTAAAAGAAACTATAATCTCGTGACCGACAAAAAAAAGTATCCATTTCGATACATCATTTCCCCTATTTTAACGTTAAAATAGTAAATTATGTTATAAGCTCGAAAAATGTAGTATTTCAGACGTAATGCGGTCGCTAACCTAAATAGCCCGAAAAACATTTTTCGTCCATATGTCATAAGTTATTTTTTATTCGATCTTGTTTTTAATGCGATTGAGAGTTGTAAAATAATGTAGAAATGAAGTGAACCTATACATTTCATCTTGCACGCTAATTTTTTGGTCTTAATGTTTGTTAGTTAACGATGAAATCTGTAATAGCGTCCGAAAAAAAAAATTTTTTTTTGACTAACATAAAAAGTGTTGTCTAGCTAGCAGGGCAATAATCAATACTTTATTGAGAAGGTTAGCTCTTCGTCTAAATATCTAATCTATAAATCGTCATTTTTTCCGACACAATCGGTTAAAAAGCATACAATTGTATGTGAACGTTTGTACAAAAACCATCGTGTTAAATCAGTTCTTATACCTGACTGACAACGCCGATCTTTAGCTTTTTTTTTTACTTTGTAAAATAAAAAGATTAGTTCTTACTATCAAAGAAATTAAATATGCAAGAGAAATAGGTCGAAAAGATTAATAATAATTTATTTATTCCTAAGTTATAAATCTTAACTACATCACTTTCTAAACCAAGAAAATAGATAATCTTCCTGCATTATTCCGTACTTAGATTTATTTTTCATGAAAATAGTCGAATCTATGATTTTCGTTCAAATCCATAAGGGGCGCTTGTTTTGTATAGATGATTTATGATCTTATTTTCAACTAAAATACTAGTATAAAAAAAGTATTTCTTCCGATAAACGTGGAAGGAATAGACATTTAAACAGTTAGCCATAACATACGCATACTGACTTGCATTATTTTCATGGATTGAATGGCTACATCTTTGTGTGTGAAGTGAATTTCTTTTTAAAAAATTACAATGCGCTCAATTATGAATTTTCTAACATAACTTTTATGGATAGTGGAGTCGGATATTGGAAGAAAATATTATCATAAGGACAACTCGATTATTGATATAATTATTATGGTTTCACAGAAGTTTCTACAGAGTCAGCCATGCTGTAGCAGAGACTGTTGTAGGTCGTATTTTTTAAAAAAACCTAACAATACCTTTACTTTATATTGATAGACATATTCTATTAGAACATTTTTCTAAAATTTAGAGCCTTTGGAAATGTGATAATGCTATGAGCATCAAATATATTCAAAATATCAAAAATCCTTTGATAGTTAGTTATTGCGGTATATTTTAATAGAGGCATAATTTATACTGTACTCCTAAATTTACGGCATATCACTTTGTTTATGTTATTATATTCACAGAGACTATTAATCTAACCAACTTTTATTTACGAAAAATTAAAAACTGAAATACTCTATTTTATTGCCGATTGTTCGCAAAGACACTTGGAGTTGTTATTTTACTTTTTCTACCTCTTTTTCCCCGGCTGCGGAGAAATATGTTAGGGGAAGTTTGGGTATCCTCAGACGGTTATATGCAATGATTCAAGCTTCTAAAAAAGTACTAAGGCAAGTAATTATCAATTTGAATTTATGTATGTCGAAGGTAATGTGTTACTCATAAATATACATGATGAAAACATTTATTGTTCGATTGCATCTAATTTTTAAGAGTCTAGAAATAAGCAAATAATGTTCTTTAACGTTTCTTTATAAACATCTCGAGTTACCTGTCCTTCCCCTGCATCATAGAAGGGTATTTGCCGACAAAGTTTGACCATTTTTTATGATTCGAGAGTTGGGTATTCTCTACAGATGTAAACTGAAGTCATTCGAGTAGTCCGAACTTGTTAGATTTTAGCTTATATTCTTATTATGTGATTTTAAAATTATGTATGCGTTTGTTTAATTCATTGTAAAGGATTTGTTATTATGCTAATTTCAAAAGTTAAATGTTGGTGAGAATATTGAATTTTTTTATTAAAATATCTAAAGTAAATATCTAATTGATTTTTTTTTAGCGCTAATTGGGATTTTAATTAACTACCTCAGAGTCGGTATACACTATATTTTGCAGCGCAATTGCTTTCACACCCAGTAATGTATTATGATTTTTTTGGATGGTCGTTATATTGTGAGTTTCTTAAGTTAGCCAGATTAATAATAAATTAAAAAACCAACGTGATTTGCTTATTGTTGCCTACGCCTGATATTCATAATTTTATTGGGGGTTCTACCTGATGACAAATACAGCTTATGATACCTATCTAGTGGGTATTTTCAGTTTAAGGACCGAATAATATAGAGTTATTGTGCATACATCATCGCAAACAAAAGGTAGCTTTTTATATTATTTCGTATTTACAATCCATTTAACTACAATTTTACACTGTGAATTAATTTTTTTTACTTTTTTCCTGAAATTGTAGCCTATTTACTTATATTATGATATTATCCGAAATTTTTATAAACGCATTATGAGGGCTTTTACCTGATGGCGAACACAAGTTGTATAGTACCTATACCTGCTTGGTATTTTATACGTATTTAAGTTTTATTTACTTTTTATTACTCTGTTCTCATTACAAGATAGTCCTATAATTTATCCATTTCAAGTACAAAGAAATCGCTAGTTAATGGTTCTAGATGGTAATTATTTTATTGTATTTCTATAAGTGGTGCAAAAATTGAAAACAATTATTAGATATGCTACTGAATTTTAATGAGGGTCCTTCGGAATAATAAATAAAGGTTTATGTCCCTTTCTTTTTAAATCGAGTCGGCAGAGGGTTTGAGAGGATCATTTAGGTATAAATAATTATTGTGGTGACAAATGTACCGCTTTATTATACTTATCTTGTTAGACCATATAAATTAGGGATTTATTTCGCTTTACTACCCGCCAGCGGCGTTTCACTAAGTTAGAAAATATAAATAATGTTTTTTACTATACCGCTTTAACAGCGGCGTTTCAACTAAGGGAAAATAATAAAAAGTCTGGTTTAAGGATGGCTCAGGTCGGATCGTAAAAAGTTGGGTTTAAGGATGGCTTATAAAAATTGGGATTTAATTATCCCGCTTTAGCAGCGGCGTTTCAACTAAGGGGAAATAATAAAAAGTCTGGTTTAAGGATGGCTCAGGTCGCATCGTAAAAAGTTGGGTTTAAGGATGGCTTATAAAAATTGGGATTTAATTATCCCGCTTTAGCAGCGGCGTTTCACTAAGGTTAAATCATAAAAAGTCGGGTTTTATCTCGGGTCAGTTCATAAATATTCAGGTTCAAATTAGGGTTAGATGAGAAGCCGCCTCGCCAAAGCATCCGGGTTAGGTCGTAAAAAGTCGGGTTTTATCTCGGGTCAGTTCATAAATATTAAGGTTCAAGTTAGGGTTAGATAAGAAGCCGCCTCATGAAAGCATCCGGGTTAGGTCGTAAAAAGTCGGGTTTTATCTCGGGTCAGTTCATAAATATTCAGGTTCAAGTTAGGGTTAGATAAGAAGCCGCCTCACGAAAGCATCCGGGTTAGGTCGTAAAAAGTCGGGTTTAATTTCGGGTTATTTTGTAAACAGCACCACCGAACCACCCGGGTTAGGTCATAAAACGCACCACCTACACCACCTGGGTTAGATCATAAAACGCACCACCAGCACCACTTGGGTTAGATCGTAAAACGCACCACCTGCACCACCTGGGTTAGATCGTAAATTGCACCACCGCACCACTTGGGTTAGCTCGTAAATCGCACCACCCGTCAGGTGGTGCACCACTGGTCTCGCTCTCTTAGTATCTCTCTACTGGTGTCCCATTTAAAGAAACATATATTTGCTTTAAATCTCGAAAAGTAAGACACGCAGAAAAAAAGTAAGTATGCCACTGAATTCTACTTAAAAAACTCTCTTAGAAACAGCTTTCAAATTTGTAATAAGTTAAAGAGTAACCGAAATACAGGGGGTGGTCGAAAAGTATGTAGTAGCATGTTAATGAGTAAGAGAGTGGTTGAATAATCATTACCCAGAGCAGTGGATTGGTAGGAGGGGACCCATAGAATGGCCACCTAGGTCACCAGATCTGACACCGCTGGATTTTTTCTTATGGGGTCACTTAAAATCCGTTGTATTTGAAACTCAACCAGATTCTATTGAACAATTACAACAAAGAATTGTACAGGAGTGTAGAGCTATTTCACCTGAAACTCTTGAAAACGTCCGAAACCAGTTTGAATACCGGCTGTACTTGTGCTTGGAGAAGAATGGAACCCATTTTGAACAATTCATAAAGTAGGAAAGGTGAGCTTTCCAGTATTTCATTATCATTATCATAATGTTTCAAGGAGTTGCATTATTTAAATGTTTATTTAAATACATTTCATTAATTTGTGAGGTTAATAATCACAATTTTGCAAAAAAACATAATACAGTTTATGTAGAATTTTATAAGGAACACAAAAATGGCAAAAGAAATAGGGGTTGCCATTTAAAATTTTAGGGGTAGGTGCCCTGGGGGTCAGGGGGTTGAAAGTAACACGACAACAAATGCCTTAAAAAATTTCCCCCTTGATATATCAATTGACGTGTTTCACCAAATTTTCATACTATCATTGGTAGAGGCAATATTAAATGCTGTTCGTTTTCAAATTGTCACCCTGTATAAACCAAAAATTGTTAATATTTTCTTGGATTTACAGCCCAAAAGATAATACCAAATCTAACAGATGATTCGAAATTGCAAAATACAGCGTTCATTTAGCGGTTTCATTTAAATATTTTGAAACAATACGGAGGCAATAACAAGTTTTATCTACTTTCATTTAGTAATATGAATTTTACAGTTCTGTAAATCGTTTTGTAAGGGCATCTATTACAGCACTAGTGCTGTAATAGATGCCATTACAGCACTAGTGCTGTAATAGATGCCCTTACAAAACGATTTTTAATAGCAGGTGCATTTTTATTTTTAAAAATGCCTTTTGCCAAATATTTTTATTCATAGATGAAAGTAGATAAAATTTTGTACAATATTCTTGTTGTAAATTCATATAACTACACTCGATGTTTGATTAAACTCGGCTGACGCCTCGTTTAACAACTTTAACATCTCGTGTTGTAATATGAATCTTTACAACACTTATATCGTAAATATCTATTATTAAGTTCACTACTAAGATAATCAATGTGTATTGACCAATCTAAAAATTCATCCATATGAATACCAAGAACTTTTTTCCTTTTTTGTAGGGAGAATTGATTATCATCTATTACAACTGAATCAGGTATTTCCCTTCTAGACTGCTTTGTTCGGAACAATACTGTATTGGTTCTTTCTTTGTTCAATATTAGCTTATTTACTTCAAATCAACTCTTACATTTTTTGAAGCTACTTGCAACATTATTTACTACATCATCAATTTGTTCGCCTCCCGCTAATAGGTTGGTATTATCAGCATAATATGTTGTTATATTACAATAAGGATGGTTGATTTCAAAATTTGAATAATTGACAAAGATTATAAATAAAATTGGGCCTAGTATGCTTTCCTGCGTGATACCCACTGTATTTTGCATTATTTCTGATTTCGAGCTGATGTTGCCCTTTTTTACAACCACTCTCAGTCCTTTGACTTAAATATGAATCAAACCACTTTGGGGCATTTCCCCTAATGCCATACAAATTAAGTTTTTTTAGAAGCAGACCTCGATCTAGGCAATCATACGCCTTTGATAGATCCAGAAATATCCCCATTGCCATCTTGCCGTCCTCGAGATTTCTCAAAATTGCCTGTATAAACTGAAAAATCGCCGTTTGCGTGGATCTTCCCTCGAGATATCCATGCTGGTTATCCGAAAGAAGATCCCCTTTCCTCATAAATTAAATCACTTGATCGCACATCACCAATTCAAACAACTTTGAGAAACCCGGAAGTAAGCTAATTGGCCTATAATTGTCCAGTGAATCCTCATCTCCTTTATTTTTATATAACGGTATAATTAACGCTAATTTTAATTGGTCAGGGAAGGTGCCTTCTCGCAGATATCCTGTACTAGTTTTAAAAATCTGTTATGGGTTGGGTATGGTTTCGCCCAATCATAGTGTTGTATTTATATATATCGGGTATACCCTCTGTGTGCTAGGTGAATTGGCTCCACAAAACCCATATAAATGCTGTGAATTATAATAAAAAAATCTAGAATACAAGAATCTAAAGGCTGAGGTCAGCTTTAGAGTTACAAGTTTCATTTTTAACCAAGAACTAAAGACATCGAATATATGATACAAGAAGTCATCGAAGCAGAGTATATCAAATGAGGACTAATGGCTCCCCGAGGGAGAATTGATTTTTTTTTTCCACGGAGGAGTTAGATCAAGGGAGTTCAAATGGGGTTGAATGTATGAAAATCAGTGGAACGGCAGTAAATTGTGGAGATTGTGTGTCGAAAGGTGGTCATATTATAATATGTTATCTTCGTCTTGGAAGTGAATAGTCGTAAGCTATGACTATTCTTACAAGCAGCAATTTTTAAGTTAGGATTATTCACTTCCCACACGATGATATACTTATAACATATAATAATTAACGGAGTAATGCACATTTCAATTACATTTTTATTTAAGATGCTTGTTTTAAGAAAATGAGCAGAGGAATTATCCCTTGTCAATTTTCATAATTCATTCTGAAAAGGATGCATTAAAAGGATTTTCTTGATAGCATGTTATTATTTCTAGTACTTAATTACATACGTTGGACGTCCTATGTCTTATATACATACCTAGGTAGTTACTTAGAATGAAACCGGAAAATGTAAAAGAAAAATTCTTAAACTGGTTGAATGGGTTCTGCGTAATAAACGGCAAGTATGCACAAACGGAGGAACATTATTTTTTTTACTCTGGGCCGATGTTGATGAATTAAATTAGCAGAAAATGAAGCATCGATTGAATATATTAGTATGAATTATAAATTATGGATGTGACAGATCGAAAAATTTTAAATGTAATTTCTAAGCAACTAACTCTTCTAGGAGATATTTTACGTTGTCAGTTTTCAGCCAGCCAGTCTTTTTATGGAAATGCATATTACAGGCTACGGTTTGTATCGGGGCAAGATCTTGGAAAATAGCTAATGTAATTGTGATTTCGAAAGCAGTAAAGCATCCAAATGCCACAATTATTAAAGGTGCATTACGGGCTGGCAGCAGCAGTGTGTAATGAACAACTGACAACATACAACATTGACATGACGTTACAACTGAAATGGAGCGATTATTACAAAAATTGTTGAAAATGGCCATCTTCACTTAATATGCATCCTTCAGCCCTCCTCCTCATGGAATTTATATTCTCCCACATCCTACAATTGTTACTTCTATTAATTTCTATACAGTGTTAATGGGACTTGTGTACAAAAGCGGTTTAAAATAACCCCACAAAGAGAAATCTAAGCTGTTGAGGTCGGGGGACCTTGATGGCCATTATTCAGGCCCACCGCGGCCAATCCAACGATTTGGATAAACAGTTTGTAAATAATGGCGAACCACTACACTGAAATGTGCTGATGCACCATCGTGCATATAACACAAATGGGTTCTTATTGCTATCGAAACATTCTCAAGTAGCAAAGGCAGTTGTTTTTGAAGGAAATTCAGGTAAGACTGTCCGTCAAGCCGTCTCGGTAAGAAGAGTGGCCAATAAAGTGGTTACCAATAATTCCTGTCCATAACTTTGTTAATTCTTGCTAAAATTGATTCAAACTTTGATCATAAATGTCTCGATGCATTACCTCTCGACTGATTATAAGATAATTTGTCAGAATATAATGGGGACTTTTTTACGAGTTTTTAAATTAATACCTGCGTGTTTTAAGAAAATATCAAAAAAATTTATTCGAATTTAGATAGCCCTAACTTTGTTAATACTTACTAAAATTGATTGAAATTTTGAACATAAATGTCTCGATACATTACCTCTTGACTGATTATAACACGATTTGTCAGAATATAATCGGGAATTTTTTACGAGTTTCTAAATTAATACCTGCATGTTTCAAGAAAATGTCAAAAAAATTTACTCGAATTTAGATAGCCCTAACTTGGTTAATACTTACTAAAATTAATTTAAACTTTGGTCATAAATGTCTCGATACATTACCTCTCGACTGATTATAACATAATTTGTCAGAATATAATGGGGAATTTTTTACGAGTTTCTAAATTAATACCTGCATGTTTCAAGAAAATATCACAAAAATTTACTCGAATTTAGATAGCCCTAACTTTGTTAACACTTACTAAAATTGATTCAAATCTTGATCATAAATGTCCCGATGCATTACCTTTCGACTGATTACAAGATAGTTCATCAGAATATAATAGGGAATTTTTTACGAGTCTCTAAATTAATCCCTGCGTGTTTAAACCGAACATTGGTGTTGGAAATGGATTGCGGTTACGGCATAGGGATTTTCTTCCACCCACAAATAGTTGTTGTGGAAATTCTAAATGGAATTTCTTGAAAAATTTGCTTTGTCCGTGAACAGAATGTATGTATGTATACAATATGACGGAAGTTAATGAATCAACAATCCACAGGCTTCTTAGGGAAAGAAAATCTGGAACTGGTTAGCACCCTTTCTTTGATTTAAGTTTAAGTAAATAAGATACGTGCTAGTTCTCACTAGTTAAAACTAGTTTTTTTTATAAATGAATTTAGTTAAAACTAGTTTGAACTAGAAAAAACAGGTTTCAACTGTAACAACTGTTTCTATTTTTATCGGGACTATCAGCCATTTTTTGCAAATATCATCGATCGTTGGGATAAGACTCTATAAAAAGGTTTAAACTTATTCTGGTCAGTTGCTTGAAAAATAACAATAAACTCTAGTATACAATAGAAATTGGTAAACAAATGAGTTGTTCTGCATACTTACAACAATAATCCGATGGGGTTCTCAACTTAGGTCCAGTATTATTATGGATATGCTTTCTATCCTTTCAGGGAAATAATTATCCAAAATATTGGAGGTATTCATTCACCAAACTTTAAGAAGTATTCATAGATTTCTTGGACGGGTTCTAAAACAAAAAGAAACTGTTGTAAATAAAATGAAACTTCTATACTCGTACAATAAGCCTTAAAATTACACCCACAAGGTCAATCACCAACCATATAGTAAAATGTCAAACTGAAACCAATGCCATTTGAAACCTTATCTCGCCGCATACCTACCAGCAATTGTGAAACGAATTCGTAAAACTAATGTATTAACCGTCCGCATCTAATTTATAACTTTTATGGGTCAATCTTTGACACCTTGGGTGTTAACATTTGACGTCATAACAACATGACACAACGAACTAAGATTAATGGTACTCCAGATGGTATTTCTTTCAAGTACTACCGAGTGGCTACCTTGGTATAAGTGCAAATCGTTTAGGTACCAATTATTGACGGTGCTAAATTAAAAGTGTAGAAGAGTTCTGCAAATTGATTTGTTTAACTATGTGCAAGATTGCTCATATTTTATTTATTTTGCACAAAATTTTGATATTACGGGCGAATAAGAAGTCTGTGTTACAATGCCTACTAGGGTGGTTCTTATTTTGAGTTTTTAAGGGGTTGGAAATAATTTTTTTTATTTCTGACCGGTATATTATTAGCTTATAACGTCTTAGTTACGCGGGAATTATAAGGGTCATAACTCCCTTGGGATATTAAGAAAAATTTGACATAAAATCAAACGATTGACATCTAGTGTCAATTTGATTGTCATCTATTGAAACATTCATTCCACTTTAAAAATGAACAAAATGTTACTAAAATCGGTCAGAAATAAAATTATCTATGTATCACTGGAATTATAAGGGTCTCAATTACCTCGGGCAATTGCTGTCCCTCGGTAATTAAGACCATTAAAATTCCCTAGATACATAAATAACTATAAAAGTTTGATGTCTCTATCCTAATATCAGCCTGTGCAATGTAAGTTTCCTATCTGAATAACATGGGGTTTTCGGAATTAAATAATCAATTTTTTATTTTGGTCAAACTAATTGTTCCAAAAATTTGAAACGTGGCAAGCTGTTCTTTATTCGTATATACTCGCTTTCAGAAATATTGTCAGTTTTGCGTATATTATTACTAATTTTTGAATTTTGAAAAATTATTTATCCCGAAAACAACTTAGCATGACATTAAAATTACAAGAATTTACCTGATTTTTTTGTATCACCCTGTATGGCTACAAGGTCGGTGCAATGAAGGAAAATGCTTATTTCGACTTTCAAAATAACATACTAAAATTAAAAAAAAATCTGTCCGAAATCCATAAGAAGTGTAAGATGTTCTTTCATTTCAAAACTAAAAGAATATAAATTGAAAGGCTTATCGTAATAACATGATAAGCCACACAAACGAAGAAATCGTTTTTATTCCTTTGTTTCATTAAGCATTAACATGATAAGCCACAGTAGAAGAAATGTGGCTATCGCCCCACCGATGTCGCTACCATGCCTAGAATCAACCCAGACGACACACACATATCTATTAGATGTCGGAAAGATATTTGTCATAAATAATGGATATCCAAATATCCGCCTATAACCAGGATATAGGGAATATCCATTGGATATATAATACAGATATCTAATGGATGCCCTAAAAAAATCTAATGGACGTCTTGCATACATCCGTTAGATCTATTAGATATATCATGTATCTTCCAAAGGATATCTATTTGGTATTCATTGGAATAATAACGTTCGCTACATAATATGGTATTTTTTTTTTAATTTGTCAGAAAATTTTATTCTTAATAAAAATTATTGCTTGTTAAAAAAATAGGTATAAAGTTAATTTATACTAGAATTTAGGAAAATGTTATTATGTCACAAAATGAAAGAAACAATATTAAATTTCTGAGAAAGCCAATTTGAAGCATAAGTACCAAAAGAAAACCAAAACATCTTATATATAGGTTTTACGAAATTAAGAGGAAATGCCAGAAAAGAAAATAATTGTAAAATACTATTCTCAACTATCTATTTCTCAAAATCTCTTTAACCTACAGAAATACTTTATATAAGGATATTATTTTGCTACAAGCAAAATATCCTGGTATTCTTTAATTTGGCTGTGTCACAAATTTAATACTTCATTTTTGGTTTTGCGATTATAGACAGTTTATAATATTTGACCTCGAATTTAGTAACTGTGAAACAATTATTTTATCAAGCAAAAACTTTTATAGGCTAAAACTTTCTCAAAAATTGATAATATAAAAATGTTTTCCCAAATATACCTAATGAACATTATGGTGAACACAATCTATATCAGAATTATAACAGCAAAATATTCTCCAAGTATATACAAACTATAAAAACAATTTATTAAGCGAATTTTTCATAGTACAATATTCCGGTTTATAAACAGTGAATTTATAATAATTATTATTATTCATTATGTTAATGAAAATATGCAAATAAAAATTTTAATTTAAAAAATTGAGGAAAAACTATAATTTTTTTATTTTCAAATTATTTATAAAAAGTAATAGGTAGTAATAAAATGTATACACATTTTGATATCCGTATTTTCGTGGTTTCTATACTTCTCTTTAAAGGACTTTTTTAAACTTTTAACATCCCTAAACACAGATATACAAAGGGTCTCTAGTGGATGTTCTCCTATGTCACCGATATTCCATTTTTATAGGATATCCATACATATCTATGAGATATCCATTAGACATTAAGGTTTTAAATTTCATTTTAGTGCTTATCTTCAGTACAAAGTTGCAAGATATTTTATAAGTTTTGTTATTCTTAGTCTATGTATAAAATTTCAAACCATATTTTGTTTATTTAATATCCGTTAAAGATATGCAATGTACATCTAATGGATATATGCCATGGATGTGGACATTCAGTGGATATAAGGTTATCCATTGGATATCTAAGGGATGTTGTGTGTCGTCTGAGAAGTTATTGCAGTCGGGCGGTTCCGGATAAAAGTCACTTAAAAACGTGACCAGCCACAGCAAAATGTCCACCGGCAATATTACACCTCCATAAAAACTCGATTTCAAGAAACAATTCGGTTTTAAGTGACGAATTTTATCAGTCAAGTGATGATAGTGTGATTGATAAAAACTTTGTGCCATCAGATGATGACGGAACTTCAGATACAAGTGAGGTATTTATTTTTTTTGGTTATTGTGGCATATTATCATGTTTAAGTAAAATAAAATTATGACATTTTTTAACGTGGCTTATCATGTTATTGCTATAATATTATTTTGATTTCAGGGACATGCTTCACCTGTACCCACTAAACCAGCCATGTCAAACATGCGGCCCGCGGGCCGCATGCGGCCCACTGAGCATTTTCCTGCGGCCCCGAATCAATTTTGAAAACAGCCATGTAATGCGGCCCGCGAGCCTGTTAAAAACCGAAAATAAAGTACTGTTACGATTGGTAAAAAATGGCCCAAATAGTGTCATCTATGTTTAGGAGCATGAACTAAGATGCGCGCTCAACCTAAAAGCCTGGCTTGTTCCGGAAAGTTCTATCGCGCGAGAATACAGATGACGCTACCTGAACATTCTGGAAAGAACTGTCGAGAAATCACAGTCTGTATATAAGCCAATACCGCTCGATTGAGTTCAGTTGTTCAGTTAGTTATGAGTCAGTTGCGATAGAATTGCGAGTTTAGTTGCGTACTTATTGTTACAACACGTAACAGTACTTATTGTTATTTGTTTCGGATAAAGTTTTTAACATGTCTGTTTCAAAACCAAGTGGAAGTAAGAGGAAACTTGGAGATGAGCATCGTATCTTTCAAGAAAAGTGGGAATTAGAGTTTTTTTGCTGTGAAGTGAAAGACAAAATTATTTGCTTGATTTGTAACAGTACAGTCGGTGTCCCAAAATTATATAATATAAAACGTCACTATGATAGTCATAAAACTAAGTTTGACAAGTATACAGGCATGATTAGAAACGAAAAGTTAAAAGAGTTAAAATCACGGTTAAAAGATCAACAGCTTATGTTTACACGTCCAAAGCAAGAAAATGAATCTGCCGTTCAAGCGAGCTACGTACTGTCGGAGTTGATCGCAAAACACTCAAAACCATTTGTTGAAGGTGAATTTATAAAAGAGTGCCTTGTAAAGGCCGCGGAAATTGTAAGTCCCGGGAGCGTGAAGGCTTTTCAAAATATATCCTTGTCCCGGAATACTGTCGCTAAAAGAGTTACCGAGTTGGCTGCCAATATAAGCGAACAGATAAAAACAAAATCAGACTCTTTCATTGCATTTTCTATTATAGCCTGTGACGAAAGTACAGATGTGTGTGGTGTGGCGCAACTCGCTATTTTTCTTCGTGCTGTTGATAGAGATATCAACGTTTATGAAGAATTACTGGAATTAGTACCATTGCATGATACAACAACTGGGGAGGATATTTTCAATGCTGTTTATGGACTTCTGCAAAAGTACAATTTAGATTTGTCAAAACTGTGTTCCGTTGCAACAGACGGAGCTCCTTCAATGACTGGAGTAAATAATGGCTTCATTTAAGTATTACAAACAAAGATCAGAGAAACGGGCAGTCACAAACCAGATTTTCATCATGTTCATTGCATAATCCACCAAGAAGTTTTATGCTCAAAAGTGATCAAGTTGGAAAGCGTTTTAAAGTCAGTGAAAAAAATGATAAACTTCATAAGGTCACGTGGCTTGAATCAGCGACAGTTTTCTGCGTTTTTACGTGATTTAGAAAGTGAGTACACTGGTTTACCTTATTATGCAGAAGTGCGATGGCTTTCGTGTTCTATGGTTCTCGATCGGTTTTGGAAACTCAAAGAAGAAATACGCCTTTTCATGGAAGTGAAAGAACAAGATGTCAGCTTATTATCCGACGTACCTTTTTTACAAGATCTTTTATTTATGGTAGACATCACAAAACACTTGTCGGACTTAAATACGAAATTGCAAGGACCACGTCAAGTTATAACAGATATGCATGATCATGTTAAAGCTTTCAAGTGTAAGATGATGCTGTGGAAAAACCAGTTAGCGGTGGATAATCTGTCACATTTTCCGACTTGCAAGGCGTGTCAGGAAAGTACAAGTGGCCCAATATCATACAAAATGTATACAGAGAAAATGGGAAGCCTTCTGTCAGAATTTGAAAAGCGTTTTCAGGATTTTAAGTCCCAAGAAAACAATTTTTTTTTATTTACTGGTCTTTTCACTATCGATATTGATAAAGTTCCCCCTCACTTGCAGATAGAAGTGATTGAGATTCAGTGTCAAACCCATTTAAAAGAAAAATTTGATAGTGTTGGTACATTCGAATTTTATAAGTACTTGCCTTTTCAATACCAAGAAATGAGAAAATTTGCCTGTAAAATCCTGTCAATGTTTGGAAGTACCTATAAGTGTGAACAATTATTTTCTTTGATGAAAGGAAACAAATCTCCCGCAAGATCGCGATTGACGGACGCACACTTGGACGCAGTTTTAAAAGTTATTTCCGCCGATAAATTCACGCCACAAATAGACAACTTAATTAAAGACAAAAGATGTCAAATATCTGGCAAAAGAAGTTAATGTTTGTAAGTTTTTGTAATGTCCTTTTTATTGGAAATTTAATAAATATACTTCTAATCTAACATAATAGTACTTTTTTTCGTTAAGATTTTCAGTAGTTTGTCTTCTTTAAGATTAGGTTTTGCGGCCCACCTAGTCTATGGTCTTCATGCTTTTGGCCAACCAGTGATTTTGAGTTTGACATGGCTGCACTAAACGAACAAGAGTGACGGAAATAACGCCTGAAAGAGCCCCGCCGTCCCGTTGGAGACAAAGAAGATACGAAAGCTATGAACGAGTGAAAAGGAAAAGTAGGCGAAATTTAAGACAAGAGTACTTAGCAGCAAACAGTAAGGAAATTATTAAACCTCGTAAGTTAGGGTCGCCGTGTAAATGTCCGAAGAACTGCAGAGAAAAACTTAGCATCGCCCATGAAATAATTTTTACAAAATTCTGGAACCTAGGGTCATACGATCTTTAAAACAGGTACCTTTTTGAATGTGTTCGAATTGAAAAAAAGAAAAGGTCTTACAAGAAAAAGCAAAAACGGCAAGAATCTCGTAGACATTTTACTGTCCAATACACTGTAAATATTGATGGTAAGGATATCAAAATATGCAAGGTTAAGTTCATGAGTGTTCATGGGCTTCAAAATAGTCGAGAAATAATCGACCAAATTGTTAAGAACATCCGCGCAAGCCCTCTGCTTTTCAACCGCAGAATACGCCTGTCCAGTCTGGTGTAGATCAAGCCATGCAAAACAGGTCGATACCGCCTTAAACCAGACCTGTAGGATTACTACCGGTTGTATGAAACCAACACCAATCAACCTTTTGTACAAGGCAGCGGGTTTTGCAGAGCCGAGCGATAGAAGAAAGGGCACAGAGCACGTCGAAAAATTTAAACAAACCTTCGACGATCGTCATGCCCTCTATGGACAGGAGCAGCAACGAAAAAGGCTTAAATCAAGGAAAAACTTCCTCCAATGTGCCACCCTGGAACCACCTGACAACTTCCCTATTAATGAAAAACCCTGTGCGGGGTCAAATTTGGATTGGAAGACTTGGAGAACGCTAAATAGGATACGAACCGGCGTGGCACCCGTAAAAACAAACAAGCTAAGGTGGAAAACTGGGGAAGATCAACAATGCCTCTGTGAATGTGGGGAGATACAAAACATGAACCACCTGCTGGAATGCACACTATGTCCTGCAACCTGCTCTATCGATGAAATGTGGATTGCAAATGAAAATGCCATAGACGTAGCCCGGTACTGGGCCGAAAAACTCTAGATGGGATGATTTCGGACTCGAAAAAGTAAAAAGTAAGTTAAGATGAAGGCTAGCGAAGCAGTAGTTCCTAGAAAAGACGCGCGTGGTAAACATGAAAATAGACCCAATACACTTACCGCTGCCCAAAAACAATCTGTAAGAAATAATATTGAAGCGATACCAAAATATCAGTCATTACAGCAGAGCCAATGACATGAACAAAAGATATCTTAACTGCGATATGTGAATTGCAGGCCTGTTAAGGAGCACTATGTTCCTTGGTGTCTACAACAAAATATCGTTCCTGTAAAAGAAAGTGCCTACCGCAAAATCTTTTACACTGAATACAATATTGGTTTTAAGCTGCCGAAATCTGAGACGTGTAAAATTTGCAACGAGACAAATATAAAGCTTGATACTGCGAAATCAAACAAGGACGACAAGGAGTTGCAACGGCTAACAAGTTCTATAAATTTACACAGAAATAGAGCTAAGGCAATGCAAGATTTGATAAAATTGGAGACAGAGCGATCAAAAGGTACCACCAATGTATGTGTCATCAGTTTTGATTTACAACAGGCAATGCCAGTACCCAAGCTTACGACTGGTCCCGCATTTGATTGCCGAAAAGTTTGGCTCTATAACCTTGGGGTACACGACTGCACGGCTGGACAGGGTTACATGCATTTATGGACAGAACACCAGGCTAAACGTGGAGCAGTTGAAGCTGCTTCTATCCTGTTTAAATTCCTTAACAGTAAGAATGAGGTGGATGATCTTATTATATTTACGAACAACTGTCCAGGCCAAAACAAAAATTGGCTTTTTATGGCATTTTGGTTACAGTTAGTTAAGGAAAAAAGATTTTAAATAATAACACACCATTTCCTTGTTACCGGCCAAACGCATCTGCCATCTGACAGAGACTTCGCGTTAACTGAAAGAAGGCACAGAAAATATGCTCCTGAAATTTATTGCCCTGAAGGTTGGCATAAGGTCATTAAAGAAGCTAATACCAAGAACCCTTTCAAGGTGATAGTTATGAAGCAACAGAATTTTTTTTAGTTTTGAACCGATTTTGGCTAACATACAAAAGTGTACCCGTACTACTAATAAAGAAAATTTAGACTTTTCCGGTGTATATTCCTTTCATTTTACAGCCGAGAATACGAAATCATTTTTTGTTAAACACTCTGTGCACGGTGAATATAAAGAAGTAAATATCTTAAAAAAGGGTAGACCTATGAATACACCTTTATCTGAGCTGAAAAGGAAATCCATGGAGCCAATAAAGGTATCAGAAACGAAACTGAAAAACGTACAATCTCTTTTTCCGTATATACCCCCGATACATCTGCCTTTTTATAATACGTTAACTTTCACAGAAAATGACGACGAACATCCTGACATTATTTAATGGAAAGATATTAACAACATAAAAAATAGTAGTTCCATATTTGGTTAAAAACTTTTTTTTTGAGTAGCCAGTTGTTTTTTTTCCTCCCTAAAAACACGGTTGTTAGAATGGCACCTAATAAACTTTTAAAATTTAAAATTGATTGAAATTCAAAATTTCTATTAGGAAATTTTACACATTTTTCCAAAACTTTAAAATTCAAAATCTCATTTATTTTTTCTTGTGGCATATCAAGTTACTACAATAAGCCCTTCAATTTTACCTTGATATACTCGTAAAATGATCCTCCTGCAGCTGTAATAATTCAGGTTCTGTTCTAACTAATGAGTACCGTAAACTGGGGCTACTTCAACATTCGGGGTAACTTCGACATGGCCGGGGATAGTTGGCATGTTCTTTACATCGCAACGCGTTGCTTTGGAATAATATTATGAGTTTTTGTTTCAGATAATTAGTCAACTGTAAACTAGTCTGGTGAGAAATTACAAAAAAAAGCTTGGAGGCAGGAGCTACTGGCAATATACAGAAGAGGATGTGCAAAAAGCTTTGGAAGCCACAGAAAATGGAATGAATCAGAAACCTGCTAGCGAAAAATTTAAAATACCTCGCATAACACTGGTGGATAAGATGCATGGTCACCATCTCCTAAAACCAGGCCATCCTACTGTCTTGATGGAAGAAGAAGAGCAACTCATTGCAGAAACTCTTGGAACCGTAAGCAACTGGGGTTATCCAATGACCAATCAAGACATTGCTCAGGTTGTGTGTTCGTTTATTACAAAACAAATTAGAATGATACCTAATTCGATAGAAAATATGTCTGGATACGATTTTGTGAGATCAATATTACGGACGATCCTGGTGCCAAAAAAGTGTTGGTACCACGAGGGTATAAACGAGTTGAAAGAGTCCAGGAACATTCCAGAACTTCAGTAAGTATTATGGTTTGAGAAACTGCAGAAAGGGGTATTTCTCCCGCCAATGGTGGTGTATAAAAGTCTAAATGTGTATAAAAATTGGACTGTAGATGGTCCCGGAGGTTGTGAATTTGCGTGCAGTAAAAGTGGCTGGTTTGACATGTTGCTTTTTGAACAATGGTTTTTGTAATATTTTACTTCCACACATTCAGAATAACAGCGAACCAAATGGTAAAAATATCGTCATTGGAGATAACCTGGCTTCGCATTTTTCGCCAAGTGTCGTTAAAGCTAGCCTAGAACATAATATCTACATGACACCGCTTCCAGCTAATTTGACACACCTGATGCAGCCTTTTGACGTAAGTTTCTTCGGGCCTATGAAGAAAAAATGGAGAACAGTTTTGGACAAGTGGAGGAAGGAATCCCGTCGTCGAGGAACTATCCCCAAAGAGCAATTCCCAGGGCCTTTGAAACAGTTATGGGATTCACTGTTGCCAACTGCTGCACAAAATCTTAAGTCTGGAGTCAAAACCACAGGGTAAAGTCCATTTCAACCTGAGAAAATCTTATGCAAGCTGCCATCTGATTTATCGTCTTGCGGATCTGAAAGATTATTAGATGAAAGTTTACTGGACTTTCTTAAGAAGTCACGAGGCTATACTAGTACTAGCCCTCCTATAGTTCATAAAAGACGGAAGAAACTGCTTATACGGCCAGGCCAACAAATTAAGCTACAGACCAATGAACCGTCAGTACCAGTGAATACAATAAACGAAAAGAAGCAAATACCCACTACACCTACTATACCTATAAACTTTGATATTGCTTCCTTAGTTTGTAGTACTCCACATGCGCCCACCGCATCCGACGATAGTGACAATGAAGTTCTTGCCTTGAAAGTAAAAAAATTTAAAAAAGCTAAAACACCAAAGGAAGCTAATAGTGGCCATAGTCGACGTTTGCAGCCATCAGGTGCTTTTACATCTAAAGGACGTTCAGGACAAAATTATGACAGCTCAAATAACTGCTCTGCATGTAAATGTCGTTATTCTACCTATATAGATTCTAGATATTGGATTGCCTGTGTATCTTGTTTAAAGTGGGTTTGTGGTATTTGCAACGACGGTTCCAAAGATTCGAAATACGAATGTCCTGACTGCAATATCTGTTCCATATGCCAATGTGAGTATTCGTGTTGCTACAACCAAAAAGCGTGGATTCGCTGCGTTTCCTGCAATGGCTGGGTGTGTGGGTTGTACAACAAAGGTTCCAAGGTACCTAGCTACGAATGTCCGGTGTGCGAAGACGATGACTAAAAATCCTTTCCTACCATATGAATTCTACTTTTAGTTTTGTTCACGACAAGAATTATAATGTTGTTTTTTTCTTTATATTTTCTAATATAACCTTGTATTGAAGCATTTAACGTTTTTGATTTGCTTTAAAAAAAACACTTTTTTTGGTGTCGAAGTAACCCTTAGGAAAGGTTACTTTGACATTCAGTGCAAATAAATCGTGTGTCGAATTAGCCCCAATGGTGGAGTTACTTCGACGCCAATTTCAAAATAAAAGAAAAATATTTCGAAAAACCTACGGAATTGAAAGCTGAGACATGCATTGGTTCACTGGCATATAAAGTATTTCAATTTAATGCTTATACGATGAGATACAGAACGATAAATGCCTAAATCATGTCGAAGTAGCCCCAGTTTACGGTTATAAAAGCCATGCTTTGCTATTGAACTCTGTATATTGTCTGTTCATTTAATAGTAAAGTAGTAATCAGCAAGTTGATCGTATGTTGATTCGTAGTTTACGTTACTATTATTAAATGATGCATAATTTATTGTGTTATTATGCAGGGTGTCTTCGTACCATATTGCACCTCCCTGGAATTTTAGATAGAGATAGTTAAGCATAAGGTGAAAAGTAGAGAATAGTAAATGGATAGTAGAAAAGAGGATCCTTTAAATTTTATTAAATTAGTCCACCAAGCATCGCTCACATGTACTCTGGCAACAGCAAGTCCTAATCATGACTTGCAGTTCATAAAAAACGTTGTCATTACAAATCAATAGATGCTGCAATATCTGAAATAGCATTATATCATTTATTGTATTTAAATCCAGAGTCTGCTGCATAGGATAAAATAAAAAGAAAAATTATCATAAATGAAATTGTATTGATGATGAAGATTGTCCGAAACGTATATAATAATAAACATATATAATAATATAAAAGATATAAATACCTTATATGATCTAGACATTGATTTTTTTTATATCATTTCAATATTACGAATTTTTAAAAGATAAACAGTGATTTTGTAATGAATGATCGATCTATCAGACTGGAATTAAAATAATAATTCTAATAAAGGATTGGCGTTAGCTAAAAACTTAAATGTTGTTGATATAGCAGAGAGGGCCGTAAAGTTAATGAAAGAATACAGTAACATATTAACTGAAAACGAAGATCAAAAACAATTTATCATTCAGCTTACATCCGAATAAAAAAAAATATTAAACATGCAAGAAAAGGTACAGTAGTCAAAAGTCATAAAGAAATTAATCATTTGCCTATGCAATAAAATACAAAATGATTTTCTTTGTTACAAATGGCAATTACTTTTGGTTGTAGATGTTTAATTTTTGTAATTTATTAATTGTATATAAATAAAGAATAAGTTATTACTAAATTTTGAACAAATTACAAATTTAAAAATCTGTAAAAATTTTAAAGAATAGCTACTACTACAAGGTTGAAATCTACCTAGTTTCACTTTTTTTGAACAGGTACTTTAGCCGGAATTAATTAAGTTAAGATTTTATTAATAATCTTCGCTAATCGAATATTTTTAATTAGTTTTAATGATTTAATTGGATATATAATTAATTTAAGTTCATACTATCATCATTTTCGGTTAAAATCTTACAAAAACATTAAAAGCCAGTGCTTTTTTTGCAACATTGATTTATTTTATGACAATATTGACAGTTTACTTCTCGTCGTCTTCTGACGCGTTTGTAATTTTTCCTCGACTCTTTTCTTTATAAAATGGGTTTAATTTGATCTTGGAATTAATTAGTGGTGCTTTTTGGTACGTTTATAGTGATATCTAAGTCCTTAGTTTACTTTTTCATGAGCAAATAAGTCCCTTCTTGGGATATTTAAGCTGAAACTTCGCTATGGACCATGCTTTGCGATTGATGATTTTTGAAAGTATATTGGAAGTATTATACTAGTATTGTACAAGTATATCTTTAGATTCGCAACCTTATAATAATGATCTTTTGAAGTATATCTGGGTAAAAAGGTTATTAATTAGTTTCTTACTTATTTTTCAAAACTGGTAAATCACTTCTGTTTACCTACCTTGCTTGCAATTAAATTATTAATATTTTTACATACACCTACACCATCCCTTATGTTTAACAGTTTGTAGTAACCTTAATTTTTTTTAGTAGCTTGTAGTTTCTAATAACTGGTGTCTGTGAATGTATGAAAATACTGATATCACTTGCATAATATAGTCGGCCACTAACTGAAATAAATACTTATAGGTATCTTACTTAAGTACTTATTGCATGGCCTCCTATAAAACACAAATTTAGTAAATGTTTTTCGTATAAATACTATTAAATTAGTCTGTGTCTAGGTACAATACTAGTTAAATATTGGATATATGTATACCGTTATTGATATTCTTTAGTTTACTTATGTTTAGGTTAGTTCGATTTACTTTCAAAAATACAGTTTAACCTGAGGATGAACTGGATAATATATAACCTATAGACCTGGACATTAATGATAATAATAATAATAATAATAAAATAATTACATTTAATAAATTAAAATTCAGTATAGGTAGAATAATACAGGTAATATAATTTTTCCATGGATTTGGTTGCAAGTTTAGTAATAGATATAAAGAGTACTTACTGGAATATGCTTTTTTAAGTGGGCTTTATTTGTTTTCTTACAGGATGGGGTTATACAGTAGAAAATACAGTGTCCTCAAATGTAGTCCTTGAGACTGTAAGTATTTACGTCTCGGGGAGGGTACAGCTGATACCAGCATTACTACTTTGCACCTGCTATACAATTTAACTGGCCAATGTTTTTCTCCTTACTCATATTAGGCAAAATATAAACGTTTTCGTACCTATTGCAACTGCATGTTATATCCTAATTGAAAAGAATTTTTTTTTTCTGTTGCAGTCTAACCACATTCCTAGGCATAGTTAGCTGTAGTTATGTGATAAAAACTTATTTCTTACAAATATCATGACTTTAGTGTTGTATATTGTATTTTTGACATATGTAGGTATTTTCTTAATTTAAATATTACAAATAAATTTATTTTGATTATATTTTCTTTTATTGTGATAATTCACTAGACATTGTTCCATAATTTAAAAAAACTTAAACAGTAGTAAACATAAATAATGTGTAATAAAGTTTAAGGTTTTGACTCAATTTGGTTGTAACATTACAATATAATTGTATTTCAGAAGATAAACAGTGAAAGCTCCCATAGGCGGACAGTCACGGTTCCCGCTTTTTTGCCCGCTTATGGGAGGTGCCCGCGTAAGAGAAAATTTCATTAAATAAATACATACAGATGAAACAACAGATAATAAAAATAAAATTTATTATTCAAATATGTACATGCATGTAATAATTGCCATGCAAACCAAAACTTTTAAAAAACATCAAACATAAATATTCGAAGTAATTTAGGAGCATTTGGAAAAAATCTTAAAATGTTTGACTGCTTAAGCTTCCTTTGCTGTTCTTCCATACGGCACTTCTGAATATGACATTACAGATTCTTGATTTGTCCAAAAGCCACATACTCGTCTTTAGAAAACTTTTTTAGCTCTTTAATGTAATTTAAAGCCTCATCAAGGCACTTCATTTTATTTTTATCTTCTTAAACGTCCTCTATTTCATCATCCGTCTCGTTGTTTCCATCATGTTGACTAAATGCAGTAACCTGTTTTCCGAAATCATCATCTTCTTTTGGTGGGTTTTGATCAATGTTTATAGATTCGTTTAGATTTTGGTCATTGACAACATTCAACTTTTCAACAGAGCTTAACTATTGTCGCAAATACAGAGAATGGTAAGTCACCTTCGGGGTCAAAATGGGGAAGCTTCGTATCCGCTTTTCTAAACCCAGCTTCTCTGAAACAATTTTGAATTGTTGCTGGATCGACCTTTTGCCATGCCGTTTTTATAAAGTGCAATGCCTACAAAACATTAATTTTTTTTGCAAGTTCAGATGATGATTTAGCACAAACCATATTTGATAAAATATGATTTAAAACCGGATTACGGTAATAAAACTTGAAATTCTGAATGATCCCTTGATCTAGTGGCTGGCAAACACAGGTTGTACCCGAACAACAAAGAAGAAGGTTTCTCCATAAATGCATCAACTGTTTAGTGTTTCTTGATTTACATCAGCTGCTTCGCCGGAAATGCATTTAAAACTGACGTTGTGTCTTTTACGCCACTTTTGAAGCCATCCATCAGATGCATTACAACTTTTGTAGCCGAACTTTTCTGCAATTTCTCTTGCCTTTTCTTTAATAGTAGAATAATAGAAGCTGGAGCACAAAGAACAACTAGTAAAAATAAACCGGTAAATCCCCTAAAATTTAAGGGGAATCACCTAGTGCCGAACTGAAATGTACGTTAACATCTAATCCGCCTGGCTATTGGAGCTTCATGGTCGCTTACGGGAGATATTTTGTAGTCTTGTCTCGCGGACGTTTATAGGAGTTCCCGCTTATGGGAATGTGCTTCATGTGTTAAAGTGTAAAACTAAAATCGGTTCCAAGAAATCTGGCCGTCTAAGGGAGATAATCGCTTATTATAGCTGCAAGTTAAGGGAACTTTCACTTTATTTTTAAAAAGGTTAGAAATTATGACAAACTATCTACTTTATTAAGCGAGCAGCTTGTGTATTCCTGCCAAATATATATCTAAAAAAAATTGCTTTTTCCTTCTGCCAGAACCATCTTCAGACGCGTTTGGCTGTATTACAGCTCGTCAGTGAGACTATATAGGTTCTGACAAAAGGAAAAAGCATAGGTGTCTGTTTTAAAACAGAAAAAACGGGATGAGACCAGCGAGGACTCCTGCAATTGTGACTTAATGTCTTTGCAGGAGATCCTCTGATATTTGTGGCTTTGTAAGTCCCTGTCAGAGGGCGCAGGTATGCTTAAGAATTGGTGTTCTTTACCAGCACCACGAGATGGAGCCATCTGGCTTCATTCTCCGTCTCAAATATATATCTTTTGAAATCCAACTGTAACGTTACAGTGAAATCAAATCAAAATTAAAATTGATTTAAGAATTATAATGTATTTTCAAATATTCCCGCGCATTTTTTCAGTCGGTATGTCAGATTTCCTTAATGCCGGTAATGCCATCATGACATTATGGGTAAAATATAATTCTATTTTGCCGGTGGGTTAGTCGGACAGTTGGTTCATAGATGGCCTATGTTTTGAAACTTTAACATTGTTGTAACATTTCTCTAGCCTTTATTGTTCTGTGATGTTTGAGAGTAGAACGTAGATGTGCAAGCGGTATTCCAGCAATGGTCGAATTTAGACTTTACAGAACGTACTTTAGATATTATACGATAATTTAAAATTTTATAGCAACTTCGAATAATAAACAGTTAAAATTGCGGTAGGTAAATTAAGCATCAACCCATCAAACGTCTTCTCAAAAACCTATTACTATCAATTCCTGCTACCATTAACCGTAGACGAATAGCCAGGGGACAAACAAAGCAATTAAAAAGGTATTAGATGCTTTCATGCTAGTCAAAATCAATCGACCCACAGAATAGATCGAATGAAAAATGATGCTTCGCTGCTCAATCATTTTTTAATTTTGAAATTTTAATGTATACCGAGTGACACACGCATTTTTATACCAGATAACATATTTGGAGTGTTTTCTGTTCAACTATCTTCACACTAGAAATAAGCCCAGTGGAATTTTGTCTCTATATTTCAAAAATCAATATCACTAATTTAGATTTCTTATAGCTATTTATACAACAAGTTACGAAATAAGGGTATTTTAGGCACGCGACGTGAAAATTGTCCTACGAGGCAAAGCCGAGTTGGACAACACGTCAGAGTTTGCACTCGCGTCGTATATTTATATTAAATTAGTTCACATTTGTCAATAAAACCTAGCAACCATCATTGTTGGCTGATTTGTTTACAGAGAAGAAAATTTGAAAAGTCCTGTCAGTTTTATTAAAACGCTAGCGCTGGCTGTTGTGATTTGCCAAAAATGCAAGAAATAAAATAAATCGATCCAATTAAAGACATAGAAAAAGCTGCTAACAGAGCTACCTTGGATTTACTGCCACAAAAATCAAGAATTGAATATGAGATTGCTCATAATAAATTTATAAAATGGTGTGAAAACAAAGGCGTTTCTGGAAAATATTCCGAAAACATATTCCTGGCCTATTTTGAGGAAAAGGCAAAGGTATGGAAGTCATCTTCTCTTTGGTTCAATTATTCATTGATCAAAGCTATATGCTACGTGTAAATAACGACGTAGGTATCAGCAAACATTTTAAATTGATTGCCTACTTGAAGTGTCAAAGAGAGGGTTACCAGGCCAAAAAATCAAAAATTTTTACTAGATACCAAATTGAACAGTTTCTGAAGTGCGCACCGGATGATGAGTAGCTTCTGATGAAAGCAGCTACGATCGTAGGAGTATTTGGTGCCTGCCGCAGGGAGGAGCTTTGTCAGTTGACTCTTGACAATGTGGAAGATATGGAGACTTCATTAGTTATTAAAATATCAGAAACCAAAACCAAATAACCACGAAATTTCAGTATCGTTGAAAAATTTTATTTGGATTTTTGTCGAAAATATACTGATCTTCGTCCAGCAGATGTCGTATATCGGCGGCTCTTCTTAAAATATGTAAAAGGTAAATGTACCAGAAATCCGGTCGGAATTAATACGTTAGGAAAATTTCCTGCTGCTATAGCAAGATTTCTGCAACTTCCAAATTCAACACTCCATACGCCATTGCTTTCGCCGTTCCTCTGTGAGCTTACTTGCCGATGCTGGAGCAAACTTGACGACAATTAAGCGCAATGGGGAATGGAAATCCTCAACCGTTGCGGAAGGGTACATCGTGGATTCCTTGGAAAATAAAAATTATATTGCTCGAAAGTTGCTTACAGTACAAACGACATTAGCCGATGATGCTTCAACTGGACATGCTGCTGTTTCTGTTCAATCCTCCTCAACCGCGAAAAACAGCAGAACCAAGGAAGGAATTTATTTTTAAAATTTTTCAAATTGTACTATTAATATAAGTGTAAATAAATAAAATTGAAATGTTTTTTGACGTTTTTTTTAAAAAAATTGACATTTTACTTTTAACACTAGTGCCTTAAAGTAGGTAATTTAAAGCACTAGTGCCTTAAAGTAACATTTTTAAGGCTAGTAGACAGTGTTAAAAGTTCAATTTTTAACACGTTTGTAAAAAAATTTTTTTAAGGCACTTCATTACAACTTTAATGTTTCCCAATTAGAAATTTTTCGATACGAAATAATTCCTTCGTCTTTTCTCGGAAACCGATTAAGAATTCTTGGAATCTTAGCAGATAGCACCTCCATGCCAGACGGAACGGTTGTAACTTACGTACGCCGGCAGTAATACCGGGAGCAAAGTGACAAGTCGGCAAGTAATTGCTACCCGCGCGGCAATTATACGGAGACATGTGAAGATAGTATAATTATTCGTCGGCAGATGGCCTATCTGCGCGTCGATGCTAACACTCTCTTTATTACTCTCATAACTTATCTAGCAGGTTTTTCTATGCTATCTGTTCTGAATCGAAGATAATAAATTTATTTTATCTGGTCTTTTTTTTTCTTAATTTTAATATAGTTAACCGATTGATAATGCAGCATTCGTAGTCACTTGTATTATACTGGTTGTCTGTTTAGTATATGGTTGAAATAGTTGACTTTGGAGGTTGTATAGATTAAGTCTGTTGTTTTATTTTTGACAGCTGAAAAAAAGAAATGGTTGACGGCGACATGGAGTAGGGTAGATGCACCGGTTGTGGCCTTCGCACCGTTTGTGGCCATCCACGAAATGAATCTAAAATATTAACCGCCATTTTCAACTTAGCCAATAAGATAATTTCAAATTCCACTCTTCATTGTATTCCTAATCAGGCCAGCACATTGCATTGAGTTTGTTGGTTACAGTGCTTTTTAAACAGTCGGCTTTTTAACGCGTGGCGAGAATGTTGTGCTCTTCTTGGGGATTTGGTTAAGGAACACGAGGTCATTAAATGCATGATTCTATGTAAGAATGTGAATATTTTTACTAAACGTGCATGTGATGTGACTGATACAGGAATTTTCCATGTTATTTTCACAGTTTGAAGTAGATATTTAACCCATAAATAATTAAAATAATAGTGGCCACAACTGGAGCATCATACGTGCCTTTTGCGCCAGTTGAGGCCTTTTAGTGGCTACAAATGGGGCATGAAAACCAGTTGTGGCCACGCAGTAGAAAAAGATGGCAAAATTTATTACCAACAGGGTAGAAAAGAAGTACCTACAACCTAAAATGTATTGTTTCAGAAAAGTTATGGCATCCCGAAAATTATTTCAATATTCTGAAAGTGTTTATTTGTTTTATTGATTATAATGAAACTTAGTTTTATTTTTGTTGCTTGTTAATTTTTGTTGCTACTTCATAATTAGTTCTTTGAATGAAAAATGTATTTTTTAAATTTTATACGAAAGCAAATGTTTTAAAATGTTTAAATATTTTAATTCTTTTTTTGTTTATGTAAATTAGTTTATTTTTTTAAATAAAGTACATACCTACTTACCTGCTTGTTCATTTTGGTTCTTACTTCGTATGAACTTCAATAGGATGGCCACAACTGGTGAGGTCTCTGGCCACAAGTAGCAAATAAGTGGCCACAACTAGCGAAACTATTTTTTTCGGCTATTTTAATAGATTTATCTCTTTCTGACCCATTTAATTCAAATTAGATAATTGTTTTTAATACAAAAATATCTAGTACTATTATATCTGTCATTCGAGGCAGGCCAACCAACTTAATAAATAAACTACAGTTAAATAAAGTTAAAAGTTTTCTTAAGGTGGCCACAACCGGTGCATCTACCCTACTCTGCATCCATCAATGGTGTCAGGTCGACTCAACTTTGGATAATTCAATTAAAAAGAAAAATTGAGTCATTAATAAGAACGGCACAACCGCTTTTCTTAGGTGGAAACATCGCCGAGACATGAGCCGTGCATCGATCACGACCTGCTAATTAAAGAACTTCAGGATATGGGCACTACGGGTCCTGTTAATGTCTGGATTACATCCTACCTATCAAACAGGACACAACAGGTTGTGTTCGATGGTGTCAGGTCGTCATCATGACATGTAGCAAGAGGGATACCACAAGGTTCATGCATCTCACTCAGTGAAACCATACCTATTGTACGCTGACGACATAAATATAGCTATAAAGGGTAAACAAAGATTGAACCTCATAGGGCATTCCAACATCGGCATCGATCACATCAACTAAACAGATAGCAATAAAGCCATGGATAACCAAGACTTGTAGAATTGCAGCCAAAAATATGCGATGTCTGCACTATATAAGAAAATTTTATTCTCAGAACGATTTTGTCAATGCCTATTTGTGTAAATACAAATCTGTTTATAGAGGGGTCCTTAAGGCCGCAAAACAGATGTACTATAAACGCAGAATTTACTTTTCTAACAACAAACAAAAATAATCATGGAGGATTGTGAATGAGATTCGAGGCAGGGGTGGAGGAGGAGCCCGGGTAGATTCCGATCTATCGCCTCAGGAGTTGAATGCTTTCTTCTGTTCGGTCGGTGCTAACATCTCGAAGGCCGTACAGGGTGTTACTGAGTTTACTTCTTATTTGGGGCACACACTGGGGCTTCGGTCTTTCTTCTTTTCTCTTGTCACCGTTGATCAGCTTGGGGGGACGGTTGCGGGTCTGAAAGCTAATGAGGCTCCCGAATACGATGGCAATTCTACAAGACTATTGTCACATCTTCCAGACATTGCCCTGGAATCACTGGTGGGGGCCATAAACATGTCTTTTTCTACTGACACATTTCTGAAGTGTTTAAAGGTCGCAAATGTTGTTCCACTCCATAAGGGCGGTGACTTGAACAGTCCTGCAAATTACTGACCCATATCTCTATTGCCGACCCTCTCTAAAGTGACTAAAAGGCTAGCGAAGAAGCGTATCACTGCATTCCTATATTATCACAACATATTAAGATCGGTGCAGTATGGCTTCCAGTCTGGCAACGCTACAAATGATGCTGCATTCGCATTTCTGGAGGGGCTTTACCTGGCTCTGAACGATGGAAATACTGCTGCGGCGGTTGTCTGTGACTTGTCAAAATCGTTTGACAGTGTAAGTCATAGAATATTACTGCGGAAGCTTGAAATCTATGGGTTTAGGGGCGAGTGTCTCAGATGGTTCGAATCTTACTTGTCGGGTAGAGTGCAGTCGGTGTCATTCAAGGGGTCTGTGTCTGAACGGGAGGGGATAAGTTGTGGTGTACCCCAGGGCTCTGTGTTAGGTCCAATTTTGTTTTTGATTTATGTTAACGACATTGATGACTTACAAATATCAGGTAGATTTACGCTATTTGCGGATGACGCAACTATTCTTTGGGGTGAAAAAGATTCTGTTTCCCTTTGTGATGCTGTCAACTGTGACCTATTGAAGATTAAGGATTGGTGCGATGCAAACAAGTTATGCCTCAATGTTTTAAAAACTATTGTTGATCTTTTAGATCTGATCTGAATGACATCTATCTCGAAAAAAAAATCTTAAATACCTACCTTAACAGAAAATACATTTTTGGGCATAGTATTCTATTACTGACAATTTTAAACTTAGGCAATTTTGACTTTAATTGTAATTTTCATTTTATCATTCCGACTGTTTGTTTTCAGTGTATTTGCCTATGTGCGGCGACTATGTTTTAATTAATCTTATTTTATATTGTTTTAATTTAATTTTGGTTAAACTACCATTGTGCTGTTATTGTGGGTACTTATGTTTCTCGTAACCATCGATCAACTTGAGCAGTTTAAATAGAAAATTCCTACCGCGACTTAGTTCTTGCCCTTCACTCTTACGATCCCTAGCAGGAAGCTGTGGTAGGACGAGCAGGTGACGTTCCCTGAAGATGCTCTGGTATGCCACAGTGAAGGGTAGCGCATGGTCGGAACTGAATCATCAAGTTAGACAGGGGTATACTTGGAAAACATCAACATACGAAGAAGTTACCCACTGGGAAGGTTCGCGATGGTTTTCCAAGCAGAGGTATATGTCATCCTCTAGGTACTACTTTACTTTGCTGGGTTCCTGAACTTAATTGGTGATGATGGCTTGGCTTAGTTTTGCAAACAGGACTTATAAGAAACTGTGATGGAGAATAGTTAATGTGTTGGAGTAGGGTCTCAAACACATCTTTTCCCTCTTCGCGAGATTTAAAACGTGTTTGAAACCTGGCCACAATGTGGATAGGAATGATAGTCCTAGGTTTCGTTGTAGTGTAAAAACAGATTGTGCTGACGGTGTGAACCTTGTTAAGCCTTGAACCAATCGAATACTTAAAACCCTGTTAAAACTAACATGCAGTTTGACAATGAAGTATCTAGTTTAAGGTCCAGCCTGGAGTCTAGAGCCCATGCTTAAGAACAGTATAACCAGAACCGGTATAATATAAAATCGGATTTGTAATCTTAAAGGGTCAAGATGTATTATATTAGAATAAAAATATAGTTGGTTTTTCAATGTTTTGTTCTCCTTTATGACCAGGAAGGGACGATGCATCTTCAACGTCAGTCATCAATCACAACACAAAACCATTTTTTTTGTTATTGAGTTTAATATTATTTAATGTAACACCCTGTATATTTTTTCATTTATAGTTTTTACTTTAACTTTGTTCCTAATATCAATAGTTTTCGAAATAACAACGTGTTTTGAAAATATCAACAGATTGTGTTTTATTTATTAATAAATCCAACAAAAGTCATAAAAGCTGTCATTTTTACATGCAAAAATGTCTTTAACTGAAAGTGAAAGAATTACAATTCTTATGATGAAAGGATATGGCGATAGGGTCAGGTCTTACGAAGAGGTTAAAAATCTATTTAATGACGCATTTCCAAACCGAAATCCAATTTCAAAAGCAACTGTTCTAAAAACTGTCCGACGGTTCGAAGAAACTGGAAATTGTAGAGATAGGCGACGATCAGGACGACCAGCAGTAGTAGATAAAGAGAAAAGTTTAGAAATTTTAGAACATGGTGCTGAAACCCCTTTCTTCATTAAGAAAAATTTCTCAAGTAAGTGACGTCTGCTTCAAATCCATCCATAATGTTTTAACAAAACATAAATATCACCCTTTCAAAATACATGTACTTCAAGAGTTATCAGAAGATGATTACTAACCTGAGCTAAGAATTGAATTTTTTGATATTATGATGTCAAGGTTTGACCAAAATAACCAGTTTTTCAAATTTATAGTGTTATCAGACGAAGCAACATTTATGTTAAATGGTAAAGTCAATAGACACAACTGTAGGTTTTGGGCAAATGAAAATCCCCACTGGATGAGAGAAGGTCATACACAACGCCCAGGAAAATTGAATGTGTGGGCTGGGCTTCTAGGTAACCACAAGATCGGTCCATTTTTTATTGATGGAAATTTGATATAACAACTTTACCTTGAGCTCTTGGAAACGCAAATAGTGCCTACTATACGAAATTATGCAAGTACATTGTTCCAACAGGACGGAGCTCCTCTCCATTTTGGTCGAAACGTGCCCGAATTTTTGAACAACACGAATAGGTGGATCGGTAGAGGGGGTACAATCGAGTGGCCACCTAGGTCCCTTGATTTGTCGCCTAACGACGCCTTTTTATGGGGACGCCTGAAGAACAGAGTTTATACCACAAAACCTCAAGATTTGGCCGATTTGCAGCGTCGAATTTTGGACGAATTTGAATTAATAACGTCAGAAATGATTTACAACACAATTGAAAAATTTTATTTTCAATTAGCACACTGTCAAGCTCTGCAGGGAAAACAGTTTAATATAAAAAATGTATTTTTTCTAAATTGTAGTCGTTATTTCGAAAACTACTGATATTAGGAACAAAGTATGTTATACCAAAAGTGTATTAAATTTAAAGTAAAAACTATAAATAAAAATATACAGGGTGTTACATTTAAAAATATAAAATTCGTTCGAATTTCTTCATTCGGTGCGTCAGATCCTCTTACACAACTGTACCAAATTTGGTTTAAATCGGCCAATAAATTATGATGTTATTAAGCCGTTTCCAGACTTTCTACACACACTGTATTATATTATATTAATTCGGTTATATACATCTGAAGAAGTCAGTGTTGGCGAAACAATTTTTAACAAAATTTTAAATAAAAGTTAGTGGAAATCTAGAAACAAGTAGTGTTTCATTCTATAAATTTAATAATTTATATATTTTATGTATTTTAATTTAACTTTAGTTATTTGAAATGCATGTTAATGCTTTCTTTCACAAGAAATGTGATATAACGAATTAGATCATGTTTACGCTTGTCATAATTAGGCTATATTCTGCACCTGTATTGCGGCTAGTGGTCTAGAGAAAAAAATCCGAAACTTGGTCAGAAAATTGCGCTCCTAATTAATCTAATTGACTTAACATTTACATGTATCTAAAATAAATCATACTTTATGAAAATGTCGCGTTGCTTATGTATTAATTTAGAATATTTTATCGTTATTCCAAGATTGCAAAATCTAAGCCGAGGTTGTCTGGTTTGCCGTTAAAGGCATTTATTTATATTAAAATATTAAATTATCGGTAAAAAAATCGTGGGAAAAATTATTGTGTATCGAGTATCGGCTATCGAGAGATTTTATTTACACTATGGACTATCATTAATAATTCATAACTAAAATATTCAAAAAAATTGTTTGTACAAGAATGCTGCTAGGAAAGAAAATTCTATTAACGTTTCAAATTAATTTGTAGTGCTAGAATCTTAAAGATGCAAAATATTCTATGCTTTACAGGGGGATCGTTTTATAAAAATAAAATACTTTTCTGCGAGAAACAACAGTTATAGGCCCATGAGCGTCCGATGGGGGCAATAACGAACCCTCGAAGAATGTCATTTCTGTTCAGTCAAGAATATCTGGAAAATTTCTTTTTTTGTGACTCTTTTTATAGACTCACCGGCATAAAATTCGAGACAACCAAAATTTAGATGACAACTTTTTCTTCCATAGTCCGATTTCAATATTTTTTTTCCAAAATGTAGATAATTTATTGTTTCAGTTTTAATTAATTTTAATAAAAGAGTATATTTTTTCTTTTAAGTTTGTAACACTCTGTAGAGTAATTTTGCAATGTAAACTACATTGGATATACTTTTCTGCAAAGTTTCATTCATTTTTAACATTTTGCTGTTTTATTCTTCGCGGTATCGTTATCGGTTTAAGAGATATGAATTTTTGAAATACAAATTACACTTTTTGCAACAATTATTGAAAGCACTGTTAATTTTTTTGGAATGTTTAGGTTTCCTTGGAAACGTATTCTGCATTTGTCAAACAGTTTTATCAGACATTTCGAGCATTTAAAACGATTCGTGAGTGAATTCCGAATTTATTTTTTATTCTACGATGCCTTTATCATCCGAAGATTTAGCTAGAGCCGTTGCTCTTCATGATGTTGGTTATTCCTATAGAGAGGTGGCGGATATGTTAGGTTTTACAAAATCTAGCGTGAAAAGAGCCGTTGCAAGGTTTTGTGAGACTGGAAGTTATGGTAGAAGACCTGGATCTGGAAGAAATCGTGCTACTTTCGCTCTTGATGATCGCGATGATTTCTTTTTTCGCAAGAACACATTAAAGCTGGATTTATAAACTCGACAAGTTGGTGAGGTTGAGGTTCAGTTGGTGTTGGAAATAGAAGTTCAATTTAAACTAAAGGGAACACTCAGTTCCATTTATACACTCGTTCATGTTGTTGATGTTAAGCTCATGTAAGGTTCGAAAACTTCCCGGGTAGTTCGAGATAACCAATTTTTATGCTCGGAGTTTGGAATATCTAACCTCACAAACTTGATCGAACTTCAACCTCACCAACTTTTCGAGTTTATAAATCCAGCTTTACTGGAACCTTCAAGAGTGGCGGCAAGTTGTATTTTCAGACAAGTCCAGATTTTGCCTGAGGTCTCCTGACGGATGAGAAAGAGTATGGGGACGACAAAGGGAGAGATTCGCTTAATATAATTTTAGCGAAAGGGTTAGCTTTGACGGTGGATCCATTATGGTATGGGGCGGTATTTCATTTGACGCTCGAACAGAACTTGTTTTTTTTGACAGAGGAACTGTAACGGCCCGAAGGTACATTGAAGAAATTCTGGAAGAACATGTTGTTGTTTTTGCACAGTTTATCGGTAACGAATTCGTTTTCATGCATGACAATGCCCGTCCACATACTGCCAGAATAGTGACTCAATATTTAGAAGAGGTTGGAATAAACGTTATGGGCTAGCCCGCTCGTAGTCCTGACATTAATCCGATAGAACATGTATGGGGCATGTTAGGTAGACGAATCAGGAAACGCCAAGGACAGTTATTCATTCTCCAACAGCTCTGAGATGCTCTGGAAGGAAGAATGGGGTGCTAGTCCACAAGAGGATATCTATAACCTAATTAGAGGAATTAATCGACCTTTAGTAGTTCTTATAAGAGCTAGAGGAGGTACTAACTTTTAAAACGCCTATTTTATATTTCAATTAAAAATAGACTTCATCAAAAAGTGTAATGTTTATTTCAAAAATTCATATCTCTTAAACCGATAACGATACAGAGAAGAATAAAAAAGCAAAATGTTAAATATGAATCAAACTCTGCAGAAAAGCATATCCAGTGTAGTTTACATTGCAAGATTACTCTACAGAGTGTTACAAACTTAAGAGAAAAAATATACTTTCTTATTTTCCTGTGTATTTCAACATGTAAACTGTACTTTTGAAAATTTGTTATTATTTTTAGTGCTTTATTCTGCGCTCTTTGCATTTTGAGTTGATTTGTCTTACTCACGGTATACCAGGCCGGTATACCATAAGTAAGTACAGGTCTTACTATTGTTTAATAAAGGGTAACTTTTGTTCTCAGACTAATTGTGATATTTTTATTTTTTAGAGGGTAGATAGCGAATAATAATTACTTTTGCGCTTTTTCTTATCAAAAATTATACCCAGATACTTGATTTGAGGTGACCATGATACTGATCTATTCATAACTTTTAGTGTTGTTTCTGGGAGCTTTGATCGGGCTTTTGAAAAGAAAATGGCCTGGGTTTTATCCGCGTTGAGACAGAGCTTCCAAGAGTCCAACCATCTCTGAAGAAGAGCTATATGGCGTTGAAGCCTTAAAACTACAATCCGAGGCGTCCCTAAGGTAGCGGTAATTGCAGTATCATCTGCAAACAGATATAATTCTGTATTACTCCTGATAGCATGTCTTTAGGCGATACCACGCAAGACCTGTCCTCAAGGAATGAGATGATAGTATGAATTAAAACGTTTGGCATACCTTCTCTTATTAGCTTAAGTATATGACCATTGTGTCAGACCTTATCGAATGCCTTAGAAACGTCAAAAAAGACTGCTCCTGTTAGCCTGTTTAGTCCTCTTAGTCTGTTGGTTGTCAACCGTGTTGCTTAGCGCACCGTGTAATGATCAGCTCGAAATCCGAACTGTTCCAGTGGTGAAATATCATTGTTTAGTACAAAATCAGAAATCTGATTCAGTATTATTTTTTCCATGATCTTGCCAAGGGACGATAATAAACTTATTGGCCTATAGTTGACAGCCGACTGAAGATTTTTACCAGTTTTTGAGATTGACACCACTTTGGCCCGTTTCCAAACATCTTGTAAGTAGCTCTTTCTGACAATTGCCTGGGCTACGTCTACAACGTCCAACAATGTTTTTCTCGGCGGATTCTTTAGCGCTTTATTCTTTATACGGTCGAACCCAGGCGGTTTTTTTTGCATTGATGTTGTGCAAAATGATCTGTAAATCTGTAAATTTGTAACCTGATCTGGGTTAGTTATTATTTATGCTTTCGCTTAAATTTGCGGAAATCTTTTTAAAAAACAAATAAAAAGAAAATGATATCCTAAGGGCAAAAGAATCCATTCATTTGGCAAATATTGATTCAGTTCAAGGAAACTGTATTTATTTTAAATGCGTTTCCCTTCGGCTAAAATAATTGCGGCGTTTAGGTGTAATACTCGATTATTTTGACATTTAATTACTTTAAGGCAACGTAAAGACATTTAGGCAAAAGAAATCTTTAATCCATGTCTTTCTGTCAAAATTTATTGGTATTGCTAGAAATTCCATGGTTTTGCGCTAAAGTATGTACACTGACAAATATGGATTATTTTAGGCAAACGAATCCATTAATTTGGAAATAATTCTTTTAGTTTAAAAAAAGATAGTTTGTTGCAAATTCTTCGGCATTCGACTAAAATAGCTGATGCATTTGAGGCAAACTCTCGATTATTTTGGCTAAATCCTTCTTCATAACTTTGTTTCAAAGTACAAAGTATTTTGTCAATATGTCTTAAGACTTTAACAGAAAAGCATCATAATGTTGAATAAATCCCCGTGCATTTGAGCCAAAACCTACATGTCAACAAGTCATATTCGCACAATCCTCCTTATTTCTTGAAAGATATCAGCAAGAAGCGTTAAAGTGAGACCGCGTACATTTTGTTTTTATGTCATTTCGCTGTTTTGAATTTTGTGTATGTGATTTGTTGGCCTAGCGTGTATAGCTTCGGGTGGGTTATCGGTTGGAGGTGCAAAGTTTAAACCCCGCTGTGCTTCTACCTTTTTTTAGTCTCACTTTACCGCTACCTATACCAGCACCACGGTGCAGTTAAGTTTAACCAAAGGTTTAACCTAGAAACTAATAGAAATACACGATTTCTAAAATTCCTAATTCCTAGTAAAATCTTTATTATTTGATTTGGTTAACAGAACAAAGAATTGATGATCTTAAAATTCTTAAATTGTTAACTCTCGAACATATTGACTTTCTAGCTGATAATATTGGGGACAAGTTAAGACTTGTAAGGGGAATTAAAACGCTTGAAGAAAACCATAACTTAGGAAATAATATTGTAAGTACCTATACCTACCTACCTAATATCTTAACATAATAAGATGTTATAATATCGACAATAATTATTTTTTATCTATTTTTATATTATAATGCCAATTTTTTATTTGCACACATAAAGGTACTAATTTTTTATCTTTTGGCAGTAAATCCATTTTTCCTGAAATTTCAAAGTATAAAAAGAATTATTGATAAAGAATGTCGGTATATATAATTAGGTAAGTGTCAAAATTTAGCCCAAACTAATGTTTTTTTAGATGAATTTAATACAATTGGCTCATTATACAGTCTGCCTTAGCCTCCTCAATATTTCGTCGTTTTATCAATTTTTCTTTAATCAAATGTTTTAGATCTTTTTTGAGTATTTATAAAAAAAAATAGATACTGATTGTGCCTTTTAAGCTTAATTTATACTGTTCAGTATATGGGTATTCAGTTTTTTGTTTTTTATCAATAAATAATATATGATTTTTAGTAACACTTGTGGTTTTTTATAGTAATAGTAATTTTTCCAAAATCAAAGAATTTCAGCTGAAGAAATTCGGGTTTTGACTCAAATGTCCATAGATTTAGAACAAGAAATTCGAGTTTTGATATAAATAACGAAACTCTTTCAATCAAACGCTATTGGATTTGAAATAAGGAATCCAGGTTTTGTTCCAAACATCTAAATTCTTTCATACAAATTCCAATAGATTGAGAATAAAAGAACGCAAAAAAAATTGGGTTAAATTCCTAAGTTGTTGAGACAAGAACCTAAGATTTTGCTTTAAACCCGCTTTCCTTCTTTTCAAAATATGTGCTTAAGCCTTTGATCCAAGTCAGTCCTGAGTTATTGGTAAAAGCACGGCATTTGAGGACATATAATGAAGACCTTCTTCGAAGTTCATGTTTCTTTGTAGACAAACAATGAAATGATCTCAAAGAAAAGACGTATTTGCTTCAAACCCTTTATTCATTTGGACCTATCCAAAGTCCCCATTCCTTTGAGGGAATAGCAGATTTCCTTGGGGCAAAGGTTCCTTTTTTCCAGTGTACCTTAAATGTCAGAAGGCAAAAATATCGCTGCATTTCGCAATCTAAACATAAAATTTAACTATAATTACTTGCTGTTGTTTAATTAAAAATGACATAAAACATCAATAAAATCTCCTATAGCCCGTATGACTGCAAAAACTCCCACATTAATTCATTGATTGGTTTGCAATTAAATATGGATAAAATATGTGGCAGACTTTTTTTTATTCGATTTTAGAATATTTAATTGATTTATTCTCGTTAAACTTTTATCTCTAGGAAATGTTACTAGACAGTTGTAGTTGTAGTTATAATCCAAGCTCTTTGGGATAAAATAATTCCAAGAAATTAATGGAATACATTAATTAACAGGCAATCGAATGGCTAATTACATAGTCTGAAATTTTAATATTTGTTAATATTACCGGTAAATAGAGCTAAAAATTGGTTACGTGCATGTTTTAATTAAATCGACGTGTCAGCTTGGCATGTTTAAAATCATTTTTTGCTAAATGTATAGCTTAATGTATTAGCTATTTATACAGGAGAAAATTAAGAACAACTACTACTATCTTACCATCAGGTGTTAATTTGAAAAGTTACAAAAGTTACAAAAACGGTGAAACCCGGTTTTAAATTACACAAGTATCTTATTTCATGGTAGAATATTTCCAACCTACTACTAGTTTAGTTTTCAACGTATTATCGAAAGCTTGTGGGTATATTATATAAATGGCGAATAATTATTCTACAGTGTTTTATAAGGGTGCACTTGACGTAAAAGTAAAGACAATAGTTTTAAATGCATGTACATTAGATGACGCACATGAACACCAAACACCCTCTTGGTCTATTCAAAACCTGGTATCAGCTTGTGCCAATATTATTTAAAAATACCTAGGGCATGTTTATTCGAAATCTTGCTTAAACGTTAATTCCGCGTTTTTTAAAGCCCCCCCCCCCCCCCCAAATAAAAATCAAGTACCGACAGACTCGGAGGTTTTGCTGGCCAGTCTATAACACCTCTATTTTCTATCCATTTTTAAGGAAACTTAATATTTAGAAAGTCTCGTAAACTCCATTCCACAATAATTCGTTGATTTCTCGACCGCAATAAAATTTAAATGACAACCCTCAGTCGTAATCCCAACCATAAATAAGTTGCCTGACAAATATCTATTGTGTAGGCACCGGACCTTTTGAAAGGGTACAGGTCCTGATTACCTACTAATTTCAATCGTTTAGGTTAGCTATTTTCAACAAAACAACAAATATAAAATAATAGGTAAGTATCTTTATTTTAATCATGCAATTAAATAGCTATTAATAGTTATACAAAAATACTAATCTACAACTAACCTATTATTTTATATTTGTTGTTTTCTTGAAAATAGCTAACCTAAACTATTGAAATTAGTAGGCAATCAGGACCTGTACCCTTTCAAAAGGCACTTTTATGGCTGGGTTAAAATTTTATTGCGGTCGGGAAATCAACGAATTTTTGTGGAATGGAGTATACCTTAAGGGTATCACGGATGAAGTTTCTGTGAGATACTTATTTCGAAAGGTTTGTAATTACTGGCTTTTAAAACTCGTTATGCTTTTATGCGGTTTACGTATGGAAGACTAGTGGTACTTTTTACTTGTCTAGTAAAAAAAGAAGGGTTATTGTTTACCTAAAATGGGTCAAAAATTAATTGATGAAAAGAAAATAGAATTTTTGTTTAGCTTTATTTACCTCATTTATGATTTGATCCCTTTCTTGTTTAGTTACCCGACTTCCGTGTCTTTGAAAAGACAACCATGTGGTTGTGGTTTATTATACTAATTAGTTATGTTTAATTTAATTATTTATTTGTTTAAGAACGGGTTCCTATTCAAGTTATTTTAGAATCCAACGAAAATGTTATATAGACGGTTTTCTATTGTATATTGCCTTTAAACATTGTTGTTTTTAATTAGTCCATTAGGAGTTATCGCAATTTTACCCCTTGTCGTGTGCATAGAGATGAATAAGAATTAATTTTTACAACGATATAATAATTCAATAATTGTGTGTATCTGTTGTTTTAATAAAGAGATGTTTGTCAAAATAAAATTATTTACAAATTTTGTATATCACATATTTATAGTTTTTGGTGTAAAATTATTTCATTAATATTAAAGTGATTTGTTTCATTATAAAAGAGTTCAGCATTTGTATCATATGGATAATTATTTAATACTTTAATAGTTTCATTTTAAAATTTTGGCAATTTATCTGAATTATATTTATTAGTTTGTCCCCATGAAGATGCTAAATAAGTTAAATTGCTTTGTGAATAACTATAATATAGTAGTTTTTTCGTATCTGTATTTAAATAATAGGAAACTCTTCTAAACGTTTTCAAAAACTTATTTAATTTAATTATGATTTGATTAATGTACTCATTAGAATTTAAATCAAATATACGTAAAATGTTTAAGCATTCTTATTTTTACTTTTAATTATTTTATTTAATAATTTTATTATATATTTTATTGGTAATTTATTATTTTCCAGTCTTTCTATTTTTAAATAGAAATATATATTCTTATTTATAAATAAATCATTGAAACTACACATTTTTCAATTATTTTAATATAGTTTTTCATAGATTGAATATTGTTAACTTATTCAATTAAAATGGCCAAATTACGAATTTTTCATAGTTTAGGTAATACAGCAAACACCAGCAAATTATTATTTGGCATTGACAAAACGAAAAGTAGCATCAGTGACAACAGTTTCGTTAAAGGCTCTTTAATTATAACTATATATGAGCTATTCCATTAAGGAAAAAGTAACTATGATTAAGTGGTATTATACAGGAAACCTGTTTAAGAGCAGTATGTGAAATGTTTTCAGTTCAATTCCCTGATAAGCCTATCCCTTCCATTTCATTAATTAACTTATCGTTAGTAAATTTAAGTCCAAAGGCACTGTAATTAGTAACTATGAAAACTAACTCAAAATGTCAATAGAGCTGAAGAAAGGGATAATAGAGATTTTGATATTTTACTGCACGTGGAGGGAAATAAAATGATTAGCACGAGGATTCTTGGGAAAGTCGTAGGAAAACATCAAATCACAGTGTTGCGCACTTTAAAGAAACATAAATATTTTCCTTACAAGTATGAAAAACATCAAGAGCTACGGCAAGGTGATGAACTAATGAAATGATCTTTATTTGTTATGTCCAGCCTTACGTCAATTTTGGACAATAGCGTGCAGTTCCACTAAGTAAAGGCAAAATCAATCCAATAAGTTTAATAAACTAATAATTATATCAAACAAATGTTTGTCCCTTATCCTTTCCATCAGCATCAGACCCAATCTCTGGACGCGTTTCGCTGTATAACAGCTCATCAGCAGAGCTATAGGGTCTGACGGAAAGGAAGGGACTGTCTGTGACTTTCATCACTATATATAGAAAACAATATAGGAATGAAGCACAACGGCGACATCCCATGGTAATCGAGCGTACCACCGAGCGAGCCGGTGAGGTTCTACTATGGGCTCCGTGCTGGTGTATGGATCTTTATAGAACCTCACCGGCTCGCTCGGTGGTACGCTCGATTACCATGGGATGTCGCCGTTGTGCTTCATTCCTATATTGTTTTCTATATATAGTGATGAAAGTCACAGACAGTCCCTTCCTTTCCGTCAGACCTTATAGCTCTGCTGATGAGCTGTTATACAGCGAAACGCGTCCAGAGATTGGGTCTGATGGAAAGGATAAGGGACAAACATTTGTTTGTTGTAATCTTAAGGTCTCGGTAACCTAAACCGAAGAAATGGTTTTCGGCGCCACTGAGGTTAGATGCCTGTTACTATGGGCTCCGTGCTGGTGTATGGATCTTTATAGAACCTCACCGGCTCGCTCGGTGGTACGCTCGATTACCATGGGATGTCGCCGTTGTGCTTCATTCCTATATTGTTTTCTATATATAGTGATGAAAGTCACAGACAGTCCCTTCCTTTCCGTCAGACCCTATAGCTCTGCTGATGAGCTGTATAGTGATGAAAGTCACAGACAGTCCCTTCCTTTCCGTCAGACCCTATAGCTCTGCTGATGAGCTGTTATACAGCGAAACGCGTCCAGAGATTGGGTCTGATGGAAAGGATAAGGGACAAACATTTGTTTGTTGTAATCTTAAGGTCTCGGTAACCTAAACCGAAGAAATGGTTTTCGGCGCCACTGAGGTTAGATGCCTGTTACTATGGGCTCCGTGCTGGTGTATGGATCTTTATAGAACCTCACCGGCTCGCTCGGTGGTACGCTCGATTACCATGGGATGTCGCCGTTGTGCTTCATTCCTATATTGTTTAATAATTATATCTTATAGCCTGATACTATTAATGTACATTTTGATAAAGAAAATAAACGCCATGGCAAATAATTTGTAACTCTACTTGGATCTTCTGCCTATATTTTTCCGTACAGGCGATTGTAAAAGTTCATTAATATGACCCCATAGAAAAAAATCAACAACATTACAATTCGTTTTAACATTGAAAACTTACGAAGATAAGCCTTAATAGGAACAAGGGCTACCGTGGGGCCATCTCAGGCCACTTACAGCAGCGCATTTATCAAATGCGATACGACTAAATGATTTATTCTTCTACTGTTATCTGCCATCGACTGGCAGTCCACGCAGTCTGACATCATAATAAATTATAGGTATTTTTTCTTTCGTTATGATTTTCTTCTACTCGTATTATGATTCTGAAGAACAATGACTTGTTTGTAGTTTTAATCTAATGGTTTACGCGGTGTTTTGTGCGCCTTCTCAATAAAATTCGATGACTTGGGAATGACGACTAGAATTTGGCTTTGATAATGATGAAGAGAATCAGTAAACATTTAGGTGACCACATTATATGAAAATTGTGGCAAAATCTCTTACAGTGTAGTAACTGGGACCTAAATGTACCAGTATGCACCTCAGGTCTTTACAACGGAATAATGACTCTTTAGCCTTATCTAATGCCGCATCTTCAGATGGCTATCGCGCCCACACGGGTGGAATCCTATTCTATTGTGATGCTGACCACTATTCTTGTACTGACTACCTAGTCGGCAACGGCTATTTAAGGCTTGAGGGTTTTAATATACAGAGGGCCTCAGAAAACATCTAGATTTGCACTGGCAATAAGAAGGCAAAACTCAATATTTAAAAAACACTAAGATTTAATTAATTAGGTATAAAAATTTACATTGTTCTGCTTTATTATAATTCACAGCAATATATTATCAACTTCGGCAAATAACACCTCTAACTCTGCTTTATTTAACAGTTCATTATCTTTGTCAAAAATGATTTGGGTATCTTTGGAACTAACTTCGTTTTTGCGCATTGTCGCTTTTTCGTTTTGCGTGAACGGGGATTGTATGTCTACAATGTCTAAAATATCCTGCACTTCCTTCTTTAGTTCTTGGAGACGTTTCAATATCTGGTCTTTACTACTAACCTTAAGAAATTAAAAGTTATGAAGAGTTTTAAAAACTTAATGCAAGGAACTTACAAATTTGAACTCGCCTTTTTCTGACTGCATTATAACATAAAGAGTACTGAAAATTTCGAATTTGATAATTAGTACCTCGACTTCAATAAATCTACATATTTTAAAACTGTCTTTCACAACTAGACATGCGTCAAAGAGACAATAACTACCAAAATTGCACCTTATGCACCTTAAAAAAATCAACTAACCTCTAACTGCGTGTAGACTACATACTGGGCGGCCCACTCTCAACGCAGGATTTCATAGCATCTAAACTATTCAACTTTTTAATATTTTTCAAAAACAGGGTCATAGGGAGACATTAGGCCTACAGTTTAAAATTATTTTAAAATATGCCGGATGTCCCAAAAAAAAGATCCATAGCAAAGTTATATTTTTTTAAACGGAACACCCTATATCTAACAATATTTTTGGATTCTACATAAAATAACAATTATTTTTTAGTAAGTGCATTATAGGTCTAAACTTAATAGTTTCTGAGATATCGAGTATTGCAAAATGGCATACTTTTTTATTGTCTTCCCGAAAATACCAACTTCCGGTTAAACCGGAAGTACTATATTTTCGGCTTCTGAGCTACATCCGGTTTAACCGGAAGTTGACACTCTTAGAAAGAGAGTTAAAAACTAAGCTAGGGGCATGTAAGCCGTTTTACTCTATGACGTACAGTTAGAAAGCTAGAAGCTGTCAAAATTAAAAAATGTAATTTTTCAAAACTCAATTTTTGGAAACTATTAGGTTTAGACTCTAATTTTATTCAAAATCCCAAAATATTCTAAGATATTGGGTATTCTATTGAAAAAAAAAGTAACTTTATTCCTGTACGGCTTTCTGACTCATCCTGTATACTTAACTTTATAAAATTTTAATAGACTATGAAAAACCCTAAAACTTTTGTCTTAAATATTTTTTGCTAGCTGTTGTACTTTAAGAAATAATCGACCGTTTCCATGCATACCAACGACCCTGTATATACCTCAGTTGAGAAAGCTGTTATATACCTCGTACATTGTATCCTTCCTCCAAAATAATTCAGGAAACAAAAAAGTTGTATTATTAGTTGGTAAAGCCGAAAAAAATATGATGATATGAAAATTAGAAGAAGTCAGTGGCGTACATATTTTTGTCAATAATATTCGTTAAGGTGCTCCCTGGAATTTTAATGTAGTTATGGCTAGTTAAGCCCCGTAAATTTATGAATAACGGTACCAAATTTTAATATTATCGGAAAAAGGATATTTAAGAAAATTATAAAAAAACTTTAAAACCCTGTGTATCAAAAACGGGGCAACTCCGGACACATGTTCGTCTGACCTTTTTCTCTTAGAATATCATAAGGAATCTCTTCCTTAAGTTACGTACCGTACTTCTGAAACACCCTGTATAATAGCTCACTTCCTAACCTTGGTATACTATAATATACTACGTATAATGTACTATTTAATTGAATGTCCAAAAACTAATACTGTCATGTAGGTACTATCAAGAAATGTGAGGTTATGCCTACGATTTTTCTCTTTTTCTTCTGTTTCTTGAATAAGGCTAATTTGCCTGACAAAACGGTTGTCTACTGTTATTCAACTAGGTAGATTACCTAATGTTTTCCATTGATCCAATAACGGTATGATCCAGGATTTTCGAACACAGTGTGTAAGTCCCAGTAATGTACCTACATGACAGCACTATTAGAATTCTAATGCAACAAACCATAATGGATAGAATATACTGGAATTCTCGATAATTATTATTATCATTATATCAGTTCTGTCGTAGAACTAACTTTGGCTTTAAAAATCAAATTTAAATTCAACGCAGTCATATTATCACATAAGACGTCTATGACTGGTGCTGACTATCGTTGGTCGTGTACCGGTAATCGACATGTTAATAAGTTATTAATATAATATCTCGTTGGCATTTTATAATGTTACTTAATTAACTAATACTCCTTAACCTAAAACTCAAGCATTAATTTCAATGGCTGTTTACACATGACATTATTGTTCTCTACGCGATTACTATCGTCGATGTACAGATACCTATTTTCTGGATCAAACGATATTTTTAGTTTTATTTAATGGCATACCAACTTTCAAAAATTTGCATTTCAGTGGAAACAGTAGTTTTAACGATCAATGGCCTAGGTACATTTGATGACAAATAAAAGCCAATCGCAATTCTTGAACAATTTACATCTATATCCCTGCGCCGTTTACGTCCGTAGTTATGTTACCAGTTAAATGACGTAACGCTGGCGATGTTGTAAAATTGCAGACCCATCTTGAAACAAAAAGACGAGCAAAGAGAAAAATTGCGGCAGGTGCAGGTGTATGCTGGCAGCAGAGCAGTCGCCGCTTTCTTCCTGCTGTTCTGGGTGTGACCCTTTGGTAATACATAGACCGCAGGATTTCATCTCGCCGGTTATTTATCTTTTCTAGAGCCGGAAATATAGTAACAACTAGTTGGATATGTTTTACTTTGTATCGTAGCACAGAGGAGCTGTAATTTAAACTTTATATATAAATGGGTGGGTCTGGTAGTAATTTTACAGAATTAATGACGTTCTACAGTGACCGAGTAATCTAATATTTTAGAGATGTAATTAATTTGGAGAGACTCCTGCAGATATCTCGTTTAGTTCTGAATGACGTCCTTTTTCTCTGGCACAAAATATTCGCTGAGCTAAAGGATTGAAGTAATTTGCAGTATAGCATGCTTTTATAGACCTTTTGTAGGCTCGACTCTGCAAAAGCGTGGTTAGCCTTTGCACTTGCTCTATTGTGAAATTCTGATCTCTGAAGCTCACCTGATGATTTGGAATTATCTATAGTCTATTTCAGAAAGCTGTAGAGTAATAGAAGCTCATTAGGTATGCAAAGGGACTACAGAATGACCCAACGAATATTTAAGCCACTTTCATAATTTGGCATTGATTTCATTGCAAAATTCTTTCTTTCTTTTATCAAGTGCAGGTAGTACCACCCGGGTTTGGGTCAATTTATGAGTTTTGCCTATTGTTATCCATTCACAAACACTGAAAATGGTGTGACAAAGGCGTGCCGGTAGGAAAGAATTTTATTTTAGCAGAATAAAAATTAGGCATTATGTTCATATTATTAGGTACACTGTATTGTTTATTAAACATTAAAAAAAATACAAAATACAAAAAATACATTTTACCGAAATTAAATTATAAAAAATCATAATATTCTTCGTCATCTGAGGAACTGTCATCTCCTCTTGACGTTATAATTAACGGGTCAAGATCCCACATTTTCTCCTCTTCTATAATGACATGGTGGACTTTTCGCCAGTTCTCTGGTGTCACTTCCTTAATGGCTTGATCAAACAGTAGCTTAACGTCTTTCATTTTAAATGTCGTGTTGTGTCTTGCTACAAATCCTTTCACTTGCGCCCATATAAGTTCTATAGGATCTAGTTCGCAATGATATGGCGGTGTGCGCAGCACAGTTACACTGTGTTTTTCTGCTATATCTTCCACGGCATATTTCATAAAGCGATGTTTGTGTAAATTTGCTATAGCTAATAGTTCCTTATTTATCAAATTATATTCAAATTCAATACTTTTGGTGGTTAACCAGTCAATAATTACTTGTTTTCTCTAAGATGAAGTTGGAGTCTTCTCTGTGCGTCGTGAATGATAGCTTGCGTTATCCATAACTACTACTGAATCAGCTGGAAGATATTTTATCATTTCACCAAAATAGTCCTCAAAAACATTCGAATTCATGTCCTTGTGGTAATATCCCGTATTGAACGACTGAAAGGTTAGCAAACCTTCTTTTAAAAATCCCTCTTCGCTTCCAATATGGACGATTATTAGTCTCTTTCCTTTACCTCAAGGCACCTTAATACCCGTTGACAGGCCTTCTACGAAAGCTTGGCGAGCACTGGTTATATTTCTGTCTTGCCACAATTTTGGTACTATATAACCTTCATTAATCCACGTCTCATCAAGATAAAACATTTTCTTCTGCTCTCTTCTCTACTGCTTTATACTTCTCAAGTATTTTTGTCGCCAGCAAACAATTTCATTGCTTTCCAGTAAAAGTGATTTACAGTTATGCTTTTCCCATACAAAATCCATATTTTTTAAAGTGGTCCATAAGAGTTTTCTAGTTATAAACGGAATACTATCATCCTGGCCAAGCTCCATTAGAATCTTATCTAGGGTGGGTATTTCTTTTTTAAAATAAAAAGAGTGAACTTTTCTTCGAACTACACTTTTGGTGCCTTCATCAAGGACTTTTACTGGTCTGCCTGGACTTTTCTTGGGAGGTTCCACTTGACTGCTCTCTTTCTCTCCCGCAATAATTTATAAACGGTGAACTTTCCAACTCCAGTTATTCGGGAACATCGGTCGACAGTTTCTTGAACAGTAAAATTCGGATAATCGTATTTTTTTCGCAATCATGTACATTTAAAATAAAAACTTTTTCACTCGCTGATAGTGGAGAATTATTGGAACATCTTTTTGTTGGTGTGAATGTCGCCATTTTATTACTAATCTTATAATACTGGGAACACTATATACGGCTTAACAGCAAATACTGATGCGTTAAACTAAACAAATATACTTATTTAGGTCATACACACACACACACGATATATGAAGTTTATTCCAAATTACCACCTATTTATATGATCCAGTCAAAGAGGCCAGAGCCTAACTCGGTACCTGTTAAATGGTACCTATTAAACGCAAAACTTTATAATCTACTACCTAACTAATCCCTACACAATATTTCGATTTTGACACTTCAGGCCGGAAAACATACCTTCCCTAATCCTCTTACGCAATTACTTCAAATTTTAATATTACAAACAATACTATTTTATCTTAATACCCGTTAACCTAATTCCCTAAAATGTTTGGTTAGTTATCATAAATAATTTAATTCACAAAGTTTACCTGCGCCTATGGCCGACACCGAAATTGAGCCGAACTGGACGGAATTTCCCATTTTATTACTCTTCAACTTTCTGAAGTAGACTATAGGCTATAATACAGCGTGTCCCAAATTCGATGCTAACTATTGCGACCTCGGTTATTATTGACGCTTGAGATATAGTTAAATTGGAAAAGTTTTAGACAATTTATTTTACATAATTATCCGGAATTCGCTAAAAATATTTCCTTTTTGAGATGATAATTGTTCAAAGTGTCTTCCATTATGGTCAACACATTTTTGGCATCTTTTTGAACGGTCCTGCAGACTCGTAAAATAGTGTCTCTATTCATAGACCTCTTAGGTTTTAGCGGCACCCCACAAATAAAAGTCTAATGGTGTAATATCCGGAGAACGTGCAGGCTATGATACTGGACCTTTGTTAGAAATCAAACGCACATTAAAGTTCTCTACTAACAGTTCCTGAACTATTCTAGCATTGTGCGTAGAAAAAACATCTTGTTGGAACCAGATATTGTTTAAATGTTCAAGATCGAAATGCTCTTTGATTGCCGGAATAATCTGAATTCTAAGTAACTCGGCATATCTGTCTTTATTTAAATTTTCGAAGTAAACAAACGGCACAAGGAGGTGTCCATCTAAAAGGTCCAAAAATAATATTTAACTATGTATTATAAAAAATTAATATGTGATTATTTTACCTATCATTCTGCAGCAAACGTTAAAATCAAATGTTATCTGGAATCTTCATGTTCAATTAAATAGGGATTTTCAGTTGCCCAGTAATGGTTGTTTAAAAACACCGCATGTCGGTCCATAAAACGTTTGACGGAACATCATCATCTTCTTCACATTTTTGAAAGTACCATCGGGAAAATTCCATTCTTCTCGGCTAATCATTTACGCTTAATTTTTGCGCAAGTAAAGGCTTGTATGGATGAAATATATTAGCTTGCAAAACTCTGTGTACAGATGATTTTGGGATTCTTGCTTTTCGATGAACTGTGTTGGGGTTTCGGGGTTATTATTAACAGTTTCATCAACAATAATCCTTCGTTATTCAGTTTGAGCATTGATTGAAAGATTACTGTATTTCAATCAATGCTTAAGTCTGATATAGTCTTCGTTTTTTTAAAAAATACTGTTATTTCTTGAATTGTTAAGCATTATTTCAAAAATAGTTCTGTGTGATTGCGGCCTTTTCTGGATGAAGTTCAAATTACAAATCACAAGCAAGTTGTAAATTTCTGTTTGATTTAAAACAACAGTCGTGCAATTTTTTTATAGCACTTGGAAAGCTGTTAGACTGGCAAGAACAGCATGCTTACAGAACAACAAAATCAACGGAATCTGCCATTCAACAGCTAGTCAGCAGGGTGGAGAAGGCTCTAGAAAACAGAGAAGTGGTAGTTTTTCTAGACACAGAATGAGCATTTGACAACACATTCTTCGCATCAATCACTAGAGCAACCAAGGCTATCGGACTGGAAGAAATTTGCTGCAGGTGGATAGAAGGTATGCTTCAAGGTAGAATTGTATATATACGGATCTGCTTGAGACTTTGTGAGTGCGGGTGACAGGGGGACACGCAGGGGTGGGGTCCCTTCTGTTCCGGAACCTTGTCATGGATGAGCTGCTATGCACGCTCAGCAGAGAAGAATATCATATCGTGGGTTATGCAGACGACCTGGCAATAATAACCCAAGGCAAATACAACACGACAGGAAGAGAGAGAATGCAAAGGGCTCTCAATTTCGTAGAAAGATGGGTGTGGCAGGAAGGAAAGGACCTAGAACAAACACGTGGAAAAAACAATCCGGAAGTCAGAAGTAGCCTTGGCAGTTACTTGACGGATGTACAAAACATGGAGATTCTCACCTAAGCTGGTGCACATTTTAAGTATAGGTTTTTAAGGAGTTTTAGTGTGACTGGAAGCAGGGATGTAAATGAGCTTATTTCATTTCGCGGTTTCCTGCTTTCGGAATCATGATTATCTCAGCTGGGTCAATGCACAAACTGTTGCCTGCAACATGCATTGATTACGTATCCTTTAATATTTCGTTAGTTATCAGGTATAAATAATAATATAATAACTTCTTGTTTTCCTTTCTTAGATAGTCTGCAGATTCATCGGCTTATTGCTTGGTTCTAACCTAGAAATACAATATGATGCTACATGAATGATGAAGGTACCATTCTTGCACAATTTTACTTGAATAATCGGTAACAAGGCAGAATAAGCTGAAGAGTTGGGTTACCGGACGCGACGGAAAGAACGCATTTATTATTTATATTTCATAACTAGTACGATATGATGGTAATCCATGAACGCCCGTTGGCAGAAATTTGTGTATACAAGGGTAATTGGTTTTAGTTCCTTACATTTTTTTAACCAATCACTCAAATATTGAGAGCAATACCATAATAAAATAACCAATCGCGTTTTCTAAAGATTTATTATTGGTTCAGACGTTTTAATTGACTATATAAAGTTTGTATATTTTATTCAGTAACTCATTAATTAATTGGTCTAATTGTTTTCTCTGTCGAATACATATCGACTGTGCTCTTTTGATTCGACTAAAACACCGGATATGGCGTAACTACTTCTATCTTATAAGGATAGGTTAATAGGGTATAAGAATGTGCGGGAAATAAAAACTTATAATTGCAGCTTGTTTATAAGATTTATGAATATGTTGGTTTTGCTGGAAAAATTGATTCGGTAATAAATCTGCGAATTTAATATTAAATGTCAGGGAAACTGTTTCAGTGCAGAAAAAAATTGGAATATGTCATTACCTTATAATAAATTCAAACTAAAACGAAATAAGTATATATTATGTTTTTGATGTGACAGCAACTTAATTCCTCCAGGTTTTTTAACCAACAGACCTGATGAAAAATATGGCCTAACTACCACAGTCAATGATAGCGTAGATGGAAAGGCATGTGTATCTGAACTCATGCAGGCTGAACCGGGAATGGGACTATTTAGCGCAGGCGTTTCAGCGCCGCCGTTTCAGCGCCGCCGTTTCAGCGCCGCCGTTTCATCGCTAGGACATTTCAGCGCCGGCCCATTTCAGCGCTAAATTATTTCTCAAAATTTTATTATTAAATATTTATTTCTATATATATATTCCTACCTTTGTTTCCCCCGGAAATGTGGAATCTTTATAATCGAACAATAAATAGAAATAATCGTACAAATAATCACTGTGAAGCTGCTCATCGCCGACTGCAGTCAGAATTAGGAATGAACCATCCAACAATATGGAAGTTTTTAGATGGATTGCGGAAAGTGCAAAAGGGGCGTGATACTTACTATGAACAATTAATTGCTGGTAATCCGCCCCAGATTAAATTAAAAAAATATCGCGATGCAGATGAACGTATACTCCGCATTGTTACCGAATACGGCAACAGAACTCCAATAGAATATTTAAGAGGAATAGCCCACAATTACCAAATGACAGATTAATTAATTGTATATATTATATTAAAAATGTTATTAGTTTGTAGTACCAATATTGTATCTTTTTGTAGTTTTATTTAATAAATTTTATTTATTAAACAAATTTTAGTTATTGTTTTTTTTTTAGTTTGTATTACCAATATTTTATCTATTTTTAATTTTATTTAATAAATTCTATTTAGATTATTTTTATTATAAATATTTAATAATAAAATTTTGAGAAATAATTTAGCGCTGAAATGTCCTAGCGATGAAACGGCGGCGCTGAATAGTCCTAGACCCGGCTGAACCAGCTTCAGCTTCAGACTAAGTGTCCATGGAATCGGTTGGAATAATCCTATCGTTCTGATTTCTGTAAGGGATGTCTGACTGACTGAGCTACTAAGCTTTTTAAAGGACTCTGAGAAAAGTACGAGATTATCAAACTAGGAAAATCCCTCTGTTCTGCCAAAAATGTACAATATTATTTAATGAGAATGGATAGACTCTGGGATCTTCAGAGAGAGACCATCATTAGGGTTTTCGTAAGTGTTTGGCGATTGAAGATATGGGCGAAATGTAATCTCGCTTGGCCCAACCTCGAGTAGGAAACCAGAATAAAGTTGGTATGCAGTTTTAAACAGAAAACAAAACATTGCACTTTCCCCCAGTTTTAAAGCTAACATTCAAATCAAATATGTGACCTACGTTACTATAAATTGGCCAGTTGTAGTGACTTAATAGTGACAAAATTAAATTGTCACAACATTTTATTATACATCATACAGTGTGTATCAGCAAAATGGAATAAATTCGATAATAAATACATGGGGGCGTGTCCGAAAAAACGCTCGGACACGTCGATTGGTATTTCTAGTTGCGCATGTTTTTCGTTTAAAGCCTTTTATACAGGGTGTGTCATGTAACAGTATACAATACTAACTTTCTGATTTTAAATGCAACACCTTGTATATTATTCAATTTTTGGATTCTTCGGAAAATTTTAGACATATTTTATGTACAATATCCTATACCTATCTTTAACTGTTTCGGAAATATTAAGTGTTTTCAGATTTATTGCAAAAATCAAGAACACACTAAAAAACTAATAAGTAATCCTGTTTATTTCTTGATAATGTAAAAAACAAAAAAAAAAACAACTGTGGTTATCATTAAAAGCAGGGAATTTTTCAAAATTTTACCAATGTTTAATCCTGGTTATCATTAAAAGCAGGAGAATCTTTCAAGATTTTACCAATGTTTTAATCCTGGTTATAATTAAAAGTGGGGAATCTTTCAAGATTTTAGCAAAGGTGTATTATTTATGGGCTCTGCCCAATTCCTTCAACCCTTGACTTAGTTTAATGGTAAAAGTATGACACATTATTATAGTTTTATACTGCTGTACACCAGCAAACTCTCTCTACGACTCAGTATGTCGTTCCGACAATAGCATTCGAGGGAAAATTCTTAAACTTACATTGTCAGGCAAGACACGAAATTTGATTGCGATATATTAGCTGGAAAACATTATAATAACGATGGACGTAATCCGATAGTCGCTTAAGTGGTATGCCTTGTGTCGATTTCCATGTTAAAAAGCCATAAAGAGACGAGAACGTATTAGAGGCATCTAGTGGGATGCGAGCGTTCCTTTAATTTCTGTACTTTACATTTGTATAGGCTGTTAGTCGGTAATCTGGCGTTTTGGGATCGTGAGTTACGCGTCTGGTAGGTTAAAAATGTCGAGCAGTCGATTGCGGAGGTCTCGGGCTCGATCCCGAAGGAACGCTAACTGGTCGTTTAAAAACTTGAAATGGTTTAATTAGCAGGGTACGTTGGTTAACAAAGAGTTGAAAATGTTCTAGTGTGATTCAGATTCAGTTTGCAGAGGCCACAACGATGATTTTAAATTATAATACAAAATACATAATTTTGATCACTTAATAAGGTTCAGATTAGGTAGTGGTTTTTGGGAAAAATGGAAATCCTATTATTTCACACTCCTCTTTACCGACCGGACCGATCTGTGAAACGACCGCGGGTACTCATCATCGGAATTTTTAGTAAACATTAATGCTAAAAACATCCTTCATTAGGGGCAGTAAAACCCGACCCGACAATTCTTAAGAAATATAGGTACATACACTAATTACTTTATTGCAGGCGAATCCATTCAATTTGCTTTAAAGGCTGATAAATCGGTTTAGCATTAGCTTTTGTGTGTCTCGGGACTAACGTGAATATTTGAAGATGGCGGAAGAAAATGTTTTTCTTTAAGCAAAAAAATTGAAATAATCGAGGAAAGTGAGAAAACTGGTTTAAGCACCAAGAAATTGGCTGAAAAATTTAAAATGAGTAAGACCCAAGTGAAGATGTTGTTTTAAAATAAAGCAGAAGTTAGAAATTTGTTTCAAGAAGGTGGCAACGGTGAACGAAAAAGAAAATTTCCGAAAACCAAAGAACTGGCAATGGACCAAGTTATTTTTAACTGGCTTTGTAGGGCACGAAACAAGCACTTACCAATATCCGGGCTCATAATTCAGGCAAAAGCCCTCGAATCTGCTCAACATCTAGGACTAGATAACTTCAAGGCATCAAATGGATGGTTAGAGAAATTCCGTCGTCGGCACGATATTACTTTCAGGAAAATATGTGACGAATCAGCCGATATCAATATCGAAGACGTAACTGCTTGAGAAGAAAAGCTATTAACCATTTTAAAGGACTATGCCCCAGGGAACGCATTTAATGCAAATGAGACATGTCTCTATTATCGTGTATTGCCAACAAAGCATATGCATTGAAAGATGACAAGTGCATTGGAAAGAAAACAGCAAAACAACGATTGACAATTCTGTTCTGTGCCAATATGGAAGATGAGAAGAAAGAACTACTTATAATAGGCAATAGCAAAAATCCTCGATGTTTTAAAGGCGGACATATCGATAAGTTACCTTTCCAATGGGTCTCTAACAAAAAGCGTGGATGACATCAGACATCATATATGGCTTCACAGATTTGATACCAAGATAAAGAAGCAGAACAGAAGAGTGATATTGTTTCTAGATAATGCAACGTCTCATCCCAAAATTACACTGGATAATGTCAAACTTATTTTTCTTCTACCCAAAACTACCTTACATTGCCAACCTTTGGACCGAGGCATTATCCAGAATTTTAAAATGCTCCACAAAAGCTACCTTATTAAGAGGATTTTAAAATGTATAGACAGTGGTTGTCCGCTTCAAGGAATTGAAAATAATATTACCATAACCAATGCCTTGATATATGTTTCGGTGACCTGGCGCAATTGGTCCCCAGTGACAATAAAAAACTTTGTGAACTTGAACTACAGAATTGACTATTATTGAGCATATTGAAGAGATCCAAGAAACGGATGAAACCAGGGACGTCTAAAGACTTCTTGAGGCCCTGGGCCTATATGCAAAAGGAGGCCCTCTGTTCCTCGGAGTATGAAAGGGCGCAAAATTTTTTTTGAAACCACGCCCAAATTATAAACTGCAGTTATTTTTAAAAATTTATTTTATTTTCGTCTTATAATAATAAATATTTTTCTATTATATTTTTTAATTTGTTTTTTAGCACTAATGTAGACCGTAGACGCTTATTAAATCCGAACACAACTTATAATAATGTAAACGTAACGTAAAGTAAAACACACAATCTGCTCCACTAGTTTAATGTAAAATTTTTAAGCCATACATGTTTCGGAGGCATAAACCTCCATCATCAGTGGGATAAAATTAAGTTAGTAGAAGAGAAAAGGACATTGTGAGAACTGCAAATATAAAGATAGAAAAGAAGTAAAGTCTGTGCGTTTTAAGAAGTCCGATATCGGATTAAATCACCAAGGGATGTTATCGCTTTTAAAACAGTAAGTCGGTTAAGTTACAATATCTTCGCACCTTCGCTATACTTGATCACACCGAACATCCCACTGGTTTACTGTATTCTTTTACTGGGCGAAATCAGAGGTTTCAAAACAAAATTATCTTAGAATTACGCGTTGAGCATAAATAATAATTAAATAGATAATTAAATTATTTTGCTATTATTATAGTTAAATCTAAAGCAGAAAAAACTTTGCGATACTGGAACTAACAGTTTGTTCATCATCTTAAAACATATGGGTTTCAAATATAAAATAACGAACAACAGAAAACTGCTTTGCGAGCTGTCCAATGTTGTTTCGAAAAGATGGCAATTTTTAAGGGATCATTTAAACAACAAAAAATCGGAATTGTCAAGACATGTTGTTTTTCTTGACGAAACATGGGTATTTGCAAACGGAACTTCAACAAAAACGTCTTGGCAGGATGACTCAAAGCATTGTTATTCAAGTACCCGTGCAAGTAATGGAAAAAGGTATATTATATTACATGCTGGTAATGAAGAAGGTTTTGTTTTAAATGCCAGTTTGATATTTTCATCAACAAAAAAACTGATGATTATCACGGCAATATGGATGCTGAAATTTTTGAGCATTGGTTCGAGGAAAAACTTTTAAAAAGTTTAGAAAAACCTTCCTTAATTGTTTTAGACAATGCCTCTTACCATACGAGACTCGAAGAGAAATTCCCTACAAGCAGCTGAAAAAAGGAAGAAATAAAAGAGTGGTTGTCAAAGAAAAACATAAACCATGAAAATTTATATTTAAAAAGTGAACTTTTAAGCAAGTGTAAAGAGCAGTCATTTAAAAAAAAGTATGTTGACGAATTAGCCCTCAAATATGGACATCAAGTTTTGAGATTGCCGCCCTACCATTGTCATTACAACGCAATTGAATTGGTATGGGGTATTAGCAAAAACTATTATGACAAACATGCCTGTACAAATATCGGTAAGCCTAGCGTTATAAAGTTATGGGAGGAGGCGCTTAGCCAAGCGGGCAAAGAAGAATGGCGGAAATGCATTGAACACACAGAAAAAATTATTTTTGAATCTTATGAGACAGAACAGGTTATAGACGAAGTAAGACCGTTAATTATTACGAATGATGATGATGATGACGATGATGTTGATTCTGATGAGTCTGAAAGCATGGGTGAAATTTAAAATGCAGAGGAAGACTACTTTTAGTAGTACCTATCTACAAGTAGGTACGTTCTGTCGCAAGACTACAAAATCGGTTCTTTTTAGAACCAAAACTTTATAAAAAAGAATTCGTAAAACTAATTTGTCTGAATACTACAAAAGCTAAAAAATTATTATTTTTCTTTACCTAAACTAATTTTTTATTTACTTTAAATTATTTTATTTAGAAAATGTAATTCATCAACATCCAAAATTACCTTCAATATAATTTATTGTTTAAGAGCCACCGACATAATGCTCAAGGGGTTTTATGGCTTAGCGGACTTCTTAAAACGCACAGACTTTTATTAGTGAAACAAGAAAAACTTAAACGACAATAGGCTCATCAGAGAGCTCGGAAAGATGATAGATAAAAAGGAGAATACTTAAGTGAGAGACTGATTTATACTTAGGTCAAACAAAATAGTGTTGACTTACCTTGTGTCGCAGAAAAAACTTCATCATTTAGTATTAAGCATGGTTGTAGAAATAAAATAGAAAATTGAAAAAGGTGTTATTATTTAAAGAAAAAATTTTTTTAATTATATTTAGTAGTTAATAATTAAATAGTACTAATTATTAACTACTTAATATAATTAAAAAAATTTTTTCTTTAAATAATAACACCTTTTTCAATTTTCTATTGTATTTCTACAACCATGCTTAATACTAAATGATGAAGTTTTTTCTGCGACACAAGGTAAGTCAACACTATTTTGTTTGACCTAAGTATAAATCAGTCTCTTACTTAAGTATTCTCCTTTTTATCTATCATCTTTCCGAGCTCTCTGATGAGCCTATTGTCGCTTAAGTTTTTCTTGTTTCACTAATACTTCTTTTCTATCTTTAATTTGTAGTTCTCACAATGTCCTTTTCTCTTCTACTAACTTAATTTTATCCCACTGATGATGGAGGTTCATGCCTCCAAAACATGTACGGCTTAAAAATTTTACATTAAACTAGTGGAGCAGATTGTGTGTTTTACTTTACGTTAAAATATCACTCCACTGAGAGATGGACTTCTTCCATAACATTTATAATAATGTTTAATTTTTTCCATCGGCTGTCGCATCACCCCGGCTCACATTTAATAATATGACCAAGTAAGGTGAGGCCCCATTGACGCCGAGGCCCATCCGGCTCATGCCTTAAAGCGTCCCTGGATGAAACTACTCCCAACTCTGAGACAGAGGAAAAGGAATTTGAACTACCTCCAACGTCGCAAATGTCAAGCCTGCGCAAGTTTGAGAGACGTTTTCTAATAATGTTAACAATTTTGACAAGTCTACAAATATCTCTCAATTGCTATTAAAACACCTGACAAACGTCGAAGAATATGTAGGTATATTTGGGACATTGGCAAAGAAAATCAAACCGCCGAAATAAACAGACGTGTTCGATTGACATGGGCAGCCACGGGTAAACTATCACATGTTTTGAGAAATCGAACTATTCCAATTAATTTGAAAAGAAAGGTCTTCAATACCTGCTTATTGCCCGTGATGACATACGGAATGGAAACCATGACACTCACTGTTAAATCGGCTAACAAACTTAGGACCACTCAAAGAGCCATAGAACGGATCATGTTAGGAATAGATCTTAGAGACCACATCACAAACGAGAATATCAGACAAAGAACTAAAGTCGAAGACGTCATAACCATAACACGCATAGCCCACTTGAAATGGAGCTGGGTAGGGCACGTTGCCCGACAGGACGACTTGAGATGGTCAAGACGCATCATTCAATGGAGGCCTCGCTTACACAAACGCAACGTTGGCTCGACGATATTAAAAACAAGGTGGGGAACAGATGGCATCAACTTGCACAGGACAAAGAAACATGGAAAAATATAGGGGAGACCTATGTAAAGGAGTTGCTGAAAGAAGAAGAAGAAGAAGAAGAAGAAGAAGCTATTAAAATGTAAATCTGAATTTTATAAAAATAAAATAAAAAATATGAAGCAATCAATAATTTCTGATTATTTTGAAAAATAAGAATTTCAAAGGAAACATACAGTACATTTCATAATACATATGTTAGTATGCACGTACAGTATAAACATAAATAAATTGGCTTCAGTTCATTTAATTTTAATTCTGATAAATTCAAACAAAAGTATTTAAAATTATTTACATAATAATATGTGTAGATAATTATTAATAAACAAACACTGTAAAATGCGGACCAGTTGTTTTAATTTTTCTCTACTAACCGACCAACATTTGATTTCCCAAGGGTGGTCGCTATTGAGAGATTTTACTGGATATTTCTAAAAGGGGCCTATTTTGTAAGACATAAAATAATTTGGCCATTACAGCACTTTTTGTTTAGTAAATTATAAGCAAATCTTGGAGTCACCCTTAAAATAAATCAGTTTTGCTTACTATATGACGTTGTGCGCCAAAAATATATATGTTAATTAATAAAGAGTTATTAAAACTGGTCGAATAATAAAAAATTGAAGAAGTAGTCCATTTTCTGTGGCGAGATTATGAAAGAAAACACGGTCTGTCTATACCACCAAAATATATACATTGGTTTTCAGAAGATCATATGAAAATATTTCAATACAATTCTTTACAGAAAAACAGATGACTTTAGACATATTAAGTCATATATCAAACGAAAGCCGATTTAAAGGTGCTTCTTCTAAAATAATAATATACAGGGTGTTCTATTTAAAAAGAATTGGAAAACGTATGATTTGCCTTTGCGTCAACAACCTGTATAAAAGTAAAAGATGTAAGTAAAAAACTACTATAATTAGAAACTACGGCATCCAATGCAAAATGTAGGCACGTATTTTATTTGCTATTAGATCTTCAAAAAATGCCATCGAATATATGACGTTTTGCATAAAAAAAGCCAAAAAAATGGTAAAATTTTTCCAAAAACAACGCAAAATTTATAAACCCGTATAAATCAAGAGGTTCGAGATATTTCCTCTGTAGGAATATCAATGAAAACATAAAATCTCTACTTACTGTGTTTTTATTTTGAGGTGTGCTTTGGATATTGGTTTATACATACCTGAAATAAAAATAACAAATAATTTCAAAATTTTGAATTGTAATTAAAATTATAATATATAATAAATAAATCTTTGTTCAGATAAACAAAGCAAAATGTAATTGCGATAGATAATCATTAAACGCACGGTTTTTAGAGCTACAACGTCTGAGGAGGCAGGAGAGTAGAATGCATAAACAGAGTCGCTATGACGCTGATCGTATAGGCGTGCCTAATAGTTTTTTTAATATTTTAGTCTTAAATAGCGTAAAATATAAAAACAAATACCTTCTAATTTATTGGCAATTACTGCCCTAGCTTGACTATAAATAACTTTACCTTTATATATTTATTCATTTCACAAACCATCAACGTTTAAATATGATTAATTATAAATTAAATATAATAATTTTAAACTCCGGCAATGCCTGTAAAATTTCGGAAGGTGTGAAGATGTGTTTTGTATGCCCACTAATTCGATATCACATACGATAAAAAGAGACATAACTTGTAGTAAAGGAACAGAAATCCCCGCTGATTGCTTGATTTCGGTGTGGGTTGTCAAATTTACCAGAATATATTATCCTCACTGCTTTAAGAATATAATAAATTATATTAAGCGATTATAATTAGCAATGTGAAGGGGTAAAATCAACGGGATATAAATTACAGGGCAATACATGGCATACAATATACAGGGATATGCATCCGTCTAATTATTATAAGTAATATATTTAAATGACATACGAATTAACATTTTATGGAAATTTAAAGAGAAGTACGGCAACAATGTAAAGTGTTTTGATCGGATTTCTTTTGTAGCTCACCAGCTTTGTGGAGAACTTGACTTATTTCCAAACACTAATTTAATTTTAGGAAAAATAAAAAATTTTGAAAAAATTTCAATATAAATTAACAATAAATACTTAGTACTAAAATAACAATTAACCAACTACACATAAAAATATTAGGCCATAATGATTTTTATCGCAGCTAAACAATATTTAATTAAGATAACTTAACTATCGTAACTAACCTGAACTAACTTCTGAGTCATACCTATAACCTTATATCAAAGTTTTTTTTGACATGCAATAAAGAGGCTTTTATTTTTTGTCTCGAAAACGAAGTAAGATACGAAAAAATATCGAAAGATAAAAAAGTTGTAGTTGTAGCTGCTTAACCCGAAAATAATATAAAATTTTTAAGCAATTTTTCTGTTTTTGATTTCTACGCCAATGGAAGATAAGAGGTTTAAGTTTGAAAGTTAGATTAAACCAACTTATTTACTACAAAGAACCTCTTGAATTAACAGTTTTCTTATCATCTGCTTTTTGTTCGCACGGTATTTTTCAGGTGCAACACGACCTTACACCCCACAAACGATTGTTATATTGTTGGTTATTATTAGTTTCATCTGACAACATAAGATTATTGTCAAATTTATAACATTTAATATTGTTGCTAACGTTCAATCATTTTATCGAACTTTATTGCCAGCCCTCGCTACCGCTCGGGCGCAAAATCGTTCTCGTCTAGTAAATGTTACTTACATCCCTTGTAGTATAAATAACTATTTTCTTCTCCCTATATTGCAAACAACGCAACAACAATTACCAAAAGGGTATCGATTGCCCTTGACGACGGGTTGTAAGTCAACTTACCACCCTTTTGTGGTAATAATTTATGCCATATAAAAACAATGATTCATAAAAATTGAGTAATATTAAGTGATATTAATATTATTAATAGTACAATTATTACAATTATGAACATTATTTACTAAACTTGGATAAATGTTTTCTCGCTTTTTCTCAATTTGTATGAAATGTTCTGACTCCATAATTTCTCCATCTCTAACCAAGTTTTCTGTTACTCTTGAAGTACTGCAGGAGACTTCTGGCTTCGTTATATTGTATTAAATTTTATTTGCAACTTCCTTTTTATTGTTGACGCTCTCCGCTACATAACTTTCCGCAATAGTTGCAGATTTCCATCCGCGATGTCGCTTGAGGGCTAAGACATCAACTCCAGTATCCGCTAATAAAGTGGCCGACGTTCTTCTAAGGGACGACAGGCTGGTTTAAGCACTTTCCATTTTGATATCGCATGAAGAAGCGAGGATTAAAATTCGTCATGTGGGATCTTATATCAATGTAATTTTGAACTAGTTTGAAATAACAAACCTTTTCATCGTCACTTTTAGTCACTATAAATTTACGTGCCATTCCATTTTTAGAATCAGGAATAGTAATAAATATGACTTCATGCCTTAAATCAACATTGTCTATTTTCATTGCACAGAGTTCACTAGAACGGCACGCTCTAGCAATTCCCATTATCATTACAACCTTCATCATTAAATAAATGTCATCGGGGGCTTCATACAGGAAATTATTTACATCTTCCCTGTCAAACAAATTCGATTCTTTGGATTTATATCCGTTATTTTTTCTTTTTAAAAATGCTCGAAGTGTAGGATACTTGGAAATATATATATTTTCCTCTATGAAAAGGGTGGACTTCAGCATGGAATATTCACACCATAAGCTTGATGGAGACTTTAGTACAGCAGATTTTTCGTGAAAGTACGCCAAAAGCACGGTTTCTGAAACTGCAGTAGCAGTCTTTGTTTGGCACCATTTCTTGACGTTCTATTAATACGTTGCTTCATATCTCTTCCTCGATTTTTCTGGCAGCAGCGACAGACAAGCGATATTTGCTGATTCTTCTATATCCATTTGGCTGTTATACAAATCAATAATTTCAATTTCTCTCAATTTTTAATAATAAACTGTCAGCTTGACGTTATTGATAAAATAACAATGCGTATGATGCTATAGAAACCGGTCAAAGCTGTTCATAATTTCATGCGAAAAGTATCGAATTAAATGAGTTAAGCGGTGTCGAGCGCGGTTAGTACTTGGATGGGTGACCGCTTGGGAAACACCGCGTACTCTTGTCTTAGGGAAGAGTGTAAAATGAATCGACATCAAAACCATCCTATTCACGCCGGACAGGCCGGATGAGATCGGATATCTCGTAGGATGAAGGTGCCGTTTCACACTCCCCAGTCGGTAGACCGCACGATTAAAAACCGTACGGTCGATGACCGGTTCAAGATGGCCTCTGATGCGCCGACGACCATAAAATACAGGGTGATTCACGTTGAGTGTCCTATTAAAAGTTCTGGCGAACTAAAAAAGATAGCTTTTTCAAATTCGGTGTGCCGCCTTAATAGGACATAGTGTCTATCTTTTAAAAATATTTTCACAGTTGCTGCGTTGCCAGTTCTACCCGAAACCAATGGCAACATTGGAATTTCAAATGGAACACCCTACATATTATTGCATTTTTGAATTCTACGCAAAATTGTAAGAAACTTTTGTTAATATTTCCCTATACTTATCTCTTGCCGTTTTTGAAAAAAAAAAAAATTAATAATTTTTGATAGAAAACCACCGTTTCAATAAAGTTGAGTATTTTCGTGCGTAAACGAGCTAGCTATTTGAAATTTTCACACGGGTTAGATAATACATGTGTTTAAGAATTTCATATGAAATATTGGCGATACTTTATACAGGGTATCTCAAAAATGTATATTTTTTAAAGCAATTTAGAAATAATAAAAAAAATGTTTGTTTAAATGCAACTCCCCGTATTTCATTGTAACATCAAATAGGCAAATAACTTACCTACAACATTGCCATACATCTTCCTATACCTATCTCCCTCCGTTTTTTAAATACAAGCGGAGAAAAATAAATCCCTATTTTCAAGAACTACCCATAAGAAATATACCCGCTTAACCAATGATTTAGCTAGGTAGGCCATGGCAAGTTTTTTGTTTTAACTCGTCTTGACGACTATTTGACATGGCAAACAATTTTTAAATTAAGCATATGATAACAATGACGTAAAAAATGGCAAATGTAAATGAATATTCACATCTTGATATTTTAAATTTGTTTTACATGCACGGGGAGTGCAACAAAGTTATTTCAAGAACCTGTAGAAGATTTAATGAATTATATCCCCATTTACCTCCCATGAACGAAAAAAAATTTAGAAGGTAACTATTTTAATATTTTTATACCCTTCTTAGATTATCTTAAAAACGTATTTGTTTTGTGTTGATATTTCAGATATGAAGTAAATTTTACAATTCAGGGTGTAATTAGAAAACATCGAAAATACGCAAAACCCCAAACTGAAAATGAAGATAATGAAATAAATGTTCTTGCGTATTTTAATGTTTACCCCCAAGTATCAATTCGAAATGCAAAAATAGATTTAGGACTTTCATATTCAACTATTTAACGCATTTTAGCCAAACATAAAATTTATCCATTTAAATTTATCACCCAACAAGCTCTTTTACCAGGAGATGCCCAGAGGCGTGTTGAATTTTGTGAAATGGTTTTAATTAGAATTCAAGAAGACCCATCATTTTTAAGCAAAATCATTTGGACAGATGAATCGAAATTTACGAGGGAGGGAATATTCAACCGACGAAATAATCATTTTTGGGCAGTTGAAAATCCGAAATTTGTTAAAGAACGGGGGTTTCAATTTCAATTTGGTTTTAACGTTTTTTGCTTATTGATGGATAATAAATTTTAAGAATGACAGTTAGTGAGTTTCTGGATGGGTTGTCACTACAATTAATTATGTCTTGCTGGTACCAATTAGATGGGGCTCCTGCTCATTGTAGCAACGGGGTGAGTCAAGAGTTAAACGGAATGTTTGAAGATAGGTGGATAAGACGCTTGGGACCGTGGGACTGGCCCCCTCGGTCCCCAGATCTTACTTCCCTAGATTCATATCTTTGGCGAACTATGAAAGAACGGGTGTATGTAGGAACCCCAATAGAAAATCGCCAAGATTTGGAAAACCGGGTACGTCGAGCTTTTGAAGAGTTAGCTCCTGAAGAAATACGAAGGGCAACTACGACAAATCAAGTGACGTGTTTGAACGAATGCAAATGGTGGACATTTTAAGCATTTTAATTATTAATTTCTGTATTTTTGTGTTAAATTAACGATAACGTATTTGTTTGTTTATTAATTTTTGTATGCTTAATGCTATAAAATAAATAGGTACATTTCGTTATCATATGCTTAATTTAAAAATTGTTTGCCATGTCAAATAGTCGTCAAGACGAGTTAAAACAAAAAACTTGCCATAGCCTACCTAGCTAAATCATTGGTTAAGCGGGTATATTTCTTATGGGTAGTTCTTGAAAATAGGGATTTATTTTTCTCCGTTGTATTTAAAAAACGGAGGAAGATAGGTATAGGAAGATGTATGGCAATGTTGTAGGTAAGTTATTTGCCTATTTGATGTTACAATGAAATACGGGGAGTTGCATTTAAAAAAACATTTTTTTTATTATTTCTAAATTGCTTTAAAAAATATAAATTTTTGAGATACCCTGTATAAAGTATCGCCAATATGTCATATGAAATTCTTAAACACATGTATTATCTAACCCGTGTAAAAATTTCAAATAGCTAGCTCGTTTACGCACGAAAATACTCAACTTTATTGAATCGGTGGTTTTCTATCAAAAATTATTAATTATTTTTTTTTTTTCAAAAACGGCAAGAGATAAGTATAGGGAAATATTAACAAAAGTTTCTTACAATTTTGCGTAGAATTCAAAAATGCAATAATATATAGGGTGTTCCATTTGAAATTCCAATGTTGCCATTGGTTTCGGGTAGAACTGGCAACGCAGCAACTGTGAAAATATTTTTAAAAGATAGACTATGTCCTATTAAGGCTGCACACCGAATTTGAAAAAGCTATCTTTTTTAGTTCGCCAGAACTTTTAATAGGACACTCAACGTGAATCACCCTGTATAGTAAGTAAATAAAAAAAAAAATTAATAAAAATCCAAGAATAAATTCTGCGGGGAGGAGAAAAATGTTATATACTTCATGGGATGTAAGTATATTTACTTGTATCCCTCGTAGTATAAATAACTATTACCACCTTGTGAGCATTTTGCATATTAATTAGGATTTATTACTCTCTCCCAATCTTAAAGAGATTATAATCTATTCGGTATTACCGGTAAAAACACATTCCTCAATCAAACAACATGATAGTGTACCTATTTCAGGTAACCCATTACATCCAAAGCAGTAAATGATCTCATTATCTATAGGTACCTAGGAAATTTAGTCAATCGCATAGTAATTAAATTGTACGCAAAAAATAGATTGCGTAACTAAGCAATTGATAGTAGTTAATTTCCCGTTTAACTGTTATTGCCCTATAACTCTTCTTATTTCCAGTCAACTTCCCAACTTCGTTATTGTTATGACAAAGAAGCACGTCGTTAGTATCCTTTTTTATTTACTCGTTTAAGAACGTTTTAGATGCTTATGGCATACACACTATGTGTTGGGCTCTGTCGTTTTCAATTACCACTTTTACGATGGTTGGTGTTCACTGACGAGATTTTATTGGTTCTTTCTTTAGTCATCTAACGCCACAGGAAATCTTATTTAATTGACCAGTGATAGGAGAAGAAAAAGTTATAAACGATTATGTATGACGTGGACTTCTTTACATCCAAACAAGTAGAGTCCGCTATAGTCTATCTTTAAATGGCGCGTAGTAATAAATGCTCATTAAATATGCAAAACCCATACAAGGGTATCAAGAACAATTTAAACACCATCCCTTAAAATCTATTGTGTTTACGTTAAAGGATCCAAATAATGAGCATTCTTTAGGTAGGTCCATCCTGAATTTATCGCAAGGTATTTTTATATTTGAGGATTTACCATTATTATTGGGAAAATCCCTTTGCCAGGAGCGCTTGTATTGGGGAAGTTTTTAAATTAAAAATCTTAAACATGCATATTCTCCTAAAATTGTATTATATTATATTCGTAGGTATTTATAACATATTATGAAAACATTTAAAAAATCGTATTAACTAATAAATAGCAATGGCTATATTTTACATAATATAATCACAAAAGCAAGATACAATATAGAATCTTGCAAACAAAGCATTTTCAAAAATCGATTAATACTTTGTCGTTATGACTTAATCATAGTCCGATTCGGAAGATAAACTTTTATTAACATCGTTTATAATAAGTGGTTAAACCATTTCTTCAGTTATTATATCTACCTGTCACATTTTGGCTTCTTTTCTATCACATAATCGATACACTTTTTCCACTTTTCCGCACTGATTTTACCCATAGCTTCATTAAAGAGTCTTTTTAAATCCACCATCTTATAAGTCCTGTTTTTTCTGGCGACATCTGTCTTTAGTTGAGCCCATATAAGTTCGATCGGGTTTTATTCGCAGTGGTAAGGAGGGAGTCTGAGCACAGATATTCCTCGTAACTTTACCATTTCATCGACTACATATTTGTTGAATGCATTTTTATGTAAATTGGCCAGTACCAATTGTTCTTCTTTTAAGCAATCGCGACGCACTTGTCGGTAATTTTTCCATCAGCTTAGAGTGATAACTTGCATTATTCAATACAATTATTGCATCTTTTGGTATAAGATCCAATATTCGCTCGAACCATTCTTCAAATACATCGGCATTCATAACTTCGTAATAGTCTCCTGTATTTTTAGATTGAAATATCAGTAGACCACCTTTAACGAAGCCTTCAGAACTTTCAATATGGGTTATTAAGACGCTATGGGTTTGGTGAGATTACACTAAGATAGTTTTCTACCTATCTTAAGGGAAGAATGCAAATGGTAAGAGCGGATGGCGAATACTCTGATAAATCACTTATTGCTAGAGGCGTTCCACAAGGCTCTGTTTTGGGACCCATTTTATTTTTGCTATATTTATATGACTTAGCAGCCTTAGATATTCAGGGTTCATTTACATTTTTTGCTGATGATACTAGTCTTCTTTGGCATGGTAAAAATAGGGACGATCTCAAATTGACTGTCGATAGAGACCTACATGAAGTTAAGCGTTGGTGTGATTCAAACTTACGTTTCTTTAATGTAAATAAAACCAGCATAATCACCTTTGGATTTTTCTTTAATGACTTGTATTTGAATAACGAAATTGTAAAAACAGATCCCTTACAAAGTTTCTAGGTCTTATCATTGATAATAAACTTAAATTTGAGAACCACATAAAAGCCCCAATTAGAGTAGTTTCTAAGGAGCTTAATGGTTCCACCGCAAAGATGGTTTATTACTCACTATTTGAGTCCCATGTGAGATATGGAATTGCTTTTTGAGGATTCACTAACAAGCAACCCTTTAACTCAATATTTGTTTTACAGAAGCGGGCAGTTCGTTATTTGTGTGGAGTTGTGGGTCGTGAACACTGCCAACCAATATTTTAACTGTGCCATGTCTGTTTATTTTGGAGACTGTGTGTCTTATGCATAGAAAATTCTCCCGTTTTGTAACTAGCGATAATGTGTATAATACTATAGGTTAAATGTCAATACCAATATAACCTTGCCTATACCAAAGTCTACCTTAGCGAAGCAGTCTATTTTTTATGAGAGCAAAAAAACGTTTAATCATTTAAACAATGAATTGAAATCTATCGAAAATTACAGACTGTTTCGTAGGGGTGTTAAAAATATTTTATTACAAAGGGCTTACTACAGATTGGAGGACTACTATATAGTGATATTTTATGATGTACCAGAATTTATATAGTCTAAGTAATATTAAGAATATTGGTGTTTATTAAAATTTTAGTTTTAGTGATTGCTTTGTCAATGGATATCATTTTCTTGGACAATAAAGTATGATTAACTATGACTATGACTATGACTATGATTAATCGATGTCCTTTTCTAGATGGCGGTTTTAATCCTGTGGACAATCAGTTCAAAAAAGCCGAAAACCCATTTTGTTAATAATTTCCAAAGCGTATTTCTACACATAAATGGGTAAGTCCTGGTCTTCTCGGATTGAGCACAAAATTTTGTCCAGCGTGCGAATTTATCTTTTTAAATAGAAACTATAAACTTTTCGCCTTATTCTCTGCAATAAAACGTCATCCAGCTCAAGTTTTGGTCGTCCTGGAAAAGTTCTTGGAGGTTTGACGCCGACACTTTTCTGTTGTATTATAAGTTTATATATTGTTGGTTTACCAACGTTAAGCATATCTGCTGTAAATTGCACTGCATTGTCAACACTCAAATCCGCATTATAACTTTTAATAAAATCGTAACAGTTAAGAATTAATTTACTGTACATGGATCGATTTTAGGGCGTTTAGGCAATTGTTGAAAACTCTTCATATTTGATTAAAAGAACACTAACACCTCACACTTTGACTAGTTTCACTGAGAAACAAACACCCAAGGTAGGTATGTATAGTATTGTATAGATATAAACCCATAAAGGCATAATAACCACATAATTAGCAAACAGGTAACCAGGATTAGGTACAAAAAGAAGGAATAAAATGATTAGAGCAGAAGCGGAATAAGTACCTAGACTCTAATTAGTTTTGATAAAATTCTTTTCTAAAATCCCAGATAAATGGTACGGCTGTACATAATTTTAAGCTTAAAAAATTTAATATTAAAATATATATTTGAAGACAAAACTTGAATTTAATGTCGATAGTTGCAGTAATTCTGCACAAATTTAAAAATTCAGGCCCCTTTAAATCTATACGCCCATGAAGAAGACGGTTTTGATTGATTTATTACTTCGTATCATTTAAAGATAGACTATGGACTACAACATAAAGCCACTTACTTTATTAATTTCTTGCCTCGTTTTAATCTGGATAACTAAAGATTAGACTTTCTTAAAAAAAAATATAGTTCTAAGGTAAATGACCCAAATTCAGACACTTTAAGCAAACTGTGTACTGTTTTTAAGCAGAATCGTACCTAAATCACTGTTTGGAGTTACTTTGGTATGTTTCCCAAAAAGTTTGAGCCTTTTCAAATTTATTTTCATAAAATTTTTACCCAAACATAAAAAAAAAACACAAAAATAATTATTTTATCTTTTTGTACATCTGAACATAAATCCGACATTGCAAAAAAGAAATTGTCCATAAATCTGACATTGTCATGACCATTATTCCGACAGTGGCTTTAAATCCGTCATTTTAAGAACAATAATCTGACACATGAATAAAAGCATGTACTTACTCACCTAAGTACCAAGTACGTACCTATATTCACTTAGTTATATACTTAAAAACCTAAAAATACGTTTTGAAATAAAACTAAAATGACGTGTTATTATTTTCATTAGGTAGGTTAAATATCAAACAAAAAATCATATTTTGAATACTAAAATTTTCAAAATAAAAAACAGACTCCTCAAATGATGTAGTCCTCGCCATTTATATACTTTTCAAGCTCTTCAATAAAATAAAATCCCCTTTGATTAATTTCGCGTTGAGGTTTTATTTTTTGTACTATTTCCTCGTAATCATATCCAATTTCATCTTTGGTGTTTGGCCATTTCCAGTTATCTCTTCCTGATTTAGTCATTGCATTAACCACGGTTTTGTCGGCTATCTTATTATTAATAATTCCTGGATACAATTCATTCTCAAAGTTGACAATAACATAATCGTCAATATTGTAAATAGTGTTTGTACTAATATCATTGGTAGTATCATTTTTCTTAAAATTGTTAATACTTTCATCTTCTTTGGATATTTTCTTGCGTCCTTTTTTGGGATCGTCTTTTGAATACTAAAATTTTCAAAATAAAAAACAGACTCCTCAAATGATGTAGTCCTCGCCATTTATATACTTTTCAAGCTCTTCAATAAAATAAAATCCCCTTTGATTAATTTCGCGTGGAGGTTTTATTTTTTGTACTATTTCCTCGTAATCATATCCAATTTCATCTTTGGTGTTTGGCCATTTCCAGTTATCTCTTCCTGATTTAGTCATTGCATTAACCACGATTTTGTCGGCTATCTTATTATTAATAATTCCTGGATACAATTCATTCTCAAAGTTGACAATAACATAATCGTCAATATTGTAAATAGTGTTTGTACTAATATCATTGGTAGTATCATTTTTCTTAAAATTGTTAATACTTTCATATTCTTTGGATATTTTCTTGCGTCCTTTTTTGGGATCGTCTTGATCTTGTTTGATTTTTTTTTTCGTAATTTTTGAGCTAGTTCGTTTTGACGTAAAGCATTAATTTCTTCTCTTTCTCTTTTTCGATCTTCTTTTGTTTTTTCGATTTTTTTTGCCGTTCTTCTTTATAAGTGAAATATTCTATCCAAGCATCTGATGATCCTACAGAAGGGACTTTTATTTGCCTTTTAACTGTAGTATTTTTGTTTGTCGATGGTTCAGACCAAAATAGCGATTTTTTTAAAGAAGTAGGAATAGTTACCCCTGGAAGAATACTGGAAAAACTGTCTTCTTGTGGTCCATTTGGTTAAATTAATGATTTTTTTCTTTTCGCCTTTTCGCATTCTTCACCCTCTTTATTTTTTTTTATTTGTTCATTTGTTGGATTTTCTTTGTTTGCTTTATTTTCGTACTGATTTTTTGATGTTTTAACATTCGTGTTTTTTAGTAAGTCTCTTGTTTGTTCTGGTGTTACTTCGTTTTCTTGTTGATTTTCTAATGGATTATTGTCCCTTTTTTTTTGGTGTCATTTCGTTTTCGTACTGACTTTTTGGTGTTAAAATATTTTTTGTTTTAGTATTTGGTAATGTCAAATTTTTTAGTTCTTCATCATGATTTTTTTCCACGGCGTGATTGCTTTACTAATAAAGCAACACTGTCGAGTAGCGGGTCTTTAGTGACTGGAAAACCTTTGGCACCCATATTTATAATCCATTGCTCCAGAAAATTTTCTTCCTCTGAAGTTAAAATTGTTGAGGCCCCACTTCTGCATTTCTCAGGATAAGCTCCCTTTATTTTTCCGATTAAAGTTGTTCTGGGAACATTAAATTCTTTTAATGCAGTTGCAAAAGGCATTCCTTTTTTTATAGCGTCTAATGCCCGTTCAAGATTTTCTTTTGAATATTTGTAATATTTTTTAATAGTAGACATGCTAAAAAGAGACACCTGTCGGATTTATGGCAAGTGAATAAACACGCATTATCAAATGCAATAAAGGATAGAACATACATTATTATTAAAAATTAAAGAGAAAGAATATATATTTTGCCTATTGAACATTGTACATAATTCCGACATCCTATGTCTGATTTATGGCAACTATATATAAGTGTGTACATAAATCCGACACGTTAAAATTTTATAAAACTCGTTGAAAAAACCACACATTTTTATTAAAATTAGACTCGTTAGTGCCTACTAAACCTAAATATCAATAGCTAATATTATTTGATTGGATATATTTAATAAAACAATACAATTAAATCGACTGAAAATTCGCTTACCTTCTAAAGAAATCAAATGATCTGGTGCTTTACAATAAGATGACTGAAATGTGCGCATTTGAGGTTAAATATAAAAATAGGTGTTGTACCTAAAACAGTACATTTTATGACAATTTACCAAGTACAGTTTTCTACATAAACCGAATGGATAATGTTCGAGTTTCTGACAGTAGATGTCTTATTTTTATTAGTTTTTAAAATTAGTGACGGAATAATGGGCACTGTCTGATTTTCGGACAGTTACCTTATATCTTTATCTGCATATTGTATACAGGCGGAGAAGTTCGATGACACTGCTGACTGCATTGTTCTTTTAAAGCGCTTAGCACAGATTGTTAGTTATCTCCGTCATCATACTGTTTGAAAAACATGATTAAAAGTAAGTTAAATCCAAAAACAAAGTCCTATTTTTCTATGACGTGAAATATTATGCTATTTTAAATAAAACTTCAACCAATTTCAATACACGGTTAATAGCAGTCAGTAAAATTAACGAAGAAAATCATTTTCTACAATTCTTATTTTGAAAATCAGAGTTCGATACTGAGACCCGTTCTATTTTTGTTGTATGTGAATGATCTTCCTTTGAATATTAGAACTGGTTTTACCAGAATATATGCTGACGATACAACTGTGGTAGAGCCTGCATGAGCTGCGTGATAAAATATTAACTGTACAGCCTGGTGCCGAAACAACGGTTAACTTTTAAACATAGAAAAGAAAGTATTTATGAATCTGTCAATCGGTGGCCAATCCCGCGTAGTTTTGTAGATGAGCTTGGTATTGTCTTTGCGAGAGATACTAAGTTCCTAGGAGTATACTTGGAGCGCTGTTTGATCTTCACTATGTTTGCTCTAAATTAAATTCTGCCTATTTTACCATTTAGAACTTAAGAAACATGCTAGATGAGTCTGGTATTCTCTCGTATTCTTGTTTGGCCTATAATTATATAATTAGCAATGTGGTGTCTTGAGATGCTGATACTTGTGATCGTATAATTACTAATAATAATAATAAACTAAAACACTTTTTGCTTTTTAATGTTTCAAGATTTTTAATAGAGAGTTACTCTACATAGGTTTCGCCTTATTAGGGCTTTTTCAAGAGTACCTGATTAATACTAAATTTTAAGAAATATCCTTAAACTATATATAGGGTAAACCATCCAGTTATTGGACACGTAGCAGTTATTGGATAGTTGGTATTGAAGAGTTAAATATAAGACTTCTACTTATATTAGTTCGTCCGGGATATCACAGATGGCGGCTTATATGCATCCTCGGCATGATCGTTTTGTATTTCGACTCTTTGTCGTCTTTGCTTAAACGTGATACCGTGTTATTTATTGGTGTGTGAAAAGCGGGAGTTTCTTTTTACCTTTTATTAAGAAGGTTTGTGTCAAAGAGTGGCGTGAAAATTAGGTAAAATAGCCAATATATTTAAAATCTTAGATAAACAGTATTTTACGTCATTACAAAGGTAGGTTCTAAAAGATTACCGTAGAAAATAAACTTAGTTAGGTTTGCATTTAACGATTGTCCCATAACTGAAGTAAATAATCTAACTTTTTCAGTTATAAGACATCTGTCCAATTACTAATTCAGACCATATTTTTCTCTTTTATGCAAGGGATTGAAACTTTTTTCACACTGGTTTTTTAAATATAACTTTTGATTTCCTATTCACATTCTAACTAGTTATTGGACACATGTCCAATAATTGTGTATGGAACTGTTCAACAATACACTTTTTTTTATCTAAGGGGCACTAATTATATTAGAAAATGCCAAAGAAAACCCCTTATGATGCTGCCGTCATGGAGGCTGCAGTAAATGACGTTAAGGGTAATATACTAGGACTAAGGGCTGGAATTTAAAGCTAAAAATCCTGGTCATAAAGAAATTGGCGGTCCATCACCCATATTGACAGTTCGAGAATAGTCTCAGCTGGAAAAGTAGGTCTATCAACTTTTTTATAGTTATAGGTAAAATTAAACTAATCTAACATTTTTGCTCTTAGGTGGATAGAAGAACTAGCAAACCGGGGATTTCCGAGAAAAAAAGAAGATATCTTAAACAATGTTCAAGAGTTTTTAATAGAAAATCCACGACCTAATCCATTTAAAAATAACAGACCTGGGGATTGTTGGTTTTCTGAGAAACACCCTTTTAAAATAAGTAAATAGTAGTAATAGATGCTGGTTCTGAAACGATGGATGGAAAAATGTTTAATACCTTCGTTGGAGATGATATCATTACTTAATTCAAATCATTCGATGCACTACTGATTAAAGAAGGATTGAACAATGAATTTCTAGCACTCTATAGAATTTAGAACTATTTTGGAAAACATAATAACGAAAATGAAGTGGGGACTGACACATATCAAATAGTAAGTGATAAATCAGAAAAGCCGAATATCGAATCGGAAGAGTTCTTAAACAAAATCGTAAGAATCAAACGAACCCGATCGATTTACTGATAAATTCTAACTTTCCATCACCAAGTAAATGCATATATGATTACCTCCAGATTCCTGATAAACCCCAGCGAAAAAACAAGCGTCAAATAGCAATCTATTTGCTGTAACGTCAAAGTTTTATCAACAAAATATTGAAGCTAAACGGGCTATTAAATTAGAGGATGAAAATAAAGAGTTGGAAAGAAAGCGACAAAGAGAAGAAAAAACTGCTGGTATAGCAAATTGCACAAAAATTCGCAAATTAAAAGATGTAAAACAGAAACTAATTTGTTTTGTGTGTAAGAAACACCTGACCATTAAGAGTGAATACTTGACATGTAACAGTTGCAAAAATACTTTTCATCATTCATGCATTCCAAATAAACACAAAAAACATATTCCCGACTTTGAAGATGACGACTTATTTATGTGTCACAATTGTTATGAAGAGGAAAGTGATGAAGAAACTGTCAGTGAACAAAATTTTAAAGAGTTTGAGAACGAGAAAGACGACGTGAAATAGACGAAAATCAGGAGAATGAAATTAAAGACGATGATCCGATAGATGAAAAACAAGAAAAAAAAAACAGATCTTGATGACAAGAAAGAACAAGAAGTAGATGAATTATTCAATATGTATAAAGATGAACGTGCCAAAAACTATTAAATTCTGTGAGCTATAAATATCTAATAATAATTATTGTACCTAGGTATTATACGTTTGGACCTACCTACATACCTCAATAAAAATTACATTTTCGAGCTGTCCAATAAGTAGGTTATTTTTTTGTGTCCAACTACTAGAATAATTGTACAATAACTAATTTTTTTGACATGATTTTCGTTTATCGCTTGTTAAAAAACAAATACTTTCAATTTAGCAAAATGTACAATGTAAAGACAACAGACCTCATTTAACATGGTCAAAACGCACATATTCATAAGAGAATAAGTTGAATTTTAAGACTCGCCTTAATTAGGAAACCTGCACATTTATACCTATTTCTAAAAGCATACTAACGTTTTTATGTATATTTGTTTTTAGATGTGGTGCAAGGTTCGTCTTTCAATAGATTTTAACCCTGTCGAAAAAAAGGGAACATCTAAGTATTTCTGCCTTACAAAAGAAACGACAAATCTAAACTATTAACGTCCACATTTTTGGGCACAGTCTAGTACAAAAATGTATATACTTTAAGCAAACCCGCTATCCGATTCAAAATCTTCGGATCGATCATTCACGCATCAAAATCCATTCACCCTGAACGAAGCACCAGACATACATCAGAACTAAATGAATCGGACGGCAAAAGTATATAGAAAATAAGAACTAGAGAGAGAGAAAGATAAAACGATCAACGAATTAAAAATACGAAACGGAATTTATTTCGACCATTTAAATGGCCTTAGGTGGCCTGAACGGCGGCAATTCGCAACTGTTTGACTGATGGACGCTTTGCGCACGATGTCGTAAATAGTTAAAGGTCAGTTTGGTATTTGAGAGGCTTATTTCTCGCATTCCGATTAACTAGATTAAATAATTAAAGCCGAAAGAATTAAAAAAAAACCTTAATGTGCATGAATGGCCTCAGCAGCGGAACATATCATCATCTGACCAATGTTACTCTTTTTATTAGATTACACATAATTACATGCCATTTGACAAGCTAAGCAATATGTAGGTAGGTACCACACTGCCATGAAGAAATAGTTTTCTAGCATACCGTAACGCTTTCGTCATAGAGGTAAACACCAAGCAGTACAAAATAATGATCTCCTTTGAACGACAATAGCAGTTCTCTTCTTATTTATTACTTAATAGCCTCCCGACAATATTTCTTCGTCCTTTCTTCGGCGATCTTCCCGGCACGAGCTGACAGTGTAACAAGGCCTTGAAAACAATTGAACTGGGCAATGAGCGGCGAACAAAAGGACTTGGAAGACAGACTTCTTTGTTACCGAATGGCCAGCCGTGAAAAACAATACTTTTTGTGACGTAAGTACCACAGTTTTCTGTCAATTAAATTTAGCTCTATAAATTAGAAGAGACCAAACCCGTAGGTAGTAGTCAGTTTAAATTAATACAATTCCTTGATTATTGCTGGCAGATGTAGACGTAGAGAACTCAGCATATAGTGTCATGAATACCGCCCTTTATCTCCAATATCGATGATATTCCTTATCAGCGAATATTAGCACATTTTTCAGTTATCTGACATGGGATTTTGAGCGATATGGTTCATTGTGAGTGTAAAGGAAGTAGACATATCCGCTTTTATCATCAATGTGTCACAGCCTAAATACGCAATAGTCACGTCCGTAGACGTCTAAAGATAAAGTGGATTTCAGAATATTTTCAGAAATTCCGCTAATTTCATATTGTAACAATATGTGGTTAACAAAAGACTTACCAAGATCAGCGCAAGATATATACAGGGTGTTAATTAATGTCATGCAGATATTTCAGGGGGCGATAGTACTCGTCAAAATAAGAAAAAAATGCAAATATATGCATGGTCTAAAACGCGTTAATTTCGTTATACAGGGTGGCAGTTTCAATTTTTTTCTCGTATTATGCTTTTTCTCTCCTTTATTCTGTGATAGTTGTTTCAAATTTGGAACATCAACCATTTTTTAGAATCTCTATAATAAAGTATCAAAATTGTCGGTCGCAGAATGCAGGGTGTTACATTTTCTTGAATCGGCTACAATTTTATCTTTCATAACTCTTTTTTGGAGCTCCTTGTATGAATTCCGGTATGAAATTTTAACTATCTGTTCCTTTGTTTAGCGTTCTGGTCTTCTGCACAATTCTCGTATCTGTGACCGTTTTCGATTTATTGGCAAAAATAGCCATCGATGAAAATTAAGTGTAGGCGAAATAAAGCAGAGTTAGAAGCTGTTTTTATTTGTATGTATTAGGTAATTATTTTCATTTTTATTTTAGATCAACCGGCAGGGTTATCAACAATCAGATAAAAACATTACAAATTAAAAATAAATTAAAACAAAACAATTAATTAGTTAATCAAATAAAAATAAAATAAAATTATAAAAACTGTTGAAAATGTCCGCCTCTTGCTTAAATGCACGAATCAAGTCTTCGCCTCATGGACTGACGGAGTATGGAGGAGTATTGCGAATGATGTCGCATTAAGCTATTATTCTGTTTCTTAAATCCTCTTCTGTCTGGACTGGGGTCTGATACACTAATGCTTTCAGGTGTCCCCAGAAAAAGAAATCCAGGCTATTCAGGTCTGGGGATCTAGGGGGCCATGGCTGAGGTCCCCCTCGACCTATCCAACGGTTGTTAAAAATTTGATTGAGAAAGTTTCTCACCTCTATGCTGAAGTGCCGGTGGTGCACCATCGTGCATGAACCACATTTGGTTTCTGACAAGAATTGGTACCTCTTTTCGCAGCCCTGGGAGTTCCTCTTCAAGAAATTGACGATAATATTGTCCGTTTAGCCTTGCTGGTAGGAAAAATGGTCCTATCAAATAATCTCCAATAATGCCGGCCCACACATTTACTGAAAACTGTTCTTGGAAATTATTTTCGCGTATCGAATGCGGATTCTCTTCTGTCCAAAAATGGTTGTTGTGAAAATTGTTTATGGCATCCCTTCATCGCTAAATAAAATCGTGTTTTCAAATAACGGATTTTGGGCTAGCATTTGTAGGAACCATTGGCAAAAATTAAAACGTAGTGAAAAGTCACGTGGGAGAAGAGCTTGAACCCTTTGGATGTGGTAAGGATACATTAACTTGTCTATTAAAATTTTCCAGACAAGCACAAGTGAAATGTTAAGTGTTGCGGCAATTTTTCTCGTACTAGTAGCAGGATCATTTTTTACTGCATTCAGGACTGCTTCCTCGACTTCAGGAGTCCTAACCGTTGTGTTTGCTCCTGCTAATTGAGTGGATTTCTTGAACGATCCATTTTCACATAGTCTATTATGTAGATTTGCGAATGTCCGTGGGCCAAGCAGTATTCGATTTGGATACCTTTGTGCATACAGTCGTCTGGCTTCATAACAATAATTGCCATCGGCAAGTCCATAGATTAAATGCATCTCTGCAAATTCTTGATTTGTGAATTCAACCATCATTAACCAGTTTAAAACAACTCCGGAAACGTCAAACAAAAAAAATATTTGTTACAAAATGTCAGAAGGACAATAAACAGAATTAACAATTGCCTATAGCCTACTATTTTTTTCTCATATTTATTATTGCGCCATTTCGCCTACACTTAATTTCCATCGATGGCTATTTTTGCAAATAAATCGAAAACGGTCACAGATACGAGAATAGTGAAGAACGAGACCAGAACGCTAAACAAAGGAACAGAGAGTTCAAATTTCATTCCGGAATTCATACAGGGAGCCCCAAAAAGAAGTTCTGAAAGACGTTTGGAGTTTTGCCATCACATGACAAACATCCTCAACAATAGTGCAAAACAGAATCATCAGTCCAATTTTCATTGATTGATCTTTAAATGGGGTTAGATATCGTGAAATGCTTGCACAAGAAATAGAGAATATTCTTGAGACTTTTCCTCTAAACGCCGCAAGGAATTATATATGGCAGCAAGATGGTGCTCCATGTCATAGTGTTCTTCCAGTTAGAGAATACCTCAATGAGAATTATGACATTTGGATTGGTCGTGGAGGGACGATCGCATGGACTCTCAATAGTCCCGACTTAACGCCATTAGACACATTTCTTTTCAATATATCTGCATCCAGACCAAATAGTGTTGCCGATTTGCAGGAACAAATCTAAATTAAAATTGACTTTCTCAACTTCGGTAGGTCAGATATGATTGCTAATGCAATTGAAAAACTAAAAGAGGGTTACCAATCCTGCATTTTAATGAACAGTGGCCATTTCAAGCAATTATAAAAGTAATGTATATGTGGTGTTATGTTTTAATTTCGTTCCAAAATGGTAAAAAAAAACCTCAACAACCACTATATATTTAAAAAGATGATAAAATTCCTTAACGGATACAGAAAAAATAGGGGGTATTCCATTTGAAAAAACTGTCACTTATCAAAAAACTGTCACTTCCGATACTAAGTCGTTTTTGTTCATTTCATTTTCTGAAGGTTCGGTGAAAATGATATAACTTTGCTAATTTAACAATTTCTCTAAAACCAATAATAATGGAGGTATCTATTGGGCAACATATACGCGAACACCCTGTACATACACTATCCAATGATCTGTTGTTCCGATTTGTTTACCAATTCTTTTTTGGAGACAAAAATACGACGGAAATTCGTCAGCAATCTCCCTACTTGTGTACTTTCATTGAAATGGCCACTATCCTGTTCTTCGCCCTTTCATTATTTTCCTTCCTTTTCAACACATTACTTCCATCCATCTACTAATGTTTTAGCTATAATTTCTCTTATTTTATGTACATTATTGCGCCTTTTTCTTTTGAATATCAGTCTTTAACTCTAAGATTACTTGGTTTAGCTTCAAACACCACTAACTACAATTATCTATGTGTTGAACAGAGATGTATTTTGTTGATTTTTTTAAGTGCCTCCTTATCTAATCCCAATGTTCTTCCCGCTATTTTTCCAAAGATAAAATGATAAAATTAAAGTTATAATGATTACTTAGATATTAAAAAAAAAACAATTTAAGTTTGGCATTACTCCGACAACACACAAAGATAATTATGCTGTTTTATCGATGTAATTATCTACGAGGTCCCTCGCACATGTATTGGATTCTACAAAATTCTATTATATGCCTTACACGTAGCTTTGTGTTAGGAATTCCCGTAATTTTAAAAAGCACAATGCGATCTTATAAAATTCAATCGATATGGGATGTAAAATTCTTACCGTTTGTTTACCGTACATGAATCCAGAGGCATTAAAATAATAGCTATTCGGAATGCAGCATAAAGTTTTGTGGCTTTACTTGGGACTGGTTACGTACCAGTGCTCCACAACAATAACTTAGTTTTTTAGCAATCTGTTCTGGTCAATATGATTATGGCTAAGTTCACGTGGTCGCCTAGCTGCGATGATAAAGAAACGAACTTCCACCGACTGACATTCGTAGTTTTGTTGGAGTAGTAATTCACACAGTAAGAATACTTTTTAATAATAACTTAGGAGCGGAAAAAATGCAAGCGGAAAACCCCAATATATGCGCATTTAAATGCATAAAATTTTCAGAATATATGCATCGAAATGAACAAAAAATGCAAATATGCATTTTTATTATATGAAAAATTATGAACATTAATGTTACTTTAAATAAAGCCAGAACTATTTCTTTATAATTAAACCCGTTCTTCAAAAATCCTATAATTTTGTTAAGGTTTGTATTTTTTCGGCTTAAACAACTTAAAATGAAACTTTTCTGTTGTTTGAATGACTTTCGTATCACACTTTGTTGTCGAGGAAGAAAATAGAAATCATGGTCCTTTTTATTAAAAATAAACCATGACTTCGTTCATTATTCTTTTTCTTTAAGGTAGGGGTAACATTTTCTGCTCTCACCTTTGATTTTACTTGGTGCAACATAATATGCTCTATGGGGTTAAATATACAATGCTATGGTGGAAGACGTAAGACAATATGACCCATCGTTCCACCAAGTTATCACACGCGAATTGTTTTTTAAGGTTAAGTCCGCTGAGGTGCTCCTTTTTGTAACTTAAGTATTTTAAGAACCACGTAATAATTCCATTGACAAAATTAATAAACCTTTGCTTTTCAGAGAAGATACTTTTCAAATACAATTTTCAAAAAAGGGTGATCCGTCCCTGCCCGAGAATTACAGGCCATATTTCTTCTTCCCAAAATTTCCAAAATTTTGGAGAGCATGGCCACCCAAGTTACAGAATTTTTTGAAACAAATAATATTTTTACAAATATACGCTACTGCTTTTTCTTACAGTAAAAATTATTTTTGAAATTCTCATTCCTTTCTTAGCAAATCTGGTCTCTTCACCTTGTTTTGTTTGACGTATGGTTTTCGCATAAAAAAATAATATTCATTCATTTGCACTCGCTAGACCACTTACTGCTGTGTAGTATGAATTGGTGTGCTGTAAACCAGCCATGTCAAACATGCGGCCGCGGGCCGCATGCGGCCCACTGAGCATTTTCCTGCGGCCCCGAATCAATTTTGAAAACAGCCATGTAATGCGGCCCGCGAGCCTGTTAAAAACCGAAAATAAAGTACTGTTACGATTGGTAAAAAATGGCCCAAATAGTGCCATCTATGTTTAGGAGCATGAACTAAGATGCGCGCTCAACCTAAAAGCCTGGCTTGTTCCGGAAAGTTCTATCGCGCGAGAATACAGATGACGCTACCTGAACATTCTGGAAAGAACTGTCGAGAAATCACAGTCCGTATATAAGCCAATACCGCTCGATTGAGTTCAGTTGTTCAGTTAGTTATGAGTCAGTTGCGATAGAATTGCGATTTTAGTTGCGTACTTATTGTTACAACACGTAACAGTACTTATTGTTATTTGTTTCGGATAAAGTTTTTAACATGTCTGTTTCAAAACCAAGTGGAAGTAAGAGGAAACTTGGAGATGAGCATCGTATCTTTCAAGAAAAGTGGGAATTAGAGTTTTTTTGCTGTGAAGTGAAAGACAAAATTATTTGCTTGATTTGTAACAGTACAGTCGGTGTCCCAAAATTATATAATATAAAACGTCACTATGATAGTCATAAAACTAAGTTTGACAAGTATACAGGCATGATTAGAAACGAAAAGTTAAAAGAGTTAAAATCACGGTTAAAAGATCAACAGCTTATGTTTACACGTCCAAAGCAAGAAAATGAATCTGCCGTTCAAGCGAGCTACGTACTGTCGGAGTTGATCGCAAAACACTCAAAACCATTTGTTAAAGGTGAATTTATAAAAGAGTGCCTTGTAAAGGCCGCGGAAATTGTAAGTCCCGGGAGCGTGAAGGCTTGTCAAAATCTATCCTTGTCCCGGAATACTGTCGCTAAAAGAGTTACCGAGTTGGCTGCCAATATAAGCGAACAGATAAAAACAAAATCAGACTCTTTCATTGCATTTTCTATTATAGCCTGTGACGAAAGTACAGATGTGTGTGGTGTGGCGCAACTCGCTATTTTTCTTCGTGCTGTTGATAGATATATCAACGTTTATGAAGAATTACTGGAATTAGTACCATTGCATGATACAACAACTGGGGAGGATATTTTCAATGCTGTTTATGGACTTCTGCAAAAGTACAATTTAGATTTGTCAAAACTGTGTTCCGTTGCAACAGACGGAGCTCCTTCAATGACTGGAGTAAATAATGGCTTCATTTAAATATTACAAACAAAGATCAGAGAAACGGGCAGTGACAAACCAGATTTTCATCATGTTCATTGCATAATCCACCAAGAAGTTTTATGCTCAAAAGTGATCAAGTTGGAAAGCGTTTTAAAGTCAGTGAAAAAAATGATAAACTTCATAAGGTCACGTGGCTTGAATCAGCGACAGTTTTCTGCGTTTTTACGTGATTTAGAAAGTGAGTACACTGGTTTACCTTATTATGCAGAAGTGCGATGGCTTTCGTGTTCTATGGTTCTCGATCGGTTTTGGAAACTCAAAGAAGAAATACGCCTTTTCATGGAAGTGAAAGAACAAGATGTCAGCTTATTATCCGACGTACCTTTTTTACAAGATCTTTCATTTATGGTAGACATCACAAAACACTTGTCGGACTTAAATACGAAATTGCAAGGACCACGTCAAGTTATAACAGATATGCATGATCATGTTAAAGCTTTCAAGTGTAAGATGATGCTGTGGAAAAACCAGTTAGCGGTGGATAATCTGTCACATTTTCCGACTTGCAAGGCGTGTCAGGAAAGTACAAGTGGCCCAATATCATACAAAATGTATACAGAGAAAATGGGAAGCCTTCTGTCAGAATTTGAAAAGCGTTTTCAGGATTTTAAGTCCCAAGAAAACAATTTTTCTTTATTTACTGGTCTTTTCACTATCGATATTGATAAAGTTCCCCCTCACTTGCAGATAGAAGTGATTGAGATTCAGTGTCAAACCCATTTAAAAGAAAAATTTGATAGTGTTGGTACATTCGAATTTTATAAGTACTTGCCTTTTCAATACCAAGAAATGAGAAAATTTGCCTGTAAAATCCTGTCAATGTTTGGAAGTACCTATAAGTGTGAACAATTATTTTCTTTGATGAAAGGAAACAAATCTCCCGCAAGATCGCGATTGACGGACGCACACTTGGACGCAGTTTTAAAAGTTATTTCCGCCGATAAATTCACGCCACAAATAGACAACTTAATTAAAGACAAAAGATGTCAAATATCTGGCAAAAGAAGTTAATGTTTGTAAGTTTTTGTAATGTCCTTTTTATTGGAAATTTAATAAATATACTTCTAATCTAACATAATAGTACTTTTTTTCGTTAAGATTTTCAGTAGTTTGTCTTCTTTAAGATTAGGTTTTGCGGCCCACCTAGTCTATGGTCTTCATGCTTTTGGCCAACCAGTGATTTTGAGTTTGACATGGCTGCTGTAAACCAATGTTTCAAGATGACTCCACAGGAAGTAATCTAAACTATTGAGGTTAGGGGACCTAGGTGGCCATGCCTGTGGTCCTTCGCGACCTATCCAGCGATTATTGTAATTTCGGTTTGAAAGTTCGCGCGCCACAGCACTAAAGTGCGCTGGTGCCCGTCGTTCATAACCACAGTCGATATATTACTACAATGGGAACATCTTCCAGAAAAACTGCCGGTAATTATGCCCATTCAACTTCTCATGAGGAAAATAAGATCCAAAGTTTTGGATGACGTTTCTAGAAAAATTGGCTTCATCGGTGAATAAAGTTTCAGTATCAAATAATGGATTTTCAATTACTTTTTGAAGAAACCATTGTCAAAAGTGCATCCGTAGTGGAAAGTCGCGTGGGATTAGAGTCTGAACACGTTAAATATGGTAGGGATATAATAAAAAGTCATTGAGAATTTTCCAAATAAGAATATGGGAGGTATTCAAATTATTTCCAATTTCTTGTGTACTTAATTCGGGATCTTCCTCCACTGAATTAAAAAACCGCTACCTCAATTTCTGGTGTTCTTACAGTACGCTGTACTCCTTTTAGATGATCGTCTGGTTCAAAACTTCCTTTTTCGCACAACCTTCTATGATTTTTTTTAATTAAAAGGATTGTCCAGGATATTGCTAAGCCATTTGTGTTCTTGGTTAACCTTTCCTTTTGTACTGGAAAATTTCCAACATCCCTGAAAAGGGGTAAAATTATTCCTATCCATAAAAAAGGTAATGAAAACTCTTTAGAGAATTATCGACCAATTACGTTGACCTCTGTCTTTTCTAAGATGTTTGAATATTGTTTTTTGGACCGGCTAGTCCCATATTTAAATGAATTCAACATTATATCTAAAAACCAACATGGCTTTCAGAATAAAAAATCGACCACCACAGCAATGCATGCCTTTTATACGGAGTTAACTAGGTTTATTGATGCAAATGAGAGCCCTGTTGGGATCTTTTGTGATCTCAGCAGGGCTTTTGATTGTGTCAACCATAATGTTCTTCTTCAAAAGATGAAGAAATATGGCATAGATGGAAAGCCTTATGACTGGATTCAATCATTTGTTGAAAACCGCACACAATATGTTAGTGTTAATAACTTCAATGGACAGTCGAGGAGACTGATAAATTCGTCAACTGTGGATATTAATGTAGGGGTTCCACAGGGCTCTGTTTTGGGTCCTGTGTTGTTTTTATTGTATTTAAATGATATAGATCATGTAGGTCCGGAGGCACATCGTACAGCTTTTGCTGATGACGTTTCTTTTCTTATTTCGAATAAGTTCTCAAATATTCTCGAACAAACATCTAATAATGCGCTTCTTGAGCTCTCCAGTTGGTTCGGACATAATCATATGTTTTTGAACGTTGACAAGACACGGTTCGTCAGGTTCCACAGTAGACAAAAACAGGTAGAAAGAATAGATCTTCGTATCGATAATAAGTCCTTATGCCAAACTCGTAACATCAAGTTTCTCGGTATATGTCTGGATGAATGTTTAAATTGGAGGGATCATTGTGAGCATGTTGCGGCTAAACTAAATTCATCATATTATCTGCTGATAAATTTAAGATCTATTTTAGACAAAGATCATTTGGTGATGTTATACTATGCTTATGTTGAATCACACCTAAGATATGGGCTAGCATTTTGGGGTGTTTCTACACTAAGTAAAAATGTTTTTATTAAACAAAAAAGAATTATAAGATGTATAGCAGGTGTTCCTGGTCGGCATAGTTGCCGAAACCTCTTTAGAAAATTTAAGATATTGCCTCTTCCTTGTTTGCATATACTAGAATTAGCTATATTTATATATTGTAATAAAAGTGATTTTACTCAGAATAAGGACATTCACGGTTTCGCAACAAGGAATAGACATAACTTTTGCATCCCAAATGCTAGAGGTATTATATCATACAATTCTCCTCGTAATCTTGGTGTTAGGATATTTAATCACTTGCCTGAGGATATAAGAAGTTCTCCTAGTCTTATGAATTTTAAAAATAAGCTAAAGACCTATCTAATTGTTGAGTGTTTTTATAGCATAGATGAGTTTTTAAGTCGTGTGTCATAAAAGTGTCAAATGTGTGTTAAGTGTTTTTACACAGATATATGTTGTATCTTTTTTATTTATTTATTTATTTTACTCTATTTAGCTTGTAAATCTTAGGTTTAGCTCTTCTTGACTATTCCCCTACAATTATTATATATTGTCTTTTGGGAAAATAAACGATTTGATTTGATTTGATTTGATTTGATTTCAATATTCTATATTTCTACTTGGAAAGCGGTTTTCGTACAATCGCCTGGCTTCCAGTGCGTTACCATCAGCAAGCCCATACATGTAATGCATATCTGCAAACTTAAAATTCGTCAAACGGACCATGTTTATAATAATATTATTAACTTTAATGACTTAAATGCGTAACAACTAGACTAGGTAGACAACTGTCAAAACTGTTTATGTTTACAAAACAAAATCTGCTTCTTACCTACGAGATACGTTTTTAATCCCTGATAATACCCAATTTCATAATAACGTACAAATGAATGAATTCTTTTTTTTTTATGCGAAAACCATACGTCCAACGAAACAAAATGAAGAGACCAGATTTACTCAGAAGGAAACAAGGATTTCAAAAATAATTTTTACTTTAAGAAAAAGCAGTGGCGTATCACTATTCGCTTGATGCTTTGGTGCATTCGGTGCAAACCCCGCACGAACGCCACTGGCAAGAATAAAAATCATGTTATACAAAAGAAAATGCATTTTGATGCATAGAAGATACGTACCACGTTTCACAAAAATATAGAGGATCATACCAAAGTTATCATAAAAAAAGGTTTTTTCCTTAAAACTTTAGCACTTCAACAGTTAAGACTTTTAGGACATATGTTCATATGAAGTTTTTTTCTCAAAATGGACCCAAGAATAACCTTCTTAAATATGTATTAGCATGTTATTAAGAAACACCCTGTATAGGCAGCTCCGGTTCAGAGAAACAAGAACACGGTACATGCAATCCTGGATCTAATATATGAAATTTTGAATTCCTTTTATGACATGCATTATAAATGCAGCTTTCATGTTATTTCCTTTTTAGCCTCATTTTCATGAAATCGACAGAATAGCAATAACATACCTATTTTCATAATACAGTTAAGTTCTTTGCATAATACTCTGTAGAGTTACGTGTCGAAAAATACGGAAACACGCTTACAGAATTCCCTCTTCAATTGTGTGTAGCTCTACACAATAATTTTCAAGCAACTGTATCTTTAGCATTAGGAAATTACTCTAATAAATAACACCTTTTAAGAACTGTCCACTAATCGCATCTTTTCTCTTGCAGTGCACATTCCATATGAGACCGTGAGAATATTCACTTATTTGCTCGAATTACTCTTCTTATTTTATTTTGCACTTCTTCTTGGGCAATTCGCAGATAAACGATCATTTGCGACAGTATTTGTTGGACGGTTACTAATATTTGGGTTTTCATGACATGTTCCAAAAATTATCGAAATATACAGGGCGCTCCAAAAATTTTGCAAAAACTGTAGAGCACATTTAAATTTTTACCGTCGATTATCTACCAGATTTAAAACCGTTTCCAAATAATAACCTTCATACTTTTTACTACCACAGACAAGCATTTAATCTACCGTTGTTTAAATTGGATTTAGTTCTTAATTAATATAATATTTAATCGAGATTAAACGACGGCCGTTAAGCGGGATGAGATCTAAAACAAATTGTGTTATACGGGCCATAATTTGCTGAACGATTAGAAATGGATATATTGCTTTGGGTAGATATTTCCTACGCGCAAGTATGAATTAATTTTTGATTATGACAAATAATCTGTATAAGACTGTACAATTTTTGTGTGTCCCGAAAAACCCATTGCCCTGTAGATCATAGTAAACAGTAATAACGCTGTGTTGTAGATATTGTAACAATTATTAAGTTTAGCAAATTTCGTACGCTTTTCTTAAAGAATGGAAATGAAACTAAAACTGTAACACCCTGTATGTCGGAAATAAAGCTCTCTTGATCACATAATTATATCAACTTTTTATGTTAGAAATAATTGAGGAATTATCCTGTGAAATATCGGAGACTCATTGAAAAACACCCTATATACTACAGTGCGCGTATAAAGTCCCTCTCCTTCTTACTTTACAAATATGAAAATATTAAAATTTTGGTACGTTCTAGAACAACTAATTTACTACATTTCAGGTGTGACTCAATTATCAAAGATAGCGGCAGGGTACCATCTTAAGTAAATTAAAACATACTTTTCCAACTAGATAGCACTCAGCCACTGCCGTCTCTATGAACAGGCCGTCATGTTAAGATCGTGTCGTTACCTCAGAAGATGGAATTTATTATAGAAGCTATACGGCACAAATTGATATTTATAAGTTAAATATGTCTTGAATTATTTCAATGAGGTATAGAATTGTATAATAAAAAGGTATTTCGATGATTAGTATACAGAGTGATTCAAGACTATAAACTAGCCTATATTATCATCACTAAGTATTGCCTTCGATCTTCGATACTCCTTCGAGGTTATGAAAATAATCCCCAAATAATCCCTGATTAACAAACATTAGAAGCAACTTCATATATAGCTATTTTAAATGAAATTTTATATCAGTCAGTTAGTAGGTACATTGTACATAGCTACTATCATTTTATCTTCCTCGAGAAATCATACAGGCTTTATTGAACTTGGATTCGTGACTAGAAAAATAAAGAGGCATCAAGAGGAACCTACTTTAAACTTGTAGGTATCTTTTAACCGATATTTTGACTAAGAAAAACTAGTATTGTATAAAAAAACTAAAGAGAAGGTACAACATAGGTAGGTATTGTTTGTTACTAATTTTTTGTCCTACCTAACCTAAGTACGACATGCTCAATCTTCAATATTATCTGTTTTATAGCTAGTTAATATACTTATAATATATCTATATTTATTACCTAATAACAATTTAAACAATATAATAAAATACTACTAAAAAAAAAGGTAGCTACACCTTTTCCCAAAGTGCTTTATGCAAACGCTGGTACATTTTCGCAAAGCTAAATCGTCTCTTGGGGTCCCTTTTTCCTTTATCAAGAAAGGTATAAACTGCGATAAATTAATGTTATAGGTTTTCTAAAATAATGACATTAAACTGCTAAAAACAACTAAAAACTTAAAGGAAACATTGAAACGGTCATCAATACAATGCAAACCTGTCAAAACGTGGACTAGAAACAGCTGATTTTAGAATGACGGCCTGCTCATGGAGACGGCAGTGACTTAACCCACCTTCCACTTAAATATTTTATTCAAAATGGCGTTCTCCCAGCATCTTCGGAAACTATCAAGAATTATTATTTTAGTTTTATAAGGTCTGTCTTATTCCAACCTGACCAAAAACCGTACCAGTACCATCCCGAATGGTCGCTCAACTAATTTACCACTGCAACACAACAAATAATGGTAGGGTAGGGTAGGGTAAGGTAGTATTAGTATTATTATTGTATAACGTAGTAACAAACAACCACACATTAGGTTTTCACCATAATTTCATTATTTCTGTTAAATTTCGCCCTATTATTGTTTTGTTGTTATGCTAGAAAAAAATATTAAATCAAGATGTCAATATATAAAAAATCCATTATTAAAGTAAATATGGCTGCATGTGTTCAAACAATACAAACACATACAAAAAAGGTAACGAAGAACCTAAAATGTAATTTTATTTAAAAACTGTTAAACTATGAACATAAATAAAGTAACAAAGCTAAATAAACTAGACATTTTTAAAAGGAACCAAAACAACAACACGTGTGCATTTTTGGTTCACCAAACCCCTTAAAGTATCTAATTTACTTTAAAAGTATTTTAGTTACTTTAAGAATAACTAGTTACTTTTTTTAAGTGTATAGATACTTCTAAAAACTAACTAGTTACAAGATACTGTTCCAAAGTAAAGAAGTTATAGTTACTTTTAATTTAAAAATATCTTAGTTACTAAGAATCTAGCTACTTTAAGATACTAGAGAGTAAAGTATGTTCAGAGATATAAGAAAGTGACTAACTGATCCCTATTAGGGTCAGCTGTAAAATTGAAATTTGGCCGAACAGGTCCGTATTTTGCTTAGAATTTAATCATGGTTTGTAATAAAAATAAGTAAGATATTAAATAATATTTTATTTATGTTTAAATGTGAAATTACAAGTTATTGTATTATTAAAAATTATATATATGATTACAAAAATATACAAATTATTCGGTACTTATAATAATTATTCATTTAATATATCAATATCACTATCGCTATCATCATATGTTCTAATTATTATTTGTGCTATATTGTTTATATGGATATAGGATTTTCCCACTTTTTCAACGTGTAACAAAATTTTCCCAACTTTGTGAAGGGATGTTAAAAACTTCAGTTTCTATTTTTTTTTTATTTTTCATACAGTTCATGTTGGAATTTTTGTTAATGTTTCTTCTAACTCTGCTTGCTTGCTGACCGCACGTTTAATGAGAGTTGAATAAACATTGTTTATGACTTCCTTAGTTTCCACAGAATAGTGTTTTTTGCTTTTCGACGGGGTTATCTCCTGAGATACATTGGGCTCGCAAATATTTTCCATGACTCACACACGATTAAACAAACGCTGTATTACACACGAAGTAAGAATAATTACTAAGCTTAACACTAACTAGAGTGGCTATATATACAGTTTTTAGAACATTATTTTTTTTATGCAGGCTGGAAATTATTCTTCGGGGATGGTAGTAGGTACGGTTTTTGGTGGGGTTGTTTTCAAAAGTTAACAGGTTGTGTTGACAGTACCTTTCGGCAATAGATTCTTTGAGGTCTTTACAGATTTTCCAGTGAACGTAACTTGCAATTTTGCATCACCAGCCAACCCTTTGGACTATATTAAGCAAAAAAAGTAAGTACTTATTTTTATTATTATTATTATTAACTGAATTTTTCAGTTGTCATGTCCCGCTCACTATACGGGAACCGTAACAGGTCAGGAGAGCTGTAAAATTAAATAGAACATTTATATAGGCGCAATATTTAAGTTTGCTACAAATTTACATAGGATTATTATTTATTGAAGATAAATTTCAAGACTGTCTTTTAGCAATAAACATAAATGTCCAGCCGTAAACTATTAGGCAGACTTAGCAAGGTAAAGATTATGTTTCGTAACGGTATTTGGGGTTGTAGTTAGAACCTCGATTTTATTTAACCCTGTATTAAGTATAGATAGATGATAATAATTTGTGCTCGAACGGTTGGTTTTAAAAAAATGTAAAATTTGATGAGGAATTGCTTCTTGCAACTGCTGTGGTTTGTAGTATTAAAGAATAAACTGGCAGAAAAGATTTTACCCAAGCCAAGCTCTTTGGCTTCAGCTTTCGTCGGCGTGTAACAATTTACTTGTGCGAATTTGCATGCACAGATTACATGAGCTTCTAAAGGTACCATTAAATTCCAACTGATTTACAGTTGAAGTTTATTTGCCACCCTATTTTCCTAGATTCGTGCGAACGGCTTTAATAACGTTGCCGTGGTTACAACTAAATTAAACTGCATCACTTCCATCGTCGATAAAGTAGCATATTTAAACGAGAGTTAATGCCATATTCGATACATTTTCTATTACAGTGCAAGGTATATATTGATCGAGCTGAGTTTTTGGGTGATTTACAGGAATTAAAAAACAATGATTGAATACTGCTGTGGGTTTTTCATAATGGGGTAGTATCCAAGGTAATATATATCCACACTGTTTGGGTTATTTTGTACTAAGGATCTTTCTGATGCATGTAAATACAGACTGTCCACGGATAGGGTTTACAATAGCACAAATGGATGAAAAATTTCATTTTTCGGGAAAAAGTCATTCATAATAAAAAGTTTTGCTTGTAAAAAAAATGCAATTCACGAAGAGAAAATTTTGATTTTTTATACAGGGTTCGAAAAAACTTCAAAAACATGATTTTTCTCCAAGAGTAAACTACCTTTATTTTTTATTTTTGACCAAACTGCCAATTAGAAAACTTATTTAGAATAACGTTTGTAATTTAAATCCGAGATTTAAAATAAATCTTTGATTTTTTTAATTTTTTCAATTTTTAGAGGTTATTGAAAATTTTTTTTGGATAGCATTAGCGGTCGAAATACATACATTATCAATGACTTTATATCTAACAGAGGGGTCTCAAAAAATTTCAAAAACTGATTTGTGGTGTTACCAGAAATATGTATTTTGAATTTCACAAATGAAATGACCCCGGAAATATCACAACAAAGTCTTAAAATAACAATCCATATTCAACACATTTTTCCAGCTGTAAACGAATGTGGTCAAAACTTCTTCGAATTTCTTCAATGGAAATTGTTTAAACAGCTTCAACAATTCGCTGTTTTGGAAGCTGTACAGGGTTATCCAACCAAGACTGGACAAGGCGATTTTTTGACTTTTCCTGTACTTTTATAAAAAAACTGAAATAGCCATCTTAAGTCATTTTCTCCCGCGAATTCGAATATCTTCAGCAAAAAACAATTGAACATCAAACAAAAGTACTAGGGGTCACTTTGATATTTTTTTAAATGGGATGCCGTATTTTTAATGAGCTTATCCGATTTCTCATATAAATTTTGATCTAAAATGTTGGATTTTTAATTCAAAAACGCCTTTTTTCTTCAGTTTTAAATTCGGAAAATGTTCGTCTACCGTAAGATTAATACCTGATAGATGGATACCCGTTTCACCTGTTCACCCTTTAACCTGCTTTAAAGCGTCCGTCAGTTAGACAAAATAATGAAGTTTCAAATTTCTATATATTTTTCACGAATTAATTACAAATTTAGTAGTTTTTGCAAATCTATTATTGCTTACGTATAAAAAAAGTATGACATATTAGAAAAAACTATAAACTAAAGTGAATAACTTTAATCTCAATAATATAATTGTTCTATGTGTCCTCCATTATTTTCAAAACATGACCGATGCCCCCTTTTCAATCTCTCCAAAGAACCTCTTACAATATTTTGGTCCTGGTTAAGTCTATTAATTTCATTTATAATTTTTTGCTGAATGTCCTCCAGACTTCTGTTGGGTCGTTGATAAATTACATTTTTTAAATGACCCCATAAAAATGTATCCATTGGCGTGATATCGGGGCTATTTGGTGGCCAATGAATTGTTCCGTTACGGCCAATCCACTGATTGTAACGCTCGTTTAGGTATGTTACCACTTCTCGAACTGCATGAGGCGGAGCACCATCCTGCTGCCAAATGATATTGTTGTAGGCTTGCAATGGCAACCTTTCCAAGAAATCCTCGATATCGTTATGAAGAAAGTGGAGGTATCTTTGGCCTGTTAAAGAGCTACGATAAAATAGTGGTCCAATAATTCGATTTTCTAACATCCCACACCAAACATTAAGTGAGCTCCAACCTTGAAACTTTATCATTTCATATCTATGAGGGTTAACTGCTGCCCAGTATCTTGTATTTTTCCGATTGTATACCCCCGATGTTGTAAATGACGCTTCGTCACTCCATAGAATTTTATTATATAAATTATAATCTTCGTCTTGCTCTCTCATCAGCATTGAAGCAACAAATCGAAATCGCAGTTCTTTTTGAAGCTGTGTTAAGTATTGAACGGGAAGGATGCAATATGGTTTTAGACCACATTTTTTTAAAGTTCTGTGAACTGTTCCATAGCTTACTCTCCTGAGCCCTGGACCATACCTTACTTCTCGTACCGCTTGCGGAATAGAACTCTTCGGATTTATAGTAAAATATTGAACAATAGCTCGATCCCTTATATTCCGTCTTTTCATCTTTCTTGGCTTATCTTTCAATGTCTTACTTTCTTCAAATAGGGTCTTAATTCTGAGAATTGTATCCACTGAAATGTGTCTCTGGAAACTCTCAAAAAATGTTCTTTGTGTTTGTCGAGCATTCTCTCCACTTTTGTAATATAATTTTATTACATTTAGCCGTTCTTCCAAAGAATATTTCATTATTTGTAATTAATTCGTGAAAAATATATAGAAATTTGAAACTTGATTATTTTGTCTAACTGACGGACGCTTTAAAGCAGGTTAAAGGGTGAACAGGTGAAACGGGTATCCATCGATCAGGTATTAATCTTATGGTAGACGAACATTTTCCGAATTTAAAACTGAAGAAAAAAGGCGTTTTTGAATTAAAAATCCAACATTTTAGATCAAAATTTATATGAGAAATCGGATAAGCTCATTAAAAATACGGCATCCCATTTAAAAAAATATCAAAGTGACCCCTAGTACTTTTGTTTGATGTTCAATTGTTTTTTGCTGAAGATATTCGAATTCGCGGGAGAAAATGACTTAAGATGGCTATTTCAGTTTTTTTATAAAAGTACAGGAAAAGTCAAAAAATCGCCTTGTCTAGTCTTGGTTGGATAACCCTGTACGTCGTTCTCAATTGGACGGGAGTACACTAATTGTTTGAGGCGCCCCCAAAGATAGGCATCTGAAATAGTTAAATCGGGACTCCTTGGGGGCCACAGAACCGGACCATTCCGACCAATCCATATGTGGCCAAATGTATTATCAAGCCATTCCCTCACTTCAATTGCGAAATGCGCCGGGCATCCATCTTGTTGAAAGTACATTTCGTTCCTAAATTGGAGAGGCAATTCTTCTAGATTATCAGAAAAGAATGTTCCCAACATTTCAAGGTAACTCCTACGGTTACACGTGTTTTCAAAAAAGTATGGGCCAATAATGTCATAATGTGAAATCGCACACCAGACATTTACTTTTTTGTAATATTGTCTTCTAGCAGGAATTCTAAGACAAGGATTATTTTTGCTCCAGTATCTAAAATGCGCAGAAGACACTTTCCCCTTTGTTGAAAATGTCGATTCATCGGAGAACATGATAAATTTTTGAAAATTACTGTTCCCACTTACAATTTTGTCTCCGAACAAAGACAAAAATCCAAACGTTTGGCTTCGTCTCCTTCTTCCAACGTTTAATTAAAAGTTGGCTTAAATGGGAATATTTTGTTTGCCTTTAAAATATTCCGAATGTGAGATTTTTTTACTACATCAAGTTCTTGAGCTCGGTTTCTTAATGAAGGGGTAGGATTGCCAGCAACAGACTGCAATACGATTAGGGAAGCTTCGTCATTCTGATCATAGTTTTTTGTTTTTTTTTAATTGGAAACTGAACCAGTTCGCTGAAATTTTCTTAATAATTTATGAAGTCCCATTTTTGAGAAGTAAACGATAGGATATCTTTGATTAAATTTCTCTATCACAAAGTTGTAAGATCATTCACACGCACCGTAACATTGAACTAAGTAAACCCTTTGTTCTAAGGTCAACATTTTCAAAACACATCAAATTCTATTTGACAACTTCAAATTTGCCCCATACGTACTTAAAGCAAAGTAATAAAAAGGTAAAAAAATTACTTGTTTTTACAAAAAATGCATTTAAAATTTTAAAATAAGATACACACCACCCATTATGAAAATAGAGTTTAATAAAATTTTATATTAATATTTATATCGAGCAGCAAAATTTTCAGTTAAATTGAAAAAACTAAAAAAATCGAAGATTTATTTTAAATCTCGGATTTAAATTACAAACGTTATTCTAAATAAGTTTTCTAATTGGCATTTTGGTCAGAAATGAAAAATAAAGGTAGTTTACTCTTGAAGAAAAATCATGTTTTTGAAGTTTCTTCGAACCCTGTATAAAAAATCAAAATTTTCTCTTCGTGAATTGCATTTTTTTACAAGCAAAACTTTTTATCAAGAATGACTTTTTCCCGAAAAATGAAATTCTTCATCCATTTGTGCTATTGTAAACCCTATCCGTGGACAGTCTGTATATCTAATGGGAATTAGCAAACTTAAAGAAGTTAGTCAACATTGGCATTTACTTCCTTAGCTTAACTATGGATAACTTTTACCATCAACTTTAGTAGATCTAACACTTCTTTTATTTTCATCTTGCCAAAATCGACCAATGGTACCATTCTGAAAAATCCATTTTTCATCCGAGAAAACGAATTGATACAAGAATGCTTCTTTTTTTAAATATATCCTTTCAAAAATACCAGTCGTGTGAAAGCTACATGGGAAAGTTCCAAAAGCCCTCGCCTCAGTTCACTTTTTTACCATCCCAAGAATATTTTCTTAAAGAGGCTTCTTAAAGAGTTAAAACAATCATCAAACAGTTCTTCTTTTAATTTGTAACTTAAAGTTGTGAAAGTTACATGATGTTCTAAAAAAAGTTACAGCTTATGAATAACCGATGTAAAATATTATAATTTTTAAATAATACAACTTACTTGTTTCGAACATTCGATAAATAGTGTCACGGATATAGCTTGTATCCAATCTTTACACATTTACAACTCTCTTTGAATTAGAACGTTTGTTTTAAGGTGATTCTAATAATTTATTTTCCTTCACTGTTGTTGAAATTGCACTTACAGTGGAGATAATCAAATTTAGGGCAGCTGCTACGCGCTAAAAGTTAGTGAAGTAGAAATAAAATATCTAGACCTTAACATATCCTTTAAATTTACTTGTCTGTACTGCTGTTAAGGGTAACAATGAGCCTTGCTGCCAAGTTCTTCCTGTAAATAACTTCGTAGAGAAGCTATTAGCTCTTTGCACTGACTATTTAAATGCTTCGGCATTTTTCATAAAAAGTAAACAACGTAATCGGCAGAGATATGTAACGAGTGATTTTTAATTATTTTGCTCAAGGGAGGCCATGCATTTTAAAAGCATCATGGCCGTACTGCGTAGATAAGATGACATGATTGTTTTATGACATTTACGTCTTATTTGAATTTGTGTATTTGTAAAGTTTAAAAATTGAAGAAATTTTGTAATTTTTGCAGTTATTTGAAGGTAGGTTACTATTGCTTTAACTAATATTTCTCCGGGGAGTCGTCTTTTGACTATTATAAAGTGCTATTTGCAGGATATGATTTAATTTTTTATTTTTTTTTTATTTTTCAGCGTATCAAGTTTTGGTGAAGCTTTGTTGCCGGATTGAAAGTTCTACAGTAAAAATGCTTAGTGAAGCACAAAAAATTTTTATTGTTGAAAGTTTTTTTAGAAATGGAAACAAAATAGGCGGTGTGTGGAATTACTCTATGCATGACTGCTTTGATAAATTTCGAACCGAGTTTCCTGATGTTGCGGTGACCTTTCATAATTTTCGTACTGGGTCACAATACCTAATTGATAAATTTCGTCAGACTGGTTCTGTTCAACATAAAAAAGGGGCTGGAAGACCAACGAAACGATCGAATGAGGTTATTGAAGAAGCGCGACAAATTATGGAAAATAATCCTTCAACTTCTATTAGGCATTTATCTCAACAAATTCAGCAAACGGATTTATGCTACAGTACATGTCAAACACTTTTGAAAAAGGATCTGCATCTATACCCTTATCGTGTTACGGCTATTCATGAACTCCTTCCCAATGACGTTCCCCAAAGACTTAATTTTTGTGAATGGTTTTCAAACAATTTTCAAGAAGAAAATAGTGGTGCTTTTGAAAAAACATTTTTTACCGATGAGGCTTATTTTTATTTATCAGGCTATGTTAATTCACAAAATATGCCAATGTGGAATACGCAATATCCGCATGTTTTTGTAGAAAGACCTCTTCATCCTCAAAAAGTTGGTGTGTGGGCAGCAATTAGTTCTAGAAGAATAGTAGGCCCAATTTACTTTGATGGCACAATTACAGCTGAGAGATATCGGATCGAAATTCTGACAACATTTATTAATGAGCTTCATGATGATGAATTGCGGGAAGGTTACTTCCAACAAGATGGCGCTACACCTCATGTAACCAGAGAAAATTTAAATTTTTTAAGTGAATTTTTTGAAAACAGAGTTATAAGCCGAAATACGCAACAAATATGGCCACCTCGTTCCTGCGATTTAACACCCTGCGATTTCTTCTTGTGGCCTTTTATAAAAAACTCCATTTATCGAACACTAATTGAGGATACAAATGATCTTAAACGAAGGATTTCAGAAAAAATTGCCGAAATTAATAATTCTCCAAACGTATTGGTTAATGTGTCTCTGAGGGTAAGAAGAAACATCAGAAGGTGTCTAGAAGTAGGAGGCGGTCATATAAAGTAGGCTTTCAAAGTAAGATAGCTCAGGATTTTATATTACATACCGTCAAAAAACATTATTTTAGGTTTTCAACGTGACAACGCTGCTTTCTTGCAAATTCGCCCTATGATTTAATCTACGCGCTACTGCTACACTATGTATACTGGGTCACAGCCGCCCTTGAGCAAAATAATTAATAATCACTCGTTATATGCACGGTTGTTCTTGAGTTAGTTTTGCACGAAACGTCAAATCAAACCAACGAACGAGCTGGCGCCACTGCACCGTTTACAGTTCTGTTGTCAACTATCGGTCAATAAAATTCTAATTATATTAATTTTTACAAGCTTAAATTAACAAAATATTTGCTATAAGTGGGTTCGTATCAATGAAGAATACTTTAACTTTGTAGTAAATTCAATATTGCATACAGTTTTAATAATTTTTGCCTAAATTTAATTTCCTCGTGTTTTCTTACGGATTAACAATTATCAGCTGATTGATGACGTGCATCGGTTTTTGTTTTGCATCAACCATATTCATTTTACAAACAGCTATATGCGTTTAAATATAATTATTAATTATAAATTCTAAACTCCGCCAGTGCCTGTAAAATATCTGAAAATGTCATAAGGATATTCCCATTAATTCAATATTATTTACGATAGAAAGAGACAAAACGATTATGAAGGCCAAGGTGATAATTTGTGGCACATGAATCCGCGTTGTATTAGACGCGAGTTGCCGAATTTACCGAAATAAATTATTAACTAATATGTCTTAAATATAAGCTTCATATATATGCTAAATTATATTGGGCGATTATAATTTGCAATGTAAGGGGGAATATATGTTACACTGTGTAAGGTTACATTATAAAGGGATATGCATGAGTCTAACTGTTTTATGAAATATATTTGAATTGCATACCTACAGATTAATATTTTATAAAAATTTAAACAGGTTATTACGGCATCAGTGTTAATTTTTTATTCACATTCCTTAAATTATTTTCGTAGCTGCAGACTCGTGCGCCGGACTATATTATGTATGGTCATTGGCACAAATCAGATTAGTTTTAATTTCAAAAATAAATAAATATTTTTTTTAAACTGTATAAAAAGCTAAACTCGTACAAAATGAGGAATGTGATAAATAATAATCTGCTTGTCATTTTACTTACTGAATGAAATTACAGGCTTTAAAACAAGAAATCAATTTTTCTAATAAGCCCGCGATCCCGTTGAATTAAATGACTCGGCAAATGGCGTCTTACATGCAAAAAATCTCTTCAATAATAAGCCGGATTCTAAGAAGAAACGTAAGAAGTACTGAGCATAACGTTTTAAAAGCTCCTTTTCATTATTTTAGATTTTACGTTTTTGTCTGTTGAAACGCGAACTTGACAGACTAGCTGAAGGAATTTTCTCATGAAGTTTAATCGGCGCTTTCAATATCCGTATATTAATTTTCTTTCTGGAAAAAGGTAAGAAAATAATTGCATAGTAGAAATAATTCTAATAGTAAACAACCACGAAAGAAATATCACTAAAGTTGTATATCTTTAGTGGGATCTTGTCCCTATGTATCAGCAATTTTCAATTACTGAAGTTTATTGATACAATTTTAACTAAGATGTGAAAATCTTATATCAATTTACCTCAGTTTGAGCAAAATTTAATTTAACCCTCGTAAATATCATAAACAGACACACTTATTCTTATGCAAATGTTTTTAGGATACGCACATCAGCACAATATTTTAATACCATATATAAGACTGCATAAGTACTGATCTAACTGAAATTAAAAAGCTGTTCAGCATATCCGTTACACAACTTTTGTCCATTTACTTGTCCCGTATGTCGTTTATTACAGATAATTATGGGCCATGAAAACGGAAAACAAAATAGTTTACTAGAAAACTATGACATATTTTTTGTGAAGTTAGGTTGGTACCCATTAGTTTAGTTTTTAGTCAGAAATGGAGTCTACCGTCTACCGGATGAATATTATATTTAGAGTCCAGGATATTTTCTTAAGTCCTACGACTGGTTAATTGCATTTGACGGTTTGAAACTGTCAGGGACTGCTGGTTGGAACAGCTTATATTAGCAACAGCTTATATCAGCAACTTAACAAAACGGAGTAGGAAAAAATCAGTGATTTATTTCTGTATGCATTTGAGTCATTGTAATTAATATTTTTTGTATGATATTGCACAGCACTACATGATTAAACCTTTATGGCGCTCTGTGAGATAGATAGATAGGTAGATAGATACTTTATAGATAGATATTTTATTAATAAAAATAAAAATTACAACAAGGTTGACCAGGCCCGGATTTACCATGCAGGCACAGTAGGCAGTTGCCTCGGGCGGCAAGAATTGAAGGGCGGCAAATTTTGAGATAAAATTTGAAAACTTGTTATATTCGTGGGAATTGAATTTCCCGCCTATTTCGTGAGCACGCGTACCAACATTAAAATAAAAAATCTTCTCTCAGAAAGGTTCATTTCATTTATTGAAAAACTTTCCGAACCAAATTTATTCCACCATTGAAAAAGTTTCGTAGGGCGGGGGGCGGCAATTTTCGCAACTGCCTAGGGGCGGCAAATTTCTAAATCCGGGCTGAGGTTGACTAAAAATTCCAAACATTACAATTAAAAAATTCATCCACGGAATAAAAGGCCTTCTTCACAAAAAACATCTTAACCCTGTTTTTAAATTTGATAAAAGAAAGCAGTTTAACTTCAGTGGGAAGCCTGTTGTAGATTGTAGAGCTTGATCCCCATAAAGCCCGGCCCATTCTGGCATCTTATCAGCCGTCTGTACACTACAGACAAATTATTTTTATTACGAGTATTGTAGTCATGCAACTCACAGTGTGTTAGATACTTGTCTTCATTATTTTTTACATAAAGAAGGATTTCCAGTTAATAGATTGAAGGATATGTGCGAAAAGCAAATTCTCCCTAAAAGAAAGTCCAGCGACCGTTCTCATTGCTCTCCTCTGAAGCCGAAAGACTCTACCCACATGACACGAGTGTTCCCACACAACAATTGCATATGAAAGAATGGAGTGCACCAGCGCATAATATGCGGTTTTTAGCGTATTTGTAGAAACACAGGCACTAAGCTGTTTCAGAGCATAGGCGCCACTCCTAGGTCTATTGCAGACAGCATTCACATGGTGATCAAACTTCAGTTTGTCATCAATGTGAATGCCAAGAAATTTTACACTCTCATGACTCTCAGGTACACCAGTCAAGTCCTTCAAGGCGAAAATCATTTCGTGGGTTTCATTCGCATTTAATAAGAGTGTCGTCCGCGAATAGAGTAAGGCCAGCCACCGGATCACTGATTGGAAGATCATTGATGTAGATGATGAATAATAGTGGCCCCAGTACCGATCCCTGTGGAACTCCGATGTCAACAAACCTCTCCCCGGACGACACATCCCCGACCCGAACAGCCTGAGTCCTATTATCTAAGTATGACTAAGTAATTTAATACTATCTTGGTGGAAGTTATAATATTCAAGTTTACGGAGGAGAATGTCATGCGTGACTCAGTCAAAGGCTTTACTAAGGTCGCAGAAAGTCGTGGCACGATACTCGAGGTCCTCAAATGACTCCATTATGTTGGAGACCAGATTGAGTATCCCCGGGACCGTACCTCTATTCGCCCTGAAGCTAAACTGAGTCGGAGTGAAAAGATTATTAATTTCAAAAAAGCTTGCTATTCTAGTTGCCATACACTTCTCCATCACCTTTGAAAATATCGGGAGTAGGGCAATAGGCCTATAATTTGATGGCGAGGCAGTATCACCGGCCTTAAAAATTGGTGCCACTATGGCCTTCTTCAATTTACTTGGAAAATTACTTGAATGGAAGCACTGATTGATCAGTTTTGTAATAAGATGTAAATGATATTTTTTATAGTTTTAACCATTGTTACATTGAAGCCATACAAGTCAGAACTATTTTTATTGATAAGGCTGTCAATAACATCTCGCACCTCTATATAAGATACATCAGTAAATGTAAACTTATCACAACCCAAACCGATGCCCTCCAGATTATCAAATGGGGTCATATCAGAGTGCTCAATGCCTCTTAACAAGTTATGAGCGATGTCCACAAAATAATCATTACATTAGAATTTGTATCTACCGCCCGGGACTCCCCATGATGTTCTGTTGCGTTGTAACCCTTTAGCAAGCAGTTCGTTTTGTAGAATTATTGTAGTTGATGGGTCGAAGGTAGTACCTAGAAATTTCGTCCTGGTCTTCCGCAACAATAATGTTTTCTGGTGTCCACGTTGTGTTTCCTGTTTTTGAATAACTGAACAATTTACGAGAAACTTCAATATTTCTGCTAACCGATCTAGGCTTCAGCTACAGTCAAGAAAATCCATCCTACCCTTCTTCTGAGAGTAAGCGAATCCAAATTCCCTCCGCCTTGAACCAGCATAGATGTTGAAAATCGTCTCAAGCCTTACCCAGAATGTTCATCAGGATTTTTTAGTTCAGATATTGAGCAATTTGTTATGTTGTATCACGCATATTAAGTAAAACGTCGCAATACACAATAAAAAATATTCTTCTATCCATATCACAAATTCACAAAAACCCAATGTATAGTCAATTTTTTAATAAAGAAATTAATATAAAGAGTTTTAAGTTGGAAATGACAAAAACTGACTGGTCATTCTTATGGAATACAGGTAACTTAAATAATAAATTTAAGATATTTTTCAACATCATAACTGAAAATATTAAATATTGCTTTCCGTTTGAAAGGGTTAGAAAAAAAAGCTCAGTAGGCAAGAAACCGTGGTTGACGAATGAAATAATTCAGGAGGGTAGACATCTTAGGGAACTCTATAGAATGAATAAATACTCTGATTATCCGCCTATGCATTTACGATACAATATTTAAAAAAAACAACATAATAGAAGAATATCTTTAGCTAAAAAAAACTATCACAACAATTTATTTATAAACTCTGACAATCGATCTCGTGCAGCTTGGAAAATAATAAAAAATGAGATAAACATTAAAAGGGTCAATGACCTGCCTAAACATTTTGTCACTAACAGAAATACGGCAAATAATAAAATTTACGATTTGAACTTGGCCGCTGAGGAATTTAATAATTACTTTATTAATTCCGTAAATGAGTTGACATCTAAGATAAAAATAAACACCTCAGTGACCAATTCCAAAAAAGTGTGCAACTCTCTGTTTTTGGAACCATACTCCGAACATGAAATAAATGAAATAATTTTTTCCGTAACTAATAAAAACTCAGCAGGATTTGACGGGATTCCCTGTTCTTTACTAAAGAACATTGCAGATTGCATCGTAGGTCCCCTTACTTGTTTGATTAACATTTCCTTTGAAGAAGGTTCTTTTCCATGTATACTAAAAAATACCATAGTTCAACCAATTTTTAAAAAGGGTGACGTGCATGATATTTGCAATTACCGCGGAATAGCACTCTTATCTGTTTTCTCAAAAGTGTTCGAGAGAGCATTTTATCGACGACTAATTGTATTTCTCGAGCGCGAAAAGTTCTTTTCACCACAACAATTCGGATTTCGAAAGGGCTTGTCAACGCAGCATGCAATTGTTGCTCTGTATAATAAAATCTTAGAAAACCTGGATTCAAGCAATCAGACGGCATGTTTGTTTTTTGACCTTAAAAGGGCATTTGATGTTATTAATACAGACCTTTTATTAAATAAACTTTATAGCTATGGTGTTCGCGGTAATGCACTTGATTGGTTGAGTAGCTTTTTGTCGGGTAGATCTCAGAGAGTTGTGTTAAAACACCGTCAAGAATCCTACTTTTCTGCTGACAGCGTTGTCACTAACGGTGTGCCTCAGGGCAGTATACTGGGTCCATTGTTGTTTATAGTTTTTATAAATGACATTGACTCAAATAACTTTAAAGACCATTATATTTCTCTCTTTGCGGATAACACCGCTGTCACGTGTGCTGGCTCAGATGCTGAGGCTCTTAGCAGAGGTGCAGGCAATGCGGTGTCCTCCATGCAGAACTACTGCGAGGAAAATGGGTTGATTCTGAATGAAGATAAGACTGAATTAATTTTTTTCTGTCTTCGTGATCTAAATAAAAGTTTATTGGTTAAATTAAATAATAAAACTATTAAACAGGCATATGTTGTAAAATTTCTCGGAATTTTCATAGATTCAAAACTATCGTGGAATCATCATGTAGACTTTGTACTGAAAAAACTAGCTACGTTATGTTTTGTTGTCTGGCAGCTGCGTAATAAAATTAATCTTGACCTTCTAAAATTGTATTACTTTTCATATGTTCAATCCTGTTTAAATTACGGAATTTTAGCTTGGGGTTGCAGTTCCAGAGTAAATGAAATTTTTATTCAACAAAAAATAATTATTAGAACGATGCTGTTTAAGAATCGATCTTTTTCATGTCGTGAATTGTTTCCTCAGCTTGGAATCCTGACATTTTATTCTTTGTTTATTTATAACTCCCTAACTTATGTTAAGTCAAACATTGATACATTTGTTCAGACTCGTGAGTTGAATGAGCAGTATCGCTTTAGGAAAAACTTAAATATTGATATTCCTCGTCATAGACTGTCGACGGTGGCAAACAGCCCATTGGTTCTACGGATCAAATTATATAACAAGTTACCCTTGCAAATTAAACAGATAAATTCTTTTAAAATATTCAATAAAACAGTTAAAGGGATTTTGACCAATAAGGCATATTATTCTGTATCGGAGTACCTGAACTCCCATTTTTAATTTAAGGACCTTAAATTTTTAAATTGTTTATGTTTATTGGATTGCTCCATTGTGTGTTTTATTACTTGTGTATTGTTTTATATATATATTGTATATTTTTTATTATCAATGACAATATCCTATATTTACTGTTGTAAATCTTAAAGGAAATAAATAAAATAAATAAATAAATAAATAAATATTTGTAGGTCCCATGTTAATATATTTACGATAAAACTACATGGATCAAAGGGGCATCCTTCCGTTGTAATTATAAATCTTCTTAGTGTAAGATCTCAAAGGAATATTAAGTCATCTCTTCTGCACGCACCGAGAGTGCCAAAATATTAAAATTACTTTAGTTAATAACCACTTCTCAATAAGTGCTTCCATTACTTTGTTAACTTTCTTTTCGTTGGCGCTACTTGCAAAGGAGACGGTACTCATTTTTGTGTCTTTCTCAAGACTGCCTGGGCAGTAATTCAGTATTTAATTTGGCCGCTTCGTCTTCTTCTGGAGGAATCCTGTTAAAAATATTTTGAATAAAAATCCGAACTGCTCGGTCTTCTATGGATTCTCCTCTGTTGAGTGATTATATGATTACTTGATTGGTGGTTTTTAAAAAAAATGTCCATTGTTTCGCGAACGAACTTTCAAGAGCACCGAATTGGTATGTAACTATAGCCTTTTGAGAGAAGAAGAGAAGTATTATGAAAATACACTTAAAGATGTTACGTAAATGAACCTGAAATCGTCACTTAAAACTTGTTCTGCCACTTCTATTGACGTATTTTTAATTAATTGTTTAAGTATTTTACAGACCTATAATTTTTTCTTGAATAATTACAATTTCAATCAGCAAACTCTTTTTAATATTCAGTTAACAGGGTTTCATTATGGTGGTCTTTACGAACGTCTGGTTATAGGTTCCTCATTCAACATGTGATATTAAGCCTATGTACGCGGAAAGATACATTTATTTTATTGTGACTGTAAATAATCTGCAAATGCTACGGTATCGCAATGATTTATGAAATTGCATGGTAAAATAAGAGAAGAAACGTTTACAAAGACAAATGGTCTATTTAGGAAACGGTGCTCTCAGAATCTATCATTGGAATGAAACAGTGCAATTTCCTTTCACGGATTGATGATTACTAGCTAGGTAGCTTAATATTTGTTTTAGTATTTGTTATGAAAATAGAAAATAACTAAATTAGTACTGTTATCATACGTTGCATCCAGACTCTCAGAAAACGCAGTGAGAGAAATCAATTTGTTTCCAATGAAATTAAATATTTGAATGATTATAGATTTATTAAACCATGGTGTTAACTTAACAAGTTATAATTTAATTAGATTACAAACAACAACGAAACAGTTGCAAGACTTCATGTACAGCGTGTCCAGTTTTCAATGGTTTTACGGGGTATCTCCGAACATTGAACATTTTATATTCTGGGACAACCCTATATTTAGGTTACCCTGTAACTTATCAAAGAAAAAATAAATGTTCTTTTTGTAATTCTTTACGTAGAATCCAGTGACGTACTTAGATTATTTCTACGTTTAATAGTTTCCAAAAAAAAGAACAAATTAATGTTAAACACGAAATTTACGTTTTATTAAAAACTATACATTTTTTCTAAGTAGGCCATGACAGGTATTTAAAAGAAGAAAAGAACACAGTCATTACAGATTATTCAGGTTCTCTAAGTTGTTTTAAAATATCTAATTAATAGTAAAAAATCCAGTTTTTCCTAATTATCGCAGAAACTGTAAACTTTGAAAATAATGAAAAATACAACATGCTCGTTTGTTATGTTCATTATAATGAAAATGCAGATGAAGCATTAGAAGTGTATTTCAATAGGTAAATATACGCATTTATGTAATACCTCTATAAAGATTTATTAAATTTCTTAAATTACTTGGAGATATCCCGAAAGACGACAGCCGGATAAATAAATGTTTTAGCTTCAATCGAAACAAGTCCAGCTAGTTCTTGCAGAATGGTTGAAGGTTCGGTCGAAGTAGTTAAATCAAGAGTTCAAACAATTCTTAAAAAAACACAATTTTAAGCCATATAAATTCCACCTAGTACAAAACTTACATGCTGGTGATGTACGGCGCCGTATAGAGTTCTGTAATTGGTATTTACAAAATATCAACAGGGAAAATATTTTTGAAAGAACCGTAATATGGTCCGATGAGGCTCATTTTATCAGTGCTGGCATTTTTAATCGGCACAATACGAGGTTTTGGTCTCAGGAAAATCAGCATGAAATATTTTAACGGCAAGGCAGGTTTGGCTTTAACGTTTTATGTTTTATACTGGGAAGCGAAATAATTTATAATATATTTGAAGGCAACCTTAATGCAAATAAACATTTACAAATTCTGCAAAACGTTGTGCCGGAAAAATAGATGACGTGCCCTTAGCGGGTCTCAATACGGAGAGTTAAAAAATGTCCATATACAAAATCATAGCCTGTATTGCACTTCCTCACATTAATCTGATACCCTGTATTTTAAGGGTGACCAGAAAATAGGATATGTGTTGGTTAAAAAAAAATAAATTGTTAACTGTCATAAAATCATACAGCTTGCATTAAACACCGCTACCATTAAAACAAATAATAATTACTTTACTTTAAATTATACCATTACCAACAATTAATTTAAATGCTTTTCGCTAATAATGATCGAGATTAATATATTTAATTAGAATAAGCAAAAGAGCGCGCAGAATTTATTATTTTATATAAATGTGATGAATTAGTGCTGGCTTGTTTATTCTTTAATGGTTTATAGTTAAAGCGATTGCATTAAGAATAAGGGGGCAATGATACCAGAATAATTAATGTTTTAATGGAGGAGATGACCAAGATTTTGGGGAAGAAGGACAGGTACGCATCGAAGCAGGCCCGGCAAAAGTTAAGTGAGGCAGGCGAGAATTTTTAAGATTTCGAGATGAAAGTCAAAGGCGAAAAGTAGAAAATTTTTAAGATAAACATTTTAGCCATTTTTAAACTTAAGCGATATGGTGACCTGTATTTTAACAATTGTTACAATTGTTTCATGGCCTAATTACTACAATAATTAAAAAAAAAATTTGTTTTGTGCGTTTATTGTTATTAGTAATTATCAACTATTATATATTTTTTGAAAAGCTTGAAAATAGCCCATTCAAATAAAAGAAAAATATCTATATACAGTGAGTCCCGCTTTTCATGAATACACTCTAATATCTCAGTTATTAATAATGAGATTTTCTTGAAATTTTGGTAGTAATTGTATGTTGGAGAAATGAAGTATTTGGCATAGTGAACATTTTTATTTACCATTGGTGTGCGGTGTTGGTGGGGTAAAAAAGGCTTTTTTTTTGGAAAAGGATATTAGGGCTTTTTTAAGATAACTGTTTCTATCAGATTTAGAATCAGCATTCCCAAAAACCCCTTAATTCATATTTTCAAAATCTCAATTACCCTAATTACGATTAAGGTTTTTTCAAAATTTTGCTAAGATACGCGCGCTCTGTTACCGTTGGCATGCTGGCCTGTTTTGTTTTTTAACAAATTAAGCAAAGAGTGCTTTGAAAGAAAAAGTTTTTGTTTGACATTAACTTATTCGTACGAATTGTCAATAAGTGAAGCAATGTTACTTAACTGTTAATAAGATGGCACAAAACCGAAGATTATTAGTTCTTACAATTGGAGAAAAAGTAGAAATTATCCACTTATTTGGTAATAATGAAAGATCTACGCGTCAGGTTGCTGGAATATTCAATGAAAGGCATCAGGATCGAGTACCAATTACTCACGATACCGTTGCCAAAATCAACAGATTGTTCGCAAGGACTGCAGCGGTTTTCAAGACAAGACCAAAGAGGTACAATTTAAATCAAAGACATTATCCAGACGACGAACGTATCTTAGCAGAATTTCGAAACAACCCAAATGGTAGTATAAGGGTGGTTGCCAGGATACTAAATTTAACGAAAAACAAAGTATGGAGGCGTTTGCAACGCAATAGGATTAGGGCATTTAAACCAAAATTTCTACATACTCTGATAAATGTTGATTTTGAACGGCGTTTTGAATTTTGCTTATGATTGCAAGGTAACGATCTTAACGACAGACTTTTTCTAAAGAACCTTATGTTTACTGACGAGGCAACGTTTACGACAAACGGTGTGGTATCTAATCAAAATTGTAGATTTTGGGTAGCCGAAAATCTGAATTGGATAATTAATTGTAAAAACCAATATACAGTGAAAAAGTGAACGAGTGGTGTGGCATATTAAACGAACGAATTGTTGGCCCTTTTTTCCTGGATAGCTTGACTGGACAAAATTTGCTACGTTTTTTACTAAATGATTTTCATGATTTTCTCATGGAATTGCCTTTAGCACAGAGACAAAACTTAATCTTTCAGTTATTAGCACATTATTCTATGATAGTTAGGAACTTTTTAAATGCAACTTTCCCTATGAAGTGGATAGGTAGAAATTCTCCTTTAGAACCATGGCCCCCAGATCGCCGGATATTACCCCTTGTGACTTTTTTCTGTGGGGGCACTTGAAAAATAAAGTGTATGCTACTCGGCTGCGTAATAGAGAGGAACCTTGCATTAGAATTAGGCAAGCGTGTCAGAAAATTACTCACCAAACTTTAAGAAAAGTGAATATACGTTTAAGAAGAATTGTCGAAAAGTGTATTGTTTTAGAAGGTAGTTATGTTGAAAAGACGAGAATCTAAAATAACTTAATTTTGTTAGCACAGTTACAAATAAAGAATTTATTAAAACAAGACTTTTTTTCTGCTAAAATCAGCTCTCGAGATTTTGAAAATATGAATTAAGGGGTTTTTGGGGATGCTGATTCTAAATCTGATAGAAGCTATCTAAAATAAACCCTAATATCCTTTTTCAAAAAAAAGCCTTTTTTATCCCCACCAACACCGCACGCCAATGATAAATAAAAATGTTCACTGTGCCAAATATTTTTTCCAACATACAATTACCACCAAAATTTCAAGAAAATCTCATTAATAATAACTGAGATATTAGGGTGTATTTATGAAAAACACTGTATAAAGGATTACCGAAATACAGGTTGTGGTCAAAAAGCAAACATTCTCGATGACACTCGGTAGCTGAAAACTGAGAAAGCTATGACAATTCTGCTTGAAGCATCTTCTATTTCACGAAAAAGTAGCCATGTAATGTAAAAACCGCAAGTCTCTCTCTTTACTAGTTACCGACAATAAGTACCCAAACCGAGCACCAATATCTCAATCTGTTGTTAGTAAAATTGTAAAAAAATATAGGGATTTGGGGCAGGTTAGAGACAATTATATTCAAGGTCGACCTTGGATTTCCGAAGATGTGCAGTTAAATGTCCTCTTAGCTGTCCAGGAAAACCACCATAGTGTTACTCGCGGTATTGCCACGGAAAATAATATTTGTCAAGCAACCGTATTGAATTATTGACACAAAAATAAATGGCATCCCTATAGCGTACAGTTGGTTCATGAACTTAATAAAGATGACCCGGATAGAAGAACAGAATTTTGCGAAATAATAATGAACAGATACATTGAAGATCCTCAAATTTTGAAAAGAATTGTGTTCTCTGATGAAGCAACGTTTACTCTAAATGGGCATGTGAATCGCCAAAACTGTCGATATTGGTCTAAGGAAAATCCGCACTAGATCATGGAGTCCCACACACAATACCCGCACAAAGTGAATGTTTGGGCTGGAATTGTTGATAACCGGATTTTAGGTCCCTTCTTTTTTGATGGTACGTTAAATGACGAACTGTATCTAGAATTTTTAGAATTTGAGTTAATACCGGCACTTGCTGTACTCTATCGGAATCCAGATGAGCCAGACATTCTCAACAATAACTTATGGTACCAGCAAGACGGAGCACCAGCCCATTACACACGCCCGGTGCGTGAGTACTTGGATAAGTCTTTTCTGGCAAGTGGATTGGTCGACGGGTCCAATAGAATGGCCGGCAAGGTCACCAGATTTGACCCCGCTAAATTTTTTTCTGTGGGGCTTCCCTGCAATTACATCGAAAAATGGACACCCTGTACACTATAATGAAGATATTATAAGATCTAAATACCGCAAATTCGATATCTTATTTGAGAAAATGGGCAAATACTAGCGAAAATGTTTTACTTACTTATATAAAGTTGTGTGATACGTAGACAATGAAAAAGTAAATATTTAAGTAGCCAAGTAAAATAAGATGATTGATTAAAAAAAGTTAACAGAATATTTGCATTTTATGCATTTAAATAGTTCCTACTAACTAGTAACGCTAAATTAACTTGGACTATCTTTTGCACCTGCACTAATACCTGTACTAAATAACCATATATCAATTGGCTATTTTTAATTGACTATTACAAACCAAGAAACTGATTCCACAAGGTATAAAGAAGATAATTCTGCAACAAATAAATCTTCTCTATCTTTCAAGCCGATAGCCCGAAGACACTGGTTCCGCTTTATAATTAGAATAAGGAAAAGGTGTTTCTTTGCGATACTAACCATTTTATTATGTCTATTTTTAGTATTTTCTTGAATTGTTTGCCCAAATATGTCCAAAAAACTTTACGATAATTTATTTGTATTAAATCCCCTGTTACATTGGATATGAATTCGTACGAAAATTTGATATTAGGAATTGGTGCTTCACAAGCCATTGTAAATGTCTACAACCATATAGTACAGAGTGGCAAAAAAGTCGCGCATAATGCCTGTAACTTGAATTACCTCGTATACGAGAAAATTACCTTTATGAAAGTTGTTCAGTAAATTATTCCCCACATTCCTACCTGCATCAATTTTTTCTGTCATTTCTGGTTTGGTTGCGATAGAGACCAACTTATTTTTATTAAATGGAACACCTGCATATTTGGATTCTACTGGGAAAACTCTGAATTTTTTGTATATCGAATTTTTATTTATTTAAAATTGTAACAAACTTCATAATAACAAAATAAATAGCCTAGAAAATTGAACAACTTAACATCGGCATAATAAACAAGTGAAACCTTTTCAGGTGTTCAAAATGACCACCATTTTTTGCTAAGCAGAGCGCCAGTCGATCCCTGAACCCGTCTAAAACGTTTAAAAAGAAGTCCTCTGGAATGGCCCAAATTTTAGCACTAATTCTGACTTTTAAAGATTTGGACGGTTAACGTAGACTTTGTTCTTTAAGTGTCCCCACAAAAAAAAGTCGAGCGGGGTTAAGTCCGGGGATCGCGCTGGCCAGTCAATAGCACCTCTTCTGCCTATCCAACATCCTGGAAATTTAAATTGCTCGCTTATGTATTGTCTAACATTTGCCGCATAATGCGCAGGTGCTCCATCTTGCTGGAACCATACCTGTTCGTTTTAGCCATTATTTACACCCGGTAAAACCATTCTGCAAGAAGAAATTATGTAATTCCTGAGGAGGTCCAGATATTTATTATATTTATATATTATTTCTGCAATATTCAAATTTCCATCTATGCAGAAAGGTCCCACAATATGTCTACCAACTATGCCCGCCCAAACATTAACTTTTTCGGGCCTCTGAGTATGACCTTCCTGGAACCAGTGAGTATTCTTAGCAGACCAATAACGATAATTGAGCCTATTAACAATGCCATTTAAATGGGAAGTAGCTTCATCCCAGAAAATGATGTTTGTTGCGAAGTTATTATCGTTATTGGATCTTTTCATCATCAGCTCACAAAATTCAGCTCTTCTATCAAAATCGTCCTCGTCTCACTCGTGCACCAACTTTATCTTGTAGGGATGCAACTTCTCCTGCTTGATTGTGTTGAATTTTCATGTATTAAAAGCATGATATCCAAAGCTTTGTCTCCCCCGGTTGCTGTTTTAGGTCGACCTAATCTAGCGGCTGCCCTAACACTACCTGTTTCTCGAAATTTCTTTACCACTCGGCACACCGTTGACTGATTTATACATAGACCTCGTAACTATTAGACCGAACAATAACAAATAAACGTGTTGTCATCATTGTATTCCAGCGTAAAGTAAATCAACATTCAAGCTGCTCCCCTCCACTTGGTTTGCCAAACTTACGCCACAGAAAACGTAGTTTTCTGGGCTTACTCTGTTAAAAGTATTAACTTCTATGATTTACTAGAATAACATGATGTGGGAAATATATAACATTTTGCCTAAAACCTTGTAAAAAATCTGCAGTATGGCAACGCAGCAAAAAAGAATCCGCCCAGATCCCATCATTTTCGTGGCCAATCGCATCGACTCGGCAATACTCGGATTTGTGACAGCGTTTTTCTGTGGGTTTTCCTGGAGTTTTGTCAACCTAACCTTTATTGTTGTGGTTTTGTCGCATGCATATGTAAATTCAGAGTAATCCCCACTCCCGACCCCACCTAGCTTCTCACGGCGTCTCGCCACCAAACGATTTTGGCATCACAATTTTATAGCATTTATGAATGGCGTGTCGGATCTATAGTTACGATACCTATGGATTTATATATAATTCATTGAAAAGCTGACAAACCTGATCTTGCGATCTCTTCATATTTCCGTAATCGCTCATTATTAAAATTTCAACTCGTTGTTTCTCATTCAGATGAACCATTGTGTAAACAAATTAGAAATTAGACAACAGAAAATTAAACAGGAACTCAAAATTGACACCTCTTAGGTCGCTGCCATGAGAACTGGTAAGTATTAGGTAGGAATAATTATAATTAGGAAGTTTTTTTATTTTTGAGCTGTCATTATCTCGGAAACGCTTGCAAATAGGTGAAAATTTGAAATACAAAAAATTCTTAGTTTTCCCAGTAGAATCCAAATATGCAATCATATGGAATTCATGCAGGTAGAAATGTAGGCAGTAATTTACTGAACAACTGTCATAAAGGTCACTTTTTCGTATACGAGGTAATTTAAAAGTTACAGGCATTATGCTCGACTTTTTTACCACTCTGTATATTTCAAGGAAGTATGAAAATAGAGAAGTAGTCTGAAGATGAATACGTAAAATATTCTGCAATATTTCAAATAGGGTCTGAAGAGGTATCGTTTGAATTTTCTCCATTATTTCAAAAGGTTTCTTACTAAAAATATATTGAGGTAATTGTGCCTCAATAAATGTGAAGAAAATACAAAAGTATATGCCTCTAATTTATTGTACTTCTGTTATCTGTTTATTGTAAGTTGGAATTGTATCGTATTTGAGTGACTCTTGTAAAGTTGATTGTGTCGTATTTCTTTGAACGATGCCAAAGTGTAGTAGTGGGTAGGGGAAACATCCGACAACATCTGAGTTAAGAAACAGAAATAAAATTGGGAATTCCACATAGAAACGTTTTTGGACTGCTTCTATTTAAAATTTACCTAAACAACAAATATACTGTTTTTGTCAATTTTGCAGATATCATTTTGTAGATTTGTAAATTATTATTATTTCTACAAAGGTACCCACTTTAAACATATTGAACAAGTCATTAATAAACTAAGCCTAAGCGGCACCCCTGAACCTAAGCGGCACCCCTGGTTTGATGACGAGTGCCAAAATCTTAATGCCATCAAAACGGAAGCACGAATTGAAATGCTCCATAGCCCATCAGAGCCGACGACAACTAGATTTAACGAACTTAGAACACAGCTACGTAAACTGATCAGGAAAAAGAAGAAAGAACATGAAACAGAAAAAGTACTTAACCTACAGGCTGACTTCCACAACGGTAATTCAAGGAGGTTCTTCAGGGAAGTGAAGGGACATAAAAAGGGATTCCGCCCAAGAAGCGCCACAATGCTAAAGCGTAGCGATGGCACAGTCACTGCCTCCAAAGTAGAAGTACTAGACAGTTGGAAGTGCTACTTTGATGAACTATTAAACAGACCGTCGCAGGGAGAACCCGAAATTACTGCGTTCCCTACAGCTGAGGCTAATATCCCACCCGTATCCATGGAGGAGACAGCTAGAGCCATTAAGAAACTGAAAAATAACAAAGCAGCAGGCCGAGATAATATCTTGGCGGAAAGTCTGAAACATGGAGGGGACGACCTAATCATACAAATACATAACCTCGTGCAACAAATTTGGAATCAAGAAATCATTCCCGACGAATGGAAAGAAGGTGTTATCATCCCAGTCCACAAGAAAGGAGACCAAATGCAGTGTAAAAACTACCGAGGTATTGCTTTACTAAGTCACGCCTATAAAATCTTCTCCAACATTCTCCTTCCACGTCTTTACCCATATACCGAAGAGATTATCGGAGACTACCAATGCGGGTTTCGCAGCGGAAGATCAACAATTGACCAGCTTTTCACTATCCGTCAGATTCTGGAGAAATGTTGGGAGTTTAACAAAAACTTACATACCCTGTTCATAGACTTTGAACAAGCATATGACAGTGTCGTTAGGGTAAGGTTGTGGGAAGCTATGGAAGAACTTGGAATCCCACACAAGCTGATTCGACTGTGTAGAGCGTGCCTAGAGGGGGCAAAGAGCTGCGTCAAGATCGAAGGTGAGTACAGCCAAGTATTCTGTATCAACAGAGGCCTAAAACAGGGAGATGCTTTGTCGCCAGTACTTTTTAACCTTGCACTAGAAAAAGCGATAAGAACAGCATCAGTGAACGCGGAGGTTTTTGATCCGGGTGGCCCTAAACTTGTTCTGGCCTACGCGGATGATATTGGCGCAGTAGGGGAAAGCACAGTCAGTGTAAAGAAAAACTTTATAAAGATCGAAAGAGAAGCCTAGAAAATAGGCCTACGAATAAATGAAGGAAAGACCAAATACATGCATGTCTCCCGCAACCCTGCGCGAGACAGAGTCAGGCAGAACATCATCATGGACGACTATAATTTTGAGCATGTGCGAACCTTCAAGTACTTGGGCGCAGTGATAACGGCAGACAATAATATGCAGGAAGAGATCAAACAGCGTATCACACAAGCAAACAAATGTACATTTGCAGTACAAACCCTGCTAAAATCAAAATTTATCACAAGAAAGGCAAAAACCATAATCTATAAAACAATAATACGACCAGTAGCAACGTACGCCACTGAAACATGGACACTGACACTCCGCGACACGGAACTCCTAAGAAGGTTTGAGAGAAAAATCCTACGCATGATATATGGCCCCGTCCGAGACTCTGAAACCGGCCGTTATAAAATGAGAAGCAACGTAGAGCTTGCCCAAATATATCAAAGCCCTGACATCATTCAGGAAATAAAGTCTGGCAGACTAAGATGGGCAGGGCACGTACAAAGAAGCCGTAACGATCGACTAATAAAACGGGTGTGGGAGGAAGCACCACAAGGAAAAAGACCACTGGAAAGACCTAAGCTTAGATGGAGAGATAACATAATCAAGGATCTAGCTACCCTTGGAGTAGACCATCAAGAATGGAGGGAGATGGCCCAGGACCGTTCCAGGTGGAGGCAGATAGTCAAGGCAGCCAAGACCCACCCTGGGTTGTAGTGCTACGGAGTAAGTAAGTATTAATAAATGTTATTAATAGAACGGGTCCCATGACTGATCCTTGTCGGACTGTGTGGACAATCTTTACTGTGTTGGTGCTGACAGCAATCCATTTACCCACACAGTTTGGCATGGCTCTTGCAGATATAACTGAATTAGCTGAATGTGAGCCCTCTGCGCCTTGCAACCCATAGCAGTAAAATATCCCCTACGACACCTACTCCCAGAGACATTTGGCTACTGGTAATGATATAACACAGTAAAAGTGAATTAAATATTAATATTTTGTAGATGTTGTTTCATTTCCTTCCATGCCATACCCCCTAAAAAATAGTATTCGTAACAATATGGTATTCTTTTTCTTCTTCCTCTCACCCTTTCTTCATCCATTCCTAACTACAGGCGTCTTTCAAATCTTTCCACATCTTCCTATTTACATCCAATCCAAAAAGGTTTTATTGGTCCCAATTTCAGGATATTACTTATTAAGCAGCAGTTCGTGCTATAGGCAATCAAATGCTTTGCTTAAGTCACAAAACAATGCAGAGAGATACGACTAGTTTTCTAATCCATCCATAGTACTATCTAAAAGTTACAATACAGCAGTGGTTTTACCTGTTCTAGCCGACTAGTTGTTTCACGTAAATATAGGATGATATTGAAGCCAGTTCTTTTTCTTTACATATGTTGCGTTTCTTTCCAACGTACATTAGAAGCTCATACTAGACCTGCCTTAAGGCTGGTAGTATGGCGCACGGTTCTTCTACTCGTTAGGCCGCTTCTTCGGCGGCGGGTCGTGACCCTACATCACGCCAATTAATTGGCCCCTAATGTTACCCCGCGTCGTATCTGCGGCTTTTTGCCGAGGCCGCCACACGACAAGGTGAATATATTTCTTGTTTAATTGTTTAATACCCGATTTGTTGAAACAAAATTATTCCGTAGTTCGGTTACAGCATCCAAAGTTGTATTGATAAGCAAAAGCACTTGCTAGACACTCGCAGTTTAAAGGCACTGTTCCGGTAAAGTGTTTAAAATACGCGAAAGGTCATTTTTCGAATGAATGTAAGAATTTCAGCGCTAATAAGTGGTCAAATTGTGAAGGCGAACATTCAGCAAACTTCCAGGGCTGTCCTAGATACCCAAACAACTTGTACAATTTAAAAAATAAGATTCCGGTTGACATCCACCCAATTTTGTTTGGGGTTCCCAAAAGAATTAAAATTCGAGCAATAAGAACTCAAACATTGTACCAACATCAGAGGTAATAGACGCTGCGTTGAAGGCTACACTACAATTATACTTATGTGAATTTTCCAAAAAAAATGCAGCAACAAATGCGGCTGCAACTTCAAAGTATGATATCGACGTTAACTTTAACCCAAAAGTAATGACTTTACAGAGATTGCATCCTTTAAATTGGCTACAATCAACATAAATGGATTAAAAGGCTAGGAACCTAAAATTATCAACTTCGTCGAGCATTATGAGATTGATATTTTGCTAGTACAAGAGACATGGTTTCAGGTTTCAAACTATAATATTTTCAGGAATAACAGGCCACTCAGGCCACTTGGGGGTACCATGGTTCTCGTTAAGAGAAATATCTGTGCTCAGGTCGTGCCAGGCCCGTGCAGTAGTCCGCACATTGAGGGCACAATCATCCGTGTAAAAACTAAAACTAAACGGGTTAACTTGGGCTCTGTTTACTGCAGTTCATCCGTCGAATTTGATGTCACTTGTTTCAGCAGAATTTTTAATTCGAATGATACGATAATTATAGGTGGAGGCATGAATGCAAGGTATCGCATCTTTGCCGTAGTGCAAATAACAGAGGTCGTATCCTGTTTAACAAGTCTCTAGATTATAATTATCATTTTATACCGCCATGGAAGCACAATCATTCATCTTTAAATGGGCTCCCGGAGATCCTGGATATTTTTATAGTAAAAGACAATGATATAGATAAAGATTAAAAGAAGGTAAACACCTCAATGTCTAGTGCTTCTGCTACAAAAATAGTCAGGTTCTCCAAACTCGGAATCTTATCTCGCGAAAATAAAGAATAAATTTAAAAAAAATAGAATTCTAAATCGGGCTTATCGCACTGGAGATCCACGTATAAAAGCAGAAGCTAACAGAGCTTGCGAAGTTGTTCGCGCTCTTTTAAGAGCTTACGAGTCCTTTCTGTAAGTTAATGAAGTTGACAAAAACTCTGACAAGAGGCGACAAAAGGCCAATGTCTTTTATTAGAAATACTACAACACATGCGCTCCCAGGGAAAAAGTCGAATGGTTCGCGGATACTTTCTACGAGCAGTTCGACGAGTACCCAACAACCCAGCCTGAGAGGGATCTCCAGAATAATACTAGTTTATTCCATGGAAGAAGTTAAAGACGTTATAAAATTCATTAAACCTAAAAAGGCTCCTGGTTTCGGCTGTATAAAAATGAAAGCGTTGAAGAATTTACCTGGCAATGTACTAGTGTACGTAGATATAGCACAGGCTAGTTTAGAAATGGGCCGCTTCCTCCAGTTTTGGAAAAAAGCCAAAGTTATCTTGATTACAAAGCTAGGTCAAGACCAAACTTTGGTTTCCGGATATTGACCCATCCCCCTTCTGTCATGTTTAAGCAAGATTGATGGAAACCAAATACTCTATTGTATAAACGATTTCGTATTTGATAACAATGTTTTACCACCTGAGCAGGTCGGATTTTATTATGATTATTGCACGGTGCGCCAGATAAACAAATTGGGTTCAATCGTCGTTGGACAACTGGATAAGTCTTTTTTGATGTCACCAAAGCTTTTGATAAGGTCTGGCATGACGGACTTATACTGAAGTTAATAATGTTAGGTATGCCAAATTATCTAATTAAGGTAATTCACTCGTTCTTGTTGGACCGGATTTCCGCAGTTTTGCGAGCAAGCGATATTTTAAAATTCGCTTAATCACAATTATACCTGTTTGCTGACGATACTGCGATTACCGCTACCACAAAAAGGGATAGGTTGGTAATCTTAAAACTGCAACGTCATAAAAAACTTATCGAGGCGTGGCTTGATAAATGGCAAATTCGTCTGAATGATGCCAAAACACAGGCTATCTATTTCTGGAATTCAATCTATATCCAGATTGCTTGTCAAAAGCACTAGAACAAAAGGGTGTCAAAATATAAAATACCTGGGTCTGCTTTGCGACAAACAGCTAAACTGAAACCATAACACACTCCATCGTTTGAAAAAAGTGAACAGTCAACTGATAAACAGCAAAAGTAGTTTGGAACTGCGTACAAAAACTTTACTCTACAAGACTATCACTCGGCCTGTACTTCTTAATGGTATCATCACCTGGAGTACCATGAAGAAGATAAACCTTCTCAAAATTCAAAGGATTCCTAATAAAGCTTTGAGAATCATGACTGGTGTTCCCGCTATACGATGACTTAAACTTTACATAATGACTTACAGATAACGACAATAACTCAGTACATGGACAAAATGATAGTGGACTACTATAAACGGACTGATATTTCCCTGACCCTGAACCCTTTAATAACACACACTTACACATAAAACATATACATTCAATAAGACCCCCCCCCCCCGCTTATAAAGGAATAATAAAAATAAAAACAAGTTAAAGTCATTGACTATACTTAAGAAATCTCGAACCATGAAGGAATTCACATACTATGATCAATAGTCATAACAAGGGACTTTGGAGAGAACGATCTGGACTCTGGACTAATCTGAACTATCCATCTATGAATTTATAAATCTCAGATAAATCCACCTGGAAGAATGGAGATGAGCTGAGTAAGCTAAATATAATGATAAAGGTGTCTCCCAACAAATAATGACAGTCTCATTTCATTACGTCACTATTAAAATATTTTTTTGAACAGTACGTTAAACTGGTTAAATAATAATTCTTGTTTATCGCACACCGACAATGAAATAGTGTAAACTTTCTTCGCAACCATAGCCATAGTGAACAATTATGTTCTATGCTAATGCCTTTCATAAATACATCAAGAAAATTCATGATTCCGATACGTTTCATGATGCTTCCTAAACGAAGTAGATTAGAAAGCATATACGGTTTTGTCACATGTGAGCCATAAATACTGAGCGTTCAGTAGCCAAAGGTGTTTAAGATTAACACCTTAAATTATGGCTACTAAAGTAACCAATTAGCTTATCTTTAAAGCCAGTATGAGGTAGCTAGTATCAGTAAAAGGGTCTTAAATTTTCATTAGGAGAATTATTTCGGTTTTCATTGTTGTTTATTGTTATTCTAATGCCTCTACAAAAATGCAAATATGTGCTTAACTTTCTTTTTATATTTTGTGTATTAAATAGCAATGCTATGTACAGGGTGTTCTATCTCACATGGGCATTTTTAATGACACGGAAAGTATAAAAAGTAGGAAAAAAGAGGGTTTGGACAAACTGTTATGCTTTAAAGGTAGTCTTCTAACCATAGAGCTATCAAACTTAATTATTTAATCGGAAATAATATTATTTTATATTATATGGGAGGTCTTGGTGGGAAGTGTTGAACCTGACTTAAATTATCATTGAAGTTCCCACAATATATTAGCTTATTAGAATTAGTATATGATTAAGGGGGACCATGCAAAATTTTTATATTTCCTGAGTTCCTTTCAATTGGGATACCCTGTGCAGCGGTACCTACTATAAATCTTCAAAAATCATTAAATATTATTAAAATACATAAAATGATTTAAGTTCTATTTAAGTGTAGGATGGAGAATATTTTTATTATAGTAATATTAAATTAAGAATTTTTTATTAGTCTATAAACCGACTGCATCCTAAATGAGTATAATAGGTTTTTTTTTTGTGGGAACCAGCCTGCACAGGATGGCCTAAAATAGCTTATTGTTAGTTATATGTAGGTTATGTTTAGTTATGGGTAGTACCAATTTACACTAAGAATTTTTTTTTTCATGCGCATTAATACGCTTAAATGATTTTTTGTTTCAAGCGGGTTTTCACCCCGCATGTTATACGTCGTGTTCGGATTAGAATGTTCGCGTGGTGTGGTCGTTGTCGTTGTTGCCGTGTCATATCGCCATCTTTGCAATGTTTTTTAATTTCTTCGAAAAGGATTCGCGGTGGAACGATTAAACTTTCTCAATAATTCGACAACTATTTAAGCTATTTCTTAAAATAATATTCGAATATACGGGGTGCTTCAAAAAAAGTTACACAACTTTAAAAAGAAAATGTACACGTGCAACGTTTACCAATGGAATTCGCTATAACTCTAGGGCTTTATTATCCGTCTTTTGGAGAGAGAAGTTCTGTCAATTTTGTAAAATGTGAACCCCTGAACGAATTGTTGGTAAGAACTTGATTTTTTTTTTAAATTTTTATATCATAATTACCGTTTTAATCCTTTACAGACCGTTTTACGAGTTTTGAAGAATTTTAGGATTGTTACGCGACCTTATATCACAAGTATGTAACCTAAATGTAAAATTTACGCCTTGAAAGTTAGGTTTGCTGAATTTTCAAATTCAAATTGGATCTCTTCTAATATTTTTAGCATACTCTTCAAAAAGGTCTACCAACCATAGTTTATAGAAGAGGTACATATCCACAGCCCAAGCGAATGCAAATAGAACTGTATGATAAGTCATGCCGAAGGAGTTTTAATGTTCAGCCTCGTGTAAGTTTTTCATTTTGTTCTTTGCCATTTAATACTTTAAGTGTTATATTTAAGTGTATGCTCCTTATTTGCCTCTATCAGTATCTATGATGGCCTGTATCGCCCATTCAATTACCAAAATCAAGTTTTACTGTAAATATCCCGGTTGCAAGAGTGCATTTAGATCTTCATCTGACCCTAATTGTGTCAATAACCATTTTTCTATACATTTCCCCTTACTGATGTTGAAAGACTAAGAGTGTGGAAGAATAAATGTAATATTAATCCTAATATCAAGTGCAAAAACTTCAGGATTTGTGAAAATCATTTCAATGATTGTCAATTTAAGAACTCCGTTTAAAAAAGGCTTAATTGGAATGCTGTTATCAAACTGTCCCTGAGCTTTTACCACCTGATGTTTTAGGATCACTTCCACATTCTCTGTAGAACTATGGTAGTTCAATTTTTTTTTACTGGCAGTCTAAATGGATCCATTCTACTTTTGACACATGTACACATTCCACTTTATATTTTATCGAATTTTTTTTCACTGCTTTCAGTTTCTCAGTACTTAATTAAGAAATTATGTTTTGTTCAGTCTGTTAGTCATTTTGGTACTAATCATTAACATTTTCTTCTGTTGCATGGACACCTTATCAAGCCCAAATACTGTGACAATTTAATTCTGGCTGCAACATTTGACCTACACCTGGCTAAGACATCATGCATCTGGCTACGAGATTTTACACCTGACCAAGACATTTTTTACCTGGATGGACACTTTCGAGTAGGTACCTGGACCGTTATTTTTTTTTTATGTCAATTTTTTTTAATTTATTTTCTGTAATAAAGAGTTATTTACTGGAAGAAGGAAAATATATTTAGTGTCAGTACTTTTGGCACTGGTTAACTCATGTCACAATAATTTTTCATTCGTTTTTATTATTTTCCTTCTACCAGAGGCTATAACTGTTTACATCTTTACCACTTGACTGAGCTAAGTTCAAGAGAAAAGCAAGGGAGGAAGCAAGATTCTTATGTAAATGGGCCAAAACTGAAGAAACTTACTGAATATACTTGAACTAAGAAAGTGTGCAAAACATAAACAGCTAATTGCTATTTTGTATTAATAGTCAGTAGATTAACTAGAAGACCTGGGTTTGATATGAAGCAAACATTTTTTTTGGGACAACGCCCAAATGTCTAGAATCCACCTATTTGCCTCGAGCAAACCCTGGTTAATTAAACACTTGGAACCATTTTAGTCACGTCGCTGTTATTAGTTACATTTTTGGTTTATTTTATACAGAACATTTTTTATTTGTAGCAATAAAGTATTTCTATTGTTTCGATACCAATTTTTGTCAGAATTTGTTCACATTATGTTTTATGGTAAAGTTTAAATAAATTTTGAATTTTTCTTTATAAGCTTTGTTATTTACATCGGCATTCATATATAACAACAATATTTGGTTTTTAATGACATTTATTGACTTTTTGGTATAATTTGATATAAAATACATACATTCATTAAATTCTAAAATTTAGTGAATACATGGTATTTTAGAGTGAATTAACTCAAAAAGCGATAAAACGTCTTTAAAAATCTCAAATATTGTTTAAACAGAAAACCAGTAATTTGAAAACGAGTTATTTAAACTACCCGCCATCCACAATAAATTTCCTACCGTCGCGCTCGGGGTGGACTGGTGGCCAACTTGAATCTTTGTTTCTCTGGTTTTCTACGTAGTTTGCATTTCTAACCTCTTATCTGTTTTGTGGTATTCGGTATGCTCACTTGTCATAATTGTGCCCTGTGCTGACGCGAACCAAAGAGTTCGAAACCGGTCTACAGCTAGCAGTAGTGTAGCATCCTACCATTGGAAACAGAGATTCTGTCATTCTATCCCTTCCGTTAGTTTCTGTAAGACATTTCCTGCAAATTGTTGTGAAATGTTTAACAAAACATTTCCAACAAATAGTAGGTAGTGAAATGTTCACCAAGACATTTCAACTTTTCCTGTAATAGTATATTGAAATATATCCAACCAAAATATTGTAAAATTGCTAACAAGACATTTTAATTTCTCCTTAAAACATGTGTAAATTATTTATAAACTCTTATAGCATAAAGTGCCAAACTATTATTTCAATATATTTAAATTCAACAACTTTTTGTATAACTTTTTTGTACAACCTTTGTCGGATAGTTGGACAATTTATTTAAAAAAAAAGGAACAATATGATATAGAAATTCACAACAAATTTTTGTTGTCCCTATATTTACAACAATTTGTAGTAAATTTATCTACAATTGTAGTAAAAATCACAATTTTTTTTTCCGTGTGTGAAAATATCGTAATTTTGGGATCACATTTATTTAAATAAGTTCGGATTGGCTTATTAAAATTTATTCAAACTTGGCATATGATTTATTATATCGGCCTCTACAAAAAATATTAATACCATTTTTCTCTAGGGAAGTTTAGTCACATGGCGATCTTATTAGATTTAAAGTAAAATAGGCAAGAATTTTCGTTAATATTTGAGTTTTATAATTATTGTTGAATAACTTGTATGCATTATTGAGACCGAGACGTTGATTTTTGTTTCTTTTACAATAACTTGTATGCAGCCTATGCCATATCGTATTATTTCTATATAACTACACAGATATACCTGTCAGCAATACCAGCTTTCCTCGTAGGATTAATCTTCACCCGTATCAGCGTCTATTCCTAGCATTACACAATTGAATGAACACAGTAATTTAAAACTTTACCTTGATTTTTAAGGTACTACTATCGGTATCGGCTATCTCAAATAGGAGTACAGTCTTATGGGAGTACCTAGTCGGCTCTGCGGGCCTCCGTTTAATTACTTTAAGATAGATTTTAATGAGTAATTGCGAGATTAATTCTAAACGGTCGACTAGTTCAGGTATCCAAGATCGATACTATTACGATATAGCCGCTTTTTTATGTCGGCTGTTATGGAAGTTCACAAAGAGAGTATACAGTGAAAGAGGAAAAATGGCTTTATAAACGAAAAACATACGGTGTGATCACTTAAGTTGTAACCATATCAGAAGTACAGGACAGAAAGGAGGAAGGTCACTGTCTCTTGTGTTTGAAAAATTTCAATTTTAAAGTTTGAAACCGTATTTTGAAAAGGTTATATAATAACTTGGTAATATTTTGGTAAAAGAAACGAAACAATATACAGGTTGTGGTCAAAAACTAATTCCAAACTGTGCTCAGACTCCCTCCTTACCACTGCGAATCAGTGGCGGCTCTTATATAGGAGCACTTGAGCACGTGCCTCCCTAAGATTCAGCCCCACATCGACCGACAAATATCCACTATAAATTATATATTTAGTTTACAATACAATGTCTGTTACAAAGCAATTCTAACATGATTTTATAAGCTCCCTATCCAATTATCGTTTCGCTAACTAAATATTTTGTAGCAGAGGTCTCTAATCCCGAATGCTTATCGCAGGAAAAATGTACTCCGTGGCTATCGCTACTTTATATGGACGGTTCGCTTCCCGTAATAAATGCACCTTGTCGTCTTCATCTCTTTTCAGCGCACGGCTATAAATGGGTTTTCATTCATCCCTCAAATCAGCACAATTTTGCTGTGCTGCATGCCGCCGCCTTGTTTTTGGATGGTTTTTGAGAGATCGTTTAATATGTTTTGCTGATCCGTGTAGCGCGGAAAAACCCTCCATAAGCCAGGGGCGGTCATATCAACATTTTGAGGGGGGGGGGGGCATGCAGTGGCGGCTTGTGCCAATTCAGAGAGGTCGGCCTAGGAAAAGTGTTAGCGCCGCAGGCGAAAAATTTTGGGGTGCCACGCCCTTTTTTGTTGATGATTCTTGGTTTTCAAGTAGGAAAAATACGCAAAAAACGGCTAAGTAAATTTTAAGAAAATTATAGATACCTATATTTTATTATACCTACACACTTAATTATTTTTATTAATATTTTTTGCGTTTAAATATTTTTAAAAAATTAAAGGTTTGACACGATTGGTCAGTTTTGTCACACGCGCCAAGCGCTGTTGCCGTAGTTCATAAAATTTGTAATGTAAATCGACGCCAAGGGCCAAGGGGGGGGGGGGGGGCATGCCCCCCCCCGTATGACCGCCCCTGCCATAAGCGCGGCATAGCTTGTGTATGTCATGCAGTGTTGCCAGACCTTCTGTTTTAACAGAAGATCTCCTGCTTTTGCCGTCAGTCCTGTTATTCTTTTAAAAAATGTTGCAAGATATTCCTAACTTTAATGACTTAGTTACTGAGAAATTTGCTAAACTTAAAGACAGAAGAATGCATTTTTTCTTTAGACACTGTGTTTGATCAGTTCTGTTTTTAAAAATATTTTTAGTTTTTTTATGTTGTCGTTGTTGACTTTTCTAGTTACTGCTTCCCAAGTAGGATGTATATTGGTAAGTTTTCAATTTAAATTTATATTTTGTTTTATTAACATATATACGTACAAAAAGAACATAAAAATTAGGAAAGCTTTTTACTCGTAAATTTGACACTTAACTACAGAATATCTTGTGGTTGGAACGGAGGGCTGAAATAAAAGGAAGGGGTAGTGGTGGGCGGAGATATGCGCAAAATTTCATTCTTTTTTTTTGCCATGCTTGATGCTTGTGATCGAACTTATGTGGGCTCAAATGAAGACAAATGTCGTCAGAGAAAACACGACTTATAAAATAGTGGATTTAGAAAAACTCTTTAATGGAGCTATGAGTAAAACCGGTGCGGAAAAATGGAAAAAGTGTATCGATCATGTGATAGAGGAACAAGCCAAAATGTGGCAGGTTGATATAATAATCGAAAAAAATGGTTGAACCGCTTATTATAAACGATGCTAATAAAAGTTCATCTTCCGAATTGGACTATGATTAAGCCATAACGACAAAGTATTATTCGATTTTTGAAAATGTTTTCGTTGTAAGATTTTATATTATATCTTGTTTTTGTAATTATATTATGTGAAATAGTACCACTCATTGTTCTTTATTGGTTAATACGATTTTTCCATACGCTATAAATACCTACGAATATAGTATAATACAAAACGCGCTTCGAGCTAAGGGATTTTCCCAATATCAATGGTAAATCCTCAAATATAACAATATCTTGCGATAAATTCAGTGTGGACCTACCTAAAGAATGCTCATTATTTGGATCCTTTAATGTAAACAAATAGATCTTAAGGGATGGTGTTTAAATTGTTCTCGATACCCCGGTATGCGTTTTAGCATTTATTACTCCGCGCCATTTAATGATAGACTATATATTTTTTTGCTGATTTTGGTTTCAACACGCAATCTCATGCAAGTGCATGGCCAATAAGTACGCCATCAAACGGACACCCTGTATTCTTTTACGGCTTGTATAAAGGTATACAAATATCGATAAAGATGTTAATATGCAACACATAAATGCTTCTGTCAACCCTTATAAAATATATTGATTGCATAAATCTTGCCGCGCCTCGGAGCAATAAAATTAGGTTGACTATTAAATTTGATATGTACTATTTCAAAGGTTCTCCTACTGTTTTAAAGCGGATAACGTATTGATATGTTAATAAGCTGCGAGATTTATTGACAGTCAAATATCGATTCGATTATTTCGTTGAAATTTTTAGTGCTTTGGATTTATATGGTCTTTTTAATCTAAGATTAATTTATGAATCGTAGATAAATGTATTGTTGAACAGCTATATGCCTTTTAGAATGTAGGCTCTTTAGTAACTAACCCTGAACAGCAGTAACACTAAAGGCAAATTAGGTAGCCTTAAATTGAAGATATAAATTGTATAGGGGTGATCTCTGAACTATTCAATTTGCACAGGGTTCTATACAGGGTGTCCCAGAATATGTGGGCAATCCTCCGGATACAAATAGAACACATAAAAATAATTTGATAAGTTTCTATACATTTTTTCATTACATCTTGTACGATAAAGGCACAAAAATAATATTTTTGGATAGCTTAAACCTTAAACTAAACAGAAGGCACTCTTGATCGATATAAACTTGACATTTTTCTACTAATTTTTTGACGTTAAAATTTTGCTTTTTTACAGTAGATGGTCGCTATAGGCAGAGTACTTGCGGCCCCAGAAAAATAAACACAAGGTGTTGCGATGTTGCGGTCCTGACTTCTTTTTGTATTTTCTAGCGTTAAACCCTACGTGGAACTACTTGCTGTTGAATTTATGTCAATGCTATATGAGGTTGTAAACTTTTTTTTGCAATATCTTTCTTGTTGGTCATCGATTCCTCAATGTATCCTTCAGCTACGCTACTGGATTTCCATCACCCTTGGCGCTTTAAACACGTAATGTCTGCACCTGCATCTACAAGCAGTATAGTTGAAGTTCTCCTTAAACAGTGACCGATATATTCTGTGGCATCAGGTAATTTTAAGAAAACTGCAGCTTCCTTAGGAACACTACTTATCTTATGAATTCCCATTACCATGCGACAACAGCGACCATTTACAAATTTTTACTTCAGGAATTCTTATGTGAATGGCAGATCCTAAGTCTTGTTTGTCGTCAACGGTCATTTTTACAATTTTTTTACATCGGCATGCACCAAAAATACCAATAACAAGTACAATCTAAAAATTCAAAAATACTTCTGATTAGGAGTCTCAGATAGAAAATTTTCAAATTGTTCCCTGGTAAATACTTGAGCTTCTTTGTGAGTGTAGCCTTCATGTTGCTTCTTTAAGTAAGCACGTAGCTCCAAAAACTTGCTTATGTCTATCCCTTGCCTGATATTTAGTATTGACCTTACCATAGAATAATGTAACCACATTGTTGAACTTTTCATTTTTTGTTTGTTCGCCAGTTCAGAGAAATACGCCAAGAGTACATTTTCAGAATTATTATTTTTGATGTCTTTCTCATTACACCATCTCTGGAATCTTTTCAACTACTGAATTTGGTTGGCAACAAATTGTCCACGACATCTGCTGCATTTTTGGCAACCTCCGGGGGCGTACAGGTAAATTCTGATTCTGACATTTTTATTTAAAGTAAAGTGTTCGATTTAAAAAAAATGATATTTTTAAAACAGGAAATTAAAGCTCCGATTTATAAACTCGAAAAGTTGGTGAGGTTGAAGTTATTTTCAAGTTGGTGAGGTTCGATATTCGACAGTCCAGAATATGGCATTTATAAAGTCAGTAGCGAAGTTCGAAAGGTTGTTGTTTGATTGGTTGAAATTTTTGTCCAATATAATGATTCAGAATACTGACATTAAATGTGACTTTAAAAATTTTGACAGATTGCAAATTATTATTTCCTTTGTTTATAATTTTGTTCGATTCCAAATAAACATTAAATCGTTTTTGAGTTCCGTACTGTGGTAAAAATGTTTATACTATTACACCCTGCCTGCGGCGACATTTTTGTTTTACGCGGCTTATAGGAGAAGGCGTAGCAATCGCCGCTTTAAAATGCGACCAATAAATGTGAGGAGAATAGTGGCAGGTGGATATGATTATTTTAAAAAGATGAGGTCTTGGGATACACCACAGTTTTTTTAAATATACAAAAATGTATGTAATGTTCCAGTTTTTAATAAATGATATTATTATATTATATTATATATTACTTTTATAATCTCTATGGAATAAGTTGTAGAAAAATTCATAATTTTGGACTAATTCGAGTAACAATAAATTAGTGTCATCATTCTTTATACTATTCATTTCTGGTTTTCCAATTTCTGGCACAGGAGACAATACATAGCTTACAACAAACAGAAAATCCAAATACAAATGACGGAAGGGCGACGTAAACACCGAAGAGCCCGAACGCGACAAATAAAAGACATTTGACATTTCGCTGTAACCACATGATTTTAAAATAGCGTCTTCATTGGACAAAACGAACCTCTCGAACTCCGAACATAAAAATTCGCTATATCGAACTTTTCGAAACTTACGAACTTTGCACGAACTGAGTTAATAAATTTAGAAAAAATACATATCAGAAAGTTTAAAAAAATAGAAATAAGCATAAAAATAGACCAAACAACAATTTAAAATAGCAAAAAAAAATGCACATAATCCAAAGATCTATACTCCACTCTCAAATGATTATACACTTTAATGCTTTCGTAAATTAGATAGCGCTTAGTCAATGTCGATCTAGGAATTGGAAGCCGAAGGTTCGAGCTTTGCTTGGTGCTGCATACATTTTGAGAATTGTTGCTTAAATATCTCTTATGTATTAAACATACCGTTTCTAAAATAAATAGGCATATAACCGTTAAAATACCAAACTTTCTAAATAATGGTCGACAATGGTCCCGATATTTTGCCCCTCTATACCTCAGCGCTCTCTTCTGAATAACGAAAACAGAGTTTAAAAGCTGTTGATTGAAGAATGCGCAAAATGCAATACAATATCTCATATGGGACTCAATCAGCGAGTGGTATACCATCTTTGCCGCTGAACAACCTAGTTCTTATGACACCACTCTATTAGCGAAGCAACCCGATGCTAACTTCTTATTTAATTCAGTGACATGTTTTTCGAATTTAAGCTTGGAATCTATAAATAGTCCAAGAAATTTTATGGTTGCTTTATTCTCAATTTGTTTGTTTTCCAAAACAAGATCATTATAGTCAAAGTCAAAAGTCAAAATATTAGTCCTCTTAACATTCAATGAAAGAGAATTAGAGTCGCACTAAGTTTTAATTTCTTGAAGATCTTGATTTGTGACACTCTTCGCCACTGTTTGAATGCCACAGAAGAGTGGTGTCATCCGCGAAAAGTGTAAACTGACCACTAATTGCTATACTTGTAAGGTCGTTTATATACAATAAAAATAAGATAGGGCCCAACACAGAACCCTGGCGCACCCCAAACTCAATATAAGACAGACCAGAGCATCTTCCATCAATGGACACAACCTGCGATCGCCCGCAAAGATGTGATGAAATCCATCCATACGCCATAGTGCTGAAGCTTTCGCAGCAGCACTCGGTGATTCACACAGTCGAATGCCTTGGAAAAATCACAGAATACTGCCGCGACAGCATCGCCATCATTTAAATTAAGGAAATTATTTTGTAGGAGTGAGGAAAGAGCATCATCAGTGTTTTTGGATGACTGAAAACCAAACTGAGATGAAGTTATAAGATTATTAGTTGTTAAAAAATTAAGTAGTTTGGATTTTACTATCTTTTCAATTCCATTGCATTGACTGATTAGCTATAAAAGTCTAACGCTTTATCCAACGTGAATTACCCTATATAAATTTATACAAGGAATTTAATATGTGAGAAGATATTATGCCCGTCGTTATTATATGTATAAAACAAATAGAATAATATTGGCGATAAAGGAAACGACCAAATTAAGTTAAAATAACGCTTATTTAATTTTACAACACGGCCCTCTTTGATACTATCGACTAATTACATTTTACATGGTCTTTTGCATCTCTAATAAGTCCCCAGCCGGATACGCGACTGCCATACAAGGTAATTTTCGCTCGATTTTATCATGAATACTTGTACTTTAATTATTATTTAGTTTGACGATGACCTGATGGTGTAATTAGCCTTTTTATGCAAGAAAGTTATCAACGCTATTATAAGATTATTTATAAAACCGCTAAAGCGATATTACTGTACTGATAAAGCAATAAGAATAATTATTAAGATAATTTCAAACAAGTAATAAAAGTTGAAAAGAAGAAATTAAGAACAAGCCTGAACTATAACTTATGAGTTTTTAAATAGGTACTTATACCGGGTAATAGTTGAACATAGGAAATCCCATGTAAATTTTGAGGTGGCTAAATATTGACTCCTCTGTACCGAGTGTTCCACCTAAGGAGGTTATCGGCTATATCTCAGAAAGTAATGACACTAGGACTTTGGTAAAAAATATACATCGATAAAAGCGGCCAAGACAAATTGCTGGAAATTATTTTCAAATTCGAAAAATGACCGCTAGGGGGCGTAAGAGAAGTTTCAAAATAGAAATGCCGATTTTCTCTTGATTTTTCTTAATAAAAATATGTTAAAAATATAAGCATTGGATTCTTCATAAAATTATGCAACTTTATGTCAGGAATCGTTTTTTTCTATTTTCAATAATAAAGTGGTGGGAGAAGGTCAAACTTTTTTTCTTTCAAACGCTGATATCTCTGCTTTGGATAAACCGATTTTATTCAACTTGGTCTTGAAAAAAAACCCTTCTTTTCCTCTACACGTAGATCTATTAACTATACCAAATTGATTCTGATGGTGGCCACTATATGGCGTTTTTCCGTAATTCCTTAATGAATAAGGATTTTCTCAAAAAAATCAAATGTTATGATATGACTTTTTCATCATATTTTATTTTAGGCCTTTAAAGGCTATTGATAATAAAAAATCCAGGTCCGTATTTAAAATAAAAAAGTTGATGATGGTCGCTCGAATCCGAAACGTCGGATTAAAAAACTAACCCATCAGCTTGTAGAGGAGGAAAAGTTACAATAAGGAACTGAAAACCGCAACGTGATATCTTTTGTTAAACCAGAGATTTAATTGATTAATTAATGTTTTAAAAAATGGCCTATTTTTCCATATTAATTATTATTATCCCTAATTTCTTTAGTTTAACAAAAGATATCACGTTGCGGTTTTCAGTTCCTTGTAGTAAATTTCCCTCCTCTACAAGCTGATGGGGTTAGTTTTTTAATCCGACGTTTCGGATTCGAGCGACAATCATCAACTTTTTTATTTTAAATACGGACTTGGATTTTTTATTATCAATAGCCTTTATAAGCCTAAAATAAAATATGATGAAAAAGTCATATAACATTTGATTTTTTTGAGAAAATCCTTATTCATTGAGGAAATAAGGAAAAACGCCATCTAGTGGCCACCATCAGAATCAATATGGTATAGTTAATAGATCTACGTGTAGAGGAAAAGAAGGGCTTTTTTTCAAGACCAAGTTGAATACAATCGGTTTATCCAAAGCAGAGCTATCAGCGTTTGAAAGAAAAAAAGTTTGACTTCTCCCACCACTTAATTATTGAAAATAGAAAAAACGATTCCTGACACAAAGTTGCATAATTTTAGGAAGAATACAATGCTTATATTTTTAACATATTTTTATTAAGAAAAATCAAGAGAAAATCGGCATTTCTATTTTGAAACTTCTCTTACGCCCCCTAGCGGTCATTTTTCGAACTTGAAAATAATTTCCAGCAATTTCTCTTGGCCGCTTTTATCGGTATATATTTTTTCCCAAAGTCCTAGTGTTATTACTTTCTGAGATATAGCCGATTACCTCCTTAGGTGGAACACCCGGTTACATTTTAGAGAAAAATTGTATTATAATTTCTTAAAGAGGCCGATACAATAAACCCATGTGCCAAGTTTGAATAAATTCTAATAAGCCAAAGTTCAGGTAATACGGCAAACACTGACAACATTTTCATTGAAGGCGCTTTAATTATAGCTAAATATGAGCTATTTCATTAAGGAAAAGGTAACTATGATTAAGTGGTATTATACAGAAAACAGTTTAAGAGCAATGTCTGAAATGTTTTTAGTTTAATTCCCTGATAAGCCTATCCCTTCCATTTCATTAATTAAACTTATCATTAGTAAATTTGAGTCCAAAGGCACTGTAATAAATAACTGTAAATGCTCAACTCAGAATGTCAATAGAGCTGAAGAAAGGGATAATGAAGATTTTGATATTTCACTGCACGTGGAGGAAAATAAAATTATTAACACATGAATCGTGGGCAAGCCGTAGAAAAACATCAAACCATAGTGTTGCGCACTTTCAAAAAAACATAAATATTTTCCTTGCAAGTATGAAAAACATGAAGAGCTACGGCAAAGTCATGAAGAACAGAGAATGGTATTCTGTTTCGAGGTAATGGAAAGAGCAAAACATAGTCTGCAAAAGTTGCAAAATTCATGTTTAAGATTTTCATTTAATTTACGTAAATTTAATCATGTGTCGGAATGTCTTAAGGTTTCAAAATGGTTTAATATACAGGAAAGATACGAAATTCAATTATGAAAAAGCGTATATACAATACTTCATATGCGCGAACCCGTTTATTTGTTTGAAAGGCTGACAACGGGCGCTGATATCCATAGGCGTCAGACTCGCAATAATCATCTATTTAGCATCCCCAAGCACCGCACTGCCTTCTTCCAACGTTCGTTTTCGTACAATGCGACGAAATTGTATAATTCCTTACCAATCGATATTAAGGGATCCCCACCCTTAATTCCTTTACCAAATTGCTTAAACTCTTCATTAAAGACAAAAGAGATCTTTTACTGCTTGTTAAACATATACTATTTTGAATTGTAAATTTATTAATTATTCTTATATAAATATTCTTTATTGTTATTATTGTACTTTCCGATTATCACTTCGTCGGGTGGTTGTATGAGCAGCGTAGCTGAATACCGCCACCCTATTAGTAATGTACTTAATGCAGTGATGCACAAAAAGTTATGGAGCTTTAAACCGATGCAAAGTACTACTATAGTGCCAGTACAAGGTACATCAAAACTGTTCTCAGATCTGAATTTCGCATCCCAAAGAAACCCTTATTACCAGGTCTGTTCAAATTCTGTTATTAGTAAGACACATATTTGGAAAAAAGTTTAAAATGAAACAATAACTTTCACGCCCTCTATTTCGGACACTATCAATTTTTGAACTAAGGTAAGTTCGTCGTTATTTGAATTAGAATCTTCGGATAAATAGCCTACGATTTAACACAGCACCACATTTTTAAGAAGTACTTCACCAAACACGTTTAGAATGTTCTTGCAAAACACAGAGTCTTTTTGAGTGCAGTAATTTTCCTCGGACAGAGGGTTTTAATAATCCTTGTGCATCATATCTGACGATGATGCAGAATATAATTTTTTAAAATAATATTTCGTGGTTATATATTTAGTTTGTTAGAACTTCTCGTGTAACACTAACACTACAGAAATTGCCTCTCAAAGTTTTTCAAAGCACTTTGAATTCACTCTGTTAGGTTCCTAGTAAAATAAGTCCAGAAAATAAAAATTACATACCATATTGATGGTGGTAGCATATGTGTGTCGTTTACTCTCGGTCTTGTGGTCACCTGAAAATAAAAAGCATAATATTAAGACCTAGCCCATAAAAATGTATTACATATTCTTTTCTTGTAATACAAAGTTTTAGAAAACTGTAGAACCAAATTTCTAATAATGTTAAACATTGCCTCGCAGAAGTAAATAATTCACGTAGAGTAAGTGAAACACAGGCAGATTATGACGTTGGATACATTGTACTTGTGACGTTAACATTTATGCGAATTGACAATATTCTATCAAATCAAATTCAAATGATGAAAATACAGTCACAGGTTTACAGCAAGTTGATGATAATCTTAAAACTACTCAAAATCAAAGAAAATACTAGTGTTTACATAAGCTCTTCATGGAGGATACTACAACCAGTTTCATCCTTTATTTTTTTAAATGAATACCCATATTTTATAATATTTTTTGGATTATGCATAAAATTCTAAACATATTTCATGAAATATGTGATATACTTAAATTCAGCCGTTTGCGAGAAAACTGCGTTTTAACTTAAGACAATAATACATTGTTTATGAGCGAAAAGAAAAGAAAATTCAAAAGAAACTAAAAGTCAATTTATCAGATGTTGGAAATGGCCTCCACCAACACTCTGGCAGTACCCGAAACGATCTTCAAATTCTTGCAGAACGTTATTAGCGACTTAAGGTTCTATCAATCTAATCTCGCCTCTTATTCTGTTCTTTAAATCTTCAATATTGTTTGGTCGGTTAACATATACCTTGGACTTAAGATAATCTCACCAAAAAAAATCTAAAGGGGTTAAATCTGGAGATCTGGCCGGTCATTCAATTGGACCTCGTAAGCCAATCCATCGTTTGGGAAAAACTTTATTAAGGTACTCACGCATACGGCTGATGTAATGGGCGGGAGCTCCGTCTTGCTGATACCAGAAAAAATTGTTTGGTGCATTAGGATCTTCTGGATTAGGGTATGATATGGCAAGACATGGTACTGTATCGTTTTTTAAAAATTCTAAATATGTTTCACCTGTCAAATTTTCGTCAATAAAAAGGGTCCCAAAATTCTATTTTCAACAATGCCGGCCCAAACATTAGCTCTTTAAGAATATTGGGTGTGACATTCTATAATCCAACGTGGATTATCTGTAGCCCAATACCGACAGTTTTGTTTGTTTACACTTCCATTCAAATAAAACGTTGCCTCATGCGAAATTACAATTCGTTTCCAAAACTGTTGATGATTTGAAATTGAAAAAGTAGTCCATTATTACAGTGGAGTTGATACGATAGGAAATAAAATACTTGAAGTCTTCCTCCACAAAATAATTTATGTTAGTAGTTATGCCCATTCATTTGGGGTAACGAACTTCATTATATGAACTCGATATTGGTAAGTCAAGTCTACTCGAACATTGAATTTCTTTTAACTTTTACTTAATTTCTTCGAGTATCCCCTGATGATGGATGTTTAAACATCCGAAACATGTAGGGATAAACCTTTAAACCAATAAATCTATTTTGTGGAGGAAGACTTCAAGTATTTTATTTTCTATCCTGTTGATGATTATAGCACATATTCATCATTATCTCGCAAAATTGGACTCTTCTGTCTGAATTATTTTTATTGAATTCATAAACCAATAAACCAATTGGACCTTGTACGGATGGAATTTATACTGTAGGACGGATGTTTTGCGGATATGATTTTCCAAAGCATAGTACTACTCGCCTTATGATGGTCTTCTTGAACTGACAATAACACATTTAATTGTGTATCTTCTAATACCGCAGGTCGACTTTCGTATAATTGTCCCCAACGTGACCTAAATCTCTATATTTTTTCTCTATTTTACTGGCAGTGGATCGAGATATTGCGAGAATACTTGTTATTGAAGAGTTCGCAAACTTCTATTTGTGTGCGCATCTCCATAACCAATCATTTTTAATATTTATATTCGCTCTCTTTCACTTAGGCGTACCATTTTTTAAAATTACAGGATTATCAGAATAACTTTTGCCAGACACTTTGACTTGAGGCAAAACTACTTAAATCAGGGGATAACCGTCACTGTCAGTATCAACCTTTACGTTCTCACTGTATAAAGCTGGATTTATAAACTCGCAAAGTTGGCGAGGTTGAGGTTCAGTTGGTGTTGGAAATAGCAGTTCAATTTAAACTAAAGGGAACACTCAGTTCCATTTATACACTCGTTCATGTTGTTGATGTAAAGCTCATGTAAGGTTCGAAAACTTCCCGGGTAGTTCGAGATAACATAGTTCTAATGTCTTTGGAGATAACCAATTTTTATGCTCGGAGTTCGGAATATCTAACCTCAAAAACTTAATCATAACTTCAACCTCACCAACTTTTCGAGTTTATAAATCCAGCTTAAGAATAGTGAGTTACCTTCACTTTGTAGGGCAATCTTTATAGTACTTGTATTTAGTGTTTCTGGATAAGATGTTTTTAGTGAGCGAGGCAACATTACACAGATTATAGGACAATTTCTCAAATTTTGGTATCGTTTTATTTATTTTCCTTTACACCCTACAAAAATTGCTTAAAAAATAAATAAATTCAATTGAATTTAATGTTTATTCTTGTTTTATTTTACCTTTAGGACATAAATAAATAAAAAAAAATACCTAAAACTTGCTTTAATTTTTGCAAACTTAAAGAATAATGATTGTTGATTGTGAAGAATATTTATTGATAACTTGTACTGATGGGCTGATATTGAATGTTAAATAAATTTGATCCCAGGTTTCTTCTATCTTCATTTGTTGTAATCGTCAAATCAGCATCATCAAACATTTATCTTTTTTTTGTCAATTCATTGACATTCACTAAAGAAAATAATTATTTTTCCTCGCCGCTAGTTAGTTAACCATCAAAATGTCTAACAGCACATAACCGTGGAGTACATTGGTTGTCAAAGATCAAAGACACCACCCGGATTCTTCTTTTTATCTCTTTTTCTTATTAACGCACGGAGCACCGATTAGTTTCGGTCGGGTGCTTCTTCTCTAACATTACCATGACAACCACGGATGCGAGTATATTTTATTTTCCATCTGCATACTTGCCCAAGCACTGATACTCAGGATTTTATAACAAATATAAAGGACCGCGTTTATCTTCGTTTTTGCAGATATCTGCGCATTTAGGGTTTTACTATGTCAAGCTGAATAAATAATTTTTGACATACACTGGCTTATAATTTGTTTCATTTATGCAACATTTCTCTTCCAGTTAGCCAATGGCGACTCGTGCCTCTAAAACTTTGGGGGGTTTGCAAACGCAAATTTCACAGGCTTCGTCAAATATAGATATATAGATAAACTAAAAGCCGCCAAAAATATAATTCTTTGATATAAGTCGTATGCTAAAACCCAGATTGGTACCTCAAGAGCTTGTACATACATATGAAAAAATCCACTTTTAAATAGCCGTAACTTCTTTTACACTTTCATATGTAACATCTCCTCTAGGAGAATACAAACGAAATTTCCCGTCCATCCTGTATAATTGAGTATAATATGAATATAAAGACTGCACGTGTAGGAGATACAGCTTATTACCAAAGAAGTTCTTTTTTTTTACAGCGAACAAGAAATATGCAGCAGGTGATGATCTTTTGATAGGGAGTCAATACTCGGAAGAAGAAATGAACAGGCACAAAATCAAATTGAAATCTCATCCTGAAGACAGGTTAATTTATCAATAACGTTATGCCGCGTATGGATATAAGAAAAATTACTATATAGGAATGTTGAGGCGTGTTCGCCAATCATGCAATGCTCATTTTTTACTACACCTAGTTTGTTTTAGTGTTTGTTTATTAATAAAATAAAGATTCAATTTAATTCAGCAATTTTTAAAGGCAAAACTTGCTTTTTTCAAACGAGTTCAGACCTCCCATCTTTCTTAACGAAGCATTTTATGAATAATTCATGCCACGTACAAATGAGTATACCTACTGTAATTAATTGTTTTTTATATAAGAAGGTAAATATCAATTTAAACTGTTATATACTCAAAGAGTATGTGAACCATCCCAATTTTATTCACAAATGTATGATCATCAACGTAAAAAATGTCAGTTCCCGATCGACAAAGCCAGCTGAGTCGCTAACCGTGATAGCACGGTCATCAATTATAATATAATATAATAATAATATATATTTCCATAATAATAGCAATACATTCATAAATATTCCTTATTTATTGGAAATATAGAAATAATCCACATAAGGCTAGTGTGTAGATCCTTCTCCATATTTGCATAATATTCAAAACAAATTAAACCTATAGTATAATCCTAACTTACTGTATTATCTAACGAAAGAGAAAGTAAAGATATAAATTTTGACTAAGGAAAAAGAAAAAAAGAAAAAAATGCACATCAGTAGGTACTGATGTGCATTTTTTTCTTTTAGTTAGTGCATTTAATCAGAAGTTTTAGGTATATGAAGAAGATTTATATGTTTTATCAGTTTACTAAATCTATAAATTCGGGTGCTTTAAACCTGGGTAAGGAAAGGATCCAACTTTTTAAAAGACTTAAATTTTTCTGAATTTTTTCCTTATCTCTGTAGGAATATGTACATACCGGGTGTTGCATCGTCGAGCGGGACATAGGAAATCCCATGTAATTTTAAATGGGGTCAATTATTGGCTTCCCTAATTATTTTAGAGAAAAATTCTATTTAGGTTTATTAAAGAGCACTAAAACCCACATTCAAAAGAATAACTTTAGATATTTTTGATGAGCCCGTTTACGGGTTATCGCCGATTTCTTTTTAACTATTTCTCCTTTTTATGGCCCCGTATTTGCGGGCACCAGTCAAGGTAAAAGATGACTGTCAAATAAAGTTCTCATTATAAAATGTGTGCTTTATTGTTATAAAAACTCGTACATCGAAAATATTAAAGGTGTATTTATGAGTACAAATTAATCTGAATAAAACTAAAATAAAGTATCCAATTACAAGGTTAATTATGACATTTTACATGTTTCAATATTTTACTAATTAATAGGTAGGTACTATTAAATTGTTAGAACTTTAGGATTTAAGAAGATGTTCAAATATTCCTCCATTGACTGCTAGACAATAACCGAGGCGATCATAAAATTCTCTTCTTACATTCGCTAGTTGGTAAACTGAAATTCTATTGCATTCGGCAGAAATAGCATTTTTTAACTCGTCTAGATTTGGGTATTTTTTATCTTTGTATATCCTGTTTTTTAAATGGCCCCAGAGAAAGAAATCATTTGGCCATAAATCAGGAGACCTGGCTGGCCAATTTACTGTATGATATAAGCCAATAACATTTCCATTAAAAGCACGGTTTAAATATTCCCGGACAGCCAGGGTACTATGTGCCGGGCAGCCATCCATTTGGTACCAAACTTCCTGATTTTCCCTGGCGGCATCATGTAAAGTAGGTAAAATATGATCTTCAAGTAGTTCCAAAAAATATTCTGCATTTAAATTTCGTGTAAGAAATAATGGCCCGATAATATTTTCTCCGAAATTCCCAGCCCATACATTAACTTTTTGTGGATATTGCGTCCTTGTTTCCACAAATCTGTGTTGGTTTTCTTTGCTCCAATGAACATTGGGTTCATTGTTTAAGGTAATTGTGCATTCGTCAGTGAAACAAATGTTTTTTAAAAATTCCCTAACCATGTTTGATCTTTCCATCATACCAAAACAAAACTCCTGTCGTCGTATTTCGTCCCTATCTCTTAGCTCTTGGTGCTTTTCATATTTGTATGAATAATATTTATGTCGTTTCAAAGCTCGTAATGCTGTGGTGTGATCTAATCCTATCTCATCCTCAAGTTTCTTTGTGCTGATCTTCCCATCATTTTCTTCCACACACAATAAAACTTGCAAGTCCCTATCATTTCTTGCATCTCTTCTTTGTTCCTGCCTTTCTTCACATCTGCAGTTATTTATTACAGTGCCTTTTGTCTCAAATTTCTTGATAGTCCTTTCGACTGTAGATTTTGCAGGTATCGGTCTATTCGGATACAGAGCAGCAAACATGTCTGACACATTTTGATAACTATTTCCTTGATAATACCATTTAATCATCAATATTTTTTCTTCAGAAGTGTAATTCATGGCTAATATTTTCGATGTACGAGTTTTTATAACAATAAAGCACACATTTCAAAATGACAACTTTATTTGACAGTCATCTTTTACCTTGACTGGTGCCCGCAAATACGGGGCCCTAAAAAGGAGAAATAGTTAAAAAGAAATCGGCGATAACCCGTAAACGGGCTCATCAAAAATATCTAAAGTTATTCTTTTGAATGTGGGTTTTAGTGCTCTTTAATAAACCTAAATAGAATTTTTCTCTAAAATAATTAGGGAAGCCAATAATTGACCCCATTTAAATTACATGGGATTTCCTATGTCCCGCTCGACGATGCAACACCCGGTATACAAGGTGTTTCAGAATAAGATGCTTATTTAATTTTTTAAATTTATATAAAATTGACCGTAATTTTTTAATTAATGTATTTAAATGTTTATCCCGTTTTACGTATTTATCCACTTCTATTCCTAGATATGGAGTATGATCCGTTTCCTTTATTCAAATATTTTGTTGATTTTGAAATATTTTAATTTCATTATAGTAAGGTGGTATTTTTTTATTGCAGCTGAAGGCAATGTAGTTAGTCTTTTCAAAGTTGATAGTTAGGGACATTTTGTCAAACCAGTTTATTAGGTCTTGCTCTGCACTTTCCTTAACGGCCCTCCAATGTATATAATCGCGGTGTCATCCGCAAATGAACAAATTGACCGCTGGACTCTGCTAGATAAATAGCTTTTTAACAACTTTAAAGAATTACCCCGAAATCCTATATTCTCAAGTTCTTGGATTGATATTTCGTGGTAGACTGTATCAAACGCTTTGGCCAGGTCGAGAAATATACCCATAACCGCCTTATTGTTGTATAAATTATGATATACTGCATCAGTAAGATATATGAAGGCATCTTCTGTGGACACACCCTTCCTAAAGCCAAACTATCTGTCTGAGAGTATTTGAAAGCTTACTATCCGTTTCTTAATTATTTTACTGAGATTAGAAATGAGGTATACTGGTCTGTAATTTGACATTTCCGTTGATATTTCTTTCTTTAAGAGAGGCTTTACTAGGCCTATTTTAAGTCCTGTTGGAAATATTCCCTCCAGAAACATTTGGTTTATTAAATTTGTTAGGGGATCTTTGATAAACTCTGGTTTTAGTTTCAGATGTTGGGCATTTATACCATCTATACCCGTTTACTTAATTTTAGTTCACCTATTATTTGTTGTATTTCGTGTGGGTCCGTTAGTGTAAAATATATTGTATGTTCTGTGACGTCATGTTTGGTCTGTGTTTGCGCAGGTTTATTGATCGCGGTAGCTGATGTTTTACCTATATTAGAAAAATAATTATTAAAACAATCCGCTATAACAAGTTTATCCTTTATGAATTTATTTCTGAAATGGTATTATCCAGCTTACCTGTAAATTTGTTAATTGCTTTCCATAAAGTTTTACTGTCCTTTGACTTTTCCAGTTTTACTTGAAAGTATTCAGTTTTTGTTCTATATATTAATTTGCTTAATCTATTTTTAAAATTTGTATACGCGGTCTTCTTTTCTGAGTTATGAGGATCATTTATATGTATTTTGTAAAGTTCTTGTTTACTTTCTGTCGATTTTATAAGCCCCAAAGTAATCCATGAATGCCTTTATTTGTGTTTAGTTTTGTACTCAATTTCCACAATAGAATTTGTAATACCATTTTTTATTTCGTTTACTAAAATTTCGGTACTTAGATTTAAATCCGCAGTTGCACAAAAATCTTCCCATTTTTCATCAATAATTTTTTTTTAATTTGCTCTCAATTACAAACAATTAGGGAATAACTTTTACAAAATATCCGACAGTAGAGTTCTAAGTATTATACGATTGAATTAAGAACTTTCAGAAATTTGGACATGCAACAAAACTAAGAGATATGCTGTTATCAACCAGAACCACAAAACACACACAAAAATAAAGTATAATTCTTAGACTTTGCCGTCGCAATCTAACATTTTTTATGAGGGTGATCTTATGTGTGTTTAGTTATTTGTAAGGCTAATTTGATAAGTGTATTGTTACGTAGCCATTTATAAATTATTAATTTATAACAGATGTTTTTAAATTTTTACACACAATAGAACGTATGTAGTTTTGTAGCGAAGTGCTCTAGTCTACAGGGTGATTCACCATAATGTTTCACCCCTTAACTTTTTAATTTTTCATGCCAGATAAAAAAATATTAATAATAATAATAATAATAATAATAATAATAATAATAATAATAATAATGTCTTTATTGTAATTCAAGAAAAAGAAAATTACAAAAGGCGAAGTTGAAGCAAAGCTTCCTCACTTAACCTAATATTCTATAATATAATATCTATAACCTAATATTCTATGACGTAAGTAGTAATCGCTAAGAGAACAATAAATTGACTGAATTTATAAGACATAGACTAACAAAAAATTTACAGTTAATGTGTAAGAACACGCAATTTACCTAATTGAAGTATTATAAGTAAATATAAGTTGACTATAGCTGGCAAGGTGGAGGCCACTGAGGGACAGCACCATACATCAAGACTGACTTTTTATTGTGTACCGGAACATATTTGTCTGATAAGAGGACGAATTGCATTTTTAAATAGATTAGTTGAAGCAGATTTTAAACAAATGGGAACTTTGTTGTAGATTAAGGAGACTTGATAACTGAATGATCTTTCGAACAGAGTGGTTTTGTGCAACGGAGGAGTGATAGTATATTTATGCCGAAGGTCCAAGGCATGAGAGTCATATCTGAATTTTATTTTTTGATATAAATAGTCCGGGCATTTTTTAACGATTATTTTATTAAACATTATTAGGCTATGGAACATTCTTCTCTCTCTCTCATGTTAAGCCATCCTATTTCTCTCATTGTAGCACTCACCCCTCTATCATACTTTCTTATTCCACCTATCATACGTATACAACAGTTCTGAATCATCTGAATACGCCTGGCATCCCTCTGCAAGAGACACGGGCCGTACAGTGCATCACAAAAAGTGAATTGAGATAAGACCAGGCTATCACATAACGATTTTTTGAGATCAGCATTCAGAAGGTGCCTTTGGTAGTATATAAGTTTTAAATTTGCAAATGCCTTTTTTATGCAGTTATTGACATGGTCGGTAAACCTCAGGTTCACGTCAAGTAGCAATCCAAGGTTTCTAGCGATGGCTGAACAGGATAAGGTTTGACCACCAAGAACAACGCGAAACATGTCTCGACATTGCTCCCTGCTCTGAGCAGGACCAAACAGAAGTAACTCACACTTTTTAGGATTTAGTTCGAGACAATGTTGCGTAGAGATTTTTAGCAGACGATCTAGGTCAGCTGAAAGCCTGTCAATAGCCTCAAGAATGTTTTCAGGTCGAAAGGATAAGTACAGCTGGGTATCATCCGCATACATGTGTGCAGTGGCGTATCCCAAATTATCAATAAGTTGAGAGGTATATAGAGTGAAAAATAAGGGGCCCAGTATTGATCCCTGGGGAACACCACATGAGACCACTACACGACCCGAGAGTTCCGAGTTGAGTTTTACAGACTGTGTTCTTCTTGTAAGGTAACTTTGAATTAGTTGACATGCACTATCATCAAAGTTAAGAAACCTCAGGATAGCCAATAGGAGCTGATGGTTTAGTCTGTCAAAGGCCTTAGAGTAGTCGAGCAAAGCCAAGGCAGTAAGTTCTCCACGATCTGCCGCCTCCAGAACATCATCAGTAACCTTAAGAAGAGCTGTGGCGCAACTATGATCTCTACGAAAGCCAGATTGGACATCTGGCAATAACATGTGAGCTTGAATATACTCACGAATCTGACCCTTCAACACCCTTTCCAAGACCTTCGACAGGGTAGGTAGTATGCTTATAGGTCTGAGATCCTTTAGGTCATTGGGGACCGAAACTTTAGGTAACGGTAGTAGAAAAGAACTTTTCCAGATTTCAGGGAAAGAGGACGTCTCTATGCAGGAATTGAGAATATGTAAAATAAACGGGAGAATGAACGGGCAGCAACGGCATAGCATAGATAATCCAATTTCATCAGTACCCACAGCCTGAGACCTAATAGAGAACAGAGCTGCTCGTACTTCCTCAAGAGTTACGAGTCTGAACTGAAAAGCGCCAGCATCTTGCTTTTTATTATATGTGTAAAAATTTAACAAGTCAGGATCAGGAATTAAAGATTGCGTATTATTACTGAAGAAGTGGTAGCATGTAGGGTATTTGAAATACTTTTCCAGGGGTGCCCACAAATTCCTTTAGTCACTTCATAGACAGGATATCGCATTAAGTAATATTTTCTTAAATGGGAGAGTATATACAGGACCATATTTATACACTTTATCTTTTATTATTATTACACCCATAGAAAAAAATCCAGGAGTGAAAGATCAGGTGGTCTCACTGGCCATTCTACCACACCTCGACTTCCTATCCAGTTTTCTGAAAAATGTCGATGTAAACAGGCACGTACATCTCTACCATTATGGGAAGGTACCCCGTAATGTTGAAACCAAAGATTTGGTAGCGTAGCCAACGAGATGTTCATTAAAATCTTCAAATTGGTTACTTAAAAAATTAAGATACATGTTTGCATTTAAATTATTACCTTAATCTAACGGTTTTCAAATATATATAATAGAATATAAATAGACAACAAATTTACATCCAAATAAAAGATTTGTAAATAGAGATAAAGACTAGTGCTCCGAATTTTTTAAATTTAAATATTCGAATACTCACATATTAAAGTATTCAAATTATTCAATGTTCGAATATCATCTAGGAGTATTCAAATATTCGATTTCGAATATTCAAATATTGAAATATTTTAATACTCGTAGATGATTTAGCCTTAGGCTGTTTTCACACAGCGCTAGATCATTATCATAAATAGCGCGCGATAAATGGTCGCAATATGGTCCAAATTTTTCACACACAACGATAGTTAGCTACCATAAAATATCGTGAACTTTAATTAAAAATTGGTTTTGCTGTATCTCTTATGATTAAGGGCGACTTTTTTATTGTATAGTTAATTTATAGATTATTTTGTGGTTTAAACCAGAGATTAATCTCCGATTTATTAGTCTTTTTAAAAAATAATAATTTTACAATTTTCTTTTACTGTCATTGTCATCGTCAAAGATGTATTTCTAATATGTGCTATTGTTGGTATAGTTAAAGAAGTCTCTCTCTTTCTCACTTTCGTTTTGATAAAGAAGTGTCTCTCTTCCTCACCAACTAATTCCTCAAATGCATCCCAAATGTTGTTTAAAAACTCCGTTTCTACCCAATAATTGTCATCATTTCTAGTTTAAAATAGATTCTGATTCAGCTTGTTCTTCATCTTCAGGTTAGGGTAAATCATAGGTTAAGGCAGTTTGGTGGTATAAATGGATCTATTTTAAAATAATCCAAAGTTTATAGTTAACTATACGTTGAAAAAGCCGCCCTAAGACCAGTACGTTGTTAAGTGTCATGTAGCAAAGACCATAGACTATTGGCGCTGATCCTTAATCGACGGAGAAAAGTTAAACAAAGGGAGGTTTGACGCAAAAACCTACCTTCCCGGGTTTATCCCTTGTTACAAACAAGATAAGTAGATAGTGCCTTGTATACGCTTTTCGAAAAATTGCTTTAACATGAAGAAAATGTTTTAAATTGTTTCCGAATGAGTCCAACAACTTTTAATTACTGGTACTTCTTACAAAAACTGACATACCTCCATCCATGCTTTTGTTCTCTTAACCCAATTTTGGTAATCATCTACTATGTTTTGTCCCATATGCAAGGTCTTTCTTTAATTCTTCAATAAGACTTTATTTTCGAATCCATTGAACCCAGACTCCCCTTACGAAGAACTGATGTTTCAGCAAGATGGTGCTCCTCCGCACTATGCTGCCACTGTGCGTACACTTTTGGATGAAACCTTTCCCAACCTTTTATCTGTTTTGTGCCTGTCCCAATTGGTGGATGGGAAGGAGAGGACCTATCGAATGGCCTGCTATATCGCCAGACCTGACTCCGCTGGACTTCTTTTTGTCGGGTTACCTCAAATCAAAAGTATTTGTTTACAGGCTAAATAATCTACAGGAGTTGAAAGAGAGCATCCGAAGAGAAATACGTGCCATAACTCCGGAAATGGTTGAAAACGTGCAAAGAGAGTTGATGGTCATAACTTATTTTTGGGATACCCTGTATACACGAATTTAGCATCCAAATACGAGCGTTCTTCCAAAAAACCCACCGCTGAATTTTAAATGAATTTAGACATTACTTCTGAGACTCACTGTGTAACGCACCCCACTAAGGTTACAAGATCAATGTGTGCGTACAGTTGAAATCAGAACCAGACCAGTCGACTTAACAAGGAAGTATGCTATTAAAGTCTTGCTCGATCTCCTCAACATCTCTTACAGTATATCTGGGCGCGGAACCTATACGATACGATTTCGAGAACGTACGTAAATATGATCCGGGGACACGCGTCGTGCATGTTCGAACATAAATTTAGCAAAGTCAGAGTGCGATTGGTTGAATTGGACCGTCCGCAATCATACACGAGGCAATTTGATGTCGTCGTTTATCTTTCTCCTTTGGCGGTCGTCTAACAACTCCCATAAAATGTATCGGTTTGCAAAAAATATGGTAACGCGGGGAATTTCTCTCATCCGACGATAAGTCGCTATTATTTCGCATAAAAAATAGGGCCCTGGGGTTTGAAAAATTTACGAGTTTGAGACTTAGGTACACACGCAACGTAATATCCTTTAATGTCAGTGCCGGATATAGGATTTAACATTTAAAGGGCTGGAGTTCGCGCTTAATACCATGGAAGAAATTTGTTTCTGTCATAAGACTTTGAGTCAACGACTTCTATTCTATTCTGTAATATTCAGATTCGTTAAGTCATTAATATACAGCGTGGGCAAAAAGAATGGAACACCCCAATATTTTCATAGCCAAGTAAATTTTCGAAAAACGCTCGGACCCGTCGATTTTACTTATCATTTCCACAAATTTTGGGAATTTTTAGTATTATACAGGATTGCTCAAGAAGTCGGGGCACACGTTAATTTTAATTTTTTAAATGAAATACCCCAAATTTTATTCGAATAATAATTAACAAAATTTAAGTGGTAAGTTTATTAGGTAAAAACAACAGCATTTAAATCTGATTATAAAAAGTAGAGTACCTAATTAAATGTTCAAATTGATGGCCATTGACAATTTGGCAGTGTCTTAAACGTAAAACAAATTTGTTTTGAACGTTCCCAATAACCTGTTCAGGAATTTGTCGAATTTCATGTTGTATTATCAGTTTTAATGTCTCTAAATCCGATGGCTTAATCTTGTACACTCTATCTTTCAAATATCCCCTCAAGAAGAAATCTAAAGGTGTTAAGTCGGGTGGGCGAGCTGGCCATTCTATTTCTCCCCTTATACCTATCCATCTATGTTTAAAAAAACCTCGTTTAGGTATTCTCGTACCCGTGCGGCGTAATGGGGCGGTGCACCGTCTTGTTGTAGCCAAATGATTCTTTCAGGACTATCTTGTTCATCGTGATCTGGATATAGGCCAGCTAAAGCAGGAACTAATTCAAACTGTCAAAACTCCAAATACCTCTCTCCGTTTAACGTTTCTTCGAAAAGAAAGGTCCTAATATTCTGTAAAATTCCGGCCCATACGTTTAGTTTCTCTGGGTGCTGTGTATGGGCCTCTTGCATCCAGTGAGGATTTTCTATCGACCAATACCTACAATTATGTCGGTTGACTGTTCCATTAAGGCAGAATGTAGGTAGCCTCATCAGCAAATAAAATATTCTGCGCGAAATTTCCGTCGTTATTGCAGATGTTTTGCATATTCTCGCAAAACTGAAGGCGTCGATCGAAATCATCCCCATTTAGTTCCTGGACAAGACAAATTTTGTAAGGATGATATTTTTCCTTATGAAGAATATTTTGTACAGATTTATAACCAATATATTGAATCCGACCCACTTAACGAGTGCTGGAATGGGGATCGTCTTGATACGACAATAAAACATTTAATCTAGTTTCATCACAAATTTTGGGACGGCCACTTTTTAGGTTATTGCGCACAGATCCAGTTTCTGTAAATTTTAAAACTATCATACTTACTGTAGACCTTAATATCGGCGTTCGCTCTCGATGAACATTATCAAGAAGTTCACATACTTTAAATGTAGATCTGTTTCTATCGCCATAGCCAACCATCATGATGATTTCTATGCGCTCTCTTTCACTTAAGTGCATTTTACTTAAAACGTGTCGTTCTAACAATACAACGTAACTTTTTTTGGCAATACTGTCACTTGGTTACCAGGGTTACTACAATAAAGGTAATAAGTTTCCGAATTTTCTTCCCTACTCATTAATTCCATGAAAATTGCCATCATTATGGTTTAGATTGTGTTATATCGAAAACAGCTGAATATCAAAATAGGGTATGTTACATGAAAGATATTCAGAATGTTAAGGAGAACTCAAAAATCACATAAAATTTGGGGTATTTGATTTAAAAAATTAAAGTTGACGTGCAGTTCTTGAGCAATCCTGTACAATACTCAAAATTCTCAAAATTTGTAAAAATGATAAATAAAATCGACGGGTCCAAGCGTTTTTCAAAAATATACTTGGTTATGAAAATATTGGGGGTGTTCCATTCTTTTTGCCCACGCTGTATAGAAACCACTATTAAGGTCCCAATAGTAAACCTTAAGGTACACCAAAAGAATTTACAAGCAATTCCGAGTCGATCTCATGATATCTATTAATTTTCTTTATTTCCATTAAATATGTTGAGCTCCATTTCAAGGCAATCCCTCTAAGTTCATAGATTTGAAGTTTCTTCAGTACTATTCAACGATCCACACAGAAAAACTGCAGAATAGTGCTGAAGCAACATTTCCTTCATTTATTCCAGGTATAGTTTTTCCAATAAAACTAAATATTGCATCCCCTGTACTCTTTTTTTTTCCAAAGGTTCGGCCAAGTGCTGAATGCACTTCGGCCAGGTTTGGCCATTGTGCTCACCCTAGTTTGTTCTTACATCCACTCATTTATTCCAGTTCCTTGCACTAGTTTGTGTAGGTCAATTGGGGAGAGTGTCGAAATTTCCTCTGGTCCTAGTCTTGGTTGCCCGAGTATTTGTTGCCTTTTCCGATCCAACGACTCGCAGTGGCAAATAATATGCTGTGCCATTTCTCTTCCTCGCCCGCATAACCTGCAGCCTAGGTCCCATGATACCTAACACTTTTCTTTATTTCCATTAAATATGTTGAGCTCCATTTCAAAGCAATCCCTCTAAGTTCATAGATTTGAAGTTTCTGCAGTAGTATCCAACGATCCACACAGAAAAATTGCAGAATACTGCTGCAGCAACATTTCCTTCATTTATTTCAGGTATAGTTTTTCCATGAAACTAAATATTGCATCCCCTGTACTTTTAGAATTCTGACGTCCTTATTGTGAATGATTGAGCAATTTGTGCTTCGCAGTACAAGATATAATTTTGTGCTTTTGCAGTTTTTCCGATGTTTTAGATAGTCGTACTCAAGAAATTGACAAAGTGATATTATTATTTATGATATATTTCTTCTTAGCTATATTTCATAAGAACGTTAAAAGTCTGTGTGGGCACTGAGAAAAAGATTTAATTGGGACTCGACACCATCTAAAACGAATTCATACAATAAAAATATTTTTTATGGAAGAAGTCCATCTTCCAGTGGAGTGATACTTTAACGTAAAGTAAAACACATAATCTGCTCCACTAGCTTAATATGACAATCGTAAAATTGTCAACCCATACATGTTTCGGAGGCATAAACCTCCATCATCAGTGGGATTCAATTAAGTCAAATTAAAGAGAAAAACACCAGAAACATTGTGAGAACTTGTGTCGCAGAAAAAACTTCATCATTTTATATTAAATATAGCTGTGAAAATAAAATAGAAAATGGAAAAAGTTGTTATTATTTAAAATTTTTTTTTTTTTATTTAGTAGTTTATAGTAGTATTTATATGTGCTTTTTAATTATAAACTACTAAATAAAAAAATAAAAAAAATTAAAATTTTTTAAATAATAACAACTTTTTCCATTTTCTATTTTATTTTCACAACTATATTTAATATAAAATGATGAAGTTTTTTCTGCGACACAAGTTCTCACAATGTTTCTGTTGTTTTTCTCTTTAATTTGACTTAATTGAATTAATGTATGGGTTGACAATTTTACGATTGTCATATTAAACTAGTGGAGCAGATTGTGTGTTTTACTTTACGATAAAAATATTCAATGGAAAAGAGCAACAAAATATTTTATTCGCCGAATAACTAATTAATTTTTAAATTTTAGTCATCATGTTCCGAGTAGTCCGATAAACTATCGTCGTTGGGGTCCAGAGAAATAATAAGGGGCTATCCAGTGTTTTCTAGCATGCTATCATTTTCCCAAATTCTTTTTTCTATTTCTATCACGTGTTCGACGCACCTACTCCATTTTCCACAATCCACCATCTTTATTCCCTCTTGCAAGAGGTTTCCAACGTCTCTCATTTTAAAAGTGGTGTTATGCCTTGCTACAAACCCTTTTACTTGCGCCCACAACAATTCTATGAGATTTAATTCACAGTGATATGGCGGAAAGCGAAGTACCGTTATATTTCGTTTTGAAGCGATTTCGTCGACAACAAATTTCCTACAAAGAGGTTTACTTTTAAGCATATCTTTATGAAATGGCTTCTTATTTGCAGTAAGCCAATAAATGATTTCCAGAAGACGTTGGTATTTTTTCGGATTTGTAGTATTGAATGGTAGCTAGCATTATCCATGACTATAACAGACCCAGGTGAAACAAGATCTAGCATTTGCTGGAAGTACTCTTCAAAGACATCGGCGTTTTATGTCTTCATGATAGTCTCCAGTCCGTTTTGATTTAAATGCTAGTAAGCTGACATCGACAAATTCATTTTTGCTACTAATGTAAGTAACTATTAATCTTTTACCTTTTCCTGAGGGTGCTTTTATTCTAGTGAACCATTCTTCCATGAAAACTTGCCTCGCGCTTTTTATATATTTATCCTGCCATATTTTATCAACGGTATATCCTTCATTTAACCAAGTTTCGTCCATATAATAGATTATCCTGTTTTCCCAAACTTTGAAAAAAAAATATATTTCTTGTAAGATAAACAATTACAAAAGTAAAACAAAATGTACTCTAATCAGTGCCTTGAGCACTGGCCTCGAGAATACAATTTTAAACACAGCATAGAAGCATATTTTTACACTAAAATATTACATTATAAGTCTTAAATTTAAATCAGCTTACACGATGTTACAATATGTTTTTAGTTTCCTAATAAACAATGTATATATCACAATTTCTTTAATTTCTATTGGAAGATGATTAAATACATACGACAGCTTAAAAAAAGGATTGTTAGTACCTATACATGTTCTGTTTTGTATGTGATAGATGTTGTTTTGTGTTCTTGTTGGGTAATTATGTATTTCATTTGTGACTGAGAATTGAGAATTTGTCTTTTGTTGCCCATACATTATTTTATGCATTAATTTGCATTGCTCAAAAGCCAAAATTTCGGGTAATCTAGCTATTTTCAATGTACTGTATAAGGTGTCTGTGTGAGTAAGCCTGTCAAAATTAAATAATATTTTTAATATTTTGTTTTGTACAATCTGCATACTCTCAAACACACCCTTTCCACACATCCCCCATACTGTTATAAGGTATCGAAGGTGTGACAAGAAAAAGGCATTGTATACCAGTCTCTTAGTTTTGTCCGTAATGTAATTTCTAATCTTAAATATATAAGGAATCATAGGGAGAATCTTTTCAGTAAGCTGTCTAACTACCCTCAAATATCGTCGTCGCCAGCAGATGATCTCGTCTTTCTCTATTCAAAGTGATATTGTGTTTTGAATTTTTTCATAACAAAAATTCATTTCCTTCAAAGTTTCCCATAGTTTCTTCTTACCCATGGATGGAATGGAATCATTATTTTTCATTTCAGACATTATTTTGTTCAAGGTAGGTATTCCTTTTTTTAAATAAAACGTGTATATGATTCTTCTGATGACAGTCTTTTCATCCTTAATTATTACAGTTTCTTTTCTTCCTGTACTTTGGTGACCTGATGGGGCCGCGTTTATTCTCTTGCACAAGTCGGTATATTGTTGACTGTCCGACTCCAGTCATATTCGAACACATTTCAACTATGTTTGCAACTCCAAATGTTGAATTCTGGTGGCGAAGAGCGTTGAACACGTATTGAGAATAATAATTTTCTCATTTTAAGAATGCGCACGTTTACTAATCCGTTTCTCAGCAACAAATTCAGAACCACAAACCATTTTCAAAAACGAAGTTTTCCAACAAGTGCCGGAAAGTAACTAAATATTTTAAATTTTTGTAGCAGTGAAGGACAGGTAGGTAAACTACCTGCAAAGCAACAAGCTATAAGCGTTGTAATTCGCACAAGAAATAGTATTTTACGTTACAAGTCCGGTAGGTGACTTATTACAGTACGAGTTGTTTTACGGACGAGGCGACGTAGGAGCCGAGTTTGGAATATAAACGAGTGCTGTAATAACACCTAACGGACGTGTATCGTATGGTATTTTATTTCATCCTGTCATTATATCCCTTTTCAAAAAAATAAATAGGTATATTAAAATTTTAAAAAATACTTCGCAATATTATATCATGCTACCTACCCTAAATGCAATTGAGCCATTGGTTTCCATAGTTAATTATAAATTTTGTTTGCTTGTCACTGTCAAATAGATAAAGTCATAATATTCGTGTGGGCAATTATGGAGGTTTCGGGTATAATTTTAAATAAAATCTACCAATTTTAGTTAAATAAAATATTTAAAGAATTGTAACAGGGAATATATTCTATGGTTGTGTAATATTTTACAATTACTAAAGTTGGTAGAAAAAAATACTATTACAAGTAGAAGCACCCAAACAGTTTTAATTGGTATCACTAAATATAGACCATATAAAATAAAAATTACTAATTTTAGTTAAGCAAAACCTTTAAAACAATGTAATTAAATGCCTATATTATAGTTATATAACATTTTTCATTTACTAAAGTTGGTTAAAGAGTATAATTTATGCTACATGCTACCTACCTATATATAGCAGTGAACGATTCTCTAATAAATACTTGTCGGGTGGCGGAACGCATTTTTATAGTAGGCCATGACTTTTTATTTTCTTTGAATTATGACAGTTACCTACTTTTATTATAACCCTTAAAAAACCTATATAGTTATCATATTCTTAGTGCTGATGAATATGACAAAAATAGTGTACTCTGCTTGTACATTTTGTACAGAGTTTAAAGATATTAGTAATTGTCATCGTCAGTTAACCTACTTAGTTGATTTACTTCGTAATTGCACTTTAGACGCGGATGATAAAATGTTGTTTCGAAAAATTCAGGAGGCTCTTTTGGACCTTTCTATTAAATTTCGGTTCCTTCCTAACAAGAAGAAAAATCAAATAGTTTCAAAATATTATATATATTATATGAAACATTTGCATTTGCTAGACAATGAATTCCATCCAAGATATTCACCATTAAGAAGAGAAGAATTTCTCAAAGAATTTGAAGAGCATTTGAAAATTGTGGTAATAAATAATAATTGATTTATTTCATTTAAAAAAGTGTTTTTGATGTATTAAATAATTGCTAAATATGTGTATTTAAATATTTTATTTCTTATAATTTTAAGTGACAACTTGTCAAAAATCGAAAGTAAAAAGTCGTAGTTTCCAAAAACAAAGCATGGTTGCTAGGCAACACATTACAGTATCTGATACTGTAATGTTCCATTTACCGGCCGCATATGAGTACAGGGTAAGTAGATTTACTGGACAGGATGAAATAAAGGTTTTTTCTCAGTGAATGAATGATTATTGTAAACAGTTTAAATCAACAGCAAGTATCCTGTAGTCTTTATCCTCTGAATCATTGAATCATAAGGAATCTTGTTCTCGCGTGTACATTCTAGCAGTAGTTCCATTTTTGATTAAAATAACTGCTATACTTATATTCATAAATACCTCTGAGGCCGGCAGAGGAATACAGGAAACTGTGTTTAGTTTACAGAACCCGCAGAGCAAAAAAATAATCATCTGGCTGTACTATACAGTGATGGGCTAAAATATGGAACAAATTCATTTAAAAATCAGGTATTAATTTTTTGAAAAAACGCTCGGACACGTTTATTATAATTTTTTCTTCCGAATTTTTTGCCTCAAGAAGAAATTATACAGGGTGTGTCAAAAAGTAGATGTAGCAAAAATTTTTTGTATTTTAAATAGAACCCTATTTTTCAGTCGAATTTTAAATTCTACGTCAAATTCTGCGCATAATTAATGTAGCATACCTTATCCTTATCTCTAAAGGTTTTAGAGAAAAATTACATCATAAAACGAAATATTTGTCTTTAAAAAAAGTTGCATGTACCTACTTACAAGTAAACAGGTAAATTTAAATGAATTGTCACTACGATAGCAAGTCATGTGTCAATCAAAAATAATTTTAGGTATAATTTTGAAAAACGGTGATTATGGTGCACTTAAATGAAACTCAAAGAATGGAAATTTTAATTTTAATTTGATGTGGAGACAAAACAAGAAATCAAGAAGAAGTTTGTAACTTGTTTAGCGCTAAGTATCCAGAACGACCGATTACAAGATCTACAGTAAGTAAAATTGAGAAGAAATTCAGGGAAACAGGGAATGTAAAGGATCGTCTACGGCCAGGTCGTCCAAAAATTAGTGAAAACACAAAATTGAACATTTTGTTAGAAGTTGAAGATAATCCCCATAGTGCATCCACTGAAGTAGCCCTTAATAATGATGTGAGCCGACGATCTGTTTTGCGGGTATTGAAACAAGAAAAGTACCATCCGTACAAAATTAGGTTGCTGCACGAGCTAAACGAAGATGATCCCAACCGCCGACTACAGTTTTGTGAAACTATGATGGAAATTTGCAACTTAAATCTATTTTTCCATCGCAACATACTTTTTAGCGATGAAGCCACGTTTTGTTTGAATGGTTCGGTAAACAGACAGAAATTTTCGGTATTGGAGTACAAATAATTGTATAATAAAGTTGGATGAGAGAACAGCACACGCAAAACCCACAAAAAGTAAATGTTTGGGCAGGGATATTAAATGATAGAATTATTGGACCTTTTTTCTTTGATGGAATGGACCGGTATTTACAATTTCTTCAAAATGAATTAACTCCCACACTAACAGCGGATTTTCCAAATCCGAATCAGCCTAATCTACCAGAAGCGTCTATTTGGTTTCAGCAGGATGGTGCTCCGCCACATTTTGCTCGACAAGTACGAGAGTATTTGAATACTGTATTTCCCGAACTATGGATAGGTAGAAGAGGACCCATAGAATGGCCTGCAAGATCTCGCGATCTTACACCAATGGATTTCTTTCTTTGGGGTTATTTGAAATCAAAAGTGTATAAGGATAAACCACAAAATTTGGAAGACTTAAAATTTAAAATTAGATATGAAATTAGGAATTAGGCAAATTAATGAAAATACTGTAAATAATGTTTTAGAAGGGGTTTTAAGTAGATTGACATATTGTCAAGAAGTTAATGGTTGACATTTTCAACACTTAATAAAATAATTTTCGTTTTATGATGTAATTTTTCTCTAAAACCGTTAGAGATAAGGATAGGGTATGCTACATGAATTATGCGCAGAATTTGACGTAGAACTGAAAAAATAGGGTTCTATTTAAAATACAAAAAATTTTTGCTACATATACTTTTTGACACACCCTGTATAATTTATTTTTGTCTTTTTTCTGTCCGAGCGTTTTTCAAAAAATTAATACCTGATTTTTAAATGAATTTGTTCCATATTTTAGCCCATCACTGTATCTCTGCTGTGTGCAATATGCGGTGATCGAATGTTAAAAAACCTTCGACTGTGCTCAATGTGCGACCAGCATAAAAGTCCCTAAATTTTTAACCGCCGCGGTATTCAAAGGAGCCAACATTCTCGGAAACACTTAATCGTCACAGTAACATACATACATACACGTAAAACACACCGCACATGTTTAAGACCCAAGGCAGTATATATTTTTAATATTTGTCAATGAAATTACATTTCTAAGAGGTTTTCAAATAAGCACCATAAAATATATCAAGCCGAACGAGATAAGTACAAAACCCAATACCAATAAAGTTTCATTGAAATCGTTATACAGTACAAAACGCTATCTCAAATCAAAATCACGTTTCGTCTCAGCTCGAAGCTCGAAGTCTTGTACAACTTGAAATAAATCTATATCAAAGGAAATATACCGCTGAAATTGCTAAAAAATGTTAAATTAACACACTTGATAAGAAAAAATCTTTTAAAAAAATGTGTAATGTATAAAATACTACCGCAACTAAGTGAAAAAGTCGAATTTTAAGCGATACAATGTATTTGTCGGGAAATTTACAGTAAAGTATATATTTCGTTATAATCGTATAACATTTCAAATTTAAAGGAACCTACGTTTTTATTGCAACATTTTATTGATGATCCGAAAGACTGTAATCATGTTTATTTGGTCTTACTTTTTAGTAGAGAGTGAGGACCAAGGCCAATCCAGCAGGACTGTAATTATTAGATAAAAGTAAAGAATAAAAGAAATTACCTACCAAGCTGTAAGTACAGAAAACTATAGGTACAATCTAAGGGCAGGACAGTGTAATTATAGAGATAAAATTATTACAAAACCTAGTGGGTTTGAATTTTATTTAACTAACCCAAGTTTTAACAAATACCATTAATTCTTTCTTTAAATCTCCTTTGCTAATTTGTCAGCAAACAAGCTTTTTAAATACACTTTACACTTTGTCCTAATGTGAGAATGACACGTCACACGAACACGTAAAACCTGAAATAACTTGCACTAACCACAACTACTCTCTGCCAACCACATTTTGGGATGCAACATGTCGCTAAAACTCCATTTCCTCCATTCTCATTTCGATTTCATGAATTTCACGATGAACATGGAGAAAGACTCCATAACGACATTGCATCAATTGAAAAACGGTATACCAGAAAATGGAGCTCGAACATGTTGGCCGACAATTGTTGGATTGTAACCCAGGAACTAACCCCTGGCGGTTCTTATAAAAGTAAGATTCAAGGAAGTACATATTCAGAAAATTAATTTAAAGTGCCTTGAACTTTGTTCTCTATAGCCACTTTTCGAGACGTTATACAATAAGGATTAACCAAATTATGCTAAAACAGCTATTCTCTGGGCTACATGCCCCAACGAGCGCTGAATTATATAGCAAATTTTGGTGTATTTTGATTAACACTGTTAGTACTAAAATACAAACTCAGATTGCAGAAACTATCGAAAAAGGTCCGGTAGTTTCCGCAATATGTCATATTATGATTACCACTTGCCAAGTAGTATTTCTTTGCTATTTATTGTGTTTATAGTACCATACGGTATTTTTCACTTCAGATTGCTAGAAACTTCCGGAAGATGGCGCTACCAATATTGTACTGCCTAGGCAGAACAATATTGTGGCTATAGGTTGTTTCGATTTTCCAATGGTAGGTATGCTCGCTTGTCATGCCTGCCCTGTACTGACGAGACGAGAACCAAAGAGTTCGAAACCGGACTACAGGTAGCAGCACTGTAGCATCCTATCACTGGAAATAAAGATTCATTTCTTTAAACTTACTGTTATAATATTCCTAATTGGTTAAAGCCAATAAATGGAGTTTTTATTGAATTTTTCTTAATGTTTAAAAGATCTCCGCCTCCCTTATCATTGGGGGATGATATTGAAATTCTGATGTCAGAACTGGATTCCGCGGACCAAAATACATCTAAACCAGCCAAAAATATTGACATGACACGATTCTAAGTCCTTTCAGCTTTCAGATTTAAATATTGCAATTGAAATAAATATTCAGGATTCTTTTACATTTCTAATCCTTCCTTTCCAAAGTAATTAAAAAGCAGCAGCTGCAAAGAGTAAAAGTATTAAATACGCTCCTCTTCATCTTCTTCTTCTTTTTCATGTATACGTTTAGGAATCTGGGCAGAGCTCCTGAAATTAGCTTCGGTCAGCGATAACAGCACTAAATCATCACAGTAATTATTTCAGGTGGCCCCAGGGGGTCGGGACTCATAAATCGACCGTTTCCGCTATTTTGCTCAACGCGACGCGAGATGCAACAAGATGAAAGAAAAGCTACGTGATATATGTTCGTATGTGTGTATGTACCTACTTGTATTCAGCAAGAATATGGTGTGTGCAATTGTGCCTGCTGCTTAAGAATGGAAAATGGAATAATATGTTAGAGATTTATACAGGGTGTTTATTAAGTATACGACAACAATTGAAGGGGTTAATAAAGTGTGTTCACAAATATAAGAATTCGACCTAAATAACTGCTATTATTAGGGTATTCAAAATATAATAAACAACAATAAACCAGTTCTGTGAAATGATATGGGCGTAATAAATTTTAAGTACCGTACACAGGTAAATAAAAATGCGGATAAACCAGGGTCCTTTTTGATTTTAGTCTGTCAACGTACACTGTTGAGTTTAGTTTATTTTTTGAAAATGTTTCGTCCTTGGTGTTCTAGTGAGATTTGTGAAAGCAATGAAACTGAGGTAAATAACAGAGGGCATTCATCAACAGATGCCAAACAGATGATAAAGAATGTGTTTTTGACATTAATGTCGCGCGGTAATTTGTGCCCTAAAGAAGTTGTAAAAGAAGCGGCTTTACTTACAAAAAAATCCTTTTCCACAGTTTCGAAAATGACACAAGGGCCAATGTTGGAATGCAGAAAATGAAGTGATATTGGAAAATCAAGGACGTTGGACCAAGGGGATGAGGAACTTATACGACAAAAAATTTATAAAACGTATAAAGAGCAAAGCGTATCAACGTTGGACAATTTAATGAAAAGGCTGACAACAGATGAACCAGAAATTAAAAGCTCAAAAACGACATTGCGAAAGCGCCTTTAACACATGGGCTTTAAATTCAAAAGGATTAATAGAAAGCAGGTTTTGATGGAGTCGAATAAGCGTCTCCGAGAATGGCGGTGGGAATATCTGACAAAAGTAAATGAATACAGAACTGAAGGTAGGCCGATCATTTATTTAGATGAAACGTGGTGTAACACCCACGACACCCGTCAAGTGGTTGGGTCGATCCTAGCGGCAAATTTGCGTCAAACCGTGGAAAAGAATAACAATCTTACATGCTGGTTCTGAAGATGGGTGGGTGCCGAATGGTCTATCTCTCTCGGCAAAAAATATTAGTGAATCATGTCATGAAGACACAACAGCGGAGTTATTTGAAAATTGGTTTAAAACTAAATTATTGCAGAACATTCCACCAAATAGTGCCATTGTTATGGATAACGCTAGTTATCATAGTAGACAATTAAACAAAGCTCCTTCTTCAAAAGGCACTAAAGCCAAAATTCAAGAATATATGTTTAATAATGATATATATTTTCATGAAAACTATAGAAAGAAAGACTTATTAGAAGTGCTTAGAAGTATGTCTATTCAAAAAGAATATTACTGCGATGAACTTGCGAAAAGCATGGAGCACATAGTATTGCGGCTACAGCCTTACCACTGTATATTTAACCCTATTGAACAAATATGGCACCAACTTCGCAATAATATTTTACCCACACTTAATTCTAGTGTATTAACTCTAATTCTTGATGAAAGTAAAAAAAATTCTGAGCTGAACTGGAAAAACTGGGTACAACATGTAAGGAAAGTAGAAGAAAGTTACATTTGTATTAGGAATGCAACAGAAAGGTGTATTATTACTTTAGATGATGATAGCGATAGCGAAGTAGATTTAGTTGGGTAATTTATTAATTGATATAATAATTTTAGTTAATGCACGACAATGCGAGACCACACGTAGCGCGTATTGTAACTGAATATTTGCAAGAGGTAAATATTCAGATTCTCCATTGGCCATCGCCTACTCCAGATCTTAACCCAATCGAGCATAAGTGGGACGTTATTGACAGAAAATTAAGACGTCGTCAGCCTCCCCCAGCAACCTTGCAAGACATAGAAAGGATAGTTGTTGATATTTAGAATGAAATTTTTATTTATTTATTTATTTATTTAATGCTTTCTCCATATGATACAAAAATGTATATTAGATGCGTCAATACTTGAAATTGAACAAAATCAAATTGAAAACCTAATTATGAGTATGTCACGTCGATGTGCAGCCGTTATTAGAAGTAGAGGCGGAAACACACGCTACTAATTAATCTTAATTTTTATAACATAATTATTAATCTATTTATTTGTTATTTTTTGTTAGTGCCATTTTTTAAAAGTTACTTCTTATGATTTTCTAATAGAAATGTATACTGGAATATAAAATCGTCTATCTTCATTAATATTAAACCCAACTAATTGAATCAAAAACAAAACGTTGAGAAAGCACGTGGCTCACGTTAGAATTACTATGCAATATTGTACGAATCCTAGAATATTCCACAGGGTGTTTCAAATTTTGGGAAAAATACACCACATGTTTGTTACACCCGGTATACTATGAAAATTAAGTTCCTAACAAAAAATGCGAGTACAGTAATATTCCTAAAGCATAAACCTATAATATGCAAAAAAAATCATTTAAATCGGAAAATAGGTTTAGAAGATATATAACATCAAAATTTTTGGAAATATTTAGTGGTGCGTTAATATTGCTGTTCAGTGTATTAAACAGAGAAAATACACGTGACAGAACAAAACCTCAATCTGTCTCAAGAAATTCGACACATACAAAATAATCAATTACGAGGCGTATTCAAATGAAATCCACGTTTAAACTGAATTGCTTATAAAATAATAGCACAATAATTTAACATTTTGTAAAAAGTACAAACCATATTGATTGACTTACTTTCATCAAAGTAGCAAAACCTCCTTATTGTCCCGACCTACGCTCATGTATTTTGTAAGTATCCAATCATTTAAAATACATGTTACTTCATCAACCTATCTGATATTCATTCTTTAACTGAATTTAAATGTTACTTCAGTTGATAGTATGATCGACAACTCTTAAACCAGTTTTAAACGATTTTACAACTTTATTTTAATATAGCGAAGCTACTGCCTTTTATGGGCGCTACATAAAACATTTTAAAAATCTGAGGATCTCTGTATTTAAATCTGGTATATTCCTATATAAATCCGAGTTCATAACTTGTATGTATAAAGTGAGTGATTTTATTTGAGATTTTTTAAAAATATAATATAATAATATTTTTATCGTAGGCGTCGGTACCAAAAGTCCTCAATCGTTACCAAAAAATATTTTCTGATAATAAGTACTCGGAATAGGTTAGGATATTATCCGGCGTTCCGCAAGGCTCTATATTGGGCCCTTTACTTTTTCTTATATACACTTCCGATATTCTTAGATCATTGAAATATTGTAAAGTTCAGGCGTATGCTGATGACACACAGATTTATTACTGTTTTCATTATGAGGACAATATTAATGCTGAAGCACTTATTAATGAAGACTTAGAGACTTTAACTCGGCTTGCTTCTGCTCACAATTTAAAATTAAATCCCTCGAAATCCTACCTTATGTTGTTTGGTAATAAAGGTAAAGCTGAATATCTTAAGAATAATATAAATATAGTATTGAATGGTATAAAGCTGTCGGTAGTGAAATCTGCAAAAAACTTAGGAATAGTTTTGGATAGCGAATTAAGATTTCGTGATCATTTAAAAAAAGTGAACCAAAAGTCTTACAGGACCCTAAAAATACTCTATAACAATAGACATATTTTAAATTTTAAATTAAAAAAGACACTTTGCAAATCATTAGTGCTCTCAAATTTTAATTACTGCGATTTCGTTTACGGTTACTGTTTAGATAACGTAAGTAAGTTTCGTATTCAAAAGGTACAAAATGCTTGTGCTCGGTTCATCTTTGGTCTTAGAAAATATGATCACATCTCGCATACATTTTTGGAACTAAATTGGTTAAGGATGGATTCCCGTAGGCTTCTACATTTTTGCACTTTTATTTATAAAATTTTGAATGAGCCGAATTCTCCTGTCTCTGTCCGCGAACGCCTAGTCCCCCGCTGTAACGTTCATTCCGTCAACATACGCTATAGGGGTAGATTAACTCAACCTCACCATCAGAGTGCCCTGTTTCAGAGGTCGTTTACTTACAATGCTGTAAAAGCTTATAACTCCTTACCTAATAACTTAATTGGTTTGAGTGTTCAACTATTTAAAATAAAGTATAAAAAGCATGTTTTAGCTTTACAAGCTTAATATTTTTTTTTTTTGGTTCACTCCATTTTACCTTGGTACGATTAGAAATGTTGAATTTTCTGGTTTAATTTGTCCAATGTTTGTCGGCAGGCTGTCGATTAAAATAGTTATTTTTATTAAAATAAAACTAATTTAAATTTTCCAAACGATCATTGTTTTACTTCTTTATTAATTTTATATTTCATATTATTTAAATATCTTATTTTATTAAGTTTGTTGTTGTGGCATGGTTCAGTGGAGTAGCTACTAAAGCTATACTGCGCTATGCTACCTCAATAGATATATAGATTTAAATTCTATTGTACGTAACATACAAATTGTAATTTCTTTTTTTTTCCTGTAATATAAAGGCATTATTTATTTATTTATTTATTTATTTAATAGATCCAATAAAACACCCAGATCCTTACTCCCATTGTGGTTTTGCCCATAAATGTTACTAATTAAATTAAATACTGCATCTTCAGTACTTTTATCGAGAACCGTATTTCTTATACTTTGTTTCTTAATGCGAGAAAGCAATAAAATATAGGAAAAAAAAAATAAATAAATTAAGGAGGGTGGACTACTTAAAGGTTGCATTGTAAATTTCAGGTAAATTACAATGATAGTTTTTTAAAAATTCCGGATTTCAGATATTTAAGACTTTAAGATTTTTATTTATTTTTATTTTGTTTTTCCAAGGCTAATTTGACTCTTAAAAAAACCTTTACAATGGCAACTTGTAAATAAAATCATAATGTTCCGTAATTATGATTATTGTTGTTGATATCTCCGGATTGAAAATAGATAATAACTTGCAGTTTTCGCTAACTTCTTAAACTTTCAGTCATCCTTGTAATCAGGTAAAATTGAATATACTATTATATTTACAAATATGGAAAAAACGCGCAATGTTTGTGAAGTTGTAAGACAGTGCCCCATAGCGTCTAGTGTAAAACACATATTGTCGTAGTTCATAAGATGATATATAGAGTGAGAAAAGCCCTTTTTAACAAAACTAAGTTTACTAAATTATGTTAAGCCAGACCGGAGTTATTAGCATTTATTACAAATAATGTTTAACCTTCCCCCACCACTTTATTTGAAAAGTGACGAACACGTTCTATAGGTGAATTATACAAAAATGTTATTTTCGGGATACCTTAACTAGGCGACTTTTGAGGAAACTTCGTGATTCATATTTACCGTTACTGTTGCGCCCTCTAGCGCCAGTCTCAGAAACTTGAAAATAATTCCCAACAATTTCTCATGACCACTACCTAATATATTTTTTTTCCGCAAGCCATACGACTACCACTTTCTGAGATACGGCAGACAGCCATTCTTAGTGGGACACCCGGTACACACCCCGAATCGGTCCGAAATTAGGGTCGCCCTATTTAGCATACAATAGAAAGATCAGTTTGGTGAATGAAAAGAAAACTACCTGTAGTAACAGCGGCGTTACTACAGGTAGTTTAAATATTAATATTTATAAAAGAAATCTACTATGCACAATACAAGAACTTAATTTTTAAATTTTAGTCATCATGCTTCGAGTAGTCCGATGAACTATTGTCGTTGGAGTTCAGAGAAATAATAAGGGGATCTACAGTGTTTTCTAGCATGTTATCAGCTTCCCACATTCTTTCTTCTCTTTCAATCACATGTTCAATGCACTTACTCCATTTTTCACAATCAACTGTCTTTATTCCCTCTTGCAAGATGTTTTCAACGTTTCTCATTTTGAAAGTGGTGTTATGCCGTGCTACAAACCCTTTTACTTGCGCCCACACCAATTCTATGGGGTTAATTTAACAGTGATATAGCGAAAGGCGAAGTACCGTTATATTTACTTTTGAAGCGATATCGTCAACAACAAATTTCGTACATGTATTCTGTATGAAATGGCTTCTTATTTACAGTAAGCCAATGAATAATATCTTTTTTTTTTCCAAGAAGACGTTGGTATTTTTTCGGATTTTCTTGAGTGGTAGCTGGCATTATCCATGACAATAGCAGACCCAGGAGGAATAAGATCTAACATTTGCTAGAAGTATTCTTCAAAGACATCATCGTTCATATCTCCATGATAGTCTCCAGTCCGTTTTGATTTAAATGCTAGTGAGCCGCCATCGACAAATCCAACTTTGCTACCAATATGAGTAATAATTAATCTTTTACCTCTTCCCGTGGGTGCTTTTATTCCAGTGGACCATCCTTCCATGAAAGCTTGCCTTGCGCTTTTTATATGTTTATCCTGCCATATTTTACCAACGGTATAACCTTTATTTAACTTTCGTCCATATAATAGATATTCCTGTTTTCCCTTCGAAACTGTCTAACTGCCTTTAAATATCGTCGTCGCCAGAAGATGATTTCGTCTTTCTCTATTAAAAGTGATTTTTTGTTTTGAAGTTTTTTCATAACAAAAATTCATTTCCTTCAACGTTTTCCATAGTTTCTTCTTACCTATGGGTAAAATGAAATCATCCTTTTTCATTTCAAACATTATTTTGTCCAAGGTAGGTATTCATTATTTTCAAAAATATTAAAAAAAAAAGGTATTCATTTCTTTAAGTAAAACGAGTATATGATTCTTCTGATTGCAGTCTCTTCTCATCCTCATTTATCACACTTTCTTGTCTTCCTGTACTTCTCTTTTGTGACCTGATGGGGTCGCGTTTATCCTCGTGCACCAGACGGTATATTGTTGCCTGTCCGACTCCAGTCATATTCGAACACATTTTTGCTAAATGCTATATGAAATAATAATTGGACTACGCCTATGGAATACGGCAAATACCACTGAGTTTTATAGTTCACTTATGATTTATTACTCTCTCGCATTAGGCAACAGACTATATTATAAGGAATATTATAATTTGTCTTGTTCTAGAAACTCTACTCACATTTTTGGAAAACCTTGGTAATTCAATTAATTTTCTTATAACCGTAAGTACTTGGCTTTATTAGTCCAATAAGAGGTTGTTAACATTATCGTTATTTGTAAAACAGGCTTAACAACTAAATATGCAAGATATGCATGCGCAAACCCAACTGGTGTCATTTAAATATGCTTTTTTGCTCTGATCTCACTAGCCTTAACATAAATCTGACATTTTACTGCATATTAGAGTAAAATTTGCATAATATTTTCCGATATAATGAGGTCTCGAGCCGTTTTAGATTCTGGAAAAATCAGGTTTGAGCGGACAGCATTCTGTTGTTTTTACCGTTTGTTGGTGAGAAAATTGAGTAGGAAAATTAACGATATTTACAGATAATAATAATATACTCCTGTGTTTATTTTTACTTTTTGTTTTGGTAGTCTGTCTACAAAATATAAAAATGAACTTTAAACAAATTTATCAGTGCATACGAAATAGTTGCCAAAATAACACAAATATAAATTAATGCGTGTCGTTTCTTGTATGTTTAATTATTTACAAAAATGAGTGGCATGTCAATCGAAATCCAAGGGGGTTTGGACTGAAAAACGTAGGGCTAAACTTACATCACAATTATAAACAGACGATATTATTATGTCTAACCAAATCTAGGTTAAAATTGTGTCCAATTCATATTATGACATGATAATATGCCAAGCTGATGAATACTAAAATAAGTAAACAAATACAAATTTATTTTTTCTTCAAACGTCAATAAACTTGACATTTTTCTACTAATCTTTTGACGTTAATGTTTTGCTTTTTATACAGTCGACGGTTGCAATAGGCAGCGGAAGTAAAAGTACTTTTTCTTCCGCTAAGAGCGGAAGAAAAAGTGTGTGTGTCATAAATAAATAATGTTGAAAAATACAAGAAATATTGGATATTTGTATACTTTATTTATTTTTAAAAAATACAACAATGAACTATTTATTAAACATCAGATTAAAAGTACAGTTATTTATTGTGGCCCCAGAAAAATTAACACAAGGTGTTGCGATGTTGCGATCCTGACTTGTTTTTGTATTTTCTAGCATTAAACCCTCCGTGGAACCACTTGCTGTTGAATTTATGTCAATGTTAATAAGGATTGGTTCAGTAAAATGAAGTTGAAAATTTTTTTTTGTAGTATTTTGTTGGTAGTCGATTCCTCAATGTACCCTTCAGCTACACTACTGGATTTCCATCCCCCGTGGTGTAGCTGAAGTTCTCCTTAAACAGTGACCGGTATATTCTGTGGGATCAGGTAATTTTAAGAAAACTTCTCATTACCATGCGACAACAGCGACCATTTACAAATTTTAAAAAGAATCTTTTTTCATTCATGCCTTCTGGGCGTAATGATGAATATTTTTTTATACATGCTTAAATATTGTTTCCCAACAATAGTAAACGATCGCGGTTTTCTAGTTTTACTATCAGGAATTCCTATGTGAATGACAGATCCTAAGTCTTGTATATCATCAACGGTAATTTTTACAATTTCTTTACATCGGCATGCACCCGAAATACTAATAACAAGTACAATCTAAAAATACCATAATATATTTCATAAAAAACTTGTATTCGTTGACGTAATATCTAAATTTACCTTAATTCCCAAATACTTCTGATTAGGCGCTCCAGAAAGAAAATTTTCAAATTGTGCCCTGGTAAATACTTTAGCTTTTTTGGGAGTGTAGCCTTCATTTTGCTTCTTTAAATAAGCACGTAGCTTCAAAAACTTGCTTATGTCTATCCCTTGTCCGATATTTAGCAATGACCTTATCATAAAATAATGTGACCACATTGTTGAACTTTTCATTTTTTGTTTGTTCGCCAGTTCGGAGAAATACGCCAAGAGTATATTTTCAGAACTATTATTTTTGATGTCTTTTTCATAACACCATCTTTGGAATCTTTTGAACGCAGTTCTGTAAATACTACTGGATTTGGTTGGCAACAAATTGTCCACGACATCTTGGCAACCTCCGGGGGCGTACAGGTAAATTCTGATTCTGATTTTTATTTAAAGTAAAGTGTTCGATTAAAAAAAATAGTATTTTTAAAGTAGGAAATTAATGCTTGGAAATTGCTTCTAATAAGATTCACTGACACTTGTCAAATCGAATTATGCGTCGGTATCAAACAATACAATAATAAAATAAATCCATAGCAACGCTAGCAGGTAAAATTCGAAACTTCACATTATTCACAAAAATAGTAGTTTTATTCGTAGTAAAAGCAACTGTACCTGATTAAAGTAAATGGGGTTTTTTGGCAGCTTTTTCCCCAAATGCCAGCCGTATTCCAGTTTATGACTAAAATTATCTTCGTCAACCTACTTTTGAATCCCCCTGGGATAATGAATTCAGACATAGCACGCTTAAAGGCCATGCCGGTAAGATTGTGTAGTGCGGTAAAATGTAAATGGTTAAAGTCAATAGACACAACTGTAGGTTTTGGGCAAATGAAAATCCCCACTGGATGAGAGAAGGTCATACACAACGCCCTGGAAAATTGAATGTGTGGGCTGGGCTTCTGGGTAACCACAAGATCGGTCCATTTTTCATTGATGGAAATTTGTCAACTTTACCTTGAGCTCTTGGAAACGCAAATAGTGCCTACTATACGAAATGTGATGGGTCCAAATTATGCAAGTACTTTCTTCCAACAGGACGGAGCTCCTCCCCATTTTGGTCGAAACGTGCGCGAATTTTTGAACAACACTTTTCCGAATAGGTGGATTGGTAGAGGGGGTACAATCGAGTGGCCACCTACGTCCCCTGATTTGTAGCCTAACGACTACCTTTTATGGGGACACTTGAAGAACAGAGTTTATACCACAAAACCTCAAGATTTGGCCGATTTGCAGCGTCGAATTTTGGACGAATTTGAATTAATAACGCCAGAAATGATTTCTAGTACAATTGAAAACATTCATTTTCAATTAGCACACTGTCGAGCTGTACAGGGAAAACAGTTTGAACATTTAATATACAAAATATATTTTTTATAAATTGTACTCGTTATTTCGAACAAAGTATGTTATAACAAAAGTGTAACAAATTTGAAGTAAAAACTATAAATGAAAAATATACAGGGTGTTATATTTAAAAATATAAAATTTGTTCGAATTCCAGACAAACTAAAAAGCTGGCAACAACGCCAATATCGTCATTCTGTGCGTCAGATCCTCTTACATAACTGTGCCAAATTTGGTTTAAATCGGTCAATAACTTGTGATGTTATTAAGCCGTTTCCAGGCTTTATACACACACTGTATATATTTTAGGTACATATATTATTAAATTGTGTAAGAAAGACTAGATTGTTTTATTTACAATACTATTATTGTTATATATTCTTTGTCAAATTTATTATAACATTATTATTAAACCAGGAAGCAATAGTATATTCTAAACATCTTAATAAAGCATTTTATCTTCATCGTTGTAGACCATAAAAAGCTTCTGATACGTTGAAAAATCCAACCGAGAATGTTGTTTATATAAACAAATTAAACTATGTTAATTTTGTCATGTTTCATGTCCAAATACGGCGCGATATTGAAAAATGGCCACATTAATCAGTTGCCGAGATAATTGGTCGCGCGCTATAAAAAAAGAAGATCTGGTCATTTTCACGATATTAATCGAAATTATCGGTAATAATTATCAATGAGGCGTCCATTAAATATGCTAAATCTATGTACAAGTAAAAGGCGGATTTGTTGCTCTTTTTCGCCAAGTAAGACAAGAATCTTGAAAACTTTCGAAATCGTGTAAAAAAACTTAAAGGTTTAGCCGACTAACATGTTTGACGTGTACAAAGAAATCAGATTATATCAATATTATTAAAATAGTCAATCAAAAAAAAAAATTATTTATGATAGGGTCGATAAGAAGTGAAATTATAGATTTCATGGTAGCAGATACAGGATTTTTAAATTACGTTACTTGTCAGGTACAGCTATTTTGCATAATAAATAACTAATTTATTTTAACATCTTGTTCCTTCGCGATGGTAACAAGACATCTTAACATCGCTACGTTATTTCTATTTTCATAATTGGTTAGATTTCTTCTGGATTATTTTCTTGTTGTTAACCTTGTACACATTAAATATACAGGTTGTCTCTAAAAGGTCTGTACAAAATCTGAGCACATATTCCTGAGGCCAAAATAAGGCGATTTAAAGCAACTTACCTTAGTCCGAAATTGCCCCGTTTCCGAGATACAGGGTGGTAAAGTTAAAAAATAAAAATCGAATTTTTTAAAATTAATGAACTTTTTTAACGTATTACTTTAAAACTTGGTACCCGAGGGTTTCTTGGGATGCGAAACCCGAATACGGACACCTTTTCACTGTGGCCATTAGAGGGCGCTTCACAATGCACTTCTTATAGTTTAGAATGACCATAACTTTTTTGTCAGTGTAGTTTTTTCCTTCCTTTTGTTAAGAAACTAATTTTTTAAACATTTTTAAACAAAAAAGGTACTCTTGTAAAATCCGCTAAGGTACCCTTTTTTGAGATATTTCGGTTTTTAGTGTTCGATGCCGCACCGGAATATTTAAATTAATTTAAATAAAAAACTCCGCTATTAGTAAATTATCGGCAGGAAAAAATGTTTCACTTGGGTTAGTTACAGCAAGTTTTGCAGAAAGAATTTGAGTATGGATTTTTTTTTTAATTAAATGAGTAACAATTTTATTTTAAAAGTAAATTTAATTAGCATAAACTTTAAGTAATTGTTCAAAATGACCTCCGTTAACATAAGTATAAAGATTAATATGACGTAAAAAGTATAAATTTACTCTTTGCACCAATTCCGCATCGTTCTTTAATATGTTGACTGCATTTTGAATTCTTCCTCACAATTCCTCTTCATTATTAATCGGTCTGGAGTATACCATCGTTTTTAAAGAACCCCGTAAAAATAATCCAACGGAGTCATGTTCGGTGAGCGTGGCGGCCACTTTACAGAAGCGTCATTTTCTCTACCGATCCATCTGTTCGGATACTGTCGATGCAAATAATTGCGGGCATTTAAACTAAAATGTCGTGGAGCATCGTCATTCATAAACCACATATCTCGTCGAAGTTGTAATGGCAAATCTTTTAATAAATGTGGCAGCGTATTTTATAAATGTTGTAAATAATCCACACCATTTTGTCGTGGCGGTAAAATGACAGGACCAATAATGAAATTGCCAATGATTCCTGCCCACACATTAATTCTAAACTCATGAGGATAATGAGTTACTTTCGTGGCATGCGGGTTTTCAGTAGCATAAACATGCCCGTTATGTAAGTTGGTTACACCACTTCTTGTAAAACATGCTTCGTCAGTAAATAAAATGTGCTTAGCAAAATTCACATCCTGTTGTCTTTGTTCGGTAATGAATCGACAGAAGTCAAATCGTTGATCGAGATCCGGAGCCAAAAGGTCTTGTACTTTTTGGATATGGTATGGATGAAGCTGCTGTTCTTTTAGTGTTCTATGAACTACATCCTTGGATACTCCTACCTCTAAACCTAAGCGTCTGGTGCTTAATTTTGGATCTTCAGCAATAATTATTTCCAAAATTTGTTCCTCAACCTCAGGAGTCCTTATTGCACGTTGCCGTCCATAATTGGCAGTGAAAGAAGTGAAGCTACCGGTTTCGCGAAGGCGTCTCTCAATAGTAGCAAATATTTGATGGTTTGGTATGCGCCGATTTGGATATCTTTCCCTGTATACCCTAACACTTTCGCGGCCATTTCCTTCACAATACCCAAAAACCGATAGAGTATCCGTCATTTCTGCAGAATTGTATTCTTCAGCCATCTTTATTATCATAGCAGAATTAGCTTACGGACAAGAACTAACCGATACAAGGCAATCGTAAGACCAATAAAGACGTGGTGCACAAATAACAAGGCTCGCTACAAGAAACTACAAATGCTCCAAAAATGAATTCAGCGTTCTGTTAAGTATTACTAAGAATCCTCATATTGGTCATCGTCCTCTTGCACAACAACTGGACATTGTACGAACGGCGGTTCAAAAAATAATCAACTCAAACAAATTACATCCTTACTACGTCCAGTTGCTGCAAGAGCTTAATGATGAGGGCTATGGTCTCTAAACGTTTTGGGAGGAACTGTAGGAGACTACGTAGTACGTAGTTTGTCCACATTTTTTCGAGGAAAATGATTTACCACAGCTTATTGCCCATATACCGAACATAGTTCAAGAACGCAAGTGGTTTCTTTATGATGGAGACCCGGTGCACTCCACAAGGCTTATTGGGGAATTCTTAGACGAAACTTATGATCAGCAATGGATTGGAAGAGGAGGACCTGTATCATGGCCAGCTAGATCGCCGGATATGACAAAAACGGGTTTTTCTATATGGGGATTTGTTAAAGATCAGGTGTATAAAATGTCTCCGACAACTAAAGAAGACATAAAGATTCGCATAAAAAATTGTTTCCAAGCGATTACTCCCGAAATATGTCGAAATTTAAGCGAAGAATTTGAAGATCGTTCCCAGAAGTGTATAGAGGCTAATGGAGGACACTTTGAACATTTGATTAGATAGTTTATGCAAACAGTTAGATAAACTGATTAAAGTACCTTAAATAAGTAAAATAAAAAAATAATACTACGCCAAAATGAGCAAAAATAACTAATGAACCTTTTAACAAAAGTTGTAGAGGGCAAAAATTCTACAAATATTAAAATACAGTGTTTTATTTAAAAAAAAAGAGTAAATTAACAGGTTGACTGCCAAGGGTCATTTACGTAACTGTGTCGTTAGGCCGTGTGTACCAATTTAGGTACTCAGGTGGAATGCACATTCCAGCCATGAGTACCTACAGTGGTACACGCGAAACTACAAATTGAAAGCAACTGTGTTCCACGGTAGGTACTCATTCCTTTACTTTTAAACGGAAAATAAATACTGGTGGCCTCAGAGACCAACCGCGTATATTTGGTTTTCGGCTTGAGGGGCCCGTTTATTTAAAAAAAATAATTGTAATGAAATACTTATAAAGGTACAACGTACAACGGTAAATACAAGTTATTTTGTTAAAATTAAGGTAATTTTCATGCATGTTTGGAGAAAAAACAACCATTACATAAAAACTTCTCGCAAGATTCGCATTTGGTCCAAACTCTAGGTGTTTTTTCTGTGCTACTTTTCTTCCTTCTTCTTTTACTATCTAACAATAACAACGCAACTTTGCCTTCGGGGCCACGTGTACCACACAAGGTACTCAGGCTAATATCGGCAACACACTTCACAAAAAGGCATGTTTGGTTGTCTGTTAGTAGAACTTAACGCTTAAAATTGGAATTTATTAATAAAAGTGAGTCGACCAGATCGACCAGCATGCGGATAAGTACAATGACCCCTGCGACCAACGTAGCGTGTACCTGATATGGTACTCATGGCAGTTAACCTGTTTAAAAATGTGAAAAGTTGCCACGTTTGTAGAGCACACCCTGTACAAAATATGGAATATTCTGAGGGTCTTAAGTCTTGAATTAGTCTTTATCTTTGATACCCTCGAGAATGTTTAGAATGTCTTGAATTAATTCAATTATATTTCAAATTTTAAAGTGCCAAGTTTGTTCTTCCAAAAAAGAATATTTTTAAATAACTTGGCAACATTGCAAAATAATTAAAAACTGTGTTTGCCACAATACGCGGAATATTGAGAGGAATATAAAAGTGTAAAAATATATAGGGTATTCTATTTTTAAAAAAATGTACAGTCCTTTACAAAGATGCAACCGGGAGGACATTGAAAATGCCGAAGCAGAGCGCAACGCTTGTGACTATTGTGAGATTTGAGATATGCGAAAACTCATAGATTTGAATGTAATATTTAGGTAGTTGATATACGTTTTATTGATTCATAATAAAAAAAATAGTAAAATAAAGGTTATAAACTCTAACGCGCCTCTAACTCTCGACTTGGTCTGATCCCGTCGTCCTTTGTCCCTTCTCCCTTCCCTGTTATCATCGGTCCACCGGCTCGGCGGCGGCGGTTCGCGTAGTTCCGCTTGTGAATCATTTTAATTCGGTGTCGTTAGACTGTGTGACGTATGGGACAAATGCAACACAAGAATTTCGTTGAATTCCGTACCCATACCTACTAACGTGCCCGTGCGATAATATAAACATTTTCAATGTTAAAATTCTTGTTCCTCTTTGTTAAACCACCCCATAGAGTATGTCCTTCAACTTTTGTATTGACATTTCTTGTGTATTATAAATACAAACGGATCTATTCTACTTTGCCACACTAAACGGCCACCCTGTATATCAATTGAAATAAAAATATGAACCACTAGGAATATTTCATTATGTAACTAAATACTAACGTGGTACCGTTCTTCGGCGAATCAAAGAATCGATCTCATATTATACTAAACCAAACAAGAATCATTTGGAAAATGCATCATATTTTTCTTTGGGTTAAACGATTTTATAATGATCGATCGATTCTCGCTGGTTACTTCAGATGAGTTGCAAAATACGTTCAGTTAATCGGTTCAAAAGATATCCCGAGCGATATGAAAAAATGCTTGATCGGTCGGTATGTTTAGGATCATGAACAAGTACAATGGATGCAATGGATATTTTTTAAATGATCAACGTTGGAATTACTTAATTGTATAATGCTATTTGCTTCATTTAAAAACTGCGGAGATCGTCTGATCATTTCTGCGGAACCCTAAGGAATTGATAAAAATAACACAAAAGAACACGTGTTGCTATACAGGGTGTTTCAGAAGTACACTCTAAAAATTAGGGGTAATTTTAATAGATATTTACAGGTAAACTAATGTAATATTTTTACATATATGCTGTAATCTTACATGCACTTTGTACATTATCTTTAAAAATACACGTTAATGTGTTTTTAAATAATTTTTACAGTAAGTAGTGTAATATCACAAAAAAATACATATAAAATATTAAAATCACATGAATATTACACGCCACTGTAAAAATTATGTGATTCTGCTGTGAACTTACGACATCAGTCTGTGGGATTCCCCATCACTTTTCGGCACAACGAGAGAGACGCGTCCGTCGCGTCCATTGTTTGGCTTTCATCACACCTGCCGGCATCGGTCTGTTGTTTTTTCCTTGTATACAGTTGTAAGTGTTTTATTTTGTGGTTAAAAAAGTACTTAACAAGTAAGTATTGTATAGTTTTACTATGTATAAATGCTCATTTTGTGGTTTTACTTTAATTAATAGTATTAATAAACTGTTTCCCAAATAAAAACAGTGTAATAGTTGAGCTTAACTAGTTATATTATAAAATAGGTCGTTTTTCAATGTTTTTGTGTATACTATTTATTTTAGCGTTCCAAAGATCTCCGTAGATACCTACTTATATACCAAAAAATAGGCATTTTTTAAAGTTTTTTTTCTTTACTAGCAAAAAGCCATTTAAAAACTTTAAAATGCTTGTTGGAGACTTGTTTTTTATTTGGGTTTTATGTTACTATTTCTATTTAAAAAAAAATAACTTGACACATGTTAGATTTTTTTATATTTGTTAGTTATAGTTTTTGTTATAGTCGGTTATTATGGACAAGCTGTTTATACGTTTAACATAAATATACACTGTAGAAAAAATCCCGGACCCCCCCATATTTCGAAAACCTGGCGTTTAATCAAAAAGTGTTTTATATAAAGTTTATAGATCTCTCTCCAATGTATATTAAAAAAAATTCTCAAATATACAGAGTGCACGATAAGGATAGTAAAGACAAAAGTTATTTTTTTTTAGATAGGAGAATAAACGTCTTTATATGTTTTCGAATTCTATACAAAATTATATATAGGTATGTAGGTACCTAAAGTATTACAAAACATTTTTTACCATTTACATTTTATATCATTTTATCACCTTGAAAAAAAGCACCAGCATTATGGTGCTGGTATGTCTTTACATTTTTGATTTAACCTAGTAATATTAGAACTGACAATGTCAAAAAATATCAGCGCCATCGCCACAATACTGATGGTGTTTTATTTAAGATAATGTAAAGGTATAAAAAAAAAATGGTAAGAAATGTTTAACAAGTATATATTTTTAAATTGGTATACTTATATATCTTTTAAACTAGTGAATTTAGGTAAAGCACATGCTACATGAAGTTAGGCTACAATTTTGTGTAGGATTCGAAAATACATCAAAAAGTATAGTCTCCCATTTGAGAAAATGTAACTTTTTTCTCTACCATCCTTATGTATATTTGAAAAACTTTTCTTAATGTGCATATGCATTGGAAAAAGATCTATAAACTTTATATGAAACACTTTTTGATCAAACGTCACGTTTTTGAAATATTGATGGGGTTCGGGACTGTATACACACAATGTATAATAGGTATATATTTAAATTTAGTTTATTAGCACCTAAGTGTTGCAAATGTATTTATTATTTGCCAGGGAATAATACCAGAAATCTTTAATATTTTTTATTTACAGTAACCGTTTTCCACTTGTTTTTTAATTTGTTTCTAACGTGAAATAAAACGAGCTATATAAAAATGTTGTATTTTTATTTAATTCCTTCGACAAACAAATTAGCAAAAATTAAAATACATAGATTATTATGTAATATTACAAATTTATTACATTAATCATTGCTGTAAAATTTCAGTTTTAGAACAGATAATTTTCTGTTATAGGAACTAAAAATATACATTTCATTTTTTTTAAGTGTAATTAACGTGTAATTTCACGTAATGGTAGCTGTGATTTTACTAAAAAACTACTCAATTTTTAAAGGAATATTCCGTATTTATTGTGATTCCCTTGTAAATTCACATGAATATTAACAGTATATTTAATGCAAAAATGCAGGAAAAAATGTGTTTCTGCAGTTATTTATTTACAAACAATTCACATGAATCATGTAATTCTACACTGTCACTGGTATATTACATGCACTATTGCTGGCAACAAATAACCAACAATTATTGCTGTAATTTTACAAGATTTATTTTTAGAGTGTACGGTACGTAACTTAAGGCGGTGATTCCTTATGATATACTAAGAGAAAAGGTTTATATGAGCATGCGTCCGGAGTTGCCCCGTGTTTGATATACAGGGTGTTAAAGTTTTCTAAAAAAAATAATAATTTTCATTTTTATTCCAGTGGCTTTCCGGGGAGCATCTTAACGAATATTATTGGCAAAAAATGTATGCCACTGATTTTTTTTTAACTTTCATATTTTTTTTCGGATTTACTAACTAATAATACAACTTCTTTGTTGCTTGATGTGCTGTCGTATATTGCTTCGTTCTCGAGAGAAAAAATAAAAGCCACTTTATTGCATGCACAAAAAAAATACCTATGTATTTCAAAGTTAAATAAAACTAAAATGAGTTAGGGCGCCGTCGTACATGTTCAGTACAGTTCTCATTCGTATAGGTAAAGCCTGTTCAGAGATATAAGAAAGTTACACTTTGCCTTTGAATGGGATTATCCAAGGGTGGCCATAAACAAACAATGAATGAATGAATAAATGCAGGTAAATTATGGTCCGTAATTAAAAATGTATAACTCTCATTATACGTGCGGTCAGCAAGCAAGCAGCGTTACAAGAAACGGCCACATTAACAAAAATTCCAACATCAACTGTATTGAAAATTGTAAATAATCTCATTTTAGCGAGGAAAATAAGAACCGATACTGGCATTTTCTCAAAGGTAGATGGAAGTGATCAAGATATAATACGGCGTAAAATTTACAAGTTATACGAGGAACAAAGCGTGCCTATATTAGGTAATCTAATTAAGAGGCTTGAAAAAGATGAAACCGGCGTTAAATGTGGCAGAACCACGTTATGGAGTGTATCAAACACATGGGTTTTAGATTTAGAAAAATTAACAAAAGACAAGTTTTAATGGAATCGAGTAGAATTCGGGAATGGCGATTCAAATATCTACAAAAAATTAGGATTTACAGAGATCAGCAAAGGCCGATTACTTACTTGGATGAAACCTGGGTCGACACATACTCCGGAAAAGGGTTCGGTTGACTCAAGCGGCAAGTGTAAAACAAGCGCGCCATCAAAAAGAGGTAAACGAATTACGATGTTTCATGCTGGATCTAAAGACGGATGGATTCCAAATGGATTTTCTCTGTCTGCAAGAAACATTAGAGATTCTTCTCTGGATTACAATAAGGACACCACTGCTGATTTATTTGAAGATTGGTTTAAAAACAAGCTAATTCCAAATATACCTTCGAATAGCCTAATTGTAATGGACAATGCAAGCTACCATAGTAGGCAGTTGACCAAGACTCCCTCCTCAAATGACACAAAAGCAACAATCCAAAACTACATGTATGATAATGACATTCATTCTTAGGAAGATTACACCAGACGGCAATTAATTGAGGTTTCACAAAGTTTAAAACTACAAAAGGAATACTTCTGTGATAATTATGTAAAAAATCTAGGGCATACAGTTTTAAGGCGTCCACCATACCATTGTATATTTAATCCCATCGAACAAGTTTGGCACCAACTGAAATCTGCCATTCGTCGTAACAATATTTGCGCTACTATTAACTCCAGTGTACTTGAACCTATAGAAACTGAAGTTTTTAACATCCCTTCACAAAGTTGGGCAAATTCTGTTACACATGTTGAAAAAGTGGAAAAATCCTATATCCATATAAACAATATAGCATGAATGATAATTAGAACAGATGATGATAGCGATAGTGATATTGATATATTGAGTGAATAATTATTATAAGTACCGAAAAATTTGTATATTTGTGTAATCATAAATATAATTTTTAATAATAAAATAACTTGTAATTTAACATTTAAACATAAATATAATATTATTTAATGTCTAACTTATTTTTATGACAAGCCATGATTAAATTCTAAGCAAAATACGGACCTGTTCGGCCATATTTCAATTTTACAGCTGGCCTGGGTCTTTATTAATAGGGATCAGTTAGTCACTTTCTTATATCTCTGAACAGACTTTACGTCTTCTAACAGAATGTCAAGTTCTTTAGGTAGAAACTGCGTATAGAAGTTTTCATTCAATCAAGGTGGTAAGGTAGTCGGGACACATTTGATTTATTTCAATAGGAAACGGTACCGCTAGTATCTCTGCCGAAGTATCCATGGTAGCGGTTATGCGCTGCAATTCGCTTATCTTCTTTTTGACGTTCCCGCCTTTTCGTGGCGTAAATCCTGTGTTGTGGTTATTGTGGACCTGCTGTTCCTTGGGCGATAAAAAAAATCACCTAGATGGATTCAGGCTTGCACATTCCACTGCTAGAGGTCGACTCAACAGTCACTGAGACCTAGAGGGGCGAGGTACTATAGGAGTACCCCGGTATCGTTTGTCGAATGCCCAAATTTTCATTATGGCCCTAGAAGCTCCGACTAGGGTCTTCGTCTTCACCGTCTTCATCGTTCGTCTTCTTTCTTCTGTCTTCTCTATCATAATGGCGTCTCCTGCCACCATCGTTATCGTCAGCTTATGAGCCACTCTTTTTGAGTCACGTCTCGGTTTAAGAAGTCTTGTAGTCTCCTTGGAACAGACTTCTAAAGTTTCAATGTCATAACAGATAAGTATTACTACTAACCCCCAATTTCTCTTTTAATACTTGTTTTATTTATACAGCTTCCTCCCTTTTTTAACTTGTGCTTACGTGGTGTCAGGTAGCACGGTTAGAGCTAGCTCCACAATCATCTTGGAGGTTTTCAGCTTTTCCTGTGGTTAAGCTGGTGGCGCTTCTTAAACCCCCTCCCGCAGTTGGTTCTGTGCGTGCTGCCTGACCACTACTTGTTTTCTTTTTTTTTTATTAATTACCGTAAAACGGGGTTACTTTGGCACCCGGTGTTACTTTGGCATATACGTCATTATGATACCTTTTTTTTTCGGTTTTGTATATTTGATTCTTTTTTAAAATTTAATTGTGGAATTCTCATTGTTACAGGTATAAGGCACTAAAAAGATGACACGACATTATAGAATAGGAGGGCGTTCATACGCCAATTTTACTGTTGCCAAATTAGAAGCGGCGATAGCAGCAGTTGGAGGGGAATGTCACAGGCCTTGGCGTCAACGAAGAAAAAATGGCGAGAAATTTTGGACAAGTAGCGCAGAGCTAGTGGGTCTATCCCAAAAGAACAATTCCCTACCCTTTTGTGAAGGCAATGGGCTGAAATAAAACCTAACGTTGTCAAAAATCTAGTATCGGGCTTCCGTGCAACTGGTCTCTGTCCGTTTGAACACAATGAAGTTTTAAAAAAAAATTCCCAATCGTGAAGTTGAATTAGTTAACCCTGAACTGCTAAATAATAGCGTTGTTGATCTTTTACAAGAAATACATGGCGCGAACAAAGAAACAGTTGCTTGTAATCGTGGGAAACGTTTAGATCCTGGCAAAGCTCTCAACAAATGTAACAGGACCTCAACAAGTAAAAGAGAGCGAAGAACTCGAACCTGAACAACAGAATTGCAGGGAAGTAGAAGAGACAGATGAATCTGAAAAAGAAGGAACACAAGGAAAAAAGATCATTGAACCACAATCAGGATTATCTAACATACAATGTCCAAGTAGAATCGCAAAGAAAGAAAAAGAAGAACGTTGTTCAATTTACTCAAGACACTGATCTGGTTATTCAGGGCCTGAATGGATTGCCTGTATTGAATGCAAGCGTTGGGTTTGTGGGGTTTGTAACGATGAAAGCAAAGATCCTTTCTACGTTAAAAATGCGTCTAGAAGGTTAAAAAAAGTGTGGAAAAAACTAAACCCGATTTTTAGTCGTTTAGATGCCAAAGAAGACACAAACGCTGTCTACTTTAATGTTTTACGCCAAATTAATAGCCTACCAAAGTAACCCCAATAATCTGCCTACTTTGGCACCCCAAAAAAAATTTTCTCTCTTGGTTATCTTTCAACATTTTTAAATAAATTTTGGAACATTTATAACTTTGAGGACGTTTGTTATGATGGCAACTTTAGTTGCTAAACATGAGCGACTGTTTTATAGTTATTTGCCTATATATTCCAAAATCTGCCAAAATAAGTTTTACGGTATTAATCAAACTTCCTTTTTTTTTAAGTTTAGCTGATTGATTTTATTTTCCAATAGTTAAAAAGATAAAATAAATAAAATTTTTTTCTTTATTTTATTTTTTTTATTTAACAAAAAGAAACACAACTGAAGTGCGCGGTATACAATTTTGATAGGTTCGTTTTATTAAAACCTTCAGTTCATGTTGCTGTCTGGCTGTCAGCGACGAACTAATCACATTGCATTGCCACAAACAATCTCCTTGACTATTACTGGAACACCCTATATAACCCTTTCAGGCATGCATAATGATATTTTATTTACCTAGTGTGAACGTTCCTTAAATGATAAAACATTTCTAATAAATTTCCTTTTGACATTTATCTCGACATTAACCAACTATGCAAACTAAATCCAACAAAACCAGATCTTGTTCCTTCCCATTCTAATCCCCAACAAACGTAAGTCGTGACTGACACCATATATTATCTTTAAAACCGTTTAAACATTTCGAGACTAGATTTATAGAGAAGAAAATAATACGATTTTTGCCACGTGCTTCGCTAGTAAAGGAGAGTTGCTGCAAGAACAATATTGTGTTGACTATTCGATAGCGCGAACAGGATTCATGGGATTTAACATCGTGTTTTGATAAAAGTATTCAGGCCTAAGAGACAGTAGAGTACTTACGGGGTAGAGGAGGTCGGTACCCCTAACCGTAGACGTAAACATGAATGAATTTTGATAAATGTTAAAAAGAAGAAGTTTTTTTTAAGTTAAAGTCATCATCATCATCATCATCATCATCATCATCATCATCAATCAGCCTGGTTGCGTCCTGTGCTGCTCTCATCCAACTTGGCTCCACTCTCCTAATGTCGTCGGTCCATCTTGTTGGTGGGCGACCTCTGTTCCGAAAGGCTTCTTATCGTGGTCTCCACTCCAGAATCAACTTTGTCCATCTTCCGTCTGACATTCTTGCCACATGCCCAGCCCAATTTCACTTTAACGTTGTTATGCGTTCAATCGCATCTGTAACTCCAGTTCTTTGGCGAAGTCTAACATTAGAGACTCTGTCCCTTAGCGTTATACCTAGCATTGCCCTCTCCATGGCTCTCTGTGCAACGCGAATTCTACTACCTTCCTTGTCAATGTTAATGTTTCTGCTCCGTAAGTTAACGTATGTGACAGAAAGGTAACGCATATAGACGAGATTACCCAAAAGGTCTCTAATTTAAACACTTCTAAGAAATCAGGGCCAGATGACATACCTCCTTCGTTACTAGAAAACTGTCAGTTTGATAGTGGATTTTTTCCTGATACTTGGAAATTCTTCAGCTTTGTTCCTGTATTCAAATCAGGGGACAGAAGCGACGTTGGGAATTATCGTGGAATATCTTTAGTTTCCGCCATCTCGAAGCTCTTTGAAGCCATTATTACTGACGAAATCTTTATAACTTACAAAAATCACATCATTGCTTAACAACATGGCTTCTACAGTGGTCGCTCAACTGCGACAAACCTGACTGTTTATCAGAATTTCTTGGTTTTTTCGCTTAAAGGAGGTCATCAAGTTGACGTCATTAATACTGACCTATCAAAGGCTTTTGACAGTGTCTGTCATGCACTCTTCTCGAAAAGCTGTCTGATATTCGAATCGCTTGTGCGTACCTCAAGTGGATAGGCTCATATCTAACTCATCGCCGTGTTACCGTATGCGGATCAGCCTCCAAAGAATTTCCGGTAATTTCTGATATTCCTCAGGGCTCATATATCGGACCTATCTTATTCTTACTATATATAAATGACGTCGTATCTTCTTTTAATGGGTCTGAGTGTCTAGTGTACGATGATGACCTCAAGTTTTTATCCCGAGTCTGATGCAAATCCAACCTTCTACAGCTTAATCTGAGCAAGTGTAAAGTCCTTCGATTTTACAAAGGCAATTCTCCGACAAATTATGCCTACGAGGTGAAGAACAGCAATCTGGATATTGTCTTACACCTCAATGATCTCGGCATGTGGACACCATCATCTTAAAAAGTTTTTGATTGCTTGATTTAATAAAGCCACATACTGGACACATTTACGACTATATATAATGGACTAGCTCGATCGATACTTGAATATTGTTGTTGTCTAAAATAAATTTGCTAAATATCTTCTATTCAAACTAAGGTTTCCCTATGAAAACCTTTCATATGAAACAAGACTTCTCCTTCGTGGCATGAGAGCCTAAAACACCGTCGCAGAAAGTCTTTGCTTGTCTTCCTGTACAAACTAAATTAGTGGTGTCATTTGCTGTTATGCCTTGCTAGAGTCTGTCTTGTTTTTGGTGCCGATGAGGCGCACCAGGCAGTAACAACTGTTTTTCGAGAGAACTTATCGGACTAGCTACTGACAGAATGCTTTTGTTCAGTTCAGTTTTGATGTAAAGTCATAAAAGTTGTCATTTTTACATGCAAAAATGTCTTTAACTAAAAATAAAAGAATTACAATTCTTATGATGAGAGGATATGGCGACAGGGTCAGGTCTTATGAAAAGGTTAAAAATCTATTTAATGACGCATTTCCAAACCGAAATCCAATTTCCAAAGCAACTGTTCTAAAAACTGTCCGACGGTTCGAAGAAACTGGAAATTGTAGAGATGGGCGACGATCAAGACGACGAGCAGTAGTAGATGAAGAGAAAAGTTTAGAAATTTTACAACATATTGTTGAAACCCCTGTTTCTTCATTCAGAAAAATTCCTCAAGTGATGTCTGCTTCAAATCCGTCCATAATGTTTTATTAAAACATAAATATCACCCTTTTAAAATACATGTAGTTCAAGAGTTATCGGAAGATGATTATGAGAGAAGAATTGAATTTTGCAATATTATGATGTGAAGGTTTGACCAAAACAACCAGTTTTTCAAATTTATAGTATTTTCGGACGAAGCAAACTTTATGTTAAATGGTAAAGTCAATAGACACAACTGTAGGTTTTGGGCAAATGAAAATCCCCGCTGGATAAGAGAAGGTCATACACAACGCCCTGGAAAATTGAATGTGTGGGCTGGGCTTCTGGGTAACCACAAGATCGTTCCATTTTTTATTGATGGAAATTTGACATCACAACTTTACCTTGAGAAACGCAAATAGTACCTACTATACGAAATGTGATGGGTCCAAATTATGCAAGAACGTTCTTCCAACAGGACGGAGCTCGGAGCTCCCCCCCATTTTGGACGAAAGGTGCGCGAATTTTTGAACAACACTTTTCCGAATAGGTGGATCGGTAGAGGGGGTACAATCGAGTGGCCACCTAGGTTAGTTTAGGTTAGAATGAAAGAAGATTGAAAAATTTTATTTTCAATTAGCACACTGTCAAGCTGTACAGGGCAAACAGTTTGAACATTTAATATAAAAAATATATTTTTTCTAAATTGTACTCGGTATATCGAAAACTACTAATATTAGGAACAAAGTATGTTATACCAAAAGTGTAACAAAATTAAAGTAAAAACTATAAATGAAAAAATATACAGGGTGTTACATTTAAAAATATAAAATTTGTTCGAATTCCAGACAAACTAAAAAGCTGGCAACAACGCCAATATCGTCATTCGGTGCGTCAGATCCTCTTGCAGAACTGTACCGAATTTGGTTTAAATCGGTCAATAAATTGTGATGTTATTAAGCCGTTTCCAGAGTTTATACACACACCGTATATACGTTGTATACCAATTTTTATTTTATTTTATCCTTTTTAGTTTCAGGCATACCGTTTACAATGTTATTATTCGGTAGTGTATTATTATAAATAAATAAATAAATAACTGTTAATTGACGTATTGCCACGCAGAACTAACACTATTCTTCTATATTGTAATTGCGTTTCTATGCAAACTTTACTTTTAAAAATTATGTTTTTCGGTATTATAGTTGAATAATAAGTTAAATAATATCAAGCCAAAGTATCCCAGTTTTTAATTTCTTTGAAATAATTTGTCGCCAGTCAGGCGCTTAAACTAGACCACAAGTACGATCAAAAACTCTCCTCAACTCTACGTGGGTTCCTCTGTAATTCTTAGTCAGATAATTCATATCTAGAGTTGTTATTTACGTATTTGGTATGTTGTTCGGATGTTATTTGTTTGGTAACACCTCAAGTATGTGCAGCCTGTTAGTCTGTCTGATATTTTTAATGGCACACTTGCCAAACTAGAGATTACATAACAAATTAAAAAAATAGTCTGCCACATGAACTAACCTGATTAATAATTTTACAGTATCTTCAAATCACTTTAGATACAATCTTCATCAATTAAAAAAATAAAATTACGAACTATAGTGTCATTATAGCTTATTAGCTAGCTAAGCGTGAGCTTTAACTTGTATAAGTTGTGTATCTTATTGGAGTTTCATAAGATTCATGTAAGATAGGTCCTTTATGGCTTTTATTAAGTTGTATTTTAGATATAGAGGAAGATAGCGCACGTGTGGTCACTTTTTCCTTCTACTGAGTAATAATTTTGTTTCATTGCCGAGCCATTGCGGCGTGTGCTTCTAGAAGAAACCCAATTCCATTTGGATTTAGTGTCACATTCATATAGCAAATACACAGTGAAAATGATGTGAAACAATATGCCATAACGGTGCTAGATAGTGTTAATTTTAGCACCAGATTATTGTCTAAAAGTTACCACGAAAATAATTACAGGGTGTCTCTAAAAGGTGCGCCGAAAATGCTACCACAAATTCCTGAGGCTTAAGTATGACGATCTAACCCAATTTACCTCAGTCCAAAATTGGATAATTTTGGAGATACAGAGTGTCAAAAGTTCAATTTGGTTTTAGGTTTTCATAAATATTTTTTTTAATAATTGGTGTATTGTCACAATACTCGGCTAGGAAGGGTTTTTTGGGGTGAAAAATTAAAATCTGCTCTCAATTTTATTGTAAAATTTAGAGGGCGCCACCTGCGGTACCTTGCACATATTTAAAACGAAATCACTTTTTTGAACCACTCTATATTTAACTTTTAAATAAATATTCTTATTCGCCAACGTCTTTTACCTAAAAAAGGTATACGTGGTAACAGTTGGTTTGAGTAGCCGTTTTTGAGATATCTGGATTTAAAAAATTCACTTCGGGTATGGCCAGGTCTAAATTATTGTAATAATTGAACACAATTTGAAGCAATGGCGTAAAATTACAACTATCACTAGACAGTGCAATACATGCCGCGCTATCTTCTAGCATTTTCCAGCAAACCATGTAAGTATTATGTTGTGGCAATTTAGAATAGATATGCCAAATTAATATTTTCTAAAAATATTTGAATACAATATAATATTAAATATAACTACAAGCGTGCGGTAGGTAACTACTTACCGCACTGATTTGAGTGCGGTAAGTATCACTTTACCGCACTAGTGCTGTAAGTAATTACATACTATAAAAACAAGTTTTTATATTATTCAAGTATATTTTTTATTTTTAAAAGAAACTCTATTAAACATTATATGTATAACAAATACTTACATATTTAAATTTCTAAACTAATCCAAACTTATAAATTAAGAAATATTAATATTAATTGTAGATTTTGTAACATTTCCAAACGATATAGATGAAGGAAGTGTTTTACTATCCGATGAGACACAAGAATTGAAATTTACAGATTTACTAAAACATGAGGTTCTCTCTGCATATTCTTCTACACCATTTATTTGCTTTGCAATTCCTATTTTATTTTTCACCGATTTTTTAATATAGCCCTCCGCAACACTGGAAGACTTCCATCCACCATGTCTTTTTAAACTCATGATATCCCCGCCAGCATCTACTAATAATGTAGCTGACGTCCTTCGATAACAATGTCCCGTATATTCTTTGGGACTGGACAACTTTAAATATGATGCAGTGGTTGGATAGTGCATCTTCCTTTTTTATATGCAATAAATAACCGTGTATGGGCAGTATGATCGGGTCTAAGGGCTCTATACTTCTTGAAAATTGAAATATTATTAATTTCTGATGAAAATCTTTCCACGTAAACCACGAACTATCGATCTACATGTGTCTTTGTATCCGGGACAGTTACAACAAAGTGGGTTTCAAATTCCTTAATATCTTCAATTTACATAACTGCAAAACAAGCAAATAAGTTGTTATTTAAAGGTAGATTTAAAAAAAATCGCAATTAAGTACCTTCATTAATAAAAACTCCTCATCTGGTGCCGTAACAAGGAATTTTACAACCTCATTCTGGGAGAATGCCTTTGAGTTCTTAGCTTTGTATCCCACATACTTCCTTTTTAAATATGCCATCAGTTTTGCATACCTGCTTATGTCGACATTATTTTTGATACTTATAGTAGATCTGAGCATTGAGTAATAACTCCATAAAGAGGAGGATTTACTGTCCTTAAATTTATCCACAAAATAGGCAAGCATCACATCTTCACTAATTGCTTTAACTTTCTTTGATGAACACCAGTCCATGAGGAGCCCATATTCCTTCTCATATCTATGCCGTGATTTATCCGGCAATAAATTAAGGGTAGCTGCTTTAGCAATGTCCAGAACTTCCTTCGGAATTTCATCATCACTGCTGCTGCTGAATTCCATTTAAAGAACGTAAAACACACTCTTATAAAATTGTTACAAAAATAATTATCGTTTATTCCGTTGTCAAGTTTTACATCTGTCATATAAAAGCCAACTATTAAATTTCTATAATTTATTTCCATAGCAACCTGATGTTAATGCATTGTTGATAACGACTTACGAGGCACCTACGGGGTAAATTAAAACAGTGCTCTTTTCGAGTTTTTAATATTGGTGCCCTAAAACATGCTTGTAGATAAAATATCGTACAATACACTTACGGTAGGTGTCTTTACCGCATTTGCGTGATTTACCAAACTCGCCTTCGGGCACAAAGAAAAATATTATTAAGGGTAGCTAGCGCATATCGCACGGCATCCACCAAGGCACTACAGGTCATAACCGGAATACCGCCCATCGAGCTGCAGGTACTAGAGAGGACATTTATATACAGAACATTAGGAGAGGACAAGCCAAGACGGATGAAAGACACAGAACTCTAGACAAATGGCAAGACATATGGACAAACAACACGACAAAGGGACAATGGACCAAAAAATTGATACCAGACATAAGACAGTGGATAAACTGTAAACACAGAGGAATTGACTATTATACTACACAAATACTGACAGGACACGGGTCGTTTTTTGTTTACCTTCAAAGAATTGGGGCCGCAGAAAGCACTCGATGTATGTATTGCGAGGAAGAGGATACCGTGGGGCACACACTATTTCACTGTGAAAGGTTTGAACGACAAAGACAGCGCACTCACCTTACGCTTGGACAAAATCTGGACGAAGACAACTTCGTAATACATATGTTAGAAAGTGAGGAGAAGTGGAACATCGCGCAAAATATGATAAGAAAGATAATGAATATAAATGAGAAAGAAAGGAACGAAAGACAACGGAGGAGTGAAAGATAGAGGACAGAGGCTGCTATCTGAGGTATACCCAGCCACGGTAGTGCCAGATAGTAGTAGACGGACAGGGAGGGGAAGTTTTTTAGTCGGTAAAAATCCGACATACCCCGGCCACATAAGATAAATCGGTCGGGAGTCTTTTGAAGATTTTTTACCCCTTCCCTAAAAAAAAAAAAAAAAAAAACTGTCCTGTTAATAATAGCAGCCAGGTAATCGTCATGACAAGAATATGTTCCCACAATGGTATACTTAAAGTCTGTGCGTTAAGAAGTCCGCTAAGCCATAAAACCTCTTGAGCATTATGTCGGTGGCTCTCAATAAATTATATTGAGGGTAATTTTGGATGTTGATGAATTACATTTTCTAAATAAAATAATTTAAAGTAAATAAAAAATTAGTTTAGGTAAAGAAAAATAATAATTTTTTAGCTTTTGTAGTATTCAGACAAATTAGTTTTACGAATTCTTTTTTATAAAGTTTTGGTTCTAAAAAGAACCGATTTTGTAGTCTTGCGACAGAACGTACCTACTTGTAGATAGGTACTACTAAAAGTAGTCTTCCTCTACATTTGAAATTTCACCCATGCTTTCAGACTCATCAGAATCAACATCATCGTCATCATCATCATCATTCGTAATAATTAACGGTCTTACTTCGTCTATAACCTGTTCTGTCTCATAAGATTCAAAAATAATTTTTTCTGTGTGTTCAATGCATTTCCGCCATTCTTCTTTGCCCGCTTGGCTAAGCGCCTCCTTCCATAACTTTATAACGCTAGGCTTACCGATATTTTTACAGGCATGTTTGTCATAATAGTTCTTGCTAATACCGCATACCAATTCAATTGCGTTGTAATGACAATGGTAGGGCGGCAATCTCAAAACTTGATGTCCATATTTGAGGGCTAATTCGTCAACAACATACTTTTTTTTAAATGACTGCTCTTTACACTTGCTTAAAAGTTCACTTTTTAAATATAAATTTTTATGGTTTATGTTTTTCTTTGACAACCACTCTTTTATTTCTTCCTTTTTCCAGCTGCTTGTAGGGAATTTCTCTTCGAGTCTCGTATGGTAAGAGGCATTGTCTAAAACAATTAAGGAAGGTTTTTCTAAACTTTTTAAAAGTTTTTCCTCGAACCAATGCTCAAAAATTTCAGCATCCATATTGCCGTGATAATCATCAGTTTTTTTTGTTGATGAAAATATCAAACTGGCATTTAAAACAAAACCTTCTTCATTGCCAGCATGTAATATAATATACCTTTTTCCATTACTTGCACGGGTACTTGAATAACAATGCTTTGAGTCATCCTGCCAAGACGTTTTTGTTGAAGTTCCGTTTGCAAATACCGATGTTTCGTCAAGAAAAACAACTTGTCTTGACAATTCCGATTTTTTGTTGTTTAAATAATCCCTTAAAAATTGCCATCTTTTCGAAACAACATTGGACAGCTCGCAAAGCAGTTTTCTGTTGTTCGTTTTTTTTATATTTGAAACCCATATGTTTTAAGATGATGGACAAACTGTTAGTTCCAATATCGCAAAGTTTTATTTAACCATCCCGCACTTGAGCAAATTTTAATTGGTTCTTGGAAAATAGCGATTATTATATAGATTTAACTATAATAATAGCAAAATAATTTAATTATCTATTTAATTATTGTTTATGTTCATCGCGTAATTCTAAGATAATTTTGTTTTGAAACCTCTGATTTCGCCCAGTAATAGAATACACTAAACCAGTGGGATGTTCGGTGTGATCAAATATAGCGAAGGTGCGAAGATATTGTAACTTAACCGACTTACTGTTTTAGAAGCGATAACATCCCTTGGTGATTTAATCCGATATCGGACTTCTTAAAACGCACAGACTTTACAAGTTATTTTGTAGTTAGAATTAACAGGACATTGACAATTTGGATCTTAACACATAAAACCAAATACGTAGGAATGTTTTAAATAAATCAAATTTAGTTAATTTATTATCATATATTTGTTTATTAATACATCCTATGCGAGTAAACCTGAAGGAACACAAGTTTATCAGTGTATGCTTTGTAATAGTATAAATAGAATGTTTATAAATGGAAATTCAGAACAAGAATCATTTTACGTTTTTGGTACTTGGAAGTAAAGTCTGAATAGGTGTTACATTGACCCCTTTTTAAAATTTGGCAGTTTGGTCAATTTCCCACATAAGAGTAAGGCAGAACTAGCTCCAAAATGGTCGTTGGATATATTGGGTGATACATCTCCAGACTAGCCGTAGGAAACCCCATGTAAATTTTACCACCCTCAAATATTGGCTTCCCTATGAATTTTACATTAAAATTGAATGAGACTTTTTTAAAGGCAAATAATGTATGTTGGACTCGCAGACTAAATTTCATTATTTTCCAATGAGCTAATTAAAAGTTATTTATTTACTTGGTTTTAATTACTTGCGTTTATTAAATTAGTACAATCAATATTTTTCTTGAGTACTGTAAAACATGTAGAAACTAATAAAAAATAAAACGTCTAGTAACATTTTACATTATCATAATTACTGGTGGTTTAATTGACAGAGCCGTATTTAGTTTTTAAGAATATTACGAAGAGTTTTTCCTAAAAAACTTTTAATTGGCTTCTTAGAAAATAATAAAATTTGGTGGACAAGTCCATCATACAAGGACCTTCAAAAAAGTCTAATACAATTTTATTGTTAGAATAATAGGGGAGTCAATATTTGGGGGCAGCAAAATTCACATGAGATATCCCATGGCCAGTCTGACGGTGCATCGCCCAGTAGACCTCATTTGGTATGAAAACTCATATTGTTTTTAACTATATAGCGTGTCTGGAATCTGAACATAATAATATTTATTTCAGAGTCCGCAATCTATAATTTACAATTTTTAGCTTCTGTAAAACCAATCAGACAAACCCGTACCTATCTAGGTAAAGCAAAACAAGAAAATCATAAACTTTTTTGCAACTTTTGCGGAATCTCGCATGCAATCTCGACATTCAGCCTTAATTATAAAAGGCATGTTGATTAATTAACTTACTATAATCGGGTCTGGTTCAGCAACATCGCTTTAATTTTAGCTTGAGCAGTTTTTGCATAGGCAACTAGTTCACATCATTTAAAATTTAATTTATCGACACTGCCAGACTACTGCAGGGTGCATTCTAGAAAATAAATTATTAGGCTCTGAGATTCCGGTTTGTTATGAACGGTGCGTGTATACAAGAAAAATCTTGCTAAATTAGATTCACCAGGAAACAGGTCTGTGTACACTGATTTGTACGATCGTCAATAGAAATAATGTTAATATGCATCTCTAGTCTGTGTCGTGCGGCAGCACAGAACCCAGGTTAATAGGTCACGTTTTGAATCAATAAAAAATGTTTTAAAATATTTATTACAGAGGTAGTTAATTTATGGCCTACCTTATTTCATAGTAGAATATTTTCAACTTAGTTACTTTAAAATTGGAGTCAAAGTAATGTAAATAAAACAATGCAGTTTTCCTACACAATTTAATAAGTGCAAAAATAAATATACACAGTGGCAAAAAAGTCGCGCATAATGCCTGTAACTTTTGAATTATCTCGCATACGAAAAAGTGACATTTATGAAAGTTGTTCAGTATACTATTCCACACGTTTCTACCTGCATGAATTTTTCTGTCATTTCTGGTTTGGTTGCAATAGAGACTAACTAACTTTTTTAAATGGAACAACCCTGCATATGATTGCATAATAAATCAATTGTCATTTTTGACATTTATAGTTTCAAAACATCAAAACAGTCGACCTGTCAAAATTTTAAATCAGCATAAACTTAGTGTAGTAGGCTATTATAATTAGTTACTATTAGCATTAGAAAAAATATTAATTGTTATTAAAGTATGGTATTATTTAAATAAATAAATATATCAAAATCAACTTTTTAACAACTACCTAAATAAACTTTTATCAACTCGGGAAATTTCCGATCAAAACTTAACACGTGCCTAAAATATTTCCTAATGGAAATTTTTCAAAATTTGGTCTTCAGCCATTTTATTTAAAAAAAAACACATTCGTGCATTGCACCAAAGATAAAATCCCTCACCCTGCGGGTTCGGGATTTTTTCAGGTGCAATGCCACTCATGCTTTTGTTAAAAAATTGGTTTCAGACAAAATTTTCAAAAATTTCCGGAAATATTTCATGCACTAGTTATATTTCTACTGGAAAAATCTCAATTTTTTTGTATTTCAAATTTTCACCTGCCAGCGTTACCGAGATAATGACACCTCAAAAATGAAAAACTTCCTAACTATAATTAGTCCTACCTAATACCCACCAGTTGAGTCAAGGTGTTTTCATGCCAGTGACCTAAGAGGTGACAATTTTGAGTTCCTGTTTAATTTTCTGTTGTCTGATTTCTAATTTGTTTACACTATGGTTCATCTGAATGAGAAACAACAAGCCGAAATTTTAATAATGAGCGGTTACGGAAATATGAAGAGATCGCATTTCAATGAATTATATCCAAATAGGCCTCCAATAAATCAGTCAACGGTGTGTCGAGTGGTAAAGAAGTTTCGAGAAACAGGTATTGTTAGGGAAGCCGCTAGATCAGGTCGACCTAAAACAGCAACCGGGGGAGACAAAGCTTTGGATATCATGCTCTCAATACATGAAAATCCAACACAATCATCCAGGCCAAAATGGATTTTAATGTGTTTCATCAGTGAGTGAAAAATTTGTTTAAGCAGGAGAAGTTGCGTCCCTACAAGATAAAGTTGGTGCACGAGTTAAACGAGGACCATTTTGATGGAAGAGCTAAATTTTGTGAGCTGATGATGGAAAGATGCAATAACGATAATAACTTCGCACCAAATAACATTTCCTCGGATGAAGCTACTTTCCATTTAAATGGCATTGTTAATAGACACAATGATCGTTATTGGTCTGCTGAGAATACTCACTGGTTCCAGGAAAATCATACTCAGAGGCCCGAAAAAGGTAATGTTTGGGCGGGCATAGTTGGTAGACATATTGTGGGGCCTTTTTTCATAGATGGTAATTTGAATGGCGAAAAATATCTGGACCTCCACAGGAATCACATAATTATTTCTTGCAGAATGGTTTTACCGGGTGTAAATAATGGTATAAACGAACAGGTAATCCAGCGATATGGAGCACCTACGCATTATGCGGCAAATGTTAGACAGTACATAAGCGAAGAATTTACAGGACGTTGGATAGGCAGAAAAGGTGCTATTGACTGCCGAAATTCGGACCATTCCACAGGACTTCCTTTTAAACGTTATACACGGGTGCAGGGATCGACTGGCGCTCTGCTTAGCAGAAAATGGTGGTCATTTTGAACACCTAATCTACTGAAAAGGTTTCTCTTGTTTATTATTCCGATGTTAAGTTGTTCAATTTTCTAGGCTATTTATTTTGTTATTATTAAGTTTGTTACAATCCTAAATAAATAAAAATTTGAAATACAAAAAATTCAGAGTAGAATCCAAATATGCAATCATCTGCAGGGTGTTACAGGCATTATGCGCGATTCTTTGTCACTCTGTATAGTTTTTTTACGCACACCATGAAAATTGCATAGGTGTTAATAGAAACCCAAACGTCCACCACTATTTTGATTTATCGTAAATTATCGGCTAACTCTATTGTTATAATTTTCCAAGTATATTGTGAAAGATAAGATTACTTTCAGTCTAAAAATGACATGTTCATACTGTAACGCAAAATTTGTATTCTGCGTTTATAATGAGGGTTACTTGCTGTCGAGCAATAGAAAACAAATTATAACCTATTTCACTTACAAAGTTGCAGGTTTCACATTTCATATTATTTCTGTGGCTCTAAGGCACAACTTGATATGTCGATTTTTTTCTGATTTAGGAATTTCAATGTAGATATATGCGAAATATATACCTGCATTATGATGGCAAAAGTTGATATGTTTTATTAGTTTCTTCACTGTACAAACCGTTAATGCCATATATTGATATGTCTTTATGGGCGGCGGAACTTTCGGCCCCATATTGGGTAAGGTACCTGCTAGAAATTTTAGGTCAAGTAATCTTGCAAGAAATTTCGGCCCCAAACATTGCAGGTAATGCGAATTAAACCAAAAAGGTGGATTAGATGCCGTGTTAGCGCTGTTTAACCAATATAAGTCTATAAAAGGGGCAAACAATTAATAATAATATTCCCCGGTGAACTTGAAAAAGGCAAATTGGAACCAAAAAGGTGGATTAGATGCCGTGTTAGCGCTGTTTAACCAATATAAGTCTATAAAACCGCATTAGCCGAGTTGCAGGTCAAAAATTGAGTTAGTTCAGGTTAGTTGCATTTTCATTTTATAAATGATTCAAAATACAAAAGATCATAAAAAAATTTAAATGTTATAACGTTAGACCATTGGGGCCGAAAATGCCTGTAATAAAAACATGACCCTTCCATCCCGGGGCCGAAAGTTCCTGTCAAAATCGGGCTGCTACCTGGCCGGGGCCGAAATTTCCTACGCCCGTCTTTATTGTGATAAAAATATTAAGGCAACTCTTGGTAAGTCTGTTTATCAAGTTCTGACCTAGTAATTTTACAAGAAGTCTGCTCTCCTGCATGTTAGGCCAGAACTTAATATGTCATCTTAAATTCAAGTTTTGACAAGAACTTTCTGGCATTCGGCCGGTAACATTAACGTGGTGCTGGCGTATTTTAGTTATTTATGTTTATTGGTAGTCGATAAGGGCTGTGTTAGAAAAGGAATATTTAAATGACGTTTTTCTTGCCTATGTTAAGAGTTGTTTGTTCGGTATGAGTAGCAGAAGTAGAAAAATAGTGCAGCTTGCAATTGAAAATACCTCTTTAAACAACCAAGAGGATTTTAGCGATATAAATGTCGAATAAAATGAAGGTAAGTTTACAACTTTTTTAGTTCATTATTCTACATAACTACATAATAAAGTGAACTGTATAATAAGGCATCTTTGTTTAATTTTTTTCTCTACAGTAAAATGATTAATTCTTATACCTAAGTGTTGGTATAAAATAGTGTAAAGAGCAAGGTAAAGGTGCATGTGCGGAAGGTGTTGGAGTTAGCAATCGTTTGCACATCGTTTCCATGTTATTTGCTATGTTAGAAAATTTAACGTCTACTATATATTTTATTAAATGTTTTATACAATAATACTCTCCTATCACAAAATAGGAAATAGCAGGTTATGAGTCGTAGGGGCCAATAAAATAAATACAAGCGCATTTTTGTAGAAAAATCATATGCAAACTTAGAGCCAGTTCCAATCATATATTAATATTATAACTAAGATAGCGACGACTCTATAGCTGATAAAGACTTTCAACCAAATTTCGAAGAAGCCAACGAATCTTCTGAAAATGAATCTCATTCGAGTACTCATACATCATCGAAACGTAGACGTGTGGTGGAGGTTATTGAACAACTGGCAGACCCAGACGATGTAAATAAATCTGATCAAAACACTTTATTAGCTACGGAAGGTAATAATATATCTTCTTATTCCTGATATTATAGATAGGTAATTTTTATCGATTTTTTAGGTCAAAGAAGCGACATTCAAATAAATAGAAATCGGCAAAGAGATCCTAAAATTCATGGGCTGGAATATGTATATCGGAAAAAGATCTTTAAGATCAAACAGATTGTCAACATCGTCGCTAAACTTAAGACCTGCTAAATGTTGCTATAATGGTTCACTTTGAATAAACCCTTTAAAAAAGAGAGATTTGATTAGTTTAATAAATGAAAAACTCATAGATGAAGCTTGTCATGATTCTTATAAAAATTTAATTACATCTGAGCAGGCGCTTGAGCTAGGATTAGTTAAAGAGGACAACTCTGGTGAAGAAAATTAAAGAAATAGAAACCTTATTTTATATATTATTATGTTATGTAATATATTATGTTTGTAAGCACGATTTGTCTCTTTATTTAACATTTTTCAATAAAATTATTTAAATTTTTTTATTACTTTTATTGATATGTCTAACTATTATACTGGTACCAACGTAATTGCAAAACTTGATATGTCAATTTTTCTCAAAAAAAATTGTTGCAAACAGACTAATCAGTTAAGGGACTTTCTTATAAATGGTATACCATTATCCACAAATAAATTTATAACTGCCATACATTTTACTGCAAAGTTATGCATTACCTTATATAATAGAATACTTTAACCAGCTCTTCTGAAAAATTAGCAAAAAGTGACTTCCACATTCATCTCCTGTCCCAATACAATATCAATTTATCATTTTCCCACATCTCAATCCTTGTTATCCCGAGAAAATAGGAATAGGGGGTGGTCACTCATCTTTTGCCTCCAAAAACACTATAAATTTACCATTTCTTCCTGTCCCAATCAGAATTATTTCAAGAAAACCCGATAATGGGAATACAAGGATATTGTTCTATTAGGGAAATAAAAGAGTTGAACAGTCGGACAAGTCAGTAACCCATCTGTGTAAATTTTTTTAGAACATAGAACAAAAACTGCATGGTTTTCGTTTTCGTGAGTTCAAATAGGTTTCATCTACAGCAGCATCTTCAGGAATGTATTAAGTTAGAACATAAAGTTAATGCCAGAAGATACTTCGTGCAATCCCAACACGTATGGAACATTATTTCTGATTACACAAATTGTCTATGTTTTTTATGAATCCAACTTTGGAATAGATTACTACTTTGTAAAAGCTCCTTAGTACGTTCCTTGAACTAAATAACAAACGTATAGTTAAGTGACAACTTTTTCCCAAGTTTTGAAGGCTACCTGAATTTTTGTTAGTTCAGGTTAGTTGTTTTTAAATTTTTTATTACTTGAGTATTTTTAAGAACCGTTGGGAATTGATTATAAATATGAATTCCTTCATGTAAAAGTGATTGTTTACCAAAATTCGATCTGATTGGGGTAATTTGGAAATCATTACATTGTCTTGTATAATGTTGGTGAACGCTAATTGATTTTAATAATTTTATCCAACACTTTCATATAAAGTGAACATTATTAGTTCGATTTTAGGCTAATAAAGTAGCTTATAACTCACACGTGGGTTATAACCATAACTCACTAGTGGGTTATGATTATAACTCACTGGTGAGTTGTGGTAAAATATGCATTCATATAAGGCTTTGTCATAACTGTCTTTTGACTTGTGGGGAATAATAAATGAACACGCAAGGTTCGCTTCTTTTTGAATTTCGGCTGAAGTTTTTTCCATATTTTAAAAAACTACCCTCGAGTCTCGCAAAAATAATAATTTTATTTATTTCATACCTTTACATATTTGAATTTAGTCCAGAAAATAAGGTTTTACAGCAATAAGTCCGGTAAAATTTTTTTACCGGACTAGTCCTGTAAAATTTCTTTACCGGACTGAAATTTGTAAGTTTTAGTTTAATCAATGTCAAACACACCATGTTTCCACCAGTAAATATAAGCACTTTTCAAATATACGACGCAGAATAAAACTTCATTATAATATCGAAAAATAATTATAATTTTCAACAGAACAGTATGAAATAAAATATTGTACGTCATTCGTCCATCAAATCCTTCACAGTATTCGTTTTAAAATTCCAGACTCGGCTCCTTCGTCGCCTCGTCTCGAAACATTTTACGCATACTGTGAAAGTTGAGTTACCGGACTTATAACGTAAATATCTATTACTGCCTTCAAATTTTTATTGTTAATCAATTCCATAGCAACAAAAATTACCTTAGCCTACTTTTACGTGTCAAATCTGTCATTCAAAAATATGTCAATTATATTGTAATACAGGGTTTTCCAGTTTACATTGAAACAATATAATTTTCTATTTTTTAATAAGTGTTGGATAAAATTTTGTATGGCACTCGTGTGTTAAGTCATATAAGTCACTTGGGAATTAGCCCTCTCGGCCTTCGGCCTCAAGGGCTAACCATTTCCCAGCGTGACTTATAAATAACATAACACACTTATACCATAAATAACTATTATACTTTAATTTTTTATTTATACAAATGATCGGGTCTAGATATCTTCTTGGGCTATATAAATGTAATGTTGGTTCTAAAAAGGCTAAATTATGTATACATTTAATTACTTTATTTTGTAATTTTTGTAATGGTTTTAAATTAGTTCTACATGCAGAGCCCCAGATTGATATTAAATACTGGATTTTTGAATAAATAAGGCAAAAATATAAATTTTTTAAATATTTTAAGGGAACCAAATTTCTTATTTTATATAAAATTCCTATTGATGGAAATATATAAGTTCTTAGGTTTTCAATGTGGTACTTCCATCTGAGATTTTCATCTAAATATAATCCTAAAAATTTTATTGTTTTTGTATACCTACTAGATAATTTGGTCGTAAAAATTAACTTTGAAATAAGTTTCTTATTTGAGTTGTTCTTACGCATTAGCATGTAAGAGAATTTGTTAAAATTTAGAGTTAATTTATATTATTGAAACCGTGCAAGAATAATATTTAAATCATATTCCAGTCGGAAAATATTATCTGAAAAATATAATATGTTACAGTCGTATCATCTGCAAATAGTTTAATATCCCCTCTTAAATTTAAATTTCCTATTGAATTTATGCAATTTAAAAAGAGGATTGGTCCTAAGACAGAGCGTTGTGATACTCTACAAGTTATAGCTTCTTTATTGCTTAAGTTAAATGATTAAACGTTTTTTTGTGCTTTATTTTGTTGAGAGACGTCTATTACTACGTTTATATCGATGACTTCAAGCTGGATTACCGGCTTTTATAAGTAACTAATAATAACTAATAACGTTGAATACTTTTACAAAATTTTCAAAATAATGAAAAGTATAAGGACAACGTTTTTATAGCTACAGAGTGTTACTTAATAATAGGCCGTAATTCCAAGGGCGCATCCTTGAACCAAATTCAAGTAGAAAGTTCACATAAGTATTGATACGCTGCGATATTGCTCCGTCTCCGGGTAGCTCGGACGCATGCGCACAACGTATTCTATTATGCTGTCGTTCAGCTAGTTCAACATAAACTTGTTTCTCCTCTTCTTCACCCAGTATTCCCCACGGCTGTATTTCTTCGCACCACGACCAGAGATCCTCTTCTTCAGGCTCAGTTGTTATTGCCTGCGGTGAGTCACCCACGGGGTTTGGGTCGCTTGCCACTTCTTTGCCACTCGGCCGGCAGTCGGTCGGAGGTTTAGAGAACCCTAACAGGTCCTGGATGCCAAGAGGGGCCCTGGCATCTCGGTCTGGGCCCTTCGCCACCTCCGCAACGTTGACGGAAAAGTCGTAGCTAACTTCCTGGAGTTCTGTTTGTCCATTGGGCGAGTATGCGGCCATGGCATCATTGATCCAGGCCTCCAGGAAGCCGCTCGGCGAAGACGGTAGCAGCACGTCTTGCATTCTGTCAAAGACTGCTGCGTAATTTAAGGCCATGTGTCTATATCACAACAGCCTTGTTAAAACGTATTAAAATTGTTTCAAAACTTTTCTCCTAACTCTGTATATTATATAGGTCTTATTCTGACCCTATATAATAGTTAACTAATAACACTTTTTATGCCTAAGTATTTATTCAATTTAAAAACACAAAATTAAACGACTTCGTAACTTTAACAAATATTTTATTGGTCCGACTTTTATTTGGACAACTCCCAAGAAAGTCCCAGATTATGCTTTAGGAACTTTCCGTTAAACTACGTATTACAAATTTAATTCTTGTGAAAATAACTCATCATCTCGAGTTATGACGTCATATGATGACTGCAGCTAATTTGATCTTTCTTACTTGAACCCCCGTGAATGACTGAATGTAAACTAAAATTGTCGGCTATTTATAGGCAATTTGAGTGCTAAAACAGTATGTGCCCTAAAAAGTTTGGTTTTTAAGATACAGGGTGGCAAATTTAAAAAAAAATTGGTTTCTTATTAAGTGTCCGATATTGTACAGGACGATTCCTTAGTTATTTATAAAGTGAAAAGTTCATATAAGCATGGCTTCGCAAGCCCTTCATTTTTGAGATTCAAGGTGTTACAATTTTTAACAGGAGCAAAAGATATGTAGGTACGACACTGCCGTTTCCTCTCTCGATAACACTATTATATAGGCACTCTTCTTTATTATTCTTTTTCTCGAGAACGATTGCTCTTAGCAACTTCTACCACGTATACCTTTTCATGTAAAAACGATGAGGAAATCCATTTTCTTGCTTAAAAATGTAATACAAGTACGTATAAAAAAGTTATGACTCCTCAAAGAATAAAAACACACGTAGGTGGCGCCCTCTACAAGTTGAAGCCATGCTAATATCCAATGCGAATTTCGCATTTCAAAAAACACCTAGATATCCATTCTCGTCCAGATATAGACGTTATTTCAAAAAGTACTTACGAAAAACAAAAATAAAATAAATTTTTAACACCCTGTATCTCAAAAATGAAGAGCTTGCGGACCCATGAACTTTTCACCTAATAAATAATTGAGGAATCGTCCTGTAGAATATCGGACGCTTATTAAATAACCCCTTGTATGTATAGGATAGAGCTTTAAAAAAAAGGCATTACATACAACAACCTAACTTGAAAAACTTACGGGCTTTTACAACTTTCTTTTCTAATTCGCATTTTTTTTTCAGGCAAACCATCCCCAACAATATTGGCATCACGTCTAATGGAAATCAAGAGTACTATGTTTATTAACAATAATATTGCTCTAATTACTAACTCAGACGAAACATTCTGATTGGTACCAACTTATAATTTATTATGATGTATGTCATTATTAGCACGCAAACGTTTTCTTTGGTTTGCTTTTTCCTAATAGTGTAAAATTGCTATTTCCTTTAGTATAGTTTAAGATAAAGCCTGTCCAGAGATATAAGAAAGTTACACTTTGCCTTTAAATGGGATTATCCAAGGGTGGCCACTGGCCATAAACAAACAATGAATGAATGAATAAATGCAGGTAAATTATGGTTCGTACTTAAAAATGTCTTAAAGTAAACTGCAAATCCGGAAGACGTAATTTCATTATTAAAGTAATAGTTTGTTGATTCAAAATTGGAGGGTTAATCCCATAAAACAAATTATGTTCTAAAGACTGTATATATAGCCACTCTAGTTAGTTTTAAGCTTAGTAATTATTCTTACTTCGTGTGTAATACAGCGTTTGTTTAATCGTGTGTGAGTCATGGAAAATATGTGCGAGCCCAATGTATCTCAGGAGATAACCCCGTCCAGAAGCAGAAAACACTTTTCTGTGGAAACTAAGGAAGTTATAAACAATGTTTATTCAACTCTCATTGAACGTGCCGTCAGCAAGCAAGCAGCGTTAGAAGAAACGGCCACATTAACAAAAATTCCAACATCAACTATATGGAAAATTGTGAATAATCCCATTTTATCGAGGAAAAAAAGAACCGATACTAGCATTTTTCGAAGGTAGATGAAAGTGATTAAGATATAATACGGCGTAAAATTTACAAGTTATACGAGGAACAAAGCGTGCCTACATTAGATAATTTAATTAAGAGGCTTGAAAAAGATGAAACCGACGTTAAATGTGGCAGAACAACGTTATGGAAGTGTATCCAACACATGGGTTTTAGATTTTAAAAATTAACAAAAGACAAGTTTTAATGGAATCCAGTAGAATTCGGGAATGGCGATCCGAATATTTATTACAAACTTATACTTATTTTTATTACAAACCATGATTAAATTCTAAGCAAAATACGGACCTGCTTGGTAATATTTCAATTTTACAGTTGGCTCGGGGTTTTCCTAATAGGGATCAGTTAGTCACTTTCTTATATCTCTGAACAGACTTTACCTATTCGTTTTCTCGCCTTTTTTAATCGGTGTTTACCAATACTCTAGCTAAAGTACCATACAACTGAAGAACGGATACTTTTCCACTTTTATTTTTTAATTTTTGTATCATATTACATTTTTTGAGGTTTGAACCGGTAGATAAATGGCATGAAAGCCTTCTCTTCAAAATAACAAAAAAACTGATTATTCGACCTGGCGTCAGCCTCGCTGAACATGTATTAACTTAAAAATTAGAGACCCTATATGCAGTGGCGTAACTGCAAATGTTAGGCCCCTCTGTCACATTCGACTACTATACAGGATGTTGCTTAATGACACGCTAATATTTCAGGGTCTAAACTTTGGGACCATTTGGAGAAAAAATCTTTATACAGGGTGTTCATGTGATGATGCTACAAACTTCTAGGGTAGCTGAAAAGCGCGAAAATTTAAATTGAAAGATAAAAAAATCTACGCATTCTTGAAATTTTAAACATACATTTTGGCAATTAATTTTTTTCTGATTTCACAAAAGAAGACAGGTCAAAATAAAAACCACACTTCTATGTAATTTTTTCTCCTCTACATGATAACGTAATTGAATTTTTGATACGACGTTTCGTTCCTTTGTAATAATCATCAAATAATATTGATGATGATTTTTTCGTCCGAAACGTCGGATAAATGTAAGAAACGATATGTCGTGGGATTTAGAATTAAAATTAAAATTTTTTAGGAAGAACACAAAATTTTTCGACTATTTAAAAAAATTAAGTTAATGATGGTTGCGAAGAAAGGAAACGTCGTATTGAAAATCTAAGAACGCCGGCTTGTAGAGCAGAAAAAGTGGCAATGAGAATGTGAAGTTTATTTTGTCATATCTTTTTAAATAGAATCAGAAAAAAATAAAAACGAAATCGGGGAAATTCGGTTTTTCGCAAATATCTTCGGAAGTAATCGGATTTTTTTAGATTTCGAATCGTGACTTTGAAGGGTTTAGCAAAGCGCAACTTTTCTCTAATTTAACCATCTCTGTATCTCTTGTGGTTTACAAGATCCCTGTAGTGTGCGCCACTGCTACATTTAATTCTTCAACCAGTCGCATATAGCGCTACTAGGGAATCAATTTAGTATGTTAAGTTGCCTATCTATCCCTTCTGTGAGCGCATATAAGGGGTCTATGATTAAAATAAATACTTCGTAAACCAACCATGTTTGCCTTTTTTACTTTGATACAACAGATTGCGCATTAATGGCTTACAAGAAGAGTCGATATCCTTTACCCAACGAACCCGGCGTCCCGCCATGCAGGAGTGTATCTACACCACTGCAAGCATCTTAATAGTGTTAGAATGTAACCAAATGAGTAACGAAAAAAGTACGCTCAATCACGCTAAATATGTTGTTTAATCATAAGTTAAATTAAGTTATTTATCCTTTTAACAAGTTTGTTTGTCGGTTGTCTTGCGTGGATAATGTAAAATATAACTGTATCACCTGACCGCTCAGTTTGATTAGGCGTGGGAACATACTGGTTCCAATTTAATCATTAATTTATGTATAAAAACTTAAAACAAACAATGCATACGATTAGAGGATTCCTATTAATTGACGGTATTCTTAACCTTACTGAAACATTATTAAATGCTAGGAAAGTACACGTTATAAAAATACAACAATTTTGTGAGAAAGCTAAGGGTGGAGAAGCAGATATTTTATGGCGTGAGCCTTGGCTTCATCAGTTCATTTATTGGGCGTCAGTTTGGATAGTACATGTCTTGGAGTAATCGCGTTGCGACCATCGCTTTAGTTTCGCACACAAGCTTTTCCCAACGAAGAAGGAAACATTTCGTATTTAAGATGGATAAAAATATACCCTCTGTGTTTTAGAGTTGAGGCATTTTTGATCATTTTTCTTATTATTATTCTTATATTACTCGTACAAATAATATTATTGAAAGTGATAACTGCAATCAAATATTTAGAGGCTCCACCGCGGCCTTAAATTTAACGTGCTTTGAATCAAGACCAGCACTTAGTCCGTGCCTGTCGTAAGTGAAGGAGTGGGAATGAATAAACGCTTGGGCTGTTGCTTTACTCTTATTTTGATTAGTACTGATTAACTTATCGCTTTGTAAAGGTCCTGTATGCTTTCCTGCTGTTTTAGTTATGGAATAGAGAGATCGAAATTTCGAAGATAGTGGAAAAAATTTAAAGATTCACTACAAAAAAAAAGGAAATTCGGCGGCTTTAAAATCAGTTTACTTTGATAGGGGGAAAGGCCGAACGTTAAAGATATAACAAATTAACGATAGGGTTCATCAATGAAGTATATCGTTGAAGAACATAGAGCCTCTGTCCAAATATATAGGGCAGGTCGTTCCCGATTCAAGCAATGCAGTAAAATGAGCAGAAAGTATTTTAGATTATTTTGTAAATAAATTTGATTTGGCTGCCTAAGGCTTTAGGCTGTGATGACACCCCTTCCAATGTGGGTGCAAAAGCTGGAATAATTCGTATACCTAATCAAGTCTAGACTCGGACGAACACTTCACTGATTTGTGTGCCACTTACACGGAAACGAACTTCCTTGGCGGAATTTATTATTTGGAAAAACTATAGACCCAAACAGTTTTACTAAACCAATTAGCGCTTTATTACAGAAATGTCAAACCTTTCCCCTAAGTAAATACAAGTCAATTGAAATTGAAGTAGATTTATTAAAGATCTAAACTAAAGTAAATTTATCATCCAGTCAATGACCTATGCTCAACTTATTTAGCCAATATATCTCCTGGAAAGCTAAATCAAGCTCGCTGGTTAACATTTGCAAACATTATATTAGGCTTATATGTCGGAACTCAAAATCCTTCTCAGAATTCAGTTATTCTAACGCAATATATTGTAAAATTTTACGCACCAGTTTGGTTCACTATAAGCAAAAACATTTATGCTCTGATGGTGTACAAAATTTTTGGAAGCTCATTAAATATTCCAGAATTATCGACAGGGAATATTTAAAGGTTATAAATCTTATCATTCAGCGCAATTCCTATTTTGCACATACAGAAGACATTCTTTTGACTATGGTAACAGATCCAAGAGAACAAATTAGGGAACTTGCGGAATTGCGATGGATACTAAAAGCAAGTAAGCAAAAAGCATCACAAGAAGTGTTAAAACTTTCAAAATACTAACAATTAACTTTGATGCAATAAGTTGGTTTGCCGATACATCCGTAATAATTTTTAATAATTTTCAAGAAAAAGTCGTTAATTGTCAACATCTGAACGTAATTATGTAACCCTATATCTATAATGTATTAAGGCGCGTTCTCGATGATTTTCAGCGCCTTATTCTGAATCACGTGGAACTTATTAAGCTCCTTTCTGCTTATGTTGCACCACGTAGGTGCACCATAAGTTACAAGCGACCTGACCGACCTGACCAAGTAGATGAATCCTAACTGTCGCAAGAAAAATTTGACTATATTTAATTAAATTTTGCCTCCAATTCAGCCCTTGATCGAAAATATATTTTAGGTATTTCACTCGCACAGGTTCACATGGACTCCATTGACCCGTGTCTTGTTTCAGGCCTGTGGACGGTACTTTTCGAAAACAAAATAGCCTTCGTCTTGATGGGACTTAAGTGAATCTGCCAAGCCGAAAACCATTTTCCCGCTCGATTATGTGATGCTGGAACGTCGACTAACGACAATTCGCGGTGATTTAGTAGTCGAAGTAATTGCTACATCGTCAGCGAAAAGATAGAACCTCGTAAATCTATCTCGCGGAATATCGTGAGTATAAATGTTATACAACATCGGAGAAAGAGGTGAGCCTCTCGGTAGCAATGCCCTGATGTGTTCAAAGAAGGTGCGTTCTCTGACGAGACCGCAAAAGTTCTATTCTCTAAAAAAAAAGCTACCATCTATGTTGGAGAAACGATTGATTAAATGCGATAATAATAATGAAATTAAATACAACCGATATTTTCAGAATCAATACTACTTTTTGTCTATATAAAATAGCTGCTTTTTAAATATTATAACTTGCTACAGCTATTATTCCATTAGCAATGCAATTCCTCAACGGTCAGAGAAACAGAGAAACAAAATGCATCTAATGTTTGTAGAACGAATAATACTGTCATCTAGACAAATAACAGAACTTGCAATTATTATCATTTAATATAACTACTAGTGGCAAGGGCCTAGCGACACTTGAAGCACCGACGGGAAATGGACAAACATACAACAATAACTAGACTCATACAAACAACAAATATAGTAATGCACAGAAAGGCTGCAAAAATCACGCTGAACTTCCACCATCACTGGGTCGCTCGGTGTATTTTTGCGGCCCAAAATGTGCATTTCCAACACGAGAACCGGCAGTGGGCGGACCTAACGAGACGCCTACCGACCCAACGGACAAGACAAGCCCCCCTGATCATGGCCTCTCTCTGCTAAAATTTTAGTAGAAATACCATGCCACATGCAATTGAATCATCCGCCGTGGGCGAATGTAACAAGGTCTGTGATAGATAATCTGACTGGGTTTTTTTCAACTTTTCCCAGGGTGCTTGCCATTAACTTTCCAATTTTTCTATAGCTTATTGTGTGTGGACAGTTTGAGAAAACTGTGTTATTGTACTGTTGATCGGTAATCATCCTCTTAACACCCCGTGATGGCACTGCCGGTACGGGTGTTATATAATCATCACTTAAAATTCAAAACTATGACCAAAGGCCATTCCAACGGCCGCCGGGCTTTAGGTCCGGTTCCTTTGGGCGCATTTCGGGCCATATGCTTATGGTCCGTATGCGCCCAAAACATGTAATTAGTCCTAAGTTAGCTTTAGTGTGTAAATATTAGGTTAAGTAGGATTAAGTTAGTCATAGTTAGAATTGTATAAAGAAATAGGTAAATAAAGGATTTAAAATGGAAATGGAATGGTTCCCGTCAGATCACCGAAGTTAAGCAGTGTCGAGCGCGGTTAGTACTTGGATGGGTGACCGCTTGGGAAACACCGCGTGCTCTTGTCTTAGGGAAGAGTGTAAAATGAATCGACATCAAAACCATCCTATTCACGCCGGACAGGCCGGATGAGATCGGATATCTCGTAGGATGAAGGTGCCGTTTCACACTCCCCAGTCGGTAGACCGCACGATTAAAAACTGTACGGTCGATGACCGGTTCAAGATGGCCTCTGATACGCCGACGACCGTAAAAAATAGTAAATAAAAAAAAAAAAATATAACTACTACTTCCTAAATAAGCGGCCTGTCACTACGGTTAATTAAGCAAAAAAGTGTTCTCAATACAATTCAATGATAAAACGTCTATTTTTAGAACTTGTAAAAACGCATATCTTTTGACACGTTTTGCCGCCAGGAAATTAATCCCATCGCGGTACAGAAAACGGGAAAATAACAATTGGTCCAAAGAAACATGACGGAACAATAAATAGCCTATAGACACAAGGCGGGAAATATGTTACCTTGCGATTGATCCGTATGACAGCGGGGCGTGATTTTCTGGCGACGGAGCAAACTATCGGTTCCTCGGGAGGGACCGCGAGTTAAACCATTAGAAGGTAAACACGTACGTCAAAATTAGCGTGTGTCATCGTCCGTCGGACATGACAATTGCATTCGCTTAACAAAAAGCACCAAGTAATAAATAGAGTAATGTTATAAAAGTTGTCCCGTACTAAAGTTAGTAATTAATCATGTATTAAAGAGTTATCTTGTAAACAAGTGCTGAATTTGATGAAATAAACGCCAAATTAAATGTGATCTAACTGTCTACTTCACTTAGCCAAATATAGAAAACCAACCAGTGAAATAACCTAAAACCGAGGAAAATTCAAAGCCTCACTTTTAATGTTGGGAGTTAAAAATACAACTTGATTCCCACAATCTTGATTAAGTAGTTTAGAGCACCGAGCCTTATCAATTTTCAGAAGAGACCATTGTGCCAAACTATGTCGAATGCTTTGCTTAAGTCAATGAAGACCGCTTCCGTGTGCGCCCCCTTGTTGAAGCCGTTGATAATGTGTGCAATGTTCGGGCCGGAAAGGAAATGGACTTTTTTCTCCTTAAACTTTGAATTTTGAAAGACCCGGCGAACCCTTAAGAAATTTTTTTATGTTAAACTGCAAACGCTTCTTTAAAGACAACACAACCAAGCAACTTTTTGTAACTATTAGAAGCCTAAAACGAAATAAAAAAAAATGCATGCTTTTTCTTTCCACGATAATGTTTATATTATGAACTTAAAGAATTATCGTCTTAAATATTTCAGTTGGTTTAGACAACATCCTGTATAAATCAACAAAGATTATTGAAACGGAAGTCCTAGACACAAAAGTAATTGTACCTTGTCAATACGTCAATATTCGTCAGGACCACCTGTTTCAAAAAACATATGATCCGCACTGCTAAAAATAACCCACATATCTCAAAAAGGTGTAGCCCGAAGGCGTTGACCTGCTCGACTTTTCGAATCACTCTACATAAATTTAAATCGTTAATGTCCTTTCCGGTTGCTGGTCATTCGCTGAGCTCTTTTTTCAATATTTTATTCCTTTTTTAGTCCTTTTTCTAAGCGGATTCGGTCGCGCTTGATTTATCCTCTCTCGGGCGCTGCCCGCGAGGAGTTAATTTTGCATTCGATGCGCCGCGCTCTTCAGTGCCGTGTAACGGATATTTTTATTTGAATTTATTAGTAACAGATGGGGAAGCGCATTCATTAAACCTGCCCTTTTTACTCAACCGAAATGACAGAAAAATAGTTAAAGTGAATGTGACGGTTATTATAGTCTATCTTTAAATGGCGCGAACTAATAAATGCTCATTAAATATGAAAAAAAAATTTTTTTAATTCGGAAGTTCATTTCGAAAAAAAAATGTATGCACTTTCCGACGAATGGCTAACTTTGTTTGCTGATCAATAAAAATCTTTTTCCGTCCTCTTGTTTCCTTCTGATTGGACACTTTAGTATTCCTATTGTCCTCGATAGTTCTATAAACAGTACACAAGATGTCTTAGTCAATGTCGCACAAAGTTCTGCTGCATCAGTGAATGATATTCCACTGTGTGTACTTAAAATTCCTTCATACCCATTTACCCAAACATTTTTTACAATTGTACGCTCCTCAGGTTTTAAATGACATCGCTTTGTAACTTGAAGAACTCGCCTGCACTATAGTATTTGCTGTTTTGAATAACCACCAAAACAACACCAAACAATAACAATTTAAACACCATCCCTTAAAATCCAGTCTGTTTACATTAAAGGATCCAAATAATGAGCATTCTTTAGGTAGGTCAACTCTGAATTTACCGCAGGCTATTGTTATAGGGTAAAGTTGGTAGAGACGCCCCACCTTTTTTTAACCTGGCCTAAGCATTAAACAAATAAGTAATAAAGAAAATAAGCATGTTTTTCAGTAATTGGAACTTTATTCAGTTACGATATTTATAAAAAGATGCAAAAATAACAAGTTTTATTTCACGAAAATACATAAAGAAAAATTTTTGTAATTGGCCATCTCTCCCTCAGGGGTTGGGTAAGATACCCCACACAGGGTGGTAGTAATGGCCTATGTACTCAAATACAAAATAACGAGCAAAATAAGTTAGGTCTTCTTTTTAGTAGCTAGTTGTCCACAGGGATCGCAAAAATTAACAAATTTGCTACATCCATCGTGAAACCATTGCTCACAGTGTATATATTTTACCCAGTCATATTTTCTGGTGGTTTGGGAATATTTCTCTCCACATCCCGCGCACTCATCATTTTCAGTTGAATTGTCAGAGTCCCCGTCGTCTAGCATAGTAAGGTCCTCAACTTCGGTGGATGCCATAATGAACTTGAAACTGAAAAAAATTACGTACTATATTAACAGGCCATCTCTACCCACTTTGACTGGGGCATCTATACCAAAAGATGGTATAAGATGCCCCACCATGTAGTTTTTATAAATGAACAGGTACATGTGTTTTGAGGTTAGAATATTGTAGCACATTCATTCCACAATTGTTTGGCCAAATTGCAAATTAAATAAAAAAATATTAATGATTTTACAGACTATAGCGTAATCATGTATAAAAATTTACACCTACCTCAAAAAAAGATCACAAAACTTTGTCAAAACCAGGCAATTGTCAGCAGCAACACTACTTTTCGGACCTTAGCATAAACAACTGATTGGGTTTGGACAAACCACATAATCGTATATGTAAATGTTTTCGAGTTATAAAGGTAGGCCATCTCTACCACTGGGGCATCTCTACCAACTTTACCCTATTTGAGGATTTACCATTGTTATTGGGAAAATCCCTTAGCCAGGAGCATGTATTGGGAAAGTTTTTAAATTAAAAATCCTAAACATGTCTATTCTCCTAAAATTGTATTATATTATATCCGTAGGTATTTATAAAATATGAAAACAATTAATAAATTGTATTAACTAATAAATAACAATGGGTGGTACTATTTTACATTATATAATTACAAAAACAAGATATAATATAGAATCTTACAAACAAAGTATTTTCAAAAATCGAATAATACTTTGTCGTTATGGCTTAATCATAGTCCGATTCGGAAGATGAACTTTTATCAACATCGTTTATAATAAGCGGTTCAACCATTTCCTCGATTATTATATCTATCTGCCACATTTTGGCTTCTTCTTCTATCACATGGTCTATACACTTTTTCTCACTGATTTTACCCATAGCTTCAATAAAGAGTCTTTTTAAATCCAACATTTTATAAGTCGTGTTTTTTCTGGCGACATCTGTCTTTATTTGAGCCCATTCGCAGTGGTAAAGAGGGAGTCTCAGCACAGATATTCCTCGTAACTTTGCCATTTCATCGACTACATATTTTCTATATGTATTTTTATGTAAATTGACTAGCACCAATGATCCTTTTTTTAAGGAATCTAATGGAAATTGTATTTGTCTTAAACTTAGCCATTCTGTTATTTCACTGTTACGCCACGCACTCGTCGGTAATTTTTACGTTAGCCTATAGTGATAACTTGCATTATGCAATACAATTATTGCATCTTTTGATATAAGATCCAACATTTGCTCGAACCATTCTTCAAAGATATCTCCATTCATATCTTCGTGATAGTCTCCTGTATTTTTAGATTGGAACATCAGTAGACCACCTTTAACGAAGCCTTCAGAACTTCCAACATGGGTTATGAAAAGTCGATGTCCTTTTCCAGATGGCGGTCTTAATTCTGTGGACAATCTTTTCAAAAAAGCTTGCCATGAACTTTAAATATTTCCATCCTGCCAAAATTTAGTCACAGTGTGGCTTTCATTTAGCCATGTTTCGTCTAGGTAAAATATTTTTCTTGTTTACTTCTCTTGCTTTTCGGATGCTTCTTATGTAATTTCTTCTCCAACAGACGATATCGCTTCTGTCTATTAAAATTGATGGCCTATTATGCCTTTTCCACCGAAAACCCATTTTTTTTTAATAATTTCCAAAGCGTATTTCTACACATAAATGGGTAGTCCTGATCTTCTCGGATTGAGGACAAAATATTGTCCAGCGTGGGAATTTCTTTTTTTAAAACGAAACTATGAACTTTTTGCCTTATTCTCTGCATCCAAACGTCATCCAGCTCAAGTTTTGGTCGTCCTGGAGAAGTTTTTAGAGTTTTGACGCCAACACTTTTTTCTTCTTTTAAGAATTTATATATTGCAAGCACTGAAGATGGCCTAAGGCCGAAAGCGCTCTGCAAATTTAAAATAATTTCAAGATTATACACATAATACACAAAAAAACGACTTTCCTTCCTTCTTTTTTCAAAAAGTGTACACAGCCCTACCTGATCAATTTCACTGCAGTATGGCAGATTTGGCTGAAAAATACAGGAGGACTTCATTGAAGAGAGCAACTGCCCATGTTGACATTTGGTTTTTGAACAACTGCACCAGGGAACAAGTTACCCCTAACTTCGCAAAAGTAAAAACTTTAAATATGTGCTGATGATGGCCCACTTATTTAATTGTGTCAATGAAGTTTCCTGTTTCCTGACAAAGAAGCACTGAAGATGGCCTAAGGCCGAAAGCGCTCTGCAAATTTAAAATAATTTCAAGATTATACACTTAAAACACAAAAAAAACGACTTTCCTTCCTTCTATTTTCAAAAAGTGTACACAGCCCTACCTGATCAATTATATATTGTTGTTTTCCCAACGTTAAGCATATCTGCTGTAAATTGCACTGCATTGTCAACACTCAAATCCGCATTCTTCCTTTTAATAGAATCGTAACAGTTGAGAATTTTTTTTTTTTCACTTACTGTACATGGACCGACTCTAGGGCGTTTAGGCAATTATTGAAAATCCTCCATATTTAATTATAAAAATACTGACACTTCACACTTTGACTAGTTTCACTGAGAAACAAACACCCAAGGTATATAGGTATGTATAGATGTAAATAAGTGTATTATTCCAATAGAGGCATAATAACCACATAATTAGCAAGCAGGTAACCAAGATTAGGTACAAAAAAAAAGGAATCAAATGATTAGAGCAGAAACAAAATAAGTACCTAGATTCTAATTCGTTTTGATAAAATTGCTGTCTAAAATTCCCAGTAAATGGTACGGCTGTAAATAATTTTAAGCCTAAAAAATTTTATATTGAAATATATATTTGAAGACAAAACTTGAATTCAATGTCGATACTTGTACTAATTCTGCACAAATTTAAAAATTCAGATTAATTTAAATCTATACATGCCGAAAAATTTTACGCGCCCATGGAGAAGACGGTTTTGATTGATTTATTACTACGCATCATTTAAAGATAGATTTTATAAATCACTAAATGCAAGACCCCGGTGTGCAATAAGGAACCAACCGGCAATAATTGTTGAAAAAAAATTAGATTCTACCATTATGAGAACCTAAAATGATTTACTCATCGATTTGCAAGAAAGATTGTAAGTACTAGCGCCATCTGTATTACAATAGAACCAACTTGCAAAACTTAAAGCCTGTTAATAAAATTGGACTGTAAAGATGTGTGCTTGGGTGTTTTGTTTAATTATTATGTTATTTGTCTAACGGTAACATTATTTTAATGCTACATTGCAATATGTTTAAACAAGTAGTGCTTTAAATAGATCAAAAGATAGTAGATAGTAGATAACATAACAAAACTGGTTTGTAACCCGAGTTTTAATCCGGTTCCACTATTGTCACAACTGTCACAAGCACAACCAGTGTGCAATCAGAATGTCTATCCCCACATGATTTTGGATCAGTCGGTATCAGGGGTATGAAGCTTTTATTTTGCGTACACCAACTCAGGAAAAGAGAGGACCACCATTTCTGATAAAGACGAGGTAAAGCGGCAATTAGGTCGTCGTCTCATATAATATCGAACTTGAGTATTGCGATCTCTATCTATTGATAAGCGTGGTTCAATGGTGCTTGCTTTTACTACTCTAAGACATGAAATCAGTTGGTATGTCTTTAGAGCTGTCTCTTTCTAATACGTATTATCGGTAAGTAGTGTTGGTCTTAGTTACTTACAGATCTGATTTTAAATTAACACTGGGTTAAGCGAATCATTATTGATTTTTACTAGAATGTTAGAGGATGACGATTGACGATGGAATTTTTGTCGACATTTTTTATTAATATTGTTTGTAATTCTTACCATTCCCTTTTTACGATATGAAAGCAAGTACAGGAATTTCCAGAAAACAATCTCTGTATTGTGCCCTTTTGCCTTTGATGTCTTGAGATTACGAAATCGACATCTTGTTTTTAATTTAAACTATTTGGTGAATAACTTCTCTACTTTACGTTTATAAATATATATATATATTTTGATAAAAATTCTGGTTAGTTCACTGTTCATCATTGTTTCTTAACACAAAAATATATTTATGTAATTTATTCAGTAAGATTATATGTTATGTATAAATTAGTAATTTTTCCCCATTTTAGGAAACTGGTATTGATCAATCTAAGTAAGTCTAGTGGACTGAAACTCAGCGACAGCTACCTACATTTACTACGATGACTGCGCAAGGTCCTAAAATGATATACGCCTTACTTAAAATTTACATTTGTGTAAGAATATATTTGTCTGTTTCTATATGAAGGCGGCACAAGGATCAAAATCATATGCACTATCTTAATACGAAACGATCTATAATACTAGAAATTAAGGAATATCAAAATTTCCCGCTCTGCTTTTACTCTCCTCCCCCACTTTCGCCACAATCCGACCGGTCGAGACCGGAAATGTCTTTATTTGTTATATCTCTCTTAACATTGGTGGAACCGCTCTTCTTTAATTTATGAGTTCTGTGGTCAGTATTCTCTTTCCATAGTTCGAACAAGTATGTAATTCTTCCTGACCTAGTCCGGGAAATACGTACTTCCCGGACTTGGCCGAAAAGTGCTACTTTCTCAAAGAGAAAGCGTCCAGGAAGTGGGTGCTTTCCAAACGGTTGCCGAAAAAAGATTTTTGATCTGCGGTGATTACCATATTTAAAATGAAGACTTCAGAACTTGACAATTCTATTTTTTACCCACCTTCACCTTTTCACCTGAGTTACCTTTCAAGAGTAATAAACTAATAAATAATAATTCAAGACATGCGTGATTGATTCTCCGGCATACTTTGAGGACTTTTTTTTTATCTTATAGAGAGAAGTGAAAATTTTTCTTTACCGTAACTTGAAAATTGTCTAAATCTTACCAATAATCATATATAATGCACATTAAATACATAAGTGAATCATCATTAATCTTTGGTTGAACTGTCTCAGATGAGATATATTTTATGGATGATCATTAAAATTATATTTAACGATGGTGGTCAGTGCCGCGAACCGATCTAATTTTACTTGTAACATGTTACTAATCTTATAGATAAGTCATAATGGGGGGTTTTGCTGATGATGGACAATTACATAATTTTATTTACTCAATCTAAAGGAAGATAGCATGTTAGAAAATTAATTACCGTTATACTAAATAAAATATTGTTTTGAATGTGGGTACGTATATTATACATATTTTTCAGTAATCCTGGCCCTCTTGATATGTGACAATGTGATATTAGGTACCTACTAAACGTTTTCATTTATTTATTTCTTATTGTCACTCCATCTATGATTCATAGACGACCTCCTCATGTTAAGAGTAGCCTACCTCTTTTGCAGTAGACTTGACAGCTTTTGGGAAGCTTAAAAATCCTTTGTAATGACATATTGTATGGTTAGCTATTTCCTCGTCCTTAGTGTCAGAATCTGCATAGAGGTTCCTCTAAGAGTCCTATTAGACTGAAAGTCCTATGTAGTTGGTAATATCCAATTACAAGGCCAACATTCTTGTGTTCATTCTTTTGTGACATACTTATTGTCCATCTTTGTTTGGGAGATTACTGGTTCACTATTGTTGCTGATGCTACCCTGCAAAATAGTTCTGGTGCTGCCAAGGTATCAACGAACCTGTTCATTCCCTTGTGTAGGAAACGGCATACGTTTACATCGCTTTTGTTTTTAAAGCGGGGCAGGTATTGATAACATATACATATTTCGGCTACAAAATGCAAAACAAAAACCGATGAACATCATCAATCAGCTGATAATTGTAAATCCGTAAGAAAGCACGAGGAAATTAAAATAAAAAAAAAATTAAAAAAAAAATATGAATCATTAATTTATGCGATATTAAATTTACTACAAACTTGAAGTATTCTTCGTTGATACGAACCCACTTATAGCAAAAATTTTGTTTATTTAAGCTTGTAAAAATTAATATAATTTGAATTTTATTGGCCGATAGTTGGCAACACGACTGTAAACGGTGCGGTGGCGCCAGCTCGTTCGTTGGCTTGGTTTGACGTTTCATGCAAAAGTAACCTTAGTTGTTCTGTGGTTTCGTGTTGAACCTCTATTTTGAAATAAAAACTCCAGATCTTTTCATAAATAGCATTAAGGAACTGTTCTATTAAGAGAAACAAAAGTGCACATACATATCTCTGTCGATTACGTTGTTTACTATTTGTGAAAAATGCCGAAGCATTTAAATAGTTGGTGCAAGGAGATGGCCTAAGTTTGAATATCTCCACTGTAAGCGCAATTACAACAACAGTTAAGGAAGATAAATTATTAGAATCACCTTAAAGCAAACGTTCTAATTCAAAGAGAGTTGTAAATGTGTGAAGATTGGATATAAGTTCTATCCATGACACTATTTATGGAATATACGAAACAAGTAAGTTGTATTATTTAAAAATTATTATTTTACATCGGTTATTCATACGCTGTAACTTCTTTTAGAACATCATGTAACTTTAACAACTCTAGGTAAGAAATTAAAAGACAGAGAACTGTTTGATGGTTATCTTAACTCTTTAAGAGGCCTCTTCAAGAAATAAGGCTTCGGATGGTAAAAAGATGAACTGAGGCGAGGGCTTATGGAACTTTCCCATGTAGCTTTCAAACGACTGGTATTTTTAAAAGAACATATTAAAGAAAAGAAACATTTTTGAATCAATTCGTTTCTTGGATGAAACATGGATTTTTCAGAATGATACCATTTTGGGAAATTTTCGTATATCTATCTTGTTTTTATAAAAAAAAAAACTGTGTAGTTCCCTCACTCGGATATTTTGATTACAAGCTGGCAACACTGTCGATAACTGACGTCACTCGAAGGGTATGACGTGCATCGGTTTTCGCTTTGCATTAAGTATACATGAGTGTACAAAAAGAACATTGACTGCTTTCGGAAAACATACCATCAAATTCCACCCGCCAATATGAATTTTATTTTATTTCGAGGCTGATATAAAAATCAGGAATAATTTATAATAATAAAATTATAAATACTGTTAAAAATAAAATATATAACCTTAATCAATTAACTAATGGAAAGACAAATATTGGGACAATCACTAAGAATTAATTATAGTTTCAAATACAGAAATCACCACAAAAATCAAGAATGCAAAAATATCCAATGATAGTTACACTTAGAAGATGTGAGAGTGATGATAGCGACAAGTCTCCCAGCAATATTGCGTGATAGTACAGTAGATATAGGTTTTTGAGTGGAAGTTATTCCCATAAGGACTAGGTTTGAATGCGTTTTTTTTTGCTGTCATCTTGAAATAACATAAAAAAAAGTCATGTGTGGTAATATATCACGCTGGAAAAAAATAAGTAATAATGGTTTTGTAGGAGTAAAATGTTTACAAAGATGAACTAGATGGTATCTTTTTGACACACTAGACTAGAAAAATCCAAATCCAAACCAAACTAACTGGAAAAGCTTTAAATTCTGTTACGATGGTTACAAAGGATCAAGATATTAAACATATTGATACAGGACTCCTCACCCAGAGAATGCTGATATGTTTGTCTTTAAATCCTAATCTCCAACAACTAAAGGAGAACTTTCAGTATGAATTGTCTATACACGATCACTTTGGCGTCAGAAGATAAATGCTTCCTGGAATGAGGACATCGCATTAGGTGAAGAGCCCCAAGGTCTCCACATACTTTTAATATTAACTTGTTGCACACTGTTTCAAAGTAAAATAGATAGGTACTAATCTATTTCGAATATTATGTTTACTATTTATATAAGCTATATAAACAGGTACCTGTAACTAAAAAGTTTTGAGAAATATCCTAATAATTAAGTTGTTTCTAGAAAACCTTAATTAGACAGTTTATTAATTTTAATAACAAATCAAGTAATGTACAGGGTTATCCAACCAAGACTAGACAAGGCGATTTTTTGACTTTTCCTGTACTTTTATAAAAAAACTGATATAGCCATCTTAAGTCATTTTCTCCCGCGAATTCGAATATCTTCAGCAAAAAACAATTGAACATCAAACAAAAGTACTAGGGGTCACTTTGATATTTTTTTAAATGGGATGCCGTATTTTTAATGAGCTTATCCGATTTCTCATATAAATTTTGATCTAAAATGTTGGATTTAATTAATTTTTAATTTTTTTTTTTTTAATTTTTTTAATTTTTCCGAATTTAAAACTGAAGAAAAAAGGCGTTTTTGAATTAAAAATCCAACATTTTAGATCAAAATTTATATGAGAAATCGGATAAGCTCATTAAAAATACGGCATCCCAAAATATCAAAGTGACCCCTAGTACTTTTGTTTGATGTTCAATTGTTTTTTGCTGAAGATATTCGAATTCGCGGGAGAAAATGACTTAAGATGGCTATTTCAGTTTTTTTATAAAAGTACAGGAAAAGTCAAAAAATCGCCTTGTCTAGTCTTGGTTGGATAACCCTGTACCTAACTATTGTTCTTATAAACTGGCATTAAAAATACATGTGGGTTAATACGTCTCTGCGAAAGCGAAAGCCGAGTTTATGAGGGGTTTTATTGTAGCATTAAGCCAAACGAAATAGGTTGGGAAGTACTTTACCTCCGTCTATCTTTGATGCAGAAACTCAGTTATTTAGAAAAAGTGACAAATTATTGTTCACAAGAACGTTATATACTTATATACTTAGTTTAAATTACATGTAATCTGCGATACATCGCATGTTCTTGACGGGTGTGCACTACTACATAACTTGTCATGACCAAAAACTTTGAAATTTCAGATGTATTATAACTTAGTTAGGCTACTTTCACAAGAGATGGTGTTATAAACTTGCACAATACGCATCAATGAGCTATTAAAAATCCACATGCTTATGTAAAGTCAGGTCATCAGCGAAAATTTAAATTAAATATTTGGGTGGGAATTATAGGCGATCACCTCGTAGGGTCACACTTCTTTGATGGTCCACTAAACGGAGACCCATATTTACTGTCCTTACAGAATATTCGTCCGGACTTACTAATGATGTTCCTCTTCAATCGAGAAAGGGAATATGGTTTCTGCGCCGCCTCATTTCAGTAGGAATGTACGGGCATTGACGAAATATTTCCTGAACGTGGAATATAGCAGTCATATTGTAAACAATATGAAGTTGTGACAATTGTATTTGATGGTTATTCCATCTCCAGTACAAAGGATGGTAGAGCATCAGATCCACACAAAACAATCAATAATAACGGTGAAATCTACTTCTCGTTGGCTCGGTTTCCTTCTAATAATAACCATGCTTGGGAAACACTCAGAAGTAAATAGTCACGCTGTGATTCATGCTATAGATGATGATGTTATTGTAAAAGCTGTTATTGTAAAAACAGCACTGGCCTTGGCAGAAGAAAGGAACTCACAGATATTGGCACCAAAACATTGGTATCATTATAAAGTGAAAATCCAAAGACAGAGATTTTGAACCTACCACAGTATAATCTCTATTTGGAAAAATCACAACTGCCAAAAGTGAATTTATTATTGCAAGATTGCGACCTACAAAAGAAGTTGCTGTTCATCATCTTCTCTGTGTATATTTACAATGTATTTGTTGGAGCACTATAAACATCAATAATGTCAATACTGAATAGCGGGGTTGAAAAAAAGTACGACATCAACTATAGCCCATAACATGTGAAATGAGCCCTGCAATAGAGATATTACAAAACATTATCCGCTGCACTTGCAGAACAATGAAGGTGTGAAATGTACTGATAGATAGATAGATCTTATATAAGATATGAGATTGATGAAATACATATGCATTTGCATTATAAAACACACTACATAAGCTTTCAGTTTTTCGGCCAGTGTTTTGATATTCAGTTTAATTTTTAATCATAATCTTTTTCAGTATGAAATTTTCTATAATTTGATGCCAGACGAAGTTTTATGATTTCTAGACTTTTACTATGTCAGGAAGATACCAACAACGAACTAGAAAATTCAAACCCCGTGTTTGTGGGAATTAGTTGCATCAATCACCTAATTTTTGCATATATCTACTTTACTAAGACGGCGTTATTGCAACTGAAAATAGAAAGCTATGAAATCCATCAAGGGAGACTTATGACCAGCCCCGAACTCTGAAAGCCGGATGATGATAATGATAATTAAAACACGATACAAAGAATTTACCCAAGATTTTTATAAACTAACCCATAACGTCTTACGACATCAATAAAGAGTTGTAATACTAACGCAACAAGTTCGAAAAAAACTACTTTAAAATCCATTGATCTCGTTATGGGGGAAATCTTCAAGCACAAAATTAGTCTTATAACCAGGCACTTCCTTCGCCTTGTATGTACAATAATAAATACGATGCGGTCTCAAGATTTAATCAGCATAACTTTTAACTAGCTTCATCAATATCGCTGCAACAAATTGGGTTCTTTCAAACATAAATACACGGCGGTCTCTGAAAAGAACAACGGCTTGCTCAGGGCCGCATTATCGACATTTGCAGCATCATTATTAAATTTTTTAGGGACGAGCGAAATAGACGTAATACAAAAAATTTTGGCAAATGAAGTTGAATGCGTAGGCAATAGGTGTCTTTTGAGATACTCAGCAACAGAAATAAATCTGAGTATCGTACAACAATTTGTTTGGCTGCTGATATGACATTGAAAGCGTAACAAAGATAAATTTTTCAAAAAATAAATAAAAATACAGCCCTTTGCTTGTTTTTTTTTCTAGAAAATGAAAAAATAACGGAACTCACTAGTTGGAGGTTGCTGAGTGTCGGGTTTCACCCTAACCCCCATTTCTCTTAGGCTAGAACGTTAAGAAATTGTTTTTTTTTTAACAAGCTACATCGCTATAGTTTCTCAGATCACATTTATTAGGTCATACTTAACAGATAGAACGTAGAGAGTGAATGTCGGAAAAACTTTATCAAAAGAAATAATTCCAACCTCTGGAGTCGCACAAGGTAGCAATTTGGGTCCTCTTATATTTATTATTTTTATAAATGACCCACCTGATGTATTCCGAATGTTTACTCTTTGCCGACGATTTTAAAAATTTCAAAACAATTTCCTCAAAAAAATACAGGAATGCAAGAGTGGTTTACAGAGAATAAATTATTTTTTAATATCGACAAATGTGCGGTAATGACATTCACACGAAAGTTAAATTATATTTACCATGTCATTGTATACTTCTTGGATGGAAATTTAGTTTCTCGCATAAATAATTGTGAAGATCTAGGAATATATTTTCACAGCATATTTTACTTCATTTACCATCTAAATTATATAGCATCAAAGCGTTCAACACTAAGGGTTTCATGGATATGTATCCATAATTTGGAATCCTGTTATAAACTGTGGCACTGACCAAATTGAAATAGTCCAAAAACGATTTTTCAAATATATACAGGGTGAGTCGGGAGGAATGGGCCTTACTCTAAGGGTGTAATTTAGGCATCAAAATAATAATATTTGTTATTGTTCGGTCTAATAGTTACAATGTCTATGAAATATTTGATGATCTGATACTATTGAAATCAAATAGTCTCTTCCATATTTCTTTTAGGCTTTTAACTAGCTTTTTACAATCGTTACTTAAATTTAGTATATTTTCGTTTAATTCTTCTAACCTATCAGAAGCTTTAATTTCCTGTTTCAAAAATACCATTTTTTTTAATGGAACACTTTACTTTAAATGAAAATGCCAGAATCAGAATTTACCTGTACGCCCCCGGAGGTTGCCAAAATTGTAGCAGATGTCGTGGACAATTTGTTGCCAACCAATTCCAGTAGTATTTACGAAAATTCCAGAGTGTAATGAGAAAGACATCGAAAATAATAATTCTGAAAAAGTACTTTTAGCGTATTTCTCTGAACTGGCGAACAAACAAAAAATGAAAAGTTTAACATTATAGTCACATAATTCCATGATAAGGTCAATGCTAAATATCAGGCAAGGGATAGATATAATAAGCTACGTGCTTATTTAAAGAAGCAAAATGAAGGCCACACTCCCAAAAAACCTAAAGTATTTACCAGGGAACAATTTGAAAAATTTCTATCTGAAACTCCTACTGAGCTCAAAACCATCATCAACTTTAAGAACAAGCTCTATAAGAAATACAGGAAATCTGGATTACAACTCGACTATGACAGATATTTAGAGGTTCGAAGAGAAAGTAAGTACCTGATGGATCTATGTTACCTTATCTTCGTATCCAATACTGAACATACAATTCCATCAAATACTAAGTATTTTTGGTCTTTTGTTGTGCAGACATTACGTGTTTAAAGCGCCACAGGGGATGGAAGTCCAGTAGTGTAGCTTAGGGTACATTGAGAAATCGTGACCAACAAGAAAGATATTGCAAAAATAATTTTACAACCTCATTTTACTGAACCAATCCCTATTAACATTGACATAAATTCAACAGCAAGTGGTTCCACGGAGGGTTTAACGCTAGATAATACAAAAACAAGTCAGGATCGCAACACCTTGTGTTAATTTTTTTGGGGCCACAATAAATAACTGTACTTTAATCTGATGTTTAATAAATAGTTAATTGTTGTATTTTTTAAAAATAAATAAAGTATACAAATATTCAATCTTTTTTGTATTTTTCAACAATATTTATTTATGACACAACACTTTCTTCCGCTCTCAGCGGAAGAAAAAAGACTTTTACTTCCGCTGCCTATAGCAACCGTAAAGTGCAAAAAAAGTAAAACTTTAACGTCAAAAAATTAGTAGAAAAATATCAAGTTTATTGACGTTTGAAGAATAATTAATTTATTCGCACTTAGTAACAAAAGTTTATAACTAAAAACGTTTCTAAAGCCGAAAATATTATTTTTGTGAACTCGGATTTTTCACTTATTCTAGCATGTAGGCATATCTTAAGCATACAGGTGCTGCTCTATAAACGTTAAAATTGGAAACAATCGCGTCAAACATTCCAGTGATGATCGAATTTAAGCTTTATAGGCCGTCAAAAGTGGTTCGTTAGATTTTATTCCAATATCCTCAAGTATAGATGAGTATAGAAGAAAAAAACGAACCGACACGGCAGCAGTTAATTTCCCAGAGTCGGTCCTGCACATTAAGTTGCAGATCTCTTCCAGATTGACACGTCTGACAATAAAATCAATCTAATTAAAAAAGGATGGATGTAGGACGATCAGATTGAAATGCAGTAGTAAAATCAAACTAATTATTAGTTAGGCACTGGAGTTTCAATGAAACGGGATTCTTACTGATTGTGAGAACTTGAATGATGTTGGAAATAATTTCAATTTTATAAATGTTAGAGGAAATTCTTAAAAAGTATCAGAATTGCATTCTTAAACATTTCTTTTTTCCTAAATTATAGGTTAGTTTGAGAATATGTTAAACCATAGCCCCCCTACATTTCCAAGCCGTGAAGTAAGAAAGGCAACGTCGCAAACCCTGTCAGAGGTAGACCGATTTCTAATAAGTAACTAACGCAACTTCCGTGCAGATTCGCCCGTTTAGGCGATAAAAATTAAGGTTTATTTCAAAATATTTATTGAACTTTTTGCATTTTACTTATACGTATAGATATGTCTAATAAGTAACAAGAATATAATAATAAAATATATATATATATAATATAATAATAGAAAATTTAAATTAACTTAAAAAAATTAGTGATTTTAGAACCTATTTTAAAGTGGAAAGAGCTTTCTTTCTTTTTGATGAGGTATTTTGGTGTTGAAGGTCATTTCTGTTTTTTGTGTAATTGTTTAGTAATATATTGCTAAGAGTAAGTGCTACTTTATAAAACATTTTTCGATAGCTTTCTCCACAGGGACATGTCCCATTAAGCGGTATCAGAAAGCTACCACTTTGTAAACTAGCCAAACCTAGTTTAGCTAAAAGAACTTTGTGATTTTGCCGATTCAAAAATTTAAGCTTAAGTTTTTTAGTAGCTATAATAAACTGAAAAGCTGCAAATATATGAAAGTACAAAATATTTACTTCATTGGTAACAAGACATAAACCCCCCTTTGCAAAGAATCAAAATATTCATCCACCACATTTAAACCTATGACTCGAACAATAAGGTTTTCAAAGTTGAAAAAATAGTTCATACTTTCAGTGGAGTCAATGTAATATAAATAAAACAATGCAATCTTCCTCCACAGTTTAATTGTTAAACTGTGGAGGAAGACTGCATTGTTTTATTTATAATAAGGTTTTTGCAATCCATGCATTTTAATTTCCTATTTTTGTAGATAGAATGGGCTATATAATACATATACCTATACATTTAAACAGACTCATCCAACTCTAATATTTCTGTACTTTCAATATCATGCTTAACAGAGTATTTGATTTTAACACTGTAAAATTTTTTAACCCTGACTTTACAATACTTTGAAGTCTAACTTTTTTTTCTGATTCGAGGATCTGTTTAAATGATACATGACAGTTACAACCAGAAAGGTTCCTATATCGGCCAAATCTTTTTTCAAGGGTATCTGTTTGAAATTTACCAGCTAAAATGTATTTTATTTCAAAATCGATAAATAAGTATTCTATCATTTCTATTAGAACTGTGGTACTCTGGTACCTACTACGTTTAATAGCATCATAAGTGTCCCTAGTTAAACTCACCCACTCTGGATCGTTATGCCATATATCAAGCCCAGTCACAAATTTCTTTAGCTAGTTTACCTTCAAATCATTTTTTAAATATATTGGGGTAGTTCAATCATCCCTATTTTAAACCTTGCCGTACGCAAATAAAAACATTTTGCCAGTTAAACAAACATTGGAACTAACCTTAAGATTTTTCTATAATGATAACATTGATAACTAAAACTCGGGAAAATAACAAACAACGTATGCGTCAAGATTTGTCGATGCACTTCACAATCACAAGCACAAGAGCACAAACAAAAATAGCAAATCATCGGTCTACCAGCAACGTTGCCAGACTTTGTCCTTCATAGCTTGGAAGTAAAGGAAGCTGTGGTTAAACGGATAGTGAGAGGTTGTTTGGTTTGACAGAAGATTGACACTTTTTAATAGTTTTTAGCAAATGCCGAGAACGGTCAACTATATGACATATACCGAAAGCATGTTTTTTATGTAAAAATCTTCAAGGAACCATAATTTGCTTAAAAATAAGGAAAATACACATATGACCATAAATACCCTCTCACCCTTTTGTTTCCACGCCACTGGTTGCAATATGGGTTACATTCTTATATGGGGCACCCTGTATACCCGGTGTAATATACAATAATGATATAACAATTGCTCAATTCAAAAAGCTTTATATAGTCTAGTAGACTTTTCCTGCTATAATCTTTACTCTAAATATGTATTTTTCTTCCCCCTCTCAATCAGTGAGTCATCACTATTAATTAAACAAATTATTTAAATCTTCTATCTGCACAACTATTCACTGTGCTACTTTTAGAAAAGTGACCTCCATTACCACTTGTAGTAGTAGTAGTAGTAGGTGGAGAGAGGCACACGGACCTAGCAAGTAGACCAAATGCGATTCTTTTTGCCTACCCCTGGGTCTGACCCCATCCACTTAACCACCTAGGCCCTCGCCAAACCTACCCGGCCTTCTCATGAAGGTCAGGATGTCACTCCAAGCAAGGGTTATTAGAGATTAATAATCAGATTAAGTGTTTGAACGATCCTGTCAACGCCCACTACAGAGAAGCTGCGAAAATTGTGAATAAGTTTTTAAGTAGTGAATGTTTGTTTAAATAATCGTACCTCTTTTCGTGCAACCTAGATGCCGCTCTGGTTCGGTATATTTTGTTTTATTTTTTTTTTATTTGTTTAAATGTTTTTTAGGTTTATCCCGTTCATCAATTTTATATAGTTAGTTAACCTGTGTTCGCCATGGTGAACTTGTTTGTGCCCCCAGGTCCTTCCCTAACTTGCAATGTCCTGTTAGAAGTCCCACCGGAGGATTCAGGGCTGTTAAGAATCCATTCTAACTTGGCCCTATTAGGCCAAGTTATTAAATCTTTGGCCTGTCTACAGCCTGGCGTCTGCCGCCATTCCTCCTTGGAGAGGATGGCGGCCCACTCCCCCAGGGCTGCCCCTAGCTGCTGTTTTGATATACCTATTGCTGGTTCGGGTCCTAGATAGGGAACACCGGCTTCAAATCTGGTGAGCTCGTCGGTCGTCTTGTTACCATGCACTCCGCAATGTCCAGGGACCCAGACCAAGAATACCTGTTTCCATTCTGCGAGCCTCCAAACTGCTCCTGGGCTGGCAGACTGCCTTGAGGGCGGCTTGGCTATCAGATTAGATATATACAGTTCGCCCTTGACGGTCCATGACCTTTCTTATACTTGCCACTGAGAGGATGGCATATAACTCCGATTGGAAAACTGTTGCAAACCTTCCCAGTGGGTAGCTTCTTCTTATATTGATGTTTTCCAAGTATTCTCCTGCCCCTGATGATTTAGTTCTAGCCATGCGCGACCCATCGATGCAGCATACCAGAGCATCGTCAGGGAACTTCACCTGCTCTTCCTCCCACTGCTCCCTCCGAGGGATTGTGAGAGTGAATTTTCTATTCAGCCAATACCGCTAACTTATATCTAAAAAAAAAGAAGAGCAAACGTCTTCCTCCCCAAGTATATTAAAAATGTTATTCTTTCTTTATGGTCTACATGTTTCGAACATAGAAACGTTCTTCATCAGGAGACAGAAAAAAGCGTTATGTAGAGCTATTGGTATTAGTAATAGAAAAAATGGTTGATGATAAATAATTTTGATGGGGCTTTGGAAATAGGTGAAATGATTTAACATGTGGAATTATGCAAAGATTGTCAGCATACTGAATAGTTGTGTAGAAAGAAAATTTAAATTTGTTTAAGAGTAGTCGTAACCAACTGATTAAGAGGGAGAAGAAAAATATTGTTGGGATAAAGATTTTAGGAAGGAAAGCCTACTAGACTCTATAAACTCTTATACCTAAAAGTTAATTTCTGTATTGTATCTAAACTCCTGGAACTTTAAAACGCATAAAGGACATTTTTACTCCATATTTGAAATGAAATATCTCAAGAAATATTAAAGATATTTGAGCGCGGTTGGAAGCATGTTAAGGCTTATTGTCTGGTATCAGGGTACATTGATTAGTTTTGGCTCATATTAATTTTAATTCCACAATTAACGCAAATTTAACAAACACGCCATTTCAACATTTAGTTCAGTCGTTTTTGAACTATTTGAGTTTACAATTGTGATAAATTGAAGTGTTGATAATCGAATTGTTGAGGCGTTCCGCATACTTCAACGTAACATATTTGTCGCTTTACGTTAAATTAACACATTCAGTAAGGAATGGCCGGCTGATAGCCCTGACCTAAGTTAGTGTTTTTTTCTGTGGGGACTTCTAAATAATCGAATTTATTATGGCAAACCTTAAAATTTACAAGGGTTGAGACAAAGGATTGAATAAGTAATATTCATGCTCAATACAGAACAAATATTAAGAAATGCGTTAGAAGTCGTGACGTATATACAGAAAACATAATAGTCATTCACATAAATTATAAAAAACAAATTTCAATATACAGTAAAGCGACAAATATGTCACGCAGAACGCCTCGATAACTCAATTATCTTCAATTCAATTTATCACAATTGTAAACTCAAATATTTCAAAAACGGCTCAACTAAATTTTGACCTGTTATACAGGGTCTTTCAGAAATACGGTACGTAACTTAAGAGGTAATGATATTCTAAGAAAAAAAGTTCATATGAATATGTGTCCGGAGTTGCCCCGTTTTTGGTATACAGAGTGTTAAAGTTTTTTTAAAAAAATCTGTTTTCTATCATTTTCTTAAATATCCTATTCCCGATATCATTGAAATTTGGTACCGTTATTCATAATGATAAGGGGCTTAATTAGCCCTGACTAGATTAAATTTATAAGGCCCAGTGGCGTCCCGGGGAGCACTGACTTTTTCTGATCTTAATATTTTTTTTCGGATTTCCCAACTAGTAATACAACTTTCTTGTTTCTAGATTAATTTTTGTATCTTGCTTCGTTTTCGAGAGAAAAAATAGAAACCACTTTATTGTATGTACAAAAATAATAAGCATGAATTATTTCAAAGCCAATTAAAACATTTATTTAAAAAAAAAATCCAACAGTTAATCAAAGCAAATGTTGGAAATGACCACCTTTTGATGAAACGCACGATTGCAATCGTCTCACCATTGATTCTCTTATACGTACAAAAATGCCTGCATTATTTCGTATCGCATTGCAAAGAATTCAAATTCTTAAGTCGTTTTCATCTAGTACAGGCGTCTTGTATACCAGAGACTTCAGGTGACCCCATTAATAATAGTCTAGAGGATTCAAGTCAGGACTGCGAACTGGCCAACCTTGGGGATCTGCGTGTCCAGTCCACCAATTATGAAAAGTGTTGTTGAGGTATTGACGAGCAACTAAGCTAGAATGAGCTGGGGCGCCGCCGTGCATGAATGGGTATAGTTGATAAAGATGCAAAACTCTCCAAACAGTTGATGCACTTGTATGAAGTTGCACTGCTACCTTCCTGGCACTAGTTGAAGGATCATCCTCTATCTCTCAAAGTATAGCCTCTTCTAACTCAGACGTGGTTACTGTTGCAGGTCTGTCAGGAAGTTCCGTACTCAGTCTCACTCAATCTTGCATAGAGCTGTCTTAATGTTTTGGCACATGACAGTACTCTGTTTGGATAACCTTCCTGATGAACTCCCCGAGCTTCTTCAGCATTTCCATTTGCTAGGCTATAATTGAAATGCATCTGGGCTATTTCAACGTTAGTAAGGTTATTCATTTTTGACTTGTTATTGACAAAACGGGCAAACTAGACATCAAACCTTACCTTTAACTCATATTTTAGTTAACTTTGAAATACATAATAAGTATTCTTTTGTACATGTAATAAAGTGGTTTCTATTTATATATTTTTTATTAAATATCAAAATCAGAAAAATTCTAATTAGCCCCCATATCATTATGAATAACGGTACCAAATTTCAATAAAATCGGGAAAAGGATTTTTAGACAAATTAATTATAAAACCGATTTTTTTTTTAAAACTTTAACACCCTCTATATCAAAAACGGGGCAACTCCGGAAACATGTTCCTATGCACTTTTACTCTTAGAAGATCATCAAGGAACCACCCTCTTAAGTTACGTACCGTACTTCTGAAACACCCTGTATATTTTTAAAACCAGGGGAAGAAGTTCTTTCGTCCTGGTGGAAAATATATGCGTGTTCCATTTAAAAAAAAAATAGCAGCAATTGCGATGCGCGTATACTTTTTTTGATAAGTTTAGAAAATAACACGGGAGAAATTATGCAACTTTTGTACTAGAAGTTTTATTCTGTTACTTATATTAACCCCTGTAGGTGGGTTTGCAAATATAAAAAATATCCCGGTACATAATTGTAACCCTTCTTTTAATTTGCCAATGGCATTTGGGCCTATCAAGCGCCACGCTGGACGCTTTTCATTAGAACTGATTGACGTAAACGACAGGTGTTTTTTTTTTTTTATCTTACTTTTTTACGGTTCGTCGGCGTATCTGAGGCCATCTAGAACCGGTCATCGACCGTACGGTTTTTAATCGTGCGGTCTACCGACTGGGGAGTGTGAAACGGCACCTTCATCCTACGAGATATCCGATCTCATCCGGCCTGTCCGGCGTGAATAGGATGGTTTTGATGTCGATTCATTTTACACTCTTCCCTAAGACAAGAGCACGCGGTGTTTCCCAAGCGGTCACCCATCCAAGTACTAGCCGCGCTCGACACTGCTTAACTTCGTTGATCTGACGGGAACCTCTTTCTTTCTTTTTAAAGTCTTTTATTTCCTATTAGGTATAATACTAAGCTTAATATCTAAATTAATCTACCTGGAGCCTATTGCCCTCACACAACTAAATTAATGATTGCGTAATTACAAAGTCCCTTAAGTATTTAATTTTAACAGTGTTGGGCGTTGGAATGGCTTAGGATACAGCTTAGTATTTAAATATAATTTTTTATTTACACCCGTCCCGGCAAGTGCCTTTACGGGGGTGTTGATACGATGCATTGCCTCACGGCTCAATAAAATTTTCTCAAACTTTTAACACACATATAATCATGAAGAACTGAAACGCCAAAGCAAGCACTCGGTGCTTTAAGTGTCGCTTGGCCCTTGCCTCCGACAGATGTTCTTTTGACTTATCCACCATTGCGACATAGTTTAGCAAACTTTAGTAACTGTTCAAATCAGTAAAAATATATAAGCTGCTTTAATTAAAAAAAAAAAAATCCACTTTTAGTAATTTTTTCAAGTAACCAAAATAACAATATTTTTGGACCAACCTATTTATTGCAACTAATATTTGGTAATAGCGTAAAAAGTGGTATGGCCTTAGTATCTCATCAGAGTTTAAGAATATCAGCATCTATTTCAGGTAATATTTTTCCAAAAAAAAAACATAAGGATTAATAAATATCTATAGAATTGTCACAAACAGGTATAGGTAAATAATAAGGATAGTTGTTAAAAAAAAACTACAACCTATTGTAAAAATAAATGAATATACATTGGTGACGTGACAACACCGCGTTGTCAAGGATATTGGAGCTGGGTGGAGCATATCCTTTTTTGTAGGAAAAAAACAATTTTTACATTTTTCCGTTGACTGGCTCGCCGTAAAGGTCTAATACGCCATCTACGCGAATATAAGATGCTAATTTCTACTTGAGTATCATAATCACTATGTTATGAATGGCAGTTGAACAATGCTTCACTTTATAAAACAGAAATGTTAAATATTCTATGTAAGTTAGCCAGTGGCGTATTTAGGAGGGGTTCGGTGGGTCTGGACCCTCCCTCCCCGTAGGCTCGATAGTAGCAGAGCAAACTAAATCACATTCAATTATTTGCAACATTATTTCAAATTTTTTAGATAGATTTCATTTCTACGAAGGCGTAGAAGGGCCCCATAACATAATAAAATAAAAAATTCCTAAAATTTCGACTTTTGACAAAAAAATTTCAAAAAAGATAATATTGGTATGGCATTATTAAAGTATTGATCCTGGACTGTGGTGTAAATAAGATATTTGGGGATCCCCGCAGTTGTTGCAATTGTTGAATTTTATTGTTTGTATTTTCTACTTCAGGGGGTAAAATATTATACGTTATACATCCCTTCAAAAAACTAATTTTTAAAATACAAATTTTGGCGTTTATATTTAAAAATTTCTTTATTTTTACGTTTTTTCGGTTCAGGCTATCGAAACGTAGACGTTTGATATTCCAAAAAGGGGCGTTGCACCAAAAAATTTTGGCCTGCGCCGCAATTTTTAACAAAAAACGGAAATTGAACCCCCCTGTGTGACAATCCTAAATACGCCACTGAAGTTGGCAACAAGTAGACATTCTTTGAGGCAGTATGAATTTTAGCATATCTGAGACATGTAACATTGCAGTCAATTGTGAAAATATGGCCAATGCCAAAAGAAAAATATTGATTTAAAGGGGAAAAGTTTGATGTGCAATCCCGATAAATTTGAATTAACTTCTTCTCGCAAATAAAATTATTAGTTTTGGTGTTTCCTTCTGCCGTTTTAGCTTGGCAGCGTCGAAATAAGCACGAAGAATATTAAAACCGAAAATGACAACTTATTTCAAAGTTTAAGCAGTTTATTTCGTAAAAACTTAAATCTTTTAATTAGGCTTTCGGGTTTGCATACTTAAAAATACGCAATATAGCTCAGCATAGCGGGCGTGCTAGTCCATTCCGATAAGGATCTGCCTTAAAATTAAAACAAAATTAAATTTCTTTGTGTAATTTGTTACTTAATAACTGTATTTTATTATTATGGGTCGAGGCACGGTAGCTCCATAGTCCATCCTTTATTATACATTCAGTCAATCCGGATATTTTAAAATTGATGGCTATTTAGTGATATTGAAATATTAATGATGGGTTGCTTTTTGCCATGATTATAAGCTTTTTAAACTTGTATTTTGACTGCTTGTGCCGATAGACGAACCGACAGACAAAAAGCCTGATTTTAATCAGATGCCATTAACACTATAGCGAGGGTTTTGCTATCAGTAAAGTACTTCTCAACATATTTCGTTCGGCTTAATGACTGCAATGAAACCCCTCATAAACTCGGCTTTCGCATTCGCAGAGACGTATTAACCCACATTTATTTTTATTGCCAGTTTATAATAACAATAGATAGGTACATTACTTGATTTGTTATCAAAATTAATAAACTGTCTAATTAAGGTTTTCTAGAAACAACTTAATTATTAGGATATTTCTCAAAACTTTTTAGTTACAGGTACCTGTTTATATAGCTTATATAGTCAACATAATATTCGAAATAGATTAGTACCTATTTATTTTACTTTGAAACAGCGTGCAACAAATTAATACTAAAAGTATGTGGAGACCTTGGGAATCTTCAGCTAATGCGATATCTAGCTACCCTAAACATTCCAGGAAGCATTTATCTTCTGACGCCAAAATTATCGTGAAAAATGTATGTTATTCGTTATTAAAAAGCGGCCACCCTAAAGTAATTCCCATTAATAATACCATTGAAATGACGAAAGTTCCATTATCGACGGTTCGAGCCATTATGCTAAAAGGACATTTTAAAAGAAAAGTTCGCAAAGATAGCGGTAAAAGGAAGTACGTAGATGATTATGACAAAGATGTTATTCGCAGGAAAGTATACCAAATGTATAGAGAAAATGTTGTGCCCGCGTTAGATTCTTTAAAAACACGGTTAACGACTGACGATACAACGAAATCATGTAGCAGGACAAGTCTTCATCGCGCTTTGCAAGACATGGGATTTAAGTATAAGACAATAAACAAGAGACAAATTGTTATGGAGTCCGAAAGATTAAGACAAATGAGAATTCTGTACCTTAGGGAAATAAAAAAGTTTAGATCCGAAAAACGTTCAATAGTTTATCTGGATGAAACGTGATTTGACCCTCAAGAGACTGTCAAAAAGGGATGGGTTGATTTAACTGAAAAAAATAACTTGTACTTCGAGGAAACGTATTGTAAAAAACAGCTGTTACAAGTGTTAAAGGCATTTAGTATTAAAAAAGAGAGTATGTGTGTGATAAAATGGCGGAAGAAATGGGTCACTCTGTGTTGCGACTGCCACCCTATTATTGCATTTTTAACCCTATTGAACACATGTAGCATCAAATTAAATCGAAAAGAAGAACTGAAAATAACACACCTACTCTTAGTGGCAGTGTAATAGAACTAATAAAGAAAGTTTTCGGTGAAATTCCAGATGAAAGATGGAAATATTCGGTTAAGCATGTCTTAAAAATTGAAGACTCTTATATAATTACACAACAAAACGAAATACATCCTTTTATTATAAATGAGGATGATAGTGATAGCGAGACTGAATTAGGAATATATAAAAACGTTTTATAATTACAATTAAACCTTCTGTGTATATATGTAAATATATTTTTTAAGTATGTATATTAATTGTTATTATTACTTTTACCTAAATACGTGCGAAAAGTTGCCCTTTTCCGCACGCAAACTTTTTAAACTTGTTTTGTACTTATAATAAATTAATCTACATATAATACAAGTAATGGTAAAAATAAACATAATAAACATTGCTACTATAAGGTATTACTATGGCTTTTCATTTAACTACAAAATCCTTTGCTGTGCAAAGCAGTACCTCTTATTTCATTTCAGTAATATTAACAGTGATGCCAGCTGGCGCTAGGTAGATTTCGCTGGTTGGCACGCTCATCGACAGTTTTGTATGGGTAATTTTACCAAGAAATTCTTTAAAAACGTAGGTTAGGCAATCGAACAGGTAGCGGGGTTTCTTTGGGTGTTTATATTTATATAATATAATAAAACTATTATTGCAGTTATTAGGTCAAACGAAATATGTTCGGATGGACTTTACCAGCAAACACGTTAAATAAAGCTCACACACTTTTTAATTTTAGGCTTTCACCGGGTATCATATCAGTACCAGCTTAAACCCACCATTACCTATCACAAAGTACCACGTACTTCACTTAACATCCATTTCACGAGACATAGCGACATTTGCAATAACATAACATGACACCAAACGCCTATTGCTATCTCACTCTATCCCGGCCAATGTCACTTTTATCGGAAAAAGACAAAAGCTGTAAATGAAGCCGTGCCGGGATATAACCGTGAATTACAAGACAATAAGTGCCTTAAGTACATTATGCCGACAAGATTCCAGGCTATCTTTAGTTGTGGGCTAGGCCTTAGCTCCGTGATTCAATATACTGGATTTCGAAAGGATACATGTAATTATATCTTAAGAGTGGTATTCCCTCGGGTATGCGAACTTATGGCACACGTGCCATTAGTGGGACGCCACAAAATATTATTGGCACGGGCCTTCAATAACAACATTACCTCCAAGTTCGCCTTACGGAGTAATTATTGTTAAGATAAATTGGAAAATTGCGTATGTGCTAGCTTGAATCAGGGTCGTAACTGGGTATAGGCGGAGTAGGCCCATGTCTATGGGCGCAAGCCACAAGAGGCGCAAAAATTATAAATAAAATTATTCTGAATAATGATGTCCCATGCTCTGCACATAATTTAACTTTGGTGGAATTACACAGTGCTTCAGTTAGTCCCGAAATAATAACCTTTTTTGAAATTATTCAAAATTTATTTAATTTAAAAACAAAACAAAAATAACTATTATTTCGAGTCATCGATTCAATAATAACGCAATTCAGTAGCAGATATAAAGGTTACATGAGATTTCAGTTTTCTTAATGGAGCAATTCTTTCCAAAATGAGTCTTTCTGATACTGAAAAATGCATTTAAGATTTGTGCGCTAAATATCCGAACGACTTCAATTAATTGTAACGAATTTATTCAGGAAGCAGAAAGTTTTAAATTTCAAGCGCAAGAACTTTTGTATTTCCAGTGTCAATCTGCATCGGAAATGTACCAAAACCTACATAAATTTGAGCTACTGGCAGAGTATCCCAATTTTGCTACAACATTACAAATTTTTCTTACAATTCCAGTCACCAGTGCTTCTTGTTAAAGATCTTTTTCAAAATTGAAACTTATAAAAAATTATTTAAGTCCCAAGAAAGATTATCTAATACTGCTATATTATCCATAGAAAAGTTTATTGCAGAATCCATTTCTTTTGACAAATATACAGGGTCGTTGGTATGTATGGAAACGGTCTATTATTACTTAAAGCAGAAACAGTTAGCAAAAAATATTCCAAATAAAAGCTTTAGGGTTTTTTATAGTCTATTAGAATTTTAAAGAATTAAGTAGGTATACAGGATGATTCAAAAAGCCGTAAAGAAATAAAGTTACTTTTTTCTTAATCGAACACCCTCTCTATCTAAGAATATTTTTGGATTTTACGTAAAATTACAATTAGTTTAGTTAAGTACATTATAAGTCTAAACCAAATAGTTTCCGAGATATCGACTTTTGAAAAATTACATTTTTGAATTTTGACAGCTTCTAGCTTTCTAACGGTACGTCTTAGAGTAAAACGGCTTACATGTCCCTATCTTAGTTTATAACTATCTTTCTAAAAGTGTCAACTTCCGGTTAAACCGGATGTAGCTTAAAACCCGGAAATATAGTACTTCCGGTTTAACGGAAGTTAGTATTTTTGAGAAGATAATAAAAAAGTAATGTAGGGGCATGTAAGCCGTTTTGCTCTATGGCGTACCGTTAGAAAGCTAGCAGCTGTCAAAGTTCAAAAATGTAATTTTTCAAATGTCGATATCTCGGACACTATTAGATTTAGACTGATAATGCATTTAATAAAAAATTATTGTAATTTTACGTAAAACCCAAAAATATTGTAAGATATAGGGTGTGCCATTAAAAAAAAGTAACTTTATTTCTCTACGGCTTTCTGACTCATCCTATATACTTATCTTTTTTTAATTCTAATATACTTCACAAAACCATAAAACTTTTGTCTTGAATATTTTTTGTTAGCTGTTTTACTTTAAGAAATAATCGACCGTGTCCATACGTACCAACGAACCTGTATATCAGATTTCGCAACACAAAAAGCCAGAAAATATTGTTTGTAAAATTATCTTCCTAATCAAATATTTAAGTAGAGCGTAGAATCTATTATATTTGTACATTATTTAATAAAAAGTAAAAAAAGTTATACATATAAAATTTGTGTGTTCTTTAAAAAAATGTTAAAGTATCCCCCCTCCCTACTGTAGCGCATTTCTCTAGGGGGCGCAAGAAAGAAACCTTGCCTATAGTAGAATATCACCTTGTTACGGCCCTGGCTTGAATACCACTTGCGTTTTGTTGACGGGTGTAAATTGTTTGACATTGAGTCCTATAAATATAGCTAACTAAATATTACAAAACATACTTTTCCATGCTATATCAAAACTCTAAATGGAAACTGTAAAATAACTCTTCCTCTTCCGACTATCCACCCTTTCAACAAAGAACATCATTAGACACGAAACCTTCCATACTTAATAACTAGCTATGCAGATTATACTTATATACTTTGTTCACTAGTAAAAACTTAGCCATTAAGTGCCCCTTAAGGGAGATACAGAGCCCTTAAGCAGTAGTCAGCGACTTACATTTTCGGCTCTAACTTTTGAGCCGACATGTATAAGTTAATGAAATTTTTCAGAGGGATAACGTTATCCAAATGAAAGAAGTTTCAAACAGTGTCTCTCAAGGGACACTAAGCTGAACCACGTAGGAGTGTGCTGCAGTGACTCTTCGTGTTTTTTTATCATGCACCGCTCTGGGTGGAATCAAGCGGGCAACCTCAGTTGAGCACTTGCCATGAAAATATTTGTAAAATAGACTCAAGTCGCCAATCTGCCTTCGATGTTCAAGACTTTCCAGGTTGTTTGTCAGATCATGGTCAGCGATCAAGCAAACGGCTCTCATTTGAATGGAATCTAGCAATCTGAGTGTATGTTTAGGAGCAGAGCCCCAAATATACGAACAGTACTGCAGCGATGGTCGAGTTTGGACTTTATAGAGCATCAGAAGTTATTGGAGTGTATAGAGGTTCTTAGTCCGGAAAAGAATTTGAAGCTTCTGGGAAGCAATGGCCGCAACGTGACTATGCCAAGACATATAACTATCCAAATTGACGCCCAATAAATGAATTGATGAAGCTAAGGGAATCGAGTGTACCGCCATGAATATATCCGATTTCTCAACATTAAGTTTTTTAGAAAGCCTGGCTTTTAGCGTTAAATTCTACTTGGTTACTGTCACCCCAAGACAGAATTTCTTCCAGGTCGTTGTTGAGATGTGAGACCTCTTGCTGCCTATAGAGATGTGCATTGACAGCCGATGTCCGAGCCTCCAAAGTAAAAGATGAAACAAGTGTGCTGTCATCAGCCAAGCTATGTATAGGATTTTTAGTTTTTTTTCCAAAATATCCTTAATGTTTAGTAAAAAGAGGGTGGCCGACAATATAGAACCTTGAGGGACTCCGGCGTTGATGTTAAATATGTCTGAAAGGCATCCGTCCATCGCCACTCGCAGAGAACGGCCTTTAAGAAAGCTTGACAACCATGAACAAAATTGAACCGGCATTCCGCATGCTCTCACTTTAGTTAGGAGCCCCTCATGTCCGGGGACTCACCATGTTATTGATAACGCTTTTCTGAATTGTCTGATTATTTAGATACATAAGACTTAAGTAATTGAGGATTATTCCTATAGTAAATATGCTGACATGCATCTAATTTATGGATAAGCACTCGGCAATTGTGCAATTGTGTGGAGGTGAGAAGAACTTATTCTGATACATTTCCAAATCGACGTTTTCCGCACCGAAGAACTTTTAAAATGGTTGATTGTAGCTTAATAGAAACAGGTAAAAAGTCTAAACCACAAATTTCTTTAATCGTTAAACAAGGGGGGGGGGGGGTGAAGAGGTCTTTACATTAAAGTTATAGATCGTAAAAATTTTTTCCTACAAGCGTGCGCGATATACCGTTTTCCCGCACTCGTTTTGGTTCTGAAAGACCAATTTTCCCGCACGGTGCGGGAAAATTTTTCCCGCACGGAAAATTAAATTTTTAGAAATACTTTGTGGTAGTTTTTCTAAGGCTTGTAGAAACAATTTTGATTCTAACTCATGCGGAAAGACACTTTAATAAATAAAATATAAATTTTTATTGAAAGTAAATGAGGTATATTACAGAAACACTAATTTTTGCCGTTTATTTTAAACATTTTTAAAAAAGCTGATTTAAAACGCTTTATTTCAAAAACCCCGTACATAGATGTTAACATGGTAACCACGACACACACATAAAATTTAATTGTCAAAGTGACACCTTACAACATTTCACCGGAGCGTGGCTTTGATTTATAATTTCGTTCAGATTCTGATACAGATGTCTTCCATAGATAATTTCTCGGACGATGAGCTTCCAGAAGATATTCTAGAAGCTGCAAGTGTCGCAAATTTGGATTTGCTACCAAAAAAGTCAATAGTCAGGTATGAAAAACAATACGATAATTTTGTTACTTGGTGTGAAGCGAAAAATGTAAAAGCACCAAGAGAAGAAGTACTTTTGGCATATTTCTTGGAAATGTCTAAACTTTGGAAGCCAAATACTTTATGGTCTCGATATTCCATGTTGAAAAGTGTACTTAAGGTTAAGAAAGATTTAGATATCAGTAAATACTATAAAGTTACTGCGTACATCAAGAGACAAAATGTAGGTTTTCGAGCAAAAAAAGCAAAAGTTTTTACACAAGAAGAGATTGCGAAATTTATGAAAGAAGCACCTGATGAAATTTTCCTTCTAATTAAAGTGGTAACGATTTTTGGACTGGCTGGTGCCTGCCGCCGTGAGGAGCTAACTAAATTTACCATTGACGACATAGACGACAAAGGAGACGTTATAATTGTCACAATAAACGACTCCAAAAACCATTCTGCTAGATCCTTTGTAATAACTAAGGCAGTCAATAATGAAATTTTTCTAAATCTATACAGAAAATATGCAAACTTACGTCCACAGCAAACTCCACACCGCCGATTCTTTTTGAACTACAAACATGGAAAATGCAGTACCCAATGTGTTGGAATTAATACCATAGGAAAAATGCCCTCCAACATTGCAGCTTATATAGGACTCAAAAATCCAGAATTATACACAGGCCACAGTTTTAGACGTTCCTCGGCCACTCTACTTGCTAATTCTGGCGAAGAAATAACAAACATTAAACGTTTAGGAGGATGGAAATCCACGTCTGTTGCCGAAGGCTACCTGGAGGAATCCATCACACACAAAAAAAACATGTCTAACAAAATTCTCAATCTCAATAGTCCATCAAGTTTGAGCTATAATTTAGAAGCAAAAACTCCACAGTTTCCCAGCAGCGCTAACAACAGCTCGATACCTCTTTCTTTGCAACCATCCGCTCATCAGGATCAGTTGGCTTCAATGGCTTCATCCGCAATCAATTTGCATAATGCATCAAATTGTACTTTTAATGTAAATATTAGTTATAATTAGAAATTAAATCTGTGTTTGTTTTTCAGTAAAATTAAATTTTTAGAAATATTTTGTTGTAGTTTTTCCAACGCCTGTAGGAAAAATTTTGATCCTAACTTGTGCGGAAAGACACTTTCCCGCACTCGACTGCTTACCCTAACTCCGCTTCGCGTCGTTCGGGTAACGGCAGTCGCGTGCGGGAAAGTGGCTCTTTCCGCACTTGTTAGGATAATAACTATTTTATAACAAGAATAATGACATGAACATGTTTCGACCCAAATTTATCGATCAGGGAAAAGTTATGATATAAAAGAACAATCTGGGTGTAGCTTATAAACTTAAGAGTAGGTAAACATCAAGGTGGGTTGACATATAAAGGAGGGGTATTTTAAGTACAATATCTACATTGATTCACATATGCAAGGGTACAATTTTTTTAAGGCCTACAAACACTTCGGAAATACTTGAAGTTATAAAAGATATTAAAACTAACTCCGCACCAGGTGAAGATTGTATTACAAAAAAAGATATAATCCAGTTGTTTGACATTATAAATGACAAAATAGTCTTATTAACAAACGAAGTATTATCCAGTGGTGTTTTCCCGGAGGAATTTAAAGTGGCAAAAATTATACCACTTTATAAAAGTGGAAATCACAGCGACCTAAATAATTATAGACCTATATCAATTTTAAATACGTTATCTAAAATAGTTGAAAAAATAATCAAAAATGGACTTACACAATTTATTGAAAAAAAATTTAATTTCGATCCATATCAGTACGGCTTTCAGAAGCAGAGTGGTGTTCTGGGTGCAACAGTGGATTTACTGGAACACATTACATCTCAGTTGGATCTAAATAAATATGTGACTGTAGTATATATTGATTTGAAGAAGGCTTTTGACACTGTGGACATAGAAATGCTGCTGGAAAAACTATATAAAATGGGAATAAAAGGAGTTGCCTACAACCTGATGCAATCTTACTCAAAAAACAGACAGCACTATACAACTATCAATGGACGGACAAGCTCTACTGCCACGGTAAATGTTGGAGTACCGCAAGGATCTATACTTGGCCCCTTAGAATACTTGCTATACGTACATAATCTAAAGTATGCTGGACTTAAAGCTAGGTATTTTATGTTTGCTGATGACACTGCGCTTGTTTATTCGGATAGTGATATAAGCAACCTAGAATCAAAAATAAATCAAGACCTGCAGATCTATTATAAATGGTTGTGTAAAAATAAACTTACTCTAAATGCTGAAAAAACAGTATATATGACTTTTAAACAAAAAAATAAACCTAGTGGTGTCTTAAATTTATACTTAAGAAATGTGAAATAAATTAAAAAATGTTACCAACTATAAATACTTAGGACTTATAATAGACGATGGATTGACCTGGTCGAAGCATATAAACAGTATACTATCAAAAATAGCACCAATGATTGGTGTTATAAGAAGGTGTTCAAGTTTCATAAATAATAAAACTAGAACTATGTTGTATAGCGGCTTCATTGAACCACACTTAAGGTACTTAATTCCATGTTGGGGAAATGCCGGACAATACCTGCTTGACAAGTTACAACGATCACAAAACAAGGCTATTAAGGCACTGTATAACATGAAATATTATACTTCTTCAGAAACCATTTACAACCAAACAAGAATACTAAACATAAACAAGTTGAGGACTTTAGAACAAACAAAACTAATATATAACATAAAAACAAAAAATATTAAAATAAACTCTGAACTAAAACAAACAAACGAATTCCACCAATATAACATAAGACAAAAATTAAATTATCGTACTGATTTTGCAAGAACAAAAAAAGCTCAGGATTCACCAATTTATAGAAGCATTCAAACATATAATACCATACCTCACGAAGTTACATCGCTCACTAGAATGAAGAAACTATGTCACGAACTAAAAACATATTTAAACTCAAACTAATAGACTCACTTACCTACTGTTTACTATACTATAAATTATATATTGTATAATAATATTATGTTGCTTTAAACTGTAACCTACCTTATCTATTGTAAATACTTAATGTTTAGGCCTTATTATCAGTATTGTTACTGTTTCAAGGTCAGAAATAAATTTGTTTGAAAAAAAAAAAAAGGACAAAGTTTAAAGAAGAAGGTCTAAATTTCTGCAATTTGTTTTGTTGTGTGTGGAAAAACTGTTTTGTCTACAGTAAAAGTAACAGAGTAACTTAAGCATTTGTGATTTTGTTTTAATGAAAAGGTTGATAATTGCTAAAAGATATTTTTAAGTGAGATTAAAGATTTTAAAAAAATGTCATGTTCAAACATAGGAATGCAGTGGGTGTCTCATAGCTTTAAATAAAAAAATAAGGTTTTGTTGGAAAGTATGCGACCCAGGAAATTGGTGAATCAACTTGCGATTTATTACGAGCTAACCATTTTGTGTGATTGGAAAATTCGAAAATTTTTATGTATATCAGTTTCCTTCTTCTTTTCCTTTTCCTCTTTTTTGTAACATGTAATTGGCGGGTCACCGGATTGGTTTTGTGCAGTATCGTTATTAAAATAAAATTGGTTGTACTTTTATTTAGCGCAGTGTTCCGCGCAGGCAAGGTCTCAGCAAAATGGCCGATTCAGGGTTCTAGAACCTTATCAATGTTTGAATTTTCAATTAAGACGAATGCATAATACGCTTATGTAAGAAACCAAATTTTTGAAACCATCCTGTTACCCGTTTTCCAATAGTATGCCTATTTCGAGAAGTTGTATTTTTTTAAAACGCTTGGATAAACATATTTCTTCATTTATGTCAAAACCGGCTGTTTTAGAAAGAAAATCTGTAATTCTTGTTGTAGAGCATTAATCAAAAAATTGTCCATATTGTCCCGAGATATTGATTATGACTTTATAATTTTATCACTTACTCTTAAAAAAGTTTTTAACGTGATAGTTCGTTGACATTTTTTATGGTTACAGTACTTTCTTTAGAAGCCAGTAATACATTTATTTAGGTGACAAATATAAACTAAAAGTCTGAAAAATTCATTCAAATTGCTGACACCATTTTCGAACGTCAGGAGTTTAAAAATATGCAAAGAAAACGACATAAGGATTTTCTTGTTTAAATTGTAGATCTGAGAGATCTAAATAGAAAATATTTAATTTCCTGTAAAAGAAAAGTTAGTTCGAATTTATATTATTTCTGTACACCTCGTGTAAAGTCAAAATGCAAAATAGGAACTAAAAATATTCCAAAGCCACATAAACAGCATCTCGCCGAGAGATGTCTCTTCAATGCTACATTTTCACCTGATCCTTATAGGCCGGTGTGTCAGATAAAGGCACTTTGAGACCTTTTCCCTTTCGTCGGTCTCTAGCTCCACTGATGAGCCGTAATACGGCGAAACGCGTCTGAAGATGAGTCTGATGAAACGGAAAATCTTAGGATAAAGGTATACCCGACGTTAATAAGCTATTTGTTAAAAAAAATGCTTTCTTAACTCTGCAGTTTAATCAAATTAATATTCGATGATATCATTGGTCGAAAATCGTGCCCATATATCATCTGAAGTAAATTTTATTGAAATTGGTACAAAAACAAGAAAGTTACTGTTAGTTATTTTAAATGATTAATTAACTTACAGATTATGTCTACCTACCCAATTGTTCCCAATCCACCAAACAAGTAAAACCAAGATCCGCACTAACAACGTGCATAAATCGATTGGGCAAATGAGTTTTGTGTTCAGTCGTGGTGTCACTTCTTGTACACTTTACGGCATTTGCTGGATGGTAGGCGAAATAACTAATTTAAATGAGATGTGTAGCCAAAGACGGTCGTACTTTTTGCCGCGGTTCGTGAGAATCCCGGGAATTCAAAGTTAGATAGAAAATGAACGCTAGCAGGTTGCTTATTTATGCGGTAGAGGTGATTTAAATGCGGCTTTAGAATATTTTTAGTTCCTATTTTGCATTTTGAGTTTACACGAGGTGTACAGAAATAATACAAATTCAAACCAGCAACTTTGTGTCACCTTTACCTTTGCAGGAAATTAAATATTTTCTGGTTAGATCTATTTTTTATTCTACATTTTATACAAAAAGATCCTAAAGTCAAATCAAGGTCTAAGTTCATAAACGTCGAAATTTTCGTGGTTGGCGTCTAAAGTAAAGAAATAATAACAAATATCAATAAATACTGATCGCCAGCACGAAAGTACGATAAAGATAGCGCTGAAAAAAGAGTTTTTAGGATTAAATTAAATTTCAAGGCACGAAAACGTTTAAAAACAAATTAAAGTTGACAGATTAAAACGATGACTTTGAAATCAATTGGCAACTTGAATCCGAGACGTATTGCGCAAGCCCGGATGCTATAATTAATAAATATGGCGAGTTGTAAATCTCGTTGTCTCTTAAACCGCTTTTTTGTGTTAATACGGTTCAATCTGGTTTGTTCTTGTCAAACGATAAGGTTGCGGTTGTTTTGCATTAAACCGTATTCAAAAACAACCGGGACGGGTATTTGAACCAATGGTCTATCTTTCTCTGCAGAGTTCATTTCTATTTCCTCGTAAAATCGTTAAAATTTTGAATTAAGTGCGGTTATGTTCATGTTATTAACCTGGAGCTACCTTTAATTTTTCTGTACATGTTATCAGTATCAAATAATGTAACTTTTGCTTTTGTGTTTTATTGAATTATTTGTGTGATTGCTGATTGTAGCTATACAGGGTGAGTCGGGAGGAATGGGCCTAACTCTAAGGGTGTAATCTATGCATCAAAATAATAAGAAAAAACTCAAATGTTGTCATCCAATATTCATTTGTTTTCAAGTTATAAGGCAAAAACAAAATATTGCATTAATTAAGCTTTCCTGTAATAAATGTTATTATTGTTTGCTTTTGATTGTGGTGCTGTCACTATCCTATTAGTGTCAGTATAAAATGTTACATTGATTCACCGTTAACTTTCGGATTTGTATCATTTTAATTTTATAAAATGCCACACATTTATTCACATCTTGAATACACCAATATGGTTTTTATTTATGGTTTGTGTAATCGGAATGCTACAGCGGCTGCTGAAGAATATCGTGAGCCATTTTCACATAAAAGAACACCGAACAGAAAGGCCCTTATCAGAGTTTTCAACAAACTCTGCGAGACCGGAACGCTTCCAAGTGCTAATGTAACATCCGACCGAGCTATTCAATACGATTTTGAAGAAATAGAAAATGTTCTAGCATTAGTAGAAGAACGACAAGCTCACGAAGAATTGGAATTCAGTTGGGGATTCCCCAAAACAGAGTGATCAATACGCTTTACGAGCAAGGCTTATACCCGTACCATGTACAGCGTGTACAGAATCTTCAATCTGGAGACTACGCCAAGCGTATGCAATTTTGTGAGTGGATAATTAATAATCGTCATCTTTTACCGCACATACTTTTTACTGACGACCCGTGACGGCATCAATAATAATCGAAACTCCTATGTATGGTCGGACAAAAATCCTCACTCAATGGTCGAAAGTAATTTTCAATACAGGTTTTCAGTAAACGTGAGGTGGGGCATGATCGATAATAATTTAATTGGCCCTTTTCTTTTGGAAAATCGCCTTACAGGAGATCACTACTTGAGTTTTTTACAATATGAATTGCAAGGACCACTGGAGGAGATTCCTTTAAACATCAGAATTGAAATGTATTATCAACACGACGGAGCGCCTGCCCATTTCGATCGTCGGGTCAAGAATATTTAGACCAAAGGTTTTCAGGGGTTTGGATTGGTCGCAGTGGTCCTATTAGTTAGCCTCCTAGATCGCCAGACCTCACGCCGTTGGACTACAATTTATGCGGTTGGTTAAAAACTGAGGTTTACAAAGTAAAAGTAGATACTAGGGATGCATTAATTAGACGCATTAGAAATGCGGTACTCGATATTAAAGAAAGACACGAATCAATTAGAAGATCCACGCGCGCCCTTCGTAAACGAAGCAGGAAATGTTTGGAAGTCAATGTCGATATATTTGAAAATTTACTAAACCAATGATTTATTTAAAACAATGTTAATGTTGGATATTTTGGTTTAACAATATTATTATTTTATTTAACGCTGTAACTTGAAAACAAATGAATATTGGATAACAACATTTGAGTTTTTTCTTATTATTTTGATGCATAGATTACACCCTTAGAGTTAGGCCCATTCCTCCCGACTCACCCTGTATAATATAAATATCATAACCTTAAACGATATATTGGAAGAAATAGTTTAAGTCCCAATTGATGACCTTTATCTGTGGATATGGAAACTGCTGGTCAATTTGAAAATGGTAAGTAAATATTTTTTACGCGACCATGACCAAATACCAACCACTTTAATTTTATTTTTAGGTGCTTAAGTTTTTTTAGATATTCAGTTTAGACAGCAATATATAAATGCGGTGAAGAGGCAATTAGTAGATCTTTTACATATATACAAATGGTGCCGATGATGAAAACAGGGTAAATGATACCTCTAATACATCTAATAATGTAGATGACAGTGAAATAAACAGTACCCAACCAGTATGGACATCATCAAAAAGAAAGACAGATCATGATCGAGCAGCTACTTTGCATTTTTTGAGTCTGAGGAAAAATATGCACAAGAATTTCAAGATAAGGTTACAAACAAAAACTCCATTTGGTCCAAAATAACTGCAGAAATGAAATAGAAATTTTTATATAGGCGATGGCATTAATGCTAGAGAAAGATGTAGACAAAGATTTGCAAACTTGCAAGCTTCTTATGTACGGCTTTAGATAGGAGAATGCAGACTGGGGAAGGTAAAATACCTAAACCTCCTTTTCTTGATGACCTTCATGAAATTATTGCTGATAAACATAAGATAGTGCCAGTATTGATTATTGATTCAGAAAGCAAAGATATGATCTCCAATTTAAAAAGTTCCAGCACTAGAGAAACAAACCAAATATCCTGTCAAATCATCGCTTCAGAAAATCCAACAGATAGGATAACGATCACTATTCAAATGTTCCTAAAAAAAAGACTATGAAAAGGCCTTTGACACTATAGACCAGCATAAAATGCTGCAAGCTCTAGCGGACTGTAGAATTGATCATCGTTATACAAAACTTATAGAAAACATTTACAAGACTGCCACAGCCTGTGTTAGACTGCACGACGATACCAATAAATTCAAAATAGAGCGTGGAGTGCGACAGGGTGATACCATCTCACCGAAGTTATTCACGACGCTGCTTGAATATGTGAACAAACGGATAGAGTGGGAAAATATGGGACTCAATGTAAACGGAGAACACCTTAACCACCTGAGATTTGCTGATGACATCGTCCTGATTTCGGACTGCATAAACAAAGCTAGCAAGGCTTCATCAGGCATCCGGAGAAGCTGGGCTTAAAATTAATATTGCTAAAACCCAATTTACGACTAACCTAGTAGTGAGTGGATCTGTGTCGGTAGGAGGTGCCAAAATAGGACAGGTAACCCACTATAAATATCTGGGTCACGAAATTCGAGTGGGTCGGGATAATCAAACATGCGAGATTTCTAGAAGAGTAGGCCTAACCTGAGCAGCATTTGGGAGACTTGGAGAAACACTTAAATCTAGGATCCCGATCTGCCTAAAGAGAAAGGTCTTCAACCAATGCGTCTTACCTGTTATGACTTATGGAGCTGAGACACTAACACTGGCCAAGAAATCTATAAATCAACTACGAATTACTCAGCGTGCTATGGAAAGATCAATGTTGGGCATCTCACTTAGAGATAGGATACCAAACGAGGTGATAAGGTAAAGGACTGGTGTATCAGATGCGGTTGAAAGGATAGCAACTTTAAAGTGGAACTGGGCAGGACATATTGCCAGGACAACAGATGAGCGGTGGACAAGGAAGATTCTTGAATGGAGACCCCGGCAGGAGGCATACTGAAATAGAGGTAGACCCCCAACTAGGTGGACCGATGACATAAAGCGCATTCGAACTAACTGGATTCAAGCAGCGCAGGATAGGAATGAGTGGAAGACTTTACGGGAGGCCTACGTCCAGCAGTGGACACGGATAGGCTGATTAATGATGATGATGAATAAAAAAAAGGCAATACATTTTTCACTGTTAAAATTACGGCCTGATAAGAATAAACTTCTCCAGAAGTTTGTATAAATTTCCCAAGAGAATACTAAACATAATAAAAGGCAGTTTTTAGATCCTGAGGTTCCTTAGAGAAGAAGAGGAAAGAAGGCATCAACAAACAATAGGAATTATTGAGGCAATGGCGTCCCGAAAAAAGAGAAAGCGAAACGACAGTGACAGTGACTAGAATTTTCATTACAATATATCGTACTGTTGCCATATATGTTAATTTAAATTCTATTGCAAATTGTTGAAGTCACTGAATGTACCGTAGATACAGCAGTATTGAACTTTTCTGCAACATTTAACAACACTTCTCCTTCTTCCAACCATAGGGTTATTAGCAATTTTGATGGTCCTGGTATGGGAACACCACCACCTTGATGTGTACAAGTAAACTCAGGACCATTAATTTTTTCCCACTGCTTTCCACATGTTTCTTTCGACATAAATTAAAGAAATCATGATCCAGATAAAGGTAGATTTATATTCTTTGTTGGACCCATCTACTCTTGTGTGCTTTAAGTTTACAGAAAAGTAAAAAATTTCAGGACTTAGGTCAGTGGAAGATAGACATGCCAGTAACAAAGGTAAATGGTAATTTTGTTCGAGAAGCAATGTAACTAATTTCATTGCTTATTCATCGTGGTAACATAACACGCGACAGTGTATTAGGCGATACCCACAAAATAAATAAGAGGTTTCTAAACTAAAAACTAACCATATTGTTGCATCCGAAAATCCAACCAACATTTAAAAAAAAATCTGGGGTTCTAGCAGTACCTTAACTTTTTAGTAATGACAGAAGACAGATAATGACGCTCCGGTTTAAAAATATGTATTTTCTTGTAATCCCGAATGATGACCTCGCGTTTTAATTGCGCTTCGAAATACGGTTGTCACAAAAAAACGATGCATGACGCACCGCAAAGATCCACCGTTGCCACTGTATTATTATTATTATTTACTTATTTACTACTATTTATTAATACGGTAAAAATAAGGTATTTTTAACAGAACGAAAAAAGACCGGGTGGTAAACCTACTTAAAAAAATATATTTACATATATACACAGAAGGTTTAATTGTAATTATAAAACATTTTAATCTACTCCTAATTCAGTCTCGCCATCATCCACATTTATAATGAGAGGATGTATTTCGTTTTGTTGTGTAGTTATATAAAAGTCTTCAATTTTTAAGACATGGTTAACCGTATTTTTCTAACTTTCATCTGGAATTTCACCGAAAACTTTCTTTTTCTTTCTCAATAGGGTTAAAAATGCAATAATAGGGTAGTAGTCGCAACACAGTGTGACCCATTTCTCCCTCCATTTTATCACACACATACTCTTTTTTAATACTAAATGCCTTTAACACTTCTAACAGCTGCTTTTAACTATTTGTTTCCTTGAAGTATAAGTCACATTTTAAAATAAACTCCTTTATTGCGGATTTTTTGCTCGATGCATTCGGTACTTTTTCCAGTTGCCGGCTGTGGTAACTTGCACTGTCCATCACAACAACACTTTGTCCAGCATAACAACATTGTGTTCTGATACATTTAAAAGCAAACTGTTTTTAGACTAGCTTTCAAAAAGATCGGCGTTGGTATCTTCATGATAGTTCAGACTTGGATCCTTTATATTTTTTGCCGACAGTCATAAACAATTAGGGATCCATCCATTCTTCCAACCTGCATGAGTTATTTTTATTGGTTTTCCTTTATTTGAAGGGACCTTATTTTGGCATTTTTCAGTTAAATCAACCCATCTCTTTTTGACAGTCTCATGAGGTGTCAAACCACGTTTCATCTAGATAAACTATTGAACGTGTTTCGGATCTAAACTTTTTTATTTCCCCAAGGTAGAGAAATCTCATTTTTCTAAATCTTTCGGACTCCATAATAATTGTCTCTTGTTTATTGTCTTGTACTTAAATATCATCTCTTGCAAAGCGCGGTGAAGACTTGTCCTGCTACATGATATCGTTGTATCGTCAGTTGTTTACCGTGTCTTTAAAGAATCTAACGTGGGCACAACATTTTCTAGATACATTTGGTATATTGTCCTGCGAATAACATCTTTGTCAGAATCATCTACGCACTTCACTTTTCCGGTAACTTTGCGAACTTTTCTTTTAAAATGTCCTTTAAGCATAATATCTCATAGCTTCGATAATGGAACTTTCGTCATTTCACTGGTATTTTTATTGGCAATTACTTTAGGGTGGCCGCTCTTTAATAACAATTCACATACATTTTTTACGATCACTTTGGCGTCAGAAGATAAATACTTCCTGGAATGTTGAGGGTAGCTAGATATCGCATTAGCTGAAGATTCCCAACGTCTCCACATACTTTTAATATTAACTTGTTGCACACTGTTTCAAAGTAAAATAGATAGGTACTAAAGTCTGTGCGTTTTAAGAAGTCCGATATCGGATTTAATCACCAAGGGATGTTATCGCTTTTAAAACAGTAAGTCGGTTAAGTTACAATATCTTCGCACCTTCGCTATACTTGATCACACCGAACATCCCACTGGTTTACTGTATTCTATCACTGGGCGAAATCAGGGGTTTCAAAACAAAATTATCTTAGAATTACGCGTTGAGCATAAATAATAATTAAATAGATAATTAAATTATTTTGCTATTATTATAGTTAAATCTATATAATAATCGCTATTTTCCAAGAACCAATTAAAATTTGCTCAAGTGCGGGATGGTTAAATATGTTAAAGATTTTGTCAGGTATATACTTTTCCGATAATGACATTATTTTGGGATTATTATAATTAAATCTTCATAATAATTACTATTTTCCAAGAAATAATTAAAATTTGCTGAAGTGCGGGATGGGATGTTCTACTTTATTTTAAATAAGTAGTTGTGCTTTTCACTTTTAGTTTGTTTCTCATTGTGTGTGAATTAAAATCAGTTATTAAGCAAAGTTATGGAAAATGTTCAGCAAGGTGCCACATCGCCTAGAAGGCATTTATCTCCAGGTGAACGCCGTTTGGTATTACAAGTGGAACGTTATTTTACTTTAGAAAAAGATAACTCGGGCCCGTTAGAGTCTGTTTTGGCAGTGCAAAAACGAACGTCTGATGCTTACGGCATTTCAGAGAAGACCTTAAGAAGACTTCGAAAAAAGAGTGAAGAGGATTTGGACAGACCATATAAAAGGGTTCGACTCCATTCAAAAACCTTGGATTTAGCCCAAGGGATAAAACTCTCTATTAGGAATATTGTTTATGATATGTATAAAGCCAAGGAATATGTTACCCTCAAAGCTATTCTTGAAAAGATAAAGCAGAAAAAACTTTGCGATATTGGAACTAACAGTTTGTCCATCATCTTAAAACATATGGGTTTCAAATATAAAAAAACGAACAACAGAAAACTGCTTTGGGAGCTGTCCAATGTTGTTTCGAAAAGATGGCAATTTTTAAGGGATTATTTAAACAACAAAAAATCGGAATTGTCAAGACAAGTTGTTTTTCTTGACGAAACATGGGTATTTGCAAACGGAACTTCAACAAAAAGGTCTTGGCAGGATGACTCAAAGCATTGTTATTCAAGTACCCGTGCAAGTAATGGAAAAAGGTAAATTATATTACATGCTGGTAATGAAGAAGGTTTTGTTTTAGGGTGGCCGACAATATAGAACCTTGAGGGACTCCGGCGTTGATGTTAAATATGTCTGAAAGGCATCCGTCCATCGCCACTCGCAGAGAACGGCCTTTAAGAAAGCTTGACAACCATGAACAAAATTGAACCGGCATTCCGCATGCTCTCACTTTAGTTAGGAGCCCCTCATGTCCGGGGACTCACCATGTTATTGATAACGCTTTTCTGAATTGTCTGATTATTTAGATACATAAGACTTAAGTAATTGAGGATTATTCCTATAGTAAATATGCTGACATGCATCTAATTTATGGATAAGCACTCGGCAATTGTGCAATTGTGTGGAGGTGAGAAGAACTTATTCTGATACATTTCCAAATCGACGTTTTCCGCACCGAAGAACTTTTAAAATGGTTGATTGTAGCTTAATAGAAACAGGTAAAAAGTCTAAACCACAAATTTCTTTAATCGTTAAACAAGGGGGGGGGGGGTGAAGAGGTCTTTACATTAAAGTTATAGATCGTAAAAATTTTTTCCTACAAGCGTGCGCGATATACCGTTTTCCCGCACTCGTTTTGGTTCTGAAAGACCAATTTTCCCGCACGGTGCGGGAAAATTTTTCCCGCACGGAAAATTAAATTTTTAGAAATACTTTGTGGTAGTTTTTCTAAGGCTTGTAGAAACAATTTTGATTCTAACTCATGCGGAAAGACACTTTAATAAATAAAATATAAATTTTTATTGAAAGTAAATGAGGTATATTACAGAAACACTAATTTTTGCCGTTTATTTTAAACATTTTTAAAAAAGCTGATTTAAAACGCTTTATTTCAAAAACCCCGTACATAGATGTTAACATGGTAACCACGACACACACATAAAATTTAATTGTCAAAGTGACACCTTACAACATTTCACCGGAGCGTGGCTTTGATTTATAATTTCGTTCAGATTCTGATACAGATGTCTTCCATAGATAATTTCTCGGACGATGAGCTTCCAGAAGATATTCTAGAAGCTGCAAGTGTCGCAAATTTGGATTTGCTACCAAAAAAGTCAATAGTCAGGTATGAAAAACAATACGATAATTTTGTTACTTGGTGTGAAGCGAAAAATGTAAAAGCACCAAGAGAAGAAGTACTTTTGGCATATTTCTTGGAAATGTCTAAACTTTGGAAGCCAAATACTTTATGGTCTCGATATTCCATGTTGAAAAGTGTACTTAAGGTTAAGAAAGATTTAGATATCAGTAAATACTATAAAGTTACTGCGTACATCAAGAGACAAAATGTAGGTTTTCGAGCAAAAAAAGCAAAAGTTTTTACACAAGAAGAGATTGCGAAATTTATGAAAGAAGCACCTGATGAAATTTTCCTTCTAATTAAAGTGGTAACGATTTTTGGACTGGCTGGTGCCTGCCGCCGTGAGGAGCTAACTAAATTTACCATTGACGACATAGACGACAAAGGAGACGTTATAATTGTCACAATAAACGACTCCAAAAACCATTCTGCTAGATCCTTTGTAATAACTAAGGCAGTCAATAATGAAATTTTTCTAAATCTATACAGAAAATATGCAAACTTACGTCCACAGCAAACTCCACACCGCCGATTCTTTTTGAACTACAAACATGGAAAATGCAGTACCCAATGTGTTGGAATTAATACCATAGGAAAAATGCCCTCCAACATTGCAGCTTATATAGGACTCAAAAATCCAGAATTATACACAGGCCACAGTTTTAGACGTTCCTCGGCCACTCTACTTGCTAATTCTGGCGAAGAAATAACAAACATTAAACGTTTAGGAGGATGGAAATCCACGTCTGTTGCCGAAGGCTACCTGGAGGAATCCATCACACACAAAAAAAACATGTCTAACAAAATTCTCAATCTCAATAGTCCATCAAGTTTGAGCTATAATTTAGAAGCAAAAACTCCACAGTTTCCCAGCAGCGCTAACAACAGCTCGATACCTCTTTCTTTGCAACCATCCGCTCATCAGGATCAGTTGGCTTCAATGGCTTCATCCGCAATCAATTTGCATAATGCATCAAATTGTACTTTTAATGTAAATATTAGTTATAATTAGAAATTAAATCTGTGTTTGTTTTTCAGTAAAATTAAATTTTTAGAAATATTTTGTTGTAGTTTTTCCAACGCCTGTAGGAAAAATTTTGATCCTAACTTGTGCGGAAAGACACTTTCCCGCACTCGACTGCTTACCCTAACTCCGCTTCGCGTCGTTCGGGTAACGGCAGTCGCGTGCGGGAAAGTGGCTCTTTCCGCACTTGTTAGGATAATAACTATTTTATAACAAGAATAATGACATGAACATGTTTCGACCCAAATTTATCGATCAGGGAAAAGTTATGATATAAAAGAACAATCTGGGTGTAGCTTATAAACTTAAGAGTAGGTAAACATCAAGGTGGGTTGACATATAAAGGAGGGGTATTTTAAGTACAATATCTACATTGATTCACATATGCAAGGGTACAATTTTTTTAAGGCCTACAAACACTTCGGAAATACTTGAAGTTATAAAAGATATTAAAACTAACTCCGCACCAGGTGAAGATTGTATTACAAAAAAAGATATAATCCAGTTGTTTGACATTATAAATGACAAAATAGTCTTATTAACAAACGAAGTATTATCCAGTGGTGTTTTCCCGGAGGAATTTAAAGTGGCAAAAATTATACCACTTTATAAAAGTGGAAATCACAGCGACCTAAATAATTATAGACCTATATCAATTTTAAATACGTTATCTAAAATAGTTGAAAAAATAATCAAAAATGGACTTACACAATTTATTGAAAAAAAATTTAATTTCGATCCATATCAGTACGGCTTTCAGAAGCAGAGTGGTGTTCTGGGTGCAACAGTGGATTTACTGGAACACATTACATCTCAGTTGGATCTAAATAAATATGTGACTGTAGTATATATTGATTTGAAGAAGGCTTTTGACACTGTGGACATAGAAATGCTGCTGGAAAAACTATATAAAATGGGAATAAAAGGAGTTGCCTACAACCTGATGCAATCTTACTCAAAAAACAGACAGCACTATACAACTATCAATGGACGGACAAGCTCTACTGCCACGGTAAATGTTGGAGTACCGCAAGGATCTATACTTGGCCCCTTAGAATACTTGCTATACGTACATAATCTAAAGTATGCTGGACTTAAAGCTAGGTATTTTATGTTTGCTGATGACACTGCGCTTGTTTATTCGGATAGTGATATAAGCAACCTAGAATCAAAAATAAATCAAGACCTGCAGATCTATTATAAATGGTTGTGTAAAAATAAACTTACTCTAAATGCTGAAAAAACAGTATATATGACTTTTAAACAAAAAAATAAACCTAGTGGTGTCTTAAATTTATACTTAAGAAATGTGAAATAAATTAAAAAATGTTACCAACTATAAATACTTAGGACTTATAATAGACGATGGATTGACCTGGTCGAAGCATATAAACAGTATACTATCAAAAATAGCACCAATGATTGGTGTTATAAGAAGGTGTTCAAGTTTCATAAATAATAAAACTAGAACTATGTTGTATAGCGGCTTCATTGAACCACACTTAAGGTACTTAATTCCATGTTGGGGAAATGCCGGACAATACCTGCTTGACAAGTTACAACGATCACAAAACAAGGCTATTAAGGCACTGTATAACATGAAATATTATACTTCTTCAGAAACCATTTACAACCAAACAAGAATACTAAACATAAACAAGTTGAGGACTTTAGAACAAACAAAACTAATATATAACATAAAAACAAAAAATATTAAAATAAACTCTGAACTAAAACAAACAAACGAATTCCACCAATATAACATAAGACAAAAATTAAATTATCGTACTGATTTTGCAAGAACAAAAAAAGCTCAGGATTCACCAATTTATAGAAGCATTCAAACATATAATACCATACCTCACGAAGTTACATCGCTCACTAGAATGAAGAAACTATGTCACGAACTAAAAACATATTTAAACTCAAACTAATAGACTCACTTACCTACTGTTTACTATACTATAAATTATATATTGTATAATAATATTATGTTGCTTTAAACTGTAACCTACCTTATCTATTGTAAATACTTAATGTTTAGGCCTTATTATCAGTATTGTTACTGTTTCAAGGTCAGAAATAAATTTGTTTGAAAAAAAAAAAAAGGACAAAGTTTAAAGAAGAAGGTCTAAATTTCTGCAATTTGTTTTGTTGTGTGTGGAAAAACTGTTTTGTCTACAGTAAAAGTAACAGAGTAACTTAAGCATTTGTGATTTTGTTTTAATGAAAAGGTTGATAATTGCTAAAAGATATTTTTAAGTGAGATTAAAGATTTTAAAAAAATGTCATGTTCAAACATAGGAATGCAGTGGGTGTCTCATAGCTTTAAATAAAAAAATAAGGTTTTGTTGGAAAGTATGCGACCCAGGAAATTGGTGAATCAACTTGCGATTTATTACGAGCTAACCATTTTGTGTGATTGGAAAATTCGAAAATTTTTATGTATATCAGTTTCCTTCTTCTTTTCCTTTTCCTCTTTTTTGTAACATGTAATTGGCGGGTCACCGGATTGGTTTTGTGCAGTATCGTTATTAAAATAAAATTGGTTGTACTTTTATTTAGCGCAGTGTTCCGCGCAGGCAAGGTCTCAGCAAAATGGCCGATTCAGGGTTCTAGAACCTTATCAATGTTTGAATTTTCAATTAAGACGAATGCATAATACGCTTATGTAAGAAACCAAATTTTTGAAACCATCCTGTTACCCGTTTTCCAATAGTATGCCTATTTCGAGAAGTTGTATTTTTTTAAAACGCTTGGATAAACATATTTCTTCATTTATGTCAAAACCGGCTGTTTTAGAAAGAAAATCTGTAATTCTTGTTGTAGAGCATTAATCAAAAAATTGTCCATATTGTCCCGAGATATTGATTATGACTTTATAATTTTATCACTTACTCTTAAAAAAGTTTTTAACGTGATAGTTCGTTGACATTTTTTATGGTTACAGTACTTTCTTTAGAAGCCAGTAATACATTTATTTAGGTGACAAATATAAACTAAAAGTCTGAAAAATTCATTCAAATTGCTGACACCATTTTCGAACGTCAGGAGTTTAAAAATATGCAAAGAAAACGACATAAGGATTTTCTTGTTTAAATTGTAGATCTGAGAGATCTAAATAGAAAATATTTAATTTCCTGTAAAAGAAAAGTTAGTTCGAATTTATATTATTTCTGTACACCTCGTGTAAAGTCAAAATGCAAAATAGGAACTAAAAATATTCCAAAGCCACATAAACAGCATCTCGCCGAGAGATGTCTCTTCAATGCTACATTTTCACCTGATCCTTATAGGCCGGTGTGTCAGATAAAGGCACTTTGAGACCTTTTCCCTTTCGTCGGTCTCTAGCTCCACTGATGAGCCGTAATACGGCGAAACGCGTCTGAAGATGAGTCTGATGAAACGGAAAATCTTAGGATAAAGGTATACCCGACGTTAATAAGCTATTTGTTAAAAAAAATGCTTTCTTAACTCTGCAGTTTAATCAAATTAATATTCGATGATATCATTGGTCGAAAATCGTGCCCATATATCATCTGAAGTAAATTTTATTGAAATTGGTACAAAAACAAGAAAGTTACTGTTAGTTATTTTAAATGATTAATTAACTTACAGATTATGTCTACCTACCCAATTGTTCCCAATCCACCAAACAAGTAAAACCAAGATCCGCACTAACAACGTGCATAAATCGATTGGGCAAATGAGTTTTGTGTTCAGTCGTGGTGTCACTTCTTGTACACTTTACGGCATTTGCTGGATGGTAGGCGAAATAACTAATTTAAATGAGATGTGTAGCCAAAGACGGTCGTACTTTTTGCCGCGGTTCGTGAGAATCCCGGGAATTCAAAGTTAGATAGAAAATGAACGCTAGCAGGTTGCTTATTTATGCGGTAGAGGTGATTTAAATGCGGCTTTAGAATATTTTTAGTTCCTATTTTGCATTTTGAGTTTACACGAGGTGTACAGAAATAATACAAATTCAAACCAGCAACTTTGTGTCACCTTTACCTTTGCAGGAAATTAAATATTTTCTGGTTAGATCTATTTTTTATTCTACATTTTATACAAAAAGATCCTAAAGTCAAATCAAGGTCTAAGTTCATAAACGTCAAAATTTTCGTGGTTGGCGTCTAAAGTAAAGAAATAATAACAAATATCAATAAATACTGATCGCCAGCACGAAAGTACGATAAAGATAGCGCTGAAAAAAGAGTTTTTAGGATTAAATTAAATTTCAAGGCACGAAAACGTTTAAAAACAAATTAAAGTTGACAGATTAAAACGATGACTTTGAAATCAATTGGCAACTTGAATCCGAGACGTATTGCGCAAGCCCGGATGCTATAATTAATAAATATGGCGAGTTGTAAATCTCGTTGTCTCTTAAACCGCTTTTTTGTGTTAATACGGTTCAATCTGGTTTGTTCTTGTCAAACGATAAGGTTGCGGTTGTTTTGCATTAAACCGTATTCAAAAACAACCGGGACGGGTATTTGAACCAATGGTCTATCTTTCTCTGCAGAGTTCATTTCTATTTCCTCGTAAAATCGTTAAAATTTTGAATTAAGTGCGGTTATGTTCATGTTATTAACCTGGAGCTACCTTTAATTTTTCTGTACATGTTATCAGTATCAAATAATGTAACTTTTGCTTTTGTGTTTTATTGAATTATTTGTGTGATTGCTGATTGTAGCTATACAGGGTGAGTCGGGAGGAATGGGCCTAACTCTAAGGGTGTAATCTATGCATCAAAATAATAAGAAAAAACTCAAATGTTGTCATCCAATATTCATTTGTTTTCAAGTTATAAGGCAAAAACAAAATATTGCATTAATTAAGCTTTCCTGTAATAAATGTTATTATTGTTTGCTTTTGATTGTGGTGCTGTCACTATCCTATTAGTGTCAGTATAAAATGTTACATTGATTCACCGTTAACTTTCGGATTTGTATCATTTTAATTTTATAAAATGCCACACATTTATTCACATCTTGAATACACCAATATGGTTTTTATTTATGGTTTGTGTAATCGGAATGCTACAGCGGCTGCTGAAGAATATCGTGAGCCATTTTCACATAAAAGAACACCGAACAGAAAGGCCCTTATCAGAGTTTTCAACAAACTCTGCGAGACCGGAACGCTTCCAAGTGCTAATGTAACATCCGACCGAGCTATTCAATACGATTTTGAAGAAATAGAAAATGTTCTAGCATTAGTAGAAGAACGACAAGCTCACGAAGAATTGGAATTCAGTTGGGGATTCCCCAAAACAGAGTGATCAATACGCTTTACGAGCAAGGCTTATACCCGTACCATGTACAGCGTGTACAGAATCTTCAATCTGGAGACTACGCCAAGCGTATGCAATTTTGTGAGTGGATAATTAATAATCGTCATCTTTTACCGCACATACTTTTTACTGACGACCCGTGACGGCATCAATAATAATCGAAACTCCTATGTATGGTCGGACAAAAATCCTCACTCAATGGTCGAAAGTAATTTTCAATACAGGTTTTCAGTAAACGTGAGGTGGGGCATGATCGATAATAATTTAATTGGCCCTTTTCTTTTGGAAAATCGCCTTACAGGAGATCACTACTTGAGTTTTTTACAATATGAATTGCAAGGACCACTGGAGGAGATTCCTTTAAACATCAGAATTGAAATGTATTATCAACACGACGGAGCGCCTGCCCATTTCGATCGTCGGGTCAAGAATATTTAGACCAAAGGTTTTCAGGGGTTTGGATTGGTCGCAGTGGTCCTATTAGTTAGCCTCCTAGATCGCCAGACCTCACGCCGTTGGACTACAATTTATGCGGTTGGTTAAAAACTGAGGTTTACAAAGTAAAAGTAGATACTAGGGATGCATTAATTAGACGCATTAGAAATGCGGTACTCGATATTAAAGAAAGACACGAATCAATTAGAAGATCCACGCGCGCCCTTCGTAAACGAAGCAGGAAATGTTTGGAAGTCAATGTCGATATATTTGAAAATTTACTAAACCAATGATTTATTTAAAACAATGTTAATGTTGGATATTTTGGTTTAACAATATTATTATTTTATTTAACGCTGTAACTTGAAAACAAATGAATATTGGATAACAACATTTGAGTTTTTTCTTATTATTTTGATGCATAGATTACACCCTTAGAGTTAGGCCCATTCCTCCCGACTCACCCTGTATAATATAAATATCATAACCTTAAACGATATATTGGAAGAAATAGTTTAAGTCCCAATTGATGACCTTTATCTGTGGATATGGAAACTGCTGGTCAATTTGAAAATGGTAAGTAAATATTTTTTACGCGACCATGACCAAATACCAACCACTTTAATTTTATTTTTAGGTGCTTAAGTTTTTTTAGATATTCAGTTTAGACAGCAATATATAAATGCGGTGAAGAGGCAATTAGTAGATCTTTTACATATATACAAATGGTGCCGATGATGAAAACAGGGTAAATGATACCTCTAATACATCTAATAATGTAGATGACAGTGAAATAAACAGTACCCAACCAGTATGGACATCATCAAAAAGAAAGACAGATCATGATCGAGCAGCTACTTTGCATTTTTTGAGTCTGAGGAAAAATATGCACAAGAATTTCAAGATAAGGTTACAAACAAAAACTCCATTTGGTCCAAAATAACTGCAGAAATGAAATAGAAATTTTTATATAGGCGATGGCATTAATGCTAGAGAAAGATGTAGACAAAGATTTGCAAACTTGCAAGCTTCTTATGTACGGCTTTAGATAGGAGAATGCAGACTGGGGAAGGTAAAATACCTAAACCTCCTTTTCTTGATGACCTTCATGAAATTATTGCTGATAAACATAAGATAGTGCCAGTATTGATTATTGATTCAGAAAGCAAAGATATGATCTCCAATTTAAAAAGTTCCAGCACTAGAGAAACAAACCAAATATCCTGTCAAATCATCGCTTCAGAAAATCCAACAGATAGGATAACGATCACTATTCAAATGTTCCTAAAAAAAAGACTATGAAAAGGCCTTTGACACTATAGACCAGCATAAAATGCTGCAAGCTCTAGCGGACTGTAGAATTGATCATCGTTATACAAAACTTATAGAAAACATTTACAAGACTGCCACAGCCTGTGTTAGACTGCACGACGATACCAATAAATTCAAAATAGAGCGTGGAGTGCGACAGGGTGATACCATCTCACCGAAGTTATTCACGACGCTGCTTGAATATGTGAACAAACGGATAGAGTGGGAAAATATGGGACTCAATGTAAACGGAGAACACCTTAACCACCTGAGATTTGCTGATGACATCGTCCTGATTTCGGACTGCATAAACAAAGCTAGCAAGGCTTCATCAGGCATCCGGAGAAGCTGGGCTTAAAATTAATATTGCTAAAACCCAATTTACGACTAACCTAGTAGTGAGTGGATCTGTGTCGGTAGGAGGTGCCAAAATAGGACAGGTAACCCACTATAAATATCTGGGTCACGAAATTCGAGTGGGTCGGGATAATCAAACATGCGAGATTTCTAGAAGAGTAGGCCTAACCTGAGCAGCATTTGGGAGACTTGGAGAAACACTTAAATCTAGGATCCCGATCTGCCTAAAGAGAAAGGTCTTCAACCAATGCGTCTTACCTGTTATGACTTATGGAGCTGAGACACTAACACTGACCAAGAAATCTATAAATCAACTACGAATTACTCAGCGTGCTATGGAAAGATCAATGTTGGGCATCTCACTTAGAGATAGGATACCAAACGAGGTGATAAGGTAAAGGACTGGTGTATCAGATGCGGTTGAAAGGATAGCAACTTTAAAGTGGAACTGGGCAGGACATATTGCCAGGACAACAGATGAGCGGTGGACAAGGAAGATTCTTGAATGGAGACCCCGGCAGGAGGCATACTGAAATAGAGGTAGACCCCCAACTAGGTGGACCGATGACATAAAGCGCATTCGAACTAACTGGATTCAAGCAGCGCAGGATAGGAATGAGTGGAAGACTTTACGGGAGGCCTACGTCCAGCAGTGGACACGGATAGGCTGATTAATGATGATGATGAATAAAAAAAAGGCAATACATTTTTCACTGTTAAAATTACGGCCTGATAAGAATAAACTTCTCCAGAAGTTTGTATAAATTTCCCAAGAGAATACTAAACATAATAAAAGGCAGTTTTTAGATCCTGAGGTTCCTTAGAGAAGAAGAGGAAAGAAGGCATCAACAAACAATAGGAATTATTGAGGCAATGGCGTCCCGAAAAAAGAGAAAGCGAAACGACAGTGACAGTGACTAGAATTTTCATTACAATATATCGTACTGTTGCCATATATGTTAATTTAAATTCTATTGCAAATTGTTGAAGTCACTGAATGTACCGTAGATACAGCAGTATTGAACTTTTCTGCAACATTTAACAACACTTCTCCTTCTTCCAACCATAGGGTTATTAGCAATTTTGATGGTCCTGGTATGGGAACACCACCACCTTGATGTGTACAAGTAAACTCAGGACCATTAATTTTTTCCCACTGCTTTCCACATGTTTCTTTCGACATAAATTAAAGAAATCATGATCCAGATAAAGGTAGATTTATATTCTTTGTTGGACCCATCTACTCTTGTGTGCTTTAAGTTTACAGAAAAGTAAAAAATTTCAGGACTTAGGTCAGTGGAAGATAGACATGCCAGTAACAAAGGTAAATGGTAATTTTGTTCGAGAAGCAATGTAACTAATTTCATTGCTTATTCATCGTGGTAACATAACACGCGACAGTGTATTAGGCGATACCCACAAAATAAATAAGAGGTTTCTAAACTAAAAACTAACCATATTGTTGCATCCGAAAATCCAACCAACATTTAAAAAAAAATCTGGGGTTCTAGCAGTACCTTAACTTTTTAGTAATGACAGAAGACAGATAATGACGCTCCGGTTTAAAAATATGTATTTTCTTGTAATCCCGAATGATGACCTCGCGTTTTAATTGCGCTTCGAAATACGGTTGTCACAAAAAAACGATGCATGACGCACCGCAAAGATCCACCGTTGCCACTGTATTATTATTATTATTTACTTATTTACTACTATTTATTAATACGGTAAAAATAAGGTATTTTTAACAGAACGAAAAAAGACCGGGTGGTAAACCTACTTAAAAAAATATATTTACATATATACACAGAAGGTTTAATTGTAATTATAAAACATTTTAATCTACTCCTAATTCAGTCTCGCCATCATCCACATTTATAATGAGAGGATGTATTTCGTTTTGTTGTGTAGTTATATAAAAGTCTTCAATTTTTAAGACATGGTTAACCGTATTTTTCTAACTTTCATCTGGAATTTCACCGAAAACTTTCTTTTTCTTTCTCAATAGGGTTAAAAATGCAATAATAGGGTAGTAGTCGCAACACAGTGTGACCCATTTCTCCCTCCATTTTATCACACACATACTCTTTTTTAATACTAAATGCCTTTAACACTTCTAACAGCTGCTTTTAACTATTTGTTTCCTTGAAGTATAAGTCACATTTTAAAATAAACTCCTTTATTGCGGATTTTTTGCTCGATGCATTCGGTACTTTTTCCAGTTGCCGGCTGTGGTAACTTGCACTGTCCATCACAACAACACTTTGTCCAGCATAACAACATTGTGTTCTGATACATTTAAAAGCAAACTGTTTTTAGACTAGCTTTCAAAAAGATCGGCGTTGGTATCTTCATGATAGTTCAGACTTGGATCCTTTATATTTTTTGCCGACAGTCATAAACAATTAGGGATCCATCCATTCTTCCAACCTGCATGAGTTATTTTTATTGGTTTTCCTTTATTTGAAGGGACCTTATTTTGGCATTTTTCAGTTAAATCAACCCATCTCTTTTTGACAGTCTCATGAGGTGTCAAACCACGTTTCATCTAGATAAACTATTGAACGTGTTTCGGATCTAAACTTTTTTATTTCCCCAAGGTAGAGAAATCTCATTTTTCTAAATCTTTCGGACTCCATAATAATTGTCTCTTGTTTATTGTCTTGTACTTAAATATCATCTCTTGCAAAGCGCGGTGAAGACTTGTCCTGCTACATGATATCGTTGTATCGTCAGTTGTTTACCGTGTCTTTAAAGAATCTAACGTGGGCACAACATTTTCTAGATACATTTGGTATATTGTCCTGCGAATAACATCTTTGTCAGAATCATCTACGCACTTCACTTTTCCGGTAACTTTGCGAACTTTTCTTTTAAAATGTCCTTTAAGCATAATATCTCATAGCTTCGATAATGGAACTTTCGTCATTTCACTGGTATTTTTATTGGCAATTACTTTAGGGTGGCCGCTCTTTAATAACAATTCACATACATTTTTTACGATCACTTTGGCGTCAGAAGATAAATACTTCCTGGAATGTTGAGGGTAGCTAGATATCGCATTAGCTGAAGATTCCCAACGTCTCCACATACTTTTAATATTAACTTGTTGCACACTGTTTCAAAGTAAAATAGATAGGTACTAAAGTCTGTGCGTTTTAAGAAGTCCGATATCGGATTTAATCACCAAGGGATGTTATCGCTTTTAAAACAGTAAGTCGGTTAAGTTACAATATCTTCGCACCTTCGCTATACTTGATCACACCGAACATCCCACTGGTTTACTGTATTCTATCACTGGGCGAAATCAGGGGTTTCAAAACAAAATTATCTTAGAATTACGCGTTGAGCATAAATAATAATTAAATAGATAATTAAATTATTTTGCTATTATTATAGTTAAATCTATATAATAATCGCTATTTTCCAAGAACCAATTAAAATTTGCTCAAGTGCGGGATGGTTAAATATGTTAAAGATTTTGTCAGGTATATACTTTTCCGATAATGACATTATTTTGGGATTATTATAATTAAATCTTCATAATAATTACTATTTTCCAAGAAATAATTAAAATTTGCTGAAGTGCGGGATGGGATGTTCTACTTTATTTTAAATAAGTAGTTGTGCTTTTCACTTTTAGTTTGTTTCTCATTGTGTGTGAATTAAAATCAGTTATTAAGCAAAGTTATGGAAAATGTTCAGCAAGGTGCCACATCGCCTAGAAGGCATTTATCTCCAGGTGAACGCCGTTTGGTATTACAAGTGGAACGTTATTTTACTTTAGAAAAAGATAACTCGGGCCCGTTAGAGTCTGTTTTGGCAGTGCAAAAACGAACGTCTGATGCTTACGGCATTTCAGAGAAGACCTTAAGAAGACTTCGAAAAAAGAGTGAAGAGGATTTGGACAGACCATATAAAAGGGTTCGACTCCATTCAAAAACCTTGGATTTAGCCCAAGGGATAAAACTCTCTATTAGGAATATTGTTTATGATATGTATAAAGCCAAGGAATATGTTACCCTCAAAGCTATTCTTGAAAAGATAAAGCAGAAAAAACTTTGCGATATTGGAACTAACAGTTTGTCCATCATCTTAAAACATATGGGTTTCAAATATAAAAAAACGAACAACAGAAAACTGCTTTGGGAGCTGTCCAATGTTGTTTCGAAAAGATGGCAATTTTTAAGGGATTATTTAAACAACAAAAAATCGGAATTGTCAAGACAAGTTGTTTTTCTTGACGAAACATGGGTATTTGCAAACGGAACTTCAACAAAAAGGTCTTGGCAGGATGACTCAAAGCATTGTTATTCAAGTACCCGTGCAAGTAATGGAAAAAGGTAAATTATATTACATGCTGGTAATGAAGAAGGTTTTGTTTTAAATGCCAGTTTGATATTTTCATCAACAAAAAAAACTGATGATTATCACGGCAATATGGATGCTGAAATTTTTGAGCATTGGTTCGAGGAAAAACTTTTAAAAAGTTTAGAAAAACCTTCCTTAATTGTTTTAGACAATGCCTCTCACCATACGAGACTCGAAGAGAAATTCCCTACAAGCAGCTGGAAAAAGGAATAAATAAAAGAGTGGTTGTCAAAGAAAAACATAAACCATGAAAATTTATATTTAAAAAGTGAACTTTTAAGCAAGTGTAAAGAGCAGCCATTTAAAAAAAAGTATGTTGTTGACGAATTAGCCCTCAAATAGGGACATCAAGTTTTGAGATTGCCGCCCTACCATTGTCATTACAACGCAATTGAATTGGTATGGGGTATTAGCAAGAACTATTATGACAAACATGCCTGTAAAAATATCGGTAAGCCTAGCGTTATACAGTTATGGGAGGAGGCGCTAGAAGAATGGCGGAAATGCATTGAACACACAGAAAAAATTATTTTTGAATCTTATGAGACAGAACAGGTTATAGACGAAGTAAGACCGTTAATTATTACGAATGATGATGATGATGACGATGATGTTGATTCTGATGAGTCTGATAGCATGGGTGAAATTTCAAATGCAGAGGAAGACTACTTTTAGTAGTACCTATCTACAAGTAGGTACGTTCTGTCGCAAGACTACAAAATCGGTTCTTTTTAGAACCAAAACTTTATAAAAAAGAATTCGTAAAACTAATTTGTCTGAATACTACAAAAGCTAAAAAATTATTATTTTTCTTTACCTAAACTAATTTTTTATTTACTTTAAATTATTTTATTTAGAAAATGTAATTCATCAACATCCAAAATTACCTTCAATATAATTTATTGTTTGAGAGCCACCGACATAATGCTCAAGAGGTTTTATGGCTTAGCGGACTTCTTAAAACGCACAGACTTTAATCTATTTCGAATATTATGTTTACTATTTATATGAGCTATATAAACAGGTACCTGTAACTATAAAGTTTTGAGAAATATCCTAATAATTAAGTTGTTTCTAGAAAACCTTAATTAGACAGTTTATTAATTTTGATAACAAATCAAGTAATGTACCTATCTATTGTTATTATAAACTGGCATTAAAAATAAATGTGGATTAATACGTCTCTGCGAAAGCAAAAGCCGAGTTTATGAGGGGTTTTATTGCAGTCATTAAGCCAAACGAAATATGTTGGGAAGTACTTTACTACTATTTATTAATACGTTAAAAATAACGTATTTTTAACAAAGAAACGAAGAAGAAGAAATGAAAGAAGGTACCATTTTGTATTGAAATAAAATCTGGCCAAAATTTATGTTCTTAATATTTCAGCTTAAAGTATTAAGACTTGGGCGTTTTTATCCTATGACCACAAACATTGTAGGTATAGAGCCAATACGTGAATTTACACAAAAAAAAATGTCCGAAATCGATCCGTTGTCGATCGTATTGCGTAACTCGATCCCTTCGAATCCGATCCGCTCCGGTTATTCGAAAATAGAACAGAGACGAGATTTCTCATTCTCGAACCTGTTTTCCTTAATATCTGACCGCATCGGTCATTCAAGATGCCATAAAGAGTCATCAAACTTTACGCGAGCCCAAGTCATTCCGTGAAAAAGGTCGTTGATATTAAGGGCGTTTTCAATTAATTACGTATGCTCGACGTCGCATCTTCAGTGGCGTAATTTAAATTCATTATTAATTATGGCATAGACGTTTTTGGCAGGACGTAAAATCAACAATGCAATTTTTGTTGCTGGTTTAGCGAGACAAGGCGAAACACTTTATGGGTTTATGTTTAGTTTAAGTCATTTTTGATATTTGTGTAAGCTTAATTTGGATAATTTTTCAATGATTTCGAGATTTGTTACTATTCAAATAATATTTTAAGCACAATTTACGATTGTGTTCTTGACTGCCACTGTTGGTCATTTCCATCTTACTTTTAATTTATTTATTTTTTTTGTTTATTGTTTATTCCCAACTAATTGAGGCGTTCTTTACAAAAACGACCATAGTCCATTTTTTACTTTTTTGGGAATGTCGAAAAAACTTTATATGGTCATATTTCGATAAGTTTATTTTTTAATATCACATATATTTTATTTCATACATAGCCAGTGTCTTTTTAAAAAAGTAAATTAAACATTTTGATAATTTTTTAAGAAAAGAAAGCAATTTTTTTAAAGGACAATGGTTGTTTTTACAGGAATTTTTGTGTAAAGAAATAAACAGCATAAAAAAGGTTTAAGAAATGTATATTTAAATAAAGTAAAAATGCTAATACCTACGAATAACATGCAATATTGTTTAATCTTCTGCGCCACTACTATTGTCTTCATTGTCAATTTCCACTTCAGGACCAGAACTGGTACTAGTGCTGGTCTGAGCAACATTAGATTGCAGGTTCAGATAATAGTGAACATTCTCGGGAATCCTCAGGAACTTAGCAAGACTTCTCAGAAAGGCTAGCTTTTGGGGTTTAAATTTAATCTCATTTTGATATAGAGGCTTTAATTTTAGTTCGTTTGGAAGTTTTTTCCTATTTCGCACATGTATTGTGTCCCAAGCACCTGTGTAAGATTGCTTGGTTTGGACATAGTCTACTTCAGCAGATATTTTAATCACTCTTACCGATTTAATTTTCATAGGTGGCTTTGAATTTGCCATAGAAAATGGCTTTAGACCTTCAGCTATATTAAAAAAATCTTCGCGCTCGACGTTGCGGAGCACTAATAGAGATTAAGCCAGCTAAGTAAGCATCTTGTTCATCTTTTGATGACATGTTATTAAAAAGAGTTATCAAAGTCTGTCGAGTATGTTCGTTAATATTTTGAAAGCACTTGAAACGGGAACAACTAAAACAAAAGATTTAATCAATAAGAACATTAACATCTAAAAATATGTTCAGTTTCTGACATACCCACAGTCAGCGCCAGTTACTCTAGCCAGAATTTACCTTCCCACATGATTAATATGAGCCACACCACGTACTTTCTTTTCCTTTATAACTGTTTCTTTTTTCACACATTTTTTCTTCTTTTTGGGCCAATTTGTTACATTGTTTTCGTCACAAATTTCGCTTGCACTCGCCATATTTACTTTATAACAAACAAGTGACAACTAACGATAGTTTGACCATATAGCGTGGCGTGCATATTAAGCCCCACCTAGAATTCCGACAAAAAACGCCATTGTACGCGACAATGGATGTTTTTGCAGGAATCCAAACGGACTATGGCTGTTTTTGTAGAACTAGTTAAACTTTGGAGAGCTATAAATCCAGACTACGGTGGTTTTTGTAGAAATCATTTTTCGGATTAATTTGATTCGGATTCAATGTATAAATGTCAATTGAAACCGCGAAATTCAAATTTTAGGACTATGGTCGTTTTTGTAAAGAACGCCTCAATTACTATAGTTCATTACAGGGAACATAATACAAACTATTAACTCAAACAATAAAAAAAATAAGAATTTCACAATAAACTACCTATTTCACAAACTTTTAACAAAATTATTCTTCCAGAATTCTTTATTTTCAAAATTTTTTTTCTACTTTGATATTTTTAAGAAACGTTGATAATTGATAACAAATATTAATTTCTTTATGTAAAATTGATCGTTTATCAAAATTTGATCTGATCTGGGTAATTTGGAAATCATTACATTGTCCTGTATAATGTTGATGAATGCTGATTGATTGATTAAGCAATTTTATACCTGAATTTTTTTATTTTTAAAGTGATTGTTTGTATTAATATACTAATTTTTAATTTATGCAAAACGCTTGAGGTCTAAATATTTTCTTGGTCGATACAAATTTAACGTCGGTTCTAAAAAAGGTAAACTGTATACATTTAATCACTTTATTTTGTAATTTTTGATATAGTTTTAATTACGCTCTATATGTAGAGCCACAGATTGATATAAAATATTAGATTTCTTAATAAACAAGACAAAAATATATGGTTTTTTATTATTTTAAAAGATCAGAATGTTTTATTTTATATAAAAATTCTATTAATACGAAATAATCTATACGAAAAATGATTAATTTTACAAAAAATGTTAAAACTATCCCTTTTTAAAAGAAATAAATATGGACTCCCTTCTGGATCTCTCTTTCTTCCAAGTCAGGCATTGCCTATACCTATAACTTCTATTAGTCATTGGGACTTTAGTTGGCCAAACTTCAAATAAGGAAATGGAGTTGAGCGAAGCCCTGGATCGTTTAAAAAGGGGGTAATATATATTTTTGAAAATCTCTTAAAAAGAGGGATAAGACAAAGAAACAATAATTCTCATTTAAAAACACACAAGTTTGAGCATAACCCAAAAACAAAACTACGCCACTGAATTCTACATAGAAAAACTCTATAATAACCTATTTCGATTAGTGATCAAATAATCGAAAACAGATGAGTGTCAACAATGACAGCCCTGTATGTCAGAAATTAAGAGGGATAGTTTCATAAAATAGTAGAACAGTAAGCCGCAAACCCCATCTTTCCATCTTTTATAATAAGGGATGTTGTATATGAAAACACACGAAAACTGGACACCCTGTACATCAGTAGGATAAAGACTAAAGTGCTCTTACAATATTTATAATAATTACAATATGAATATCTATATATAATAAATATAACCATAAAAAAATAAACTTAAGAAACTGTAAATAACCTTCAAAATTCATATTCATCAAACAAGCCTAAGAAAAATAATAATATAAACCCAACCATCAACGCCTAAAAGGAGTTACATAACAAAAATATAGGAGAAGAAAGAAAGTACAAAAGTAAACAAACTTCAAACACAAAATTGACTACCACAAAAACAATAATCAGTTAGAAACTCTCATGGAAGTCTCCCGAATTCATGGAAGGTAAACTAGATATTTCGTCGATTTAATTATAATTTAAAAGGCGCGTGATAGGACCGTTAGCCAAGTGGATCCTCAACCCAGCGCTGCAGACTGAGGACCATCTCGAAACGCGATAGGTTACGCGTATACTTAGAGGGCAGTAGTTAATGTAAGAAGCTTTATATTGCGCTGGCTAGGAAGGCATGCAGGGACGGATTTGATTTGAGAAATAGAAATAAATAGGCCTTATGAATTTTTATTGGCACAGATTAAATTAGTTTTATTAGAAAAAATATTTTCTTATGAAAGCAGTAGCCGCCACAGAAAAAAATACCATCTGTGACTGAAGGGCGGAACTTCGACACTTTACATTTGCAGCTGATTAGATTGTGATCTGAAGGTTCATTCCAAAGACATTATAACTAATAGACCAAACTGTTTATATTTTTATGGGGCAAATCATCATTCCCTCTTTATTATTCATTTCTGTCGCTCAAAATTGGACCTTAACCGGCTTTATCTGTCTGTTAGAAGTATTAAGAAAAACTGTTTTTAAAAGATTGAGTTAGTAATTGCATTAACGTCCAGACCCTAATATTATACAAAAAAGTTAAGTTATGCGCATCAAATTATGCATTCATGCTTGTAATGTTATACGAATATTTTATTAAAAACTGTTAAAAACGAGGTTAAAAACTAGCTAGTTCGTGCTTTTGTGCCCTTTTTGCAGTTTCTTCTTGATTTCTTTGTGTATTTGTCTAAACATTAGTGTAGAAATAAACAATCATGGTTCATACCTGTGTAGTGTTTAAAAAAGTGGATCATTTTAATCCAACAATGAGTACACGAGTAAAAATTATTGTATTATTTTCATACATTATTTTTAGGTTTCTTTCTCTACATCACTGGCGAGCAAAACCAAGGGACGGTTTACAATATTGCCGATCGGGTCTAAGAGAGCTGCATTTCTCTCTCGCACTCGCCAATTATTTTAAAACAATAATAGTCGATACTTTTATGGTTATTATGAATGAATCGTTTAGTCTATTAGTTCTAATGTCTTTGGTTCATTCACAATTAATTTTTCTGATTTTAAAAAACACGTTAATATCTACTGCACTAACCTAAACTGAAATCCTTGTATTAATTTCAAAATCGAGACGCATTAAAAGATCCATTAACATACCTAGCCGATATTAAAGTCTTTAGATATTTAACCAGTAATTTCCACCCACATGCTTATGGGTGTTGTCTATCAGCAAGTTTAAAATCCGTGTCTTCCTCCCCATAAAATGAAAATCAAGTCTTAATAAAACTTAATGTCCTCCATGTTTCGCAATAGCGATTCTTGTACCTACAAACTCAAATGGTTTCCATAAATGTTTTGTTCTTAAAATGGGGTATTAAATTTAAACACGACCTTTTCATGTGATATCCGCTATAAAATATTGCGAAAAGGGTTTTTTTCTCTACTATACTATTTATTTTATAAATACTTCAATAATTAGTTGTATGTTCTCTACGACGTAAGTATGCCCTTTAGTGTAGAAATTAATCTATTTCTTCATGGACTTGCACCAATCAGTAACAACTGTCTTGTATTAAACATTATAAAAAAATGAAAATATGAATAGTTATTAAATTTTAATCATTAATAATTAATTAAACCTGGCTATATAATTACATACATATATTATGTTTTAATAAGCATCACTTTCATTAAGTATTTAAAATAATGACTTTTTGTAGACACCTAGCAACATAGTATGAACAAAATTTGTTTGGGATAATGACACAAATTTTTAAAAATCACATTAGTCTTAGAGAAAGAAAACAAAAAGAAGGATTATATTACTAGGAGTATAAGGCGATCACTATTTGTTCGTCCAGATTTTGTACAGGATTGGTATAAATTAATGTATTTAGTGACCCCACAGAAATCCAATGGATTGAAATTAGGGGATCTTTCGTAAGTCAGGACCTCGGCCAATCCATGGGTTGGCAAATGGTTGGTTTAAAAATTCCTGAGCAGTTAAGCTAAATTCAAGAACCATTACCAATTTCTGTTTTAGGGACTTGGTGGCACGGAGGAAAGAGGCGTAAGGGATGTGGTCATCAGATCAGGGTACTTTTCTCACGACGATCCGGAAGCTCCGCCACCCAGTGTGGTGCTAGTTCTCGTAAGAGACTGCAGAGGAAACGGATCGCAGCGGGGTGCGATGCCAACGCACACCACAACATCTGGGGAAGCACTAACACCAACCAACGAGGTGAGTCAATTTTTTAATTCTTAATGACAAATACCTTAGACATTATGAATAGGGGTAATGGGCCTACCTTTGTCACATGTCAAAGGCAGGAAGTTTAAGATATAATAATAGGGACGTAATATATCGGGAACTATATCAAAAACTTGCATGTATCTAAAGAGGCTAGTTGTTCGGATCATAGATACATTCACTTTGAAATAACATGCGTAAAGTAAACTACGAATATTTACCGAAACCCTTGCAAGACGAACTGGGAAAACGATAAGTTAGACCTTGATATGAAGCTTGTGGGGATCAAGGATACGGTAAATAATACACTAGAAGTCGAGTTAATCGCGGATCGAATAGAAGACGCGCTGCAATCGGCTTTTATAGCAAATTGCCCTCCAACCATAACAGAATCTACCAGGAACGTGCCCTGGTGGAGCAAATATCTGGAAGTGAGATAAGGGCAAGTAAGAAAAAACTTCAACGTAGCGAAAATTTCAGGTAATTGGGATGCATACAAGGCATCGTTGACTGAATACAAAAGGGAGTTAAGGAAAACTAAGGGAACATCTTGGAGGAAGCGCTGTGAGGCTATCGAAAGCACTCCAGAATGTGCCAGACTCAGGAAAATACTCTCTAAGGATCCACAAAACTTCATTAATTCCCTAAAAACAGCCAACGGAAGTACACTAAATCCGGGAAAGAAACAATGACCGAACTTTTTTAAGTACACTTTCCCAATTCAAGAATTTTAGACGAATCACCGCAGATCTGGAAGCTAAGGGAGGAAAATAGGACTCCCAACAGGGCTCGCAGGGAAAATTGGCAGATTGCCAAAAAATTGGTGACAAAGGAAAAGATCAGATGGGCAATAGACTCATTTGAACCATTCAAGTCACCGGGAACAGACGGAGTATACCCGGCAATGCTTCAGCTGGTCATCGATACGCTTTGCCTCATACTAAGGGCCAGTTTGGCCACAGGACACATACTGAAATCTTGGAAACTGACAAGGGCGGTATTCATACCCAAACTTGGACGACCAGACTATTCGGCGGCAAAGGCATTCAGACCTATCAGTTTGATGTCGTTCGTACTTAAAACACTTGAAAAACAGGTTGATAGGCATATAAGGGATAACTCTTGGAACACAGACCATTTCATCAAGACCAGCATGCCTACAGAACAAGAAAGTCAACGGAATCCTAATTGGAGCTTTTCTGGACATTGATATTGACAAAAAAAGACGGGATGAGATGGTAAAAATTACCATTGCTGATATTGAGGATAAGGGGCCTGTTATGCTTATCAAGGTACGAGAAACTAAAACTGCTGTGTAAAAATGTGTTAATTAATGTTGAAATGGAGCAGGAATTCGCATGCACATCGAGAAACTCAGCAATCGAGTCGCAAAATTTCATAGTTGGTCCATAGGACATAGGAAAAACAGAATAATATTATGTAAAAAAATTGTTAAAAATAAATACAAATTTTGTTCAATATTTCAATATCAACCGGGCATTATGAACTTTATCGCCCGCCAATATTTCCTATGATATTATGATGATGTTTATAGCAACCGTTTCTAAGGTATTATAAGTAAATAATTGATAGATGAAAAACAAAATATTTACCGACGCCTCTGACTCTTAGACTTTTAGTAATAGCTAACTTTACTCCCTAGTTTAATATTATATAGAAGTTCTTTATTTACCTGTTATTTAACACCTGTAAATAATGGATATTATTATTGATAAGAAATAATTGCATAGGTAGTAATAAAATATCAATTAAAAATTAAATAAAAAATACTGTTTCTCAGTGTGCGAATATTTGGCAAAACCTTTAATTTCAACAAGTAGTATTCGTTAAAGATTATATTATTCTTTGCTTTAATTATAATAATAATAGGAATATAAAAAGATTATTAACTTACTCGCTTGTGCATTTATGACTTCAATTAAAAATATACGGCTCGTAAACTTGTGCATATTTTATTTTGTTAATTTAAATAATTTCGTTTTTTCTTTTATACGAATAATTGGTAGGTACCTGCTAATAAAAAATTTATTACTCGCGACCAAAAGATAAACTTTACCCAACAACGAGAAACTCTAGTAGCCAAGAAATTAAGGCGCTAGTATCATGACTACATTTCTGATCAAAATCAATAATCAATCATTATAATTATAATTATTTTGCCCAACAACTATCGTCCAGTCGCATTGCTTGCTTGCTGCAGTGCTGTGCCTTATTACAGTTATAAGAAAAAGACCAAGAAGATCAAAACAATCACAAGACTTTGGCTGAACGCTGGAAAGTCGTCGAAACTCAATAGAACTTGAACTACAACCAGAAGATAAGATAATAACTCAAATAGCCTGAAAATACACAATATACCTAATGTGGAAATTCGATTTTAGTCATCCCTAATCAATCAACACGAGCGCGGACGAAATTATGAAAAATATGCTAGGGTATGGACCCTTTGGAAAAAATATTTAATTCTGCTACCTACAACTTAAGAGGCTTGTCAAATATTATATTATGTCTTCATTTTTGCGTAATTGTTACTTCAAAAAATTGGAAGTACATTTTTAGACGTGCCTAGGTACATTTAACGTTTATCTGGCATTGATTTTTTTATTTCCTTTCCCACCTTGCCGGATATATTATGAACTTTTACAAATCCGCTTTTAGTGGACTTTCATAAATTTTTTTCGCTTTTACCGCTACTTTACTTTACACCTCTTAAGTTTTAATTACATCTATGTAAAACGGCCTGTGTGAAAATTTACTCAGTCTTTCAGCAGTCCATAAACAAGTTTATGTTACTAGGTATATAATGTTTATTACTTAGAACAATCAAATGCCCATTATCTTTTACTACATGGTAGCTTTTGCTAATAAAATCAATTTATTTAAGTACTAAGTGATATAAAACGCGCGCTGAGACAAATTTATGGATAGCGTTCCAAATATGGAATTCTCCAATATTATTTCGCGAATTTTAGTTTTTATTTTATAGTTAAATCTCTTTTATACAAAAAAAATCATCAAACTTGGTGGATAGAAATACTAAGGCGAATAGCTCAGATAGTTGCAGATGGTACAAGTTGGGTTATAATTTAATAGTTCGTGCCAGCCAGAATTATTGTCATCAAAGAGTGCTTTGCATATAAGGCCGTACTGCTTAGCGTTAGAGCTTAATACTTGGTTGGATGTCAGTAAATACCAGCATTATCAACGAATCAGTTATTCCGTCATCTTCAACAGTCATTATAAGTACTTTAATTCATGGCTAATTTATCCAATTTCTTGAATAATTTACGCAATGGGTTCTTCGGAAGAGCACAGCGTGATAACCAGGATTAATTGTTGAAAAAGTCTTGAAAGAATGGCATTTTTGTTTAAAATAATAAAATTACCAATTTTCGTGTAGCTTTTCATAAAATATACAATATTTCAAAAACTAGAAGATTTAGGTAGATGACATATTTAACAAAAAATAAAGGAATTTGAAAAATACACCTTATCAGTTGGAAAAATACAGGGTGTTCCATTTAAAAGAATTGACATAACGCATATTTAAATTAGCGAAATTTGCCAAGTCAACACGAACACCCCGTATAATAAATAGAACAAATAGTGATATGGTTACGTACCAAGTACTTTAAGGTACTTATGGTAAAAATGTTGTTCAATTCTATTGATTCCATAGGCAACTATGATTTTTTTATTAAGTCAAATAAAAATCATAAAATACCAGGAAATAATTATTTACTTGAGAACGTCGCAATCAAATTCAAAAAAGGAAATATGACTGTAGAGATTCTTTCTAGAGGAATCAGAAAGAGAAAAATATAAGGGTGTTTCATTTAAAAAAAAAATTTTATGTAGTACCAATATTTTGAGCCATCCTGTATAACGCAAATTTTACGTTATGCTCCATTGCAAACCCTATAACTCTTATAAAAAACTTTTGTTTCATACTGTATTGTAAAACACACCTGTACATATTTGAATTTAGTCCAGAAAATAAGGATTTACAGCAATAAGTCCGGTAAAATTTTTTTACCGGACTAGTCCTGTAAAATTTCTTTACTGGACTGAAATTTGTAAGTTTTAGTTTAATCAATGTCAAACACACAATGTTTCCACCAGTAAATATTAGCACTTCTCAAATATACGACGCAGAAAAAAACTTCATTATAATTTCAAAACATAATTATAATTTTCAACAGAACAGTATAAAAAAAAATTTTGTACGTCATTCGTCCCGCAAATCCTTTTCAGTATTCGTTTTAAAATTCCAGACTCGGCTCCTTCGTCGCCTCGTCTCGAAACATTTCACTCATACTGTAAAAGTTGATTTACCGGACTTATAACGTAAATACCTATTTCTTATGTCTCTTGCAGTTTAGGCGCTATCGAAGGCGAACACCTTGTTGACATACCCTTTAGACTTAACGGTTCAAAAGTTTTTCGTCCCCACCATTTTCAGTAAGAGTCAGATTTAAATTAAAAAGCGTCAATTAATATCTTTCTTATTAGGCACAGAGTTATTTCAGAAAATTTACATTGTATTTCCGAGGAGTCAATTCGACCAACTAACCCTGATGCAACTTCTGAAAAAATATTTATCAATTTAAAATCAATAAATAAACTGTGGAATCTTTATTGCGACTGCACAAAAGCAAAAGAATGCTGCGTGTCCCATTCAAAAATATTAAGGTTTAGGTTGTCTCAATTTGGTGAAACACCCTGTGTATTTTAAATTTTATAATATATATCTTAAATAGTGCTAGGAATCAAATTCGAATCATTCGACTATTCGAATACTCAAATATCAAATATTTCTCTTTAAAATTATTCATATTATGTTCAATTATTCCAGTATTCAGATATTTGAATATTTGCATGTTTAACAGTTTCAATATTCGAGTATTCAATTATCAAATATTTTTATTTAATGTTGTGTGCACGAGCCTTTAAAAAACGCCTTATAATTGTTAATTGTATTAAATAAATGGTGTATCTTAAGTGAGTTTGTTTTTTAAAACCAAGTACAAATTCTGTTCACTTATTGTTTGTATTGCTAAAAAATTTGCTGTTTTGAGTTACTATCATTACTGCATAAAGTAAAACGCAACGTTAACCGTGGAACGGTATAGGATCTTTTGTTTGCCAGCGTTTGAACCTATATGGATTCTCGCTGTCCTGGTTGGGTTGATACGTGTGGTTGCCACGAGATGTAGCCACGTGCTGCAACTGTCATTCGTAAACTTACATTTCTGTGTTAAAGCGCTTTAAGGTCCCTTACCTTTCCTTCAGACTCGGAGCCTTGCTGAAGAGCCGTAAACGGCGAAACGCGTCCAAGGTTTGGGTCTGACTGAAAGGATAAGGAACAACTTTGTACACAAACTTATTTTAAGTTTGTGTTTTTTAAAACAAAAGGTAGGCAACACAAAATAGAGTGAACGAAATTTTGGTATCTCATCAAGACCTGAGTTTTAAAGCGAAAATTATAGGTTATTAAGTTGAGTTACTAGTCTTCATCGAAATTTTCTGCGACAGTTTCAGGGAATAGTGACAGGGCTAGATTAAGGTCTCTTTGCGCCTTAGGCCAACCAAATATTGGCGCCTATTGTTTCTTAAATTGGGACATATTCCGTTTTAATCTAATCTATACAAAAAAACCATTTAAAGTAGAATTGATCATCGTTTTAGACTTTTTCAGTTTCAATATATTTTTGTTCAGTTTGCAGGAAACTGGCGCCGCTTCGTTCGTGGCCTCTTGTGGTTAATCCAGCCCTGAATAGTGAGTTAGTATACAAAATTATAAGGTTATGAATATATCAAAAATGTACTGCATGTACCTACCAAAAATACATGGATCAACATAAATTGTCACATTGCTACAGTGTCGCGACATTTACATTATATTAAATTAACACAATATTTAATATAAGCTTTCATAAACCCAAGAAAGATCAATGTGAGTTATGCGCCTGCTTGGAAATGACCGACGAAGAAGAAAAAGCTAAAAGGTGGGAAAATAACCAATCAAATTATAATTAACAAAAAATTTTGGGATAGAAATATTTCATCGATTTTTAGACAAAGGCCATACTCAGATCGAAGGGGATAGAATGCACGCAGTTATTGAAAATGCAAGAGAACGTTTAAATGCCATTTACACTCCCGATCCATCATTAATGGAAAGAAGGTAAATGAACTTAAAGAACTCTACAGAACTCTACAGGAAAACTTATTCCTCATCACAATTTCTACGATTTATTGAAAGTTAAAGAAAAAATGGATCGAAACCAACACAAAATAGAAAGAAACTCACTGAAAAAAATATAAAAATCATTTTTTTTTAATCTATTGATAAAATAGTCCTTAGTTATCAATTAAATAAATTAACAGAAAGTTTCTAAAGCTTCTAAAACTTTTTCTTTGTGATTTAGCCATTCATAAAAACGTGAAAACTTTAAATCCGGTTCAAAATTTTATTGATAGTCACTTTGCAATTCATTATCGGCATCCAGTATATTCCGTTATACTCTGTTGCTTAATGCGAGAGAGTAATAAAATGTAAATTTGCAATGACAGGACCCATTAAGTAGAATGGACAACTTAAAGGTTGCATTGTAAATTTTAGGTAAATTGTTATGTTAAAAATTCCGTGTTTTAGATATTTAAGAGCTACACACCCCGAATTAGTGCTAAATTAGGAACACCCTAATTTGCATACAATAGAAAGACGCGTTTGGTGTATAAAAGTAAGGTGTCAGCGGCGTTACTACAGGTAATTTATCAGAATAATAAGTATAATAATAATTATACTTGAATATAAATATAGAGATAGGCAGATAATTGAGATATTAATTATTCTAATATCAAGTAGATAAAAACTTACATAGAAGTAAGAATAATATGAAAATGGATAAATTGGAATAAATATTAATATTTATACAAAAAATCTACTATGTACAGGGTTATCCAACCAAGACTAGACAAGGCGATTTTTTGACTTTTCCTGTACTTTTATAAAAAAACTGAAATACCCATCTTAAGTCATTTTCTCCCGCGAATTCGAATATCTTCAGCAAAAAACAATTGAACATCAAACAAAAGTACTAGGGGTCACTTTGATATTTTTTTAAAATGGGATGCCGTATTTTTAATGAGCTTATCCGATTTCCCATATAAATTTTGATCTAAAATGTTGGATTTTTAATTCAAAAACGCCTTTTTTCTACAGTTTTAAATTCGGAAAATGTTCGTCTACCGTAAGATTAATACCTGATAGATGGATACCCGTTTCACCTGTTCACCCTTTAACCTGCTTTAAAGCGTCCGTCAGTTAGACCACAAATCACCGAAATAAATTTAGATACGTAAGCTGGGCGTTCCCGCCAAACATTATTATTTTGTTTGGATCGCATTTCGTAGATGGCGCCGGTAGTGGCATCGCACAATTTGGTTTAGTTAAGTTCGTATAAGGGCACCACGTTCATTTGCGATTTGCGATCGAGAAGAAGCACCCTCCCAGATTTCGTTGTTGTCAAAAATTTGAAGTGCATTGTCAATTTTCTATTCTCGGTTTTCTTTTAAGTTGTGTTGAATTCTAATGCCGTTTATGATCGTTCGGTCTCTGTGTATACTATTAGCGTGATTTTTGATAGTTGTTTTGACTTTTTGTTTAGTTTTAGTGTCTTCTCGGTTTGTTTAGTTAAAGTTCGCGTATTTATTTCCGTTATGGAAGACTACGGACCTCCTGTTAAAACCTAAAATATGTTGTGTTCCAAACTGTTTAAATAAACATGGCATGCGACACCGCTTGCCAAAAAGAGATCCGATAATTTTTGATCATAAAATTAATGTCTTATTACCTATTTCGCTTTATTTTAGTCAGCTGTATTTTTTTAAATAGGTAGGTATTGCTTGGTTTAAATAATTCGTTTTTTGCTGCTTTCTATTTGAGCTTTTAGATATACGTTATTTGTTACTTTACCAACAAGGTATTTACTCCAAACTTAAAAATAAGAGTTACAAATAACGTGTATCCCTGAACTAAAAATGAAAGCAGAAAATAATGAATATTTAAACCAAGGAATATGTTAAATTTTAAAGCGGCACCAATACCTACCGATAAAACAGATTTTATCAAAAGTTGGTAAAACAGTATTCTTTATTTTTACCCATAGTTGCCCCAACAGATTCCTTTCTTTCTCGCGTGTTTCGGATCGCAAATACTAGGACATCAGCGCCAATTAGTTTTTGACAGTTCTAAGAGTCCAGTTGCGTATCTAAATTTATTTCGGTGATTTGTGAGTTAGACAAAATAATCAAGTTTCAAATTTCTATATATTTTTCACGAATTAATTACAAATTTAGTAGTTTTTGCAAATCTATTATTGCTTACGTATAAAAAAAGTATGACATATTAGAAAAAACTATAAACTAAAGTGAATAACTTTAATCTCAATAATATAATTGTTCTATGTGTCCTCCATTATTTTCAAAACATGACCGATGCCCCCTTTTCAATCTCTCCAAAGAATCTCTTACAATATTTTGGTCCTGGTTAAGTCTATTAATTTCATTTATAATTTTTTGCTGAATGTCCTCCAGACTTCTGTTGGGTCATTGATAAACTACATTTTTTAAATGACTCCATAAAAATGTATCCATTGGCGTGATATCGGGGCTATTTGGTGGCCAATGAATTGTTCCGTTACGGCCAATCCACTGATTGTAACGCTCGTTTAGGTATGTTACCACTTCTCGAACTGCATGAGGCGGAGCACCATCCTGCTGCCAAATGATATTGTTGTAGGCTTGCAATGGCAACCTTTCCAAGAAATCCTCGATATCGTTATGAAGAAAATGGAGGTATCTTTGGCCTGTTAAAGAGCCACGATAAAATAGTGGTCCAATAATTCGATTTTCTAACATCCCACACCAAACATTAAGTGAGCTCCAACCTTGAAACTTTATCATTTCATATCTATGAGGGTTAACTGCTGCCCAGTATCTTGTATTTTTCCGATTGTATACCCCCGATGTTGTAAATGACGCTTCGTCACTCCATAGAATTTTATTATATAAATTATAATCTTCGTCTTGCTCTCTCATCAGCATTGAAGCAACAAATCGAAATCGCAGTTCTTTTTGAAGCTGTGTTAAGTATTGAACGGGAAGGATGCAATATGGTTTTAGACCACATTTTTTTAAAGTTCTGTGAACTGTTCCATAGCTTACTCTCCGGAGCCCTGGACCATACCTTACTTCTCGTACCGCTTGCGGAATAGAACTCTTCGGATTTATAGTAAAATATTGAGCAATAGCTCGATCCCTTATATCCCGAATATTTCATTATTTGTAATTAATTCGTGAAAAATATATAGAAATTTGAAACTTGATTATGTTGTCTAACTGACGGACGCTTTAAAGCAGGTTAAAGGGTGAACAGGTGAAACGGGTATCCATCTATCAGGTATTAATCTTACGGTAGACGAACATTTTCCGAATTTAAAACTGAAGAAAAAAGGCGTTTTTGAATTAAAAATCCAACATTTTAGATCAAAATTTATATGAGAAATCGGATAAGCTCAATAAAAATACGGCATCCCATTTAAAAAAATATCAAAGTGACCCCTAGTACTTTTGTTTGATGTTCAATTGTTTTTTGCTGAAGATATTCGAATTCGCGGGAGAAAATGACTTAGGATGGTCAAAAAATCGCCTTGTCTAGTCTTGGTTGGATAACCCCACTGCGCATCATATAAAACTGGTACAACTGTTGTAGGCTAAAAATGAGCTTTTTTAAGCTTTCTAAATTGGTCGTTTATGACGTTTGTATAACAATGAATTTTGTTGGTTATGGCTTTAAGAAGCAGTACTGTCAGCTATTCGAAAATTCCTTTAATCTTCTGAGTAAATAAATAAACTTTACTATAGAAAAGATAATTAAATCGGTTTAATTTTAAAAAAATTCATCTGCTAAGTAAAATTATACATTATTTTAAGTTAATAACTAGTCATAGCTCCATTATTATCTAACACTTTTTGTAACCTTATTGGCACAGAATTTATTAAATTTAATGCTAAATTTGGATCTTCGGACAGGTTTTCCCAAACATCCTCAATAAGAGTCCACAGCTGTTGCCTATTTTGCGGAACGATATTTAATTTTCGAATTTTTTTTACCATAATTCCCCAAATATTTTCTATAGGATTAAGATCCGGACTCTTTGATTGTCAAGGAAGAACTTGAATATTGTGTTCATCAAAATAATTCCTCACACAGTTAGCAGTGTGAACCGAACAATTATCTTGTTGAAAAATAAAATTGTTGTTCGGAAAAACCTCCCTGACTGAAGGCAACATTACATTATCTAAAATATCTATATATTTCCTCGCATTCAATCTTCCGTCAATGTCCCAATATACTCCTAATCCCCCTCTGTACATCCAAGCCCAAACGTTCACTGAAAATCTTCCCGATTTATCGCTTGGAGAAATATACTTTTCTTCGTATCTGGACCGAGGCGGTTTATATACTCGAATATGACCATCATGATACGATTGAAACACTTTCTTGTCAGAGAATATAACTCTCCCCCAAAAATTTACTACATCATATTTAACAGGTAATTAAGAGCAAAAATAATTCTACCTTGTTTTTTTTCTTGGGAAAGTTTATATTTTTTTGCCGCTGCACAATTTTTTAATTCCGTTTTTCGAATCCTTCTTAACGCAGTTGTGACAGAAGCGGATAAATTTGTTTCAACTTTAGCTTTTCTTGCACAATCAAAAGGATGGTCTCTTACAAAATTAACTAAATTTGCATCTTGCTGTTCGTTAGTTATACACGATCTTCCTGTCCCTCTTCTTCTTTCAACAGTTTGTTCATTATCCCATCTTTCTTTTAAATTCTGGATAGTAGTTTTGCTTCTATTATATTCTTCGGCCAGTATTCTTACAGACCAACCAGCCTCTATTTTGGAAATTATTTGCAACTTTTCGAAATTACTCAACTGCCTTGGCATCGCTATAACGTAAAATGGAAATTTTTGACATAATATCCTATTATTTGTCATAGTGACAGGTGTATTAGGTGTCATTCTTATGGTTGGTTATGATTGATAGCGAATATTATAAAACCCGATTTACATTGATAAAATCAAAGTGTACCAGTTTTATATGACGCGCAGTGTACAATACAACAACTTGATTTTTAAATTTTAGACATCATGTTCCGAATAGTCCGATAGTCCGATAGTACGAACTATCGTTGTTGGGGATCCAGAGAAATAATAAGGGGCTCTACAGTGTTTTCTAGCATGTTAACAGCTTCCCACATTCTTTCTTCTATTTCAATTACATGTTCGACGCACTTACTCCATTTTTCACAATCCACTATTTTTTTTTCATAACAAAAATTAATTTCCTTTAAGGTTATTCATACTTTCTTCTTACCCATGGGTGGAATGGGATCATCCTTTTTCATTTCACACATTATTTTGTCCAAGGTAGGTATTTCTTTTTTTAAGTAAAATGAGTGTATGGTTCTTCTGGTGGCAGTCTTTTCATCCTCATTTATTACAGTTTCTTTTATTCCTGTACTTCTCTTTGGTAACCTGATGGGGTTACGTTTATCCTCGTGCACAAGTCGGTATATTGTTCACTGTCCGACTCCAGTCATATTTGAACACATTTCAACTATTTTTGCAACTTCGAATGTTGAATTCTGGTGGCCAAAAGCGTTGAAAACATTGAGAATAATAATTTTCTCATTTTTAGAAAGCGCAGTTTTACTAATCTGTTTCTCAGCAACAAATTCAGAACCACTAGCCATTTTCAAGAACTAAATTTTCCAACAACTGCCGGAAAGTAACTAAACATTTCAAATCTTAGTGTGAGGCACAAGTAGGTAAACTATCAGTGCCTCTACCTACCCGATTTTGGGACCCCTGACAATAAACATAATTAAATAATAATAATTGGACTACACCTACGGAATACGGAGAAGACCACTGAGTTTTATAGTTCAATAATGATTTATTACTCTCTCGCATTAAGCAACATACTATAGTTATCAATTAAATAAATTAACAAAAATAAATTTTTTATAGCATCTAAAATTCTTTGTGATTTAACCATTCGTAAAAACGTGAAAACTTTAAATCAGGTTTTTTAGTTTAGTCCCAATAACGTGTGTTTCAGAATTGATAGTCACTTTGCTATTCATTGTCGACATCCTGTATATTCCGTTAATAGTAAAATAAAGTAAAGTTCTAGCATGTAAGTTTCTACAACAAAAAAGAAACTTCACCAAAATTTTATCAAACTGCCGAGTTTTCCAATATTTCGAGGTCATAACACACTATTAATATTTCGGAAATATATTCGATATTTTTTGAAATACAACATTTGTTGCTTTTAAAAATGCACACATTAAATTCGGGCAGTATGAAATTGTTTTACGGCAATTTACCGGAAAAATTCACAAAAACATTTCACCGAAAATAATGCATCGAACATTAATTCACCGAAGCGCATTTACACCGAAATCAAAATCCATCAAAATGATATGTATAATTTTTACTGCTGGTATTGTGAAAACAAATAATAGTTTGGGTTATTGAAATTAAATTTTGGTGAATTGTTACGTTGGGACTTAACACCGACCAGTGAAAATAAATTGAAGAAACCTGAAATACGTTTTATTTTTATGAGACACAAGACCATAATTTTCCTTAATTTTATTTTGTTAGGTGATTTGCATACATGCCACCATAGCATTATGAATTTATTTTAATTTATCTTAATTAGTCTGCATAAATCCTCAAATATACGCCTTGAAAATTAATAACTTTTGGCGAGACGGGTCAAATCATAACATGATAGTGAAAATAAGTATTAACGTATATTTAGCCCTATGATCAAACACGCAAGTTAACTCTAGACAAAAATTAACAAGTAGGCTATTTTCGGTTGTTGTCATGGAAACGGTACGTTAGAAGTTAACTTGTGTGTTTAATCATAGGACTGAATTTCAGTTATCTGCTTTTACGCGGTGGATAATATAAATAAGACATTAACTTTTTTACCCCACTCACCTGATGAAAAAACACTTGCAGCACATATTATTATATTTAAAACAGTACTCCGCGGTCTCCCACAAAACTAACTTCATTAATTCGTAAATCAATACAATACATTTTATTGCTAATCTAAATAAATATCGACGAAAGCATCAAAACAAATGAAGAACTATGGAGCGTCGCGTTCGATCACCGCCTACCACGCCAGTTCAAAAAAGGCTCCAAAGCGCGCTATCCGGATCTAATTTTCAAATTTGGAAAATACGTCAGAGTAAAAATTTTCTTCGTACTCTTTCTGCGCATACAAATAATCTTGAGCCTGTTCTTGCACGAGATGAAGAAACATCGCGAGTGAAGAAACGCCTGTCTTGCATCTCAGCTGGTCGCGGGTCTTGCTCCCGCCACTACCGTGCACAGCACTCTAGATTCGAATTATAATTATTCTAATGATGGTCAAGCGGTAGGGTGAGGGGAGTGGCGAAATCAACTTTGCTAGTTTTTCTTTGCACGGGGACGTTGGCCAAGTTAGTAATTTTCGCATGTTTAATTATAATACAGTAATCAAACGCTCTGGAAGCACTAGAATATGGCTTATTGTAACTGTAACTATAATTATTACAGAATATGATTATATATATTAAATTACTATTTTAATACTTTGGTTGCTTTGTATGATTTCTTCTTGTAAATTAAATTAAATGCCCAATAACTTTTTAAACACAAAACCTATTTTGATCAAATTTCCGGCAGGGTAATAAAGCCTGTATTACATGGGAAATCTCTCATCAATTTCTGGGCCAAAAAGTTGTGCAATTTATTCGTCAAGAAATTGGCAAAGTGTCGAACAGGAGGATTTGCTTTGTTAAATAAATAGTCGAAAAGTTCAGTAATACCAACCGAAATCCCATACTTGTCATCTTTCGGCTTTTTTCTAAATTAGGCATTACAGGGTGACCGGTAAGTACCTCCTAATTTTTGAGGATCATACAGAGGAGGTCAAAATAACTCTAATTTGTCATAGAAAAAAAATTCCAAAAAGCAAAGTCAGGAACGGACTTACCACTACACTCGTTGGTCCAAAACTTTGACCGGTGTCATTTGACAGAAATCAAAACCGACTTTTTAACTCAAAACACTCAAAAGTTACTAATGCTAAACACAAACAGGTAAAAATAAAATACGCATTTAATTTTTGGGAAGCCTTTTCCAACAGCAGTGCAATTTAGAGCAGATATGCTTAACGTTGGGAAACAAAAATATATAAACTTTTAAAAGAAGAAAAAAGTGTTGGCGTCAAACCTCCAAAAACTTCTCCAGGATGACCAAAACTTGAGCTGGATGACCTTTTAATGCAAAGAATAAGGTGAAAAGTTCATAGTTTCTTTTTAAAAAATGAAATTCCCACGCTTAACAAAATTTTGTCCTCAATCCGAGAAGACCAGGACTACCCATTTATGTGTAGAAATACGCTTTGATAATTATTTAAAAAAATGGGCTTTTGGTGGAAAAAACGTAATAGGCAATCGATTTTAATAGACAGAAGCGATATCGTCTGTAGAGAAGAAATTACTTAAGGAGCATACGAGAAGCCAGAAGAAAACAATGAAGGCTACACTGTCACTAAATATTGGCAGGATGAAAATGTTAAAAGTTCAAGGCAAGCATTTTTGGAAGAATTGTCCACTGGATTAAGATCGCCATCTGGAAAAGGACATCGACTTATTATAATCCATATTGGACGTTCTGAAGGCGTCGTTAAAGGTGAGCTAGTGATGTTCCAATCTAAAAATACAGGAGACTATCACGAAGATATGAATGCTGATGTCTTTGAAGAATGGGTCGAGCAAATGATGGATCTTATACCAAAAGATGCAATAATTGTATTGGATAAAGCAAGTTATCACTCTAGGCAGCTATACTCTAAGTGTGTTCCGCGGAACCCTAGGGTTCCGCGATACCTCTGTAGGGGTTCCTCAAGAATTTAGAAAAAAAATCAAAGCACCTCTCTCTGGTCGAACGTTTTGACTCCGCGGCCGCGCGTAGGTATATTTATTTATTTATTTGTATTTGTATAAACATGTGTTACAATAGCTGGTAAAATATCTCATAAGTTTGGTATCAACATGTATACTTGTATACTTGTGAGCGCGCAGTCCCTTTGATAAAAGCCGCCTCTGAATTGTTTACAACGCAATTTTTATATTTCTCTTTTTATTTTTGCTTTTTGTTTATCAAAGGCGCCGACTCGAGTATTTTCGAGAATATTCGAGATCGAGTCTAGGACTAAGTATAAAAGCGGCGATCGCGCGTCGCGCCTCGTCACGATTAGCGTTCGGAGCGATAAGTTCCTACCTACCTACTTACAAGCTCGCTAGCGAGAAACTAGTGTTCATTGTTCTACTGCCTGCTGTATTCTGTTGTCTCAGTTTTATACATTTCTTCATTGTACTAAACTTAGTCTCTTATACGCAGTAACGATTGTGCATTATTTAGACCCCACCATCCTGACGTGTAACATTATAAATAAAGAAGAATGGAACGTTGGCTTAAAGGTGTTAAACGTGTTGCAACAACATCTTCTAATGACGCTGAATGTTGAAAAGCAGTACGCGCGGAGAATATAGCAATCACCGATCCAGACGATGATGCCACGACGTTTGTAAAGACGAAAAAAAGGAAGTATGATGAATCATATATCAGTTTCGGATTTGTTGATTCCAACGGCTCACCTCTCTGCATGCTATGTAGTAAACTGCTTCCTAATAGTTCCATGGCACCTGCCAAATTGCGCCGACATTTACAAACTGTACACCCCGAGTCTAAAGACAAGAATAAAGAATTTTTTGTTCGTAAAAAAGATCAGTTATTGGAAAGTCAAAAAAATATGATGCATGTAACAAAAACTATCAACGAAAAGGCCACGGAGGCATCATATTTAGTTAGCTATCGCATTGCACAAGCAGGTGAAGCGCACACTATCTCTGAGAATTTAATAAAGCCATGTGTATTAGACATAACAAAATGTATGCTCGATGAAAAATCTGCAAAGCATCTTTCTACTGTGCCGCTATCAAACGATACTGTTTCACGGCGAATCCATGATCTGGCAAGCTACGTCAAACAAGAACTAGTTACACGTCTACAAAAAACACGATTCGCCTTGAAAATGGACGAGTCAACTGATGTCGCTGGTTTGGCTATCTGCTGGTTATCGTGAGATATCCATATGAAAGTTCTTTTGAAGAAGACATGCTTATGTGTTCACCGCTGCTCACAAACACTACCGGGGAAGAAATTTTTAATAAAATAAATATATTTTTTGAAGAAAATAATCTCAGTTGGAACAATTGCATTGACATTTGTACAGATGGGGCCAAGGCGATGACAGGTAAAACAGCAGGAGCAGTGTCACGAATAAAAAATAAAGCGCCTAATTGTAGTTCCAGCCATTGTATTCTGCATAGACAAGCACTTGCGATGAAGCAAATGCCGTCAAATCTAAAATTAGTTATGGATGAAGCGGTAAAAATAATTAATTTTATCAAATCACGACCACTACAATCCCGATTGTTCTCATTATTGTGTGAAGATTATGGCAGCAAACATAAAACACTGCTGCTCCATACAGAAGTGTGATGGCTGTCTCGGGGTAAAACTTTAACAAGGCTATTTGAACTTAGAGCCGAGTTACAAATGTTTCTTTCAGCAGATACTTCTTTTAATTTGAAGGACCGTTTGTATGATAAAACTTGGTTGTTCCGATTGTCTTTTATGGCGGATATCTTTCAAAAACTGAACGAATTAAATTTATCATTGCAAGGTAAACAGACAACAGTGTTTCAGGCCAATAATAAAATAACTGCCTTCAAAAGAAAATTAGATTTTTGGATTATTTGCGTTGGTAAGAAAGAAATAGAAAGCTTTACGTCACTCAGTGAGTTTGTTAGCGATAACGACTCAGAAATGTTTCAAGATGATGTGTTTGAAGAATTGATCCAATATCTCAGTTCGATGCGCGCATCTTTTGAAAAATATTTTCCCGAAGAACAGAATACAAAAATGAAACTGAATTCATGGATTCATAATCCTTTTTTACCCAACTTGGAAAAGCCCGAAAGTATGTCAAACGAGATATATGAATCTCTTTTAGAAATGTCATCAGACACAAGTATGGAGTCACTGTTCAAAACGACGCCTCTCAACGATTTTTGGTGCAGAATCCGTGATGAATATCCAATGCTTGGCAAAATGGCTCTGAATATTCTTCTCCCGTTCCCAACAACATATTTGTGCGAAACAGGATTCTCAACCTATGCAGCCACGAAAACAAAATATCGCAATAGACTGGACGCCGAACCTGATATGAGACTTCAACTGTCTTCTATCAAACCTGATATCAACCATTTGATGAAAAATAAAAAACAGTTTCATACCTCCCATTAGTTAGATTTTTTTCTTTTTTAATATCTTCTATTATTGTACTTGCCATGTGGTAAAGTAAGTAATAACTAGTAACTGTTACATTGTACTTTTATTATGCTTATTAATAAAGAATACACTTTTAAAAACTATTGTTTTATTGTAGGGTTCCATCAAGTATTTTGCTTCCCAAAAGGGTTCCGTCACCAAAACAGTTTGAGAACCGCTGCAGTCTAGGCTGACGAAAAAATTACCGACAAGTGCGTGGCGTTAAAGTGAAATAACAGAATGGCTAAGTTTAAGACAAACATAATTTCCATTAGATTTCTTAAAAAAAGAACAATTGGTACAGGCCAATTTACCGAAAAATGCATTCAAAAATTCATTATAAAGTTATCTCGTACATTGGCAATAAAGGTACTGAAATAAAAAACTTTCAAAAATCTGAATATTAAGATCGCCTTCAAAACAAATAATACTTTAGGAAAATATATTAAAAATTATAAAACTAAACTAACTAAAGGAAATAAATCTGGTTAAAATGTAACGATTGCCCCAAAGTTTACATAGAGCAAACTGATAGAAATTTTGAAAATCGTGTCAACGAACATTACTCCAGTTTCATAAAAAACAAAACTGATTCAAATTATTCTAACCATCTGAAAGAAGAAAACCATACATTTAATATTAACTACGATATCTTACATACTGAAAACAAAAGTTTAAATTTAAATCTGCTTGAATCCTTGGAAATAAACAAACTTAAAAATCATAATACTCTACTTAATTATCAATTAGACTTAAACTCATCACCTCTTTTGAATCTATTTAATTAGTCTGTAAGTATAGGTTCTTCCCTCAGTTAAACTTGTATACCTGCGCACTTTAAAATTAATACCCTGTATAGTTTTTAAAATATCACTCTTTTGTACTCTTTTGAAGAATGAATTTACATTTTTACATTCAAAAATTATGTAGTAGATAAAATGGCAAAGTTACGAGAAAGATCTGTGCTCAGACTCCCTCCTTACCTCTGCGAATTAAATCCGATCGAACTTATATGGGTTCAATTAAAGACAAATGTCAAACACGATTTATAAAATGGTGGATTTAGAAAGACTCTTTAATGAAGCTATGGGTAAAATCAGTGCGGAAAAGTGGAAAAAGTGTATCGATCATGTGATGATAGAAGAAGAAGCCAAAATGTGGCAGGTAGATATAATAATCGAAGAAATGGTTGAACCGCTTATTATAAACGATGTTAATAAAAGTTCATCTTCCGAATCGGACTATGATTAAGCCATAACGACAAAGTATTATTCGATTTTTGAAAATACTTCGTTTGTAAGATTCTATATTATATGTTGTTTTTGTAATTATATTATGTAAAATAGTACCACCCATTGCTATTTATTGCTCAGACATTGTCAACTCCAAGAATCATTGAAAGGATTGATCGGATCACAAAAATTTCAGCTTTGTGACCAGCGACCTTCAATTAGCCTATAGCAGAAATGAGCAACAAATTAGCTTTATGTTGTAATCCGAATAATTACCTTTTTTATTATTTGATACATTAAATTCTTTGGTCAGTTCCTCCCAAGCAGTAGATTTTTCCTTCCAAGAGTATGAATCGGTTTATTCTAGACTGAATAATGCTTTAGTACTTTTTTCACTAACTTTATCAATAAACTTATTTCTTCATGGCTAAAATTAGCAATTCGGTTAAGATCTTCCATTCTTTTACCAGAAACTCAGAAACAAGCAAAAAAGACAAAGGTTAGTTGAAACAAGACAACACATGATAAAGTAAGGTTAGAATAATTTACAGTTAGTAGTTACAGTAGCTAAAATATTACTTCTTAACCCTAACCTATACAACTGGCAATATATTTGCACTCACGGATTAACTTAAAAGTAAAACTTAGGGTTAACTTTAAGGTTAATTCATACCTATACACTTGGCCCTTAAACGCGTTCTTAAAATCCAGAATGGTTTTGTTTTACTGGTATATTTAGTTGGTTTCTTTCATATTTTCAAGACGAGAGCAACAGTCACGCGGACAAGTAACCCTTCGCGATTTTCAACAATAACTTCGTTTAACTCGGACCCCACTCGACCACTTGGCGCGTTTTTACCCGCCTTCACCCTTAAACTTGGCACCCCTCACCCTCTGCCGATTTGAATAATGAGAACTAGAAAAATGCTCGACAGATTTGCATGATAATGCCGGACTAGACGTAGAAATAAAGAATGCCATAGTTAAGAGATGCAAAATATGAAATTTGTACAAGCCTATTAGCGTTGTGCCGACAGATGATGTGCATTTTATTTTAGTGTACAGTGGTCGAATATCATCTGCGTATAAAGCATTTGCATAGATTACAATACATTAACATACTTTGGATATTGCTCGTCAAATTTTTTTCAAGGTTAGTTCAATCTAGTTGTACAATTTAGAGCGTCGCAAAATCATTAAACTAAAATTAAACTTTTGATTCTTATACATCGATGACGACTTATCGGATAAGGCAACTGAGGCAGCGCCTCATCACCTCAGTACACAAAACGACAGAAAGTAAAATATTGTGTCGTATTTTTTTTTTTTTTATGTAGGTATTCAATATTACTTTTATGTAGTTTTCCTAGTTATAATTTTTCAAATTTATTTTGTCTCGGCAAATTGGCGAAGGAGTAAAATCCGAACACGGGATTGCAAATTGCAAGCTGAAGCTCCCCTCCGTTTGTCTCTAATTTATCGGTTTTGTCGCACCCAGCGCGTTATGGGTCAGCGGTGTTCATAGGTTGAGAACGTTTAGGCAAACAGGACAGATATATGATTTTCTCATTATCTCATTGCCAGAATGGACATTTTTTCAGAAAAATCTACCGATATCGAATAAAATTTATAAAAGTTGGCATGACATAACAGAACTGTGGTGTGCCAACAATGATATTGATTAAACACACGATAATATCGACCCGTGATTCCCGGGAATCGAGCGAGAATTGCTTGTTTACGTGATTTACCGACGTTCGCGTTTTCAACCACCCCGTTTCCTGGTTTGTGTCTTAAGACTTTTGGTATTTTAGTGTTTTTTGTGTGCGAAAATGAATCCTCTTCAGGACATTGTCATGTCGTTGATAGAAACGAGGAAAAGGGAAATTCTACATGGTGAAGGACCTACTCCCCCGATAAGTTAGTTAAGGACCAGCAGGGAACCAGTATTTTGGTAACTTGTACGCCCTTATTTATCTCGATCTTGTATGTGAATCGGTAATAAGTTGGCTTGTCGATAAGTCTGTACGTCCGTCAGGAAGAATTCGGTAATTTCAACATCTGAAAGTCGTTATGTGACACTATATCCATAATGAAGCTGGGAGCGTTCGCAATGATTTTCTGTACCTTGTTCTGAATCACCTGGAATTTATTAAGCTCCGTTCCGCTTATGTTGCACCACGTAGATGCGCTAAAAGTTAGGACCGGCCTGCCCAGTACCTTGTAGAGGTTGACCTTAGTCCTGTTAGCAAGTCTACTCTGCCTATAAAGCACCCCCTATAAAGCCTAACTGTCGCAATGCAAGTTCTATTAATTGACTTTTGGCTCCGATTCCGCCTGATCAGGTATTTCACCTTCTGGCACCAGTTCACTTGAACTCCATTGACCTGTAGTGTAGCCTTATTTCATACCTGCAGACGGTGCTTTTAAAAAAAAAGATGGCCTTCGTCTTGACGAGATTCAAACGAATCTCCCAAGCCGAAAGTAATTTTTCCAGGTCAATTATGTGATGCTGTCTCCGGCTGACGACAATTCGCGGTGGTTTAGTGGTCGAAGTAATTACTATATCGTCAGCGAAAAGATGAAGCTGCGTAATACCTCGCGAAATATCATGAGAATAAATAATATACAACATCGGAGAGAGAGGTGAGGCTTGCGGAACTCCTGCGCTGATGTGTTTATATGAGGAAAGTGAATTCTCTGACGAGACAGCAAAACTTCTATTCTCCAAAATAGAAGCTACCGCCTTGATAAAGTAGTTCGGAACACCGAGCCTTATCAGTTTTAACAATAGACCTTGTCGAATGCTTTGCTGACGTCAAAGAAGACCACTCCCGTGTGCACCCTCTTTTAGAAGCCTTTGATTATGCTTGCAATGAGTCGCGTGGTCTGCCTGACTGTGCAATGTTCGGGCCGGAACCCAAACAGTTCGACAGGCAGAACATTGCGCATCAAAACAACGTCATTGAGCCTACTCAAGATTATCTTGGCGCGGTAGGGTCTTCGCCTTTTTATTAATAAGAATTCCTTTGGCGCGTTTCCAGGCACTTGAGTAGTGGCCTTCTCTGATTATCGCCTGGGATAAACTTACTATGTTCCCAAAGCTCGGTCTGGTAGATTTTGCAACGCCATATTCTTTAGATCGTCAAAATCGTGGGCTTTTTTAACATTCAACAATCAAGGTGACTTGAGGAAGGCCTGAAATGAGTGATTGATTGTTTTGTTAATCTGTATCATCCTTGAGACCCTCTCATCTCTTAACGCGTCATTGGTCGGGTTTTTACTGGATTGATCACAGAGTTTGTCTGAGAGTAATTCAGCTTTATCCTTGGCATCTATTAGAACCGCACCTGTTTCCTGGTTTGTCAGTTGGGCATGGGTGCTCGTGCGCCTTTTGTAAAGGTCCTAGTCATTCTAAAAGTGGAATTATCCGCTATAGACAGACCTTGGACCTTGTCGTCCTGCAGGTTCGATTGCCTTACGCTCAACAAATCCCTGACTACCTGGGCTTCCTAATCCGAGTGCTCAAGTGTGCAGAGTTTCAGCAGCGGAGCCCCACGTTACTCCGCACAACTTATAAAAGATATCGTTCTAAGTGCTTACCTTCGCAGAGCTATTTTCCAGGTGTAGCTTGTAGGCCAGTGTCTGGTTCATCGTAACACCTCTACATATTTTGGGTGTTGATTGTGGTGGAGCAATCTATCATCAAAATAGACCTGAAATGGTCTGTTCGCCGCTCCATTGTACAGGTGGAAGTAAGCCGTCTCTGTCTTGGTGGGGTTTAGTTTCAGCATCCATCCTCGAAAGTATGCTCCCATAATCGCCAGGTCAGACGTTTAAATGGTTTCTGTTTCTTCAAAAGTTCGGTGTCCCACTGCCAGCACCCAGTCATCCGAATATCCTAACTTTGTGGATCTAGTTTCGGGCATCTCGGAAATACTGAACAGCAGTAGACCGAGGACCGATCTTTGAGGAAGTTTATCTCTTAACATCTTTGAGAAGCTTGCCCAGTATAACCTGAAACAACCTACCGACAAGCATGCTATCGATAAGTTGGATTGTTTTTCTGCATGGAGTTAATTCGTAGAGGATACCGTATCTCTAGACAGTGTCGTAGGCCGCTGAAAGGTCTATAAATGCAGTTGACGTTCTTAAGTTCTTTTCAAAGTCAGCTTCTATATAAGTTACATTATCTGATCTGTGCAGCTCTGGGTAAAAGCCGGCCTGTTCGATTGGGATTCTCTCAAATATTGTAGCTTCTATTCTGTTGTAGAAGTTTGTATATTGCGCTTAGTAATGCTACTGGGCGGAAGCTTTTTGGGTCGTCGCTTGGTTGCTTTTTTTACAGTAGACGGTTGCTATAGGCAGCGGAAGTAAAAGTACTTTTTCTTCCGCTGAGAGCGGAAGAAAAAGTGTGTGTGTGTCATAAATGAATAATGTTGAAAAATACAAGAAATATTGGATATTTGTATACTTTATTTATTTTTAAGAAATACAACAATGAACTATTTATTAAACATCAGATTAAAAGTACAGTTATTTATTGTGGCCCCAGAAAAATTAACACAAGGTGTTGCAATGTTGCGATCTTGACTTTTTTTTTTGTATTTTCTAGCGTTAAACTCCTCCGTGGAACCGCTTGCTGTTGAATTTATGTCAACGTTAATAGGGATTGGTTCAGTAAAATGAGGTTGTAATATTTTTTTTGCAATATCTTTCTTGTTGGTCATCGATTCCTCAATGTACCCTTCAGCTACACTACTGGATTTCCATCCCTGGTTGCGCTTTAAACCCGTAATGTATGCACCTGCATCTAAAAGCAGTGTAGCTGAAGTTCTCCTTAAACAGTGACCGATATATTCTGTGGCATCAGGTAATTTTAAGAAAACTGCAGCTTCCTTAGGAACAGTACTTATCTTATGAATTCCCATTACCATGCGACAACAGCGACCATTTACAAACTTTAAAAAGAATCTTTTTCATTCATGTCTTCTGGGCGTAATGATGCTTATTTTTTATATATGCTTAAACATTGTTACCCAATAATAGTAAACGATCGCGGTTTTCTAGTTTTACTATCAGGAATTCTTATGTTAATGGCAGATCCTAAGTCTTGTATGTCATCAACGGTCATTTTTACAATTTCTTCACATCGGCATGCACCAAAAATAACAATAACAAGTACAATCTAAAAATACCATAATATATTTAATAAAAAAACTTATATTCTTTGACGTAATATCTAAATTTACCTTAATTCCCAAATACTTCTGATTAGGAGCTTCAGACAGAAAATTTACAAATTGTTCCCTGGTAAACACTTTAGCTTTTTTGGAAGCGTAGCCTTTATTTTGCTTCTTTAAATAAGCACGTAACTTCAAGAACTTGCTTATGTTTATCCCTTGCCTGATATTTAGCATTGACCTTATCATAAAATAATGTGACCATATTGTTGAACTCTTCATTTTTTGTTTGTTCACCAGTTCAGAGAAATACGCGAAGAGTACATTTTCAGAATTATTATTTTTGATGTCTTTCTCATTAGACCATCTCTGGAATGTTTTGCACGCAGCTTCGTAAATACTACTGGATTTGGGTGGCAACAAATTGTCTACGACATCTGCTGCAATTTTGGCAACATCCGGGGGCGTACAGGTAAATTCTGATTCTGACATTTTTATTTAAAGTAAAGTGTTCGATTAAAAAAAAATTGTATTTTTAAAACAGGAAATTAAAGCTTGGAAATTGCTTGTAATAAGATTCACTGACACTTGTCAAATCGAATTATGGGTCAAGGTCAACAGCAAATCCATAGAACGGAGCCATAAAGCCAGGTATCTTGGTCTCACCTTCGACAAAAAGCTGTCCTGGAACGACAATGTCGATGACAGAATTAAAATGGCAAATAAACAATTGTGCGCAGTGTATCCCTTACTCTGCGCAAAAAGTAGACTCCAACTAAAAACAAAGACTCACATTTACAAGACAATAATAAGACCCGTTTTGACGTACGGTGTACCAACATGGTACACCGTAAACAGGACAGGACTTTTGAAAACTCAAAGGCTACAAAACAAAGTACTAAGATTGATAACTAACTCACAAAGACATGTACCCACAAGGATAATACATAGAGACCTAAAAATAGAGACTTTCACGGAACATGCTACAAAACTTATCACAAAATATTTTCAGAGGACAGACCTATCAACAAACCCAACAATACAGACATCCCACATACGTTCGACGATACGTGACAAACATAAATACCCAAAGGATTGGCTCCCCCCCTAATAAGAGGCTCACATCTGCTTCACGATAAAAATATAAGCAAATAAATGCAAAAGAACATTAAACAAGCTTCTAAATTTTTAAATAAAAATCCAAGAAAACAAGGCCCAAAGACAAAATGAATACAACACAAAAAACAAAAAATGCATGAAATAAAAATAAGATTTAGCAAACAACAACAAAAACCTTCCAGAATAGTAGAATATCCGCAATACACAATTTTAAAAGAAGTAAAAGCTCATGAGCTAGCTTAAGAGAACTTCCAGTATAACTTCGATATCAAATAATACAATAAAAAAATAAATCCATACCAACGCTAGCAGGTAAAATTCGAAACTTCACATTTTTAAATGAAAAATATTTAAAATTTGTATTTTTATCCCAAGTTATTTGAGATATGTCGTGTAGTTTATTAGCGCTTTTAGGTTGACAAAAATTATTCCCCAAGAACTTTATAATGCATGTTTCAGATTTAGCTATGGTGTCCGTAAGTATAATCACATATTCCCAGGTTCTTGTGACTCAAGTTGGTTAAGTATACCAGAGTAATTTTTGCTTCATATGGTAAACCTAATTTTTTCCATTGAAGATAACAAGTTGCCTACATATTTATATTATTAACTTATCAAAGGAGCCGACGCATATGATCAATAAACACGTTACAGCGACGTGTACAACGTTGCAAGATATAATTCAGCTCTTTCTCAACGCTCGTTTTTCTATAATTCCATTGGTATTGTGCGAAATGATGTCAAAAAGGTTTCCAGTACTGATAGTTTCCGAAATATTATTGCTAGTCGAATTCAGCTTTCATTATGTTGCCGTGAACATTTTTGTATTTATTTGTTATTTTTAAAGTACGCAGAGGGATGAAGTGGACTTATTTTATCTAAAACAAATGGTTATTACACATTTATTAATTTGAGATATCCCCAAAAAATTATTAACTTATATTAAACTTTTGTAAATATCGTTTTGTCATTATTATTAGCCAGTGGCGTATTTAGGGGGGGGGGGGGTCCGGGGGGTCTGGACCCTCCCCCCGTGGACTCAGTAGTAAAGAAAACTGAAATTCACATTCATTTATTTGCAATAAATAACATGAAACATTATTTCAAATTTTCCAGATGTTTGGGGATTTCCACAGTCTTTTAGTTTAATAATTGTTGAATTTTATTTTTTGTTCCGTGTTTTCTAATTCAGGTGAGTAAAATAGTATACCGTTATACATACCTTCAAAAAACTAATATTTCAAATGCAAATATTGGCGTTTATATTTAAAAATTGCTTTATTTCTACGTTTTTTTTTAGCCGGGCTATCAAAACGTAAAATTTGTAAGTTTAGACAGTGTCCAAAAAAGGGCGTGGCACTTAAAAAAAATTTTGCCTGCGGCGCATTTTTTTTAAAAACATACATGGACCCCCCCCGTGTCACAATCCTAAATACGCCACTGTTATTAGCCCATAAATAATGCCATAATGCAATAACAGACATGCAGCTAAAAATGCTCGTTTTACAGGTTGGAAAATTATTTAAGTTATACAAGCATAATAAAATTAATTAATTCACTTTTATTACTGACAACACGCAAAAGCTAATTACATTCTAAATAATATGTTGTTACTAGTCGTTTAATACAAATGAAAATGGCCTAAAGATTAATTTCTTACATATACTTTAAGCCAGAGTCGTTTACATTCCTCTGTTTATAAAAACAATTCATCAGGTAATACAGTTACCTGCACCTATTAAAATTATTAATTTAAGTCCATTAATGAGTAGGTAAAACGGTTTTTGTCTAACCTAATTTTTAAGAATCGCTAATCTATATAAATCGGAAAACGTAAATTGAGTCCCATTTCCATATTCCCACGTAAATTCAGTCCCACTGATAAAATCATACTACGTAAATTGAGTCCCGGGTTTCAATAAAGGCTACGTAAATTGAGTCCCAGAATATTCTTAGAAATGAGAGTGTATAAGATTAGCGTGATTATAATATTTGCATTATATATCAACAAAATTTACATTTTTTCTTACATTTTTTTAAGTTTATTGCGTTTAAGTGTTTATACGATATTCTTTAGAATACACTATATATTATATATTTAATAAAACAAATTAAATGCTTGAAAAACTTTATTTCAATCTAATAAGAATATACATTATATTTACATAGGAATATACATTAAAGCTTATGGGATGGTTATAATGGGAAGAAACTTAAAAGACACTTTTTTAACGAATTCAAATATGGAAATGCGTTCATTACGCAAATCATTCATTGCTTCTCTTAAAAAGTTTTCTTTCTCAATTATAATGGGAGATTTTTTTGTTGATTTACTACTTCTAAGCTGAATATATGTTTCACATTGAATCCCCTTTAGAACCTCAATGAATATGAAAATATTAGGATGTGGACTCTTAAATAATCTATTTAATCGAGCATGAAAAGATTCACATGAATTTGTAGTCCTATTACAGGAACTTGAAAACTCGTCCCATGTTTGTGGAGGAAACGTTGCCTCTTCGGATATATAATTTTCTAACACATAGTTACAAAACTCTGTAACTTTTTGGTTATCAGGAAGTGCTGCCAATCGGTAAAAACATCTAATATGTCTTCAGGCTTTAAAAATGGCAGTCCAAAGAAAGATTTTAAAAATGTCTCTATTTCTGGTTTTGATTTATATTTCTGGGATAAACCAAGGGACTGAATCTTGCGATACCAACTTTGGCCAAGGTGAGTTTTGGTAATATTGATTGTACAGCTATATGTATGGCCTTTTCAAAATCAATAAAAATATGTATTGGTGAAAACGTTAATCCCACATTTATGCAGCTATTAACAACATGTTGAAAACAGTTCTTATAACATTCGATAGTTTTTGTAGGGAGGATAAAGAATGCAAGAGGCACATACGAGTCGTTATTTAGGGCATGAAAGGTGAACAATTGATAGAAATATTTAGGACAACTATTAAACGTACCATCTCCAAAAACATCACGTGAACGACATAGCACTTCTACGTTCTTTTTCGTAGAGAATCCGAGTATCTTGCATTGAGAATCATTGACGATTACAAAGTCTTCGTTGGCGTTCATTTTGACTTAATATTCGCCAACATACTGAAAGTCTCTTGAATGGATTTTGTTGCGGGTGTTTTGATTGTCGTGAATTTTGCATGTTTCTTTTAATTAACGCTAAATCCGTACGTGTAAGTGAATGGATATCACCTTCTTGTAAATCCAAGTGTATAAGTTTAGCAGGTCTTGCAGAAATATCATCAGCGGCTTTTCGCTTTAAAGAATTACTTAACCTTTGCCGTCGTAACTTGTTATCTTGCTCTCGTTCATGGGAGTGCGGTGACGGGCCTTCCAAAACATCTTGATTTTTTCCCAGTTTCAGAAAAGATTTGCACGTACTTTTAGAACACACAGTGGCGGCTCGTACATGAAGGGCTCTGGGGCGCCGCCCTCCCTGCTTCAAACGGAATCCAAAAATACTTTACTTAAAAAACCCATAACGCAATGTAAGCAACCAATTAAAATAATTTAAACCAAATGTAGCGATATTCCAACGAGCAAATTATAACGAATTAGCATTTTCTATTTGCCTGGGCAAGATATCTAGACCTATCTATTCAGCCGGACGGCCGATTATTCGCCCGACTATCCAACGCGAATACTAAGTCGGTTGCCATGACTACGGAGGCGTGACGTCACCTACATATCGCAGTTCGAGTGGCTCAGGTGGACTCCCAAATTTTCCGCCCGACAGCTGTTCATTCGGCATTCCGTCATTCGCGTTTTGTTTCGAGGCGATCTGTCGATTTGTTTTGACTTGATTATTTATGTTGTCGTTTGTCGTTTAATAAATTAAAATTTTAAAATGAAAGTCAGTGAGTTGCAGCAGATTGTGTTTAGCTCTCTGAGATTAAGTGAAAAACTTAATTTAAAAAATAATGCAAGTCCGACATCTGTGTTAAACATTAAGCAAGAACAAACAGGGTGTAAAAACTGTAAAAGTCGACCAGGTTTTACGCGGAAATTTGACAAAAACGTGAAATTGAGAAGTTTACCGCGGACGAAGAAAGAAGAATGGAAATTAATAATAAAAAATAAGCGAGTAAAAAGATACGGAGATTTTTCTGGCAATTTTACTTTTAGTTTTATTGACAAAACATGGAAATTTTTTTATTTTACAACAAATCGACAAATTTTCTCTTGACGAGTTTTTTTTACCTAGCTAATTTACTACTTTTCATCTCAGGCGTTTGACCTTGAAATGTGCAAAAATTTTCGCCTGCGGCGCTTTTTTTTTGCCCCTGCGCCCCCCTTGGCTCCAAACTCACGAGCCGCCACTGAGAACACATCCAACGTTCACTATCGTTGGCTAAGGATTTATGGAAACGAAATTTAAAGCCGTGTATTACTAGAAGGCTTCTGTCTCTTTCACTCTTTACAACTTCCATATTAAACTCCCAGATGCACAGAAACAAATACTAAATATATTATAATTATAAAACGTTTTAATATATTCCTAATTCAGTCTCGCTATCACTATCATCCACATTCATAATAAGAGGATGTATTTCGTTTTGTTGTGTAGTTATATAAGAGCTTTCAATTTTTAAGACATGCTTAATCGAATTTTTTCAACCTTCATCTGGAATTACACTGCCACTAAGAGTAGGTGTGCTATTTTCAGTTCTCATTTTCGATTTAATTTGATGCCACATGTGTTTAATAGGGTTAAAAATGCAATAATAGGGTGGCAGTCGCACAGTGTGACCCATTTCTTCCGCCATTTTATCACACACATAATCTTTTTTAATACTTAATGCCTTAAACACTTCTAACAGCTGTTTTTTACTGTACGTTATCTCGAAGTACAAGTCATTTTTTAACATGAACTCCTTTATTGCGGATTTTGTGCTCGATGTATTCGGTACTTTTTCCAGTTGCCGGCTGTGGTAGCTTGCCTTGTCCATCACAATAACACTGTATTCTGCTACATTTGAAAGCAAACTGTCTTTAAACCAGCTTTAAAAATGAGCGGCGTTGGTACCTTCATGATAGTCCAGACTTGAATCCTTTATATTTTTTGCCGACAGTAATAAACATATATCCATTCTCCAAACCTGCATGAATTATTGTTATTCGTTTTCCTTTATTTGAAGGAGCTTTATTTTAGCATTTTTCAGTTAAATCAACCCATCCCTTTTTGACAGTCTCATGAGTGTCAAACCACGTTTCATCCAGATAAACTATTGAACGTTTTTCGGATCTAACCTTTTTTATTTCCCTAAGGTACAGAAATCTCATTTTTCTTAAATTTCGTACTCCAAAATAATTTGTCTCTTGTTTATTGTCTTATACGTAAATCCCATCTCTTTCAAAGCGCTGTGAAGACTTGCCCTGCTACATGATATCGTTGTATCGTCAGTTGTTAACATTGTTTTTAAAGAATCTAACGTGGGCACAACATTTTCTCGATACATTTGGTATATTTTCCTGCGAATTACATCTTTGTCACAATCATCTACGCACTTCATATTTCCGGTATCTTTGCGAACTTTTCTTTCAAAATGTTCTTTCAGCATAATATCTCGCACCGTCGATAATGAAACTTTCGTCATTTCACTGGTATTTTTAATGGCAATTACTTTAGGGTGGCCGCTCTTTAATAACGATTCACATACATTTTTCACGATCACTTTGGCGTCAGAAAATAAATGCTTCCTGGAATATTTAGGATAGCTAGATATCGCATTAGCTGAAGATTCCCAAGGTCTCCACATACTTTTAATATTAACTTGTTGCACGCTGTTTCAAAGTAAATAGACAGGTACTAATATATTTCGAATATTATATTTACTATTTATATAAGCTACATGAACAGGTACCTGTAACTAAAAAGTTTTGAGGAATACCCTAATGATTAAGTTGTTTCTAGAAAACCTTAATTAGATAGTTTATTATTATAAACTGGCATTAAAAATAAATGCGGGTTAATACGTCTCTGCGAAAGCAAAAGCCGAGTTTATGAGGGGTTTTATTGCAGCCATTAAGCCAAACGAAATATGTTGAGAAGTACTTTACGCATTTAATTTATGGTAAAACGCTGTCCAGCTCTTAAAAGACAAGAAGACTTTATTCTGAAAGATTTCCAGCCCAAACATTGCCAAGTCAAATAACCTTTCAAAGCGTTGATCGGAGCCTAAGGGAAATAGGTAAAAGATTATTAGAAAATAATTATTAGAGCTAACGAATTAATTTTTGAAAATTTTTATTCAGGGTAATTCTTGCCGCGACGTGACGGTAAAGGACCTCCCAGGAGAGCACAAGACCCTCACTTAGAGGAACAAATTGTGCAAGATATTGCTGACAGCCCTCCAAACAGCATAAGAATGATCGCGATACAAATCAAAATGGGCTGTACATGAAACTCTAAAAGAACAGTTACTTCACCCGTACCATGTTTAGAAAGTACACTCTATGTCTCCGGATGATTATCCAGCAAGAATTCAATACTCCAACTGGTTTATACAACAACATAACATCTAAACTTTCTTAACCTTATTTTGTTTAGGTTAGATATTCCGATGAAGCCAGCTTTACACAGATGACATAATAAACTCACACAATTTAGATATTTAGACTGATGAAAATCCGCACGCCATAATTCAAAACAAAGGTGTATGGTAAATGTGTAGCCTGACATCATCGGAAATAACCTTATAGGTCCATTTGTTTTGAAAGAAAGACTCAATGAATTACAATTTATTTACAATTTTTGCAGCAAAATTTGAATAATTTATTGGAAGACGTGCCTCTTGATAGAAGAATGTTTCTTGTTCATTCACACAGCCGTTGAAGGAACAGAAATGTCGATATTCCTTAAAAATATAAATAAACACAGAGCCTCGACAAAATACTTCACACAATAGCCACCAAGATCTCCAGACCTAAATCCCTTAGACTTTTACTTCTGGGGACATCTAAAAGAACTAATTTATTTAACACCAGTAAATACTAGAGAAGAACTACTAGCGAAAATAATACAGCATTCTAACGAAGTCCGTAATAATGCCGGAATATTATTTGCAGTACAGTTACACTTACAAAATATTTGAAGACTCAGAAATTTATTTTCTGTGATAAATTTGGACCTTTATGCGCCCGAGAAATTGGGAAGTACTTACCGAACACCCTGTATGTTCTGATGCCACGCCACTGATTCCATTTTTATCTTAATGCTGATCTGCTTTTATTTGTTTTTAATCTTTAATCTATAAAAATAACGCTATAAAAGGATGGATGAAGACTAAAAACATCATTATCACAGAAAAATCTAATATACATATTTTGATTCGTAAATTCGAAAATTAACTATGTTTTTGTTTGCTAAGTTTATAATATACTAAAAGACAACTTTACGGCAATGATCTTATCAAACTAGGCTATAAACACGAAGATGATGAAAACTAGTAGCAGGTGAATCTAAATTATCTAAGATATTTATTTAAAAAATGTTGTCTAAAAATTTATTACAGTTGTTAAGTGTTTTTTTTTATTATGCAAATGTTGTCCAAATTTAGTCATTAATTTAATCGATAAATAATTTAGCTTATCAATAATGAATCGTTTTAAAAATTGGTCCGTTATATCAAGATATAGACGTTCAATTCAGTGGCATAACTACGAATTTCGGGCTCCTTTAACCTTCGACAAATGGGTCTCCTATACAGTGTAGGTATCCCCAGACAGGGTATCGGACTCCAGAAAACGTTCTAATTTTTATTTTTTTTAAGGAAAGTCAGTCCAATACAGGATATTTAAATCCTAATAATATCCACATAACTTCCAAATTCCAAATTTTATTCCTTGTCATCTACAAGATATGCAACAAAAATTGATTTGAGTTCCTTTAAACAAAAAAAAATCTTCCGTTTATCATTTCTAATAACTCCGGAAAAAATTAACCTTCACTCATATCAAATCCTTATCACTTGCTGATTTCGTCTTAAAAACCTTGCTTTTCAAGTACCCCTATAAAAAAAGTTTAAGGGAGTAAGGTCTGGAGACCTGGGTGGCCATTTAATTCTACCAATTAATCTGTCTGGAAAGTCTGCTTCTATATATTCACGGATAGCTCTTGCAAAATGGAGGGGAGCACCACCTTGTTGAAACCAAATGTTAAATGTGAAGTAATAAATAATTTTTTATCGGACCATGAAGCCATATTATGTGAATTTAACGGTGAGATAGGGAAAATAGAGAAAAATAAACATATGGGACGTATTTACAGTAAAAATCATTTCAACAAATTTAATAATGCTATAAAGAATTATTCATGGGATAGTATTTTTCTTCATAAAGCGCCTTTAATTAATCTTCATGCCACAATTTTAGACACGTTTACTACAGCTTTTCCAATTACAATTATTAAAAAAAAATAATAGAAAATGTTGGATTTTAAAGGGTATAAAAATAAGTTCTAAGAAATTACGTTCACTTCATTATATTAAAAAAATTCTTCCATCAAACAATCATTCATTTCATATTTTAATATTTATAAAAACATTTATAGAAAACTAATTAAAAAAGCCAAAGAAAATTATTTTGAAAATCGTATTAGTAAATCATTAAATCCACGAAAAGAATGTTGGAAAATTATTAATGATTTGAGAGGGAAAAACAACATAATACCTATAAATACTTCATTATATTCTGACAAGCTGAACCATTTTTACTGTTCGATTGTTATAAATCTTTCTGAAAATATTCATCCATGCATTGATCCACTTTCGTACATCAATAATTTTAAAATTAAGGATACATTTATTTTTAATCCAACCGACGTTCAAGAAATAAAATTAATTATTTTGGAGATAAAAAATAAAAATTCTGCTGGATGGGATAAATTATCAATAAAAATTGTTTCATTAATTTTTTTATTCTTTTTGTTACCTTTGAAAATGGAATATTTCCACAATGACTTAAATCAGCTACTGGTATTCCAATTCATAAAGGAGGTGATTGTGAATGTGCTTCTAATTTTCGACCATATTCTTTACTTCCAACACTTTCTAAAATTATTGAAAAACTTGTTTAAAATAAAATTATCTCTTTTTTTAAATAAAATCAATATTTTAAATACAAACCAATTTGCATTCCAAAAAAATAAAAATACTAGTCATGCTATTTTTTCATTTCTTGAACATCTTTATTTTAAATTAAATAAAGGAGATTTCGCTGCAGCAATATTTTGTGATATTTGTAAAGCTTTTGATTGTGTTAACCATGATATATTATTAAAGAAGCTTCATCATCATCAGCAAATATGGTAAATTTACCATTTATAAAAATTAACGCAAGGTTGTTTATATATATTAAAAATAGTAATGAACCGAGAACTGAACCTTGAGGTACTCCACAATCAATTTTATTACTTTTTGATTTCTTACCATTTAACAATACTACTTGAGATCTTTCAGATAAATATGATATAAATCATTTAAATGATATACCTCTAAAGCTCAAGCTACTTTAATAATGCATCATGGTTAACACAATCAAAAGTTTTAGAAATATCACAAAATATTGCTGCAACAAAATCTCCTTCATTTAATTTAAAATAAAGATGTTCAAGAAATGAAAAAATAGCACGACTAGTATTTTTATTTTTTTGAAATGCAAATTGGTTTGTATTTAAAATATTGTTTTTATTTAAAAAGAGATCATTTTATTTTTAACAAGTTTTTCAATAATTTTAGAAAGTGTTGGAAGTAAAGAAGTTGGTCGAAAATTAGAAGCAGATTCACAATCACCTCCTTTATGAATTGGAATAACCATAGCTGATTTAAGGCATTGTGGAAATATTATATTTTCAAAAGAAACATTTATTGCCTTCGCTAAAGCTTCTAAAGCAGGAATAGATAGTTGTGAAAAAATTTTTATTGATAAATTATCCCATCCAGCAGAATTTTTATTTTTTATCTTCAAAATTATTAATTTTATTTCTTGAACATCGGTTGGACTAAAGAAGAATGTATCCTTAATTTTATAATTCTTCATGAATATTTTCGGAAAGATTTAAAGCAATCGAATAGTAAAAATGGTTCAGCTCGTCAGAAGATAATGAAGTATTTATAGGTATTATGTTGTTTTCCCCTCTCAAATCATTAATAAATTTCCAACATTCTTTTCGTGGATTTAATGATTTACTAATACGATTTTCAAAATAATTTTCCTTGTCTTTTTTAATTAGTTTTCTATAAATGGTTTTATAAATATTAAAATATGAAATGAATGAATTGTTTGATGGAAATTTTTTTTTAATATAATGAAGTGAACGTAAATTCTTAGAACTTATTTTCATACCCTTTGAAATCCAACATTTTCTATTATTTTTGTTTTTAATAATTATAATTGGAAAAGCTTTAGTAAATGTGTCTAAAATTGTGGCATGAAAGTTATTTAAAAGCTCTTTACAAAGAAAAATACTATCCCATGAATAATTTCTTATAGCATTATTAAATTGGTTGAAATTATATTTACTATTTTCCCTATTTTACCGTTAAATTCACATAATATGGCTTTATGGTCCGATAAAAAATTATTTATTACTTCACATTTAAAATTATTTTATATTAGAACAAACATAGTCAATTATAGAAGATGAATATTGAGAAAATCTTGTTGGTGAATTACCATGCATTTTAAGATTAAATGATAGTAGTAAATTTTTCAAATTTATAGTGTAACAGCTATTTAAATCTTCAAAATTAGTATTAAAATATCCACACACAATACAATAATCTAAACTAACCAGTGTTCTGTTAATATAACTAAATCTGGATAGTTATGATTATTTAAAAATAAATATAGTTCATTCATTCGATTTCTAAGAGATTGTATATTTAGTAATATCAACGCAAAGTTACTTTCTGAATAGTTTTGTCTAAAAAAGAATGATCCAATGAAACATTTGACTCTTTATTACTTATTAAAACATAAATTTTTGGAAAAACATTTATATTAGGTTTTGTAAATGACAGCGTGTTAAAATTTGTTTTATTAAAACTCATTTCATTTGCTAAAATATTAATTAAAAATTTATTGTTTAAATTTATATAATTGAAATAATCAATGTTTATAAATGAAATTGAATTCTCAAAACAATTGTTTATTTTTTCTAAAAATTTATTAAGGTTAAGATTAAAGCAAGAAATAACATTTTGTTTATTTTTAGAAATTATTGGACAAGACAAGAAACTAAAATTTGTATTTAACGATAATTTAATATTATCCCATATGTTTTTGATATCTGGACTTTGTTGACTTTTAAAATCATTAGAACCTGCTATAAGAACAACAAAATCATATTGATTAAAATTTTTTATAGATACATTAATATTTTTAATACCGTTATTGAAAAAAGCTCCTATTTTAATTATCGTGTTTACTTTAAAGTTTTGAAATTTTGAATTTAGCTTAAGATGATCTTGAATATACCTGCCATAATCATCACATAAGATTAATAATTTTCTTTTATTATCGGACTTGAATCGATTTTTCGTATTTATTCCATCCTTGGTATAACTTTTTTCTGCAGGTTTATGGGGCAAATTTTCATCTATTTTGTTGGAGATATTCTCTAAATCTGGTTTGACTGAATGAACAATATGTATTGCATTTTTATTGTTCGGTACTTCTTTTATCTTCTTTTTGATGATCCTTGAATTAACATTTGAAACAGCATCTTCTCCATTATTTCTATTATTGATTATTTTCTCTGGATTAATGTTAGATTTTATTTTAACATAACTTTAAACATTTATTGTGAAGTCGTTTTAAGGGCTAGACCAAAAAAAAATCCAACGGCATTGTTTAAGTTGGACATGCTATAAAAAAAAGTCGTTTATAAGATTGAATTAATTAACGCGAATTTTAATCAATAAATGTTTGTAGCTTGTAGGTGGTGATGACAGCCGAAGAACAATCACAATTCGTGTTGTCTACATTTTAACCTTAAAATTGCACAAGTCATGGTACACCGCCCGGCTATCGAAATGAAGAAAAGAGAGAGGACTAAATACGGCAACCCGAAAATAATTTAACATTTCATTTTTGCATCGCGGCACAGTAGGAATTTAGAGCATATTAACAAAAAATAATACAGTAGAAGGTCGCTACACCTAAAAATTTATACCATCACCAATCTGTAAATAAATACAATTACCAGACCAGCAGTAGTTTAACTAATGCCCCTGCGGAAAACTCATTTTATTATCTGTTCGATCATTTTCGGCAAGTCACTATAGCTAATTATAAAGTTACTACAAAAAAAATCAAAATATTTAAATAGAGCGTTTGAATTTTATGCAAGTACCGTAATTCTAATTAATCTCAAGTAGATATTTAGTTCTATATGCGGGTGTTCAATTTTTGATGTTTCTGCATTGGAGATACCTTGTTAGCAAACTTAGGCAAACATTTAATTGCTTTGTAACTGAACACTTAACTAATTACAACTCAATCAGGTTTCGACTGCACCTAGATTTATTTCTAGTTATTTTAAGTAAGAATAGTCATCAATTGCATTAATTGCACATTAATATAATAAGTAAAGGGCGCATCATATGCAAAGTGCATATACAGGGCTGCCCAGGATTCCGGAATAAAATTAATATAGCCTTAACCTGTAACTTTTGGGGAAAATGCTCGGGCACGTCAATTTACTTTTATATGCTCATATTTTGACGTTATTCGTTTGTTTTTTATAGACATTTGTCAAATATATGACGACATCGATCTTTTTTTTAAATGGAAACATACAGCTTGTGATACATCATTTGAAAGCTAATATCTCGTACAGTATGCTTATAAATTTTGACGCGAATCTGTCAAGCTATTACAAAATGGCGACTGTTAAAATTTAAAAAAAATCACTATTTAAATAAGCGGAAATGATAAATCATTGATGTTTTTTTACCTTTCAAGGTAAAAATCTTCATTGTTTCACGTTCTGACATTTTGTGACATTGTGACTTGACAATAGTTATGGTTCATTTGTTATTTATTTTGTCAAAAAAAAAAAATAAAAATGTAACGAAGCAAAACAAAACAAAACAAAAAGGTGGTTTAACGTGGAAAATCCTGGAAATGTCCTCCACCCTCTACTTGGCATGCTCCCAGACGATGGTAAAATCCATCGACGGAATTTCGAATGGCTTCAGCCGGTATGTTATGTGTCTCCAATCGAATTTTGTTTTTCAAATCTTCAATATTATTTGGCCTATTTTGGTAAACTTTTTCTTTTAAATATCCTCAAAGAAAATAGTCTAGAGGCATTAAGTCTGGGGACCTCGGTGGCCATTCATCCGTTCAGCTGTGAGGTTTCCTTCCAAAAAGAATGGCCCTAAAGTCCGGTTATTAATGATACCTGCCCATACATTTACTTTCTGGGGCCGCTGAGTATGCGCTTCAAATATCCATTGACCATTGAGTGTTAAATTTAACACTGACTTTTTTACTGTGTATTATTCATTATAAAACCAAGCTATTGTGTATTGGATTTGTGTGTTTCTTTATCTAACACATTTACTTCTACACCTCCATATCTCGTTCTCTCTTTACCTTGTCATCTCGTCAGTCAACTACATGTCAGCACCATGTGCAACTTAAATTGTCGTAAAACCAAAGGTAACAAGATAATGACAAGTATTGTAGACTTATAGTATACAGTAAAAACATCTTTTTAAGCAATCGGTTATAATTTTCTTATAAACCGTTACTATTTATTTTCAAACTTGTAAAATATGTTTTCAAAGCAGAAATAGCACACTCGTTTAGTATGCCCCACGCCTGTATCCTGCGGCCCTCTACAACCAGTGCGCCGCCATTTTTTTCTATAGATTTATCCATGCGATATCGGTGTACGAAGTTATGAGTCTATGGTATTTGCGGCATACCGGGTGTCCAATATAAAAAGACATTTACATCAGAAATCAACAAACAGGAGGTTCAGTGGAAGATACGTGTATGTTACGAATTTAGACGTTCAGTAGTTGGGGGATTTCAATTTCTGTATTACTGACAAATTCAACGAAATACAAAAAATTCAGAGTTTTCCCAGTAGAGTCCAAATATGCAATCATATGCAGGGTGTTCCATTTAAAAAAAGTAAGTTGGTCTCTATGGCAATTAAACCAGAAATGACAGAAAAAATTCATGCAGGTAGAAATGTGGGGAATAATTTACTGAGCAACTTTCATACAGGTCACTTTTTCGTAAACGAGGTAATTTAGAAATAAGGCATTATGCGCGACTTTTTTGTCACCCTGTATATATTTTAACGAGAAAGATCTACACATTATTGTTTTAAAACTTGGCTAACTTTTTTATTTGAACAGATAGACCTATAGTTTCTAAAGCAAAGTTTTAGGAATTAGTACAACAGCCACTAAGAAAATGGTGTAACATTATGTAACATTTGACGAGTTATGTTTTGTATTTCCCGTTGTATGTTTTAATTCATCAATTGATGCAGGAGCTCTAACATAAGCTTTACTTTTCAGATGTCCCCGAGAGAAAAAGGTCTAAAGGAGTGAGATCGGGAGATCTGGGAGGCCACCCTACTAGTCCTCTTCTTCCAATCCAACGTTCAGGAAGCAGCTCATCAAGATGGGCTCTAACTTGTTAACTAAAATGGGGTGGTGCACCATCTTGATGAAAATACATTGTTCTTCTGTCGTTTAGAGAAAGCTCATCAACAAAGTCGATTTCGTAACAATGCCAAGTACCTTACATCCGTTAAATTCCCTTCTATGAACATAGGACCTATCACTGTTAATAAAAATGCCACACCAAACATTAACTTTAGGATAAGTCTGTCCCCGCCTATCTTCAGCCCAACAAGGACTACTATTAGGCCAATGTCTGTAATTTTGCCGGTTTACCAATTACATTTCAATTTAAGATTATCCAAACTGTAGTCTTGAGCAGTCCACTGCTTGCGCAATCTTATTTGTAGATCGATTTGGGGTTGAAACACTTTCCAAAAAAATATTTTCCTATACCGCAGTAGTTTTACTTCTTAGCCAAATCCCTGGACGCAGACTTTCAGTGGTTTTCAACTTGACCAAATTTTGTCTTAATAATTTTGACTAGGACGAGGTTTGTCGGAATGCCTAACATAGGATGCAGTGCATGCTTTCATAAACTTAATCCACCAGCATGCGAGAAAATTAATTCAATTTTCTCTTGAGATCTAATACGATCCGTTTTAATCCAAGACTACACAGAAATTACTGTCATCTTATGACAGCAGAAACAAACAATACAATTCATAGACTACCTACTTTTCCCAATGAACAATTTTTTGCATTAATTGTTTGAGGACTAAAATTAAATTTTAAACAATAATAGCTCGTAAACCGCCACTCTAATCAAAATCTTGAATTCCTTTTGTTGTGTCTAGAAACTCAAGATGTATTAAGATATTTTTGAAATAGCGCCCAATGTGGCAATAATTCCTTTATTTTTTCCACATATTCTTCTTAGTTGGAATAATTCCTAACACTTTCCTTTAGGAACTATAAGTCTATCTCTTCAAATAAAAAGTTAGCCTGTTAAATTTTAAAAAAATAACCCTGTATACGAAATATATCAGTTTTTCCACATTATTATTCCTAAAAAATACATTTTGAATGTCAATGTACAAAATAAAAACTTTTCTTCTGGTGCGCTATTTCAGTTTTCATCGTTGTATGGGACACACTGTATACAAGGAATATCGCTCATGGTGCATAACTATGGTTAGTACGATGGTAGTCGTTTGTAGAGAGTAGGAACTACCATTGCCTGGAAGCTGGTATGGTGTTGTGGTTACATAAACCTGTCGACAATTGAACTGAGTCACTTAGTTTCTTTTTAATTTAAAATGTTATGACTCTTTTATTTTCTCAGTATAAATTATTCTTGCCTCCACACAATTGCCAAGTGCTTGTGCACAAATTAGATACATGTCAGCATATTTACTATAAGAATAATCTTCCATTACTTAAGTCTTGTTAATATATATTCATATATATAAACTAGTAAATATTGGGGAGTGCAGCAAATGAAAGAGTACTCTTTAAAGTTATTCCAAGCTTTCGGAAATCATATATTTCATTTCCATCCTCAGGGAGAAACTTTGTTGATATTGTTCATAAGGATGTTCATAGAATTAATATAGGACATGCGAGAAGGAAACGTGTTGAAACCCAAGTCAATTACAATTAAAACCAAAATCTGGAGACAATACTAAAAACATTGTATATGGACGCAGAAACACACAATTTAAAATAAAATCAAAATTTGGATGTTCACATTTTGAAAATTCGTTACTTAATTTGAAATTATGGAATTATTTAGCGGGAAAACATGACTTGCGTGTCTCCATTTTAAGTGACTAATCAGATCAGAAGATTAAAGTAATACGTTAAAAAATGTTCATTAATTTTAAAAAATTCGATGTTTACTTTTTAACTTTATCTCGGAAACGGAGCAAATTCGGACAAAGGTAAGTTGCTTTAAATCGCCTTATTTTGGCTTCAGGAATATGTGCTCAGATTTTGTACAGACCTTTTAGAGACTTGTTTTAAAAATTTTATTTATAAGAAAAGTAAGTGGCCTAGAAATAATAGTAGTTTTAATAGATTTTAATATTTCTGTCGTTACCTATACCATCGACACCAGGAGATTTTTTTAAGTACTTAAAACATTTTTCCTTTTTTAAAGACCACGAATTCCGTACAGACCTAATACCTATTCTGTATCGATTAGTGCTTCTGAGTATAGACAGAGCCTTTTACTCTCATTTGTTGGTGGTGTCGCTTTCGCTTCAATTAAATGAAATTAGTTTAAGATCATGTCGATGATTTCGTTTTTACTTCTCATAAGAAAGGGCATATTTACGGTATAGGCCAGTCGCGTGGCAATTTGTATGTGCGAGGGAAGGGGGATCGTGTATGGGATTGTGTGATTAGAGCGTTCTTTGAGAGGTCTGTGGTTTTATAGTAGTTTGTAAGGTGAGATTGTATGGTGTTTATTTTTAGGTCTCTGTGCAAAAGTCTTGTTGGGGTCTTGAAAAAGGGCGCATTGGTGATCAGTCTCAGAATTTTGTTTTGGAAAATTTGATATTTTTTGTGATTAATTACAGACATCGTGCACCACGTGGGTGCACCATATAAAAGAACAGGCCTAATCATAGTTTTGTATAGGTTAAGTTTAGTGTTTAGCTTAACTTTGCTGTTTCTATTGAGAAGGGGGTACAGCGCAGCCGCTTGTGCGTTCACGTTTTTGAGTCTATGGGTGGCATTAAGACTCCAGTTCGTCTTTCTGTCAAAATGTATAAGATATTTAATATTGTCGCTCCCATTTTGAGTTTTGGCGTCGTTTAGCCGAATTCTCCAGTTGTCGAGCTATTTATCTATGATGAGATTGACGTGATGTTGCAATTTTCCGATTACTGGTGGCGGCCTTCTGGCGGATGCGGTTATAGCTGTGTTATCGGCGAATAGGTAAGTTTGCGTTTGAGCGGTTTTGGGAAAATAATTACTAATAATAATTATAATTACTAATTTTACTTGAACCTCCATTTTTAAAAATAGGTTATATTACACCAATTTTGAGAGCTTCTGGATGTATACTTGTTTTAAAAATTTTATTTATAAGAAGAGTTAATGGCCCAGAAATAGTAGTTTTATTAGATTTTAATGTTTCTGTGGTTATACCATCGACACCAGGAGATTTTTTTAAGTACTTAAAACATTTTTCCTCTTTTAAAGACCACGAATTCCGTACAGACCCAATCTAAATTGATTTAAAGCAAAGATGATGTACAGGGAATACCTATTGTTAACAATCCAAGCATATCGACTTTTTACCAAATAATACCAAAATAGGGGATGTGATATTTGGGGTGAAACGGCGAGGCAACGTAGAGATTTAATACATTTAATAGTTTTCTTGCTGTAAAAATAAAAGGGTTAAAAGCAGATGCTTAAACTAGTTCTAGCGTACACCCCAATTGATGAAGGTGCAACAGCATACCAGGTGTTGCAAAATTTTACACAATAAGGTGTTTTTATGAATATCGGTATACGCTCTATTGTTTGCAATAAAAAAGTAAAATAAAGGTTTTAAAAATAAATAATTCCAGATGATTTAACATTACCATAGAATCACACACAAAAAAAGTCTTAGCTGAAACATTAAATTCTTTTCTTTTCGAGATTTTGAAAAGCTGAAAGGCATGGATCAAAACCCACTTCAGATTCGAATTCAGTGTCCAAAATCCACCTTGATTTTTGTAGTTCTCTGATAGAATGTGCCCCGAATGGGGTACACCACTCTAGTAAACTTCTAAACTAAACCAAATCTAAAATGAAATACTTTTAGGATTGTTGAAAAAAAAATTTAACAAGGATATTCCCAATTGAAAGCCAATGCCTACAAGAATAAACTTATACAGTAAAATCTCTCAATAGCGACCACCCTCGGTTCAGGTTTCTTTTATTCCGTGGTCAATAGCCTTTCTTTCCAAGCAGTTATGTCTTCGATATTGAGTCGGCTGATTCGCCACGTGACGGAGTTTTTCTAACCATCCATTGAAGCCTTGAGGTTATCAAGTCCTAGACATTGAGCAGATTCGAGGGCGTTTGCTTAAATTATGGGCCCGGATTTTGTTAAGTGCTTGTTTCGTACCTAACAAAACCAGCTAAAAACAACTTGGTCTACTGCCAGTCCTTCGGTTTTGGGAAATTTTCTTTTTTGTTCACCGTCGCCATTTTTTTGAAACAAATTTCTAACTTGTGCTTTATTTTGAAGCAACATAGTCACTTGAGTGTTACCCACTTTAAATCTTTCAGTCAATTTTCTGGTACTTAAACCAGTTTTTTCACTTTCCTCGATTATTTAATTTTTTTCACTTAAAGAAAGACATTTCCTTTTTCCCTTCATCTTTAGATATTTACGTTAGTCTCTAAACACACACAAACTCTTCAAAACAGAACTAATGTTAGCAACCGATTTATCAGCATTTAAAGCAAATTGAATGGATTCGTCTGCAATAAAGTAATTAGTGTATGTGTCGTAGGCTGATAGTGAAATCCGTCATTTCATGAAAAGCCTAGTCACTTCATGAAGCGTCGGCAGATTGTGTAAAAACATGAAATTACACGATCTGCCGCGTCACTTCATGAAGAGACTAGGCTTTTCATGAAATGGCGGTATATATTGTTACAATTAAAACAGAAGATTTATAGACTTATATTGGTTAAACAGCGCTAACACGGCATCTAATCCACCTTTTTGGTTCCAATTTTGGTATTTCAAAGAAGAGGATTAAGTAATTATGGTACTCATGGAAAATATAGAAGAATTTGCGATGAATTGACGTGTTTTTACACAATCTGCCGACGCTTCATGAAGTGACTAGGCTTATGCACCTATAGACATATGCACCTATATTTCTTAAGAATTGTCGGGTCGGGTTTTACTGTCCCTAATGGAGAGTGTTTTTAACATTGATATTTACTAAAAATTTCGATGATGGGTGCCCGCGGTCGTTTAACAGATAGGTTGGTAAAGAGGAGTATAAAATAAGGAGATTTCCATTTTTAAATACGGGTAATTCATAACCGGTCGTTTAGTCAGAATACATTTTCTAGTATTTTTCGAAATTACTTGTCACATCTTTTGGTGGGTCAAGAGTAGCTCCCCTTTTAATTTAACTTATGGTTAAATGTGTATTCTCTGATTTTTTTTTTAAATAAAGGTTTGAATTTAGACTTTGCTTTTAAATACATTAAAAAAAAAAAGGATTTTCTTTAAAGATAAATTTAATGTTTTTAAAAGTTTCGGGAACCCACTATACTTCATCGAGACATTGATCACTAATTATAACTTCCGAAGATAAGCAAATACTTTTATTGAGTTAGTCAAATTAAGACTTTTACTCCTTTTATTTTATTGTATATTTCCTTTGCGGTTACATATTGGAAGGTTTTTGGATTTTGCTTATACATATTTTTTTATTTTCTATTTGTTAGTTCATTTTTGCTTTTTATTGTGCAGGCTACTGTTGCTGCTCTTTATCTATTTCTGTACAGTTAAGGTGGGAGCCAGTCTTTTGGGTATTTATGTCTTTGATCTTCAGTGGAGTGAACGTGTGAATTTGTTATTAACGGGTTGAGTAAAACGTCCGTTCTTTGAAAATACTTTATTATTAATTTTGTGAAATAGTCATCTATTTTGTCCATGTGCATGTCTGTATGTAGTACGCCTATAGACATATATCTTGGTGCATTTGTAATTGTCCTAAGTAGGTACTCTATTTTGAAATTTCTGAACTTTAAGACGTCTCGTATTGTTTACAGTGCACCAGGTCGGTACAACTTAAGTTAGAACTGGTCTTATGATAGTTTTGTAAATTGCTGTCTTGGTTTTGAAATTTATCTTGTTTCTGGCACAAAGCAGTGGGTATACAGCACCCAGCTGCTTCTGTACCTTGGTAATTCGTTCGTCAATGCATGCATTCCAAGCCATCTTTTTATCAAAGGTGAGGCCAAGGCATTTAATTTTATTGCTCCATGAAATTAACTCATTATTTACTTTAATTCGCGTTCTTGGTAATTTCACTCTGGCCTTGGAGAAAAAAATGGCTTGCGTTTTGTCTTCATTCAGTTTTAGTTTCCACGTATCCAGCCACTCCTGGAGGATAACAATATGACGTTGCAGACGTGAGACTACGCTCCCAGGTGGCAGTGATCGCAGTGTCATCAGCAAACAGGTATAATTGCGTCTGTGCGTGACGTAGAATATCCGCCATGTAAATATTATAAGGCATAGAAGAGATTGGAGAACCTTGCAGCACCCCCGCTCTATACTGTTAAAAGTAATTAGTAATTTTACGTTAAATTACGGCTTAATTATGTTACAACCGTAATTTCACGTAATTTTACTACATCGATTGTATTTCTACATAAACTTGCCGAAAAATTACATACATAGTCGTAAAATTACACATGAAAATTACATTAAAATTCAAGTATTTTGACGAAAAATAAACAGGGATATGACGTAAGTTTATATGTAAAGGTAATTAAGCCTTTACGTAAAATGACGACTAAAATTCGGAAAAGTAGGTTTAACAATATGTATTTTTACTATATCGTTAGAGTAAATTTACAAAATATTTCAGCTAAATAACGAAAAATTTAAGTATTTTTACTACTTCTTTATTGTATTATTAATACGTTTTTCTGTTTATAATGTAAAATTACAGAATACTATATGTATTTTTTAGTAAATTTTCAGTGAATTTTCCAAGAAATTTTCTGTAATTTTTCTTTCGTTATTTATTGTATTATTTATGAATGAAATAAAAAACAATTTAAATATTTTTTTTATTAAAAACTGTATTAAAAATATAAAACAAAACCGTATTTTATTCAGGTAGAACTGTTACCATAAATCTAGTTAACAGAATACAAACAAAACAGTCTTTTCTTTTTTAGGTACTTATTTAGGTATACTAAGTATCCCAACCTCGGTATTCATCGTAGTGCTTTAAGCCAAGCTTATCTAAAATTGATGTGATAGAATGACACTTTCACTTCATTCCTGACGTTCATAGCACAGCCATGATAAATATATCGATTTTTGATAAACTGGGCTTTAAACACTAAGGGGGTAAGAGTCGTAAAACCTATAAAATACAAACAGTTTTTCTTACGTATATAGGTACCTACTTTACTTAAAATTCGAGTTATAGGTAAATTACCTACAAACAGAACACTTATTTCTAACTAGGGTACTTATATTAAAAAAACATATATTTCAAACAAACAGAAATATTTTTTTTTACACCTTTGGTGTATTTAATGCCATACCTATACTGGGTTTCCTATAAAGGAGACCCCTTGTACAAAGTTTTCATTTATATTTTGGAAACCACCATTTTTTCATGTGAAGTTATATTAAAAAATGGCTTTGCAAAGCTAAAAATAAAATATATAACTGGTTTTTTATGTATATTATATTTTATGTATATTAAAGAATAATTTAGTTTAAGATTGCCTTAAAAACCAAATGCCAAATATCTTTGTTTTGAAACCGTAATTTAAGCCTCTTCATTCTAGGTGGCTGTCAAAAAATAAATAAGAACTCTATTACATAATATATACAGTTTGGTGATGAACTGACATTTATTACAAAAATAAATATAGAATGCCTGACATCGGTCTACTACTCTAAAAAAACGAATTTTTAAGAAAATTATTACAAATCTCTTAATTTTCTCATTAAAGTGAATACCCTTAATTTAGAACATTGTTTAAAACTTTTTAATTTGGCAATTTTCGGCCCTGAATCAGGGTGAATTTTGAAGACCTGAACCTGATATTTGCATTTTGGTCGAGCACAAATAGATACCATTCGAGGCACATTTCGATGCAAATATTGATGACTGTAATATTTTTGAAAAGAAATAGGTACATATACAATTTTATAATAAGAACAAATCATTATAAAATTACTTACCTTGAATTTTCTAGATGCAATATTTATCAAACATTGATCGCCGTGTCTGGTCGATTAACAGTTTACACTTTACACACAATGGTATTTCACTAAGTTAACAATCCAAAATTCTGCTTATTAATGAATAAAAGTAATTTTAATACCCTTTAAACATTAAAAATACTTAAAAATGTATCACACGATACTACAAAACGACTAAACTAGCAGTAAAGATCGAAGACTGCAAACACTATGGCAAACAAAACAACAGCGAACATGTAGATGCGTGAAGCCACAAGATTTACAGTGTCATGTGGTAAAATTAGGAGATTTGCCGAAAAATTACGGTTAATTACGGGTATTATTCCAAAACTAAGTAAATTTCACTAATAAGGTAGTGATTTTACATATTTTACCGTATTAATACAGTACACGGTACAATATTTACGACACTATTGAGTGAAAATACACTGTTTTAGTAAAATATCGTTTAATACAACGAATGTTATTTTATTGTGTAAAAATTCTTTAAAAATAATAATTTTTTAGGCATGTTTAATGTCATTTTCACCCTATTTTTAACAGTGTAACTGCTCTTGTCGTAGATGTGATGTTTTCTGATGACAACGCGAATGTTCTGTCCTCAAGGTATGAAATCAAAATTTTTATAAGCCAATTTGGCATACCTAACCTTATTAGCTTTAGGGTTAGTCCATCGTGCCAGACTTTGTCAAACGCTTTCGACACATCAAAAAATACTGCCCCCGTTGGCATGCGGTGGTTATAACCTCTTAGTACATTGGTTGCCAATCGTGTTGTCTGGCGCACCGTGCAATGAGCAGCTCGAAATCCGAACTGCTCCGGTGGTAAAATGTCGTTGTCTAACACAAAATCGGTTACCCGATTTAGTATTAGTTTTTCAACCACTTTGTCAAGGCATGATAACAGACTTATCGGCCTATAATTGACCGCCAATGTTAAATCCTTTCCAGTCTTCGGTATCAACACCACTTTAGCTTTTTTCCAGTCATTGGGAAAGCAGCCTTTCCTCAGCTATATTTACTACATCCATTGTTGTTTTTTTCCGGCAAATTTTTGATGGCTTTGTTTTTGATACCGTCAAAACCAGGCGCTTTCTTTGCATTTATGACATGCATAATAGCGCGAACTTCCTCCAGAGTTACCCTTGGTATTACTTCAGCGTCATGTCTCATATTTCTATATATTATTTGAATAGTTCTAGTGACCCGCGCATCCCTTGTAGGGTTCGCAAACAGTTTAACTTTGAGTACGGTACCCCAAGGACATAATATTGTAAAGTAAAAGAATTGCAAGATCTGTGATAACTTTTATTTTCCGTTTGATTTAGTTAAATATATATTTTACGCTTAGAATATATTATTGCTTATTCTGCTGCTACAGCAAACTGTTCTTCGCTTTGTAAGTCCACTCGCGCAGCCGCAAACATCTTTATATCCATATTATTTCTTGCTTCGTGGCTCCCCGTGAACATTTTTGATAACATATCTGCAGTCACGGACTCTTTGTCTCTGTTAGTCACTACAAAGCTCGTGATCCTGCAATAACGCCACATTATAGAATAGCCAAGAGTCGTATTAATGCAAGTAAAAATATTTGAAATGTACACATTAGTACAACTGAACAGTAACTAGGTATGTAGAGCGTAGGGTGTAATCTGCTTGTTTCGTTCATGTCAAAAATATACCTGAAATATTCTTGTTTGGAATAGCAAAGTTTACATTATATCGTTAACCTTTACTGCTATAAATCAACTATATTCGTTGCAAAACAAAAACCGATGCACGCCATACCCTTCGCGTGACGTCAGTTATCAACAGTGTTGACAACTTGTAACCAAAATATCCGAATGAGGAAATTACACAGTTTTCTTTTCATAAAAACAAGATAGATATAAAAAATTTCCCATAGTTTATATATTTGTTTACTCCATAGTGCCTTTTACCATCAACTTTAGTAGATCTAACACTTCTTTTATTTTTATCTTGCCAAGATCAACCAATGGTACCATTCTGAAAAATCCATGTTTTATCCAAGAAAACGAATTGGTACAAGAATGCTTCTTTTTCTTTAACATTTAAAAATACCAGTCGTTTAAAAGCTACATGGGAAAGTTATATAAATATTATTGTTGAAATTACGCTTACAGTGGAGATATTCACATTTAGGGCTACACGCTAAAAATTAGTAAAGTAGAAATAAAATATCTAGACCTTAACATACTCTTTAAATTTACTTCTCTGTACTGCTGTCAATGGTAACAATAGGCCATTGTTGTTAAATTCTTACTAAAAATAGCTTCTTAGAGAAGCTATTAGCTCTTTGCACCGACTATTTAAATGCTTCGACATTTTTCACAAATAGTAAACAACGTAATCGACAGAGATATGTGTGTGCACTTTTGTTTCTCTTAATAGAACAGTTTTTAATGCTATTTATGAAAAGATATGGAGTTTTTGTTAAAAAAATAGACGCACAGCAACACGAAACCACGAACAATTAACCGCACCGTTTACAGTTGTCTTGTCAACTATCGGCCAATAAAATTCAAACTATATTAATTTTAACAAGCTTAAATAAACAAAATATTTGCTTTAAGTGGGTTCGTATCAAAGTAGAATACTTTAAGTTTGTAGTAAATTCAATATCCCATAAAGTTTTAGTACTTTTTGCCCAAATTTAATTTTCTCGTGTTTTCTTACGGATTTACAATTATCAGCTGATTGATGACTTGCATCGGTTTTTGTTTTGCATCAACTGTATAGTATACAGCGTGTAACAGAAGTATGGAACGCTTTAAATATCTTTAATAGCGTTTGTCCGATTTAGCTAAAATTCGGTATCCGTATACAAGAGGTTATCGCGGAGGTGCTAGTGACATTTGCAATGTTGCCAAATTTACAGTTTTTTAGCAATATAAAATATTTTTTTTAAATGGAATTCAAAAAAATGATTCCGCAACAAATTCTAAATAACTTCTATATAAGTTACTTAATGTCTAAATCTAGCCATCTTTTTGATATTGGGGTTTAAATATCATAAGAACTTCTTATCCAAGAGACCTGATAGAGATATAAGTAGGTCTTGGAAATTTGTGACACAATTAAATTCTGACAGCGATATTGACAAACTTCTCAGAAGGTATTTGTGCTTCATAATTTATCAGTTTTAATAATTCTTAAAATTGATTTACTAACGGAAACACTGCGAATAGAAATATTAATGATATTGGGTTACGGGGAGCGAAGGCGAACACAGCAGGAGGTTGCTGAGATTTTTAATGATAAGTATCCCAACCGAAATCCAATAGCACGGTCCACAGTAAGCAAAATATTAAAGAAATGTAACGAAACTGGCCATGTAAAAGACATTTCAAAATCTGGGCGTTCAAAAACTGCGACAAGCGGCGATAAAGCTTTAGATATGTTGCTTAGCATAGAGGAAAATCCACACCTCTCTACTCGAATTATTGGCCTCGATTACAACACATCGCACATGTCGGTAGATCGCGTATTAAAGTGTGAGTAGTTCCACCCATACAAAATTCACCTGGTTCAAGAACTCCTTGAGGATGAGTTTGACAGGCGTTTAGGATTCAGTGAGCAAATGATGGTTTGTGTAATGCTAATTCAAATTTTATTAATAAAATAATGTTTTCCGATGAGTCGACGTTCTGTCTTAATGAGAATGTTAACCGGCATAATATTCGTTATTGGTCCAAAGAAAATCCTTATTGGATTCGAGAACAGCACACACAATTTCCGCAAAAAATTAATGTTTGGGCAGGCATTATAGGACAAAGGATAATAATTGGTCCATTGTTTAAGGATTATAATTTAAATGGCGATAGATATTTGCAGCTCTTAAGAAATGAAATTGCTTCTGCTCTTGCGATCCTCCCAAATCCTCGTAAGTTAGTTTCATTAAAGTAAATTAAAACTGATTATCAATAAACAAAATTTTAGACAACGTTGCGGGATTAAATAACGAAGTATGGCTGCAACAAGACGGTGCACCACCACATTACGCCAGACAGGTACGGGAGTATCTAAATGAAGTATTTTTTGAAAGATGGATAGGGAGATGGGGTACAATTGAGTGGCCAGCTCGGTCACCAGATCTGACTTCACTCGATTATTTCCTGTGGGGATATTTAAAAAATGTGGTCTACAAGACAAAGCCACATGATATAGAAGACCTAAAACAAAGAATTGAAGTTAAGTGCCGACGAATCGAAGAAACAGATATTCTTTCTAATGTTTTAAATACTTTTCCGCATATTGTCAAAAAGTAAATGGAAGGCACTTTAAACATCTAATTTAATTTCTTTATTCTGTAATAATAAGTAAGTTTAAACAATAATTACCTTACAATAATGTTTCAATAAATTCTCAATTTTCGAGCTCGAATATTAAAAAAATGGCTAGATTTAGACATTAAGTAACTTATATAAAAATTATTTAGAATTTGTGGCGGAATCATTTTTTTGAATAATATATAGGGTGTTCCATTTAAAAAAAAAATATTTTGAATTGCGAAAAAACTATAAATTTGGCAACATTGCAAATGTCACTAGCAGCTCCGCGATAACCTCTTATATACGGAAACCAAATTTTAGCTAAATTGGACAAACGGTATTAAAAATATTTAAAGCGTTCCATACTTCTGTTACACGCTGTATAAAGGTACTTATGTTTTTAATCGCCGTGGTATATATGTCGTAGGCTGATAGTGAAATCCGTCATTTCATGAAAAGCCTAGTCACTTCATGAAGCGTCGGCAGATTGTGTAAAAACACGTCAATTCATCGCAAATTCTTCTATATTTTTCATGAGTACCATAATTACTTAATCCTCTTCCTTGAAATACCAAAATTGGAACCAAAAAGGTGGATTAGATGCCGTGTTAGCGCTGTTTAACCAATATAAGTCTATATATCTTCTGTTTTAATTGTAACAATATATATGTCGTAGGCTGATAGCGACTAGGCTTTTCATGAAATGACGGATTTCACTATCAGCCTACGACATATACAACGAGAAGCCGAATATGGGTTACTTAATTCAGTGTACGAAACCAGAATATTTCAGGTAAATTTTTGACGTGTACGAAACGCGAGTGTGCTAAACAAGAATGAAATATAGAATCGTATGAAGAGGCACTAATGGCAAAAAGTTTAGCAGTTTAACTTTCCATTTCCAAATCTGAATCTAGAGCAAAACGCTATTAAGTCTAAACTATTCACGTTTGGTTTTCTTTTATGTAGTATAGTTCAGATTGTAATCTTAATATTCCAGACATTGAATTTCTTTTTGATCAAGTTATTCGTAATGAATTCATTGACTTAATTTTTATTTATTCCCTTAAAATTAAAAAGACTACAGACATACAGGGTGTCAATTTGAAAGCAAACACCATTTAATATTTCTTGATGATTTGGTGAAACACTTCAATTCAGATCTGAACGGCGACAAACTTAGAGTTATTTGTGGTTGTTTTAAAATCAACCGCCTGTGGGTGTTCAAATTGAGACCCTGGATATGGTTTTTCAATAACGCTTATAGAGTTCATGAAGAATCTACTAATAAGTCCACTAACAAAACTCTTCAATCAATAATTCTTACACAAAAATATTTTTTCTAATATTCTAAAAAATGCTATTGTTGTACCTATTTAAAAGAGAGGTGACAATGTGGATGTGTCGAATAATCTTAATACCCATCTTGTCAAATATTGTAGAAAAATGCATGGTCAATTAAAGGAAAAGGTTCTTAGGATAGAAGTACAGCCTTTGGGACTCCCAACTTGCTTTCTAATATCATAAATTCCTTTGATAGTTTGGAGTACAACTAATCAAGGCTTTTTACTGTGTCCTTCATGATATCTTGCTTCGCCCCTTAAAATTTTATAAATTCAATAGTAACAGCATTCAGTTGTTAGAGTTACATCTGGATCCATTTATCAAGCCAGTCCTCGATAAGTTTTATATGACGTTACAGTTTTGAGATTACCAACCTAGGTTTTCTTGCGGTGGTGGTAATCGCAGTATCGTCAGCAAACACGTATAATTCTGTTTGAGCGAATTTTGGAATATCGCTGGTATAGATATTGTACAGAGCCGGCGCAAGGGGGGAACCCTGCAGTACTCCGGCTTTGACGTGTCGCACAGTTGTTAATGGATTTTCTGACGAAACTACGAAGTTTGGCATACCTAATCTTATTAACTTTAGTATAAGTCCGTCATGCCAAACCTTATCAAACGCTTGACATCAAAAAATACCACTCCAGTTGTCCAACGATGGTTGAAGCCTGTTAGTATATTTGAAGCCAATCTGTTGGTCTGGCACACCGTGCAATGACCAGAACGGAAACCGAACTATTCAGGTGGTAAAATATTGTTTTCAGAAATGAAATCGTTTATATGATAGAGTTTTTCATTTTGCCCTGTATCATCTTGACAAGCAGCTTTATAAACCGTTTCATGCTCAGAATTAGTTTATCAGATCCATTTTCAACTTCTGAGATACCTGCAGTGTGGACGCAATACATAGAGTGTGCATAAAACCGCCGAGAATTGATTAATATCGCGGTTAGATCATCTTATTATAGACGTACTTATGTCTTAAATACGATGCTACATAAAATCGAATTTGAATTTGACAAATTTTGGGCTGCTCGATTTTAAAACATGGGACAATACTGTCGAATTGATTTTTCAGTTTTTACTCGAACGTTATGATTATGTAAAATTCAGGTTTGTCTGAAACAACGGACTATTCGATAAATTAGGAGAAAATGTTAATAGTATTTTACGTTACAAGTCCGGTAGGTGACTTATTACAGTACGAGTTGTTTTACGGACGAGGCGACGTAGGAGCCGAGTCTGGAATATAAACGAGTGCTGTAATAACACCTAACGGACGTGTATCGTATGGTATTTTATTTCATCCTGTCATTATATCCCTTTTCAAAAAAATAAATAGGTATATTAAAATTTTAAAAAATACTTCGCAATATTATATCATGCTACCTACCCTAAATGCAATTGAGCCATTGGTTTCCATAGTTAATTATAAATTTTGCTTGCTTGTCACTGTCAAATAGATAAAGTCATAATATTCGTGTGGGCAATTATGGAGGTTTCGGGTATAATTTTAAATAAAATCTACCAATTTTAGTTAAATAAAATATTTAAAGAATTGTAACAGGGAATATATTCTATGGTTGTGTAATATTTTACAATTACTAAAGTTGGTAGAAAAAATACTATTACAAGTAGAAGCACCCAAACAGTTTTAATTGGTATCAATAAATATAGACCATATAAAATAAAAATTACTAATTTTAGTTAAGCAAAACCTTTAAAACAATGTAATTAAATGCCTATATTATAGTTACATAACATTTTTCATTTACTAAAGTTGGTTAAAGAGTATAATTTATGCTACATGCTACCTACCTATATATAGCAGTGAACGATTCTCTAATAAATACTTGTCGGGTGGCGGAACGCATTTTTATAGTAGGCCATGACTTTTTATTTTCTTTGAATTATGACAGTTACCTACTTTTATTATAACCCTTAACCAAGATATTCACCATTAAGAAGAGAAGAATTTCTCAAAGAATTTGAAGAGCATTTGAAAATTGTGGTAATAAATAATAATTGATTTATTTCATTTAAAAAAGTGTTTTTGATGTATTAAATAATTGCTAAATATGTGTATTTAAATATTTTATTTCTTATAATTTTAAGTGACAACTTGTCAAAAATCGAAAGTAAAAAGTCGTAGTTTCCAAAAACAAAGCATGGTTGCTAGGCAACACATTACAGTATCTGATACTGTAATGTTCCATTTACCGGCCGCATATGAGTACAGGGTAAGTAGATTTACTGGACAGGATGAAATAAAATTATTTTATATGGTAGAGGTGGTGTCTCAGATTTCATCGGGGTCTGCTACCTTCCAGGAGCTTAGTATGTTGACGTTGCCTGTGGCCTTTATTTTGGAATGTTCAAGGAAATGAAGACAAATTTCTCACTCTATTTTACTCGTCGAAAGGATGATTTTCTAACCACCTATTGCAGATTGGGGAGGTGCCATAACAGGCCTTAGTCTAGTGAACTACAATTTGAATTGCAATGTGTTGTGTTAAATAGGTATATATGTAGTTTAGATGTGACAATATTTAGCCCACATATTGCGAAGGTCATAGACATGTAAGCATTTTGTTGCTATTAACAAAAATAAATTTACTTTACTTCTGCAACTTAATACCGGAACAAATTAATACTTACCTTGAAGTACTAGATTTAGCTTCCGGTTTATGAAGATTCAACGTACGTAATTTACATTTACTATCTGGTTCTGCTTCTGTCTCAAATTCAGCCGACTTGTTCTTGCCGCCTTTCATCCACTCTTCGTACAGATCGGGTCTATATCCAATGGGTTCATCGAATGATTTTCGACAGTTTTTAATGATCCATTGTTCTTGATCTTTCGATGGTATCCACGAAATGGTTTTGTTTGTTTCAATATGATCCCTTTTCATAAGCCTTGCTAGATTTCTGTCGCTTACAGATGATGTGTAAACCTAGGAATTTTGATAACATGAACAAGACAGATTATAAAACAACGTAGTGCTTTCAGAATTAAAGTACCACATCTAAAAATGTTTGGTCTCAGATATATAACCAAGTATGAATGGTAAACCAAAGCAAAGAAGCACAGGGGATCAAAGACAAACTTCTTGAATGTCCCAACGGCTCAAGACCATTTTGGTCGGTAGCTAAGGCGGCCCGTCAGAACTTTACCAAGTCAGCCAGCCATTCCACCTCTACCACGTTCTGATGGCACCATTGCAACCAAAGCACAGGGAAAAGCAAACTTACTGACGGAACTATTCTCTTCACGTTAAACGAATCTTGACGAGTCTTGGCACCAAAGAAGTTTCTGGTCCTGACGATATTCCAGTCATCATAATTAAGACATGCGCTTACTAATTGATACCGGTATTTTGTAGGCTTTTTAACTTATCTTAGAAAAAGGAAGTCCAGCCCACACCTAAAAAAGGCAAAAAGACCTTGTCAAAGAACTATCGTCCAGTCGCATTGCTTTCGTTTATATCAAAAGTTATGGAGAAGGCTAGGAACGGAAAATTATTAAAATACCTGAAAGGCTTCAACAATATTAGTGACCGCCAGTATGGATTCCGTAAGTCTAGATCAACAGAAGACCTTCTCGCTTATGTTACTCACGTTTGGAACAATGCAGCAGAACATCATGGAGAGTCCTGAGCGGTAGCACTGGACATTTCCAAGGCCTTTGACCGATTATCGCCTGAGGAGCTCCTGACTAAAGTGAGAGGATACGGAATGCCGATTCAATTTTGTTCATGGCTGTCGAGCTTTCTTAAAGACAGTTTTTTGCGAGTGGCGATGGACGGATTTCTTTCAGACACATTTAACATCAACGCCGAAGTCCCTCAAGGTTCTATATTGTCGCGCACCCTCTTTTTACTATACATTAACGATCTTTTGGAAAAAACTAAAAATCCTATATATAGCTTCGCTGATGATAGCACACTTGTTTCATCTTTTACTTTGGATGCTCGAACATCGGCTGACAATGCACATTAATAGGCAGCAAGAGATCTCACATCTCGACAAAGACCTGGAAGAAATTCTGTCTTGGGGTGACAGTAACACATTAGAATTTAACGCTAAAAAAAAAGTTTTCTAAAAGAGTTAATGTCTAAGAACCGGATATAGTCATGGCGGGACACTTGATTCCCTTGACTTCATCAATGTATTTATTGGACGTCAGTTTAGATGTTTAGTCATATGTCTTGACATAACCACGTTACAGCCATTGCTAGGGCAGCCTCACAGATGCTTGGAATACTTTTCCGAACTAAGAACCTTTATACACACCAACAACTCTTGATGCTCTATAAAGCGCCCGAATTAGAGCATCGCTGGAGTACTGTTCGCATATTTGGGGCTCTATCCTAAACATACGCTGAAACTTCAAAGAAGAGCCATTCGCTTGATGGGTGACCATGATCTGACAAACAACCTGAAAAGCCTTGAACGTCGAAGGTAGGTTAGCGACTTGAGTCTATTTTACAAATATTCTCATGGCAAGTACTCAACTGAGGTTGCCCGCTTGATTCCACCCAGAGCGGTGCATGGTAGAAATACACGACGAGCCACTGCAGCCCACCCGTACGTGGTTCAGCTTGGTGTCCCACAAATGACAATCTTTAAAAATTTTCCGGAGAACGTCATCATGCCATAAAGGATTCATCCTGCAGAGCTTTGTATCTCGTAGAAGAAGACAAGTTTACTATTGCAAAGATGTTGAAAAACTATCTCAATGCATACGTCTAAACCATGGGCTATGCTAAAATTTGCACTGACATAGTCATACAAGGAGAAGACAGTATGGTTCCGTCTAAATAGCTCCAACACACAAGTCATCTTTTTCTCTAGTTGTACGAGAAATGACACAGCCGTTAAAGGAACAGAAATGTCTATATATATAAGTCACAAATCAGAAAAAACAGTGACAAGCCAAAACCAAAAACCAGGAAACAAGCGTCATATTATTAGCTATCAACTGTAATTGATTGACGTTCATACTAATTGCTAAGTGCAAACGAAAATACAGGGTCACGAAATGTGCTCCATATCGCTTTTATTTCGTTTAGTTTTTTGAGACCTAAGGTCTTAATTATCAATGTCCTGGAAACCCTATCTACGACTTCTGAGGATAACTTTGTTGGAATGATTGTTGCCATGGAAGTTATGCCACTGTTATCATTAGTCATTATTGATAATTTTAGTTTGACACCATGACTTGCTTTTAATTACCTCATGAAAAGCAGATTGCCTTTTTTCATCTCCACTAAATATATATCTAGTAGAAGCCCTTCTTTCTTCGGAGAGCTCAAGTGTGCTCCGTTTTCGTTTCTTGACAGGATAATTAACAACGGCTTTAATTACTGGATCATAATACCCTTCGACTAAATCGTAACAATCATCAGGAATTTCCCTTGGAGGCGGAAGTTCGTCGGTAAGATACTCCTGACCCGCTGGGTTGAAATCATTCTCAACCTCTACCTGGAATCTTCTATCAGGCATGAGGCAATAAGCTTTACTCATCACAATACCACCTAAAGTACATAATATAATAGGTGAATAATATAAACTAAATAGGTATTTAAATGAGCTATGGAAGCGTTGCTGTACCTGGAGCTATAAAATTACAATCGTCTACCAATTTCCCATTTTTCCATATCCCTTCGATTCTTTGCCCATTCGGGTAAACCAGTATTCCTGTTCCGTGGAATTCTCCATTTCGGTTAAAGTATCCATCGTATATTGCGCCATGTGGATATTTATAAACCCCTAAAGATGAAAAATATTTATTAATAACATCTGATTAGGTCCCACATTTTCCATGTAGTTACAGAAATGGCTACGATACCTTTTCCAGAAATACCAAGTCTATTCCATTCTCCGAAATATTTACTTCCTGTAGAAAATTTTTCCATTGGCTTTTCATGATTCGATTGCGAGGATCGGTGCATGTACATAAACAGATCATCTTCTTCGTGGACTTCAAGGACCTAAGAGAAGCGTCCTTGCATCAATAGGCTTAAGCTGGATTTATAGTTACCGTAACGTAAGAGTTAAGACGTTAGCAGCGGATCAATTTATAGTACAAACGGTAACAGTTAGCCATAAGCCGTAAGCAGTAAGAAATAGTTTAATTTCATTCTTGTTAATAAATAACAACACAATATTGCTCCAACTATAATAATTATTATGTTTTCAACAGAATCCATATGTAGTTGAATCAACCAACAAACTGTTTTACCAAATATCACACATGACCTACGAATTCGAGACAAGGTTAATTTATCAGGTCAATTAGCTATTTGGAACTATGAACGGGTATGTTGTTACGGTTAACGTCTTACGTCTTATCGACTATCGATTACGTCTTACGTTACGGCAACTCTGAGAGCACCTTTAGCCACTGGTAATGAATGATTAACTAATTGGTAATGGCAGGTTACTTTATGCAGACCAATGTAAATATAATATCACTATTTTATTAATATATCGATTTCAAAAAAAGTATAACAAATCGTAGTTTAATATATTGTACTTATGTTTCAGTTTTATACAGGAATGTGTTTGAATATAGGAGGGAGCAAAACAATATTTTGGTATCATAACTTTGAGGGCCCTATTTGGAACTATAGAGGCGAATTCAATGTCTAATCCTTTCTCAATCCCAACCTTTTTTTAATTCATTTAGAAATATTTTTCCTAAAGCCCTTTATTAACCATAAATCTAAACTTAAAATAACTACTACTTGTTGAACTAGTGTGGAACCCACCAATAAAGTGAACAATATTAAGGTTAACAAATTGGTCCCTGAAGAAGCACCTCAAGTTGTTGCTCTAAGTAATCTAAGATAGTACACTAGGTACCAACCTATTCTGGCGATTTGGGTCTCTTCTTACAACTTTTATTTAAAAAGTAGTTTTCTATCTCTCAGGCCAGCAGAAGCTATGAAGAAAAACCCTGGACATCCTCCGCAGACACACTGTTTGACGCCCTGCATCAAAGACAGCGTGGAGCAATTGCAATAATTTGCTAAAGCTCATGAAGTTTGCGGTGGTGTTCAATCTCACTGTGTGTAAACTTACAGGTGTCTTTGGTGGCCTGTGCAGCGTTCTATTAAGCTGGGTTCATATCTACCAGCACGTAACGGAACAGACATAAGTTTTTACATCATACGACAACATCGCAGTCGCCAACAGACCAACCAACTAGAGAGGTAATAGCGCGCACGCGTATTTAAAATGTTTCCATTGAAGAATTAGCTGTGGTAGCAATATTACTGGAAGAAGAAGAATGATCGGATTATCTAGAAGTGCAACAGATGAAATGAAGAGTTTATGTCCATCCCATGAACGTAAATCGAAGAAAGAAGGAGAATTTCACACACTTTACAAGGAGCTCATAGATGAGTAGCCTAGATGCAAAACCCGCTATATGCATTATAAACAATTCTGGGATATTCAAGGAAAACCTGTAAAAAATCCGACAGTTATGATAGAATAATTTTTTTTAAATTTAAAAATGTGGAAAATTACGACAAATATGTTGTCGTTCCTTTACCAAATCAAACGTTAAATGAATTTGAGTTTAGGAACATTTTCCTAATTACATAGCGGGTATTGCAAGGGTATTTGATATATAGCAGGTTTTGCAACTTGTTATCCACCTTGAAACGCTAATAAGGTGGGTGCTAAACCTGTTATTTTTTTTAAAACAACAACATAACGGAGAAATAAAAGCATCTCTAGAAAATATTTTATTGAAACGACACAAAAAATTATTGTCATTCAGAAAATTCCTAACTAGGTACAAACAAGAGATAACAGAAATTTTAATTTTTTAAGCAAATTCAACTCCGTCATCGTCGGGAAGCTCAAAGTCACTAAGAATTTCACTACTACTACCAGCCTGTACTGTATCATCATTATTATATTCCGTCATAACATCTTTGAAATACTGAAGATTTTCATTTTCGCCCCACGTTTCACCAAAGTGGAGTATAAGAAGTCTCTTTACATCTTTCAATTTGGCTTGTTTTACTTCAACGCCTTTTTTAATAGTTTCAATGAGGCCATTATTTCAAAAGTTTTTACCTTTTCTACAAAGACTTTTCGGTTCATTTACATCAATGTTGTAAAACGGATCTCCTTGAACTAACGCTGTTTTGTTGGTATGGTTTCGCGTAATAGTGATTTTCTTACTTTTCTGGAATTTAAAATGCCATTGCCCTGGCTGTTTAAGGATATTATCTGAATACGCTTTCCAATCCTTAACGGAGAATCCTTCTCCCAAATGTATGGCTGTTGTGTATTCTTTTATTACATTGATATAATCTTCCGGAGATGCAATAACACTCTTCTTTTTGAACTGTCGTTCTAATTTACCAAACACCCGATCTGGGGGTATAAAGGAATGTCCGACAATTAGGAACCATATTATAATTTTTTTGATATTTTTAGGGGCTTCAAAAAGCAGCCAATGAGATAGCATTCCTAGCATTCCTTTATTTTTATTTTGGCCCCCGCAACCATCGGAAAATAACCTTGTCAGTGATACCTCTTCTAAAATAGAACTGCACAGCCTGTGATGAAGAGCTGAAGCAATTTGATTACAACCTTTGGCGTATTCATTCTCTGTCCACAAGTAGCTAAACGTGTTGTCTTTGTTCTGTGACGTTGATGATGAACCCTGACAAATTGTAAAATTATATAGATATAGTTGTCGCGAGTAGTAAGCAGCTTGATCGGGAACCTTTGGGAGCGCTAAATTTTTCTGACAGTCATAGCTAAATGTCAAGGAGTTATCGCTTTCGAGCCGGAGTTGTTTATAAAAGGCATCTGCACGAGTCTTATGTACTTTTTGCTGAATTTTAAGATCAAGTTTATTTTTCTTATCCTTTTCTAACAAAATCTTGTTTTCAATGCAACAGCAGGTCGAGCATTTGTCCAAATAAGGACTCTTAAAACTTATGTTGAAGCTTTCTGTAAATACTGTTCTAGAATATTCGTATTCAACAGAAAGATCATCGTTTTGGTGCTGATCGGTATATATGAGCCATATCTTTCTAATATTCAAGTCACTGGGCAAGTACTGCCGTTTTAAGTTTTTACCGCGTGTGTAGCGACTTTGTACCGGCCTAAATGTTTTAACAAAATCCTTAACTGAATCGCGCTTCGGTTGGTATTTTACGGTTCTGCGATCTCCACCTCGTGTTTCGTTTGGCGTAACGCCAGTTTCCAAATATTTTTGACAAAGTCTGTTGACTCTATCCCTTTTCTCTTGTAGGATAGCCAAAAATGCAGCTCTGCAAACTCTCACATTTTCAATGATTCCATTCCGTTGCTTAGGTAGAACGAACTCGGTACTTACGTTTCTTCGTCTGTCTATGCCTTCGGGAACAATTTTCTTTTTGGGAGTCTTAACAGTAACATGCTGAAGAATGTAATTTTGCTTCCATTGTAAATCTGCTTTTTGGTAATACCTTTCATGAATTTTTCGAATATCCTGCATGGTCAATTCAATACAGCGTAAAGTGCCAGCTCTATGATTACACTTTGCCTTCTTAGGTAATCCCTTTGCTACATGTCTGCTATCAAAGAAAAAAAGGTTTTTTATTTTTGTTGTTTAAACCCTGCTAAACACAGATAGGTACATACCTTGCTTTTTTAGCAACATTCCTCTTCCATGTTTCTGGCCGACTTTGTTTTTTTTCTTGACATTGAGGGCTCAGTCTCCATAGGATGTTCACTATCACTTTCTCCCGAAGACATTTTAAACAACTCAAGTTAAAAACAAACACAAATTTTTCTAATAACGCCAAGAATCGCTGTTATTCATCTGATTTAGCTAAGATCAGAGATAAGACTAACCTAAAACTAAACACATCAACGTGCTAAATGCCGCAAAATGTTCACATAATCGGTTGTGCAACTGTATTCACTGAGATCACGTGACTCCAATAATGGCGGTATTACATTTGGCGGGTTTTGCAAATTCCCTAATATTTAGCTGGCTTTGCAACTGTATGACTGGTGCATATAGCTGGTTTTGCAGATGTGCTCGTTTTTCGAACCGAATTTTTAACAGGTTTTAGCGCACTTTGCAGCTCAAAATATTGTTTTAAATATGGCGGACGACATAACGTTGCTAGTCGCACCGTTATCTCAGTATTGATTTTAACTGCATATAGCGGGTTTTGCATCTAGGCTACTCAGATGATGACGACAGAATTTTTAAATACTTTAGAATAAGTAAGTATGAGTTCGAAACAATTGCAATTAAAATTTCACCATTGATAACTAAACATCTTTGATCACTCAATTCACAGAGAAAGGTACAACCTCTAACTAATTTGACTAATTTTTCGTTATCCATTTTTTGTAATGGCCGACTGTTAAGTGGTCTGCTGTCGGTGCATGCACGTCCTCAAGGTAGAGCTATAGCAAAAGTTGAAGTAAATCAGAGATATCTCAAATGGAGCTCTCTGGTCTGTCGGTGTCGGCGACTGTGAGGTTCGCATAATATGATAAATTGTGTCTGTTTCGTGTCTGCCACGTAACGTGCTGGTAGATAAGAGTCGAGCTTAAAACGATCAACGCAATTGGCTCAGTTTTGCCGCTGGTCGCATTATAAGATAGCTTCCACAGCAGAGAAAATTTATTGGAGAAGTAAGATGATATCCAATATATTTGATTTCTCATTCAGAGTATAAAGAATATATATGTCAGAAAAATAATAAAACTTGTTTACAACAACTAAGGTCGAGATTCGAATGTGATTTTGTGTGTACTACGGTAGCTTCGATTTGTGAGGGCCGTACCGTGACCATCTACTCCACCATAGTGCTACGCTTTACCAGGTATTCCCCTAATGAACAATAAAGAGTGTATAGAAGACCCGGAAAACTCGATGCCCAATGTTGTTTTTCTTCTAGGATATGACCTCTTATTTTCTATGTGTATATTTACTTACTATTTTAGTGTATTTATATTGTGTATATGGGAATTAATAAATTTATTTTTTTATTATTATTTGGTGTTTTTGCCTACTTACCTAAATGATTTATCTTAAATAAATCCTATAAACGACATTAAAGTTTCTTAACTAAACTTAAATTAGGGCTTAATTAAATTGTTCAGCATAAACCCGCCCTAATTATACTTACCCCAACATTTTTAATAGTCGAAACTCGGTCTTCGTCAGTCCAACTGTCCGGAAGAAAACTGCGTCTCCTTTGTGGCCCAAAGTCTAAATTTATTTCCTTATTGCATTGACCGCTTTGCAGATTTTCGCATGAAGTACTGATGACTGCAGTCATGGTAAATCTTCGTTAATATGTATTGCTTCTTGCTATATGCTTTCGGTGTAGTGCTTACAATTTTTTTAGTAACGTTGCAGGCAGAAGTATGGTACAAATTATATTATGCGCCGATTGAGAAATAAATTTTACTGCAAAATTTAAAAATTACTTTATAAACGTGTAAGGATCATTCGGTTATACAGAGAATACAAACACCGCGGTTTTTCGGAAAAAAATATATAACATAATATCTTGTTGGAATTTGTTTAACGTCTGTCAACGTTTAAACACCAGCAAAATTGATATCCAAGGAAACTATGTAGGTACATATTTAACCAGTGAGCTATAATATGCCCGTATGTTTATAGTAGGAGAACAGGCAGCAGGTGCACCTGCGATGCCACATTTAAAGCATCTTCTTTCTTCTTTACCTCTTTTGCAAGCTCTTGTGCTGTGCGTTTTACTTTTACACTTCTGGCGAAATCTAACAGTGCTTTCGAATGATACTTCACTCTCACATTCCTTGCTTCTATTTCTAGCTTCTTATTCTGTCAACAATCTTGCTGTTAATTTTTCTAATGTCTTCTCAATTGATGCAGCAGATTTCCAGACAGTTACAAAGGGCCCATAGTGACTGGGCAACGTACATAAAATTCAATTCAACAAACTTCCTGTGTTCAATGTTTCTTTACGTGAGAAGAAACTCCTTTGACATCGATTAATTAATCCTTATAACTATTGAACTCTATCGCTTGCAGACATTTGTAATTAGCTCTTTGCTTGAATGTGTATGATTCTTACAGATTTAATTTAGAAAGTATGTCGCAAACATTTTGGCGCCTTTTTGTTACATTTGTAATATGTGTGCATCTCAATTTAAGTGTCTCTCTACTATTAAGAGATGGAATTGAACCAGCAGGTAGCCAGTCTTTTGTTGGATTCGAGTCGGTAATACGTTGGTTTGTCGATACGTCTGTACGTCCGTAATATATTTTATATTCCGACGTGTCATAATGACATTATTATGGATTTCATTTTCAGTGTCAAAATTACATAATTTATAGGACAGTACTATAATGATTTCATTATAGGACTGAGTGCTATAATGAAAAATTAGTTTACTGACGAAAACTTAAAATTCATCAAAAAAAAAAACAAAAATCGTCGGAATATAAAATATTGTATGAAATTTGGATCATAAACAATCATTATGGTACACGCCGTGTTATTAGACTCGGCTGACGCCTCGTCCAATAATACTCACGGCTAGTACCATAATGATCGTTATTATGATCCTTATAACATAAATATCTATTAATAATTTTCAAGAACAACTCGATAATTGTCAACATCTAAAAGTCATTACAACAAACAATACAACATTCAGAATGTATCTGGGCGCGTTCACGATGATTTTCAGCGCCTAGTTTTGATTCTTCTGGAACCTATTAAGTTCTATTCTGCTTATATTGCAGCACGAAGGTGCACCATAAGCTAGAACCGGCTTGACCAATACCTTGTAGAGGGTAACCTTAGTCCTATTAGCAAGTTTACTCCGTCTGTGAAGCAAGGGGTAGATAAACTTTGCCGCTTTGCCTCCAATTCCGCCTTTGATCGAAAATAAGTGACAGATGGTGAAACACCTGGGACTTATTTTCGGCCAAAGGCGGAATTGGAGTTCACTTGGACTCCATTGACCCGTAGCCTTGTTTTAGACCTACGGAGGGTGCTATTCGTGTTGGTGGAATTCAAGCGAATCTTCCAAGCCGAAAGCCATTTTTCCAGCTCGACTATGTGACGCTGTATCCGGTTGACGACAATTCGCGGTGATTTAGTAGTCGAAGTAATAGCTATATCATCAGCAAAAAAATTGAGCGGTTTAAATCTATCTCGCGCAATATCGTGAGTATAAATGTTATACAACATCGGAGAAAGTGGTGAGCCTTTCTACACTCCCGCCATGATGTATTTATTCAAAAAAAGTAAACCTTAGACCATATGATCTAAGACAGTAGTGATGATAGATTCAGATACAAATAATGTTTTGATTAAAAATGTGAAATTTTGATTATGAAGAAACATTGTGGATAAAGATAATAAATTAAGCTCTAACAGAGCTATATCCCATATTTTAGAAGAAATAAAAAACTGCTTCATGTTAAAGAATATATAACCTGTGCTTAATCACAACCGTGGTATCTGCTGCAACGTGATTGTTGAAGTGAGGTTAATTTAAAGAGAATAATGACATTAAAGACGCATAACCAGGTATTGATATTATAAATATTAAAATTAAAAAACATAATTGTTGAAATCAAAGTTTAAAGTACTTGAAAATAGGCAGAACACTGATATCTGTCAACGAATGACCAAATTACATGGTTTTGTGAAAAGGGGGTTATAAATGTCTATCGGAGGAAGATAAAAAAAATGCACTAAACACACTTGAGAGGGATGGTGACGACACTAGGTGACACAGTAAATGTAGGAATCTAGATTTTTTAAAAAATATTTCGACAAGAATATTGAGAGATAATGAAAACGTTTTACACTTCAGCCAACGGTTGGATACAATAGAAATATACAGCGTGTTCAGAAAAGTTCTAGACATATGGGAATTTTCTTTATTGTTGACAACAAAATGGCCCACAACAGAAGAAAAGCAACTTAATGTAATGCAAGCGGTTATCGAAGTCCCGAAAATTTCTTTAAGAAAATTATCAAAAACTATTCCAGTTGACGTCAAAAAGTCTACTGCTAGTAATATCTTAAAAATAAATAAATTTCATCCATGTTAACCGAAATACATTCACACGCTTCTTCCTAGAGATTTTGAATTCCGTTTCCTATTTTGCGCGTGGTTCAAAGGCGAGTGTGCAGTTCCTTTTATTGCAAGAAAAATACTTTTTACACATGACCCAAAATTGTCGGTGGTGGAGTGACAACAATCCAAACTTTATAATCGAATCCCATAGTCAATATTCATTTAAAACCAATGTTTGGTGTGGCATTTTTAATGATCGGATCGTTGGACCATACTTTTTCCGACAAAATATTCTTAAGGAACCAGTTGTCTCAATTTCTTGACGAACTGCCACTAAATATAAGACGTACAATTTGGTATCAACATGATGGAGCCCCAATGCCATAGTACTAACACAGTAACTGGGTATTTGAATGAAGTATTTCCGCACCGTTGGATAGGCAGACGTTCAAATATTCCTTGGCCAGCCAGGTCGCCTGACATCACACCCCTGGACTTCTTTTTATGGGGCCGATTAAAAGAAATGGTGTATGGGCATAGACCTTTTCAGGATATTGACCATCTTGAAGCAGTAATAACAAACTGTGTCCAGGAAATCACTCCCAATATGATACGGGCGACAGTAAGAGAAATTACAAGGCGTACTATAGTTTGCATGGAAAAAGAAGGAAGGCATGTAAAGACATAATTTTTCACTTTAGACTATCTGTTTTTAGATCACTTTTATCATGTAATTGCTAAAATATTGTTTATTATTCACATGTACAATTTATTTTTGCTCTAAGGAAATTAAATGTTTTTATTTCTGACCGGTATATTATTACCTTATAACATCTTAGTTACGCAGGAATTATAAGGGTCATAACTCCCTTGGGATATTAAGAAAAATTTGACATAAAATCAAACGATTGACATCTAATGTCAATTTGACTGTCATCTATTGACACATTTATTCGACTTTAAAAATGAACAAAATGTTACTAAAATCGGTCAGAAATAAAATTATCTATGTATCACTGGAATTATAAGTGTCTCAATTACCTCGGGCAATTGCTGTCCCTCGGGCCAGATACATAAATAACTATTAATATTCCTGATAGGTAGATAGGTTTATTTTAGAACATGAAATAATCTCGCATTATTTTTTTACGTAATTGGTTTCCAACTAGAGGTAATAATTGCTCAACGTGTTTTTGATAGTATATACCCTATAAATTAAAATATTTCAGCGAAAAATTGTATCTGACCACGTTTTGTAGTCCTTGGTAAAGTTTTCTTATAATAATTTGCTCTAAAATAAAAATTGAGGGTACTTCCCTCTTAACGTTATTCTGTACGTTTCTATATTTTTTTGCCGCCCTGTACATGATATCTTACGTTTAGATATGTCAATATTATTTGCGCATCAAGCAGAACTTTTTAGAAAGAATAACTTTTTTTCGTAATATCAACAATAAAGAGAATTCCCAAATGTCTAGAACGTTTATGGGCACGCGGTATAAGGAAAGAAAATGTTGAGCAGATATAAAAAGAGGTAAGTGTTGTGTAAAAGCGACTGAATTATAATTATAATTTACCCAGATTCAAAACATTGAAAAAATTAGTACCGCTATGAATGGTTTGGTCGTTGACACAATCTATATTTGGGTTTTTAATTATTTTATTTATTTCCATTATTTCAAGTAGATTTAATTTATTGATTTTGCTCCAAAATGTAAAAATTTAGTGATTGTATCTGGGTTAAAAGCTTTTTATTTTCTTTTGCAATTATTAAATTGTAGAGGAAGACTGCTTTGTTTCATTTACATTACTTTAACTCCACTGAAAGTACCGACAATTTCTTCAATTTAAATGTTTGTTTGTCGCATGAACTTAGACCGACAGTTTTCTTTATTAGAGAGATATTCAGCAATCTAATTCAAAATTTTCTCCTCTAACTGAGGAACCTTCAGTTTGTTCTTTTTTTGAGGCCCTTCTCCACCACGATGCGGCAAAAAACTTCCTAAAATGGATTAACAAAAGATTAGCTCCTTTTATCACTTTTTTAATTTCGCTTGATTTTTACCCGTTTCTCTTAATCTATGATCAACCTTTTCAAAAGTTCTTCGGTGCGGTAAACGTCGATTTGGAAATGTATCAAATGTATCTATCTCTTCAATTAAAGTATAAATCACAAACCAGTGTCATGATTTGTAACATACTAGTATGTTATTTGTTAGATGACATAGATAATGACTCTATATTTAGCAGGTGTTGGACAAACATCTCTTTCATAAGTAAGTTGGAGATAACCATGACAGTAAAATCGATATATTCTGGAAAATATAGTAAAATATTATAACGGAAAACTCTGTTGTATGAACTAATTATTATTATTATCAAATCCGGCTCGTAGACCACCATTTTCCTGAATTCTTCGTCTGATATACATTAGTTTATTTGAAATTAAAAAATTATTATTATCAGTGGCTACAGGCTACAGCACGTGTGGTTATTCGCCCACTGCCGCCATCTACATACCCATTACCAACTGTTTTCCTATTATTAACTTCTCCTATTTGGTAGCATTGTTTCTTTGGCCATCTGCGACTTACCGGATAAAAATATCTGCCATCGGAACGCATGGAATGTAGAGCAAATAACATCAGATAAACTTAGTTACGTTTCTTTCTTCTTCTGGGCGCACGGAAGAATAAAATGACGGCTATTATTGCTTAAGGACTGAAGATAGAAGCCGTAATATATGCCTACGGCTGTATTGGGTTTATTGTTTAATATATACAGGGTAGAACTCGAGAGTAGCAGGATCTTACATTAATTTTCTATACAGGTATTGTGATTGATCTATTTTTGACTCTCTCTCTATTTAACAACGTTCCCTAAATGAACATTAGCTTTGTTCACTCTAGGCGAAGGAGACGTTGCTGATAGAAGTCAGTACTGTATACCAAAGGGCGTAGGAATGAGCCCCTCAAGGTTCTATATTGTCGCCCACCCTCTACTTACTATACATTAACGATCTTTTAAAAAACTAAAAATATACACTTGTTTCATCTTTTACTTTGGATGCATCGGCTGCCAATGTACATCTCTATAGACAGCAAGAGGTCTCACATCTCAACAAAGACCTAGTAGAAATTCTTTCTACAGTAACCAAGTAGAATTTAACGCTAAAAAAACCCAGGCGGCTTTCAGTGAAAGAGGAACCATTCGCTTGATCAGTGACCATGATCTGACAAACAACCTGGAAAGTCTTGAACATCCAAGGCAGGTTGGCGACTTGAGTTCTTTTACAAATGTTTTCATGGCAACTGAGCAGTGCGTGGAAGAAATACACGACGGGCCACTGCAGCATACCCGTACGTGGTTCAGCTTAGTGTCCCTCGAACAACACTGTTTAAAAAAATGTTCATCTGGAGAACGTCATCACTCTGGAACGACCTTCCTGAGACCGTGTTCCCCAACGAGTATAATCGCCTAAGATTCAAGACCCTCGTGAATCGTGTCTTGCGTACACGCACCACTCTCAGAGTGTCATAAGGGATTAAAATTTTCAACTTTACTGCACTATAGAACCAAACTTGTCTAACAAACAGGAACTAGGAATTACATTTTATACAGTATAATTTAATAATATATTGGCCGCAATATGAAAAATGGCTACCGCTAGTGTTGCCAATCATTTCAAGTCATATTTTATGCTTCGGAACCTGAACGCACCGGTACTTAAGTCCGGCAAATTGGGAGGATACTGGACGTCATAAAATATTCTTTAGTACATATGGCTTCCGGCTATACAAATTTGCAAATGCTTAAGTGCTCGTTGAGTATTACGCAATTTTGTGATATTACCACTATTATACGGAAAGTACTTTTGTTATTTTAAGAAAATTGGGTGATACTAAGACTTTTATATAAAGTTTGTTATATTAAACAAATCGCATGTAGAACGGTGCCATTTAATATTTATTGAAATAGTTATTTTCCTAACAAGTGCAGAAAGTGATACTTTCCCGCACGCGACTGCAGTTGACCCGAACGACGCGGAGCGGAGTTCGGGCAAGCGGTTAAGGGCGGGAAGGACACACATTATTTTTTCTACGACCGTATATACAAAAAAGTATACCTACTTATTTTTCAAAAATTATTTTATTTCAACATATACAGTGTGTCCAAGATAAGAATGGGATAGCATTGGAATCTTGGAAACGGTAGGAATTACAATGTTGGTTAAATTAGGAAAAAGTTGCAAAATTTAAATACCTTTTACAATGTGTTTGCAAAATTAAAGTATCTTTAACCGATTTCGATATTTTTAAAAAAAATTATTTTTTTCTGTATTATTTTTTATTTATTTGTTGCATTATTTTAACAGATGTAAAAAAATGAAAAATACTTTTTAAGCTGAACAAGATAGCGTTTACAGATTTTCAGTACGACGTTTCGTTTTCGAAAAAACATCCTCAACTTTCTTTTTTTAAATACGGTCCTGTGTTTTTTTTTTTTTTTTAATTGAAGGCTACTTTGAACTCTAAAATAACTGATGTACCACTTGCATTGGTTTAAACATATTTTCAGCTTTTTAGCTATCGTTTAAAAATATTCAAGAAAAATCTCCATAGTTCGGCACTGAATGCTCGAAAAACATTTATTAACATAATACCAAATTAGAACTTATTTACAAACAGTGTTCAAACAAATGGTCATTATTTTCTGAGCATAGGTAACATCGTCTAACTGTGGAATTCAAAACATTGTTAAGTACATCTGGGGTAATCGTTTGAAATGCTTCCAAAACCAGTTGACGCAATTCTTCCTCCGTTTGAAAATTACGTTGGGGCACATAGTTTTTGATGTACCCCCAGAGATAAAAGTCCAAAGGAGTTAGATCAGGCGATCGTGCAGGCCAAGAAACAGCTGAACGCGTACCTATCCATCTGTCAGGAAATCTATCTTGGACAATTCTCGAATTATGAGCGGGGGCCCCATCTTGTTGAAACCAAAAGTTATTGATTTTTGCTAGTGGTAAGTTGTTATCGAACCATTCTTCCAAATTATGCTGCAGTAAATTTCGATACCGCTCCGAATTTAGTGTTCCGTGGTAAAAAATTGGCCCAATTATCTTTGTTCCCAAAATTCCTACCCACATGTTGAAACCAAAACGATGTTGGTGTCTAGCCATTTTGTACAACCGTGGATTTTCTGTGGACCAATAATGCGTATTTCTTCTGTTACAGATTCCGTTGTTGGTTATCATACTTTCATCAGAAAATAAAATTTTATTGACGAAATTTTCGTCGTTTTGACATTGCCTAGTTTACCATTCGCAAAATACCCTTCGCCTTATGTCGTCTACCCGTTTAAGTCCTGGGCAGATTCGAAATTTGTGCTGGTGATATTTGTTCGTACGCAATATAAAATGTGCCGTAGATTTTGGCGTTCCACTTACTTTCTCAATGTTCCTAACTGATGTTGTAGGGTCTTCCGTTACAGCTAATGCCACATTATTTTTAATTTCCTTATAACATGGTTTGTTTCTAGGAACAACTGCTTTATTAAATGACCCATATTGCAATAAATTGGCAACAATTCTTCCAAACATCTTTTTATTTGGTTGTAATTTCTCTGGGTAATTATTAAAATACATTTGCTCAGCTTCTCGAGTTTTTCTATGGCATAGAATGTAACACTCTAACATATCAAACTTTTCCTCAAAAGAGAAATGTACAGGGTTATCCAACCAAGACTAGACAAGGCGATTTTTTGACTTTTCTTGTACTTTTATAAAAAAACTGAAATAGCCATCTTAAGTCATTTTCTCCCGCGAATTCGAATATCTTCAGCAAAAAACAATTGAACATCAAACAAAAGTACTAGGGGTCACTTTGATATTTTTTTTAAATGGGATGCCGTATTTTTAATGAGCTTATCCGATTTCTCATATAAATTTTGATCTAAAATGTTGGATTTTTAATTCAAAAACGCCTTTTTTCTTTAGTTTTCAATTCGGAAAATGTTCGTCTACCGTAAAAATTAAAAAAAAAAAAAATTAAAAATCCAACATTTTAGATCAAAATTTATATGAGAAATCGGATAAGCTCATTAAAAATACGGCATCCCATTTAAAAAAATATCAAAGTGACCCCTAGTACTTTTGTTTGATGTTCAATTGTTTTTTGCTGAAGATATTCGAATTCGCGGGAGAAAATGACTTAAGATTGCTATTTCAGTTTTTTTATAAAAGTACAGGAAAAGTCAAAAAATCGCCTTGTCTAGTCTTGGTTGGATAACCCTGTACAACCATTTTTAAACGAAGTAAAAGACCTCGTACCTAATTAAATTTTGTATTTATGACAGAAGTAAGTTCTCAAGAAAGACGAACGTTTGTTTCAAAGCCCACTATGTTTATTGTACGGTCTTATGATATGAAGATTTTATTCGTTACATAATAAAAATCAATGTGATAGAGAAAAAGCTGAAAATTTGTTCAAGTGATAGATCAATTATTTTAGAGTTCAAAATAGCCTTCGATTGAAAAAAAAATACACAGGACCGTATTTAGAAAAAGAAAGTTAAGGATATTTTTTCGAAAACGAAACGTCGTACTGAAAATCTGTAAACGCTATCTTGTTCAGTATAAAAAGTGACAATGAAAAATCTTTTTAATTTTTTTATATCTGTTAAAATAATGCAACAAATAAATAAAAAATAATACAGCAAATAATAATTTTTTTTTTAAATATCGAAATCGGTTAAAGATAGTTTAATTTTACAAACACCATGTAAAAGGTATTTAAATTGTGCAACTTTTTCCTAATTTAACCAACATTCCAATTCCTACCGTTTCCAAGATTCCAATGCTATACCATTCTTATCTTGGACACCCTGTATATACAAAAGTTATTTGGTGTTAATTGGTAAGTGCATAAAGATGACGTCGATGGGGATGGCATCGGTTGCAGGTCGCATAAAGATGACGATGACGGTGACGGTAATGGTTGTGAGTCATTTGTAGATGAAATAGATTTATTTGATATGAAGTTGAAGAAATAGTCCATACTTTCAGTGGAATTAATGTAATATAAATAAAACAAAGCACTCCTCCTCCTCAGTTTAATAAAAATGATGATAGATGAAAAGGTTCCCTACATGTTTCGAGCGCTTAAGCACTCATCATCAGGGGATACTAACATCGAGTTTTGTAGAAAAAACGTTGTCTCAAATTAATGAGAACAACTCATAGTAACTTGAAAGTTGAAGATTTGGTATGCGAGATGTTTAATTATCTTAAGAAATAAATGAAGTTCTGGTTAAATGTGCGATTAAGATCTGAGAAGAAACATTGTGATGGGATAATGGAAAAGTTTAAAATTTTTGAAGGACAAGAAATTTTTTTTTTTATATTATAGTGTGCGTTTAGAATTAGATTTGGTTTAAAAGATTAATGGATAAATTGATTGTTCCATTTCATGAAAGTTCGTTATCACATCAGCTAACTAAATAATTTATATATTTTTCAGTGCCTCAGGTTAGGTTAGTTTTAAGCAAAACCTTGACGAATACCCGAGAGTTGTTGACACCCATTCTTATAACACCAGAAATCAAAACAATGTCTTCCTGGATTTTCATAGAATTGCTAGATAATTATTTATTATGCACCAAAAAAGTTTAATAAGCTTCCGATCCATGTGAGGGAGCTACCGTCAAGAGTATTCCTCACAAAAATAAAACGTTTTCTTACACCCTTAGAGATAGATATTAAAAAGTTTTAAAATTTCCAATGTGCCTTTGTATCGATCTGTGCATTGTCGCATATGTCAGTTTTAGTATAATTAGTGTTTCTGTTTTATTGTTGTATGGATAGGTATAAGTAATAGCGCTGTTTAATTATCTTCAACTAGTGTATGTTTGACTTGTGTAAGCATCCTTGCGATAGCACCAATAAATACTTTGACTTTGACTTATGTATTCAAGAAAGTCTCCACAAATATAACAAAACTTATCAGGAGATATGTTGCAACTACGGGGCGGTTCACTTGACATTTTCGTCGTTGAAAAAACTTTCTCAACTACCCAGAACCACTCAATTCGAAACTCAAAAGAAAACCGAAGAAGAGAATAAGTTTAATGTTATAAACAACCGATTTTAGGTTATCTTTCTGTTGTAAAGTGCACCCCTTTTTAATGGCCCCTCATAAAATTTACTAGCTGCCAATACAAAAGGGTCTAATGAGTGATTAGAAAGGTATTAGTATTGTGAAAATAATGGGTTACAAAAATTGTGTCGGTCAGTGGTACCAACGTTTCCTTTTTCCCTGAAAATGTACATCCAAGTTAGGTATGAATTTAGTTGATTACAGATTTCTTTTAAAATAAGGGCGTCGATCGTATGCAAATAATATAATATGAAATAATTATTTTATAGGCCTTATTGTGTCATTTCTAAGTTAAATAATAGACCCGCAGGAGTTTCATTAGTAAAATATTTAATTTCTGTTCTTTTCTTGACCTTAACATACTTCCTTCTAGCCAGTGGGGCTTCCAGAGTAGAAATACGTACGTGTGGAAAAAAAGTTATTAGAAATTTATGGAATCCTTGTTTTCATATAATGAAATTCCGTAAAACTTGATATATTTCATAAGTGCGTATAAAAGTAGGAACCTGTTGGCTCGAAGTAAACTAAATAAGCATTCGGGTGCAACGTAACTTTTAAAACACGCAATAAGTATCACCTATATTTATGTGTTAATTTATATCCATTTACCGGTGATTATTTAAATTGTTTGTTACAGAACCAAGTATCGTCTCGAGCAAATGCACATTTTTCGCATTTCAGTCACTTTCTGTAGAAGAAAATGATTAAATGAGGGGCATAAAAGCAAAACGGGTAAAATTCACTTACGTTAATTTCGAGAAAAAGTCAAAAAAATGTAGCGGCCTCAGATTCTTTATTTTTAAATTATTTGAATAATGTTTGGAAAGGTGAATAAATTATTAATTCAAATGTAAAGCTTTTTTTAAAGAACAATATTTATTTTATATTATAAGGCTATTATACTAGAATATAAAACAAATTTAACAGACATAATTCTGGAGCCTCTGCTGTCGGACAATAGATATCTTTCACAGTTTCTGGAATCTGGAAGTTCTGTATTATCCGTACGACGACCTTTACAAGAAGCGAAAAGATCTACGTAAAATGTTAAGGAAGGATTCGTTTGCCACTTGGTGTCAAAATACAACTGAAGGAGCCTATGGACGACAGACACTTTTTTGAAAAGGAATGACCTCCTATTGGGACAACAATCCGAATCTCTTTTACATTATTAGGAGTTTATTTAGGAGTTTAACGTAGCGAGAACATCAATTTTTCACTCTCAAATTCTCATCAGCCTGAAAAGTGCACATACTTGCTAGTTTTTCTATGTTCAAATCATAGCTAAGGTAACTTCGACGAGTATTGCTGCGACAATAATGAGATTCTAAATACTTCAAAGAGCTGATGTACAGGGTCTTCCAACGAGGACTGAACAGGGGCTCATTTTTGAGCTTCCTTGTATTTAAAGAAAAATCCAAAATAGCCAATCGATGTACTTTTTCCTGCAGAATTCAAAAATGAAACCAAAAATTTATTTGAACCAGAAACAAAAGAGTTACGCTATGGATAAGGTGTTTTTTAAATGGAACATAGCTTTTTTTATACGATTTTTGGAACGAGTGATTTTTTTTTGTCCGTTCTGAATAAAATATTTAATATTGTGACAGCTATTTTTATTAAATTTTAATGTTTTATCCAGTATAATATTACTTTAACCTGTTTGAAACATACACTAGGTAATAAAGGTAAATCACCTTTGAATCCTTCAAAGTCAAAAAATTTGACAAATTTACTATAATATCCTTGCTTCTCTGGCATTTTCTTGGCATTTGTAGAACAAGATAACAATCTGCAATCTCTCATCTAATGAATATTTCATTTCGGCAATATTATAGTAAATTTGTCAAATTTTTTGACTTTGAGGGATTCAAAGGTGATTATACCTTTATTACCTAGTGTATGTTTTAAACAGGTTAAAGTTAAATTATACTGGATAAAACATTAAAATTTAATAAAAATAGCTGTCACAATATTAAATATTTTAATCAGAACGGACAAAAAAAAATCACTCGTTCCCAAAATCGTATAAAAAAAGCTATGTTCCATTTAAAAAACACCTTATCCATAGCGTAACTCTTTTGTTTCTGGTTCAAATAAATTTTTGGTTTCATTTTTAAATTCTGCAGGAAAAAGTACATCGATTGGCTATTTTGGATTTTTCTTTAAATACAAGGAAGCTCAAAAATGAGCCCCTGTTCAGTCCTCGTTGGAAGACCCTGTACAGGGTCATTCAACCAGGACTGAACAGGGGCCTTTTTTTTCAGTTGCTCTGGATTTTTAATAAAACCAATATAGCCATCTAGTTTATGGTTTGCCGTAGAATTTAAAATTGCCATTTAAAAAGCGATCTGACTTAAAACAAAGGAACTGTGACTTAAAGTTGTTGTTCTTTTAATGGAACACCCTGTATATTTTAATTTTTATGAAACGCCTTTTATTCCTGATTTCATAAATATATAATTTGTCTATATTAGCTCAAACCGTTTTTAAGATATCAGCAATCAAATATTTAAAAAGCTGTATTCATTTGAGCTTAATATGTATGGAATGCCTTGGAAAAGAAAAGCCCCGTAATGGTGTTGCATTAAAACAATGTCAGAGGAGGTGTTGGAAAATAAAGTTTCGATTTGTCTAGAATGCCTTGAAAAACAAGCCATTAAAATGATAATATTAATATGTCAAAGTCTAGAGTATTTATTAGTTAAAATGAAATATTCCCTGGAAGAACGATTTCAGATAATCACGCTTTTCTATAAAAGTGGGGAAAATGCAAGGGAAACTCAGCGGAGATATTTCGCAGAAGTTAATAGAATCGTATCAGTAAACACAATTTTGACTTTAAAACGTTGATTTGAGGAGACAAAGTCATTACACGACCGCAAACGAAGATATGGAAGGAACGTGATCCGAGAACGTGTAATACTAAATTATTTTAGTATTAACCCAATGAATTCCATAGAGGAAGCGGTAAGAGATATTCTGTATGGTCCAAGAAGAAACAGGGTGAGTTTTAGCACCGTTCTTCTTCTTAAAGTGCCATGCAGATTCCTGCGTAGGCGTCCATCGTTTCTCTCATCATATGATCCTATTGATTGCAGCATTTTGCAGTGCCTGGAAGTCCCGTATTCCTGTCCATTGTCGTATGTTTCGTAGCCAGGATAGTTTTCTTCTACCTATTCCTCTCTTTCCTCCTTCTATTTTACCCTGGAGAATAAGACGTTGGAAGTGATAACGCTCTCCGCGTAATATGTGTCCAAGGTAGCCAGTTTTTCTTCTTTTGATGTTTTCGAAAAGTTCACGGTCCACCACACCAGCCCTTCTCAGTATGTCCTCGTTCGTTACATGATCAACCCACGATACTCTTAGCATCCGTCGCAGGGTCCACATCTCGAAGGCCTCAACTTTGTTGATAATTGCTGCCTTCAACGTCCATGCCTCGACTCCGTACAAGAGAACGGACCAGACGTAGCACTTTAGCACCGTTCACAGAACTTTAAATAAGCATAATAAATTAATTCCGTTTCGAATTCACCCTATGCAACACCTGACGGCAAACCAATAGGAACTTCGGTTTCAATTTGTTGCACAAATGATTATGAGGGAACAAGATAGGGATCCTGACTTGTTCAAAAAGGTCCTGTGGACAGACGAAACAACATTCTCAACATCAGGAATGTATAATCGACGCAACGTGCACTATTGGTAGTGGGAGTAAACCCAAGAAAATGCCAAACTATTAAATATCAAGGCAGAACGTCTGTTAATGTATGGTGTGGTATAGTTAACCATAGAATAATTGGGCCAATTTTTTTTAATAGGTCATTAACTGGTCAACGATATCTCCAATTTCTTCAAAATGAAGTTGAAAATCTCATTGACGAATTACCGCTAATGGTAAACCAAAATATTATTTGGATGGAGCACCACCTCATGCAGTTCGTAATGTTGTGGATTTTTTGAATCATCGATACAACGAGTAGATTGGTCGTAATGGTACTATGAGGTGGCCACCAAATAGCCCAGATATTACAATAATGGACACATTTCTATGGGGGCATTTAAAAAATGTTGTTTACCGCCATAGAAGCCAAAATATTGAGGAAATAAAAATTAAAATTAACAATGAAGTAAATAGACTTAAGGTAGAAAATCATATTTTAACAGCAAGTCTTGACCGACTGAAAAGGGGCTACCGGGCCTGCTTTGAAAATAATGGGGGCCACATTAAACAATTAAATTATTAACTATTTATTAATTTTATAAACTGCAGTTATAATTTGTAATATTATTTATTATTATTCTAGACACATTCAAACTTTATTTTCCAACGCCTCCTCTGACGTTATTTTAATGCAACGCCATTACGGGGCTTTTCTTTTCCAAGGCATTCCATACATAATATTAAGCTCAAATGAATACAGCTTTTTAAATATTTGATTGCTTATATCTTAAAAACGGTTTGAGCTAATATAGACAAATTACATATTTATCGAATCAGGAAAGAAAGGCGTTTCATAAAAATTAAAAATATATAGGGTGTTTCATTAAAAAAACAACAACTTTAAGCCACAATTCCTTTGTTTTAAGTCAGATCGCTTTTTAAATGGCAATTTTAGATTCTACGGCAAACCATAAACTAGATATGGCTATATTGGTTTTATTCAAAATACAGAGCAACCAAAAAAAAGGCTCCTGTTCAGTCCTGGTTGAATGACCCTGTACCTCTTAATAGCTTCTTTCTTGCACGACATTACCAACTGAGAATATTGTGAACCCTAGAATTATTGATCCCCAAGATTCGACGAAAAACCAGTTCACAAACTTGAGCATCCTTCTCATCCTAAAAGTTTGTAATAAAAAACCGGTCAGTAAAATTTAGAGCATCAAAAATATAAATATAACCATTTTCAAAAAATTCTCCTTTTTCCCTTTTACTCAGTATTTTCGTGTCCATTATCAAGATCACGGTCTTACGATACTAAAGCCCTTATCAAGGATGTGAGTATTTATATAAGGAGAGAAAATATTATTTATTACGGAAGGCACTAAGTTCCTTTAATTATCCCATCAGTAATACCTTAATAACCTTACATTTAATTGTAAAATGAAAATTGTGTAATAATTTTTGACACATTCTTGTACAGATTTCAAGTAATAATTGATATGTTTCATTTAACTTCTTATATTATATGATAATATTATTATCAGGTGGGAGCCATCGACTAATTTGACGTCAACATAATAAATACCCCTGCTTGTACTTAATTTTCAAACAGTACTGGTCGCTCCCTCTTCTTTTTTGCACGACATTACCAACTGAGAATATTGTGAACCCTAGAATTATTGATCCCCAAGATTCGACGAAAAACCAGTTCACAAACTTGAGCATCCTTCTCATCCTAAAAGTTTGTAATAAAAAACCGGTCAGTAAAATTTAGAGCATCAAAAATATAAATATAACCATTTTCAAAAAATTCTTCTTTTTCCCTTTTACTCAGTATTTTCGTGTCCATTATCAAGATCACGGTCTTACGATACTAAAGCCCTTATCAAGAATGTGAGTATTTATATAATGAGAGAAAATATTATTTATTACGGAAGGCACTAAGTTCCTTTTATTATCCCATCAGTAATACCTTAATAACTTTACATTTAATTGTAAAATGCAAATTGTGTAAAAATTTTTAACACATTCTTGTACAGATTTCAAGTAATAATTGATCATTTTCATTTAACTTCTTATATTATATGATAATATTATTATCAGGTGGGAGCCATCGACTAATTTGACGTCAACATAATAAATACCCCTGCTTGTACTTAATTTTCAAACAGTACTGGTCGCTCCCTCTTCTTTCTTGCACGACATTACCAACTGAGAATATTGTGAACCCTAGAATTATTGATTCCCAAGATTCGACGAAAAACCAGTTCACAAACTTGAGCATCCTTCTCATCCTAAAAGTTTCTAATAAAAAACCGGTCAGTAAAATTTAGAGCATCAAAAATATAAATATAACCATTTTCAAAAAATTCTTCTTTTTCCCTTTTACTCAGTATTTTCGTGTCCATTATCAAGATCACGGTCTTACGATACTAAAGCCCTTATCAAGGATGTGAGTATTTATATAAGGAGAGAAAATATTATTTATTACGGATGGCACTAAGTTCCTTTAATTATCCCATCAGTAATACCTTAATAACCTTACATTTAATTGTAAAATGAAAATTGTGTAATAATCTTTAACACATTCTTGTACAGATTTCAAGTAATAATTGATAATTTTCATTTAACTTCTTATATTATATGATAATATTTTTATCAGGTGGGAGCCATCGACTAATTTGACGTCAACATAATAAATACCCCTGCTTGTACTTAATTTTCAAACAGTACTAAGTAACGCTGATGATATGTTACGTATCATTACACATAACCAAAATAGCCTTAGGACGTCATAAAGTTTATGCAAACGTTTTAAATTTATTTGCATACAAATTAGAACCACTGACCATTCTTCCTGCAATGTGTAATTAGATTAAAAGTAGGCAAAGCCGTACGTTAATAAGCAGTTTTACATACTAATTTCTGACGCGTTATGACGTTTAAGCGGTCATTAAAACTGAACTTAAGGTCGCCCTTAGTGCAGTAAGGAATTTACCGGCGACTGCAATAGACGTGATCACGACATGCTGCAAAATACTTCCTAAATACCCGAGTTTGAAGGCCGATCGAATTAATATATCGACAGTAGAAAGGTAAAAGGTTGTAAGCGACAAAAACAGAATTTTACAGGGGATCTATTTAAAGGTAAGATTTTCGGAAAAAAATTCATATCTTTTTTTTGGATGACTAAAATTTTATTAAAAAAAAAGGAATGGGTTGCATAATTTATCGACATTAAGGGGTGAATGTTAACTTTTATTCATTTCTATTAGATTTTAAAATAAGTGTCGCTTTAGCCATTGTGCATTGTTGATTAGGCAGTTAGCTGTAGGGTATATGGCCTTAAATCCATATAATTAAATTTCAGTACCAAGTAAATAGCCTATTGAGTGAAACTGTGTTAAAAAATATGCACTAAAATGTGCTATGTGAAGGTAGGTCTATGAACCATTTTCTGGTTAAACTGCTAACGTACACTTTGCAAGGTTTGTAAAAACAACCTTCTGCTGGATGCCATTGATTATACTGAAACAATAGAGCTATTTGTAATATATATTTAGCACCCCTTATTACCTTGAAAACGGCATACTATTACCCACCACTTAGTTCTTCTTACTTAATTCTTTAACATTCTTAACATATTATAAAATGAAAAATTGGCTTTTGCGACCCCCTATTACCCTAAAAATGAGATACAACGCAATATATTTTTTTTTAATGTCATTTAACCCCCCTCATACCTCCGCGCATTTAATTTTGTAACTCATTTTATAAAAAGAAATCAGCTTTCTCGACCGCAGTTTCCATAAAATTGACATACTACAAGACAACCAATAAAAACATTATTTTACACCCCTTCTATACACACACCTTTTAATTTTTTGTATACCTATTTTACACAAAAAAATCTATTTTCCTACCCCAATTACTCTAAAAATGACAAACTGCTCCATATTTTTGATAAAAACCTTTTTGTCGTATTCTACCCTCTCTCGCCCTCACACTAATATTTTAATAATATTAATTCTCTGGTGGCAACCATCAAATTCTTGCAAACGCTAATTTTAGAGGTAAATTTCTTCGAAACTATACAAGATAATTTTTAAATACTTTAACTATTTTTAAGGGCAAACCTTTGTGTTTTTAGCAAAGTGAAAATTCCATTTTTGGGAGCAAACAAATGTTATTTTTGTGTAATATTTTTGATTTTAAGATTGGCGTTAGAGAAATTCTCATAGTTGCACAAACTGCGTATTCTTATAGTAATGTTATGTACTATAGAATTAAATAAATGCACATAATATTCCACAAAACACACACTCGAAGATAATAATATTATAAGTTAACGCTGAATTTATTTTGGTTAAGTTCTGAGGGTGTCAAGAACGCGTGTCTATTACTGTCTATACTTGCAATGTATTAATTTGAAATTATTTAAATTGATTAACCGTTCATCATAAATTATTGTATATTTTGGGCAGGCAAAATAACTAAAACGTTTAAAGCGAGCCGCACACAGGAAGGTTAATTGACTAAAATACTATACTTGAGCAATTTTTATTTAGGTATAAAGACTAAAGCGACAACACCTACTTTATTATATAAAGCTAAAATATTTATTGGGAGTTTGACTGGATAATGGATAGACTTATGTTTCGTTCATGCAAAAATGGTAAAATTTGTGTCGCTTAAGCAAGAGTTTCAAAAAATGGACCGTGAAATATGGATGACTAAAACGCCATAAAAGTGCTAATTTTTAATTAATACTTAGATGGATAGATAGAGAAAAAAGAAAGCAGTTTAGTCATATATATAACTCATTTTCAGCCGAGATGGCGCTTACGACCTTTTACCTTTCCACTGTCGATATATTTATTCTGTCCGTCGACATTCATGGTCCATTTTTTATATCGGTAATTTGGTTTATTTACAACTATACCGGGTGACAATGGAACTACTACCCAGGCTGGCGTTTCAAAACGACTTTAGATAAAAATTTGAAATTTTGGTCGACGTCTGGGTTAAGTAATGTGCATATTTTAAGCAAAAAAATAAATGACAATCGTTTCCGGTTTCACCGGAAACGATTAAAATTTTGATATTTTAAATTGCAACCCCCGTATATTTTTGCATATTTGAATGCTGCGAAAAATTCTAAACATTTTTTATGTAGCATGTCCTATACCTAAACTTAACAGATTTTGACTTATGGGGCTTTAAAGTTTGAACTATTTTAACATTTAATTCATTTTTCCAAAAAAAACGAAGAGCGCTACGACCAAAACAAACGGTGCAATTCGTACTTCATTAAAGCCACTCTAGGATAGTAGAATAAAAAAACTGATGCCAGCAATTTTAAAAAATCGATATTTTCGACAGGACGTTTTTTAGTTTTTGATCCGTTTTTGTATGAAAACGGTTTAACTTACAACCATAGGACTTTCACTACCCTATCTTACTTTTTTATGTTCTATCCATTTATATTCTCAGTTACAGATTACAAAGAACTACGCCAAAAAAAATCACGAAATAAAAAACGATAATTTACAAGAATTTCCAACAATCTGCAAAACACACTACGTGATAAAAAATAACTGACATAGGTAATATAATTGTTTCTAAAAACCATAGCAACCTGTGTCATGGCTAATATGATTATTTTAATTTTAGTAAAAAGAGCATAAAACGTCCAGCTGGTTCAAAAATAATATCCGTTGTTTGAAAATGAAAACTGCGAATATAAATGGATAGAAGATAAAAAAGTAAGATCGGGTAGTGAAAGTCCTATGGTTGTAAGTTAAACCGTTTTCATACAAAAATGGATCAAAAACTAAAAAACGTCTTGTCGAAAATATCGATTTTTTGAAATTGCTAGCATCAGTTTTTTTATTCTACTATCCTAGAGTGCCTTTAATAAAGTACGAATTACACCATTTGTTTTGGTCGTAGCGCTCTTCGTTTTTTTGGAAAAATGAATTAAATGTTAAAATAGTTCAAACTTTAAAGCCCCATAAGTCAAAATCTGTTAAGTTTAGGTATAGGACATGCTACATAAAAAATGTTTAGAATTTTTCGCAGCATTCAAATATGCAATAATATACGGGGGTTGCAATTTAAAATATCAAAATTTTAATCGTTTCCGGTGAAACCGGAAGTGATTGTAATTTGTTTTTTTGCTTAAAATATGCACATTACTTAACCCAGACGTCGACCAAAATTTCAAATTTTTATCTAAAGTCGTTTTGAAACGCCAGCCTGGGTAGTAGTTCCATTGTCACCCGGTATAGGTATAGTCTAATCTGGTCTTATCTGGCGGGTCCAAAGGTCACCGATTATATGAATCAATTCGAAAATTCCAGAGCTCATCAAAATGTTGTAAATAAAAACCAATATGGCCGTATATGGACAGCTGATTTTCCATAAAATTGAATGTTAATAGGTTAACCGTTAACTTGAAACTATCAGTCATAATAAAAATGACGGGTCTCGTTCCAAAATTAATTTCTCAGGGGTGCGTTCGTATTATTGCAGACGGGTTAACACAATAGTTTTACATTTAACAAATTTAATAACCAAAATGATGGTGGAAATTAGATAAACAATATACAGTAAAACCCCTGACTAGCGACCACCAAAAATGTCGATGAAATGTTAAATAAATTAAACAAATTTTAGTTTATTTCAGCAGATAATAATAAATTAAATATAAAAAAAAATCAAATTACACATTGGCTAAATTTTTGTTGTGTAATATCAGGCTAAAAAAATATTTCCAATTTAATAGGTTACCTACTTCAAAAGTCAACGAGAAAAAGCTACTAGAGCCGGTGAGGTATCAAATCCCAAATTTATTTTACACGTATTTTGCCCCTGTTAAGCCAATAAGCGCCTTGCTAAAAATAAGTGGGAGAAAGAAACGTATAAAGTCTAAACCGGTCTCAAAATGCGGGTCCAAAGATCACGGATCATATAAATCAATTCGAAAATTCCACAGCTTATATCACAATGCGGTGAGACTATGTAGGTATCAATATACCCGGAGAACAGATACATAGTTTTATTATTTTAACTGTCGTGAAGTCGTGAAGATAGCCAGATATAATATTATTAATGGTTACATTTTTTACTTTTTAAAAAATGCAAGGAGTCACTTTTTTAACTATCGCTTCTCGCCCACGGGTAGAAAGTTTACTTTACTTACTAAAAAAAGCTATAAAATCTACCAGCATTAAATTATATTAAAAATGTTAAATTGCGAAATAAAATAACAAATCATTATTTACTAAAATTAATAGTTAAATTTGACTTAATGTATGCCTTAATAAATATGGATAAACCAACTTGCTGACAAGTCTCACAGTGCGATCGCCCGCCTCCCCTCTTGGCCTGGCGCCCCTTTCCTACCTAAATAATAATTCTTAAAAAACAAAATCGGTCCTATTTTATTTTTAGTAAAGAGGAGCGATGGGAATAAACTTAATATAATATATATATTAATTTCGAGAGGGTCCCACCACATTATATTAACTTTTTTATATATAGCGGATTTTCACTTCATTTAGGACCAGACCCCTGAGAGGGGTTAAACGCGCTTCAAGAGGTTTCCCTGCCGAAAAAAATACTTTCCCCCCGTTTTCGAGGATGCTGAGCACGGTGCTGATGTTAGTTATCGGTTCCAGCCCCTTCCAACCCCTTCAACGGCCAATACTTGCCCCCGAAAGGGGTGAATTTTTTTTTCTTAAAGTAACTAACCTAAACTAACCTTTATATTATAGGTCCCTGATAGAAAATACCAATCTCTAATATATCAAGGACGCTGCATATATCAATGTTCCATACATAAGCACTATTAAAACTACATATTTAATTATACAGACAGGAAAATTTAGACAAAATTTTTATCAACATATATAAGTACCTATTCAAAGTTCTTACGATTCACATGGTATAACAAGTGCAGATCTCAAGGAAAACCTAAACGCGCCTAGTAAATACCAAAATGTGATAAGCTTTTTAAAGGACATCAACATATACAACCTAATATAGCTTTTCCCCTTTTATATATAGATATCGTAATAAAATGTAATATGTAACCTATTGTAAACGTGCCAATGGCCACAAGTAGCCGAGGCACTATAATAATAATAAATAAATAAATAAAATTCACGAGAAAATCGAAGTATGCACTGCGACAGTCACATTGTAACAATTTTTTGTACCTTTAGTTCTGTCCCGGAGAGAGATAATGCATTACTGCATCTTTTATTATTCTATTAATGTTTGTGTAATTTAAAAATGTTTCATTGTTCTTCTGTCCATTTACTGTTCAATATTGTAATTTACAACAGTAACAACTCAAGTTTAATAAATAAACTAAAGGGGAGAAAATCATAAAATTAACCTAACCTAAAATATTAATATACCTAATATTAAAATAGAGACTTACCTCAGTTTTATTATAGCACAGTTCAAACACAAATAATAATGTCTAATAATAATTATTGTTAATTGAACATTACACAAACAAAACATAAAATAAGGGGAACAGGCTGTTTTTTTTTCCAATCTAGTCCATCAAGGATCAAGGGTCAAAGGTAGGGTGTGTGTTGACACATTACACACAAAATGATAGTTGTATCATTTTGTGTGTAATGGTATAAAAAGGTTATGTTTTTGAGACATTCGAAATATATCAGAGATATTTCTAAAAGGAAGTGTGCTGTGTGCTGTGTGCATGGGTGGTACTGGGAGTTCTAAGAACGTCGCAATTTTCTTTGCAAATTGTGACATTGAATTATGTGCAAAAAGTTGGTTAGTTGCTTTCCAAAACGACATTGAATAAGAAATGTATCATTTATAATACTTTCACGGAGATGTAGAAATTGTTGGCCAATTTTGACCCCACTTGGATCTGTTATTAAACAATCTGAAATTTGAATTGATACTTTTTCTCCTAATAAGTGGATGTGTTTATTCCCATTTTCCCTTCAAATTGTCACTACTTTCTACGGCAACACCGCATGGTCTAAAATATTATTTATTATACATTTCTCAGCTGATAGAGATTTGAAAATAAGCGTACCTGCAGGGGTTTTGTCCAGCTTGAATAATTTGTGTTTTTATTATTAATTTATCCATAGATCTTTTGCGTTTTTTTCAGTTTTCCTAGTATATGAGTCATTCACATAGATATTGTTTTTGGTAAATATATAGTTATTCAACTACTTTATTTAGCGCTGTTATCTGTTTTTAATTGAGTAAACTATGGATATTAACGAACCTTCAAATAGTTGTCCGCCTACAAAGAAAAAATATTTAATTAACAGCAGTTAGTTGAACGGACGCCAGACACTTGTGTCTGTCGAACTGAACCTCGCCCTTTTGCATAAACAAATAAATACTTTTATTATTAACAAAACGAATAATGGTTAAACACGTACACTATCGAATTCGGGAACGAAATTCTGAACTAACCACATTGGGTGCTGCAGAAATATGTGGCACTTTTACGAAACTTTCCTTACGCACTGTCAGGGTTTTGAAAGGCCTTTATCATGAAAATGACGACAAAGAAAATAGCCGAACAGCCCAGACAAGAGGACGCAAAAAAATAAACCTGGATGATACCACAAAATACGGCTATTGTCGCAAATTCCATGCATTTTTTTTTTCGTTAACGAACTATCCACAATAAAAAAAATTATGGCATAAATTAAAAAGGGCACATCTTTACCAAAAATAGCACTAAGAGTTTTCAAACGGAGTTTAGAAGACATGAGTTTCAGTTTCACGTATATTAAACGAAATTGAAAAAACCTACGAATGAAAAAAAATTAAATTATTGTATGGCGGCGAAAATATTAAATATATATAAATTTAATTTATAAAATTTTATATGACATTTGAACGAAATTTCATGATTTATTATTTTTTGAAATGCAGACGCCACTGGAATTCATTCCCCAGACGTCGCACAACCCGGAGCTCTCTATATGGAACTGATGAGTCACTGACAGAAATTATAGAGTATAGTTGCAACCAGGAATCATCTGAAAAGTTACATTTTTCATCTCTAAGACACTCTTAATCACTGGGACATTTACGTTATCACTATAATTTTAAACCTTATCCCGCCCCTAATCAATTGGTACTTGAATTTCAATACTATTGATCCTACGAATATGATAATTTTCTTTCATGCATCAAAGGCTCTACTTAATAGGAATGATAACTTTAAACAGAAGATAATGAAAAAAGCATTTCTATACATTTTGTGTCCAACACCTTTAACTATTAGCTGGGATTTGTATAGGCATTTGTTAAGAATCGATCCCAATCTGTTCATTGTGCACTCTGCCTTATCTTTTAGTAGGTTTCTAGCTGGTATTGGTACTATGGGTGAGATTTCCACACTCTAGTGATTTTTCCTGACTTACGAGCATAGTAGGTATAATAACGAAAAAAAAAATATTCCTAACAGCGCTTTTAAAATTACCAGGTACTTTACATACACACTTGATTTATCCGGGCGATTCTTCTTCTTCTTTTGCTTTCTGTCGAACGGCACATCTGATAAAAAGACATTTGTCGCCCAGCATGGCTCCTTGTAAGCCATATAATATAAAAACGGATTTCGTGTTGTCGCGTGATAACGCCATCTAGTGACGTTGAGAGGTTTGAGCACGCGTGGGAGGTTGGTTGATGTACCGCCTTTAGTCATCGCATGTTCGGTGTATGATCTCTTTAGTTTTAATTAAAAGTCTAGCGAATAAACAATTTTATTTACCTCCATTTATATATGAAAACAGAGTCATCCGTCAGTAAAGAATAACAATGGCGCCCCACACAACCGCATACAATAATTATAGTATATATTTAAATGGCGCAAAGTAATAAATGCTAAGTAAATATGCAAAACCCATACCTGGGTATCAAGGACAATTATTTAAACACCATCCCTTAATATCTATTCTGTTTACATTATTTTTACATTAAATTCAAATATTGAGCATTATTTAGGTAGGTCCAGGCTGAATTTATCGCAAGCTTTTGTTATATTTGAGGATTTACCATTGTTATTGGGAGAATCCCTTAGCCAGGAGCGTATATTGGGGAAGTTCTTAGATTAAAAATCTGAAACATGATTAATTCTCCTGAAATTGTATTATATTGTATTCGTAGGTATTTAAAACATATGAAAACATTTAAAAAATCGTATAAACTAATAAGTAACAATGGGTGGTACTATTTTACATAATATAATTACAAAAACAAGATATAATACAGGATCTTGCAAACAAAAAATTTTCAAAAATCGAATAATACTTTGTCGTTATGGCTTAATCATAGTTCGATTCGGAAGATGAACTTTTACTAAAATCGTTTATAACTTCTTTGGCTTCTTCTTCTATCACATGATTGATACACTTTTCCGCACTGATTTTACCCATCGCTTCATTAAAGAGTCTTTTTAAATCCACCGTTTTATAAGTCGTGTTTTTTCTGGCGACATCTGTCTTTATTTGAGCCTATATAAGTTCGATCGGGTTTAATTCGCAGTGGTAAGGAGGAAGTCTGAACACAGATCTGTAGCTTATTTGCAAAACGTAACAAGTCCACCAAGCACGTATCCGAAATCCCGAAATTTGAAAATAATGATTTAAGTTTTAATGTGTGATTCGCTTTGCTCTGAATTAACTAAAATAAGTCCACATTTTTGAATGATTTTCGTTCTTGAGCCCCCTCCGAAACGAATTTCTGGATACGGGCCTGAAGTCCACCCAATTAAAAAAACTAGTTATAACTGGAATCCGGTTAGACAGGCTAATTCCAACAATGTTCCTTTGAGAAAATTGATAAAGCTGAACCAGTCTCTTGAAAACCATGCTAAGATCTTACAGGTTTTTATCAAAACCGAACAAGTCATACCTTAATAAAAGTCCAATATACTCTTAAATAGCACTGAATTAAAGTCAACGCATAACTGAATAGGTCCACATGTTATGGTCTTATAGATTGATTTTGGTAATTTAAAATACCCGCTTCCACCTAATGGTCATTGTTCAAATTATATTTTAATTAGCATGAAAGTTTTTATGAAGCTAGAGTGGCAGAATTTGTAACAGATTTCCAATGGCACCGCAACAGAGAGGTCTGTGTATCGACAAATCGGACTTGTTGAGTTTTGTTCAGTTTAAACGTAAATCGTAATCAGCTGTTTCGATAGGCTGTTTTATTGGGGTTTAAACTGTGTTATTAGTTATTTCATATTGATTATCTTGTAAAAACAATACATATGGAGGACGAAAGTCTGGTCTTAGTTGGAGAAAAATGCGTGGGATCTCGAAAACGTAGAGATAATGAAGTAACCGATAATGGAGATGAAGAGAATGCAGAAGAAAGATGATATTGCCTAGAAGATGAACTAGCAACACAAGTTTACATTGTTTGTATTTTTTTTTTAATTCAAGTTAATTTTGCCGTTTATGTATTATTTTGTATTTATTTTATTCTCAAAATTTTGCAATGCTGAACAAGTCTTAGTAAGTGATAATGCAAAACTGAATAAGTCCAGTATTTTTGAGCAAATCCGAACAAGTCCAATCTTTTTTTTTTTTAAATAACATTACGGATCATATTTTGTTTTTCACTAAACTTTGATAATGTATTTATTAATTTGGTATATAGTTATCTAGAAAAAAAAAGGAAAATCTGTTCGCTCAACTGATTTCCGCTGTACTGGAAATAATTAATTTGTACAAAAATAGTATAGAAGGACTTGTTTAGTTATGAAAATAAGCTGCTCAGATATTCCTCGTAACGTTGCCATTTCATCGACTACATATTTTTTAAATACATTTTTATGTAAATTGGCTAGTACCAACAGTTCTTTTTTTAGGAATCTAATGGAAATTCTATTTGTCTTAAACTTAGATATTCTGTTATTTCACTTTTACGCCACGCACTTGTCGGTCATTTTTCCGTCCGCCTAGAGTGATAACTTGCATTGTCCAATACAATTATTGCATCTTTTGATATAAGATCTTCAACATTTGCTCGAACCATTCTTCAAAGATATCGGCATTTACATCTTCGTGATAGTCTTCTGTATTCTTAGATTGGAACCGAGTAGACTACCTTTAACGAAGCCTTCAGAGCTTCCAATGTACAGTGTGGCCTTAATTGAGCCATGTTTCGTCTAGATAAAATATTTGTTTCATGTCTTTTCTCGGATGCTTCTTAAGTAATTTCTTCGCCAACAGACGATATCGCTTCTGTCTATTAAAATCGATTGCTTGGTATGTTTTCTCCACCGAAAACCCATTTTTTTTTATTAATTTCCAAAGCGTATTTCTACACATAAATGGGTAGTCCTGGTCTTTTCGGATTGAGGACAAAATTTGGTCCAGCGTGGGAATTTCTTTTTTTAAAAAGAAACTATGAAGTTTTTGCCTTATTCTCTGCATTAAAACGTCATCCAGCTCAAGTTTTGGTCGTCCTGGAGAAGTTTTTGGAGGTTTGACGCGAATACTTTTTTCTTTTTTTAAAAGTTTATATAGTGTCGTTTTCCCAACGTTAAGCATATCTGCTGTAAATTGCACTGCATTGTCAACACTCATATCCGCATTCTTCCTTTTAATAGAATTGCAACAGTTAAGAATTAATTTTATTTTCATTTAGTGTAGAGTGAAGTGGGGCAATAATGAGACAAACAACAATCTTTCATTTGGGAGGGTACCAAGAACTAATTTAAAAAAGGTCTTTAATAGGTAATTAATGAGACAATGAATGTATACTGCGAAACTGCTATTAAATTAAAGTAAAAGTAAGAGATTCAAATAGAATGAACTAAAATTTGTGTTTCATATTTACCCATTGAAAAGTGGAAAAATAAGACACCCTCTATACAATTATGAGACACCTTTGAAACTAAGGTTTTTTAGCTTTCATATGATATCTGGGGTTAAAGGAGACAGGCGAAGGTAAAATTGAGACACCGAAATATGCGGTAAAAAAATTATTTGTTTTTAAAATTTGTTTTTACCCTTTTAATGATATTCATTCATAACACAACATTAAATTCGTACAAAAACTAAACATTACGTGTACTAGGTGCCTGCCTGCATTTCAAACTTAAAACGTACAAAACAATTAGGAACTGAAAAACACATTTAAATGATAATACATTACTTAAAGAACAGAATGGGTATCAAAATCTATAATAAACGTGAGTTGTTCAATTATTGCACGTGCTGTTCCTCCACATGTGCTTGGGGAAGAGAGTTTCATTACAATATCGTCACGTTTGACATCATATATCTCGAGGTTGTCAGGATAACCGAACTTATTACCCTTACGTCTTAAGTATGAAACTTGGACGTTAGAATCACGTACTGCAAGAACATTGGCCACATAATGCACGACCTTATTTTTAGTCGCAAATTTTACGAGAACATAGTCACTTATTTTGATAACATTGTTTTCACAACCAGAATGATCTTCCTCTTGTTCAGCTAAGTCTTTAATAGTTCTCTAGATCGTTTTCGTCTTGACAGAGTACTTCTTCTTAGTCTTCACTTTCACTGGACTCATTTTTTGCGCTGCTATCAATTTTCCTTCGGCGATTTTGCTGGGGTGTCGACATTCCAACAAGTAGCTGCAGGCATGTTATGCAATGATATTAAAGCTGCTGATATAGTATCCTGCGATGATATAGATTCTGTCGACAGGTTCTGCGATGATGTTGAAGCTGTTGGCATATCCTGCGACGAAGACAATTCTACTTTATTGCGTCAATAAATGTTATCGGCAGGGTTATAAAATATTTAAATTGTTGTAGATTGTAATACGAGGATGAAAGATGTACGGAGGATTTTCTAAAAAATTTTACAATACATTTTTCTACAAATTTGAAGCGTGTCTCATTTTTTCACCACTTTTTTGACTGTCTCACTATTACCCCACTTGACCCTACATGGATCGACTCTAGGGCGTTTAGGCAATTGTTGAAAGTCCTTCATATTTAATTAAAAAAACACTGGCACTTCACACTTTGACTAGTTTCACTGAGAAACAAACACCCAAGGTAGGTATGTATAGATATAATTAGATGTATTATTCCAATAGAGGCACCCATAAAGGCATAATAACCACATAATTAGCAAACAGGTAACCAGGATTAGGTACAAAAAAAGGGAATAAAATTATTAGAGCAGAAACGAAATAAGTACCTAGACTCTAATTAGTTTTGATAAAATTGCTTTCTAAAATTCCAGGTAGATGGTACGGCGTACATAATTTTAAGCTTAAAAAATATACCATTGAAATATATATTTGAAGACAAAACTTGAATTTAATGTCGATCCTTGTACTAATTCTGCACAAATTTAAACGTGCAGGCCTAATTAAATCTATACGTGCCGAAGAATCTTGCACGCCCATGGAGAAGACGGTTTTGATTGATGTATTACTTTGCATCATTTAAACTATAGCATCGGTTCTGTTCTGATCGGTTCAAGGTTGCCACTTTTAACACCATCAACAAATGACGATACCACGTTCAAAAAATCGTAAAACCGTGGTATTATTGCCAAATTACACTTTGATCCGGCCCTGTGTCATCAGGTCCGTGGCCACAACGGTATAGTATTGTGGTTGTGCAGTGATTTTATTTTTTCTAGCGACAATGTAAATGGCGTTTAATATACCGGATCGTTTAATTTCCGAAAATATCCTGTATATAAATTATTTTCTTGTTTTTATGTTTCCCATATGGTCGCCGGCGCAGTTCGTTAAAAAAGAACTGTAATTTCCGTTAATCATTGTCATAAAATTTAATTACTTCCTAAAATTCAAAAATTTTAAGTTTAGTTGTATTCGCACTTGCTAAGAAGTCTTTTTGGCTTACTTTTTCTGTTATTCACGGTAATTCTGATTTTAAAATGTTCATAGAGTTAAAAATCAATTACCAATTAACAATAATTACGATAACGATGTACTTGTTATCAAAATTTATAATTGCATTTCATGTAATTGTATTTGTGTTAGAGTTAAAATTACAATTAGGTATATAATTAAAAAACGAATGGCTATATTTTGTTTTCGTAAAATCCGTCGTTAAGTAGGATCACTTTATATTGTTTAGATACAGTCAATTACATTACAATATTGCAATGTGAAAATAAATAGAAAAGCAGAATGTTTCTTGAAATATATCATATTAATAAAAATAGAAATTGTACTAATTATACTATTACTGATACCGATTAAAAAACACCAAAATACATGACACATTTTCAGAAAATGGTCTGGCTTGTGACTTCACTAGAAATTTTCCACAAATATGTATAACAAAACTTGTCAGGAGAGATTTTGCAGCTGATCCGTGTTTCACTTAACATTTTCGTCGTAGAAAAAACTTTCTTAACTAGACTCAGCTCGAAACTTAAAAGAAGACTGAATAAGGGAATAAGTTTAACATTATAAACAGTTTATTTTAGGTTGTCTTTCTTTTTAAAATGCAATCAAAACATAATACCTGCCCAGTGCCGTTCCTAAGGTAGCTACCGCCCGTTTGCGAGAATAATTTAGCCCCCCCCCCCTTCATACCTTATCCCGCGGGATTATCCTTTTTACTTAACTGGAAATTCAATTTAATTATGGGTTTATCCTATCAGTTATGCTGAGTACTAATATAGGTTTTTCTAAATATTTATGGTAACCCTTCTGATTCTTACGTATATAAGTAAATACAAAATATTTTGCAACACATATTAGGTATAGCCAGAGCTGGGCAAACTACTTAAAAAAAGTAGTGGAGTATAACTACTAACTACCTATTAAAAAAGTAGTTTAACTACTTGGTAGTTAAACTACTTCTCCAAAAATGTAGTTAGATTACTAACTACCAAGTAGTTAGTAGTTAAATATTTAACTACTCTTTTAACTACAAAACGAACATGCAGCGTTGTGGCTTAAAAAATAGTGCAGTACTTAAAAAATAGATGAAAAGGACTGAAATATCAAACTAGATTTTAAAAAGAGCATTTCTTTATTATTTCTTCTATCTTCCAAGTACTGTAATAACTGTAATTCCAATTTGTTCTTTATTAAATTTTTTTCCGATTCTGATGTTTTTTTTTGTATTTATCATGATTTTGTAAATTTTGTTCTTCCTTGAAATCAAAAAAGTAATTTTCGGGTCGTGCATCACTTACGGTTAAGTTTTGATCACTACTTTCATTTAAAACATTTTCATTAAACAAGTCACAACATTTGTTTATAATAATCATTATTTAATGAAAATGAAACGTTAAATCGTTTTTGTAATTGAATTAGAATTTTATCAACTACAAATTGAAGATTTTTTATATTTAAATCGCTCTTTAGTTTTTCGAATTTTGCTTTCAATGAAATAATGCTTGGCAGAAGATAACCATTGAAGGTATTTTGTTCTCCCTGTAAGAAATTAAGCGTTTCAGCCACGGGATTTAATATTGCTAAATATTTCTCAAGGTATATTATTTCAGTTTCTTTTAATCCATCTTTAATATCAAGTTTCTCGCACAACTCTTTTAATTTATCTTTCTCGTCAATAACGTGCTTAATTGAAGTGTATAACGAATTTCATCTCTTTATTGCTGGATAACTTAACGTATGTCCCAATACACTGTTAATAATTTCAGCACTCTTTGGCCTTCCTGCTTTATTCCATAATAAATTGCATTTTGTAAAACTTTTTTATGTCTACTTTCAAATATTTGATTCGTCTTTAAAATATTATTGATATTCGTTGTTGCCAGCAAGTTAAGGGTGTGACTAGCACATCGCTTATGTTTTGGTAGTGTATGCTCGTTACATTCAAAATGTGCACCATCATCATCGCTGTCGGCGTCCTGCTCTTCCTCTTCAATTATTGAAAATTTAAGGCCAAACTCTGCATATGCTTTCACAAAATTGCTTCCATTATCGGTAATGATAGAAACAATTTTCGTATTGTCTAAGTCAAATGACAGGTTAATATCTTGAAGAAGCTCGGCAATTCTGTCGTAAGAATGTGTGCCTGCGAACCTTCGGCAAGCCAAGGCAAAATAATGCCTTTTAAGGTGCTCATCGATGAAATGCACTGTGACGCCCATAAAGCTTCTTCTTCTTCCTGACCAAATATCAGCGGTAGAATACACAAATTTACTATCGCGCAAAACCTCTTTAATTTTAAAAAATTGGCTTTTGTATGTCTCTTCAATTTGTCGGGTTAAAGATCTTCTACTGATAACTCTAAAATCTGTACTGAAAAATAAATTTCTAAAACTGTCATTATCTACAACGGATAATGGAACCATAGTTTCTAAAGTTGTTCTAACGTGTCTTTGACACGCTTACACCCTCACACGTAATATAGGGGAGTAGATAAATATTTTTGGAAGTAGTTAAAATACACAAAAGAAGTTAAAATAAAGAAATGTAGTTAAAGTAGTTAGCACTGAGTAGTTAACAACTTTTTAACTACTTTTGCGAATATTTCATGCAGACTTTAAAATAATCGAGTATAACTACTAAGAGAAAAAAAGTAGTAAGAATACAACCACTTTTATAAAAAAAGTAGTTAACTACGTAGTTAACTACTGCCCAGCTCTGGGTATAGCGTATCTAAGAAACTTAGAACAAGTAAATTAGGTAGGTACATATTATAAAAATATGAACACAGCTAACCTAAAGCAGAAAACTTTTTAAAGTAAAGTTACGTTTGAATAATAATTTAAAGCCTGATTTTTATGACTTTTGGATGATTCTAAGCAAATTAATTAATGGTAAATAAGTTAACAACTAATATTTCTTACCTTATAATTGTATTTAATACTTAATAACAACACTCCCAGCTTTCAAATTCCAAACTCCACTAGAATGCAATGGCGTCGTGCGTACATACATCATACGTCGACAAGCGACAAAAGACAAGTGCGAAACAAGATGCGCGGCATTAGCCCAGTAGTGTCAGCGGTAGAAGTAACCATGAACTGTTCAATTAAACAATTAACATTTTGAGATAATGTTGTTATTATTTCACTCAACACCTTCGCTAGCATCAACGCAACAAGTTATATGATATTTACTTTATGGAAAAGTAATCATTGAATCAAAAATTTAATTCTTGTTCCAACAGTTCAAGTTTAACAAAATTAAAATGTTGCTTTAAACGCGTAAAAATAATTATCCCAATGGTTTTTTAATTGAAACAAACATCTCATCGTTGACAGTCACGTGACTGTTGAATCAACCAATTTAGTTTTTTCAGTGTACCATCAAGTACCAGCGGTTCTGACGCCTTGCAAAATCTTTCCATGTCAGCAATAATTCTACCTTTTTGTCTTCACAATGTTTTTTTCACCTGACACCATGTATTAGTCGTTGAGAATAACACATCGTACTTTAAATACCTTTATTTAAAACAGGAGTATTTTACAAATACTAAGTTGACAAATCCCCTTGACAGTGATACACCATGGTTATGTCTATCACCACAGGAGGTAATCTCGATTACCAACATAGGTATATGTTTTTGCATTCGCAAAATTAAAACATTTAAAGTAGAATTAAATAATGAATCCTCGCTTTTTTCTGCCAAACAAATATCAAAACACCATAAATGTATTATTTCAAATTTCAACCGCGCAAAAGAAAAAAATATCATCAAGTACCTGTGAAATATTTTTATTGGCCAGCCGGCAATCACCAAATCGAGCACAATAATTAGAGACCAAAAGCTTTGTTCCTCAGTTGTTAAGATTGACACGTTCAAAATTCATATAGTGCAAATTATCCCGGTGCGTGTATTTATAGGCTCAGGCATCAACGAGTATTTTCCTGCAACCTGACAAAAACCGCCCTCACCGACGCGATGCCGGCGATGCGACGCGATTTGAGGGGATGATAGGGTTAAAACGTGTTAAAAAAATAACGAACAATTGTTTCGACGTGGAGTAGCCAATATTGTTTTGTTTATTTTCAGTTATACTTGTAAAATGCATTTTTAACTCTAAGTAGTTACCTAGTATAATGATAATATTTTTATATTGATTATTTTACTAATAAATTAGTTTTCAATTTATGATATTATATGTTTACGAGAATATAATTACTAATTACTACCTATTACTATTATATTCGCGAGTTACATTTATTTTCAAAAATTACGTTTAATAAAAAAAAATGGTTGTAGTGAAGTGCCGGTATATGGACATAAAAACAGTAGGATGCGTTATTAGGTGCTCTTAGCTGGGAGATCAGATCTAACTACAAACAAGTAACGTGTATAACACACATGTTCAAATGTGGGAAGGTGGTTTAGATCGAATGGTGCGATAACTGTGGGGCAGTCCAACGATGTTGCCATATAATCATTAAACACCAAGATGTGGGTACTAACTTAACAAAATAAGCTATTATTATGATTGTTCAGTTAGCAACAATTACAATCAGTGGTATGATGGAAACCATTATGCTTTCATTATATCGCAAGAAAATATTTTTGTTAACTATAAAATTCGTAGATTAAATTTTTATCGCAAAAATCAATTGACGCTGTTTTTTATGGGAGCTAGAAATACACGTCCAAAAAATAGAAAAAGCTACGGTATTTGGAGTTATTTGACTCTATTTGAAAGTATTTTTTCACAGGCCCAACAGTCTGCAGGAGTTGAAGGAGAAGATCCGAAAGAGAAGTGCGCGCCATAACTCCTGAAATGAGAGTTTATTGATGGCCTTGGATATTGTCAAGCCGTAAACGGCGCATATTTTCAACATTTAATTTGATGTATTGTTCTATTCTTTTTAAATCTTACTTATTGACATGGTACATGAAACATACTCGAAATTCGCTGAATTTTAAATAAATTTAGAGATTACTTGTGCGACTCACTGCATAATGAAAGAAAAAAATTCCGATATTTCTGTCTATGTAATAAACATATTATAATTTCCCTAGGTGAAGTTAGTGATAGCGAAACACAATAAGATGTGTAGTTTTGCAAAGTTCATTAATTTACCAACCAAGCCTGTAAAATTTGTACGATTTTGTTAATAAAATATACAGATATTAAACTGTTTCTATTGAAATCTGGCAACGTGGCCTAAATGCAAAGCATGCAAATTTTCAATTAATGCTCCATTTTGGTATGAACCTGTTTCAAAAAAATGCCATCCCTATACCAATAAAAACAGATTCAAAGCTCAAACATAACATAATAATATAAGTAATATCTAAGAAAAAATCAAAATATCAATATTTTATATACATATAATATTACCGCCCACATTTTAACGACAATAGTTCGATTCTGCCTACAAGGTTTACTTAAGTACCTACATTTTAAGTTTGTATTTATATTAATTTCGAAAATCATCTTCAGGGTCTAATCCTTGCGATGCTGTAGCACGGTTATGGGGGGACATACGACAAAATGTTACATGACCTTCTAACCCTATTTTGACCCAATCTACTCGATCCCTAAATTTTGACCATACCTTTTAGGACACCCTGTATATTAAGATTCCTAGGATTTGAAAATTAAGGTAGGGTGACTGCGCAAGTAAGCCGGCCACCTCTAGTAGTCGGCCAAAAATGACTTTAATCACTTATAATTTAAATTTGACAAGAGTTTAGCTCTATTTCTTACATTTGCTATCTTCTTTTACTTCCCAAGAACACATACTTATATCAATATTTTTTTATTATTAGTCGAGCCTTACTTCCTTAAATTGGCGCGAAAAAATAGATGGTGTGTCTCCAAATTGTGCTAGTAGTCTGCCAGACGATTTTTTTGGCTATAAAAGCACTTTAATCTAATGAAAAAATGTTTTCTTTACATTATAGACGATGCCACGCCAGGCCATGTAGGCCAAAAACGAAGTTCCATAAACATTCTCAAGAGTCCTTAGAAAAAGCTTTAGATTCTATGAGAAATGGAGCTAAAATTCGAGAAACTTGCCGAAACTATGGTATACCACTTCGAGCACACTATATGTGCTCGAAGGTATACCACGTGCAACTCTGCAGGACCGGCTCGCAGGTCGTGTTGCAAGCAATAAGTCTCGATGAATGGGCACCAGATCTATATATATAAGCGCATAAGTACTCATTAATAATCTTACATGCAATAGAGCCGATGCCGACGTCCACCTCCCCAACCGATGCTTTTAAAAATTATCTTAATTACCCTCAATTCCAAAAACAAAACGTCCGAAAGCCGGTCATTTCGTCCAATGTTTGGAGAACATATTAAATGAAGAAGAACAGAGTACAAAATGAAAAAGAAGAAGCAAAGAGAAGGAAAAGGGATGAGTTAGAACGAAAAAAAAGCGAAATGATTAATAATACTAATAAAAAAAAGAAAGACCCAACAAAAGAAGCAAGATTTTAGAAAAATGTTTTGAAAGGAATATTGTGCTAAATGTGGAGATGAAGTGGAGATAAACTATAGATAGCGATGCAGAAGCAGAAGGTAATAAGAACGTGGGGTGTGACTGGTGTCTCAGGTGGTTTCTGGATTGTGTGTCTAGATTATAACTGCGATTTTTGCGAATACTTTTTTAACTTTACCTATACTTTTAAAAAATGTCATTGCATATTTTATGTATTCTTAGTAGGTACATTTAAGTGTTTTTTTTTATATTTTTAGCAACATAATTTTTGTTTTTTTTTTATAATAATAATAATAATACATGTCTTTATTAAAATGAGATAGAGTATTTACAAATATTATTAGTAGGGGTGGCGCTACTCGCAGACTGAGCTATTATGTAGAACTTGATAGATACGCGCGAGGAGGAGAACAAATTAGGCAGATGGGATATTTTTAATTTTTTATCGAATATGGACCATGTGCACCCTAAACTGCCTGCTATGCTTTCCCCTTTTTATTGACAAAATAAAAAATGCAAGCACGGGCCTATGCTAAATGACCATTAATACATGACGGCCGACTACTGAAAAAACTGATATTTTTCAGAAAAACTTAAAAGTAAAATATTTAGGTACTTTCTCGAGTATTTATATTTTTTCAATCGCTTATTTATTGTGTATACTTGACAAGGACACATATATTAATATTTTAAGTATTAAATGAACAGATTTATTTAAAAAACAAAAACAGAATAATCAAAAAAAGGCCGACTACTAGCGCAGTCACCCTATATTCCCAAATTTATACCCATGTGATTTTTGAATTTCGTCCCTTTTCTTGATGATCACATGCAACAGATCCCGCTGTGCTGCACTTCACCTTTACATAACAATTGTAAACCTATCTTAAAATAGAAAGACGGCGAACTTAATAAAGACACCTTTGTTTTAGCTTAACGTGGAAGTTACGGCTCCATTATATGTCTGTCAAAGTTAGGAAAATATAAAAACAATCTGTCACTCCTTTTCTGCTTTGTATTCACAAAGATCGGAAGATAACGTAGGAATTCAGAGTATTTAAGATACAGCTGAGATCTATTTAGTTCTGGTTGTTCGTATCATTATAAAAACAGTTAGTACGAAGTCAATCAAGATGCCTTAAGAAATTTATCAAATTACTTTGCTAAGAACATGCCGAGTTGAACAACTTCTGTTTACAATTTTAAGGGGATAAGGGGCTGACCGAAACGAATAAATTATTTTTATGTACGATTGGTTAGTAACGGACAGGTTATTATACAGGGTGCCCAGAAAATACGTGTACAACGTTTGACGACAGACTTCTGACGTCAAAATAGGTCGATCTAAGCCGACTTAGTTATATCCAAAATTGTCTCGTTTAGCCGGTAAAGGACTTTGTAAAAATATTGGTTTTTCCTAAATTACGTGAAAACCTGCTAATCGATTTTAATGATTTTTAGTATTTCTCCTGATTTTTTATATCAACGGCGTTTATGACAACCCAGATATTTTTGTCGAGTGACTGGATGTATTTGGAAGCTATTTTACCTCTTCGATATTTTTCGTTGGATGAACTGTTTTGCCAGAAAAAAAATATTTACAATTACCGGCATACATCAATTATTATTAACATTAGTAATAAAATTAAAATCAAATTACCTGTAACAATAGTTTTCTTATTAGTGACCTTGTTGCTATGGCATTTAATAATTTGACAATTATTCACAAATTGTCACCAGTCTATGAAATTGACTAAAGTATACGATCAACATTCTTGAATTACAAGTTCATTTTACCATTACGCATGGAAAACTATACGAACTCTGAGAAGGTTGACATGCTCCTGGTATACGGGTCTTGTCAATGAAATGGGCGTTAGAGTGTTAGGGTTTACATGGAGAGATTTCCTAACCGTCGAATACCAAACCACCAAACATTTGCCAATATCGAGCGTCATCTTCGGGAAACGGGCAGCTTTGAGAAAAAATTTGAAGGCAGGGGTCAAATGCGAACAACTCGAACTGTGAAAACAGAAGAAAACATTCTGGAAAGAGTTGAAGAAGAACCAAGTACCAGTACCCGTCGCTTAAAACGTGAGTTACATGTTCCTAAAACGATTGTCAATGAGGTTTTAAAAGAACAGTTGTTACATCCATATCACGTGCAAAAAGTCCAGGAACTTTTACCGACTGATCCCCCCATGCGGCTTACATTTTGTCAATTTATTAGAAACAAAAGAATCCGTGATCCAAATTTTTGTAGAAAAATATTGTTTACTGACGAGGCGTGCTTTACAAGATTTGGAGTAACTAATCTGCACCACGAACATATTTATTCCCATGAAATTTCACATGCCATTAAAGTTGCACATCATCAGCATCAATTTAAATTAAATATTTGGGTAGGTATTATTGATCGCTACCTTATTGGTCCTATTGTTATTCCAGACAGGTTAGATGGAAATATTTATTTAATTTTTTTGCAAGACACATTACCAATTCTTTTGGAAAATTTACCCCTTTTACTTCGGAGGGAAATGTGGTATATGCATGATGGTGTCCCGCCCCATCTTTCCGTTGCCGTTCGGCAATACTTACACTATCAATATTCCAACCAATAGATTGAAAGGGGCAATGATGCACCAGTAAAATTGCCACCACATTCTCCGGAGTTAAATATGTGTAACTTTTTTTTGTGGGGCGCTATTAAAACAGAAGTTTACAAGACTCCGGTAAACACACGCCATGATTTATTATCGCGAATTTTAAATGTAGGCGACTGTTTTAACAACCACGAGACCATTAAATAGGGCCCAATATCAAGAAGTGTTAATAAGTGTATTCAGCAAGATGACGGTCATTTTACACATTTGCTTAAGTAATGTTTTCGTTTTACTTAGTTTCTTACAATATTTTTAATGCATACTTCCAACTTTGTTGTACTTTGTTTTATTATTACTGTTAATAATTGATGTATGCAGGCAATTGTAAATATTTTTTTTCTGACAAAACAGCTCATCCAACGAAAATTATTGAAAGGGTACAATAGCTTCCAAATACATCCAGTCACTCGACAAAAATATCTGGGTTGTCATAACGCCGTTGATATAAAAAGTCAGGATAAATGTTGACGTATTATATCACTTTTAAAACATTTCCACTTATTTACAGAGGGTGACCATACTACTAGAAAACGTAATTTTATAGTATTAGTCTACATACTAAAAATCATTAAAATCGATTAGCAGGCTTTCACGTAATTTAGGAAAAACCAATATTTTTACAAATTTTTGACGCCCTTTACCGGCTAAACGACACAATTTTGGATATAACTAAGTCGGCTTAGATCGACCTATTTTTACGTCAGGAGTCTGTCGTCAAACGTTGTACACGTATTTTCCGGACACACTGTACAGTTTAGCGGACATAAAAAGATACTAGGACAGTGAAGTACCTATATTTTACTAGAATTTCTAATATTAAACCAATTTTTTATTCAAGAAAATCCTTGGCAAGTAAGGCTATATTTTAAACTTCTTCTGTTTTCCTGAATACACTTATTTGACAACCTTATTTGATACATGCAAATGTTTCTAATTCATTTATAGTGGTGCTGTATGCAAAACCCCAGATCACAATACAGTATTGGAGAACACTTTGAACAATCTCAACAATCGCATAATAAACAGTTTTAGTTGTTTCTCGATTTAGGATATTTTCAATATTAAAAATGTATACAGCGTGGCAAAAGAGTCGCGCATAATGCCTGTAACTTTTGAATTACCTCGTATACGAGAAAGTGACCTTTATCAAAGTTGTTCAGTAAATTACTACACATCATGGTTGCTATAGAGACTAACTTACCTTTTATAAATGGAACCTCCTGCATATGATTGCATTTTTGAATTCCACTGGAAAAACTCTGAATTTTTTGTCTTTCAAATTTTCACCTATCTGCAAGCGTTTCCGAGATAATGACAGCTCAAAAATGAAAAACTTCCTAATTATAAATATTCCTACCTAATACCCACCAGTTGAGTCAAGGTGTTTTCATGACAGCGACCTAAGAGGTGTCAATTTTGAGTGCCTGTTTAAATTTCTGTTGTCTGATTTCTAATTTGTTTACACTAGGGTTCCTCTGAATGAGAAACAACGAGTTGAAATTTTAATAATGAGCTGTTACGGAAATATGAAGAGGTCGCAAGATCAGGTTTGTCAACTTTTCAATGAATTATATCTAAATAGGCCTACAATAAATGAGTCAACGGTGTGTCGAGTGATAAAGAAATTTCGAGAAACAGAGAGTGTTAGGGAAGCCGCTAGATCAGATCGACCTAAAACAGCAACCGGGGGAGACAAAACTTTGGATATCATGCTGTCAATACATAAAAATTCAACACAATCATCCAGGGCAATGGATTATAATGTGTCTCATCTGTCAGTGAATAATTTGTTTAAGCAGGAGAAGTTGCATCCCTACAAGATAAAGTTGATGCACGAGTTAAACGAGAACGATTTTGATATAAGAGCTGAATTTTGTGAGCTGATGATGGAAAATGCAATAACGATAATAACTTCGCAACTAATATCATTTTCTCGGATGAAGCTACTTTCCATTTAAATGACATTGTTAATAGACACAATTATCGTCATTGTATTATACTCAGAGGTCCGAAAAAGTTTATGTTTAGGCGGGCATAGTTGGTAGACATATTGTGGGACCTTTTTTCATAGATGGTAATTTGATTGGCGAGAAATATCTAGACCTCCTCAGGAATCACATAATTCCTTCTTGCAGAAAGGTTTTACCGGGTGTAAATAATGGCATAAACGAACAGGTATGGTTCCAGCAAGATGAAGCACCTGTGCATTATGCGGCAAATGTTAGACAATAGATAAGCGAACAATTTCCAGGACGTTGGATAGGCAGAAGAGGTGCTATTGACTGGCCAGCGCGATCCCCGGACTTAACCCCGCTCGACTTCTTTTTGTGGGGACACTTAAGGAACAAAGTCTACGTTAACCATCCAAATGACTTAGAATCTTTAAAAGTCAGAATTAATGCTGAAACTCGGACCATTCCAGAGGACTTCCTTTTAAACTTTGTAGACGGGTTCAGAGATCGGCTGACGAACTGCTTAGCAGAAAATGCTGGTCATTTTTAACACCTGATCCACTGAAAAGGTTTCACTTGTTTATTATTCCGATGTTAAGTTTTTTTCTAGGCTGTTTATTTTGTTATTATAGTGTGTTGCAATTTTAAATAATAAAAATTTGAAATACACAAAATTCAGAGTTTCCCAGTGGAATTCAAATATGCAATCATATGCAGGGTGTTCCATTTAAAAAAAGTAAGTTGGTCTCTATGGCAACCAAAGCAGAAATGACAAAAAAAATTCATGCAGGTAGAAATGTGGGGAATAATTTACTGAACAACTTTCATAAAGGTCACTTTTTCGTATACGAAGTAATTTAAAAGTTACAGGCATTATGCGCGACTTGACAATATTTGAATATTAGAAATCGAATATTTGAATATTCGAAACCGAATATTTGGATACTCATAGATGATATTCGAATATTGAATAATTTGAGTATTTGAATAATAAGTGAAGTAAGTATTCGAAAACTTAAATTTCAAAAATTCCGAGCACTATAAACAAACTACTTAAATGTATAATTTGTAGTGTTATTCATAAATTTGTCAGTTTTTAGCTCTATCAACTATAACTTCTCAGAAAACAGACTTATTCGGAATTATTTGGGCTGTTCAATAAAATATTTGGAGAGATTACTTTTCGCATTGCTTTATTTATAAACGAGAACAACAATAACAATTCCTATTCTAAATGGCGATGATTGAATAGACATGATGATGCTTATGAAAAAGACAATTCTAAATATTTTAAAATTTTACAGAAAACATTGATAAACTTTAAAATGTTTAGGATTTAATAGACAAACCAAAATAAAAGCGACCAGGTACAATGTAGAGTAAATACACCAGAATAAGCATGATTTGAAATTTTTTGAACACATGAAAAATTATTTAAATTTAAGTTAATTTTCTAATCTTTGTAGGTTTTATAATGCTGGGGATGAACCGCATGACCTTTCCTTTCCACATGAGCGTTAAAACCATTGTGTTTGTCGGCTTCGTAGGTGACCACCCTGATGGTACCGTCGGGTTCGTGAAGAGAGTACTCTCCTTTAACTTTGTCTCCGTAACGTTCTTCTTTTTGATGGTGGACGTCGTGGTGTTTTGGGTCGTGTACATCGTATTTGAATTCGTAGTGAGGATTTGCCTTTATAAAAAAAAATATTAAAAAATCAAATGGTATAGTACATACTTAAATTAAAATATACAGGGTGTTTCATTAAAAATTCTTGACGAGTTTCCTTGCTTAAGAATATGAAAAAGAGTTTCTATAAACATAAAAATATGTTCGAAAATGCTTTGTTTCGGAGATGTAGGGTTTTAAAGCTTTATTTCTAATTTTTCTAAATAATTTTTGAAATAATGTCGGTATTTCAACTAAAATTCGAATGTAGGGGTTTTTGAAAATGCGAAAACCGAATTTAATGTTAGTATGGCTCCCACTTGTAGAGGGGGGCACCTACATGTCTTTTTACTTTTTATGGAATCATAACTTTTTTATACGAGCTTGTATTAATAATAATAATAACAATAGAGTCAATTATTAGAAATTAGCAACATACTGTTAAACGACCGCGGGCACTCATCATCGGAATTCTTAGTAAACGTTTATATTAAAAGCACCCTTCATTAGTGGCAGTAAAACCGAACCCGACAATTCTTAAGAAATATAATTACATACACTAATTACTTTATTGCAGGCGGATCCAATCAATTTGCTTTAAAGGCTGATAAATCGGTTGTTAACATTAGTTTTGTTTTGAACAGTTTTTGTGTGTTTTGGGACTAACGTGAATATTTGTAGATGGCAAGAAAAAGGAAATCTCTTTTTTTAAGCGAGAAAATTGAAATAATCGAGGAAAGTAAAAAAAACTGGTATAAAGGTGGCTGATTAGTGCGAGGAAGTCCAATATCTTCGTTGTTCTTAAAAATATCGAAATTTATTAAATACAAAGGTTCTAGGATAAACAAAAGCGCACATTTTAAAAATATTTTTGAATATACAGGATGCCCCAAAAAAGTGGGGTTTAGCAAAGATGTATTTTTTCAAAAGGAACACCCTATATGTTATATTATTTTTGGATGCTACATAAAATTACAGTTGTTTTTCAATAAGTGCATTGTAGTTCTAAACTTAATAGTTTTAGAGTTATCGACTTTTCCAAAATGATATTTTTGAACTTTGACAGCTTCTAATTTTCTAACGGTACTTCTTAGAGCAAAACGGCTTACATGTCCCTATCTTACTTTTTAATTGTCTTCCCAAAAATATTAATTTCCGGTTAAACCGGAAGTAGTATATTTCCGACTTTCGAGTTACATCCGGTTTAACCGGAAATTGATATTTTTTTGAAGACAATTAAAAAGTAAGATAGGGACATGTAAGCCGTTTTGCTCTAAGAAGTACCGTTAGAAAACTAGAAGCTGTCAAAGTTCAAAAATGTCATTTTGGAAAAGTCGATAACTCGGAAACTATTAAGTTTAGACCTATAATGCACTTATTAAAAAATTACTATAATTTTATGTAGAATCCAAAAATAATATAACATATAGGGTGTTCCATTTGAAAAAATACATTTTTGCTAAACCCCACTTTTTTGGCGCATCCTGTATATCCAAAAATATTTTTAAAATTTGCGCTCTTGTTTATCCTAGAACCTTTGCATTTAATAAATTTCGATATTTTAAAGAACAACGGAGATATTGGACTTTCTCGCACTAATCAGCCACCCTGTAAGTACCAAGAAATTGGCTGAAAAATTTAAAGTGGGTAAGACCCAAGTGACTATGGTGCTCTAAAATAAAGCAGAAGTTAGAAATCTGTTTCAAGAAGGTGGCAAAATTTCCCAAAACCGAAGGACTGGCAGTGGATCAAATTGTTTTTAACTTTCAAAAATATTAAATGAAAACAAATTTCGGCCTTACAAACCAAAATTTATACCCAGCCAGGTGATTTTTCTTATTCCATTTTTCTCTAAAATTAAAATTAAGGGTGCTTTTCTCGTAGGTCAATTTTGATTTTTATACTTTTTGATCATCCTGTACATACTATCTCAAGTTTGAATAGTCTAATATTATTCTTTCAGTAAGAACTTTTTATAAAAAGTAACTTTTTTTCGTAAAATTAATATTAAAAAAGTTTCCCATATATACAGAACTTAAGCGGACACACTGTATATACATATTGGTAAATTGGCTTCATCTCATTTAATTTTAGTTCTGATATATGTAAACAAAAGTATTTAAAATTATTTACATATATATAGATACTTATTAATAAACAAACACTGTAAAATGCAGACCAGTTGTTTTAATTTTTCTCTACTAACCCGACCACCCCTGTTTACCGACCAACATTTGATTGCCTGAGGGCGGTTAAATGATTATAATAATTAACCTAAGCCCTTAAATGAAGCACAAGAACTGTCAAGTGAGAGAAAAAACAAAATAGGCACATTGAATACAAATTACAGCAAAGAGGTTGTGCGCGACCCGCAAGCAGATGGTCCCTACTGCCCTTACAGAACGCGGCAGAACCAGAAGCCCTTCTGATGTTCGTGGGCAGAGAATTAAAAATAGTTACTGCAGTGTAACTAAACGAACGCTAAAGAAAAAGCATGGGTGCCTGGGTACCGCGTACAAATCACGGTGTCGTATGTGGAGGTTATGCAGATCAAAACCCTTAATAAGGTTATTGAAAAGATATTTCGGAAGATGATTAGGTCCAATTTTAAAAAAAGTATGGGATAAATGAAGTATAAAACGTTCGTGGATAGTGACTCATTCAGCGAGGGAGTAATGTGGTCAAACTTGCCCACATATGACAAAACAAGAGAGTCTGTTAGGCGTAGTTTTGTTGCAGTAGCAGATATGTCCTTATGCATATACAAGAGTTTAAGTTTAGCATACGTTTTTTGTATTAAGGAGGAAATATGATCAGAATCTCTAAGCTCTGAATCAAGGATTAAGCCCAAATTCTTAAATCTATTGACAGGTGTCAATACAGTGCCGTTAACAGATATTTTAAATTATTGATCAACAAGTATTGAATGCTTAGACTTACCACAAACTACCAACTGAGTTTTTTCCTCATTCAAAATTAAGTTGTGGGATTCAAGTACATTGGCGATGATCTTGAGATCATGATTATTTTTATCTACTGAAGTAGCGATTTCAGAAGAAGATAATGAAAAATAAATTTGGGTGTCATCAGCGTATTGATGCGAATCACAATAAGCTAGAAACCCAAGCAAAATAAGAAATTTCTCTATTATCCTTACGCGAACAAGACATGCTTGGTAGAACTCGCTACGAAAAAGAATAATAAAAAAATAAATGACATTTATTTGCATATCGCTATGCCTTTATTATAGTTTGATAAAAGTGCATTTATCTCCTAAACAATGCCGAAATCAAAAAATTATGAAAATATACTTTGCATTAGCCAATAAAGTGCCTACATAACAGTGTTATCAAAAGAGAAAATGCCAGTGGCGTACATATTTTTTGTTACGCTTAAAAATTCTAACAGTCTCTATCTCCGAGACGAAGCATTTTCGGATATGATTTTACAGAAACTTTCTTCATATTTTTAAGCATAAACTCATACTAATTTTTTTTGTAATTGTAGTGTAGTGTAAACAAAGTGGATCTGACTTTTGTTGGTAGAATAATTATTACAAAAATTTAACTGGAACTTTTGCGTCTTTTCTTATTAAAAAATAAAATGTATTGTCTACTTACATAGTAATCGATATCCTTGTAATGATGATGCTGGGCGCTGATGCACGCTACCACTGCTAAGAGTACCACAATCTGCAGGAAATGAAACTTAATTAATATTTTTGAAAATTACTGGTTGTGAAACGTTGGTCTGTCATTTTGGCCTTCGCCAAATTTTTTAGCATTCGCAATATATTATACCATGGCAGAGATATTTTTATTTTAGTCAATAAATCAAAAAGTGTTTCTTGAATTTAAAAGTTTAACTTTTCCATCTTTAACCATTATTTGCACAAAAAAGATTGGCTAGAAATATATTTAATAAAATTTATTACACTTAGTTTAAAAGGTGTGAAAATGCCGTCCGTTCACTTACTGGCAGCAACCCAGTCGTAAATAAATATCATATCTCCCATCCTAAATAACCTCTGGGGTAATTAGTCCGCACTCATAACTTATTCGTTCCTTTAACACCTCAATGCTTTCGAGTTTCGTCTTAAAAACTTTACTTTTTAAGTAGCCCTACAGTAGAAAGTCAAGTGGGGTAATATCCAGAGACTTCGGTGGCCATTCTATTGGGCTAGACCTGCCAATCCATCTATTTGGAAATATTGAATTTAGATAATCACGAACAGGCTTCACCTAATGAGGAGGAGCCCCATCCTGCTGAAAGCATATATCCGCATTTGGCACTTGTGGGTCCAAAGCATTGGTAAACAAAACTAAACTAAACCTAGAACAAGTTTTTGCTGTAAGAATGACAAATATTGTCAAGTAAACGTAACTTCATCTAAAAATTATATGTTTTCTGAGTTTACGACATTTATGTCAAATAAATCCATCATTTCCTCACAAAACTGCAGCCTCCTATGTGGATTATCTTCTGCCAACCCCTCTACAAGCTGTATTTTGTATACTTTAAGGATGTTTTGTACAGAGGTCTGACATATACCATTTTCCCTTCCTAGCTGTCTTGTGGCAACGAATGGATCCTCTTCAATTTAAGAGTACATCTAATTTCGTATAAACGTCCAATGTAGATTGCGTCTTAGTAGATGTAGACATGTCCATTTTCTCGGAACATTTTCTCAATTTTACTTATCGTACTTTGACTTATAAGGGGCAAGTCCAGATGTTTTCCCTAAATATCTAACCACTGTCTGTTGAGTTCTAGATTATTCTTCGTATTCGACCATCATTAATATTTCAATACGATGACTTTCTGTTAAATTACGCATTTTAGACCTGATCTTGTACAGGGACATTTTTTTAAGTGCGTCTCACCCGTTTCCCGTTTGGCAAATCTTCAGCTGACTATAATAAAAACAAATTACACTTTCCTCAATGATTCTCCACAAGGAATTTAAATTTAATGTCAAAAAGTTCACAAATTTGACAAATACTACGCCACTTTGAATTTTTTAAAATGGCAACCCTTATCAATAACCACACGAGTAAATTACATTTCGCAATCCAATTTCAAAAACATACAGTTGTTGATATTTATTTTCAACCGTTTCGGAAATTCGGAGGTTCCTAAATTGCACTTATCGATTATATCTTTTAAGTATCTCGCCCCTTTAATAAATATATTTTTTAAGCTGAAAGCCCGAATTTTTTACACGATAACATAATTTAATTAGCCGAAACGACAGATCAATCATAAGAAAAAATGCCTAGCAACAAAATTAATGCATTTATCTATTTGTAAGAAATGCTCAGACACCTTTAAAAAAATTAAACCAAATTTGCTACATCTTCCAAATTACTAAGTTTCAGGAAAACGCTGGAACAAGGAATAATTTATTTAATTGGTTCTCACATGTTGACATTATTTTTTGGTTTCATACGTGAATATTCTGATGGGCAGTGTAATTTAAATATTTTTTGGCGTGGAATCTCCATTAATATAGGGCGACTTATCCTACTATACTATTCGGTCTTTATGGCAAAAGTAAGAAAAAAGATTGATGCAAATGCTAAATCTATTTTGGAATATACAGGTTGTTACAAAAAAAGGATCCACGATTTAGGGAGTGAAAAATTTAATAATAGGATCGCAAAATGCAATTTACTCGTGGGGTTAATAATGAGGGTTGTCATTTAAAAATAAATGAAAATGATGTCGTATCTATTACTTGTTGACATTTGTCGTATTTGATTATAGCGTAAATAGCTCGTCCATGGGAAATTATGGTACTGTGAAAAAAATTGGGGGTTTCAGCGTAAAATTTCTATTTATTAAAGGGGTGAGACACTTAAACGACATAATCGATTAGTGCAATTTAGGAATCCCCGTAATTCCGAAACGGTTGAAAATAAATATCAATAATTATATGTTTTTGAAATTGAATCGCGAAATACAATTTACTGGCGTCGTATCTGTCAAGTTTGTGAACCTATATATTTTGTGACATTAAAATTGGCTTCCTTGCGGAAAATCATCGAGGAAAGTGTAATTAATTTTTTATTATAGCCAGCAGGAAATTCGCCGATCAAATGAGGCACTTATATTATTATAATTATATTTTTATGTATACAGGGTAAGTCGTTTGACTGGAATTGATACCAACATTCGCTTTTTAAATAGAACACCCTATATCTTAGAATACTTTTGGATTCTACATGAAATAACAATGACATTTTTGAACTTTGACAGCTGCTAGCTCTCTAACGGTACGTCTTACAGCAAGACGGCTTACATGTCCCTATCTTACTTTTTTACTATCTTCCAAAAAATGTCAGTTTTAGGTTAAACCGGAAGTACTATATTTCCGGCTTTCGAATTCACTTTTGTGAAGATAATAAAAAAGTACGATTGGGACATGTAAGCTGTTTTACTCTAGGACGTTCCGTTAGAAAGCGAGAAGCTGTCAAAGTCCAAATCTCCAAATTCTCGGCTTTCATTCAAAGAAAAATATACCTAATCAATTGTTTTAGGTTGTGTCAGTTCCACTTAAAACCACAGAAACATGTCGAAATGATCTTGGAGTCAATTCCGATTTTATTACTTCCAGAATGATTTGTACTGATTGGCTGGAAAGGACTTGTTGCCTTGTAAGTAAATGGATTTTCAATAAGTGTGTTGCACCTTTGAAATGAGATATGATAACTAAAAAAGTAATAATAAAGTAATTTTATTTAAATTAAGAGAGCAATGTATATTTGATATGAAAATAATATCGCTTCACTCTCTCCTCGATTTGCTCAGTTTAAGGTCCTCAATTTCTATGACGTCTGGTTTATTTCTGTAAACTGTACATGTCACCTAACCTTATGGAAACCGGATAACATCGAGGCAGACATTTATTTTAATATTATTATTTTCAAAATATAATGTCATCGATTGATGATATTAGAAAATATAAATTTCTGGATTATAATTCATAGTTATTATTGTGTCTCTCTCATTTTAAAGGTCTGGCGTGTTATTGGAATAGTTTGTCAATTCATATGTCGTATATATTATGAGAGTAATTGTTGTTTCTCGTATTAGGGGGATTCAGGTGGTACTCTAGTAACCGATGGATTTCAAGTAGGTATCGTGTCATATGTTAATAACTGACTATGGAGCTGGTCCAGGAGTCTATACCAAAGTGTCTGAGATGCTGCCGTTTATCAACCGATTTATTAAAACTTATTAGTCGATTTTCTTTAAATATATTACTGTGTTATGTGAAGTGATTGCTCATTGTCATATTTCAAAAGTCGATATCTCGTAAACTATTCAGTTTAGACTTATAATGTACTTATTAAAACATAATTACTATTTCAAATACAATCCAAAAGTATTGTAAGAGTTTCATTTAAAAACGACAGTTGGTATCAACTCCAGCCAAACGACTTACCCTGTATACGTAAAAATACAATAAGATAAAAATTTCCTTACAATTAATTAGTTTTTCTGTTGATCTTTTTTTATAACTCTTATAGTTTCCGAGAAAAAGGTACTGGGTCATCTTACGTGGACCACCCTGTACTTAATATTAAAATACGTCAATGTTGGGTACTTATTTGAACAATCAAACATGTCTGATACATTTTTAATCTAGCCAAAAAAATTAAGGCCTTTGGCCCGAGGGATACTTTTCGCCTGATGGGCATTAAAGTCTAGTAACTCCTGTGGTGTATACAATACTTTATTTTTCATTAGTTTTAAAATATAAATGGTTAAACTCCTGCATTTTTTTTAAACTATTTTCGCCAATTTTTAGTATTTAGTGAGCTTTGATCCGTTGTCATAGAATAAGTTTGACGGTTGCTAAGGGTTGTTTATTTTAAGCGTCTTTTACGTTTTATAAACGAAAATATGGAAATTCTACAAAATATTTTAGAAAATGCTGAAAAAGCTAAGAAAGACTTATTACCGGCAAAGTCTAAAGCCCTGTACGACAAGGAGTATGAAACTTTTCTACAATGGAAAGTAAAAACCCAAATTACGGTGATTACTGAAACAGTAATGATGGCTTGAAATTGTTATGTAACTCTTTTGCTCATTGGTAATAAGAATTTTTAATTATTTTTACTTTATGTTAGTCGGCAAAATTTACCCCAAATAGCCTTTGGACAAAATATTCCCAGGTGAAGTCTGAACTTATAGTAAAGGAAAACATTATTATTTTTAGATATTGTCAAGTAATAGCATTTTTAAAAGTCAAATCAAAGGGATATCTTCCTAAAAAGTCAAAAGTGTTGGGAAGGTGAACAAGTTTTAACTTTTATAAAAAATGCGCCGAATGATACCTTCCTGCTGGATAAAGTGGTACTCGTAATGGAAGTTTTTGGCGGCCTAAGACGGGATGAAATGATAAAAATGACCATTGATGATATTGAGGATAAGGGGCCTGTTATGCTTGTCAAGGTACCAGAAACTAAAGCTGCTACGCCAAAAATTTTACTATAATCGAAGGAGACCAAACAGATGCCTTAAAATTGGTTAGACAGTACCTTGCATTAAGGCCAAAAGGAATTAAGGAACGCAGATTTTTCCTTACATACCGAAATGGTAAATGCATAGCTATGCCTGTGCGTAAAAATACACTAGGACGTGTTCCTTCAATCATAGCAAAATTTCTTAATTTAGAAAACGCCAGGGAATATACAGGACATTGCCTACGTCGGACCTCGTCCACGCTTCTTATCGAGGGTGGTGCTTCCCTTGCACCCCTTAAGCTACACGAAAAGTTGAAGAGTACTAGCGTAGCGTAGGGTTATATAGAGAAAAGCATCACGTCGAAAAACCGAATAGCAAAAATGATAGCTACCTCTGTTATCGAAAAAGAATATATGTTAATTAATGTTGAAATGGAGAAGGAATCCGCATGCACATCGAGAAACTCAGCAATCGAGTCGCAAAATTTCATAGTTGGTCCAGCTTCTTTCTCAGGAAATTCAAAAATTGTACTAGTGATCGACCGATACCGATATATCGGCTATATCGGCCGAGAGCCGATTATCGGTATCGGCCGATAGATGTAAATATATATCGGCTATATCGGCCGATGTATAAAAACAACCATAGTAGCTTAAAACATTTTTTTTATATTTAAATTTAAAGTAATATTTCAAATAAATACTTTTTCCATCCATTTCGCTACTTTGCACTCCGCACCAAACTCCAATAGGATTATTATTAACTATTAATATTATGTCTTTGTTAAAGATTAACTAAATTACGCCAAGCAGGGGCGGTCATATTAACATTTTGAGGGGGGGGTCATGCAGTGGCGGCTTATGCCAATTTAGAGAGGCGGTCGGTGGTAGGAAAAGTTTGAGCGCCGCAGGCGAAAAATTTTTGAGTGCCACGCCCTTTTTTGTTGATGATTCTTGGTTTTCAAGTAGGAAAATACGCAAAAAACGGCTAAGTAAATTTTAAGAAAATTATAGATACCTATATTATATTATACCTACTTACTTAATTATTTTTATTAATATTTTTTGCGTTTAAATATTTTTAAAAAATTAAGGGTTTGACACGATTGGTCAATTTATGGAGGCAGGGCTTTTATAATATAAATCGACGCCAAGGGAGGGGGGGGGCATGGCCCCCATGGCCCCCCCCGTATGACCGCGCCTGACGCCAAGAAATAATCGAACTTAAAACGATCTGCTTTAAGAATGCAATACTGAATGCACGGCAATAAACGCACGGGATTCACCGAGAAATTCAAATTAAGGGGATTCACCAATGACTTGGCGCTGAGCCACATAAATTACCGCCTATTGCTGTGTTGTGATTTTAAATTGAACGTTAAAGAAGTATAAATTATATTACAGAATATTCAGATTTTAGACATTAATAATGTTATCAATTAAAAAAGGCCGATATGCCGATATATATCGTTATCGGCCAAGACATTATCGGTATCGGCCGATTATCGGTATCGGCTAAAAAAGTCATATCGGTCGATCACTAAATTGTACATTTAACACAGGAAAGCAGAATAATATTATGTAAAAGAATTGTTAAAAATAAATACAAATTTTGTTCAATATTTTCTTTAACAATAATTACCGGGCATTACGAAGATCACCCGGCATTATCAACTTTATCGCCCGCTAATATTTCCTATGATATTATGATGATGTTTATAGCAACCGCTTCTAAGGTATTATAAATAAATAATTGATAGATGGAAAATAAAATAATTTTTCGCCCTTTATTATTCAAAAAGTAATAAAAAATAATGATTGACAATACAGAATTTACTCCATGTTTGATGTTACCACTCTATACAGGGTGTCTCAAAACTCAGTATCAAGATTTTAGGGGCGTATTTGCCAGGTCAAAATAAGCCTTTTTTTTCCTATAAGCATGTGTCCGCAAACGCTTCGTCACCGATCTACAGAGTGTTAAATTTTCAAAAAAATTATATTTTTTCCTTCATAGCTCTTTTAGTTTTTGAGATATTAAGATAAAATTTAAAACATAGATTACGCTTTAGGGCTTACATCATCTAGTATACCGAGTGATTGTAAGAATCTACAGGGAGATATTTTTTCAGGGGTCATGCTCCCTTTTCTCCGCATAAACTTTTTTATAGTGCGCTGCTGACGGATTCTGAAATATGCAGTACATTCTTTGTTTTGTTTATAAACTTTTTTATCTCTTATAATTTTTATGCATCTAAGATCGTTATCGAGAAAAAAATTTAAACAAATTTTTGTAATTCGCCATATTTAATTGAAATTTTTCAATGAAACAATAAAAAAAACAATTAGTGGGCTTTGACTGCTATTTTCATTTTGACGTTTACGCTTATTTTGAAGCATTTGACATTATTTAAAAGTTGGTTTATAACTTATCGTATATTTTTTGATTTGTTTAACATTAAAATGGAAAATGGACCATATTCATTTGAACATCTGGCTGACATCCATTTCGTTTATGGTCTGGCTAATGTTAACGGGCTTAATGCTCAGAGGTTGTACGCGCTAAGATTTCCTAATCGCCGGCTTCCCAACTACAGAACTTTTATAAATTCCCATCAACACCTTCGGGAATACGGCAGATTTCAGACTCCAATGCACGATACTGGTAGACCAAGACAAGCACGCAACCCAGCAGTTGATGAAGAGATTTTAAATGTTATCGACGAAAACCCTGGTATGAGTACTCGACAAATAGCACGGCATTTGGATGTTTCCCGTTCAACTGTCTGGAGGGTTTTACACGAAAACATGCTATACCCATATCATATTCAGCGCGTCCAAGGTTTGCTTCCTCGAGACTTTCCACAGCGCTTGCAGTTCTCCAGATGGATACTGCGCAAGTGTACTGTGGATCCTGAATTTTTATCTCGTATCCTTTTTACCGACGAGGCTCAATTTACACGCGACGGAGTAGTGAATTACCACAATGTTCATATTTGGGCACTAGAAAATCCACACATGATCAGAGAATCTCGACACCAGGAACAGTTTAGCGTAAACATATGGGCAGGAATAGTAGGAGATACTTTAATTGGTCCTTTTATTTTACCGCGAATTTTAAATGGTGACACATATTTAAACTTCCTACAGAATGAATTGCCTGCATTAATGGAGGATGTGCCTTTACACGTTCGTCAACAAATGTGGTTTATGCACGATGGGGCCCCCCCTCATTTTCGAGTCACCGTCCGCGATTATTTAGACACAGTGTTTCCCAATCGGTGGATTGGCAGAGCAGGTCCAATTGCTTGGCCCCCACGGTCCCCAGATTGCAACTCGCTGGACTTCTTTTTATGGGGGCATGTAAAGAGTCTAGTTTATGATGCAGGACCAGTGCCTTCCATCGAAGTTCTAACTGGACGAATTATGGATGCCTTTCAAACGGTAAGAAATAATCCCGGAATATTAGAACGCGTACGGCAGTCTATGAGAAGAAGAGGGTGGTATCGCAGAAAGAGGAGGGCATTTCCAGCATCTTTTATAAAAAGTCAAAGTTGATTAAGTTTCTTATTTTTGAGGTAATGTTTAAATAATCTTATAACAAATAAGTATAGCGTCTTTTGTTTTCATTGTGGTATTTATTCCCCCCTGTTGTTATAAATGTTAATTAAATGTAGCTAATTACAAAAATTTGTTTAAATTTTTTTCTCGATAACGATCTTAGATGCATAAAAATTATAAGAGATAAAAAAGTTTATAAACAAAACAAAGAATGTACTGCATATTTCAGAATCCGCCAGCAGCGCACTATAAAAAAGTTTATGCGGAGAAAAGGGAGCATGACCCCTGAAAAAATATCTCCCTGTAGATTCTTACAATCACTCGGTATACTAGATGATGTAAGCCCTAAAGCGTAATCTATGTTTTAAATTTTATCTTAATATCTCAAAAACTAAAAGAGCTATGAAGGAAAAAATAAAATTTTTTTGAAAATTTAACACTCTGTAGATCGGTGACGAAGCGTTTGCGGACACATGCTTATAGGAAAAAAAAGGCTTATTTTGACCTGGCAAATATGCCCCTAAAATCTTGATACTGAGTTTTGAGACACCCTGTATCTAAGCCATCAAAGAGACATATTATACGAAAAATACGTCGGGTAATAAACACCTTACAACCCTCAAAATGTGTAAAATAAAAAATCCTGATCTCATGAGCATAGATAAAGTAAGACATACCTTGAGCGTCATCTTAATTGACTATGCAATACAAGTCTATGTAATTAAACTATTAACAGTACTAACTTAATACTGATCCTTTGCTTCACGAACGGGCTTATATACAAACTCAACAAAATCCGATCACTTGACATAATATGTGTATTAATTTATTCGTAAACGTAAGAAAGTTTCGCATTTATTAGTGCCCCACAGTTTATAAATCGTAAGAAATAGAAATAATTTAACAAAAATACGGATTTTGTTATCTCAATACGAAATATTTGAAAGTATGTATTGGCAATTGCTAATTATAATAATATTATTTATTATAAAACACAGAATTTAAATAAGTTTGCTCTAATCAATTAAGAAACATGTATTCATTTTTGTATATTATTTTAATATCCATAAAGATATTTTGGCCTAATTAAATAAGGTTTCAAAATTTTGAGTATTTTTTTATACTGTTCTTTACTCAACCCAACCATTCTTAAATGTAGTATAGGGCTACTCAAAATAATGCCCCATCCCCTTAACTTTTGTATTTTTCATGCTAGCGAAAAATATTTAAAATTTATTTTATAAGTATTTGAAATTCTTTTTGTGTCCACAAGTCAGCTTAAATCAGAAACCCTATGCCGGGTGTTTCTTGATAATATGCGAATATTTAAGGGTGTGAATATACATGAAAAGTTAATGATAGTTTACTTTATAAGCTATGGTCCAAAAATGTTCCTTTACGAAAAAAAGGGTTTAAAGTTTTAGGAAAAAAATGGAAAATAATTAATATTTTCGAAACTACTTGAGATATTTCAGTAACATTTAGTGCGTAGCCAGTGGTGTAGCGTATAGGAGGTCAACGGCATCGCCCCCCCCCCCCCGCCTTTAGCCTCGTGCCGCCCCTATATAGGGTAATTCCGGGAGAGATGACCCAACGGTTGAGATGGCCCAGTTCAATATTTACCGAAATTTTAGATCCACGTTAGTGTAACTTTAGCCACCTGTTTTAAACGTGAACTGGTTGGTTGATTTTTTTGCAATTTTGGGTAAGTTATGTTGAAACTATTATTTTATAGGCAAGGAAAATATTTAAGGTCTATAATAAAATTACTTTTTTGTTTCACCATTGTATTTTTTGCTCGTAATTGTTGCTAATCTTTATTATACAGTTCTTTGAGGTTATGTTAATAACTCGAAATTTTTAAAATTACATAGAACAGTGGATATATTGAGTGGGCCATCTCTCCCCGACTTTTGGGAGAGACGGCCCAACGTCTATTCGGGTTAGTTGGCTCACGGGCCATCTATCCCGGACTGTAATAGCTAAACTAAAATTCTTGTGATTACTGTATATTTTTAATTTTAGAGTCATGCCAATAAAATATAATAGAAAAGGAACGGTGCAAAGAGGAAAGTGGACTGAGGAAGATCTGGTTAAAGCTGCAGAAGTAGTCAGAAATGGTGTAATAGGCGTTAGAGAAGCGTGTCGCACTTTTAACAACATCCCTCCTCCAACCTTTCGAAGACGATATAAAAATAATGATTTTAAGAAGAGAACTCTCGGGCCACCCTCTGTTTTTGGCAGCCAGAATGAATCAAAACTAAAATTTCATATACAAAAACTACAAAAACACGGGTTTGCACCAACACATCATCAGCGAACATCCAGAAAGTAAAAAAAAGTGCAAAACAAGTAGCTGCTGTTTGACGTCTTCGGACCATACTGAAAAAAGAAAATCTGCGATTGAACGCAAAAAAGAACAAGAACAGAAAAGAATATTAAAGCGAAAGACCTTAATAATAAAAAAGAATAAAGGAAATATACAAAAAATGAATAAAATAGAATCATCTACGGATGAAGATGTGTCAGATGAGTTAGAGACTCACTCTGACGATAGCCCAGATGAAGAAGACGCGACCGAATGCCTTGGGTGTGGTGAAAAATATAATGCTACCACGAAAAACGATGATTGGATTCAATGCATACACTGCCAGAGGTGGTTCCACGAAAGCTGTTCAAAGTATTTAAACCTTTGCGACCTGTGTGGCAAAACATTATAAAAAAAAAGGTGTTGAATGATAAAATTTACCATGGGTCATCTCACCCTACATGCCTGGGCCAACTAACCCACAGTATGTGGGAGAGTTGGCCCAGATAGCTATTTTGAAAAAAAATGTTTTTTAAGCTAGTTGTTTGAGTTTTTTCTTATATAATATTTATAACCTAATACTATACTATTTCTTATGTTAAATAAATATTTTGCGTTCATTTATCCTTCTGGATTTCAATTTTATTCCATTTTTAAAAAAGGTGAGCCAACTCTCCCGGACTTACCCTACATATATAGTAATGGTAGTTTCTTAAGTTGAAATCCTTTTCCTTTACTTCTTTTTCGTTGTAGGGATTTCTTTTCGATTACTTGGCTGTAAGTTTTTGTTTGAACTATTTTATTTGTTTGTGTTTATTTTATTGCTGTCTTCAAGATTTTTGATATTTGTAATTTTTATGAATTTTGAAAAGATTTTGTTTAATTTAAAAAAAAAATAATTTAAATAAAAAGAAATTTTATGAAATTAGACTTAAAAATGTAGATGGAAACCCTAAAAATATTTGGAATGTTTTAAAAGAGATGATTAACTTTAAAAAATAGTCATTAAATCGGAACATTCAATTTGATAACAATGGAAAAAAAATATCAGATGAAGCAAAACAAGCAAATCTTTTTAATGACCATTTTACTAGCATAGCTGAAAAGATTATTAATAAATATAGGAGCCCAATAAATAGATTTAAAAAAAAGAATATAATAAGGAAAATAATTTAGCAAATATGTACATAAGGAAAACTAATAAGACAGAAGTTTTGGAAATTATAGATTCATTAAAATCAAATTCAGCACCTGGTTTAGACGGTATAAATCCAAAATAATTAAAAATACTGTTAGCCCTTAGGGTAAAGTAGGGACAGATGACGCAGCAGGAGAGACGACGCACCGTTTAAATTAGCCGCGATTTTTCATAAAATCAGGTGGTTTAAATATTAGTCAAAAGCTCTTAATAGAAGCTACTTGTTAGTGTGAAAATATTGATAAAATATGCGTAAATAAAGTAGTAACGATAAATTTATAGTTTGGTAAGTACCGCAAAGTTTTTCAATAATGTTAATTATACGTTTGTAAAAGAAAAAATAGCGATTTTAACACAATATTGAGTAATGTTCCGAAAAATAGGTTAGGTTGGGAAGTGCCTACAGTCACTTAAGCACAGTTTACACTTAGGAATGTATCACAATATGGTGCGTCGTCTATCCCTTGGTTTTAGGACAGACGACGCATGTTAATTTGGGAGAGATGACGCGGTTAGTTGAAAGTAAATAGCTTGTGTGTTTTTTTTTATTTTTAGATAAAATGCCAACATTGCCCAAGGAAAAGTAGTAGGGGTCAGTGGTCAGAAGACGATCTCCGTAAAGCTGCTGATGCTGTAGTTATTCATAAGGTTCCCATTAGGCAAGCAGCTAGGGAAAATAACATTCCCGAACGAACTTTAAGATTTCGCATAATAAAGAACAATTTTAAAAAGGGAAGCATGGGTGGACAATCTAGCCTAAGAATATTTTTTCTTTTAATTTCATGTGTTTTTCATAAGCAATGTGCCCCATAGCTGATATGCGTCGTCCCACCTATACAATGTAGGATAGATTGATTGCCAAATACAGATTTTTTTCTTTTTTTCTTTTTTTTGTATAATGAATAAACTTAAGTTAATTTGTTTATTTTTTTAAATAAATGTATTAACAACCAACTTATGTTTATCTATTATTTTCCAATTAAACCAAAATTAACCAATGTAGATTATTTAAAAAAAAGGTGCGTCATCTGTCCCTACTTTACCCTATATAGTTTTATTAATTAATAAATGCATCGACTCTGGAATATTCCCTATAGAGTTAAAGATTGCTATATATATATATATATATAGAATTACCCTAGTATATAAATCTGATGATAAAAGCGATTTAAATAATTACAGACCTATTTCTGTTTTACCAATATTATCAAAAGTTTTTGAAAAAATCTTACATGAACGGCTATTATGTTTTTAAATAACATAAATTTTATTAGCGAGAGCCAACATGGGTTTCAAAAGAAAAAAAATACGGAAATAGCAGTTACAGAATTATTAGAATTCATTTATAAAGAACTGGATAACGATAAAACCGAAAACACTTACCCTTATCTGTGGCTGTGAATGAGTCAATAATAACACCAAAAATATATATAATTTAAAGAAATTGCTTATTTGTCGCTTATAAACATGTCGTACCCAGCTTGCAAATATCTTTTCAATACAATCTGCCACAACGCACAAACTTGAACGACAGAGACTTACTAGAAAATGTCAGATGTAAAAAGCAAGTGACATAGAATCACACCCTTAAATATTCGCATATCTTTAAAGAACACCCTGTATATTATAATAGGATATCCTACTTAAGAAACTATAACTTTATGGCATATCCTGGATATGAAGTGACTAAGGGAATGTGTAAAAGTATTTCAATTATCCTATATGCTAAAGGTTAAGGGGGTGCGACATTATACTGCATCATTCTGTACCTACCTTTGGAATTATGATAGCAGGCTATTTTTCATACATTTTCTAAAAACATGCACGCAAATAAAAACATACTTAATATCACACGTGAACACCCCTATTCGTAGCACTGGACTATAAATCAACTAATTTTTTCGAAATAGTGAAACAATTTGCAGTAAATGTAGGTGTTGCTGGCGTTTGAATTTACGGCAACACTTTATTATTGCTTTATGGTTTATTGCGAGTAATAATTTGCTAGTAATAATACTTCGATATAGGCAAATACACAATGACGAGATGGGATTATACAGTACTGACAGGTTGACCCGATTTACATACTGGAATTTTTTTTACCGATTTTTAAACCCCCCTACCCTCAAAATGTAATGGCGGTATTACTTTCTAATAATGAATTGTTTTTGCTTATTTCCTTTTAAATTCGTATTTTACATTTGTCAGTCCGGTCCTGGCAACGAATCACAATATTAAATAAAAACGTTATTTTTATAAAAACCTTTACAAATAGGTTTCATGAAAATTTGAGTTTATTAGGAAAGCTCTAATTTCCAAAATGTTCAAAAATATTTCCTTTAACCCATAGGTACCTAACCTATGCACAGATCGATGTTTCTTATGATTCTTGCTATACTCCCTCATCAATTGACCTTTATAGCCTACGAACTGTATGTTGTATTGTTCTTCTAATTCTTCAAAGTTTGTTTAAAGTTGATCTAACTTAAGGAATACATGTAATACCTAAAAAGAATTTTGACTATATAAACATTCGAAGGGTGTGCCATGAATTAGGAATCTAAGCAACGCGTTTAAACAAATTTTCAAATATGGGTGATTTCTACCTAGTGTCAAACGTGGTATCAAAAAGGCGTGAAGTTACTGGTCCTTTGCACAAAATAGTATATTACGTTACAAGACCGGAAAGTACTATTTTACAGGACGAAGCAGGCAATTTCCAGGGCGAGCCGCCAGGCGAGTCCTGGAAGCCTGCGAGTCCTGTAAACGTACTTTCCGGTTGTGTAACGTACAATATTTTTTTTTTAAATCGACGCAAGACCAGTGGCGTACAAGAAAATTTAGATAATGGCTTACTACATTAATATAGTTTTAAACAGATTGAAAACTCTATAGTCAGGAATTTTTTTTATTTATAATAGTTATAATAAATATTATTTGATAATAGGTACTTAATAAATAATTAAAATTAGAATTATTCTAATAATTAATAATATCTATTTTTGAACTGTTATGTTAAAAGTACAATTTTTTTCTTTACACCAACATTTGAAAACGGCAAACGTTTTTTATACTTGTCCCTGGACTTATGCGGCAACAAATCGTGAGTAGCTCTAGCAGCCGCTTCAGTTATTTCAAGAGGAATTTCACCTTCATCCACATTCATTTCCATAATATAATCTAACTTTTAACTTTTAAACACAATTTTTAATAAGCAGTATCAAATTTGACAGTTCGTTGCCATGAAACGCCATGAAAGAAACAATCAAGTCAAAGCCTACTTATTATGGGTTTGGTTCGTTTTCTCAAATATTGATCGGAATATAAAAAAAGGGCCCGGTAAAGTAAAAAGAGGGACCGGTAAAGTACTTTACCGGTCCCTCTTTTATGACTTTCTGGTCTAGACCGATAAAATGACATTTTCCGGTTAAAAAATTGAGTAGAAAGTGGTTGCTTTCCGGTCGATTTAAAAAAAATGGATTTTCCCAACGAAGAAAAAAGTGATATGATTCGAATTTTTTACTTGTGCCGATTAAATGAAATTGGAGCTGCTGAAATGTACTTACAACAGTATCCTGAACGACGCCAACCTAGCCATCGCCTTTTTTTGAGACTACATAGGCACCTGAGAGATTCGGGGTCATTTGGAAAAGTTAGAAAGAAGTATGGTAGCAAAATAACTGAAAAAGAAGAAGGACTAGTTTTAAATCAGGTTGGTTTTTAGACGTCTATTTGGAATTTCGATAAATTATTGTTATTTGACACGACCTATTACACCTCAATTGACTACCTACCTAAATTAAATTTATTTTGTGTTGTTTTAGATAAACAATGACGGCAGTAGTATGTCCACTCGACAAATTGAGCACGCTGTTAATCGCCCTACTATTTACCACGTTAAAGCTTGGCGAATACTCAGAAAAAGCGGATTAAAACCATTTAAATTACATGTATCGCAAAAACTAGTGCCCGGTGATAGTGAGAGACGATTGCAGTATTTTATGTGGCTTAGAAGAAAAGTCAATGAAAACCCATATTTTCTGAGTAATATTTCATGGTCAGACGAATGTAAGTTTACTAATTGCGGAATGTTCAATCGGAAAAATGAACACATTTGGAGTGTTGAAAATCCAAGAGGCCATAGGGAAGTAAGGAAACAAGTCCGCTTTAGTGTAAGTGTTTGGGCGGGCACATACAGAAATAATACTGTTGGCCCTTTCATGTTTCATGAGAGCCTAAATGGGGAAAGGTATTTACATTTCCTAAACACCACTTTTCAAGAATATCTGGACGAGATTCCTAGCTAGGTTGCCCCATCTTTGGTTCCAGCAAGATAGGGCGCCGCCGCACAATACCAGAGCAGTAAAATTGTTCTTAAATGAACAGTTCCTGATAGGTGGATCGGAAATGGTGGGGCAATAGAATGGCCAGCGAGGTCGCCAGATATTTCGCCGCTGGATTTCTTTTTATGGGGGGCATTAAAAAATGTTATTTATAAAAATGACATAGATACCATGGAGGAACTGGAAGAACGCATACAGTTTGCAGTTGGTAGGCTTAGGAGAAGTTCGGTTGAAAGGGCTGTCGCCAAAATTGAAAGAAAAATCGATCGTTGTATTGAGCAAAACGGCAATATTTTTGAACATTTAGAAAATTAGGATTTATAATTATGAAATTTAGAAATATTAGAAAATTCTTATAAAATAAATTATGTTACTTATGTATGAATGTTTTAAATAAAATAGTGTTTAATTAATGTTGTGATTCGTCGCCAGGACCGGACTGACAAATGTAAAATACGAATTTAAAAGGAAATAAGCAAAAACAATTCATTATTAGAAAGTAATACCGCCATTACATTTTGAGGGTAGGGGGGTTTAAAAATCGGTAAAAAAAATTCCAGGTCCGTATTTAAAAAAATTAAGTTTATGTTGGCCGCTCGGAGACGAAACGTCGGATCTTTAGTTTAATAACGTCATTTTGGAGAGGAGAAAAGGTTGCAACGACAAAGTGTCATTTATTTTTAAATAGCTATTCAAATGAGCTCAGGAAAAAATAAAAACGATTTTGCAAAATTTCGGTTTTTTTCGAATAATATCGGAAGTATTCGGAATTTTGAAACTTTTAAAGCGGCATTTTAATCAGCACCGAATTGCACTACTTTGCCCCCATTTAACCGTTTCTCTAACTCCTATGGTTTCCGAGATTCCAATGCTCGTATGTCGAATTTGTAACACCCTATATAGACATTTTCTAAAAGCAAACATGTATTTATTTGCAGCCACAATATCAGTGAGAAATAATAGTGATCAAATATAAATGGCGCAGCTGCAATATTTAAACAAATTGACGCACATTGCTTGTGAAATATCGGACTTTTAGTATATTACAAAGGATCTTGTATCTGTATTATATACTTACAAAATGAGGTACAGAGAAAAATGATGCCAATAAAAGGATACGTTCTCGCAGTATGTGATGTGTCAAGAAGGTGAATCAAGGCTGCTGGATGATACTTTAAGCAAATAAAATGATAGAAAGACAATCATCGGAATAACAGGCCTGATAGAAAGGAGTAACTGAGGGACGGAGGATCACCCTGGGGCTATGCCGACCCAATTGACCGCCAAAACTATTAACTACGTACACAATTTTTTCGACGACAGATTAATTAGTTTTCGAACAGACATTGAATTCTTACCCAGATTACAAGGTACCAAGGCCAAGAATTGTACTAGAAACAACTTTTTCTAATAAAATTTTTTGAAATTCGGTAAAACAATGCCATTTTTCAGCATTTTTTGATTAAAATGTAATTTTTGACATATACCGAATGACAGATGGTGACATTTGATTATATAATTTTTAGTCTAATTTGAAGCAAAAACGATTGCCCAAATTTAATTTTAACTAACCTCATTAATAAAAAAAAGTTCCATATGGTGCGGACTTTAATGGTGACACTGTAGATTACTTTAATTTTCCTCATTTGAAGAATAATATTTCGTCGCTGCCGTGGTAAAACCTTCTGCACTGTATATAATATTTTAGAAGAATTATAAAAATTAATCATCTTATTTTTTTATTCGGTTTAAATTTATTATTATATTATTAAATTAAATGATTAATTTTTATAATTTTTCTAGAATATGGGGCAAAGCCCCATATCATCATATTATAAGCTAACAAAAAATGAAGATAAACCTCTCTAAATTTTTAAAAATCTTTTCAACATTTTACAAAATTTTTTATTAAATAAAACCTATGATTTTAAAAACAAGTTAAAAGAAAACTTCTCTCCACCAGATGTCACAATCTTTCTTTATTTGAACTCAACTTATGTTTTACTCATCTAAACTTAATCATACAAGCTAAAAACCCTTCCTTTTAAACTTTTCCTATACAGTAAAACTTCTCAATAGCGGCCACTAAAAATTTCATTACAAATTGACCGTTTGAGGGGGTGACCGTTTTTGAGAAGAAGGAAAAAAATAAATTACATATCTACATATAACATATGTGTCATGTAAATAAAATTGAACTTCATTAATTAATAAAAGGCTAATTACAAACACATACGTTATTATGTAATATGAACTGTAAATATATAGACATAACTATTTATTTCATAACTCCTACATAATATTTATACATAATAATGTTTAAAAATGTGCACTACATACGAAAAAAAATTATGCTTTGTGAAAAAAAGATTCAATGGAAGTCTGTTTCATATTTTTAATTTTAATTTTTGCTGCTTCATTTTCACATCTCATTAGGATATTTGAAATATCAATGGCCAAATTGCCATTTTCTTTGCCTAATAAAAAATTTTGTACGTCTCTTATTTTTTCACACACTTCACTCATGCTTTTTAAAGACGAACTAAAAACCTCCTGGTTTTCTTTACTTTCACAGTCTTCATTTTCAGTAGTTTCAGATTGGCTGGTAAACTCCTGAATTATTTCCTGCATCTCCATACTGGGATTTTCCGTTGAAATGTTTGAGTCGATTTGAAGATAATTTTCCAGGTTTGGATTTCCTGGGATACCGGAAAACAACTGACTTAGTGGAATATCGTCTTCTTCTTCAAAAATCTCATTCTCTTGGAGAGTTTCTATAAATCCAGCTTTTTGGAAACATTTTTTAATCGTTTTAGATGAAACATTTTTCCATGCTGCAACAATCCATACCATAGCACTTGACAAATTTATGGTCTTTTCTACTTTTTCAAACGCATCCTCGGTAGCGGTGTTAGTAAAAGTTAAAAGTCTTTTTGTCAAATATTTTCTGTATATCATTTTAAAATTTTGTATGATGCGTTGATCTAATGGCTGGCAGTAAGATGTAGTGTTTGGAGGCAGAAAAACAATTCGAACATTTTCCAGTTGTATTTTCGGGTGAGAACTTGCGTTATCCAAAAATAAAAGTACTTTTCTTCTTTGTTTTTTCATTTTGGTGTCAAATTTTTTTAGCCAGGAAATCATTATCTCTGTTGTCATCCAAGCTTTTTTATTGGAGACCCATTCTAATGGTAATTTGTCTACGTGTGCTCCTTTGAAACATCGCGGATTTTTGCTTTTTCCTATAACTAATGGGTCTCCTTCTCACCATCCATGTTACTGCAAAAAAGAATTGTCACTCGTTGCTTAGCTGATTTTCTTCCAGCACATTTGTCACTCTTTAAGGCAAAAGTTTTGTTTGGCATTGCGAGATAATAAAGGCCTGTTTCGTCTGCATTAAAAAGATCTTTTTCATCATAATCCTTGATAATTAATTTTAACTTAGTGAACCAATCTTGAACACTCACTTCATCCACATCAGCAGACTCACCAGAAATTGTTTTAAAATTGATGTCATGTCTTTTGCAGAATCTATCTATCTAGCCATTTGATGCCTTAAAATCACAATTTTTCAAATTTTCTGACACTTCCAGAGCTTTTTCCTTTAGTAGTGGTCCGGATATTGGAATGTTTTTGTTTCTTGCTTTCAAAACCATTCATAAACCATTTGGTCAATCGCAAGTCCGTCTGTTTTTGGAAACTTCCGTTTTTGATCTGCATTAACTCCTCCTTCTTCATAAAGTTTTTTCAGTTCAATTTTACTTTTTAGAATATCATTTACTTGCGTTCTTCCAACACCAAACTTTTCCGCTATCTTTCGAGCACTGATACCATATTTTTCACTATCCGCGATGATTTCGAACTTTTGTTTAAAAGATAAACGTTTACGTTTCAGAGACATGATCGACTATTGTGCTGTTAAAATGCAACTGAATAAAATTTTACCTTTTATGAAAACATCTTAAGATTTAACAAATTATATTTGTACGTACTTAAAAACCCATTTACATAATTAGGTTTTATCATTCTCCGGTATTTCCAATAGTACCAGTAATAAAGTACCGGCTGGGTGCAAACATTCCCAGAAGGGTCGAGACGACCGCAATTAAGGGTAAAAATTCAAGGTAATTTTCTTAAAAGTTACGGATTCATGTGACCGTGGCCGTTTTAGAAGTGTTTCGGTATTCGAGGGGTCTTTTATTATTAAAAATGCTATAAGATTTATTTTAAGAAGCCAAAACTGACCGTTCAGAGGGGTGACCGTTTTTAACGGGTGGCCGAAATGAGAAGTTTTACTGTATTTCAATGAACACAATCTATACTTTAACTGCTTAACAAAATTATAGAAAACTTCTCTCCTTCAGAGGTCATAATCTTTTATTATCCTACTTAAATATGTTTCACTTATCTAAATTACAAAACTCAATCTTAACTTTACTTCTCATTCCATATATAATTAACCATCTAATACACCAAGTCTCCAGCCTTTCTGTTGTACTCATTTATTTGAGACAACTTATTTCGATGTAAAAACTCGATGTTGATATCCCCTGAAGATGAGTACATAAGTACTCGAAACATGTCGGGAGCTTAAAAAACTTTTTTATGTTAACAATTAAACTGTGGAGGAAGACTGCATTGTTTTATTTTATACAATATATTTTGTTTATTGATGTACTAAAATATTGCGGTTATCATTTTGGAAATTTGAAGTCGTTTGAACCATAATCGAAGTATCTATGACTGTTATTAAAAATACACCTGGCGTACACGTGAACTGCGCAGACGCAATGCTTCCGCAAAATGCCGCATACTGGTGACATTTCGATAACACGATATAGGCAATATATTAACTATATGTATGTGGTAGGACAAAGAAATTAAGGAACATTGCTGACGCACCATGGTAGTCTAGAAATATTTACCTTATATCGGAATAAATGGAAACTGTTAATAACACCACGAATAAAGTTATCCAGGACTCATAAAGCAAGATAGGTAAACGTTTAGGAAGCTGTGGGACTTACGGTCGTGGGAGATGAGGTCAAAGCTGAAAACAGTGGGACCCCTTAAAATTGTGACCTAAACCAAGCCCTCTTGGACGAAAATAATTTTTGCTCGCGCGGTAGTATCACATTTCAAACCGGTTAAACTAAATCCTTACGGCGAGTTTAGATGTTGCAAAATGGCGACAAAATGGTGAATTACGACGTAAAATGTATGTCACAATTAGTGGGACAAACTTTACAGTTGTTCCTGGTTAATTGTATTACGAGAGCAATTTTTAGGCGCTTTAGACACAAAAATCCTCGCTCATTTGACACAGATTAATTTTGGTTTCACCACAAATCTATACAGAATGGCAAAACAGTCGCGCATAATCCCGGTAACTTTTGAATTACCTCGTATACGAAAAAGTGACCTTTATGAAAGTTGTTCAGTAAATTATTCCCCACGTTTCTACCTGCATGAATTTTTTTTGTCATTTCCGGTTTGGTTTCCATAGAGATCAACTTACTTTTCTTAAATGGAATACCCTGCATATGATTGCATATTTGGATTCTACTGGGAAAACTTTGAATTTTTTATGTTTCAAATTTTCACCTATCTATACAGGGTGTTTCAATTAAAACTCCAATTATTTCGAAAACTATAAGTGACATGTAACTTCTGTAAACGCCAGTTTTTAGCCTCTATGATTGGCTTCACAACTGTGTAAAAAATGTGTTTAAATAATACAAGATGTAGGTGGATGGCGCCATGGTGCAAAGAATTTTTTCGATGACAGGAACTTTTAAATGATAATTAATTTTTGATCAAATTATGTCTCATACAAATTTTTGATAAATCCAACATGAACGGAGATATTTGGGGTTAAGTTTTTTATTAAAATAATTTTAACGAGTATTTTAATTATAAATATTTTTAATATCCTTTAGCAGATTTTAATTTAACTTTGGTAATGATAATTTTAGTGATAAAACGCTCGTGTAGCGCTAAATTATTACATCCAGTGACGTCTCAGGGGACGCCTTAACAAATAATATTGGCAAAAAATAAGACGCCACTGAGTTTTTGGTAATTTTTATATTTTTTTCGGATTAAGCAACTAAAAATATTCTTTTATTGTCTGTTAAATTGTTTCCATATCTTGCTTCGTTTCCGAGAAATAAAAATGCATATCTCTGGAAAACAAAAATCATTAAATAATTAACATTATTAACACTCAGTTTCACGGTTCACCATACAAATCAAGACAAATTGAACATGGTTTTAGTTTATGGAGAATGCCATCAAAATGCTTCAGAAGCTGTGCGCTGCTATCGAGCTCGTTTTCCAGATAGACCAACGCCCGATCGCAAATCTTTTGTAGCTTTGTGTACCAACTTAGCTACATATGGTAGCTTTAAAAAGGGAAAGGTTCCAAGAAAGAAGAGGGTTACGAATGACGAAAATGTGGCTATAGCCCTACAAACAGTAGAAAATAGCCCACAAACGTCATTACAAAAATTAAAAGATGAAACTAATATTACAGTATGTTCGTGTAGCAGAATCCTACAAGGAGATGGGTTTTTGCCATATACAAGATTCATTTAGTGCATCATCTACAACCAGAAGATTACCAGCGCAGATTAAACTTTTTGGCACATTGTCATATTCTTTTTGAAGAAAATCCAAATTTATTAAACCAAATTATGTGGAGTGACGAATCCCGGTTTCACAATAATGGAGTAATTAACAGACATAATTGTCACTACTGGCCCAGGGAAAATATTAACTGCATGCGACAGACTAAATTTCAAACACGATTTGGGGTAAATGTTTGGTGTGGTATTGTAAATGGTTACATAATCGGGCCCTATTTGTACCATGAACATTTAACTTCAGTTCGTTATTTACAATTTCTGCAAAACGATCTCCCTTTGCTGTTACAAAATGTAGGAATTGACGTAAATACTATGTGGTTTCATCAAGACGGTGCCCCAGCACACAATAGCAATATCGTTATGAATCATCTAAATATGACGTTTCCAGGAAAAGTGATGAGCACAAACGGGGATCTTAGATGGCCAGCAAGGTCCCCCGATCTCACCCCGATGGGCTTTAATTTATGGGGCTACTTACAAAATGAAATCTACAAGGAACCAATAGAAGACATGGCTGACCTTTACAACAAAATTTATGCTACTATAGCCGCTATTAATCGAAATACACTATTGAGAGTTTGCAGAACCGAATTATTATATCGATTTGTTATGTATGTGTATGAAAACGGCAATAATTTTGAACACCTATCTCATTCAACTCCATTACCCAGGCAGCAGAAAGACGTCGTACCGTATCTTAGTAACGTCAGGACCAACCAAAATGACGTCTATAATGACGTTGCATAACGTCCTACTGACAGGAGAAAGTCTCGTCGAGTGACGTTATTAATTACGTGTAATTACGTCATAATTGACAATACACTGGACCTAACATTGACGTCCTAATAATGAATTATGACGTAAATTGGACGTTGCAGGATCATACTTTAATAAGGGAAGCTTCCATAATTTTGTGTTGTCGGCTTAACGGAACGTATAATTTATTTAATTTGGCAGTTTAGAAGTTCACAACGTTGCCCAACTTTGTTTTGAAATTTGAAGCCTTTTAGTACTGAATTGTAAATCGACGATACAATACGTTGGATAACGTCAGTACCCATACGTTACTTTAATCTCGTTATATAACGTTATTTTACGTCATGGTTTGGTACATAGAACTTTTCGAACATAATAGGTTGGAATTCGACGATACAGTACGTCAATTAACGCCCTTATACGACGTCATTATTTATTACGTTATGCGACGTAACAAAATGACGTTATGATACGTTATATTTTAGCCCCTCGACGTAAATCACGTCATTATGACGTCATATTGACGTAATATGACATCAGTCTGCTGCCTGGGTAGTTAGTTTTTGGTATTGCTCTAATTTTCATTAATAATTTTGTATAATTTCTCATCAGTTCTTTCATAAAATTTAAAACATCTTTTAATTTTATTTTATTATGCTTTAATGTTTTAACTTTGCTTTTAAGCAACAAAAAATACAACTTATTGATAATTTACGGTTTTGTTTCTTAATGCATATGCAATAAAATTGTTTTTATTTTTATTTCTCGAAAACGAAGCAAGATATGAAAACAATTTAACAGACAATAAAAGGATATTTTTAGTTGCTTAATCCGAAAAAAATATAAAAATTACCAAAAACTCAGTGGCGTCTTATTTTCTGCCAATATTATTTGTTAAGGCGTCCCCTGAGACGTCACTGGACGTAATAATTTAGCGCGGCACAAGCGTTTTATCACTAAAATTATCATTATCAAAATTAAATTAAAATCTGCTAAAGAATATTATAAATATTTATAAGTGAAATAAATAATCTCGTTAAAATTGTTAAAATTATTTTAATAAAAAACTTAACCCCAAATATCTCCGTTCATGTTGGATTTATCAAAAATTTTTATGAGACATACTTTGATCAAAAATTAATTATCTTTAAGAACCATAACATTTAAAAGTTCCTGTCGTCAAAAAAATTCTTTGCACCATAGCGCCACCTATATCTTGTATTATATAAACACATTCTTTACACAGTTGTGAAGCCAATCATAGAGGCTAAAAACTGGCGTTTACAGAATTTACATGTCACATAATATAGTTTTCGAAATAATTGGCCTGGGAGTTTTTATTGAAACACCTTGTATAGTTGGTAGACATATTGTGGGACCTTTTTTTATAGATGGTATTCGGATGGTGAAAAATATCTGGACCTCCTCAGGAATCACATAATTCCTTCTTGCAGAATGGTTTTACCGGGTGTAAATAATGGCATAAACGAACAGGTATGGTTCCAGCAAGATGGAGCATCTGCGCATTATGCGGCAAATGTTAGACAATACATAAGCGACCAATTTCCAGGACGTTGGATAGGCAGAAGAGGTGCTATTGACTGGCCAGCGCGATCTCCGGACTTAACCCCGCTCGACTTCTTTTTGTGGGGACACTTAAAGAACAAAGTCCACGTTAACCGTCCAAATTACTTAGAATCTTTAAAAGTCAGAATTAGTGCTGAAATTCGGACCATTTCAGAGGACTTCCTCTTAAGCGTTGTAGACGGGTTCAGGGATCGACTAGCGCTCTGCTTAGCAGAAAATGGTGGTCACCTCGAACACCTGATCCGCTGAAAATGTTTCACTTGTTTATTATTCCGATGTTCAATTTTCTAGGCTATTTATTTTGTTATTATAAAGTTTGTTACAATTTTATATAAATAAAAATTTGAAATAAAAAAAATTCATACTTTTTCCAGTAGAATCCAAATATGCAATCATATGCAGGGTGTTCCATTTAAAAAAAGTCTCTATGGCAACCCATGCAGAAATGACAGAAAAAATTCATGTAGGTAGAAATGTGGAAAATAATTTACTGAACAACTTTCATAAATGTCACTTTTTCGTAAGTATACGAGGTAATTCAAGAGCTACAGGCATTATGCGATACTTTTTTGCCACTCTGTATACATAGATCTGTGGCTTCACTCCCGTAAGCCATTCATATTGTTGATACCATTTTTCTAAAAATGACCTGTTACTCCTTTTGTATCTCTCCCGTGTATGCATACACTCCGTTCTACATTTATGGCATAATATTAAAAATCTATAAAGTTATAAATTGAAAAACTTATACGCCGCTAATAAAAAAGCGCCTGAATGTCCGAAAATGCTCCAAAATAAAATTTAAATTCATCCGACTATGTAACGGGATAATCTTATACTTTAAATTCAATGTCGCCCCCGCAAAAAAGTGCCCCGCCCCCGTTCCGTGTATTTATGTGGAGCATTTCCAAAGACCGCATGCGATAATCTCTTTCGGGCGGCAGTGTACCACCTGCGTCCTCATATAAATTCAAATTTGATGTATGGCCATGTGAGGTCGAGTAAAAATCCGTCACTATTTAATACTAATGGGTTATGGTTTAAAAATGTTAGCAGTGGCGTAGTTTCATAGGAAATGCGTGAACCATTGACGGATCAGTTATATTCTTTGTTACCGACGGGCTTTCTTAATCGTGGAATTCCGGGATCAATTCCGAAAAAAATGGTTACATAATCCCTGTTCAAAGAGCCTGTGTAGGCCAATACTAACTGGTATATTGTCGACATTGTAATTTTGTTCGCTGGAAGACTTTTACAGGGGCGGCAGGGTTGACAGTGCCGACCTAGTATCAAGCAGACAACAAACAGTATATTATATTATTAATCTACATCAATTTGCATTTTAATGACTCTCAAACTGCCAGCGAATAACAGCTTCACTTTTTAATTCGTCCTTGTAACCCTAATAAATTGTTTTACTTTTGAAGTAACCCCGGCGTGGGTCGGTGGCCTAAAGATAGACAACCAAACATACACCATATATCGAAGTTAAAACCCAGGGTCAACAACTTTATACCTGTTGCTAAATTTAAAGTGAAGTTATGGTTATGTCTAATACTGAGGGCCTCAAAATTGTTGTACTAATTTGGGAGGCAGAGCCTGAACAAACTTGAGTCACATGTGTGGCCATGAGACCTAAGGACGTCACATATGTTGGATCAACCACAGGAAGTCAAGAGTCGGAATAAACCCGAGGAATATGTCCTGCCTATAGACCCAAGGGCCTCTGAGATTATAAACTAAACTAGAAAGACAAGGGCCTGAATCTGAACAAACCTAAACAAAATATGTTGCCTTTGAAACTGAGAACCTCAAGGGGAAGGCAGGGCCTGAGCAAACTTGACTCAGATGTGTGGCCATGGTACTTGAGGACGTCATATACAGTGTCTGTCTACATAAAGTAAGGAACAAATTCATTGTTTATTAATCTAAAAACATTTCGTAAAAATTCTCGGACACGTATATAATAATTTTTAATTGCGCATATTTTAACATATAAATTTATTATACAGGGTAACTCATGTGATGACTCTCGATGACATTATCGACGATTTTTTAAAATGGAAACCCCTTTATTTTAGTTCAGATCTGTAATCTCCAAGAACAGCTGATTTCAAAAACATAACACGCTTACGGCCTAAAATTGATAGTTTCGTAGCTACAGGGTAGAACAAATAATTTTATTTAAGATACATTTTTTTAAAAGTAGGCTCATTTGCTGTTATGTTTTTTTTTAAGTAGGCTTATTTCCTGTTATGTAACTATTGTATTTAGATAATGACATTATACTGTCATTATATTGAATTTTTCTAGTAAGTTTAGTAGAAGTAATAAAATTAATTTTAATATTTAGGTAGTTACTATGCGTTTATCTCCCACACAAATAATTGAAATTCTTATGATGATTGGATATGGTGATGGGATTCATACCCAACAAGAAGTTTGCATTTGGTTCAACGCTAAGTACCCAGAAAGACCAATCACTAGATCAATTGTGAGTAAACTTGAAACAAAAGTTCGAGAAACGGGTTCTGTGGAAGATCTTCCCAGGAAAGGCCGTTCAGCTATTCCGGATGATAAAAATTTAAATATTTTATTGGCTATAGAAGAAGATCCCCATAACAGCGTCCGCCAGATTGGCATAGATCATGAGGCGGCTGCTATGACCGTTCATAACCTATTAACGGTAGAAAAATGGCACCCGTTTAAAATCCGACTGGTTAATGAGTTGAATGAAGATGATCCAGATCGTAGGACGGAGTTTTGTCAAATATTAATGGAAAGATGTAACGCAGATCCTTTGTTTGTTAAAAATATCCTATTTTCGGATGAATCTACTTTTAAATTAAATGGTGAAGTAAACCGGCAAAACTGTAGATATTGGGCACAAGAAAATCCCAGGTGGATGCGTGAGCATCATACTCAATATCCTCAAAAAAGTAATGTTACGGCGGGTATAGTGAAAAACGAAATTATTGGGCCATATTTTCTTGACAACAATGTAAACGGGCTAAATTACCTTCAGTTTCTTCAAGACTTTCTTATCCCTACGCTAGTTAACTTACATCCAAGTAGAAACAATCCTGCAATTCTAGATGAAAATTTGTGGTACCAACAAGACGGCGCTCCTCCACATTATGCAGCAGTATTGCGCCATTATGTCAATCAAGTTTTTCCGAACAGGTGGATTGAAAGACGTGGGCCTATTGAGTGGCCACCTAGGTCTCCAGACCTTACACCACTGAACTTCTTCTTGTGGGGTCACATGAAAAACGTTGTTTATAAAAATAAGACCTGCTAATTGACGTTTAAAAAATCGAATAACAACAGAATGCGGGAATATCTCAGAAGAAACCATAATAAAAGTTCAACAAGATTTTATTGATCACTTGGGGTACTGCCAGGCACAAGAAGGAGGACAATTTCAACACCTAATTAAATAGCTTATTTTATTTTTCTTTAATTTTTTAAAACATTTTTTTTTACCCTGTAGCTACGAAACTATCAATTTTAGGCCCGAAGTGTGTTATGTTTTTGAGATCAGCTGTTCTTGGGAGTTTAGAGATCTGAACTAAAATATAGGGGTTACCATTTAAAAAAGTCGTCAATAATGTCATATCTTCTACATGAGTTACCTTGTATAATAAATTTATATGTCATAATATGCGCAATTTAAAATTATTGTATACGTGTCCGAGAATTTTTACGAAATGTTTTTAGATTATTAAATAATGAATTTGTTCCTTACTTTATGTGCACACTGTATATTGGATTAACCACAGGGAGTCATCAAGGGTCTGATCAAACCAGAGGAAAATGTCCTGCCTTTAGACCTAAGGACCTCGGATATTATAGACTAAGCTAGACAGGCAAGTGCCTGAATCTGAACCAGAACCTGAGATACTTTGGACTACTTACAGGGGCAGGGCCGGAATAAACATGGATCAGATGTGTGGTCATGAGACCTGAGGAAGTTAGATATTTTGGATGAACCCCTGTAAGTCAAGGCTCTGAACAAAGCAGAAGGAAATGTCCTGCCTTTAGACCTAAGGGCCTCTGAGATTGTACAGTAAATAAGAAAAGCAAATGCCGGAACCGGAGCAAATCGTAGTAAAATATGCTCCCTTTGAAACTGAGAACCTCAGATATTTTGGACTAGTTAGAGGCAGTGCCTGAATAAACATAGGTCGGATGTGTGGCCATGGTGCTCGAGGACATCAGATATTTTGGATCAATCAGGGAAGTAAAGAACTTAACAGACCCAAGTAAAGTACGTTGCTTTTGGGCTTAATGACCTCAGAAATTTCCACAATTTTTACGCTACTTTCTAAAGCAAAAACTCGAATTATCTTACAGTTGCATGAATGCATGGCTGTTTCCGTGCGTCTCGTGCATGTTTTTTGAAATTACTGTTTACTATCTCCATTCTATGCAAATAGGACAACAAAGGTTTGTCAATTTTTAGTAAGAAAAAATAAGAGCGCCAAGGGGCTTTGCTATATTATAAGTTTACCTATAACAGTATTTCTCAAATCATTCGTATACAAACAGACATTACCGCGCCCGCCATAACGAGTTCATAAATTATTTTAGTACGAGGTCTTAATTTAAAAAGGAGTTTGATAAGAAAAAGCATAATATTATCTTTTATATTTTTCTATTTGCCAGTATATTTTCTTACACTAATATTTAGGTTTTAGCTTCTCCTTCTTAGTGTTCTACTGTCGTATAACTAGTCATTTAATGCTATTTTATCTAGTGCATAACCCCTGTAGTAGTTTTTAAGTTTAATTTAGTTTTCAATTTTTTAGGAATAATAATTTGTTAGTATTATTATTATTTTTTTTTTTAAGGCACAAATAATGAAAAAATTATTTGTCAGAAACAAAAAGTAATTTTGGCAAAAAGTTGTTTTCGATAAAAGTTTTGAAGTGTAAAATGTTAATTCACGGTATGAAGTGTATTTGCCTTCTGTATTGTGGGTCATTTGTGTTTAGTTTTACGAGAAAAGTCGTTAAATGACTTCAGGCGGACAAATGGGATTTGTATTTTTTGGTCTCTGGGATGTTTTTAAATTTGGTTTTCGTGAGCGGCTTTTATGACAGTCAAGTGAAGAATGGGTACAACGATTTCGCGTTTCTATTTATAAGCCATTCAACTCCCTTAACAAGCCCCGCCTTTTGGTCATTTAGCGATGTTTTGTTCATTGATTGGTCGCGTTTTTTGATATACCCCAAAACATTTTCGGCTGGTAAAATTAATGCGTAATTAGCCCTGAGTAAGTCAGGAGGCTCCTCCCTGTTTCATACATATTTTTGACAATTGTTGCTAAAATTTGTATCACTAAACAAATAAAAGTTGATATTTTACTTTAATATAATGTAACCCATCGAAATGCGATATTTTTTCAAAAAAAAATTATTGATTATAGAAAATATCGAGTTGTAGTTTTTCGCTGGGTTGTCATTGGCTGAAACCGTTTATTGCGTTGTAATTAAATGGATAAGAATATAAAACGCGGCGTTTTTGGTTCATTCGGGACCTGAATTTTGCTTGCTAAAGTACTTCACGTCAGTTTAATTTTTGAAGTTAAACTTAAAATTTTTTTTTTTCAAAATTTTCCACTTGTCATCAAGTGTTGTGCCGTACCTTTCAATAGGGGGGCAATAAAGTTTTCGCGTCTATCGAGGAGGTGATTCCCGTCCTTTTTGATATAGTTATCTTTCCGGGATTTACAGTGATTTGATTGGAATACTATTCAAATGTTATTCCCTTGATTAGTTGGTGGATTCCTGTATGTCAATCAAGTGTTATTCCCTTGATTTGGATTATCAGTGATTTATTTTTTGGATACTTCTGTGGATTAGTATGCTCATACCCATGCGGACCTGGGTCGTGTTACGCGAGGTATTGGGGAATCGGAAGTAGGGGGGAAAATATTTTCGGGCGCGAAATTTAAATGTTTCAGCTCTGGTTTTCACGTCGTCGCTTCGCATACAGGCAAGTAAGGAATTCCAGAGTTGAATAGTTCGTTGGCTGTTACCGGACTAGTCCTGGCACTGCAGGCTAGTTTACGAGGTAACAACCCCTAGATTTCTTTATAAAAATAAGAGAGACGCAGTCCCCCAGACTTGGCCGTCTGCCAAAAAGAGCCATTGCGAATTTATTAAGTGGGGCGCAGCCCCCCAAGTGAAAATAAGCTTGATTATTATTTATTTGTTGTTAATTGTTTATAATAATAGTTTACTGAAACTAATTTCGATAAACCTTTTAGTTTTTATAATTGAAGTTTTAGTTTTAAATCATTTTATTCTTGAGGTAAAGTTTATCGAGATTGGATGTTATATGTTATAAATGTTGGGTTAATATTAAGTTTGTCGATTGTCATTATTGTAATGTAAAAGGTTTTGAAAAAATATTGAAATAAACCAAAACACTTTATTCTCTTTTGCCCTCCGTGGAATTACATATTACAAATTAACATTAATTAAAAGTCCTCCCCTTGCCCCCCCCCATAAATTAGTTAAAAAGAAAATAGAGAAAAAGTATTTAATAATTGGTAATACGTTACCTTCTCTCTTACCATTAACCACCATGAGGTTATTGGTTGACCCCTTTTGATTAAATTTTTGATTTCTCTTCAAATATTTGTATCTTAATTTTGGTGGACCGGTGGCATTTCCGCCATCGGGGTTAAAGGAGGTGGGACCACCCTTAACAAAGAAAAAATTAATTAATATTTTTATGATTGATTTTTCTTATAAATTTAGTTTTTGATTTTTTTTAAAACCAATAAAAAAATCTGGCATCCCTAAATTATCAAAATGACCGAAAAAACCATTGAATGCTCGGGTAGTATAGAGTCCCAAGTAAGCCCTGAGAATCCTGAAGCCCAGGATTTTTCAACAATGGTAGAATCAATCCAAACTTATTTAAATATAACCAAAAATGCCGACCAGGACGCTTTACTTGCTTCCCAAACCAATCCTCGGTGGGACCGAGAACCACTCCCAGGGATAGAAACGCACTCCAATAGGGACATATTGGGCAACGTTAGGCCAACTCGCCCAGCCGAGTTGGCCCCAATGCGAGAAGTAGGAGTCGACCCTCTCTGGAATCCGGCTTTACTTAGGAGAACGCTACTCGGTCAAAAAGACCTCGACTCTGACTCGGGCTCTGAAGGTAGCGTATCTTTCCACAGACCGCCGAAACAAAGACATCCACAGGGCCGTATCGGCGACATGGCATCCCTGGTGGGGAAACAAATTGATGAAATAGTTGCCCCACGTAACCAGTTTGTACAGACCGATGGATCTGGAGGACCCTATACGAAGTTTGCCAACTCCACTTCTTGTGAAACCAAAAAAATGACAGATGTACAGGACCTTGTGCAGGCGATTGGAAGCTTAGTACATATAATCGGTGATCAACGAAGTAATCCCCCCGCCCCCTCAAATAAATTACGAGAAACTTTCAGCGGGTTTCAACACGAAAGCCCCGATTTATTCTTGATAACACTGCAAAGATATTTTTTACAATGCAATATTTTAGATGAAAATGAAAAAATTAATATTGCAGTGGAGCAGCTTCAAAGGGGGGCCCGAAGTTGGATAGAGCCGCTAAAAGGACTAATTTTGAATTTTGAAGAATTCGCTAAGCGCTTAAGCAGACGTTTTAATAGCCCCGAGCTAGTAAGCGACCTAAAATCAAATTTATACGGACTTAAACAAAAGAATAACGAAAAAGTTGAAGAGTTCATACTAAAAAAGAGAGCATTATTTAGGAGGTTGGTGCCCTTTGGGACAGAACAAGAATGTGTTAATGTCATTGTGCCCTTATTAATACCAGCCCTCCGTTCTAGGATAAGATGCGTGGACATATTGGATACCGATCGCCTTACGTGTCTCACGATGGCGATCGAGCAGGACCAGACTGAAGAACGACAACAGACAATTAATACTAACCCCCCCAATCCAACTAATATAGTAAATAATAATGAACGACCAAGGACGAATAATGTCTCGAATAGGCCAAGACCTCCTGTAAGGTCACGCCCCTGCCGACATTGTCAGGGGGAACATTTTGATCATGAATGCCGCCAAAGAACTTATGAAGAAAAGAAGACTCCCCCTGCCCGTGACCAAATTTTGGAAAATCAAAATTCCAAAAAGGAACAGGCCAAAAATAATTCCCAAAAAAACTAAGCGCTGATCGATCCGCCTTGGGGCAGGACGATCCAAGACCATTAAAGACCCCAATTAATGTAATTAAAGAATCAATTAATTCGATAGGCTCGCGGCCCTTAGTCCGAGTGCAAATGTTTGATAAAGATTATGAAGCCCTCATTGACACGGGTTCTGATTTAAATCTGATTTCAGAGGATCTAATCGAATCTGAAATATATATAGAAGATGATCGGGTTCTCATATTAGCAATAGAAGGTGCTAAAGCGAGAGTTCTAGGATTAATTGAAGTCAATTTAGTTTTAGGGAATTATAGTTATAAAGTAGTTTTCAATATTGTTGCAGGATTAACTGCTAAAATTATATTAGGTAGCGAGTTTTTAAGGACAGAACAAGCCCTAATGGACTTCAATAGAAGCTGTATATATATTGGACAGACTCTACGTCAAACCATATATTGGAAACAATTCCATTCGGTAGATATGCCATGCGAATTGCCGGAAATGGGACCGGACGTCCCGGGAAATATCAGGGATCTTATTCAGGAATTCAAAGACATTTTTCTAATCGGATTAGCACAGCCAACAACTCGTACCACCCAACATAGGATCGTCTTAAAGGATAATAAAGTCATCAATCAACGCTGTTATAATTTAAATCCAGACAAGAAAAAAATCTTGAATGATCAGATCCAAGAAATGTTATGCGCAGGCGTAATAGAACCTACACAGTCACCGTTCTCTTCGCCACCTTTGCTTGTTACGAGGCCAGGAAAAAACCCAAGATTCTGTATCGATTTTAGGCGCCTGAACGATATTAGTGTCGCAGAATCCTCGACCTTGCCACGTATACCGGACTCCGTGAAAGCTTTAGCCCAAGCCAAATATTTTACAGTTTTGGACCTTAAGAGCGGATACTGGCAAATTCCCATGGAAGACTCCAGTAAACAGTATACCGCTTTCACTACACCAGACGGGGCAAGTTATCATTTCAATGTGATGCCATTTGGGCTAAAAAACGCACCCAGTACCTTCCAGAAACTTATGTCGACAGAAGTATTGGTAGGCCTGATACAGGAGTTTGTACAGGTCTACCTTGATGACATTATAATATATTCAACCGACAAGGACACTCATGCTAGACATTTACGAATCGTTTTCGAGCGACTTCGGATACATAATTTGAAAGTAAGCGCCGAAAAATGCCAGATTTGCCAAACTAGCATAGACTATTTAGGATATAGGATTTGTGGCGATTACACTGAACCACAAACCAAACATTTGGAACAAATCAAAGCATGTCCCGAACCAAGGACCAAGAAGCAACTGCAGTCTTTCCTGGGATTATGCAACTGGGTACGGGAGTACATTCCGAATATGGCCGAACTTACTGCCCCGATGACCGAAGCGTTAAAGGGTTCAAAATTTACATGGACTAGCCTGCAAACTGACGCATTTATGAAAACTAAAACTACTGTAGCCCAAGCAAAGCAATTGAGTCGCCCTAATTTTGAAAAAAAATTCATATTACAGACGGACGCCTCAGCTATAGGCATGTCCGCTGTACTGTATCAAGAACCTGAAGATGGCTCGGAAGTACGAAACATTATTTCATACGCTAGCGCAAAATTTCATTCTTCTCAACAGCGTTACCACATTAACGAACAGGAGTGTCTTGCGCTCGTCTGGGCTATTCAATACTTCCGAGCCTATCTGGAAGATCGGCCTTTTATGGTCCGTACGGACAGCAAGTCATTGACCTGGCTCCAAAAATTTAAGGACTCACGAGCCAAGCTGACCAGGTGGGCGCTCCTTCTTCAGGAATTTAAATTTGAAATTCAACATGTTCCCGGATCAAAAAATCATTTACCTGATTTATTAAGCCGCAATCCCGAGGAGACTCCCTATGAAGCGGAACCAGACAATGATCGATTGTTGCCCCCCTCTGTGGAGACGACTAAATCAACGGTAGCTCAATGTGCTGTAGTTATAGCCGACCTGGGTGATTTATACACTAAAATTGCCGAAAACCAGGAGCATGATAAGGCAATTCGGCGTTTAAAAGTCACTTTGGACCTGCTTGCAGGCCAACAACCAACGGATAACAAACAAAGACGTGTATTGGAAGAGTTCGTACTTATTGATAATTTATTATGGCGTAGACATCCACAGGGAGATAGACTTGTTGTGCCCCGACAATATACACAACAAGTTATTTATATGCACCACGATGACCCGGAACAAAGCCATCCTGGAACTGAGGAAACTGTCCGAAAAATCGCAAACAAGTATTTTTGGGGATGTATGCACAAAGAGATCACAGAATATGTATCTAAGTGTATAATTTGCTCAATTTGCAAAACCCAGCAAAAGCAAAAGCATGCTCCCCAAACGCCACGCACTCCTACCAATCCCTTCGAGATGATAAGTATCGACTTGTTAGGACCGTATCGCGAAGCCGCCGGAACGCACAATCAATATATTCTTTTTGCCGAAGATGTTTTCTCTAAATGGATAGAGGCACGAACTTATTCGGATGTAAGTGCCAAGAATGTATTAGAATTTCTAAAGACGGAAATAATTGCACGATACGGATATCCTAAGCATATAGTAAGCGATAACGCCAAGATATTTAAGGCGAACGTACTAACGAAATTTTGCGAAGTAAAAAAGATTAGACAACATAACTCCAGTGTATACCATCAACGGGCAAACCCCGTGGAGAGAAGAGTACAAGAATTAAAAAAGGTATTGCGAGTTCTTTTATTAAATAAACAAGAAAACCAGTGGGAGCGAGTTTTGCCTCAAGCCCTCCAAGTATTAAGAAGCAGGCGAAATAGAGCCACCGGGGAAACGCCGGCGTCGATTATATTGGGGTATGAACTCAAATGCCCAGGCGAATGGCAAACTAAATGGACCCAGTACCAAAAAACCCAGACGAAAGAACAAAGGGTATTAACAAGAAGACAAGTTTATGCAAAACAGTTGGATTTTCAACGGAAAGAATTTTCTGAAGCCGGATCTGCCATACTTAAGTTAAATGTTGGAGATATGGTAAATGCAAAGTTTCACCGTACAGGAGCTTTTCAACCTGCATGGACCGGGCCTCATCAGGTCACAAAAGTCTTGGGGAATTCAGCTTATGAGGTTATAGTGAACGACAACCCCGTTAACTTCCATATCGACGATCTGCGAAAAGCGAAGAACGGAAATCAAGTTGACCTCGACGAATACCCCATATATGAAGAAAGCGATGACAGCGACGCGGAATTCGAATTTTCCGCTGAGGAGGTTCCCCCCCAAAATGTCGAAGACTCTGAGGAAGAACCTGAACAACCTCAAGAAAATAAACAAATGGACGAGACGACGCCTCAATTACATGCAATGCAAATTGATCAATGTTCGAGTTCCGAAATACTGGGGAACAAATTGCCCACCGAATTCTTGCACCAGCAACGACTCCTAAAAGATGTTGAACGAAACGTCAATGTTTTAAAAACCAAAGTTTCCAATATTCAACACTTTCAAGATTTATTAATCCTAGAGGAATTGCTCACCCAGGAAATTCAAAATGTAGAGAAGATCGAAACGTTGGGGCATGAATGTTTGAGAAAACAACGAAAAAACATTGTAGACAAAATTGAGGTTGTAATCGACGATATGTATCTACGCGATCATATCCCCATGAAGACAAATCTACGCGATTGTATTCAACCAGAAACCCAGAAGACAAATCTTACAGTTCCTGCAGCCCTAAAAAAAGAAAAGGACGATCTAATCTCAAAAGCAAGTACGAAGTACTTCTATAACTCCAGGCTAAACAAAGACTCAGTACTACCCGGAGCTTATTGTAATAGGTGGGGTGATTTCTTTAAGTTAAAGGAAGAATTTTGGGAGGGGGTTCTTAATTGTTTTTGAGGGTTCGTAGAAATAAACTTAAAATTAAGTACTTTAAGTTATTTTTCCGTCTTGTGGGGGGGGTGTCGTATAACTAGTCATTTAATGCTATTTTATCTAGTGCATAACCCCTGTAGTAGTTTTTAAGTTTAATTTAGTTTTCAATTTTTTAGGAATAATAATTTGTTAGTATTATTATTATTTTTTTTTTTAAGGCACAAATAATGAAAAAATTATTTGTCAGAAACAAAAAGTAATTTTGGCAAAAAGTTGTTTTCGATAAAAGTTTTGAAGTGTAAAATGTTAATTCACGGTATGAAGTGTATTTGCCTTCTGTATTGTGGGTCATTTGTGTTTAGTTTTACGAGAAAAGTCGTTAAATGACTTCAGGCGGACAAATGGGATTTGTATTTTTTGGTCTCTGGGATGTTTTTAAATTTGGTTTTCGTGAGCGGCTTTTATGACAGTCAAGTGAAGAATGGGTACAACGATTTCGCGTTTCTATTTATAAGCCATTCAACTCCCTTAACAAGCCCCGCCTTTTGGTCATTTAGCGATGTTTTGTTCATTGATTGGTCGCGTTTTTTGATATACCCCAAAACATTTTCGGCTGGTAAAATTAATGCGTAATTAGCCCTGAGTAAGTCAGGAGGCTCCTCCCTGTTTCATACATATTTTTGACAATTGTTGCTAAAATTTGTATCACTAAACAAATAAAAGTTGATATTTTACTTTAATATAATGTAACCCATCGAAATGCGATATTTTTTCAAAAAAAAATTATTGATTATAGAAAATATCGAGTTGTAGTTTTTCGCTGGGTTGTCATTGGCTGAAACCGTTTATTGCGTTGTAATTAAATGGATAAGAATATAAAACGCGGCGTTTTTGGTTCATTCGGGACCTGAATTTTGCTTGCTAAAGTACTTCACGTCAGTTTAATTTTTGAAGTTAAACTTAAAATTTTTTTTTTTCAAAATTTTCCACTTGTCATCAAGTGTTGTGCCGTACCTTTCAATAGGGGGGCAATAAAGTTTTCGCGTCTATCGAGGAGGTGATTCCCGTCCTTTTTGATATAGTTATCTTTCCGGGATTTACAGTGATTTGATTGGAATACTATTCAAATGTTATTCCCTTGATTAGTTGGTGGATTCCTGTATGTCAATCAAGTGTTATTCCCTTGATTTGGATTATCAGTGATTTATTTTTTGGATACTTCTGTGGATTAGTATGCTCATACCCATGCGGACCTGGGTCGTGTTACGCGAGGTATTGGGGAATCGGAAGTAGGGGGGAAAATATTTTCGGGCGCGAAATTTAAATGTTTCAGCTCTGGTTTTCACGTCGTCGCTTCGCATACAGGCAAGTAAGGAATTCCAGAGTTGAATAGTTCGTTGGCTGTTACCGGACTAGTCCTGGCACTGCAGGCTAGTTTACGAGGTAACAACCCCTAGATTTCTTTATAAAAATAAGAGAGACGCAGTCCCCCAGACTTGGCCGTCTGCCAAAAAGAGCCATTGCGAATTTATTAAGTGGGGCGCAGCCCCCCAAGTGAAAATAAGCTTGATTATTATTTATTTGTTGTTAATTGTTTATAATAATAGTTTACTGAAACTAATTTCGATAAACCTTTTAGTTTTTATAATTGAAGTTTTAGTTTTAAATCATTTTATTCTTGAGGTAAAGTTTATCGAGATTGGATGTTATATGTTATAAATGTTGGGTTAATATTAAGTTTGTCGATTGTCATTATTGTAATGTAAAAGGTTTTGAAAAAATATTGAAATAAACCAAAACACTTTATTCTCTTTTGCCCTCCGTGGAATTACATATTACAAATTAACATTAATTAAAAGTCCTCCCCTTGCCCCCCCCCATAAATTAGTTAAAAAGAAAATAGAGAAAAAGTATTTAATAATTGGTAATACGTTACCTTCTCTCTTACCATTAACCACCATGAGGTTATTGGTTGACCCCTTTTGATTAAATTTTTGATTTCTCTTCAAATATTTGTATCTTAATTTTGGTGGACCGGTGGCATTTCCGCCATCGGGGTTAAAGGAGGTGGGACCACCCTTAACAAAGAAAAAATTAATTAATATTTTTATGATTGATTTTTCTTATAAATTTAGTTTTTGATTTTTTTTAAAACCAATAAAAAAATCTGGCATCCCTAAATTATCAAAATGACCGAAAAAACCATTGAATGCTCGGGTAGTATAGAGTCCCAAGTAAGCCCTGAGAATCCTGAAGCCCAGGATTTTTCAACAATGGTAGAATCAATCCAAACTTATTTAAATATAACCAAAAATGCCGACCAGGACGCTTTACTTGCTTCCCAAACCAATCCTCGGTGGGACCGAGAACCACTCCCAGGGATAGAAACGCACTCCAATAGGGACATATTGGGCAACGTTAGGCCAACTCGCCCAGCCGAGTTGGCCCCAATGCGAGAAGTAGGAGTCGACCCTCTCTGGAATCCGGCTTTACTTAGGAGAACGCTACTCGGTCAAAAAGACCTCGACTCTGACTCGGGCTCTGAAGGTAGCGTATCTTTCCACAGACCGCCGAAACAAAGACATCCACAGGGCCGTATCGGCGACACTACTTCACCTTCTCTTTCTCCATCTCCTTCTTCTTTACCGTCTTTCTTTTCCCCTCCTTCTTCTGCTCTTTATCTTCCTTTTTTCAACTCATGTTCCTGCTTCATTCGTCCTGGGTTCCAAACTAGCATAATGTACAAAAGCTCTCTGACTAAAAGGTCGTGCTTGCCCTCGGTCCCGAAAAATGCCCAGCACGGCAGGCTAATTTTAGCGCGAGCCGTGCCGTTCATCATAACCATTATAAACGCGGGACGGCGGCCATTATTCAGATTCCGCAGAAAAGAAGGCCGTAAGTCAGTGGTCGACGTAATTTAGACTCGAAATGGGAGGTTAGCCACTTCCTGGTAATGGCAAGTAGGATCATTTTTACGTACTGTACGGTATTCTGCAGGTATGTTTCACACGGAAGCTTCAAGTGGCCACCTATGCTATATGAGCGTCATTGTTAGTCTAAATTATTTTTTCTACTGGTATATAAATAAATTAACCTTCGGGTCCTAGCAACACGAAAGATCACGAAAGTAAACATTAGAGTTATGCTCCATTCCACAATAATTCGTTGATTTCCCGACCGCAATAAAATTTAAACCCAGCCATAAATAAGTGACCTTTGAAAGGGTACAGGTCCTGATTACCTACTAATTTCAATAGTTTAGGTTAGCTATTTTCAACAAAACAACAAATATAAAATAATAGGTAAGTATCTTTATTTTAATCATGTAATTAAATAGCTATTAATATTTATACAAGAATACTATAATCTACAATATTATAATATGCCTAAACTAATTATTAAGGACCTTACGTTACTATTAATTATGTTATTATAATAATATATTAGGTAGGTTAATGGCAAATTGCAGGTGTTCAATATAAAGCAGAGTCTTTTCATCTTAGTTTCATCAGTCGTTTGGTGTTTGTCAAGCTGTGCGTTAAAGGTATTTTCGTGTGTGTTAACTTCAGATAATATTGCTTCCGAAAGTTATGGTGTAACGAAGAAAAAACATTTATCACTTGATGCCAAAAACATCATAAAGAACGTTTACTGTATCCTTTTAGAAAAAGGGTATGACCGGAGTTCAAGTTTTAGTGAAACGAGTATTTTGACCAAAGTTGCATTAACGACAGTAAAAGATATAATGACCAAACCCATCCATCCAATAATTAATAGTAACGTAAGGCCCTTAATAATTAGTTTAGGCATAGATGAAGACGATAGTGATAGTGAAACAGAGCTAAATATAGAGTAGGTTAAGTTAAATATTGTATTATTATAATATTGTAGATTAGTATTTTTGTATAAATATTAATAGCTATTTAATTACATGATTAAAATAAAGATAGTTACCTATTATTTTATATTTGTTGTTTTGTTGAAAATAGCTAACCTAAACTATTGAAATTAGTAGGTAATCAGGACATGTACCCTTTCAAAAGGTCCGGTGCCTACACAATAGATATTTGTCAGGCAACTTATTTATGGTTGGGATTACGACTGAGGGTTGTCATTTAAATTTTATTGCAGTCGAGAAATCAACGAATGATTGTGGAATGGAGCATACCTGAATATTATACGTTGCTAGCTACAAAAGTAGTATGTTTCTAACTACGACAGTATTATTTTCGGCGCCAGGACAAAATAAAACACGAATAATCATAGGAAAATTTTATTGTATTTATCCAAGCGAATTTTGGAAAAAAAACTTAATAACAAAATGATTATATTTATTGAAAAAACAAGTGGTATAATAACAATAATATAAAACTTAAATAATAATTATTTATTGCCATTAAGGTTAATAGTGAAATTTGAACAGTTGAAGGAATATGATTCAATTTAATAGCTTCGCCGCTTCGCATTAGAGTCTCGTTATTATGCTGGACTTGGACCATATTACAACTTGTTCTATTTGTTACTCTCACGTCGTTAAATGGAATAAAAGTAGGAGTTCCATTTAAGATCTTTTTGGAAATTTCGATTTTATTAGTATACGAATCACCAATATATCCCTCCGCAACGGACGAAGACCTCCAACCGCCATGTCTTTTCAAATCCAAAATGTCGACACCTGAAGCACTTGCGAGAAACGTAGCTGATGTTCTTCTAAACGAGTGACCAGTGTATTTATTTATGTCTTGAAGTTTCAAAAATTTCTTTGGGAACATTCGAAATAGTGTTTTCCAATCACCTGATTCACACACCTACCTCGTTCATAGCGATAGAACAAGCGTTCTTATGCATTATTTAGCCGAAGTTTAATGCAATCTTGTAGTAACGTCACAAAAGAAACTGGACCTCCATCATCGGCTATCACAAAACTTCTTTGAACCTTGTTTTCGCTCTGGAGGATTTCAACTATAGCTACATCATCCTTGATTTCGATGTCTTTCAACCTCATTTTATGGATCTCATCGGTGCGGCATGCTCCAGTTATTCCCATTACTGATATCACTTTCATATATAATATGATAGATATGATTAGAAGCGTCAAGTAAATTTTTCTTTTCTAAAAAAGTTTTTAGCTTCGTAACCATCGTTTTTGCATAAATGCAATGAGTTTCTTAAACTGCGAAATATCTTTAAATTTGTTCACAGAAATAGTCAATTTGAGCATGGTATATTGTGACCATAGGGACGGAGGTGATAAGGCTTCAGATTTCTCTAAGAAGTACGCTAGCATCACATTCTCGTCAATTTCAGAAACGTTTTTATCCCCGAACCATTCCAGAAACAGGTTGTACGTTTGGTAGTATCTATCTTTCGACTTCTCAGGTAACAGTGAGGCACATGCCAACTCGGCCGCCTTCTGAATCGCAATGTTTTGGTCTTTGGAGAACATTTTAGACTAGCGAAATTAAAAAATTCGAATTGACAGACTCTGACAGTACTCAAATAACCAGTTATCATGGATTATTTTACAGCTGGAAAAACCTTATTTTATCATTATAATTTAAATAAATTATTATTAATTAGTATTAAATAAAACTAACCTGAACTAACCAGAACAGTACCCAGACGACACACAACATCCCTTAGATATCTAATGGATAGCCTTATATCCACTGAATGTCCACATCCATGGCATATATCCATTAGATGTACATTGAATATCTTTAACGGACATTAAATAAACAAAATATGGTTCGAAATTTTATACATAGACAAAAAAAACAAAACTTATAAAATATCCTGCAACTTTGTACTGAAGATAAGCACTAAAATGAAATTTAAAACCTTAATGTCTAATGGATATCTCATAGGTATGTATGGATATCCTATATAAACGAAATATCGGTACATAGGAGAACATCTACTAGAGATCCATTGTATATCTGTGTGTTGAGGGGATGTTAAAAGTTTAAAGAAGTCCTTTTAAGAAAAGTATAGAAACTACGAAAATACGTGTATCAAAATGTGTATGAATTTTATTACTACCTATTACTTTTTATAAATTATTTGCATATTTTTAATAAAATAATGAATAATAATAATTATTATAAATTTACTGTTTATAAACTGGAATATTGTACTATGAAAAATTCGCTTAATAAATTGTTTTTATAGTTTATATTAACCTACTTGGAGAATATTTTGCTGTTATAATTTTGATATAAATTGTGTCCATCATAATGTTCATTATATTTGGGAAACATTTTATATTATCAATTTTTAAGAAAATTTTAGTCTATAAAAGTTTTTGCTTGATAAAATAATTGTTTCACAGTTACTAAATTCGAGGTCAAATATTATAGACTGTCTATAATTTAAGAAAATGTGACGTCGCAAAACAAAAAATGAAGTATTAAATTTGTGAGACAGCCAAATTAAAGAATACCAGGATATTTTTCTTGTAGCAAAATATCCTTATGTAACGTATTCCTGTACTGCCCTGCTAACCTGAAACGTCCTATCTGACTCTTGGGAAGTTTTGAGATATTAACGATTTTGTGTTTCCATATTTTTCACTATGTAGATATTTTGCAAAAAAAATTAAATTTTGGCATATGTTACCATTTAAGAATATAAAACAGTGCATATACTTTTCAAATCGCCTAGTTGTTCAGAACTTTGATTTTTGTTAGTTAGGACGTTTTTCCTTAGCAATCTAAAACAAAGAAAACACATAGGACAAAAATACAATGTGAAATATTTGTGAGCAGAATATATTATATGTAAAAACAACAGCTTAAAAAAACAGAAATCTCTACATTCTTAGATAAAAGTAATAGTAATGAGGGATTAAGAAAACGTATTGTTTATTTACTCATCGGAGGCGTCTTCGTATGCTTCACAAGTCACACTTAGATCGTTCCAGAATTGCAATCGGGTCCCTGAGATAATTGGTCTTAGAGTTTTAATAATTTGGTTTTTTCTACTCTCATCTACACCTCTGTTGCGTGTTCTTTCAGCGGGCCTCTCAAAACCATTTTTACTGGCTTTGTTGTCTAGGAAATCAAGAACTTTAAATTCTTCTTGTCCAAACGCGTTTTTGTATTTAAAGTTGTTCATGTTTCTTAAAAAAATAGCCAACACCAGACCAGGTCTTTAAAATAAAAGTGACTCTTTTTTAATTTAAATTTGGAACTAAGATCATTCCAGTTGTAGAACTGCCTAATGTTTATGCTAAAAACGTCAGTTTTTCCACCATTTGCAGATGCAACACAGGGTACAAAATCATCGAAATCAAATTTTTTTTACTCTTTTCATTGACATTTCTACCTTCTGGTGAAAGTGGTCGGCCGACATAAACGTATGGCCTGGCTCAAAGTATTTTATAGTCAGTTGCTTCAGATTTACTTCGCTGCAATTTATTATGTAGACAAAAAGGGAATAAATTAAAACAACACTTCTGTCTTCCTCCACAAATAATATATATTTTTGAAAAAATGTTTTTAACGATTGTCCCTACATGTTTCGACCATATATATAGTCATCTTCAGGGGAACTAAAAGGAATGTGTGAGAATATAAAGACAATAACAGGCATCATAAGAGACTTACCTATATCGAGTGTGAAATTGGATCCAATAGTTGTCTCAAATTAATGAGTACAACGTTTTATGTTATAGCAAGTGAAATTTGTGTAGTTGAAGACTAACTTGAGGTAACTCAGAGTTGTGGATAAGTAAGTAAGCACATTTTAGTTATTTTAAAAATTTTTTTTTATGTTGATAAAAGTCAGAAAATTTAATTGCATTTAATGAGCATGGTGTGAAAATAAATTTTAATAATTAATATATTTAAATTAAAATTAAATTATTAAAATTTAAAATTTAAAATTTATTTTCACACCATGCTCATTAAATACAATTAAATTTTCTGACTTTTATCAACATAAAAAAAAAATTTTTTAAAATAACTAAAATGTGCTTACTTACTTATCCACAACTCTGAGTTACCTCAAGTTAGTCTTCAACTACACAAATTTCACTTGCTATAACATAAAACGTTGTACTCATTAATTTGAGACAACTATTGGATCCAATTTCACACTCGATATAGGTAAGTCTCTTATGATGCCTGTTATTGTCTTTATATTCTCACACATTCCTTTTAGTTCCCCTGAAGATGACTATATATATGGTCGAAACATGTAGGGACAATCGTTAAAAACATTTTTTCAAAAATATATATTATTTGTGGAGGAAGACAGAAGTGTTGTTTTAATTTATTACCTACACTCCACTGCAAGTATGGACTACTTCTTCAAATTTAAAAAGGGAATATAGGGCCCAATTTTTGTTCTGCGCAGAACAATTATCTAACCAGATGGTTATATGCTCAACATCCCGATTTTTTTTTTTTAAATGAGTAAAAAGCAGAAACTATTTCTTCTTTGTTGCGTTTGGCAACTCCTTCATGCCATAAAACTGCCAAAGGCTTTATATATTTTGCTTTTCCAACAGGTACAAAACTCTCGTTAAACGCGATGATTCGTGGGGCAAAAATTATTTCCTTAAACATTTCTGCCCGTGGTAACATTATCACTTTTTGTAATAATTATTTCATTTTCTATTTCAGGTTTTCCCGAATCTCTTAGATATTCTTCTCTGGCATTTCTGTACTTAGTGTTATGTTCATAGTACTTTTAACACGAATTACATTCTAAAGCTGTATTTCCGTTTTCATGGTCGCTGTCTTTTTTATGAACTTCAAATGCAGAACATGTAAAGCACTCTTCTCCTCCTAACTGGGCAAAAGAAATATTCATATTTGTCACTACCTGACGGTAAAGATCATAGCTGCAAGTGAACTCTGGATGTTGAATTTTGAAGTCATTAAACATGAAGGTAATATTAACGTCAGATGGCAAGTAAAGACGCCTAGGAGCATGCTCCCTTCGATAATGTGACGTTGTTGGTCTAAAACTTTTGATATGTGAAATAATCGGATTTCTCGATGTTGCATTGATTAACAACTTTTATAGGTTATGGAACAGCCGGCAATTCAATGCATTTCTTGTCCTAACCCGCAAATTCGAAGGAGATTACTAAGCTGAAATGTCCTAACTGATACATACGACATTCCGCTTCGTAATATTGTTTGATGTCATTAATTTTTACTAAACTAAAACGTTCTATCTACGTAGATAGGACAAATTTGCTTAGTAAATCAAGATAGGACAAACCTTCTTAGTAATATTGTGGTTTTTTGTAGATAGGACGGAACTGAATGCATGAAATAAGTGATTTTTGATGTGGTTAGGACGTTCAATTGTAGGAAAACATTTCCAACAAACACCCTACGTACTAAAGACGTACTTATTGTGTTCGTTTTATATCCCGTACGTACAGTAAGTAAAATGTACATTTTAAGTACGTATTTTCTCTGACATATTGTGTATGTACAACGATCATTCTTGATTGTACGTACGATGTATCATCCCTAAATGTACCAACGTCTTAAAAACGGTTGGGATGATACGTTGTTATGTAGGTATGTTTTATTACATAATTTAACAATGTTTTACCTTATGTAAAACTAAATTACTAATAAAAAATAATTAAATTAGACCTTTTTCAAACTTGGACATTTTTTTGTTCTGTGATTGTAAGGTTAATTATTATTATCCGCTACCGATTTAAATTTCGCGCTTGCTTACGTCGTAAAAATCCGACACTATTCGGACGTCTTTCTGTGCAGTTAAATTAACTTAACCAAACTTTTGAGTTTGTAAGTGTGGCTTCTTTTTGTTGTATTGCCGATGTTTCTCAACGAATTGGCGAATTTTACCAGGACGTTTTCCCCTAAATGCGTTAAGTTTTATTTCTTTGTTCGTTAATTTATTATTTGATATACAATTTACAGGTAAATAGTAACTTGAGTGGTAAAAATGCCTCTTAAACAGTTTCGAAGCTTAAAAAACCTTAAATGTACTTAGCTATGTCGATTACGATTCGTTTTTTTTTAGTTGAATTCAATGCTGAAATTTTAAGACAGCATTTTTTTCTGAGAGGCTTGACATTCCAAGTAAAAAACTTTAAGGTATCAAATACTGAAACTATTAGTCCTGGGGCGCTTAGTCAAGTAAAAGTTACATGTAATCGAGCTTGTAATAGTGAAGCAGATCTACTGGCACTTGAAGATTTCTTAAATCTACCAGAATATTTCAGAAAGTTGGTAAGATTTGACCACCCATTCTATTTAAAAAGTAGTATAGTAAAACTTGATATACAGATATGTATTTTAAGGTAAAATTCAATTAACAATTGAATAAGACCTTAACAGCCCTTTACGTTAGGTATTAATATAGTAAGAATGTTTATTTTTGATAATGTTTAAGTAAATTTACCATTTTAGGAGTCTAAAATGTGCATATTGGCAGGAAATAATTTGCAAGCTTTATTAAACGAAGCATGGGAGCATTTATTTGGAATCACCAGGCTGAAAATATACCAGAAAAAAAGATTTTCGCAGTTTTTAATTGCAAAAGTTATAATAAGTAAGTACTAATTTAAATGAGGAAACGGAAATTGGACGTTTTCAACTAGAGGTGTAGTGTATAGTAGTCAAGTAGAGTAGGATATGAGTGTATTTTGAATCTTGATATTATTTTTATTTTATCTCCCCTAATTTTTTGTTTTAATCATCTTAAAGTTTCTTTAAAATATGGCTTATTTTATTTAGTTGACTTGTATTTGTATATACTATAAAAGATTATTTTTTCTGGGTTGTAATTAAAGTCTTTTCATTTAAGATGCCCTTCTGAGAACAGAAAAAAGCTGAAATAAAAAAGAGGCAGAGCAGGAAATAGCCAAATTGCTAAGGAGGACCCCCGATTGACTAAAATATAAACAAAAAGCGAAAAATAATGATAACGATGGGGAAACAAATAATAATCCCGGGGTATCAGATAGATAATAATACATTCATATATACACAATATATATAGAATGTTACTAAATATTAACCAACAAATTTATTGTAATATATTATTGTAGATACTTTATCAGTAGTTATTATTTATCCATTGTAGGTACAAACAACGTACTTCTTACGTATGTAGTACGTACATAGCACGAAGTGTGCGTACATCTTTAACACGTACAGTAAATGTACGTACATTAAATATACGTTTATCGTACGTACATAACATGTACTTGTCGTACGTCTTAATTAAGTACAATTGTGTGGAAAATTTACGTACTAAGTTTGTAAAATGTACGTACTACGTCCAATAACGTACATGCATAAGACGTACTTTATGTCCGACTAGTACGTACTTAAAACGTCTTATGTATGTATTTATGCTGGTTGGGTTAGAGTTGTATGTTCGGACTACAAATATGCCTTTAACACGAAATCTGAAATTTTGTCAGATAGGACGTTTCAGTTTAGCAGGGCAGTGTAGGTTGAAGAGATTTTGAGAAATAGATAGTTGAGAATCATATTTTACGATTATTTTCTTTTCTGGCTTTTTCTGTTAATTAAAAGATGTTTTGCTTGTGTTTTGGTACTTACTCTTCAAATTGGCTGTCTCAGAAATTTAATATTCGTTTCTTTTATTTTGTGACATAATAACATTTTCCTAAATTCTAGACACCCTCTATATTTGAGCTCACGTTTATTAACTTTATACCTATTTTTTTTTAACAAGCAATAACTTTTATTAGGAATAAAATTTTCTGACAAATTAAAAAAAATAGATCATATTATGTTGCGAACGTTATTATTTTAATGAATACCTATTAGATATCCTTTGGAAGATACATCATATATCTAATAGATCTAACGGATGCAGGCAAGACGTCCATTAGATCTTTTTAGGGCATCCATTACATATACAGCGTGTTATGGAAATGACTTATTATATTTTAAGGGGCCACTCCTGAGGTGGTCTAGAGTTACACTTGATAGTTTTTTTTTCTAAAATCGGAAGTATTTTGAATTTTGTAAAATACCTTAAAACCGGACTATGTGCGCCTTCCATGATAGTTCAATGCCCCTGAACACATGTGTTTTTAACAAGACAAACTGCTGGAATGGTAATTGTTTAGTTTAGTGCAATTAATGTTGAATTTTGTGCTAAAATTTCGTATATAGACTAATTGAGGGTAGCTGATCACAATTTTCCTTTTGCGTTTTTACGGCAAATGCACTGGTTTTGGGAAAAAAAAATGTTAAAGTTTTTCACTTATAGGTTAGGGTATTCTTTTTGAGGTTTGTTTATTTCGATATCTTTGGGTGTCGCGTTTCACTTTCCTTTCAATTTCCTAGATTTTATGGTTTTCCCTTCAAAATATGTGATAAAACTTTCACCAAACTATCTGTTCATAAAATAAGAACAACATTTTAGCAAAAAAACAATGGAAAAGGCACAAATTTAATTAAATTCGTTGTTAATACGCCGACAAAGTAGAAGCGTCTCTTTTCAGATTCATTGCACTCACGTTGCCAGATTGTTCTTCTTTTTCTTGTAATTATTAATGGCTTCCATCCAGGAGAATGATATGCTAGCTCGAGCCAATAGGATTCATTCAATTAATAAAAATGAATTGAAAAGTATAGGCAATTTATAATACACTAACAATCTGACAACATGGGTGCAGTGAACCTGCAAACAGGCTCCTTGTACCGTGCAGTTTGCTTCTGCTTTTTTGGCCAGCTGTCAGTGAGCTGTCTCCCGTCTTTTTCCAGATAACGTAGAGTTTTCTGTTCGCTTACAAGTTATCCCGTTTTTCAGAGTTTCCTTGTGGCATATTTCGTTTATTTCAACTCAGAAGTGTATACTATGACTCCGACAAGTAATATTTTATTGGAAATAGCAACATTTTAGGATTACATGCAAAATAACATACCGGTGAGTTAGAAAAACTTTAACATTTTTTTTCTCAAAACCAGTGCATTTGCCGCCTAAACGCAAAAGGAAAATTGTGATCAGCTACCCTTAATTAGCCTATATACGAAATTTTAGCGAAAAATTCAACATTTGCACTAAAGTAAACAATTACCCAAATCAGCTGTTTGGGTCATTGGCGCGTAGGTGTTTTGGACCTAAATTTTTGAAGGCATTTTTCTCGAATTTCTAGCTTCGAGCGCCATTTATAGCAATTTTTCCCCAATTCGTCTCGACCTATATATTTACAGGTTAAAAAATAATAAGTCATTTCCATAACACCCTGTATATATATTATATATCCAACGGATATTCCCTATATCCTAGTTAAAGGCGGACATTTGGATATCCATGAGTAGTCTATAGGACATCTACATATATCCAGTAGATATACTGGATATCCATGACAGACATTTTTTAGACATCTAATAGATATGTGTGTGTCGTCTGGGTAGTAGAAAAATTTTAATACATCACACGATGCGAAAGCCTTTTTGATGTTCGGAGGTATTGAATCACCTCGGCTTCGCCTCGGCTATTTAAAAACCTCCTCACACCAAAAAATTAACTTTCGCATCTAGTAATGTAAATAACTCTTAACGTTCACCATTTGTCAAAAAAAAACTTCACCGGATAATTAGTCAACATTGCCCATAATACCTATCCTAAATTGAAGCAAGAATCCTACTTAGTTTTATGCCATAAATATAAATTATTTCACAAAATATGATTAATAATGTATTATTCTCAGAGCATGGGCACAACGTATAGGCAACTTTACTTGCTATTACATTTTGTACATAATATTTATGTATACAGTTCACCTCAGCCTCTCGAGAATATTGATTACAGAATCCAATCTTGGCAGAAGAACATTTCTAGACGGTGATTTCTATAGCCCAGCCGCAAGACGAAACCGCGCGTCTCTACGGAATGATAGCGGTAGTACAGCATATTATTTAGATACTTTTTTATGATCACACAGGATCAGATACACCTATTGTAGGTCGCTCTGTAGGCGGCGCGTGTACGGACAAAGAGTAGCATTGGTTATGCTACTCTTTGGTACGGACAAAAGCTATTCAATATAGTTTTAAATCTTTAACTATACATATACTGTTTGGCATCGTATTGACCATTTTTAAGCATGTGGCTTTGACAGGTCAGACATTTTGCCTGGAGGACAAACAAAGGTTCATGACCATTTACGCTAGTGACTTATTAGGCTCTTCTGGTGTAATTTAATAAGTTTCCAATTAACTTTAGGATTCATTTGTGACCATTTAAAGGAGCTATCTATACCTGTGCTACCTGAACTTAAATACGTTTTCGTGGTCCAACTGTATTCTTATCGTAATCCTTATTTGAACTTCCTAGTGCGTGCTTTGAGCCTTTGTTTACATTCTGAATTTAAAATTTCAAAATCTGGAAAGAAGTGAATATTTAAGACTCCTAACTGCGAAGTTAAATTTAATGTAGATGCGATGCAAAACTTCAAATTATTGGTACATTGATCCTTATCTGCTTGGGGAGACTGATTTTGGAAATTTAATGTCTTTGCCAGAAGTAGCAATGATAGAGTTGGTAAACTACCTTAATTCTGGCACATAGCTTTTACACTGGCCAGCAGCTGAAGGCATACCATACAAAGGCTTGCAAGCATTCAAATTTTATGAATCTGGCTTAGTGCAGAACGTTAATGCAAAGGAAGAGAAATCCATTCCTTATGTTGTAGGTAGTAGTCGGCAAGGTAAGATTAAGTTATAATAAGGTTTGGGTTTTGGATAACTCTGTTACCGTTTCATTAGGGCCTAAACCCACAGTTTCATGTTCATATAGGTAATAGGTAGTTTATTCATGCTGCGTACTGTTTCAATTAGAACCATAAACTTAGAACACATACCAAGGGCGGTTTTACGGGGGGGGGGGGGGGGGTAATAGGGTAATTACCCCCCCCCCATGGATTTAGAATTTTAAGCATCATCATTGAAAAAAGGGCGTGGCACCCAAAAATTTTTCGCCTGCGGCGCTATTTTTTCCCTGACCCCCCCTCCCACACTTATTTTCTGGTCACTTTTAAAAAAAAAAAATTGGGATTTCAAATTACCCCCCCCCCATGTTGAAAAGCTAAAACCGCCCTTGACACATACACATACATAATGTTTCTTTAACATGTAAAGGTTAAATTAATGATCATATTAAATATACTTAAGAAGTAAGTTATTTCGATTAAATCGATTAATCGAAAAATAATCGATTAATTAAAAAACAAATGATTTAATAAGAAGCAATCGATTAATCTGTTAATATTCAATTAATTGATGAATTGATCTTGCTTAGCTCCCCCCGCCCACCAACTAAAAACCTCTGGGTAAGATCTAAGTCCGAGGTGGCCACATGGCAACCTTACTTACCTTACAGCAAACAGTCAAAGTAAAAAATAATTGAATACTATTTACTTGAAGACGACTGGAGATTTTTACCAGTTGAAACGAAATTTGACACTTCTTGTGGACTTTATAATAATGTTTTTTGAAGGTAAGCTATTTTTTTAAACTATTTTAAATTGTTGTTTGGTCTATTTTTCATGTTTGTTTCTATTTTTTTTAAACTTTATGTTTGTTTTTATTTTATTTTTTTAAACTTTCTGATATTAATTTTCTCTAAATTTTATTTTGTCTATTTATGATTTTTTTACCTTCTGACATCGTCTTAGATCGTAGAATTTAGCATTAGTTGCTTTGTCTATAATATGTAATGTATTCTTGACAATAAAGCATAAAAAAGAAAAAGGAAAAACAAAAAAGCACACTTTGATGATAATAATTTTTACTCACACGGTATAATATTTAATATTAAACATAAGACTATCTATACTAATGATTACACTAATATGAACTTTTTGTCTTAATACACTTATTAACGCCCTGATAAACAACTAAAAAAAATTACCAATTCCATTTAAAATTACAACACAAGGCTCTATCTAATAAAGTATTTTTAGATTCTGAAGGATTTATTCAATTTTACTTGTCTGTATTTGCATGCAAACTCTCGTCTTTTACGTCCGGGCAAAACAAAATTAAGTCGCTGTCTAATACCGGATAGATTTATCCATGTCACCACCTCACTTCCATCTATTAGCATTAGATCTGTTTTCGACAAATCGTTTTTAGTGATCAGTCCATTATTGGCAACTCGCTGGATTTTTTTAAATCTGTTTTCGTGCTTAAAGCTTTTCACGGAACCATAATTTAATTAGTTATCGGGTTTCTGATAAGTAATAATATCCAATATTATTAGATCATTTACGTCATTTTTATATTGGACTGACAAAATCTAGCTAGTAATGACGATGATGTCACGATTTTTTTTTAGTTTTATGACGTTTCGTAGACGTCGATAAAATAACGTCATATTTACTTCAATGACGAAGCTTGTTGTGACGTGAAAGTGACGACAGCTCATTATCACTTGACGACCATGAAGTTAAAACATTATTGATATTGAAGAAATAGTTCATATCCTATCTCCCTCCGATAGACATTTATAACCCCCCTCTTAACAAAAACATATAATTTGGTCATTCGTTGACAGATGTCTGTGTTCTATCGGTCCTTAAGTACTTTAAACGTCCAGTGACGACAACTAAAGATCAATTGTTTCTGTACGGATTTTATAAACCTAATATCCAGTTCCTCAAATCTTTCCATTTGATTTCAACAATAGTTTTGATTTTTAATATTAATATTTGGTTATACGCCTTTAATGTCATTATTCTCTTTAAATTAACCTCACTTCAACAATCACGTTGCAGTAGTTAACACGGTTGTGGTTAGCACCGGTTATATTCATTTTTTTTTATAACTACCTACCCTTTCTTTTTTATAAACTTTTCCAAAGTTTCCAAAGTTACACTTTGCCTTTCAATAAGACTATCCAAGGCTGGTCATAAACAAACTTTAAATGAATGAATGAAATGATGGCCCGTCCTTAAAAATGTCTTAAAGTAAACTGCAAATCCGGAAGACGTAATTTCATTATTAAAGTAATAGTTTGGTGATTTTAAACCGACTTTTACCTGATTCAAAATGAGAGGGTTAATCCCATAAAACAAATTATGTTCTAAAGAGTGTATATATAGCCACTCTAGTTAGTTTTAAGCTTAGTAATTATTTTTACTTCGTGTGTAATACAGCGTTTGTTTAATCGTGTGTGAGTCATGGAAAATATGTGCGAGCCCAATGTATCTCAGCAAACACTTTTGTGTGGAAACTAAGGACAGTTATAAACAATGTTTTTCCACTACTAACCTATAACATCGCCATTATTGACCGATTATTAACGCTAGGAATCGTTTTTCTCTACCTTATAAGTCATTATTGACCATGGTCAATAATAAGCCATTGAAATCCATTATTGACCGATCTTTGACCTTAACCGAATTTTGTTTGAACGCAGGTAACTTGATTTTTTAATTCTACAACATCAATTCATTGTGGTTAGGCAACCAGATAATTATCAATACATATTAGATTACTTGATATTGTAAAATATCGATACAATCAACATTTTTTCTGCTTCCATCCTTAATTCGGGAGGTGTACACATAATATTATCACTAACATTTTCTTCGCTCATTTTAAAAAAAAAAAACGCAAAACTCGTGAAATCTGATGACACAAATGAACACAAATTGACATTGACAAAGCCACCTGACAAAACAACAAAATATTTTGCCAATTCCAAAGCGCAGGTAACTTGATTAAAAAATATACTTATACCTACCTATAATTTTTTATAATTATTAATACTATAAAGATAAATGTCATATAAAAGTTTGTAGTAGTGGAAAAAATAATATATTAACCACGGTTTAGACAGCTTATTATAGCCCTCGCGTCTTAAATCCCTCGTCGCTTCGCTCCTCGTGATTTAAACTCGCCGCTCGGGCAATATTGATGGCTGTCTAAACCTTGGTTAATAATATACTATTATTTAACTCTCATTGAACGTGCGGTCAGCAAGCAAGCAGCGTTAGAAGAAACGGCTACATTAACGAAAATTCCAACATCAACTGTATGGAATATTGTGAATAATCCCATTTTAGCGAGGAAAAATAGAACCGATACTGGCATTTTCTCGAAGATAGATGGAAGTAATCAAGATATAATACGGCGTAAAATTTACAAGTTATACGAGGAACAAAGCGTACCTACATTAGATAATTTAATTAAGAAGCTTGAAAAAGATGAAACCGGCGTTAAAATGTGGCAGAACAACGTTATAGAAGTGTATCCAACACATGAGTTTTAGATTTAAAAAAAATTAACAACAGACCAGTTTTAATGGAATCCAGTAGAATTCGGGAATGGCGATCCGAATATCTAAAAAAAATTAGGATTTACAGAGATCAGCAAAGGCCGATTATTTACTTGGATGAAACCTGGTTCGACACATATGATACCCCGGAAAAGGGTCGGGTTGACTCAAGCGGCAAGTGTAAAACCAGCGCGCCATCAAAAAGAGGTAAACGAATTACGATTTTACGTGCTGGATCTAAAGACAGATGGATTCCAAATGGACTTTCTCTGTCTGCAAAAAACATTAAAGATTCTTCTCTGGATTACCATGAGGACACCATTGCTGATTTATTTGAAGATTGGTTTAAAAACAAGCTATTTCCAAATATACCTCCGCAGAGCGTAATTGTAATGGACAATGCAAGCTACCATAGTTGACCAAGACTGCCTCCTCAAATGACACGAAAGCAACAATCCAAAATTACATGTAATGATAATGACATTTATTTTCAGGAAGATTACACCAAAAGGCAATTAATTGAGGAATACTTCTGTGATAATTATGCAAAAAATCTAGGGCATACAGTTTTAAGGCTTCCACCATACCATTGTATATTTAATCCCATCGAACATGATTGGCACCAACTGAAATCTGCCATTGTAACAATATTTTCCCTACTATTAACTCCAGTGCACTTGAACTTATAGCAACTGAAGTTTTTAACTTCCCTTCACAAAGTTGGGCAAATTCTGTTACACATGTTGAAAAAGTGGAAAAATCCTATATCCATATAAACAATATAGCACAAATAATAATTAGAACATATGATGATAGCGATAGTGATTTTGATATATTAAGTGAATACTTATTGTACGTACCGAATAATTTGTATATTTTTGTAGTCATAAATAAAATTTTTAATAATAAAATAACTTATAATTCTTATCCTTCCTAGTATACCCCGAGGATGAACACGTAAGCGTTCGAAACATGTAGCGAACTATTTATTTGTTACTACAATTATTAAACTGTGCAGGAAGACTGCATTGTTTTATTTAAATTATTTATATTGTTAAAAAATATAACAAAGTGCATATAATGCGAAGAAAGGAAGTCACCGAGAAGGCATTATTTCTGTTCAATTGGAGAAAAATGGTATTACTGGAAACACGTGCGCTTACCCACTAGTTGAATTTAGTACAAAATACAACGACAAGGGGGAAATTGGATCTTATTGACCACTGTGGCGCCTTTCGATAAATATAGAAGCTATTTTCACCACCGGTTGAAATAATTCCTAATTGGAAAGTAAAAAAAAAAGTGTGACACTGTTTTGACATTATATTCATTGCGTTTTTCTATCTTGCTAATTTTTCAACCTCTTTTGCATTATCAATACACTGGAAATCTAGAACAGGTAATGTTTAGGATATCAGGCTAAGTGCATCTTTGAGGCAAAAAACTTGCAGAAATATCTTTAAAATGCATTTCTCCGATAAACCAAATTGTACTCTTATATTACTTCACTTTAGAATGGTTAGTGGGGATGTATACTCCGTTCATCTATTTTAGTATTTTACAAACTCATTATAAATGCTAATCCCTAATGCCGATAAGACCCAGCGGGTGATCGAATGAAAGCAGGGATGCATTCGTTGCTGATAGAATAAAAGGTTGCGCTGCTTTAAGATAATAATATATTATTATATAAAAGCGTGGAAAAAAATATTTTTTTATCTACCTGTATGCAACAAAAGTGTCGTTCTGATTTTTTATGTTAGAAAGAAAACGCATAAGATATTTTGAACGTAATTTAATAATAAGTAATAATAATAAAATAATAATGTAAGAGTATATAAGATACAATGCAATTAAAAGTATAACATATGAGACGGTTATTAAATAAAACAAAATATACATATACCTACAAAAAAGTGCTGTGTCAGAAAAATAATTATTATTTCTGACCGGTATATTATTAGCTTATAACGTCTTAGTTACGCGGGAATTATAAGGGTCATAACTCCCTTTGGATATTAAGAAAAATTTGACATAAAATCAAACGATTGACATCTAATGTCAATTTGATTGTCATCTATTGAAACATTTATTCCACTTTAAAAATGAACAAAATGTTACTAAAATCGGTCAGAAATAAAATTATCTATGTATCACTGGAATTATAAGGGTCTCAATTACCATTATAATTCCCTAGATACATAAATAACTATTACATTTTAAGTCAGTTTCAATGTCACTGTCGTCATCCAAGTTCACAATAATTCTTTCTCTGGGCAACAGAACTATATTTCCGTATGATTTTTCTATTTTTTGAACATGAACACAATTTTCCCAGCTTTTGTTTGGAATATTTTGCATCTCTGACTGTACTAAAGCTGTCACAGAAGAATTTAAGGTTGGCAAAACATTATTCCTCCTTACGGGTGCTTTCAGCTGGTCCCATATACGCTATTGGACAAAAGTAGAGCAACAAAGTGCTTTTATTTCTTTGAGTTTAAAAAATTAATAATATGATTGTGATCCCCAGCTAATTTTAATGAAATATTATCCCCACAATATTAGTAATTTTTCACAATATTTTGGTACACTTTAAACAAAATGTAGGTAGAGAAACATTTATAATTATAAAAATCGACAAAATGAAGTGCGACAAAAGTAAAGCAACAAATTGTGTCAACAGTATTTTATTTTACATATTACGATAAAAACCCATTAAGCACATTTAATAATTACAATAGCTATAAGTATTATGTTAATAATTAATAGAATATCCATTATTTTTTATTACTTGCCGACAACGTCGCGGCATTGAGGCAATCAATTTTTAAACAGTATTTTCGGGAAGGTTTGTCCAAACTTCATTGATTTTATTTACCAACGATTGTTTATTTGGAAATAATTGTGTACGAATTCCACGTTCAACTTCTTCCCATAGATTTTCAATGGGGTTAAGGTCTGGGGATTGTGCCGGCCACTGCAAAACCCGAACGTTATTTTCTTGAAACCACTCTTAAACTTGAACACACTCTGCATAATGCAAAATTACATTTTGCATTATATCTCTATAGACATATCGATCCAAGGTGTCATTAATGAAGTTTAAAGGACCCACCCCATTCCATGAGAAACAACCCCATAGAAAAACACTGCCTTTGCCATATTTAACTATGGGTGTAACGTATTTGGGATTAAACCTTGTGTTGATTGGCCGTCTTACACGCTTCATTCCATCAGAATTGAAATTTTTATAACGCGTTTCATCGCTAAACAAAACTTTTTTCCACTCGTCTACTGTCCAATTTAAATGTCGACGTGCATATTCAAGCCTAGCTACTCTATTTCTTGCCGAAATAAGGAGCTCTTAAGCCGGGCGTCTACTAAATAACTTTGCGTCTGTCAACCTTGTTTGAACTGTCCGTGGACTAACCATAATTTCGGGAATTTCAACAAAAATCTAGGTGCAGACATCCAAGGATCGTTTTGAGAAATCCTTTTATTGCGTCTGTCTGTCCAAATTGTTGTTTTTTTCGGCCTTCCCGATTTCGGTAGATTCTTTAAATGTACCCTTTGAATGTAACTTCAAATTATTTTGGATACGCTGTATCTTGGTAAAACAAGCCGTCTTGAAATTGTGGCTTGTATTGTACCTTCCAAGTGTGCATTCACTACTCTCTGCTTTAATTCTTTCGAAATTTGAATACCTCTTGGCATGATTAATACAGTACAGAAATATTAATTAAACATAAAATAAACTCTGCAAAAATACTTTACCCTTTACTTTTACTAAAACCTTTCTTTTTTAGGAAAATATTAAAATGTTGCTTTACTTTTGGCGCATTACAATACTGTATTTGAAAGTTTACGTCAATATCGGTTCATTTGTTTTGATTGTTGAAAAAAGCTGTTGTCGCCGATAACAGAAGCCTACTTTGATATTTAAGACACGATATATTTAAATACGATACCATGCATTTAATATTATAAAATCGAGATTTCTTTAATTTTTCGAAAGTGTTGCTCTACTTTTGTCCGATAGTGTATGTTCAATTGGGTTGAACATGCAATGATAAGGAGTAAGTCTTAACACGGCATGTGTCACAGTAATATTGCTTTTTTATTGAAAATGATTTTAAAATTTCAAGCAGTCTTTAACCAGTGTTCAAATAGTTCTGCCGTAATTGGTATTCGATCCTCCATCTTTTTAACCAAGCCGATTCCATAATTACTTGTCGTTTGTTATTTTTTTTCATTTTAAAACCGTTTCTTAAAATACATTTTCTTATAGTCTCACGACAACACTCTATTCTTGTATCATCTTTTTTTAATCTTTGCCATAGGGTTTTTAAAGTAGGGATCATTTGTTCCCTGTACATGGCATATACTTTTCTACGAACTATATTGACATCCGTCGCGTCCAGTTTCTTAAAAGTAAAAGAGTCTTTACTTTTTCTTCTCTCCACTATGGGTTTATTTACAACAAACCACACTGCCGCTTCCTTCACTGCACCAAATTTTGAAAAACCACGTTCAAGAAGAGGGGCGTACTGGTTTCTTCCCACCGACGAAGCATTCTTAGATATAACGTTTAATTGGCAACAAATAACTTCTTGTCTAAACCAATACAACCATCTAACTGAATTTTAAATCTAAAAACTGGCATATTTAAATAACTAAAATAAACCTATTTTATGTTACCCTAATTATTTTAAGAGGATTGCTAAGAAAAAATAATAATATAATAGTCTTTAAATAGATCGGTACCTGGACTCCCCAGATCAGGTGGCCGAATCTTGCACCTCACACAATAGGTTATTATGACAGTAAGGGATTAGCATTTATAATGAATTTGTTAAATAGATAGACGGACTCTACTGTATTTTACGCAAAATAATTGTTAAATTGGTTTATCGAATGTGGGCTCAATATTTTCAAAACCTCGATTTTCACTGCAAAGGAACGTAAACTTGGTTGACAACTTTACCGCTTCCTTATTATCCAGAACAACAGTACACACAGTCGGTCGAGTGTTATATAGTTCTATCAACACTTTTAGCGAGAAACAGGTCAAGTACAGAATCTAGCTCCTGGAAGACCTATTGATTTATTAAAATAGACTTCTGCTAGTATTTGTACCGATTCTCAAGTCTAAACGCAATATTATAGTGTTCCAATTGAAAAATTTTAAAATCGCATAATATTATATTGTCCTATCAGTTTTGGAAGAAAGAAACAATTTAATGTTAGTGGCATTGTCACTAACTGACTGGTCGTGTTCATCTAACCCTGGTTTAAATAAAGGCAACTGATTTTATTATCAAAAAGCAATTTTAATACTAAATTTGAAAGAAATATCTTTTGCTTAGGTAAAGCAGTTAAATAAAATATACTTCACTCATCATACTCAATTTAAACAGCTGCATGGTTTATCCTTCATGCAAGTAGAGCTTAAGTTTGGCCAGATGGATGTTGTCTATACTGATTTTGAGAAGGCTTTCGATAGGGGCTCATTTGTGATACTGTTAGAAAAACTAGAGAGGGATAAGTTAATTAGCTTCTTAAAATCATATCTTTACAAACGCCAGCATATAATATAGTCATGCTAAAGGGCTACAAATCAAATACATTTACTCCAAGCTCCGGTATCCCACAGGGCTCGAATTTGGGACCTTTGTTGTTCCTACTTTACATCAATAGTATTGTCCAAGTTATAGAAAACGCATCCTGTCTATTGTTTGCAGATGACCTGAAAATTTACTATGAGATTCGAACAATTCAGGATTGCTTAATATTGCAGAGAGATATAGACAACATTCTAAAATGATAAATAGAAAATAAGCTATTTTTTAACATAAAAAAGTGTGTTGTTCTTTTATACACCAGAAAACTGACTTCGGTTATATATGCATATAACATTCAGGATGTGCCCCTTACCAGAGTAAATTAAATCAAGGATCTAGGGGTAGTTTTTGACTCTAAATTAACTTTTAATAATCATATCAAATATTTTGAAAAACACAAACTTAAAATAAGTTTGTGTACAAAGTTGTCCCTTATCCTTTCCGTCAGACAGAATCCTTGGACGCGTTTCGCCGTTTACGGCTCTTCAGCAAGGCTCCGGGTCTGACGGAAAGGTAAGGGACCTCAAAGTGCTTTAACACAGAAATGTAAGTTTACGAATGAGAGTTGCAGCACGTGGCTACATCTCGTGGCAACCACACGTATCAACCCAACCAGGACAGCGAAAATCCATATAGGTTCAAACGCTGGCAAGGCGGCCCATTGCGGGCAAACTACGTTGGGTGTCGCTGGAAGCCAATGTATCGGTTCAGCTTAACGAAAGCATGTATTTTGAAAAACACAAACTTAAAATAAGTTTGTGTACAAAGTTGTCCCTTATCCTTTCCGACAGACCCACGTGCTGCAACTCTCATTCGTAAACTTACATTTCTGTGTTAAAGCACTTTGAGGTCCCTTACCTTTCCGTCAGACCCGGAGCCTTGCTGAAGAGCCGTAAACGGCAAAACGCGTCCAAGGATTGGGTCTGACGGAAAGGATAAGGGACAACCTTGTACACAAACTTATTTTAAGTTTGTGTTTTTCAAAATACATGCTTTCGGTAAGCTGAACCGATACATTGGCTTCCAGCGACACCCAACCTAGTTTGCCCGCAATGGGTCGTCTTGCCAGCGTTTGAACCTATATGGATTCTCGCTGTCCTGGTTGGGTTGATACGTGTGGTTGCCACGAGATGTAGCCACGTGCTGCAACTCTCATTCGTAAACATATCAAATATGTAGTAAACAAAGCATACAAAATGTATGGCTTTATAGTTAGAAATACAAAGGAATTTAATAATCCGATGAGTTTAAAGCAATTATATGTATCATTTGTGAGAAGTCTATTGGAATATGCGTGTGTAATCTGGAGTCCCTTCTATGAGTGCTATAGGTATGATCTACAAAGAGTACAAAATAAAATGGCTCGATATATTTTCTATAGGGAAACAGGATATTACGATTTTACTTCACCTTCGTTTTCTATATGTGAAAGATATGAGCTTGCGTCTCTAAACAAACGCAGACAAAAACTCGGTATGCTCTACTTGCATAAAGCAGTACATGGTCAATGTAATGACCCTGCATTTTTACAGCGCTTGTGTTTTAATATTCCTGCTTATAGCACTCTTAATTTTAATGCATTTTATATACCAACTGTAGCCCACAACAATCATCAACTGGGATGTCCCTTATATAATTTGTGTAATCTTTATAATACAATTCAAGGTAATGTAGAATTATTTAGTGACAGTTATGGTGCCTTTAAAGAACATTAACTGATATCCTATAATTTAGTCATAAATTGTAATAGGACTTCATTCTTGTAATGATTCTGTAAAGTACATGGAAATAAATAAAAAAAAGAGTCCAGCTTTTGGAGCTCCTACATTAGCAACTCTACTATCCGCAAAGGAGCGCAATGATTCCAATAGGTGTTTGTTATTTTTTCGACAAAATTTTCCATTTAAAGGAGCTCTTTAAATGTATGCTTCCAGTGTATATCTGCCTTTTTCTAATAATTAAGGTTCTTACCGGAATTTTTCCAGCATTCGGAAATTGGCAGCAAAAATGAAGAATCATTCCAAAAAATAAAAATATTGAGAAAGTTTCATTTTGTTCGTAATTTTTTCATTTTTCAAATATGATCACCGTATCTAATCTACAGAGGTAGGTAGATGAATAAATTGTATATACATTAAAAACTAATATACAGGGTGTCCGTATATGGCATACTCTCGGGAGCATATAGGGGAGGTTAACATAACTTTAGTTTGTCATAGAAAAGTGCCCCAAAGGGGGTACCCAACGACTTACCTTGTCGGCTCTTGGTTTTGAACGGACATGTGTAATTTAATGAAATCTTAATGTTATGTAGGCCATAAAGCCCCATAAAACCGCCGCATAAAAAAACCATTGAAAGGGTTGGAAATCACTTAACGCAAGAATGTTAAAAATGTGAAAGATTTGCTACTTTCCGTCAGACCCAATCCTTGGACGCGTTTCGTCGTATTGCGGCTCCTCAGCAAGGCTATAGAGTCTAACGAAAAGGAAACAATGCATTTCAACACATAATGTAAAGATACATAAGCGAAATGTTGCACGTGGCGACATCTCGTGGCAATCGGGCTATCCACCCAACCAGACCAGCGAGGTTTTAGAGAAGACCATAATCCGGAATTAAACCTGCATAAGCAGGTATCTACTGTCAGATGTCACCACGTGCAACATTTCGCATATGTTCAATATAATTATTAATGTTATAAGTTTCCAAATCCAGGAATTGGGCTCCAATATTGTTAGATGCAGATCAAACAATGTAGAAGAGCTTTGTAACAGAATTATCGAGGCCTCGCGCACCATTACGTTCAGGCAGCTCATGAATGTTAGGGGATATTTCTGCAACTATCTGTTCTTTATGCGTACCGAAAATGCCAGAGAACCGATAAACAAGCTTTTGGCGCTACATGACGTAGATACCCGTAACTGCGGGTTCCATTTTTGCGTTTTCACTTTTTTCAAGTTTGGTCTGGTTCATCCGCTCGAGTACCGCGAGATGTCGCTACGTACTACATTTCGCATAATATTTCCCTTTACATTTCGTGTTGAACATTACAGGGGATGTGTTAGCCCAATATTTTCACGTTAACCAAAACCCTGGTGCAAACTTTTTGCTGTCGCAGCCAGTTTGAATTTTATTGGGAAATCCGAGAGCGCACAACAATTTCAATCATGTCTGTGTAATAAATACGCTAACCGACGTCTCAATGAATGAAAAACAAACTTAATTTTACACACATTAACCAGGATAAACGATAAAATTAACTGGAAGGGTACGGAACTGGAAAAAACGGTGTCGCAAATAATTTTACGTTTGTTAAAGTTATTCCAGAAGTTCTATACTTCTTTTAGTAAAAGTACGTACTATATTAAAAATTTAGAAACCGCCTTAAAAGTTAATCTGTTTCCATTTAACAAATACTAGAAGACGAAATAATAAGATACATTATAATAAAACCCTGTATAGACCCGAACCAATTCAATCACAAATTCCTATTTCTAACGTTCCAGCGTTCTGTTCGAAACTTAAAAGTTTTTCCTTATTAGATTGCACAATACATTTAGTAACTGAAAGTTTTCCAAGTTCTTCCAGCTATAAACTTGTTGATTTTGTTAAACTTGTTTGCGAGATTCCTATCAGAGAATTTTTTGTTCAATATACACGTTCATAAGCTAATGGAGTTTTATCTTTGGATAATCTATAAAGTTTTTTTACAACTTTACTTTAAGATAATGAATTCTTTCAGTGTCGAATAATTATCACAATTTTTAGTTGTATGATAGCTGCATTATAATAAAAAATTGTTTTTAAATGTATAAAATAAATTTTAATATACTTCTTAAGTATACCTTTAGTTTAATTTCTAAAAATACTGGTTATCAAATCAACAATCGATGACTTGATGCTAGGAAATAAATACAGTATGTAGAAAGTCTGGAAATGGCTTTATTGGCTGATTTAAGAGCACAGTTAAATCGCTCAGAATCACACACAAAATTCTCGAAACGTGTAAGTTTTCTATATTATTCGTAGATGACGGTAGGCGTATGATTAAAGAAATATATTTGCAAAATTAAATTTGAGATCTGCAATTCACCCACCAAAGTACTTTATTAATTTGTTAATAGATGTATCTTTGACAATAATTGTAATATGACTAAACTGAATTATACGAAAGAAAATTTTGACGAATAGTTGACTTACATAATGATATAATGACTTGATAATTGAGGTGCACTTTTTAATTCAATTGCTATACAGGCTGTAATATTACAAATATGATAGTATATTATATTATTACATATCGACGCGGGACGTGCAATATCTCAGACTTTTTAAGTAAAGTGAAATATAGACTTAAGCTCGATATATCCATGTCCTGGTAACTGTACAAGCAGGATAATAGCCAAATAAACCATTGTTGAGACAATTGTTTTCATAGAAATTACCTCGCTAGTATAGTTACCAGGAGATGGATATAACGGGCCTAAGTATAACACATATCAACCAGCGGTTTTCACAAAGTTCTTTAGAATTGTGTTTTTACCCAGGATGGAAAAACCTGCATTTTTGCACTATGTCTGATACCCTCGTAATTTTACAAAAGTTTAGTTGGGTCCGTCCCACTTACTATGTTGTTATTATATATTATAATTTTATATAACAACAGTGAGATAATCCCTGTACCTACTGGAGTAAATGTATGCATTCTAAAAACCAATTTAATACGGCACCAACTTGAAAGTATAAATCCAATTAAAGTATTTGTTAATTATAGGTATCCAAATTGTTGATAATATAATATTCCTGGCAGTTACTTTGTCCTATCCTCTTTGCAGTTACCTTCAATTTCGGCTTATACAAATGCTGGTGTATTTTTTTGAACAAAGCAACCTATCATTTTATAATATAATATAGAGCAGTTTCTTATTGATTGTTATTTTTATTTGTATCTATTTTGGCAATGGAATTCCCTTTGTCCCTTTGTCGGCATCGGCATCGCGTCGTTTATTACTTTACGGTTGGTATTATGCAAAGAGATTCTTTTGGGGAATTGATGCATATGGCTTGAGTTTTCATTTATTAGTAGGTATTTGGAATATTCTAGCTTATACAATACGCTGTATGGTCATTTTCATGAGTGTTATATGATAAATACTATTTTCTACGAGTTTTGTGGCTTTTGTGATTCATTTTCCAAATTGTAATGCCAAAATCATTTGCAACGCATGGCAAAAATACAAAAGGGGCTCGGAGTTTGACGCGCTTTTGGAAAGAAAGCGAGAAGCAGGATAAGTACAATTTCTCTTTTTTATCAGGCTATAAGTTTAAAGGAATATGCCTATTTTATTGCTTATTTTGAAGTTTTAGAACAAGAAACAAAAATTGGAAATTGAACTTATTTTTTTTTTAATATAATTTTGCAGTTACGCAATTAAAAAGTCCAATTTGCTCATTATGCGGCAAATGTTAGACAATACATAAGCGAACAATTTCCAGGGCGTTAGATAGACAGAAAGGTGCTATTGACTGACCAGCGCGATGCCCGGACTTAACCCCTCTCGACTTCTTTTTGTGAGGACACTTAGAGAACAAAGTCTACGTTTACCGTCCAAATGACTTAGAATCTTTAAAAGTCAGCATTAGTGCTGAGATTCGGGCTATTCCAGAGGACTTCCTTTCATATGTTGTAGACGGGTTCAGGGATCGACTGACGCTCTGCTTAGCAGAAAATGGTGGTCATTTTCAATACCTGATCCACTGAAAAGGTTTTACTTGTTTATTATTCCGATGTTAAGTTGTTCAATTTTCTAGGCTATTTATTTTGTTATTATAAAGTTTGTTACAATTTTAAATGAATAAAAATTCTAAATTCTAATAAAGAGTTTCCCAGTAGAATCCAAATATGCAATCATATGCAGGGTGTTCCATTTAAAACAAAGTAATTTCGTCTCTATGGCAATGAAACCAAAAATGACAGAAAAAATCATGCAGGTAGAAATATGGGGAGTAATTTACTGAACAACTTTCATGAAGGTCGCTTTTTCGTATACGAGGTAATTCAAAAGTTATAGGCATTATGCGCGACTTTTTTGCCAAACTTGGTTTAAATCGGCCAATAAATTCTGAGGTTATTAAGCCGTTTCCAGACTTTGTACACACACATTATTATAATGGTTTTGTTTTTATTAAGTTGTTGTTCCTATAACGCAACAAAGAATTTTCCAGTGTAGTATTGCTTTTCTAACACCTACATTTTTAGGGGTATAAACAAGCACTGTAACACTGTATTATTTACGTAATTCCCTGAAATGTCAAAGGTCACTTGGATTTTTATGATTAACACAATTTTAAATTATATGATGGTCCCCTTTTTGCATCAGTTTGCCCTTTAATTTAAAATTTTAGGTCTAAAAGCCTTAAGGCTTTAATCAAGGGAGTACAAATATAAAAAAAGTCCCCCTGAAAATTAAAAAAAAATACATCTGGATGAAGTTTTCGATGCGGCACCCTGTAAACCATATTTTACATAATATATTGCCTAAGCTTTGAAATATTTACCGTTAATATACAACCTTTCACAAGACCAAAAAGAAAAAAACTTTGTTACATTTACCCAAAGAAAAACTTGTAATAATATGTTAACTTTGTTACATCCTTACTTTACGCTTCCAGCCGAATAATTTGATATGGGCCGCTGTTATATTCTAGCAGAAGATGTACTGCAGAAAATATTAGAGAATTTTCTTATGCCAGTGGCGTAACAAAAGCTTTTTGAAAATAACAAAAACTAATGAAAAAAAATAAAAATTTAATCACCATCAAGTTTTCTACAGAAACTACTTGACACGAGAGAAGGGTCACAACAATTACAAAAGATCATTTATTATATGTTAACCTCACCAAAACTTTTGACAATGTATATGTACTATGGGTCCCAAAATCATACTAGCTGGATTAGAGAAAGAGGAAATCAATGCGTCTTTAAAATTAATGTTTGGTGTCGTCTATTAAATGGATATCTCATTGTACCTTATTTTTAAGAAGGCACTTTAACTCGGGAACTTTATTTATATTTTATTCAAGTTCCAGAACTAATAGAACAAGTACCCTTTGGGTAAAGAATGAATATGTTTTTTAAATGGGTCACCCTATATATTTTTTAATAGTATAATTTAGTTTATAACAAGCTTCTCAGAAATATACAATACATTGTTTTTATTTTTAATATTAAGCACGAAATTTACATTTGTTGTGAGTTGGCCATAACGGGCATTTAAAAAAATAAAATAACACAGTCATTTATGTCATATTAAAAACTTCTTTAGTTTCTGTCAGAGTATTCAGGTATGTATGTTTTAGCATCTATGATATATATCAACCATATCTTAACGAACTGAAAATTCATTCATTTGATTGCATTCAAAATAATAAACAAAATTGCCAATGCACTACAGCTATAAGTAAAATCAATAAAATAAAATACTGAGGTATAATTGTTGATCAAAATATGAGGTGGGAGGAACATATTAAGCAATCAAATGCTAAAATTTGGAAACTTGTCTAGAAGTTCTATAGCATTAGAAATGTTATACCTACAAAGGTATTGCGGACGTTGTATATCGTTTTGGATGAATCTATCATTAGTTGCGGCATTTCGATTTGGGGTGGAACTTTTCCCTCAAACATGAATGTTTTAAACACCACTCAAAAATTTCTCTTAAAGGTTCTTCTACAGAAGCAAAAACGATGTCCATCTGATTTATTGTTTAAAGAGGCAAATGTATTTAGTGTTCCTCAACTTTATGTTAAATCAGTAATTTTATTTACTTATAAAAACCCAGTACTAAGAAAGTCAATTTTTACGTATGAAACTAGAAGCAATACTCGGCAGGACCTGAATGTGCCACGCCTCGCGAAGACCACCACACAGAGATTTCTTAATTATTTTGCCACTAAATTTTACAAATTGTTGCCGATTGAAATATGGCGTATAAATAGCATCTCTCTCTTTAGTAAGAAAATTAAACAGGTTATCAGAACAAAAGAAGCTGATTTTATAAAAATTCTAAGATTTGATTGAACGTAAATTTTAATACTCTAATTAAAACAGTATCTTTTCTTGTTGCATTTTTGGTGATTTCATGCCTTTCGTTACCTATATGGAATGGCTTATTTATCTCATTTGTTTGCTGCATTCTATGCATATATTATACATGTAAACTACTATTATACACTAGTTGCATTCTTATATTATATAAACTTAATCTTGCGCATAAAGTAAAGTACCCACACGAACATTACAGTTTAGGTGTACTTTGATAACCAATTGTTATTTACATTGTAATTTATGTACATTATGTAAAATGTTTCATTTCATTTCTCTAAGTTGTTTTAAGATTACTTATTAATAGTAAAAGATCAGTTTGTCCTAATTATGACAGAAAATGTAAACGTTGAAAATAATGAAAAATACGACAAGCTCGTTTGTTATGTCCATTGTAAGGAAAATGCAGAAATAGGTAAACATACGCCTTTTTGTAGTATCCTTATGATGATTTATTAAATTTCTTAAATTACTTGTAGATATCCCGAAAGACGACAGCCAGATAAAAGAATCTACAACAAGGAAAACCGCTAGACTGATGATATAAACGTTTTAGCTTCAATTGAAACAAATTCAACTAGTTCTTGCAGAACGCTTAAAGGTTCGGTCGTAGTAGTTAAATCAAGAGTCAAACAATCCTAAAAAAAAACACAATTTTAAGCCATATAAATTCCACCTAGTACAAAACTTACATCCTGGTGAAACACAGCGCCGTATAGAGTTCTGTAATTGGTATTTACAAAATATAAACAGGGAAAATAATTTTGAAAGAACCGTTATATGCTCGGATATGGCTCATTTTACCAGTGCTGGTATATTTAATCGGCACAATACGAGGTTTTGGTCTCAGGAAAATCAGCATGTAATATTTCCACTTAAACGGCGAAGCAGGTTTGGCTTTAACGTTTCATGTTTTATACTAGGAGCCGAAATAATTTATAATATATTTGAAGGCAGCCCTAATCTAAATAAATATTTGAAAATTGTGGAAAACGTTGTGCCGGAAATAATAGAAGACGTGCCCTTAGCGGGTCTCAATAACTTGCATCTGCAACAAGATGGAGCGCCCGCTCACAATGCGCTAATTATCAAGGCCTACTTAAACAATAATTTCCCAGGCAACTGTATTGAAACTAACGGACTTGTAAGATGGCCACCAAGGTCACCCGATCTAGAAAATAAAATCTATTTTATTCAATACCAAACGATTGCAGATTTAAGAAATGAGTTACAAACGCGGCCTTTTATTATTTTAAATTCTTTAAGGCGAATAAGAACTATGTGTGAAACATGTCTAAGGCATAATGAAGAACAATTAGAGCAATAAATTAAAACAACACTTCTGTCTTCCTCCACAAATAATATATATTTTTGAAAAATTTTTTAACGATTGTCCCTACATGTTTCGACCATATATATAGTCATCTTCAGGGGAACTAAAAGGAATGTGTGAGAATACAAAGACAATAACAGGCATCATAAGAGACTTACCTATATCGAGTGTGAAATTGGATCCAATAGTTGTCTCAAATTAATGAGTACAACGTTTTATATTATAGCAAGTGAAATTTGTGTAGTTGAAGACTAACTTGAGGTAACTCAGAGTTGTGGATATGTAAGTAAGCTCATTTTAGTTATTTTAAAAAAATTTTGTTAGTCTTCAACTACACAAATTTCACTTGCTATAATATAAAACGTTGTACTCATTAATTTGAGACAACTATTGGATCCAATTTCACACTCGATATAGGTAAGTCTCTTATGATGCCTGTTATTGTCTTTGTATTCTCACACATTCCTTTTAGTTCCCCTGAAGATGACTATATATATGGTCGAAACATGTAGGGACAATCGTTAAAAATTTTTTCAAAAATATATATTATTTGTGGAGGAAGACAGAAGTGTTGTTTTAATTTATTACCTACACTCCACTGCAAGTATGGACTACTTCTTCAAATTTAAATTAGAGACTGCGTCTGGAACTTCAAACATGATGCAAAGCATTCGTTTTTGTGACCTATGTCACCATGCTGCTAAAATAAATTCAGTTTGAACAATTGGCAATGTTGATCGATTTAGAAGAAAAATAGTTTTAGTTTTAGTTTTAGGAATCGTCTTTGCTATTAATGTACGCCATTGGAACTTGTATTTTAGCGCAACGACACCCTCTAAACGTAATTTTCAGGCTACTTCAACGTACGCTGCGAAAGCAAGATAAGAGCCGTATAAAAAGATATTATATGAGGTCGAAAAATACCTAAATATGTCGGAAAAAATAAGGAGAATAGAAAGTTTCAAAGGAAAAAAAATGAAATAGTGATTTATGTCATGATACTGTCGAGAGCCAGTGAATACGCCCACAACTGGAGTATGACGAAATTGATAATTTATAGCCGGATGCGGCCATTGACGAACTTTTTAGGGTGCCTTCAGTTATGTGCGTAATTTAGAAAGAAATATTAAAATATAGAGGCACTGCACTACAGCAATGTGCTGGATTTGGATTCACCCGCACAACTAGGTTTTTGGTAATAACGGACATTGTTAAGACCTTTATCAATGCAAAGTATCCTACCTCGTCCTTCTAGATTACAGTAAGGCATTCGATCTTATTAAACATAACATTCTAATTTCCAAGATTGGCTACTACGGGTTTTTTGAGCGGGTTACCTTTTCCAGACGGAGTACAATCGCAGGCCATGCACTCAGAGAAAAAACGATAACACTACTTTAATCTTGATTTGAGCTGTAACCTTACGGCCCCCGGCTCATACGACCGGAGTAAAAAGCTGAAAGAAATTTTAATTAGAGGGTTATTAAAATGGGTTAATTAAATAATAATTAAGATATTTAATTACAAAGCTGAAAAATAAAATTATTATTAGTATTATTTTCAACAAAAAATTTGTGCCCTGGAAGGTCTGATTTAACACAAAAGTGTTATCGCACGACTCATGGAATTGAGTCATTATTCACCTATTCCAGAATTTCCCGCGTGACATTCAAATACATAAAATAATGCATTAGTATGCCTCACATACAATAAAGGAACAGGCTCTGATGTGACCGTTTAGATTCGGGCAGAATCTAAGGCCGACCCTACGTTGTGTTCGTCAGGTTCGCTGAAAAATACTAATTGGAGTATTATACAGAGTGAAGAAAAATTAACTCAAAGTTTATTATGGACGTTTTATGGATTGTGTAAAAACACTTCTTTTTAATGAGATTGAGAAACTCATCAGATGGCAGAATTTAGACTTATGCAGTCAGATAAAAAAAAAATATGCAACATGGAAATTGGTTCAGAGAAAGCTCTAGCAACGCACTCTCGACCACGTTTCCAAAGGAATCCCCTACCCTGTGCACCGGACGGGACGGAGGGGCTGTCGCCCTAGGCTGTCGCCTATCCCTGTAGGGTATCCTCTACTATCGGTTGCTGGAATGTGCTGTCGCACCGGTCTGTCGGCCGCCGTCCCACGTCGAAGGAAACACTGTAACCCTGTTAATGGTCTGGATCAAAAGAACGGAACCTTCACTATTCCTTGAGCAACTCCCAATAAATATTACTTTTAGAAAACAATTATTCTTATTTTATTTTATAAAACTACCACCGAATGGTTTTAAACTGTTGTTTGGCCTAGTATAGAACATAGAAAATGAGAAATTCTTTCTTTTCCCTGCCTGATAAAAATCCCCTCTTCCTCACGAGTTTTACCTCGATGCTACGTCCAGCGTGGGCTGTCGCCCCATAGCAGCGCGATGGAGGAGCATGGATATAGGATAACCCCGAACTTAAACCATTTAGGAAAAATAATTGAATTCTCCTAGCAGTAATTTATAGTTAATTTTTTTAAGTTGAATTTTGACTAGACGTCAGCAACAGATACTATTAGGAAAGTAAAACGGTATTAACGCCATAACAACTTGGAGTAGAAAAAAAAAACTAAATAATGGCGAAAAGCTTGTTTCAACAAAATACATTGAAAATTACTAATCTGAAACATTAGTGAAACTAATAGTTTCTAAGTCAATGTTTTCAGGCGTCTGCATTTTTTTTTATAATAAACTTGGTTCCCACTGAAAACTGATAGCAAATTAAAGTGATTTGACATCTGCAAAAAACTGATAGTTGGTTGTAGTTTCACATGTTACGGTATTCAATTTGATTTTGTTATATTGATTAAGTATTTATGATATGCATAATTCCGACATTTTGGTCATAAATTACAAACATGATAACTTTGACTTTAGTTTTAATGTTTGTAGAAGGTAATCCTTATTACTTTGAAAATCCCCAGAGAATAAAAGTGGTCAGAAGTAAGAAAAGTAAACAGACCAGGTCAAGTCCACAAACGGGACTACCTTTCGTCTGTCAGAAATAAGAAAAGTAAACAGACCAGGTCAAGTCCACAAACGGGACTACCTTTCGTCTGTCAGAAGTAAGAAAAGTAAACAGACCAGGTCAAGTCCACAAACGGGACTACCTTTCGTCTGTCAGAAATAAGAAAAGTAAACAGACCAGGTCAAGTCCACAAACGGGACTACCTTTCGTCTGTCAGAAATAAGAAAAGTAAACAGACCAGGTCAAGTCCACAAACGGGACTACCTTTCGTCTGTCAGAAGTAAGAAAAGTAAACAGACCAGGTCAAGTCCACAAACGGGACTACCTTTCGTCTGTCAGAAGTAAGAAAAGTAAACAGACCAGGTCAAGTCCACAAACGGGACTACCTTTCGTCTGTCAGAAGTAAGAAAAGTAAACAGACCAGGTCAAGTCCACAAACGGGACTACCTTTCGTCTGTCAGAAATAAGAAAAGTAAACAGACCAGGTCAAGTCCACAAACGGGACTACCTTTCGTCTGTCAGAAGTAAGAAAAGTAAACAGACCAGGTCAAGTCCACAAACGGGACTACCTTTCGTCTGTCAGAAGTAAGAAAAGTAAACAGACCAGGTCAAGTCCACAAACGGGACTACCTTTCGTCTGTCAGAAGTAAGAAAAGTAAACAGACCAGGTCAAGTCCACAAACGGGACTACCTTTCGTCTGTCAGAAATAAGAAAAGTAAACAGACCAGGTCAAGTCCACAAACGGGACTACCTTTCGTCTGTCAGAAATAAGAAAAGTAAACAGACCAGGTCAAGTCCACAAACGGGACTACCTTTCGTCTGTCAGAAATAAGAAAAGTAAACAGACCAGGTCAAGTCCACAAACGGGACTACCTTTCGTCTGTCAGAAGTAAGAAAAGTAAACAGACCAGGTCAAGTCCACAAACGGGACTACCTTTCGTCTGTCAGAAGTAAGAAAAGTAAACAGACCAGGTCAAGTCCACAAACGGGACTACCTTTCGTCTGTCAGAAGTAAGAAAAGTAAACAGACCAGGTCAAGTCCACAAACGGGACTACCTTTCGTCTGTCAGAAGTAAGAAAAGTAAACAGACCAGGTCAAGTCCACAAACGGGACTACCTTTCGTCTGTCAGAAATAAGAAAAGTAAACAGACCAGGTCAAGTCCACAAACGGGACTACCTTTCGTCTGTCAGAAATAAGAAAAGTAAACAGACCAGGTCAAGTCCACAAACGGGACTACCTTTCGTCTGTCAGAAATAAGAAAAGTAAACAGACCAGGTCAAGTCCACAAACGGGACTACCTTTCGTCTGTCAGAAGTAAGAAAAATAAACAGAAAAATATTGTAAATGATTTCCCAAAAAAAACACACCCTGAATATTTTTTTAACAAACATAAGAGCTCAACATTTTCCCTGTTAAAAGATATGACAAAAATAAGAAATCCCACACTATTCTGACTAGCGAAATATTTAAAAATAAATTATTTATATTAAAAAGCATGATCTTCAAAACCCCTGAAAACATTTAAAAATACAAACAACCAACAAAAACCCTTAATCAAAATTTCCCTTGTTAAAGATTTAAAAGAATAAAACCAGAATTTAATTTAGTACTCGAAAATTCAACAACCATCACAAAACAACTCTAGGTTCGAACTTTTGACTTCCCCTGTATAATAAAAAGAAAAATGAACAATACTCTATTTTTAAATTTTAATACAAATATGAATGTTTTGGAAAACCCCGTTTTACGTTTGTAAATTGCAAGATAACACCTTTTTTAAATAAATTAAATATTTTATTATTTAAGCAATTCACTTTCTTCAAATAAGTAAAACAAAACCCAAATTTATTTCACTCACAACCTTTGATCCCACTATTATTATTTGCTATTAGAGAAAAAGTACTTTTCAAGAAAATCTAATTAAAATGTGAAGTCATGATGGCTCTTGAATTTCGATGCTTATCGTACCTGATAGAAGTTAATAAGTGATCCTTTCGATGTTCTCACTAGACCAGCAAGGCGATATTCTCCCACCAATTTCGTCCTTCCACTTTTTAACAATCTGCGCCAACTACCCTGTCGATGAAACGGCGTAAAAAACATGCAAGGCGCTGCATCGCTCCCCGGGCAGACTCGAGGGTCCAAAGGTCACGCGCAATCTTCAAAAAATGAAATCAAACAAAAGGTAGACTGATTACTGAATCTCTTTTAATTAACTTAACTTATAAAAAATATGGTATTTTAATGGCACAATTAATAATTATACTAATATATACTTACCAGGTTTTTTTCCCAATAATATATCAGGGTAAATTAAAACCATAACATGATTAAAACACAACACAGTCAAATAAGGCTGAAATAAATTAATATTAGGATGCTACAGTGGCGGGTAGGTCAAGAATTATTTAAAGATACATTTAATATAAGAGCAAAAATAATTTAAAATATAGACACCTGGGTCTGCTTCGTTACAGTCGCCCCCTATTATTTTGAACGAAAAACAGGGTTATGAGGGAAAAATAATAGTAATATATGAAAAAAAACTTTCCTGTTGAAAACTAGAAAAAAAAATAAATAAAAATAACGAACCCAAATTCACACACACACACAAATTTGTATGAATTACAAATGCATGAAAACAACTCTGTGCCGAGGGAGGTCTAAAAGTTGATGCCGGCTTCTTTCTGAAACAGCTGCTTCTGAGACTTTTTGAAAAAGGTGATTGGATCCCTCCTTTACTTCCATGAGTTTCATAGGCAACACATCGACCGGTTCATCCGAATATATTTCCATTTCTTCCGATGACATATTTGACATGATAAATTCCATCCGTATAGGTGTTTCGCCATCTAATTGTATCTGCAGAGTCCTTCCTACTAGATCGATGACAGACTGTTGTTCTTCCAGCCAATCAAATCCTATAATGCAGGGTCGAACCAAGTCTGGAAGAATCAAGCAACACATTGGAACTTCTTGATTCACCATCGCAGCGGTAAGGAAAACTTGTTTGGTTATGCATTTACTTTTCTTTCCAAATGCTCCCTGAATGTGGATAGCTTTGAGTGGTAATGATGGGATGCTCTGATTATTCGAATAAATTTGTTTTTATAACTTCACAAATTCCAGTTACCTTACTGCCAGTATCTAGTAATGCGTTGGTTTTTGGGCCATTGAGTTTGATGCGAATTTCCGGCAATCCCAAAGAGCTTCCGATCCTTCTCACAGACGAAACTTCTGGCGGAGGCCAACCTGAGTCTCTGCTATAGAAAGATGGCTGTTCTTTGGCCGCTATTGGTTCAAAAATTCCTTCTAAGTTTTTCCCTTTACCTCTTTCGCAACCCATTTTTAACATTATTTTCCAAGCAACTGAACAAAAATTATAACAACTATCTTTAAAAGGTCGCCCAGGTCTTCTCGCTGTCGAACACGGCGACACTAGGGGCTCGACGGCTTGTAGTTTCCCAGAGTTTTTTGATTCGTAGTATTAGGGGCAGAAGTCGATTGTTCTTTATTCACGGCCTGTCCAGATTTGGTGAAAGCCTTGCGAAAATTTTAATATGGGGCAAAACTTTTTCGTACGCTTGGTGCCACAGGAGTTCTGACTGGTCCTATGGATTCCTGTTGTTTCAGAAAGTCGACGGTCCCGGTAACTGTCTTCTGATTATAGAGCAGCCAAAGAGACTGGATGTGCGCTGGAAATGTTTAATCAATTGTGCCATCAGCATTTCTTCCGCTGGGGGATTGGTTAAAAGAGCAGCGAACCCCACACATTTGGAAAAATGTGCTACCATTGACATCTCTTCCTCCTTCCAGATACTGTTCGTTAATTTTTCGCGAAGTTTGGACTGTTCCACATCAGACCAAAAACAGTGAAGAAACGCTCCAGGAAATGCGATAAATAGCATACCAATCTTCCGCACTCTCTTCAAAACATTCGGCGAGGACTTCCAATCGTTTTTTTCCATCAATTTGAACTTTACGAAAATAGACTTCCAGCTCTTCCAAAAATTTCATGGGATGCTTACGACTACTATCGAGACCATAAAATTTGGGAATCTGTGGCGCTTGGGTGATATAGACAGGGGTCATCTCCTTATTCGGCGAGACTGGCGTCGAGGTTCTCGGCGCACCGCAATCTCTTGACACATTGAAAGGCAAGTTTTCAACTTGAGTGTTCACCTGTTTGACTTTGGTAAGCACTTCCTTATGCATGGTAAGGATTTCCTTTCCAAGCGCTGCAAAGTGTGACTTGACGGCGGCATTTTGCTGCGAAAACATTTCCTGCAACTCGGCGCGGGTAAACTTTCCAGAGTCGACATCGGGATTGGGTTCCTCTGGAGTGCCTGGATCCCCTGAAACATTAGTGAAACTATCCATCGCTGCCATTGAAACGCATGCCATCAACACGAAACCTACTAAATATAACCGCTTCTCTCTCTGTATAATTCTTTAAAACTAACTCCAATCCTGGTCACGGCACCACTGTAACCTTACGGCCCCCGGCTCATACGACCGGAGTAAAAAGCTGAAAGAAATTTTAATTAGAGGGTTATTAAAATGGGTTAATTAAATAATAATTAAGATATTTAATTACAAAGCTGAAAAATAAAATTATTATTAGTATTATTTTCAACAAAAAATTTGTGCCCTGGAAGGTCTGATTTAACACAAAAGTGTTATCGCACGACTCATGGAATTGAGTCATTATTCACCTATTCCAGAATTTCCCGCGTGACATTCAAATACATAAAATAATGCATTAGTATGCCTCACATACAATAAAGGAACAGGCTCTGATGTGACCGTTTAGATTCGGGCAGAATCTAAGGCCGACCCTACGTTGTGTTCGTCAGGTTCGCTGAAAAATACTAATTGGAGTATTATACAGAGTGAAGAAAAATTAACTCAAAGTTTATTATGGACGTTTTATGGATTGTGTAAAAACACTTCTTTTTAATGAGATTGAGAAACTCATCAGATGGCAGAATTTAGACTTATGCAGTCAGATAAAAAAAAAATATGCAACATGGAAATTGGTTCAGAGAAAGCTCTAGCAACGCACTCTCGACCACGTTTCCAAAGGAATCCCCTACCCTGTGCACCGGACGGGACGGAGGGGCTGTCGCCCTAGGCTGTCGCCTATCCCTGTAGGGTATCCTCTACTATCGGTTGCTGGAATGTGCTGTCGCACCGGTCTGTCGGCCGCCGTCCCACGTCGAAGGAAACACTGTAACCCTGTTAATGGTCTGGATCAAAAGAACGGAACCTTCACTATTCCTTGAGCAACTCCCAATAAATATTACTTTTAGAAAACAATTATTCTTATTTTATTTTATAAAACTACCACCGAATGGTTTTAAACTGTTGTTTGGCCTAGTATAGAACATAGAAAATGAGAAATTCTTTCTTTTCCCTGCCTGATAAAAATCCCCTCTTCCTCACGAGTTTTACCTCGATGCTACGTCCAGCGTGGGCTGTCGCCCCATAGCAGCGCGATGGAGGAGCATGGATATAGGATAACCCCGAACTTAAACCATTTAGGAAAAATAATTGAATTCTCCTAGCAGTAATTTATAGTTAATTTTTTTAAGTTGAATTTTGACTAGACGTCAGCAACAGATACTATTAGGAAAGTAAAACGGTATTAACGCCATAACAACTTGGAGTAGAAAAAAAAAACTAAATAATGGCGAAAAGCTTGTTTCAACAAAATACATTGAAAATTACTAATCTGAAACATTAGTGAAACTAATAGTTTCTAAGTCAATGTTTTCAGGCGTCTGCATTTTTTTTTATAATAAACTTGGTTCCCACTGAAAACTGATAGCAAATTAAAGTGATTTGACATCTGCAAAAAACTGATAGTTGGTTGTAGTTTCACATGTTACGGTATTCAATTTGATTTTGTTATATTGATTAAGTATTTATGATATGCATAATTCCGACATTTTGGTCATAAATTACAAACATGATAACTTTGACTTTAGTTTTAATGTTTGTAGAAGGTAATCCTTATTACTTTGAAAATCCCCAGAGAATAAAAGTGGTCAGAAGTAAGAAAAGTAAACAGACCAGGTCAAGTCCACAAACGGGACTACCTTTCGTCTGTCAGAAATAAGAAAAGTAAACAGACCAGGTCAAGTCCACAAACGGGACTACCTTTCGTCTGTCAGAAGTAAGAAAAGTAAACAGACCAGGTCAAGTCCACAAACGGGACTACCTTTCGTCTGTCAGAAATAAGAAAAGTAAACAGACCAGGTCAAGTCCACAAACGGGACTACCTTTCGTCTGTCAGAAATAAGAAAAGTAAACAGACCAGGTCAAGTCCACAAACGGGACTACCTTTCGTCTGTCAGAAGTAAGAAAAGTAAACAGACCAGGTCAAGTCCACAAACGGGACTACCTTTCGTCTGTCAGAAGTAAGAAAAGTAAACAGACCAGGTCAAGTCCACAAACGGGACTACCTTTCGTCTGTCAGAAGTAAGAAAAGTAAACAGACCAGGTCAAGTCCACAAACGGGACTACCTTTCGTCTGTCAGAAATAAGAAAAGTAAACAGACCAGGTCAAGTCCACAAACGGGACTACCTTTCGTCTGTCAGAAGTAAGAAAAGTAAACAGACCAGGTCAAGTCCACAAACGGGACTACCTTTCGTCTGTCAGAAGTAAGAAAAGTAAACAGACCAGGTCAAGTCCACAAACGGGACTACCTTTCGTCTGTCAGAAGTAAGAAAAGTAAACAGACCAGGTCAAGTCCACAAACGGGACTACCTTTCGTCTGTCAGAAATAAGAAAAGTAAACAGACCAGGTCAAGTCCACAAACGGGACTACCTTTCGTCTGTCAGAAATAAGAAAAGTAAACAGACCAGGTCAAGTCCACAAACGGGACTACCTTTCGTCTGTCAGAAATAAGAAAAGTAAACAGACCAGGTCAAGTCCACAAACGGGACTACCTTTCGTCTGTCAGAAGTAAGAAAAGTAAACAGACCAGGTCAAGTCCACAAACGGGACTACCTTTCGTCTGTCAGAAGTAAGAAAAGTAAACAGACCAGGTCAAGTCCACAAACGGGACTACCTTTCGTCTGTCAGAAGTAAGAAAAGTAAACAGACCAGGTCAAGTCCACAAACGGGACTACCTTTCGTCTGTCAGAAGTAAGAAAAGTAAACAGACCAGGTCAAGTCCACAAACGGGACTACCTTTCGTCTGTCAGAAATAAGAAAAGTAAACAGACCAGGTCAAGTCCACAAACGGGACTACCTTTCGTCTGTCAGAAATAAGAAAAGTAAACAGACCAGGTCAAGTCCACAAACGGGACTACCTTTCGTCTGTCAGAAATAAGAAAAGTAAACAGACCAGGTCAAGTCCACAAACGGGACTACCTTTCGTCTGTCAGAAGTAAGAAAAATAAACAGAAAAATATTGTAAATGATTTCCCAAAAAAAACACACCCTGAATATTTTTTTAACAAACATAAGAGCTCAACATTTTCCCTGTTAAAAGATATGACAAAAATAAGAAATCCCACACTATTCTGACTAGCGAAATATTTAAAAATAAATTATTTATATTAAAAAGCATGATCTTCAAAACCCCTGAAAACATTTAAAAATACAAACAACCAACAAAAACCCTTAATCAAAATTTCCCTTGTTAAAGATTTAAAAGAATAAAACCAGAATTTAATTTAGTACTCGAAAATTCAACAACCATCACAAAACAACTCTAGGTTCGAACTTTTGACTTCCCCTGTATAATAAAAAGAAAAATGAACAATACTCTATTTTTAAATTTTAATACAAATATGAATGTTTTGGAAAACCCCGTTTTACGTTTGTAAATTGCAAGATAACACCTTTTTTAAATAAATTAAATATTTTATTATTTAAGCAATTCACTTTCTTCAAATAAGTAAAACAAAACCCAAATTTATTTCACTCACAACCTTTGATCCCACTATTATTATTTGCTATTAGAGAAAAAGTACTTTTCAAGAAAATCTAATTAAAATGTGAAGTCATGATGGCTCTTGAATTTCGATGCTTATCGTACCTGATAGAAGTTAATAAGTGATCCTTTCGATGTTCTCACTAGACCAGCAAGGCGATATTCTCCCACCAATTTCGTCCTTCCACTTTTTAACAATCTGCGCCAACTACCCTGTCGATGAAACGGCGTAAAAAACATGCAAGGCGCTGCATCGCTCCCCGGGCAGACTCGAGGGTCCAAAGGTCACGCGCAATCTTCAAAAAATGAAATCAAACAAAAGGTAGACTGATTACTGAATCTCTTTTAATTAACTTAACTTATAAAAAATATGGTATTTTAATGGCACAATTAATAATTATACTAATATATACTTACCAGGTTTTTTTCCCAATAATATATCAGGGTAAATTAAAACCATAACATGATTAAAACACAACACAGTCAAATAAGGCTGAAATAAATTAATATTAGGATGCTACAGTGGCGGGTAGGTCAAGAATTATTTAAAGATACATTTAATATAAGAGCAAAAATAATTTAAAATATAGACACCTGGGTCTGCTTCGTTACAGAGCGAAGGCAAAAATGACGTAAGGGCTTGGGAACGATTTGTCTTGTAATATCAATCGCACGCAATCCTGAGATCTTCAGTACCTATTGATAAACTGGGATCGCATATCTGAAAATTTGAACTGAAATAAAACTATTTTGATCATAATATAGGCCAAAAACAATAACTCTAATTCCCACAAATGCTCTATGATCATCAGTTAACGCTATAATATAATTTTTATTACTTTACGTCATAATCAGAAATTATTAAGTCGTTGGCCGGCGAATTCAATAATCCAACAGTTAAGCTCCGCAGTACGAACGTTACGCTTAACATTTTGGAAACTCCCACGCTAAATCGATTTGGCGAGGGAGTTAGGCTCTTACGTCACTAAAATTTAAATGGTCTGGAAAAATGCAACTAGGCACAATACAGGGTCGTTCGTAATTCACAATTTTTCATTTTAAATGGGCAATTAGCAAAGAATATTATAGCCAAGCACTAGAAAACTTATCCCATACTAATTTGGCCAACTATATCATTTGTAGGAAACTTGGCATCCATCTAGCTCTATTAAAACTCCTATTGTATGAACTTGTCAATAACTTTCCCTGCCATTAAACATTCCGGAGAGGAGCTATAGGAGCATAAGTGCAATTTTAGAATTTGAGCCAACTACTATACAGGGTATTTTAGAAGTGCGGTACGTAACTTAAGGTGGTGATTCCTTATAATATTCTAAGAGAGAAAATATGGAGATATGTCCGGAGTTGCCCCGTTTTTGATATACAGGGTGGTAAAGTTTCTACAAAGAAAATAGATTTTTTTATAATTTCTTTAAATATTCTTTTCCCAAATTTATTTAAATTTGGTGCCGTTATTCATAATGATAAGGGGCTTAATTAGTCCTAACTAGATTAAATTTATTAAGTCCAGTGGCGTCCCGGGGAGCACCTGAACGAATATTATTGACAAAAAAATGTACGCCACTGAGATTTTCTAATTTTGATATTTTTCTCGGATTTACCAGCTAATAATACAACTTTTCTGTTCCTTGAACTGTTTTTGTATCTTGCTTCGTTTTCGAGAAAAAAAATAAAAACCACTTTTTTGCACATACCTACAGAAAAAATACCTATACTTATACACTGAACAGCAATATTAACGCACCACTAAAAATTTCCAACAATTTTGATGCTATATATCCTCTAAACCTATTGTCCGATTTAAATGATTTTTTTTGCACATGATAGGTTTATCCTTTAGGAATATTACTGTACTCGTAATTTTTGTCAGGAAGTTAATTTTCATGGTATACCGGGTGTAACAAACATGTTGTGTTTTTTCCCCAAAATTTGAAAGACCCTGTGGAATATTCTAGGATTCGTTCAACATTGCATAGTAATTCTAACGTAAGCCACGTGTTTTTTCAACGTTTTGTTTTTTGGTTCAATTAGTTGTGTTCCATATTGATGAAGATAGACACTTTTTTAAATCAGCTTGTATTGTTTTTTAATCATAAATCACACTTTTATGGAGACCTTGATTAACAAACATAAGTACCTAGGCTATGTGATCAAATGTCAAAGTAATTGTCAGCAGGGTTTGTATTTTGAAAATTATTTCAATTTGATGTAACTATTGTTTGAAATCGAGTAAGTTAATAAATTTTGATTTTTCGTTGTTGGGTGAAAATGGAGCGCGTTACAAGAAATTTGACCCGTGACGAGTGTATTCAAGCAGTGACTTTACATGGCGAAGGAATGAGCTACCATGCCGTTGGTTTGAGGTTGAGAGTTACCCATACTACAATATCCCGTGTTGTTCAACGCTTCAGAGAAACCAATGACAACCACAGACGTCCTGGGCAAGGCAGGCCTCGAGTCACTACAGTGGCTCAAGATCGTTTCATTAGATTACGTGCTTTAAGAGAACGATTTACCACGTCAAGAAATATAACATAACATCCAACCGAGCATTGATACTGTGAGGAGACGTCTTACCGAGCACAACTTGCATATTAGAGTACCAGCGACAGGCCCCGCATTAAGCGCAGATCACCGTAGAGCTAGATTACAATTCGCTACGCAGCATGTAAACTGGACTATTGAGGACTGGGGGCATGTTTTGTTTACGGACGAAAATAGGTTTTGCCTGTATAGCTCCGATCGACGTCTAAGAGTGATTCGACGATCAAACGAGCGGTATGCCCAATGCAACATACGTGAAACAACTTTATTTAATGGAGGCTCTGTGGTGGTTTAGGGAGGAATTTCCTTAACAGCGCGGACAGATCTTGTTCCTCTATGTGGAGGTTCGTTAAACAGCGAAAGGTATATTTCTGATATTTTATCTGAGCACGTTGTACCTTTTGCTCCTTATATCGGCAATAACTTTTTGTTAATGCACGACAATGCGAGACCAAACGTAGCGCGTATTGTAACTGAATATTTGCAAGAGGTAATTTCAGATTCTCCATAGGCCATCGCGTAGTCCAGATCTTAACCCAATCGAGCATATGTGGGACGTTATTAGCAGAAAATTGAGACGTCGTCAGCCTCCCCCAGCAACCTTGCAATACATAGAAAGGATAGTTGTTAAAATTTGGAATGAAATCAAATTAAAAACCTAATTATGAGTATGCCACGCCGATGTGCCGTTATTAGAAGTAGAGTGGGAAACACACGCTACTAATTAATCTTTATTTTTATAACGTAATTATTAATCTGTTTATTTGTTATTTTTTGTTAGTGCCATTTTTTTAAAGTTACTTATAATGATTTTCTAATAGAAATGTATACTGGAATATAAAATCGTCTATCTTCATTATTATTGAACACAACTTATTGAATCAAAAAACAAAACGTTCAGAAAACACGTGGCTCACGTAAGAATTACTATGCAATATTGAACGGATCCTAGAATATTCCACAGGGTGTTTCAAATTTTGGGAAAAAACACAACATGTTTGTTACACCAGGTATATCATGAAAATTAACTTCCTAACAAAAATTACGAGTATAGTAATATTCCTAAAGGATAAACCTATCATGTGCAAAAAAAAATGGTTTAATTCGGATAATAGGTTTAGAAGATATTATATAACATCAAAATTGTTGGAAGATTTTAGTAGTGCGTTAATATTGCTGTTCAGTGTATTTCAAAGTTAATTAAAATGTGATGTGAAGGTAAGTTTTGATATCTGATCTACGTGTTATGTCAATAACTAGTCAACAATGAATAAATAATGCTGCAATGGCCCAGATGCATTTCAATTATGGCCTAGCCAATGGAAATGCTGAAGAAGCTCGGCGAATTTATCAGGAACGTTACCCAAACAGAGTACTACCATGTGCCAAAACGTTTAGACAGCTCCATGAAAGATTGAGTGAGACTGAGAATTTTAAACGCATTACGGAACTTTCTGGCAGACTTGCAACAATAACCACGCCTGAGTTGGAAGAAGCTATACTTCGAGAGATAGAAGATGATTCTTCAAATAGTGCCAGGAAGGTAGCAGTGCAACTTCAAACAAGTGCATCAACTGTTTGGAGGGTTTTGCATATTTATCAACTATAACCATACCATATTCAACGTGTGCAAGCTCTGGTTCCCCGTGATTTTCAGCCAAGGTTTGATTTTAGTAGGTGGTTGCTGCATCAGTAGCACATAACAACAATGTCCTGCTAGAAGACGTACCTCTACAAATAAGAACTAATATGTGGTTCATGTACGACGGCGCCTCAGCTTATTTTAGCCTAGGTGCTCGTCAATACCTCGACAACACTCTTCCTAATAGCTGGATTGGACGCGCAGGTCCCCAAGTTTTTCCAGTTCGCAGTCCCGACTTGAATCCTCTAGACTACCATTCATGGGGTCACCTAAAGTCTCTTGTATACAAGACGCCTGTACTAGATGAAAACGACTTAAGAATTCGAATTATTGAAAGTTGCAATGCCATACGAAATAATGCAGGCATGTAGAGTTTCTTAGATATGCAAAATGATATTTTTTTCAACCACCTTATATGCAGATTAACGTACAGTTTATATCCCTTTTTATGTTGTTGATACAGTTCTTAGGAATATATTTTACGAACACTCTGCACAAACAAATATATTAAGGTGGTTACATTGAAGATTATAATAAACTCCTAGGTTTAAACATTTTTATATTAACCTGTCAGCTCTTTGGTAATCCCAAAAATGAAGATATTGGTTCACATTGCCGGTTGAGCCTTATTATTTTATTTGATCTGGTAATCTCAATAAGCAGTCAACAAAATTAATTAATAATCCTGAAGACTATAATGGTATTATAATAATATCCGTTGCTTCGCGCCGTAAAGACGACAACACTGGACGTGCATTCGGCAAAACCCGGCCGCTTAACGAAGATGGGGAAAACCGGGATCCATCAAAAGGTCGAATTATTAACATTACATCGGACTTCTATTGCGTAGCTTTAATTTTCTTTGGTAATATGGGTGATTCCTCTTCACAGCTTACTTCCCCACAACATATTTACTTGTTGTCAGTGGCGTAGCGTGGTTGAAAGAGCGGCGAGGGGGGAGGGGGCAAAAGGACAAAACTTAAAGGGGCACCCTTATTTCAAGTTTTGGAAAAAAACTAGTTTTATTCAAGTATTTTGGTAATACATTTTACTTACAAATTAAAAATTAAGACGTCTGGTTTTAACACTTTTAATTTTATTTAAAATATTATTAAAATCACTGTCTATGGCATAATTATTCTCAATGCTAATTAATGAAAGGTCATTTAGCCGTCCTTCACCAGTTGTAGATTTCTGAAATGTTTTAATTTTTGCCAGTCTACTGAATGACCTTTTTACTCCGGCGCTATTGGCTATTGTAAAGTTTTGTTAAGTTAGGGTAAATATCTTCTTAGTTGTTGGTTATTATAAGAGGTAAAATTTCCTTTGTCTTTAAATAATTATTTTCTTTTTTAATTTCAAATATGAGACTACAGAATGACTTATATTCATCAAGTATTTCAGGACCCAAGTCCTTTTTATACAAAATAGTTATATCCCTTAGAGCTTTTATATTGTTTTCGGTTGCCTTTTTTTGCAATCAGACCATCAAATTTCTGTGATAACTTAATAAAATCCGCAAGTGTCAAGAGTGTCAAGGGCTTGAATAAATAAGTCAAGGGCCACATAAAATATTTTAACTTTAAAAATTGCTTCCGGATCGCGATGCGAATAACCTTCTTGAATTTCATCGTAATTTTTTTTTTTGCTATTCGTACGCTTTCTTTAGCAAAATTTAAATTACTTTCACATTTTGTTGCAATTTTTAGCGCATCTGCCTTCAATCGTAGAAATGTCTGCTCATCTCTACGAGCCCTTAGAAATTACAATTTAAATGTTTTTATGGTGTTTAACATCTCTGAAGCCTCTGCCATCTGTTTCGCTGTAGCGTTGGTCAATTCTCCGAAAGTTATATTTTGTAAGCTTGAATATTTTGATATAGAGAATCAACAGCCCTTTTGTAGCTTGCCCATCTTGTAATACACAGCTTTTTTAATATAAATTTTCTGTTATCCTCTGTTAGTTGCCTTTGAATCTGTTCGAATAATTTTTAACATTTCGGTAATATACACGTAGACTTGTTTCAGTGTTCTGGACAGCAATGAACTATATTCACCAAAGCCAAATTCAGGTTTTGAGCACAGCAGTGGATATATAGTGCTTCTGGAACTTGTTGCTGAATTCTAGTTTGAAATCCAGAAATGCTACCGGACATAGTGCTAGCCCCATCATTTTTATTTTACTCTCATTACGAAAAGTAGCTCCAGACATTTCTTTACGCTTAGTTTTCACTTAGGACCAATAAATTATTTAATAAATCGCACCCGAATGGAAACACCAACAATACAAAATGCCGCCGCCTACTAGAATTCGAGGCACGAAGTCAACTATTTCAAGAAGAGAGTAAGTGTTTCTGTTTCTATATTAAGGAATTTAACCGGCTCGGTCTAGTTTTGGATTAAACTACGGCCTGCGGGCCAAATCCGGCCCAATGACGATAATATCGTCATTGATCCGGCCCGCGACAGCTAATGGCTTATTGTTGTTATTGCTGTTGTGATAAGTTGGATAAAGAGAACATAGAATGATAATAACTCGGTTTTATTTTCTTGCTAGGCAAAGCTTAATGACAAGTATAATACGCAGAAAATTTAACTTAAGCATAATTCTAATAAATAATTGAAATGACTCCAACTAACATTATATACATATATAAACTTTATAACATAAAATACTAATGAGATTTATGTTATTGTGATTTTCCACTGAAAATAGTTTGGAGTTGTGAACTTAGATCTGTAAATATTCTTTACGTACTTTATTTTGGAAAATGTTTTCTCAGACAAGTAAGTAATACCAAAAACAGAAAACAGCCCACCTCAAATTCAGCTTGTTCGACGTAGAATGCTAACTTCCACAGCCAAAAATAGCGAATATATTGTAATTCGGATGAATTACGATGCTTTTCATTCAAAAAAAATCCGTTCACTGCTCGAAGTTTAAAGAAACAATGAAGGACTTTTCCGCAACTAAGCCAGCGTACGGCTGTATGATATGGTAAAACATTTTCTCCAATTTCTTTAGTAAGCTCGTGGAATTCTCGGTAATTCGGCCCAGTGGATCTGATGAAATTAACAATCAAATTGATGTGACTGGTTTTCGAACTTCAGACATATCCAAACATTTCCCGCACAGAGACTGTTGATGAATGATACAATGTAAGACTAACGGTTTTGAACCACCATCATTTTCTACAACCTTTGACACAAGAACGACCACTCCTTTATTTTTACCACACATGTTTTTGCCTCTATCAGCCGTGAATTCTATCAATATCAAGAAGTTCTTCATACACTTCGTAGCTTTTATCTACTCCTCGAATAAAAATTAACACCTAAGCAGTATCTGACACATCCGTTGACTCATCCAAGGCCAGAAAAAAACACTCAAGATGTCAATTTTTGTTAGACAGTTGAGTTGATATATTTCCTGCGATGACTTCTACACTCCGAGCCACGGTGTTTGCTGACAAACTGACAGATTTAAATAAATTTACCTTTTCGGGGCACATTTCTTCGGCTACTGCAATTACGCATCCTTTAATCATTTCTCCATCGGTGAATGGTTTTCCACGTCTTGCGATTTCAAGTGCCACACGAAAGCTGGTACGAGTTGCAGCCTCTTGATCAGTATTGACTTTCGTAAACGAAGATTGCTGCGATCTCAATCTGCGCTTCAAAGCTTCGAATTTTTCTGTGCGTAAACTTCCAGTATATTTTGAGTAATTCTTGAAATGTTTCGTTTCATAATGATGTTTAATGTTATATTCTTTAAGAACGGCTATGGTTTCATTGCAAATCAAACATAGCGCCTTCTCACTGGACTCAATTACGAAATATTGATAGTTCCATTGATATTTGAATGTTCTGCATTTACTGTTTATTTTTCGCTTGTTTTCCATTGTAGTAAATCACACACAAAAACATTTGAATGTTCTGCATTCACTGTTTATTTTTCGCTTGTTTTCCATTCTAGTAAATCACACACAAAAACAACAAGTCAAATGAAAATACTGTTACGAAGATGTCTTTTAAACACGCACAAGCACGTTTTAAGGAGTTACGCACTACTTTATTTTACAACACACAGATTCGCTTCCTTCGCGTTCCCTAGGTGGACTAACTCGCGGTCGCGCCGCTAGCCTTTTTATAATTCAATTACTGCCATCTAGAAGTGAGTGAAATACACCAGAACTTTCTCGAACCAACGAGGTTCGACGCGATTTGAGCGCTATCTTCTAGCGATATTTCTATTTCTATTTCCGCGTGTAACCACCAGATATCGTCAAGTGTCGCGGTCGTGATAATACAGCACAACACAATAGTGAGTGAACTAGCAAATTTAGCAAGCGTATGCTCGCTCAGGGCGCGTACTCGGCGACTAGTCTAGAAATTATTGATAATGGCAGGTGATCGCCCCCCTTGGCCCCCTATAAGCTACGCCACTGCTTTTTGTCCCATATGCAGTAGAGAGTAAATTGTAAAAGTATAATAAATAAAAAAAAATGTTCAGTTATAAAAATACGTTTACTGCTGCCTCCTACGCCTCAAAAGCAACCCGGCAAAGCCTATTTACGTAAAAGTCGCAAAATTAATATTTTTTTCATATAAGTTCTCGCAATTTTCCTTACGTTACTGCTATGTCAACACGCTTATTTACTTCTATTCTTACTTATATTAGTTCGCACAACATTCTCTTCTATCTTTTAAGGTTTCCTCGGAAATGATTTTCACTTGTCGCGACGAAATTACCTTTTAACCTAATTTAATGAAAATACTAACTTCTTTAAGGATATATCCAAGTAAAGAAAACAACGTATTTTCTCTGCAATCGTTCACTAACTGACGTCTTTCTGGCCTACTTTGACGCCACAAACGTGATTATTCCATAACAGTTGCTAAGCAATGAGACATATAACAGTACTAGAATACTATATTCCCTGCCTAGGCCGGAAATACAATGTTCCCCTACAGAATTTCGTTTATTTACATCACACATATATATATACAAAAAAAAAATACAAAAATTGCAAAAAAATCAGTGGCGCACATCTTTTTCTCAAAAATCTTAGTTAACGTGCATTCCGGGACGCCACTGAACTTAAACATTTTATTCTAGTCAGGGATAAATTAGCCCCTTACTACCCTGAATAACACTGCCAAATTTCAACAAAATCGGCTAAAGGATTATTAAGATATTTACAAAAAAACGATAATTTTTTTTTAAGTTTCAAAACGAAGCAATATATCGCACATCTAATGGAAAAAAAGACCTAACTGCAAAATTGGTTGTTTTGAGAAAACGCGCTTTTAAAAATTGAATTTGAATTATTTTAATTTTCAGGGTAGGTACAAAGTTTGGTTTAATAATGATCAAATTACTGAGTTTTTTTTTTAAATGCTTTAGTAAATAACAAAAATATGTAATTGTGACACTTTTTTTCTTAAAAAATTAACGATTGTTTCTTAGTTACACTAAAATAAAACGACATTATTATATTTTTTTGCATTAAAAATAAACAATATAAGGTTTACACGAAAGTAACCATAAACTCCTGAAACTTTAAACTATTTAAAGTTAAAGTTAAACTATTAAAGTAATTATAACTTTATATAATAAAAAATATAATATACTTGACCTAAACTACAATTAAGTCAATTTCAAAAATAAAAATATTGCCAAATTTAGAGGAAAAACGTCTTAACTGGTACTTCCGTCATTTTTCTGTTGAAAATGCAATCAAAATATAAACTTAACTAGCACCACTTTGCACTTGTGTCGTTTTTCTTATAAATTGCGTGCACCTGCGTCGAAGGCTAAAGCCGAACTGATAGTTGGGACTTGACTTGGGTCACTGTTACAATTAAAAGTAGCGCGAAAGAAAGGTGACACTTCCGCCATCTCGCGTTTGTTTGCTTCAACACAATAATGTCGTTATTCCATTAGAAATAATATAGCATTAGGACACTTATGACGCTTATTACTTAAAAATGGAATTTTTTGCAGTTAGGTCTTTTTTCCATTAGATGTGCGATATATAACTTTTGGTCTTAGAATAATTAAAAGAATCACCCATTGAAGTTTGGCCACATACTTAAATAACACCCTGTATATTTTAAAAATTAATAAGAAAATATTGTGAAAAAATAATGTCAGCGACTAGTCTTGTGCAGCAGGAAAAATTATTTTTCTTGACACAATGGTGACCAAGTACTCTAAAAATATGTTTTATGAATTTAAAAATAATCTCGATAAATAAATAATAAATAGTCGAATATAGTGTTCCAACTTTACTATTTACGAGATGTTCTTGTAAGCGAGTAGGAATATCGGATTCAAAGAAAACTTAGTTATTTCTATTTTATACTGCAAATTTGTCACAATTTAATGAGACACGATATACCAATTATTAAATTGGTATTAAATAGAAAGCTCACCGATTCAAGCAACATTGGTCGCATCCGGATTTTATTATAAAACCGACAACAACGTCGAAGTGTGGGTGAATGAGTGGGTGACGTCGAGCACCTACCACGTGCAAATCAGCGTCGCAACGCCGTTCATCGAGCGTCGGCCACGAGAGCCTGCTAACACGTCAACAATACACATCCAGCGCAGAGAGTCGCGAGCATTCGGACGGCAGACGGCGCGAAATCAGCTTTGCGTTCGGGATTATCGCGAATATAGTTTTCGAAAGTTTTTGACAGTACGTAGAAAGATAACAAACAATTTATCATAATAAAAAGGTTTAAAGTGAGAAGACAATCTTATCGGTATGTTTCCATTTCTATCTTCTAGCACATTTAAAAAAAGTTGTTTTATTTACATACAGGGTCCGTGCGAAGAAGTCCAATATCTCTGGTACTATTAGAAATAGAAAATTATTATATATGAAGGTTCTAAGATAAACAACAGTGCAGTTTAAAAAAGATTTTTGTATATGGGGTGATTGCGCCAGTTGTCGGCCTTTTTTCATCATTATATTTTTGTTTTTTAAATAAATCTGTTCATTTAATACTTAAAATTATAATATATTTGTCCTTGTCAAGTATAAACATTAAATAAGCGATTGGAAAAGATATAAATACTCGAGAAAGTACGTAAATATTTTATTTTTAAGTTCTGAAAAATGTCAGTTCTTTGAGAAGTCGGCCACTTATTGTTTAGTAGTCGGCCGTCATATACTAATGGTTATTTAGCCCAGGCCCGTGCTTGCATTTTTTATTTTGGCAATAAAAAGGGGAAAACAATATAAATAAACACAAAAATTATATTTCTAAAAATATAAAAAAAAGACACTTAAATGTACGTACTAAAAATGCATTAAATGTGCAAGCACATTTTTTAAAAGTATAGATAAAGTTAAAAAAGTAATTGCAGTTATAATCTAGACCTTGCACCTCTTTATATATATGGCCTTCCTGCAAGCTGAAACCACCTGGGACACCAGTCACATCCCACGTTGGTATCACCTTCTGCTTCTGCATCGCTATCTAGTTCATCTTTACATTTAGCACAATATTGGTTTCAACGCATTCTTCTAAAACTCGCTTCATTCGTTGAGTCTTCTTCTTTTTTTATATTAACCATTTCGCCTTTTCTTCTTTCTAACTCATAATATTTTCCTTTATTTTGCTTCTGCTTCCTCATTTTGCACTCTATCCTTCTTCATGTAATATGTTCTTCAAACATTGGATGAACTGGCACTTGTGGAAGGGTCCAGCTTTCGGACGTTTTGTTTTTGGTATTGACTTAGGGTATTTAAGATATTAACAGCATTGGTTGGGGTGGGTGGTGGACGTCGGCATCGGCTCTATTGCATGTAAGATTATTGATGACTACTTATGTGCTAATATATGGATTCGTCGAGGCTTATTGCTTGCGACACGACCTGCGAGCCGGTCGTGCAGAGTTACACGTGGTATACCATAGCACCATGATAGCACCATAGTTCCGGCAAGTTTCTCGAATTTTAGCTCCATTTCTCATAGAATCTAAAGTCTTTTCTAAGGACTCTCTATATATATATATATCTATGAAATTTTCTTTTTGGCCTGCGTGGCATCGTCTATAATGAAAAGAAAACATTTTTTCGTTAGATTAAAGTGCTTTTATAGCCAAAGAAATCAGCCGACTACTGATACGCACGTTTTTAATACATCATAAAACATGATGACAAAGGAAAACTCTTTTTATATGTATTTGTAAGCCTGATAGAGACAAAACATATTCTTCAAAATTTTGCTAGTAGATCACGAGCGACTTTATAAAAATTTAATGCCAGTAACCGGCCACATTATTTTTTTACCTTAAAATAAAAATGAATATATTTCGGACTAGTGATTTAAACATATATTATTTGAAAAAATCTTACTCCGGTGAATATATCTAGTATATAATTAGTTTAACTTACCTTTAACTTTGTTTTATCTTCACAGGCTTTTGTATATTGTTTTTGGTGACACAATGACTAAGACCTATTTTTCGCGCCCATTAACGGAAGTAAGGTTCGACTTATAATTTATAATAATAGAAATTTTGATAACATTTTTTGAGAAAACATCAATCATACCGAGAAAATAATTATAAAATATTACTAATAAAATTAAACTAAAAAATAAAATTTTATGTATTCATGAACCTTATAGCTATCTGGAAATATTCTGTTAAAGCACAACATCACTATGTTATACAGGGTGTTTTTTAAATCGGTACAAACGTAGCAATCTTTAAATAAATAATATTACCCGATTTTTCCAAATGGACCCCCCCCCCTGTATATTATTACGTCACTGTATAGATTATTTCAATCTTTTTAAATATGCAATTATAATAAATGCTCTAAAAAACAACGTTCTTTTAATATTTCTTGTTTTGATTCATATGCGAGATGTTTCACCTAGCAACTTGCATTCTTTTTTTCGAGATGTATCAAAATTTGTCAAAAAAAATGCGGTATTGCCCTTTAAGAAAATATTTTTTTAAATATCGCCCAATCTGGCAACAACTCGTTTATTTTTTCCGCATATTTTTCTTACTTCTCTAAGTCACCGTGCGCGCCAGACTGGCAAAAGTGCAGAGGCTTGCAGGCCTGGGCATAACCGAAGTCATGAGAACCACGCCCACGGCTGCATTGGATGTGCTGCTGGGGCTGCCTAGTCTCCCTATCTGGATTCAGAAAAAGGCAATGGCGACATACCTAAGAATGCAGGCCACTGGATGCTGGAAAGGAGTGGGCGGCTTAGGTCACACTAGGATAGCTCCGAGAAAGGGAAATTCCAACACTTTCCTTTAGAGCAATGCCAGTTGAAGGAGTGCTGAGGCTGAACAGGAAGTGCACTCTCACGATTCCTAATAGAAAGCAGTAGGAGGAAGAGTAGGTGAAGTTCCCTGATGATGCTCTGGTATGCTACACTGATGGGTCGCCCATGGCTGGAACTGAATCATCAGGGACAGGAGTATACTTGGAAAACATCAATATTAGAAAAAGCTACACACTGGGAAGGTTCGCGACGGCTTTCCAAGAAGAGGTATATGCCATCTTCTCGGTGGCAAGTATGAGGGAGGTTATGGACCGTCAAAAGCGGACTGTATATATCTGCCTTGATAGCCAAACCGCCCTCAAGGCAGTCTGCCAGCCTAGGGGCAGTTCGAACCTCGTACAGGAGTGTGACCAGATATTCTTGCTCTGGGTTCCTGGACATTGCGGAGTGCATGGTAACGAGACGGCCGACGAGCTCGCTAGACTTGGAGCCGGAGTTCCCTATCTAGGACCTGAATCAGCAATAGGCATATCAAAACAGCAGGTAGAGACAGCCCTGAGGGAATGCCCGCCAACCTCTCCAAAAGGAATGGCGGCAGACGCCGGGCTGTAGACAGACCAAAGATTTGATAACTTGGCCTGATAGGGCCTGGCGATGGGTGTGGAGAATCCGATATGTACGGGATGCTTGGAGGATGAGGAGACACAATTGCACTTCCTGGGCGCTTGCGAAGCCCTGGGAAGACTCAGACGACAAATCTTTAGGACAGTGGTGATCGCACAGAAGGAAGTCAGGACCCTTGCTTGGAGTAACGTCCTGACCATGGTTGAGTGTATGGGGGAAGACCCAGAGGTAGGTAAAAAGGATCGCATTTGGTTTACTTGCCAGGTCCGTGTGCCTCCCCCCACCTACTACTACTACAACTAATAGTTGTCTTATTTCTAAAACTTTGCTTTAAGAACTATAAGTATATCTCTTCAAATAAAAAAGTTGCCTAAAGTGAAGTTTAAAAAAAATAACCCTGTATTATGGAAATTAATTAGTATTTTATACCTACTAACATTTTTTGTACTTTTTTTCAACCTATTTTATAAAGTATATTGCTAAAATTCCTTTACCGCCCTTGGCGGTTAAATATTCACGTCTTTACTTCACTGCAATTAAGTATTAGGTTAAATCAAAAGCTAAATAATTGTTCAATTAAGTCGAAAGGCTGTTTTCAAACAAGCTTTGGTAATTAAAATTATAGGGGAAAGATGGGAAGTGGGCGGTGTAAAGAGACACTCGCTAAAAGTGACGTCTTTTAAGAAAGGACGCTGCTCGACGCGGCGCCGGCCATCGTCGGTGACAATTTCGCAATCAACAAGTTTGAAGAGACGAAAAATAATGTAATCATTTTTTTTCTTTCGCCGGCAATTAGGAAAAATGATGTTAATAAATCAAAAAAAATCCTGTTAGCGCGTACGTAAATATAGAAATATACAGGGTGTTCCTTAATGATGTGCGAATATTTAAGGGTGTGAATCTATATGAAAAATTAATGTCAGTTTGCTTTATAAACTATGGTTACGAAAATAAAGGGTGTTAAAGTACTCGGGAAAAGATGGATAATAACTAATATCTTCGAAACTACTTGAGATATTTTAGTGATATTTAGTACGTAGCAACACTTAATAAAAGTGTATATCTTCCAATACAAATATAATTTTCAGCTTTAACAGTGGTATGCCCACGGCCACTGACTTCGATATTCTTGAGGAAAAAAATGGTACGCCAATAGTTTTTTCCCAAATAAAAAATATTTTTGAATTCACTGTTCGATTTGAAACATAAGAGCTCTCCTGAGTTTTTAAGTAAAAAAACTTGAAAAATTTATGATTAATTTAATACACTGCTCGTCAAAATTAGCGAATAATGTAAAATCTAGCTAAAGCTTGCTGTTAACTATTTTGCGAACCACTCATCCGATTTTGATGAACTTTCTTTAGGAATGTAAACTAAGGTTTTAGAAACCATTTTAAGATCCTAAAGTTAATTTTTAAAACGATTCTACTGATATAATATAGGGTGTTATTTGTGGAGGCGATTTTATACCATAGATTTGAAACATCCTGTAGAGTAAACTGGTGAAGTTAGCAATTCCTGGAGTAGTTGACCTCAATATCTCCAGACGTTTTGGCCAGTTTTTTGATAAGTGTCTTTTGGCAATAGATACACTATTAAACAAAAAATGTGTCAAATTCTTGCTAGGAAAATCTTTAAAACGCTATATCTTGACAATGGTTGAACAAATTTCGGCCGGCATTTTAGATTTTGAAAGTTTCTTTGCTACAGATTTTTCGTGATACGATGGCTTTTTTTTAAGATGGCAATTTTCACGATATGCATGGGTCAAGAAAGTCATAAACCTAAAATTGCTTAAATTATGGTAACTGTTTTTACTAAAGCTATGCCAATTTTGCTGTATGCTTTTGTTTTCATTTAAAATTAGTTATTTGACACTCTGGGTCAATATTTCGGCACGTTTTTTTTTATTTGGTTAAGTGCCTATTTACAATAGATACACCATTAAACAAGAAAGTTGTCAAAATCTTCGTAGGCAAGTCACTAGAAGGCTGTGGTGTCAAATAACTAATTTTAAATGAAAACAGACAGAGCTTTGGGGAATATAGTAAATCTATCTCAGGCAATTATCAAGGAAGGCCATTTCCCGAGCGTCTAGAAAAGGGCAAAGGTGATCCTAATTTACAAAAAGGGCGAAGACCCTACTGTGCCCTCAAGCTACAGGCCCATCAGTCTGTTATCAAGCCTGGGAAAAATTACAGAAAAGCTGATTTTAGCTCGAATAAATAGTTTTGTGTTCGAGCACAACGTTCTGCCTAACGAACAGTTCGGCTTTAGAAGCGAACATTGCACAGTTAGGCAGACAACGAGGCTTACTGCCAACATAATGATGGGTTTTAACAGAAGAGAACACACGGGGGCGGTCTTCCTTGACTTTAGCAAAGCATTTGACAAGGTCTGGCATAATGGTCTATTACTGAAATTAATAAGACTCGGAGCTCCGAACTACCTCATCAAGGTAGTAGGCTCTTTCCTAGAGACTAGAAGTTTTGCAGTCTCGTCGGAGAACGCACTTGGCAAATGAGTTTCTAATTGGAAGAGTCGTTTGAATCCTTCCAAGACAAAAGTCATATATTTTTCCAAAACTCGCGTTAGACGGTCCGAAACGAGGCTCAGAGTCGGTGGGGTTCAAGTGAATTGGTGCTAGGAAGTGAAGTACCTGGGACTTATCTTCGATTAAAGACTGAATTGGGGGTTAAACAATGAACCGTGTTCTGCATCATGACTTTCGAATACCGACAATCAATGAATTATTTTTAAAAATAATCACAGACTATTACAGACGTACGGACGTATCGACCAATATACTAATAACGGACACACATACGACGGCTAGACCAAACTCTACATACAAACTGCCGAAAGATTGGCTCCCCGTAGAGAAGCACAATGAGTATACAGTAGAGAAGCACTGCCATGATCGTCTAATAGACATGCAACAGGCGCTAAGAACTATGCAGCTTTCCAGCCTTCATCAATTAAAGCAATAGCCGAATCAAAATTCAAAATTAGGCCACAAGACCCAAAAAGCCTTCGATGAGACAACAGATGTCAAAGGATATTCCTGACTTAAAAAGCCAATCGAGACCCCGTATGAACGCCATATATTTACCAGAAAATGTCGCTTGTTTTAAAAGTGACATATTACATGGCAGCTAGATTTATTGCAAAATTGTATTCTTCAATAATTAGATTAATTTTCTCGAACAATACAACTGTTTTTATTTTATTACTCAAAAACGGCGCTGCGCAGGAACACATCTCAGAGAATTGAACGGTGAATTCAATAATATTTTTTATTTGGGAAGAAAACATTGGCGTACCATTTTATTCCTCAAAAGTGCCCGTAGGCATGCCACCGTTAAAGCTAAAAATTATTTTTGTATTGAAAAATATGCACTTTTATTAAATATCAACTATTAACTGCTCCTAAAAACTTTTCGCCTGCGGAGTAAAAACATATCAGCATTTGTTGGGATCATATTTTTGGAAAAAACAAAGGAAATTAATTAATATCCCGAAAACTGGAACATAGGGATTTAATAGGGAAAGTACTAAAAGAGATTCTAAACATAAAATAATATAAAAGGTATCCGGCAACACCGCACCATCCAAAATATTTTAGAAACGTTTTATACCTGCAAACAAATTTTGAAAATAAAATCTCATTTCGTTCTTGAGATACTTCCATTAGCCCAGTTTATTTGGTGCACCCTGTATACAAGCAAGAACATTTTTTTTAATTTTATTATTAGGAGTACCTAATTAATTGCTACATAGTCTCGTTTTATTTTGAATTTTGGATCTAAGCAGATCGTAACTTGACCCTGAAATCCTATTCTTAACAATCATTCACTTCTATATTTTTCTATAAGCAGAAAGATCTATTAGCAACACTTAGTTTTAGGTCCTTCATTTTGCGATTGTCCAGAAAGTTAAAAACTCCAGAAAAATAGGTTTTGATTATGCCCCCCCTTGTAAAAAATTTTGCAGACGCTTTGTGTATTTGGCCACATAATTAATTAATAAGCACATATTTATCTGTATAACTTTTTCCAAAATGTCAAATTTTGCATGCTTTGCATTTATATATTTTGCATAATTTTATGTTCTATAATCAACGATAAGTAAGTTCAAACGTTTTTACTGATTTGCTTAATACACCATTTATGCAAATATTAATGACGAACAACAAAATGTTAAATATTTAAATGCTTAACCTGATCCAATAAAATCCATGCACCAAACGAATTGGCATGCTAACTAACTATACTGACTGCCAAGAGATTTTGCACAACAACAATACACTATAAGTACATAATATAGTATAGTACAGTAGTCTTCATTGAAAAATGATTGTGAATCAATTTGGAAATGACAGTTTTATAGAATAATTATACTGTAATCATTTAATCTAGCCTTAAAATTTACGTTTTTCTTAATTAATGCTACAAAATGGTGTGCTAATATAATAAAAAAGCCTACGAGGGAAACATGTATTAATTTTATCTTAAACAGATATGGTCCCTGATAACAGATGTCATATATGCATGCGCTAAAATAATAATATAGGCCAAAATTGCGTCTAATATATAAATAGTTCAAGTTGAGATAACAATTCATAATTAATTGACAATAAACAATTCGAATCCAACACCTTTTTCTAATATGAATCTATGTCATGTAATAGTTATTTGTGTAACTAGTGTGAAAAGTGTCGACTTCGTCACGAGCTGCAAACTTTATGCATCGTGTAACTAATATGCTTTTTGCACATGTTGCACACAACATTTTTGCTACGATTTTTATTTCAAATTTTATTGAAGAGTATTTTACAATACAAGAAATATTACTAAGTTTTAGAATAGTTTTAACAATAACAGAAGCAGTTTAAACTAATGTTGTTTTATAAAACCAGTCATTTCCTTTTTTTGAGTTAATTTCAATTTTAATATCGGCAGTTAGAGCAATTTACTATGGTAAGTGATGGACAAACTTTATTTCCAGAAAATTTTTTGTTTGTGGAGGTTTCAGGTTCTTCACTTAAAAGTATTTTTCGGATTATTGTGACGTTTCCGGTACTTGTACTTGATCCACCTTCCAGAATTTTAGTGGCTATTTTAGCTTTTTTAGAAATTGATCCCTCAATGTAGCCCTTAGCTACAGTTAAAGATTTCCACCCTCCATGGCGTTTTAATGTTAACATGTCTGTCCCCGATTCCACAGGCAATGTTGCAGAAAATTTGCGAAAACAGTGTCCTTTGTGGCTTCAGTTTTGAATATAGAGGGTGTCTTTAAATGGTGCAGGAAAAATGCTGCCACAAATTCCTGAGGCTTAAATATGACGATCTAATCCAACTTACCTCAGTCCAAAAGTGGATGATTTCGGAGATACGAGTGTCAAAAGTTTAATTTGGTTTTAGTCTTTTATAAATCATTTTTTTAATAATTGGTGTATTGTTACAATATTTGGCTAGGGGGGGTACTGCGGGGTAAAAAATTAAAATCTGCTCTCATTTTCATTGTAAAGTTTAGAGGGCGCCACCTGCGATACCGTGCATACATTTAAAACGATATAACTTTCTTGAGCCACCCTGTATTTAACTTTTAAATAAAAATTCTTATTCTGCAACGTCTTTTACCTAAAAAAAAGTATACGTGGTAAGAGTTGATTTGAGCAGCCGTTTTTGAGATATCTAGATTTAAAAAATTCAGTTCGTGTGTGGTCAGGTCTAAATTATTATAACAATTGAAAACAATTTGAAGCGAAGGCGTTAAATTAAAATAACTGTCACTAGAAACTAAAAAAAAAACAATTACATAAATGTGTTGTAATTCTATTTTCTAGTAAAAACAGTCAATAAGGGATTTATCAACAACAAAAATTTAATTTAATTTGATTTTAAAAGAATGCTTTTAACAAATGTTCAAAATTACCTTAGTCGCATGAGGATTTTCTTTAGCAGTGAAGTGAATTTTTTAAATCCAGATATCTCAAAAAGGGCTGCTCAAATCAACTCTTACGACCTATACATTTTATGGGTAAAAGACGTTGGAGAATAAGAATTTTTATTTAAAAGTTAACTAACCTGAACTAACCGCAGGTGGCGCCCTCTAAATTTTACAATAAAAATGAGAGCATATTTTAATTTTTTACCCCACGAAACCTCCCCCAGCCGAATATTGTGATAATACACCAATTATTAAAAAAATTATTTATGAAAAACTAAAACCAAATTGTACTTTTGACACTATCACACATCTCCCAAATCATCCACTTTTGGACTGACGTAAGTTAGGTTAGATCGTCATATATAAGCCTCAGGAATTTGTGGTAGCATTTTTTCCGCACCTTTTAGAGATATCCTGTCTGTCTCCAGATGTTGAGCCAACAACCTACCGTTCTATAAGTATTTTGCAACATCACTTGGAATTTTACTGAAAGTATTTGCACCAACAGGTTGAACTGAACATAATATCTGATAAAAAAATCTAATGTAATTGGTAGACTGGGGATGAAGGGATGCTTATTTGCGATACATTTCAACAAAATTAAAACATCTAATTTCACCGCTTATTACAAATGATCGAGGTTAGTTTGTCTTGCTATAGGAAATTTTCACTGCAGTTATGATAGAATCCACGTCATTAATATCAATTATTGTAAGTTTCTGTAACTCGTCCCTGCGGCATGATCCTGCAAAGCCAAATACTGCAACTATCTATACCAAAACACAAGTAATTATAAAGTTAAAAATTAACATCATTTGCATGTGTTACCTTCATCATTAGATATTTATTATCTGAAGCTTCAATTAAAAATTTGTTAAATTCCTGTCCTTGGTTTCTTCTTCAAAAATGGAGTTAACTTGGTAAAATGTCGAATTTTCACATTTTTATTTATTAAAAGTGTAGCCTTTAACATTAAATACTCTGACCATAAGGTCGATGGCTTTAGTACCTCTGATTTTTTAGATTAATCGGGCAATCAATCTGCTGTAGCTTCATTTGCTGTTTTATTTGTATCTAGTACAAATAGTTTCTTCCCCACTATTCGAACTCGACATTTTTATTAGTTTTACAACAAAATTTTAAAGTTTTAAACTGACAACTTGACATTAATTACAGGAATTGTCACTGTCAGACGCCATCCATAGGTAACTATGATTATGCTTTCGTTAGTAACAATATTATTAATTAAAGGATTAATTAAAATAAGAGTAAAAAAGTTTTCTTTTTAATATCAAACAATAAGCGTTTTGAGGAATATTTAATGTTACCTAAGTACCTATGGTTACCAGGTTTATAGGAATACTTAAATTACAAGAAAAAAATGTTATCTTTGGATTAAACTCGTAATCAATAGAGTAGCAAAGCATTTTTTGTACTAGGCACAGTAGTATAGTGCAAAAAAATAGAAAAAGGTATTTTGTGCATTTTACTAACAGTTTTAAAGATACGACGCTTTGATTTGAGGTAAAACTTCCGTAGCAAGCCTATAATTTATTTTAGGCAGGATAGGTTTAAGCTAATGAATGCTTGCAATTTCACAAATTTCTCTCATTCCACCTGTTTATCCTGCATTTTACATAAATAATAGCCTAGTACTTAAATACTTATCAAAAGCCGAAACCAAACAATATATTCGAAAAAATAAGATAAAAATATAAACCACTCGATTGGTATGATTAGCTAGAAAAACAGGATGTATCGTATTCAACCAAATAGATGTTTATATATTATAATACGTCATAATTTTGCAGGAAATTAATTTATGTTTTTACTCTAACACATTATTAACGAAAAAAATAAAACCTACATTATTATTTTGCACGTGTATTATTATTTTGCACGTGCAGTGGTACGAAATAAAAATAAAACCGGACAAGCGGCAAGGGTATCGATTGTTCATCACCCAGTAAAAATGTTGTTTATTTAATTTTGACTTCTGTTATCAACGACATTGAACATTATAGCTTAGAATCGAAACGCGACTTACACACTACCAAAAGAAGCACTACAAAGTACGAGAAACACAGAAAATGAAAGGAGAACCCAAATCAATCAAAATCAATCGAACTCAAGCTGATAATGCTTAACAAAGAATGGAAAAACTCAAAGGTAGTGAGTGCCTAACTTAAAAGTCACAAAGATCCATCCCTATACCGGGTGATGCATGGTTTAGTTAAATATAGGAAATCCCATGTAAATTTTGAAGTGCCTAAATATTGGCTCCCTTGTACATTTTAGAGAAAAATTGTACTATAATTTTCTAAAGAGGCTGATATAATAAACCCATGTGCCATTTCTAACATTACTTAGTTGATATCGAGAAATTCTGTCACATTCTAACGAAGTACAGTTTTTTAGCTGGTCTAGATTTTCAAATTTTACATCTTTATAAATAAAATTTTTTAGGTGACCCCACAGAAAGAAGTCGTTTGGCGAAAGGTCTGGAGACCTGGCTGACCAAAGGATTAGATGCCGTGGGCCGATAATATTTTCGTTAAAATTCTTTTAATGCGGGTTCAATTCGATTTTGTAGTAAATCCAGATAGGTTACTGCTGTATGGTTGCCTTCCATAAAAAATGGTTCAATAATGTGACGTCCTACAATTCCCGACCAAACATTTATTTTTTGTGGATATTGCGTCCGAGTATGAACAAGATGATGTTTATTTTCTTGGCTCCAATACCGTCAATTTTGAGCATTTGGCTCGTTGTTGAGAGTGAATGTTCATTCATTGGTAAAACAAATATGTCTCAAAAAATGCCTATTATTATTTGCTCTTTCCTTTACCTCAAAACAATACCAATCTCCGTTCTTCTTGCCCAAAAATCCTCGAGCTAGCCATTTTGATTTCCTCCACGTGCAGTAAAATATCAAGATCTCTATAATCCCTTTCTTTAGCTCTATTGACATTCTGAGTTGAGGATTTACAGTTATTTATGGCAGTGTCTTTAGACCCAAATTTACTAATGATAAGTTCAGTTAATGAAATGGAAAGGAGAGGCTTATCAGGGAATTGAACTGAAAACATTTGAGACACTGCTCTTAAACTGTTTCCTGTATAATACCACTTAATCATAGTTAATTTTTCCTTAATGGAATAGCTCATATTTAGCTATAATTAAAGCGCCTTCAATGAAAATGTTGTCACTGACGCTACTTTTCGTTTTGTCAAAACCAAATAATAATTTGCTGGTGTTTGCTGTATTACCTAAACCATGAAAATTTCGTAATTTTACCATCACCTTTAATTGAATAAGTTAGGATTAGCTTATTAAAATTTATTCAAACTTGGCACATGGATTTAATTTATCGGCCTCTTTAAAAAATTACAACACAATTTTTCTCTAAAATTTGCAGGGAAGCGAATATTTAGCCACCTCAAAAATACATGGGATTTCCTATGTTCAACTGAGCCTTGCATCACCCGGTATGTCACTATGTCCATATTGAAGCTGGCTTATTTTATGACTGAAAATTCGTGTAAACATTTGTCCTACATTGTTTTGTTTTTGAGATACAGGGTATCAAAAGATTATAAAAATTCGGCTTTTTATTAATATCTTATCGCCGATTTTGATCAAACTTCAAAGGTTTGTTGGTAGTAGTAGGGGGCTTATATGAAAACACCCATGTTCCAGTGGTGTCCCGGAGGGTAACCTAATTGATTTATAAGGAAAAAATATTGTACGGCACTGGTGTTTTACAAGTTTGTTCATTTTTTAGGTTAGGCAATTAAAAATACCAATTTTTTGTGCCTTGTCCTTTTTCTGGTCTCGCTTCATTTTGGAGAAAAGAATGAAAACCTATTCACTCGACAATATAGAAATTATCAAAATACTTATATACGGTATGTCCACGGATGGGGTTTACAAGAGGACAAATGGACTAAAAATTGAAAGATACGAAAAAAAGTCACTCTTAATAAACGTTTTTGCTTGTCTAGAAAATACGATTCACCATAAGAAACTTTAATTTTTTTATACAGGGTGGGTAAAAACTGCAAGAATGTTATTTTGCTTAAGAGTAAACATACTTTAGTTTGAAATATTTTTTCTACACAACAAACCGAACTAGAACAATTCATTAAATGGTTTACCTATGTAAAAATTATTTTCCAAAAAGTATTCGCTGGCACACCTCTGACTGGTGAATGACACTTAAGGTGATAGGTACTTGTTGTCAATGGCTTTATTTAATGAAGTTATTATTTAAGTAGAAATGCTATCTACTGAACAAAGAGTTCTTATAATACAATGTTATGGGGATGGTCAAGTTTCATACCGCTACGTCATGGAATAATTTACCGAGAAATTTGTAGGAATCCCAATAACTAGGATGACAATCTGCAAGTTAATAAAAAAAGTTCCAGAGAACTACTGGTTCGGTTTTGGATCTCAAAAAAAAAGAAGAAATACGACCATGATGATGCTGCTACAGTCTTAGTGCTTCAATCTGTTGAAGAAAATCCTATGACGTCCCTTAGAAATCGTGTTACTCAGTTGGAAGTTGTGAAAAAAAGTCAAATTCAGAAGATCCTTAAAGCAAATAAATTGTATCCGTATAAATCGCACTTTAATCAAAGATTGGAAGAGGGAGATGACGCGAAACGACTTGATTTTTGCTTGTGGATAGGAGACAAAATTTTAAGTGGAAATGTTGATTTTTATAAATGTATCATGTTTTCTGATGAAAGTACATTTTCTACCAATGGAACCGTTGCAACCCAGCACGTTAGGTACTGGTCTTTAGAAAATCCCGAATTCAGAATTATGACGAGAAGACAATATTTCACAAAAGTGAACGTGTGGTGCGCGATATCCATCCATGGCATCATAGGGCCACATTTTTTTGATAACACGTGCAATAGATTTTCATATTTAGAAATGCTGGATACATTTTTCAATGATGAACTCGAAAATCTACCATTAAAATTTAAAAAATATGTAGTTTCAGCAAGATGGTTGTCCAGCCCATTTCGCTCGTGGGGTTAGAGAATGGCTTGACCGCAGATTTGGTCCAAGGTGGATTGGCAGGAATGGCCCAGTTTTGTGGCCCCCAAGAAGCCCCGACTTAACCTTCGCGGATATGTTTTTATGGGGCCGTTTAAAACAAATTGTTTTTGCTACCGCAGTACCAAATGATATTGAAGTGCTGAAGGGCAGAATTATCCAGGCTCTCCAATCGATATCTCAGGAAGAAATCAGAAATTCTTTCACTTATTTGAGAAAGCAATTAGAAAAATGTGTCGAGTATGGGGGTGGAGCTTTTCAATTATGAAATCGTTATCGTATTCTTTTCATGTTAATAAAAATGTTCGTATTATTATTATTATAATTATTATTATAATTATTTCATTAAATAAATACATTGACAACAAGTATCACTTATTCATTATTCAAGTAAAAACGTTTATTAAGAGTGACTTTTTTTCCTATCTTTCAAAATAAAGTATGTTTACTCTTAACCAAAATAACATTTTTGCAGTTTTTACCCACCCTGTATAAAAAATTGAAGTTTCTTATGATGAATCGTATTTTCTAGACAAGCAAAAACGTTTAAGAGTGACTTTTTTTCGTATCTTTCAATTTTTAGTCCATTTGTCCTCTTGTAAACCCCATCCGTGGCCATACTGTATATTGAAACAACTATTTTTAAAGAGGAATAACCAAAGTATTTAAAAAATCAGTTTTCAGCTCTGTGAAATGGCACCTGTCAAAATTTTGGCCCAACAAGTCCGTTCCTGACTTCCCTGACGATGTAAAACATCTACTGTAGTATGGTTTGATGAGTCTTTATTCCCCACATAAAATATTATAATTTTACTAAATTATACATGTTGGTTCAAAAAAGCCGAAAAGGTAAGTCGGTGAGTACCCCCTTGGGACCCTGTATCTACGTCAGCCATGTCAAACTCAAAATCACTGGTTGGCCAAAAGCATGAAGACCATAGACTAGGTGGGCCGCAAAACCTAATCTTAAAGAAGACAAACTACTGAAAATCTTAACGAAAAAAAGTACTATTATGTTAGATTAGAAGTATATTTATTAAATTTCCAATAAAAAGGACATTACAAAAACTTACAAACATTAACTTCTTTTGCCAGATATTTGACATCTTTTGTCTTTAATTAAGTTGCCTATTTGTGGCGTGAATTTATCGGCGGAAATAACTTTTAAAACTGCGTCCAAGTGTGCGTCCGTCAATCGCGATCTTGCGGGAGATTTGTTTCCTTTCATCAAAGAAAATAATTGTTCACACTTATAGGTACTTCCAAACATTGACAGGATTTTACAGGCAAATTTTCTCATTTCTTGGTATTGAAAAGGCAAGTACTTATAAAATTCGAATGTACCAACACTATCAAATTTTTCTTTTAAATGGGTTTGACACTGAATCTCAATCACTTCCATCTGCAAGTGAGGGGGAACTTTATCAATATCGATAGTGAAAAGACCAGTAAATAAAGAAAAATTGTTTTCTTGGGACTTAAAATCCTGAAAACGCTTTTCAAATTCTGACAGAAGGCTTCCCATTTTCTCTGTATACATTTTGTATGATATTGGGCCACTTGTACTTTCCTGATACGCCTTGCAAGTCGGAAAATGTGACAGATTATCCACCGCTAACTGGTTTTTCCACAGCATCATCTTACACTTGAAAGCTTTAACATGATTATGCATATCTGTTATAACTTGACGTGGTCCTTGCAATTTCGTATTTAAGTCCGACAAGTGTTTTGTGATGTCTACCATAAATGAAAGATCTTGTAAAAAAGGTACGTCGGATAATAAGCTGACATCTTGTTCTTTCACTTCCATGAAAAGGCGTATTTCTTCTTTGAGTTTCCAAAACCGATCGAGAACCATAGAGCACGAAAGCCATCGCACTTCTGCATAATAAGGTAAACCAGTGTACTCACTTTCTAAATCACGTAAAAACGCAGAAAACTGTCGCTGATTCAAGCCACGTGACCTTATGAAGTTTATCATTTTTTTCACTGACTTTAAAACGCTTTCCAACTTGATCACTTTTGAGCATAAAACTTCTTGGTGGATTATGCAATGAACATGATGAAAATCTGGTTTGTCACTGCCCGTTTCTCTGATCTTTGTTTGTAATATTTTAATGAAGCCATTATTTACTCCAGTCATTGAAGGAGCTCCGTCTGTTGCAACGGAACACAGTTTTGACAAATCTAAATTGTACTTTTGCAGAAGTCCATAAACAGCATTGAAAATATCCTCCCCAGTTGTTGTATCATGCAATGGTACTAATTCCAGTAATTCTTCATAAACGTTGATATCTCTATCAACAGCACGAAGAAAAATAGCGAGTTGCGCCACACCACACACATCTGTACTTTCGTCACAGGCAATAGAAAATGCAATGAAAGAGTCTGATTTTGTTTTTATCTGTTCGCTTATATTGGCAGCCAACTCGGTAACTCTTTTAGCGACAGTATTCCGGGACAAGGATATATTTTGAAAAGCCTTCACGCTCCCGGGACTTACAATTTCCGCGGCCTTTACAAGGCACTCTTTTATAAATTCACCTTCAACAAATGGTTTTGAGTGTTTTGCGATCAACTCCGACAGTACGTAGCTCGCTTGAACGGCAGATTCATTTTCTTGCTTTGGACGTGTAAACATAAGCTGTTGATCTTTTAACCGTGATTTTAACTCTTTTAACTTTTCGTTTCTAATCATGCCTGTATACTTGTCAAACTTAGTTTTATGACTATCATAGTGACGTTTTATATTATATAATTTTGGGACACCGACTGTACTGTTACAAATCAAGCAAATAATTTTGTCTTTCACTTCACAGCAAAAAAACTCTAATTCCCACTTTTCTTGAAAGATACGATGCTCATCTCCAAGTTTCCTCTTACTTCCACTTGGTTTTGAAACAGACATGTTAAAAACTTTATCCGAAATAAATAACAATAAGTACTGTTACGTGTTGTAACAATAAGTACGCAACTAAACTCGCAATTCTATCGCAACTGACTCATAACTAACTGAACAACTGAACTCAATCGAGCGGTATTGGCTTATATACGGATTGTGATTTCTCGACAGTTCTTTCCAGAATGTTCAGGTAGCGTCATCTGTATTCTCGCGCGATAGAACTTTCCGGAACAAGCCAGGCTTTTAGGTTGAGCGCGCATCTTAGTTCATGCTCCTAAACATAGATGGCACTATTTGGGCCATTTTTTACCAATCGTAACAGTACTTTATTTTCGGTTTTTAACAGGCTCGCGGGCCGCATTACATGGCTGTTTTCAAAATTGATTCGGGGCCGCAGGAAAATGCTCAGTGGGCCGCATGCGGCCCGCGGGCCGCATGTTTGACATGGCTGATCTACGTTAAGGGGCACTTTAAAAATGTTTAGGGTTATATTTTACATTTTAGTAGCAATTGAGAAATATTTGTAGAAAATTGTTAACATTATTAAAACAGCCTCTCAAACTTGCGCAGGCTTCAGATAGGCTTGATATTTGTGACACTGGAGCAAGTTTAGGTTCCTCTTCATCTGTCTCAGAGTTGGGAGTAGTTTTATCCATTTATTGGATCTCTTCAATACACTCGATAGTCAATTCTGCACTTTCTGTGGGCAAATCGTTATTAACAGAGACAAATTGTTTCAAGTTCACAAATGTGTCCTTAGTGTTAGGAAACAGTTGTGCGAGTGGAATATTATCTTCTTCTTTGAAGTCGTTAATATTATCTGTATTTCACATAAATCTGCCTTTCATAAAGCATTTTTTTATTGTCACTGGGCCAGTCCACCGAAACCCATATCAAGGCGTTGGTTCTGGTTACATTATTTTCGATTTCTTGAAGAGGACAACCACTATCTGTACCACATGTTAAAAGCCTCTTAATAACGTAACTTCTGTAGAGCATTTCGGGATGAGACGTTGCATTATCCAGAAACAATACCACTCTTCTATTCTGCTTCTTCACTTTGGTATCAAATCTGTGAAGCCATGTTATCATGATATCTGCTGTCATCCACGCTTTTTTGTTCGAGAGCCATTGGAGGGGTAACTTATCGATATGTGCGCCCTTAAAACGTCGAGGATTTTTGCATTTGCCTATTATAAGTGGTTCTTTCTTCCTCAGAATTGTAAATCGTTGCTTTGCTGCTTTTTTCCAGTACACTTGTCATCTTCCAATGCATATGTTTTTGTTGGCGATGCAAAATAGTATAGACCTGTTTTATCTCCATTAAATACGCCCCTTGAGGCATAATCCTTAAAATGGTCAATAGCCTCTCTTTCCAAGCAGTGACACCTTCGATATTGATATCGCCTGATTCGCCACATATTTTCTTAAAGGTAATATCCATTTGGTGCCTTAAAGTTATCTAGTCCTAGAAATTAAGCAGATTAGAGAGCTTTTGCTTCAATTATGGGCCCGGATATATTGGTAAGTGCTTGTTTCGCGCTTTACAGAACCAGTTAAAAACAACTTAGTCCACTACCAGTCCTTCGGTTTTGGGAATTTTCTTTTTGTTCACCGTTGCCACCTTCTTAAAACAAATTTCTAACTTCTGCTTTATTTTGAAGCAACATAGTCACTTGGGTCTTACCCATTTTAAATTTTTCAGCCAATTTTCTGGTACTTAAACGAGTTTTTCACTTTACTCGATTATTTCAATTTTTTAGCTTAAAGAAAGACATTTCCTTTTTCTAGCCATTTTCAAATATTCACGTTAGTCCCAAAACACACAAAATCTGTTCACAACAAAACTAATGTTAACAACCGATTTATCAGCCTTTAAAGCAAATTGAATGGATCCGGTCGAACAGGCCGGTTTCAGAAAACACTACAGCACCACAGACCACCTACACACAGTAAGAACACTAATAGAGAAGTGCACCTAGTACAACGTACCGCTCCATGTAGCTTTTGTAGATTTCCAGAAAGCATTCGACTCCGTCAAAATATGGGCAGTGTTAGAATCCTTAGACAACGCAAGAATTGATTCAAGATACACGAACATCATAAAGAACATATACAAAAACGCTACCATACAAATAAAAATGGACGACGAGACAAAAACAAACCATATAAAACTACAAAGGGGAGTAAGACAAGGAGACACTATATCGCCCAAACTATTCACGCTTGTACTAGAAGACATTCTTAAGAAATTAAAATGGGACACCAAAGGCATCAACATCGACGGAGTATACTTAAACCATCTAAGATTTGCTGATGACATAATCTTAATAGCAAACAATCTACAAGAACTAAACGAAATGCCACAGCAACTAAATGATGTATCCACAAAAGTAGGTCTAAGGATGAACTATGATAAAACAAAAATAATGAGCCGGGAATAGACAAATATAACAATGCAGAACTACAGGATAGAAAACGTCCAGCATTATGTATACTTGGGTCACGACATCAGACTGGGAAGATCAAACAAGGATGCCGAAATAAAAAGAAGAACACAGCTAGCATGGGCCGCCTTCGGTAAACTTACTTACATCTTGAAAAATAATTCTATTCCCATAAATCTAAAAAGAAAAGTATATGACACTTGCATAATACCGGTGTGTACCTACGGAGTAGAGATATGTCCCTCAACAAAAAGTATGCTAAAAAATTAGAGACAACCCAAAGGGCAATGGAACGAAACATGCTTGGAATGGAACAAATTAGAAACACCGAGATAAGACGTAAAACTAAAGTCAGGGACATCGTAGAGGAGATAGCAAAGATAAAATGATGATGGGCTGGCCACATAGCCAGATACGATGACAACAGATGGACACGAAGAATATTAGAATAGAGACCAAGGGAGACAACACGAAGCACGGGAAGACCTCAAAAAAGATGGGCGGACGACATAAGAGCAGTAGCAGGAAAACAATGGATGAGAGTGGCAAATGATAGAGAAAGATGGAAACAATTGGGAGAGACCTACATCCAGGACTGGATGGACAAAGGTTGATGAAGAAGAAGAGAAGAATGGATCCGCCTGCAATAAAGTAATTAGTGTATGTAATTCCGATGATGAGTGTCCGCGGTCGTTTTACAGATAGGTCCATAAAGAGGAGTATAGAATAATTTTATTTCCATTTTTAAATATGGGGAATTCACAACCGGTCTTTTACCGCTGGTGGTCACTTTATAGAGGCGGTCGCAAACAGAGGTTTTACTGTATTAAAAAAAAGGTAGCGCCACTGGATATTACTTTTATTTATTAGGGTAACCATGACAATCTTTAAAAAAACCTTTTGGTAATCTTATTCACAGTTCCCCTTTAAAAATCGTAACAATAATTCAATAATTATATCGCCTGAACTTTTAATGTAAAACTTCTTTAACATGTATTATGCAAGTACGGTTAGCAAAAAACGGCACAAGATATTATGCAGTATTTAAGATTGCCTTTCTCTTATTAATTTTTACATTAGGTACACAAATTGCTCTTAATGTTTGTATTTTAGACTATTATTTTCTGTCTGATAAAAATAATAGGTTGTAACTTGGTCATAATAGCGTAGAATTAATTCACAGATTTAAATGATTTTGAAAGTACTGATCGTGCGTCTACTGGTACTAAATTAGCGATAAAAAAACATGTAGCTTTTAATTAATCACTGGCGAAGTCAACAAACACAAAACTATACAGCGAGAAGCAAATGTATGGAACAAAATCGATAACGCATCAGGTAATCATTTGTGCGGAAATCCCTCGTACCACCTATCGCCTATTTTACTTGCTGCTGCGAGTAATTTCCTGTTGCCTCAATTTGATCCACTGGGTTGCAATAGCTTCTTTTAAACGGGATCATGTTGTTTAGGTCTCAAAAATTATTTGCGAGTAATACCCTACATAGCGTAGATAAATAAAAATGTTGACATAAAATCGCAAATTTATAAACACTCGTTATTTATCTTAAACTGAGTTTTTAGAACACTTAGTAATAAAAAATGATTAGGAATACTAAAGGCCTTATAGAAAAATGCGTTACCTTCAACAGTGCCCAATGATTATACGCGCACTGTTGCATAAACCTACCTGGTATATATTAAAGTTAATTTAATTATTCTATGAATTTTTTCATACATAATATATGTCCTAACTAGTATTATTGATTAAAAAAAGAATGTAGATAACGCATTAAAAAATACCTGCATTAAAAGAAAGATATCATAATGAATTAATGACATTTAAATCGTTTCCTATAATACGTACCTATATATTATGTCACGTGACAAATTACTTAATATGATATGAAACGCTAAAACTTTTTAGATATGACAAATGTATTATGAAAAAGTAACATAAATTAATAGTTTTTTCCATGTTCCGCTGATGTATTTGTATAGCAGGAGAGCCGACGGTATATAAGTCACATTATGTCGTCGCAATTTGGTAAAAATATCTTCCAGCTTAAATTTTGGTTATGGCAGACCAGGATACGGCAACTTTGCCACCCCTAATTAACGTAGTACCCCACTTTGTCGCGCTCAAAGGCGTATTTTTTCTTATTAACAAATGACTCTCATAACTAAAGGGCGGAATATATGCACCTAAATTCAGTCAAAATAGGCGCATATACAGTGTGTCCCCGGATCGACGCAACGATAGGTGAAAAAGACTGAAATTTTTTGAGTTAAAACTTTATCTTCTGGGGTTCAGGGATAGAAACTAATTTGTGGCATAATTTTAATTTCGAAAAATCAAGTGTGCTTTGGAAATTTTCAAAAAACGCAAGTGCTTGATTTCTAGGAGATACGAAAAATTTTATTAAGAAAAGATGTTACCCAACAAAAACCAACATGCTTATCAATCTGGAAAATCGTGTGAGTCGGCACTTCATCAATTAGTATCGAAGATAGAACCGGCCCTCGCAAACAAGGAAATTTCTCTAGCGGTATTCCTTGATGTTGAAGGAGCCTTTGATCATACCTCCTTCGGTTCAATGACAACAGCACAGCAGGCAGGTCAGCGCAACACTGTTTGGTGAAAAAGTGGAGGCATTGGCAGCAAAAGGCTACCCCCAGGGAGGGGTTCTGTCCCCACTACTGTGGGACCTGGTAGTCGATAACATTCTCTCTGAACTTAATAACAGAGGGCTCTATACCCAGGGGTATGCTGATGACTTAGTTGTACTCATTCGGGGTAAACACGCCCACGTTATATCAGAACTTATGCAACAAGCTCTGAACATCATCGAAGATTGGTGCAATAGGGAAAACCTCAAGGTAAACCCAAGCAAGACAACGATGATCCCATTTACTAAACGAAGAAAATTGGAAGATCTAAAACTACCGAAACTCTTCGGTAAGGAACTGCAAATATCCCAGGAGGTGAAAAATATCTGGGAATAACCCTAGATGCAAAGCTAACCTGGAACTCCCATATGCAGAATATCATTAATAAAAGTAAAATGGTACTCATGAGTAGTGAGAAACGGACAGTTCTGGCTCAGGTGGTGCTGGTGGTGCTGGTGGTGCAACTAACCCAGGTGGTGCGGTGGTGCGTTTTACGATCTAACCCAAGTGGTGCGGTGGTGCGTTTTATGATCTAACCCGGGTGGTTCGGTGGTGCGTTTTATGATCTAACCCGGGTGGTTCGGTGGTGCGTTTTATGACCTAACCCGGGTGGTTCGGTGGTGCTGTTTTACGAGACCAGTGATGCTGGTGGTGCTGTTTTACGAGATCAGTGGTGCTGGTGGTGCTGTTTTATGATCTAACCCGGGCGGTTCGGTGGTGCGTTTTATGATCTAACCCGGGTGGTTCGGTGGTGCGTTTTATGACCTAACCCGGGTGGTTCGGTGGTGCTGTTTTACGAGACCAGTGATGCTGGTGGTGCTGTTTTACGAGATCAGTGGTGCTGGTGGTGCTGTTTTATGATCTAACCCGGGCGGTTCGGTGGTGCGTTTTATGACCTAACCCGGGTGGTTCGGTGGTGCTGTTTTACGAGACCAGTGTTGCTGGTGGTGCTGTTTTACGAGATCAGTGGTGCTGGTGGTGCTGTTTTATGATCTAACCCGGGCGGTTCGGTGGTGCGTTTTATGACCTAACCCGGGTGGTTCGGTGGTGCGTTTTATGATCTAACCCGGGTGGTTCGGTGGTGCGTTTTATGACCTAACCCGGGTGGTTCGGTGGTGCTGTTTTACGAGACCAGTGATGCTGGTGGTGCTGTTTTACGAGATCAGTGGTGCTGGTGGTGCTGTTTTATGATCTAACCCGGGCGGTTCGGTGGTGCGTTTTATGACCTAACCCGGGTGGTTCGGTGGTGCTGTTTTACGAGACCAGTGTTGCTGGTGGTGCTGTTTTACGAGATCAGTGGTGCTGGTGGTGCTGTTTTATGATCTAACCCGGGCGGTTCGGTGGTGCGTTTTATGACCTAACCCGGGTGGTTCGGTGGTGCTGTTTTACGAGACCAGTGGTGCTGGTGGTGCTGTTTTACGAGACCAGTGGTGCTGGTGGTGCTGTTTTACGAGACCAGTGGTGCTGGTGGTGCGTTTTATGATCTAACCCAAGTGGTTCGGTGGTGCGTTTTATGATCTAACCCGGATGGTTCGGTGGTGCTGTTTATGAGCTAACCCGGGTGCTTTCGTGAGGCGGCTCTGTCAATATCTCTCTACTGTGTTAATTTATGCGGGTAATAAAACCGACAAGGGTCGGATCGGCCTGCATGCTTATAGAGGTAAAAAACCGCTTTAGAATGTTTTTGGTATATCTTTTTTAGATAATTTTGGGGGAAATAATTTGCCTGAGATGCCAATTAAAAAAAGCCTACATTTAATTGTATTTTAGATTCTTGAATTTTGTACATGGATTAAAAATCTACTATTTCTTGAAATTGTATACATTATGTTAGATAATTAAGGAATAAAAAAGATGAAAATAGCAATTATAATTAGAAAAAAAATATTTTAATGTTATTAAGACTTTGTAAATATCTGTAAAAACTGTTCTAAATCCTGTCATTTCTGAAACTTGTATACTGAGTGTTTAGAATTTAGTAAAAAATTAAAAAAATGTTTTAACGTTATTAAGCCCTGTGAAACTTTGTAAAAATGACTAAAACTGTACAGAATTGTATTATTTTCTGAAAATGATATACTGAGTGTTTAGAATTTAGTAAAAATTAAAAAAAATGATTTAAATTTGTTAAATCATGTGAAATCTTGTATAAAATGACTAGAACCGTTCTTAATCATGTCATTTCTGAAAATTGTATACTGAGTGTTTAGAATTTAGTAAAAAATTAAAAAAAAATGTTTTAACGTTATTAAGCTCTGTGAAACTTTGTAAAAAATGACTAAAACAGTCGCAAATCGTCCTATTTTCTTAAAAGTGTATACTGAGTGTTTAGAATTTAGTAAAAATTAAAAAAAATGTTTTAAATTTGTTAAATCATGTGAAATCTTGTATAAAATGACTAGAACCGTTCTTAATCATGGCATTTCTGAAAATTGTATACTGAGTGTTTAGAATTTAGTAAAAAATTAAAAAAAATGTTTTAACGTTATTAAGCCCTGTGAAACTTTGTAAAAAATGACTAAAACAGTCGCAAATCGTCCTATTTTCTTAAAAGTGTATACTGAGTGTTTAGAATTTAGTAAAAATTAAAAAAAATGTTTTAAATTTGTTAAATCATGCGAAATCTTGTATAAAATGACTAGAACCGTTCTTAATCATGGCATTTCTGAAAATTGTATACTGAGTGTTTAGAATTTAGTAAAAAATTAAAAAAAATGTTTTAACGTTATTAAGCCCTGTGAAACTTTGTAAAAAATGACTAAAACAGTCGCAAATCGTCCTATTTTCTTAAAAGTGTATACTGAGTGTTTAGAATTTAGTAAAAATTAAAAAAAATGTTTTAAATTTGTTAAATCATGTGAAATCTTGTATAAAATGACTAGAACCGTTCTTAATCATGGCATTTCTGAAAATTGTATACTGAGTGTTTAGAATTTAGTAAAAAATTAAAAAAAATGTTTTAACGTTATTAAGCTCTGTGAAACTTTGTAAAAAATGACTAAAACAGTCGCAAATCGTCCTATTTTCTTAAAAGTGTATACTGAGTGTTTAGAATTTAGTAAAAATTAAAAAAAATGTTTTAAATTTGTTAAATCATGTGAAATCTTGTATAAAATGACTAGAACCGTTCTTAATCATGGCATTTCTGAAAATTGTATACTGAGTGTTTAGAATTTAGTAAAAAATTAAAAAAAATGTTTTAACGTTATTAAGCCCTGTGAAACTTTGTAAAAAATGACTAAAACAGTCGCAAATCGTCCTATTTTCTTAAAAGTGTATACTGAGTGTTTAGAATTTAGTAAAAATTAAAAAAAATGTTTTAAATTTGTTAAATCATGCGAAATCTTGTATAAAATGACTAGAACCGTTCTTAATCATGGCATTTCTGAAAATTGTATACTGAGTGTTTAGAATTTAGTAAAAAATTAAAAAAAATGTTTTAACGTTATTAAGCCCTGTGAAACTTTGTAAAAAATGACTAAAACAGTCGCAAATCGTCATATTTTCTTAAAAGTGTATACTGAGTGTTTAGAATTTAATAAAAATTAAAAAAAATGTTTTAAATTTGTTAAATCATGTGAAATCTTGTATAAAATGACTAGAACCGTTCTTAATCATGACATTTCTGAAAATTGTATACTGAGTGTTAAGTATTTTAGTTGAAAATAAGATCATAAATCATCTATACAAAACAAGCGCCCCTTATGGATTTGAACGAAAATCATAGATTCGACTATTTTCATGAAAAATAAATCTAAGTACGGAATAATGCAGGAAGATTATCTATTTTCTTGGTTTAGAAAGTGATGTAGTTAAGATTTATAACTTAGGAATAAATAAATTATTATTAATCTTTTCGAGCTATTTCTCTTGCATATTTAATTTCTTTGATAGTAAGAACTAATCTTTTTATTTTACAAAGTAAAAAAAAAAAGCTAAAGCTCGGCGTTGTCAGTCAGGTATAAGAACTGATTTAACACGATGGTTTTTGTACAAACGTTCACATACAATTGTATGCTTTTTAACCGATTGTGTCGGAAAAAATGACGATTTATAGATTAGATATTTAGACGAAGAGCTAACCTTCTCAATAAAGTATTGATTATTGCCCTGCTAGCTAGACAACACTTTTTATGTTAGTCAAAAAAAAATTTTTTTTTTCGGACGCTATTACAGATTTCATCGTTAACTAACAAACATTAAGACCAAAAAATTAGCGTGCAAGATGAAATGTATAGGTTCACTTCATTTCTACATTATTTTACAACTCTCAATCGCATTAAAAACAAGATCGAATAAAAAATAACTTATGACATATGGACGAAAAATGTTTTTCAGGCTATTTAGGTTAGCGACCGCATTACGTCTGAAATACTACATTTTTCGAGCTTATAACATAATTTACTATTTTAACGTTAAAATAGGGGAAATGATGTATCGAAGTGGGTACTTTTTTTTGTCGGTCACGAGATTATAGTTTCTTTTAAAATGAGCTCTAATATTTACAACACAAATTATCCTTTAAGCCACATTAGTTTAAAACTCGTCTGTCGCTTTCCCTCTATTGTGAGTTTGATTAAAGTATAGCGTAGTATATATTTAGATGAATTTCGTAAATGTTGAATACTTTCAAAACTGAAAAAGCCGCCCTTTGCAATAAATATCTCCGTAGAGTTAGGTACCCTGCAGATTAAGGGTATTTCAGCGGATAATCATATACAAATTCAAATACCTCATTTGTTTCGGAGCAGTAACCATCAACTTTTACACCATTTAAAACAGCTTCTTTACCATTAGCAGCATGTAAGATGTTGATTTTTCTGTGATTCTCGGTCCAAAGTAACCAATCTATGGCAATTTTGCTCTGCCTGTTTCTCCATCGGTAACCATTTTTTGGTATGATTCCTATAGTATTAAGCTTCAAAAAATTTCTTCTAAAAATTGTATTGCATGCTGAAGCAATAGTTGTAGCTTCAGTAAATGAACATACATTGCTAGTTTGTATAAGTTGTTCTCTAAACTTTAAACATGATTGCGCAAGGATTTCGACATCCGATACGCAGTAGTCTACCAGATCTCTTTGCATATCGAAACCATCATTTTCATGTTCTACAAACCATTTAAGAAATTTGGCTCTGTCTTCTTCTTTCATACTATCTGAGGAGTAATATTCAATTGATGGTAGAGGTCCTATATAGTTTTCATTTGCCTTTGTATTAAATAGGTGCGGGAAGTAGCCTTTTTTAAAAATATCCTCAAGTCCAAATGCCTTTGGTAGTTTGACTTAAGGCATAGGGAAATAGTTAAGTGAGTCGATAAATTTTACATTTTCAAGTTGCATCGTAATTATTTTGATACCTCTCATGATTAACTCAGGTGTAAAATCTGTCTTTGTCATAATGTAGTTTAATATAAACTGGTGATCAAAAGCCTGACCATTATGGGCTATTACAATAATTTCATTAAAGTTTTTCCTCATTTGTAACAAATGGTTAGTAAATGTTCCCGCTGGGTCTATACCTCTGACTTTTTGTAACTTTAGACCACATTTTTTTACAAGTATCTGCTTCAGAATCCATGCACTCATCGCAGTATTGTTTGAAAACACAGAGATTGACTTGATGTAAAAACGCTGAATTTTCCAATAGTTTGTCTTGGCTCGTCTCTAAATCGTAGAATACAAAAAAGATCATCTTTAATCTTAGGTTTTCCCTTATCAGGCCGAATATAACATAGATGATCCTCGGATGCATGTTTATTACAAATTTTACAATAAATTTCACCACATGCATGTGCTCTTTTGGCTTTAATGGTTTTTAAACAAATAGAACATAGTTTAATTTGTTTGCATACTGTAAATTTGCCTGACGAATAATCCTTTTTATGATTTTCGTAACAGTTTTGACTTCTAAAAAATCATAGACAGTCCTGGCATTTAATTTTTATTGCTATTTCACAAGCAGAGGCTTGCTGTCATGCCTGACAACTTCCACCACATCGGTGCTCATTTTTGTGATCACATGGGATGTAACACTTTTCACAAAAATAGTTAGAACAAAAAGCTGCTGTCAGCGATGTAATTACATTAAAAATGGCTTTTGTAATGTAATAAGTTCAGCCGTTTATTGCTTTCAGTTGAACCTTCAAATATAATATTTCGTCCTTTTGATCCATAGCTATAAACAACTAATTTATATTCTTTTAGATGATTTTGAAATTGTATTAACTCGGGAATTCCACCTCCTGCCTCAGGAATGCTAATTTTAGCTCTCTCCAACAATGATCTTGTTCTTTCGGTTTGAATTTTACTAATATCTCTTCTAACCTTACTGAATTCGGGATCTCTTTTATTATGGGCAATGGCGACTACCAAAGCACGTGGTAAACACAGGTTATCGGTATTTTTAATACTTATAATACCTCGTCGCTTGTCGCATTCCTCGTGAAAGCTGTTATAATTTTTCCTCTTTCCCCACCAACAGGTAATCTAACAGTTGTCACACTAAGACAAAATGATTCTGTATTAAGACCTGCTGAGTTTGACTGATAAATGCCACTTATAACACTCCAAACATCTTAAAAGGTTATGTCTTTAGCTGCTTTGAAGCGAATCCAACCTTCTCCTCGGTTGAAGTCTTTAGAGCAAAAACTAAAAGCCACACGTTCTAAGGGTTGTAGGCCTTCTGTAGCGTTTTGAATAATTTGATTAATTCCTTTTTCCACCCAACCAACTGGTTCAACTCCCTGTGGAACAGGTTTTAACTTAAACTCTAGAGTGCGTCCTGTAAGGTTAAATTCTCGTAACTTTTTAACAACGTCTTTAACAATAATAAACTTCTCCATCTTTCTTTTTTTTTTTTTGTTGCTTTATAGTCTACTATCTACCTACATAAAAAAAAAAAAAAAACAAGTATATTTTCATATTTTTATCGGTCTTAAGTTCGATTTCAAAAGCACACTCCCACTTTTTGATAATTTCACAGTCTAAGCACATAGATCTTATATTTTTTATTTACGATCAGTTCATCTTTATTCGCCAATCGTCTCAAACGAGTCTGCTTTTGAAAGTAATATAGCCTTAGTATTCAGAAAATATTAATGATATCGGAGGCTAAAACATCCTTAACACTAAAAAATCATTGTGTTTCCTAACAAAACCCATCATCTTGTCTATTTAGCTTGCTTTCCTATTGTTTAGCAGGTTAAATAAAATTATTATTTCCCTCTTTTTGTCTATACTGAATCGTTAGGGGAATACGATTCTAGTCCTATAAGAGAGACAGTTAAAATTTATGTAAGCAATCAGAAATCCTACACTATGAGCTACTTAGTTAAAATTTCATATTTCCTTCCTGGATCAGCTAAAATTTGTGTTGTGTCGGTCAAAATTTATAAAATACGAAAAAAATGCTAGATACATTTTTATCATGACTTTCTATCTAATACCATCTTATTTCAAGGTATAATTCGGTTGTCAAAATGAGAATCTAAAAAATCCTCGTGTTTCCTCACAAAACCCATCATCTTGCCTATTTAGCTTGCTTTTCTATTGTTTAGCAGGTTAAATAAAATTATTATTTCGCTCTTTTTGTCTGTACTGAATCGTTAGGGGGATACGTTTCTAGTTCTATAAGAGAGACAGTTAAAATTTATGTAAGCAATCAGAAATCCTACACTATGAGCTACTTAGTTAAAATTTCATATTTCCTTCCTGGGTCAGGCAAAATTTGTGATGTGTCGATCAAAATTTATAAAAATACGAAAAAAATGCTGGATGCATTTTTAGCGTGACTTTCTATTTAATACCATCTTATTTCAAGGTATAATTCGGTTGTCAAAATGAGAATAAAATAATTTTCCCATGGTTTATATCATCTTAAAAAAGTCAAAAGGTTATATTCTGTAGAGGGTCAGATACATTCAAATTTAAAAATTTTCTCCAAGAAGAATTTTAAGATAGTATTATAGTAAATAAAAATTCTATACCTCCAATATTTCTTGGAAACATATCGTGTTCTAGCGACATAACCCAAAAGTACCTCTATTCAGAAACGCATCGTACTTTTCTTGTCAAACTTGACTTTGTTGTAATGTTGTATGCAGAGCACTTTGAAAACAAAAATTAGATTAGAAACCGCCGCCTCTTAAGGTATACTTTTTTAGGTCTTACATAGGGTACACTGGTATACAGAACAAATGTCATCTTTAATTGTCTCATTGCCCCATCCATTACATTATTATAATCTTAAAGCACCTGTTACCAGCATTATCTGTTTTTATGGTTTTCATAAAACATAGCGATTACCGATGAAAATTAAACGAAAACTTAATAAATAACTTTTTTTTCAACTGAAATAGACTGATTTTCGATGGAAAAATGTTACTTATAACTAAAAATGAATATAAGACATATACGCAATGATATTTAGAATAAATCAATCTTTTCTAAAATTACTATGAAATATTCACAAAATCGTTTCGTTATAACCAAAGTAGCAAGGCTTGCAGATTTCGTATAGAGTTCAAACGCGATACTGAGATAATCTTTTTTTTTTTATATTTTTGTAGGATAATGCACCACTACGTTGTAAGTACTTGAGAGAGGACTTTCTTGAAAAATCCTCAAATTTCTCTGCAATTTTGTTCCTTCTAGAGTTAAATTCACACAGAAAACCCCGTATTCTTATCTTTCAGGTTGGTATATTAAAAAGGGCTTATTAGTATGGTTTAGAAAACAAGCAATATTAATTAACGGATGTTTTTTCGTCGTATGAAGAGTTGAAAAATTTTTTTTTCCACTCCAATGGTTGCGATGCAGAGAGTCGGGTTTCATCATAATCTTTCAGGGTAGCTCAGGTTTGATTGCATGTAGAGAGTCGGGTTTCATCATAATCTTTCAGGGTAGCTCAGGTTTGATTGCATGTACTAAGGTTAGTGCTCCTTGCAATCGGTTTCAGGTTTGACGCGCCCCCCTCAGGTTTGTTCAGGTTTCTCAAGTGCTTGAGAAACCTGAACAAACCTGAGGGGGGCGCGTCAAACCTGAAACCGATTGCAAGGAGCACTAACCTTAGTACATGCAATCAAACCTGAGCTACCCTGAAAGATTATGATGAAACCCGACTCTCTACATGCAATCAAACCTGAGCTACCCTGAAAGATTATGATGAAACCCGACTCTCTGCATCGCAACCATTGGAGTGGAAAAAAAAATTTTTCAACTCTTCATACGACGAAAAAACATCCGTTAATTAATATTGCTTGTTTTCTAAACCATACTAATAAGCCCTTTTTAATATACCAACCTGAAAGATAAGAATACGGGGTTTTCTGTGTGAATTTAACTCTAGAAGGAACAAAATTGCAGAGAAATTTGAGGATTTTTCAAGAAAGTCCTCTCTCAAGTACTTACAACGTAGTGGTGCATTATCCTACAAAAATATAAAAAAAAAAAGATTATCTCAGTATCGCGTTTGAACTCTATACGAAATCTGCAAGCCTTGCTACTTTGGTTATAACGAAACGATTTTGTGAATATTTCATAGTAATTTTAGAAAAGATTGATTTATTCTAAATATCATTGCGTATATGTCTTATATTCATTTTTAGTTATAAGTAACATTTTTCCATCGAAAATCAGTCTATTTCAGTTGAAAAAAAAGTTATTTATTAAGTTTTCGTTTAATTTTCATCGGTAATCGCTATGTTTTATGAAAACCATAAAAACAGATAATGCTGGTAACAGGTGCTTTAAGATTATAATAATGTAATGGATGGGGCAATGAGACAATTAAAGATGACATTTGTTCTGTATACCAGTGTACCCTATGTAAGACCTAAAAAAGTATACCTTAAGAGGCGGCGGTTTCTAATCTAATTTTTGTTTTCAAAGTGCTCTGCATACAACATTACAACAAAGTCAAGTTTGACAAGAAAAGTACGATGCGTTTCTGAATAGAGGTACTTTTGGGTTATGTCGCTAGAACACGATATGTTTCCAAGAAATATTGGAGGTATAGAATTTTTATTTACTATAATACTATCTTAAAATTCTTCTTGGAGAAAATTTTTAAATTTGAATGTATCTGACCCTCTACAGAATATAACCTTTTGACTTTTTTAAGATGATATAAACCATGGGAAAATTATTTTATTCTCATTTTGACAACCGAATTATACCTTGAAATAAGATGGTATTAAATAGAAAGTCACGCTAAAAATGCATCCAGCATTTTTTTCGTATTTTTATAAATTTTGATCGACACATCACAAATTTTGCCTGACCCAGGAAGGAAATATGAAATTTTAACTAAGTAGCTCATAGTGTAGGATTTCTGATTGCTTACATAAATTTTAACTGTCTCTCTTATAGAACTAGAAACGTATCCCCCTAACGATTCAGTACAGACAAAAAGAGCGAAATAATAATTTTATTTAACCTGCTAAACAATAGAAAAGCAAGCTAAATAGGCAAGATGATGGGTTTTGTGAGGAAACACGAGGATTTTTTAGATTCTCATTTTGACAACCGAATTATACCTTGAAATAAGATGGTATTAGATAGAAAGTCATGATAAAAATGTATCTAGCATTTTTTTCGTATTTTATAAATTTTGACCGACACAACACAAATTTTAGCTGATCCAGGAAGGAAATATGAAATTTTAACTAAGTAGCTCATAGTGTAGGATTTCTGATTGCTTACATAAATTTTAACTGTCTCTCTTATAGGACTAGAATCGTATTCCCCTAACGATTCAGTATAGACAAAAAGAGGGAAATAATAATTTTATTTAACCTGCTAAACAATAGGAAAGCAAGCTAAATAGACAAGATGATGGGTTTTGTTAGGAAACACAATGATTTTTTAGTGTTAAGGATGTTTTAGCCTCCGATATCATTAATATTTTCTGAATACTAAGGCTATATTACTTTCAAAAGCAGACTCGTTTGAGACGATTGGCGAATAAAGATGAACTGATCGTAAATAAAAAATATAAGATCTATGTGCTTAGACTGTGAAATTATCAAAAAGTGGGAGTGTGCTTTTGAAATCGAACTTAAGACCGATAAAAATATGAAAATATACTTGTTTTTTTTTTTTTTTTATGTAGGTAGATAGTAGACTATAAAGCAACAAAAAAAAAAAAAGAAAGATGGAGAAGTTTATTATTGTTAAAGACGTTGTTAAAAAGTTACGAGAATTTAACCTTACAGGACGCACTCTAGAGTTTAAGTTAAAACCTGTTCCACAGGGAGTTGAACCAGTTGGTTGGGTGGAAAAAGGAATTAATCAAATTATTCAAAACGCTACAGAAGGCCTACAACCCTTAGAACGTGTGGCTTTTAGTTTTTGCTCTAAAGACTTCAACCGAGGAGAAGGTTGGATTCGCTTCAAAGCAGCTAAAGACATAACCTTTTAAGATGTTTGGAGTGTTATAAGTGGCATTTATCAGTCAAACTCAGCAGGTCTTAATACAGAATCATTTTGTCTTAGTGTGACAACTGTTAGATTACCTGTTGGTGGGGAAAGAGGAAAAATTATAACAGCTTTCACGAGGAATGCGACAAGCGACGAGGTATTATAAGTATTAAAAATACCGATAACCTGTGTTTACCACGTGCTTTGGTAGTCGCCATTGCCCATAATAAAAGAGATCCCGAATTCAGTAAGGTTAGAAGAGATATTAGTAAAATTCAAACCGAAAGAACAAGATCATTGTTGGAGAGAGCTAAAATTAGCATTCCTGAGGCAGGAGGTGGAATTCCCGAGTTAATACAATTTCAAAATCATCTAAAAGAATATAAATTAGTTGTTTATAGCTATGGATCAAAAGGACGAAATATTATATTTGAAGGTTCAACTGAAAGCAATAAACGGCTGAACTTATTACATTACAAAAGCCATTTTTAATGTAATTACATCGCTGACAGCAGCTTTTTGTTCTAACTATTTTTGTGAAAAGTGTTACATCCCATGTGATCACAAAAATGAGCACCGATGTGGTGGAAGTTGTCAGGCATGACAGCAAGCCTCTGCTTGTGAAATAGCAATAAAAATTAAATGCCAGGACTGTCTATGATTTTTTAGAAGTCAAAACTGTTACGAAAATCATAAAAAGGATTATTCGTCAGGCAAATTTACAGTATGCAAACAAATTAAACTATGTTCTATTTGTTTAAAAACCATTAAAGCCAAAAGAGCACATGCATGTGGTGAAATTTATTGTAAAATTTGTAATAAACATGCATCCGAGGATCATCTATGTTATATTCGGCCTGATAAGGGAAAACCTAAGATTAAAGATGATCTTTTTTGTATTCTACGATTTAGAGACGAGCCAAGACAAACTATTGGAAAATTCAGCGTTTTTACATCAAGTCAATCTCTGTGTTTTCAAACAATACTGCGATGAGTGCATGGATTCTGAAGCAGATACTTGTAAAAAAATGTGGTCTAAAGTTACAAAAAGTCAGAGGTATAGACCCAGCGGGAACATTTACTAACCATTTGTTACAAATGAGGAAAAACTTTAATGAAATTATTGTAATAGCCCATAATGGTCAGGCTTTTGATCACCAGTTTATATTAAACTACATTATGACAAAGACAGATTTTACACCTGAGTTAATCATGAGAGGTATCAAAATAATTACGATGCAACTTGAAAATGTAAAATTTATCGACTCACTTAACTATTTCCCTATGCCTTAAGTCAAACTACCAAAGGCATTTGGACTTGAGGATATTTTTAAAAAAGGCTACTTCCCGCACCTATTTAATACAAAGGCAAATGAAAACTATATAGGACCTCTACCATCAATTGAATATTACTCCTCAGATAGTATGAAAGAAGAAGACAGAGCCAAATTTCTTAAATGGTTTGTAGAACATGAAAATGATGGTTTCGATATGCAAAGAGATCTGGTAGACTACTGCGTATCGGATGTCGAAATCCTTGCGCAATCATGTTTAAAGTTTAGAGAACAACTTATACAAACTAGCAATGTATGTTCATTTACTGAAGCTACAACTATTGCTTCAGCATGCAATACAATTTTTAGAAGAAATTTTTTGAAGCTTAATACTATAGGAATCATACCAAAAAATGGTTACCGATGGAGAAACAGGCAGAGCAAAATTGCCATAGATTGGTTACTTTGGACCGAGAATCACAGAAAAATCAACATCTTACATGCTGCTAATGGTAAAGAAGCTGTTTTAAATGGTGTAAAAGTTGATGGTTACTGCTCCGAAACAAATGAGGTATTTGAATTTGTATATGATTATCCGCTGAAATACCCTTAATCTGCAGGGTACCTAACTCTACGGAGATATTTATTGCAAAGGGCGGCTTTTTCAGTTTTGAAAGTATTCAACATTTACGAAATTCATCTAAATATATACTACGCTATACTTTAATCAAACTCACAATAGAGGGAAAGCGACAGACGAGTTTTAAACTAATGTGGCTTAAAGGATAATTTGTGTTGTAAATATTAGAGCTCATTTTAAAAGAAACTATAATCTCGTGACCGACAAAAAAAAGTACCCACTTCGATACATCATTTCCCCTATTTTAACGTTAAAATAGTAAATTATGTTATAAGCTCGAAAAATGTAGTATTTCAGACGTAATGCGGTCGCTAACCTAAATAGCCTGAAAAACATTTTTCGTCCATATGTCATAAGTTATTTTTTATTCGATCTTGTTTTTAATGCGATTGAGAGTTGTAAAATAATGTAGAAATGAAGTGAACCTATACATTTCATCTTGCACGCTAATTTTTTGGTCTTAATGTTTGTTAGTTAACGATGAAATCTGTAATAGCGTCCGAAAAAAAAAATTTTTTTTTGACTAACATAAAAAGTGTTGTCTAGCTAGCAGGGCAATAATCAATACTTTATTGAGAAGGTTAGCTCTTCGTCTAAATATCTAATCTATAAATCGTCATTTTTTCCGACACAATCGGTTAAAAAGCATACAATTGTATGTGAACGTTTGTACAAAAACCATCGTGTTAAATCAGTTCTTATACCTGACTGACAACGCCGAGCTTTAGCTTTTTTTTTTTACTTTGTAAAATAAAAAGATTAGTTCTTACTATCAAAGAAATTAAATATGCAAGAGAAATAGCTCGAAAAGATTAATAATAATTTATTTATTCCTAAGTTATAAATCTTAACTACATCACTTTCTAAACCAAGAAAATAGATAATCTTCCTGCATTATTCCGTACTTAGATTTATTTTTCATGAAAATAGTCGAATCTATGATTTTCGTTCAAATCCATAAGGGGCGCTTGTTTTGTATAGATGATTTATGATCTTATTTTCAACTAAAATACTTAACACTCAGTATACAATTTTCAGAAATGTCATGATTAAGAACGGTTCTAGTCATTTTATACAAGATTTCACATGATTTAACAAATTTAAAACATTTTTTTTAATTTTTATTAAATTCTAAACACTCAGTATACACTTTTAAGAAAATATGACGATTTGCGACTGTTTTAGTCATTTTTTACAAAGTTTCACAGGGCTTAATAACGTTAAAACATTTTTTTTAATTTTTTACTAAATTCTAAACACTCAGTATACAATTTTCAGAAATGCCATGATTAAGAACGGTTCTAGTCATTTTATACAAGATTTCGCATGATTTAACAAATTTAAAACATTTTTTTTAATTTTTACTAAATTCTAAACACTCAGTATACACTTTTAAGAAAATAGGACGATTTGCGACTGTTTTAGTCATTTTTTACAAAGTTTCACAGGGCTTAATAACGTTAAAACATTTTTTTTAATTTTTTACTAAATTCTAAACACTCAGTATACAATTTTCAGAAATGCCATGATTAAGAACGGTTCTAGTCATTTTATACAAGATTTCACATGATTTAACAAATTTAAAACATTTTTTTTAATTTTTACTAAATTCTAAACACTCAGTATACACTTTTAAGAAAATAGGACGATTTGCGACTGTTTTAGTCATTTTTTACAAAGTTTCACAGAGCTTAATAACGTTAAAACATTTTTTTTAATTTTTTACTAAATTCTAAACACTCAGTATACAATTTTCAGAAATGCCATGATTAAGAACGGTTCTAGTCATTTTATACAAGATTTCACATGATTTAACAAATTTAAAACATTTTTTTTAATTTTTACTAAATTCTAAACACTCAGTATACACTTTTAAGAAAATAGGACGATTTGCGACTGTTTTAGTCATTTTTTACAAAGTTTCACAGGGCTTAATAACGTTAAAACATTTTTTTTAATTTTTTACTAAATTCTAAACACTCAGTATACAATTTTCAGAAATGCCATGATTAAGAACGGTTCTAGTCATTTTATACAAGATTTCGCATGATTTAACAAATTTAAAACATTTTTTTTAATTTTTACTAAATTCTAAACACTCAGTATACACTTTTAAGAAAATAGGACGATTTGCGACTGTTTTAGTCATTTTTTACAAAGTTTCACAGGGCTTAATAACGTTAAAACATTTTTTTTAATTTTTTACTAAATTCTAAACACTCAGTATACAATTTTCAGAAATGCCATGATTAAGAACGGTTCTAGTCATTTTATACAAGATTTCACATGATTTAACAAATTTAAAACATTTTTTTTAATTTTTACTAAATTCTAAACACTCAGTATACACTTTTAAGAAAATAGGACGATTTGCGACTGTTTTAGTCATTTTTTACAAAGTTTCACAGAGCTTAATAACGTTAAAACATTTTTTTTTAATTTTTTACTAAATTCTAAACACTCAGTATACAATTTTCAGAAATGACATGATTAAGAACGGTTCTAGTCATTTTATACAAGATTTCACATGATTTAACAAATTTAAATCATTTTTTTTAATTTTTACTAAATTCTAAACACTCAGTATATCATTTTCAGAAAATAATACAATTCTGTACAGTTTTAGTCATTTTTACAAAGTTTCACAGGGCTTAATAACGTTAAAACATTTTTTTAATTTTTTACTAAATTCTAAACACTCAGTATACAAGTTTCAGAAATGACAGGATTTAGAACAGTTTTTACAGATATTTACAAAGTCTTAATAACATTAAAATATTTTTTTTCTAATTATAATTGCTATTTTCATCTTTTTTATTCCTTAATTATCTAACATAATGTATACAATTTCAAGAAATAGTAGATTTTTAATCCATGTACAAAATTCAAGAATCTAAAATACAATTAAATGTAGGCTTTTTTTAATTGGCATCTCAGGCAAATTATTTCCCCCAAAATTATCTAAAAAAGATATACCAAAAACATTCTAAAGCGGTTTTTTACCTCTATAAGCATGCAGGCCGATCCGACCCTTGTCGGTTTTATTACCCGCATAAATTAACACAGTAGAGAGATATTGACAGAGCCGCCTCACGAAAGCACCCGGGTTAGCTCATAAACAGCACCACCGAACCATCCGGGTTAGATCATAAAACGCACCACCGAACCACTTGGGTTAGATCATAAAACGCACCACCAGCACCACTGGTCTCGTAAAACAGCACCACCAGCACCACTGGTCTCGTAAAACAGCACCACCAGCACCACTGGTCTCGTAAAACAGCACCACCGAACCACCCGGGTTAGGTCATAAAACGCACCACCGAACCGCCCGGGTTAGATCATAAAACAGCACCACCAGCACCACTGATCTCGTAAAACAGCACCACCAGCAACACTGGTCTCGTAAAACAGCACCACCGAACCACCCGGGTTAGGTCATAAAACGCACCACCGAACCGCCCGGGTTAGATCATAAAACAGCACCACCAGCACCACTGATCTCGTAAAACAGCACCACCAGCATCACTGGTCTCGTAAAACAGCACCACCGAACCACCCGGGTTAGGTCATAAAACGCACCACCGAACCACCCGGGTTAGATCATAAAACGCACCACCGAACCACCCGGGTTAGGTCATAAAACGCACCACCGAACCGCCCGGGTTAGATCATAAAACAGCACCACCAGCACCACTGATCTCGTAAAACAGCACCACCAGCAACACTGGTCTCGTAAAACAGCACCACCGAACCACCCGGGTTAGGTCATAAAACGCACCACCGAACCGCCCGGGTTAGATCATAAAACAGCACCACCAGCACCACTGATCTCGTAAAACAGCACCACCAGCATCACTGGTCTCGTAAAACAGCACCACCGAACCACCCGGGTTAGGTCATAAAACGCACCACCGAACCACCCGGGTTAGATCATAAAACGCACCACCGAACCGCCCGGGTTAGATCATAAAACAGCACCACCAGCACCACTGATCTCGTAAAACAGCACCACCAGCATCACTGGTCTCGTAAAACAGCACCACCGAACCACCCGGGTTAGGTCATAAAACGCACCACCGAACCACCCGGGTTAGATCATAAAACGCACCACCGAACCACCCGGGTTAGATCATAAAACGCACCACCGCACCACTTGGGTTAGATCGTAAAACGCACCACCGCACCACCTGGGTTAGTTGCACCACCAGCACCACCAGCACCACCTGAGCCAGAACTGTCCGTTTCTCACTACTCTCATGGCCACCAAAAGAGCTATAGGGAAAAATTGGGGACTCAATCCACGTATGGTGCACTGGCTGTAAACTACAGTGGTTAGACCAATGATCACATACGGATCAGTGGTTTGGTGGACCAAAACCGACCAAAGGAAAGCAGAACTGGAGCTGACAAAAATCCAGAGACTTGCATGCCTTTGTATCACAAGTGCTATGAGAAGCACTCCAACAGCGGCTATGGAAACCCTACTAAATATTTCACCCCTTGGCATACTTATCAAGGCGGAAGCTAAAATGGGGGCGTATAGACTGACCTGTAATAACACCTGGCAATCCGGTCCTGCAATCGGACATACCAGGATTACAAACATAATCGCGAACTCATTATTGGAGATGAGCAGTGATTTAATGACCCCAACCACTAACTTCCACAAACAACACAAAACCCAAATACACTGGAACTTCAGGTCAAAGGAAGACGCAGAACAGTCGGGAGGACTAGTATGGTACACCGAAGGCTCCAGGATGAAAGGAGGTGCGGGCGCGGGAATTCATGGGGCTGTTCCTAAGCATAACACTAGCGTGCCACTGGGGATACATGCCACAGTCTTCCAAGCGGAAGTACATGCTATTGAGGTATGCCTGCGTGAGAACCTGAGGAGGTGCTACAGAGGTAGAAACATCTCAATTTTCACGGATAGTCAGGCAGCAATAAAAGCTCTACCATGCTATCAGATCAATTCAAAGTTGGTCTGGAACTGTCTTCAATGTCTTCAAAACCTGGCTAGCAGCAATATCTTAACACTTGCTTGGGTGCCAGGGCACAAGGGCATAGAGGGCAATGAAAAAGAAGACGCTCTGGGCCAGGCAGGGATCGGATACTGCCTTCATGGGGCCAGAACCGGTTTTTGGGGTTCTAATAGCCTCGGCAAGAGGATGCGTGACTGGGTGGATGAAGCGACAACATCGGTCATATTGGAACCACATTTCGGGGCTAAGACACAGCAAATCAATGCTGGATAACCCCTCAGAGGCAATGACCTCTGAAATCCTAAAACTAAAACGAAACAAGCTTAGAATCGTGACAGGCCTCTTAACCGGTCATAGTACTCTAAGGAAACACATGCACACCATGGGCATATATAACGATGAACCCATATGCAGACTTTGCAATGAGGAGGAAGAAACAGCCTACCACATTATCAAAGAGTGATACGCACTGACACGCTGGAGAACAACCCACCTGGGGAGTCAAATCCCCCAGGGGGAATCCCCTGAAAAAAATCTGATAAAGGGGCTGCTCAGCCTAATAAGAGCGACTAACCTCTTTTAATGAGAAATCGAGCAACAAGCGTCACAATAAATCTCTTTAGGCTGCGGTGTAGAGGTAGTAATAACCTTGGCTTGCTGCCTGTATTAATCATCATCATCATCATCATTATCATACCCAATTTAACAAGATCCTCATAAGAGGCACTCTCATTTGGCATTTTACACAACTTTGCTTTGTTTCTATGTTTTAATTTAAATATAACATTATTCTATATCACGTTCAAAGAGCACAATCAGACTAACTTGAAAGTTGAATTTGCAAGTAGCGTCGGCGTCATGTGTCAATTCCTAGAATTTCACACCACTTGTTGCCGCCTGTCTTTTCGGTAACACGCGTTTAGGTATTTTTACCCAGGACCGTGTAAAAAAACGATTAAAGAATAAGTTTTATACTGAATGTGTTAAAATAACCTTCTAGCGGGGTTTATTTACACGCTAATATGGTGTTATAAATTATCATTGTATTTAATTTTCCTAATAGAGTGTAAAATGGAATAAATAACACCCATTCAACAAAATTAACTTTTTAGAGAGTTAAATTCATAGGCAAATTTAATACAACAATTTTGGTCCCATATGAGGGTAAAAATGTGGTAAATTATGTTGATCCGGGTTTTTTCTTACCACTCCTGAAAGGATTTTTACCAGGTGGATATTTTTTACTGTGTACGTTGAGAAATTGCGATTTGCTAAAATTAATCAATGTGCAAGTAACTCTATTTGCAAGGATCTTCGTATGAACCTGACTCTCCTCTGTATTAAATAATTTATCCGATTTACGCAGCAAATTGGACCTGAGCACTACTGAGCACACCCAAATACCCAGTCTTCGGTTATAATTACGCTATATCTGGCCAATTACTCTACAGTGTAGGACTAAGCGTTTTTACCAATAAAACTAAAAGAACAACAACAAAATCGTTGGTACACCTATGTATTATTCCTCTCGAGTCCCCTATCAGACCTCAAAACGTCTAGCGCTTAGATCTCCTTTATTGCCATGAAAAAATCTGAATAATATTAAACAAATTTTAGGAATTAGTTGTTTCTAAGCCGACCCTGCCGGTCTGCAAATTTCGAATTCCTTAAAATAACTGTTCCAAGGGGTCCACCTCAAAGCGGCCTTCAAGAATATTTGCTTTTACCGCTAGATTTTACGGCTGTCTTTAGTAAGTTATTATATAATAGGTATCTGGTCTTATCTGATAATGTGGATGCTGAGACAGTGGCGACGCCAGGGTTTTGTGTTAGAGGGGGCCAGACTGGGCCAGAAAAATTTAGGGGGGCACTTGTTTTTACTTTATTGCTTTGCTTTGGTACCCTATTTAAATCAATTTATATCAAAAAAGGTATGGAGGGGGAGGGTAATATTGAGATTCATTGATTAAGGTAATAAGAAGCAGAGAAGTAGGTAGATATAGGTTAAGGTAATAATAAACATTTAAATTAAATTATATTGAAACATTACAAAAAAACATCAACGTATATACAAGACATTTCCAAATAAAAAAAAATATTTTACCGAAACCTAAAGCAGTAAGATTCTTCTGTTATTGTGATTCTTAGCAAAAATATCAACAATTTTGTCGAGATTAATATTTTTAATGCGTTCTTTTTCAATACTTAAAATAGATACCGCAGAAAGTCTTTCATTGGGCATTGTAGTTCTTGTATAAGTCTTAACTTTACTTAAACAAGAAAATGGTCTTTCTGGAGAAGCAGTTGATGCTGGTATTGTCATAGCAATTTTTGTTAAAACATAGATATTTTCAAAAGCCGGATAATATTCTTCTAGCAGTTTCAATAATTCCAGCATTGTTTTGATTTTTGTTTTTTTGGAAATTAATCTTTTTAAAAGAATACATTCAGCTTTTAATGCTTCTTCGTCCCAATCTGTGCAAATATTATTATAGAAAGCAGCAATGGATAAAAGGTCTGATAAATTTAAAAAGTTTTTGTGCCCGCTAGAATCTGTGATTTAGTAAATTAGTCGAATGGGTGCTGCTATTCGTAATTATTGCAGTACGCTGTAGGCTTTTTTCATGCGACTTTTGACATTACAGGGGGGGGCGGCTAAATTTCAGGAGGGGCCCGGGCCCTATCTGGCCCCCCCTGGCGTCGCCACTGTGCTGAGAAAGATTATGCTTTCCCAAATTTACAATTATTATTAGATTAAAGTCTTTCTTAGATTTGTTAAGGTTGTACAGGGTAGTCCAACGAGGACTGAACAGGGGTTCCTTTAACTTTCTCTGAATTTTTGGAAAAACACAATGTAGCCAATCGTATCGATGTATTTTTTTCAGTAGAGCAAGTTTTGTCAAAAATTTATTAACAATTAAATTAAATACAAGCAGTAAAATTAATAACAAATTTACAAGAACAAAAATAAATTTAAGTACCTAAGTCGTTATTTAATTAAATGTTGAAAATGTCCCCCTCTCACAGTTTGACAATGGGCTAGGTTATAATAAAATTTGTCGATGACGTTTTGTAACATTTCTTGGTTAATAAATTCACATTCTTCTTCTCAATTCGTTCAGATCTGCAGGTTTTGTCCCATACACTTTATTTTTTAGTTGTCCCCAAAGAAAATAATCAAGGGGCGTTAAGGCTGGCGACCTAGCGGGCCATTCTATGGGGCCCCTTCGCTCTATCCAGCGGTTACGAAAAGTATTATTTAAGTAAACTCTTACAGCTCGCCCAAAATGAGGAGGAGCTCCGTCCTGCTGAAACCACGTATATCGTAATAGTGGTCCTACTCTATTGGTTATTGCTGGCACAATTAAATTTTGCATGTGAAGATAATAGTCTGCATTCAAATTCCCCTCTATAAAGAAAGGTCCCACTACTCTATTGCCAATAATACCGGCCCACACATTTACTTTCTGGGGGTGTTGAGTGTGTGTTTCTCTTAACTAATGTGGATTCTGATTTTACAGCCCAGTAACGACAATTATGTCGATTGACATTCCCGTTTAACATGAATGTTGCCTCATCCGAAAAAACTATTTGATTAAAAAAATTGTTATTTTCTTTCTGTTTTTGCATCATTACTTCGCAATATTTTATTCTACGTTCGAAATAGTCTTCTGATAATTCCTGGACTAAGTTATTTTATAGGGGTAAATATTACTGTTTTTTTAAATAATTTCAACTGATTTAAAACATACATCAACTTGAATGTGTCTAATTTTTTTTTCATCACTAATTGCCGATTTTGGTCTTCCGGAACGAACTTTATCTCTGCAACACCCGGTTTCCTCGAATCTTTGAACTGTTCTCACAACTGTAGATTTTGATATAGGCTGTCGGTTTGGAAAAGTTATGTTGAAAAATTGCTTTGTTTCGGTAAATGATCCTTGTCGGTCCCCAAAACCTCTGATCATTAGTAAATTTATACGTTCCCTTTAGTTGAGAGACATTTTCAGAAACTAATATGACAGTGACGCAAAACATTCTGGTACCAACTTGTAAGTAAAAGTGCAAAATGTAGGTAATATCTTACCTCTTGTATTTATGTCCTTTAACTAAAATAATTTCTTAAAGTAATGGGTTTAGCCATATGACATGTTTCATAGTTGTTGTTTAGAATATTCAAAAGAATCAGAAAACGTGATTAAAAAGGGGTCATTCTATTTAAATAAACCAACGTTATGTTTACCATGACTGATTGAGGCACCCTGTATAATTACAGGTGTCCTAGTTTTATAGATTTTTTTAAGGGCTACAACTTTTATACCGGAAGATTTTTTATATTGTGCGCCATTTTCTAAATAATTGACCGGTTCGGGACTTTTTGCACACTGTATATGCATATTTAAATGAAGGCAATTTTATCACAAAAAAACAATTTTTGATTATACTAAATTAATTTGGTAAGATAAAAAATAATTATTTTTACCTCCATAATCTGTTTAGGATAAATTGACAGTCAAAACAACGTCAGTGATAAGTCTGCAATATAATAATAATAATAATAATGTAATAATTAGTGTCTTTTCACACACTACGAGTATATTACTGTACAGTATAATCAAGAGAAATTAATAAATTAGCAGCAGGTATGTCACAAAAAAGATAAAGCCAGCAGCCAATAGCAAAGCTTACAAAACAGTTAGAATAAAATTGATAAAATATGCAGTATTGCCGATAAACTTGACCTTTAAAAGTATTTGATTTTTTGTAATAAATTAATTTAAATATTTGAACCCAGCTATTAAACGGACATAAAACAAAAATAGCTTATCTTTGAAACAAATATTTATCTCAAGATTTTATCTATCAAATTAATTTAAAATGGTTAGTTAAAAACTTTTAGAACAATCTGAATTGAATGATTAGGCTCTCACACGTCATAAATACCATGTAATGTCACTATTATCACGTCATGTCTCTAACCAATCTACCAATATGAGCAATTTTAATCTTTTACCTTTTCCCGATGGAGCTTTAATTCCAGTAGACCATCCTTCCATAATAAATAAATATTTTCGTCGTCAGCAGATGATTTCGTCTTTTTCTATTAAAAGTGGCTTTCTCTTTAGAAGTTTTTCATAACAAAAATTGATTTCCTTCAAAGTTTTCCATAGTTTCTTCTTACCCATGGATGGAATGAAACCATCCTTTTTAATTTCAGATATTATTTTGTCCAAGGAAGGTATTTCTTTTGTTAAGTAATACGAGTGTATTCTTCTGATGGCAGTTTTTTCATCCTCATTTATTACAGTTTCTGTTCTTCCTGTACTTCTCTTTGGTGACCTGATGAGGCCGCGAGTATCTTCGTGCACAAGTCGATATACAGGGTGTTACAAATTCGACATACGAGCATTGGAATCTCGGCAACCATAGTAGTTAGAGAAACGGTTAAATGGGGGCAAAGTTGTGCAACTCGGTGATGATTAAAATGCCACTTTAAAAGTTTTAAAATTCCGAATACTTCCGATATTATTCGAAAAAAAACCGAAATTCTGCAAAATCGTTTTTATTTTTTCCTGAGTTCATTTGAATAGCTATTAAAAAATAAATGACACTTTGTCGTTGCAACTTCTTCTCCTCTACAAAATGACGTTATTAAACTAAAGATCCGACGTTTCGTCTCCGAGCGGCCAACATCAACTTTATTTTTTTAAATACGGTTGATGTCAAGTCTTTTCTTTTTCATACTGTAGCTTAGTGCTAGTACTTGTGAAGTTGTTATTATAGAACCTATTCACACATTAACGAACTATGCATGCTAGCTTTAGTTATCGTTTTATATCTAGTCTTAGTCTTAGATATAGTCCTTACTATTTAATTTTGTATGTTATTAGTAAAAAATGGCACTGGCCGTCAATAAATAAATAAATAAATATACAGTATACAGATTACGGTCTTAATTTGATAATGTGTTATTATAACAAATAATGATGAGGTTTATTGTGGGTATAAACATTTAAAATACATTTAAAAAGGGTGAGTTATTAAGGTCTATCTGATCATTAAATAAATGTTGGGAATTTTAAAGTTTGTTTATTTCTAGAGACTCAAGCAAATTTTATTTTAAACCTTTCTTTTCTGTATGTTATACTTTGAAATTTTCATTAAATTGTTAATTATATTCTGTTAAATGGTTGGCATAATTTGAATCGGTTTTTCGCTTAAGAAAGCTGCACTGCTGTTCTTTTATTCTTCTACCAAAATTTCTACCTGTTTGTCCAATGTACGAATTAGGACAATCTTTGCAAATGAGTTTGTAGACTACCGATTTTTTAGTTTTTTCCTATTTCGTTTTAATATTTTTTAATAATTTACCCAAAGAATTGTTTGTTTTGTACGCTATATTAAAATCTATGTTATTTAAAAAAGTACGTATTTTATCACTAGCCTCATCAATATACGATAAACCATTCAAATTATTTTTTATATGTTTTCTTGCTTAGAATTTGGTCTATTATATTAGACGTGTAGCCATTGTTTATTGCTATTTGTTTTATGATATTTAATTCAGTTTCAAATTTTCTTTGATTTAATGGTGGTGTTATTAATCTATATGTAACATACTATGGAGTGCTGCTAGTTTATGTTGTAACTCACCCTTATTAAATATGTTTTAAGTATATATACCCACAATAAACCTCATCATTATTTGTTATAATAACACAATATCAAATTAAGACCGTAATCTACATACTGTATATATTTAGGAAAATCCATTAATGTAAGATAGTGTTAAAATTTTACATATAAAAAGGTCCACAAGCCTTTATTGATTTAAATTTGTTTGATAAAGCTACAGTGTAGCGAAACATGTCACATTAATATAAAATCATATTAATAAATACTGTAGAAAAGTTGTAAATAGTATTTTACATTATTTCCCAAAAACATCCTATTGTTATGAATCTCCAGTGAGTATAGTATAGATACGATTAGTATTTTTTTTATCAGAGGTGTATTTTTTAAAGCATACAATAGTTTGGCCATCACAGACATTCACATCCATTAAATTTTTCTTTTGGAAACTGTACACTAATAAAATTAATTATTTGAATTAAAAGAATTTTCCCTTGACTCAAATAAATATTTGTTTCCTTTTAGCCAAACAAATATGTATTTGAAAATACCAAGGGATTATTTGCTTCAATTTATCAATTAAGAGTGAAGTTAACAAAATGTTTATTTGATTGATATGTATACATATTTTATCAAGTATATATTTGTTTTACTTTTGTTTTACATGTATTTGCCGTAACAACAACGTTATTTAATTAAACAATTTAAGTGATTGGATTTAAATAAACCAGTAATTTCCATCAAAGTCGTTGTTTCTTAATTCAAGTACATAATTGTTTAACTTATCTTCCATATTTATTTAGACCAAGTATCATTTTACTTAGTTTAAATAGCTTTTTTTTATTATTTTAAATAGATCAAAAACTTCATTCAAATCAGTTCTTATTTTATCCAAGTACGTGTTTATATAGACGTCACGTTAAAATAAGAAATAAGCAGATCAAATCTCCTATTGCTATTGAATATGGTTTAATCAGTACCTATACCATAATAATCACAAACCTTATCAAATTGTTTATATGCTCAAAATAATAAGGCAAACCAACAGAAAAAACACACTATTGCCGAAAATAAAGGTTATGACAAATTACGCGCACGCGCACAACGATTTTCACATAAAAATAACATAAAAATTAAAAGATCTCCTATTTTATTTCATATTTTAATGTTATGTTATTTGGTTCTATAAACGTCTTATGGCAGATCTGCAGATTCAACTCTTATTTTATTTTTATGTCATGTTATTTTGCTTAATAACCCCACCATTTGTTGTTGTCCCCCTTAAAATATACGTCAACAAAACATTATTGAGAAGTTAATAACTTTGATAAAAAATGAAATAAAGGCAAATTTGCAAATAATAGGTTCAATAATTATTAATATTATATTAATTATATTACGTTAGAAGGTTTGATAGGTATTGAAATATGGTGAAAATTGAGAAAAACTGTCTTATTTGTAAAATAATTTAAAAAAATACACCTAGGTAGCTATGATTTTAAAATACCTGGCTACATTTTTCTAAAAAGATTTTGTGTATTAAAATTTTAAATTAGGTATTACAAGTATCTTTTCTTTGCCTCTTATCTTATTTTTTTAACTCGTTTCCTGCGTAACTAAAATATTCAAATATGGTTTCCTACCTTCCTAAAAGTATCTAACAGATGGGACATACCCCTCGATATACCCCAATCTTCTAAACAATGATTCATATTACGTTTATCCCCCATATCTAACTAATTTTTGCTGGAATCACTAACAAAGAAGATTTCACTTTCACTCATAAATTTCTACAATACAAGATCGAACACCAATAACCAAAAACGCGATGATGACTTATCAGGCCACTTTTGTATAACCAATCAAATTATTCAAAGCCCCATGAAATGTTCGGCATTGAATGATTTAAATTAGGGTTAAAGGTATTTAGTTCTTAACTTGAAATGTATTTGGATTAAATAATTAGTTATTTGTAAATATTTGGTTGTTTTATATTAAGGATTTAATGTAAATACATAATTATTTAGTTTAAATGACCTAGACATTTAAATAGTTCTCTAATGGGTGATTTAATTAGCGATTAACAGAATTTACTTCCTAATTGAAAATTAGTTCGATTAAATAATTAGTTATTTAGATTTTGTTATTTTAGTTGTTTTTTGGTAAGATATTTGCTTGAAAGGTTCCACGATTTGACACAAATCCACCAACAGTCAAATAATTTTACAAATAAAACGAAATACTCTCATTTATTTCAGTTAAATAAAACTTAGTTAATTAAAATCACATTTATTTATTACCAATAATTATTCACCAAATAAATCAGATTATTTGACTAAGGGAGCACAGTTTTATCAGTGTAAGAAAACCTTGCACTCGTCGCCCTCAAAATAAAGTGTTACCTATTTCTAGGACATTGGTCGCCAAAAATAAATATTTTATTTGATGGAAAGTTATTAAAACGGGCCAAATATTACGAAATTAGTTTTTGGAAGATAATATGAAACATTTTTCTATCAAATTGTTAATAGAATCCTTGCAACTATTGTTGAATGTTGTAAATGATGGAATTAAGCGTTTAAATTGATATTCCAGAAAACAGGATTTTAAATATATTAAATAAAAGCAGATTACAAGGAGCTTATTCTAAAATAATAGTTCTGGTAAAAGATTTGGAACCAAAATAATGATAATTTTAGACTACAACATCCTAGGCAAACTTTTGTAGGCTTTCCTTTTTTCAGTTGTTTTTAGGTCTACCGGAAATGTCACGTTTTTCATAAAAACTTCTGACTTATATCTTAATATCAAGGTGATCAAGATATTGGAGACCATAATTTAAAATCATGAAATGTAGGGTGTCCCATTTCAAAAATAACATTTAATATTATAAAAACTTACCTAAAAACTACCCTATATTTTTAAAACATGCGTCTGGACTACTTTAATCATAATACAAATAGATATTTTGGCAAAGTTATTTAGTTTTCGTATAGTATTCCACCGGAGCTTCGTTTGACCACACTGTACAAACAATATAATGAATGAAAGTATGCTCATACATAAAACCCACAATAGCCATAATATAATCTAATATCCAATGTATCTATTAATTTTGGTCAGCTTATGTTAAAAATTTCTTTCCTATGTAGATCATAAAATATTATAATATTATAGCTCAAAAGCAAAAATAAAAGAATCCTTTTTTTATTATTTTTTAAACATATCCCCTTATCTCGGGGAGCAAAATCTGACATATTTTTATTCTAACCACCTACTTACATCAGTAAAAGCTACCTTTATAAAGAAATGGGCAAATATTTTTCCCATCTGAACAAGAAAAATGTCCTCTTTGATAGAAAAGAAAATAAAACAAGCCAAAAGAAAAAGCTGTTTTCATGCCTAACTTATAAGTTTGAACCTTTATTTCCAAGGGTCCGTGGCGGTGAAAATAATGGATTTGTTAGGGAAAACTATACTTTGTCATATATATTATAAATAGCACATTTTATTTCATGGGCGCCCGCAGGCACGAGGGACACGTGCTCCCTCTGTAAATTATGATGTGATAAAAACTGGAAAAACACTAAACTTGTATCATTAGACAGCAACCACAATTTTACTCAGAAGCGTCGTTTGAGGGTAGACAGGTTCATTACAATTTACAAAGACAGAGGAAACACTTTTTATTTAAATATCTTTTTTTTTCAATAAAACGCCTCATTTTTTATATGATTTTTGAAAAAGTCACATTTTTTTACTGCTATTTTGGTACGTAACTTAAGTTGGTGGTTCCTTATGATATCCTAAGAGAAAAAGAATGTGTCGGTTTCTTATAATTTTTGTAAATATCCTCTTCCCGATTTTATTGAAATTTGGTGCCGTTATTTGTAATGATACGGGGCTTAATTAACCCTAACTAGATTGAATTTATTAAGTGCAGTGGTGTACCGGAGCACCTTAACGAGTATCATTGAGAAAAAAATTTACGCCACTGAGTTTTTTCTGATGTTAATATTTTTTTTCGAATTTACCAACTAATAATACAACTTTTTTTATCCCTGAGTTGTTTTCGTATCTTGTTTAGTTTTCGAGAGAAAATATAAAAACCACTTTATTGCATGTATGTACAAAAAAAAATACCTATGTATTTCAAAGTTAATTAAAACATTCAAATTAAAAATAAAATTATTTTTTTAAATAATGATACAAAAAAAAAACAGTTAATCAAACCAAAAGTTGAAAATGGCCACCTTCTGATACAACGCACGATTCCAATCGTCGCAACATTGATTCTCTTAGATGTTTAAAAATGCCTGCATTATTTCGTATCGCATTGCAACTTTCAAAAATTCGAATTCTTATGTCGTTTTCATCTAGTTTCGGCGTCTTGTATACAAGAGACTTTAGGTGACCCCATAAATAATAGTCTAGAGGATTCAAGTCGGGACTTCGAGCTGGCCCACCTTGGGAACCTGCGCGTCCAATCCAGCTATTAGAAAAAATATTGTCGAGGTATTGACGAGCAACTAGGCTAAAATGAGCTGGGACGCCATCACCACATATTAGTTCTTATTTGTAGAGGTACGTCTTCTAACAGAAAGTCAAGTTTTTCAGATGGAAACTGTGTATAGGAGTTTCCATTCAATCGAGGACAGTCAATTAAAACTTAATTATAGACAACATAATAAGTTCAGGTTAGTTACGTTTTCAACTGTCGAAAAACCTTTTCTACATGTCGAAAACAAAAATGTAGGTAGATATCCAAATCTACTCTTAGGTGATTTCTTGGCAACATTTCGGCGTGTCCTTGACTGGCGTCCTCGCCCCTTGACTTCATCCTAGAGCCGCCACTGCTTTATTGTATCATGTCTGCTTTTAGAAATATGGGATCAGTCAACATTGTTTTTAACTGCTTTTATCCTCTTCCCTCAGCTCATTCAGCTTGGCCTGCATTCTCCCTCTCTTCTCTCAAAGATTACGTAACTTCTCACATTAAAAATGAATGAAATTTCAGGGCATTCAGGGATTTTATATATAAAACTTTGGGTACTAATTAATGTAAATGCCAGTAATATTGGGTATAATAACACAATTATTAGCATCACAGGAAAGTAGCAACAATCAACTCCTTTAATTTTGTAAGATGTAACGCCACGTAGACTTTAGGGGTTACCCCTTTCTCCCACGCAAGAGCGGCACTTCACAATTTCTGCTTTTCTACCATTGGCGTTCCTGTAACCAATTCAAATGATTTTCGGAATATATAAGAAAAACGCAATAAAAGAATTTTTTAAACAACCTAAATAACTTGGAATTGTGTGTCTCTTTAAATTACTGGAATCCGTACAAGAAGAAAGTTATGGTGGCTATAAAATATAAAATATCCTTTTAGAAACAAACGAAAAAATTTTATTATTAGTAAAAGTAAAAGTGACTTTATTTCATACTGTAAGCCCTGCCTTTCTCTTTAAAGTTAAGTCAACGAAATTTCGTGTGTAGAGTCAAGGAAAAATACTCTGTGTTTGCAAAAATGCTATAGGTATGTTCGTTTCTTGTATCGGTCTGCGCGGATCTTGAACAGAGTGGTTGATTTCAAATTTCTAAATACACATTTTATTGAGGTAGAGGAGGGCGGGGGGGGGGGGGGGGGGGACGGGACAGCCAGGAAGAGGTTACTTTCAAATCGTTATTTTGGCCATTGCTGGATTAAAACTGTGGTAGCAGAGGTGGTAGATGGGGAAGAGTGAGCCAGTCTCTCGGAATCAGTGGCGTAGCCAGCATTTTGGGGCGGAGGGGGCGAACTATCGGAGGGGCGCAAATCGCGGAGCTAAAGCGCCGTAGGCAAAAAATTTTTGAGACCACGCCCAAATTTTGTAGGAATTCACCTTTATGCTCCCTAGGGAACAGGGGTCTGGCCCCAAATGAAGTTAAAATCCGCTACATATAAAAAAATAAATTTATTGTGATGAGACGCTCTCAAAACCGTTCTTATTAAGTTTATTACTATCACTCTTCTTTACTAAAAATAAAATAAGACCGATCTTATTTTTAAAGAATTATTTTTTAAGTAGTAAAGGGGCGCCAGGCCAAGGGGGGCGGGGGGGGGCGATCGCCCCCCTTCGCCCCCCTGTGGCTACGCCACTGCTCGGAATTCTACATGGTTTGAATGGGTTTGAGTGAACGTGCGATCGTGTGATAAAGGGATTCAAGGAAGCGTCCGTCCGTTTATAGTAGTTAATAATTAGTTTATCTACATGTTCAGTGATTGTCGGTATTTGTATTCATTTTGAAATGTGTGAATTTTTCTAAACGTTGACTTATGTCCGCGGATGCTTCTTAATAGAAAAAAAAAATTGCTTGTCGAAATATAGAAATTACGATGAGAAAATTGATTCTTATTATACAAAAATGCAAAAACATAAAATCAAACAAGAGCAAACAGTCATTTTTTTAACTTTTAACGTGAAATGATAAATAAAAAACTTGCTCCAAATTTAGTCCTAACCCTGATTCCGAATTAACTGAAGGAAATTGGAATTTATGAAAATAAAAAAAAAATTAAAGTCAAGACCGCATTTTACTACTTTCATATTAGGACTTTTATACCTGTACATTATTATCTGTTGTTGTAGTTGGCAGTGTCAGTGTCAAAATAAATATTCTCGAAAATGCTGACCGTAGAACAAAAAGTTTTTATAGTGCAATGCTATGGAAATGGTCAGTGCTCTTATCGCTACGTATTGGAGGAATTCCAACGCAAATTTCCTGGCGTGTACGTTTCGAAAGTTGGTGTACACAAACTGGTGAAAAAATTTCAAAGAACAAGATCATTTATTGACATTAAAAAAGAGAAGAAGCAATATAATGAGGCATCTTCGCCTGTACAGTTTTGATATTGCAATCTGTAACTGAAAATCCATTGATTTCCTTGAGAAACAGGGCTAAGCATTTAGAGGTGGTACAAAAATCTACCATTCAAAAAGTTTTAAAAGATAATAAACTTTACCCTTACAAGCCTCATTTCAACCAACCCTTGGAGGCTGGGGATGAAGCTAAAAGGCTAGAGTTTTGTTTATGGGTTAGACATGAGATTTTTAACGTCAATAGAAATTTTCACAAGCCTTTAATGTTTTCTGATGAATCGACATTTTCAACCAACGAAACTGTTGCTTCTCAACATGCCAGATATTGGAGTAAAGAGAATCCTGAATTTAGAATTCCCGCAAGACGTCAGTACTTTAAAAATGCCAAGGTGTGGTGTGTTATTTCATATTATGGTATCATATGGACCATATTTTTTCGAAGGTACTTGTAACAAAGCGAGCTATTTGCAGTTACTAGATACATTCTTTTGGGATCATCTTGAAGAGCTGCCCCTGGATTATCGCAACGCAATGTATTCTCAACACGATGAGTGCCCTGCACATTACGCTGGAGAGGTCAGAGAATGGCTGAACAGAAAATTTGATGTGAGATGGATAGGAAGAAATGGGCCAGTTTTATGGCCCCCAAGAAGCCCCGATCTGACATTAGCCGATTCTTTCCTTTGGGGCCGTATAAAGCAGCTTACTTTTGCGCAACCAATGGATAGTAATGTCGAAATTTTAAAACTAAGAATTAGGCGAGCAGTGGAATCATTATAAGGTGAAGAGATTCAAGCCAGTTTTGATCACAGTAGGAAGCAGATGGAAAAGTGTGTTGAATATGGGGGAGGGGTTTTTGAACTATGACTATTGTGTATTATATTTCGTCCATTGTAAATTTATTTTTATTAAAGTCTAGTAAACAATAATAATAATAAATAATCAAGTAAAAGTAGTAAAATGCGGACTTGCAAAAATGTTTCATTTTTTTTTAATTTGATAAATTCCAATTTCCTTCAGTAAGTTCGGAATCAGGGTTAGGACTAAATTTGGAGCAAGTTTCTTATTTATCATTTCACGTTAAAAGTCCAAAAATGACTGTTTGCTCTTGTTTGCTTTAATGTTCTTACATTCTTGAGACGCCCTGCATAATAAGAATCAATTTTCTCATCGTAATTCCTATTTTTTCGACAAGCAAATTTTTTTATTAAGAATGACTTTTTTTCGTATCTGTCAATTTTTGGTCCATTTGTCCTCTTGTTCTTGCATCCGCGGTATACTGTTTAGAATCATATCTTAAAATTTGTCATCGTTATTCCCGGACACCCTGTATAAAATAGGTATCTTATCCGCCGACTATGGCAACGGTGTTTAAATATTAGTTGTATCTACCTCTTCTATCTCTATGAATTTGGGTAATCGATATACTTTAATAAATTCGTTCATGCTTCAATGGTTGCAAATTTATTTGCCTCTGATGCAACTTATATTACGAAGTTTTAGGTAATTTTAAAAATAAATCTATTCCACGAACATCTTTAGTAATCTACAGTCTCAGGCTGCGGCTGTCGTAACGTTTGTGAAGAACAATAGAAGCCCAACAAAGATTCCCTGCAAAACATATATTTTTTATTAATTTGACCTTGTGGGCGTTCCACCCCTGCTCTAAGGATAAAGTGAAGGGTAAATCAAATTATCCTGAAACGAGAGAAGTTATCGACGTTGCTAAAGAGGATATGATTTTAGGAATTATTTGTTTTGCTGTCAGGGTTTTATTTCCTTTTCGCAATATTTCCGTATATAAACATTTTTGAGAAAGAGAAATTGATTAGAACCAATAAAAATATATAGAAGCGAAGCTCCAAATTAAGAGAAAGGAGACGTATTTAGGAAGTATTTTTAACCCTTATTATAAAGGCAAGTTCAGTGAAATGCAGGTAGTTTTAACATTGTATAGGTCAATACACCCAAAATTTTATCTTTGACAATAAGGTCAGGAAATTATAACATTAGAGATATCCGATAATTTAGGATAAATATTAGGGCAATGGTGGATGCTTGCGTTTCTATTAATTCGCATGCGATCTTTATCACATTTTAAAATATTGTAAATGTCAAGAAAATGACGTGTGCAAAATTTCAAATCATTTTAATTAATCCAAAATGGTGCTGCCGATGGAATGAAATACAAAGGTTTTTAAATTTTAAAACTTTTATTATCATAACTACCACTGACTACATAGAAACAGAGTATATATACAGAGTGGCAAAAAAGTCGCGCATTATAACAATAGAGATATCTGATAATTTAGGATAAATATTAGTCAAAAATGACAGAAAAAATTCATGCAAGTAGAAATATGGGGAATAATTTACCGAACAACTTTCATAAAGCTCACTTTTTCGTATACGAGGTAATTCAAAAGCGACAGGCATTATGCGCAACTTTTTTGCCACTCTGTATGTATTTTTTATCTTTGTCCTTCTTTTCCAATTTCTATATTTTTCTTTCCTTCAGAGAGAACTTCTGCAACATTTTCTTTTGGTGGTATTTCGTTTGCCCTGAATTCTTGAGAGGGGATGGTACTCTCGAGGTGTGATATTGAGGATAAGTTTATTTTTTTGGTTGTCAACTCAACATGATGTAAGCTGCGTCCTGGTACTGGATTTGCATACAAATTATCGCCGTCGGGCCCGAAAGTTGAAATGTTTTATATTCGCACATTTAATGTTATATGATCATTTTACTTCGTGCCTATGGGATCATTTTACCCCAAAATGCATTACGGCACATACCCTTAAATAATACTTTGTTAATAAATAATAATATTCTTAAATTCATTTGTAATTCTAGCCCATTAGTCTTTTAAATTTTCGCAGGGGGTTTTGAGAACCGAGTTTATATTGTTTGGCAATAGATTAAGATCGCAAGCCTTTCAAATAATTTAAATTATCAAGAGTCAAGTGAATTGGTGCGCCGTCCTGCTGGAAGAGGCCTTGTCGTATCTCTTCATTGTCTTGCCTCAATTCATCTACTTTTTTTGGTTCTTGTGCAGTGCGAATATTGGCGCTCCCACTGCCATCCTTTCTATTTACACTTATTTACTGTTTCTCTAAACAAAGCTACATATCTAACCTAGTCAAGACTTGGCAAAACTGATCGAAATCCATGACTGTGTGTGGAAATTCTGTTTGAATATCCCGAATTTCATACAGTGTTGAATAAAACCACGGGCCCAAAACCACTGGCCATCAACCCTTTTACCATTTTTAAAGTAACTTTCGTCCATAAAAGCTTTTTGTTCTGTCGTCATTTAATTCTCTTAAAAATAAAAATATGTTACATCCAGAGTCCCTGAGTGGTTTAACGTGATTTGTTAAAATAATTTTGGGAAGTTCTCAAAGGTTGGTTGTTTATAATTATATTGTTAGTGCTTCAAGCCTCTTTTAAAGATATAGATATAAAAGATAATATTTTTTGAAGACGGTAGTATCTAAGAGATATCGGCAGATATTATAGAAGCGAAACTTTAGACGATACCTGGCTAACAAGGGGCTTTCAGTGAAAAATAAATAGTGTTATAACAATATTCAAAGCTCTCATCAAGCAATTATACAAGGTTTGTCTATTATGGTTTAAAAATACCTGCAGGTCAATAATAACTGCAGCCCTACCATTGTGATCTAACTGAGTTGATATGGGCACAAATAAAAGGGCATGTAACAATATTACACTCAATAAAAGATGTACGTGAGTTATTAAAATATTCATTAATAATAATTATCAGGGGAGAAAATTGGCAAGAAGAGCTTTAAAACATGTTGTTTAAAAAAAAATGTGGGACTTAGACAACATAATGGAAGAAACGGTAGAATCACCTATTTCAGTTGACTCCACAGACAAATCCTATAAATTTAGACCTGTGTCGCCGATACGGCCCTGTGGATGTCTTTGCTTCGGCGGTCTGTGGAAAGATACGCTACCTTCAGAGCCCGAGTCAGAGTCGAGGTCTTTTTGACAGAGTAGCGTTCTCCTAAGTAAAGCCGGATTCCAGAGAGGGTCGACTCCTACTTCTCGCATTGGGGCCAACTCGGCTGGGCGAGTTGGCCTAACGTTGCCCAATATGTCCCTATTGGAGTGCGTTTCTATCCCTGGGAGTGGTTCTCGGTCCCACCGAGGATTGGTTTGGGAAGCAAGTAAAGCGTCCTGGTCGGCATTTTTGGTTATATTTAAATAAGTTTGGATTGATTCTACCATTGTTGAAAAATCCTGGGCTTCAGGATTCTCAGGGCTTACTTGGGACTCTATACTACCCGAGCATTCAATGGTTTTTTCGGTCATTTTGATAATTTAGGGATGCCAGATTTTTTTATTGGTTTTAAAAAAAATCAAAAACTAAATTTATAAGAAAAATCAATCATAAAAATATTAATTAATTTTTTCTTTGTTAAGGGTGGTCCCACCTCCTTTAACCCCGATGGCGGAAAGGCCACCGGTCCACCAAAATTAAGATAAAAATATTTGAAGAGAAATCAAAAATTTAATCAAAAGGGGTCAACCAATAACCTCATGGTGGTTAATGGTAAGAGAGAAGGTAACGTATTACCAATTCTTAAATACTTTTTCTCTATTTTCTTTTTTAACTAATTTATGGGGGGGGGCAAGGGGAGGACTTTTAATTAATGTTAATTTGTAATATGTAATTCCACGGAGGGCAAAAGAGAATAAAGTGTTTTGGTTTATTTCAATATTTTTTCAAAACCTTTTACATTACAATAATGACAATCGACAAACTTAATATTAACCCAACATTTATAACATATAACATCCAATCTCGATAAACTTTACCTCAAGAATAAAATGATTTAAAACTAAAACTTCAATTATAAAAACTAAAAGGTTTATCGAAATTAGTTTCAGTAAACTATTATTATAAACAATTAACAACAAATAAATAATAATCAAGCTTATTTTCACTTGGGGGGCTGCGCCCCACTTAATAAATTCGCAATGGCTCTTTTTGGCAGACGGCCAAGTCTGGGGGACTGCGTCTCTCTTATTTTTATAAAGAAATCTAGGGGTTGTTACCTCGTAAACTAGCCTGCAGTGCCAGGACTAGTCCGGTAACAGCCAACGAACTATTCAACTCTGGAATTCCTTACTTGCCTGTATGCGAAGCGACGACGTGAAAACCAGAGCTGAAACATTTAAATTTCGCGCCCGAAAATATTTTCCCCCCTACTTCCGATTCCCCAATACCTCGCGTAACACGACCCAGGTCCGCATGGGTATGAGCATACTAATCCACAGAAGTATCCAAAAAATAAATCACTGATAATCCAAATCAAGGGAATAACACTTGATTGACATACAGGAATCCACCAACTAATCAAGGGAATAACATTTGAATAGTATTCCAATCAAATCACTGTAAATCCCGGAAAGATAACTATATCAAAAAGGACGGGAATCACCTCCTCGATAGACGCGAAAACTTTATTGCCCCCCTATTGAAAGGTACGGCACAACACTTGATGACAAGTGGAAAATTTTGAAAAAAAAAATTTTAAGTTTAACTTCAAAAATTAAACTGACGTGAAGTACTTTAGCAAGCAAAATTCAGGTCCCGAATGAACCAAAAACGCCGCGTTTTATATTCTTATCCATTTAATTACAACGCAATAAACGGTTTCAGCCAATGACAACCCAGCGAAAAACTACAACTCGATATTTTCTATAATCAATAATTTTTTTTTTTTTTGAAAAAATATCGCATTTCGATGGGTTACATTATATTAAAGTAAAATATCAACTTTTATTTGTTTAGTGATACAAATTTTAGCAACAATTGTCAAAAATATGTATGAAACAGGGAGGAGCCTCCTGACTTACTCAGGGCTAATTACGCATTAATTTTACCAGCCGAAAATGTTTTGGGGTATATCAAAAAACGCGACCAATCAATGAACAAAACATCGCTAAATGACCAAAAGGCGGGGCTTGTTAAGGGAGTTGAATGGCTTATAAATAGAAACGCGAAATCGTTGTACCCATTCTTCACTTGACTGTCATAAAAGCCGCTCACGAAAACCAAATTTAAAAACATCCCAGAGACCAAAAAATACAAATCCCATTTGTCCGCCTGAAGTCATTTAACGACTTTTCTCGTAAAACTAAACACAAATGACCCACAATACAGAAGGCAAATACACTTCATACCGTGAATTAACATTTTACACTTCAAAACTTTTATCGAAAACAACTTTTTGCCAAAATTACTTTTTGTTTCTGACAAATAATTTTTTCATTATTTGTGCCTTTAAAAAAAAAATAATAATAATACTAACAAATTATTATTCCTAAAAAATTGAAAACTAAATTAAACTTAAAAACTACTACAGGGGTTATGCACTAGATAAAATAGCATTAAATGACTAGTTATACGACACCCCCCCCACAAGACGGAAAAATAACTTAAAGTACTTAATTTTAAGTTTATTTCTACGAACCCTCAAAAACAATTAAGAACCCCCTCCCAAAATTCTTCCTTTAACTTAAAGAAATCACCCCACCTATTACAATAAGCTCCGGGTAGTACTGAGTCTTTGTTTAGCCTGGAGTTATAGAAGTACTTCGTACTTGCTTTTGAGATTAGATCGTCCTTTTCTTTTTTTAGGGCTGCAGGAACTGTAAGATTTGTCTTCTGGGTTTCTGGTTGAATACAATCGCGTAGATTTGTCTTCATGGGGATATGATCACGTAGATACATATCGTCGATTACAACCTCAATTTTGTCTACAATGTTTTTTCGTTGTTTTCTCAAACATTCATGCCCCAACGTTTCGATCTTCTCTACATTTTGAATTTCCTGGGTGAGCAATTCCTCTAGGATTAATAAATCTTGAAAGTGTTGAATATTGGAAACTTTGGTTTTTAAAACATTGACGTTTCGTTCAACATCTTTTAGGAGTCGTTGCTGGTGCAAGAATTCGGTGGGCAATTTGTTCCCCAGTATTTCGGAACTCGAACATTGATCAATTTGCATTGCATGTAATTGAGGCGTCGTCTCGTCCATTTGTTTATTTTCTTGAGGTTGTTCAGGTTCTTCCTCAGAGTCTTCGACATTTTGGGGGGGAACCTCCTCAGCGGAAAATTCGAATTCCGCGTCGCTGTCATCGCTTTCTTCATATATGGGGTATTCGTCGAGGTCAACTTGATTTCCGTTCTTCGCTTTTCGCAGATCGTCGATATGGAAGTTAACGGGGTTGTCGTTCACTATAACCTCATAAGCTGAATTCCCCAAGACTTTTGTGACCTGATGAGGCCCGGTCCAGGCAGGTTGAAAAGCTCCTGTACGGTGAAACTTTGCATTTACCATATCTCCAACATTTAACTTAAGTATGGCAGATCCGGCTTCAGAAAATTCTTTCCGTTGAAAATCCAACTGTTTTGCATAAACTTGTCTTCTTGTTAATACCCTTTGTTCTTTCGTCTGGGTTTTTTGGTACTGGGTCCATTTAGTTTGCCATTCGCCTGGGCATTTGAGTTCATACCCCAATATAATCGACGCCGGCGTTTCCCCGGTGGCTCTATTTCGCCTGCTTCTTAATACTTGGAGGGCTTGAGGCAAAACTCGCTCCCACTGGTTTTCTTGTTTATTTAATAAAAGAACTCGCAATACCTTTTTTAATTCTTGTACTCTTCTCTCCACGGGGTTTGCCCGTTGATGGTATACACTGGAGTTATGTTGTCTAATCTTTTTTACTTCGCAAAATTTCGTTAGTACGTTCGCCTTAAATATCTTGGCGTTATCGCTTACTATATGCTTAGGATATCCGTATCGTGCAATTATTTCCGTCTTTAGAAATTCTAATACATTCTTGGCACTTACATCCGAATAAGTTCGTGCCTCTATCCATTTAGAGAAAACATCTTCGGCAAAAAGAATATATTGATTGTGCGTTCCGGCGGCTTCGCGATACGGTCCTAACAAGTCGATACTTATCATCTCGAAGGGATTGGTAGGAGTGCGTGGCGTTTGGGGAGCATGCTTTTGCTTTTGCTGGGTTTTGCAAATTGAGCAAATTATACACTTAGATACATATTCTGTGATCTCTTTGTGCATACATCCCCAAAAATACTTGTTTGCGATTTTTCGGACAGTTTCCTCAGTTCCAGGATGGCTTTGTTCCGGGTCATCGTGGTGCATATAAATAACTTGTTGTGTATATTGTCGGGGCACAACAAGTCTATCTCCCTGTGGATGTCTACGCCATAATAAATTATCAATAAGTACGAACTCTTCCAATACACGTCTTTGTTTGTTATCCGTTGGTTGTTGGCCTGCAAGCAGGTCCAAAGTGACTTTTAAACGCCGAATTGCCTTATCATGCTCCTGGTTTTCGGCAATTTTAGTGTATAAATCACCCAGGTCGGCTATAACTACAGCACATTGAGCTACCGTTGATTTAGTCGTCTCCACAGAGGGGGGCAACAATCGATCATTGTCTGGTTCCGCTTCATAGGGAGTCTCCTCGGGATTGCGGCTTAATAAATCAGGTAAATGATTTTTTGATCCGGGAACATGTTGAATTTCAAATTTAAATTCCTGAAGAAGGAGCGCCCACCTGGTCAGCTTGGCTCGTGAGTCCTTAAATTTTTGGAGCCAGGTCAATGACTTGCTGTCCGTACGGACCATAAAAGGCCGATCTTCCAGATAGGCTCGGAAGTATTGAATAGCCCAGACGAGCGCAAGACACTCCTGTTCGTTAATGTGGTAACGCTGTTGAGAAGAATGAAATTTTGCGCTAGCGTATGAAATAATGTTTCGTACTTCCGAGCCATCTTCAGGTTCTTGATACAGTACAGCGGACATGCCTATAGCTGAGGCGTCCGTCTGTAATATGAATTTTTTTTCAAAATTAGGGCGACTCAATTGCTTTGCTTGGGCTACAGTAGTTTTAGTTTTCATAAATGCGTCAGTTTGCAGGCTAGTCCATGTAAATTTTGAACCCTTTAACGCTTCGGTCATCGGGGCAGTAAGTTCGGCCATATTCGGAATGTACTCCCGTACCCAGTTGCATAATCCCAGGAAAGACTGCAGTTGCTTCTTGGTCCTTGGTTCGGGACATGCTTTGATTTGTTCCAAATGTTTGGTTTGTGGTTCAGTGTAATCGCCACAAATCCTATATCCTAAATAGTCTATGCTAGTTTGGCAAATCTGGCATTTTTCGGCGCTTACTTTCAAATTATGTATCCGAAGTCGCTCGAAAACGATTCGTAAATGTCTAGCATGAGTGTCCTTGTCGGTTGAATATATTATAATGTCATCAAGGTAGACCTGTACAAACTCCTGTATCAGGCCTACCAATACTTCTGTCGACATAAGTTTCTGGAAGGTACTGGGTGCGTTTTTTAGCCCAAATGGCATCACATTGAAATGATAACTTGCCCCGTCTGGTGTAGTGAAAGCGGTATACTGTTTACTGGAGTCTTCCATGGGAATTTGCCAGTATCCGCTCTTAAGGTCCAAAACTGTAAAATATTTGGCTTGGGCTAAAGCTTTCACGGAGTCCGGTATACGTGGCAAGGTCGAGGATTCTGCGACACTAATATCGTTCAGGCGCCTAAAATCGATACAGAATCTTGGGTTTTTTCCTGGCCTCGTAACAAGCAAAGGTGGCGAAGAGAACGGTGACTGTGTAGGTTCTATTACGCCTGCGCATAACATTTCTTGGATCTGATCATTCAAGATTTTTTTCTTGTCTGGATTTAAATTATAACAGCGTTGATTGATGACTTTATTATCCTTTAAGACGATCCTATGTTGGGTGGTACGAGTTGTTGGCTGTGCTAATCCGATTAGAAAAATGTCTTTGAATTCCTGAATAAGATCCCTGATATTTCCCGGGACGTCCGGTCCCATTTCCGGCAATTCGCATGGCATATCTACCGAATGGAATTGTTTCCAATATATGGTTTGACGTAGAGTCTGTCCAATATATATACAGCTTCTATTGAAGTCCATTAGGGCTTGTTCTGTCCTTAAAAACTCGCTACCTAATATAATTTTAGCAGTTAATCCTGCAACAATATTGAAAACTACTTTATAACTATAATTCCCTAAAACTAAATTGACTTCAATTAATCCTAGAACTCTCGCTTTAGCACCTTCTATTGCTAATATGAGAACCCGATCATCTTCTATATATATTTCAGATTCGATTAGATCCTCTGAAATCAGATTTAAATCAGAACCCGTGTCAATGAGGGCTTCATAATCTTTATCAAACATTTGCACTCGGACTAAGGGCCGCGAGCCTATCGAATTAATTGATTCTTTAATTACATTAATTGGGGTCTTTAATGGTCTTGGATCGTCCTGCCCCAAGGCGGATCGATCAGCGCTTAGTTTTTTTGGGAATTATTTTTGGCCTGTTCCTTTTTGGAATTTTGATTTTCCAAAATTTGGTCACGGGCAGGGGGAGTCTTCTTTTCTTCATAAGTTCTTTGGCGGCATTCATGATCAAAATGTTCCCCCTGACAATGTCGGCAGGGGCGTGACCTTACAGGAGGTCTTGGCCTATTCGAGACATTATTCGTCCTTGGTCGTTCATTATTATTTACTATATTAGTTGGATTGGGGGGGTTAGTATTAATTGTCTGTTGTCGTTCTTCAGTCTGGTCCTGCTCGATCGCCATCGTGAGACACGTAAGGCGATCGGTATCCAATATGTCCACGCATCTTATCCTAGAACGGAGGGCTGGTATTAATAAGGGCACAATGACATTAACACATTCTTGTTCTGTCCCAAAGGGCACCAACCTCCTAAATAATGCTCTCTTTTTTAGTATGAACTCTTCAACTTTTTCGTTATTCTTTTGTTTAAGTCCGTATAAATTTGATTTTAGGTCGCTTACTAGCTCGGGGCTATTAAAACGTCTGCTTAAGCGCTTAGCGAATTCTTCAAAATTCAAAATTAGTCCTTTTAGCGGCTCTATCCAACTTCGGGCCCCCCTTTGAAGCTGCTCCACTGCAATATTAATTTTTTCATTTTCATCTAAAATATTGCATTGTAAAAAATATCTTTGCAGTGTTATCAAGAATAAATCGGGGCTTTCGTGTTGAAACCCGCTGAAAGTTTCTCGTAATTTATTTGAGGGGGCGGGGGGATTACTTCGTTGATCACCGATTATATGTACTAAGCTTCCAATCGCCTGCACAAGGTCCTGTACATCTGTCATTTTTTTGGTTTCACAAGAAGTGGAGTTGGCAAACTTCGTATAGGGTCCTCCAGATCCATCGGTCTGTACAAACTGGTTACGTGGGGCAACTATTTCATCAATTTGTTTCCCCACCAGGGATGCCATGTCGCCGATACGGCCCTGTGGATGTCTTTGCTTCGGCGGTCTGTGGAAAGATACGCTACCTTCAGAGCCCGAGTCAGAGTCGAGGTCTTTTTGACAGAGTAGCGTTCTCCTAAGTAAAGCCGGATTCCAGAGAGGGTCGACTCCTACTTCTCGCATTGGGGCCAACTCGGCTGGGCGAGTTGGCCTAACGTTGCCCAATATGTCCCTATTGGAGTGCGTTTCTATCCCTGGGAGTGGTTCTCGGTCCCACCGAGGATTGGTTTGGGAAGCAAGTAAAGCGTCCTGGTCGGCATTTTTGGTTATATTTAAATAAGTTTGGATTGATTCTACCATTGTTGAAAAATCCTGGGCTTCAGGATTCTCAGGGCTTACTTGGGACTCTATACTACCCGAGCATTCAATGGTTTTTTCGGTCATTTTGATAATTTAGGGATGCCAGATTTTTTTATTGGTTTTAAAAAAAATCAAAAACTAAATTTATAAGAAAAATCAATCATAAAAATATTAATTAATTTTTTCTTTGTTAAGGGTGGTCCCACCTCCTTTAACCCCGATGGCGGAAAGGCCACCGGTCCACCAAAATTAAGATAAAAATATTTGAAGAGAAATCAAAAATTTAATCAAAAGGGGTCAACCAATAACCTCATGGTGGTTAATGGTAAGAGAGAAGGTAACGTATTACCAATTCTTAAATACTTTTTCTCTATTTTCTTTTTTAACTAATTTATGGGGGGGGGCAAGGGGAGGACTTTTAATTAATGTTAATTTGTAATATGTAATTCCACGGAGGGCAAAAGAGAATAAAGTGTTTTGGTTTATTTCAATATTTTTTCAAAACCTTTTACATTACAATAATGACAATCGACAAACTTAATATTAACCCAACATTTATAACATATAACATCCAATCTCGATAAACTTTACCTCAAGAATAAAATGATTTAAAACTAAAACTTCAATTATAAAAACTAAAAGGTTTATCGAAATTAGTTTCAGTAAACTATTATTATAAACAATTAACAACAAATAAATAATAATCAAGCTTATTTTCACTTGGGGGGCTGCGCCCCACTTAATAAATTCGCAATGGCTCTTTTTGGCAGACGGCCAAGTCTGGGGGACTGCGTCTCTCTTATTTTTATAAAGAAATCTAGGGGTTGTTACCTCGTAAACTAGCCTGCAGTGCCAGGACTAGTCCGGTAACAGCCAACGAACTATTCAACTCTGGAATTCCTTACTTGCCTGTATGCGAAGCGACGACGTGAAAACCAGAGCTGAAACATTTAAATTTCGCGCCCGAAAATATTTTCCCCCCTACTTCCGATTCCCCAATACCTCGCGTAACACGACCCAGGTCCGCATGGGTATGAGCATACTAATCCACAGAAGTATCCAAAAAATAAATCACTGATAATCCAAATCAAGGGAATAACACTTGATTGACATACAGGAATCCACCAACTAATCAAGGGAATAACATTTGAATAGTATTCCAATCAAATCACTGTAAATCCCGGAAAGATAACTATATCAAAAAGGACGGGAATCACCTCCTCGATAGACGCGAAAACTTTATTGCCCCCCTATTGAAAGGTACGGCACAACACTTGATGACAAGTGGAAAATTTTGAAAAAAAAAATTTTAAGTTTAACTTCAAAAATTAAACTGACGTGAAGTACTTTAGCAAGCAAAATTCAGGTCCCGAATGAACCAAAAACGCCGCGTTTTATATTCTTATCCATTTAATTACAACGCAATAAACGGTTTCAGCCAATGACAACCCAGCGAAAAACTACAACTCGATATTTTCTATAATCAATAATTTTTTTTTTTTTTGAAAAAATATCGCATTTCGATGGGTTACATTATATTAAAGTAAAATATCAACTTTTATTTGTTTAGTGATACAAATTTTAGCAACAATTGTCAAAAATATGTATGAAACAGGGAGGAGCCTCCTGACTTACTCAGGGCTAATTACGCATTAATTTTACCAGCCGAAAATGTTTTGGGGTATATCAAAAAACGCGACCAATCAATGAACAAAACATCGCTAAATGACCAAAAGGCGGGGCTTGTTAAGGGAGTTGAATGGCTTATAAATAGAAACGCGAAATCGTTGTACCCATTCTTCACTTGACTGTCATAAAAGCCGCTCACGAAAACCAAATTTAAAAACATCCCAGAGACCAAAAAATACAAATCCCATTTGTCCGCCTGAAGTCATTTAACGACTTTTCTCGTAAAACTAAACACAAATGACCCACAATACAGAAGGCAAATACACTTCATACCGTGAATTAACATTTTACACTTCAAAACTTTTATCGAAAACAACTTTTTGCCAAAATTACTTTTTGTTTCTGACAAATAATTTTTTCATTATTTGTGCCTTTAAAAAAAAAATAATAATAATACTAACAAATTATTATTCCTAAAAAATTGAAAACTAAATTAAACTTAAAAACTACTACAGGGGTTATGCACTAGATAAAATAGCATTAAATGACTAGTTATACGACACCTGCTTTTAGACCTTTAATTTGTGAATTCTTGCAAATGTGATCTATTCAGTTTTTATATTAAAAAAATAAAGTTAATACAGTTAGATATACCGGGTGTTTCTCAAAAGACGCTCACCCCTATAACTTTTTTGTATTTATAGATATTAAAATGCAATTTTAGAATTGTGCATAAAAGATGAGTCTGCATTTATTGGCATGATGTTTGATTTGTTAGCACTTCCGGTTTAACCGGAAGTGACCTTGACTTTGGTATTTTAAATGGGACACCCTGTATATTTTTACTTATTTGGTAAAATGACATCCCACTTGTCATTTTTTGACGCGTTATAACATTTTTATTCTCATTTTTTGTATTGAATTTAGAGGGCCATGAATCAATTAAATAGGTTAATTTATAGTCCTTAATACAGCCTGAAATTGAAAGTGTATTTTTGTCTACCCATGAGAGGCTTCAGCAATGCATAGAACGCGATGGTCAGCATTTCGAGCATTTGCGGGGGCATTAAAAATCTTCCTTTTATAAATCGGTCCTTTTTAGGGTCACAACTTACATAATAGAAAGAATTCCAGAAAAATATAGTTACAATAAAATGAAAATTTAAGGGATTTTCGTATAAAATTTTTTATTGCCGATATTTTGGGTTGGGAACAAGATATCGAGATGCGGTTTTGGCAAGCTAGTTTAGGCATCATTTAGCTACTTTCTCATGAAAAAGAATTATACCAATGTATTTTATTTTGTTGAGAAAATTAACCATTTCTGTTGGAATGTCGAAGAAAGCCCTCTAGCGGCGATATGTGAAACTTACAAAACTTTAAATATAATGATGTTTGTAGCCCAAGAATAGTTCCTTTTAACGAGCCCAAGTTTGTTCAAATCGGCTTAGCCGTTTCGAAGATACAGGATGTTATTTACGAAAACGTTTGAATACCCCCCACCACTTTATTTTTAGAGATACTGCAAAAAGTGTGAAACAAAATAGGTTCAGATTATACTCGACTTTAAAGATCAGAATTTTTTTTATTAGGTTAATATAGCGGAATTTACAGAAACATCACTTTTTTAGATTCAAGATTGCAGTTACGCCCCCTAGCGGCCATTTTAGAAACTTGAAAATATTTTCCAGGGTTTTTCTTTTGGCCGTTTTAGTAATAATTTTTTTTGCCGCAAGCATCTACGATGGATAGTTTCCCAGATACAGTACCTCGCATTCTTAGTTGGCCACCCTGTACACAGTACACATAATACAGAATTAACAATTTAACAAATTAAAACGTTATCAAAAATCAAGTTCTCATAGGGCAAAAATTTGTCAGAGGAGTATAAAGCTTTTGATGCCAGAAAAATTTTTGAATCTTTTCTCGTACTGCCTCATTGGTAGATCCTGTACTATCTTAGAGAGAGAAACATTCATGAATAAATCAAAAAATCACAATAAGTAGATAGACTTTTCATTTATTTCACATTCTTTTAACCGCTTCTCCAATTAACTATATATTCTAACTTTTTGCATAAATCATTAATGCTTAATTCTGTTTGTGTGGCAACATGTGAACAGTTTTCATTAATTTCAACATTTTCTTCCCCTCTGCTACTTCCCGAAGTATCTTCGTCAGGTGCTTCAATCTGTTGTTCTATCTACAAGACTACATTTCTTAATAAAAAAAAAACTCCACATCTCACGCCGTTCTTGTGAGGTCGATTAAGGTTTTCTCCGGCGCTTTGAAGAACTGTAGGAATTCCAAAAGATCGTTCATTGTCCCTATTTTCCCTCAGCCCATAATTTACCACTAAGCCAGTGACGGCATTTTATTTAGGGCACTTTAATTATTAGCACAACGAACAGACATCTCAAATTTCAAGGCAAACTGTAAAGAAAACTTCAATTTTTAATCGAATCCCTTGTGTTTATTTACTTTGTTTGTCCTCCAAGCAAAATGGCCACCGACCCTGTGATGTCATACGAAAATGATCAATGTGTAGCAGTATATATTAGCTGATATACACGACACGCATCTTGATATCCGCTGATATTACGAAATTATTAAAGGAAATTCGAGGTAAGTTTAGGTGATTGATTTCTTCATTGCAAGATCAATGCGGAAAACTTCTATTTTCTGCACGGCCATAAAATCATTATAACTTTTGCAGCAAATTGCTTTCTATTATTAACATTTCTCAATAATAACTGTATGACGCCAACGTCACGATGCATATCTTTTGAAAAGTGACATTGACATTGTTCAATGCTTTTAATTGCACAGTATAAAAAACATCGTATATTTAATAAAACAATTACATATATTTATTTAAATAAGTATAAAAGTGAGATAGCTTTAAAAAATAACGAAATTTATGTTAATAATAATTCCTAGACTAGTCTGAATATTGACATATTATACCGAAAAATACAGGGTCTCTGGAAATGACGATGACAAATTTCAAATGTGAAAAAAAGTTCATACTAACACAGGTCCGGACCTATATTAATAGCAGGGTTCGCAAAAATCATGATTTTTTTTATTTAAATCAGACTTTCTTTATTGGAATCAGAATTTTTGGATTTTATTTAGATTTGTATTATTTCATTATTTTTTGTTCAGATGTAACACAGTTAAAGTAGTAAATAATGTAAATATAAATTTAATATTTTTTTTTATTTATGGCATATTAACACCAACTTTAACAAACGAAACAGAAAACCGTAATTACAAACACAAAAAAAAAAGATAATACATACATATTATTAATATGTACCTATATCCTAATGATAGATAATAAAATTAGGTGAAGTTAAAATAAAATAATTATTCTCGTTATTATTATACAGGGCGTTTCAAACGGATGATACGTAACTTAAGGTGGTGATTCCTTATGATATTCTAAGAGAAAAGTTCATATGAACATGTGTCCGGAGTTGCCTCGTTTTGGATATATAGGGTGTTAAAGTTTCTTTAAAAATATTGGCTTTTTATAATTTTTTAACATTTGCTTTGATTAACTGTTGTACTTTTTTGCATCGATACGACTAAGGTATGCATTTGTCAAAATTATTTTGAAATAATTTTTATCTCCTTTCATTTAGTAATATGAATTTTACAGTTCTGTAAATCGTTTCGTAAGGGCTCTATTACAGCACTAGTGCTGTAATAGATGCCATTACAGCACTAGTGCTGTAATTGATGCCCTTACAAAACGATTTTTAATAGCAGGTGCATTTTTATTTTTAAAAATGCCTTTTGCCAAATATTTTTATTCATAGATGAAAGTAGATAAAATTTTGTACAATATTCTTGTTGTAAATTCATATAACTACACTCGATGTTTGATTAAACTCGGCTGACGCCTCGTTTAACAACTTTAACATCTCGTGTTGTAATATGTATCTTTACAACACTTATATCGTAAATAACTATTACGAGTCCTTTTTATAACATTATTTTTTGCTAATTAATTAAGTACGGGATCTTGTTTGGGTTTTCATGTTAGGTAAAACCTTTGACATCTGTTGGGTCTTCGAAAACTTATTAGGTCTTTTCATTTAGGTAGAAAATTTATATCGGTTTCTTGCCTTGATCGAGAAGTGCGTTGTGCCGAGGTTGATTTAAAGTTTTTAAGTGCAAAATAATTTGGCGCCTTTTCCAACAATGTTTTGTTTTAGTGAATTTAGTGCCTCTCTACTATTAGTTGAGACCATTAGGGAGCCAGTCTTTAGGTAGTTTATAGGTTGCGTATTGTCCAGCTCTCGTGTGTGAGTCCGTTATTAGTTGGTTTTGCGATACGTCCGTACGTTTGTAATAGTCCGTGATAATTTTAAAAAAGAATTCGTTAATTGTTGGTACGTGAAAGTCCTGATGTAGCACGCGGTTCATTGTGTACCTGGGGACATCTGCGATTAGCTTCAGCGCCCTATTTTGAATCACCTGAAAAATTAATTAAGTATTGCTTTATACATAAACCTACAAACTTTATAAAGATAATATTTTGTATAAGTAAGTGCAGATGTCAGGGTTGAAAAAAAAACATGTTTATTTAAAAAAAAAACTTAAAAACATGTTTTTTTTTGTTTTAAACTGTTTTTTTTTGTTTTAAACTGTTTTAAACTGATCCAGAAAAAAACATGTTTAAAACGTGTTTTAAACACATCCAAAATTAATTTAAGGTTTGAATAAAACAATTCCTCTAGTAAAGCCCGTTCTTTTAAAAATAACAGAACAACAAATCGAATTAAATGTTGAAAATGCGTGCCATTTATGGCTTGACAATATCCAACGCAATCAATAACTTTTTGCACGTTTTCAACCAATTCCGGAGTTATGACAAGCATTTCCCTTCAGATCATCCTTTACAACTCAACATGTACGCACAGTGGCAGCAGCATAGTGCGGAAGATTACCATCTTGCTGGAACATCAGTACTTCGTCGGGGGAGTCTGGGTTCAATGGATTCGGAAATAAAACTCACTAATGCTGGAATTAATCAAGTTGGACAAATTCGAGATATATTTGTCCAGTTAAAGAAAAATGGATCAATTACTCCTCCGCGCACTATTTCACACCACACATTTGTTTTTTTGAGGGTACTGGCTGTGAACCTCCATCATCCAATGCGGATTTTCTGTTGCCCAACAACGACAATTTTTTCTGTCCACATTACCAATCAAGGAGAACGTAGCTTCATCGAAAAAAATAATATTTTTTACTAAATTATTATCTTCACTCAGCTTCAGCTTCATCTGCAGGACTCGAACGCCTTTTCTCGACATTTGGCATAATTCATAGTAAGCTTCGAAATCGATTAGGAACAGAAAATGCCGCGAAACTTGTAACCATATTTAAGCAGCTTAATTCAAACCAAGAGTAGAGTTTAGTAGAATGACTAGGAGACTTTTGGTTTAGTTTTTAGTTTGTTTGTCTTTGTTACTTTTATAAGGCGCTTTTATATGTTTACACTTTTTATTTGCTTATGTTATTGGAACCCGGTACACAGACTGTAGGTAGGTATATAAACTAAGACCTAGAGCTAGCCTTAAACGTGTTTTTATAATTATGTATTTTTAATATTAAACGTTAGATATAAATATTGCTATTTTTGTTTTTAATTTAATATTTTTTGTTTTAACAGTTTTATCTGATTTTCAGTAAAGCTTGACAAAAAAAAAAACAACTTAAAAAAAAACATGTTTAAAACATGTTTAAAACAGTTTTAAACAAATCTGTTTAAAACACTAGTAAGTGTTTTAAACATGTTTAAAACAAATGTTTTAAACATTTTGTTTTAAACATAACAACCCTGGCAGATGTAGATCCAAATATAAAGTTAGATCTTTCAAGACGAGTGCAATCAATTTGTTGCGTTTGTTCAAATTAGAACGCGAAAAGAAACATAAATAATTAAAACTGCTAAAATAATTTTTTTCTACAAACGTGTTAAAAATGGAACTTTTAACACTGTCTACTAGCCTTACAAATGTTACTTTAAGGCACTAATGTTAAAAGTAAAATGTCAATTTATTCAAAAAAACGTCAAAAAACATTTCTATTTTATTTATTTACACTTATATTAATAGTAGATACAATTTGAAAAATTTGAAAAATGAATTCCTTTCTCAATTCTGCTGTTCTTCGCGGTTGAGGAGGATTAAACAGAAACAGCAGCATGTCCAGTTGATGTTGAAGCATCATCGGCTGATGTCGCTTGTACTGTAAGCAATTTTCAAGCAATAGAATTTTTATTTTCCAAGGAATCCACAATGTACCCTTCCGCAACGGTCGAGGATTTCCACCCCCCATGCCGCTTAATTGTCGTCAAATTTGCTCCAGCATCGGCAGGTAAGCTCGCAAAGGAACGGCGAAAGCAATGCCCCGTATAGAGTGTTAAATTTGGAAGTTGCAGAAATCTTGCTATAGCAGCAGGAAATTTTCCGAACGTATTAATTTCGACTGGATTTTATTAACTAATGAAGTCTCCATATCTTCCACGTTGTCAAGAGTCAACTGTCAAAGCCCCTTCCTGCGGCAGGCACCAAATACTCCTACAATCGTAGCTACTTTCATCAGAAGGTACTCATCATACGGTGCGCACTTCAGAAACTGTTCAATTTGGTCTACTAAAGATTTTTGATTTTTTGGCCTGGTAATCCTCCTTGGCGCTTCAAGTAGGCAATCAATTTAAATTGTTTGCTGATATCTACGTCGTTATTTACACGTAGCATAGCTTTGTTCATTGAATAATGGGACCAAAGAGAAGATGACTTCCATACCTTTGCCTTTTCCTCAAAATTGGCCAGAAATGTTTTCGGAATACTTGCCAGAAACGCCTTTGCTTTCACACCGTTTTATAAATTTATTATGAGCTATCTTATATTGAATTCTTGATTTTCGTGGCAGTAAATCCAAGGTAGCTCTGTTACCAGCTTCTTCTATGTCTTTAAGTGGATCGATTTCTTGTATTTCTTGCATTTTTGGCAAATCACAACAGTCAACGCTAGCGTTTTAATAAAGCTGCTAGGACCTTTCAAATTTTCAATTTTTCTGTAAACAAATCAGCCAATAATGATGGTTGCTATTTTTTATTGACAAATGTGGACTAATTTAATATAAATATACGATGCTATTAGAAACTACCTGGATGTAAAAATTCTAAACATTTAATTTTCAATTATTGTATGCCTTTTATTGCCGTTTGTAGAAAAAATATTGTATGATATTTGTGTTAAAAGTATTTTTAAGGCACTCTTTCGCTTCGCTCGTTCTGCAAATTTCCACATGCGTGCCTTAAAAATATACTTTTAACACTTATATTATAAATAACTATTAAGCAAACAAAAATTATTTTTTAAGAACTGACATCGAATTGATATGACCAATGCAATGACAACTCAGACATTTTCACTGAGTAACTCACTTCATTTAGTAAATTCCCAGTTCCATAGCATCTAATTATTTAGTTCTAAGTGTATGCACTGTATGTAAATTATCTTAAACCACTAATCCAGAAGTATGTCATCTAAAGTTGTACACGAGCACCCTGTATATTGCCAATTTTATAAAAATATACCTACATGTTTGCATTATGTCACTCTTATAAAGATTAATTACAGCCCTGTTTTATGAAACTACAATAAATAAAGCAAACGTATACTCGTTACATGTTACAGATAAAATACTAAGTTTATCTGGAAATCGATATTCTATTGGCTCATCTTGATGATCTAGTTTAAACGGTCGTGCAAAAGCTATATCGTATAGTATATATAAGGTAACGCAGAAATATAGATTTCAAAAAATATACATATTTTGAGTATCAGGGGCATAGTTTTATTTTAGTAATAAAATTTACATTACGCTTATTACAAAATGTAATTACTCACTAACTGATTTTTTTGCAGAAAGTTTTTCAAAGAAATTGCCACCTACAAGTGTAGGGCGGTCCTGTTTACACTCTTTGGTAAGTAAACACCTGATTAGTTTAAGACTTTAGATCAGTATAACCAAATTAGACAACCATAAATCCATTATTATTACGAAAACATGACACTAGAGACATTTAATTTTTTTCTGTCATATACAGGGTGTGAATGCATGTCACATATACATGTAAAGGGGTGATAGTGCTCGCCAAATTAGAAAAAAATACTCATAAACGTGAGGTCCAAAACTTATATTTATCGTACCTGTCATCGTTTTCTAGTTTATTTTTTTTTACTTTGGCAACAAACAAAACTATTGCCAATTTAAAACATGAGGATACCTGTAAATATTGTTCTCGATGTTGTTTGATCAAAAGTTTTCTAAAAATAGGAAATTGTATACGTCGCCTTAATTCTTACACGACAAACTAAAAAATTATAAAAACTGCTGAAAGTGACTTTCTCTTGCTAATATACAGGAATCAACTCTTATCGACTCATAGAATGGCGAACTCTCTTGAATCGCATAAGGATTCTCTTCGGCTCAAAAATGATTATTATGAAAATTATAATAATAAATAAAAAATAATATTTTATTCCTGAACAATGGATTTTGCTCAGGTTCTGCAAAAAAAAAGTTCAGGAGAGTGAAAGTGTTGATAGCGCAAAAAATGTAACACTCGCTATACTGCCTCCGATAATTTAGACGTTTTATTGTAGAGATTTCAAATACTAATAAGTGTACCTAATTTGAAATAATTATATTAGAAAATGTGGAAGAAGAACGATAACATCTAAAAAAAAATTAAAGCTTTGACATGAAATGAAACCTTTTGACCGTATTGCTATAAGTATTTTTTTTCCTATTTTGACTAGCACTATTACTACTTTAAATATCTATGTGACACTTATTAACACCATGTACGTATACGCTATATCAGCCGAAAAAAGTCAAGGAAAATTCTTGGCTTGGATATTACCGCTAATAAAGAAAAAATATCTATTCCGGAGAAAAAAAATATAGCTTATAGGGAATATTTTAAAAGACAATGTTCCTAAATTATCCATAATACCTACAGTGTAAATCTAAAGGTTATGAGGTCTCAGCCCCTCTAACACCCCCGCTCCCTTGATCTCCGCTATTGGAAATGATATGATGATGACCTTTTTACTTGAAATCGACCAAATCCAACTAACTCAAAAGACGACTTTGTAATCTATCGGTGAACATTGATCGCCTGCCTTTGCGGATTCCCCATTTTCAGCGAGTATTATTGGAGCAAAGCTGGCGGTGGAGGAAAATTATTATACTGAAATATGAACTTGGGTTACTATTACTGAGAAATATTACAAGTGGGGAAGCGGGATGCCTGGAAATAAGTTAAGGGTAGGCAACGCCTACCTTGCCTACACCGACGGGTCGCCACTGCTATAGGTTACCTACATTCTTTAATTATTATCGTTTGATGCCACAACTCAATTATTAATATAATGAATGACCCAATGAATAAATAGGTACCGTTCGATTGTATGTTATTTGGTGTGTATTTTAATTGTTCTTACCTATTGGTAGTGTTGTTTGCTTTGATTTTTATACAAATAATTAGATCAAGGTTAGTTGAAATAACAGAATGTTTTTGGAATTGATTTGTTGACCGAACAGTCATGCATTTTTTTTATTTGCATGTGTTTGGTCATTAAAGTTTTCCTTAAAATATATGTTCGCCAAATCAAGGTTTATTTATACATCTTAGAACTATTTGCTTAAGTTTAAGTGAGTAAATACAAGATTTTCTAGCCATTTATTAAATCTGCTTCAAATCAAATTATTTGATGGGCTTGATATCAAGACATCAAATATTGTCGTGGTCATGAAATTAAAACCGGCTGTTTTAGCTCAACTTAAACTCAAACTTAAAATATGCTTTATTATCAGAAAAGAAAAAAATACAAACAAAAATAATTACAAACGACTAATATTAGACATGTGACATATTGAACTTTGTTTTTTCTTTTTCCCTTCAAAGAAACTTGGAAAAATAATCTCCCAGGTAATAGTAAACCTTCTCCAGCAACATCAGCTTCACAGATTTTTTAAACAATTTAAGTGACTGTAGAATGTAGATCCTTCAAGTTATTAAGTAAATGATTACATATTTTTATACTTTCATATACAGCGTGTCCAGAAAAATTCTAGACATATGGGAATCTTCTTTATTGTTGATTTTACGAAAAAAGGTTACTCTTTATAAAAAGTTCTGCTTGATGATATATCAAAACTTAAGATATCATGTACAGGGCGGCAAAAAAATATAGAAACACAGAATTAGGTACGTTAAGAGGGAAGTAGTAGTAGTAGTAGTAGTAGTAACAAGATTTATTTTAGCAATACTGCTACAATATTATAAATTCTAGTTTTTTTAACAATAATAAAACATTTAAAATTACAATCAATTTTATGCACCAAAAATATTTTTAAATAAATTTTATCAGATATTTTGTTTTCTAAGTAATGATATTTTTAAGGGTTTTTTAAATTTACTTAAGGAATTTTGTTTCTTAATTAAAGAATCTAAATTGTTATATTCATGAAGTCCTTTAAAAAAGATTGATTTATATGTCAAATTTTTTGTCACTTTCCCTAAACAAAAATTTTGATTGTTTCTGGTTTGATAGTTATGATTTTCAAAGTTTTGCGTTATAAAGTCTTTTAAATGAGATGGAAATAAATTATTTTGAATTTTATAAATAAAAATACAAACTAGGAAAAATATTAAATTTCTTATATTCAACCATTTATGTTTATTTAACATATAATTTATCTTTGTGTATTTATCAACATTTAATATTATTCTCATCGCCTTATTTTGTAAAATTTGAAGTCTACTAAAATTTTCTTCATTTGCAGTATATAAAATTGTAGAGCAATACAAATAATGAGGTAAAATTATTGTGTTATATATTGTTTTTCTTGAAAATAAACTTAAATTTTTACTTACTCTTTTGAAATAATTAATTTTTTTTCCAATTTTAGATATAGTGTTTTCAAAATGAGCATCAAATTTTAATTTAGAATCCATTAATATCCCTAAATATTTAAAAGACTGAACTATTTCTAATTTTTGGTCATCTATAAAAATATTTATATTTTCATAATTTATATTATTTCCTATTGCCATAAATTTCGTTTTAGAAATATTTAATTTTAATTTATTTACTTTTAGCCAGTTTGATACCAATTTTAATTCAGAATTTAGACTATCTATGCAACTTAAAATATTTTTACCTTTTACGTATATTAAAGTATCATCAGCAAACATTTGAATATTAGTATTTGACAAAATATTTGGCATATCATTTATATATAAAATAAATAATAAAGGACCTAAAATACTTCCTTGTGGTACACCGATATTATTAAATTCTCTTTTTGAAAATGTTTCATTTATTTTAGTTATTTGTTGTCGAAAATTTAAATAATTTTCAAACCATTTATATACAGTACCCCTTAAACCATACTGATATAATTTATTTAATAATTTGTTTCTGTCAATAGTCTCAAAAGCACGTTTAAAATCCAAAAATACTGCCAGAATGATTTCATTTTTGTCAACACTTCTCTTCCAATTTTCAATAATATATTGTGCTGCTGTTTCTGTTGAATATATTTTTCTAAAATGATGTTGGACCATACTTTCTCCGACAAAAGATAAATGCTGCTATTTACCTGGACTTCTTAAGGAACCAGTTGTCTCAATTTCTTGACGAACTGCCACTAAATATAAGACGTACAATTTGGTATCAACATAATGGAGCCCCGTGCCATAGTACTAACACAGTAACTGGGTATTTGAATGAAGTATTTCCGCACCGTTGGATAGGCAGACGTTCACATATTCCTTGGCCAGCCAGGTCGCCTGACATCACACCCCTGGACTTCTTTTCATGGGGCCGATTAAAAGAAATGGTGTATGGGCATAGACCTTTTCATAGATCTTTTCAGGATACTGACCATCTTGAAGCAGTAATAACAAACTGTGTCCAAGAAATCACTTCCAATATGATACGGGCGACAGTAAGAGAAATTACAAGGCGTACTATAGTTTGCATGTAAAAAAAGGGGGGCATGTGGAGGCATAATTTTTCACTTTAAACTATCTGTTTTTAGATCACTTTTATCATGTATCAGTCCGTTAACAGATTTAAGAGAATAACTTACCGACTCGTATTGACGCCTGTTTAAAACCAGACTGGTGTCTACACAGGCCCACACTGAATTGTATTTCAATCATGAATGATTTGACACAAATAATAAACAATTTAAGATGGAATCGAAGATAGAATATATTATAATTAATTAATGCAACTACAGTTTACTCATTTAATTCATTTTCACTGTCACTGTCAACACCTATGTTAATAATAAATCTTTCTGTAATATTCCCAATTTGAATGTATGAATTTTCAACAGTTTTAATATGCGAAACACAATTTTTCCAGCTACTCACAGGCACTTTGTCCACTTCAGTAATAATAATATCCAGTACACTAGCGTTTATAGTGGGTGATACATTATTACGTCTAACGGCAGATTTTAATTGATGCCATATGTGTTCTATGGGATTGAATATACAGTGATACGGCGGAAGCCTTAGCACTGTATGCCCCTTACTTTTAGCGTAGCTGTCGCAGTAGTACTCCTTTTCTAGATTTAGAAATTTAAGCACATCACGTAACTCTCTTTTAGTGTAACTTTCATGAAAATATATATCATTCTGATACATAAATTCCTGTATTGCCATTTTCGTATCTTTTGAACAAGGTGCTTGTTTAATGTTTAACTGTCTACTGTAGTAACTTGCGTTGTCCATAACAATCACACTTTTTGGAGAAACATTAGGAATTAACTTATTTACGAACCAATCCTCAAATAACTTCGCTGTGGTATCGTTATGGTAATCCAAACCGGAGTCATTTATATTTTTGGCTGTCAATGAAAGTGCATTTGGTACCCAACCATCTTCGGACCCTGCATGTACTATGGTTATTCTTTTTCCTCTGTTTGATGGCGCCTTTGTTCTATACCTGTCACTAGAATCAACCCAACCTTTTGATGGGGTATCAAACCAGGTTTCATCTAAGTATATAATAGGTATGTTCTCACTTCCACGGACGCCACAAATTTGGATAATCAAAGCTGCGTTTTTATTTTACACGAACTAATAAAATGACTGATTTTGCAATACTGATTTGTCTACTTATTTTTTTCCCATTATTTAATAAGGCTTTGTAAACTAATTACGGCCAAGTACGGTCCCTACCTGGATAATAAAATCATTATCTCTATGATCCTTGAAACCCTTTCAACAAAAAATTTTATGATGGGTGATAACTAAAGGCAGGTAGTCATTCTCTTAAATCTGTGAACGGACCATATGTATGTAATTATGATTTAAATGGACTATTTAGAAACAAAATTAGCACAGGGATTATTTTGGAAGTATTTGTTTAGTTGACGTTGTTCATTTGACATTGCGTTTTTAAGTGTGAAAAGATATCGCTAAAGAGAAAACGTTTGTCTTTAAAGGGAAAAAATGCAATAATAGTGAAAAGCGAAAGTGTTAGGGCAAGTGTAAGAAAACTGGCTGAAAAGTTTGGTGTGGAAAAAACTTTCCGAAATAATCAAAAATAAGACCAAGCTAAAAAATATTTTTGCAGGAAAAGGAAATGAAGAGCAAAAACGGTTTCCCAAAACTAGTGGATTAGCAGTAGATGAGGTAGTTTAACTAGTTTTGTGACGCAAGAAACAAAAACATACCAATAGCTGAACCTTTAATGAAACAACAAGCTTTTGAGGTCGCAGTAAATCTTAAAGTTCAAAATTTTAAGGCGTCTCGTTTCTGCCAAAGAGTGCTGTCATCAGCGAAGTTATAAATAGGACTTTTAGTTTTTTCCAAAATATCGTTAAGTAAAAAGAGGGTGGGCGAGAATATAGAACCCTGGGGGACTTCGGCGTTGACGTTAAATTTGTCTAAAGGAAATCCGTCGATCGCCACTTGCAGAGAACGGTCTTTAAGAAAGCTTGACATCCATGAATGAAATTGAACAGGCATTCCGTATGCTCTCACTTTAGTTGCGAGCCGCTTATGCCATACTCGATCAGAGGCCTTGGAAATGTCTGGTGCTACTCCAGGGACTCCCCATGATGTTCTATTGCGTTGTTCCAAACTTGAGTAACATAAGAGTGAAGGTCTCCTGTTGGTCTAGACTTACGCAATCCATACTGGCGGTCACTAATAATGTTGAAGCCCTCCAGGTACATTAATAATTTTTCATTGATAGCCTTCTCCATAACTTCTAATATAACTGAAAGCAATTCGCCTGCACCATAGTTGTTTGGCAAGGTCTTCTTGCCTTTTTGGGTATGGGCTGGACTCGCGCAGTTTTCCAGCAACAAGAAAATATTCCTTTTTTGTAATATAAGTTAAAGAGCCTACAAAATACCGGTGTCAATTCGTCAGCGCATGTCTTAATTACGATGACTGGAATATCGTCAGGACCAGAAGCTTTTTGGGTGTCAAGACTCCTCAAGATTCGTTTAACATGGCGGTGCCGAAAAGAAATCTTGCGCATTCTCGATTCTACAGGGGGAATGTTCGGTGGAGTTTTTCCCTAAGAATTAACCGTTGAATGTGAAGAGAATAGTTCCGCCAGTAAGTTAGCTTTTTCCTGTGCTTTGGTCGCAACGGTGCCATCAGAACGTGTTAGAGGTGGAATGGTTGACTTGGTGAAGTTCAGACTGACGGCTTTAGCTACCGAACAAAATGATCTTGAGCCGTTAGGACATTCAAGAAATTTCTATTTGATTCTCTGGTTGTGTATTTCATTGCTTTGGTTTATCGTTTGCATTGGTTTCGAGCGTTAACAAAGATGGTACGATTTTCGGCGCTAGGGTTTTGACGCCATTGTCGGTAGAAATAATTTTTAGATTTACAGCTCGCTCGCAACTTTTGGTACACCAAGGCTTGCCGTTAGAAGGGCACTTGTTTGAGAAAGGGATTAGGGCTTCCATGCCGGTAACGATAACCTCCGATACTTCTCTAGCACAGATGGATGGATCATTACAGGTAAAACAAACGTTCCGCCAAGGAATGTATCGAAAACGATCCTTTAGGTCATCCCACTTAGCTGATGTATAATGCCAGATCTTGCGTGTTTTAGGAGGCTGTTCGGCAATAATTGGTAGTTTGTTCAGTGCCGAAATAAGGTTGTGGTCAGACGTTCCTAACGGAGGCTTCACGGTGACGGTGTACAAATCGGGGTTTGAAGTTAAGAAAAGATCCAACAAACTAGCAAAATCACCATCTCGGTCTGGAATCCGAGTTGGTTCACCCACGAGTTGAGTGATTCTAGAGCTGAAGGCAAAGGATTCGGCTGCGCGACCTTGCTCGTCGGTTCAATTTGAGTATTTGGGCCAGTTGACATTATGAACGTTAAAGTCGCCAAGGATGACAACTTCGGAAGGGATGGTGGGTTTGCAAAAAGTCGATAATATAGTATAGTATAGAGAGTGGGATCTACCGAAAACAATAGAACCTAAAAACAGCAGAAACTAGCGAATTGTGGTTACCGAATAAATCGAAAAAGTACAACTCCCTCCGTAACTTGCTACTATCGTAAAACTATGTCACAGCTCATCTTATAGTAGTGTATAAAAATTGCGAATCTCACGGACCGATACTCATTACTAACCAACGGTAAATTAGCATACTATATTATGATTACACTATAATAATTAATTTTTTTAAGACGAGGTATTCTCAAATAATACACAAATCGAAATGTTATTTTTATTAAAATGGGTTTCCTTCCTTGAATAATTTTTGATTCGCAAGACACAATAGCTTTATATTAACTGTGTATAATACGAAACCAATAGGTTCATTTGTCCGTTAAAATGACTGTAAGAACCTCAACTTCTTGCTCAACTTGAGAATAACCCAAGGAAAAAACTGGTTCAGAATTTCACAACTTAAAAAAATATCTGCTGTAGCCGCAGGGGACAAGTGACTTTTACTATAAAGTTAATTTGATAATCCAGCAGCATTTAGTTTATATGTATATTATTGACTGTATAATTAAATTTGAGTTAACGTGTATGCTTATTACGTATCGTAACAGAAAACAAAATGGTGCGTATACAGTATGGCCCAAATTGGGCCTACATGTATGGGGATCTTGGAAACTATAGAAGATAGAGAAACGGTTAAATGGGGAAAGTTTTTGACAATTATATTTCTAACTGAAAACCGTTTAGTACGCGGCCCTATCTTTTCTGGTTTTTGAAATATGTTGAAAAAACCAAAAAGATGTATTTTCGAAAATATGCTGTAGATTTCTTATTATTCACTATTTTGGCAATCTGTAAAAACATTTTTAAAGCAACTTTTTAAGTAGATTTCAGTTCTGCAATTTAATTTTGAACACGACGTTTCATTTATTTTATACCATCATCAGGTTCATTTTTTCTTATGGGCGCCATATTGTATTTTATACTAAAAAGGTAGCTTATAACGTCAGCTTTTCAACGATGTATTATTTGTTGGAAAATAAATGAAATCATAATATTATAATACATTATTTTATTTTTTCCTTATGGTTAAAAATCTCATATTAACATTTCAAATAAAGAAAACTAAAAACGCAATGAATAATAATTATTGTTTTGAAATGAAAATAAGAAAAAATATCTAACTTACTATACTTATTCGAAATGTTGGCCGTTTTTATTAATACATTTTTGACACTTTTTTAACACAGTATTGATGACCCTGAGAAGCGTGTTGCCATTTATGCTAGTAAACACATTCCTCACTCTCTCTTCTAATTCTTGTACAGATTCCGGGGGTTCAAACTCATATACTTCATTTTTTACATAACCCCATAAATAAAAATCGAAAGGAGTTATATCAGGGGATCTAGCAGGCCAATTAACTGGTCCGCCGTTTGAAATTAATTTGTCATCAAATATCTGTCTTAAGGGAGTTTGAACTTCCCGAACATTATGTGCGGGACAACCGTCTTGTTGAAACCAAATATTATTCAATTGATCTTGAGGAACTCTTGCTCTAATTGCCGGTAATATTTGATCTTCTAACAGCTCCAAGTATCTTTGGCCATTCAACGTATGATTATAAAAGAATGGTCCTATAAGTCTGTTGTCTAAAATGTAAGGAGAAAAGTAAAGCTGGGTTACTTAATACCTGCTATGTATTTAGCAAGCTAGGTGACATTACTTACCATACATACCACACCATACATTAAAACCAAATCGGGTTTGCAGTCTTCGTTGAGCTAATTGGTGAGGGTATTCTGTTGCCCAAAAATGATGGTTATGTCTATTAAATACCCCGCAGTTGGTAAAATGTGATTCATCGGTCCAAATTACAAGACGACTGAAATCATGATTTTGTTCGCATTGATTCACATACCAATTTGAAAACTGCATTCTTCTTGGATAATCCGTTTCTCGTAAACCCTGAACTATAGTTGGCTTGTATGGTCGATATTTATTTTCCTTAAGGACTCTTTGTATGGTACTTCGCGGGGTTGGTAAGTCTCTTGCCGACGCTCTTGTAGATGATGTCGGAGCGGCATTAAAATAGGCTCTGACATTTTCGTCACGCTCGTTATTACCTGCTTTTTCGTAAGTCTTGGGCCGCGGTTTTTCAAAACTTCCATGGTTTCTCAGGTTCATAACAATTTTTGGAAAAAGTCTGACACTTGGCTGCGGTCTTTCAGGAAAATTTTCAAAATACCTTTCTAATGCAAGGTTTGCATTTCTGTTGCAATGAATGTAACATTCTAGCAAATCAAATTTTTCTTCGTGAGAAAAACGCAATGCCATTTTCTTTTAAATTCAGAATACACAAATAAATCGTTATTATTAGATAATAATAATAGAAACTATTATACTTTTACTCGTTCTGACAAGTAATATTTTTGTTTCATTTTCAAACGGTAGTGGTTGGTCATAGGCTACTGGATTTTATTTTTGATTCATAGGTTATTGTAAGGTCATAGGCTACTGGATTTTATTTTTGATTCATAGGTTATTGTAATATTGTTGATTGAAACAATGCAAGCAGTGTTTTGTGAATACTACAAAATGTAAACCTTTTAATTGGTATTCAATTTAGGGAGTTATAGTGCAGTTGTCAAATTTGACGTGTTGCGAAAATTAATTTTCTTTATTTTTCAAGTCAATTTCATTTATTTTCCAACAAATAATACATCGTTGAAAAGCGGACGTCATAAGCTACCTTTTAAGTATAAAATACAATATGGCGCCCATAAGAAAAAATGAACCTGATGATGGTATAAAATAACTGAAACGTCGTGTTCAAAATTAAATTGCAGAACTGAAATCTACTTAAAAAGTTGCTTAAAAAATGTTTTTACAGATTGCCAAAATAGTGAATAATAAGAAATCTACAGCATATTTTCGAAAATACATCTTTTTGGTTTTTTCAACATATTTAAAAACCAAAAAGGAGAGAGCCGCGTACTAAACGGTTTTCAGTTAGAAATATAATTGTCAAAAACTTTCCCCATTTAACCGTTTCTCTATCTTCTATAGTTTCCAAGATCCCCATACATGTAGGCCCAATTTGGGCCACACTGTATACAGGGTGTTACTTAATTATAAGCCGTAATTCCAAGGGCTCATTCCTAAACCATATTCAAGAAGAAAAGTTCATATAAACATGAATTCTAAAAAGTCTGGTTTTCCAGATACAGGGTGTCAAAGTTTAAAAGAAAAATCGGTTTTTTATTAATATCTCAAAGATCCTTTTTCCGATCTTGGTGAAATTTGGCAGTGTTGTTTGCTATAATAAGGCGCTAAGTTATCACTTACTAGATGATAATTATAACTTCCAGCGGCGTCCTGGGGGGCAGTCTCACGAATAATATTGACAAAAAAGTGTACGTCACTAACTTGTTTAAAAATTTTGTATTGTTTTCGGATTAAGCAACAAAAAATACAACTTTTTTGTCTCTTGATATTTTTTCATATCTTACTTCGTTTTCAAGAAAAAAAATAAAAGCCACGCCATTGCATGTCGTAAAAAAACCAGTATTAGAATATAGAATTAGAATAGGAGTATATTAATATTTCTAATATTGGTATCTGGTTATACGTCTTTAATGTCATTATTCTCTTTAAATTAACCTCACTTCAACAATCGCGTTGCAGTAGATAACACGATTGTGATTAAGCACAGGTTATATTTAGTCTTTTATTACCACCTACCCCGTTAGGTAAGTCCTACTTAAACTTTATTTTATATTCATTCTTCATTCTTAACTCTGTACTATCCTTTTTAGTATCACCTAATGATAAGTCCCTATGCATTCGAGACATGTAGGAAGCTTTTTATTTACTTTTGTAATCATTAAACTGTGGAGGAAGACTGCATTGTTTCATTTACATTACATTGATGTGATCTACTTGATCCTTAATTATGGACCTTACTTTTTAGGACAACCCGGATATAGTTGCACAATCCATTTATTGATTGTTAGTTTAAAACCAATGCACTACAATAAACTACTATACTTTTTATTGTGACATACCCACCCTTAATGCAGACATCCCACATGCAATTGCCCGTTTCTTTAAACTTTTATGCGTTGTCCCAAATTCTATACATTGTTTGTTGCAAATATACTTGACATTAGCACGAAAGTAAAAGTATACGTAAATAATCATAATAGATTTTCGTAACTTCACCTTTTAGTTAACGGTGCTATGCATTTAAGGTGAGTCTCTTTGAGCCCATTTCTATTTTGTAGAACACTCTTACGAATTCCATTGTTTGTAATAAATAGCTATCTAATTAAGTAGTTAAATTGCTGATTCCATTTATTAGCTTCATCGAATGCCATAGATTTCAATTACACAATTACGGCAAGAAGAATTCACGCTTCTCAAAGAACTTTTATATTTAGAACTGCACAATAAAATTATAGATGAGTACGGTCTTCGAACAGGCGCGGCTGGTCCATAAGGTCATTTGGTCAATAACCTACATACTGATTTTTAATCAAATTTACTTTTTTAAACTCAAAAATAATTATAGAATTTATATAATAATACAGAATCGAGCGAAGCACTAGTCACTGGTCGACAAGATTTTTGTATCACAGTTCAGCCCCTTATTTTCACAATGCTAATACCTTTCTAATAATAGAAACAAAGTTCATAAAGCCCCAATACGTACTACTTTTCAAAGGGCTTATTAGACCATTAGGCAGGTAGTAAATTTTATGAGGGGTCATTTAAAACGGGTGCATTTTAAAACAGAAAGATAACCTTAAATGGTTTGTTTATAACATTAAACTTATTCTCTTATTTAGTCTTCTTTTGAGTTTCGAAATGAGTGGTTCTGTGTAGTGCTAAGAATCAAGCTCGGATAATTCGACTATTCGAATATTCAAATACTCAAAAATCGAATATTTTTCTTTACAATTATTCATGTGTTCGATTATTCGAGTATTCAAATATTTCAATATCCGATTAATTGCATGTTTAAATGTTTCAATATCCGAGTATTCAGTTATCAGATATTGTTACTTTAAAATTATTTAATGTTACGTGCACCAGCCTTTAAAAAAATTATTATGTACAGTTGAGTTCAGAAAGAAGTAGGACACGGATTCTTATCCTATGTAAACCAGTCTTTTAAAAAACATCAAAAGTTTGACATGACACTGACATCCTTTTTAAATTATTTAAAAAAATATATTTTTTACAAGTAGTGATTGATTCAAAGCATAATGCCTAGGCTTGACAATGTTCAAAGGACTCAAATAATTGCGTTTTTAAATGACGGAATACCTATACGAGACGTTGCCGCTATAATGCACGTAGCAAAAAAAACGGTAGAAAATATTAAGTACAGATGGGAAGCGGATGGAACTTTGGATAAGAAAAAGCCTCCTGGAAGACCAAGAAATACAACGCAAGAACAAGACAATGGTCTTGTGCAATACTTGGAGGAAAATCCCTTTCAAATAATGCGAGCTGCTATTCAGCAAACTAATTTTCCTGGTTCGAGACCGACAGGTTGTCGTAGGGTAAAAGAATCCCATTTAAAAAATTATGTTGCCGCCAAAAAAATTAAATTAGGGGAAGAACACAAACAGGCACGAATTATTTTTGCCTTAAATAATTAATATATTGCGGCCAGACTGGAATAGAGTAGTCTTTACTGACGAAAAAGTTTTTCAGTCTACGGTCAACAGACATATCAGGGTATACAGACCTCGCAATACAAGATATACTGAAAATTTTATCAGTAATTCCGAAAGATCAGGGAGATTTTCGGTAAATGTATGAGCATGGGTGAGTTATCATGGACTTGGAGTGTGTTGGATTGTAAATGAAAGGTTTAATGCAGTCACTTATAAGAACATTTTGGAATATATTATGATGCCTAGTGTATCGCAACATTTCCCTAACCAGAGCTTTATTTTTCAACACGACAACTGCCCGGTTCACAGCGCGGGTATGGTCAAAGATTGGTTCCAGAGAAATAACGTGGAAACTTTGCCGTGGCCTTCAAAAAGTCCCGATATTAATATAATAGAAAACGTGTGGGGTCTAATGACACGAAAAATATATAAAGCAAATTTCAGACCAGCTAACAGAAATGAACTTGTTTCATTTATTGAAGAAACGTGGAACGAGTTAAGTGATGATCTTGATTTTGTGAGAGGTCTATACTTATCGATACCCAATAGACTGAATGAGCTTTTACAAAAAAATGGAGCGATTACTAAATATTAAATAGTTGTAATTGTCTTTTTTAATTAATTATTGTGTACAATAAAATGTTGGAATTAAGTTAACTTGTTATTTTTTAATGAAACGAAGAAAAAATGGAATAAAAATTATAAATATGACACATTTAAGTCTAGCCCAATAAATAAAAAGTTTAGTCTGTTATAATTTGAACACAGTCAATAGCTTGTCCTACTTTTTTATGAACTTTCGGGGATTATGGGTAGGTTTACAACACACAATCGATGTCCTACTTCTTTCTGAACTCAACTGTACCATATATATTATAAACTCCCGGACAAAAAAAACCGGCACCCTGAATTTTTTGCTAACTTTGATCCTTCATAACTTCTTTATTTTGAATCCGATTTTTACAGTTTTTTGCCATTTAATAGATAATTTAATTAGGAATGCGCTGAACTTTTTTATTTATGGGTCATGTTCGATATAGGGCGATATTATACCGAGTGACCCAATGTGAGTTTTTTCGTCCTAAGTTTTAAACACTCTGTGGAGTTATTGAGGATATTATTTTTCATACTGTCAATTTCAGAATAAAGCTACATGTATTCCTAACATTTTCTTTTTTTGACTCATTACGACATCTCTCTTTTTAAAAGAGATACGATTTTTTAAATAAAACTCTATTTATAAAACCTTTTTTATTAAAACAATTAATTTTAAAACAATGTTAAAGTTTAAACCAAATTAGTAACGTGTATGTCCTCCTCTAGCTTCAATAACAGAACGCATTCTGCTAGGTAATGACTGAATAAGTGTCACGATTCTTTCTTGAGGGATTACATTGTACTCTTGGGAAAGTGCTATCCTCAGCTTCTGTAAAGTAACTGGTTGCATAGGGCGACGACGAACAGCTCTTTTCAACTAATCTAAAAAATGTTCAATTGGGTTCAAATCCGAACTACATGCAGGCCAATCTAACCGTCGAATACCAACCTCATCCAAATATTTATTTACTATCCGTGCAACATGTGGCCTAGCATTATCATGCATTAGTATAAATTGTTCACCGATTAATGGAGCAAATGGAACTACTGCCTCTTGAAGAATATCTTCAATGTACCGATGTGCATTTAGTGCTCCATTATCCACAAATATCATTTTAGTTCGCGAATCAGCTGAAATACCCGCCCACACCATAACGGAACCACCATGATAAGATATTATCTCTGTTATGGTGCATTCAGCAAATCTTTCGTTTGCTCTCCTATAAACACGCTCACGACCATCCGGTGACCGAAGACAAACCCTCGACCCATCTGTGAAGAGAACATTACTCCACTGCTCGACAGTCCAGTTTAAATGTTCTCTGGCAAATCGTAGCCGCTCTCGTCGATGATGCCGAAGTAGTCGTGGTTTTTTTGCCGGTCTACGTGAACGGAGCTCAACTTCGTTTAACCTCCTCCTAACCGTTTTGTCACTAATATTAACTCCACGTGTCATTCGCAACTCATTTTTTAAAACCACGGAAGTGGCTCTTCGTTCCCTTAAGGATCTTACCACAAGGAAGCGATCGTCAGCTGCAATTGTTTTTCTCTTTCTTCCAGATCCTTGTCGTCTAGTAAAATTCCCTGTTTCCAAGTACCTACTCCAAGCATCTTGAACTGTGGCCCTTGGAAATCCCAACGTACGAGCCACATAACTTTTATTATGACCCGCTTCTATTAGCGCAACTATTTTTGCTACGTCTGTTGTAGTTAACACCATACTGACACCAATAATTATTATAACTATTATAAAGGCTGTCACTGTCAAATACTTATAACAATTACATAAGTTGACTCAATTTAACAATGACTGGTGGTCCAATAAAATAATGTAATTTGCAGAGTTTTATTTAAAAAATCGTATCTCTTTTAAAAAGAGAGATATCGTAATGAGTCAAAAAAAGAAAATGTTAGGAATACATGTAGCTTTATTCTGAAATTGACAGTATGAAAAATAATATCCTCAATAACTCCACAGAGTGTTTAAAACTTAGGACGAAAAAACTCACATTGGGTCACTCGGTATAATATCGCCCTATCGAACATGACCCATAAATAAAAAAGTTTAGCGCATTCCTAATTAAATTATCTATTAAATGGCAAAAAAACTGTAAAAATCGGATTCAAAATAAAGAAGTTATAAAGGATCAAAGTTAGCAAAAAATTCAGGGTGCCGGTTTTTTTTGTCCGGGAGTTTATATAGTGCAGATATAGTTGATGCAAAACAAAAACCGATGCACGTCATACCCTTCGAGTGACGTCAGTTATCGACAGTGTTGCCAGTTTGTAACCAAAACATCCGAGTGAGGGAATTACGCAGTTTTTTTTTTTCATAACAACAAGATAAACAGCGCATACGGGTCTCACAACCTAGGCGCTAATAAAAAAACCTGTATTATATAAAATATATTGTAAAACTTACTTATAATTGTATTATGTACTATTTGTGTGTAAATAAATTGAAAATTGGAATTGAAAATTGAAAATATACTTTATATACTATATACTATAGTTTATTTATTTGTTTACCATCAGCTTTAGTAGATCTGACACTTCTTTTATTTTCATCTTAACAAAATCGACCAATGGTACCATCTGAAATCCATGTTATATCGAAAAGAATGAATTGGTACAAGAATGCTTCTTTTTCTTTAATAAGTTCTTTCAAAAATACCAGTTGCTTGAAAGCTACATGGGAAAGTTCCAAAAGCCGTCGCCTCAGTTCATCTTTTTACCATCCGAAGCCTATTTTCTTGAAGAGGCTTCACATCAAACAGTTATCTGTCTTTAAATTTCTAACTTAAGGTTGTCAAAGTTAGAGGATGTTCTAAAAGAAGTTACAGCTTATGGATAACCGATATAAAATATTATAATTTTTAAATAATATAACTTACTTGTTTGGTACATTCCATATATAGTGTCACGGGTAGAACTTATATCCAATCTTCACACATTTACAACTGTCTTTGAATTAGAACGTTTGTTTTAAGGTGATTCTAATAATTTATTTTCCTTAGCTGTTGTTAAAATTGCGCTTACAGTGGAGATATTCAAATTTAGGGCAGCTGCTTCACGTTAAAATCAGTAAAGTAGAAATAAAATATCTAGACCTTAACATACTCTTTAAATTTACTTCTCTGTACTGCTGTCAGGGGTAACAATAGGCCATTGTTGTTAAGTTCTTCCTGAAAATAGCTTCTTAGAGAAGGTATTAGCCCTTTGCACCGACTATTTAAATGCTTCGCCATTTTTCACAAATAGTAAACAACGTAATCGACAGAGATATCTATGTGCACTTTTATTGTTCTCAAAAAAACAGTTTTTTAATGCTATTTATGAAAAGATTCGGAGTTTTTGTTAAAAAATAGACGCAAACACGAAACCACAGAATAATTAAGGTTAGTTTTGTACGAAATGTCAAAATGAGCCAACGATCGAGCTGGCGCCACCGCACCGTTTACAGTCCAATAAAATTCAAATTTTATTAATTTTTACAAGCTTAAATAAACAAAATATTTGCTATAAGTGAGTTCGTATCAAAGAAGAACATTTTAAGTTTGTGGTAAATTCAATATCGAATAAAGATTTAATACTTTTTGCCCAAATTTAATTTCCTCGTGTTTTCTTACGGATTTACCATTATCAGCTGATTGATGACGTGCATCGGTTTTTGTATTGCATCAACTGTACTTAAAAGTTTTCACTTCTTTAAATACGTGGAAGCTAAATCCAAAATTTAAATTAAAGGAATTAAAAGTCAAATAATAAAATTATTCAATGTTTGAATATCACTACGAGTATTCAAATAGTTCAATATTTGAATATTCGAAATCGATATTTGAATATTAGGAATCGAATATTTGAATATTCGAAACCGAATATTTGAATACTCATGGATGATATTCGAATATTGAATAATTCGAATATTTGAATAATAAATAAAGCGAGTATTCGAATAAGTAAATTTTAAAAATTCCGAGTACTAGTTCTGTCTAGTTAAGGAAGTGCTTTCAACGACGATAATGTCAAGTGAAACGCGCCTCAAATGCAAAACTTCTTCTGCTGGCAAGTTTTGTTATGTTTGTGCAGAATTTCTAGTCAAGTCACAAGCCATACCATTTTCTGAAAATGTCAAAAAAACCTATTTCATCAATTTTGATGTTTTAATCGGAGATCAAGATAAGCACTGGGCTCCCCATGGGTACTGTGTCAGCTGTAGCGTGTCACTGGTGCAGTGGATGCAAGGGAAGAGAAAATATATGCCTTTTGCAGTTCTAATGGTATGGCGAGAACCCATCAATCATTTTAACGATTGCTATTCTTCCATAACAAAGACTGAAGGTTATTCCAAAAAAAATAAGCGCAAGATCGAGTATCAGAATTTGCCTTCTGCCATAAGAACTGTTCCTCCCAATGCTAATACAAACGTATTTAAAACCATCCATACCAGTTGAGAGCTTAGAACTCATTTATAAGTGTAGTGAGGGGATTTTTAGGCAACAATATGGATGCAAACTACAAACAACTAGTTATGGAACTTTTAGACTCCTACAAATCGCTTTGTTGCCGAATATCATTAAAAATTCACTTTCTCCATTCCCATTTATCATTTTTTTCCTGAGAATTTGAGTGAATGATGGGTGATTACTGTTGAATTGTGAAGAGAATAACATTATAGGTACCTCCGTCCCCGAAGGACCGCCACTGATTAATGGACACAGAAAATCACCAGTGTTTCTAATTTACATAGGAATATTACTATTAAAATCTTTTTTTTTTTAAGTTGTATTCCTTTTGACATAGTCTGAATTTAATGGTTCTTTATTATTCATTTTTTTTATAAATAGTTTGAGCAATCGTGTTGTGAATCTTTAATTATTTTATTAATGTTGAGGTAGCAGACCTATAATCAGCAAGTTACCCATAATATATGACTTAAAATATGTTATTTTCACCTGTTCAGGTCGGAATGTCAATGACTTGGTTTAAATATGTTAATTTAAAAGTGTTTATTTTGTAATGCTACCTGCATTATCAGCGGCGGATTTACATGTTTACCAAAAGCTGAATTAACATTTTTATGTTCTGGTGGAAGAAAATATTTAATGGGATGGTTTTTAAGGGTTATAGTATATTATCTATAGATGGCGCGAAGTAACAAATGCTTATTAAATATGCAAAATGCATACCGGGTAACAAGAGCAATTTAAACACCATCCCTTAAAATCTATTGTGTTTACATTAGACGATCCAAATAATGAGCATTCTTTAGATAGGGCCACCCTGAATTTATCGCAAGCTATTATTATATTTAAGGATTAACCATTCTTATTGGGAAAATCCCATAATTATTATATCTACTTGACACATTCTGATTTCTTCTTCTATCAAATGATCGATACACTTTTTCCACTTTTCCGCACTGATTTTACCCATAGCTTCATTAAAGAGTCTTTTTAAATTCATTATTTTATATGTCGTGTTTTTCTGGCGACATCTGCCTTTATTTGAGCCCATATGGGTTCGATCGGGTTTAATTCGCAGTGGTAATTTTTGTGTAAATTGGCTAGTACCAATAGTTTTTTTTTTAGGGATCTGATGGAAATTCTATTTTTGTCTTAAACTTAGCCATTCTGTTATGTCTTTTTTTTTATGACACACACTTGTCGGTAATTTTTTCGTCAGTCTAGAGTGATAACTTGCATTATCCAATACAATTATTGCATATTTTGGTATAAGATCCAACATTATTTGCTCGAACCATTCTTCAAAGACATCGGCATTCATATTTTCGTGATAGTCAGTCTCCTGTATTTTTAGATTGGAGCATCAGTGACCACCTTTAACGAGGCCTTTAAAACTTCCAATATGGGTAATGATAAGTCGATGGTCTTTTCAGATGGCGGTCTTAATCCTATGGGCAATCCTTCCAAAAAAGCTTGCCTTCAACTTTTAATACTTTCATCCTGTCAAAATTCTCTGGCTTTTCGGAATGCTTCTTAAGTAATTTCTTCTTCAACAGAGAATATCGCTTCTGTCTATTAAAATCGATTGCCTAATATATTTTTTCCACCGAAAAAACATTTTTTTCAATAATTTCCAAAGCGTATTTCTACACATAAATGGCTAGTCCTAATCTTCTCGGATTGAGAAAAAATTTTTATCCAGCGTGGGAATTTCTTTTTTCAAAAAGACACTATGAACTGTTCGCCTTATTCTCTGCATTAAAACGTCATCCAGCTCAAGTTTTGGTCGTCCTGGAGAAGTTTTAGGAGGTTTGACGCCAACGCTGTTTTCTTCCTTTAAAAGTGTATATATTGTTGCTTTCCCAACGTTAAGCATAACTGCTGTAAATTGCACTGCATTGTCCACACTCAAATCCGCATTCTTACTTTTAATAGAATCGTAACAGTTAAGAATTCATTTTTTTTTCATTTACTGTACATGGACCGACTCTAGGGCGTTTAGGCAATTGTTGAAAATTCTCCATATTTAATTAAAAAAACACTGACACTTCACACTTTGACTAGTTTCACTGAGAAACAAACACCCAAGGTTGGTATTTATAGATATAAATAGGTGTATTATTCCAATAGAGGCACCCATAAACGCATAATAACCACATAATTAGCAAACAGGTAACCAGGATTAGGTACATGAATAAAAGGAATAAAATGATTAGAACAAAAACGGAATAAGTACCTAGACTCTAATTAGTTTTAATAAAATTGCTTTCTAAAATTCCAGGTAAATGGTACGGCTGTACAGAATTTTAAGCTTAAAAAATTTAATATTGAAATATATATTTCAAGACAAAATTTGAATTTAATGTCCATACTAGATTCTCCCAGTGGCGGCTCGTCGTATAAAGCAACTGAGGCCGGGCCTCACATGTAAAATTAATAAATTATTTATTTAAATATAAAACGTTTTTTAACTAATTTTCAATCATTAAAAGTATCAAAACAACAGAACATTGAATTACCATCAAAGTTCAACATATTATCTATTAAATTTAGCGCGAACCCTTCCAGCATTAATTTTAAACACTGAAATCGTTGCCCGACCGCATAAAAAGAAAATTGTAATCCCAAAAATTTGAGCTTTCTTTACGTCACAAATCGCTTATAAAACGCTATGCTCTCCAACCCGGCACCTCCACCGCTTTAATTGGGCACAACAGGATAATAGCCAAATTTTGTACGCGAGTGAGGCCCACTTATTTGTAAATGTTTTATTTTTAAAAACATAAAAAAATAAGTTAGAAATGATTGATACATGTTTTCATTGTTCTATAAGATATTATTAATGAATATGCAATTAAATCCCAATAACAAAAAACAGATAAAAATTAAAAATTACAGGTGGGTGCCTAGTGCCCAGTGCCTATTTGAAACTTGGCAATGTTTTATTGTTAACAGGCTCATCTATCTTTTCTTCTCGTAGGATCAGGTGTCGGCTTATTAGATTCAATTAGATCGTTGGAAAAACCCTTTGCCGTTAGGTTACGAATTACGACGCGTGCCATTCGTTTGTGATTGTTAACCTATCGTGATTTTAGATTTTCGAGGCGGGTCTGCGGGTTAAAATACTGACTGGCATAAGGCCATTAGTTTTTATGGTGTTAATGTAAACATATAGATGCTTAGAATTTGAATAGGGCATAGTTTTAGATATTTTGAAGGGTACCGTTAGAAACGGCAGTTTTTGTTAAGACATTCGTCGGGTACGCCTTAAGATTTGTATTTGTCGATGTTTGAGCCTATTCGTACATAAAAAAGTTGATTATTAAACTATGTCACTGATATATTTCGTTTTTTCTGTGGTAGTTCTTACAAGAGCAAAATAGAGACACAATAGCGGATGCACTGAGAGAAATTGACCCTGACCTAGCAAATTCAATATTTTTCTCGTGAAACCTAGTATTTCAAAATAATTATATTGCTGGTTGAATTCCTAACTATTTATTTTAAGCCAATGACCTTGAAATCGCGAAAAAATTTCGCCTGCGGCGCTATTTTGTGGCCTCACCCCATTATACACCCACGAGCCGCCACTGGATTCTCCTAATGTGCCATCGAATTTGGGATACCCTGTATTTTAGTATCTCATCACAAAAATATGCTACATGTATATTTAATTAAGTATGATAGATAGGTTGGGGTATGTTGTGGTTGAACACCTTTATTTCATTATTTTTACCTTGATGAACTGTATACAAAACTCAACTTTTTTATCAACACAATACATAATTATTATCGTAGGATAGTTCAACAAGGTTACTATTATATTAAAATAAATTCGGTTATTTGGTAATTAGTTGGTCAGATTTGCAATTTTCACTATTTTTTTATTATAATTAGTGCAAGATATGCGTACTTTAAAAAAAAATTATGCCTGAAATTAAATTGTGCCAAATCCTATAGTATATTCTGATAATTTCAGTAGCGCCGTGTCATTCTCTAAAATCAAATACGGCCTTGCATGCCTCCCTGGCCAGCGCAATATAAAGCATCTTGCTTACACTAAATACTGCCCTCTGATTTGCCGGGCGAACTCATCTTTTTAGACGTATACGCCTAATCTCTCTAGATTCGAAATGGTCATCGGCCTGCAGCGCTGGGTTTCGGATCCGCTCGGCTAACTGCCCTATCACGCGCTTTTCAAATTATAATTAAACCGACAAAGTATCTAGTTTGCCCTCCATGGATTCGGGAATCAATCACTGTTTCCACGAGAGTTTATTGTCCGTATGTTAGTGAGTTTTGTAAGAGTTTGATTACTTCTATACTTTATGTTTAAAATTGTCTTTATTATTTTAAGATGATATAAAGCAACAATATGCTTTGTGTAAATTTACCACATACATTAAGGTAAAAATGTATACCTCTTTTTGTATTACTTTCTGTTATACAATTTTGTTAAGTTGTTTTTAACGACTCTTAGGCAGGGTTGGGTCAGTAGAAAACTTTAGATATTCTACTTAGGTAGAAAACTGTAGAAAGTTGGCTTTCGACAAGCAAATTACGTAAAAAATCATCAAAAAACATAGCCTAATTTATTTTAAAACAGAGGAAAAATAGAAAAATCATAGGTAGGTACAAAACCTTAAATTTTTTAACAGAATGTAGATGACAGAATTATTGTTTGGACACTCAATTAAAACTTAATTATACATAGTGGCAAGAAGGTCGCGCAAAATGCCTGTAACTTTTGAATTAACTCGTATACGAAAAAGTGACCTTTATAAAAGTTGTTCAGTAAATTATTCCCCACATTTCTACATGTATAAATTTTTTCTGTCATTTCTGGTTTGGTTTGTAACAAACTTTATAATAACAAAATAAATAGCCTATGAAATTAAACAACTTAACATCGGAATAATAAACGGGTGAAACCTTTTCAGTGGATCAGGTGTTCAAAATGACCACCATTTTTTGCTAAGCAAAGCGCCAGTCGATCCCTGAACCCGTCTACAACGTTCAAAAGGAAGTCCTCTGGAATGGCCCGAATTTCAGCACTTTTAAAGATTCTAAGTCATTTGGACGGTTAACGTAGACTTTGTTCTTTAAGTGTCTCCACAAAAAGAAGTCAAGCGAGGTTAAGTCCGGGGATCGCGCTGGCCAGTCAATAGCGCCTCTTCTGGCTATCTAACGTCCTTGAAATTGTTCACTTATGTATTGTCTAACATTTGCCGCATAATGCGCAGGTGCTCCATCTTGCTGGAACCATACCTGTTCGTTTATGCCATTATTTACACCCGGTAAAACCATTCTGCAAGAAGGAATTATGTGATTCCTGACGAGGTCCAGATATTTTTCGCCATTCAAATTATCATGTATGAAAAAAGGTCCCACAATATGTCTACCAACTTTGCCCGCCCAAACATTAACTTTTTCGGGCCTCTGAGTATAATCTTCCTGGAACCAGTGAGTATTCTCAGCAGACCAATAACGATAATTGTGTCTATTAACAGTGCCATTTAAATGGAAAGTAGCTTTATCCGAGATAATGATATTTGTTGCGAAGTTATTATCGTTATTGCATCTTTCAATCATCAGCTCACAAAATTCAGCTCTTCTATTAAAATCGTCTTCGTTTAACTCGTTCTTGTAGGGATGCAACTTCTTCTGCTTATACAAATTTTTCACTGACTGATGAGCATGATATCCAAAGTTTGTCTCCCCCGGTTGCTGTTTTAGGTCGACCTGATCTAGCAGCTTCCCTAACACTGCCTATTTCTCGAAATTTTTTTACCACTCGACACACCGTTGACTGATTTATTGGAGGCCTATTTGGATATGATTCATTAAAAAGTTGACAAACCTGATTTTGCAATCTCTTCATATTTCCGTAACCGCTCATTATTAAAATTTCAACTCGTTGTTTCTCAATCAGATGAACCATAGTGTAAACAAATTTGAAATCAGACAACAGAAAATTAAACAGGAACTCAAAATTAACACCTCATAGGTCGCTGTCACGAAAACACCTTGACTCAACTGGTGGGTATTAGGTAGGAATAATTATAATGATGAAGTTTTTCATTTTTGAGTTGTCATTATCTCGGAAACGCTTGCAGGTGAAAATTTGAAATACAAAAAGTTCAGAGTTTTCCCAGTAGAATCCAAATAGGCAATCATATGCAGGGTGTTCCATTTAAAAGTAGAAGTAAGTTAGTCTCTATGGCAACCAAACCAGAAATGACAGAAAAAATTCGTACAGGTAGAAATGTGGGGAATAATTTACTGAACGCGGTTATTACCACTCGTCAGATTGCCATAACCTGGGTAGTGTACACCAACTCTGCAATATGGCCATCCAGTGCCTTAACTACTAAACATTTAACACATTTAGCAGTGAAAGTACAAACAAATCTCAACTTAAGCCCGCATAATAATCCCACACTAAGTGGATGCGCCATAATAATATGGCAACAAGAAGTCTACTAAAAAACACGGCATATTGTTCCCGTGAAAAGAACGCTGTTTTACACTTCACCCAATATTGTATTGCGCGTTTGCACTGAATGACCCATTGTCAGAGTTGGTGTACTACCCAGGTTATGGCAATCCGATGAGTGGTAATAACCACGAAACAGCTATCATTGTATACGGGACCTCGGCCCGTCCGATTTGCCGCTAGTTTTTCCCTTTTAATTTTTTTGCGGACGCAAAACTCTCTCAAAAATAACGTCAAATGTTTTGCATAAACAAAAACCATTTATCAAGTTAATAGCTAAGGGATTTATGTATTTTTAAACATAAATCACCTCATACAAAGTTTATTTTGCAAAAACCAAATAAACATGTCGGTTTTGTTGGAAATAATAAGTACCTTCAAAAATATTTTACGCACTTGTTTATTGTCAAATTAACTGTCCAGTTAAACAGAAAAAAAAATATTTGCTTGAGTCAAACAAATGCCGTTACCCCGTCAGTCCTTCTTCCTTACTAACTCTTAATAAATTAAGTGAACATTTAAATGAATATATTTAACATTAATTCTGAGAAAAATGGTTTTTAAAAAAATATTAATTTTAAATTCAAATTTTTGTATTACATATAGCGACCTTCGATTATATTAACTACTATGCATTTAAATTCTTTTATAGTATAGGTAATAAAAAAAACCTTGCACAATAATGCGCCAATAAAAATGTATTGCCTGCACTCAATACTTTTATTTACCTATATTAAAAAACATAATCCAGGGTGTCCGGGAAGTATATGGCATGGCGTATAGGGGAGGTCCAAACAATCCTAATTAGTCATTGAAAGAAAATCTTAAAGTGGCCCCGAACGGGGATGCAGAGCCCCAAAGGGGTACCCAGCGACTTACCTTTTAATGAAATTTTAATATTTCATAAGGGAAGTCAGGATCAGATTTGCCACTACACTCGTTGGGCCAAAAATTTGACATATGTCATCTTACAGAGCTGAAAACTGATTTGTAAATACTCCGGTCATTCCTCTTAAAAAAATGTACTCTATATTTGTTTCAATAAAATCAGCCGTTTTCGAAGTCTCGTTTCAACCGTTGAAGCGAGCAGTCGACTGACATTGATGGTAAATTCACTCCTGTATAGTTTTGTATTTTGGAAAATTTTAGAAAATAATTTCTGTCAAAGTCAAAAATAATTAAATAACTTATATATATTTATTTTTCATCTATCAATTATTTACTTATAATACCTTAGAAACGGTTGCTATAAACATCACCATAATATCATAGGAAATGTTAGCGGGCGATAAAGTTCATAATGCCCGGTGATTTTCGTAATGCCCGGTAATTTATTATTAAAGAAAATATGGAACAAAATTTGTATTTATTTTAACCGATTTGTTTACATAATATTATTCTGTTTTTCCTATGTTAAATGTACAATTTTTGAATTTTCCTGAGAAAAAAGCTGGATCAGCTATGAAATTTTTCGACTCGATTGCTGAGTTTCTCGATGTGCATGCGGATTCCTGTTCCATTTCAGCATTAATTAACATATTTTCTTTTTCGGTAACAGAGCTAGCTATCATTTTTGCTATTCGGTTTTTTGACGTGATGTTTTCCTCTATATAACCCTCCGCTACGCTAGTACTCTTCCACTTTCCGTGTAGCTTAAGGGTTGCAAGGAAAGCACCACCCTCGATAAGAAGTGTGGACGAGGTCCGACGTAGGCCTGTATATTCCTTGGCATTTTCTAAATTAAGAAATTTTGCTATGATTGAAGGCACACGTCCTAGTGTACTTTTACCCACAGCCATACTTATGCATTAACCATTTCGGTATGTAAGGAAAAATCTGTGTTCCTTAATTCTTTTCCTTAATGCGAGGTACTGTCTAACCAATTTTAAGGCATCTGTTGGGTCTCCTTCGATTATAGTTAAACTTTTTGGGGTAGCAGTTTTAGTTTCTGGTACCTTGACAAGCGTAAGAGGCCCCTTATCCTCAATATCATCAATGGTCATTTTTACCATCTCATCCTGTCTTAAGCCGCCAAAAACTCCCATTACGAGTACCACTTTATGCAGCAGGAAAGTATCATTCGGCCCATTTTTGATAAAAGTTCAAACTTGTTCACCTTCCAAAACTTTGCACTTTTTAGGAAGATATCCTTATGATTTAACTTTTAAAAATGCTATTAATTGACAATATCTTGAAATATGACTTTACCTGTGAATATTTTGTCCAAAGGTTATTTGGGGTATATTTTTCCGACTAAAATAAAGTAAAAATAATTAAAAATTCTTATTACCAATGAGCAAAAGGGTTACATACCAATTCCTGAAAGTAAGCCATCATTACTGTTTCAGTAATCACCGTAATTTGGTTTTTAACTTTCCATTGTAGAAAATTTTTATACTCCTTGTCGTACAGGGCTTTAAACTTTGCCGGTAATAAGTTTTTCTTAGCTTTTTCAGCATTTTCTAAAATATTTTGTGGAATTTCCATATTTTCGTTTATAACACGTAAAAGACGCTTAAAATAAACAACTCTTAGCAACCGTCAAACTTATTCTATGACAACCGATGAAAGCTCACTAAATACTAAAAATTGACGGAAATAATTTAAAAAAAAATGCAGGAGTTTAACTATTTATAATTTAAAATATATGAAAAATAAAGTATTGTATACACCACAGGCGTTCCTAGGCTATAATGCTCATCAGGCGAAAACTATCCGTCGGGCCAAAGGCCTTTGAGCTAGTTGCTTTCGCCTTCCGGGCATTACAGTATACTTAATGCCCTTGGTATCTAAATAACTATTGCTATATGGAAGTTCAGAGCGAGGGAGATGCCCCCCGGCCAACCGATACTCTTCTACCTATATCAGACGATGAACAGATGCAGTTAACGGCCCCAACTATTGAACAGAGAAATCAAGAAATCGAACAACGTATGGAGGCGCGCTGGAGAAAGGTGATGCAGGAAAAAGAAAACGAGTGGATGAATAAGCTACACCGGGTAAAGGAGGCTGGACTAGAAAAGGCGAGGGCTCTGCAAGAACTGCAGGAATCGCATAGGGACTTACAGGTAGAAACATGTAGATACTGTGACAGAGACAATACGAATGAAGATGACATAGTATGTTTACCAGTTGAACCGTTTGAGGAAAATGAATAATAACAATGCAAGTCTAAAACACGTTCATCATTCACAATTATTAAGGATAAAAGATACAAACCAGTTAATAGGTATTAAGCTTTCAGCTAGTATCACAAAGACAATTAATTTATCGCCTACAAGTCTACGAGGAAAAGCGACTCTATAGAACATTTTAAGTACGAATTATTTTTAATTCTTGCTTGAACTAGTCTGAATTTTCGGGATCTCTAATGCTCGCTAGAAGTTTATTAAATTCCTTAATTTCCATGTATAATAAAGACTTTTCATAAAGGTACGTCCGGTGTTTGTGAGAAGAATCTGGTTTGCATGCCCTTGTTAGATATACCACTTGTTGTAAGGCCTGTACTGTTTTGTTCACGGACAAAGCTGGTATCACCCGATACGGAGTAATAAATTGCCATAATTTGAATATCTGGCATGAAGAAAATCCCCATGCAACAGTACAAACAAAACAACCAAGGTTCATGGTCAACATGTGGGCGGGGATTATTGAGAATCATCTCAATGGACCGTTCTTTATTGAAGACAGATTAAATAATGCCATGTATTTGCAATTCTTGCAACGAAACAAACGGTTTATTAGAAAATGTGCCCTTAGACATTAGAAATCAGATGTGGTATATCCACGATGGTAAAGGGTATTCACAAATATAAGAAACTGACCAAATGACTTATCTATTTCTACCTAAATAGGGGTATTGACACAATGCCGACTGAGCTAGGACCGTCTTAGAAAATACATAGTTTTGAAATATTTAATTTAGCAGCAAATAAATATGAAACTGATGTTTATATAAGTTTATTAAATTCAAAATATAAAAATAGAATTATGGTCTAACACTTACACTTATAATGCTAAATTATTATATTAGTTAATAAATTACCCAACTAAACCTACTACACTATCGCTATCATCATCTAAAGTAATTATAAACCTTTCTGTTGCATTCCTAATACAAATGTAACTTTCTTCTACTTTCTTTACATGTTGTACGCAGTTTTTCCAGTTCACTTCAGAATTTTTTTTAGTTTCATCATGAATTAGAGTTATTACACACAGAATTAAGTGTGGGTGAAATATTATTGCGACGAATTCCAGCTTTAAGTTGGTGCCATATTTGTTCAATAGGGTTAAATATATCGTCGTAAGGCGGTAGCCGCAATACTATGTGCCCCATGCTTTTCGCAAGTTCATCGTAGTAATATTCTTTTTAATTTAAAGAAATAGTCCATTCTCGAAGTGGAGTTGAAATATAGGGAAAGGGGAAAAAAAGTCAAAAAGTCTTTCTTCTGGAGAAAGACTTTTTGACTTTTTTTCCCCTTTCCCAATATTCTTTTTGAATAAGACATACTTCTAAGCACTTCTAATAAGTCTTTGTTTCTATAGTTTTCATGAAAATATATATCATTATCAAACATATATTCTTGAATTTTGGCTTAAGTTCCTTTTGAAGAAGGAGCTTTGTTTAATTGTCTACTATGATAACTAGCGTTATTCATAACAGTGACACTATTTGGTGGAATGTTCTGCAATAATTTAGTTTCAAACCAATTTTCAAATAACTCCGCTGTTGTGTCTTCATGATAGTCAACACATGATTCACTAATATTTTTGCCGAGAGAGATAGACCATTCGGTACCCACCCATCTTCAGAACCAGCATGTAATATTGTTATTCTTTTTCTACGGTTTGACGGGGCACGTGTCACACACTTGTCGGGGTGTCGTGGGTGTCAAACCATGTTTCATCTAAATAAATGATCGGCCTACCTTTAGTTCTGTATTCATTTACTTTTCTCAGATATTCCCACCGCCATTCCTGAAGACGCTTGGACTCCATCAAAACCTGCTTTTTATTAATCCTTTTGAATTTAAAGCCCATGTGTTCTTAAGCATTTAATTTCTGTTTCATCGGTTGTCAGCCTTTTCATTAAATTGTCCAACGTTGGTACACTTTGCTCTTCATACATTTTATACATTTTTCGTCGTGTAAGTTCCTCGTCCCTTGGTCCAACATTATTGATCTTCCAATATCACTTTTTTTTCTGCGTTCCAAAATTGGCCCTTGTGTAATTTTCCAAACTGTGGAAAAGGATTTTTTTGTAAGTAAAGCCGTTTCCTTTACAACTTCTTTAGGGCACAAGTTTCCGCGCGACATTAATGTCAAAAACACATTATTTATAATCTGTTTGGCATCTGTTAATATTATTACGCCCATATCATTTCAAACAACGGGTTTATTGTTGTTTATTATATTTTAAATACCCTAATAATAGCAGTCATTTAGGTCGGTTTCTTATATTTGTGAACACACTTTACACCGCCCTATTTTAGCAATTTAATTCCTCAGTATTTATCAAATCCTTTTGGTAATCGATATGTGGGATTCGACACGGGAAATTTATACGCCATACCCGAAAAAAAACTTTGCTTAGCCTACTTTACGCAATAAGATTCATTATAGGGGGGGGGGGGGGGGGGAAGGAGGTCGAATAGTACTAATCTTGGCTTGAACAACTCAACATCCGCTCTGAAAACGTTCCGCCGCCCCTGTAGAGTACCTTTCTTAAAGAGGAATGACCAGAGCACTTAAAAAATCAATTTTTGGCTCTGCAAAATGGCATCTGTCAAAATTATGGCTCAACTAGTGTAGTGGCAAGTCCGATCCTGACTTCTTTGACGATGTAAAACATCTACTGTAGTATTTTTGCTTTTCGTCAGACCCTATAGCCTTGCCGAGGAGCCATAATACGGCGAAACGCGTCCAAGGATTGGGTCTGACGGAAAGAAAAGGGACAAACTTCTTTATATCTTTATTTTTATATTATCATTTATCTTTATATCGCCTTGTCGGTTCGCACAAACCGAGAATTGGCTTTCAGTGCTACCTAACAATATTAGATACCTGCTTATGCTGGTTCCATTCCATCTAAGACCTCGCTGGTCTGGTTGGGTGGATAGCCACGAGATGTCGCCACATGCAACATCTCGCATATGCATCTTTACTGTAGTATGGTTTTATAGCCTACATAAAATATTAATATTTCATTAAATTATACATGCCGGTTTAAAAGTCGCTGGGTACCCTTTGAGGGTCTGTATCTTCGTTAAGAGACACTTTGGTGTTATTTTAACCTCCCCTATATCCTCCCGAGAGTATGCCATATACTTACCGCACACCCTGTATATTTTAGAAGCAAACTTATCAGAAAAAAAAAAGAAATTAACAAACGTTGTAGGGACCTGTAATTAAAAATATCATTCCTAAATTTTTTAACATTAACAACAGCGTCCTTTTTAAAAAAATAAAAAATCAGTGTCAATTAAATTAAAAGTAAAATTCATAGTTGCATTAATGTTAATCGGAGGAATCATCTTTATTGCAATTTTATCACGTAAATTGCACCATTGTTCAATTTTTTATGTTTTCCATTAGTATTTTTTTATTTTCGTTTCAATACTCATCAATCCTTGCAATTATACAGTATTTTACGAGCCATCGATAATTACTACCAATTTCCATTTTTTTTTAATTAAGCATGCAAGTACGGTCTGAGCTTGTTGGGGATTTGGCAATACATTTACTGATGGCTAACGATAAGAATGGGTTTCTTACAAAAATACTTTTTTAAATTTGTTAATTATTTTATAAATAATTTTTTTGTTAAAGTACATATTATCAATATCACCAATAAAACCCACTTGAAACCTATCTGGCCTCCTTATTCCACATTAAGTTTCTTAAATTTGACATTCAATAAGCATTTTAATATTTTAAAACTGGTATAATAAATTGACTATTAATAAAACAGTTATATCATCGGAAAAAAAGACCATGTACCAATGTCGTTTTTACGACTTTATTCATTTTTAAGTGATCAAAATCTCATAGCTGATTTCACGCTCTATAAAAGAGAAAATATTTGATAAATTTCTAATAGTTGTCTTATTACCAAAAATATCACGTTTTTAATTATCAGGCATGTTTAATTTGTCATGGTTTTAACACATTAGAAATGTTTATAATAGAATAGTTGATGTTGGCTCATCCGACGTCGAGATATCGTCCAGTGAAATAGAATCGCATCGACTTTTTTTTTAAGAGCAGGGGAAAAATCTCGCATAAGACACCCACAAGGTGGTTGTAATGGGTAGTGTGAGATTCTCACTCACTAAGAAACTCTTTCCCCTCTTCCTATAGCTCCTCGTACCGGAAATCGCTCTCCCATTACTTCAGTACCAGGGCATGTCTTCACTTTTTATGTCTCTTTAGTCTCGATAATGGTTCTTACTAATTTATTGTCATGATTTCACGATTGTTCCAATTACACCACAAGTCCTCCAGACATAGCTCCACATTGAAAGAACTTCCTGTTTCATTGACGGAGGTTAGTCTTTCATCCTCCCATCTAGGGCAGTCGAAAATCGCGTGTTCTGCATCATCCTTTTGCTGACAGTATGTATATTTGCTTGAATTTGATCTTTTTCGATCATATAGGTACTTTCTGAAGCAGCCATGGCCTGAAAGTACCTGCGTTAAGAAGTAATTTACTTCCCTCCCCCCTTCGGGTCGGTTTATCCACCTTTGAAGGTCATGTATCAGTTGGTAAGTCCATATACTCCAATATCCCATTTTTCTGCCATTTATTCATTAAGTTGGCTCTGGCTTCTTCACCCTAAGTATCTCTCTCTTCGTTCCTTGATTTGCAGTTTTCTGCAATGACTCCTACTCCTTCGATGGATGTTGTTCAATAGGCACAACATATTGATGGATATATTGACCACTTTGCCCTGTACTTCAAAGCTGATCGAAGCTATCTACCTCCTGATTGTTAGAAGCACGGCCTCAGTCTTCTCCGGTGCCAGATAACCGGTCGTACTTCAGCAACATCATCGGCAAAACCTATCAGAGTATAGTTCTTCGGGCATTTATATCCACAATACTTCTTCATACAATATATTTCATAAAGTTGGGCCCAGAACTGACCCTTGCGAGACACCGCTGTTTGTTTTTTTGGTCTTTGAGCTTCCCTCTGTTTCCAGAAGTAACTTTATCTCCTAGAGGTAGGATGCCATGATACTAACTAGGCTTTCGTAAATTTCTATTTTCGTTAGTTCTTCCAGGTTATCATGGCACACAGCCGCTGGTGTGAGCATGAATATGCTACGGCACCTCTGGCAATCCTTAGGACTTCAATTACAGAATCTATTGTCTACCTTTCCTTCACTCATAATATTGTCTTGCCGCCAGTCCTCCAGTATGCAGCAGCAGCGTCCAGTAGGCAAATCGGTATATAGGATGATGGATTGTCCAACGGTTTGTTTCCTTTTCTAAACAACAGGAGCCTCGCTCTCTTTCATTTCGCCTGACCTGCCAGCTTATTGTACAACGAGGGAGTATAGTCCGGTTTATCCAGTGCCACTATCTTAATTATCTCGGGTGGTATATTTCCGGGGCCTGGAGCTTTATTGTTCTTAAGTTTTTTGCATGTAGTGTGTAAAATTTGTAAGCCTACCACTAATATCACAATCAAATCGCATTGGCTTGGGTGGGGAGTGAGGTTCCCGTTACTACAGCTAAGCAAATCAATTATCGAACAACACTCCGAATGGAAATGGTGTGACACCTGGAGTGGTTTAAAGACCCGAAAGTAGCAAATTCCCAATTGGCTGCTGCTACATAACATTTACAATTATTGGCCTAACCTCATCGAGAGAAGGGTCAGATAGTACGATTAGCTATTTATATTCTGGATGCAGCCTTAAAAAAGTTTGGAGTACTTTTCCGATTCTATATACCTCAACAGCTTTTGACACTTCATTCGACCATTGCTGGAATACTGATGACACTGTTGGCGCTCTGCTCCTAATCATACTCTGCATTTCATTAAAAAGAAGCCATTCGTCACTCTGGAATGACCTTCCCGAGGTCGTGTTCTCCTACAAGTATAATCTACAGAGTTTAAAGACGTGAATACCATACCAAGTATTAATTAATTTCAATACATTTATGTGATATAAAAGTCTAAATCCATACCATTCTTTTCTATTCAAAGTAGGCTCAAGGACTAAAGAGCTGATAAGCAATTAAGAATGTATCTAATGTATTTTTCTATTATCTAAATTTCTAAACCAATCCCTATTTTCTCACATTACAATTAAACCAAATCTCGTTTTCTAATAACCTTTGAAAAAAACCTGGTTACCTTCAACGAGCCCATAAGATACAGTTTGAAATGTTTATTATTAATAATGTACAGGGTGGTTAACGAAATGATCCTGTGACATTGGTGTAGATTTAGTTAAATGCAAACAAGAAGCGGAAATACAGCAGGAAATAGGTGTTTTAATTTCAAGATAATCTTGCATAAGGCTTCAGTCAGAAGAAATAAGATAAGTACTTATAAATTACACTAGTATATAAGAAAAGACTATCGCCATTGTACCAGAACATTTAGTGGAAGAAACTAGAAGAATGGGCTTAGCAAGGGCAGCATTTGGAAGTCTAAAAGAAATCTAACATCCCTAGAGACCTGAAGCACGCAGTTTTAAGCCAACGCGTTTCAGTTGTTATGACCTAGACACTAATACTGGCAAGGGAATAACCGAGCGGCCCAAGGAAGGATCAATATTAGGCATTTCACTTAGAGATTATTCCAAATTCCAAATTAAATAATAAGATTAGGATCTGATGTTGCAGATATGGTTGAAAGAATAGCAACTAACTTTAAAGTAAAACTGAGCAGGAGATAATGTCAGAACTACAGACAAAAGGCATGCAAAGATAATACTGAAACTGAGGCAAAGGCATATTATATCCATTTTCCTTACCAAGATCGCCGGAATCATGATAGAACTAAAAGGGGTACAATATTATTTCAGAAGTTTTCGGGAAGAATGCACTTTTATGTATTGGGATAACATTATTCAATCCACGGAACCCTTGACTAGTTTCCACATAAGACTATCGCATGCTTTCAACAAATGTTTTCCTATAAGAAACAGAGGAAGAAAACCATGGATAAGCCGGGGTATAAAAACCTCTGCAACGAACTTAAGATCTCTTCATTTTATAAGAAAGTTCTATTTGGATAATACTTTGTTTACTACATATTTTAACAACTATCGACGTATATATACACAGGTCATTAAACGAGCCAAGAAGCGGTATTATGGTCAGCGTATTTCTGATGCAGGTAACAGATCTAAAGAACAGTGGGCCTTAATTAACAACTTAAGAGGAAAAAACAATTCTTTACATCCCTCGGTTGATTTGGAACCCGATGCGTTAAACCAATTCTACTGCTCTGTGGCGCGAAGTTTAACCACCGACTTACCCTGTCAGATGAATTCTCTCGATTAGCTTAACGATGTGTGGTGCCCACAGGATTTCTGTCTGACTATTACGGATATTGAGGAGTTGCAGGATATCTTTAAGCAAATAAAAACCAAATGTTCGGCGGGATCTGATGGTATTTCGGTCAGAATATTGGAGTGCTTACCAGAGGTCTCACTTCATGCTCTTGTCGATGCCATTAAGGTTTCTTTTCTACGGGTCGAATTTCCTTCCTGTTTAAAAAATTGGATTGTCGTTCCCTTGTTTAGTGCGGGAAGTCCTGAGGATCCTTCGAACTATCGACCTATTTAACTCCTTTCCACCCTTTCGAAAGCAATTGAAAAAATAGTAAAATCCAGACTACTTAATTTTTTAACAACTTAATCTTATAACTTCATCTCGGCTTGGTTTTCAGTCATCCCAAAACCCTGGTGATGCCATTTTCTCACTCCTACAGAATATTTTCCTTAATTTAAATGATGGCGATGCTGTCGCGACAGTATTCTGTAATTTTTTCGACTGTGTGAATCACCGAGTGCTGCTGCGAAAGCTTCAGCACTATGGCATTCATGACACAGCGCATGGATGGATCTCATCATATCTTTGTGGGCGATCGCAGGTTGTGTCCATTGATGGAAGTTGCTCTGGTCTGTCTAGTTTTGAGTCTGGGGTGCTCCAGGGTTCTGTCTTGAGCCCTATCTTATTTTTATTGTATATAAACGACCTTACAAGTATAGCAATTAGTGGTCAGTTTACACTTTTCGCGGATGACACCACTCTTCTGTGGCATTCAAGCAGTGGTGAACTCTTGAAGAGTGTCATAAATCAAGGTCTTGAAAAAATTAAAACTTCATCAACAATTTCTGGATATTCAACTCAGCTACAACGTACTTCGTTAGGACAGAAGATATTAATTTTATTCGGTTCATGTTAATTCCAGCGTTAATACTAAAGTGTTGAACATGTCTTTAACATGGTAGACCACTATTATCTATAATTGTTGTTCACTCTATATAAAAGAAATAAACCCGTATCTTTGCATCAGATCGAATAGGACCACACCTATCTGTATTATGAAAAGCATTCGGATCAGGATACGTTATAGACGGCCAATTAATAAAAGGAGCAGTGAAAAAAATGTTTCTTGTCTTGGCATAACAATCAGGTTCATTGTCGTTGGGCTTGCTATTTGTCTTGAGAAAAGGAGAAATGTCAAGTAGGTAGATATAGTGCAGATCAGTTATTGCAATTAGTTAAAGTCAGTTTGTTAATTTCACGTAGCCGCAACAGTGCTTTAAATTTTAAGTAAACCGTAAAATGTCACCAAGTGATTTAATTAACATTTCCTTGACTACAAAAAAATGGATAAACAAAAGTTTTAATTACAACAGACCCTTGTTATTAATTATTCCCTGATGAGCATAACACGAGGTCTCTCCCTTAAAATAAGATTTATTAAAATAATGGACCCAAATTATTTACAGCGTTTGAGCAAATAAGACGAGCTTCTCTCCTACATTTTTATAAACATACATTGGGTTTATAACGTCTTGCGAGGTTGTCGGATTCCCAATCTTCCTCGGTTTTGATCTCCCTCTCCTTCGGCTCTCTGGTGTTGGTTCACCATTCATGCAGTTTACTTGCTAAAACCACTCTGTCTTCTGATATTGTTCACTATAGCCCTATTTCGCGTAAAATTTTGAAAACCATTTTTCCACATAGATGCAAAGCAAACTTTTGATGATACACAAGATCAAACTTACTTAACGGTAAAAGTAGGAATTTACAATAACATTAGATGAATAATAACAAAATTACAGACATGGTAAATACTTTCAAACGAAAAGGCTGACTGAACTAAAGTAGAAATGAAGAAGGACCTAATCCTCAAAAGAGAAACAATCAAACAAACAAAATATAAAAAAATAGTTCCAGAAAAATAGTAAATGTGAAACTTAAAAAAAAATATGTGAATCCCTTGTTTTATCTAACTTCAACTATTGTAGCACAGTTTATGGTCCATGTCTGACGGCCCTAGACTCTCAAAAAATACAAAAAAATTCAAAACTACTGATTAAGATGGCTCTCAATGAAAAAAACAAGACGTATCCATTGTGCAACTTTCTATCATAAAGTTATTCTTTCAAAAACACCATCATATCTTCACAGAAAGTTAATGTTTAGATCTTACGTATACACTTTGAATTTGCGATTTCGAGGTCTCCTGACACCTCCTCTTCGTAGAACAAAATTTTTTGAAAGATCATTCACATATAACAGTCCAGCAATGTATAATGAAATCCCGAATAGTATGAAAAGCTTGTCCCCATTTGTACTTAAGAGGAAGCTTAAAAGTGTATTACTTATAGAATAGTTAATAAACTTTTGTTTCTCTTTTAGTTCTGGTATATATTATTATTATATACTTTTGCTGTTTTTCTTTATTATGTCATATAAATACTTACTACATTTATTCCCGTGATTAGTGCTTCTTCAGGTGTACCGATTGTATATTTTGTTAGTCTTTATTTATTGTTTTTTTTGTTTTTTTTTGTATTGTTTTCTTATTTTAAACATTTAAATGAGTAGAAATGCTGTTTAGGTTTTTTTCTTAGGTTAAGTGTAAGACCAACCTTTACCTTTAGCGGTAAGGGATAAACTTTGCCTATTTAATACAGTACCTAACTATAAGTGACAGTTAATTTCAATCATATTGTGTAAATTGTAACTTGTGCTGTTTTCTGAATAAAGATTATTATTATTAATTACGTGAGGATGAACTACGTTTTGGCTATTTTCGACAGGACAGTGCAACTGCCCATATATCTGCCGAAACTATTAACTACTTACACAATGTTTTCGACGACAGATTAGTTATAGACTACTTCATTTTTCACACTTGTCAGTTGAAAATTTAAAATAGTTACAAGAAAGGATTATCCAAGAACGTGGTAATATTTCTCCAGAGATGCTGGTCAACGCTTTCAAAAATATGAAGAGACGTGTGAATTTATGCTTGATGCGCGGTGGCCAATTTCAGCAATTTCGATAATTTTTATTTTCCTATTTCTATATTCGTACTTTGTTAATTTTGTAAACAACAAAAATAAATTTCTATCTGTTTACTTATTTTAATATTCATCAGTTTGGCATTCTATTATTATTTTTGATTCTTAATAATAAAGGCAATTGTGATTTTGACTTTTACATCGCTAAGATCTGACACGGTAATTGGTACGTTATAATATGTTACAAGACCGGAAAGTACTCCTTTTCAGAACCATGCAGGCAAAATTTTCAAAATTAATTTATCTGCCGTCAAATTATTTGCACATACTAATTATTACTAGTTGTTATTCTAAACAAATAAACTTAAGAATTTAATATGGAGTAATGCTAACATGCATTTAATGTATGGACAAGCAAAATTTAATTCTCTGGAAGCAATAAGAATTTATGCCGATGGCGAAACCTCAGTGTTAAAATCAACATTTTATGGTAAACGCACGATACTCTAAAGGAACGAAATTCGATAACATTTTCTTAGGAACGATGTGATTTAACGAGAGGTTGCTCTTCTATAAAGGTCATCACATTCGCGAAAAAATAAACGACGACAGCCTAATGCCAAGACTGTGTTTTACATCATTAATGTCCCTTCGAAGTATAATTAGCAAAAAAAAATAGGTCAAAAATTGCCATTTAACCTAATTTTGTCGCATTTAAAAAGCAAGAACCTCAATCTCATTTTGGCACATAATTAAGAGGCCCAATTGGAGCCTTGGGGCACCCCAAACTACATATTACTTAGCGGCGACCTAGATTTTTGCGGCAGGCCAGCCATTCACTAATGTAACGGGAAAGCACGGATTCTTTTTGAGACTGTTATTCAGTTTCACTGCTAGTCGTACCGCGGACGTACTGATATATACGGTACTACCAAATATTAATTTGATGAGTTAAAGATCAATTATTAGTGGTTTTAGTGAATCGTTTGTGGATATAGAGAAGCCATTGTGAAAAATATTAATGCATTTTAAAACTATTTAAAGTAAGTTTCACTTTTGTTTTGTTTTATGTACTGTGGTACTTTTAAGAGTATATTAAGTAAGACTAATCTACGATTATATAGGCAACTTAAACATTAAACCAACACCTCCAGACAGAGTTATTGCACAATTTTTTTTAATTTTTCTTTTTAAGTTGTTGATTTTTTAATCCCATTTTAGGCACATTTTATTGGGTCATAGATAATTTAGGCCTTTTGCCTAAGCATTGAATAAAACGTTAATCAATAATTATATCAAAATATATGTTGTGTAGTATGTTAAACAACGAACGATTAAAAGCAGCTAATCATTAATTAAACTAAACATAGTTTCTGGGACGCTTAAATCATCAATTAGTAAAAAAATCCGTGATTAACCTCCAAGTTTATTGTGTGGTTTTAACTTCGGCAGATTAATTTTATTTTTATTAATTTTTTCCGAGTCCTAAAATTGATTTTGTTGAAGATACGTATATACACGATTATAAATGACGATCTGGAAATTCTAGATTGATTTCCGCGCAAGATTTAGGTACCTACTACAAAAAATAATTTTTACGAATTTGATAATTTAACGTTCTTTAGGCGATTTTGCCTCCCTAAAATCACTTCTACATTTACTCAGTCTCAGAAGAAGACTTGGAATTTGATAATGATTTGTAAGTAAAGTATATTTAATTAAGTAAAGTGATTTGTACCAGCGTTTATTTTCAGGAACAATAGTGTAGCACCAATTGCTATTTTGTTCTAAATTAAATTTCTTTCATTTACCGAGATATTGTCAGTTTCTTTTTAATTTTCTAATACATTTTCATATTGAGCACAAATGTAATGTTAGCTATAAACAATTTTTCTCTCGCAGTAAAGCTTATGCAGCTTATACATTTTGTTGGAATCCATCGCAAACACAATGGAAAAAGAACCTATTTTAATTTAAACTTAACCAAAACCAAATTAAGCTATCAAAGTACAAAGTGAACATTAAAAAATGATTGTAACCAATAAATTCATTGATCTGAAATTAGCAAACAAGCTAAAATTAAAAAAAAAAACTGGACTGTTGCCATTTATGTATTAGTACTATATGGCTATTACCCTGAATGAGTTTAAGCAGCAATAGAGATAGAACATCCAGGGTAACTCCGGCTTCTACGCATGCGTCCTAAGGGCATTGTCAAATTAGTCAAATGCACTTTTATTGCTTTAGAAGAGGGCACAAGAGTGAGCCGTAAAAAATTAGAGCAATTATAAAATTAACAAAAATCTAGCTAGAAAATTGCAAAAAAGTGTTTTCAAATTATTTGTTTTCATTTGTAAACTAAAACGCCTCAAATAAAGACTTCATGTAACTGGAGGCTGACAACGTGACAACGTCTCATTTTTACTGGACATAACCTCGAAATCTCCGGCCAATATTGATTTGTTCGACAGTTCGTTTGTTCGTGTTGTGTTGTTAACGGCTTTGTGTACTGTTTATCTTTACTTTTCTGCAAATTTTGATTGTGTGTGTGTGATAATTTTATGCAGATGCCGAGGCAAAGCAGAATATTTTGCATCATTTGAAACAGGCGATTTATCGTTCCACAGATATGTTTTTTACTAAAAATTATAACTTCCTACCTATTTTTACCGAAAATTGCATGTAATCCAAAGAGACCTACAAAACCTATATTTTAGCGATTGAACTCTAAAAATAATTGTTAAATATCTAATAAAAGTTTCATTAATATATTTAACTGCGTCCTTTTTCTTTTCTCAATCGAAATATACAAAATCTTAAACAAACCAAGAACTTTAATGTTTGTTTACAAATCCCTGTCCTGTTGTCAAAGTCAAATGTGACTGAAAAGCAGCATTACCTCATCTTTTTCCCGTACAGACAAGCGTCTATTTATCTTTTCTCGGGCATGCGCCGTGTGCAAAATAACCCTGACAAGACAGAGAACTGCGATTTTGTTTTTTACAAATTTTCAAAATTACGATGCGAGAAATATACCTACAGCAACCATTGAGGAAGTTCGCCTATTTGTGCAAAGTATACATGTAAAAAAGGTGCCCGGTTTTGACGACATTAAAAACAAAGCACTCAAGAACCTGCCAGAGCCAACAGCAACGGATCTGGTAGACATAGCCCAGGCAATACTCGAAAAGGGCTACTTTCCAGATACTTAGAAACGGGCTAATGTGGTATTGATTCCAAAGACTGGAAAAAATCTAACATTGGCGGGTCGATAAGTATGTTATCAAGTTTACGCATAGTAGTTGAAAAATTGGTACGAGTTACGGATTTCAACAGGAGCAGTATTTTTTATGTCTCCTAAGCGTTTGATAAAGTCTGGCATAACGAACTTATATTGAAGTTAATAAGGGTAGGTATGCCTGATTATCTGATCAGTCTAATAGTGCCACGTCTTGAAGATAGAACGTTTGCAGTATCAATGGGCAAATTAGAGCAGGAAACCCGAAATATTACAATATATATATAGTGCTAACATCCCTCGTTATGCCCAAACACAATTATATCCATTTGCTGATAACACTGCAATAACTGCTACCCTGGTTAGTGGTATCACGTCTGTAACGCCATATTGCAATATTGCGAAAATGGCTGGAAACTTGGAAGTGAAAATTGAATGAAGAAAAATCCCAAGCAATATTCTTTTCGAAGACGAGGCTAAGACTTTTGACATTTGACAGATACAGATACCCAAAAGTCAGGATTCCACCCTAAGAACTAAATGACGTCATGAAATAATCTAAAATAAAGAACTAAAATCAGTGAAGAAACAAACATCGAAGAAGATGGAAAGAGTATCAAGAAATCAAAAGAACTCCAAGATGTATTCGAAAACAGAAACAACGATGAAGAACAGAAGTAAAAGTTCTTTTGAATTGACCTAAGAAAGTACCATTACAGAAGAAGATATTATAACATTCGATACCAATGAAACTGCAAAAATATTGTGTTGTCATTAGTGATTTGCATTGTTTACCATGGTTTCGGCTGCTACGTCACTGGCAATAGTATTGGGTCTCGTGTATAATAATAATAGTAAAGTATAGATCCTTTATTCGATTTTAGACTTAGTAATTTGTACTAGCACATCCTTGTTAATTTTCCATGTAAATCAAACTATTAAAACAATAAGCAGAAAAAAATTAATTTTATCCTATTGGCGAAAATACTAATTATATAAGCAAAAAACCAGATTCTAAGGACTACTTTGGCAAAAGTTGTTAACCTTTTAAATAGTGGGTCCTATTATTTAAAACCGGAACCACGCCTTAAGAACGTTGACAATATACTACCAAAAATAAAGGTTGATGCAATTTACTGTTACCAAAGATTCTGAGTCGATAAATCAAACATGAGGTGAATTTTAAACATGAAAATTAGACAACAATAAATACAGGCTTGTAAAAGTAAAAGTATACTAATTAAGAAATTATTAAATAACTGTTAAGGGATAATTATCTTCGTCAACAGTTGAATTTTATTGATTAAAGGTTAAAGGTACATAAGCAGACCACTGCCCGAGACTAATAAAATTGCCAGAGTGTTATCATCGGTATGTACATCCTGCATTAATTTCGCAAGACATTTCCTTAAATCATGTCAGTATAAATGGGATACTAAATTCTAACTAAAGGCCTGTATCCATGCCAACATGCAAGGCTTCAACGCCACGGACAAAAAATTAGATTTAAACGTGGTCAAATTAATGAGAACAACTTTACAATATGAGAAATGTAAAGTTCAAGACTTGGTGTACTAACTAGTCAAAGTCTTCAACTTTACATCTCATCCTGTTAAGTTGTACTTATTAATTTGAGACCACTTACAATAACGGGTTCACTCAACTCGATGTTACCAGAAGCGCACCATCTTGTTAAAACCAGATGTTTCTATTCGGGACATCAAAGTCGACAGGATCAGGAAACAGAAGAGCGAAATTCGGAACTAGTTGTTGGGGAGTTGAGTGTGGCCTTCCCTCATCCAGTGTGGATTGTCGCCTGCCCGATAATGACAATTTTGTCGGTTTACGTTACCATTTAACATGAACATTAATTCGTCAGAAGAAAGAATGTTTTCTGTATCTAGATTATTCCTCTCTAGTAGGCCCATTCTACAGGGTGTCCGGAAATGACGATGAAAAATTTTAAGGTATGATTCTACATTAAGAGATATGAAAAAAAGTTCATATTAACATAGGTCCGGAAATGCTTCCAGAGGGAGCTACAGGCCCTTGAAGATGGTGTCATAAAAGTGGTTTTTATTTCATTTATTAGGATCTACTTACAATACAGGAATTAACTTCTACGTATAAGTTAGAGTGATTGGAGGTCACTTTTTGAAAATATCAGGTGACCCATATTGCAACCAGTGGCGTGGGAACAAAGGGGTGGTTAGTTATTTAGGGTCATATTTTTTTTCGCCGAGTGTATTTTCGCTATCTTTTAAATAAATTATGATTCTTTGAACATTTTTACGTAAAAAAGGTTCCCTTGGTATAAAGTCGTATAGTCGACCGTTTTCGAGATAAACGGACTTAAAAGGACGACTGCAGTGCGTAAATACAGTAAACAGGCTATGTAATAAAAATAAGAAGATGCTTGAATACTATTTTAAAATGTAGTTATTCTTTTACACCCATTGCCAAAAAGAAAAACGAATTTACTGGTACCTACTACATTGGGTACATTTTTAAATTCACCTGTGGATTCCACCAAAAACTTCATTTAAGAATGTAACGCATAGGATACCAAGCGCTTTGCAACAAAGCATAGTTGGCTTAATTCAAATGCATTTGAACTTGTTTAATAAGCAACTTCACTTTGTCACTTTTTGAAGTTTTAGTTGAACAACCCGTTATTGTGACTTGTGTGTTTTTACTATTTAAGAATTTCACTAAAAAGCTGAAAAATGAATAATTACTCATTTCAAGAAATGGCACAAATGAATTTTCTGTATGGAAAAGGTTACTTCTGTGACTGTGACGCTCTCGAAGCGCGGAGATTATATCAAGAGACGTACCCTGACAGGCAAGTTCCATGCATTCAATTTTTCATTAATGTACATAGAAGACTTTGTGAAAAAGGATCTTTTAAACCAGATTACTCAACTGGTAGACCACGTACCACTCGAACTGTCGAAGCTGAAGAGAGAGTTCTTGAAATAGTCGCAGGTAATCCAGGGATAAGCATTAGAAGGCTAGCTACGCAAGAAGGCATTCCAAAGAGCTCGGTTTTAGAAATTTTGCATGAACAGTGTCTCTACCCATACCACATTCAAAGAGTTTAGGCTCTAAAACCCGAAGATTTTGAACCCAGGATGCAATTCTGTCGATGGCTACGACAAAAATGGCACCGAGATCCCGACATTATAAGTAAAATATTTTTCACTGATGAGGCCGGATTTACTAGAGACGGAATTATCAATTTCCATAATAACCACGTATGGGCAGACGAAAACCCACATGGGATTTTTGAATCAAGGCACCAAGAAAAATTTTCCATTAATGTCTGGGCGGGAATATTTGGGGACTATTTAATAGGGTCCTACATTTTACCAAATAGATTAAACGGTGAATCATACTTAGAGTTTCTACGAAATGTGCTACAAGACCTGCTTGATGATGTGCCTTATGCTCTAAGGACAGATATGTACTTTATGCAAGACGGGACTCCACCACATTTCAGTCTTAATGTGAGGGCACAGTTAAATGAAGTTTATCCTGAGCGATGGATAGGACGAGGAGGCCCTGTAGCTTGGCCACCTCGTTCTCCAGATCTAAATCCATTAGATTATTTTTTATGGGTTTACCTAAAATCCTTAGTATACGAAGTACCAGTTCGCAGCGTTGAAGAATTAGAGCAGCGGGTGTTTGCTTGTTGTGAAGTTATAAGAAATAAACCTGGTTTTTTTAGAAAAGTTAGAAGATCTATGAGAAAACGAGTTCGAGGATGCATTGAAATGAACGGAAATCATTTTCAACACTTATTATAAAATTTATAATAACATTGAAAAGGATTTAAAAACTTAGGGACAGCGTTGTTTATTATTTTGTTATTGATTTGTTGGCATTTTTATTAATAAAATTATCATTAAAAAAAAAAAAAAAATTGTGCATTAAAGTCCGTTTATCTCGAAAACGGTCGACTATACGACTTTATACCAAGGGAACCTTTTTTACGTAAAAATATTCAAAGAATCATAATTTATTTAAAAGATAGCGAAAATACACTCGGCGAAAAAAAATATGACCCTAAATAACTAACCACCCCTTTGTTCCCACCTGGGTCACCTGATATTTTCAAAAAGTGACCTCCAATCACTCTAACTTATACGTAGAAGTTAATTCCTGTATTGTAAGTAGATCCTAATAAATTAAATAAAAACCACTTTTATGACACCATCTTCAAGGGCCTGTAGCTCCCTCTGGAAGCATTTCCGGACCTATGTTAACATGAACTTTTTTTCATATCTTTTTATGTAGAATCATACCTTAAAATTTTTAATCGTCATTTTCGGACACCCTGTATTGGGATCATATTCTGTCAATCCTGGAGAATTGTCATTTTGTAAGGAAGAAATTTATGCGCCTGGTGGGAATATTAGGGTTTTCTTGAATATCTAATAGTACATTTACTTAAACCTCTCCATTGAGTGCACTCTGTCGATTAACATCTGTGTTTTTAACATGCCCATTTTCTCGAAAGTGCTTTTTAATCTTGCTTATTGTACCCTGGAATATGGGTGGTGAGTCGGGATATTTCTCTCTGAATAAATGACGAACTTCATTTTGTGTTATTCTACTATCTCCGTATCCAATCATCATTCAAATTTCTATTTTGTGTTTTTCAGTAACCTTTTCTTCTGAATTTTTTTTTAGTTTAAAGTAAATAAAATTAATTATTGTTTCATATCTTATAAATGACAAGAAATAAAAATTTAAAAGTTGGCAGTTATGTGTAACCTAATATGCTGATTAAAAATATGAACTAAAAAACTAAGGTTGCCATTTAAAAAAAAATTTCGATGACGTCATATCTCTAATTTAGAACACACTGTATCAATATTTTTTAAATAAAAAGACCACACCTTAAAATATCAATACCCGTGTACGAGCATTTCTCCAGAAAATAACCATACTGGACTTACTGAATTCATTCCAAGTTACTGTATAAAACAAATCGTAAAAAAAACATGAAAATTCTTTAACACATTAACCAGTACCTAAGTAGAATTATTTTAGTAACAAGTTTTCTCCTTGCTTTTAGCCGTACAAATGATGACACTATATTATTTAATGCATCTATTGCGAGCAATTTGATTTTCTATTGCAGTAAGCTCTAGGTTTAATAACCTTTGTTCTCCCATTGAGTTTTTTTATTAATTTAAATCTTGAGATAGATTTTTTTGCTGAAGCCACCGAAGCAGGAAGCTATTGCAGGAAGAAAAGTTTTGTATTAATATAAAGTCCTTTAACTAGTTAGTGGAGCTAATTTTTTGAAAATCGTTTTTAGAGCACTGGCTAAATGATAATAACTGAGACGGTGTCCAGGGTGTCCAGGTTTCGATGGGTTTACGGGGTATTTCCGTTATTAGTAAAGATAGAAGGATACGGTTTTCGCAGCAGTGTGCTACTTTTTTGTGAAACAAGAGCTGCCGCAATCAGAATTTTCTAGTCCTCCTTGCTTTTGATATACGGGATGTTTTTGAAAATTTTACATTTTAAGACACCCCCCATATTTAGAATTTTTCTAAGAATGAAATCAAATTAATCGAACACGGTTCATTTTCTGAACCTCGACCTAAAATCTACAACAAGGAAAACCGCGAGACTGATGAAATAAATGTTTTAGCTTCAATTAAAACAAATCCAACTAGTTCTTGCAGAACGGTTAAAGGTTCGGTCGGAGTAGGTAAATCAAGAGTTCAAACAATCCTAGAAAAACACAATTCTAAGCCATATAAATTCCACCTAGTACAAAACTTACATCCTGGTGATGCACAGCGCCGTATAGAGTTCTGTAATTGGTATTGACAAAATATCAACAGGGAATATAATTTTATATGGTCCGATGAGGCTCATTTTACCAATGCTGGTATATTTCATTGGCACAATACGATGTTTTGGTCTCAGGAAAATCAGCATGTAATATTTCCACTCGAAGGGCAAGGCAGGTTTGGCGTTAACGTTTCAGGAAGCAAAATAATTTATAATATATTTGAAGACAGTTTTAATGCAAATAAGTATTTGGAAATTCTGGAAAACGTTGTGCCGGAAATAATAGAGGACGTGTCCTTAGCGGGTCTCAATGACTTGCACTTGCAACAAGATGGAGCACCCGCTAACAATGCGCTAATTATCAGGGCTTAGTTAAACAATAATTTCCCAGGCCACTGGATTGGAACTAATAAACCTGTAAGATGGCCACCAAGGTCACCTGACTTGTCGGTTTTGGATTTCTTCTTGTGGAGAGACCTTGAAAATAAGATTTAGTCTATTTAATACCAAACAATCTCAGATTTAAGAAATGCCACTGAAAGAGCATTTGTGGAGTTACAAACGCGACCTTTTATTATTTTAAATTCATTAAGGCGAACAAGAACTATGTGTGAAACATGTCTAAGGCATAATGAAGAACAATTAGAGCAATATTAATAAATTTTCAGCTTTTATTTCTTATGTTTTATGTAGTAGTAAAACACAACTCGATTTATGCACTGTTAACATTTTTAGTAAAATGTAACTGCAGTAATTATCATATCAGTAATAATTTCTTTAAATACCCGTCATGGCCTAGAGTTCGCCCAAGTTCAAATGGGTACATTAAATGGCGGCCACTAAAGTTGCGCAGTGGTTTATTTACGTTCGTTGCCTAGCGACGGCCACGATGCAGCGTCATCTGAAGCGATTCAGTGTCGTAACATTGTTAGAGGGTGGCAGAAGTATTAATATTAGCGTAGAAGCAGGGGCGGTCATATCAACATTTTGAGGGGGGGGCCATGCAGTGGCGGCTCATGCCAATTTAGAGAGGCGGTGGCAGGAAAAGCCTTAGCGCCGCAGGCGAAAAATTTTTGGGTGCCACGCCCTTTTTTATTGATGATTCTTGGTTTTCAAGTAGGAAAAATACGCAAAAAACGGCTAAGTAAATTTTAAGAAAATTATACATACCTATATTATGTATATTATACCTACTTACTTAATTATTTTTATTAATATTTTTAAAAAATTAAGGGTTTGACACGATTTCAATTTATGGAGGCAGGGCTTTTATAATGTAAATCGACGCCAAGGGGGGGGGCCATGGCCCCCATGGCCCCCCCCGTATGACCGCGCCTGCGTAGAAGTGACATATTGTGTAAGGTGTTGTGTGAACTATGGTTGTTCTGTTTAGAAAATAATATTATTATTTTGAATATAAAATATTTGAATGGCTCGAAGAAAAGGACATACCACACGATCCAAAATTAACAAAACCTGAATTATACAAAATAATACAAGACAATAAATACAGGTTTCCACTTATCACCCTGACCTAAACCCAATTGAAAAAATATGGGCATCTGTCAAAAACTGGATCGCAGCCCGTAATAGAACTTTTACTCTAGCCGATGTGGAAGCATTAACTCGCCAAAGGTTTGAAGAACTGCCGGTTGGGTCAACATTTGCAAACATGTGAAAGATTATGAAAATGGACAAATTGAAAGGAAGCATTTTTTGGATACCACCATATACCATTTACGCTTTACGGTAAATACTGGGACATCGGACGAAAGCTTGTCAAGTTCAAGTGCACCAGATAGTCGCAGTAGCAGTAGCTGAGGAGCACACTTCTTGTCTGATTCAGACTAGATGAGGGTCTTGGTTTTTAAGACTTTATTGTTTACATTTAATACCATTGTTATATGTATAATTAATATATAAGTACATATATATAAAAAATGTTCATTTTCAATTTTTATTTCATTTTTTTAATGTACACTGTAGAAAAATCTCATCATAAATATAAAAAGGGGAGTCTGGGCACCCCTATGCCCTTATAAAATATTTCTTAGTTTTTTTTAATTCCTTCGATAACATCGATCTATGTTTTAAGAGATATGTTTTTTTACAACCTTTATAAACAGAAATGTTGCATTTTTGATTTTCAGTGTATTTAAATCATTAGATCATTCATCATCATCATTCCCATGACCCATATATTTTTATTATACCCATTTAACCCGCATAATTTTACCAAAAAAAAAAAGAAAATGAACTACTCATTAATTGACTTAAAAACTTTTATATCTTTGCTACTGATTTTGACGTCAAACCGTCGCGCATTGCCATTCACGTGGCTGTACCCATTTGCACTTGGGCGGACTCTACTAACAAAAAATGTATATTTTTTAATAAAACGTAAATTTCGTGCTTAACATTAAAAATAAAAATAAGGTATTATATATTTCTGAGAAGCTTGTTATAAACTAAATTATATTATTAAAAAATATAAAGGGAGACCCATTTAAAATAAAGCAAGTTTGTTTTTTTTCTCGAAAACTATTGAACGTAGAAAAAATCTGAGTACGTCACTGGATTCTACGTAAAAATCTACAAAAAGAACATTTGTTTTCTCTTTGATAAGCTACAGGGTAACCTAAATATGGTTGTTACTTTCGAAGTTTTAGAATTATATTGAATTTTTAATTTTACTATTAAGAGTCCTGGGCCTGTATTCCACGAAACACCTGTAGGTACGCCACTGGATTCTATAACCACTTTTTATTTCATTGCAAAGTAACTAGCTGTTGTCCAAATGGTGTAGGTATACTCGTATGCACATATTACGTGTAAGTTCCATATTAATTGTCAAATACTGATAAAGTAATGTAATAATGTTGTCAAGGTTACTAAACCTATTGGGTTATGAGGTATTATTTTATTTTCCAACAATCAAAAACCATTTTCAGGAAACCACCATGTAACAGATAACACAAAAGCTATATAATCGGTTTTTTATTTTACGTTTATCATGACTATAGTATGCGTGATATTTTTGTAAAAATAGGTTCTATAAGTATATAAATAAAAAACTAAATATTTTGCTGTTGGTAAAACCATCTCCAAATACTTTAAATTTGAATTGATAATTATGCTGAACATGGTACTTTCCTTAGTTTAAATACGTCATTCAGTTTAGCGGTACTTATTAAATTCCATAATTAAAACGATTTTCTTTAGTTATTTTTTAAATCTACTATACCATTACTTGCTTCATAATCATATTTTTTTTTAATTATTATTTATCAGAGATAAATAAATACAATATCTTATTATTTTAAAATAATTTCATTTGATATAATACATATAACATTGTTGTTTGGTAAATAGAGATTAGCCCCAAGATATTTTAAAAATATATATTTTTAGTGAGTTTATGTCAGTGTGCCTGTGAATACACACACCCGTATCAAAACAAGTGTTGGTTTCTTGTTGAAATAAAAATGAATGAAAAAAGACATTATTGTAGAAAATAGTGAATCTTGAATTGACTTTCTCTAGGATTATTTTAGCGTTCACTAGGACTCAAGTTTTTTGAGTGGTTTAATTTTACTTCAGGAGAGGTAAGGGGATATAAAGAAATTGTGCACCGCAAATTATTCTCTCAAGTCTAGCGCACGGGTTAAAATGAGTCGTGAGGCTATTTTGCTTCGCAAACAGACAAAACCGATGACAAAGATTTTCTCTCAAATTAGCGTTTTAAAATTGAATTCTTATAAACATTAGGGATGTAAACTAGTGATTTTCGTTTTCTTTGGGTGAAAAAAATTATGTTTTTGTATTGTTTGCACGTAGAAGAACGACATGCGATTCATATAGGCAGAAATTCAAGGGGCAAGGTTGGTGAATCGATATGCGATTTTTGCAAGTAAAGTGTGTTACTTAATGATAGGCCGTAATTCCAAGAGCGCATTCTTGAATTAAATTCAGGTAGAAAAGTTCATATAAACATGTGTCCTAAAAGTCTGATTTTCAAGATACAGGGGATCAAATATTTTTAAAAAAATCAGTTCTTTTATTAATATCTCAAAGATCCTTTCGCCGATCTTGATGAAATTTCGCAGTGTTGTTCGTTGTGATAAGACGCTAAGTTAGCACTAACTAGATGATAATGATGAGTTCCAGTGGCGTCCCGGGGGCAGTCTCACGAATAATATTGACAAAAAAAAATGAACGCCACTAACTTGTTTAAAAATTTTATATTTTTTTCGGCTTAAACAGCTAAAAATACAACTTTCTTGTCTCTTTATATTTTTTCGTATCGTACTTCGTTTTCGAGAAAATAAATAAAATCCACTTTATTGCATGTCGAAAAAATGATAAAATAAAATAATGTTAACTTTGATCGTTCCTAGGAAACTTTGTTTTATTGTTATAAATATAATGTTCTTTCCCTCTGGTCAAAAGGTAGATTGTGCAATAAAAAAAATGGGAATTCCGCGAAAAATATTCATAAACATTCATCGTCGTCTGACTGAATTTGGCAGTTTCAAACGTAATACCTCCGGGGGAAGACCTCGTACAATTAGAACTCCGGCAGTTGAGAAGGCTGTCCTACATGCGATCGAAGAAAATCCAGCAACTAGTACGAGAAAAATTGGTAGGGAACTAAATATTTGCTATAAAATGATATGGGAAATTTTAAAAAAATCTTTGGTGTATCTTTACCATGTAACAAGAGTTCAGGCACTTCTTCCAAGGGATTTTGAGCCGCGCCCGCAATTTTGGGTTTTATCACAACGAACAACACTGCCAAATTTCACCAAAATCGGTAAAAGGATATTTGAGATATTAATAAATAACCAATTTCGTTTTTTAAACTTTAACACCCTTTTTCTTGAAAATCAGACTTTTTAGATAGTATAGCGTACTGAAGACAGAGACTCTGCACCTACCTATACATAAGACGACAAAATCCCAAGTCGACTGATGACGTATCAGTGGCAAAATGCATTTATTTTGTCAGTTACGTGTCTTTTCCTCAGGGATTAGATAATTTTAGTAATACCCAATAAAACCTGTTACGTAATAAAATGTATTTCTTTAACCAAATTATTGTTTACATACATTTGTTCTTACAATAAAAAGATGTAAAATCTTAATTTAAAGCTTATATAATCATGATTGTAGAAAATGTATTAAAAGAAAAAAATAAGGCAAAGTTCAATTGCTGACCATTTTATGACAGACTTACGTTTATCTGCAACGCTTTACAAATAATATTAACAAATTAATTAAAAAAGTATTTTAGTTAGATAGTGTGACTTTTAAAAATATGTTTTCTGAATGTTATCTACGAACTCACCAACCTGACCTAATACACATATTTTAATAGTATTTTTAAAATAATTGGATAGAAATAAAAAAAAACTTTAAATTAATTGAGGACAATATTTACGACTAACCACTACTAACCCAAACTAATCAAGGGCGCATAATATCGGGAATCAGGGAACCGTCGATGCCCCCTTGCGAACAGAAAGTTAATTTATTAGCGTTACTATGAAAATAAAATGAAAAATTTTCACTTCCTAATAATTAATCAAATTTTAAATGCTTCTAAGCTGTCCAGGTATAATGTATAGTTGATTTGAAGTTAAAAAAAGTAGTCCATATTTTCAGTGGAGTCAATGTAATGTAAATGAAACAATGCAGTCTTCCTTCACAGTTTAGTGATTAACGTAAATAAAAAGCTCCCTACATGTTTCGAGTGCTTAAGCACTCATCATCAGGGGATACTAACATCGAGTTTAGCAAAGATGTAAGTTGTCTCAAATTAATGAGTACAATCACAGGAAGATACATGTAACGATTGAAGACTTGGTGTATGTACTGGTTAATTGTATTGAAATTGAGATATAAATGAAGTTTTGATTAAAATGTAAAATTTGGATTAGTGAAGAAACATTGTGGAGTGGATAAGATAATAAATTGATTTACAACATCTAAAGGAGAAAGGTTTTCTTTATTATTATTATATTATTAATATGAACTGGTTTCACAGCCTTTTATTTTAATGATAATATTGATAATGACTACTTTTCTATGATCGGACTACCTAAATGATGTCGGTACGCCCCTGAAAACTGTCCCAAACTTAATGCAAGGGTTGATTATATCCCAAAGCAAAGTGCTTTATTTGAATTAACAGTTTTGCCAATTAGTAAGACCCAATTAAGGATTTAACTTGAAAACTTGGGGCGCAGTATTATTATCGTATTTAAATTATAGGATGCAGAGGACTCAACAGATAGGAAGCTCTCTCGTGGTCATTACTTGGGAAATACCTTAACGGTAATTCACAAGTACGCATGCGCAGCTCATTAAGCTAATATTAGTTAAAGCAGATAATTCACCTCTGTTGTTTATTTAAAAAATTGAAAATGCTTTATGGTATTTCTCAGAAAAGTTAGAACGAGTTCACCATGCAGGGATTGGAGTGGGATACTTATTAAAAATAGTGGGATTTTACCAGTCCAGGAAAAAACCGGATTGCACAATGCAAATTGTATTAATAAAAGTTAGACGTGTTTACTTTTAATGTGTAATTATTTATGCAAACATTATGTCGCACAGTGGGTCAAAATTGAATATTATATATCAGAGTAGTATATTATAGTAAATTATTTTAAACAGGTTTAACTTTATTGTGACCTTTAAAGGTTATTTGAAAAACAAAAGCCACCGATATAATTTTGAAAATATTTATTTGGACATTGCAACAGGATCGTTTATGAATAAACATAAGGTTTTGATAATCATGTAATGTCTTTGCGATTTAATTTGAAACTGACTAATTGGCAACATTATCATTATCAATTAAAATACTATTGGTGAAATAAAGCATTGATATTCAATGCATACAAATATTTTCTTAAGTCGGTTTTGATGAGCAAGCCAAAGCGTTTTCTAATTTCCGAAATGCTTTACAGCAATTAATTCTGGCACTATTATTATGCGGAATACATAAAAATTAGCCAAGCAGAACGAAATTATTACGAAGTCAAGTAATTTTTGTAGTTTTTGCAACGTAACCGATAATTATATAGAAAACTATGGACAAGCCACTAAACAGATAAGAGGTTAGAAATGCAAACTACGTAGAAAACCAGCGAAAAAAAGATTTAAGGTAGGAAATTTATGGCGGGGAGTTCAAATAACTATAGTAGAGATTATTTAAAATGACCGAACCCCCAATAAAACGTGCAACAAGGAACGCTACAGGCAGGCGCGTAACTACAGGGGGGCCGCCCCCCCCCCCAGACGTCGCTAGGCCCCCCCCAGAAAAAGGCTGACTTTGTAAGCTCGCTACTCGCCTCGCAAATATAGCATCAAGGCTGGCAACCAAACATACAATAATAAAATTATAATAAATGTATTTTGGTTGTCAGCCTCAAACTTATTTGGCAATTTTACTCGTTGACCTTTGGGCATGTTTATTCAACGATGTACGAAATAATCTTGCCAAATATCACTTTACCATAATTTTTTTATTGGGTAAATTTTCCATTTTTCACTCAAACTTTTTTGGCAATACTCGTTGAACTTTGGGCTAGTTTATTCAAAAATTAAATCCCTCGAGCTTCGCTTTCGGGATCTACTCAGAATAAACATGTCCGAATTCAACTCGAGAAATTTCCAAAAAAAGTTTTCGTGACAGCTGAAAAATCTAACCGACAAAAAAACGAGGTCTTGTGATATTACTGTTGATTATTAACCAAATTTGTTAAAATTTGGGCGTGGTCCAAAAAAAATTTCGCCTGCGGCGGGCTCTCCGCCGGCCCGCATCTACACGAGCCACCACTACAAGTCACAATAACAGGCCCACCCTAGGCCACCCCCAGATCAGAGGGCTAGTTACGCCACTGGCTACAGGGTATCCTTTGTTTTCATACAAATCAAAATCAAAAATAAATTAAAGGGAATATCCAGTTGACGCCTTTCAAAGAGAGTAAAATAATAAATCACATAAGTCTTAGTGTTCTATATTTTACCAGGTACCCAAGCGTGTACCTGAGGAAGAGAGGCATAATGTAATATGAGGCTGTATTTTGTATCCTTTTATAAACCGCCTCGGTGGCCGAAGTGGGTAAAGCATCGGAAACGGCGTGAGCCTGCTTTCGCGCTGCTCGAGTCGAGCGGGTTCGAATCCCGCTACAATACGCTCAAATAAAAAAATTACTGGGTTTGGTTGTTGTATGTGTGAGTGCAGGTACTTCTGACTAACGATTTATCGGAATCGAAACCGCAGGGTCATGCTCCTATAGCAGCGGGTCTTTAACCCGAGACTTGCCTCGGTTGCGGGCTGTGTGGGCGGGCTGTTGTAGGAGTGGGATTCTGTGGGGGGATCGGGATGGTGGTTGGTTGGAAAGCGACTGCGCGTGGTTCGGATCCCACGATAAACAGTAGGTCCCGTCTGGCTGACATTACCCAGACGTAAAATTACCGTGGGCGGGCTAGTAACGAATAACTAGGGGATACAATAAGTCTGTAAAAGGCTGCGGTGTCAGGACGTAAGTACCGACCTAGTTATTTAAGAGTAATCAATCAATCCTTTTATAAACTTATTGATATCTGTGGTGAATGTAGGTGGGACACTGGGTCAGATCCAGAATGTATTATTTCAGAAAAGTTAAATAAAAATTAAGAATGAAACCAATATTATTGAAATTATGTTTTATTTTACGCTAATTTATTAATATTCGTAATATTTTATATTTTTGTTTTTTATAGTTCTTATGTTCAGTGGCGGCTGTAGGATTTCGTGTTTGGGAAGGGGGGCAAGCAAATCCTAAAGTACGTACATTCAAAAATACATTAATTAATACTTTTTAAATATAAATATAATAAAAAGAAAAAAAAAAGAACAGTACAAAAAAATATTTCATATTTATATAAAGAAATAAACATACAACTACATACAAAAATGTTAATCTGAATCTGAAGATAAAGAATGTCACTTTCAGAATCTGAACCAGAATCTGACACATGAATTATCAGTGGCTTAACCTCAACATACAGAATGTGTTTTTTTGCCAATAATCCCTTATAATATTATTTGTACGGCAAGCATAATCAGACCAATTTTCGGGGGTCCTGGTTTGTAATGCCTCTTTCCAAACATCCAAGACGGCATTTTCATCTTTCCTGGCTTCTCCAATAATTTATTTATTAAAAATTTTTGCTTTGGGTCCAAATTAATTCAATAGCGTTAAAAATGCAGTGGTAGGGCGGCAATCTTAAAACTCGATGACCCATAGTACAAACTAATTCATCCACGGCATATCCTAATTTTGTTTTACTATTTGTAGCAATCCGGGTTTGAGTGCGTTTTCCATAAAATTGATATTTATGCTTTTTAGCCAGGAAATGATATCAGCTTTTCTCGTTGAAGCATTCGGCACATTTTCACTGAGCCGCGAATCGTACTTTGCATTGTCCATTACAAGAAGCTAGGGTTTTTCGAGCCGAGGTAAAAGCTGTTGTTCCAACCATTTTTTAAACAATGTAGAGTTCATGTTGTCATGATAGTTAGCGCTTTTATTTTTTGTAGAAAAAACTAAGTCTGCCCCATCTATAAAGCCATCTTTGGTGCCAGCATGCAAAACTATATATCTTTTGCCGTCTGATTGTTTTTTATTTAAAACTGATTTGATGTTGTCATCATGTCATGTTCTAATGTCGCTACCATTTTGAAATATCCATGTTTCGTCTATAAAAACCACATCTAACGGAGTTTCTGATATTAAGTTTGTTGTCTCAAAAATTTTATACGTTTTCAAACAATATCCGGTTTCTTCATGATGTAGCGCCTGCCACTGTCCCTTTTAAATTTAAATCCCAAATACTTCAACAAATGACCTAATATGGAGTTGCTTAGGTCAATAATTTGTTTGGCATGCAATTCCTCTTTTAGCTTTTACCGTGTGACATACCTATGCGTGGCAATCATATTGTAAACTACGCTCCTTATTTGAGTTTTGCTTGCCTCAGTTAGATCCCTTGTTTTTGCCGCACGCTTTTTTCTATTAGCCTAAAAAAGAAATTGAATATTACGACTACATGTTCTTTTATTACTTTATAATTGAATATAAATACTTATAATAAATTACAATCCTTATATATTGTATAATATAAAAATCGCATAATTTTTTGGTCCATAAACGTCTAATACGCCATCCACTGTGGGACACCCTGTATTCACATGTGAATAAATTTTGAACCACTTACCATGGGAGGGTCCATAAACGTCTAATACGCCATCCACTGTGGGACACCCTGTATTCACATGTGAATAAATTTTGAACCACTTACCCTGGGAGAGGTTCCTGTTGTATATTCCTTTCGGATCCTGGCTACAGTTTTATCACTAATCTTACAGGCTGCTGGAGTGCATTTCACAGCTGAAAATTGGCTGAAAGCTTTTCATTTTAAAAATACTCCAAAACGTTTAAAATAATTTTCCGTGTCTCAGCGTTAAACATCAGTCGAATGTCGAATAAACCTCAAAATTCCTCGCCCGTACCTGAATCTTTGGGATCCTGGGAAAAGGTTCTTTGTTCCGCTTTAATTTCTCACATCTGACAAAAAGAGGCAATTAAGGGTTGGTACTTGCCAATTTCATGCCTATGATTTGTTTTGAAGAAAGAAAGATGATTAATAGCTGTAGCTTTCTTTGTTGCAGGCTTTATTGCCCTTTCGGTCTTTCTAAATAATCTGTACTATAGTTTTAAAATTACTGATTTACTGAGCTTGCACATGTTAAATATGGTATGGGAGAGTTGATAAAGATGCAGAACCCTCCAAACAGTTGATGCAAAATTAGAGAAAGGTCACTGGCGTACATTTTTTTGTCAATAGTACTCATTAAGGTGCTCACTAGAACACCACTGCACTTAATAAATTTAATCTAGTTAGGGCCAATTAAGCCCCTTATGATTATGAATAACTGTACCTAATCTCAATAAAATCGGAAAAGGATATTTAAAAAAATTATAAAAAAACGATTTTTTTAATAAACTTTAACACCCTGTATAACAAATACGGGGCAACTCCGGACACATGTTCACATAAGCTTTTTTTCTAAGACTATCATAAAGAATCACCCCCTTAAGTTACGTACCGTGCTTCTCTGAAAGACCCTGTATAATAGAAATTGAAATAAAGAGATAATAGTTAAAAACAAAATTTCTCTAGCCTACATTGGTAATGCATAATTTCAACAGAGTAATATAGTTTTTGTATTTTCAATTGATTGTTTGTACATTATTTGTGAACACATTAAGATTTCTGTTTTTGTTAGTGCCAACGTTAAAAAAGCAATTGAGGTTACAAACCTGTCCTTTCATTTGTTGTAGCCTTAAAGAAGGTAGAAATTAAACTACCGAAACATTGGCAAAAATTGTAGCTACGTTAGTAATAAAAAGTTAGTCCAAAAAATCTCAAGAATTTCTTTATTCCCAAATAATACACCTGAAAGTGACTTCCCTGATAGAAGAAAATATTTTTTTCTTTAAAGGTAAGCACTGAAAATCCTTTTTTCAATCTTAGACACAGAACCAGCACAATTTACGCAATTAAAATCATGTGGTCCGTTGTCCGAAATCGATGGGCCGGTGAAACACAAAGCATTTGTTACTCCATTCCATCACAAAATAATAAAAGTCAGAGACAAAGTACGAAAGCAAATAAACTCTCACAAAATTCACTAACACCAAAACAATAATCAGATAGATACTCTCGTGGAAGTCATCTTTCATAAACCGAAAAATCGCAATAGAGAAGTCATAAAACTCACGAATCCATGCAAAATAAACTAAATATTTCGTCGGTTTAATTATAATTTAAAAGCCGCGTGATAGGGCCGTTAGGCAAATCAGAGTGGCATGCAGGTCTGGGTTTGGTGTGGAAATTATAAATAAATAGGTATTATGAACTTCAATTGGCATAGATTAAATTAATTTTAATAAAAAAATTATTTTCTTATGAAAGCAGTAGAAGAAACGGTGCTTCCATGAACCGCACACCACTGGTATTCCGTAATGTTATGCTAATAATTCAGGGTGTGATTCTTGGGATCATTTTAAGAAAAAAAATTTGATGTCCAACTTTTCTACCAGTGGCGTTCGTGCGGTATCGTAGCTAAATAATGTAAAAGAAAAAGATAGTACGCCACTGTTTTTTTTTTAAATCAAGGTATTTTATTAATCCTTATTTATTTATGAGTAAATTTGGTTGCTTGACTTTCTTTTGTCAGACTCACGGTTTTCGTGTAAAATAATAAAAACAATTTTCTTGCATGGTCTTATCGCTAATATCTAATATTAATTGGTTCGTAAAAGTAGTTTTTTATTGTTTTTCTAAAGTAAAAACAATGAAGTACCTATAGAAGGTGCCATTAATACTTCAGAAGCTTGAAAAAAAAAAACGACTTTTAGGTAGAAACCATATTAGATAAAGCCGTACTACATCCGACAAAACAAAATAAACATACTCAGAAATGCATAAGGATTCAAAAAATTATTACTATTTCAAGAAAAGCAGTGACGTATAGTTTTTTAACTTAGCTAATATACTCCGATTCCGAATTACTTGAAAAAATCAATTGTTGTCCCGATACACAAAAAAGGCGATAAGATAAGAGCCCAAGATCATATCTCTCTGTACTCACGTACTTTCAAATTTCAACCAAAACTACAAGTCTCTCAGTGGCGTAGCATTTTGGGGCGAGGGGGAGCCACAGGCAAAAGTTGTTTGGGACCACGTCCAAATCCGCTCTACGGTTTTTCATGGAAATAAATTTCTCCAAGACTTTTTCTTCTCCCCCCCCCCCCTGACCCACTATACGCTACGCCACTGAAGTCTCTATGCCTATTTTTTGACTTAAAAAGGGCGTTCGACGCAATTAATATAGAATTAATGTTCAAAGTATTTTATAAATGTGATATCCGTGCTCTTTCTCATAAATTGATTAAACTTTACAGGCAGGGAACAAAGCATTAATTTTAAAAATGCGGAAACCTCTGTTAATTCAAGTTATCTCCCAGATACCAGTGGCGTGTCGCAAGGCAGCATACCGGAACCTCTTTTAAATATAATTTTCCTTGATAGCAATAATTTCCGTATTACTTTGTAGGGGCGTATGCCGACGATACAGCTGTATGGTCCGTCTATCTATCTTACAAACTCATGCCGATAAGACCCGCGGGTAACCGAATGAAAGCAGGGACGCACTCGTTGCTAATATATTATATAAAAGCGTTGAAAAAAATATTTTTTTTTCTACCTGTATGCAACAAAAGTGTCGGTACTGATTTTTAATGTTAGAAAGAAAATGCAAAAACACATCTTAAATGTTTTATTTTTTGCATAAAAAGGGCGCCCAATACGAAAAAAAGGCAAGAGAGATTTTTTGTCACAAATTGAATGAGAAATTCAAAAATTGTTTTTAGTTTGATATATCTCAGTGGCGTATCATTTTTTTCTTTAAGAAAATTGAGATTATTACCCTTGTGCGCGCCAATGATAAACATAAAATTCTTAATTGCATGCCAGAAAATGCGCAATAACTACCTCTTAAAACCTACCAAATTTCATTTGCATATCTCGATAGGTTTCAGAGCAATAAATAAATCGTCACTTTTTAATAAAAACTTAACACCCTGTATCTCGGAAATCAAAGCATTTGCGGACAAAAGTTATATAACAAACTATAATTATTTTTTCATGTAGAATCACCCCCTAAAGTTTGTCTCACTTATTCACTAACACCCTGTATATTATTTTCCATCATATAGTCCTGGATGGTAACTTTTGTGTCATTGGAACACGGAACTTTATTTAACCTACGATTGTGGTAGCTCGCAATATCCATCACTATCACACTATTTGGTGGTATATTTGGCAATAGTTTATTTTTAAACCAGTCTTCAAATAGTTCTGCCGTAGTATCATCGTGATAATCAACAAGGGAGTCCTTTATATTTTTGGCTGATAAGGCCAAAGCATTTGGTATAAATCCGTATTTTTTCCCAGAATGAATTATTGTTATACGCTTACCTTAATTTGATGGAGCTTTGGTTCTGCATTGACCCGATAAATCTACCCAACCTTTATCTGGAACTTCGTGTGTGTCATACTACGTCTCGTCCAAATAAATAACATCCCTTCCATCCTGTCTATATCCATGGACTGCAATTAGGTATTCCATCCTCCATCTTTTTAACCGGGCCGATTCCATAATTACTTGTCGTTTGTTAATTTTTTAATTTTAAACCCGTTTCTCAAAATACATTTCCTTAGAGTCTCACGACAGGACTCTATTCCTGTATCATCTTCTTTTAATTCTTGTAATAGGGTTTTTAAAGTGGGGATTATGTGTTCCCTGTACATGGCATATATTTTTCTACGAATTATATCGACATCCGTCGCGTCCAGTTTCTTAAAAGTAAAAGAGTCTTTCCTCTTCCTTCTCTCCATTATAGGTTTATGTAAAACAAACCACACTGTGCTCACTGGCCTACATGTCAAAGCTGCAGCTTCCTCCACTGCATCAAATTTTGAAAAACCAGGTTCAAGAAGGGTGGTGTAAACGTCGAAGATTACTCTTTTTGTGTCAACTGATAAAATATCACGCTTTAATTGGTTTTTATCACGACCCGTAGATACACTTAATTGGCAACAAATAACTTTTGGTCTAAACCAATACAAACATCTAACTGAATTTTAAAACCAAAAATCAGCATATTTAAATAACGAAAATAAACATTTTATTTTACCCTAATTATTTTAAGAAGATTACGGAGAAAATATAATAATATAATAGTCTTTAAATAGATCCGTACCTGGAGTCCCCAGATCATGTGGCCGAATTTTACACCTCACACAATAGGTTATCATGACGGTAGGGGATTAACATTTACAATGAGTTTGTAAGATAGATAGACGAACTATACAACATCCAATAGCGACCTTGAGATGTTGACTAAAATACCAACAAGTGCTGTAAATCGTATTCTATCTATTTTTGTCCAAATAATAGTTTAATCTTAAACGCATCAATGACCGAAATGATAGTATTTACTCTTGCGGATTCAAATAAAAGTCTACTGGTCAAAATGCATAATAGAACAATCGAACAAGCTAAGGTCACCAAATATCTTGGAATTCTTCTTGATGAGCATCTCACATGATTCAATCAAGTCGATGTAAATTCTGTTTATACTTATGTCATATTATGGCAATTGCGTCAGAGGGTAGATATTCTGTTATTATTGCTCTCCTATTACGGTTATGTACAATGATGCCAAGGCTGATGAGGTCTTTAGGGCACAAAAGAGAATAATTAGAACAATTATGTCTAAACCCTATACTTTGATGTAAATCCCGATTTCCTACGCTTGAAATTATGACTTTTCCATTCATTTTTATTTTCGCATCAATTATGCACGTTAAAAACAACCTTTTTAACTACTCTGTTACCAGAGACACCCAGTATGATTTGCGAATTAATCTAAACTTAATAGTGCCTAAACACATTACAACTTAACCAAATGATTTTTATGCATGACTTTTGAACAACCCTGTATTTTTATAAATCCAGTGTTCATAACATTTTATGAAAGTCGCATATCCGCTTCGAAAAATGTGTTTTATATTCATGACGAAGACATCTCCTTTCCCTAAATATAATATTATCAGACACTTGACTTTTTGCGAAAAGTTCAAATAGGGACGTACTTACCGAATTTTTGTATGATACGGGATTGCTTAAATGGTTTATTGAGAATTAGTAAAAATGGTTTTACCTATCCCGGCCTCCGCTAGTGCAACTGTACCTCAATCTATAGTCTATTTCAGAAAGGTGTAGAGTAATAAAATGGGAAATTCCGTCCAGTTCGGCTTAATTTCGGTGTCGGTCATAGGCGCAGGTAAACTTTGTGCATTAAATTATTTATGATAACTAACCAAAAATTTTAGAGAATTAGGTTAACGGGTATTAAGATAAAATAGTATTGTTTGTAATATTTAAATTTCAAGTAATTGCGTAAAAGGATTAGGAAAGGTATGTTTTCTGGCCTGAAGTGTCGAAATCGAAATATTGTGTAGGGATTAGTTAGGTAGTAGATTATAAAGTTACGTTTTGCGTTTAACAGGTACCTTGTTTCGCTCTGGCCTCTTTGTCTGGGTCTTATAAATAGGAGGTAATTTGGAATAAACTTCATATATCATTTGTATGTATGACCCTAATAAGTATATTTGTTTAGTTTACCGCATCAGTATTTGCTGTTAAGCCGTATATAGTGTTCACAGTATTATAAGATTAGTAATAAAATGGCGACATTCACATCAACAAAAAGATGTTCCAATAATTCTCCACTATCAGTGAGTGAAAAAGTTATTATTTTAAATGTACATGATTGCATAAAATATGATTATCCGAATTTTACTGCACAAGAAACTGTCGACCGATGTTCCCGAATGACTGGAGTTGGAAAGTCCACCGTTTTTAAATTATTGCGGGAGAGAAAGACAGCACGTCAAGTGGAACCTCCCAAGAAAAGTCCAGGCAGACCAGTAAAAGTTCTTGATGAAGACACCAAAAGTGCAGTTCGAAGAGAGTTCACTCTTTTTATTTTAAAAAAGAAATACCCACCCTAGATAAAATTCTAATGGAGCTTGGTCAGGATGACAGTATTCCGTTTATAACTAAAACAATTTTATCGACCACTTTAAAAAATATGGATTTTGTCTGGGAAAAGCATAACCGTAAATCACTTTTACTGGAAAGCGATGAAATTATTTGCTGGTGACAAAAATACTTAAGAAGTATTAAGCAGTACAGAAGAGAGCAGAAGAAAATCTTTTATCTTGATGAGACGTGGATTAATGAAGGTTATATAGTACCAAAATTGTGGCAAGACAAAAATATAACCAGTGCTCGCCAAGCTTTCATGGAAGGCCTGTCAACGGGTATTAAGGTGCCTTCAGGTAAAGGGAAGAGACTAATAATCGTCCATATTGGAAGCGAAGAGGGATTTTTAAAAGAAGGTTTGCTAACCTTTCAGTCGTTCAATACGGGAGATTACTACGAGGACATGAATTCGAATGTTTTTGAGGACTATTTTGGTTAAATGATAAAATATCTTCCAGCTGATTCAGTAGTAGTTATGGATAACGCAAGCTATCATTCACGACGCACAGAGAAGACTCTAACTTCATCTTGGAGAAAACAAGAAATTATCGACTGGTTAACCACCAAAAGTATTGATATTGAAGATAATTTGATAAAGAAGGAACTATTAGCTATAGCAAATTACGCAAACATCGTTTTATGAAATATGCCGTGGAAGATATAGCAGAAAAACATAATGTAACTGTGCTGCGCACACCGTCATATCATTGCAAACTAAATCCTATAGAACTTATAATAATATGGGTGCAAGTGAAAGGATTTGTAGCAAGACACAACACGACGTTCAAAATGAAAGACGTTAAGCTACTGTTTGATCAAGCCATTAAGGAAGTGACACCAGAGAACTGGCGAAAAGCAGTCTATCATGTCATTAAAGAAGAGGAGAAAAGGTGGAATCTTGACCACCGGACCGTCGACCCGTTAATTATAACGTCAAGAGGAGATGACAGTTCCTCAGATGACGAAGAATATTATGATTTTTTATAATTTCGTTTCTGTATAATGTATTTTTTGTATTTTGTATTTTTTTTATAATGTTTAATAAAAAATAAGTGTACCTAATACTATGCACATAATGCCTAAATTTTATTCTGTTAAAATAAAATTCTTTCCTTTTTACGAATATCCTACCGTCACGCCTTTTTCACACCATTTTCAGTGTTTGGATAACAATATAGGCAAAACCCATAAATTGACCCAAACCCGGGTGGTACTACCTGCACTTGATGAAAAGAAAGAATTTTGCAATGAAATCAATGCCAAATTATGCAAGTAGCTTAAATATTCGCAATATTTGCAAACCTAATGAGCTTTTATTACTCTACACCTTTCTGAAATAGACTATAGTGATATTGCTGCTGTCGTCTGTATTTGATACGTAAACAACCTACTTCAAATTGGTAATCATTGCGACAATGATTTCTCAGCAAAAGAAACCCAAAACAACCCAACTTGTGTGCAAAATAGTTAAAAATATCTAAACATTTTCTTTTCAGTCGCTCGCTTCTCGGTTTTGAAATGGAAATAAGTTTTCTTCCAGCCCTGAAATATCACTTGTTCAGCTTTTCTTGCTATTTTATATTCTATGAATATAAACATGGCGTTAAGAGCATAATAATTTTTTAAGTGAATAGAAAGATGTTAAAGAGAAAAACGTGTATTGACGTCATTATCAAGTGACAGGCTTTGGACGACAGAGTCCTGTTATTTACTGTGTATAATGTACCAACACAATGTTTTTATTCGATCCTTTTTGTTAATAGTTTCTGTAAGCCAGTCAAATTTTGTTGGCATAGACATTTAATCGCACCCAGCTGAGAGTCAACAACATAATAAAATCAAAGCAGGAAATAACCTAGCTCAGATTTTTTAACTTCTCGTAAAATTAATTAATCATTCAGGCAACAGCTTCATTATAAAAGTGTAAATAATTCATTAAGCGTACCACTTCAACTGGAGCTATTTTCTAATTCCTAGAAATATGTTAAAATCGATACTATATAGAGAAGACTGGGTATGATTGTCTCGATCGCTGTTATACCTACAATTACCAATACAGGCTAAAGTTATAAATAAACCAACAAACCTACCGAGTCTCCCCTACTATTAATAATTCGGATCGCGTTTCCTTGACTAACTGCAATTAAAAGTGTGTTTTAACTGTTAAATTTTATTTGGTAGGTCAGAACTTATACCAGAGAAAAACTTATCTGAGCAAGAGGGCAAGAGTAAACTGCAAATTTATAAATATACATTAGCTCTCAGGCCGGAATATCATTTTTCTTATGGCCCGGCATAGCACTGCAGGAAAAATCCTTAATGACGCCCTGCTGGACATCTATTCTCAAATTAGGGAAATGATTATCAAATGTTCCGTCTTCTGTCAATTATTTCTCTTCAAAATGTTTAAACGGTATTCTTGAAGCAGAAAAAAAAATTTGTACGTGTTTAGTTCGATGTGACCATAATAATATAATGTCTCGCTTCTCTTAATTGGAAGAATAAACGTCTTGTGAATTGGGAAAGAAGTGATTAACGATGGTATCGCATCTTCGCAGATCATATTCGTTGACAAACACGACCAAGTTGTTGCAAAGTAAAATCCATGACAACAGAACCTTCTATTAAGCCAGAAAGGTATTCTCCAACTCCAATTGAATCACCGAGAATTAGAAGATCTAACATATATGAAAGATGTCTCCCAAGAAACATGCCTACATTTATAGGAGATAATGATGATGTCGCGGTGTCTAGAGGTAACGCATCTTAGAACGAATCTCCTCCAACGATTATGGATGAAGAGATTCAAAGAATGCGAGACGACGTTTTAGAACTGGCAAGAGGTCCTGGTTATCGATCGTATCTAAAAAGATTCCAGGCCTTAGTAAGAGAGTTTATTGATTGTAACAAGATATCTCCCAACAAACATGCCTATGCTTATTTATAGGAGATAATGATGATGTATTTTTCAATTATGATGATGTTGCAGCGTCTAGAATTAACGCATCTCATAACGAATCTCCTTCAAAGATTACGGATGCAGCGATTCAAGGAATATGAGAAGATATTTTAGAACTTACAAGAGGTCCTCGCTATTGATCATATGTGGAAAGTTTCCACCTCTTAATAAGACAGTTTAATAATGCTAACAAGATATCTCGCAACAATCATGCATACATTTATAGGAGATAATGATAATGTATTTTTAAACTATGATGATGTCGCAGTGTCTATAGGTAACGCATCTTAGAACGAATCTCCTCTGACGATTACGGATAAAGAGATTTAAAGAATGCGAGAATACGTTTTAGAACTGACAAGAGGTCCTGGTTATCGATCGTATCTAAAAAGATTCCAGGCCTTAGTAAGAGATTTTATTGATTCTTACAAGATATCTCACAACAAACATGCCTATATTTATTTATAGGAGATAATGATGACGTATTTTTCAATTATGATGATGTTGCAGCGTCTAGAATTAACGCATCTCATAACGAATCTTCTCCAAAGATTACGGATGCAGAGATTCAAGGAATATGAGAAGATATTTTAGAACTTACAAGAGGTCCTCGCTGTTGATCATATGTGGAAAGTTTCCACCTCTTAATAAGACAGTTTATTAATGCTAACAAGATATCTCCCACCAATCATGCATACATTTATAGGAGATAATGTCGATGTATTTTTAAACTATGATGATGTCGCAGTGTCTATAGGTAACGCATCTTAGAACGAATCTCCTCTGACGATTACGGATGAAGAGTTTTAAAGAATGCGAGAAGACGTTTCAGAACTGAGAAGAGGTCCTGGTTATCAATCGTGTCTAAAAAGATTCCAGACCTTATTGATTCTAACAAGATATCTACCAACAAACATGCCTATATTTATTTATAGGAGATAGATTTATAGAAGATGATGTACTTTTAAATTATGATAATGTTGCAGCGTCTAGAGTTAACGCATCTCATTACGAATCTCCTTCCAAGATTGCTGATGCAGAGATTCAAGGAATATGACAAGATATTTTAGAACTTACAAGAGGTCCTCGCTATTGATCATTGTGAAAAGTTTTCATTTCTTAGTAAGATAGTTTATTGATGCTAACAAGATATCTTTCAACAAACACGCCTACATTTATAGGAGATAATGATGATGTATTTTTAAATCATGATGATGTCGCAGTGTCTAAAGGTAACTCATCTTAAAACGAATCTCCTCAAACGATTACGGATGAAGAGAAGACGTTTTAGAACTGACAAGAGGTCCTGGTTATCGATCGTATCTAAAAAGATTCCAGGCCTTAGTAAGAGAGTTTATTGATTCTAACAAGATATCTCCCAACAAACATGCCTATATTTATTTATAGGAGATAGATTTATAGAAGATGATGTACTTTTAAATTATGATAATGTTGCAGCGTCTAGAGTTAACGCATCTCATTATATATGAGAAGATCTTTTAGAACTTACAAGAGGTCCTCGCTGTTGATCATATGTGGAAAGTTTTCACCTCTTAGTAAGAGAGTTTATTGAAGCTAACAAGATATCTCCCAACAAACATGCGTAGATTTATTGGAGATAATGATGATGTATTTTTAAGTAATGATGATGTTGCAGCATCTAAAATAACGCATCTCAGATGAAGCCAAGGAAATTAATAAAAATGTAATAAGTTCTACTTGGTTACTGTCACCCTAAGCGATCTCAATTCATATACACCGATTATTCAGATTCTGCCATGGATTTTATCCTGCTAAGCAATCAAAATTAAGAAAGTTCTTTAATCTCGAATAATTAAAACGAAAAGCTTTAACAAAGGAATATAAAAAAAATTTTATTTAAAAAATAATTTCTGGAGTTTTATTAGGTATATAAACACAACCGTCCCGATAAGCTTTGTTGCGGCCGTATTTAATTAAAGGTATAGAACTTTTACAGCAAGAAAGGTAAATAAAATAAATAAATAAATTCCAATTGTTTAGGTTAGATCTGCAGACCGGAAAATACAGAGTTAGCCTTATATATGGGAACGGCAAAACCCTATCTCAGATTTTAATAGGATTTAGTATAAAGGAGTAACAAAGCAACGAAGCCTTAATAATGGCACAAAATATATTGGCACGCCTTTACTTTTTTCAGAAATTATATCAGTTTTATTATTTTATATTATATTTTATTAATAAAGTTCAGCAGCAGTACAACAAAATGAAAATGTTATCAGCTTTTCTTCCACTAAAAATTATGATTTAATACAATAATAGCTTTTGTATTGTTATACAACATTAAACGATTATCTGTATAAAAGCGCGGAAAAAAATACTTTTTTTATCTACTTGTATGCAAGAAAAGCGTCGTACTGATTTTTTATGTCAGAAAAAAAAACGCAAAAACATATTTTAAACGTAATTTAATAATAAGTAATAATAATAAAATAATGATATAACAGAATATAAGATACAATACAATTAAAATTATAACTTATAGGACGGTTATTAATTAAAACAAAATATACATATACCTACAAAAAAGTACCGTGTCAGAAAAATGATTATTACATTTTAACCCAAGTCAGTTTCACTGTCACTGTCATCCAAGTTCACAATAATTCTGTCTCTGGCAACAGATCTATATTTACGTATGACTTTTCTACTTTTTGAACATGCGCTATACAATTTTCCCAGCTTTTGTTTGGAATATTTTGCATCTCTGACTGTGCTAAAGCTGTCACAGAAGAATTTAAGGTTGGTGAAACATTATCTCCTTACCAATGCTTTCAGCTGGTGCCATATATGTTCAATTGGGTTGAACATGTAATGATAAGGAGGAAGTCTTAACACGGTATGACCCATTTCTGCCGCCAAAGTGTCACAATAATATTGCTTTTTATTAAAAATTATTTCAAAATTTCGAGCAATTGCTTCTTTGTGTAGTTTTCCTCAAAATACATATTATTTTCCATACCAATGCTTTCAGCTGGTGCCATATATGTTCAATTGGGTTGAACATGTAATGATAAGGAGGAAGTCTTAACAAGGTATGACCCATTTCTGCCGCCAAAGTGTCACAATAATATTGCTTTTTATTAAAAATTATTTCAAAATTTCGAGCAATTGCTTCTTTGTGTAGTTTTCCTCAAAATACATATTATTTTCCATCATTTAGTCCTGGATGGTAACTTTTGTGTCATTGGAACACGGAACTTTATTTAACCTACGACTGTGGTAGCTCGCATTATCCATTACTATCACACTATTTGGTGGTATATTTGGTAATAATTTGTTTTTAAACCAGTCTTCAAATAGTTCCGCCGTAGTACCATCGTGATAATCAACGAAGTCCTTTATATTTTTGGCTGATAAGGGCAACGCGTTTGGTATAAATCCGTTTTTTGTCCCAGCATGAATTTTTGTTATACGCTTACTTTTCTTTGGCGGAGCTTTGGTTCTGCATTGACCCGATAAATCTACCCAACCTTTATCTGGAACTTCGTGTGTGTCATACCACGTCTCGTCCAAATAATTAATATCCCTTCCATCCTGTTTATATTCATGGACTGCAATTAGGTATTCCATTCTCCATCTTTTTAACCGGACCGATTCCATAATTACTTGTCGTTTGTTACTTTTTTTCATTTTAAAACTGTTTCCTAAAATACATTTCCTTAGAGTCTCACGACAACCCTCGATTCCTGTATCATCTTTTTTTAATCTTTGCAATAGGGTTTTTAAAGTGGGGATCATTTTTGTTCTCTGTACATGGCATATATTTTTCTACAAATTATATCGACATCCGTCGCGTCCAGTTTCTTAAAACTAAAAGAGTATTTCCTCTTTCTTCACTTCACTATAGGTTTATTTACAACAAAACACACTGTACTTACTGGCCTGCGTGTCAAGGCTGCCGCTTCCTTCACTGCACCAAATATTGAAAGACCACGTTCAAGAAGGGTGGTGTAAACGTCGAAGATTACTTTTTTTGTGTCGACTGATAAAATATCAAGCTTTAATTGGTTTTTATCACGACCCGTAGATCCACTTGGCATACTGGTTTCTTTCCACGAACGAAACATTCTTAGATATCGCGTTTAATTGGCAACAAATAACTTCTTGTCTAAACCAATACAAACATCTAACTGAATTTTAAAACAAAAAATTGGCATATTTAAATAACTAAAATTAACCTATTTTATGTTACCCTAAATATTTTAAGAGAATTACTGAGAAAATATTATAATATTCTTTAAATAGATCCGTACCTGGAGTTCCCAGATCAGGTGGCCGAACTTTACACCTCAGACAATAAGTTATTATGACGGTAAGGGATTAGCATTTATAACGAGTTTGTAAGATAGATAGACGGCCTTTACATACATAGATTTAATCTCACTGACCGGACTATACACATTTCTTACTCTATTAACTTTGATGTATTCAAATAGGTTTGACGCCAGGAAGTCCGTTCAAAAGCCAATCCAAAAATCAATACCTGTATCTTTAATTCACAGGATATTTTTTCCAGGTTCACGAAAAGGGTGAAAAGAATAGAAAATAATCCGATTTGGAAACAGGGAGGTGCGTTAGATATCGGTCTTCGATGTTCGTTATAAAGTTTTTAAACAAATCAATATACTTTTAAGTAAATGACGCAAATAATCGAGATCTTCTTGCCTTGACTAATGTATACGACTGATGCGACAAATTGTAGGTGAACTTAAAGCTAAAACCGCTGGTCGACACCCCTGCTGCTATGCTAAAAGCAATCCAGAAATCAATAAACTCTTATCCTCATTTCGCAGACAACCAAAACAAACCGAAAGCGACAAAAACAATTGTAGCAACGCTAAAAAATTCTTTTTATGGAATTTAGGACAAAGGTAGGGTAGAAACTTTTCAAATTTAACGAACATCAAACTCTAGTTATTGGACTGTCAAATGACTAGACACAGATAACAAATACGCAAGACATTATGCAAGATTTTTAACTTCTTCTCCTTTTTTACAAATATCACGGCATGTGCCTGTTTCTTCTTCAACATCATCCCCCTCTCATGCCTAAATTACATACCATATTTTTCTTGGTCGGTAGTGTGGGGGGGTGGGGGTGATTAATGAAATTAATACCACTTGCGATTCATGGAATAATGAGCCCAAGGCGTTAAAGGAGAGAATATAACTATAGGGCATCTTCGATGAAACTTTCCACTTTTCGTTACAGCGCCATCTTTTAAATGCCTCATATTGCGTTTCATATACAGAGTAGCAAAGTACAAAGTCGCGCATAAAACCTGTAACTTTTGAATTACCTCGTATACGAAAAAGTGACCTTTATGAAAGTTGTTCAGTAAATTATTCCCCACATTTCTACCTGCATGAGTTTTGTCTGTCATTTCTGGTTTGGTTGCCATAGAGACTAACTTACTTTTTTTAAATATTTTTATTTATTTAAAATTGTAACAAACTTTATGATAACAAAATAAATAGCCTAGAAAATGGAACGACTTAACATCGGAATAATCAACAAGTGAAACCTTTTCAGGTGTTCAAAATGACCACCAGTCGATCCCTGAACCCGTCTACAACGTTTAAAAGGAAGTCCTCTGGAATGGCCCGAATTTTAGCACTAATTCTGACTTTTAAAGATTGTAAGTCATTTGGACGGTTAACGTAGACTTGGTTCTCTAAGTGTCCTCACAAAAAGAAGTCGAGCGGGGTTAAGTCCGGGGATCGCGCTGGCCAGTGAATAGCACCTCTTCTGCCTATCCAACGTCCTGGAAATTGCTCGCTTGTATATTGTCTAACCTTTGCCGCATAATGCGCAGGTAGTCCATCTTGCTGGAACCATACCTGTTCGTTTATGCCATTATTTACACCCGGTAAAACTATTCTGCAAGAAGGAATTATGTGATTCCTGAGGAGGTCCAGATATTTTTCACCATCCGAATTACCATCTATAAAAAAAGGTCCCACAATATGTCTGCCAACTATACCCGCCAAAATATTAAATTTTTCGGGCCTCTGAGTATGACCTTGCTGGAACCAGTGAGTATTCTCAGCAGACCAATAACGATAATTGTGTCTATTAACAATGCCATTTAAATGGAAGGTAGCTTCATCCAAGAGCATGATATTTGTTGCGAAGTTATTATCGTTATTGCATCTTTCCATCATCAGCTCACAAAATTCAGCTCTTCTATCAATATCGTCCTCGTTTAACTCGTGCACCAACTTTATCTTGAAGATATACTTATATAGTTCACTGAAAAGTTGACAAACCTGATCTTGCAATCTCTTCATTTTTCCGTAACCGCTCATTATTAAAATTTCAACTCGTCGTTTCTCATTCAGATGATCCATAGTGTAAAGAAATTAGAAATCAGACAACAGAAAATTAAACAGGAACTCGAAATTGACACCTCTTAGGTCGCTGTCATGAACACACGTTGACTCAACTGGTGGGTATCAGTAGGAATAATTACAATTAGGAACTTTTTCATTTTTGAGCTGTCATTATCTCGGAAACGCTTGCATATAGGTGAAAATTTGAGATACAAAAAAATCGGAGTTTTTCCAGTAAAATCCAAATATGCAATCATATGCAGAGTGTTCCATTTAAAAAAAGTGAGTTGGTCTCTATGGCAACCAAACCACAAATGACAGAAATAATTCATGGAGGTAGAAATGTGGGTAATAATTTACTGAACAACTCTCATAAAGGTCACTTTTTCGTATACGAGGTAATTCAAAAGTTACAGACATTATGCGCGACTTAGACTCTGGATTTTCCTTGATTTTGTCGACTGCTTTCTTCAAGTAACAAGTTTCCATTTCGACTGTGGTGGCAAAATTTCTATAAATTTCAATTCTATGTCGAGTCCCACTCAAGAACTATTTATTTGAATGGCATTATCATGCTGAAAATATTTTGAGTTTGGAAAAGCCACAAAAGATTTCTGATCCTTAAAATAGGACGTTTTACTTACATTTCGAGTGGTTCCCATACTCCATGCCGAAATTTTGACTGCCACTTTACATGTAAATTTTTGCTGATGAATTGAATACAGAACGAGGCGTGGGACGCAAGTTTAAGAGGAAGGTGTATAATATATAAGCTCTAAAAGAACTTATCACACGCAGACACACCAATCGAATAATAATTTTAGTTTTGACATTTAAAAAAAAATTGCGGTTTATACATACAGGTGCATCTGAGTGGAGCCACACCGTCAACTTTAATATTAACGAGAAAATAATGAAGTTTCCTGGAATGAACAATTAATGGATACAAAAGAATGAATGATTACACTGGTCAACACATAATTTGGTGCCGGCAATTTTTTTACTGTTTTTAGGTAATTTGGGTCTGCTGAACCTAAAAATAACCTCAGATTTGCTCCATCAGATCGCTTTCAAGATCTGGGGCCATAAGCTATATTTTCGAGATTAAGGGTATTTCATATCGCATAATTACATATGTATTACCGCTACCACCAAAAAAACAACTCAGGAATGGAAGAAAATTGTTTATTGTACACCACAAAAAATACAAAAATCATCTGTCAATAACATTAACAATATTAACTTAAGAGCTCTTATCAGTGACCTCCATTAAGGTGAAAAGGTTTGACAAACTACAAGAAAACCATTGAATAGAATTTGTTAAAATTTTGAATTTAGATTCGCAATTTGGTGCTGTATGACTATATGGTCTTGAATTTCAAAGAAAAAAAAATTTTTTTTTTTTTAAACGATAAATATAGGTGAAGCTGAGAAAATGTTCCCATACAGTCTTTTTTGAAAGTATTTCCTCAACTATCTACAATTTCAATTAATTTTATACCTTTTTTTTAATGTGAAAAAACGTCAAACCGAGTTTTTGAGAAAAAATACCTAAAACCGGAACTATCTAAAGCGATTTGGCAACACTGCGGTTTATCTAGCCAGTCCTGACCGCCACTCGCCGCTCGGAGCCGTAAATTATATTATGTCTCGCGGCGCGGCGACGAATCTAGGAATAGCCATGTTGCCTGATTGTTCAATAACACTGACTTATCCTCCTTCGCGGCAAATTCCCAAGTCGGACCACGCGGTTCACTGAATATGCACCTTAAGTTATTAATTTAAATTAACCTAAACTAATAAATAAAATTGAGCTAATCTGCTGCACCCAAAAACTTCCTTTTATAAGATCTTCTCGATTGCGATTGAAAAGGACAGTTTCGTTGAAGACTCCAGCAGTAATCGGTCATCATGTGAATGTCCCATCTACCCTGATATCTCTCTTCCAAAGTTTTTATATCCTGGTGGAATCGTTTCCCCTGTTCTTCACTAAGGGCGCCATGATTTTCTGTGAATCGTTCCGAGTGGCTGTGGAGATAATGAATCTTAATGCTCATATTACACCCGTGTTGGTTAAAGTTGTTGAGCATATCTCCCACTATCTCTCGGTAATTTTCCGATTTCTTGTTTTCGAGAAAATTTTGCACAACTTTAACAAAAGAGCACCATGTATTAAGGTATGTATTATGAATTATGAGGTCCATCAAATATTCCAGCTTTCAATTTCTCCTTGCTGAGTACAGGAAATTTACTGGAAAAGTATTCAAAACACGCATCATTCTGGCCTTTACAAATTGTTTCATTAGTCCTAGTTTAATATGCAAGGAAGGAAATATGATTTTTTCCCGTTCAACCAACGCTTCATTAATTACGTTAGCTTCTCCTTGTACTAAAGCATCTCTACAAGACCACTCTTTTCTAATCCAGTGTTGATCCTTAGCCCTGCTGTCCCAAAGACACATGGAACAAGGATATTTTGTATAACCACCTTGCTGTCCTAGAAGAAAGTTTACCATTTTTAAGTCATCACAGTTTACCCACTGATGTTCGTCATATTTAATTTTTTTGAACCACTAACGAGATTGTTTTATATTATTCTTTTAATTTTATAGAATGCCCAAATTGAATACTTTCATATATTATGTTACCGTTATGTAGAAGGACACACTTTAAACTTCGTTTGGAACTGTCGATAAAGAGACGCCAATAGTCTGGTGTGTACTCTGTTATACCCATTTTCTCTAACAAACCTTTCATATCATTACAAAGAACCATGTTATCCTCCTGAGAGAAAAATGGTAAAAGATCCTTTTCTCTGTTACGGTAGTACGTAATTTTGGTACCTGGATAAAGAAGATTATTCTCATTTAGTCTGGAGGCAAGTAACTCAGCAGACTCTTTTGGGAGGTTTAAATCTGTGACAAGGTCACTTAGCTCCTCCTGAGTAAAGCGTTCGGGACTTCTTAAATCTTCTGCAAAATCGCTGTCCTCTTTTTCAAATTGGTCCCTCTGCAGCTCGTCAGATGACGTTTCGACTGTATCCTCTGGCAACGTAGACAGGCTGCTATATGTTGGAATTGATATTTCTTCAGAATGCTGAACAGGTCTTTTGGCTGACTCCTGGTAAGGATAGTTCCACTTATGCCGATTGTTACGATTAATGCCCTTTATCTTCACAAGACAAAAATAACAATTGTCAAAGTGGCTTTTTTGTTCCCTCCATACCATCGGAATACCAAACTTTAAACACTTTCTTTGTCCTTTTGTCAATTGTCGCAGGTGCTCGACACAGGTTTTGCATACAACATACGGAGCCCAGGGTTTATTTTGGTCTCCTAAGTGAACACCAAAATAGGCCAGATAAGCTTCTTTCACAAAGTCACAAATCACTCTTCTACTTTCTTTTAAAATGTGCTCGCCACATATGTAGCAAAAAAACGTTCGGATGGTTTACGCAACTACGCCTACTTGTAGAAGCCATGTCTAAATACGATTCTTCAAAAAACACACTCTTGCAATGAAGCTCAAGTTTCAGCTAAATGCATGCAGGCAATATTCCGCATAATATAATCCCCATATTACCAATTATACGGCCTTTTACCAATATAGGATTAGTTATTTCCAGTATAATTAAAAATGTCTTGGAATTAGTGAAGTTTTTGATAAAATGTATGACCAATATAATAAATATTAATATTACAATTTATTATGAGTGGGCTCTATCTCAAAAACTAGAGCCGATACGAAGAAAAGCTAAGTGTTTTTGGAACCACCGCATTCAAAATAACTAAAATCAGTTGTTTTTTTCTTCGGCACCAAGACAAAAAAAAATTTTATTGGGCTGTGTCATCATTTATCCTAGCCCTCATGCCATGTTTGTTATAATTATTATTATATCAATTAGTTACTTTTCTTTCACTGCATGTAAACAAAACTGTTCGTATTTTTAGTTCTAAACACCAAATTATTGTTATTGCGCTTGAAAATTCAGAAAAAAATGAATTTACTTACAGAGATTAGCAAAAATTATAATATGTAGGACGTTCTTGGTTACTCTTTGACAAACATTTTAATTCTTTAATAAAATGGAAATTACTTTTCCTTAAAACTGGTAAACTTAAATTAAAAATATGGAAATATGTCATATTAAAACGCTGAATCAAAGGAGAAAAGTTTAGGTATTTCAAGAGAAACTGTGTTTTAAAAGTTTCCTTGCTCTCTTTGTCTAATACAAAGTGCTGCCCAGCAAACACAACAATTCCATTGAAGACTGTAGGACGTATCAATCAGGATGAAATGGCTCATTCATGTTATAAAACAATAGTCATTTCGAATATTTTTTTTAGTTGCACCCAACGCGTTTTGACCATCCAGGTGGTCATCCTCAGGGATTTCTGCAAGAAACGGGAACAATGCTGCTATAAAAGTTTTCACATTAGGTTTTTTGTTAATTAATGTTAAATCAGCTTGAATAAATATCAAAAAATATTTTCGTTATTCAAAATTTAGTATACCGGGTGATGCATGGCCATGGCTGAACATAGGAAATCCCATGTAAATTTTGAGGTGGCTAAATATTGGCTCCGCAACACATTTTAGAGAAGAATTGTATTATAATTTCGTAATTTTGCCATCACATTTAATTGAATAGAGGATTGGCTTATTAAAATTTATTCAAACTTGGGACATGGGTTTACTATATCGTCCTCTTTAAGAAATTGCAATACAATTTTCCTTTAAAATGTACAGGGAAGCCAATATTTAGCCACCTCAAAATTTACATGGGATTTCCTATGTTTACTAAGTCATGCATCGCCCAGTATTCTTATCGGTTGATAGGTGGTTGTTGGTGTATTTTACTATTTTCAAATGTTAGTGATCAATTATACTGGGACCATGCTAGTGGTGTTATACGTATATTTCGTTTACAAAGAAGAGCTTTGAGATTGACTTTGAAGTTGGGGTACCCTGATGACGTTAAACAATATTTAATATATAATAAACAACAACAAATATTTATTCACTTTTGTTTTTAAAATGATTTTTAATATATTTCGTTATGTTATAACAGTGATTACTATGTATTGTGATTATTTTATTTAATTGCTTTTTATTAAAACTGTAATTTTTATAAATCGCAATTATTGCTTGTTTGAATGTTATATTAGAAATATCTGTATATAACATTTTACGTATAACTATTGAGAACGGCAATATAAAATGCATTAAACGTATTTATCTGGAAATTTTCGTGAATTCTTGTGTATGTAATTCGTCCCTAACAGAAAACTAATTCTACTCAATTACATCGTAACAGATTGCCAATTTCATTTGCTTAAATCGAGTTGTCTATGGTGATTTAATTAAATGTGAAATTGAACCATAATAACATAGGCGTAGGTGAGTGGTTAGGAAAAAACTGATTATGATTTTTTCTAGACATTTTCATTTTTATTATTTCTTAATTTACATAAAAAATATTCAACACTAATTGAAACGGAAATAGCACTTTAAGCCTAAGGTAGAAGACTCAGATGAGCCGTTCTCATTTATGATATTATACAGGATGCCCTAACAAGTTTAATGATTTAAAATTGTTTTTTTTTAAATGAGTCACCCTATATTTTATGAGTTTCAATTATAGTATCCATTATCCTAATCGGTTTTATATAAGGTTTGGGAAATATGAGCTTTTTTTGTGACTTTTATGAAAAAGTCCTATTTATGATTATACTAGGTATGTTTCCAAACCTTTTACTTTTATACAGGCTCAGGGCCGTAGATAAGGGGGGGTTAAGGGGGTTCAAACCCCCCCCCATAACAACGAATGTTCAGTTCTACCTTGTTAACCACCGTAAATTTTAATAATAATTCTAATAAATTGCCAGAGTTTTCTTACCTAAACCCCCCCCCCCATGGGTAACGCCTAGCTACGGCCCTGTACAGGCTGTTAAAGCAAACGCAAATCATACGTTTCCCCATTTTCTTTAAATGGAACACCCTGTATATTATTGTTTAAGAATATTAAGCACCTTTTAATTAGTTTTTATTTGATGTCCCCCTTCGTTTCTCTAACGTCATCCGGTTTTCTGGAACATCAATTTAAGCTTGCTTAATACCTTCATTTACGGCATTTTACCCGAAAAATTTCAAAAATTAATAAGTGGAAATTTTTGGAAATATCCCCGGGAAATTTGAAGAATTGCCATTTTTTTGCATTGACGGGTGGGTAACAATGAAACCGTATAACCTATCAAAATTTTGAAACAGACATACCGTGTTTAAAGTTAGTTAATAATTAATTTGTATGAGGAAAATTTGTTATATCTAACTTAATAAACTTCTTCACAACTTATAACTTATATATTATACCGACTTTAGTAGACTTCATTTAATAAAAAACAGAAGATTAGGCTATCATTAATTCATCAATAAAAGTTTTATTTAACTTAAGTGGGTAAATAAGAAACCGTCAAAAGACGTCATTCCTATTATTTTTTTAATACTTTGGTGTGAAATTTTCTTACCGAATACCACTCCAGCTTCAAATAAAAATAGGACATTTTGAAGCTCTAGTGGTATTATAGGTGTAAATTCCATAGTATCTTTAAAAAACCTATTTTGTAATAATTCTCGACCAGTTTTAATAACTTTCCACCAATTAAAATATTTACTTTTGGCGAATCTGCATTGGGAATTTATTTATCGAGTAAATATTGCAAAAGCAAACTTAAAATGATGTTATTTTCTACTGCTTATATCATAAATTGTCGTTTTTGTTGTTAATTCAATTTAGTGTGCGGTGCAGGTTTAAATTCCAACATTTAGTACAACGTTTATTTTAAAATTCATAAGCCCATTAAAAAGCTTTTACTTTTTGTAACAATACAGGTGTTTCATTTAAATTTTTCAGGAAAAAGTACATTTTACAAAATGTGACTGACATGTATTAGTTTAGCACAAAAGTAACTCATCTTAAATCAGGATAATTGCAGTGTTTGTCTAACTAAACAAACCTTGCTGTCTGTTCGATTTCTACCAAAAAAAAAAAAATAACTTTGGATTTGACCTCGGCAAGAAAGAAGTGTATTACGCATATTTTTATTCAATACTGCAGTACGCAAGTATGAAATTGGATTTTGGGGCTGCTAAATAAATAGATACTGACAGTATCTACGTTCCTTATCCAAAAAGAGCAATTCACAGTCTTTGTGGTCTGTGGAGGCTGGAGTCTTGTCGGAACTCTATTATAGAGCGAAATATGTTTACATTGACAAATTTATATATTCTTAGCGTGTTTAACTTACAGGAACAGAAATATGTAAAGACCGTATCAAATATTCATCTACATCAAACACAAACAGACTTTAATTATTTTTATTTACTTTAACTAGAAATTCAATAGCAAATTCTGATAGCACCAAACTCCCTTTTTTTACTGTTCCTACTACCTTACTCAATAGTTGACTGGAATAAACTAGAGTACGTAAAACGTTATATAAATATTTAAAAATTTTGTTACTTTGTGGCTGTAGTTTGTTGGAAGGTGTCAAAGTAAAACCTTCTAACTATAATAATAATTATTCACTTTAATTGTTAGAGCTTAATAACACAAATGTAATAAAATGATTTAAAGATAAATTCACTCCTGCAATAAAATGTCCATTTGACATTTGCATTTTTATCACTTTGACATCTTTTATCGCGATAAATTGGAACCCTCTCCAGCTAAAAATTAAATGGCAAAAACCTCTCCAGCTCACGATCGAGTAGCTTTTCTTTTTCATTGCTCGGCAACCTGACGTATTGTTACAAATTTATTTGATGCTGTCAAACATTTTTTTAGTGGAGTATTATTTTTTTTTAGTATCTATTCATGCCAAAATTCGTAAATTTCTCTAGCTAAAAATCGCTCGATCTTTTTTTTAAGATCGGATAAACTTTTATTTTTTACGAAAACTAGATCACTTTTTAGCAATTTAAACTCGAACAAACGGTAATTGATAATTAATTATTATTACAGAATCAGAATTATTATATAATTATTAGTATATATTTATTAAGAATTATTAGAATCATTTCGTCTGTTCTCGTTAAATTTCTAAGCAATCTAGTTTTCGTAAAAAATAAAAGTTTATTTGGTTAAAAAAAGCTTATGTGGTTTTACGTATGATAAATTCACTCCTACAATAAAATGTCCATTTGACATTTGCATTTTTATCACTTTGACATCGATAAAAAAGGTGCATCCTTTTTTATCGCGATAAAACCCTCTCCAGCTAAAAATTAAATGGTAAAAACCTCTCCAGCTCACGATCGAGTAGCTTTTCTTTTTCATTGCTCGGCAACCTGACGTATTGTTACAAATTTATTTGATGCTGTCAAACATTTTTTTAGTGGAGTATTATTTTTTTTTAGTATCTACTCATGCCAAAATTCGTAAATTTCCTAGCTAAAAATCACTCGATCTTTTTTTTAAGATCGGATAAACTTTTATTTTTTACGAAAACTAGATCACTTTTTAGCAATTTAAACTCGAACAAACGGTCATAGATGAAAACGCTCCAGCTTCGCTGTCGCGTTTTCATTTCATTTCGTTTGTTCTCGTTAAATTTCTAAGCAATCTAGTTTTCGTAAAAAATAAAAGTTTATCCGATAAAAAAATAGTAGTTTACGTAACAAGTCCGGAAAATACTTTTTCTTTGGACGAGTTGACAAAATTTTAGGACGAGCCGTAGGCGAGTCCTGGAAGTCTGCGAGTTCAAAAAAAACTGTTTTCGGACGTGTTGCGTACACTATTTTTTCGGCAACCATGTAGAATAACAAATCAAAGAGACACAATTCTTTATTATATTTCTTTGTAGAACAAAATTTCGAACATTTTAATTCTTATTTGTATTAAATATTGAAATTCGAACAGAAGATAGGTACTAACAGAAACATTATAATTCTTATTTATATTAATATTTATATTAAAATTTGAGCAATTGCTAATATTGAAAGGATTTGATTTGTTTGAAATGCTTGGTAAATTTAAATGCCTTTTGTAGTCAGAACAAGAAGGTAAAGTTTCCGTTTCATATTGATTGTTTTCATCTGATAATTTTTGAATGGTCTTGGCAATTTTAATTTTGTTTGTTAGTGAATTGTCTATGTATCCTTCAGCGACATTGGTAGACTTCCAGCCACCGTGTCTCTTCAAATTTGTGATGTTTTCACCATTATCAGCAAATATCGTCGCTGAAGTTGGACGCATGCTATGGCCTGTGTAATTTTTAGGATTGGGTAAATTTAAAAATTCTGCAATTTTTAATCCGAGATTCCCAAAACTGTGGATACCAACGGGCTGAATCGAACATTTTCCTTTTTTGTAATTCACGAATAATCTGTTATGTGGAGTATGGGATGGCCGTAAAGATAAATATTGCCTATACAACAGCAGGTTTTCTTGCCCAATTACAACAAAATTTCTCTCAATATGTGTTTTAGAATCTGGTATTTTCACAAGCAACATGTTTTCTTTGTCGTTTATTAGATCAATTGACATTTTTGTTAGTTCTTCCCATCTACACGCACCGGCTAACCCAATAATTGTTGCTACCTGAAAATGAAGCAAATTAAGTTGATACTTTTATATCCTACAATCGTAATATTTTGTTAAAATTACCTTTAGCATTAGATATGTTTCATTATCTGCTTCTCTAATGAATTTGTTGATTTGCTCGCTGCTGAAGACTTCTGATTTCTTTGCTTTATAACCAACATTGTTCCTTTTAAGAATCTTAAAAGGAAGAATGTAAGAAATGCGATTACCTTTGGGAAAGTGGCTATGTTTACATTTTTCTTCACTAAAATTGTACTTTTCAACATAGAGTACATGCTCCACAGGGTAGAGGATTTGACAGTTTCAGATTTTTGCGCCAAGTAAGCTAAAATTACATCCTCTGTAATAGTTTTGCATTTCTTCATATCCATCCATCTCGTGAACAAATCATAAACGTTTTCGTACCTGGACTTTGATTTTTCAGGCAATAATTGTGCTGTAGCAGCAGCTGCTGCATTGGAAATTTCGTAAGGCACATTTTCAAACTCACTATCGCTGTTGCTTTCCATAGTTTATTGCGGCAATTGCGACCAAAAACCATGCAAACTTTCGAAAATTAAAATGTCAACTAATTTCATTTCAGATAGCTGTCAGTTGTTATTTCGTTGCTATGGTAATGTTCAACTGCATTTATCAAAATCATACCTACCAAGATTTTCATATTCACAATGACAACAACGATCTGATTCTTCTCGGACTAGGCCGGAGAAATGCTACTTTCTCAAAGAAAAAGCGTCCGGGAAGTGGGTACTTCCCGGACGGTTGCCGAAAAAAGTTCTTGTGGTTTTGCGTCTGAAAAAACATGTCCTGTTTCTTCTTGTTTAAATGGACGATATGAAACTATATCATATTATACTTTAAATAATTGAGATATCATTTTTATAACGAGAAAAATAACCGGTAAGACAAAATGGGGTTTTCAGCTTAGAAGGTTTATTTATTAAAGGTGTGAGACACTTAAAAGACAAAATCAATTAATGCAATTTAGAAACTCCCGTATTTCCGAAACGGTTGAAAATAAATATCAACAACTATATGTTTTTGAAATCGAATCGCGGAATGCAATTCACTCGTGTAGCTTTAGATTAGGGTTGCTATTTAAAAAAAATTCAAAATGGCGTCTATCTGTAAAATTTGTGAACCTATATATTTTATGACATTCCTTGCGCAAAATCATTGAGAAATATCTAATTTGTTTTATTTTCTTATAATGAGCAGAAAAATACCAATCGGGTGAGACACTTAAAAAAATGTCCCTGTACGTTTCTTTTATTTTCTTTTCTTTTCCTCTACAGCCTGTTTAGTAAGCTTTTCACATTGTATCCATTTATGAGTTGAGTCATAAATGTGTTGCGTTTCAGTTTAAAAATATTTCCAATTTTGTTTCCCTGCGCCCAGGCAACGTGCCAAAATGGTATGAATACTTTCCTTTAAATGCGATTATCAATCATCCTATCATTTTTCATATATTCTCATAAAAAGTTTAGTAGGACATACATGATATACAGGGTGTTGCACTAAAAAAAATATTTGCCCCACGTTTATGAAAATCTAAAAATAACGATACAGATATTATTTTTAAAGCAGGATTTTTGTGAAAGTGATTATGTGTGGTATTTGTTATGTCGCACAACTGTTACAGAATATCTTTCACTTTGAAAGTAATCACTTAGTCTTAAATGCGAAAAATAGGCTTCAGGCGAATTAATTGAATAGGTTGAGTTTCTTTTAATAAAGACAAGATCAAGATATGTGTAATTTAGATCCGGTTTCAATTTTGTAACGCTTTGTTTTACCATAATTAAGCCAGAAAACCCGAAACTTGTATGAATTATTGCTTTTACACTGTGTTCATTTATACAGGATGTGAAAATATGGTTTTGCAGGCTGAAATATTTTAGACTATGTTGGGAACATAAATATACTTGTACCCTATCCTATATCATAAAATAAATAATAATAATAAGATATTGTCTTTGTTTTTGTTATAGATCGGCCATAAAAGAATGCGCTCTTTGGAAATGACGGCGCCCTGGCAAGACGAAGAAGAAGACGTGGAAGTAGAAGATATGGAAATTAGAAAACACAGTGACCTTAATGGAAGAGCAGATGATCTCACAGAATCCAGTAGCGATGAAACTACGGAGAAAAAACGACGGAAGCACGGAGGTAAGATTTTGCATTTTTTATTTATTTTATAAAAAAAAGCCCATTTAGTAACATTTGGGGATCATGGGATGGGTTGGTGCCCATAGAGTGCCCCTTACGTACTGTATAACTCTTGGTGGCACCTCCTGTGTAAGGGCCGCAGAACCACCAAACTTTTAAACGAGAATCGTCAGTTAATACATTTTAAATCGAATTATAATTTCGATGTCGATATCGATACCTAGTTCTACAGCAAATGCCCGAAGCATACAACCGAGTGTGGTGCATGAAACCGTAGGCACGATCAAGCCATCCGCCCATTCCTATTCTATGCATCCGCCGAGTACTGACAGCGCCACAAAACCTAAACTAGGTTGACGATGCATTTTCTTCTTTAAATAGCCAACGGCAAAGTGAGCCGAACACATACGGCCGGGTTTGTTACAAAAGGCCGATTATATTGGGTTCAGTGCTGCAAATTATTTCAATTCCGATTAGTTGTTGTTGTAGTTATATGAAAGACGCGAATGTTTGATTCATAAGAACAAAAAAAAAATTCCATTATAAATACAGAAAAGTTTTGCTAAAATTTGTTATCAACTGTATATCTTACATACGTATTCAAAGTTCTTACATTTCACGGGACAAACGAAGTTTGCACTGCGACAATTTTTTGTACCTCTAGTTCGGTCTCGGAGGGATGGTGATGCCTTTCTGCATCTTTCATTATTCTATTAATACTTTTGTAATTAAAAAAATTTTCCTTTTTTTTCTGTCTCTTTACTGTTCAATATTCTAATTCAACTCAAGTATAATAAATAAACCAAAGCGGGAAAAATCATAATATGAGCCTAACCTACAATTAGTATTATAGCTATTAATTAAATGGAGTCTTACCTCGGTTTCGTTATCCATAATATAATTATTCGGTAGTAGCTCAGTTTACCCACAAGTAATGATGTCTAATAATTATTATTAATTAAGCATTACACAAAACATAAAATGAGGGTTGGTTTTCCCACATTTGGTCCGTCGTCCGTCAAACGTCAAAGGCAGGGTGTGAATTGAGGAATGTCATTTTATCAAAAATTCCCCGCCAACAGAATTTCCACTTCAGAAAAATACGGGTATAAAAATCTATCGCCTATATATTTACATATTATTATGTATTTACTAAAAAGAATTTAAAATAATTACCATGACACAAAATAATGATGTAGCTACGATTTTGGGATAACTGAATCTGAAATATTTTGTAAATATTCTTTTTTTTTTTATTTACTATTTTTTACGGTCGTCGGCGTATCAGAGGCCATCTTGAACCGGTCATCGACCGTACGGTTTTTAATCGTGCGGTCTACCGACTGGGGAGTGTGAAACGGCACCTTCATCCTATATACGAGATATCCGATCTCATCCGGCCTGTCCGGCGTGAATAGGATGGTTTTGATGTCGATTCATTTTACACTCTTCCCTAAGACAAGAGCACGCGGTGTTTCCCAAGCGGTCACCCATCCAAGTACTAACTGCGCTCGACACTGCTTAACTTCGGTGATCTGACGGGAACCGGTGCTTCAAGTGTCGCTAGGCCCTTGCCTATCTTGATGAAATATTTTATGCAAAACTTTCGTGAAATATGTCAGAAATATTGATATGAAATGTTATGTTTTCGAGATATTTGAAATATATCAGAGATATTTCTGAAACGAGGTGTGCTGTGTGGAGGAAGGGAATTTTTTTATATTAATTAAAATGCGGCAAGGTATGTGTCAATCAACAAAATCAGCTTCAAATAATGGATCAACAAAATCAACTTCAAATAATGGAAAATATATTTGTTATTAATTTTTGAACGTTATTAATTGCGTTTACAGCAAAATTTCAACCTAAGTTTTACTTTTTACGACGTAATAATCATAATAATGCAATAATAGGTAATGATGACCATAATAAAGATAGTTTACAATAATTACACTGTGTTAGTATGTTTATTTAATCGTTACGTTAAATAAATAAAATTGACTTAGATTTTTTAAAAAATCGTTTATTGTCGTTTATATTTCACTTTTTGAAGTACTTTTTTACTGTGATGTAATTTTAAAAATATTTATTACTACACAGTCCTTTAATTAGATAAATATAAATAAAAATATTAACATCCCTTTTTGGTGATAAAGTTGTAAGTATTTATATACCAAACAGGTAAAATTGAAGACTGCACGAAAGGTTTGCTACATTTTCAGAGTTCTGTACCCAAAAGATACGAAACCCAGTGGCGGATCCAGAGACCTTTCTAGGGGGGGAAATTAGACTTGACTTTTACATTTGGGTGTGACATTTTTCTACTATACTGGCAAAATCTATGAATTCTAAGGTCCAATTATACATAGCTATAGCTATATATAAATTATGGAAATCCCCCCCCCCCCCCGTTGATCCGCCACTGCGAAACCAGAGGTATTGGGATAACAGTAATCGCGATCCATAATTAATTTTCTAATTTTCACACTAACTATAATATCACACAAACAACCTGTCTCAAAAACCCGCCAAAATCATTTCAAAAATCTCCATGGAAACAATCAACAAAAACAAACGAAATAAATAAAATACGCCTGAATACGATTCTGTATCTCATCTGTATTACCGGTAAAATAGGATTCAATGCACCGACATGTGAATAAAGATTTAGACGTAGCATAGTTAACGCTGTAGAAAAAAAAAAAGGCATAAAGGGATTTATGTCGATTCCTGGAGATTTTTTTAGCAAGAGATTATTTTGACTTTTCTAACTAACTATTTTCTTAGCTTAAAAATAGTATCTCAATGATAACACCCAATTCAAATTACAAAAAAAATACGCAGCAAATTAAAGTCAAGTTCACTGTTATTCCAATATATAGAAAAGGTGATAATGGCAGATTTGAAAATTCTAGGGCTGTCTCCGTACTTTCGATATTCTCAAAAATATATAAAAAAGCATTCTGCGCAAGACTCGTCAACTTCTTGAATAAAAACAACATATTGTTTTGTGAACAGTATGGTGATAGGGCAGGGGATCAACGCAACATGCGATCTTAACAACCATCAACAGTGTAATAAGAAATGTGGATGAAAAGAAGAGAGTTACTGACTTGTTTTCTGACTATACGAGGGCTTTTGAAATGGTGAATCACTCAATACTGAAATTCAGTTTATATTCTTACGGAGTGACGAGACAGTCCTATGATTGGATATCCTCCTACCTAAGTAATAGGTGGCAGATGGTAGTCCTAAGCGCGGGGAGTGGGGAGTATGCTTCTGAGCCTCTGAATGTAGATAAGGGAGTCCCACAAGGAAGTGTCCTGGGACCGCTTTTTTTTCTTGTATTTATAAAAATTATCAAGGACAGTAAGGTAACTCACAATGTTTGCAGACAATATATCTGCTATAGTAGCCTCATTGGATGTGGATCATTTGAGTTATAAGGCTAGTAATTGTGCTTCGAATATGCAGTTCTTTAGTGAGGAAAGTAAACTCTTGCTAAATCTATCAAAGAGTGAGACGATGATGTTCTCTACAAGGGAATGTTACTTTAGCCTTCTAATAAAATCTAAAACTGGCCTGATAAAACAGATGGACTGAAGTTTTGGGTTTGAAATTGGACTCAGTACTATCGTGGAATAGTAGTGTAAATGATATCTCAACAAAAATGTCCCGTTGTTCATTTGTATTATGGTGGTTAAGATCATATGTTAATAGACCGATATTTTTGTCCTGTTATTATGCCTATGTTAACTCAAGACTGTCGTATGGGACGGTATGTTGGGGTATTAGCAAAGGTTTTAATATCACAGAAAAAAATAATAAGAACAGTTGTGTTCCTTTAAAGATCTTAACATTCTTACTGTAATATCAATATACATATTGCAGTGCTCTCTTCATGTAAAGGATAATCCCCATACTTGATTACCCATTAAGGACATTACATACTCTTAGATTACCTCAACACCACTGTTCTGCACAGCAGACAGCAGTTACTAATCAAGATATATCTGCCTAAGCACATTAGCGAAGTCACATGCAGGAATATTTTTAAAATGAAACTCTAAAAAGTGTTGTTAAATAACAGCTTGTCTTCTCTTCAAAAATATTTTAATTGTACATTTTAGGTGTCTACTTAGTTTTACTTTATTATTGTTTGTATGGTGTAAACCTACTTTAACCCTAATATTCCTAATGTATATTTAACAATGGACAGAGGCCAATTTTCTTATTAAATAAGGCATAGTAGGTAATTACTATTATAATTATAATATACTAATTACCAACGCCTATGGTTTACGGTTGTTTTATGGCTTCAACCCTCGATATGAGCTATCAACTGCAACGAAACGGACTATAGTGGTTGGTATGTATAGGGTACAAAAGTCGTTGAGGCAGTACACTGCAATGAATTTCCGGGGTGAATGTTGTGTAATTGTTATTTTATTTAAGAAACATTAAATCTTTTTTGTGACAAAGCATAGATCATGAACTAATCAAATTGTGAATGGATAAATAAATAAAGAATGACAATGCTCGTCTGCAATTATGACCGATGATCTTCTGAACTTTTACAAGTTCCTATTGGTTTGGGTCAGGTGGTACGTTTGGATGCTGCCAAATGTTTTGAGGAATACTGCGAAATCCTTTTCCTTTCGTCCTCAGATTCTAGATCCATTGGCTGATGAAGGGATCAAGATGAACCTTTACGCTCCTTATTTTAAAATAACAACATTTTATTATTAGGGATCTTCCTTGTCTTCTAAGTCAGGCTTAATGCCTTTAACTTCTATTCAATGATCTGTAGCGTTATGGGCTGAACTTCACATAAAAATTTGGTTTGGGCAATGTCCTAAGTATTGTTGTTTGAGAGTGCGTTAATTTTGCTTAATGTTATCACACTATTTCTTCTCGAAATTGGTTTCCTTGTTTAAAATATTATTATATTTCGTCGAGCCCTCCAGCTCAGTGCCTCTCAACTATAACTGGAGGTAGCCAATTCTTAGGGTACATATAAGTGGAGCCTGGCGGAGAATGTATGTGTGTTTGTCTAATAAGTGGGTTAGTGGTAATGTCCGTTCGTCTGTAGTAGTTTGTAATAATTTTATTGTAAAATTCTATTAAAGTTGGAATCTCAAAATCTCTATGTAACACCCTATTCACAGCATACCTCGGAGCGTCCGCAATGATTTTTAAAGCTTTGTTCTGAAATATCTGGAATCTGTTATGCTCAGTCCTGCTTATCATGCACCATGTTGGCACACCATAAGTCAGGACCGGCCTGACCAAAGTCTTGTATAAGTTTACTTTAGTTCTATATCCTATTTTACTCTTTTTATTTAAAAGACAGTAAATAGAACCTAGCTGCTTTCCAGCCTTTTTAAGTCGTGTATCGGAATTTTTCTTCCAGTTCAATCTTTGATCAAAAATTAGACCCAGATACTTGACTTCTTGAACCCAATTTACTTGTATGCCGTTCACTTTTAGAAGGGTCTCGGGCCTTCTCACCGTGCTTTTCGAAAAGAAAATGGCTTTCGTCTTGGCGGGATTCAGACGAATCTTCCAGTCCGAAAGCCATTTTTCTAATGATTTAATGTGTCTTTGCAATCTAGACACCACTATCCGCGGTGACTTTGAAACAGAAGTAATTGCAGTATCATCAGCAAACAAAAACAACTCATTAAATCTGTCCCTCGGAATATCATGGACATAAATGTTATACAGCATCGGAGCGAGAGGGGATACTTGCGGAACTCCCGCCCTGATGTGTTTCGGGTCTGAAATCGCGCCTTCTGACGAAACTACAAAACTTCTGTTCTCCAAGAAGGAGATAATGACTTTAATGAGATAATTGGGGGCACCCAACCTTATTAGTTTTAATATCAGACCACAGTGCCAGACCTTGTCAAATGCTTTCGAAACGTCAAAGAAAACCGCTCCCGTGTGTGCTCTCCTGTTAAATCCTTGTAGTATTCTGGTTGCCAGCCTTGTTGTTTGTCTTACAGTGCAATGTTCTCCCCGAAATCCAAATTGTTCATCAGGGAGAATATTGCGCTCAAAAACGAAATCCTGCAAACGACTAAGAATGATTTTCTCAATGACTTTGGCCAGACTCGATAATAAACTTATCGGCCTATAGCTTACAACCTGTGTAGGATCCTCGTTTTGTTTAAGGATCAAAACAACCTTTGCCTTCTTCCACACACATGGATAGTGGCCTTCTTTGATAATTACCTGTGACAAGTTTACTATGTCCCTAATAATATTATTTGGTAAATTGCGTAGTGCCGCATTTCTAATGCCGTCCAAGCCTGGAGCCTTTCTTATATTTAAATTATTTAAAAGTCCTTCCACCTCCTCCTGAGTGACGACTGATATATTTTGAACTGGATGATCTATTCCTCGATATATTTGTACTGTTCTGGAGATCCTTTCATCTCTCCGTGGGTCATCAGATGGGTTCTCGCTGAACTGTTCGCAGAGCTTTTCTGCGAAAAGTTCAACTTTTTGCTTACAATCCGAAACTATTAAATTATCCTGGGTTTTGACGAATGACATCGGTTTCCTGGTGCCCCTCGTCAAGACCCTGGACATTTTGTAGATGCTACCATCCTCCGTATTTAAGTCCCTTATCCTGCTTTCCCAAAGAGAGGATTCGCGCTCATTTAATCGCTGTAACAACATTTTATTATCTGCTATTCAAATATGACAATTTTTGTTTTTGGCCTCATTATCGCCAACTTAATAGGATAGCACAAACCAAGCAGGGTTAACTATGCTCATCAAAAAATCCTAACCTAGACACCGGTAATCTGCTTCTCTCTCTCCAATTCAAAAACTGATTACTATTTGCTCTTTAATTAAATATTTACCTACTTTCAAACCTTACCGACGGGGTCCTTGTCACGGAGTTAAAATGATTCGAGTTTTAAGATGAATTTGAAGATAATGAGATAATATATCTTGTTAAACAAATAGTACTGATAAAATTTAAGGGTCGATTCTGCAACGAGACAATTTCAACAAATAAATATCATCGACTTTTTTGTTACCGTCAATTCGGGTGACTTGAGACAATTTTCACATTCAGTCGACGATATCTACAAAAATATTCGTCGGATCTTTAAATTATTGCTGTGAGGTTGTGAGTCTTGACGTCTAGAGTAGATCTATGACATTAAATTTTACTCCTAACCTATATAGCAATTTTTTTTTTCTATTTTTGGACTGTCTCAAGTCACCCTCCATTCCGGGTGACTTGAGACATTCGTATTTTAACGGTATCCACTCAAGTTAGAAACTGTTATGGCGACTTGAGACGCGTAAAAGGCTTTTTAAAAAATATACAGATGAAAAAATACAAAAATCAACCAAAAACATATACTGTTACATACTAGTACAAAGGTTTTTAAAAAATACGTTAAGAAAAAATACAATAATATGCAAAAAGTATGTATTTTTATTTAAAAAAATTCAAAAAATATGTTTTTTATTTTAAAAAATAACATAGTATTTCTTTGGAATGCGTTATTTCGCTAACAAGACGTAGAACTAGAAACCTTAAACCTAAACGTAATAAATATAAAAAAAATTAAATTTCTACTGAAAATGAATGATTGCCTCGTTTGATTACGAGTGGCTTTAGTCGCGTTATTATATCTTTTTCCGATATTTCCTCTATATCGGGCACTTCTGGAAAAACGTAAATATTTTTAAGACCTGAACTTTTCCTTAAAAATTTACAAACGAATAAACCACCTTTCTTGACCTCCAGAATTTGACCAAAGAATTTTTTTTTACGGTTTTATTTGCATGAGCGCTGTAGGAAAACTCCGCCAGGATGAATTCTCCCACCTGAAGATTCTTTAAATCGACATCTTCTCCTTGGGCATGGTTCTCGCTAAAGTCTTCTGGTGTATCTGAGCTCTCTTATGTAGAATAACTATCGGAGTCTGAGTCGGAGTCAGAAATACTTATTTTTCGTTTTCTTTGGGATTGTAGACCTTTTGACGTTGATGCTGTCGGTTCTTCTTGATTTTTTTGGCCTTGAACTTCCTCTGTTTCTTCCATGTTTTGAACTTCCTCTGTTTCTTCCATGTTTGTTACGCTGGCACCCGCGCTGACACTCAGCTTCTGTTTTGGGACTTTTCGGAATTTCGTCTCAGTTTTTTGGCTATGAAGATTCTTCAAAAATATTTCAAAGGCATTATCAATTATAGCATTGTCTGGTTGAGCTGGTGCAGCGTTCCCATCGGATGGAAGTCTTTTCAAGACCACATTTCGGTCAATCGGGTAAATTCCACTTCCCCTAAAACCAGCCTGAAGATTCTGGTGGGTTTTATCGTTTTCATCAAGTTTTTGAAGACACTGATGTAACAGCCTCGGAAAAACATCCTTCGGGATAGTTCCCCTATTCTTAAGCTTCCATTTTAAAAGGCAGTTGCGCCAAGTTGATTTAAGTGATTTGAAATAAGCGACATCCAATGGTTGACAAATATGAGTGGCATTGGGGGGAAGCAAAATAAATTTTATATTGTATTGTAGACAGGTCTGAATAACATTTATGCTTAAGTGGCTAGCAAGATTATCTCCAATGAGGGCCTTTGGTTGTTCCACGGGAAATTTTTTAAAATACTTTAACGCAACGTTTAAGAACCAATCTTCAAATAATGTTTCATTGAACCAACCGGACTTACTCCTGTTGTATCGTGCTCCGGGTGGCCCTCCTGTTGTCCAAGTGGTATATAGATGCTCTGACTTATATACTATATAAACAGGTAATAAATCTCCTGCGGCGCTACCAGCAAACATTACAGAGTGGCTAGATTTCGACGAGTCTATGACACGATGGACATGTTTCGACCCACGTCGTGCAATTACCTTAGTCTTCCCAGGGTCATCTGAAATATTTGTCTCATCATAGTTAACTATAACGCAGGGGTCGATCCCCTCGAGACTTTTTTCGAGTTCGTCAAAATATGAGTTTACTGTAGTGAAACTAACTGCGGCTCTTGCTCTTTTGATGTTCTCACACCAACGACTGCTTAAAATCTGCCTTTGTCTATTCAAGAAACCATATACCCAGTCTTTACCTGGCCAATTTTCCTTTGGAAATTTTAGCACACCTTGTCTATCTACATATGACTTAACTAAGGCTTTCAAGTCATTCCCTGTAATAGGAAATCCCCAGCGACAAGCATGTACAATATTTTCAACAATCCTTTCCTCTTCCTGCGACGAAAATATAGTTTGACCTCCAGGGTTTTGCATATGTTTATTGTTTACTTTTCTCTGAATAGTAGCCGCAGGAATTCTATATTTTTCAGAAAGTTTTCGGTAGGATGTTCCATTCCTTCTTCTTTCTTCAATGGCTAATCGTAGATTTTTTTTATCAAAGTCTGCATAAGTTCTGCTGCCAACAGTTCTTTTATATTTTCCCATCGTTATTCTGAAAATAAATAAAAACCTAAGGTAATGTTTAAGAAATGGCGTTTATAACGACTGCGGGCGGCTTGAGACGTTGTCTCAACTCACCCTCTTGTAGAATGTTATTTATTTGTATTGCCAAAATTAAAATATTAAAATACACTTTTTATATCTTGGTGGCTGGCGGCACAATCGTAATACAATGCTTTATGTATACACCAAACTATAACAACCAGCAATGCTTGGCACACAAGCTGTAGATAAAGTTTTTCGAACAACAAAGATTTTTAAAATTTCGCATAACCTAAATATTTGTCTAGCGGAGAGCTACATACCTATCAGATGTTGAAACTGCACTAAACGGGTGGCTAGATCGGTAGTCGACACCAATACGCAGCAGCGGCTACGTGGCGGTTAAAACAGCGTTGCCAGTTATTTTAGATTATTTATCAAGAGTTTTGTCTCAAGTCACCCGGTTGTCTCAAGTCACCCGAGTTGACGGTACCACTTTGATAATTATTACGTGACGAGTGACGAGGCTGTTTTGAAGAATAAGTAATAATTAACTTTATTTTAATCAATATTATTTAAAAACGACTAAAATTTTACATTTTTAGAGCAGCTTCCGGTAAGCAAGTTCCTATTAATACCTAATAATACATATATACTTAATAATTATCTTCTTAGTTTTTAACAATTCCAGAATATGTCAGCCTGCTATTTATATCAATTATACTGTGTGATGGCGCACTGTGTTAATTCCTTAGTGGTTACATTAATTTTCACCGCGTGGCCAATAGGGTTGCTCACTGGTTCGTTAATTTTCTGCTACCTTTGATTAAAGCAACTGTTTACCTAAACACTTGTGATTTTATTTCTTAATGCAGGTTATGGTAGCATATTACAAGGATTCGCGACAAAGACAGTGATCGGTACTTAACGGTCACATTACTAACTGCTTTGTTTTTACATGTTTTCCTTAACTATCACTTGGGAGTACATCACAAAACCGTCCCGGTATCGTAGGGAGTTCACGAAATCGCTAGCTGCTTATTTCTACTTAAAAATAAACCAATAAATCCCCAAAAAGGCCTTAAGATCGTGGAGCGTGCCTAAGAAGCACTTGCTTCACGAAGCCATCTTACTAACCTGAACTAACCTCAATGTACTAGTTTACTGTTCTTGCGGCATGGGCACGGGCATTATCGTGCCTTACCACAAAGTTATCGTACCCAATAAAGCCGGCATATGATATAACATGTTCTGCAAGAATGTTGCGTATGTACCAGTCAGCATTCATCCTTAAATTCACCTCAATAAGTTCCGTGCGACTCTCCCAGCCCATAGCATAATGGAACCACCACCAAAGCTACGATTATGTGCAAGATTACATTCTGCGAAACGTTCTCCTGACCTTCTGTATACTCGACTACGTCCATCAGGCTTCCATAATTGTATTCTTGTTTCGTCTGTAAAAAGAACTTTTCCCTATTGATGTTGATTCCAGTCAGCATGTGCTCTTGCAAATTGTAACCGTCCGATTTTGTGGCGTGGAAGAAGCCGAGGAACGAGGAACTCTAGCAGGACGTCTTGGATTTAAACCGACCTCCTTAAGTCTCCTTATTACTGTTTTGGTGGAAACATTGACTCGGCTTGCATTTAGTAATTGATTTTTCAGATGCGGAGCAGTAAGTGTACGATTTCGCAAAGATTGAATTCTCAAATATTGGTCATCTCTTGGCGTTGTACATCTTTTACGTCCTTGACCAGGCCGCCTTTTGTATCCTCCAGTTCCATTGTATCGTTTTACTATACGAGAAACAGTCGATTGATGGATATTCAATCTCCGTGCAATATCTTCTTGTTTGTACCCCTAAAACAAAACTAAACAAACAATTTTAATAGAAACTAACTCACTTAAATGTGGCATCTCACTACTGAAACTACAGATTGATGTCGTTCTGACAACGTCAAATAAAGAGAGCGATTGTTTTAGTCGTCAAGGCACACACTATACTATGTTTATATTTTCCCGCTTATTCAGTTATAATTTAACATTATCGCTTGTTAAAAGCTATGTCTAAACATTATTTTATCTGTAATAAATTGCAATATACATAGAACACTCCAATGTAACAGATTTGGCAACCGAATTCACAAAAGTGTTAAAGGAAAAAAAAAAAATAAAGACCTAAAATAAAATATGCAATAATTTTGTCCGTGAGTGTAATATTACCATACCCTACGCCTGTTCGCCAATTTGTCCCCAGTGACAATAAAAAAAATGCTTTATTAAAGTCGGATTTATGTGTAATAGAGATAATATTGACGACTTCGAAGAAGAAGATAATATTCCGCTCGCACAACTGTTTCCTAACATTAAGGACACATTTGTGAACTTGAAACAATTTGCCTCTATTAATAACGATTTGCCAACAGAAAATGCAGAATTGACTATCATCGAGTGTATTAAAGAGATCCAAGAGACGCATGAAATTACTCCTAACTCTGAGACAGAGGAAGAGGAACCTGAACTTGCTCCTGTGTCGAAAATATCAAGCCTATCTGGAGCCTGCGCAAGTTTGAGAGACTTAAAATAATGTTAACAATTAAAAAATATTTCTTAATTGCTATTAAAATGTGAATCCTGCCATATCTTTTGTACTGATGTCCATCGTTTCGTCTAAATAAAAAATGTTATTTTTTTCACGTCTATATCTACTAATATCTCTTGGATACTGCTGTCGCCAAAGAATAATATCTTGTCTATCCAGTAAGATTGACTTTCGGTTTTATTTTTTCCAAGAAAAGTTTAATTTACGTAACATTTGCCACAATTTTCTTCTTTCCAGGTTGGGTTAATTCTCATCCTTTCTTATGGCATTAAAAATTTTGTCCAATATTGGGATTTCCACATCACACACACTTTTCACATCCTCATTAATTTGAACAGGTGTCTTTCCCAGCGACTGTTTAGGAGGATTTACCGTTCCAGAATTTCTTTCCCTAAGAAGCCTGTAGAGTGTTGATTCACTCTCGTCATATTGGTACATGCTGATACTAGGTACTAAACGGTGCTTGGTGTACGTCATGTAGATTTAAAACTATTGCCTTTGTTTGTGTTTTTCTCTCGAAAATACCTATCGCCCTACCAAAGTTAAAATTGGACTGTTGTTCCATCTTTCCCATTTTGATCAGCTTAATATCGCTAGGATTAGAGAAGATACACCGCATTTCAGCTCAACATGTTTTTATAAACTTTATTATCACATATGTTCATGCACGTAGGCTGTAGCTATTCCGTTGATAGAACGGCCACCTCCTAATCCCGATTTAGATCCCATAGAGAGCATCTATAGGATACCCTTAGAAGAAAGGTTCGTAGTTGACCCTCGGTGACTGGCGTTGCAGTTTTTAGGCTCCCCTACTAATTCTACATCAAATCTTTATAAGACTTTTTTGAAGGTCCTTGTATGATTAACTCGTACACCAAATTTTAATTTGTTCTTATAAGCCAATTAAAAGTTATTTATTTATTTCGTTTTGAGTAGTTGCGTTTATTAAATTAATCCAATCATTATTTTTCTTGAATACTGTAAAATGTGTAAAACATGATATGATGAACCTATTTAACTTTAAGAATTTTACGAAGAATTTTTTTTAAATAACTTTTAATTGACTTATTAGCAAATAATAAAATTTTATGTGCGCGTTCACCATACCCAAGAACTCTTAAAAAAGTCTAATACAATTTTGATATCAAATAAATAGCCAATATTTGAGCGTTGAAAAATTTGCATGGGATTTCTTATGGCCAGTCTGGAGGTACACCTCCCGGTATAGAATAATTACTATAAGTTGTATCTCCTTTAATTCTAGATGTAATGTAGTGAACCAAAAATGAGAATATTAAGATAAAGCTTAACCTCCTACTTTACCGGAAAAAGTTTCAACAATACTAATTGAGTCTCTTAAATTTATATTTCTACTCTCTAACGAGGTTGTTACGTCCAGTATAAGACTGAAATTAACCCTAATAAAAACAAGATCTTTAACTACACTTGCACTTTTTAACAATTCTTTACTTTGCACAACACACTGCGAATCATCACCTAAATCCAAAATTAGTTCTTTAATGGCTTCGAAATGTTCTGCGAAGAATATTGCGGCCTTAATCCATGTTCCCCGCCGGGTAATTATGGGTTCTGGAGGTAAACTAACTCCTGGTAATCTATTATTATACATCTGCACTCTTAGAGGTGCTTTTAGAAACACTTTTTTTACATTTGAAATTAATTTATTTACTAAAGGATATTCAGTTCTGACGGTTTCTGTGACGCGGCTTATTCCATGTAAAAGACAAGTCATATGTACCATAGTGGGGTAAAAGATTCTTATGTTTTGGCCTGCTTTTACCATATACGGTGCTGCATCAGACAATAGCACTAAAAACTTCTCATCTGGGACTGGATTTGGTAAAAAAATCTCGATAGGGACTGCTGAATAAATCGGGTTACGGTCACATTATTAGTTTTGTCTAGCTGCTTAGAAGCTATTAAATATGGGTTTGTTGCTTTATCTTCTTGAAGTGCTCCAACCATAAGATGTGCGATATATCTGCCACAAGCATCTGTGCTTTCATCAGCAATAATGTAAAAAATTTTGACACCCGGTGAGGCTCTAATTTCTTCTGAAACGGTTTCGTATTATACTGAATGTACATTTTTCTTTCTAAGTGTGGATTCGTCAGGAATGGTTTGTTGACAATATTTTTCCAAAAATTCTTTAAGTTTGCAATTTTTTTAAGGGTATGTTTGCTGTGATCAAAGCCTTGTATAAGTCTTCTTGAAATATTTCCTTTTCAGATTTCTATTTTTCTCCAACATTTTGAAATGCGTTTTTTACATTTCGCCACTTTAGACATTTTGAACACAAATTTAAGATTACTAGTTTCACACTGAAAATACTGAAATCTTTCGACAAACTAAAACAGAAGTACGTATTACAACCCGATATAAGGCCTTAATAAATGACAATAAATAACCCCTAACAATATACCTGCAAACCCCGGAAACCCCCAAGAAATACCTTGTGTATAACCAAAATGTAAATATTAATTATTAGGTACATAATTATCTTCAGATTGGAAAATTCCTGAAACAAGTGCCGTACTGGACATTAAACTTACGAGTCTACGAGTTTTCATAACCGGGCGTTTTTAATTTTTTGATAACGCCGAAAACATAAAAATATGCTCATAGAATAATAATTTGGGAAAAATATGCATATATGTATATTATATTAGTGATTACTGTTGATTTTTGAAGAAAGAAGATGTACCCCCCCCCCCCCCCCGCCCCATAAAAGGAAAAAATAGAATTAGCGTGTTTGAAATAAATATTCTTGATGTTTGCTTTTTTTCTTAGATGTTAACTTAATATAGATTATAAATATAATTGATATAGAGTACCGTTGGTACAGTATAGGTACCGGTCTACATGTGGCTTGTTTAATCTAATAAGAAAACCTTACGTGCCACAACTTTTTCTGGACATTCATTCTACGACACAACAAAAAAAAAATTGTCGCCGAGTATTATTGTCTCAAAATCAATCATTCGAATTAAACAGTGAACAAGGACATACTATGGAATTCTACAAAATCGTTTAAAAACCCGGTAATTGCTCAGTCAGAAGAAAGTCGATAATCTGCCATTTTGATAACCGTCACTTACGTAAACCTAACAATATGTATTTTAAAAAGCAATTAAGTGTCAGTTAACAAGCTTATTACGAAAGCTAGTTTACTTTAATAGAACAAGTTAGGTTTAATAATTAAACAACCGCGTTGGTATGCATTATATATGAAAAGTAGTTACTCTAAATAAATATGGTTATGAGGTGAACGTAAATTGCAGGCAGGTGAACCTAAATGGCTCTTTCAATAAATTGGTTACCAAGCCAAAAATATATTTCGTTACGATCCTGCCAGGGGGGATTTTATGAACAATAATAAGTATTTTTGAATCCTATACTCACAGGGTGATCCACTGTCGATGGTACGTTAGACGTATATCGAAAATGGGTAAGAGGATCGTTTCAAAAATTCGGTTTCTTACACAAGCGCAGAGATGCCCAATACATCTAAAATATTTTCAGTCTTCCAGTATTACCGCTTCTACCGAAACACCGAACATAGTTGCAACTTTGTTATTTTAAATGGAACACTCCGTATATTATTAAGTTGTAAGAATCACCTTTTACTGCTAATAATATCTTCTTAATACTGTCCTATACCTATCTCTTACTGTTTCCTTTTTTTTTTAATTTTTCTGCATATATTATAATACAATCTTTTTTCAATTACAATTATCCATTACAAGAACAATCACAATTACAATATCTATCACTATCACAATAAGTATATAAATCAATCCGGCCCTCCTGCATCATAAACATCCCACAATATATATATATATTTTTTTTTATAAGCACCTAGATGTAAAACATCTGTTGTATGTGCTCTATGCTTAGCAATCTGTCCATTTAAATTTATAACTTTTGACGTGTATTCTAACAATTATGACGGTAAGAGCGACCAAAAAAATAAAAGTTTACATAAAAAAGAAAAAACAAAACCACCACACACAAATCAGCTGAAAAACCTTTCAAATTGATGAAGATTCTCATAAATTACATTTTTACTTAATAATTTAAAACTTCTTATTTTGTGACAATCTCTTTACTTGTATATGAACATGTGCCCGGAGTTGCCCCGTTTTCAATATACAGGGTGTTAAAGCTTTAAAAAAATGTATTTTTATAATAGTTTTAACTTAAATTAAATTTATTAAGTCCAGTGGCGTTCCGGGGAAGGCCTAACCAAATATTATTGACAAAAAGATGTACGCCACTGACTTTTTCCTAATTTCGATATTTTTTTTTTTTTAATTTACCAACTAATAAAACAACTTTTTTGGTCCTTGAATTGTTTTCGTATCTTGCTTCGTTTTCGAGAGAAAAAATAAAGGCCACTTTATTGCATGCACAAAAAAAATTTTTTTTTCAAAGTAAATTAGAACATTTAAATTAAAAATGAAATTATTGCGACAGTTAATTAAAGCAAATGTTGAAAATGGCCACCTTCTGATAAAACGCACGATTGCAATCGTCTCACCATTGATTCTCTTACACGTTCAAAAAGTCTTGAAGATTCAAGTCGGGACTGCCTGCTGGCCAACCTTGGGGACCTGCGCGTTCAATCCAGCAATTAGGAAAGTGTTGTCCAGGTATTGATGAGCAACTAGGCTAAAATGAGCGGGGGCGCCGTCGTGCATGAACCACATATTAGTTCTAATTTGTAGAGGTACGTCTTCTAACAGAAGGTCAAGTTCTTCAGATAGAAACTGCGCATAGAAGTCTTCATTCAATCGAGGTGGTAAGAAATATGGTCCAATAAGATCGCCAAAATTGTTGCTAAAAACGGCAGTTGATGCACTTGTTTGAAGTTACACTGCTACCTTCCTGGTACTAGTTGAATGATCATCTTCTATCTCTCGAAGTATGACCTCTTCTATCTCAGGCGTGGTTACTATTGCAGGTCTGCCAAGAAGTTCCGTACTACGTTTAAAACTCCTAGTCTCACTTAATCTTGCATGGAGTTGTCTAAATGTTTTGGCACATGGCAGTACTCTGTTTGAATAACGTTCCTGCTAAATTCGCCGAGCTTCTTCAGGATGTCCATTTGCTAGGCCATAATTTAAATGCATCTAGGCCATTTCAGCGTTAGTAAACTTATTCAATTTTGACTTATTATTGACAAGACAGGTAAATTAGACATTAAAACTTACCTTTACCTCATATTTTAATTAACTTTGAAATACATAGGTATTTTTTTGCAATTTTCATTTTTCTCTCGAAAACGAAGCAAGATACGAAAACAATTCAAGGATCAAAGAAGTTGTACTATTAGTTGGTAAATTCGGAAAAAAATATCAATATTAGAAAAAGGTCAATTCCCGTATAGAAATCGATTTAATATTATACGGGGTAGGAGGGGGCGGACATCCCGCACATCATTCAAGAAATGAAAAGGTCGTACACCCCAAATTTGCTTTAAAATTATGTAAAATTTCTTTATTCTTAATCTTTAGGTTGTCTCAGTAAACCCATTTTTTCATTGAAATTATCAAACTTTGAGTTATTTTTGTTAGTATCCATAGTATTTAAGTATGTACCGTAAAACGGGGTAAATAGCTACAGTTTTCAAATTTAAAGCTGCGTAACTTTTTCTTCTAGATTGTTGGAAAGTGTTTAGTGGGTTTCAAATTATAGTCTCTCTTTGGGTTAGTCTGCCTTAGTAAAAAAGAGCTGACAAAAAATTATTTTGCTAGAAAAAAGAATAGAACCTTGGTGTACCTATTCACCCAGCACAGGTGGTAAAAAGATATATGCTAGTGATTATATTACTAAAGCGATAGACCACCTCCAGAAGGTCAATAGATACAACATTTTTTTATATATCGGGTACCTATTTATAGAAACACATTTCCTCGAGAAAAATTCTTTAATATAAACAATAAATCATAGTACAAATATACAGAAGCAGAAAACTTACAAAATAAAACTTTACATTCCGTCATTTGTGTTAAATTTGAGATGACCACTTTCATATGGCCTTGGCTTTTCCAACTTTTCGATAACTTGCTCGTAAATTAACCTGTATATGTCTAAAACATTAGGATATCCATAAACAAATCCCTTATCATCCCTCATTAACCTAGATCGCAGAAATTCGAATTCTTCCTCATTAATGTTGGTAACTATATTACAAATATAATCGCGTGTTTTAGATAAACCGCCTTACTGCTTAAGGAAAGGAAACCCGGCCACAAGAACCCAATCACCTATTTGAAGTTGGTTAATGTTGTCGACATGATCGGTTTTTGCCTTTAAGGTTGACAACGTTACAACATCTTCACTAGAAGAACTGTCATTATCTGTAGACTCCATCTTTTTGAGTAGTGATACATCAGGTTCATCTTTATTACATGTTTAGTTCTTGGGCTCTGAGAATGTGGCAGTGGCACTTTTTCCTGGTACGGCTTGACTTTTCTTTTTTCTTTGTTGAAGTTTTTTGCCATTTGTTTCATCATAATGCATTGTTTTGAATAAGCTTACAAGAGAATTGTCAATAGTATCTGAGGTGGCAGTGTTGTTGCCAGTTTCTATATCTGGAGGCGACATATCCAGAGCCTTCTGGTGATTGAAAGGAATATGATGGACGATTAGCCCTTGTGTAGTGCATTACACTATTTGATATATCAAGGCGAATCTCCATCCAATGCTGTGCTCTTTACATATCTTAATGGAATCGACAGATGGATAACTCCTATAAGTATTTTTTTACCGTCCTTCCGTTTTAAAAAATGAATGGCAACTTTATTAACCCAGTCATCAAAGCAATTGCTGTCAAACCATCCCGACAAGCTTCTGTTATAACAAGTCCCTTTGAACCCACCCTCTATCTATACCCTATTTCAAAAAGGTGTAGAGTTATAAAATGGGAAATTCCGTACAGTTCGGCTCAATATCCTACCGGCACGCCTTTGTCACACCATTTTCAGTGTTTGTGAATGGATAACAATAGGCAAACCCCATAAATTGACCCAAGCCCGGGTGGTACTACCTGCACTTGATGAAATGAAATAATGTTGCAATGAAATCAATGTCAAATTATGAAAGTGGCCTAAATATTCGTTGGGTCACTCTGTAGCCCCTTTGCATACCTAATGAGCTTTTATTACTCTACACCTTTTTGAAATAGGGTATAGGAATCGTATAAATTTGAGGCTTTGGACCATAAGAACTCCTTTTCCACATCAAATGCAGAAAACATGATGGAAGAAGAAGACTTCCACGAGTTCATGACGCGCTCCGGATATTTACAACCTCATCCGATAAATTAGTCTCGTCGAAGTTGATAATGCCTGGTGAAACACCTGCTAGTGAAGCTAGTGTAGTGATTCTGTCAAATTGTCGAAATAGTCGTTTACGTGTTCATGGTTGACAGCAGGTCATACCCTATTTATGCTTCGGCAGATTTTGGGGGCCTAAATGTCTCTATGTCGGCTAAGAAATGATTTAGCAAATTCGATGCCCGGTAAATTATTTGTGAACTTTCTTATAGTTTTCCCCTGCCTATCAAGATAATATTTAACAAAAACTCTCAAATCGTACATATCAAGGGGGTATCCCCATTGAGCGCACGTCAATATTCGGTCTATTATTAACTTCTCTGCCGCCACTGACCGGATCTATTTTTTTTTTAAGCTTTAACCTATATTTTCTTATGGCTAATGTAGTAATTATGACGGTAAGCGCATATAAATGAATGTGTTAGCGAATCTAAATTTTTCGGATCGTTTATAATAAAAAAAAACATAATTTTTACATCCGGTTATAAACACGATTTTAATACACCTAGAATGGACATAAACGAATATCTAAAATTAGACTGAAATTCATTTGAATAATTTAATACGAACTGGAACAGATTTACCACATATTAATGTAAATTTAAGGGGAAAACTGGCCTATCATGAATATTAATATACGCGAACCAAATTAAAACTATAAACGAAAATATTGTAATTAAATTGTACTAAAACAGGAATTTCAATTACAATATTTTAAATACCAAATCATTATGCAATAGTGGGGCGTTTCGATATTACAATAAACTTACTTTCATAATTTATTGTTCATAGTTTGTAATTTTATAACAGGCATAGTAAATTTCTAAGGTTCACCTGTATTAAAAATAAGAGACTTATAAAGTGTTTCCTAAGTGAAATGAAGCAAACAAATTTCGAATTACTCACATTTAAGGGATGATTAGAAGATCACGTGCATTTACTACCAACTGTAAGCAAAGATTTTGGATATTAGTTTAAGACGTAATAATAAAATAAATTATTTACAAATATTGTTTATCAAAAACGGGACAACCCCGGACACATGTTCACATAAACTTTTTCTCTTAGAATATCATAAGGAATCACCCCCTTAAGTTATGTATCGTACTTCTGAAACACCCTGTATAGATCAAGGGCGGTTTTACGGGGGGGGGGGGGGGGGGGGTAATAGGGTAATTACTCCCCCCCATGAATTTAGAATTTTAAGCATCATCATTGAAAAAAGGGCGTTGCACCCAAAAATTTTTCGTCTGCGGCGCTATTTTTTTTCTGACCCCCCTCCCAAACTTGTTTTCTGGTTACTTTTTTTAAAAAAAAATTCGGATTTCAAATTACCCCCCCCCCCCCCATGTTGCAAAGCTAAAACCGCCCTTGGTATAGATCAGCAGGAACTTGTAAAGTTTTTAAATTATGGAAGCAGCAAGAAATGCAACACAAGATTTTGATGTAAATGTAGTCTTTTCGTGAATAAAGAAATGAAGTGATATTTCATTAGTACAGTAAGAATGTGAGGAAATGCTTACGCTCGGACGGTCGCGGCAAAGGGCGAAGCTACTCGTCGGAGAGTAGGCGGTGACATATTCTTCCAGGGCCGATTTTCTCGCTGCTTGCATTTCACTTGATGCATTGCGAGGCGCGATTACGATTAGTGCTTATAAATCGTCTTATGGTTACGGACGCGAATGCACCGATATGAGAAAATAGTCGGCACCATGGTACATATTTGTACTATGAGTCGGCACTACTTACGACTTTCAATATAGAAAAAAACGTTTTTTAAAGAACTTTAAAGAAAGGGGGGTTCTGCAAATAGGGTTGTTGTTTAGTTAATTAGGCAGGTACCTAAATACTACGAATTTTTCTGTTATTTCTCTTTATTGGCATAATATTATAGTTATAATAAATTAATTATACTTAGTAGAGTAGGAGTTACATATTTATGACTAAACAAATAAATGCGTGTTTAGTTTAAAGATATAATAATATGTGGCATTGTTCTTAAATTTTGTTTTGATTTTAGTCGAACAAAAAACTATTTAAAGTAACACATTATAGGACATAAATGCATATAAACCCTTCCAAACTTACATCAGCACAAACACCCACAAGTCTCTAGGCAATTATTTGCTCGAAAACACCCCTAAGAAGGGTGTTTTTGGCTTTATAGGGGTGAACTCCCACTCGGATCGAACCGGGACCCCACCCATCGTGTTCTGCGTGAAAAATTACAGAGTTAGGTATCTACCTACATTTTTGTTTTCGACATGTAAAAAAAGTTTTTCGACGTTTTACGTTTAGTTAATTCAAATTTCGAAATTAGAAATTTAAAATTGGTCGAACTCTCGTCGAATGGGGGGGGGGGGTTGAACCCCCTACCCTCCCTTATATACGTTCGCCTTCATCAAGTTTGGCCACCAACCTGCATAATTTGAGTGGAACATAATATCACATTATTATGGTAAAAATATGCATCATGATATCCATTTATATATAAAATATAGATTTGAAAACTAATCATGGGTATTTATTGCCTGTACTAAAATATCCGCCCTAACTAACCTACCTAAAGTAAACTACCTACTAAAATCAATTTCTGTCGTTTTACATTACACACTAGGAATTAACATCCAAGCTGAAAATCGAAATTTTGTGACACTCGTAGAATATTAAGCAGTATCTTTGAGTACAAACTGGCTATTATAATTCTCACAAAAAATTAAACCAAAAACTGCAACATGTAGGCATTGACAAACCCTATGATACTGCTAATTTTGGAAACTTCATTAAACTTATTATTAAACACATTTTTAAGCTGCAAATACGACCAACCACCGAAAATTACATTTAAGTTTCAGCATAATATAATTAATAAACGCTACGAAATCCCCGAGTCCGTCCGCACATAGTTGACTCCGCCTTCCAAGGTGAAACGTGCGATTGCGGTAAGTTTCGCCTCGCAATCCGCAAGAAGTCGGTAGCCGACGGCCGTATTTTAAAAACCGAGGGAAAATAATTTAGACACATTTAAAAGTTTTTTAAAAAAATTTGTTTACTTTGGTTGTAGAGAAAATGGTAATAGCCATGCCGCCGCGAAAGGTTTTTAAATTTTTTTAATAGTTTATGAAAAAAAAAATGATTACGTCGACAACGCGTCAGCGTACATTTATATTTACCTATATACCGTTCCAAATTTGAAATCCATTGGACTATTAATAAACTCACAATTAATTTTCTGCTATGTACCGTCCACAACCGTAGCCCTTAAATACCGGTTGTAAAAATATTAGCGCTTGACAAAACATATCTTAGTCTAGAAGTGCTGTTAACTTATTATATAAGATACAGGGTGTCAAACTTTAAAGTTCTTTTTCGGCTTTCATTAGTTAGGGGGTTTTTAGAGCGAAATTTTTTTATTTTTTAACATTTTGATGTATTGTAGCGGGCATTGTCTGCATTACTTCGCTTATGCTAGAATGGTCACAATTTTTATATGCCTTTTTGAGATATTTACGTTTAGATTTCCTAGTGCGATAATTAATTGAGAATATCACATACGAAAAAATTAAGTTGTTCTTTATTATTATTACTATGGCGGGTGGGTGCCAAACAGCAGAGGCAGAGGAGGCCCCCTTTTGCCTTCCCGCCGTGGCTACTTCACTGATCACTTGCCTGAATTTAGTGATACAAAAGATCCTTGTTGCAAGTGATGACAGACTGATGCATACGTTATGCAATAATAATTCATGTTTTCTTTTCTTTTAAGGTAGTGCATCTAGTGGAAGCGCATCCAGCACAACGACGCCCTATAGGCGGCGGAAAACCTGTATAAGTGCGAGAGAGAGAAATTTACGAAGACTGGAAAGTAACGAGAGAGAAAGAATGAGAATGCACTCCCTCAATGATGCGTTCGAGGTAAGTGATAATTAATTTGAGACGCCTATGGTGTCTTTAATGGATAAAGCGGATTTAAGCATGGAATCTTTACTCCATAAAATTAAATTTGAACCTTTTTTTAATTATATGCTACTAAAATGCACTTTAGTCGCTTGAGATTACACTCACTTTAGTCCCAGTTTGGCGGGACTACAGTATCTACTTTAGTCCCGCAAATACACAAAAAAAAAATAAATAAATTCCGTGTGACAATGGTCACTGATATTACCTGAATTATACATTTCCTGAAAGAACGAAACAATATAATGTATAGCAGGGGCGTGCGGTACATGGAAGCGATGGAAGCACTGCTTCCCCTACCGCTTTCATAAGACATAAGACAAAACAAATTTTTATTAATCTATACCTATCCATACAATTAAAATACCCAAGTATTTACTTCTATCTAATTTCCAAACCAAATCCGGCCCTCTATGCATCCCTGACCAACGCAATATTTTATATGTATCGAAGTGATCTCAATACTTGTATACTACACTCTATACGCGTATACGAGTAATAATTAATATGCTCTGCCGTTCCAAGTAAAGGGTAAATCGTTAGACCTCGGTATTTCCTTCGCCGCGATGCGACGCCGGTAACGAAGCCGCCAAAATATTTAGTTTCCACGTGTTTGTAATCGGCGGTTACGATTGTTTGTCGCGATTTTTCGCCAGGAATACGCGGTACACGGTAGAGGATCTGTCTGACTTGACTTTGTTTATCTTACTTCTTGATTTATTTTGTCATGGAGCAACCAATTGCCGGCCCATCGAGTTCGGGAAATGTAAAGTGTATCTGTTCTGTATGCGAGTTATTGGAAAAAGGATTTTCAACGCTTTTCTTTGATGAAAAAAGGAATATTATTGCAACAGGTAGGCCTACACCAGATTTTAATTTAAAGACAGAAGTGAAGGCGGCTAAAAAATCCGTTTAAAATTAAATCAAACTGTGAATTCAAAGTAAAAATGTATAGATAGTTTTCTGTATTAGTTTCTGTTATGAAATTTTGTTGTTTTTAACGACTCTTAGGCAGGGTTGGGTCACTAAAGAATTGGTTTTCGACGGGCAAATTACGTAAAAATTAATAAAAAAAAAATAGGTACTTAGCCATTTAGAAAATAGAAGAAATATTAAAAAATCATAGGTACATAATCACACATTTTCGACAGTACCTACATGACAGTATTCTACCTGTATTTAAACGTCGAAAAATTGCCAATATTTGGGCGTGGTCCTCAAAAAATTTTTCAAAGGGCGTCAAAAGTTTGTAAAAACATTGGTTTTTCCTAATTTACGTGAATGCTAATCGATTTTAATGATTTTTAGTATGTAGACTAATACTATAAAATGACGTTTTCTAGTAGTATAGTCACCGGCTGTAAATACGTGGAAGTGTTATAAATGTGATATAATACGTCAACATTTCTCCTGATTTTTTACATCAACGGCGCGGCGTTATGACAACCCAGATATTTTTGTCGAGTGACTGGATGTATTTGGAAGCTATTTTTCCTCTTCAATATTTTTCGTTGGATGAGCTGTTTTGCCAGAAAATAAATATTTACAATTACCTGCATACATCAATTATTAACATTAATAGGTAATAAAATTAAAATCAAACTAAACTGTAACAATAATTTTTTTAGTGACCTCGTTGATATGGCATTTAATAATTTGACAATTATTGACAAATTGTCACCAGTCTATGAAATTGAGTAAAGTATACGATTAACATTCTTGAATTACAAGTTCATTTTACCATTAAACATGGAAAATTATACGAACTCTGAGAAGGTTGACATGCTCCTGGTATACAGGGTTTGTCAAGGAAATGGGCGTCAGAGTATTAGGGTTTACATGGAGAGATTTCCTCACCGTCGAATACCAAACCACCAAACATTTGCCAATATTGAAGGCAGGGGTCGTATGCGAACAATTCGAACTGTGGAAACAGAAGAGAACATTTTGGAAGGAGTTGAAGAAGAACCAAGGATCAGTACCCGTCGCTTAGAACGTGAGTTACATGTTCCTAAAACGATTGTCAATGAGGTTTTAAAATGTTACATCCATATCACGTGCAAAAAGTCCAGGACCTTTTACCGACTGATGCGGCTTACATTTTTTCAATTTATTAGAAACAAAAGAATCGTGATCCAAATTTTTGTAAAAAAATATTGTTTACTGACGAGGCGTGCTTTACAAGATCTGGAGTAACCAATCTGCACAACGAACATATTTATTCCGATAAGAATCCACATGCCATTAAAGTTGCACAGCATCAGCATCAATTTAAATTAAATATTTGGGCAGGTATTATTGATCGCTACCTTATTGGTCCTATTGTTATTCCAGACGACAGGTTAGATAGAAATATTTATTTAAATATTGTTGCAAGACACATTACCAATTCTTCTGGAAAATTTGCTCATTTTACTTCGGAAGAAAATGTGGTATATGCATGATGTTACCCCGCCCCATTTTTCCGTTGCCGTTCGGCAATACTTACACCGTCAATATCCCAACCGATGAATTGGAAGGGGCAATGATGCACCAGTAAAATGGCCACCACGTTCTCCGGAGTTAAATATGTGTGACTTCTTTTTGTGGGGCGCCATTAAAACAGAAGTTTACAAGACTCCGGTAAACACACGCCATGATTTATTGACGTGGATTTTAAATGCAGGCAACCATTTTAATAACCCCGAGACATTAAATAGGGTCCAATATCATTTTTTAAGGAGTGTTAATAAGTGGATTCAGCAAGATGGCGGTCATCTTACACATTTGTTTAAGTAATGTTTTCGTTTTACTTAGTTTCTTACAACATTTTTAATACATACTTCCAACTTTGTTGTACTTTGTTTTATTATTACTGGTAATAATTGATGTATGCAGGTAATTGTAAATATTTTTTTTCTGGCAAAACAGCTCATCCAACGAAAAATATTGAAGAGGTAAAATAGCTTCCAAATACATCCAGTCACTCGACAAAGATATCTGGGTTGTCATAACGCCGTTGATATAAAAAAGCAGGAGAAATGTTTACGTATTATATCACTTTTATAAAACTTCCACTTATTTACAGTCGATGACTATACTACTAGAAAACGTCATTTTATAGTATTAGTCTACATACTAAAAATCATTAAAATCGATTAGCAGGTTTTCATGTAATTTAGGAAAAACCAATATTTTTACAAATTTTTAACTTCTTTTACCGGATAAACGAGACAATTTTTGATATAACTAAGTCGGCTTTGATCGACCTATTTTGACGTCAGGAGTCTGTCGTCAAACGTTGTACACGTATTTTCCGGACACCCTGTATATTATTTTTATAATTGCTCAAAATGGCCACCGTTCATTAAAATTATTCAGGATTGGTAACCCTCTTTTAGTTTTTCAATTGCATTAGCAATCATATCTGGCCTACCGAAGTTGAGAAAGTCAATTTCAATTTGGATTTGTTCCTGCAAATCGGCAACACTATTTGGTCTAAATGCAGATATCTTGTCTTTGAGGTAGCCCCAAAGAAACGTGTCTCATGGTGTTAAGGGACTATTGGGAGGCCATCCAAATGTAATAATTCTGATTGGGCTATTCTCTAACTGGAAGAACACTATGACATGAAGCACCATCTTGCTGCCATATAAAATTCCTTGCGGCGTTTAGAGGAAAGCTTCAAAAATATCCTTTATTTCATGTACAAGCATTTCACGATATCTAACTCCATTTAAAGATCCATCAATGAAAATTGGACTGATGATTCTGTTTTGCACTATGCCGCACACTTACTGATACCCACCCAGAACGTATCACTTCAACTGTAAGATGCGGATTCTGCGATGCCCAGAAGTGTGTATTTTTGGGATTTGGAGCTGAAGCCATATGGTCCATATAATGTTCTCAAACAAGTTGGCGTTATTGTTAAGGATGTTTGTCATGTGCCGGCAAAGCTCCAAACGTCTTTGCTTCTGTTCTTCTGTTAATTTTTGAACTTTTCTGAATTTAAAGTCGTGGAATTTATGCCGTTTCAGAATTTTAAAAACTACTGTGCAACATTTGCCAAAATATCTTGCATTAATCTAATTTTGTGGATTTTCTGAAAACAAATTATGCTTCTAAATGATACGAAGCGAATATAAAAATAAATAAATATTATCTTGAAAATATACAAGAACAGCAAGTTCTTCATCCTCAAGTATCCGACAATGCCTTTTCCTTCTTTGTAATGTTTTTCGCTCAAAAAGTTGACGAAACACATTTCGGAAAGTGTTTTCGCTAGGAATTACTAAATGTGGATGTCGCCTTCTAAATTTGCTCTTCAGAGTATCCCATTTAGACCCTGATTTTGACAACGTTTATTAAGATTTGTCAAGAAGACAGAAGTTGCCAAGAGCAATTTAGTCAAGGTGACAGGTATTGCTATGAGTAACATGAGCCATTTACAAAACTTTAATGAGAATAATGATAATTCTATTATATTTTCGTATAATTCCAAAACGGTAAAAAATAACCCCAACAACCACTATAGGTATATTTAAAAAGAGGATTAAACTCTTTAACGGATACAATGAAAAAATAGAGGGTCTTCCATTTGAAAAAACTGTCACATGTCAAAAAACTGTCACTTTCGATACTCAGTTGTTTTTATTCATTTCATTTTCTGAAGTTTCGGTGAAAATGCTATAACTTTGCTAATTTAACCATTTCTCTAAAACCAATAATAATGAAGACATCTATTGGGCAAAATATACACGAACACCCTGTACAACTCGGGAGGTAGTAAGTGCTGTTGACTCGGCTCGGACCATTTTGCGTCCGAGCGTTAGCGACTGGTAAGTTTAACTTACCTCCCTCGTAGTATAAATAACTATCGTTAATTTTACTTTTACTTTTAACCCACAATGCCATGTGAGATTACATATTAAATATATTTAAAAAAAAGAGAGTGTTATCACTTTATTATTACATAAACTAATTGATAAGAGTAATTATTATTATCAATATTTATAATTTTAAAACATTTTAACCATTTAAAATATGTAAAAAGATTAGATTATTCTACCTAACAGATGTCAATACGAACCATAATATGCGGTAATCGATATACAAGATTTTTTCCTTGGAAAACCTAATTAATTTGTTTGTTATGCTAGGACTTATTAGAATAATTTTTCCTGGAACCTTGTCCTCTACTGTTTACAAATAGAAAATAATTTATTTATTCATATTTAATATAGAAACAGGATGTTCAGTCCTTTACGCAATTACAATTATTGATTTTCAAGATGTCCAAGATGTATTTGCAGATTTTTGCAATTATAATAAAATGAATAATAATTTATTGTTCTAAATTTATTATTTGTTTTCAGCAACTTAGAGAAGTAATACCACACATAAAGATGGAACGAAAACTGTCGAAAATAGAAACCCTAACATTAGCAAAAAATTATATAATGGCCCTCACAAATGTCATATGCGAGATGAGGGGAGAAGAAAAACATTACACGTAAGTACGAAAGCAAATAAGAATTATTATTAGTGAATCTGATGCAAGCATATTGTGCCTAATATGCGAGTCCAATGACACAGAAATGTACTGATTTCAAGATATTCACAGTTATTGACATATACATTCAGATGCATCAGATTAAACGAAATGATTCCTCTCTCCCCCCAGAAAACTGAATTCTTACTCAAAGTAATGATGAACTTTCATTTTAAAGGCCTTGGTTGAGTTGAAAATAAACTTTCTCAAAGCAAACGTGGAGACTTAAGGATACAAAAATAATATAGAGTACCTACAAAACTGAGTCAATGATTTTTCCTGAAGTATAGTTTAGCAAACATAGAAATTTAAGCTCAAGTTTAATTGAACTTGGCTTTCTTGGTTAAAGTTTAGTGCACAAGTTGGCAATGTTGGACTATAGTACCGACCTACTCTATCAAGTTATCAACTGCGGGAATAGCAGTATCATCAGCGAATGAACAATAATAATTAACAAAATTTAAGTGGTAGGTTATTATAAAAAGTAGAATACCTAATTAAATGTTCAAATTGATGGCCATTGACAATTTGGCAATGTCCTAAACGTAAAACAAATTTGTTTTGAACGTTCCCAATAACCTGTTCAGGAATTTTGTCGAATTTTATGTTGTATTATCAGTTTTAATGTCTCTAAATCCGACACTCTTTCTTTCAAATATCCCCACAAAAAGAAATCTAGGGATGTTAAATCGGGTGAGCGAACTGGCCATTCTATTTCTCCCCTTCTACCTATTCATCTATGTTGGAAAACCTCGTTTAGGTATTCTCGTACCCGTGCGGCGTAATGGGGCGGTGCACCGTCTTGTTGTAACCAAATGATTCTTTCAGGACTATCTTGTTCATCGTGATCTGGATATAGGCCAGCTAAAACAGGAACTAATTCAAACTGTAAAAACTCCAAATACCTCTCTCCGTTTAACGTTTTTTCGAAAAAGAAAAGTCCCAATATTCTGTTACGTAAAAATTCGGCCCATACGTTTAGCTTCTGTGGGTGATGCTTCTTGCATCCAGTAAGGATTCTCTGTCGACCAATACCTACAATTATGTCGGTTGACTGTTCCATTAAGGCAGAATGTAGCCTCATCAGTAAATAAAATATTCTGCCCGAAATTTGCGTCATTACTGCAGATGTTTTGCATATTCTCGCAAAACTGAAGGCGTCGATCGAAATCATCCCCATTTGGTTCGTGGACAACACAAATTTTGTAAAGATGAGTAATCATGAGGATTTCTATGCGCTCTCTTTCACTTAAGTGCATTTTACTTAAAACGTGTCGTTCTAACAATACAACGTAACTTTTTTTGGCAATACTGTCACTTAAAATAAAATGACAGGGGTGAAAAAGTACAATAATGTGCTTGGTTACCAGGGTTACTACAATAAAGGTTATAAGTTTCCGTATTTTCTTCCCTATTCTTTAATTCCATGAAAATTGCCATCAATATAGTTTAGATTGTGATATTTCGAAAACAGCTAAATATCGAAATAGGGTATAAGGTACATCTATCTAATCACTCTAAAGGCTGTATTAATAAGGTATGTGAACAAGACCATACCCTTTCTAGATAGCTGCATGTCTCAAAATTTCGCCAGTGACGAAGCGAAATCCTGGTAAAGTCTGTTCAGAGATATAAGAAAGTGACTAACTGATCCCTATTAAGATAGACCCGGGTCAGCTGTAAAATAGAAATATGGCCGAACAGGTCCGTATTTTACTTAGAATTTAATCATGGTTTGTAATAAAAATAAGTAAGACATTACATAATATTTTATTTATGTTTAAATGTAAAATTACGAGTTATTTTATTATTAAAAGTTATATTTATGATTACAAAAATATACAAATTATTCCGTACTTATAATAATTATTCACTTAATATATCAATATCACTATCGCTATCATCATCTGTTCTAATTATTATTTGTGCTATATTGTTTATATGGATATAGGATCTTTTCACTTTTTCAACATGTGTAACAGAATCTGCCCAACTTTGTAAAGGGATGTTTAAAACTTCAGTTTCTATAAGCTCAAGTACACTGGAGTTAATAGTAGAGCAAATATTGTTACGACGAATGGCAGATTTCAGTTGGTGCCAAACATGTTCGATGGGATTAAATATACAATGGTATGGTGGAAGCCTTAAAACTGTATGCCCTAGATTTTTTTGCATAATTATCACAGACGTATTCCTTTCGTAGTTTTAAACTTTGTAAAACCTCAATTAATGGCCTTTTGGTGTAATTTTCCTGAAAATAAATGTCGTTATCATACATGTAGTTTTGGATGGTTGCTTTTGTGGCTTTTTATTAGGGAGTCTTGATCAACTGCCTACTATGGTAGCTTGCATTGTCCATTACAATTACGCTATTCGGAGGTATATTTGGAATTAGCTTGTTTTTAAACCAATCTTTAAACGAATCAGCAGTGGTGTCCTCATGCAAAATCGTAATTCGTTTACCTCTTTTTGAGCTTGTTTTACACTTGCCGCTTGAGTAAACCCAACCCTTTTCCGGGGTATCATATGTGTCGAACCAGGTTTCATCCAAGTAAATAATCGGCCTTTGCTGATCTCTGTAAATCCTAATTTTTTGTAGATATTCTGATCGCCATTCCCGAATTCTACTGGATTCCATTAAAACTTGTCTTGTGTTAACTTTTTTAAATCTAAAACCCATGTGTTGGATACACTTCCGTAACGTTGTTCTACCACATTTAACGCCGGTTTCATCTTTTTCAATCCTCTTAATTGAATTATCTAACTGTAACACGAAGTAAGAATAATTACCAAGCTTAGAACATAATTTGTTTTAGGGGATTAACCCTCTCATTTTGAATGAGGTAAAAATCGGTTTAAAATCACCAAACTATTACTTTAATAATGAAATTACGTCTTCCGGATTTGCAGTTTACTTTAAACATTTTTAAGTACGGACCATAATTTACCTGCATTTATTCATTCAATCATTGTTTGTTTATGACCACCCTTGGATAATCCCACTCAAAGGCAAAGTGTAACTTTCTTATATCTCTGGACAGGCTTTAATTTCCTCGGATTTCGGAGCAAATTTATTTAGTAATTTTTTCAAGCAGAGTATCGTAAGTACAGGTTAGTTTTGTTCTGCAGGAAATAATTGAAGTCGAATTTTACCAAAAAAAAGCTTTTACGTCCCTTAGGTGATGTGTACGTAAATCGCTCAATATTTTGTCCCCGGCCGCTAAACCATCACGCTCGTGCTGATGATATTCTATGGCCTTAGTAACAATTAATCATTTTATGGGCAATAAAATGGCTCGGCAGGGGCTTAATATCGAAATAAAACTAAGCACATGTTATTGTTATTTGGGGCATATAAAATTTTTATTGCGATCATTTTTTTCCTATTAAAGAAATATTTTTAGTGATCTATAAGTAAAACTTTAATACCTGGATAAATTGCAGTAGCATGACAAACATAATAAAACAAATAAAGTAATAAATGGAACGTGAATGCGTGATTTGAAGATTATTTCCTAAAACAGGTAGAACGCTATAAAAGTATAATGATTTTTTTATGATCAGGCACTACAGGATAAATTCGGTTCATATGCGACGGAAGGGATTTACGTGGGCCTCTTTGCAGAATCAAACTAGAATGAAAAAGATAGTTTAAGAAAAAATCCACAACCCTAAAGGGAAAGGTTTTATTCCACATGTTTCTTATTTTTTGAGGAATCTATGCAGAGTGGCAAAAAGTCGCAAATAATGCCTGTAACTTTTGAATTACCCCGTATACGAAAAAGTGACCTTTATGAAAGTTGTTTAGTAAATTATTTCCCACATTTCTACGTGCATGAACTTTTTGTGTCATTTCTGGTTTGGTTGCCATAGAGACCAACTTACTTTTTTTTAAATGGAACATCCTGCATATGATTGCATATTTGGATTCTACTGGGAAAACTATGAATTTTTTGTATTTCAAATTTTTACCTATCTGCAAGCGTTTCCGAGATAATGACAGCTCAAAAATGAAAAACTTCCTAGTTAAGTATAATTATTTCTACCTAATACCCACCAATTGAGTCAAGGTGTTTCCTTGACAGCGATCTAAGAGGTGTCAATTTTGAGTTCCTGTCTAATTTTCTGTTGTCTGATTTCTAATTTGTTTACACTATAGTTCATCTGAATGAGAAACAACGAGTTGAAATTTTAATAATAAGCGGTTACGGAAATATGAAGAGATCGCAACATATCAGTAGGTTTAAGAATTCTGTCCGTGGCGAAACGTCTTCTCCTCACGGAATTCTCGGGCCAGCAGCACTTAGTGTTTTTAAACAGTGAGTCGAGATTCTTTTCGTGGCAGAACGTCTTCTCTCCACGGATTTCTCGGGGCATCAGCACCTAAGTAGTCGTGAGTTTTCAACCCTAATGCAAAAATTGTTGAAGTAAAAGTATAATAGAAACCAATATTGGAATGAAGCACAACGGCGACATCCTATAGTAATCGAGCGTACCACCGAGCGAGCCGGTGAGGTTCTATAAAGATCCATACACCTGCGCGGAGCCCATAGTAACAGGCATCTAACCTCGGTGGCGCCGAAAACCATTTCTTCGGTTTTTTCGTTTCGCTGTATAACGCGTCCAGAGATTGGGTCTGATGGAAAGGATAAGGGACAAACATTTGTTTGTTGAAATCTTAAGGTCTCGGTAACCAAAACCGAAGAAATGGTTTTCGGCGCCACCGAGGTTAGATGCCTGTTACTATGGGCTCCGCGCAGGTGTATGGATCTTTATAGAACCTCACCGGCTCGCTCGGTGGTACGCTCGATTACTATAGGATGTCGCCGTTGTGCTTCATTCCAATATTGGTTTCTATATATCGTGATGAAAGTCACAGACAGTCCCTTCCTTTCCGTCAGACCCTATAGCTCTGCTGATGAGCTGTTATACAGCGAAACGCGTCCAGAGATTGGGTCTGATGGAAAGGATAAGGGACAAACATTTGTTTGTTAAAAGTATAATAGTTTCTTGCGGGTTCAATGAACCCCCTTAAGTGTGATTAGTCAATGTGGCCATTAATCGATAATAAGTCATGTGAAGTAGTAGTATCAATTCACAAATTATGTAAACACCTGACATTATCTGTTCCAATAGCATAGTTTGGTAGAATAAAGAAATGCTTTTGTGAAGAAAAGTGTTTTCTTGAGAGTGAAAGTAGAAAAAAGAATCAGTGAATCACCCTATAGAGAAATAGTATTTCTTGTTGCTGAGAGTGGGATTTTAAAACCCAGGGTTTGCACAGAAGCGTAAACGCAGGGCATGTGAACACGAATTGACTATGTCTAACAGAGAGTATCCATTCATCTAAGAGATGGGAAATCTTGAACTCCACAATTTTAATCAGCGAGGTAGGCATAGCTCAGGGTAGCATACTAGAACCAGTTTATTGTTTTTTTTTCACGATCTTAACAACTAAATAAAAGACAATCAGAATATGAGCTTTGGGGAACATATAGTAAGCTTATCCCAGGCGATAATCAGAGAAAGGCACTTCCCAAGTGCCTGGAATCGCGCTAAAGTCATTTTTATTTATGAGAAAGACGAAGACGCTATGGCTATAACTATAGGCCGATCCGATCAGCCTGCTGTAGAGCCTAGGGAAAATTGTCGAAAAGATAATCTTGAATAGACTCAACGACTTTGTTTTCATGCGCAATGTTTTGCCTGACGAACAGTTTGGGTTCCGGCCCGAACATTGCGCCTAATAAACTAACCTGAACTAATCTAAACACAAATGTAAAAACCCCTAAAAATACAAAATTTGTGGAACGAAGACCATTTCACCGACAACTTATTTCATTATTAAAACAATAAAACTTAGGAACAAAGATAAAAATGAATAAAACTAAAGTTCCACCCAAATATAAAACTCAAGATAAATATCCAATAATTTAATATTTTATTTTGAACACGAGATGACAATACGAGTTAATTTTCGCCTTTACTTTTATCTTGATAAAGACAAAAGGTGTTCGATACTTAATTGTACAAATAGATCTGTCGATGGTTTTGATAAACGTCAATACATTTTTTAAATCCTTGCAAAATCACTTGAAGCAAGCTGCAGATTTTATTACATGAAGAAAATCCAGGATATAATTCCTGGCTTTATTTTAAGACGAAAACTTCATATGGACATATGCCCTAAAATGCTTACCCTCTAAAATACAGGGTGTTAAAATAATTAAAGAAAAGAATTGTTTTTTTTTTTAATTTCGAAAGTCCTTGAAGATACGGTATTAAAAATCGGTGTCAACTGATTTTGTATTAAACTGCACTCTTTCGTTAAAAAAGGTTTTGCTTACATCCACCAGTGGCGTGCGTGAAGATACCGTCAATATTTTTTTTGTGAAAATATTTGATACGCCACTGATTTTTTTTAACTCTGATGCATTTTTATGTATTATCGATACAAGCTGAACAAAATGGAAAAAATTGTAAAATTGTAAAAAAAAAACATGTTAAGACATTGCTGATTCGACTATTTTTCAAAGTAGACTTATGTCACAGATTGTGGAAATATCACAAAATTAAATGACAGAAAAATCATTTAAAGCTTTAGTGCGCCGTTTTTGTGAATTGTTTATCGATCCAAAAGTTTTAAAGTTATGGCTGATTTACAAAACGGTGCTCATTTGGCAGATATGCATTTTGTTTATGGTCTTGCTGATGGAAATGCATACGAAGCAAGATGGATTTACCAGGCAAGCTATCCGAATCGTGTAGCACCTGCTCAGACCTTTGTAAGTCTCCATCGCCGATTATCAGAAACCGAAAGTTTTGCGAGAGTTTCTGATATTTCCGGCAGGCCAAGGACGGTAAGAACACCACAATTAGACGAAGTAAATAGAATTGAGGAAGATCCAGAAACCAGTATTCGAAAAATCATTAAGTGTAGCCTTACCACATACAACGATTTCAGGCCCTTTTACCAAGTGATTTTCCTCAGCGCGTTAATTTTTGTCAATGGTTTTTGGAAAGGTTGGGCAAAAATCCACAATTTTTAGATAATTTCTTTTTTACCGATGAAGCTTATTTTTCTAAGAATGCCATAACAATCACGTTTGGAGTCGAGAAAATCCACACGCTATTAGCGAAAAACATTTTCAGTAATAATTTTCGTTTAATGTATGGGCAGAAATAGTTCGTAATAGACTAATAGGTATTTTCTTACTTCCCCGCGGTTAGATGACCAAACCTATCGCAATTTTCTAAGAAATGCGCTGCAAATATTTTTGGAAGACTTACTATTAGTTCAGCGAAACCAGTTGTTTTTTATGCATGACGGAGCTCCAGCCCATTTTAGTGCCACAACCAGAGAATATCTAAATGTTGTATACGGAAATCGATGAATCGGTAGAGGCGTTGCACTACCTAATCAACCATGGCCGCCAAGGTCCTCAGATTTAAATGTATTGGATTTTTATTTCTGGGGCCATTTAAAATCTTTAATTTACAAAACTCTTAGAAACCCGACAATAATGGCTTGCGAAAATATTAAAAGCACCCCAGGAATTTGTGAACATGTGCAACAAGGTGGCCACTTTCAACAGTTTCTCTAAATCCAGTTTGTTTTGTGTTTAAATTTAAATTAACAAATAAGTTTATTATATTAAAAAAAGTTTCAAATAAAATACTTGTAGTCGAAATAATTCACAACATGTTTTGTACTTATTTAATTAGTAAATTAATTTTGTTTAGTTTATAATCGTACTGCATCAGAGATATCTTTAAAACTACTGTTTTTTTTTTCAAAAACATAGTAGAGACAACTTTTGTTCAGCTTGTAAAAATAATGCATATTCAAAATATATTAGAGTTAAAAAAATCAGATTGTAGATTGACAAACATGGGTATGCGTTGTCTAAAATCAATTGAAACGGCAAAAAACAGATTCACTTTGCAAAATATCAAAAAGATGGTGTTTTTATCATCAGCTTTATCCAAATATGTGCGATGTCTAATATTTTCTAATTTATTTTCAGATTCCAAGATGTGGAAAGCGATAGCAACACAGAGGTAGAGCCAACGGACGAGACGAATAATAACAGCATGTACCAAGAAAATTTAGAAACGTTTCCAGACAACGCAATGGTGAATTAAATACAAACCACCGACTAACTGGAAGTCAGATGCTGCCGCCTGGTTTAACAGGCTCGATATAAGAAGGCAGTTAACCTCCCATTAGCTGAAACAAAAAAGCAGGCCCTTAAAGCGGCCTACAATGCAAAGCATGGGCCCTTACTCTTTTGCGGCTTTGAAGAGGAACTAAGGGTCAAGTTAATACTAAAAATATTTTACTGTTGTCGAATTGAATTTGTAACTATTAAGTTATTTTGGTTGTGATCCCCCTATAACCGTTACCACAAGGTTAACCAAGTCAATTGAATCTTTTCGAAGAGTTAGTAAAAACGCTTAAGGGTTATTCCAAGTCAAATAAACGGATAATCAGAAAATGCTAAGGCATATACTTTTATAATGTTTTAATGTTCTGCCTTATTTTGTCCTATTCACCACCATACCAATTTGATTGTCCAGTCAAATGTTTCCAAATCTGGGAAAGGTGGAGGATGTAGAATGCCCATAAAGCAGTTTGGACTATTGGAATTCCCAAATTGTTTTTGGAATATTCCCATCCTTACTTATTCACATTTAATTTCCTTAATTGCTTAAAGTAGCATTACGTCCATGATTATCTACTGTCGAATCCATTGGCTGCACACAGTACTTTTTACGACCGTATATTGTTGAACAACTCTTCTCCCTCTTCCAATTTGTGTTATTTTATTTAGGCATATCCTAAAAAAATTTTTCTTAATTACTGGGTTGCTGAAGATGACTTTTTCTAAAGTCGAAACTAGTACAACCAACTGTAAAATTTAACTTATGTACATTCTTTAACCCTGATTTCACCCTAGAGGGACAAATATATTTACTTTGGTGGTATAGACAGACCTTCTTGTTTTCTTTCATAATCTCGCCACAGAAAATGGACTACTTCTTGAACAATATACATATAGTTACCTTCAATTTCTTTCTTTATTTCATCTAGCACGGTACCAAATACCTTTCAAGCCACATTTTTTCTTAATGTTGATTCATCTGGAATATTACATTTTGTATATTTTTGCAGAAAGGCCTTAACTTGCGGGTTGGTTAACTTATTTAAAAGAATATTAGCAGCCAAGAACGTTTTACATAAATATTCGCTAATTTTATGACTGGTCATGGTTTCCGTTTTTAAAAATCTCAAATGACTGCTTCAGCGTTGACTGTATGAGACCAGACTTCATCTTGCTAACCTTAGCAATGTGAGACGGCGTCTTAATGTGTTGGTCTATTTGAAATTTCTTTGAGCTGGAAACAATTTTTGAACAAGACTGCAAGAAACATGGTCGCCGTCCAAAGCAAGTTCTGGGTAAGGCTTAATTAATTCATGAGATACATCGTATTTTCGACATAATCACCGCTTTCACTTTGTTTGCGTTTACAATACTAACTGCGGCTACGACAAACGACAACCTCAAGAATACTGACAAACTGTAACAAATGTGAGCAAATAAATAATTATAGAAGGTGTAGATAAAGAAATTCTAGTTAAAACGTCTGGTCAGAAATACCCACCCAATAATGGAATTTCTCAATAGAAGAATAATAGTTTATTTTATTAGTTATTACTTTATTAATTAGCCTATTTATTGCCCTCTTATCTTCAGACCCCGACAGCACAGGCGACACGGCGGCGTGCGACCATAAAACGTAAGAAAAGAACACAGAAATCCCAAAACATTCCTAGATATGCAATGGTTCTTAAAATATGCATTTTTTACTTTAAAATCACATAATATGCAAAAAATGCATAATATGCAAAATGCATAAAATCCTGTCTTTACTTATGACCATATCTCCGGAACGAATAGACCTGCACTGCTTCTTCAAACAGGTTTTGTTATTGTTGTTTTGGCATTGTGATATTGTTGTATTTGTTTGTCTGTTTTTAAACAGGTTAGAAACACAAACACAACAACGTCACAATGCCAACACAACAATAACAAAACCTGTTTGAAGAAGCAGTGTAAGTCTATTGGTTTCGGAGATATGGTCATAAGAAAAGTGGAGGATGCAGAACGCCCATAAAGCGACTACTTACCGATATTTCATAATATCTAGTGTAAACCTACGGGAGCCCTTTGGATCCGCCACTGTCAGCCATTCTCTCTGTTATTAACCATAGATTTAGACAGATAAACAACAGAAACAAGGGTAAAACAAAGATAACTAATGTTTTTGAAATTTTTGTTTGACATGGAATAATCCAAATGTGACAATTGTCTCTAAACATTCCAGGTTGTATACTTAAGATTTTGAAAAAGACCATTCCATTTTAAGATAGTTGATAGTTTTTAGATAGGTCAATTTAGATAGATAAAGAATAATGCTATATGTGTTACAAATCGCCTATATAATGTATATTTTCAAGAGTATATCTGTGTACAAGCCCAGAATGTTATATATTATACAGGGTATAATGTGCATAAATTAATATTTTGGACGGTCTACAAGTGAGTTTTTTGCACAATCAACGGATGACATCGATGAATTTCATTTAAGGTCTAAAATAGTAAAAATAAATATTTTACGTCGCTCTTTTAAATTAAATTTGACCTTTTGAAGCTTAATAATAAACTAAATTATATGTATATGAGATATGCAATGCATATTTGCTTTACAACGTATAGTAATTAAATCAAAAATTATATCAAATAAAATATTTTATGGACCACAAAATGTCATATCGCACAAGGGGGACTGTTAAGAGTCAATAATAAAATATACTATAAAATCAAAGAAAACAAACGCAGTTGAATATAACTGTGAAAATAACTTGACCATATATAGTGTGTTCAAAAAGAAACATAACGGCTCTCATTACTTCGCGCATTTAGATTGCTGCAGACAGGTTTGTCAAAAAACGTAACTTTATACTTTCTGGGTTTTCTGCTGACTTTTGTTAATAATTGTCTCACTCCTTAAACAAACTACATTTGTTTCCAATCTTTTGTCTATTCACAGATTCTAATTAGAAGCCGAAGCACTCCTCACCCTCATGACCGTCATATGATAGGCCTGTCTGTGCATGCTTTTTAGCTCTCAAGATAGGTTTCATCTTAAGCAAAATGGTTTCTAGCCATCTCTATCCTTAGCAGACAGCTTAGAAACGTAAAGAATTTACATTTTCTAAGGTTTGTCTTTTCCCTTTGATCAGACCCAACCCCAGAGAAGTTTCATCGTATCACGGCTCGTTAGTGCGGCTACAGTTCGTCGAGAGGGAGAAGACCACAAAGTGCTTTAATAACGGAGATGCGTTGACAAAATGAGAACATGCTTTGTGATGTCTACCCTTGTCTTGATCTCTCGAGTTTTTAGGTGTTTTTCGTTAATCCAAGTACAACATATTTGATAGTTACTCTTTAATTCTAATAGTAAAACCTGGATATTTTCTTACTATCTACCAATACTTTGTTCCTCTAGTGTTCATTTAGAGACGCGTGGCCGTTCGGTCCAGTATAGTTCTTATAATTTTAATGTCTGGTGGATCTAGGTCGTTCTGTCTCAGGTGTTTTATGAGCCAATTGTGCCTCGCCCAATCAAGGACCCTTTTAAAGGATACAATATGTAGGTACATCGTTATTCAGGTTAGTGAGCATTTCTGGATCAAAACGTTGGTGGCAAAGTTCCTATACCATTTCGGAGAACGAATTGGTTCTCGGTTGTCCTTGCCTCCAGCGTTCCGAATAGGTATCCTCTTGGGCATGACCTTTGGAAAACATTTTAACGATTTGAATCGTCAAGAGTAGTGTAGAAAGAGGCCCACGAAACATTTATATCAAATCCCTATACAGTAGAGATCACTATCCCTCTACCCATACCTACCACTATTCCTCCTCCACACCTACCACTGTATCATCCCTCCACACCTACCACTAAATCCTCCCTCCACAGCTCCCCCTACCCACACCTACCACTAAATCCTCCCTCCACAGCTCCAGAGTGTGGGGAATTTCGAAGAAAGATTTAGTGGAATGTATTGAGGGAGGATTACTGGTAGGTTGGTGTCGAGGGAGCTGTGGAGGGAGGATACAGTGGTAGGTGTGGAGGGAGGAATAGTGGTAGGTATGGAGGGTGAATTACTGGTAGGTGAGGGTAGGGAGGTAGTGATCTCTACTGTATAGGTTTGATATATTTCGTGAGCCTCTATCTCCAAGCTGATTGTCCGATGGTAAGAACGTTTCTTGTTGATATCTGATCTCGAATGTAAAAGTAATAATAAAAATTGTTATCTGTAGGAAAATAATCGCCGCCACGAAGCAGCAACACAACCGACGTTTCCCCATGCAAGATATATTTTCTTTAGATCCTTTCGTTCGATTTAATCAAGATATAAATATCTATATACAACTATACAGGGTGGGTCAGGAGGAACGGACCAAACTTCAGTATTGTATTTTATACCCATATTGTACCATTTTCATTTGTTTTCCATTTCCATTACAAAAACCATAAACAAAAACCATATTTGCATATTATTCTAAATTTGAATAGGTGTTTGGCATTTTGTAACAATTTAATCATTCAAACTTGAGGCCGTAATTCCAAGGGCGCTAACCCAATTTCAAGTAGAAAAGTTCATATAAACATGTGTCCTAAAATGTCTGGTTTTCAAGATACAGGGTGTCAAAGTTTAAACATAAAATCGGTTATTTATTAATATCTCAAAGATCCTTTTGCCGACTTTGGTGAAATTCGGCAGTGTTGTTTGTTGTGACAAGACGCTAAATTAGCACTGACTAGCTGATCATTATGAGTTCCAATGGCGATCCGGGGGGCAGTCTCACGAATAATATTGACAAGAAATTGTATGCCACTGACTTATTTAAAATTTTTATATTGTTATCGGGTTAAGCAGCTAAAAATACAACTATTTTGTCTCTTGACATTTTTTCGTATCTTACGTCGTTTTCAAGAAAAAAAAAATTCGACATGCAATAAAGTGGCTTTTATTTTTTTTCTCGAAAACGAAGTAAGATACGAAGAAATATCAGCAGACAAAAAAGTGTATAGTATTTTTAGCTGCTTAACCCGAATACAATAAAAAAATTTTAAACAGGGCATACATTTTTTTGTCAATATTATTCGTGAGACTGCCCCCGGGACGCCTGAAATTCATAATTATAAATATTATAATAAAGCTAACTTAGCATCTTATCACAACGAGCAACACTGTGAAATTTCATTAAAATCAGCAAAAGAATCTTTGATATATTAGAAAAACGATTTTTTTTAAACGTTGACACCAGACTTTTTAGAACACATGTTTATATAAACTTTCTACTTGAATTTGGTTCGGAATGCGTCCTTGGAATCACGACACATCATTAAGTAACACCCTGTATTTCTTTGTTACGCCTAAACTATAATTAGTCTGTATACTAACTCACACTTTAATATAAAACTTTTTTCGTTAAATGCGTTGAATAAGGAGAAATTTAGCCGATACTTTACTTTTTGAGCACACTGTAGATATGCGCCTCCCTCTGAAGATTTCCTTGCCAAATTTAAAAATGAGTAAAGGCTGAAATAGATGCGAAAAAGTAGCTTTTAGATAAATATATTTTTATGGATATATTTTTATTTTGGACTTAAGTCCCGGTTACGAGATGTTTTAATTTATATTGTTTACAACGGAGTCCATAAATATAAACTAAGTCATTTTTATAAAATGTAAGGTACTAGAGTAGTGTATATAATAAATAATGAGTTATTATATTTAAAACTGAAGCTTTGAAATGTTAGAGGAACTTTACGCCACTAAAATATGATTAAAGTTTAATTTCCAAATATCTACCATTACCATACTAGCACTAGACCAAAGCAAGGACTTTATTGTCGACAAGACGCAAAATAATTAAACCTGTTGTCGATTTTTAAATACCTCGCGGAATTCCGTTTTTCGTATGTCCTACTTTGGGAACCTCTGCATTACATGAATATTTAAAAAATGTGAAAACCATGTCACTTATTTATTTTTTATATGTTTGTTCTAACAAGCGCAGTTAGTAAAGAGATTATCCAAAAAATACCGGCTATATATGCCCAAAATTGTAAATAGGGAGTTATATATAGCGGATTTTTGTTATTTTTAGTTAAAACAATTTAGCCTTTACCTATATTAAGTGAAAATATATCTAATGTTAGTGAAGATGGAAAAAATAAGAAATATCATAACCTAGACATTTTCTATACAGGATGTAATAGATTCACTAATCACTACAGCGATCTAGTAAACCCTAAGAGATACGAAGGTGGTAAATGGGGGAAAAGTTGCATAATTTTGTTATGTTGGTATTAGCAGGCAACGAAAGGGAGCGGTTTGCAAAGCATGGTATATGGTAAAGTAGTTTGAGGCCTACTGTAGCGCAGTGCTTAAGGCTATTCGGGTTCCTTAGAGATAAGTAAAAACTCTACAAAAGAGTTTTCAAAAATATTCTGTTTCCAATCTAAGTTAAAAGAAATTATGGTAACAGCATATCACAATGCTAAATATGGCAGATTTCAGGAATTATTCAAAGTCACTGACAAAATACATTTAGAAAATATGGTTCAATACGAAATATGTATAAAATAAATGGGTTAATTCAACTTTTACTTACAACAGTAAATCACAATTATGTAAGCTAGCATTTCTCTCTCACACTCGATGTTTCTTGGTTTATTCGCTCCGTACAGCTCGGTTATTAACCCACACCTGAACGTTTTGGGCTGAAATATAGGACGTTGAGCTCTACTTTCACGTAAACAATCCCTTTTTCTGAGAATTAGCTAAAGATTTAGATTAGTTTCGCTTGCGAATGTTTAAGTTTATTTTTCACTGTAAAGTTTGAAAGTTTATGAGAAAAGCTTCACTGTAAATACTAATCTCGAACTGAGTATGTTTTTGGTAATTAAACTGTTTTTAAAATAGGTAGGTACTGTAATTCTAACTTTAATTTATTTGGTTAACCCGGGGTCTTAACCTATATAAAAAGAATATTTATAATCGTTCTCTCTCGGGGACTTGGTTACTTAACTTTTGCGAGAAGCGGTGTACGTTTTAACTAATTGTGACTTTAGGTCGCGGCACTATACTTGACTATAAGTTTAATAAAACTGTCTCTTACTTTTTGATGCTTTGACTGTACTTGTGTGACGTAGATAGGTTTTCTTTGTTTTCAATGATTTTGTAGGGAACTGAACTTTCTACTTTGAACTGCACTGTTTTCCTCTGAACTGTTGTGAACTTTTAGTATACTGAAGTGAACTTTACTGAACTGAGTGAACTCTTGGGAACTGTCCTTTTCTAGGCGAGTTAGCGTTTTTATATCTTTTCTAAATTTGCGTAGGTGTAAAGTGGGAATCTTGACCATCCCTTCCGAGTAAATAGGGGAAATTTTTAAGGCAAACTCCGCCTTTAAGAGGTGGATTGAAGTGTCCCTTCTACTTGAATTAGGTGGTATGCGATCATCAGTTAGTTCTTTCCTAAGAATTTAATGTGAAATCTAATAAAATTTTATGTAAAACGATTAATTTTTATGACCGTCTTCCGTTTTAAGCTTCTATTTCGGAGTTGAGTAACCTTGGTTCGAGATGATCTCATTTTTTGTGGGAAGGCATTAGAATACTTGAATTTTTTGGTGGTTTGATGTATCCAATGAAAATTTAATATATTTTGAAATAGTAGGACTCTGGGCTGTCTTTAGCTGTTAGAAATATTTTGTGGGCGTGGAAAGATATGCGCACTGATATGGTAATTGTCATTTTTTCTGGACGCTTGTGGCAGGCGAATAACGTGATGAAAAGATGAACTTGTATTATTTTTACTTTGATAATATGGATTCTTTTTCATTGATTTAGATATCTTATTTGAAACATTTTTATTTAGAAATACATCAGGACTTCGCAGTCCATCACAATGTAGTATTAATCCAGATAGGAACCATTTAGATTCTAGATATAGTTTGTCCAAAACTGTACCGTTGTCTTTTAGAGCACTAAATCAACTACCGTAAAACGGGGCTAATTTGTGCAGGTTTTGATGTATTTTTGATCCTAGGCGCTGTATTTATAATGGAATCGACTCGAAAAAAATCAAGGGTGGCAATACAGGCCATAATAAAGCCGAAACTGCTCTCCAGAAGGGACATGCTTAATGAGGGATAAATAAGAATGGAAAAGTACTATTACCTTCTTTATTCAAAAATTTATTCCCACGCGCTTCGATCAATAGATCATCCTCAGGGCGAGTGGTAGGTTTATTAACGAAAAATTATCAACATTCAAACGCACACACATAGTCATAGATTCAAATCGGTTAAACTCTGAAAATACATTTAAAATCAATTAAAATCGCGAAACAAAACACATAACTACCACAAGAAATTAAAACTATTGAATAGAGGTTAACTATTTTTCACTGTGGTTTCTGCTGAACCGTATAGGTTCTTTCTTATTTATCCCTCATTAATACAGGTCATACCTATAACCTACCATAAAATGGTTTTTTTTACGATAAACTGTTTTCTAGAAAGGAAAATAACAAATTGGGTGCCAAAGTCCCCCGCATGTAGGGTTACATTGACACCCAAACAGAAAAGTGAAAAAAATAATGCAGACCCATTGTGGGGTTACTTTGGCACCACTTTAACGTTTTAAATAAAAGATTCAATACTGTTTATAAAAATATAATCATTTTCTATAAAAAAAATAACATCATATTTTTTAAACTACAAAAATAACATATTTCTTGAACATTCTTAAGGCACAAAATTCAGTTTTATCAATATAAGATATCAGCCTCTTTAAACATTAAAAGAAATATAAATAAACATCAAAATAAACAAAACACTTTAAACAAACTAAAAAATAATATTCTTAATATTTGGCACTGTACAAGGAACTAAAACAACATTCTTGGTAAAAAATAAAAATACACGTAATACACAAATACCGTAGATCCACTTAAAACAAGCAATGCATAGAATCCAGTCTGGTCCAGTGTAATCAGACCAATCAAACAGCACAAATTCCACATTCGTCATCATTTCTGCTTCTTGAAGATGATGGTTGATTGATGTCTTCTGTTGTCGATTTTTTTTAAATTTTTGTTTTTGCTTCGCCTTTCCCTTATTTCCCCTTAACCGTATTTTGTTTGTCACTATTTTGCATTATCAATTATTATTTCGCAATCAACTTCTTTGCCGGGTATAATTTTTTTGCCACGTTTTATTTTGGGGTTAGAACTTGCTTGTCCACGTGTCTCCTGAAAAAACTCTAATACACTATCATTCAGGATAGAACTCGTAGATGCTTCACTTGGGGTTTCTGGAAGTTTAGATAAAGGTTGTTGCGGATAATACGGAAAAATTCCGGTGGCATGAAATCAGGACTTTAAATTTTTTTCCACTGTTTCCTGGATAGATCTCCACAAGCCATCTAGAAGATTCGGAAAGTGTTCCTTGAGAAGAGTGCCTTTAAGGCGACTCGTCCTTCCCCAATCGTCCAAAAGAGCCCTCCACTTCTTCTTCATAGGAGCAAAGATAGCCACATCCAAAGGCAAAGTGGGTTGAATTGGGGGGTAAAGGGTAAAGGCGCCATGTAGATATTATTTTCTTTAGCAGCCTTTACTACGGCTGGAGAATAATGCGAGACTAGGTTATCACCTAAAACCACACCTGGTTCGCCATAAAAATGTTCTTTGATGTGGAGTCAAAAGTTTGAAGAACCATATTTCAAAGAGATTCATATCGAACCATCCACTGCTGCTGTTATCATGAACACCCTTTCAACCCGCTTTGTGCCCCTACGAACTAGCACTTTTTGGCCCCGGGGTCGTCAGTAAAGTTAGTTTCGTCACCCTGTCAAAAAAGTCCCATAAAATCTCATAAAAAAAAAGTATGAGTTTCGAGGAGATTCTATATAGAAAATGTGTTGTGCTTTTATGAGCAACGATGAGATTCTATATAGGGAAGTGAAACACCTTTTCCTCCTGAAAACTTATAAAAACGTTTATAAGTTTTAAGGAGTTTCAAGTGGCAGTGTTGATTCAAAACATGTAGATTCTTATTAGTTTTTATACGACAATTCCTAAACAATTTATGAGGTTTTATGGTGAATTAATAAGATTTTATAGGTTACATTTCGTTCAGTTTATATGCTTTAGATGATTTTCTGTGTGACATTGATATGTCAAATACGCATCAAAACTTGTGGATACTTTATAAGTTTGGATAAGTTTTGAAGATATATGAGCAATGATGAGATTCTATATAGGAAAGTGAAACACCTTTTCCTCCTAAACACTTATAAAACGTTTATAAGTTTTTAGGAGTTTTCAAGTGTCAGTGATGATAAAATCAGATAGATTCTTAAAAGTTTTTATATGACAATTCCTAAACAATTTATGAGGTTTTATGATGAATTAATAAGAATTTATATGTTACATTTGGTTCAGTTTATATGTCTAATATGAGTTTCTATGTGACATTGATATGTCAAATACGCATCAAAACTTGTGGATACTTTATAAGTTTGGATAAGTTTTGAAGATATATGAGCAATGATGAGATTCTATATAGGGAAGTGAAACACCTTTTCCTCCTAAACACTTATAAAACGTTTATAAGTTTTTAGGAATTTTCAAGTGTCAGTGATGATAAAATCAGATAGATTCTTAAAAGTTTTTATATGACAATTCCTAAACAATTTATGAGGTTTTATGATGAATTAATAAGAATTTATATGTTACATTTGGTTCAGTTTATATTTCTAATATGAGTTTCTATGTGACATTGATATGTCAAATACGCATCAAAACTTGTGGATACTTTTGAAGATAACTTTTAAGGGTCTTTTTTTGCCAGCTGCTTCGCTACCCAACCTGAAAATCTTAGCAGTCTCTGGTAGGCTCAGGATCATCTGTCTATATAATCTACTGATGGTGTTTCTATCTTCTTCTATCTTCTCCTCCAGGTTGGTTTTTTTTATTCATCCACACCAAAAAGAGGATGTTGCCAGCACGGCGTTCTCTTTCCCTGATCTCAAAAAGTGTGAGCTCGACTTCAGGCTCGGCCACTTTCACCTCCGGATTTTCTTTTATAGTGTCTACTCTCTGTTCCAGCTTTTTAAGTGCATCTGCATAGCTGGTTTCAGGAATTTTTTGGTCAACCACCTTTAACTCGTTTCTAAGGGCTTTTATTTCTGTTTTTATATTTTCATTCTCAGTTCTCCTATGATCCATGGAGCTTTTTAACGAGGCTACCTCACCCTTAAGCTTTTCCAACTTTTTAGCTGTTTCATCTCCTTGTTTTTGTGTTTTCTTAAGTTCTTCTTGTGCTGTCCTAACTATAGAGTGTATCTCTGGGAGTTTTTTGATTGCATCCTTACAAATCGGGTAGAATAGCATGTTGTTCTAGAGGGACTTGGAATGGCCCTGATCTCCCCTGCCAAGGCACCAGTACAGTCTCCACAAATAATTTTTTGACAAAAATCACACGGAAAACCGAACAGTTTGCCCTTTTCCTCCTTCAAAACGCAAGGTTTCCTACACTTATAACACTCTTGTGACATCTTAACCCCACTTTTTTCTGATTATATAGTTTTTATTTGATCTTTAACGGAAATAACTGTCTCAACGCGTAAATGTACCTGCACTTTATCGTTTCACACCGAAAACGACCGGAAAACTCCACTACTTTTCACGATGATTAAAGATTTCTCTCTCCGACTTTTCCGATGCTAATCTCGCCGACGCGCGCTTGTAACTCAATGTATATGTTAAGTTAAATAGTTTAAAAACATATAAACTTATAAACACGTTTGCTTTGGAATGTCCTATAAAATCTTATAAACTTTTCATAGTGTTTTGCATTATTAAATTTTGTATAAATTTAAACCCAGAGTGTTCTTTAAACACTCATAAAATCTTATATATTTTTTATATGTTTTTATGCGATTTTTTTGGCAGGGCATAGTTAAACACGTGTTTAACATTAACAGATTTGAGAACATGTTCAATGTTATTGGAAAACTCCATTATGTCCACGAGGCCAACATTTCTGGTAATAAATTTGTCGATGAAGTCCGGTCCTGGTCTATTGTTGGGCCATTCAGGAACGTTTCTGCCTTGTTTTGTTACATATTTTTGTACAATATCTCCTGGTGTCACTAACAGTAATGGGAAAACCCCAATTTGCTAGCTGGTCGATTGTCTCCGATATTAGCGTCTCCTGTGGGGTAAGCACGGTAGGGTGACCTACACGTGCCTCATGCCTCCTAAATAGTTTATTTTGAAGAGTTCCCCTAGGTATTTTCCAGCGTTTGGAGGCTTGTACCTGTGACATCCTCCCCACAATAGCTTACACTACACTGCATCAGCTAAATCTTGTTCCGTATAGTTTTTATAGGGCCTTGATCGAGCCAACCGCGTGTAATTTTGCACCATATTTTGCGCGGCGAAGTGTAGTGACCCGTCTAGACAACTCTCGGCGACTAAATATTAAAACTAGCCGAAACTGCCTAATAAAAGCAAAGGCGCTCACGCGCTGCCTAGAGATACCCCGCGTGCCAAAAGTACCCCCGTTTTATACGGTACTTGATAAAAAAAAAATACCATTGCGTGGTCATAATGGTCGGTAAAATCCAAGAGGACTACAGGGTCGAACCTCTGTGAAGTACCCATAAGTATGTATTTCATTTATATGACACTAATTCATGAAATACTGTAAATATCATTATTTTATTTCTGCATATTTTAATATAAAGCCTACAGTGTTATAGTAATTATTGAAACTAAAGAAATAACAGTTTAATATCTGCATATTTTATTCATTAAACCGAAATCGTACCAACAGCTCGCTTGAGACGTCTTTAAATTTATAAACGTGAAAACAGTTACAACGCGTGTCCACATTCATCTTAAAAATCGCGTTTACAATGCTACGCTACCCACTTGACATATTTTGAGAAAAAACGTTATTTTTACGTGAAAATGGTAATGTTATTTCCCTCTACCAAAAACTTCGTTTTAAAAACGTAATTTTTTTTATTACTGTTATTTTAATGTAATTTTTGTTCACGTTGTAATTTGTGTTACATTTTTACATTAATTTTATGTAAATAAAAGTAACGTTACTTATAAAACATTCAATTTGCGTTATGTTTTATAACGTCGAAATAAGTAACCTATTTTTCACTTTATCTTAACATTTTTAAATTTCGCGCCTAAAACCCAGCGATCGGCAATTGTCACGTCTGTCATAGACGTTTGACGTTGTGTTGTGAGTGTATAGTGGAAGGAGCAGTTGGTGAAAATTTTGGATAGCATCGAATCTCTTTTAAGTTTTGTGAGTTTTCGTTTATTTTAAGCGTAAGTTGTTCTTAATTTTATGGTTTAGTCTTTATGAAATAACTGTTGTTTATTCTTTATATATTTCACGAGTTCTTTTGTTCTTTACCACAAACGTTTGAAGGGCAAAATGGCGTCTTGTAAATTTTATTGTCATTACAAAAAGAATGCTAAAAGAATCCCTATAATGTAACAAAAATACCAGCCTTTTGAAGTTAATTCCAAATATAGAACAAGATACGTCACTCTATTTTTTCCTTTAATTAATTAGGAATAGTTCTCTAGATTCTACACCTTAACCTCTACAAAAAATGATTATTGTAGTTCTTTACTATTGTGGACCCTTGAAAATGTTTCTTATGTAATGTAATATCTCGTGTAATTAGGTTGTTGGAACAATATTTAAAAAATGTTTCGTTTTTAATTTAGAAATAGCGCAAGTTCAGTTTGGAGAAACTAATGAGTACCTACTCGATGGAAAAAATAATAATGGACCACTTCAGGTATGCCCCGAACCGTTTGAAGAAACAAAAAAATGAAAACTTATACTATATAGCTACTAGATTTTAAATTAAAATAAGTTAAAATTTGTAAATTGTATACGGTAACCTAAGGCAACATGAAAAAATAAAAGTTCATAACTTGAATGTTTTGTTGTTTATTTATAAGTATCCAAATAATAAAGTATGAAACAATACGCTGCTTTCCTGAGGAAAAATTTAGTTTTATAAGTTAAAAATATGTTACAAAAACGCAGAATTGTATCATAATATAATACGTTATAAAAACGTTAAAATTAGTAACGTTATTTTTACCAACGTCAGAACACCGTAACATTAAGCGTGTTTTACACATTGAAAACACGTTTATTCGTATTCTAACGTTTTTCAGTCTGACGTAAAATTATACATGAAATTCACGTTTTCTTGCCAAGTGGGTAATGACGAACAATCAGCACACGCCAGCTGACGCCTCTCAGATACACAGCACACCAAATATTATTGGGTTATGTGAGGTACGAATTAATGTGCAAAATGGAAGAATAGTAATTTTCAATTTAGCTTGTTAAAAATTTTAAAATGTACAATATAATAAAATATCACGAGCCGCTACTATTAAGCATCAAATTATGCAACTTTGCCCTCCATAACCATCTTCATATCTCTTAGGGTGAACGAGATCCCTGTAGTTAAAAACGAATTTGTTATAGGCCGTTGCCACCATAAACATTTGTATAATATGCGAAAACTCGAACAGAATTTAGAACACTGACAAGTTTGATAAAGTCAATTTAATTCATATCGTTAAATTCACTAACCTAGATGAACCACATAGCATATGGGACACGCTGATCAAATAGTTTTAAGCATGCGCATAATCCATAATATGCTGCTCCTGATCTATCAGAACCAGCCCGCTGCCATTGTTGTATGTAGTGTGTGCGTGAAACATCATGGTTAATTTACGCCGAAGATCTTTAAGGTTATAAATATTTCTTATTTTATCAATCTTTAAATTAAGAAAACAGTTACCTGAAGCAAAATTTGTAGGGTTTCTTACGAATACTCAATATAGCTCAAGTAGGTGTATCACGTAAAGAAGAGCCTGTTTTTCAAAACTACGATAAATAAAACTTAACAGAATGGTGTCACAAAAATTACACATCGAGACTTTGCAGGCTTACAGGCTTTAACAGATTTAAAAAATAATTATGTTGGCATCCCCTCGCTTCTGAGAAACCGTCTTACACTTTTAACTTAAAAGTTATTAGGGTTCCTATACAATATAATACAATTATTATAATTTTCAGTCTATTGATGCCACAGAGTTAGTTTGTGGGGAATGAAAAATGTACCAAAAGATGAAGACAGGGTGCCTGTAATACATGAATAGTTAAAAAAAAAAGAAGATATTTCTGATGCTAAATATTTGCGAGAAGGACCCATTTTCCCTAAAAATTTCTTTTGGTATGTCAGTTGTCTAATGACAAAAGTAAAAATAACATAAATAAAATGTTTTATTTACAACTAAGTAATATCCATGTATGATTACTTTTGTTAGACCCAGATTATCAATGTGCCGTTATTAATAACAGCCACATAACTTCCATCTACAGTATTCTCAAAAGTTATCTTGTAGTTAAGAGTTACCAGGACGTTGATAATTTGGGCCTTAATATATTAAAGCTTGGAGAGTTCCAAACAAAAATGTGATAGTAGCAAAAAACTTTGAAAAGTTTTTTTAGTTTATAAATCTTATAAAGTATATTATATATATTTTATGATGTGTCTACTAAAGTTTAAGCATTGTATTCTTATATTTAAAATATTTCTAAGAAAGATGTATACCTACATTATATTGATTATAGTAAGCAGAGAAATATATTATTGAATTCATTTTAAAATTGATGTATATTATGATTACCAATTAAATATAATAATATGTCACTTGTTGGTATAGCAAACTAATGTAAGTGTTTTATTTTTCTTACTAAAAGTGCACAAAGAGAAAGAGATAAATGAACGCGTTTTAAGATAAAAAAAAAACAGTGAGAATAAAATTAATAATTATTAAATAAAATAATATAACAAAACAATTTATTTATAATATTTACATCATTATTTTAATAATAGGTACCTATGAAGACCTAATAGGTAGATATTATAAACTAGAGCTGGTTATTTCCCCAATTAACGAGGGAAATGGTGTGTCTTTTGGTTTATTCTCTTTCGAATCTGCCTTGTCCTCATTAACTATTGAATAAATTGTGTAAGGTTTATTTAAAAGTTGGTGAACACCATGGTGGCAGTCAATTTTTATGTTGAGCTTTTTATGGTGTAGCAATTTTTGAACAACAAATCTACAAAAATAGAATGCTGATTAATTTGCGTCTTAAGACATAACACAAATCAATTCCATTATGTAACATGTTTCGCATTGTTATTGCATAATAAATATTTTTCTACCCTAGTCAATTCTATTCTAAAGTATTTTCATGACTGGCTGGAACATTCCTCAAAACATCAGTTTTTTAATATTCACAAGTATAACAAAATAAAGAAAGCTGAACAGTGCTTATGAGTTAGATAATCTTGGGTATAACTTACTTATTTAATTCATGTACATTAGAATGATTTAAGTATGTCTCGATATCCATCCATTGACATTCAGCTATTTCTCTTTCACATTTCCTTATAGTTTTACTTAAGGCCCTTAAACTCACTACGAAATAAATGTCAGAACAACCAAACATGCCATGGTGTGTGTGCCTTAATGACAGTACAGATTCAAATTGGGCTTTAACACCAGTTTCTTCTGCTACTTCTCTGATTGCAGCATCAACAAGATTTTCACCTGAAGTAAATTGTGTTTAGCTATGGCACATTCAATATTAAGATTGTGTTATTATTCAATTTAATTACCTGGCTCTACATATCCTCCGGGCAGCTTCCACATAGGAATTTTGTAAGCATATTTTTCTCTAACCACCAAAAGCTCATCTTGATCGTTTACAACCACTGCTCCTACACCAACCATTGTATGGGCAAAATTGGGTATGTTATTGCTTTGATTGCTAGGTAACCAAAAATATAACATAACAAAATCCTCCTTAGCATGATGATATTTGAAACCATTCTAAATAAGTTGTTGCAAAATTATCATGAAAAAAACCCATGTATCTTAGAACACCACTGTAAAACTACTTACCTCTATTAAAATGGGGACCCATTTACATTGATTCAAATGTACTCTAAACCATATTCCCCGTATTTTGTTGTTTTTCCAGTTAGTTAAGGAATCTTTAAAAAATATAGGTTAGTACTGAAAGTCTATCGTAAGTACCTATAGAAAATATATTAGGTAGGTATTTATATATGAATTACTTTTCAGTTTTTCTTCAAATTCTCCAGCATCACAAGGTTCCAATTCAGAACGTACAGTTATACCTTTGAACCTATCCTCCTTTCCTGTAAAAACACTTGTTGAATTACTGCTGGCATTGGCACTCATTTTGGAAACTCCTGTCCAAGATGATAAAAATCTGTAACAATTTCGCCAAATACTTCATCACAGCCATTTACAACTTGGAAGTTAATCTTACTTGTGTTTATTTAAGAATATATTGTGAAGTGTTCGTGCTGATTTTTGTGGACAGATGAACACTGACAATTTTTTTGAATGTAACAAGGTACATAACCTATAATCACTTACTAGAAGTGACGAAAACTTAAAAATCATTAAATTCCAAGAACGTTTACTTTAGTAATATCACAGTTTTATTGTTCATCCACTCATCACTTTTAACGTTTAAATGTGAACTTTGATGAAATTATTTTATGATTTTAGGCATGACTTTGACAAGCAGCTGACTTGACTTAAGCCGTTCTGTATGCTTGGTTGCATATATAAAGATATATCCTTGGGCAAAACGACGGTATTATGATGAAATCGATGGTGTTTCTGTTTCATAATACAGAATATTCTTTTTCGCTCCAAAAAAGACAAGACTCCAGAGTTACCAGGCGTTGATAATTTGGGCCCTAATATATTAAAGCTTGAAGAGTCCAAACAAAAATGTGATAGTAGCAAAAAACTTGAAAAGTTTTTTTAGTTTATAAATCTTATAATAGTATATTATATATATTTTATGATGTGTCTACTAAAGTTCAAGCATTGTATTATATTTAAATATTTCTAAGAAAGATGTATACCTACATTATATTAATCATAGTAAGCAAAGAAATATATTATTGAATTCATTTTAAAATTGATGTATATTATGATTACCAATTAAATATAATAATATGTCACTTGTTGGTATATCTTTTACTAAAAGTACACAAAAGAAAAAAGATAAATGAACGTGTTTTAAGATAAGAAAAAAACAGTGAGAATAAAATTAATAATTAAACATAATAATATAACATAACAATTTATTTATAATATTTACATAATTATTTTAATAATTGGTACCTATGAAGAGCTAATACATATTATAAACCAGACTTGCTGCTTTCCCCAATTAAGAAGGGAAATGGTGTGTCTTTTGGCTTATTATCTTTCAAATCTGCCTCGTCATCATTAACTATTGAATAAATTGTGTAAGGTATATCTAAGAGTTGGTAAACACCATGGTGGCAGTCAATTTTAATGTTGAGCTTTCTATGATGTAGCAGTTTTTGAACATTTAATCTACAAAAATAGAATACTAATTAATACACCTCTTAAGACATAACACAAATTAATTACATTATGTAACATGTTTTGCATTGTTATTACATAATAAATATTTTTCTATCCTAGTCTAATCTATTCTAAAGTATTTTCATGACTGGAACATACCTTAAAACTTCAGTTTTTTAAGATTTGCAAGTATAACAAAACAAAGAAAATTGAACAGTGCTTAAGAATTAGATAATCTTGGGTATAACTTACTTATTTAACTCATGTACATTAGAATGATTTAAGTATTCCTCCATATCCATCCATTGACATTCAGCTATTTCTCTTTCACATTTCGTTATAGTTGTACTTAAGGCCCTTAAACTTACTACGAAATAAATGTCAGAACAACCAAACATGCCTTGGTGTGCGTGCCTTATTGACAGTACGGATTGAAATTGGGCTTTAACACCAGTTTCTTCTGCTACTTCTCTGATTGCCGCATCAACAAGATTTTCACCTTAAGTAAATTGTGTTTAGCTATTAGACATTCAATGTTGAGATCGGGTTAATATTTAATTTAATTACCTGGCTCTACATATCCTCCAGGCAGCTTCCACATGGACAATTTGTAAGTATTTCTTTCTCTAACCACCAAAACCTCATCTTGATCATTCACAACCACTGCTCCTACACCAACCATTGTATGGGAGAAATTGGGTATGTTATTGCTTTCATTGCTAGGTAACCAAAAATATAACATAACAAAATCCTCCTTAGCATGATGATATTTGAAACCATTCTAAAGTTGTTGCAAAATTGGCATAAAAAAACCCATGTATCTTAGAAAATCACTGTAAAACTACTTACCTGTATTAAAATGGGGACCCATTTACATTGATTCAAATGTACTCTAAACCATATTCCCCGTATTTTGTTGTTTTTCCAGTTGGTTAAGGAACCTTTAAAAAATATAGGTTAGTACTAAAAGTCTGTGGTAAGTACCAATAGAAAATGTATTAGGTAGGTATTTATATATGAATTACTTTTTAGTTTTTCTTCAAATTCTTCAGCATCACAAGGTTCCAATTCAGAACGTACAATTATACCTTTGAATCTATCCTCCTTTCCTGTAAAAACACTTGTTGAATTACTGCTGGCATTAGCACTCATTTTGAAAACTCCTGTCCAGGATGATAAAAATCTGTAACAATTTCGCCAAATTCTTCATCACAGACATTTACAGCTTGGAAGTTAACTTACTTGTGTTTATTTAAGAATATATTGTGAAGTTTTCGTGCTGATTTTTGTGGACAGAGGAACACTGACAATTTTTTTGAATGTAACAAGGTACATAACCTATTATAATCACTCACTAGAAGGGACGAAAACTTAAAAATCATTAAATTCCAAGAACATTTACTTTAGTAATATCACAGTTTTACTTCCACTCATCACTTTTACGTTTAAATGTGAACTTTGATAAGATTATTTTATGATTTTAAGCATGACTTTGACAAACAGCGGACTTTACACAGAAATCAAAAACTTGGACTTGACTTAAGCCGTTCTGTATACTTGGTTGCATATATAAAGATATATACATATTTAGAGAAAACGACGGTATTATGATGAAATCGATAGTGTCCCTGTTTCATAATACAGGGTGGTTGGTAAAAGAAAACGAAATTATTATGCCTATTTTTCATGTTTATGGTCACTCTATATCACTGTAATTTCAGTTTAAGGCGGAAAGGGGTGTTAATGTAGCAGTCTGATGCTTGTTTAACGAGGAAGTTGTGGTGGATGGCTGCCTTTAGAAAGTTTGACCTTATTGTGGCCTTTTAGGACGATGCTTATATACAGGAGTATCTATTTAAAAACAGTTTTTCCGGTGCAATGGATATGGATAAGTAGACAGAGAGCAATAGTTTGACCAAAGCGTGTGACCACCCGGATCGCCCGTGATCTTAACCCCTAGGATTCTTTTTGTAGGTTAGTAGTTATAAGAGATGTATTTTGTTTCACGAGTTATTAAAATATTTGAATAGTAGGCACTTTACTATTTATTTTGGGCGTCTCCATGCACTGCCCTCTTAAGCTCCAACAATTAAAAAAAAAGTAATTAGGATTGACGGCAAGTAAACACCCGCCATGACTCGATATTCAAATAGGTAAAGGGCATGTTTAATAAAAAATGTCTAAAAAGTAGTTGTAGAATTATAAAATGTTAAAAATACGGTTCATTACCAAAATAAATCCCTGTATTTTTTAAATGCAAATATTATAATTATTAACTTCAATTGTTGAGCAGTGTATATGACTAATGGGATAATAAAAGAAATGGTTTCTAATTTGAAATTTTATTTAATTTATAATAACAATATTAAAATAAACAACTCAACAACTGTACAGGTTGGATGCAAACCTTTGTTGTATACCTATACAGGGTTCCCGGGTAAGAATGCACTCAACAGGGGTCTAGTAAAAATTGCGAATATTTCTGAAGATATTTGGGCAAATCCGAATTTGGGCGATTTCGTTGTTATTGTTTTCGGATATTATTTGAAGAGATATTTCGAAACAAATTTTATATTCTTATTGCCACTTTTTCTCCTTTACAAGATAATTTGATTAAATTTTCAATCTGAGAGTTTCATTATTTCGCAACCATATCACCTAAACGCAATTTTATATTAGTCAGAAAATTTGATTTTATACGTTATAAATTCTACTTTTTATTCTAAATCCAACGGCACATCACAAACATTATTTATTAGACGTCTCGGACAAAAAAAAACTCATCATCAATGCAAATAAGCACCTTATTGAAATGTTTCTGTTTTTATTGTAGTAAGAATATATAAGAAGAAATTAAAGAGATGACAATGATTTATTTTGACATATCGCTTCAAATAAAATCGGAAAATAATAAGAATAAAAGCGCAAAAACTTGGTTTTGCCTAAAAATCTTGGGAAATCCGCGAAAAAAATGTAAAAAGATTATCGTGGTGAATCAGACAAAAAGTATTAGGAAAATAAAAAGAATAAAAAATAAAAGAATACACGTTTCTACCAATACTGTTCATCCGATTCCCAACAACCTTTTATCTGCGGAAATATTCGGATTTTTTTAATTTGGAAACATGACGACGTGGCTGGATTAATGTGCAACTTCTTTCTAATTTACTATACCGGGTGTTGCATCGTCGAGCGGGACATAGGAAATCCCATGTAATTTTAAATGGGGTCAATTATTGGCTTCCCTAATTATTTTAGAGAAAAATTCTATTTAGGTTTATTAAAGAGCACTAAAACCCACATTTAAAAGAATAACTTTAGATATTTTTGATGAGCCCGTTTACGGGTTATCGCCGATTTCTTTTTAACTATTTCTCCTTTTTATGGCCCCGTATTTGCGGGCACCAGTCAAGGTAAAAGATGACTGTCAAATAAAGTTGTCATTTTGAGGAATATTTGAACATCTTCTTAAATCCTAAAGTTCTAACAATTTAATAGTACCTACCTATTAATTAGTAAAATATTGAAACATGTAAAATGTCATAATTAACCTTGTAATTGGATACTTTATTTTAGTTTTATTCAGATTAATTTGTACTCATAAATACACCTTTAATATTTTCGATGTACGAGTTTTTATAACAATAAAGCATACATTTCAAAATGACAACTTTATTTGACAGTCATCTTTTACCTTGACTGGTGCCCGCAAATACGGGGCCATAAAAAGAAGAAATAGTTAAAAAGAAATCGGCGATAACCCGTAAACGGGCTCATCAAAAATATCTAAAGTTATTCTTTTGAATGTGGGTTTTAGTGCTCTTTAATAAACCTAAATAGAATTTTTCTCTAAAATAATTAGGGAAGCCAATAATTGACCCCATTTAAAATTACATGGGATTTCCTATGTCCCGCTCGACGATGCAACACCCGGTATATCCAATCTGGATGCCCTATGACTTACGAGATCCCTGTACAGTGCATTCTTATCTGTGACACCCTGTACATAGGTAAATAAAGCATACCCTAGTGTAACCGTTATGTAACAATCGTTTTAAAAATTGCAATTATTCTATCCAGTTTCAAAGATTTATAAAATAATTACACCTAAACTAAAATGCAACGCCATCTTTTATTTAACTCAGGGCATGAAATTTTGTATGCTAGATTTTCAACCTCATGTTGAGACCTTCCTCTACTGTATCAATACAGTTGAAACTGGAACAGGTAAAATTTAGGATCTCAGGATTAAGAATAGTTTATCTTAATGCCAAACACTCAATCAAAATATATTTCTGCACTAAAAGAAATTGTACATTTTGTGCATCTCGTAACCTTTGTCTGTCCACTTCAGAGCAGATAAAGATGACCTACTGTCCAAGTGACCAAAATCTCTTCAAAATATCTTTATACTACAGACAAACATATGTAGATGGATAGAAAGTTTATTATTTGTAAACACTCTGAGACAAAAATCCTTGGACAATCCAACTTTTCAACACAAACTATCCAAAAGAAGAAAAAAATATCACAGATCACATTAATGCCAAGATTTTAACGTTACCATTACATTGTATTCTATCATCCCAAAATAGTTTTATATACATTAACAACATTGAAACTCGTTGTCAATCGTTTGAGATTCCAGTTGTGGCAATCCGACGTGGCCATATTAAATCGAAAAAAAATGCGAATCGAAAACTGGTTTTCCTTTAATGTGATTCTCTGTGCAATATTTCCTAGAACCATATGGAAAACTTATCAAGTTTGGCAACAGCGTGATTCCTTTTTATTAGCAAAATATTAGAGAGCTTTTGCATTGAATATAACTTCGTTTTTAATAATTTTATTTATTTTTCGAGAAAATAATGCAACGCAGCACGGTAGAAATTGTGACCAAGTCACATTTATTATAGGTTTCACATAAATAATCATAAGGGCATCGTATAAAAGCAATTTAGCCAATTAGTTTTTTCCAAAGAAGTTAAAATGACGAAGGTAGCAGACCCGCAGTGCGAAATGATACAACCATTCGAAAGATTCACTTCCCCGCAGTACCACTGGACATCGGAAATAGAAAATAGTGTGTGAGCTACTGAAACAAGGGACGTACAAGTTCATGTGTTTTCACGCTGGTGCTGTCTCAACTTCACAGTTTCCCGAAGAATAACCCGTATTCTTCGGAAAACCAGCAGGATGTCTGAGACCATATCCGTATATCCAGCGCTGCCGATTATCAAGTGGGTATTCAAGTGTTCCCACGCTGAATACGCATCTTGTTTTAGGCAAAACTCCGTTCGGGAGACCGGCTACTTTGAAGTATCCTCACGCTCATTGTATCCGCCTTCCGCACTAGTGTGAGTAAGGGAATGAGCCGAAGAGTGAAAGTACTGCTGGCCGTGTTTTCACGCGTAGTGCAGTCAGGTCGATGTTCAAAGGTGTGTTCTTACGCCTACTATCATCCTGATTTTTAATTCAATAAAATCCATGTTTTCTTGTTAATTTTTCTAAAACACGAGGCGGAACAAAAAGGGCTACCGCAAGCGCATAGACCCCTGGAATAACACTTCTCTGCTGTAGCTACCTGTAGGTCGACAGTGGTTCTCTGTTACATCTTGAATCAACAGAGAGACTTAACATTCAGAAAAAATTAAAAAACCACATTTTATTCACCAAGGAACATCGTGAACGACTAGTGAGCAACCCGCCGTTTCGAGGGCGCCACAAAAGGCGCTCGAGCACCCGTCCCCGACTCGGGACCATCACAAATGGCGCCCGAGCATCCAACCCAGTTTTGAGCCCATCACAAAATAATCAGACCTGTGAAATTGAGCGGACAGTTGGATTAACCTAAGCGGCTTACGGTTAGCTGAAACACGTCTTAAATCAGAGATTCCTATGTCCCTCAAACTCAAAGTCTTCGACCAATGCACCTTGCCGTTCCTAACTTATGATTCGGAGACCTACCTACCAAAAATCGGTTACCAATGTGAAAGATACACGAGCCATGGAGCGACCTATACTGGGAACCAGAATAAGGGATGGACTACCAAACGAGAAAATACGACAGATAACCACAGGGGCAATGAAGCGAATGACTTACTTGAAATGAAATTGGGCTGATCACATAGCAATAAGGATACCTAATAAAAAGTGAACCAAAAGAATCATGAAATGGTGAACAAAAGATACGCCCTCCAACCAAATGGACGGATCGACTATCTCGGCAAATTAAATTCGTGATGCTCAGGGCTGGAGAAATTGGAAATTATTGAGAGGCTTACGCCCACCACTTGACGAGACAGGCTGCTTGACGATGATGATAATTGGAGCAACACAGGTGTCGCCTCTACTATTTCGTGTACTAATTCCGCACCATCAACTGAGATTAATCTTCAAAATCTTCGACTGGGATGACACTTTGAGCAAAACTATCCGCAGTGAATTGAAAAATGATCATATTACGCTATTTACCTATTTTACCTATTGCAGTTTTGTTTATACCAGAGTCTCAATTCGATTTGCGCATGCTTCACAGGCGAACGTTCATACTTCTCTTGCTACCATGCGAAATGTGATGTAAATGATCCTTGTCTTTGAGAAAATGTAAAGTGCAAAACTTGTGATGTGATCCCAATGTTAGCAGACATTTCTACGCCTGTCTGGGCTTAATTCGGAGACCGTTACGAACACTGTTTAAATAAATAGATTTTTTGAAATAACTTCAGTTTTGTGGACACTATCTTCGTGTGATAATAAATTGAAATAAAAATAAAATAAAAGAGTTTAAGTAAGTTGAATTTTATAAGCCCTGAATAAACGTCAGAAAACTTAACGTTCATCTTGACATCTCGTCCAAAAGGCCCGGTACCTTCAGGTCCGAATTTCTTTATTCTCAGAATAATTGCAATAGTTTCAATTGTGTCGATAATTGTTTCCATGGACATTATTCGACGAATAGCGCTATCTGTAGATGAAAGTACCATAACTAATTGTACAGTAAAGGAGATGAGTTAAGGTTAGTTCAGCTAAGAACTCCTAATTTAGCACTGAAAATTCCATGACCCGGATTAAATGTATGAATAAATCTTTTAAATGACAAATATTGGAAAAAAAATCAGTTGTATTACAAAACTAACAGACTAGTAAGGTAAATGCGAAATTTGACCGATATAAACAATTCTCCTAAAAATCCCTGTACGGTCAGGGTATCTACACATTATACAATACATACCGGGTGTCCTGATAAAGTTGGACACCGGCGATATCTAAGAAACGATAATGCCTAGAGCTTTGGAGAAAAAAAATCGTTACAATTAATTTTCAAGTTCCTAGATTGACCGCAAACAACATAATTAGAAAACATGGATTTTCTCCAGAACTTGCTTATTATTATTATTATTTTATGACAATAAAGCATATTTTGATTTGATTTGATTTGATTTGATAAATGTAAAGGTTTGTTTCTTTAGACTTAAAGAAAACAAAAAAAAGTTACACTTTATTGAAGACCGCATATTAATATCTGTATTTGTGTTGACGTATTGCCAAAAAAAAGTGGCTCAAAATAATATTAAAAATATTTTCTTGTTATGCTATCAATGACACGCCAGGAAACAGCATTCCAAGAGCTGAGATACTCCACTTAATACTGTCGGATATGGATTGGTACCCTTAATGGTTAGAGCATGCAGTCATCATTTATAAACATTTTGTTTGTGGTACTAGGACTCTTAATAGTGGTGGAGCTTATTAGAAAAGTATTTGATAAGAATAGTGCACTAGATGATGACAGCTGTAGTGTTGTTTATTGGGAAGAGTTGAATGTAATAGATGATAAGCAATAATCTATTACAATTGGTTGGGATAAAGGGTTCCATGTTTAATAGGGAGGGCTGAAAATCTTCCTCAAAGTGAGCTTCTGCAAGTTTTTGCAAAATATCAGCAAAAGGGGGAACCACTTTTCCTAACTAATGGGGGTTACAAAACACTATAACAGGCTTAGAGATAATTTACGAAGTGGAGTTGTTCAGATAACAAAGTATTATATTATCATTTCAATTCCAGTCTAATGGATCAGTCATTAGAAAATCACTATATTTAACTCGAATCTTTTGAAAAACACGTAAGATTGAGATAGTTTATAGAAATCAATGTCTTGTAAGGTATTCATATTTTCCATATGTATACATTTCGGACAATTTTCATCATCAATACTATTTAATTTAATGACCTTTTTTTTATTCCATCCGATAATTTTTTATCGGCAAAAGCCATTGCAGCAGCAGGCTCTGGATGATTGCGAAATTTATGTAATGCTATTTCAGATATTTCAACATCAATTGATTTGTAATCACAAGTTCTTTTTCTTGGACGTAGAGTAATACAATAAAAATACGAACCTCAGACAATGATTTCTGTAATTTTGATGCCATGTTAAGTTGTTTTCGGAATATATAGGTTTTTCAAAATTTAAAAATTAGTGATCCAGGGTTGGAATAAGTCGTGACTTTTATAAAATAGTCAAAGTATTCGACTTTGAGCAATTATTTCACGACCTTTTTTGGAATAATTTAACCTTTTTCTAATTTAGTATAATTTCAAAAATACAAAAGTCGTAAACCGCAAATATCTTTTTATTTAATATTATAGTTAACGACATATTTGCTTTCTTCTGCATAATACTAAAATATAACTGATGAAAATAGCTCAAATACGGTAATAACCGAACACACATTTTTTGCAAAGAAAATACTCATGATTTATATTATTAATGTTTTCATTAAAAAAGTTAATGTTCCTGCTTTTTCCACACCTAATCTGTTTCATAAATCAAAATGCACAAGTCCAAAAGAGGAAACATTTTTTCGACACCCGCAGAAGAAACTACAGCCAAAGAGTAACACAACCACTTAAGCTGGATTTATAAACTCAAAAAGTTGGTGAGGTTGAGGTTCAGTTGATGTTGGAAATAGGAGTTAAATTTAAACTAAAGGGAACCCTCAGTTCCATTTATACATTCGTTCATGTTGTTCATGAAAAGCTCATGTAAGGTTCGAAAACTTCCCGGGTAGTTCGAGATAACCAATTTTTATGCTCGGAGTTCGGAATATCTAACCTCACAAACTTGATCATAACTTCAACCTCACCAACTTTTCGAGTTTATAAATCCAGCTTTACTCTTTGCTACAGCTGTCATCAGTTGATTTATGTTACCTTGGACTGTAGGATCAAAATCTATACCAGAAAAGGCTCATATACACCCTTCAATATCCGTCATGTTTGAGATTAAAGAGTCTTGCATCATGGCAGGATTATAAGGTGCCAACATTTCATTAAATCCCAATAATATTAGCAATATACCTGGAAATTCTGTGGCAATACATCCCAAACCATTTTGCTTTTCCTCTTCAATTTAGATTATACTATAACAAATCTAGCTATTTTAGTACAAGTTGTCTTTTTGAATTAAATCGGGTGCATTTGTTTAATAGCTATATTAAAAACCAGCGAATCAAAAAACTTTAAAGAATTTCCAGCCATTTGTTTTGTCCGCTTTTAATAAATAATTGTTTTTTCCGCAAAGCTCTAGGCATTCAGCCCGGGCATTGAATTATATCAAATGATGACATTTGAATAAAAATTTGGACGTCATTATTTCAACCTTGTTATGAATCACTGGGTTCTGATTACGGTTTTCTAGATATCGCCGGTGGCCAACCTTACCAGGACACTCGGTATACAGCTTTGGCAAATAAGTATTACAATCAGCCGTATTAACGACAAGAAAAGAGAACGTGAAGCACCAGATATAACTTCAATAAAGAGAGTGGAAATGTATGCTGCTTTCCCCTTCTATCAACAACCCTTGTCCGTTCACTTCTCCAACTTTGACTGCCGATCTGCAAGCTGCCACTTAAATATTGTAATAACTATCTGCCAATGCTGTATAATAACGTGAATATTACAGCACAAAACTTCCTAAACAGAAAATTTAATTATTGATATTTTGCGTTCTTTACTAACATCTATTTTTGGAATTAATCTGTTGCTAAAATATATCCAACTGTTCCCACTTAATTTTCTGCCCTAATTTAAAATATTATTTTACATTTATTATCCTAGTTACTCTATTTTCTGTCAAACATTGGTCTCCGTCGATTTTTGATCGGACTTACCTAAACTTTGATCAACGCCAAATAAAATCTCACTTCCGGTAGGTATAAAAGGGTCCACTGCACTACTAAAATAATTTGACGATTGGAAGAAATTCATATTACCAACAGGAGCGGACAAATTTGTTTCTACGGCAGTGCTAGTACAAGCTGACACTACCAGAGTTTCTAGCACTGAATCAGTTGCAGGTAATGCTTCACCGTCACTACTTGAGACTATTCTTTGCGGACTAGATGGTAGGGGTGTCGAGTTTTCAATTGTTTCACTATTAACTGATTCTGTCGCCTGAGTGTGAGTAGCATCGTGATTGATGTAACTAGGTATGTTGACCTCTTCTTGGAGTGTTAAAACCTCGTTGTCGGTACTGTTTAGAAACATACTCATTAATAATACTTTTAATATAAAATGCATTGATCATTTTCATATTACGTCACAGGGTCGGCGGCCATTTTGCTTGGAGGACAAACAAAGTAAATAAGCACAAGAGTTAAGGTTATAAATTCAAGTTTTCTTTACACTTTGTCTTGAATCTTGAAGCTAATTTGAGATCTCTGTTCGTTGTGCCAATAATTAAAGTGCCGTTCTTTTGTTCAGTGGTAAATTGTGGGATGAGGGGATAGGGACAATGTACGATCTTTTAGAATTACTGCAGTTCTTCAAAACGATGAAGAAAACCGTAATCGACTCTCACAAGAACGGCGTGAAATGTGGAGAAGGGCTTTAAAAAGGGGTCATTTAAGTGACAGCCAATTAAAGTATGGGAGAAATTGTGGTAATATTTGATTTTTGGTATAATGACCTAATAAAATAATCTGATTCTAACAGCTCAAACAGAATTAGCAAACAAAGATGACCCTGTCTGGATCCCTAATCAAAATATTGGGTACTTTAATCCAAAGAACGCAACTCAGACCCAAGTTAACAGACATGAGAGAGCTTAGAAACGCAAACGAGCAAATTACCAGGTAAGTAAGTGTATTACTGTAAATAGTAGGTAGTAGTAGTAGGATTGATTGTATTATGACGTAGGCAAAGTGTTGATTAAGGTTGAAGTTTTATTTTTATTAAGTAACGTATTCTTGTAGATAGAACAACAGATTGAACGACGAAGAAGTAGTAGAGGGGAAGAAAATTCATGAAAACTGTTGTAATGTTGCCACACAGACTGAATTAAGTATGAATAATTTATGCAAACTTTTCGAAGATTGTACTAATAGTAATGTTCGTATATATAGTTTGGAGAGAAGGCTAAAATAATGTAAAATAAATGAAATTTTCTGACATCAAAAGCTTTGTCTGATAAACTTCAGCCCTATGATGAACTTAATTTTATATAACGTTATAATTTGTTAAATTGTTAATTCTGTATTGTGTATTGTGCAAATAACTTATCTTACCTTGCCGACTACCACAAAGGCATTGGGATTTACTTCCATTGCATTAACATTTTGCACTAAACCAGATTCATAAAATTTGAATGCTGGCAAACCCTTGTATGCCTTCAGCTGCTGGCCAGTGTAGAAACTATGTGGGGGACATTAAATTTCCAAAATCAGTCTCTCCAAGCAGATAAGGATCAATATCCCCAATAATTTTAAGTTTGCATCATATCTACATTTAACATTGCCACTAAGAGTCTTATAATATCCACTTCTTTCCATGTTTTGAATTTTTTAATTTGACACTACAGAATATAAACAAAAAATCGAAGCACTCATTTGGAAGTTCAAAACACGAGAAAGTATTTAAGTTTAGGTAGCGCAGGTATAGATACTTTTTAGAATTGGTCACAAATGAATCCTTAAATTTGGAAACTTATTAGACTACACCAAAAGTCTAATAAGTCATTAGCATAAACGGTCATGAACCTTTCTTTGTCCTCCAGGCAAAATGGCCGACCTGTCAAAGCCACGTGTTTGGAAATGATCAGAAGGTACACATAAAAATATTACTTATTTTAGTTTGATTTAGCATTACACCGCTGTTTTTTAGTAATTATTATACTGCATTAATTAGTTCCAAAGTTTCAATGTCCTGTTAGTTACAGCCACATAACCTTCATGACAACAACAATTTTATCGTTCTAATAATGGTATCCTTAGAAGTTATCTCATAGTTAGTGTTAACAAGATATTCATAATTGGGGCCTTAAGATCAAATATTTTAACAAGTAACTTACCTGTCAACTGTCGTACTAGCACTTTGAATGTTATACGGATTGCCTATGTATTCCGCGTACAAAGACAAAGGCTGTACCTCTGTGGCCGTGGTGCTGGGCATTACTGTAGGACTGTTGTACAAAACTGGAAATGTGTGTTGCTGAAGCGCTGGTTGTGGTAGACCTAAATTTGCATAGAAAATATTTCAACATATATATCAATAAACAATAATGGGGGCCAGTTAGATGAATTAAGCTAACTTACTTTGCAATGGACTTCCTCCCCCTAAGCCAGTCAACAAATTCGGCATATAAGGCATGCCAGGTTGTAAAGTGGGCTGTAAAATTGAGGAACTGACATTGGTTGGTTGTAAAATGGGTTGAATTAGTGGCGTTGGCGACGTTGGAGTAGATATTGGTATGGGTGGTGTTTGGGTGGAATATGTTGGCCCGATGGGTGTGGAAACCATCTGCAATTGACGTTTTTTTTAGTATTTAGGTCTGTTCATGGCGCTGCATTGCTATTATTACTTCTTGTGTTCATTGGCCAAGTGTAAAAATATACACGACTTTTCTTTGGAGCAGTGTGCTCCAAGTGTAAAAAGTGAGAAGGTGTAAAAGTGTAACTAAGTGCAGCAGTTCAAAATGATCAAAGTTTGTCGACGCTGCACTGATTACGTTCGTTATCTACAGGCTGCGCTGTTTGTTCGGAGCAGTCTTCACTTTCTACACCTCCTAGGAAAGGTGTAAAAAGTGTAACTGGGGGCAGCAGAAAACCTTCAAAGCTTATATTATAACATAATAAAATGCAACTCAGTGTCTATAAAGCTGGACTTATAGTTTGACGGTGGCTGGTACTGGTCGACGTTTGACGCTCTGTTGACGGTGGCCGATGAGAAATAAGATTTATAATTTGACGGTCGCATCACCGTTGGGCACAGGAGGTTATTTTAAGGTTAATATTTTTAAATGTGTTTTTTTAACTCTAATTGCAAATTTATTAAAATATTTTACAAGTTAAATTACATGGATTATGGATGAGAAGTCGCTGACTGTTCAAACCACAAATACTAGTCGAAAAAAGCATTCTAATGTGGCGTACGTCCAGCCGTTGCGCCACGTGACAGCATGCTACGACATGATTGGTTATATTTCAAACAGCGAACAGAAAAAGTTAAAAGATGACTATCTTGACCGTCAAGCTACCGTCAAACAGCACCGGAAGAGGAATCTATAAATCGGAAAACGGTAAAGCAATTTGTTTATCTCTACCTTCCACCGTCAAACGTCGACCAGTACCAGCCACCGTCGAACTATAAATCTAGCTTAATGGAATAATGAATAACTTAATCACTCCTTAAATTAATTTTTAGTTTTGTAATTAGTCGATATCTCATAAACTATCATAGATGAAGAAATACTTTAAGCATAAAAATTATGGAGTTGTTAAGGATGTATATTTTAAAAATGTTTTTTAAAGATACAGGGTGTTTTACAAAAGCGGGGCAACTTAAATTGAAATATTTCTGAAAGGGACACTATACACTACCAAATTCAAGTAGAAAAGTTCATATAATCATGTCTCCCAAAAAGTCTGGTTTTTAAGATACGTCGAAAAATTGATAAAATAAAATTAAGTTAACTTTGATCGTTGATACGAAAAAATATCGAGAGACAAAAAAGTTGTATTATAGCTGCCTAACCCGAAAACAATATAAAATTTTTAAACAAGTCAGTGGCGTACATTTTTTTGTCAATACTATTTTATTAAGCCCCCCTGGGATGCCACTGGAACTCATAATTATCATCTAGTTAGTGCTAACTTAGCGTCTTTTTACAACGAACAACACTGCCAAATTTCACCAAAATCTGTCGGTAAAAAGCATATTTATTGCGACCAAACAAAAGCAAGAAATTACGAAAATAATTAATAACTTGGCAACACGGCAACAGATTGGAAAAACAAATGGGATTGCATAAGCAATGCAGAGGGACACTAATTCCGGGTCCAAAATATAGGGTGTCCCGTTAAAAAAATATTTATATTTAGGTTGTCCCGTTTTTGTGAAACTGTATATGTGAAAATTTTTAAAATATACATTTTAAACAAATTCTTAATTTTTATATTTAAAGTTTTTTTTTATCTATGATAGTTTACGAGAAGAATTGCATACTAAATAAACACCCTGTATATAAACGTGCTTCAACGCCATCATGCAAGGATTACGACCCTTAAGTATTAACATGCGATTATAAAACACCCTGTGTTTAGGATCTGTAATCACAAACACAGCCACATCAGAAGCAGATATAAAAAGATGCGGAATAACAAAAATGGCCGCAAGAAAGCTTAATAAAATGTGGAAGGACCAAAACGTATCCAAACAACTAAAAGGGAGATTAATAAATTGTTTGGTCATTCCAATTCTAACATATGAGTCCTGCACAGTGAAACAGAAAGAAAAAGAAACTTGATATGACAACAACCCAAATCAAATACATACTTTAAGAACTCAACATCCAGTGTAATACAACTACAAACACTCAAATGGTTTGGGCATACAATGGGAAGAAGCCCGGAGAACCTCGAAAAGTTGAAGTGGAAAGATCACCAACATGGTGGATAAACTAACTCACTAAGATGACAGGCAAAACGACGACGCAAGAGATACTGCGGAAGCCACTACATCCCAGGAGCCTGAAGAAAGAGAAATGAAGAAAATCCAAATAAACTGTTGACACTAAATTGTCTGCTTGGGTTTATACAACGTGTCCAGAAAAGTTCTAGACATATGGGAATTTTCTTTATTGTTGATTTTACGAAAAAAAAGTTATTCTTTATAAAAAGTTCTGCCTGATACGCAATTTTTTTTTTTTTTTAATAATAATTTATTATTGACCTCAAAACAGTTTACAATAAAACTGGCACCGAGACCTACAAATTGTATGGTATAATTATTAACATTCAAATAAAGTTATTCCGAAAGGCAAACAAATGTAGTTTATATTTCTTTATCCTGCCACTTAAATGTCTATACTCTATTTTCCTTTATATATTTCTTAATATTGCACGTCAGTTTATTGGTATTTCCATGGAGTATTCTTTGTGGAATCCTATTATATTCCTGTATACTTCTATATATTGGTGAGTCCTGTCCCTTTTTAGGTCTAACATATGAATTTCTTAATTCATGGTTTGTTCTTGTGTTGTATGTGTAGAATTGTCTGTTATTTTGTAGTTTTACACTGGTTTTAAGTTTATTATTTTGTATATCATGTATTAGTTTGGTTTGTTCAAATACTTTCAATTGATTTATTTTCAGGTATGTCACTTTTTTATATATTTCCTCACTGGGCGTGTAGTAATTCATCCAGAATATCACTTTAATCGCTTTGTTTTGTAGTCTTTGGAGCTGATCCAACTGTCTAGTACATGTATTTCCCCAGCAGGGCATTAGGTATCGCATATGTGGCTCTATAAAACTGTTGTAGAGAAGCTGTCCAGATTTTTTATTGAGGTGGTGAGCACATCTTCTAATAGATAGAGCCCAACATAGGAACTATTTTGTTTATCACACCATTTACGTGGTTTTTCCAGGATAGATTATCTGTGATAGTTAGTCCAAGGTATTTATATTCAGTAACTCTTTTAATATTTGTTTCATTAATTTTGATTTGGGGATTGCACGGTGGTTTACTTTTCTGCCTAATAACCATAAATACTGTTTTCTGGACGTTTAAAGAAAGTTTATTGTAACACAGCCAGTTAAAATACTTTACTAGATCACTATTGACAGTTTCTTCAAGTTGTTTTTCACTTTCTCCAGAATATATTAGCACTGTGTCATCTGCAAATTCGAAATATTTTGCTGTCAGGTTGGTGAATTTCAGATTGTGCACGTATAACAAGTATAACAGTGGTCCGAGAACAGATCCCTGTGGGACACCTGTATTTAGTATCTGTTCTTCGCTATGTTCACCATTTATTGCAGTGTAGTGTTTTCTACCGCTTGAGTATGTTTTCAGTAGTCTATGGCATGTACCTCGAAAGCCCATTTTGTATAGCTTGTTCATCAAAAGTTCAATATTCACTGTGTCAAATGCCTTCTGTAGTTCAACAAATACTGCTAGTACATATTTGTTTTTGTCCATTTCACTCGTTATATGTTCTAGTAGGTCCACTGTTGCCCCTTGGGTACTACTTTTTTTTTGAAATCCATATTGTTGATGATCAAACTTAAATGTTGCTTCTATGAATGTTACTAGTATTTCCTTGATAATTTTTTCTATAACTTTTGAGAAGGTGCTTATTAGTGAAATTGGCCTGTAGTTGTTCATGTCTTCATGTGTTCCTTTTTTGTAGATTGGTATGATTTTAGCTGTTTTTAGTTCTGTGGGATAGTTTCCGGTTTGCAGTATGTTATTTGTCAGCTTGACAAAAGTGGGTCCGATGAAACTGATCAGCATTAGTAAGTATTTTTTTGTAATTTTGTCTGTGCCTGGGGCGCAGTTATTTTTCAGTTCATTTATTTTGGCTGTTATCTCCTTTATGTTTGTTGGCTCTAGGTTTATGCTTTGTGCATTTTCTTCCTCAATAACCTGTGTTTGTTGATTATGTTTTATTTTTTTTGGCATATCAAAACTTAAGATATCATGTACAGGGCGGCAAAAAATATAGAAACGCAGAATTACGTTAAGAGGGAAGTACCCTCAATTTTTATTTTACAGCAAATTGTTATAAGAAACCTTTACTAACGACTACAAAACGTGGTCAGATACAATTTCTCGTTGAAATATTTTAATTTACAGGGTACCATCAAAAAGCCTTTGGAAAATATTTTTTTATTTTATTTCTTTAACAGTTACCTGCAACAATTTTGCAACAACTATGTGCAATACTATAGTAACCAATATGGACATGTTAGTCAAAAATCATTTACTATTTTTCGACTTATTAACAAGAGTTTTTCGTTAGTTTCGTCATGGTTGTAACGTTAACGCTGCAGGAGAAAATAGAAATTGTATTTATCGTCGGAGGTCACTATAAACCTATTAGGGAAGCCGCACTCATATTTAATACTAGACAACAACAACACAACAAATGGTCCACAACAGAAGAAAAGCAACTCAATGTAATGCAAGCGGTTATTGAAGACCCGAAAACTTCTTTAAGAAAATTGTCAAAAACTATTCCAGTTGACGTCAAAAAGTCTACTGCTACTAATATTTTAAAAATAAATTAATTTCATCCATATAAACCGAAATACATTCACACGCTTCTTCCTAGAGATTTTGAATCCCGTTTCCTATTTTGCGCGTAGTTCCAAGGCGAGTGTGAAGTTGATTATTTTTTTGCAAGAAAAATATTATTTACAGATGAAGCCATGTTTACTTCCAACGGCGTGGTATGCTCCCAAAATTGTCGGTGGTGGAGTGACAACAATCCAAATTTTATAATCGAATGCCGTAGTCAATATTCATTTAAAACCAATATTTGGTGTGGCATTTTTAATGATCTTATCGTTGGATCATACTTTTTCCGACAAAATATAAATGCTGCCATTTACCTGGACTTCTTAAGGAACCAGTTGTCTCAATTTCTTGACGAACTGCCACTAAATATAAGAGGTACAATTTGGTATCAACATGATGGAGCCCCATACCATAGTACTAACACAGTAACTGGGTATTTAAATGAAGTATTTCCACACCGTTGAATAGGCAGACGTTCAAATATTCCTTGGCCAGCCAGGTCGCCTGACATTACACCCCTGGACTTCTTTTTATGGAGCCGATTAAAACAAATGGTGTATGGGCATAGACCTTTTCAGGATATTGACCATCTTGAAGCAGTAATAACAAACTGTGTCCAAGAAATCACTCCCAATATGATACGGGCGAGAGTAAGAGAAATTACAAGGTGTACTATAGTTTGCATGGAAAAAGAAGGGGGGCATGTGGAGACATAATTTGTCACTTTAAGCTATCTGTTTTCAGATCACTTTTATCATGTAATTGCTAAAATATTGCTTATTAGAGGTAATGAATGCTCAACGTGTTTTTGATGGTGCCCTGTAAATTAAAATATTTCAACGAAAAATTGTATCTGACCACGTTTTGTAGTCCTTAGTAAAGTTTTTTTATAACAATTTTCTCTAAAATACAAATTGAGATGGGTACTAAAGTACTAATCTATTTCGAATATTATGTTTACTATTTATATAAGCTATATAAACAGGTACCTGTAACTAAAAAGTTTTCAAAAATATCCTAATAATTATTAAGTTGTTTCAGAAAACCTTGATTAGATAATTTATTAATTTTGAGAACCCATCAAGTAATGTATCTATTGTTATTATAAACTGGCATTAATACGTCTCTGCGTCTAGGCGAAAACGAAAGCCGAGTTTATGAGGGGTTTTATTGCAGTCATTAAGTCAAACGGTATACCTTGGTACACACTGTACTTCCCTCTTAACGTAATTCTGTGTTTCTATATTTTTTGCTGCCCTGTACATGATATCTTAAGTTTTGATATGTCAATATTATTTGCGCATCAAGCAGAACTTTTTATAAAGAATAACTTTTTTTCGTAAAATCAACAATAAAGAATATTCCCATATGGCTAGAACTTTTCTGGATACACTGTATACACCTGCCACATTCGCGCACTGGCCTTGTATTCTGCCCTATCCAATGCCAACAGTCAGCGAACATATCTACAGAGTGTGGAAGAAAAACGTGTGGAGTTGTAGTCCCACTTGCCGCAAAGAATATTTGTCCACCTGTCAGAGCCTATGTCGCTTGTAGTCTAAATAAGTTTCAGTAAAAAAATATTTTAGTTGCATGGTGTAGATTTAATTGAAAACAAAATAATAACGCTTCAACTAGGAGGATTTTGTTCGATAGAGGTAATAAATACGTTAAACAGGTCCAATAGAACGAGACTTGACTCTAGTTATTTGATCGAAATTTAACTAAATAATATATAAAATTTCGTGCGAACTTCTCTATATATTTGTCAATTTTAATTGTGCCAACAAATGCCAGTTATATTTTATAATTCCTATATTTACTTCACAACGTCCCCTACCTGTCCCAAATGAGAAAACAGATGTGAAGAGACCTGCTGTTGTGACACAGGCGGTTGCAAAATGATACTTGACCTGGTTAGGTTCTCGATGTTATGTTGCATCGGATTTATAGGTTTTGGGTACAGGATATCTTGAGGTGGCCTCTGAAAAATAATAATCGATATTTGAAAAAAGTTCCCTGTTCTGTCAAAGCTCGTTTTTAAGATGCTCACTTATACTACGATCCCAAAATAATTGGCAAAACTGTTCTTATCACCATTGACGGTGTGCGGAGAAAATAATTAACATCGATTCACACACTTTTAACTGAACTATAAGCATTCAAAACCGCTTGGGAAGATTGTGCATTAATAAGTCGTTACATGTTGCCAGGTTTTAAAATATTTCATTTAAATTCTCATAAAATGTACCAAAATCAGCATGACATTAAGGGCCTTTACACCCTACGGTACTTGGTCTGTCGTAGACAGGTTTCAATCAAAAGGATATTAGCAATTCAGTTTTATTATTTTGGTGGTTATTCAAAACATATATAATAAAATATTATAATGCGGGCGAGTTCTTTAAGTGATAGTAACCAACAAGTTACAAAACGACGTCATTTAAAACCTGAGGAGCGTACAATGGTAAAAAATGTGTATGAGGGAATTCTAAGTACACACAGTGGAATATCATTCACTGATACAGCAGAACTTTGTGCCACATTGACTAAGACATTTTGCCGTACTGCTTATAGAACTATCAAGGACAATAGGAATACTAAAGTGTCCGATCAGAAGGAAACAAGAGGACGGCAAAAGATTTTTATTGATCAGCAAACAAAGTTAGGCATTCGTCGGAAAGTGCACGTAACGCCTTTATCAATGGACTGTCCACTGGATTGAAAGCTCCTTCAGGAAAAGGTCGTCAGTTAAATATAACCCACATCGGGAGTGATTCTGGTTTTCTTGAAGGTGTTTGAATCTCGTAAAACCGGTGATTATCATGAGGATATGAACTCGGGAGTGTTTGAAGATTGGTTTAAATCCATCTTACCGCGTATTGAACGTGGGTCGGTAATCGTGATGGATAATGCACCATACCACAGCCGTCGGGTGGAAGCTTTGCCAACTTCTGCGTGGCGAAAAGGAAAGATTGTTGACTGGCTCGAAGAAAAAAATATTGCATTTGGCGAAAAAATGCTAAAAGTGCAGTTGCTCGATTTTGCAAGACTTCACAAAAAAAATATACGAAATATGTAGTGGATGAAATGACTCGTGAACGAGGTTTTACAATATTACGTTTACCGCCTTACCATTGTGAACTAAAGTCAATCGAGCTTTTAAATTAAAAGATGTTAAAGAACTGTTAAAAATGGCAATAGCGAATGTACAAGCAGCAGATTGGCGTAAGTGCGTATTACATGTCGAGGGCGTAGAAAAAAAAATGTGGGACTTAGATGTACGCGTTGAAGTCATGGTAGAACCTATCATTATAAATCCTGCAGATGACAGCAGTAGCGACAGTAATGAAATGTTTTTATCGTCAGATAGTGAATAATCGCTGTAATGGTAATAATGAATTTAAAATTGCAACGTATTGTCATTATAACACTTTTTAATGTCGGCGTGGAATATAATTTGTCAAATTATTATCAATTAGTGTTCATTAGGTATAGTTAGGAAATTTATAAACATTTATAATTTAGGTTTAGGTTTTGCCCTTAATCCACTATTATAATATGTTTCTATTATTATGTACTATTATAAAAACATTACGAAAATAACATTATACCGTTGCTTTATTATTCTTTTTGGATTTTATACCTGCGTAATTTAGTTTCTCTAATTACTTCATTAGATCACCAAATGTAAAAGCTTGATTTATTTTTTAGTTTAATTTATAATATTATATTTATTATAGTAAATGTAATAGTGATGAAAAATAAATATCTACCCGTTACTAAGTAACGGGTATTTGCCCAATATCCAAATCATTCATTCCCTGATATTTAAAATACCCGTTACTTTTGTAAATATTTATATTCATCTCGTATCGCGTTCGCGATATTGAGATGGTCGGCAGTCGGCATCGGCTCGCAGTGTTGGTCGTCGGCGTCGGTACAAATTTGTTTTGGTTGGTAGTTATTAATAATTATAAACATAATACTATAAACACATATTATACTTAGGTAGTTATTTATTTTGTTTGTTGCGTTACGTGTTACTTTTACCCTCTAATCGTGTTAAGTAATAAATGAAGAGAGAAAAAATGAATTAGCATTATTACCATCTAATACTTATCAGAATTACATATCGAGCGAATATACTCCTAAGGTAAATTAGATACGAATACCAATATTACTATTACTCATTCTATTCTCATGTGAAAAGATACTAAAAAGTATCTAACTAATAAATCTACCCGAAAGTAAAAGTAACAGTAATGGGTACTGATATTAAAAGTAACTACCCATAACAGATATTTAAAAGTAACGGAAGTTTACACCACTAAAATGTAAATATATTATAATAATAAACAAAAAAATCATATATTTTTTGAATTATTATTGTTTAAAATGACTCGCCTCTGGAATTGGCGTTCTCCTTACGTCTTGCACACCCCGGTAAAAATGAGTCACTGCCAATTATTTTGGTACCGGAGTATAGGTACTTCATTAAACTAAGAATAGGTTAATGGAGATGGCAGTGGGAGTGGCAAAAGACAACAATTACTTATAGTAGGAAAAAGGTTAAGGTGATATGGCCACATTACAAGAGCCAATAGAAGCAAATAAATTGCTAAAGCAACTGGATAAGCCCGTTGGAAACACGGAGGAGATGTAGACCAGGAAGATCGGGGAGGGACTAAGATACAAGGCATGGAAGAAGACAGAAATGAATGGAGACATTGGTTGCATGTTGGGGAACAACATATATATAACATATGCTTTAATAATAATACTCACATCGTCACCTTTCTGTTCCACTGCTTCCTTAAACAAATCATCCTTAAGATTAGGTAAAAATGTTCCGATTTTTTCCCATGTTGCAGGCCACAGTAAGCTCTGGAAGATACAAAAAAAATTCATATTATACCGGGTGATGCATGGCTTAGTTGAACATAGGAAATCCCATGTAAATTTTGAGGTAGCTAAATATTGGCTCCCCTGTACATTTTAGAGAAAAATTGTATAATTTTTTTTGAAAAGGCTGATATATCTAAACCCATGTTTCAAGTTTGAATAATTTGAATAAGCCAATTCTAACTTATTTAATTAAATGTGATGACAAAACGAAGAGTAGCATCAGTGACAACATTTTCATTGAAGGCGCTTTAATTATAGCTAAATATGAGCTATTACACTAAGGAAAAAGTAACTATGATTAAGTGGTATTATACAGGAAACAGTTTAAGAGCAGTGTCTGAAATATTTTCAGTTTAATTCCCTGATAAACATATCCCTTCCATTTCATTGATTAAACTTATCATTAGTAAATTTGAGTCTAAAGGCACTATAATAAATAATTGTAAATGCTCATTTTAGAATGTCAATAGAGCTGAAGAAAGGGATAATAAAGATCCTGATATTTTACTGCATTTGGAGGAAAATAAAATGACTAGCAGGAGGATTCTTGGGCAAGCCGTAGGAAAAATCAAACCACAGTGTTGCGCAATTTAAACATAAATATTTTCCTTACACGTATGAAAAACATCAAGAGCTACGGCAAGGTTATGAAGAACGGAGAATGGTATTCTGTTTTGAGGTAATGGAAAGAGCAAATAATAATAGGGATTTTTTGAGAAATATTTGTTTTGCCGATGAATGTACATTTACCCTCAATAACGAACCAATTGTTCAGAATTGCCGGTATTGGAGCCCAGAAAATGAACATCGTCTTGTTTATACTTGGACGCAACATCCACAAAAAGTAAATGTTTGGGCGGCAACCTTATAGCAGTAACCTATTTGGACTTACTACAAAATCGAATTGAACCTGCACTAGAAGAAGTTGTACGCGAAAATCAGGACATCTGGTATCAAATGAATGGTGGTCCTGCCCATAATTCTCTCATGGTTAGGGAATACTTGCAAAATATTTTTAACGGAAATATTATTGGCCCACGGCATATAATCCTTTGGCCAGCCATGTCTCACTTAAAAAATTTTATTTATAAAGATGTAAAATTTAAAAATCTAAACTGTATTTCGTTAGAATGTGACAAAATTTCTCAATATCAACTCAGTAATGTTAGAAATGAATTTTATGGTCGGTTAGGATATTGTTTAGCTGTTAATGGAAGGTTGTTTGAACATTTAATTAATTAATGTTTTTTTGAAAATCTGTAGTCTTAGGTATGTCATGGTAAATTAGAAGCTTAGTAAGAAAAACATAATGGTGTCTTTTATTTTGGATGTGGGTTTGCAGGATTGGCGAAACGAAAATGTGTTTTTAATGTGAAATAATCTGTATTCGTTATGTCCAGCTTTACGTCAATTTTTAACAATAGCGTCACAGAAATTATTTGCTGGTGTTCGCTGCATTACCTAAACTATGAAAATTTCGTAACTTCGCCATCACATTTAATTGAATAAGTTAGGATTGGCTTATTAAAATGTATTCAAATTTGGCCCATGGGTTTATTATATCGGCCTCTTCAAAAAATTACAATACAATTTTTCTCTAAAATGTACAGGGGAGCCAATATTTAGCCACCTCAAAATTTACATGGGATTTCCTATGTTCAGCTAAGCTATGCATCACCCGGTATAACATGTTTGCTGGTAAAAATGAAATATAATTATAATGCAGTGCCTATACTACCTTGCCGTCTGGTCCATCAAATACTTTGGCGGAATTCATGACTAGAAGCATATTTTTAAGCAATTCTGGAATAGCCTCGTACAGAATATCGCTTTTGTCCGCATGCATGTATTTGTCCATATAATCCAGGATACTGGACCATAAGCTTGGAAATGTTGGCAAAGATAGCAAAGGAGTCAGATGATGAAGAAATACCTGAAAAAAAAAAACGAATGTAAGCTTTTTGCTTTCTTGGGTTGGGACATGATGTCTTCGAGAGTCTTTTTGGCCTCAGTGACTTGCACATCTTTATTGTCACTTTTGTACACCTTCGCCTAAAAAAAACCGTTGCTGTTCCACTTGGTAGCCACGACATTCAAATTCCAATTTAAAAATCCTTTATTGTGTTAAGAACTCGTTGCGTTTTTTTGCCACACATAATATTTCTTTTTAAGTTAAACATAAATTATATTATCGGGACAATAATAGATGACTCACAAAAAACAAATACCGGCTTTATTGTACCCTCTTAGTCACAATAGGTTTCCCTTTTTTGCATTAACCCATCGGTCGGCGGAAGATAATTTAGATAATTTGTGTTTTTATAAGTTTCCCACCGGATTAGCTGAATAAGACCTCTTTGCCGACATACGTGTACGTGACATTACTTAAATTCATATTATTAAAAAGTAATTAGGCATGTCGGTACATTGCCTTTGATCTTTATATCAACAATAGATAATTTTATTGGCTTCATTCTTAATACGGTTTAGGATATTCCCACGTACCCTTCCTAAGACAATTTATTCATCCTCCTTGTTGTCCAAAGCAGGCATGGCTGACGGATTTTTGGCCAATAGTGTAAATTGGGTGAGTGACGGCAGGCACTTTAATTGGTTGCCCTATTTTCAGCAAGGGTAGAGGCGGTACTAAAGTATTCAAAAGAATCTCGGTAGAATTTTAAAAGTGGTCGGTAAAAGACAGTAAGTTAGTACTTGCACTCGGCAAGACCCCGTGGATGGAACTCCCATCACCAACAGACAATACCCGACAACAAATTTAAAATTCAAATTTTCCACAAGTACCTTTGATAATACTGTTGCGGCTCTATTTCTAAACTCGGCCATTGCTATGGGCTCTTTGGGATTGATAGGTTGAAGCAGATAGTTCAGTAATGGAAACAGAACCCTGTGGAAGCATTGTTCCCACTCGGGACCACTCAGTGTTTGTAAGTCGTGGACCAGAAGAGCTCTTTGAAGGAACGCTATGGCACTTATCCTGACCTGAAAAAGAAAACAATAAACATTAGTATTAGTTCCTTGTGTTTCTAATGTAAACAACTAAGTTTACCTCTTCCCGTCGGTCACAGCACATCCGCGCAATGCCTTGCAATAACGGGCACCACCCTTGAGTCCATAACGACGTTTCTTCTGCAATTTCACCACCCTCTTCAGCCCACCACTTGAAGATTTGAGCTGTTCTCGTGTGTAAGGTATGCATTAAATCTAACAACTAAAAAACATAATAAATTAAATATGTGTTATCAGCGTCAAAAAAAGCAACTAGAAATGACTTAATATTTATTATATTTCAATATTTGCATAATTATTTTCAAATCACAGGCACCGGACTTTTATCTAGCTGTATTATAGCCCTGAAGAAGCAAACAAGGGTACAGCGTACAGCCCAGGTTAGCTCGAATAATAAGCAAATTCACAAATTGCTTACTGTACTCTTTTTTGATAAATTTATTGTAAACCTAATTTGTAGTTGCGTCTTGTATAATGGTGTTCACCGTAAATAAATAAAAAAGGAATTTTAAAGTTTCACTAAAAGGTGCGGAAAAAATGCTACCACAAATTCCTGAGGCTTAAATATGACGATCTAACTCAACTTACCTTAGTCCAAAAGTGGATGATTTCGGAGATAAGTTCAATTTGGTTTTAGCTTTTCATAAATTTTTTTTTAATAATTGGTGTATTATCACAATATTCGTCTAGGGGGGTTCTGTGGGGTGAAAAATTAAAATCTGCTCTCATTTTTATTGTAAAATTTAGAGGGCGCCACCTGCGCTACCTGGCACACATTGAAAACGAAATAGCTTTTTTGAGCCACCCTGTATTTAACTTTTAAATAAAAATTCTTATTCTCCGACGTCTTTCACCTAAAAAAAGGTATACGCGGTAAGAGTTGATTTGAGCAGCCGTTTTTGAAATATCTGGATTTAAAAAATTCACTTCGTGTATGACCAGGTCTAAATTATTGTAATAATTGAACACAATTTGAAGCGAAGGCGTTAAATTACAACAACTGTCACTAAAAACTGACTGTTGTCAAAATAGAATCCTAAAAATAATTCAAGCATACATTTGGACTATCAAACAATTTTCAAATTTCTTTTCGTCATGGCCGCACGCCGTAGAGTATACCAACACGAAGAAATGACCGCTATGTTATTGGTTTTTGGATATCGCCAAGAAAACGGTTTAGAATCTAGAGTATACAGTGAAAGATTTCAGATTTCCGAATCGTCGCTCACAAAACCATAACATCTTTGCGGCAGTTGAAAGACGTCTTCGTGAAACGGGTAAGTTTGCGCCTGTTTCTATTAATTATGGTTGTGCACGTACGGTAAGAACTTCAGAGGTCGAGGAAGATATTCTAAATAGGATTGAAAAAAATCCTTAACTCTGTGTGGGCACTTTCATAATTGGTCCTGCCATTTTATTACCTCGACTAAATGGCGAAAACTATTTGGAACATCTGCGAAACGAATTACCAAACTTATTAGATCCCCTGCCCTTGGAACTTCGCAGAGGAATGCATGACGGTGATCCTCTACATTTTTCGTTAAACGTACGTAATTATTTGAACGAACAGTATCCAAATAGATGGATGGATAGGTGGAGGCAATGATGCACCCGCAAATTGACCAGTTCGATCCCCTGATATGACACCGATGGATTACTTTTTATGGGAAGCTTTGAAAACCCTTATGTATTCTAGGCCAGTAGATACAGATGATGAGTTAAGGAGACGTATTCAAACTGGAATTGACGCTTTGAGAAATGATGACGAAATGCTCCAAAGAGTACAATTTAATTTTTTAAAACGTTAAAAGCATTTTTTTAAATTAAATTAAATTGCATTCTTATTGTTGATAAATCTCTTATTGACTGTTTTTACTAGAGAATAGAATCAACAACACATTTATGTAATTGTTTCTTTTTTTTAGTTTTTAGTGACAGGTATTTTAATTTAACGCCTTCGCTTCAAACTGTGTTCAATTATTACAATAATTTAGACCTGGCCATACACGAAGTGAATTATCTAATTCCAGATATCTCAAAAACGGCTGCTCAAATCAACTCTTACCACGTATACCTTTTTTAGGTAAAAGACGTTTGAGAATAAGAATTATTTAAATGTTAAATACAATAAAAATGAGAGCAAATTTTAATTTTTCACCCCATAAAACCTCCCCTAGCCGAATATTGTGACAATACACCAATTATTAAAAAAAATTATTTATGCAAAACTAAAACCAAATGGAATTTTTGACACTATCGAAATCGTCCACTTTTAGTAGCATTTTTTTCGCACCTTTTAGAGACACACAGAAATGCTTACCAAATGATGATAACCACTAGGAAATTCATCTTCACTGCTTTCTTCCTCCGGACTACTGGTGGCAGGACTTCTGGACTTATTGACTTCGGCTCTTCTCCGAGTCGTTGCTTTTCTCCTGGCCCTTGGCTCTCTAGAGTCCCTAGTACTGGAAGGCCTCCTGGTACCGCCTTTTTTGGCTGGAAAATACAAATACCCTATATCAATTTTTACTAGAATGGTCTAATCTGATTTGTCAGGTTGGGTACGTCATATTCTACTGATAGACAATCATATGCATAATAATTTGCTCAACATAAATCAAAATTCAACCTACTTTCTTGTAAACTAGCTTCGACGAATGTTCTTATACAATGCACACAAATATCAAAGTTGTAAGGGGTTATATGAGCAACGTCTCTGACTAGAAATGCTAAGCTTTCACAACATTTGATTAGACTTAGTGGATCGTGGAGTCCTAAAATAATAATATGCGACATAATTATTGGAAATATATTTTTACTCGATATTTGACAAACCTAGGTTTCGTTCTAAGGCAATTCCATATTGTGTTGGAGGAACAGTACGACCAATCACCGGTTGAATTTCTCCTTCATTCCCAACCTAAAAATGTTTATACCTTAACTAGGGGTCACATTCTTAATTTATCGGCCAAAAACTGGGATTATTCGAGAAAAAATGTTGAAAACAGCAGTTTCACGTAATTTTTGTTGCATTCTATAAGCAATTCCGGAAGAGGCGAAGTAAATCCCATATTTAAAAAGTATACAGGGTGGTGCACCGCCAGACTGGTCATAGGAAATCCTATATAAATTTTGCTACCCTTAAATATTGAGTTATGTTAAGTTATTTATTTATTGCGTTTATTAAATTACTACAATCGTTATAATTTCTTGAATACTATAAAACAGATTGGAATTAATAAAAAATAAAACGTCTAGAACATTTGACATTATCATAATTACTGGTGGTTCTGTCGAGGTATGCATCAGAGCCGTATTTAATTTTTAAGAACTTTACGAAGAGTTTTTTCTAAATATCTTTTAAATGGCTTATTAGAAAATAATAAAACTTGGTGTGCGAGTCTATCATGCAAGGACCTTCAAAAAAGTCTTATATAATTTTGTGGTAAAATTAATGGGGGAGCCAAATTCGAGGGTAGTAAAACCAGGTATAATGCGTTGACTAAATTCTGAACTATAAATAGTATTGTTTTTATTTGATACAGCTACAGGATGAACTAATTGAGGACTCACCAAAATCCATCCACCTGTATTGGGAGTTCCCACAGGAGAATTAGGTAATATTAAGGGGCTTTGCGCCCTATGACTGTTGTGTTTGGGACTCTTAGTCAGTTCCGAATCTGAAGTATAGCCTCTATCAGATACTACGCTCTCTTCGTCACTGTTTACCTGAGTTTCTCCGTCCGATTTTGTACCTACAATTATAAGGGTCTGCCTTTATTTCTGTGTAAACGTATGAAGTGTTTTTATTTAGAGTAAGTTTGTAAGGGTAAAGCCTGTCCAGAGATATAAGAAAGTTACGCTTTGCCTTTGAATGGGATTATCCAAGGGTGGCCATAAACAAACAATGAATGAATAAATAAATGCAGGTAAATTATGATCCGTACTTAAGGAAGTTATTAATGTTTATTCAACTCTCATTGAACGTGCGGTCAGTAAGCAAGCAGCGTTAGAAGAAACGGCCACATTAACAAAAATTCCAACATCAACTGTATGGAAAATTGTGAATAATCCCATTTTAGCGAGGAAAGAAAGAACCGATACTGGCATTTTCTAGAAGGTAGATGGAAGTGATCAAGATATTTACATTTACGATCTATACGAGGAACAAAACGTACCTACATTAGATAATTTAATTAAGAGGCTTAAGAAAGATGAAACCGGCGTTAAATGTGGCAGAACAACGTGATGGAAGTGGATCCAACACATGGGTTTTAGGTTTAAAAAAATTAACAAAAGACAAGTTTTAATGGAATCCAGTAGAATTCGGGAATGACGATTCGAATATCTACAAAAAACTAGGATTTACAGAGATCAGCAAAGGCCGATTATTTACTTGGATGAAACCTGGTTCGACACACATGATACCCCGGAAAAGGGTTGGGTTGACTCAAGCGGCAAGTGTAAAACAAGCGCGCCATCAAAAAGAGGTAAACGAATTACGATTTTGCATGCTGGATCTAAAGACGGATGGATTCCAAATGGACTTTCTCTGTCTGCAAAAAAAATTAAAGATTCTTCTCAGGATTACAATGAGGACACCACTGCTGATTTATTTGAAGATTGGTTTAAAAACAAGGTAATTCCAAATATACCTCCGAATAGCGTAATTGTAATTTGTAATAGACAATGCAAGCTAACATAGTAGGCAGTTGACCAAGACTACCTCCTCAAATGACCCGAAAGTAACAACCCAAAACTACATGTATGATAATGACATTTATTTTCAGGAAGATTACACCAAAAGGCAATTAACTGAGGTTTTACAAAGTTTAAAACTACAAAAGGAATACTTCTGTGACAATTATGCAAAAAATCTAGGGCATACAGTGTTAAGGCTTCCACCATACCATTGTATATTTAATCCCATCGAACATGTTTGGCACCAACTAAAATCTGCCATTTGTCGTAACAATATTTGCCCTAATATTAACTCCAGTGTACTTGAGCTTATAGAAACTGAAGTTTTTAACATCCCTTCACAAAGTTGGGCAAATTCTGTTACACATGTTGAAAAAGTAGAAAAATCCTATATCCATATAAACAATATAGCACAAATAATAACTAGAATAGATGATGATAGCGATAGTGATATTGATACATTAACTGAATAATTATTATAAGTACCGAATAATTTGTATATTTTTGTAATCATAAATATAATTTTTAATAATAAAATAACTTGTAATTTCACACTTAAACATAAATAAAATATTATTTAATGTCTTACTTATTTTTATTACAAACCATGATTAAGTTCTAAGCAAAATACGGACCTGTTCGGCCATATTTCAATTTTACAGCTGGCCTGGGTCTTTCCTATCTACTTATCTACCAGTTGTTGGGATAGGCAACGTAAAAGAGACTCACTATGGTAGAAGACGGATGATTCTGGTCCTATATGTGCCTTAAACAAGATTTGATATGGAAAACACAGAGATGGGGAAGGATTTCCCGAATGTTCCCACAAGGGCTAAGGGTCTGACCAGACGTCAGAACTTCGTTTGACCGAAAGGTAAAACATAACCAGAACAATCTGAAAGTAACAACGTTACAGCACCTTAAGTAAGACAACCTCTCGAAAAATTTTGACTTTTCAAAATAAAGTTCCCCGAATCGTGACAGACGTGCATACTTTACATAACGACTAACATATGCCGATAATAACAGAATAGACAAGCTCATTATCGACTAGTACAAACGCAGAGACATTTCCCTGAATCCCCTTACAGTCACTCAAACTCACAAAAATCATATAGACTACCAAGAGACTGGCTCATTCCTCCCGCCCCCCCCCCCTCCACTAGCTTCATAAAATTAGATTTCAATAACGACCGGAAAAATGATTTAAAAGCTACTACTTTCCTGCTGCCCCCCTGAACTACCTCACAACGACACGAATTAAAAGATTCTTCAATTTTATCTGCTTTGTACCATTCACGTCAAAACTGAGCTAAAAGAGTATTGTGATGCTCTCCTACTTGATGAATATTTTGTGAACATGGTCTGTCTGTACAGTTCGCAAGCGTTGGTAGATACGCGACTTTACAGGTTGTAGTTATCGCAGTGTCACTATTTTATGTATTGGAATATGCCTATATATAAATAGTTACTGCTAATAACTGGCTTTTCTTTGGTCGGTAAAAAAAAAGTTATAAGGCACGCTGAGGATCTGTAAATTAGTAAGTAAAATAACTTAATATAGAGGTAAGATTTTTTTTTAATTGCTATTTTTCATGTAAATTAGAAAAATACCTTGATCAGCAGTTGTTGTTCCGTCATCAACCACGGGTCTTGGGGGTTGTGCTCCTGCGCCCACACACTCTAACAGTGTGAAAATGATAGTCCAGTCTGTACTCGTATGGATGTTTTGTGCAGATGTTTTTAGAAGTTCATATAGTCCAAACGATATTTGTTTTGATATCCTGAAAAATTATAATAATAATTTTTCATTATACCATAATAATATTAGAAGCATTTCAAAAAATTTTGACGAAACCAAATTATTTTTATATCAACTCGGCCATGAACCTGATGTTATAGTGTTAACAGAAACTTGGAAAGTTTTTAGTACCGACTTATTTAAATTAAATAATAATTATATAATTTATAATAATGGAAATTTGAATAATAGTGACGGTATTATAGTGCATGTTAAAAATAAAAATAATTACTCTTTTGATATTATCTCTTTGGGAAAAACAAGTAAGTAATCTTCTTAAAACTATCCACTGGAAAAGAAAAGAATTAACATTTATGAGTATCTATAAACCTCCCCCACTAGATGTTTTCGGATGTACTATAAATTTAAAAAAATTTATTGATATTATCAATTATACTTGTAAAAATGAGACAGTAATTCTAGTAGGTGATATAAATACTGATTTTTCTTCAAAATCTAAACATAGTAATGAGTATTTGAGCTTGTTGAGTGAATATAATTTTATATCATTTATAAATATTATCATATTGATCATAAACAAAAGAACATTCAGATTATTTTAAATCAATAATCTCAAATAACGGATCATTATTACGAAATAATTTTACAAAAAAGACTCTTTGGTAATAATGCTAATAAAAAACCTTTATTAATGTATAAAAATTACGTTAATTACTACAAATTAAAAGAAAGTATGACAAAAACAAATTGAACAAATTTCTATTCTTATTCTGAACCAAATAACTTATCTATAATTTAATAAAATAAATTTAAAATAAAGTACAGAAATGTACAACTCAAATTAAAATAAAAATTAAAAAGAGAAAAGAACGGATTACTGGTGGCTTACTAAACTCCATTAAGACAAAAAATGAACTCAAGATATGTGAAAGAACACAAAAGTATGCAATAAAAATCAAAAAAGAAGTCAATTACTGACAAGAAAAGTATAGCTAATAGATTTTTTTTGTGAAAATCTAGAAAATGAGATCAATAAACATAACAACACATTTTTAAATAAAAAAATAAACAATACAGGCTCATTTTATTTAGAAAAATCTAATCATCAAGAAGTTGGAAATATAATTGATAGTTTAAAATTAGAAAAATATCCTGGTTTCGACGGTATTACCACAGAAATATTAAAATCTATTAAAACTACTATTTCTCACCACTCACTCACTTTTCTTATAAATAAAATTTTTAAAACGACTATAAATCCAGAAGCTTTCAAACTTGGTGTAATAAAACCTATTTTTAAAAATGGATACCTATTCGAGTAAACTTAGTAATTATAGGCCTATAACATTAATATCTTCATTAGATAAAGTTTCTGAAAAAAATTTAAAAATACGAATTAATTATTATTTAGAAAAAATACATTTTATCTGTTAAAAACAATTTGGGTTTCAAGAAATAAATTGACGAAAGATGCTATTTGCTATCTAACAGAACAAATATATAATGCATTAGATAATAAAACACCTTGTATTTGTATTTTTCTGGATTAAGCAAAAGCATGTGATACGGTTAGCCATAATTTACTATTAAAAAAAAATTAAAAATGTTGGATTTAGAGTAAAGCAATTAGAATTAATTAAAAACTACCTTAAAGGTAGACCAACTTATGTTAAAATAGATAAAGAAAAAAGCTATTCAAACGTATTTAATTGTGGTGTTCCTCAAAGGGACAATTTTAGGGTCATCATTTTTTAATATTTATATTAATGATTTATTTAGTATAAATTGCAATGATAAAATTCATAGTTTTGAAGATGATATTAATATTTTTATAGCGATACAAATTGGAACAATTTAAATAAGCAAATTTTTAAAAAAATTAAAATTATAAAAAATTGTTTTAATAATAATTTATCAACAATTAATTCAAAAATTATTAAATTATCTTCCTTTTACTTTAAACCTAAATGATGTACCACAAAATATGAATAGTATCAATATAAGCGATGACATTCAAATTTTAAAAGTAGAATATTTGATTAAAAGATTAAGAAGTTTATTACCAATTTTTAAAAACATTAAAAAAATTTTGGATATAAAACATCTAGAAATATTATATTACGTATTAGTTAAAACTCATTTAAATTATCGAAATTTAGGTTGGGGAGGAATAAACAGAACTTTGGTTAAAAAACTAGAAATATCACAAAAAAAATTTTCGAAAATTATATTTATTAAGGACTATCTTTATTCTTCTAAAGAGTTATGTTCAGAAACAAAAAAGATGAACGTTAGAGAAATTTACATTTATAATATCTTAATATACATATATTGTTAAAAATATAAACCTTATACAATTTAAAGACCATAACCATAATACACGTTGTAAAAATGAAATATTCATGAAACCTAAAATAAATAAGTCCATAGAACAGAAAATTTTTATATATTTACGTTATTATTTAAATGATTATTTGCCAACAAATAAGCAATAACTTATTATTATTAATTCCAATTTTAAACGTTTATTGAACTTATGTGATTCATTGAAAGTTTTGTTAATTAGTATTTTCCTGTTTTCTATTTTTTCCCCTATGTTTATGTATAATGTATATTTCGTTATGTAAACCGTTTTTAGAATACCAAAATACCTAATATGTACTTCTCGAAAGGCTACCTATTAATTAATAAATTAAAATAAACATTTTCATATTCAATTAATAAATCTTCCTTACCTACACAGCGTAGTACTTTTCAACAACAGCAACATCCTGAGCGACTGTATTACAATAGGACACATGTCTTCGTTCCTCATTAACCTTATGGCTATCCGCAAGAGACCTATAACAGACCGCTCTAATAGGAACTGGTAGTCGAACACTGAAGCGTTCATGACTAGAGTGTAGATGTGGTCGCGCACTGGCTGCCAGATGGTTATCACACGGTCTCTAATATTAAAATAAAAGAAATTTCTATAAAGTAGTGTTAAGATTATTTTAAAATTATCTATTTAAATATTTTAATTAACCCAGTGTCCGTTTATATTTTATTTGATCAAAAGATTGTACCCTATTTTGGGGGTAAACCAGGTTTTGAGACATTTTGCGTTAGTTGGCAACCTGTAAAATAACTATTTTAATGAACCTTTGAAATTTTTTTCCAAATTCCTTGGCGAACCTGCTGTTTACTCCAATTTCAAAAATATCATGAAACAAATGTAAATAACTACTAAAAAAATTCCCGGTTAATTTAATTTTAAACTTATGACGTTGCCAAATTTGTTTTTCCCTAAAATCTAGGAAAACATAGCGCAGAACCTCGAAATTCAGAAAGCTTAGGGAGATTTTGCACCTTAACCTCAAAAATCGTTCTTTAAAAAGTGCCGGTTAACTTTAGCGTTGGTCCTCCGACATTTTTTCCAAGTTCCCTGGCAAATCTGCTTTTTAGTCTAGCTTCAAAAATATTACAAATCGAAAAGTGTATTGGGATGAGTGTATCTACCTCCAGTTATCATCCGGTTAACTTAATTTTAAATTTACGACGTTGCCAAATAGTTGTTTCCCTTAAATCTAGGGAAACTTAGCGAAAAACCTCGAAATTCAGGAGGTTTTGTGAAATTTTGCTCTACTTGCCAATGTCGCACCTTAACCTGTAGTCATTCTTTGCAAAGTACCGGTTAACTTTCGCGGTTAGTGGTCCTTCGATATTTTTTTCCAAATCTATAGTTTATCTTTAAATGATGCGATAGTTTACAACAACCATTCTAAAAGTACAAGAAATAAAGCTTGAATTATTAATATTATAGTTTCAAAAATATTAAGAACGTTTGAATGTAATTTTATGTTCAATCATATAAGGTAATGTTGACATTACTGATATTTATGTCAAGGGTCACTTTAATGTCTTACTTACCGCCCCCCTCAACCCTGGTTCATTTCAATGTCATAGTAACCGTGAAAATTTGCTGACTTGATGTTTCAATGAATTTCTCTACAACGGTTATATTATAACTTAAATCGTGCTAAAATTTCTTTGTACTTCAAAATTATTGACATAGGTACATTATTTTTAAAATGTCATAAATTTCCAAAAATTTTTTATGCAAAATCTCATGGTAATAAAAATAGTATACAATCTTCAACAGGGAATTTCACGCCTTATAATACAGTCTGTCTAAAAAATTATCTTACCTGTTTTGTATCACAATTTTAAATAGAAGTTCCATAAAAAATACGGTAATATTTTCATTATAGTTGTAACCCAAACTTTTCTGGACATCGGGTCCTCTAGATAACTCTACAAGTGAATTCGTTAATTCGAATAATGCTTCTTCATGCAGGAATTTTGAATCTGTTATTAACTGATCTAAAAATAATCACAATGTTAATTAAGTGACAATATTTTAGAGAAGACTCGTCAATATTTAATACTGCAAGCATTCTACTTAGACCATGTTTTGTTCAGATTTATTTGGACTGGTTCAACGTTCCCTATAATACAGTGACACTATCAGTTACTTACCTAAATTACAATCTTTAATACATTCCTTAGCTAGATCCATAAACTGCTGCTCTTCTGGACTAGGAATCTTTGACAAGTTTTCAGCGGAGACCATGTACGAATAAAGAGAGCTAAGAAGCCCTAAAATCCATTTTAAAAGTGTTTATAAGATATCTTTATAATATACAACTATATAGAAAAGTTGTGGTGATACTATTAAAGAATTAAATTCGTCAGAATTATCTTCACCTGTATCTTGTTTCTGCAAGTTTTCTGTTTCTGCATAGACCAGAAAAATCCTTCCACTTGGTTCTATAAAATCTTCTGCTTCAATATAACTTTTTGGTAATAAATTATTGCTAAAATGAAGTGTTAATATTTACTATACAAAGTTATTTTTTATACTAAACCTATCTACATAGTATAGCCATTACTAGATAGAGCACAGACTCAAAATATACGCCAACCTGTTCAGCTCTCCTAAATTGGCATTGTTGATTATAGTTAAAAGTACTATCCTCTGCATCAAACGAACATTAATATACAGAGTGGGCAAAAAAAAATGGAACACCCCAATATTTTCATAACCATCTATATTTTCAAAAAACGCTCGGACTTTCTAATAATTTTCATTGAGAGTGAACGCCGATATCAAGGTCTACAGTAAGTAAAATAGTTTTAAAATTTACAGAAATTGGATCTGTGCGCAATAAACTAAAACCTTACAAAATTTGTCTTGTCCACGAACTAAATGGGAATGATTTCCATCGACGCCTTCAGTTTTGCGAGAATATGCAAAACATCTGCAATAATGACGGAAATTTCGCGCAGAATATTTTATTTACTGATGAGGCTACATTCTGCCTTAATGAAACAGTCAACCGACATAATTGTAGGTATTGGTCGACAGAGAATCCTCACTGGATGCAAAAGACCCATACACAGCATCCACAGAAGCTAAACGTATGGGCCGGAATTTCACGTAACAGAATATTGGGACCTTTCTTTTTCGAAAAAACGTTAAACGGAGAGAGGTATTTGGAGATTTTACAGTTTGAATTAGTTCCTGCTTTAGCTGGCCTAAATCCAGATCACGATGAACAAGATAGTCCTTAAAGAATCATTTGGCTACAACAAGACGGTGCACCGCCCCGCCCCATTACGCCGCACGAGTACGAGAATACCTAAACGAGGTTTTCCACCATAGATGGATAGGTAGAAGGAGAGAAATTAGAAATCAGAAATGGCCAGCTCGCTCACCCGATTTAACACCCCTAGATTTCTTTTTGTGGGGATAATTAAAAGAAAGAGTGTATAAGAATAAGCCATCGGATTTAGAGACATTAAAACTGATAATACAACATAAAATTCGACAAATTCCTGAACAGGTTATTGGGAACGTTCAAAACGAATTTGTTTTACGTTTAGGACACAGTCAAATTGTCAATGGCCATCAATTTGAACATTTAATTAAGTACTCTACTTTTCATAATCAGATTTAAAAGCTGTTGTTTTTACCTAATAAACCTACCACTTAAATTTTGTTAATTATAATTTAGGGAAAAGAAGGGAATACAAAAAGTCTTCCTCCACAAATTTATTATAAAATCAATTAGTATATCATAATTCTACATGTTTCGAACACAGTGGTGTTCATCATCAGGAGATATGAAATTCAGTAATGTTGCTGTTGGTGTTAGCAAAAGAGAAAAATCTGGTGATAGAACTTTAATGGAGCTTAAGAAGGGATAAAATGTTTCCCTATAGTTTGAATTGAATTATTGAAGTGGTCAGCATACTAGGAATGTGTGAGGTTCATTGTAAAGCAAGGGTTTTTTTATTATATTTATTTATTTATATTATATGAAATTGTATATTAAAATAAATCTAGTCGTGGCTAGCTTAATGGATGAGACAAGATAAACAGAAATTCTTTTGAAGTTAAGAAAAGTTTTAATTTATTCTGAAATTGATAGGGGATTACATAGTTAGGTTACTGTTTATAGTGGGGAAGAAATGTTTAAGATAGAAAAATTTTTATATAATTTTTAAGGTATACTGTCATTTGTTAAAAACTGCAAGAGAGGGAAAAATATTTGTTTAATAAATGAAGTGTTTAGAAAAGTTTTCGTACTTACTCGTAAATTGTGAGCCCATTTGTAAACTGAGCAGTCCTGTAGTAATTACGTGTCGTCTATTAATGTAGGTATGGACGATGTTTGTATGTGAATCATCTTTCAACACTTTTATACTTTATAAAAAATTTTTTTCAAAAAATCTTTCTTCAAAAAATTCTTAAAATTTAATTAATTGTAATAATTATAACTTAACAAAGTTTGGTTGCTAGTACGCCCACTCATAGAATGGTAAATGACCTCTGATTGACCGAGTAAAAATTTACCTGTGGTTCGTCGAAATTGTCATGGCGGTTAAATTTAAATACTCTGGTAGGTATGCTGGGAGAAACAAATTATAAAGCAGGGGGAAAAAAAGCTCAATTAAAGTTGGTTTATGAATAATAATAACAATTACAAATTTATCAATTAATAACTAAATTATATTATAATATATCTACAGGCCATGAATTTGACAAAAATTGGGGCAATTTCAAATATTTGTGTCGTGTGGAGACCTCTGTCAATAAATATGTGAAGCTCATTAAACATGATTAAGTAGCGAACTAAAGGTTTTTAGGATGTTTCCTTTGACCTAGTGGGGTCATCTGTGGTAAGATACTAAGATTAAAGGTAATTTTTGAAACAGGTTATGAAGATTTATTTATAAAAGAGAAATTTATTTGGCAATGCAGTTGTAAAGAGGGTGATGAGATGAGAAATCAAATCACAGATGTCAGCAAGGAAAGGGTGATTGGGCACTTTTAACATAATAGCCAAAATTAGATTAAGGGGTGAAACATTTTTTTGTAAAAAGAAAAATTAAATAGGATGGGTGTTAGAATGGTTAGATAGAGCAAAGAGCGACCAGAAATAGAGAAAGTTAGTATTGTAAATTAATTATTGGAATCCAGAGCGTTAAAGAAATTAGTACAGCTGTAAACAAAATAGTCAAAATTAGGTTAAGGGGTGAAAAAAATTTTTTGTAGAAAGAAAAACTAAATTAGAGGGGTGTTTGAATCTTTGGACAGAGCAAAGAGTGCCCAGAAATAGAGAAAGTTAGTATTGTGAATTAATTATTGAAATTTAGAGCATTGAAGAAATTAGTACAGCTGTGTTGTATTTGGTCATTAAGACAGGTTAGGTTAGTATTTTTAAGGGTTCTGTTAATTTCAAGAATCTCTAAGAGGTCTAGTTTATTCCCTTTATTACAAAAGTGTAGGTATTTGGTATTAGATTCAGGGATAAATTGATGATTGAATTATAATTGTTTAGATTGTGATATATCAAAAACAGCTGAATATCGAAATAGGGTATGTTACATGAAAAATATTCAGAATTTTAAGTAGAATTTAAAAATCGAATAGAATTTGGGGTATTTCATTTAAAAAATTAAAGTTGACGTGTGCCCCGACTTCTTGAGCAATCCTGTATAATACTAAAAATTCTCAAAATTCGTAAAAATAATAAATAAAATCGACGGATCCGAGCATTTTCAGAAAATATACATGGTTATGAAAATATTGGGGGTGTTCCATTCTTTTTGTCCACGCTGTATAACAAGACGACAGTACCTAGTAATGTAAAGCTACCCTAATCTAAAAGAAAACTCACCTGTACAAGGACAGAATTAAATCAAAAATGTGTTTCCATCCTTCTCGTATGTTGTCCCCATGAAGATGAACTAGAGAAAATACGGTTTTAAGTGCTAACTGAGCTTTTTGATTTGAACCAAATAATACCTGTAAATAAAATTATTATTAACTCAGAAATATGTGAAATAAATAAATCAAATCAAATCAAAAAATACTTTATTGTCATGAAACTGGAATTTCGGTGACAAAGCATGCTATTCTAATATATAAGACATAGATCACAATATGATGTAAATTACACTACAGACTAATAGAGACACAATAGAGAAAATTAAGTTCCATTACACGACTTACTGTTATGTTAGTCTGTCTCTTCTGATTATAGAAGACGGTAAATTTACAAAGTGTCACGACCAAAGTGTCCAAGTTCTTTGTCATTCCGAAATTAGCAGAGACAAGGGCACACTTCTCGAATCCATTCATAACGTGCTTGTATATAGAAGAGTCTTCGGATTTTTCGTAGACAAAAGCTAGGGCAGCTACCACAGGACCGTAAATAAGGCGAAATAGTTCCGAGTCATACGTTCCTAATAGCAAGAAAATATCGTAATTTAATCTTATATTACTAGATCCCTAGTACACAGGCTACCAAATGTGAAGTGGCAGCTTTAAATATAAAACAAACCAGAAAAAGGGTGTTGATGAATTCTACGTTTAACTTTTGAACTATCTCAGGCATAAAAATATCGGTCGTTCTTTAGAAATAGAAATGCAAACAAAGGTTACATTGAAGAATTCGTCATTAATCATGCTGCGAAAAGTAATCGGTACTTTATTTAAGGGACGTCAGTGAATATCACATCATATAAAAAGTTGCAAGTATTAAATAAACGCTACTTTCTCGATGATAGATTATTAAATTTCTGAAAAAGATTAATTATATAATTGATTTACAATAATATTAAACAGCATTAATTAGTTATAGCATTTCCAAAAATATTTTTAAAGCGTTTGTTCCTAATATATGCTTTTATTTCAATTTTATATTTTTTTAATGAAATATTTTTTTTTAATATTCGTTGGTAAATGATCATTTAAATAAAAGCATAAATATTTAAAAGTCTTTTGTACTACGGACTTATTTATATTAGGTTTTATTGATATTTCATTTTTATAATGTGTATTATGGTTATGTTCTTTATGCTTTATATCCAGAAATTTCCTAATGATTTTAAAAATTGGTAATAAACTTCTCAATTTCTTAATCAAATATTCTACTTGTATAGACATTCTGTGGTCATTTTCGATTTTTTTTTTCTCGCCCTTAAGACGCATTTCATGAACTAAATTGTGATGTGCACCTTGCTGCTTCCGTAATTTAAAAACTTCGAGTGCCTACTGATCTATTTATTATTTTTTGTCGTTTTCTTAACAACATATAAACAGCACCTTACGTTTTTACCATTAACCACGTTAAAACAATTAATTTACAGGATTACTCAATGATCTAATAACTATAGATATAACAATAACAAATAAAGGTATTGACATCAACGTATTCCTGTTGGTTTTTCTGGTGTTTCGAGTGTTTACCGGTTTTGGGAAATTATTGCTGTGTTCTTATAGTGTTTTGTAATATTTTTACTTCTGCGGTTCGCGTTTTCGCAACTCGAGTCTATGTGAAACTGGCTTTAACATATTCCAAAAGCATCTAAAATACTCGGCAATATCTAAGATACCGTAAATTATCGTTTTTGTAAGTTACCTTGCGGGATGTGTAAATAAACTCCTTCTTTCGATGCCCCTTTCTTCAACAATACTTTCCACATATAGTTTTCTCTTACCAAGCCGGTTTGTTCAGCAGGCATAATGATCTCATCAGTTCTAGAAAGAGTACAATATTTTTTTTTTTGTTTTGTGGCTCTGGTTAAACCAACTGGCGAGATCCTCTTTTTGTATATACAGGGTGGTCCATTTGTGTGACAAAGTAATATATCGGCTCTAATATTTAAGATATCAAAAAAAAGTTTTTACAAAAGTTGTAGGGTATAAGCAAATATATATTCCAAAATTATTTTGAAGTATACAGAGTGGTCAAAAAAAGTGGTAAAATAAAAATATTATTTTTTTTAAATGCAACACCCTATATATTTTAGCATTTTTAGATTCCCCACGAAATTATCCATTTGACGCTATACTTGGTTTTTAAATTTTTTACAATGTCGCCAAACCAAATGAAAAATTCTAAAAATTTTAGGAAAAACAATGGTATAAAAGAATCTGTAGTTTCTTAATTAGAAAAGTTAAAATACAAAACGCCTTGCCACCTCAAAGTATAGGGATAAAAGAACTATTTCAAACAATAAAGTGGTAAAATTTTTGTAGAGGGTGTTTTTTGTTGACATCCAAATATAGAAAATTTTAAAATACAATAACTCTGTTTATTCAAATACAACACCCTATATTTATTAGGCTCATCCTATAGAGAGTCTAATTCTGTGTTATTCTTGTTAAGTCATCCCTATATCTAACTTCAATACTTTTGCCAATATTTCGTTTTTTACTTAAATTTTCGTAAAAAAAACTGTGATTCTCCTTTTTCTAGTTAGCCATGACCCGCAAAACCATCTTATATAGGATATATAGGATATCTTAAATAGAAGAGCCGATATATTGTTTTGTCACAAAAATGGGCCACCCTGTATACAGTGTCTGTAAAAGGTTGGTATCAATGCTAGCATAAATTCCTAAGGTTCAAATATGACAATAAATAATAATAAATGGATTGCCATTCAGATTGGTGCAATTCTATTTTTCCTACATTAATTATTCAAACTATTAATGAGTCCAAATATATTACACTTACTTTATAGTGTTGTAAATTTCATTCAACATTTGCTCATCGAAGTCATCGCCACCGTTGACACCTTTCAAATTTCTTTTAAAGGCGCGGTCCGACATTGGGACCGTTTGTTTCTTGGCATTCTCGTTATGTTGGTCGACGTTCAACATGATCACCGCGTAGGCCAGAGTAAAGGCTGAGTCGACGTCAGCAAAAGGTTCGCTATTGCTTTTCTAAACAACAGTAAAACAAAAAAATATTATTTGTCCATAAACGTATAGGAATTTTTTAAATTCTGGTGATGCTGTGCATTGTACTTCTTTCAATGTCATCCTGAATTTATCAAGTCAGAATTACTAGTAAAGAAAACAGGGTTTCCGTAAAAACATTTGAATAACTGTAACGCGCCACTAGAATACCGATTTACCATAGGATTGACAAAAGTCAAAAAGAGAGAATATTCACGGTATTCCATTTAAAAAATGCAAATTTGATACTTGCTGTGTAGGTATTTGGTTTATGTTATGGCATTATGAAATAATTTAAAAATGTATGTACAGGGGTATTTTTTATATTTGCGTACCCACCTATAGGGGTTAATATAAGTGTCAGAAAAAAACTTTTAGTACAAAAGTCGCATAATTGTTCCCGTATTATCTTATGGAAATTTGTCAGTGGAGGACACCCTATATATTTTCCAACAGGACGAGAGTTCTTTCTCCCTGATTTCAAAAATATATAACATGTCAACAGTTCAGTTGTTTTTGAAATATTTGAGTTTACAATTTTGATAAATTGAAGTGATGATAATCGAGTTGTCGTAACATATTTGTCGCTTAACGTTAAATTGACACATTCAGTAAGGAATGGCCGGCTAATAGCCATGACCTAAGTCTGTTAGATATCTTTCTGTGGGGATTTCTAACAAATCGAATTTATTTAATATGCCTGGTGTCGATGGTATAACCACAGAAATATTAAAATCTATTAAAACTACTATAATTTTTAAAATGCGAATTGATAATAATTACTTGGAAAAAATAAATATTATTTTTGGTTTCAAAAAAATAAATCGACGCAAAATGCTATTTGCTATCTAACAGAACAAATATATACTGCATTAGATAATAAAACACCTTGTATTTGTATTTATCTGGATTTAGCAAAAGCCTCTGATACGGTTAGCCATAATTTACTATTAAAAAAAATTGAAAATATTGGATTTAGAGGAAAGCAATTAAAATTAATTAAAAACTATGTTAAAGATAGACCATATGTTAAAATAGATAAAGAAGAAAGCTATTCAAAAGTATTTAAATATGGTGTTCCTCAAGGGACAATTTTAGGACCAATATTTTTTAATATCTATATTAATGATTTATTTAGTATAACTTGCTATGGGAAAATTCATAGTTTTGGAGATGATATTGCTATTTTTTATAGCGATACAAACTGGGACAATTTAAATAAGAAAATTAAAAAAGATTTTAAAATTATAAAAAATTGCTTTGAATTTGAAATTGAACAGGCCTTTATTTGAATAATGTATTAACAATTAATTTTAATAAAACAAATTTTCTTCCTTTTACTTTAAACCTAAATAATGTACCACAAAATATGAATAGCATCAATATTACCGATGACATTTAAATTTTAAAAGTTAATCATGTAAAATATTTAGGAATAATTTTTGACAGTAAATTAAATTGGAATTTTCAAGTAGAATATTTGATTAAAAAATTAAGAAGTATATTATCAATTTTTAAAAGCATTAAAAAAATTCTGGATATAAAACATCTAGAAATATTATATTATGCATTAGTTAAAACTCATTTAAATTACGGAATTTTAGGTTGGGGAGGAATAAACGGAACTTTGGTTAAAAAATCAGAAGTATTACGAAAAAGATTTTGGAAAACTATATTTAATAAGGACTTTCTTTATCCTTCAAAAGAATTATATTCAGAAACAAAAAAGATTAACGTTACGACAAATTTACATTTATAATATTTTAATATATATTTTTAAAAATAAAAACCTTATACAATTAAAGACCATAACCATAATGCACGTTATAAAAATGAAATATCCATAAAACCTAAAATAAATAAGTCCGTAGGACAAAAACTTTTAAATATTTATGCTTTTATCTAAATGGTTATTTACCAACAAATATTAAAAACATTATTTCATTAAAAAAATAAAAAATTGAAATAAAAACATTAATATTGGAAACAGACGCTTTAAAAATATTGTATTCTGGGGAATTTATTAATAAGTTTATTGAAAAATAACATATTAACATGTTTATTATATTGTAACTATTTGAAATAAACTTATTATTATTATGATATACCTTAAAATGTACAAGTGTTGAGACAAAGGATTGAACAAGAAATATTCATGCTCAATACAGACCAAGTATTAAAAAATCTGTCAGAAGTCGTGGCGGATATACATATAGGTCATTTACTTCACTTAATATCATAAATTGTAAAATATAAATTTCAATTTGAAGTAAAGCCACAAATATGTAACGTTGAAGTAAGCGGAACACCTCGATAACTCGATTATCATCCATTCAAGTTATCAAAATTGTAAACTCAAATATTTCACTGAACTAAATGTTGACATGTTATACATTTTTCAAATCAGGGGAAAAGATCTTTTGTCCTGTTGGAAAATATATAGGGTGTCCCATTGAAAAGAAGACAACTTGTAAATGTTTTTTAACTTTGGGAGCACGGGAGTAATTATACAACTTTTGTACTAAAAGTTTTTTCTGACACTGAAGGGTACGCAAATATAAAAAATAACTCTGTACCTCCAAAAATAAAACTTTTAAAAAGATCAGCCATAATCGGTCGAAAAACGTGTACAACCCTGTATTGAATAAAAAAAGACAACTTGAGATAAGGCGGAACATTCAAACTCCACTAAGGTCGCATGACGTAAATATATGGATGTACGTTTAAATGGAAACAAAAAGGAATTATCTCTTACATGCCAATGCTCAGCAAACTGCTCCAAAATAAGCGATATCGTCGGTGCTTCCCCTGGTAAGCGAAACGCTTCCAAAAAACTCCTCAGCGCTTCATCAATTCTTACACCAGTAAAATTAAAAGTTTTAACGTAAGCATCTAAGATGTCCAGATTGCTTCGATTACTTATATATTCCCCTATAAATATAGAAAAATTGAAATTATGTGTCTGCCATTACTTCTATATCAAATCTTACCAATCATCTTTTTGTCTAAAGTGGGATTTTCTCTTAAAAACAGGGCAACTTCTTGTGGATCTAACTCGCTTTTTAATACATCGTGCTCTTGAAAGAACTGTATACCCTTTTTGGGCTTGGCATTGAAATGCTCAGTGCCTTGAGGCAACCACTAAAAAAGTATGGTCGCTTTAAAATATTTTCTGTAATATAGTCACTTAAAATTCCCCAATCCCAACTTAAACTCTTAATTAAAGTTTTTAAAACAAGAAAATATTTATTAAATAAATAAAATAAATAAATAGCCATTTATTTCCGACAGGCCGGAGCCCACTTACAGGAAACTCAAACAAATTAATCGAATTACAAACAAAAATCTTACAGAAGTAATGACCTTGCTATACTTAAAATCTAATAACAAAAAGTAAGAAACTAAAGCTAAGTTAACAGGAACCAATGACTACTAATGAGGATAGCCGGACATATTGCGCAAGTGTTTTAATATGGTTGGGAGGCTGTCATGAAATATGTCGGAGAGGGCTGAGATACGATTGAAGTTGTGGCACATTTTGTGAATGGGATCTTGAGGCAAAATATTGGATCACGCGAATGCAAGGAAAAATGTAGGCCGATGTCGGGCACCTGTGCGGGGAACATGAAGCAATAGTTGCTCCAGTAGAAATGGGCAATCGATTTTAGAGTTAAGAAGTTTATGGAGTATCGATAGTGACTGTGAGTCGCGACGTACTGTTAAGGGCAACTCACCAAACCTAGCGAGGATGTGGCCATGCTCGAAACCCCGTTGCGGGTAGATACCATCCTCTCTAAACATAAGATACTTTAGGAATCGCCTTTGGACGGACTCCACAGATTGATTATGGCAATTGTAAATGGGGGACCATATGATTGAGCAATAATCCAACTTTGACCTCACATAGGAGTAATACAACAGTTTAAATGTAGATACATCAGAAAAATGCTTGCAGTTTCGCAAGACAAAGCCCAAGGTTCTAGAGGCGCTAGAAACCATTTGATCAATATGTGGAATAAAGAAGAACCTCTCATCGAAAACGACTCCGAGATCACTTATGGTGGTGAGTCTGTTCAGTGTGGATCCGCTTATAGAATAATTGAATTGAAATGGAGTTTTTGTCCGAGTGTAAGAAACGACGTTACATTTAGAGATGTTGAGATTCAGTTTGTTATCCAGGCACCACTGGTTAAGAACATCGAGGCTGTCGCGGAGGGATACACAATCCGCGACAGCGTCGATGCGGTTAAATATTTTGAGGTCATCAGCATAGGCGAGTCTGTTGCAGTCAAGCGTCGAGACAAGATCGTTTATAAATATGTTGAAAAGAAGTGGCCCCAGGTTAGAACCCTGGGGGACACCCGACGTAGGTACAAACAAGTCCGACCTAAACCCCTCAAACTCAACAAACTGAGTACGATCCAGAAGGTAGGATTGTAATAGTGAGACAAGCCTGTTAGAGAAACCGAACTGGTCAGACGCCTTATGGAGTAGAATGTGGTGGTCAATTTGGTCAAAGGCTTTACTAAAGTCCGTGTAAATGACATCGACTTGGCTCCTCTTGTTAATGGCGTCACAGACGTAAACGGAAAACGAACAAAGATTAGTCATGCAAGATCTTTCGGAAAAAAAACCGTGTTGATATATAGAGAGTCGGTTTCGAATCTTGAAAAACAGGGACTTTTGCAAGATGATCTCAAATACCTTGGAGAAGTTACATAGGATTATTGGTATAATAATTATACATGCTATATTATTAGATATGTATTGAAGAAAATAGGGGTATTTTAAAAACAAAAAAATTGAGAGTTGTAATTATACACTTCTACCCCAATTCGAAGGTCTCGTAAATTTAGGAGTAAACTTGAATTATTACTGAACGTATTTACAATTACCCCTATTTGCATTAAGGTCTTTAGGTACCTCAGGATACCCAATATGAACTGTAATGTAAGTTGTCTCAAATTAATGAGTACAACTCTACAGGATGAGAAATGTAAAGTTGAAGACTTGGTGTACGAACTAGTCATATTAACATATTAATTGTATTGAGATTCAGATACAATTAATACAAATTATATATAACCAATCATGTTGCAGCAGAAACCACGGTTGTGATTAATTAAACACAGGTTATATTTAATCTTTTATAACCACATATTCAAAATTTTTTAACATGAAACAATTTTACTCTTTCTCTAAAATATGGGACATAGCCCCATATCACCACGTAAGTTAACAACACTAACAATAAATATATTTAATTATTTATTCAACAATTAAAGTGATGTAAATGAAACAATGCAGTCTTTCTCCACAGTTTCATGATTAGAAGAGTAAATAAAAAGCTCCCTACATGTTTCGAATGCTTAAGCACTCATCATCAGGGGATACTAACATCGAGTTTAGCGGAAATGTAATGTAAGTTGTTTCAACTTAATGAGTACAACTCACAGGATGAGAAATGTAAAGCTGAGGACTTGGCGTACGGACTGGTCATATTAACATATTAATTGTATTGAAATTCAAATATAAATGCTTTAATTATAACTGTAAAATTTAGATTAGTGAAGAAACATTGTGAAGGAGGAAGGTTTTCTTTTTTATTTTAATTATAAGAGTTTTTAGATTTTTATAAAGTTTTTAAATCTTAAATTTAATATAAAGATTAACAATATTACTTTAGTTGTTAAAATTTTTTAATTGTTTTTTTAATTGTGTTGTTAACTAACGTGGTGATATGGGTCCATGCCCCACATTTTAGAAAAAGGGTAAGGTTGTCTCTTGTTAGAAAATGTATGGAAATTTTTAAAAGTGGTTATAAAGGATTAAATATAACCTGTGCTTAATCACAACCGTGGTATCTGCCGCAACGTGATTGTTGAAGTCTTTAAGTTGTGCTATTACAGTGCTATAGAGTTACAGAATATAAAAATGTAGTGATGATTTTATGTATATGCGTGAAATCTAACAAAAACTAACCTTTTTAATGCCTTTCTTAGCCAACAATTCTTCCAGTAATGGAATATTATCTGCGTATTTAACTCTATTATTTTTCCCAATAATATTTCCAATCTGTTCAACAGGCTCACCACTCTCGCTAAGTGTCATTTGCATTCCGGAAATATCATTAAGTGCTTTGGTTTCAGAAGAATGCATTTCAATACCTGAAATTAGTGTTTCAAACGTTTCATGATATACAGCAGTAGAAAAAGAATATTACTATACCTTCAATAACTGTCAACAGAGCGTCCAAAGATAACAAATGGGTATGCCAAACCCCATTTGTGGCTGAAAAAGCATTTTTGGCAAGCAGTTTTGTTAAATCCTCATAGAGATTTGTACAGTACATGTCAGAATCGTAATTTAAGTATAATTCGTTTACAAAACCAGGTATCCTCCAAAGTTGCAGAATATTATCTAATGCTATTTCCTTGTGTTCATATGTAACCTAAAAATAGTTATCAGGTTATGTCCAACCAGTTAGTGCAGAAGGAAGCGTTTGAATGTTTCGATATAGACCTTTATCCCGCGAAATTGCATACAATAATTCCGAAAATACCGATCATGTTGAATACTAATATTAGAAAAGCACAGGAACCAGAAATATATACTATTGATATTAAGGAATTTCATGGGGTTTAGCGAGAAGTGAAGCATTATTATGACAGGGGAGGGTTCTAATAATTCTTGGGGGTTAAAAGAACCCACCCATGGGGAGATTTTTTTAAAATCATAGATGAGTAGAGTTGCAATTACTAGATTTTCCATCCTTAAGGGAAATGAACCTAGCTACCTTCCCAAAAGGTAGAAAATCCATAATACTAGTGTATTACCGTTTGTGACAAAAGCAATATACTTTCAAATGTATGAGGATCATTTTCCACCCCTGGAGAGGGTAGGTTAACATTCTTCGGGGGATGATATATCGATTCATTATCACTCAACTTTCCCTTCGATTGAAAAAGCAAATCACACCCCTTGTGACGGCTGTTTCAACCCCCAAAGGTTGTTGTCTCTAAACCATCTTGAAAATCCCAATCATTCTCCTCCAAACACTAGTGGTGTTTGCACGGGGGTAAAAAGAGAAACTACAGTTAGCTTAATGGGAGAAATATTATAACCAAAACCACAAGTGAAGTATCTCGGAATAGTACTTGATAATAAACTAAACTTCAACTTAAACACGTCTTCTGCAATAAGAAAAAGTACTGCAAGAGCCAAACACTCCGTTCACTGAACTACAAAAATCAAGGTACATCTGAAGAAGCTACCGTGTAGCGAAACATGTTATGTGATAATTGTGTCAGGTCCTTGAGTATGCCAACATTATCATGCTCAACTACAGACCATCAGCAATAAATAATACAGCAAAGAGGTGTCACAGAACCATTACGAAATTAAGGTACACACAGAAAATAGGCTACTTAAAAAAATACTTACTTTCTGATTTTCACTGACGATTATGTCTATAAGTTTCGTTAGGTATCTTTCCATTTGAAATTTTAAATGAGTTCTTAGCGATTCGAACATCAGAAACGACACTTGCAAATCAGCAGCAAAAATTGATATTCGTTCGCTGCTCAAGAGCTGAAATGACATAAAAGTTAAAATTATTTAAAATTGTTTCCATTAAAGTTGTATTGAATAGCAGGTGTGTAAAAATCACTTACCGAAAATAAATTTCTACATAAATCATCTTTGGCCAATGCCAACAAAGCTGTGTGTTTGCCTATACTGTCTGCCCCCACTTCGAAGGCCACGGTGAGAAGTGTTAACCCAAGATGAATCATCACTTCTGTATTCTGCTTATCGTTTGGATTACATAAACTTATTAGAAACCTAAAAGAGAATAAAACTGATGCACAAGCATAAATAATTTTTTAATAAAACTAACAATAGCAGATTTACTAAATTTTTTAGGTTAAAAGAAATAAAGTAATGCTTATGAAATATCCCAAATATGTTGTAGAAACAAAAGGAGGATAGTAACAGCACACATGCTGTGGTAAGTGTATTTAATAGGCGTTTTCAGACCTAACGACACGATACCGACACGACACCGACACGATAGCGACACCGACACGATATCGGCTATTGATCTTCCACACCAGAAGTTTATTCGACAGTACAGTCCCGAGATATCGCGTGGTTGATAAAAATAATAAACATACCTAAATAATATTCTACAAATTAAAAATTGGAAGGAAAGCCTAAAAAATATCTTAAAGAATCCTTCTTACTGGGCACAGTTGCTTTAACAGACTAACTAATCCACATTTTCTCCATTGTATCTGTACCGGGTGATGCATTGCTTAGTTGAACATAGAAAATCGCATGTAAATTTTGAGGTGGCTAAATATTTTTTATATAGTTAAATACTTGGTTGTCAGTTAATAAAAACCCAAAATTTCAATATAATTTTTAAGATTTAAATTAAAGTATTGCAGCTGTATCTGTATAGAAAAGGCAAACCAAATTTTGGTTGGTTATATCTTAAGTTTGTGTTTAGTGGGAATTTATTATCGATGAGTCCAACAAATCACTTACCTAAATAACTCTCTGACACAGGCAAGACCATACGGCAGCAAAACTAGATCATCTTGCAGCTGAGGCGTAAACCTTATTCCTCTCTGGTTAACATAATCTTTATTGAGATCATTCGAAGCGCACTGGCCATCCAGACTGGACTGCTCAATAGTAGGAGTTGTTTCTGAAGCTTGTACTTGGACACTTTCTGAATCTAATGGAACAGGTTCGTATCCCTTCCCCTTGAAAATATAAAAACAGTTACGACTATAAAGTTAACTTTAAAAACTATGTTTTTACTGAGGGGATAAATTATAAAAATGTGTTAAAAGATATGTAGTTTAAATGACATATCACTTTAGTTTACCTCTTTATCATCCTGTTGCTCTCCTATATTTTGCAGGACACTATTTTCATTTTTCTCTAATTGGGCACTATCTACACTTCCATCTTTATCATCTGCAGTTATTGGGCTGTCATCTGAAATATTGAGTCTTTAAATGTACATTCCCTCGGTACATCTATTAATTATGGATTGAGCGTGATAAATTCACTAGACATTTTCAAATCAAAATTAATTTAGCTATATCTTCTTACCAGTACTATTTTGTAGAATTTGACCTTGCATATCTACAACATTATGTCCTGTAGTCAATGGAGATATAGCTTTGGCAGAAGAAATTTGATTACCTCCATTGGATATTGTTTTTGTGGCATCCCCATCGCTAGAATCTTGGGTAAAATTATCAATTTTAATAATTGAATTATAATATTGAACATAGAATAAATATGAGAAGCAATCATCAAACAGTATTGGACGTTATTATTGAATCCTGTTGCTGTTTAAAATTATTCTTACCTTTATCAGGCTGGCTTTTTTTCCTGAAAGAATGCCGGCCTCTCTTCTTAGATCTGGATTGGTCCATGCCGGCGTTAGCTCGCATCTTTAAGTGCTTCACTGCTAAGCACCGAACGTCATCGGAGAACTGCGGCAACCGCATGAACACCAACTGAACCATGTCTTTTAGATAGTGTTCTGCCGTCTTTTTAAGAAGTTCTTACAATAGAAAAATACAGTTAAGTTTATTTCGAACAGGTTTCTCTGATAAATAAAATTGTACACTTGCGAGCAATTTAAAACTAACCTGCCGCTTATAACGCATTTAATTATATGATCTTAAGTTGACGGTGCTTCTTGTGATGAAGTCCGTCTATCTATCTTATAAACTCATTATAATTGCTAATCCCTTATATACCGTCATAATAACCTATTGTGTGAGGTGTAAAATTCGGCACCTGATTTGGGGACTCCAGGTACGGATTTATTTAAGGACTATTGTATTATTATATTTTCTCAGTAATCCCAACGAACATTAACAAGACAAGAAGGGTCACACTCTGTCGGAACTTTGATGTCCTGCTTACACAAGCGCGCCGACGATTTCGATAAATTCCTGAGGCAGTGTCCCTGTTCGTGCTTATACGAGGTTGATGCAAACGGCTAGCGATTAAAACGAATAAACGAGGGTGACTTAAAAACATCTAGTAATAATTTTATTGTTATTGTGTCCTATTCTGCTTTGTGTGAATTAAAAGAAAAATGGGGAAATCGTCAGGTTATTTAATTGGTAGATCTTAACATAATCATAAAAAGTACTGGTAGTAAAAATTAAGGAAAAAAGGAAAGTTTCTTCCAAAAGTAACAATGTAGTAAGCTACAAACGAGATTAGTAGGTATAAAAATTAACAATCAAATATTTGCAAATGCTAACTTAAATAGGTACTTATTCTAATTACCTTATTATTACATAAAATATATACAGGTTGTTTCAAATTCGAGGCCATCAAAGAGTACCTACTTACTTAACAGTAAAATACGGGTAGGAGTAGTTATACTCTGGGAAAACGAATTATCGCGATTTGTATGGAAAATTGTGAAAATCGATAAACGAACCATTCTAAGCCAAAGGCGTTTAACCAAATGAGTTAAAACCTCTGAATTGATGTTCGATGCCTTTTACAAATCTAGTAGCCCGTTAATAGCTAAATTAAATAATGTATTTAAATGTTCTGAAATAAAATTTACCGGCCGCTTTTTAAAGATGTTTTAAGATATTTAATTTTGTGTTAGGTTTTATTGATTGTTTCAAAGAATATCTTTTTTTTTATATCCCGGTTAGCAAATTTAATTGTAAAATAAATACGCACCCTAATATATAGGTTTAAAAAATATTTATGAGGAAACTCTTTACAAGGATGTGTAAATAGTACATTTTCATATAATATCTTAAGGGTTGCTCCAACGTTCTCGTGGCAACTAATTTTATTAAAATTTTCAACAAAAATTATTTCTAGCTGTTTGACATATTCTACAATATTACTAGGAGGTACATTTAGACCTCCATAGTTTTTAGAAGTCGAATATGCTTTATGCTCTAGAAATACAGCAGCTCCTTTTGGTAATGTCTTTTCATCATTATACTTTGTGCAAGCACTACAAGAGTGTTGCAGCAAGCATTTCCTTAATAGATACCCTGTAATGTAAACTATAGCATTTCCGTCCGTACTAGAAAGATTTCTATAGTCGCATGTAAAAACTTTTACAGAACTATTATTTGTCAATATAGGTACATCGATATTTTTATATTCTTCTAGAATATCAGGAGTTACATTAAGCAAAACTGTATTAATATCTTTGATACAATTGGAACCTTCAACCTCATTAAAATATTTTAGAGAAAATAATTTCTTGAATGCCCTACAAAATTGAATTGGGGTTGGATTTCAAGTATCCCAAGGCCTGCTTCCAACGTTGACATCTAAAAATATTAGTAACAACTTTATCGCGAATACCTCTAGATCATCATATGAACAGAAAAGTCACATAAAATTCAAAAGATAACACAACTTTTTATTATTATTTATTATAATATAATAATAATATTTACATTTTAAATCAAAATGTGGGCATTCCAAATACTTTACTGACCTACTTTCATCTTTGGGGCAATGAAATAGTGATATTTGTGACCCTTCTTGAGTACAACATCCATCCACGCAACAGATTCGTGGCATTTTATTGCGGAACCAAACACAAAACACTACGTAAATGTTTATTTTATTTTTAAAGGAATTCACTCACGCCGACACATAAAGACAACTGGTACATATCTCTACGACGGACAACCTGTTTATGCATATCGCGCGTCGGGGGCTTACGGTGCTCTAGATACAGTAGCATCCGATATTCGAGCGAGATAGGCATAACGAGGGGAGGAGCTTGGAGTGATCCTTTTAGTCTCTTGTTAATGTTCGTTGGTAATCCTCTTAAAATAATTAGGGTAAAATAAAATAGATCAGGTAGGGCTGTGTACACTTTTTGAAATAAGGGGGAAGGAAAGTCGTTTTTTTGTTTGTATTAAGTGTATAATCTTGAAAATATTTAAATTTGCAGAGCGCTTTCGGCCTTAGGCCATCTTCAGTGCTTCTTTGTCAGGAAACTTCATTGACACAATTAAATAAGTGGGCCTTCTAACCTAACCATCGTTTCTTATTTTCTTTTTCATAATTAAATTTTTACTACACGTGGAACGTATTCTTCAGTCGAAATTGAAAATAACCATCAAATTATGAAAGTGAGAAAAACCCAGAGCTATTTAGTTCATTAATGAAAAATATTAATGCAGTTTGTGAAAAACTAATAGACATACAAAATTTTCTACAACAAAAAAAACTAGTTGAGGTTGACCTTAATAAAATGTGAGTATGAAGCAAAGACATTAGAACTACTAATGTCTTTGGTATGAAGTAACAAAAACAAAAATTTTTAATTTAAAACATTTAACAATTTTTGTACAAAATGTAGTAATTTGTAAAAGTACAAGGATTGCTTTTTCCTCCTGCCAGAACCGTCTTCACATGCGTTTCGCCATATAGCGCTAGTCAGTGAAGCGTCTGTATATTATCACAATCCTATTATTATTAGGGATCGACCGATACCGATATATATATCGGTTATCGGCAATATCGGCATCTTTGCCGATATATCGTATCGGCAAAAAAGTGCCGATATAAATGCCGATATGGTTTTTTAATTAAAAAAAACAAGATAAACTATTTTATTTTTGTTATTAAGGCTTCAAAACATTACCAAAAGTACAAAAATTTCCTGCATAATGAGGCAAAAGTAAAAAACAGAACTTTAAAATCATACAATGTGTATGTCCATATTATGTACAATAAAAATAATAAAAAAGGTATTCTTTGTCTAAAAGTTTAAGAAACAATAATTTTGACCATAAATGTCTAGTAATTGAAATTGAGTTTTCTAAGATTGTGATGCAGAAATATAAGTGTTTCAGTCCCTTGTGGCCCAAGTCGATTTCTACTTGGTTGACATATGTTCCCTGCCTCTGAAAATATCTGTTCACTGAAGACACTAGCTGATGGCGCTGACAAGTAATTTACAGCTTGACCATGCAACAAAGGAAATTAGGAAGTTTTAGCAGAAAATAATCCTTTGAACCCTTTCAGAAGATGTGCGATTTTTAACGTAAAATATGTTTTAAGTGCCGATATTTTCTGATTTTGGTAATACTGAAAACACAATTTATAGAAATACGTTGAAGAGAACATAAAAATTTTGCCGATATATATCGGTATCGGCATTTTATATCAGCCGATACCGATATATCGGTATCGGCAAAAAATCACTGTATCGGTCGAACCCTAATTATTATTAGTTCATTAAATTTCAAGTCAAATGACAAACACCGCAATATTTTTAAAAATTATCATTACCGTGAATCCTAGTTTCAAAACATATCCTAAAACAGCTCAGCATAATTTCGCACAAGCTTTCGTTCGTTAGCATTGCACCCTCGGGAGCTAACGTTAAAGTCCTTAAAACCTGAAGGATTCTCATTAGAACCACACCATCAGATGACTGGTCTGTTCCGACAAAACGGGCGTGAGTCACCGCATCGGCTATGTTGTAAACTGTTTGTGGAACACTGGAATGAGTGGGATCTAAATAAAAGTGATGTGGTTAAAAAAATGAAACGTACCTACAAGGTTTTTCATCTACAGAGGTATATAAGATAAAGAAATACAATTTACTGTCATTTTAATATGCACCTACATTTTAATCTTGTCTTGAATCTCATATTTTGTTTTGAAACTTTGTGGTTTTCGACAAGTTGCAGATGTAATTTAATTATTATTATTTGTAACTTGACTGATAATAAATTATTTGATTTGATTTCTATTTTAAACAGCATAAACTAATAATTTAAATTTTGTATTAATTTTGAATATTCAGGGTGTCCAATAATAAGTATATGGCATACTCTCGGAAGTTGAGTTACTGAAAACTCTGTATAATCTTGCGGTAAATACAAAAGCAAACACTTTCACTTCACAAAACTTTCTCTCACATTTTTATACATATTGCTATGTGCCTAACATAATTTTTCAAAAATTCTCATATGATGCAGCTGTTTCGCGGACACTGTATAACAAGTTTTGTTTCCATATATTTTAAGGCTGTAAAATTGAAAAAAAAAAACATTTACCAATTAACCCGAAAGATAGAAACTTATTAATGGCAGCCAAAGCCAAGCTGGTAACAGGCCCAGTAGTGTCTTCACTTCTTATAACGTCCAAAAATGGGGCTAAGAACACATCAGGTTCAATAAGTCTTAAATCATCAATCTTAATTAAAATCTCTTTTAGCTCTTGGAAACTTTTCATCAAAGCATCCGTTTCTTCATCTTGGTGAGAATGTGATGACCATCTTGTGCCTGGAACAATAAAGAAAATAATATATATAATTTAACAAGGAACTCAAGTCTTTATTTTTAACAAAAAATTATTCAAAAAATGTATTGTATTTGGGTGCATAAGAAAATGATATGAATATATAGATATGACTCGAGGTATGACCAAAGAGTGACTTTTTGGTAGAACTGTATGGGGAATATTTGATCAACTGGCTACAAATTAAAGCTAATTTGAGAGAGAACCAGGATTCTTTCTTAAGAATTAAAGAGACCTATTATTATAGGTAGAGGTAGGTACCTATTTGTATTATATGATAATATTTATGTAAACTTACTAAAAGGGTTATGATGAATGAATTAGTGGGTGTTTGCAGTTGAAAATCAGTTGCAGTTTAATTAAGTATGTTCATTATTCCTTCTAAATTGTAAACTATGTACCTAATTTTGAGACTAAACCCAAAAATATGTTTACAACATCCACCCTATTTTCTAGCATAAAGAACTAATGTTTGCTGATTTAATTACGAAGTGAAGGGTAGGACTTATTATTTCAACGAATTGTTAAATTCCTTTTGCTAATAAAAGTATTGCTGGGCAGCACTAATTTCAAATTTTTGATAAGGGCTAACACAAAAATATATTTTTGGGTAGAAAAGACATGTATATGAAATAAATACCTCTTTTTATTGCAGTCATTAGAATAGTCATTTCGCCTTTCACGACGAAAATCCCATTGCCTGGTAATGCCATTTTTCATGAGTTTTTTAAAAATCTATACTGAAAAATGTTTACTTTACACTTTACATTCTCACAATCTCAATACACGTCACTTTCAGTTCAGACAACACATCTGACTTTGACAGTGACAGCAGTTGTAGTTGTCATTTATGCCCGATTTCCCAGCGATTGCCTTAAGTACGGAATTGTTAAGGAATACTTATTTTATAAGTAGCCCTTAGACTTTTCTGCATTGTTCTGCGTTTTAACGACCATCCCTTAACAAAGAAGAGAGTACACATTGGCAACATTGCATTTATGTCAATAATTTTATGACAACAGCCTTCCTAACCTTACTTTGTACATTATTTTGAAAATTGTAAACCTGTGTTGTAAACTTTTAAAAGTCCAAACACCTGTTTTCTGTCTTTTTTGTGTGATTTTTCTAAAAATGGACCCAAAAAAGAAGCGGGCACCAAATTATACCACCAGAGAAAAGGAGGTAATTTTGTCTCTGGCATCAAAGTATAAAAATGTTATCGAGAATAAAAAAAACCGATGCTGTTAAACGTATCGGAAAAAAACCAAGCTTGGTTTAAAATTACAACGGAATTTAACTCGATTTCTGCTAACAGCGTATTTGGTGTACCTACAATTTATTTACCCAAACCTGTCTTCATCCGTTAATAATTGAGGAGGGAGAATATGTTGTACTGTTTGTTTGGTCAATCGAAATCTTTTAAAAAATGTTAAATTATCCATATCATCTTTGATAGATTCTGCGTGGGAATCCGTGTTCAAAAATATCAAAGATATCCAAATCATCGTTTAAAAATTCCATTTCTTTTTAATACAATATTGAATAAGAGTCAAAAATAAATACACACACTGTGAAGCACGAATATAGGTTAGAATCCCCTACTTTAAACGTTAAGACGCCAATTTTCGCCACTTAAGTTAAGTGGCCTATAAGTTGTGTTTATAGTGCAGAAAAACCCAATAATGACCACTAAGGGCTACTTTGCACAAGGGCACCCTTAAACTAACCTTAATGTGTGCTGGGAAACCGGGCATTAGGAACATAAAATTGAAAACTGTCAAGTAACCGTACTCCCACCGAAGATTTTCTCAGTTCTCTGTGACTTTTGCACATGTGATTTTGACGTCTATTTGACATGTCGTCGTGATCAGCTGTTCAATTTGTAAACAATACGTGATGGTAAACAAGATTCTTTGAATATGATAAAAAGATTAGAATAATAAATGATATTAATTTTAGCGATAAATGAAAAACCTCAGTGTTTTATAAAACTAGCAATATGGCGACAAGAGCAGTTATTCAATTATCAAAATTTAATCAAAGAAGTGTTCAGTTTTTGAGAAATTATTCTCAAAAATCTAATCATCAGTTAGTTTTCAATTATTTACAAAACAGATACGAAGGAGTAGCTATATTAGGTGAGTTTAAGTTTAAAGAATATTTGATGCTCAGTGCTGGCAGGAACCTTTATATACTTCTTCAAAGATTTTTTAAGTTGCACGAATATAAGATTCGATTAACTAGTTGGGCTTTTAAACTTTTCACCTATCTTTCGCCTTTATAGGTTTCAATAGACCTGAACAGAAAAACGCCTTTAGTGTCAGTTTGGTTAAGGAAATTAGCAAAGCAATAGATAAAATCCAGTATGAAAACATTGCTAGAGTGGTTATTTTAAGAAGTATGGTCCCCAAAATTTTCTGTGCAGGTGGGTACAGCACGCCTTCCTGGATTTTTGACTTCTTCATAATCCTATAAATATCCAGGGTGTTCAGTAAATGCTAAAAAGCAGCTTATTATGCTTCTTTTTTCTGAACACCTTGTATATTGTACATTTATTTTTAAATTCCCTTTTTTATATTATTTTCAAAAAAGGTGCTGATCTCAAGGAAAGAGCTGAAATGACTCCAAAGCAAGTTGCCGATTTTGTTACTAATTTAAGGAATGTTATCAACAAACTGCAAAATATTTCAGTGCCAGTGTTAGCTGCCATAGATGGGATAGCAGTAGGTAAGACTCGATAACATTGCATAAAATTTTGATACAAAAACCAGCATACCTAGTTTCTTAATCTAATTAATTTTTTGGTATAAAACAAGCAAATTAATGGTTAACAGTTGTTTTGAAGTTAAATATTTTCAGGTGGCGGTTTAGAAATCACATTGGCTTGTGACATACGTGTAGCATCATCAGATTCTAAAATGGGCTTGGTGGAAACCAAACTAGCCATAATACCAGGTGCTGGAGGTACTCAGAGGTTACCAAGAATTTTAAATCCATCTGTAGCAAAAGAACTTATTTATACAGCCAAAGTAATAGATGGAAAGACTGCTCATGAACTAGGTAAATATAAGTTTTTGGCTTTACACAATTTATAGGAATGTCTTATACCTACAGATACTCTTCATTCGAGCCATTTTATAACTGGTAATTAGGTAGGTATTCAAAAATTACTAAACATAAATAAGTGTTTGGGTTATGTACATACATTTTTATTTTAGGATTAGTCAATCATGTCGTTGATCAGAATGAAAAAGGTGAAGCAGCATATGAGAAGTGCCTTGATATAGCAGAAGATATTTTGCCAAATGGGCCACTGGCTATACAAATGGCTAAACAATCTATTAATAAGGGTAGTGAAGTGGACTTGTATACAGGTAACTGTTTTGTATAGTTTTTTTCCAGAAAGTTTGCCTTAATTTAAACACTATGTATATCTATGTATACCTATGTTTTAAATGTTTGTAAAAAAAAACAAGAATTTTTTAAATACATTTATTTTATATTTCCTGCTGCTATAAAGTTTCAATGCTTATTTTTATCTAATATATTGTCATTGAAAAAAAAATCGTACATTAAAAGTTGTATTATTATTATTAATAAATACTTTGGTTCCCTTAATACCTGTTATAGATTTACAAATAAATTAAATAAAAAAAATGAATCCATCCTTCCTGTTTATTTGCAGGTTTAGCTATAGAAGAAGCCTGTTATGCTCAAATTATTCCAACCAAAGACAGATGTGAAGGTTTAAAAGCATTTAAAGAAAAAAGAAAACCAAAATATGAAGGATATTAAGACTTAAAAATACACTTAATTATCCAAGTAACCAAAAAAGCATGCAACATAATATTAAATTTATTGTGTGCACACTTTTTTAAACATAGGGTTTATACCTCAGGATATGATTTCCAAAAAATTTTGTAAAAGGCATAATTATATTTTTTTACATAATTATCTTTTAAATAGAATATTTTTACAATAAAAATGTAATATTTTAATATTTGTATAAGTACCTACTGTAAAATAAAATCAAGAAATGGGTTACTGTGATCTTTCAATAAAGAAAAAAAAAATTCATTAGATCATTGATAAGTTTTAGCCTTATTTTATTAAATAAACCATAAAGACTATGACTAGCAGAAAAAATCTACCCGGCAGAGAGCAGGCAATGTTAGACTTCTCGCATTGAGTAATATTTTCACAAGTTAAATAAGATTTCAAGTTGTTTTCGGGTATCCTTTGGATCAGTAACTTTGTGTCCAATTGTTCTGCTGTCAACAAAAATTTCATAGTCATTCCCACCTTTATCAACTTTGTCGCCGAAAAAGTGTATTTCATCAAAGCCTAAAAATATAGCCACTTAATTACTTTCGCAATCTACTTTATACACGTCTTATAAATAGCTTTCTATAAGTGTATTTAAGGCATATATTTATAGTAAAGTTTACATTATAGCGTTGTAATTTTTTAATGCCATAAAACCCTAATTATCCCTCTGGCGATAAAACAAAATATTAGAAGGAAACTTCCCCCACATTAAATACATCTGTAGTAGAATTAATCAAAAACAAAGTAAGTAGCATTTCTGCAGACAGTTGGAAGAACTGTATACAACATGTAATTAGGGTGGAAAATTCTTACTTGTGTGTAAGTACTAATGTTCAACCCTTATTAATAAGTTTCGACGAAGATAGTGATAGTGACACAGAACTAAATTTAGAGAAAAGTAGAATTAAGTTGCCAAAATTGATTATTGTAAAACTTTTCTGTGCACACACATTGTACTGTATTTAAATCTTAAACTAAATTTTAATCTTGTATTAGTGTGTAGTCTAACTCTTAACTTTTTTGTCTTGTTTATTGGGTTTTTAGGTCATATTTAAATAAATAAAGGTTTGGTTTAGTTGACGTTTCGGTTTATATTACATTAAACCATCTTCAGAACTACAATTACAGGAAAATGTGATTATTAACTAATTTTTAGGATTGAAAAGTAGACATACCTCTATATAAATCTTAGCACTATCACTTCTATTTTTACATGTTTAACTATGTGGTAACTATGCAAGACTGATTTTATGAAGGGATTCTTTATGAGGGAGGGTAGGTACATTTATTAAAAATGGGAAAAACCATTTGATTACGGTTTATTGTTTCTTTTGTTAACGGTTAGGTTATTAAATTACTGTAAACTGTACTTAGATTATCAGTGTCGGTTCGAAAATTTAATGTATTTTTATTTTTTTTAATATGGATCATTTCTTTTATATTTCGTTTTTTATAATTTATTTCATGGTCTAAAATTGTTGTATTATTGAAGTCAAAATTATGTAAGTTGTCAATAGCATGTTTTGATAAGGCTGTCTGTGCTTGGTTCGTATTTCTCATGCTGTATTTATGTTCATATATTCGGTTTTTTAGGTATTGTTTTGTTTGTCCAATGTATGTCTTTGGGCAGTCCAAACAGTCTATTTTATTATTACATTTGCTTGATTTAGTTTAGGAATGGTTGGTTAGAGAAATAGACTGTTTGGACTGCCCAAAGACATACATTGGACAAACAAAACAATACCTAAAAAACCGAATATATGAACATAAATACAGCATGAGAAATACGAACCAAGCACACACAGCCTTATCAAAACATGCTATTGATAACTTACATAATTTTGACTTCAATAATACAACAATTTTAGACCATGAAATAAATTATAAAAAACGAAATATAAAAGAAATGATCCATATTAAAAAAAATAAAAATACATTAAATTTTCGAACCGACACTGATAATCTAAGTACAGTTTACAGTAATTTAATAACCTAATTAAAAATTGCAAATTTTTACTACCGTTAACAAAAGAAACAATAAACCGTAATCAAATGGTTTTTCCCATTTTTAATAAATGTACCTACCCTCCCTCATAAAGAATCCCTTCATAAAATCAGTCTTGCATAGTTACCACATAGTTAAACATGTAAAAATAGAAGTGATAGTGCTAAGATTTATATAGAGGTATGTCTACTTTTTAATCCTAAAAATTAGTTAATAATCACATTTTCCTGTAATTGTAGTTCTGAAGATGGTTTAATGTAATATAAACCGAAACGTCAACTTAAACCAAACCTTTATTTATTTAAATATGACCTAAAAACCCAATAAACAAGACAAAAATTTAAATCATAAGGTCAAGAAGAAAACTTTTCTAATTCTTAACATTTTCAACTTTAACCAGTTGAACCATTCTGATAAGAAAAATAAATAATGACAAGTCTAAATTACCTAGGTGTATATCTTTCATACATCAAAGTATCCTAAACAACATATCCTTTTCCCAGTTGCTCAATAATTATCACAAAATTCCCAAAAAGGGCCCTTTTTAGGCTTGTTACAGTGGTGTTCCCTCAGTATAAATAAAAGTATTTGATACTTACCTTCCTGTTCTAGATGTTGCAAACAATATGTCTTATCCCAACCAGTTGGAAAAACATCAAAACTAATCTGGCCCCCTATACTATATGTAAAACCAAAATTTGGAAATTGTTGTTTGATAGCTTCAATCATTTTTTCCCTAACTTTATGTTCTTTGTCGTATTTATCAAAAGCATCTCTTTCTTGTTGTGAACAGGATCTTCCTAGATTTAAAAAAAAATACACCATAAGTTCTTGTAGTAAAGTGAAAATCGCATTAAATAACAAAAATATATTTTAATTTTACCTATTGGTGATATATTCAACATTCCCGTTCTGAATTCTACAAAAGTGCCCCTTTTTACAGGCAGAGTTACCTTTGAAAGATACTGCAAAACGAAGTTTATAAACGTTTGTAATTTCTCTTCTCCCATATATTTTTGAATACTCTCTCTACCTGTAATTAAATTAGCTCTGTATTATTTTATTTTTATTAACTGTACACCCCACATCTTCAAGGTAGGAAAAAAAATATACTGGATTAAGTTATGTACATCTTATTACAACTGCTTCAGAAACAAACAAATATAAAGCAATTGGGTACCTATACAAATAAAATTAAAGATCCATATTACCTGCCTCTTTACCATTTTTAAACCATACTAGTCCATTTTCAGAAAATACATAATCATAGCGTTTTATTACATCATTCCCATTCATTTGTTCTGCAACTTTTTTAAAGTCTGAACCCCCAACAAGACCTGAAAAATATTTATAATTTATTCATGTAAAATAGTGTAGGAAAATTAATAAATATTTCCAGGATTGAAGGCAGTTTAATTAATGAATGATAACCTCAGATGATGGTGTTGACCTAGGAATTATGGTTATTCATAAACATAGTATGAAATAAGTAATGTAGTTATGCCTTAAATAATTAATTTTACCCAAAGCACACAATGGCTTAATTTTTTTCTGTAAAAATTCATCAAATTTGGGATCAATATCATTTCTAGGCTTGGTCAATGTGCCGTCCACATCAAATAAACACAGGATTTTATTATTGGGCATTCTTTTAAATTTAATGTTTGGTACTTTCTCTTCACCTTCACAGCCTTTTCTTCAGTAGTGTTTCAGGTTTTCTTGCGCTGTGCTCGTCCTTCAGAATGAAGTGGAAGATTGGAGTGGTTCTGTGCAATTTTTTGTGTTTCAGCTATGTTAGCTCACAGAAAAACAAATCTGGCAAAAAGTCGAATGTACTATTAATCATAGGTAAGTAGTATTAATTCTAATCTAGCGAATTTTGCCGACGTAGGCATCATTTTTCCTGTTTTTCTCATTAAGCCGAAAGTTGAGGTTATGATTTATTTATGTATGAATGAACAGTAACACCACAGAAATCAAAAACTTAAAACACAGTGAGCCACAGAACAGTGAACTAACATCTTATTTCTTTTGTGAAAAGTATAGTTCATGTAGATGCGAATCACTGAATCTCTGAATAGGCTTCATCAAAGAGTAATTGGTTGTGTAAGGCTTTATTCCTAACTCTATCCACAGAGTTCGTTGTATTGCCCATAGACAAGGGAGATGCGCTTATGGTAGGGTATTGGTCTTGCCATTGTTTACTCAGCATGGACTATGGTACACATAAGATTAACTTACATGCAGCCCTATGATCAAACCACTACCACCGAAAATACGGCGGTAGTGATCAAACACACAATAAGTTAACTCTAGACGCCAGACGCTAACTTCAAAATTTAACGGTCGTTGTCATGGAAACGGTACGTTAATATAACTTGTGTGTTATGGTTTGATCCAAAGACATTAGTTTGCTCATAGGGCTGATTATAGGTTTGGACAACTTTGAGGGTTACCGGTGTTACCGGGCCTTTTTCTAGGGTTAATCTAAAGATTAAATAAGTTAACCGTAGCCTATAAAGCTGACATAAAGAGGGTTAAATTTAAATCGTATTTATTTTTTTAGCCGACGATGGTGGGTTTGAAATAGGAGCGTATCGAAATAAAATTTGTCAGACACCTAATCTGGATCAACTGGCAAAGAATAGTCTAATTTTTAATAAGGCCTTTACTTCTGTTAGCAGCTGCTCTCCTAGGTAAGAGTTAAGTTAAATTATTAATTTTTAATACAAAAAAATTATTTTCTTCGAAAACGGCTAATTTTATCTAAACAAATGTAGAATACCTTTTTTTAAGAGGAATAACCAGAGTATTTAAAAAATCAGTCCTCAGCTCTAAAATTACACCTGTCAAAATTTTGGCACAACGAGTGTGACTTCCCTGACGCTGTAAAACATCTACTTTAGTAAGGTTTTATGAGCCTTTATACATAAAATAATAAAACTTCATTTAATTATACATGTCGGTTCAAAAGTTATAGCGGAGAAGGTAATAATTAAGTCACTGGGTACCCCTTTGGGGCTCTGTATCTTCGTTAAGGGTCACTTTAGGAATTTTTCTATGACAAATTAGAGTTACTTTGACCTCCCCTATACGCTCACGAGTGTATATGCCCGACTGTATATATCTATATAGCTCGCCCCTAGTATGCAATAAAAAAAAATTCTATGACCTATATAAATCAATATTTGAGCGTACCTACTAATTTCAATGTACTATACATTATGTATTATATCACATCAGAACATTTATAGAATATATAACTAAACCTCCCTATACGTGTAGCGTGCGTAAGAACACCTGCTTCACGGAGCACGGAGCCATCTTGGAGTGAACTTGTATTGCCCAAAAAGACCTTAAAACTTGAAGCATGAGTAAGAGCACACTTGCTTCACCGAGCCATCTTGGAAGACTACCTCTTTACCCTTCACACCGTGCTTCTTATCTCTGTATCGACCGGCGCGCGATGCGACTCAACATATTTTTCGCCCAATAGCGAGCTCGCATCTCAAATGACTAGCTACGGGATTGAATGCAAATAACTGCGTAAACGAATTTATAACCCTTTACCCTTTTATAATTTACAACCCAAAAATAGTAGAGATTAAAATCCCACGCACATAGCATTTACCATGCAACCCATAACCCATTCTCTTGTGTTGATACACGTTTCCCCAACAATAACCATATATAGAGACGTTGAAAAATGTACAGCCGCTGAGACGCTCAACTTTCGTCGGAGTAACTAAAATATGGTGCTACCCGAAAGTTCAGCGTGTCGATCATTGGATGTACGTACTCAGGGCCGCCGAGAGCCGACACGGGCTCTGGGACTGGACAGCCTCCAGTGTCGCCAGGTATGCGCCGAAGGCACCAAAAAAATAGCGCCGCAGGCGAAAAATTTTTGGGTGCCACGCCCTATTTTGATGATAGTGCTTGCTTTTCAAGTAGATAGTGCCGCATGCCACTTTTTTTGCCTTTCATTTAAATTTAAAATATATATTTAAATATATTTTTTACCGTGCTTGTAGTAGGTATATTTCTAATGCGGATCAATTCGCGATTCACGCCCGGGCCCCGGGAATTTGTCCCGTCTGCCCCCCCCCCCCCCCCCCCTCTCGTCGGCCCTGGATGTACTGAACCTACCTTATCTATACTCATTATTTTATAGTCGCTCAGCCATATTAACTGGTGCTCCCTCTCACCAAAATGGAATGTATGGACTTCATCAAGGCGTCCATCATTTTGACTCATTTCAAAATGTGGAAAGCTTGCCGAAAATTTTAAAAAGGCATAGTATACGAACAGGTAAGAAAAACTTTATGTTTTTATCGACCTGTAGTAACAAAAACAAACTTTGTTATAAAAAATCCTTGCTCTTATATTTGTATTTACTAAAAGGTATTATTGGGAAGAAACATGTTGGCCCAGAAGAAGCTTATCCGTTTGACTACGCCCAGACAGAGGAAAACAATTCCATTTTACAAGTTGGAAGGAACATCACCCATATAAAACTGCTGGCTAGGGAGTTCTTAAATACTACAGGGGACAAGTAAGAAGAATATCAAAATAAATAAAAAATATTATTATATTCCATTACATGGTAAAGGAAATTAAAGTCTTATTACTTGTTATATTTCACAATTATAATTCAGTTGCCTGACACGTACGTGTTTCGACCCTTGCGGATCATTATCAAAGGAGTACCTACAAGACGATACTAAATTCTACGTGCAGTTACAAAGTTAATATATAAGTAATATATTAATGGTAAACAATAGTAAACATGTCAACATGTCATTAAAATAAAATTAGGGAGATGAAGTGAATTGACAGACAGATTATGGGTTATTTTGGGCCTTAATTGACAGGTATTGGCCAAAGGTACAACTAAGTTACAGGTGTGATTATAGAGGTATTTACATCTAAGTAATAAAATTAAGAAAAGGATATTGTGTATATAATTATGGGATTTTCTTTCATAGTTACTGACACTGTTTATTGTATATTTCTCCTAAGTTATTAGACTATTAAGTATTAGATTGGCACCTGAAGGTATTTCAATTTGATTATTAACAACATTACATCGATTTTTTAAGGCTTTTGTGATTGCTAATGTTTCATCACAAATCACAATCACACCTGTAACTTTGTTGTACAGGGTTATCCAACCAAGACTAGACAAGGCGATTTTTTGACTTTTCCTGTACTTTTATAAAAAAACTGAAATAGCCATCTTAAGTCATTTTCTCCCGCGAATTCGAATATCTTCAGCAAAAAACAATTGAACATCAAACAAAAGTACTAGGGGTCACTTTGATATTTTTTTAAATGGGATGCCGTATTTTTAATGAGCTTATCCGATTTCTCATATAAATTTTGATCTAAAATGTTGGATTTTTAATTTAATTTTTTTTTTATTTTTTTATTAATCGTACGGTAGACGAACATTTTCCGAATTTAAAACTGAAGAAAAAAGGCGTTTTTGAATTAAAAATCCAACATTTTAGATCAAAATTTATATGAGAAATCGGATAAGCTCATTAAAAATACGGCATCCCATTTAAAAATATATATATAGTACTTTTGTTTGATGTTCAAATGTTTTTTGCTGAAAATATTAAAATTCGCGGGAGAAAATGACTTAAGATGGCTATTTCAGTTTTTTTATAAAAGTACAGGAAAAGTCAAAAAATCGCCTTGTCCAGTCTTGGTTGGATAACCCTGTACCTTTGGCCAATACCTGTATATTAAGGACCAAAATAACCCATAATCTGTCTGTCAATTCACTTTATCTCCCTAATTTTATTTTAATGATATGTTGACATGTTTACCATTAACATTACTTATATATTAACTTTGTAACTACACGTAGAATTTAGTATTGTCTGGTACTGCTTTGATAATGATCCGCAAGGGTCGAAACAAGAGTCAGGCAACTGAATTATAATTGTGAAATATCGCAAGTAAGACTTTAATTTCCTCTACCATGGAATATCCATTTCACCAAGCATGTAGCCCATCACAAATCAATTATACTTATATTCTATTACGTTTGGCATGAAGACAACAATGTGTCGTAGTATCAATGTTAACATAACATAATGTCTCAATGCCAATCAATCAGTCTCTTAACGGGTAAAAAAGGAAGGTACCTAGTGTAAAGTTTAATTTACTGGCCCGTTTTCTTTTCTTCCCATTAAGCTACTGTTGATTGTAATAAGTATAGCTGTACATGCATATTAAGAAAACAAGATAATAGTCTTAAATAAGCATAAAGGAGGGAGTAAGTAGGTGCCTATATTTTTTTAAAAATTCTAGACCTTTCTTTCTGTACATCGCTTTCCACGATCCTCATAGATGCGGGCACACAAACCCGGAGTACGGAGAATTTTGTCAGCGATTTGGAAATGGCGAAGAAGGTTTGTAGAGATATAACAAAAACGTACGGTCTTTGAATTTAATAATAGTTTGAAAATCAATGCTACTCTTAAATTAAGATATTTCAGAGTTAAAGTGTAATAAAATCATTACTAGTTAATTATTATTAATTTTTAAGGTAATGGAGTGATTCCAGACTGGGAACCCATTCACTACCAATGGGATGAGATAGAGCCCCCATATTATATTCCAGACACAGAGGCGGCGAGGAGAGATATTGCTGCCCAGTACATTACTATGTCGAGATTAGATCAAGGTAAAAATCAAAATCGTTTAATTAATACTAACAAGAATCATAAAAGAAAATATAATTATTTCCCTTCGCCAGATCCATCCCCAGACGCGTTTCGCCATATCACGGCTCGCCAGTAAGGCTAGGATCTGACGAAATTTTACACCTTAATCAGCAACGGCTTTTTAATAAGAGCTGCAGAGCAGCAGCACTACCTAAAATAATGATTATTTTATTTTTTAAATTAACATTCTACAGTAATATGTATTCTTAATACTTTCTATACGTACGAACTCGTTGGCTATCTGAATTCGCACACCTCAGTCGTATTATTTTGACCACTTTGAATCGATTCCGGATCGTTTTAGCTAAGCTAAACTAACTTGTGTTATTTTGTAAAAATATATTCCCTAGTTCCCCAAAATTGATTTTTAACTTGAATAAACTTATTCATGAATTCCCCAGAAGACGTGCTTGTTAGGGGCAAATCTTATTTTCATCACATCACATCTTTCTTTAAATCTTATTTATTATACCCTAAAGTAGCTTATTTAAAATTATAAATATTTAAGAATATTTCTATAAAAAGTTGCAAGTATTCAATAAACGCTACTTTCTTGATGATAGATTATTAAATTTCTGAAAAGGATTAATTATATAATTGATTCACAATAATATTAAATAGCATTAATTAGTTAAAGCATTTCCAACAATATTTTTAAAGCGTTTGTTTCCAATTTAAATGTTTTTATTTCAATTTTATATTTTTTTAATGAAATTATTTTTTTAATATAGTTTTATGGATATTTCATTTTTATAACGTGTATTATGGTTATGGTCTTTAAATTGTATAAGGTTTTTATTTTTAAAAATATATATTAAAATATTGTAAATGTAAATTTGTCTAACGTTCATCTTTTTTGTTTCTGAATATTATTCTTTTGAAGGATAAAGATAGTCCTTATTAAATATTATTTTCAGAAATCTTTTTTGTAATACTTCTAATTTTTTAACCAAAGTTCTGTTTATTCCTCCCCAGCCTTAAATTCCGTAATTTAAATGAGTTTTGACTAATGCATAGTTTAATATTTCTAGATGTTTTATATCCAGAAATTTTTTAATGCTTTTAAAAATTGGTAATAAACTTCTTAATAATCAAATATTCTACTTGAAAATTACAATTTAATTTAAGTACTGTCAAATTATTCCTAAATATTTTACATGATTAACTTTTAAAATTTGATTGGCATCGCTTATATTGATGCTATTTATATTTTGTGGTACATTACTTTAGGTTTAAAGTAAAAGGAACATAATTTGTTTTATTAAAATTAATTGTTAATAAATTAGTATCAAACCAATTTTTTATAATTTTAAAATCTTTTTTAATTTTCTTATTTAAACTGTCCCAATTTGTATCGCTATAACAAGTATCATCTGCAAAACTAGAATTTTCCCATCGCAATTTATACTAAATAAATCATTAATATAAATATTAAAAAATAATGGTCCTAAAATTGTCCCTTGTGAAACACCATATTTAAATACTTTTGAATAGCTTTCTTCTTTATCTCTTTTAACATAAGTTAGTCTACCTTTAAGATAGTTTTGAATATATTCTAATTGCTTTCCTCTAAATCCAATACTTTCAATTTTTTTTAATAGTAAATTATGGCTAACCGTATCAAAGGCTTTTGCTAAATCCAGAAAAATACAAATACAAGGTGTTTTATTATCTAATGCATTATATATTTGTTCTGTTAGATAGCAAAAAGCATCTTGCGTCGATTTATTTTTTTGAAACCCAAATTGTTTTTTAGAAATAAAATTTATTTTTTATAAATAATTATTAATTCGCATTTTTAAAATTTTTTCAAAAACTTTAGCTAATGAAGATATTAATGTTATAAGCCTATAATCACTAATTTTACTTGAATCTCCATTTGTAAAAATAGGTGTAATTACACCAATTTTGAAAGCTTCTGGATATATACTTGTTTTAAAAATTTTATTTATAAGATAGGTGAGTGGCCTAGAAATAGTAGTTTTAATAGATTTTATTATTTCTGTGGTTATATCATCGACACCAGGAGATTTTTTTAATTTAAAACTATCAACTATTACATTTATTGATTTTATTTTTTTTTAAGGAATTTAAGGAACTTTTGAACTGCCTTTTTAGGTGTTGGTTTGATTGTTAAGGAGCTTAAAAATGCTGGCCATTTGGATGATACATTGATAATCTATAGTTCTGATAATGGCATACCATTTCCCAATGGCAGGACAAACTTGTACGATTCAGGAATTGCTGAGCCCATGTTTATTTCATCGCCGCGTCATACGCAAAGAAGAAACCAAGTGACAAATTCGTTGACAAGTTTGTTAGGTATAAAACAGTATTAAAAATAAATTTAGTATATATGTATGTAATTGATTCCCAAAAATTGCAAGAATGTTAAAGTTCTTCTTTCCCTTTCCACAAATAGAGATAAGTTTTAATTTTTCGACAGAAAGTAATTCTTTATAAAAATTTTTGTTTGCAAGATACGAATTGGATTATAACTAAAAAAATAAACCCAACAAACATTCTCTTATGGATACTGTTAGGCAAAATAATACTTTTTAGGATTTGGACCTCCCTGAATACAAAAACTAAATTTTTCGATCAAAAATCGTGTTTTTTAGCAAGCAATTTTTTTTCCTTAAAGAAAAATTAAATACTTATTAAGTCCATTTGTGTTATTGATAACCCCATCAAGGAGTACAAACTGCCTGGAAAGCGTTAAATTAATTAGTTCAGGTTGTTGTTGTTTCTATTTATGTTCAAATTAAATGTATGCATAAATACAAGGTAATATTATAGATGCACCCAAAATTGTGCCCTTTTTCTAAAAATGCAAGTATGTACTGCATAACAATTTTTAGTTAGTTAAATCGAATTAACCGGTTTTTTACCCGATGTTTATCAATTTTTAGATATAGTTCCTACATTATTGGATTGGTACGATATTGATCAGAATAACACAGAAATTTGGGACACCAATAACGTCAACAAAAAACCAATATTAACTGGAAAAAGTTTGTTACCACTGTTAATAAAAGGTAAAATAAATTACTTAGTTCAGTGAATTTCTATTATTCTGCTATACAAGTTTAAAATATACTAAAGTCTGTTTTGCTTCGAACGGGGGAAAACGTCCAATTTGTATTTTATAACAGTTTTCAAATTGAATTTTTAGAAATATTTCGACATTTCCCGACATGTGGCTTTTGCAATTGTAAATGCGCTTGATTTCAGCATACTTTACAAGCAAAAAACAGTACAAAATCATATATCAGGTAGATTCAAATTAAAATTCAAAAAATAAGCTTTGTTGCTAAAGAAAAAAATCTCGTTAACAGGAAATCTGTAGTCAAAAATTTCATATATAAACATAATGTCTTACAATGGTCGACGTTCCATTATACAAAGAGGGTGCTAAAGTTTTTATTTGTTACGATTTTTAGCAAAAATATCGGAAATAATTTGAGATAAATTTTGACCTAATTTTTTTCTTCTTTAGCCGGTTTAGTAGCGTAGATAAAGTCACGTCGTCATTCAATTTTAACCAAAAAAATGTTACCCCACTAATTTTTTTGAAACAATTATTTTACTACTACTTAATTATCATTCATATTCTGAACAAAAAAGGTCCCATTAATTATTGTCTTAAAATTTACGGTTATCCAAGAAAATAATTAAAAAAATCACTAAAAGAGAGCTCTAGAGAAGAAAGGGATTGGTCCAAGTACCGGTTCCTCTGGTACACCGCAATGGATCGTACCACTGCCAGATTCCAATGCACCAACAAAGACTTTCTGACTACGATTACGCGCATAAGAACGCTTGGTAGTAATCGATAAATTAAAAATTTAATGTTCGCCTTGAAGTTCACTTAAAGTATCTTTTTAACTTGTATGTCAGTTTTGTCATATACGATTTTTTTGCTTGTTTTTAGAGCCCGATAATAAATCGAATGAAGCTGTATTTGCCAGTCACAACCTACACGAAGTTACCATGTATTATCCAATGAGAATGGTCAGAACTCAAAGGTATAAGTTGATTCACAACCTCAATTATGCTACACCGTTTCCTATCGATCAAGATTTTTATATATCGCCGACTTTCCAGGTTAGTTTTAATTTTAACAACACTTTATACCTTCAAAGTGTATTTCTTAAAATGGATCAGAGTTTCGACTGTTAAAGCATCATCAGACAATGATATTACACAACTTCTTTGTTTAGTATCCCCTAACTTTTCCCACAGGAAATGAAAAATAAAACACACTTTTTAGGACTTACTAAATCGTACGAAATCGAATCAGCCAACTAACTGGTTTAAAACACTAAAAGCGTACTACAACAGACCTGAATGGGAGTTGTACGATCTCAAGTTAGATCCTGCAGAAGTGAGCAATTTAGCTTCGAAGCCTGGCATGCAGAAAGTGCTTCGCCAGCTGCAGAGCAGGCTATTGGAATGGCAAAATAGTACTGCAGATCCTTGGATATGTGCGCCTCACGCTGTGTTGGAAGACAAAGGGGATTTTAAGGATAATCCGCAGTGCTTAGGCCTGGATAACTTATGGTAAATTTTTTATTACCATTATATTAAGCTTATTGGCACTTGATCCCAATGTAATACATTAAATGAGTTTTTTATTTTATAAGTCTAATGCCTAGTATGTATAGGTAATTTTTTGATTTTTTTTTTATTTTATAAGCTGCACTGTACTATACTTTAATAAAAAAAGACTTAACAAATTGGTTTTCAATGTTTTTTAAATGCGGAGTTTGAAGAGGGGGTAAGAATATTTTTCTATGCAAAAAAGGAGGCTTGGGAAAGTTACCCACCCATGATGTATCACACTTTTTAGGGGTATGATCCCCATGACCCCCCCCCCCCTGGATCCGCGCCACAATTTTGAAACTACTAAGGCTGTTGGAGAGGGTTTTTGGATTTGTCATGGGGGAGGGGCGGGTTAAAGCCCCTAACCCCCCCCCCCCCTTATCTACAGCCCTGAACATGACACTTAGTTCAAAATTTAATACAATAAATTTACTACAAAATAGAATCGGTCCCGTGGAACCCGGTCACGGAGCGAACTTCTCTCGTCAAGATGTTGTTAGCGAGTCCTTATTAAAATGTGCAAATGCATTAAAGTGGCCAACCTACCTTCCTCGACATTAGTATGGGGCACCAATTAAAAGTCATTGAAAATGTGGTGGAGGCCCACGTAGTCCATTGACGTCACTACCATCGCGGCCATGTTTATATACGGTCAATCAGAAAGTTGAGCGAGTTGTTGGAGCAACCACTGTCACTGTGATGTATTAGCGCTTCTCAAGGGCCCTCATTAGCATATTATGATATCCAACAAAGGATTCTAAGTTATAAATAGATTTACTTTGCAATATTGTACCTTTCTATCTTAACTCGAGACATAATAGTTCCTAGAACCGACCTTAATATTGGTGAACAAACGCACAAGGGTTGCTTTTTTCTTCTGTCAGAACCATCTTCAGATGCGTTTCGCCCTATAACGTCTCGTCAGTGGGCTATAGGTTATGACAAAAGAGAAAAGCATAGACGTATGTTTTAAACAAAAAAAGCGGAATTAAACAGAAAATAGAACCAAATGGCTCCATCTCGCCTATGCTTTTTCCTTTCGGATTTGCCTAGAATAAAGTTTCTTTATTTGGCATAATCAGATTTTTGTTATGACAATAAATAATTAACTCCTAATAATGACTCTTATCTTTGAGTAATTATTTATTTAATTAATAGGAAGATTTATTTGCTGTAACTTTAAAGTGTCTCCATTAAACTGATTTTCTACTAAGTGTTTCCTTTTGCTGATATAGAGCCCAATAAAGGCCATTTTCTCTGCTTCCACGTAAAATACGTTGTTCGGGTGTTACAAGTAATACAAGTAAGTAATGATACACACGCTCGTATTTTATAGTTCGTATGAAAACCGCCATCGTAATGATAGTATACTCTTTATGGTGCGTACAGACTCGACATCGCATGCGCTGAAGCCTGAGGTTGTTAACCATACTACGCATGTTTATTATAGGGTGGACGCTCTACAATCGGAGCTTCTCGCCAATGCAACGTCCACACTAGATAAACACGCATGTGTTTAACGACACAGCGCATGCGTGCGAAAGTCTTAAAAGTTTGCTGTGGGTAATTTTTAGAAGCATTGTTCTTGTAATAGAAGTGCATGCCGATGTAATTTTGTTTATTAGATCAGCCATATCTTTGACCCCAAAGTAAAAAATCTGAGGGTGTTATATCTGCTGACCTTGCTGATCATCTAATGGATCCATTGGTTCCAAACCATCGGTTGAGATGGTTTTGTCTGTACAAGTGGTCCTTAACCCTTTGAGCCCGATCCTACTGCGGTCACATTCATTCTGTACTCGAAGGGTACCTCTCCGAACAGTTCTGCAGGTGTAATTTGAAGAAAATGTAAGTAACGTTCTCCAGTTAAAGTATGAGAAACCAAGAATAGTGTCAGTAGACACATTTCTTCTGCTACCCGCTTTCTCTTTTTATTATCTACCTTGTTGCCAAGCAAAAAACAGCCCTTAAACTAATTTCCTTGACAAGTACCTATTTGAATAATAACGTGTACATCCAATCTAGGTGAAATTATTGGCAAAATAAGAAAATCTAACATTCTTAGTACATAAAAATAAATGTGTTTATTGTCACATAAATACATGGTTAAAACTTAAAAAAACAAAATAAAATATATGAAACATTAACAAATTTTACAACATCCTAAGTACAAATCAACTGACCTTTTTATAGTTATAGTATAGTATGTACTATGGTACTATGTACAGTCTTCTGGTATAATTGAATTTATAATCAATGAGTCCTGAACTCTATTGTAAAAATTTAAAAACAAGAATACAATTCGAACAAATCTAAATTCAAGTAATATTACGTGTTTGTGCACTTGTGCAAAATTTCACTTATTTAATATTAGGATTAACTTTATTGTTAAAGCTTGTGGCTCACAATTACATTTCTATACAGGATATCACATCAATGTATAACGATCGAGATTCAGTTTATTATTCGTATAGTAAAGTCTATATGCTCCATTCCACAATAATTCGTTGATTTCTCGACCGCAATAAAATTTAAATGACAACCCTCAGTCGTAACGCCAACCATAAATAAGTTGCCTGACAAATATCTATTGTGTAGGCACCGGACCTTTTGAAAGGGTACAGGTCCTGATTACCTACTAATTTCAATAGTTTAGGTTAGCTATTTTCAACAAAACAACAAATATAAAATAATAGGTAAGTATCTTTATTTTAATCATGTAATTAAATAGCTATTATTATTTATACAAAAATACTAATCTACAATATTATAATAATACAATATTTAACTTAACCTACTCTATATTTAGCTCTGTTTCACTATCACTATCGTGTTTATCTATGCCTAAACTAATTATTAAGGGCCTTACGTTACTATTAATTATGTTATAGGAATCTTCGACTTGGATTACGTGTCTCACAGAATTTTTCCAACTTTCTACTGGGATATTACTTACACATTTTTTAATTAATTCTATAACAGAACTACTTAGTGTAGGGGATGTGTTTTCTCTTCTAATCATCGTCTTTAACTGGCTCCATATATGTTTTATTGGGTTAAAAATAGAGTAATACGGAGGGAGGCGTAAAACTGTGTGACCATTAGCACTTGCGAGATTGTATTCTTTTTCAATATTGAATGTTTTTAAAACATTTAAAATGTCCTTTTTTGTATAGGTTTCCTCAATATATATATAATTTTCCATCATATAGTTTTGAATTTCCACTTTTGTATTATTTGAATTCGGCACTTTACTTAGTGGCGACTGTGGTAACTAGCGTTGTCCATCACAATAAAACTATTTTTGGGCACATTCGGAAGCAGACGATTCTGAAACCAATCTTTAAACAATGTAGCATCCGTGTCTTGATGGTAATCCAAAGATGAATTGGCAATTTTCTTCGCAGATAAATAATAGAGCGTTCGGAATAAATCCATTTTCTGAACCTGCATGTAATATCGTAATTATTTGTCCTTTGTTTGAGGGAGCTTTAGTTAGACATTTGATTGTTGAATCGCTCCAACCTTTTTTAGGAGTGTCGTGGGTATCAAACCAAGTTTCGTCCAAGTATATAATTGAACAATTTTTTTCCCTATATTGTCTGATAAAAGACTAAAATAAAGTTTAATAATTTTGTAAATGTATTTTTGAAATAAAGTATTACAGTAAAAATATTGATTAAATATTAATATTATTTTGACTTTAAAAAAGTGGCTAGTTAAATCGAGTCAGTTGGGTTTGTTAAAGTTCGTTTCGTTGCCGTTGATAGCTCGATACCCTCATTAAAGATTCAAAACAAGGCTCGGGTGGCTTAAAATATTTTACCTATAAAATGGTCTTTTTACGTACATCTAGCATAAGGATGAAGAAATTTTGACCTATTCCACCCGGTAACAGATAAAGTAACAATAGAGCCATAAAATGAAATGAAAGGATAATGATTAAAACGGCCCACCATGGTCGGAGAGTTGTCTTTAACAGTAAACGTTCTTTATGATGTTTTTGGCATCAAGTGATAAATGTTTTTTCTTCGTTACACCATAACTTCCGGAAGCAATATTATCTGAAGTTTCACACAGATGACATATTTTGGATGCTCGATAACACACACGAAAATGCCTTTAACGCACAGCTTGACAAACACCAAACGACTGATGAACTAAGATGAAAAGACTCTGCTTTATATTGAACACTTGCAATTTGCGATTAACCTACCTAATATACCAATATAATAATATAATTAATCGTAACGTAAGGCCCTTAATAATTAGTTTAGGCATAGATGATATTATAATATTGTAGATTAGTACTTTTGTATAAATATTAATAGCTATTTAATTACATGATTAAAATAAAGATACTTACCTATTATTTTATATTTGTTGTTTTGTTGAAAATAGCTAACCTAAACTATTGAAATTAGTAGGTAATCAGGACCTGTACCCTTTCAAAAGGCACTTATTTATGGCTGGGTTTAAATTTTATTGCGGTCGGGAAATCAACGAATTATTGTGGAATGGAGCATACAGTGTGCATCTGTACAGGGCGAGTAATATAGGCATGAGCTTTGACCTTCAGGTGCGCAGTAGAAATTATAATAGGTATCTCTGTCGTATACTGACTTTCCTTTCCTATAATCTACGCATCTCGAAGCTCAAGCTGTAATGTACCATAATATCTGCTAAAAATATAGTTTCAAGAAATACCAAAAATCGAATGACAGTAGTTATGATACACAGTGTATACCCATAGTTTATTTTTATGTATCTGTCTATTAATAGATCTTGTCAGAAAGATAGCCTGTTTTCAATAAATCTCTTTGAACAATTTGTGACAGTATGATATGAAAATACTTTGGCAATTACTGTCTAGTTTACCTCCGTCTTGTCGAATTAATTCTTTGTGACATTGAGATAAATTGATCTAACATGCTTCTGCATCAAGGATATGATTATACATCTATGCATTAGTCTATTCGACTTCTATTATTAAAAAAGCTACATCAGAATTATCCCTACTCTAGAACAATATAAATAAAAATGACATCAAAACTGGTCATAACTTTAAACTGTGCTAGGATATAATATTATTCATTGTAAATTGTAAAGCTATGATTCTAGTGGACCGTTTCAAAATTTGTCAAAATGTATTAGAATTAGGTACATCTAACAACGCCATTAGTGGCGAACTATATACAATAGTACAGCAGGGTTGTTAAAAAGTTTGTAGCAAATAAAACATGTTATTATTATTATTATTATTATTAATTTACAAAGATTAGTCAGAGTAACAGAACGTTCTCAAATACCAACCACGCTGCATAATTTTTTTTATGAGGGGCTATCACGACGCCTTCATCTTAGCTTTTTTATTTTTCATACTTGAGAAAAATTAAAAAAAATGGGAAGGTGTATACAAGGTTTTCATATTTTTTAAAATATTTTCTTGTCTGGAACAAAAGCGCGAGCATTATTTCTCCGGAGCTCTTGTTGTGCCATTCTTACATTAAAATTATTCTAAATTAATGCTATTACGATTGACTGATATTCAATTTCAGAATAAGGCATTTTAGGTTGTAAAATCTCAGACCAGTTTGTTGGCATTAATTAATAAGGTGACTAGGTTATCAGTTCTTTGCTTTCACCACTAATCTCAATTTTATTTTATCCCAGCCTTTTTTAATATTTGGAATATTGGGTTCTACCAATTTTCAAATCTGAATATCTCGAAAACGGTTGAATTTGGGATAGGGTATATTACATAAATTACGTTCAGAATATGACAGGATGTCCCATTTAAAAAAATATAACAATTTGATCCCCCCTGTGTACAGACCTAGAGTAATATTCGACCCCCTTGCAAATACTACTTTGAAAACGTTGTATACCCACACCTTGTACAGGGTGGCCAACTAAGAATGCGAGGTACTGTATCTGGGGAACTATCCATCGTAGAGGCTTGCGGCAAAAAAATTGTTACTAAAACGGCCAAGAGAAAAACCTGGAAAATAGTTTCAAGTTTCTAAAATGGCCGCTAGGGGGCGTAACTGCAATCTTGAATCTAAAGAAGTGATGTTTCTGTAAATTCCGCTATATTAACCGATGAAGCCACCTTTAGTAGTGACGGGAGAGTCAATCTACATAATATGCACTATTGATCTGCAGAAAATCCGCATTGGTTGCGTGAAGTTTAGCACCAAGGACGTTGGAGATTAAATGTGTGGTGTGGCATACTGGAAGGCAGAATTATTGGGCCATATTTTTTTGAGCAATCCCTAAATGGCAATGTCTTTCTTGACTTTTTGGCCAATCAATTACCGTTGTTGTTAGAAGATGTGCCTTTGGAAACAAGGCAAAACTTGTTTTTGCAGTTGGATGGTTGCCCAGCACATTTTGCCGTTAATGTGCGAGGGCATATTAATGCAGTATTTCAACAGCGGTGGATTGGAAGAGGAAGTCTGTTTCCATGGCCTCCGCGATCACCAGACCTAACTTGCCTGGATTTTTATTTATGGGGGCGGTTAAAGGACATCGTGTTTCAGACTCAACCTACGACCAGAGAAGATTTGAAAAACAGGATTCGTAATGCAATACGTAACATACCGAGAGCCGAAATTGAAAGTGCGGTTTTGTCTACCCATGAGAGGCTTCAGCAATGCATAGAACGTGATGGTCAGCATTTCGAGCATTTGCCGGGGCATTAAAAATCTTCCTTTTATAAATCGGTCCTTTTTAGGGCCACAACTTACATAATAGAAAGAATTCCAGAAAAATATAGTTACAATAAAATGAAAATTTAAGGGATTTTCGTATAAAATTTTCTATTGCCGATATTTTGGGTTAGGAACAAGACATCGAGATGCGGTTTTGCGAGCTAGTTTAGGCATCATTTAGCTACTTTTTCATGAAAAAAAAATTATATTGTAGCCCAAGAATAGCTCCTTTTAGCGAGCCCAAGTTTGTTCAAATCGGCTTAGCCGTTTCGAAGATACAGGATGTTATTTACGGAAACGTTTGAATACCCCCCACCACTTTATTTTTAGAGATACTGCAAAAAGTGTCAAACAAAAAAGGTTCAGATTATCCTTGACTTTAAAGATCAGGATTTTTTTTATTAGGTTAATATGGTGGAATTTACAGAAACATCACTTTTTTAGATTCAAGATTGCAGTTACGCCCCCTAGCGGTCATTTCAGAAACTTGAAAATATTTTCCAGGTTTTTCTCTTGGCCGTTTCAGTAATAATTTTTTTTGCCGTAAGCCTCTACGATGGATGGTTTCCCAGATACAGTACCTCGCATTCTTAGTTAGCCACCCTGTACATACATATCTGTAATCTAATGCTATTATACAGGGTGTTTCAGAAGTACGGTACCTACCTTAAGGGGTGATTCCTTATGACATTCTAAGAGAAAAAGTTCATTTGAACATGTGTCCGGAGTTGCCCTATTTTTGATATTTGATATTGGAATATTGGATATTGGAATTTTTGAACGTGTAAGAGAATCAATGGTGAGACAATTGCAATCCTGCGTTTTATCAGAAGGTAGCCATTTTCAACATTTGCTTTGATTAACTGTGGCACTTTTTTGTATCATTTTTTAAATAATTTTATTTTTAATTTAAATGTTTTAATTATCTTTGAAATACATAGGTACTTGTTTTGTACATGCATAAAAGTGGTTTTTATTTTTTCTCTCGAAAACAAAGCAAGATACGAAAACAATTCAGAGAACCAAAAAGTTGTATCATTAGTTGGTAAATCCGAAAAAAAAATATCAAAATTAGAAAAAGTTAGTGGCGTACATTTTCTGGTCAATAATATTCGTTAAGGCGCTCCCTGGGCCGCCACTAGACTTAATAAATTTAATCTAGTTAGGGCTAATTAAGCCCCTTATCATTATAAATAACGGTACCAAATTTCAATAAAACCGGGAAAAGAATATTAAAAAAAATGATAAAAAACCGATTTTTTCTTTTGAACTTTAGAATATCCTAAGGAATCACCCCCTTAAGTTACGTACCGTACTTCTGAAAGCCCCTGCATGAACCATATTAACACGAGATAACTCTTCTTATCAACCATAAAATACTTTTAAAAAATGGATGAACAGTCATTCTGTTTCCTTTAAATCTTTTTTGTTGCAAACTTTTAACCAACCTAGTGTAGGCTACAAAAATAAACAAGGCAATTAAATAAATATTTGGTAAATCTAATCTTGTACTATTTAAAACTGGCCTTAATATATTTAGTTCTATAAAAAATAGATAAACTAAGAGGCAAAATATGGCAAATACCAACAGCTTTATAAATAAATTTAGCTAGAATTCTTTCCAAACAAAGTTTCTCTAAAAATAGTAAAAAACACATTTATTTCTCTTATATAAGTCTTGTGAGGAAATGTTTGTTACCACTCACATCAAGCAAAACGGCTTGAATCATAGAAGAATGTAGCATGCTTTACTGATTTAGTTAATGTTACAAGAGCAATTTGCAATAACACTGTAACTATAATTAGGAGCCAATTCCAAGTTTGTGTTGAAGAACCTGGAGATAAAATGACTTAAATAATTTATAAAGACTGATGCTAACCATTTTGGAAAGATATTGCTAATTTTTCACTGTTGATACTGTAGGTTCCTATTACTAGACCAGACATTCTAGATATATTTATTTCTGAAGTTAATTGCCGACAGGGTAATTTTAACTCAGTATTTGCCTTCCTTTATCGAGGACCTAAAAGACCTATATTACAAAAAAAATTCTGGATTTTACATCTTAAATTTAGGGGATTAATGCTGATTGCCCCCATTGTTTTTCACATTTCAATATAATAAATCTTAAAAGTGGTTAGATTAGGTACTGAATTGAAATGCTACATGAATGCAAAGAATATATGAATTAGTTGAATAAAACAAACTAGCGCTCTCAATTCAACAGCTAGGAAATGGTTTTTTGTGATATTTTGGTACTTTTGGGTTCTCCATGAAGGGGGACATAAAACTGCATTAAAATTTCTATGGTGAGCGAATATTCAGAGCATCCTTAAAATGTCTGTCTGTGCATATTACAACTTAAAACATGGGAAACATCTAAAGTTGTAAGTAAATAATTATACCTAAGTGATTAATTTGAGGAAATTCTTCCATGAGTACATTTATTAAGTCAGTAATATTAATGTTGAGAATTGACTACACATTTTTTAAAATTTACGTTGTGGCGGGGGAGGTTTTAAAATGGCACATTTATAGTGGAAAAAATTTTTTTATAAAAAACTTTCAACCTATTTTTCTAGCTGAACTGTACTTAAGTGGATAATAATTAGCAACATAAATTTTTATTTTTTGCAATGCGTTATTTTCATGCCAACTAATTCTATAGTAAATAAACAAATGTCAACTTAGCTTCATTTTCCGCTTTAGTCTGGTAGCTCTCACTGAGGCTTCCAACCTCTTTAAAACATTCGATGTTATATTTGCTATTCTTTCTACAGAGTTCATGTTGTCTGATAGATCATTAATCTAAAAATTAAATTACATAATTAAAAATATTAGGTGTGTTGTTTAGAACCTGATTAGGCGCACCTATATACTAAGTACTTACCCTATTATTATATTCAGCAAAACGTAAATTCTTTTGGTGATTATGGTACAAAACTTTTATTTGAATTAAAAATCCTGTAGCTAACAATAAGCTAAATATAAAATACAAGTTATTCAGATGATAAAATCTTCGATGAAACAAGAACATTCCTGAGATTCATTCTTTCTACTAAAGTATTGCAAATCTACACTGCAATTAACAATAACAAATAAGATAGTTGTTGTGTAACAGTCACATGTATTATGTACCTTATACACCCAAACAATGTCAGTGTAAGTATAAATAATGTTAACTTTGCATAAAACGCTTATTAAAATTTTTTATTTATTAAAATAAGATAACCTCAAATCTCACTTATGTAATTTTTGACTTGGCGTAGGACCTCGGTAGTGACTCGCCGTCCGGTATTCGGTATTTTAATACTCCATTGTAAAACCGAAGTGTATTATATTTCAAATGTCAGTTGTTACTGCACTAATGCCCGTTTTCTCCGTAATTTTTTAAGTACAGTTCATATAGATGCGAATATTAAGCAGTGTTAACCTAAACAACCGTAAGCTTACTTAAATATGGTGGATAATTCATTTTTTTTTAAATCAATATATTTTCAAACATCGATATTTCTATACCTTCGATCTAAAGACATCGACGGTTTGATCCGATCGCGATGTATCGAAACCCTCTTTGATCGAAACACATCGTGCATCCCAATCGCGAGCCAAAAGCCAAAATTATCCTCTTCCTCTTTTTGTTTTGTGGCCAAAATCGTTGGTCAAAAGTCAAAATGGAGTGGTGAAGTAAATATTGTTTTGTAACTGAAACTATTTAACCAACAGATAAACCGTTTTAAAAGATATTTCTTAACTTTTTGTTTTGTGAGCTATTTGCTGCTACATATTCAACAAATTTATTGGCTTCTGGCCTTTGGAAAGTAAAGAAAGCATATGGAATTCGAATTTACAATTTTCAGTTAGAATAGAGTTTGGACTGACTAAAATTTAGGACCCAAAATTTCAGTCATAAGTAATTAAAGAATTATTTGAAATGTAGGTCTTGGACAGTAGTTCATACGCTTCATGAAGTGGCGAATAGTAAGTAAAACCTAGGATTATCCCCAAGAAAACCCAAAGTCCAATGATAAGGCTCTCTACATCACAATGGAAATTGATATTGACTTGTCAGCTTTAGACATTCAAAGTAATGAATCGGAGAGTCAAAATACTTCCTTAGAATCAGAGAATAAGCCTGGTGAAGCTGATAAGGTTAGAAGGTCTGGACGAGTCAAAATAAGACCTCCTGAAAACATAGAAAAACGAAGAGTAGTTACTAGACCAAGGAAACTAAATGTAAGTGTGGCATGTCATTGCCTCCCAATTCCATTAATTAATTAACAGCAACTCTTTTCAGTCACACAAATGACCAAACCATAGAATGCTTAAAACATCAATTATGAAATGTTTTCAACAATATTAGGTCACAAAACAAGAGTTCTACCTTTCCTGTGCTTGCATTTATTTGTTGTTATATTTTTTCTTAACTGATAAACTTGACAATATTATAGTTTCTATTATATTAGATAAATAAATAGCTATTTAGTGGATTGAACGACACAAAACTGAGAGAAGATACAACTTTCAGCATGCAAAAGTAAATTCTTGTTTCATACTGGGTGTAATCAAAATGGGATACTTACCTAAACTGGCAACCGTAACATATCCTATCAGTTGAAATTAGACTAGACTCCTTATTCTCATTTTTGGTTCAATTTATAATGTCTAGCATTAGAGAAGATAAGTACTTTGTTTTGTACTGCCATGCTTTCCTTATATGTTCCAAGATTATTGAAACTGAGAAAAGTAGAAAACCTTTGTGGTCCTGTATTTTTCATATTCATTTTCATTTCGTATTATATACAATATACAATATTAAAATGGTATTTCAATTAGTAGGTAGGTACCTACCTATATTTTTTATTTTCATATTTCATTATTTCTCAACAAGCTTTTTGTTAATTTTGTTTTCATTTATCAAAACAAGCAGAAATTGTGTAGTTAAAAAAATTTATTTAATGTTAAAGTTTATATAAACATGTGGGGATTTCCTCTAATCCTAGTAATCCTAGAGACATTGGAGGAACAAAAAAATGTTAGGAAAGATGGTAGATGGAGCTACAGACTAATTTCAACACTTTAATTTCAACTAAAATTTCAACAGACTTTAATTTCAACTGTAATATGTTACAGTTGCTAGTGTACCCTACAGGGTAATACGAATTTTTGAAAAAAATAATATTTTTATTAGATAGATAGTGTCAAACAGACAACTGACAGTAAGTATAATATTATAATTTATCTACATTAATATGAATTTTTAATGACTCGCAAACTGCCAGCGAATACCCGTTTCACGTTTTAAATCGCTCTTGTAAGGTCGGACCTTATACTCCCGTACTACGCCGAGCCGCCATAATACACTAGACGGACAAAATTATTGCATATTTTATTTTAGGTCTTTATTTTCTTTTCCTTTAACACTTGTGCTTTCGGTTGCTAAATCGTTATTAATAATCAAATTAATTACATATTGAAGCTTTACAACAGGTTCATGGAGAAATTAGTGAAATATCCTGATTTTGATAATAACGTTTAATTAGGAAAGGACAACACGATACATTACTTTAAGACAAAATAATAACAATTTAGTACTTAGTATTTCCTTCTCTAGCTCTAACGATAGCCTGTATCCTCCTAGGCATACTGCGCAAAAGATCTTAGATGGTTTCTTGTGGTATTCGATTCCATTCTTCCTTTGCAGCAATCCTTAATTTTGCAATTAAATTAGGAGCGGGATTTCGTGCTTGAATATTTCTTTTTAGGATGTCCCATACATGTTCTATGGGATTTGCGTCAGGACTGTATGGTGGCCACTCTAGCTTCGCAATCCCGACATCCTCAATGTATTGGTTTGCTGTTCTTGCGGCATGGGCACGGGCATTATCGTGCATTAGCACAAAGTTATCGTACCCAATAAAGCCGGCATATGGTATAACATGTTCTGCGGGGATGTTGCGTATGTACCAGTCAGCATTCATCCTTAAATTCACCTCAATGAGTTCCGTGCGACTGTCCCAATTAATGCCAGCCCGTAGCATAATGGAACCACCACAAAAGCTAAGATTATGTGCAAGATTACATTCTGCGAAACGTTCTCCTGACCTTCTGTATACTCGACTACGTCCATCAGGCTTCCATAATTGTATTCTTGTTTCGTCTGTAAAAATTTTCCCCATTGATGTTGATTCCAGTCGGCATGTGCTCTTGCAAATTGTAACCGTCCGATTTTGTGGCGTGGAAGAAGCCGAGGAACTTGGAGCAGGACGTCTTGGATTTAAACCAACCTCCTTAAGTCTCCTTATTACTGTTTTGGTGGAAACATTGACTCGGCTTGCATTTAGTAATTGATTTTTCAGATGCGGAGCAGTAAGTGTACGATTTCGCAAAGATTGAATTCTCAAATATTGGTCATCTCTTGGCGTTGTACATCTTTTACGTCCTTGACCAAGCCGCCTTTTTTATCCTCCAGTCTCATTGTATCGTTTTACTATACGAGAAACAGTCGATTGATGGATATTCAATCTCCGTGCAATATCTTCTTGTCTGTACCCCTCATTGGCTAAACAAACAATTTTAACAGAAACTAACTCACTTAAATGTGGCATCTCACTATTGAAACTACAGATTGAAGAAATAAAGCACTGGAAATGTCGTTCTGACAACGTCAAATAAAGTGAGCGATTGTTTTAGTGTCAAGGCACACTATGCTATGTTTATATTTTTCCGCTTATTCAGTTATATTTTAACATTATCGCTTGTTAAGTTATGAAAGCTATGTCTAAACATTATTTTATCTGTAATAAACTGCAATATACGTAGAACACTCCAATGTAACAGATTTAGCAACCGAAATCACAAAAGTGTTAAAGGAAAAAGAAATAAAGACTTAAAATAAAATATGCAATAATTTTGTCCGTGAGTGTATAAATTGTTTTACTTTTCAAGTAACCCAGGCCGGGGTTGGCAAACCTACCCTGCCATTACATCGAACGGATTTAGGATAGGCAACCAAGCATACATATATATATATAATATATAATTATAGTAATATATTTGAAAACTTCACACATCGTCAGAAACGGCAAAAATGTATTTGCCGGTAAATTTAAGATATGTTTCAACCCGATCAAAATCCGTATCAGTACAGTCAGGTCGCACAACTAATTTACCACTGCAACAGTCGATTGCCCAGTTCAAAGTTTAATTCACAGGCTTGAAATGATCTCGGACATAGGGGAACAAACATTTAAAGGAAGTAAGAAGTAAGGTTAGTTAGTTGTTGTTGTTATTTGTTCGTTATTATTCTCATGAAAAACCAAGTTGAAACTGAGGTAAAAATGATCCTATTGAATATATTATCGTCTTCTCCGATTTGATGAACAACGTAAAATAAAAAAAACAATGGTCGTGTCCGACGACACGAAAACTTGTTTTGTTAATAGGCCATAACTTGCAATTTATTTTCAAATCAAAAAGGAAAAAATTAAAACCCGTGCTGACAATTTAGAAGGACCTGATTTATTAAAACATTTTTATATGATAAAAGTAGGTATTTGTTGGAAAATCTGTTGTCAATGCTATCAATCATTTTTTTATCATAGAGAACCAGTTAAAAATGCAAGGCTGATCCGCTAATTTTTGTAAATGGCGAAAAATCTATTATTTTATTTAGGTAGTATAACATATAACAATTTATTGTAAAACACCCTTCCGGAAACTTATTAATTACTGTCATGTTCACCCACAATCGGTGTCAAATGAACAAGGCTTTTCGTGTCTAAAGTTTTAACGTGCTTTAGAATCTAAAGCTCATTAAAATATTACATAACCCTATATTTATTTTACTGGTAGTTATGTTATCTAAAGAAATAAAAATAATATACCGACACTTGCGCGTGGATCCAGGGTGGGGGGGGGGGGGGGGGTATGGGGGGTTATAACCCTCCCCTTAAAAAATATGATACTACATAATATTATCATGAATAAAGAATGTTTAATTTACATTTTCTCAAATTTACCTTGTTGCGTAGACATAAAAAAAAATTGAAGTGAAATTAAATAATTTGTCATACAGCTTTCAATGTAAACATTAAAATAGTAGATAAAACTGAAATGTGGGCGTGGTCTGCGCAAATTTTCGCCTGCGGCGCTCCGTAACCCTCCTTACCGTTTTTCCCTGGGACCACGCCTGCACCGAACTGCCGACCCTGATGACTAGCAACTCGCGAGTCGCCACTGGTATACTCGGTATGAAACAAAAATTAACTTATGATTTAAAATACCAAATACTATAAAAGTGTGAGGGAATCAACCTGCAATGCAAAAAGAATCATTCAAATCATACATTAAGGTCAGGAAAAAGAACAATTTATTTAGTTTCTTAAAATATTTTTTAGATAAATAGTTCCACAAAAGATATTGAGGGTTACTACCTGGATAAAAAATTAAAATCTTCCCCTGCTACCTTAGAAACTATTTTTGAAGAACCTAAAAAGGATGTGCTGATGGGTACCAGAAAATTGAAAAGATGCATACACTTTAATGATATAGTGAGCGAAAAATCAGATAAGGCTAAAGTAAAAAAGAGATCCATGAAAGCCAAGAAACTAAATGGATTCAAAATATCCAGAAAGAAAGTTAGGTTAGAACTTTTGATGAACAAATTGAAGGACTTGGACAATGATGATAGTTAGGTTTTTTTTTTAAGTATTTTTAGGTATACAGTATACATATTGGTAGAAGTAAATAGTGTAAATAAATACTGCCAGTTATAAAAATACTTTAAATACAATTAATGCTGTATTTGTGAGAAAAAAGACTAAAATAAAGTTTAATAATTTTGTAAATGTATTTTTGAAATAAAGTATTACACTAAAAATATTGATTAAATATTAATATTATTTTGACTTTAAAAAAGTGGCTAGTTAAATCGTTGGGTTTGTTAAAGTCCGTTTCGTTGCCGTTGATAGCTCGATACCCTCATTAAAGATTCAAAACAAGGCTCGGGTGGCTTAAAATATTTTACCTATAAAATGGTCTTTTTACGTACATCTAGCATATATAAGGATGAAAAAATTTTGACCTATTCCACCCGGTAACAGATAAAGTAACAATAGAGCCATAAAATGAAATGAAAGGATAATGATTAAAACGGCCCACCATGGTCGGAGAGTTGTCTTTAACAGTAAACGTTCTTTATGATGTTTTTGGCATCAAGTGATAAATGTTTTTTCTTCGTTACACCATAACTTCCGGAAGCAATATTATTTGAAGTTTCACACAGATCTGACATATATTTTGGATGCTCGATAACACACACGAAAATACCTTTTTAACGCACAGCTTGACAAACACCAAACGACTGATGAACTAAGATGAAAAGACTCTGCTTTATATTGAACACCTACAATTTGCCATTACTACCTAATATACCAATATAATAACATAATTAATAGTAACGTAAGGCCCTTAATAATTAGTTTAGGCATAGATGATATTATAATATTGTAGATCAGTATTTTTGTATAAATATTAATAGGTATTTAATTACATGATTAAAATAAAGATACTTACCTATTATTTTATATTTGTTGTTTTGTTGAAAATAGCTAACCTAAAGTATTGAAATTATAGTAGGTAAACAGGACCTGTACCCTTTCAAAAGGCACTTATTTATGGCTGGGTTTAAATTTTATTGCGGTCGGGAAATCAACGAATTATTGTGGAATGGAGCATACCCATTTGGAATGTTCTGGCAGCTTTTGTCTACTACCTGACCCGTGTTTTCTTAGAACTATCAAGAGTTAAGTAGGTACTACTAAAAACGACGTTAAGCGCGGTTTGTTGGCGCTGGTAGAAAGTACCTACTGTGAGTAAATAGGTAGGTACCACCCAAAACAACGTTAGAGGCGATGTGATGGTGCTGACACAAAGTAACATTCATGTTTAGTACTGGTACTAAATGGAAACAAATTTGTTCAGCGCAATTAGTTACGGTCTAACCCATATGAATGAATGAATGATTGAAGCAAAGTAGTGAATTTCATTGACGCTATCGCGCACTCCGCTACCGCTACAGGTGATTGCTCGAAGAGTTTTCCTGTAGCAGAGAAAACTGATTATCGATACTGTAGCGCTGCGTTTTGATGTACGTGCCCTAAGTAAGGCTTACTTTAAGAACGGCTTAGCATGGACTGCGTGTAAACACTGTAAACGACCACAAATCTAAATTGCTGTCAAAAAAATGACAATCGCACAATCTTCCTTCCGTAGACGCGGCTCGCCCTCTCGCCATTTTTCTTCCCATCCAACTTCTCGTGTGTTTGTTGTGATTCGTTCAACGTGAAGTTGTTCTCAGACAAAAATTCAAAATATTAACCAAACTCTTTTATTTTGGGGCTTGTAAAGGATTTTTGTGTATATATTTACTAGTTTTGATATTTTTATATACTCATTGGGCTTGTGTAAGCATATTTTTATAGTCGGAAATGGCGCCCTTATCTTTAGCTTGCCCCTTATGCTGTAAGGAAACATTTTCCTCTCATATTGCTCTAAAATATCACCTTCTAAGTATGGTAAGTAATTTATTATGCCCCTCCTGTAACGAAAAATGCGACGATTTAATGGATATGACCGATCATTTGGGCAGAGAGTGCAAAAATCTTGAGAAATCTAACAGCCGAAAAGAGTTAGAAAAACCAACTACATCTGATGAAGGAAAAAGACCCAAAGCCATAGAAGAACCTTCGGACACTCCTAAAGACGATACAGTGTCAACTAGGATAAAAATGGAAGATGTTTCGTCTGAACAAAATGAATCAGGCAAGTAGTTTTTGTAATTCCTACTGTTTTTATAAGCATAAGCAGGATTGTGTTGAATTGAATTTTACTCAAAATTTAATATTCTATTGTTTAGGTAACAAAATTATCGATATTGATGAAAGTGGAAAGGTAAATGAGAATTCTGGAGAGGAACCCACGGATGAATCAGATTTTCAGTTGATGTACACCTGCCAGATGTGTAATGTTAGTTTTGATTCAGTACAAGAGCATTTAGCGAAGTTTCACGAAGGAGAGGAAGTTTTGCTGGTAAGATTAATTATTTAACACTGTACCTATAATCACCAAAAGATAGTTTATATTGGTTTTTGTCTAGAAAAATAGTACTGTACCAGTGTGTGTGATTGGGAAAACTTAGTTGTAATGTCTTTGGGAAAAACATAATGCTGTGTCCTGTGTCAAAGCATAATAAAAGATAAGTTGAGATTGAGAAGGACACCTAATCAGGGTCATTCCGATTTTATCCATTGCTGAATCTCAATAATTATACTAGGTACTTTGTAGGAGACAGAAGAGGATGAAAATCCTGATGGTCAAAGGGAAGAGTTATCTGTCTTGGAATATCATGATGGCACTGATGATGATGCTGAAGCTGATATTTTTGATGATGAAGGCAATTTTGTGGAAAACTCTGATGATTTTGCAAATGCACCAGAAAGGTAAATAAAACAAGTGAAATGTTCAGACATATGTAATATAGGTCACTCACCTCACATTGGTTCATCATCAGACTTGCTATCCAGAGACATAATATCTGTAACTTAACTCACAACATCTGTTGATAAATAAATAATATATCAAATAGTGAGAAAACCCTGTCCGCAAAGTTATTTTCAAGTCTTTGAAGTTGTTAATTTGGTGTATGTGTGTTGGCACATTTATTTTCTCTGCTAGAAGAATCCCAGTACAGATTGGTCAGAATCACAGTGCTATTTTAAATGCAATCGCCTGATTGGCTTGGGATGTCTAACAATGTGACTATTTTAGAGGGTCTTTGAAGTTGTTAATTTGGTGTATGTGTGTTGGCACATTTATTTTCTCTGCTAGAAGAATCCCAGTACAGATTGGTCAGAATCACAGTGCTATTTTAAATGCAATCGCCTGATTGGCTTGGGATGTCTAACAATGTGACTATTTTAGAGGGTCCACTGCAATAATTGTAGTATGTATAAATCAGATACTTGTACAAGATTTTTATTCTGACCCTTCCTATGGTGAGGGGTATATACAGAGTGATTTCCATTTGATGGAAAATTAGATGTTTGAAGTAGATTCTTTCTCCTATCTACATTGTCAATTAATAAGAATATAAACATAGGTACATTACCTGTTGCTTAGTAAGTAAATTTTTATACAATTTATTTGTAAATATATTCCCTGTTAACGCCTTTTTTCTTCAGTTTTAAATTCGGAAAATGTTAAAAATAAAAAAAAAAAAAAAAAATAAATTAAAAATCCAACATTTTAGATCAAAATTTATATGAGAAATCGGATAAGCTCATTAAAAATACGGCATCCCATTTAAAAAAATATCAAAGTGACCCCTAGTACTTTTGTTTGATGTTCAATTGTTTTTTGCTGAAGATATTCGAATTCGCGGGAGAAAATGACTTAAGATGGCTATTTCAGTTTTTTTTATAAAAGTACAGGAAAAGTCAAAAAATCGCCTTGTCTAGTCTTGGTTGGATAACCCTGTATAGGGTGTTAAAGTTTTTTAAAAAAAATGGGTTTTTATAATTTTTTTAAAATCCTTTTCACAATTTTATTGAAATTTGGTGCCGTTATTCATAACGATAAGGTGCTTAATTAGACCTAATTAGATTAAATTTATTAAGTCCAGTGGCGTCCTGGAGAACACCTATATGAATATTATTGGCAAAAAATGTATTGTTCCTTGAATTGTTTTCGTATCCTGCTTCGTTTTCGAGAGAAAAAATTAAAGTCACTTTATTGCATGTACCTACAAAAATAAAGGTTAATTAAAACATTTAAATTAAAAATAAAATTATTTCTTTAAATGTGATTATGAGTAACGGTACCAAATCTCAATAAAGCAACTTCAGACACATGTTCATATGAACTTTTTCTCTTAGAATATCATAAGGAATCACCCCCTTAAGTTACCATACTTCTGAAACATCCTGTATAGATTTTCTAAGTCATAGTATATAGCTGCAATTGCCTGTAAGACATCGTGGGGGGGTAGACGAAAGATATATTTCAGTGTCATCAGCGTAATAGCGATGATTGCAGGAGAGAGACACTAAGGGGAAGACTGAAAAGTAAAGAGAGAATAGCAGGGAGCCCAGGATTGACCCTGGTGGGTCTTGTAACTAAGATTTGACCATAGTGTAACAAGGCTCCGGGCATTGCCTAACTCTCAACCAAAACTTAGTGCTTTATTATCTCAGAGTTCAAAAATATCAGCATTTATTGTAGGTCATGTTTTTCGAAAAAATACTGAAAGGTGTAGGAAAAAATAATAAGGAAAGCTGTTAAGAATCTAATAGGGATTCGAAAAATAAGTTTATACTTTCTAGTTGAAGTAATATCATCGCAATATCGAAAATATTTTAGTTTGACAGTTAATAGAGAAATCTTCTAAAGCATTTAATTTTACTCTTAAAAGCAGGTCTGATAAGGGGCAGACAATTACAGAACTTGAAATGATAGACAAAACAGGAATGGGTTATACAAGAAAAGTGGTAAGAGTGGGCACTGATTGGATAAACGAAAACCAAGAGCAAGTACTAGAACCCATTACAACAAAATATATAGTTGAAGAAGGTATGTTACATGTTTTTCTATTAAGAATAAATGTGCAAGAATTTTTAAAATGTTGTTTTATGAATATTATTATATAGGAAAAGTAAGGAAGATAACTGAAGAAGAGGCTTCTGAAATCGGTGACAAATCGACAATTATTGAGGTACACAAATGTCCAAATTGTGAATTGCAATTTCCAAACATGTCCCATTTTAGAAAACACAAATGTAAAAATGCAAAGCTGATTGTGGATAAAAGGAAGGAAAAGAAAGCCCAATTGATTAAAGTAAGTGAGCGGCTACTATAATTTAATATTATTGGTGATAATCTGTCATAATTATTTGCATTTTTTGTTCCAATATTTCAAGTTTTACTTATTATATTTTATTGTTGATTAACATTTCTAAAAGCTTTGTCCATAAAGATATTTCTTTTGGACACTAAAGCATATTTTGACTTTGACTTTGAAATCATAGAGGGTTAAATCAACCTTTTTCCTATTTATAAAGGTTGTTGTAATATTTAGGATTACCACTGAAGGAATTAACTATGCCAGTAGCTTTCTTGTTTCAAACATTTTCTGTTTCATATTGGCCATAATTTAGGCTGAAATTTTTAGTCTCATAATATACGTCCTACAAACACAGTTTTATGAAAATTATTTCATACTTTTAGATTAAAGAGGAATTGAGATACCAGTGCACATTTTGCCTCGCTATATATTCTAGCCTAATAGGGTTAAATGATCATATGAAGGCACATTTAATTCAAGACAAAACAGGTGAGTAAGCCGGTAGTAAGATAATTAATTACTTTATCCTCATTTTCTACTACTTATAAGAACCATTATTTAAATGCCATGTTGTTTTAGACACAAAAAAAAAGTAAAAAAAAATAAGTTTTTCAAATAATTGGAAAATCGTGTTCAATTGCTTTTTGATAATTGAATTATTGTTATTCAATTAATAATAATAATAATAATATTAATAAGTTTATTTTAAATACTACTTTCTTGATGATAGATTATAACATTTCTGAAAAGGATTAATTATACAATTGATTCACAATAATATTAAATAGCATTAGTTAGTTATAGCATTTCCAAAAATATTTTTAAAGCGTTTGTGTCCAATATAAATGTTTTTATTTCAATTTTATATTTTTTTAATGAAATAATTTTTTTAATATTTGTTGGTAAATAATCGTTTAAATAAAAGCATAAATATTTGAAAGTTTTTTGTCCTACGGACTTACTTGTTTTAGGTTCTATGGATATTTCATTTTTATAACGTGTATTATGTTTATGGTCTTTAAATTGTATAATGTTTTTATTTTTAAAAATGTATATTAAAGTATTATAAATGTAAATTTGTCTAACGTTCATCTTTTTTGTTTCTGAATATATTATAGTTCTTTTGAAGGATAAAGATAGTCCTTATTAAATATAATTTTCAAAAATCTTTTTTGTAATACTTCAAACTTTTTAACCAAAGTTCCGTTTTAATGCTTGTGAAAATTGGTAATAAACTTCTTAATTTTTTAATCAAATATTCTACTTGAAAATTCCAATTTAATTTACTGTCAAAAATTATACCTAAATATTTTACATGATTCACTTTTAAAATTTGAATGTCATCGCTTATATTGATGCTATTTATATTTTGTGACACATTATTTAGGTTTAAAGTAAATGGAAGATAATTTGTTTTATTAAAATTATTTGTTAATAAATTAGTATCAAACCAATTTTTTATAATTTTAAAATCTTTTTTAATTTTCTTATTTAAATTATTCCAATTTGTATCGCTATAAAAAATAGCAGTATCATCTGCAAAACTATGAATTTTCCCATCGCAATTTATTATACTAAATAAATCATTATTATAAATATTTAAAAAAATTTAATTACATTTTGGAAATGTTTGTAGTTGGTTTTTCATTTACTAGGAATATGTAATTGTAATTGGTAATTGGTTTTTAAAAATCTAAGGCAATTCAATTACTCAAAAAGTACTTGAAATATTCCCAAATAATTCAATTACATAAAAAGTAATTGAATTACTCCCAAACAATTCTATTACATAAAAAGGTAATTGAATTACTTGCAAATATTTCAATTACATTAAAAGTAATTGAAATATTCCCAAATAATTATATTACGCAAGTAACTCAATTACATAAAGTAAAATTAATTACTCCTAAATAATTATATTACATAAAAAGTAAATTAATTACTCCCGAATAATTCAATTACACAAAAAGTACGCGGTAATTGATCGAGGAATCAATTACTTTTAGTGGGTAACTGCCTAATTGGTAGTTAAAATATTTTTTTTATCAGACTGTTGTTAATTATTGGTAATTGTAATTAATGCTTTTTTTGGAGTGTAATGGGTAATTGCAACTGAATTAATTTTTGAGAGCAATTGCGACAGCTGTGTACTGGGATGAAATTTAATTTAATTCTATCCATGATATACAGGGTGTTTCCTAACTACGGGACGAAACTTCAGAGGGTGATACGTAAGCAGGGTTGGGCAGATTTAAATCACGATTTAAATCATGATTTAAATCACTTCATTTTTTTTTAATCATGATTTAAATCACTTTATTTAAAAAAAAATCATGATTTAAAGAAAACTATTTATTTTTAATTCAGTACAATGAACAATATTACATATTAAAAAACTATTTACTTCCACTCCCTTGAACAATCAACATCAAAATACGCGAGACATATTGGGCCACGGCAATTTATAGATCGGGAAAGAATCAAGTCGCGACAGGAATTTTCTTGCAAGAAAGCGCGTTCTGACAATATTTTGGGTAGAATTTAGACCTATATGTTAGACCGACATTAAAATAATTTGTATTAATTTGAAAAGAGAGAAAAATGTTAAATTTTTAATAAAATCAATAAAAATCAAAAAAATCATAAAAATCAAAAAAATCAATGATTTTTGATTTTTTCAATAAAAATCAAATTTTGCCCAACCCTGTACGTAAGGTCGGTTTAAGAAAAAAAGTTCCTATGAACATATGTCCGGAGTTGCTTTGTTTCTGAGATACAGGGCGTTGAAGTTAAAAAAAAAACGGTCATAAATAAAAAATAAAAAAACTAAAAAGAAAGGCAGTGGCGTACTTTTCCTTCTCAATAATAATTGTGGTGCCCACTGAGACGCCACTGGACCTAATAATTTCAATCTAGTTAGAGCTAAATAAGCGCCTTATTACTTCAAATTAATAACTGAACCAAATTTCAACCAAATCGGTTTAAGGATATTTATGACCGTTTTTTTTTTTAACTTCAACGCCCTTGTATCTCAGGAACGAAGCAGCTACGGACATATGTTCATAGGAACTTTTTTTCTTAGAACGACCTTACGTATTACCCTATGAAGTTTCGTACTGTAGTTATGAAACACCCTGTATTGCGCTTAAAACGTAACTACCACAATTTAAGTCTTCCAAACACCAAAGTAGTTAGGTTAGAAATATCAAAATGTCTGGATGTTTGAAAGAAATAAAAATATGCTTAAATTAATGATTGAAATTATTAGAAATACCATCCCAAAATAGGTTCAAAGGTAGTAAGTAGCTTAAGTGCGTATTTCTTGTAGGTATGGTTCAGAAGAAAACAATAACAATGACCCTCCACGTGTGCGAGGTTTGTAATACAAAATTCCCAACTTACAAACAGTTGAGGTTGCATAGTCGAATGCATGATCCTGTTAAAGCTAAGGAAGTAAGTATGATTTCTACTGAATTTGTGTCATTTATCACTAACGCTACGCACTTGCTAGAAAAGTATTTTTTCATTTTCACTTCATTTATTGATCTCATTGTTAACGCTACTGGCTTCGTTCGCAAGTGTATAGTCTATGCTAGTTGAACGTTAAATGGTGACTACCAAAATTTCGAAACAAACTAAATTTTATACACAATATGAGGTTTTGACAATAAGAAAGCACAGTTAAATTTTTTTTTAAGGTCGACCCGCCAGTATCTTACGATATAATGGGGCAGAGTAACGACGATCATGAGGAGGCCAGCAATACGGACCGTGAAACGTTTCAGTGTCACATATGCGAGAAAATATACGACAAGGATTATGAAGATGTTCACATGAAGTTTCACGACGAACAAGAAAACATTGTTTGTTTGGTTTGCAACAGGAAGTTTGACACCAGGGATAATTTGGATATGCACATGAAAGGTAAGGGTAGACGAAAATTCACCAGTACTAAAACACAGAACAACCCAACTTGATTTATAGCTAGTTATGCACAAAATTTGATGTCTTTGTCAATATGACATGATATATAAATATTAAAATCTTTCAAAACTACTATTTCTAGGCCACTCACTTTTCTTATAAATAAAATTTTGAAAACAAGTATATATCCAGAAGCTTTCAAAATTAGTGTAATAAAACCTATTTTTAAAAATGGAGATTCAAGTAAAATTAGTAATAATAGGCCTATAACATTATTATCTTCATTAGCTAAAGTTTTTGAAAAAATTTTAAAAATACGAATTGATAATTATTTAGAAAAAATAAATTTTATTTCTAAAAAACAATTTGGGTTTCAAAAACATAAATCGACGCAAAATGCTATTTGCTATCTAACAGAACGAATATATAATGCATTAGATAATAAAACACCTTGTATTTGTATTTTTTTGGATTTAGCAAAAGCCTTTGATACGGTTAGCCATAATTTACTATTAAAAAAAAATTAAAATATTGGATTTAGCGGAAAGCAATTAAAATTGATTAAAAACTATCTTAAAGATAGACCAACTAAAGAAGAAAGCTATTCAAAAGTATTTAAATATGGTGTTCCTCAAGGGACAATTTTAGGACCATTATTTTTTAATATTTATATTAATGATTTATTTAGTATAAATTGTAATGGGAAAATTCATAGTTTTGCAGATGATACTGCTATTTTTTATAGCGATACAAATTGGGACAATTTAAACAGGAAATTTTAAAAAAATTTTAAAATTATAAAAAATTGTTTTGATAATAATTTATTGATAATTAATTTTAATAAAACAAATTATCTTCTATTTACTTTAAACCTAAATATCGTACCACAAAATATAAATAGCATCAATATAAGCGATGACAATCAAATTTTAAAAGTTAATCATATTTAGGAATAATTTTTGACAGTAAATTAAATTGGAATTTTCAAGTAGAATATTCGATTAAAAAATTAAGAAGTATATTATCAATTTTTAGAAGCATTAAAAAATTTCTGCATATAAAACATCTAGAAATATTATATTATGCATTAGTCAAAACTCATTTAAATTACGGAATTTTAGGTCAGGAAGGAATAAACGGAACTTTGGTTAAAAAATTAGAAGTATTACAAAAAAGATTTTTGAAAATTTTATTTAATAAGAACTATCTTTATCCTTCAAAAGAATTATGTTTAGAAACAAAAAAGATGAACGTTAGACAAATTTACATTTATAATATTTTAATATATATTTTTAATAATAAAAACCTTATACAATAATTTAAAGACCATAACCATAATACACGTTATAAAAATGAAATATCCATAAAACCTAAAATAAATAAGTCCGTAGGACAAAAAACTTTTAAATATTTATGCTTTTATTTAAATGATTATTTACCAACAAATATTAAAAAAAATAATTTATTAAAAAAATATAAATATGAAATAGAAACATTAATATTGAGAACAGACGCTTTAAAAATATTTTTGGAAATGCTATTTAATATTATTGTGAATCAATTATATAATTAATCTTTTCCAGAAATTTAATAATCCATCATCAATAAAGTAGCGTTTATTGAATACTTGCAACTTTTTATAGAAATATTCTTAAATGTTCATAATTTTAAATACTTTTAAATAAATAAGATTTGCCTCTAACAAGCATGTCTTTTGGGGAATTTATTAATAAGTTTATTGGAAAATAACATATTAACATGTTTATTATATTGTAACTATTTGAAATAAACTTATTATTATTATTATTATTATATTCATCCTAATTTTTATTACATTTTTTAGCACATTCTAATACCAAAAAATTCGCATGTTCCTATTGTAAAAAGCCATTCAATAATTATCCAGCTTTAGAAGATCATGTTCTTAATCAGTGCCAAAAGAGACTCTACGAGTGTCAGTATTGTGGAAGGAGATTTGGTAGACCTCATGAAAAGGTAAAAAAGTATATTGACTGGTGGGCACTTTAACCAAAGGGGTTACTCTTTGTCGGAAGTGTCGCACCTTCTCGCGTGCTCCGGTTCTCCAGGCACACCTCACTGCACCTCCCTTCAACCCTGCAATGGGCGACCTGTGAAAACATAACGAAAAAGGGTGCTTTGTAACAATATCATTCTATTATGTCCCCTGGGTTAAATGGTTGTTTATGGAAATGTTTTTTTTAAGGTTAAACACGAGAGAATTCATACTGGAGAAAAACCACACGTCTGCCAAGTTTGTGGTAGAGCATTTAGAATCAGTTACTGTTTAACTTTGCACATGCGCACTCACACAAACACGAGACCGTATAGCTGTCAGCATTGCGGAAAACGGTAGGCCAATATACATTATAAATTGCCGAGAAACGATGTATTAATTTTTATATGTTCTTTCAGCTTTAAATCCCACAGTGTATTTAATCACCATGTTCAAACTCATTCCGATGTAAGAAAGTATAAGTGTGTATTTTGTCCGAAAGCTTTTAAAACAGCGGTGCAATTAGCAGGACACAAGAATAGGTAAGATACTATACATTTCTTTCTATTGCACAAGATATGATTTCTCCTAAGAAACTATCTAAATCTAAATCTGAAAATTGGAGGTTTTCAAAATTTTTCTGTAACCTCCTTCAAGTACTAACCTGAACTAACCAAATTGACACTGATTGAAAGAAATACTTTGAACTCTGGACACAAAAATGTCCGAATAGCACACAGACAATATTTACATCTCTTATTAAATAAATCTAATAAGCACCGATACATGTACTACATAATGTGAACTTGTTAAGGACGAAACATGTTTGTGCCAGTACAACTTCAGTTAAAAGGGAATATACTATACCGGGTGATGCATGGCTTAGTTGAACATAGGAAATCCCATGTGAATTTTGAGGTGGCTAAATATTGGCTCCCCTGTACATTTGAGAGAAAAATTGTATTATAATTTTTTGAAGAGGCCGATATAATAAAGTCATGTGCCAAAATTTTCATAGTTTAGGTAATACAGAAAACACCAGCAAATTGTTTTTTGGCATTGACAAAACGAAAAGTAGCGCCAATGACAACATTTTCATTAAAGGAGCTTTAATTATAGCTAACATAAGCTAATTCATTAGGAAAAAGTAACTATAATTAAGTGGTATTATACAGGAAACAGTTTCAAGAGCAGTCCCTGGAATGTTTTTAGTTCACTTCCCTGATAAGCCTATCCCTTCCATTTCATTAATTAAACTTATCATTGGTAAATTTGAGTCCAAAGGCACTGTAATAAATAACTGCAAATGCTTAACTCAGAATATCAATAGAGCTGAAGAAAGGAATAATAGAGATCTTGATATTTTACTGCATGTGGAGGAAAATAAAATGATTAGTACGAGGATTCTTGGGCAAGCCTTAGGAAAACATCAAACCCCAGTGTTGCGCACTTTAAAAAAGCATAAATATTTTCCTTACAAGTATGAAAAGTATCAAGAGCTACGGCAAGGTGATGAAGAACGAAGAGTTGTTTTCTGTTTTAAGGTAATGGAAAGAGCAAATAATAATAGGGATTTTTTGAGAAATTTTTGTTTCACCGATGAATATATATATTCACCCTCAACAACGAACGAATGTTCAAAATTGCCGGTATTGGAGCCAAGAAAATGAACATAGTCTTGTTCATACTCGGACGCAATATCCACAAAAAATAAATGTTGGGGCGGGAATTGTAGGACATCACATTATTGGACCATTTTTTTTGGAAGGCAACCTTATATCAGTAACCTATGTTTGTCCTACCCATAATTCTCTCATGGTTAGGGAATACTTGCAAAATATTTTTAACGGAAATATTATTGGCCCACGGCATCTAATCCTTTGGCCAGTCAGGTCTCCTGACCGTTCGCCAAACGAGTTCTTTCTGTGGGGTCACTTCAAAATTTTATTTATAAAGATGTAAAATTTGAAAATGTAGACCAGCTAAAAAACTGTACTTCGTTAGAATGTGACAGAATTTCTCAATATCAACTGAGTTATGTTAGAAATTAATTTTATGATCGGTTAGGATATTGTTTAGCTGTTAATGGAGGGTTGTTTGAACATTTAACTAATTGAAAATCTGTATTCTTAGGCATGTTATGTTAAATTAAAGGCTTAGTAAGAAAACATAATGGCGTCTTTTATTTTGGATGTGTGATTGCCGGATTGTTGAAACGAAAATGTGTCTTTAACGTAAAATAATCTTTATTCGTTATGTCCAGCTTTACGTCAATTTTTGACAAAAGCGTCATAGAAATTATTTTCTGGTGTTTGCTGTATTACCTAAACTACGAAAATTTTCGTAATTTTACCATCACATTTAATTAAATAAGTTAAAATTGATTCAAATTTGGCACATGGGTTCATTATATCGGCCTCTTCAAAAAATTATAATACATTTTTTCTTTAAAATGTACAGGGGAGCCAATATTTAGCCACCTCAAAATTGTTCATGTGCGATTTTTTCCTTTTTGGCTTTATTTTGGACCTACAATCTTTGCACAGGAGGTTAATATAACCTAGAGTATTCCATAGTATGGACTTTATCTCAAAATCAACAAAAAGTGTACATACTATATCTGCGCTTTAAACCATCGATATATAACCCTAAAAAGTAAAAAGCAATAGACCAATAGTGGGATGTGACTTACCATTAAATTTTAACCAACTTTTACTGTACTGGCAATGTTTTTTTTTTAAGCTGTACACAATACAATCATTTATTGGCAGGTTTAAGTCTAGAAAAATACCCTCACAATTTTTAAACATTTTTTTTTATTAATAAAATTGACACATATGTAAGTACTAGTGCAAACAACGTTTAAATTAAGGGTTTAACCTCGGGTTTGACTTACAGAACTATGTTACGTTTATTTAAACAAAGTCTATTTTTCTGCAAATTACATTAAAAGCGGATTTTTAATGACACTTGACAGGCTTTAAATGTGCATTTTTACCGCCTAGTCAGAAAAAATGACCTTTTTTTGCTTAGGCAATAATAATTTCAATCAATGGTAATTAAAATTGACAATGACATTAGGTAAACACAAAATGATGGAGTTTTAAAAAAGCAATTATACAAAACTGGTTTTATTACATTATAACTACAAACTACAACAGGAAATTAGGCAATTAGGGTATAACTCATCCTCACTTTCAATTAGATCCATTTCGAAGAGTTACTTGACAATTTTTTAAAATTGACAATGACATTAAAGTAAACACAAACAATTTTATTCAACAAACGTCATCAGTGGTAAACATAGTAATAAAGAGCCAGTTACCTTTGTTAAAATAATTTAATTATTTGGATATTGATAATGAAACGAAAGTAATAAATATAAAAAAGAAGATTTTGCGTGGAATTGGAACAAATTTGGAAAAAATTATATGTTTCTTACGGCAGAAAAGTAGATTTAATACTGTTCTGACTAGTAAAACAAATAACTATTATTACATCTAACAATAATAAATAACAATATAGATTTCTCTATGTACCGACATTAGCGCTAATCCGTTTAATACTGAATTTCTTAGCCACGATTTTAGACGTCTTAAAGTCGAAAAGTCTACTGAGGTTTTATTTTTTATCATTTTCTCTACTAAGGCTGTAGGAGAAGGTTGTTGGGTTTGTCATGCTTGAACGCCCTAAACACCCCCACCCCCCCTTACCTAGGGCCCTGCTTGAGGCTTAATAAATGGTTGACTCGAACACTTTGACCGTCCAGGCCAAACTGAGTTCTAGCGACTGTATCGTTCGAAGTTAAAGCCTGTCCAGAGATATAAGAAAGTTACACTTTGCCTTTGATTGGGATTATCCAAGGGTGGCCATAAACAAACAATAAATGAATAAATAAATGCAGGTAAATTATGGTTCGTACTTAAAAATGTTTTAAAGTAAACTGCAAATCCGGAAGACGTAATTTCATTATTAAAGTATTAATTTTGTGATTTTAAACCGATTTTTACCGGATTCAAAATGAGAGGGTTAATCCCATAAAACAAATTATGTTCTAAAGACTATATAGTAATTATTCTTACTTCGTGTATAATACAGCGTTTGTTTAATCGTGTTTGAGTCATGGAAAATATGTGCGAGCCCAATGTATCTCGGGAGATAACCCCGTCGAAAAGCAGAAAACACTTTTCTGTGGAAACTAAGGAAGTTATAAACAATGTTTATTCAACTCTCATTGAACGTGCGGTCAGCAAGCAAGCAGCGTTAGAAGAAACGACCACATTAACAAAAATTCCAACATCAACTGTATGGAAAATTGTGAATAATCCCATTTTATCGAGGAAAGAAAGAACCGATACTGGCATTTTCCCAATGGTAGATGAAGGTGATCAAGATATAATATGGCGTAAAATTTACAAGTTATACGAGGAACAAAGCGTGCCTACATTAGATAATTTAATGAAGAGGCTTGAAAAAGATGAAACCGGCGTTAAATGTGGCAGAACAACGGTATGGAAGTGTATCCAACCCATGGGTTTTAGATTTAAAAAAATTAACAAAAGACATGTTTTAATGGAATCCGGTAGAATTCGGGAATGGCGATCCGAATATCTACAAAAAATTAGAATTTACAGAGATCAGCAAAGGCCGATTATTTACTTGGATGAAACCTGGTTCGACACATATGATACTTACAAATAGACTTTCTCTGAATGCAAAAAACATTAAAGATTCTTCTCTGGATTACCATGAGGACAGCACTGCTGATTTATTTGAAGATTGGTTTAAAAACAAGCTAATTCCAAATATACCTCCGAATAGCGTAATTGTAATGGACAATGCAAGCTATTATAGTAGGCAGTTGACCAAGACTCCCTCCTCAAATGACACAAAAGCAACAATCCAAAACTACATGTATGATAATGACATTTATTTTCAGGAAGATTACACCAAAAGGCAATTAATTGAGGTTTTACAAAGTTTGAAACTACAAGAGGAATACTTCTGTGATAATTATGCAAAAAATCTAGGGCATACAGTTTTAAGGCTTCCACCATACCATTGCATATTTAATCCCTTTGAACATGTTTGGCACCAACTGAAATCTGCCATTCGTCGTAACAATATTTGCCCCACTATTAACTCCACTAACTCCAGTGTACTTGAGCTTATAGAAACTGAAGTTTTTAACATCCCTTCACAAAATTGGGCAAATTCTGTTACACATGTTGAAAAAGTGGAAAAATCCTATATCCATATATACACTATAGCACATTAATAATTAGAACAGATGATGATAGCGATAGTGATACTGATATTGTCATGAATATGCTATTTAATATTAATAAGTCTACTAAATATTTCTCGCCCTGTATGATGGTTGATCGTACAGTTAGCATTTTGCTGACTAATCATAAATGATATACGGTGAGAGTTTGGTTTTGCTACGATCAGGGCGTCAAGTCCGGGCCGTGACGGTGTGTGGTGATACTGGGTGGTCGTCCTAAAAGAGCTGAGCCCTACGTAGATCTAATAATGTAAGTATCACTTAATTTCTTTTAATTGTAACCAAGGTCTTCTAGCAATTCACTTAACTTCTGTAATTCATGTTCAACTTATCAACTATCAATAAATATGTATCTGTTTTGTACTTGTGCCTTTAATTTAAACTCATCTGTTCTACCCCTCAAATAACGGCAATACAACATAACTAACTCTTACTAGTAACAAACTCTAAGTCGAAACATGGTAGAGGCGGCAAACGCTAAGCCGTGACAATATATTAAGAGTCCATGAAGGCAAGTAAAATAGATTCATTGTTTCCGCTTCTTTGTCACGGATTTTCTCGAAAACGGCTTCATCGATTGGATTCATTTTTAAAGATATAGAAAGACAGACCCTTCCACCGTGTTATTTGTGTGATGGATTTTTATATTTAGATTCTGTTTTTAAAATATACATGATTTTATATCAATATAATAATACAACTTTGCTAATTAATATCTCCAACTTAAGGTTATAATTCAAAAATCCATTACACGAATAACAAGGCCCAAGTCTTTACCTATCGAATGACACCAAATTTATAATTTTTCAATAAAAGTTACTGTGGGTTATGCTGTGACAGGTAAACCCTTACCACGATTCAGTTAATTCCCGCAATATAATATAATGCAGCTACACGTGTACTCTCCGTCGCCGGGGCGGAGCTACAATGAGGGACAGGGTCGGACTCGGAAAGCAACTGACTGTAGTTAATTTTGTATGTTTAAGTTATTGTATTTTAATAATATAATTTATTTTCTTGGATTATGTTGTCTGAAATACCACCAACCTATATTATTACCGGTTGGGGTTGAGATTTTATGATTCTGCCCGGACAAAAATATTTTAACTATACAACAAGCGCGCGTCGGCCAATAGCTGCTAAACCGTTGAACTTATAAGAAAATTTTCTAAATGAAACTTGTAACGTTTTATCTCTGCTATAACCCAAAATTATCTTCAAGTATACAGGGTATCTCAAAAAATAGTTATACCAAAATTGCTATTTTTTTTAAATATAACACCTTATATATATTCGGATTTTTAGATTCTACATAAAATTATAATTATTTTTTAATCAATGCATTATTACTCTATACTTAATAGTTTCCGAGATATTAACTTTTGAAAAATTACATTTTTGAACTTTGACAGCTTCTAACTTTGTAACCGTACGTCTTAGAGCAAAACGGCTTTCATGTCCTTATCTTCCATTTTTATCATCTTTTCAAGAGTGTCAACTTCCGGTTAAACCGGATGTAACTCGAAAGCAGGAAATATTACATACTTCCGTTTAACCGGAAGTTAATTTTTTGAGAAGATAATAAAAATGGAAGATAGGGGCATGTGAGCCGTTTTGCTCTAAGACGTACGATTAGAAAGTTAGAAGCTGTCAAACTTCAAAATGTAATTTTTTTAAAGTCAATATCTCGGACACTATTAATATATACAAATAATAAATTTAATAAAAAATAATTATGATTTTATGTAGAATCTAAAAATCCAAAAATATACAGGGTGTTCTATTTTTAAAAAAATAGCATTTTTGGTATAACTATTTTTTGAGAGACCCTGTATACTTGAGGATAATTTCTAGTTGTAGCAGAGATAAAAAAAAAATTATTCAGAAAATTTTGTCATAAGATTAACGGTTTAGCAGCTATTATCCGACGCGCGCTTTTTGGACAACCCTGTACAGAAAAGTCGCTCTTATCTTATATTTAGCAATAAAGCGTGGAACCCCTTTAAAATTAGGCTATTTCTCCAAAACTACTAGTCTTGAAAGCTGAAATGACATGTACAGAGCCTATGTAAGCATACCATTCGCATTTCATGCTTAAGAGACTTAAGCTGGCCAGTTGGTTAAATCCAGAGCCAAATAAACGTATCACACACACACACACACATGCTTAAGAGAGCTGTCATTTAAGACGAGCAATATGTCATATCCACGAAAATAAATATCACTTCATATGAGTTGCGCGAGTTTATTAGCACAAGGCGCGTGGGCTCAATGTCCATTGCGATAACAACCGATCGAATCAACAATTGTTTATGGTTTTTGAGAGTCTTAGTAAGTACCTAGGTAATCCTTTCACCCGCATATCTCAGTTTGCCCATCCTTCCCCTATAATATGTATCTAAATTATAATTAGTCCAAATGATAAGTAAATACTTAAATGCGCCACCCATGTATATTTAATTAAATAAAAATAATCGGTATAATCCCATCATTGATAATGAAAAACATAGGTACTGATACAATCGTTTTTGTGTTCCCTACGTTTATCATATAATATATTCCTATACCTATTTCTTCAATTGTCTTAAATTAAGAATAATATAATATATTTTAATAATATAGCTATTATCAGATTACCTATAATCGTGATATTACCGGGCCATTACGCACTCTTTTAAAAAACACATTACCACTGAGCTGTAGCCACATCTTGTATATCCCGAAATTCTAACCTTGTTCATGACATTATACTGCGTTTATCTAGCACATTTCTGGAGTGTATCTATTTATATTTTAGTTACTTAGTAAAGTTTTAATAAAAAGTGATTGGTGATATTTGGACTTGCATAATTATACACACCACGTTCTTTATTGTAAAACTTTATATTATAGTGCGTGTTTTGTTTACATTACTTACATTACTTTTAAAAATATTCATTTAAAATCATATTAGTTTTGATTATACGTTTTAACTATGGATTATAGAAAAAGATCTAAAAAACGAGTGCACGCAAGCAGGCCCAAAAGAAGAAGAAACAATATTCTGAAATATAATGAGTAAGTTTGGTACAACAAAAAGGTAATATTTTCTTTAGGTAACTAATAGGTAGGTTCTTTTTCCTAGAGCTCGTCGAGTGGAGCTACCTTGTTTGACCAAGGCCATTTTAGAACCACCAGAGGAACAAACGTAAGTACAGTTTACAATAATTTAGTTTTAACAAAACCATAGTTTTACCCAATTTTAGAAATGAAAATGAAAATTCCGATGCCATTTTACAAATATACCCAAGATTTCCTGATGAGCCTGACATTTCTGGCCAACAATTTTTGACAGCACGACATGATGAAAGGTAATAAAGTCTAAACATTTTTTAATAAAACATATATTCAATACCAACTCATACTCAGGGGTATATTTATACAATTTTTATTCATTAACAATACATAAAAACGAAAAGTTTGTAGGCATAAAGTGTACAATTGCTTTTCATAAAACTGGTGTTACTGAAGATAGTACCTATGGATGCTGTGTAAAATTTAATTTTAATAATAAATAATTTTTAAATTTGTATAACTCATATTTTTCAAATGGCGACATGGTGGCACGCCCAGCGCTAGGAGTGTGGTCACCTGGAGCAAGACTCGAAAAATGCCGCCCTCATAGAAAAAACACATGGAATAGTATATTACGTATTGAGGTGGAAAGTGTTTCATTACTGTCGAGAGAGTCGGTAGTTAAACGAGGCGCGAAGCGGCGAGGTTAACTAAATCTCGAGACAGTATTGAAACTTTTCACCGAGGTTTGTACGCTATTTTATTTACAACCACATTCAACATACACTTCTCGTGATTTTAAATTAAAATTATTTAAAAGAGTAATGTCATTTTGAGTTCTCATTTAGAATTTCAAATAACCGCAGGTGGTGAAATAACGTGTAATATAGGTAATAATACACATCAAGATAGCAAATCTCATTTTTACTTTCAAGTCAAGTCAAGTCAAGTCAAAAAATGTCAACTTTCCCCCTTTCAAAGATAGATAAAAAGTTATTATTACATGCATGGTTGTAAATAAAAACATTTTTTTCCGCGGACCATTTTTTTTTGCTCGTCAATAGATCATTACATGACTGCGTAGCGTAGCGCTGGGCGTGATGGTGGTTGGTCGGGTTAGGAAAAAAGATCATTTTATTTGATTGATTTGATACCGCACACATTTCGGTTTAAACAAACTTATATTAAAAATCTGTAATACCAAAATTAAATTTAAAAAAATCTGACAAAAAATGACAAGTATGAAATATACATTCCCAGTTTTAAGGCATGCACCAAATTTTAACAAGAATAAATTGTTCTGAGAAATCGGCAACAAAAAACTTTTCTTTCTTATATGTTGCATTCCTTTTCGACACACTGTATAATATTCAGAATAAAATTTAAAAAAATTACTACATTGCCCCATAAACATTGCTATTATTGTGTTTATTAATTATTATTTTTAGTACCAATGATATGGAAATTACAAATGCAGAATATAAGTCTTCTGATGATGAACCTGAAATAGTTCCACAAAGAAGAAAGAGAAAAAGGTATCAATCAATAAATTTCCTTGTTTACTTATTAGTGTTAAGAAATTTCAATTATTTAAGTTTTTTGAAGGTTGGAGACAATGTAAAATTATCAAAGCGGCAAATATTGTCGGACTTCCGTTGATATTTAATTTTTAACACAACGTTTCGGTTAGGCAAGGCAAGTATCTCTAACCATTTTCAAGTGTAAACTGGAGATACTTGACTAATAAAAACGTTGCCTCTTTTTGTGTGTGTGTTTCCATATAATAAGCCTCGTCTACTAACTTGGAACTATGTAGGTATTTTACATTTTATCAATAAATTTATGGGCAACGGCCTACCGCACAGTTTAGAGCCGGTTCTCGTCACATCACCGATGTTAAAATGTGTCGGGCGCGGTTCGTACTTGGATGGGTGACCGCTTGCGAACACTGCGTGCTATTGCCTTTAGGGAAGAATGTAAAATGAATCGACATCTAACCAAGGGCGGTTTTACGGGGGGGTAATAGGGTATTACCCCCCCCCCCGCATGAATTTAGAATTTCAAGCATCATTGAAAAAAGGACGTGGCATCCAAAAATTTTTCGCGCTATTTTTCCCTATCCCCCCCTCTCAATTTATTTTTTGGTTACTTCAGGTTAATAAGAGCTTTTCTATTTATTACTGCATGCTTGTTTAAAAAAAAAATATACCTATCTAAATGCATACAATTGATACCATTTTTTAAAAAAAATTGGGATTTGAGAATACCCCCCCCCCCCATGTTGAAAAGCTAAAACCGCCCTTGCATCTAACCATCCTATTTACGCCGGACAGGCCGGATGAGATCGGATATCTCGTAGGATGAAGGTGCCGTTTCACACTCCCCAGTCGGTAGACAAAAAAAAATCATTAAATTTTGGGATAATAAACAATCTTTGAATTTATGGAATAAGGGATCAACATAAAGATTCTACGTTATCGCTTTTGGGAGTCGCACACGATTAAAATGTACATAATATGTTTTTTTTTATAAAATATCAAAGCGTAATTTTTGTTAGCACTAGCCAAAATTTTGAATACAAAATTTGACCAGACTACTTTGACCTAAACTAAAAAGTGAAATTAAATAAATAATTATATAAAACTAAACCCAAAACTTTTTTGACAATATACTAATAATTCCTAAACCTTGCTGAAAGTTAGTACGGGCTTACTATGTGAAATTACTGCACTGTAAGTAATTTTTCGTCACTGAAATTTCCGTTTTTTTTTGGAGCTCGAATTGTGTATCTTCAGCAATTTGTCGATGATCTCAAAAAGCTGTCTAATCACGCTGAATTATTTGGTTGTAGTTTGGCTAACATGCGCATTACAAAGGAGCAAAAATTGGGTTTTCAGACAAAATTAACATTCGAATGCGACATGTGCCAATTTAACAAAATAATTTCTACTTGTCCGGAACATCCAGAAAAGGTGGATATCAACACCTCTGCAGTCGCCGCTGTAATGAATGTTGGAGGAGGATATAGTCAGTTAAAAGAAATTACAGGAGCTATCGACATTCCTTGTTTTAGTGTTCCTCTATATAATCGACTTCATACTGAAGTATGTAATGCATGGGAAGAAGTAGCATGGAAATCCATGAACGAAGCCGCAGAGGAAGAGGCAAAAATGGCTGTAGAGTGTGGCAGCGTTGACATAAACGGCACCCCAATGGTTACAGTAGTTTGTGATGGCAGTTGGGCCAAGCGATCTTATCGTGGTGGAGGAAACTATAACTCCTTATCTGGTGTTGCTGCAATTGTGGGCGCTAAATCAAAAAAAATTTTGTATTTAGGAGTAAAAAATAAATACTGTTGCGTTTGCCAAAGAGCCCAGAATAAAGGAGAAATACCTTCAGAGCATGCCTGCTACAAAAATTGGAACTCTTCATCAACAGCTATGGAAGCAAGTATAATTGCTGAAGGATTTTGTTCCAGCATTTCCATGTACAACCTTATTTATCATAAAATGATAGCTGACGGAGATAGTAGCTGCTATAAAAAAATATTAGATAGTAGACCATATGGACATATTACGGTACAAAAAATAGAATGTATAAACCACTTACTGAGAAATTACTGTAATAAGTTGCGAGAACTCTCAAAATCAAGAGGCGTTCCCGGAGCTTTAAAAATTATTATCTCTAAAAATATTTTGCGGTGTAGAACTGCTATAGTAAGAGCAGTCAAAATGAGACAATCCGAACAAGTAAGTGAAGATGAAAAAGTGAATAATTTAAAGAAAGATATCATGAATAGCGTTAGCCATATTTTTGGAGAGCATAAAAACTGCTTTCAATTAAAATATTTTTGTAACAAATCAGAAGCCGATAAGAATAATCATATGCTGGAGTTCCGAACCTTTGGTATAGAGGAAAAAATGATGGATGCAGTAAGATATCTTGCTAGGCATGCAAAAAGCGTACTTGAAAATGTTACTACAAACACAGTAGAGCAATTTAATTCCCAAATTGCAAAAAGAGTGGGCGGTAAAAGGGTTAATTTTACTATGAGGAGGTGTTACCAAGCACGCTGTTTTTCCGCAGTTGTGGCTAGAAATACAAAAAAACCCCTATATAACATCCACAAACATTTGAGTGGGTACAGTCCAAAAGGACACATAAAAAAAATGGAAGAGGTGAAAAAACACATAAAAAAAAAGGATCCCCAATGCAGAAAAAAATTAAAATATCCAAGTAGTGGGCAAGACGTCAATTATGGGGAAAATTGTGAGAAACCGGATTTGGACCCAGAATCATATAATTCTTTAAAAGATGAATATTTGCAAAATTTAAATAAAGCCGCAGATGAATTTGAAAAAATTGAAGCCAGAACTCGCCTACAAGCAGACTCTGCTGAATGGCAACAGAGCAGACGGAAGATGTTGACTGCATCACTATTTGGAAAAATATGTAAAATGAGGCCTTCTTCTAGTTGCTCTTCGACAGTTAATCAAATTTTATATAAGGAATTTTATTCAAAAGCCACTGCATGGGGAAAGGAAAATGAATACCGGGCTAAACAAATGCTACAGGCACAACTAGGATCTGATATTTTAGACTGTGGTCTATTCATAAATAAAAATTGGCCCTTCCTTGGCGCGTCTCCGGATGGACTAATAGAAGATTCCCAATCATTGGTGGAAATTAAATGCCCTTTTACTGCCAGAAATTGCGACATTAAAGAAGCAATTTCTAAAAAGTACATTAATTATTTAGAAATGGAGGGTGATGAATACAAACTGAAGAAAAATCACAGTTATTATTATCAAGTACAGGGCCAATTAAATATAGCGACGAAAGAACAGTGTTATTTTTCGGTGTGGACTTTAAAGGAAATAATTTTTTTACAAATTAAAATTGATAAACAATTTTTCGAAACTCAAATGTTACCAAAATTAAAAATTTTTTATTTTGACTGCCTTTTACCCGAGATTATTGATCCTAGGCATACACGAGGTATGGAAATTCGAGATCCTACTTATAGAAAAAATGTTCAGAGAACCAAGAAAACATCCTAGTTCGTTGACAATCGCAAATATTTCTTCTACGATTATTTTTAAAATTTGTAAAGCTGTTTCTGAAAAATGTTCCATCATTTAGTATGTTTAAAAATATAAATCATAAAACGCGTTATCTTTATTCCACCCCCCCCCCCTCCCTCCTAACTCATTTGCCTCTCTATGTTTTGTTCGAGGTTTTGTTGGTAACTTCTAAATTTTTTATGTTGTCATGAACATACCAAAAATCTTCACCTGGTCGGTTGTTACTTAAGTTATAAAAATTGTTCGCCATTTTGAAAATCTGACCTTTTAGAGAAATAAATAAATAATATTTTGTCAATTTCATAGGGGTTCCACCGCTACTTAAATTGCTGCTCTAAGCTCCAAGTACGTCATTATAATTACGATTTTTGAATATTTTATTAACTATTTGAAAAGTCGTTTGCTCCTTTATCTAACACTCTGGCTGGTGCCGTTCTTTGTTCAGCCATTTGGGCCATAATTGCAAAAAATATAGCTTTTCCACTTTTTGTATGATTGGCGCAATATTTGTTTTACCGCTTATGCCAGTGTGTGCATACGTGACGCATGTCACGTTATAATTTTACACCCTTAGGTAGGTACCGACTTTCTAGGTGTTATAGGTTTCGCGATATTTTGGGCTGGATAGAGGACCCTATGAGCAATGATTCTATAGTTGATGATAATTTATATATAAATGTTTCAGTTAATAAGAACATTTTTAACACACGTTAACATTTATATTAATATAAATACAAAATTATCATCACCATTAAATGGAAGCCCGACGCTCCACTACTTAAAACACGACGCTCCCCTACTATTTGTCACATCGCGCTACGACGCTCCCGTCCAAACATCCAAATCTATTAAAACCTAAATATTTAACGCCCAACGATTGAATAGATAAAATATTTTAATCCGTGCGCTTCAAAATCAAGTGGTAGGGGTCCGTTAGTCTCCGCCTCTCACTACCTCGTATTCCTACCCGACCGACCAGCTGTACCCTAGCGGTGTTGCCTCTGTGCAGTCTTAAGTGAATAATTATTATACTGCCGCCCTAAGGAAGAAGGTCCTATCTGCAAAATATTGGTTTTGAGATAATTCGACTTTCACCTATTTTTGAAAGCCTTTCCCTGTATTTACTTGTAAAGGTTTAAATTTGGCATACATAATTGAAATGTGTGTTTAAATCATATGGCTATTAGAAAATTAAAACTAGTAAACGTACTTTGAATTTACAGCAGATAGGAAAATTATCCTTAGTAAAGTTACAGCAGATAGGACCTTCTTCCTTAGGACGGCAGTATAAGTACCGAATAATTTGTATATTTTTGTAATTATAAATATTATTTTTAATAATAAAATAACTTGTAATTTCACTTTTAAACATAAATAAAATATTATTTAATGTCTTACTTATTTTTATTTCAAACCATGATTAAATTATAAGCAAAATACGGACCTGTTCGGCCATATTTCAATTTTACAGCTGGCCCGGGTCTTTCCTAATAAGGATCAGTTAGTCACTTTCTTATATCTCTGAACAGACTTTACCGACGGGAATTTTTGCGGGCTTAACGCTAATGCTACGCGACCTGCTCGCTTACTTAATATGAATATTTTGTAAACAGGATTTTGGGTGTTCGTAGGGGCCGGTAGATACGCACCTTAACATACCTACTATTTTTAGTCATACCAAGCCCTTTACTTGTACTGAATGCAACCGACCCTTTGCTTCCCTCTACGCAGTAAGAGCGCATATGGAGACGCATAAGAGAGACAACAACCTAAAATTCGATTGCTGGATATGCGGAGCCAGATATGCCAGGTGGTTCGCGCTGAAGGATCACATGAGCACTGCGCATGGACAAACCTGTTTGGCAGGTAATCTTTATTGGACGCGTCCCATAAACTTATTTTCTTCCATTGTTCGAATTTTTGTATGAAATAATTGTAGTTTTTTTTAATTCTTATGTACCTAAACCGGAAAAAACGGGCAAAACCAAAGTAGATATAAATAGTTTACTTTATTTCAGAAAAAGAACATGACGAAAATGTCCTTGTAGAATTGGAACAGGCGACTGACGAAACGATGGAACACGAGGAAAATGAAGCCGAAGAACATCCACAAGAAGATAGTGAAGGAAATCAAATTACTGAAGAAGGTAAATATACTTTAGTATCAGAAGAATATACATGTTATTTTTGCTGTTGTGGTGCTCTGCGAGCAGTGCGTCTGCCCATGCCATTATCTGCCTGCGACAAGTACTTTGGCTCCTTTATCACGTAAATTAGACTTTATTGTCACCAAAAGCCATACTTCGTAACTGGAAAATTGACTGACAGTGTAACAGCCTAACGCTGCCAAGTAAAAAACTTTGAATCCCCTTGGCCTGCATGGCGCTTGCCTATTTATATTCACAGTCTCTCTTGCGAAAGATAGCGTCGCTTATCGCGCGGTGGTTTCATAATATGTGCTTGTCCAACGGAATTTGGCTTGGACGACCCTTTTTCGCCCTTAAGGTGATCAAAGATACATTTTCCGGCTCTTTAAACTGGGTTTAAAATTTGTATTAGTTGTGTGCAAATAATATAATTTGAAGTATTTGTTGAGAACACGCTGAGTGTTGAAGCAAAGTACGCCACTGATGGCATTCTTGGAAGTCTAATTGATGTATATAGTGTATATATAACGCTTATGTAGCTATCGCACGATGCAATAACAAACCCTGTGCTGTCTGCGTTTTTATTAGTTCATCTCTTTTCCTTACGTATACGTAAATATCCAAGATTCATCATAAAACCCACATAGTAACAGCGCGGCATTGTTGTCATATGTAATTAGGCGCTTCACCCAAAATAATCACCTACCAAGCTGCGTGAGGAAGGGAGACAGACGCGAGAAGGGATGAGGCAACGCAGCCTCCAGACGGTCGCCAAGCAGAGTTTGGCTAAACGCGAAAAATATAAGTTTATCAAGGGGACTGTTCCCCGAAAGTTCGGCGGTGCATGTCACACGACTGCTTTTAAAAAGTAAAGCACGTCACCGAGTGGAAATTGTCCACATTTCTTGTACTATGTAGTTAAAGTTAACAAAAACAAAGTTCAATAAGTTAATACAATGTGAAAGTATTGAGTACTATGGAAACGTATGTGTGAATGCAATTTGAAGTGTAACTAGTAATTTGATGTAGTGTATTCTCAGATAGTGGGAAGTTATAAAGTGAATATTGTAAATAAAACGTTAGTGCTACCTTACGAATAAAATGCTGTTGGAATTAAATACAGTGTTTTATTAAATCAACAGATCTACACACGAGCCAGCTATTCAGCCTACAGATACACAGTAATAATAACATGAGTTTAAAGGCTGAACCATAGTTGACTTTTAAAACATTATGTATTTATATTCTAGGCCTTATTCTTTGCAAATTAATAGACTCGGAGGTTGGGATGTTTATTAAAATATTTTGTTACCTAGACATAACAAATGTATGTGTTGAGGTTGACATCGGAATAGGAAGATGCGACTTAGTGGATAATATAATAGTATTAGGTAGGCAACAAAAATTACTTGGCGAGTTAATGTGTATTACCAGTATATGAAGTAAGTAAAGTAAGTCGAAAAGCAAAAAAAATTACATGTTTTTTGCTTGTAGACGATTGTTTTATTGGGAATTGTAAGTGTAAAATAAATTAATAAAAGTTAATAAGTTTTAACAGAAAAGGATTTCCATTAAAAAAAATATTTTTTGCATTCATACAATTTTCGTATAGACTTTAATAACAAACTTGCCAATGGTGGACATTTGATTTGATTTGAATCAACTTGTAGGACTGTAGGTATATCAAGTGTGGTAAGTAGGATCGTAGGACATACAAAGTATAGTTTTCATTCACTTTGTATGCACAAGAAATAGTTATTACTCGAGTGAGATTCACTATTTTAAAATCGTGTTTTTGTACTTTGTAAAATTGTGTTAAGTATTGGTATTATTTAATATGAAATGATAAAACACAATTATAATAAACAAGCTTAAAGATAGGATATCATATAGGAAGACTTGCTGATCGCGTAAAGTGCCCTTGAATCTCTCTTGGCATTGATTTTAAACTTTTCTCTTTGAGAATTAGAAAATACTTATTGACGCTAAAAGCAATTCTGTTTACAGGATGTAGTAAGTAATTGGCTTGATAATAAGAGAGTGGCTACGAGTCTGATAGCTTGGGATGTGAATGCAAAAAGTTTCAAGACAATTACAAATTTTAATGTCATTGTTGAATATTTTAAAAGATAAACAGACATCTTAGTATTATATTAATGGCAGTTTCTATGCCCTCTGACGTTTTTAGAAAACCTGCAGATAATTATTTTCCGTAAGATTTTTGACCTGATTTTTTTGGTATCACCCTGTATGGCTACAAGCTGGGGGCAATGAAAGAAAATGCTTATTTCGACTTCCAAAATAACATAGTCATAGTCAAAATCTGTCCGAAATCCATAAGATGTGTAAGATGTTCGTTCGTTTCAAAACCAAAAAAATATAAATTTTACCTTGATATACTCGTAAAACGATGCTCTTGCAGCACATCTGTAAATGGCACTTTGTTTTTTGCTGGTTTTTCTTTTCGATTCCGTCGTCAGATTCACAGTTTTTAACCGACGGTCTAAACATTTTAAAAATTACTAATATTAATAACACCACTAAGCACCGCTAACGCCACAGTTCAAATGATTTTTCGACAATTTCTAATGTGTCGACAGGTATAATTAATTATACCTATACTAGGGTCTCAAAATAATCGGCAAAACTGTTCATATAACCATTAACGGTGTGCGGCGGAATAAGTAACATTGATTCGCCCACTTTTAAGTTAAATAAAAGCAATCCAAACCGCTTGGGAAGATTGTGCATAAATAGGTCATTACATGTTGCCAAGTTTTAATAGATTTCACTGAAATTTCCATAAAATGTACCGAAATCGGCATGTCATTAAGGGCCTTTTTACCCTACGATACCTGTTTTACTTAATTTGGCAACGCAGGTAGGAAAAACCCATGTCTAAAGGAGCTCGCACGCTTTCTTATCGCCTCTAACCAACGTTCAGTGTCGTAGACAAGTTTCCATTAAGAGGATATTAGCAATTCAGTTTTATTATTTTGGTGTTATTTTGGTGGTTATTCAAAACAGCAAATATTATAATGCAGGCGAGTTCTTCAAGTGATAGTAACCAACAAGTTACAAAACGACGTCATTTAAAACCTGGGGAGCGTACAATTGCAAAAAATGTGTATGATGGAATTCTAAGTACACACAGTGCAATATCATTATAGTTTTCTTAAAGGTGGGTTAAACGTGTTTGAATCTCGTAAAACCGGTGATTATCATGAGGATATGAACTCGAGAGTGTTTGAAGATTTGTTTAAATCCATCTTACCGCGTATTGAACGTGGGTCGGTAATCGTGATGGATAATGTACCATACCACAGCCGTCGGGTGGAAGCTTTGCCAACTTCTGCGTGGCGAAAAGGAAAGACTGGCTCGAAGAAAAAAATATTGCATTTGGCGAAAAAATGCTAAAAGTGCAGTTGCTCGATCTTGCAAGACTTCACAAAAATAAATATACGAAATATGTAGTGGATGAAATGGCTCGTGAACGAGGTGTTACAATATTACCTTTACCGCATTACCATTGTAAACTAAATCCAATGTAGCTTGTATGGGCACAGATAAAAGGCGAAGTGGCGCGTGAAAATAAAACTTTTAAATTAAAAGATGTTAAAGAACTGTTAAAAGCGGCAATAGCGAATGTACAAGCAGCAGATTGGCATAAGTGCGTATTACCTGTCGAGGACGTAGAAAAAAAATGTGTGACTTAGATGTACACGTTGAAGTCATGGTAGAACCTATTATTATAAATCCTGCAGATGACAGCAGCAGCGACAGTAATGAAATGTTTTCATCGTCAGATAGTGAATAGTCGCTGTAATGGTAATAATGAATTTAAAATTGTAACGTATTATCATTACAACACTTTTTAATATCGGCGTGGAATATAATTTGTCAAATTATTATCAATTAGTGTTCATTAGGTAACAATAGTTAGAAAATTTATAAACATTTATAATTTAGGTTTAGGTTTTGCCCTTAATCCACTATTATGTGTTTCTATTATTATGTAGTATAATAAAAACATTATGAAGATAACATGCACCGTTGCTTTATTATTCTTTTTGGATTTTATACCTGCGTAATTTAGTTTCTCTAATTACTTCATTAGATCACCAAATGTAAAAGCTTAATTCATTTTTCAGTTTAATTTATAATATTATATTTATTATAGTAAATGTAAATATATTATAATAATAAACAAAAAATGTATATATTTTTTGAATTATTATTGTTTAAAGTGACACGCCTCTGGAATTGGTGTTCCCCTTACGTCTTGCACACCCCGGTAAAAATGAGTCGCTGCCAATTATTTTGGTACCGGAGTATAAAATACGTACATTATCAAAATAAAAAACCTCCCTGTACTGAGAAACAGTACAGTTATCAAGCAGGTAAAATCATGACCATTTGTCTTGTGTCGGACTTTACCTTTTCCCGAATAGTAACATAAGCGAAATGTCTCCTGTTGATCTAGACTTATGGTGATGTTGAAGCCTTGTGGTTGGTTAATAACACAGTCGCAGTTTTCCAGCAAGAATGAAATACTCCTTTTTTGTAGGATAAGTTTAAAGCCTGCTAAATACCAGTGTCAATTCATGGGCTCATAATTACTATGATTTTCGGGATTTTTTTTTCTTTTGGTTAAACATGCACTTTCTTTTAGATAATGGAGCTAAAGTTCGTATTCTAAGTGGCCATGAAGATGATGGCAACGAAGAAGAAGAAGGGCATTTGCAAGAAACTGAAAATGCTGAACAAATTGAGGAAACCAAGATGGAATCCTAATAATTGAAACATACATTTTATTTTATTTATTGTTTAGCTGCTCTGGTGGAAAATTATGCAACATAAAAAAACTCTTCCGAATTAAAATTTCTTAAATAGTATAATAAATAATTCCCATTCTATATTAATATTTAAAGGTAGTACTAGTGTATTGTAATAAGTGTGAAATAAAAAGTTAAAGAGGCCTTAACACTATCTTTCATTCTTGCTATCTTAATTTTTAGTAACGATTTTGGCCCCATCTTTTAATACACAATTGTTTCCCTGCTCGCATTTTTAAACATAATAATTAATATCCTTAAATGCCAAATTTACGTAGAGCGCTACTCGCGCTATCCGATTCCACGTTAATTCTTAAAATAATAATAATAATAATAATAATAATATGTCTTTATTAAGAATATCTAGTAAATTTTACAAAAAAAATAGTAAATATGAGGGCGGTATCCAACATTGTTGCTCTTATACAACCCCCTAATAAAATAAAAAATTAAGCCATAATTTTAGCTATATAAACTAATAAAAAGATAAAAAAAATAGTAAATAACTTATATGTAACAACACTTAAAAAACTATATAAACAATTTCAATAAATATACCTAATGTATGTTAATCTATGTTAGATCTCTTGATTGAGCAATAAACCGCTTTACTTTACATTTAAAAACGGACTGGGTGGAAGCTCTTCTGACAACGTCAGGAAGTTTATTGAAATTTTTACTAGCGGTGTAGCTGAAACACCGCTGAAACTGATCTCTGTGGCGTGTTTTGCGCAAATGAATGTCGGATCCTCTAGATAGTTTTTCAAAGAGATTGCTGTGAGGTGATAATCTTATTGACAAGACCTAGAAGCTGTATCCTGTATCGTTCTTCCAAATTAAACCATTTAGAGCGGTTAAAACTGTCAGATATATGGTCAAAATCGCTCGTTCACGTAATTAGATTATTCAAGGGCGAAGTTTTTTGTTACCATTTTTAACACTGCAGCTTGAACCCTATAAGGAGGGTGGGACTAACCCTTACTATTTCAAATGGAACAAGGAATCCAGTGATACCTCTTTTAAAAGGGCATTTAATTCTCTTTCAAATGACATCTCATTCGTGAAATTCGGTCAGATAGTTTCAGAGATAATAATTAAAATGAGTTAAAATGTGCTTTTTAAATCCTTCTCCGGCGGGAGTCTCTTAACAAAAAAAGAGGTCTAGCGCGGCCACTGCGTCGCAAGGAAAAGAAATTTTTTGTGCATGTGCATTTTCTGTTTTGTGTGTTTTGATAAGGGAACCAAAAGTATTTGTTATTTTTGAACATTTTCAGTCTTGACTTAGTGTAAGTTGTGTTTGGGAGTGTGAGATACTGTGATTAAAAATGGTTTACTCTTTAGAAGAAAGAAAAGAACTGCTAAAACTGTATTATCGCAACAATTATTGCGCTAGAGCTGCTGCTAGAATTTTTTAACATCCCTTCACAAAGTTGGGCAAATTCTGTTACACATGTTGAAAAAGTGGAAAAATCCTATATCCACATAAACATAAAAATAGCACAAATAATAATTATGATAGCGATAGTAATATTAATATATTAAGTTAATAATTATTATAAGTACCGAATAATTTGTATATTTTTGTCATCATAAATATAATTTTTAATAATAAAATAACTTGTATAATTGCACATTTAAACATAAATAAAATATTATTTAATGTCTTACTTATTTCTATTACAAACCATGATTAAATTCTAAGCAAAATACGGACCTGTTCGGCCATATTTCAATTTTACAGCTGACCCGGGTCTTTCCTAATAGGAAAGAGTTAGTCACTTTCTTATATCTCTAAACAGACTTTACCCCAAAGGAGTATAATTGATACAGTTTGCAGAGAATATATGATGGAATGAATTGGAACACCAATGGCAAGCATTCTGGAAAAAGCTCATAAAAACCCAGTAAAATTGATTCAGGTACGTTGTTTTATGCCCGCCCGTAGCAGGCAATCTGAATGCGGTAGCAAATGACCTCTGCCCAACCGCCAGGTACGGCGGAGAGCGGCCGTTAATTTGGGAGCGTGTCGTTGCGTATAGTATAGTCAAGAGTCTTCTCCCACTGGCATTGTCGGTGTTAGCGGGTGTGCATTTCAGGCTGGATTTTCGCCGATCTCGTTGAGAGATCGGGGGAGTCTCCAGCCTTAGTGCGTACTTTTCTTATGTCATTTTCTTACATTGAATAATTTATAGTTATTTGTCCGTGCGTATGAGATAATTTAATTTGTTTTTGTTTGTCCGTTATTTAATAAAATGTATGTTGATGTAGATAAATTTTAATTTTGTATTTTGTTTGTTTGTCGTTTTATTGGAGATTTTGTTGTTCGTTTGCCAGTGGAAGGTTGTATATAGAAAATCTATAGTAAAGAGGTTTATGTATTGCGCCTGCGTCGTTGTCTGCTCGTCTGTCTGTTATGTGTTTAGTTAATGGTGAGTATTGTAATTTGTATGTTTAGAAATCGTTCGAAATGTAGTTTATCGCCGCCATATGGTGTAAGTCCGCGATCCTGACGTATCTATATCCGATGACGTCACACACCGGAGGACCATATTTTAAAATCTCGGCAGCCTTTGCTGTTTTACTTAATTTAGCAACGCAGGTAGAAGAAACCCATGTCTAAAGGCGCTCGCACGCTTTCTTATCGCCTCTAACCAACGTTCAGTGTCGTAGACAAGTTTCAATCAAGACGATATTAGCAATTTAGTTTTATTATTTTGGTGTTATTTTGGTGGTAACTAGGGCGTAGAAAAAAAAAAGTGGGACTTAGATGTACGCTAATTAATACGTTAAAAAACGCTAAAAAAACCACAAAGTCTCGGCCTCAAATTGATTTATATTAGTATTTGGTTGCATGTTTCGCTCTTGAAGGAGCATCTTCAGACCAAATATAACAACATTACATGAGAAATAACAGCACAAAACTAACAATTACACAGAACAAAAATGTAAATTTAAAACTTCTTAAAAAACTATCTTACATCATACAAAAATATTTAACACGTCACTATTAATAAAAATTAAACAAGTAAATAAATAAAATATTTACATTTTTGTTCTGTATAATTGTTAGTTTTGTGCTGTTATTTCTCATGTAATGTTGTTATATTTGGTCTGAAGATGCTCCTTAAAGAGCGAAACATGTAACCAAATGCTAATATAAATCAATTTGAGGCCGAGACTTTGTGGTTTTTTTAACGTATTAATTAATTATCAGGCCTCTTGGAGAAAAATGGACGATTTCTTTCAATTAGATGTACGCGTTGAAGTCATGGTAGAACCTATTATTATAAATCCTGCAGATGACAGCAGTAGCGACAGTACCTAATTAAATGTTTTCATCGTCAGATAGTGAATAATCGCTGCAATGGTAATAATGAATTTAAAATTGTAACGTATTGTCATTATAATACTTTTTAATGTCGGCGTGGAATATAATTTGTCGAATTATTATCAATTAGTGTTCATTAGGTAACAATAGTTAGGAAATTTATAAACATTTATAATTTAGGTTTAGGTTTTGCCCTTAATCCACTATTATGTGTTTCTATTATTATGTAGTATAATAAAAACTTTATGAAAATAACATATACGGTTGCTTTATTATTCTTTTTGGATTTTATACCTGCGTAATTTAGTTTCTCTAATTACTTCATTAGATCACGAAATGTAAAAGCCTAATTTATTTTTCAGTTTAATTTATAATATTATATTTGTTATAGTAAATGTAAATATATTATAATAATAAACAAAAAATTCATATATTTTTTGAATTATTATTGTTTAAAAAGACACGCCTCTGGAATTGGCGTTCCCCTTACGTCTTGCACACCCCGGTAAAAATGAGTCACTGCCAATTATTTTGGTATCGGAGTATAGACGCTTTTGGGTTTATGTACTTATATGTTTAGTATGAATATTTTCTGTTTTAATTCCAATTAAAAGCTATGTGCTGCCTTTTAGATTTGGCTTAAAGTGATGATTTCTTTAATTCCCGTTCAAAATATGTACTTCCTGGGAATGCTTTAGGAAAATCGCTTCTTTATATAGGTAAACTACATATTTTACAATAATCTCCGCGCAGTTATTATGCAACTTATACAAGCAGATATTAAAAAGCCATCAAATGTTATGATTGTGGCATTATTAAATTTACGCTTTCTACGTTTGATACGTTTCCTTGATTTCTTTGTCTTACATTCACATCCAGTATCCTCGATTCTCTCAGTAGTAGTCTCACTTGAACAGTCGCAATCATAATCATCATTATCAGATTGACTCGATTGTTTATTTTCGGTTGAATATTTGGTATCTACTACAGTAGTCCGACTTATTGTTTGTAGCTTATTATCAAATGTCCAAAGTTCACAACTTTTTACATTTGTAATGTTGTGCCTCCTCCACGTTTCACATCTCTCCTTATGCATAGTTTTTTCTATGCATTCCCATGAATCCCCATTCTCTACAAAAATAAGAAAATAAATAAAACTGGATTTAGGGAAATTCCCTAAAGGAAAAATTGTTAAGTCCTTTTTTGAATACGTCTTACGATCAAGTAAAATGACATTGACAAACAAATAATGTATAGTCTATCTTTAAATAATGCGAAGTATTAAATCAATCATAACCGTCTTCTCCATGGACGTGCAAGATTTTTCGACGTGTATAGATTTAAATAGGCCTGAATTTTTAAATTTGTGCAGAATTAGTACAAGTATCGACATTAAATTCAAGTTTTGTCTTCCAATATATTTTAATGTTACATTTTTTAAGCTTAAAGTTATGTACAGGGTCTTCCAACGAGGACTGAACAGGGGCTCATTTTTGAGCTTCCTTGTATTTAAAGAAAAATCCAAAATAGCCAATCGATGTACTTTTTCCTGCAGAATTCAAAAATGAAACCAAAAATTTATTTAAACCAGAAACAAAAGAGTTACGCTATGGATAAGGTGTTTTTTAAATGGAACATTTTTTTACACTAGGTAATAAAGGTATAATCACCTTTGAATCCTTCAAAGTCAAAAAATTTGACAAATTTACTATAATATTGCCGAAATGAAATATTCATTAGATGAGAGATTGCAGATTGTTATCTTGTTCTACAAATGCCAAGAAAATGCAAGAGAAGCAAGGAGAAGATTTATTGCAAATTTTCACAGAAATATATCCGTCAATACTATTCTAAGGATAAAGAACCTATTTGAGGAAAATAAAACATTACATGACAGAAAAAGAAATCCAGAAAGGAATAGAAATCGAGACCGTGCCATTGTGAATTATTTTCGACTGAATCCAACCAAATCAATTTCGGACGCAGTTCGGAACGTTCAATACGGCGGCGGTGTAAGACGCAGAAGAGTTACCCAAGGAACTGTTCACAGGACTTTAAGAAATCATAACTTTAAGTCTTATCATATCCTTCCACTTCAACATCTAACACCGGCACAAAAAGAACTTCGCTTCCAATTTGTTTCCCAAATTGTGATTCGGAAAGAAAACGAACACCCTAATTTATTCAGAAATATCTTATGGACTGACGAAGCCACATTCACAACATCGGGGGTTTTCAATAGGCATAATAATCATCACTGGGCCGTTGGAAATCCAAGAAAATTTCAGACAATTAAATTTCAAGGAAGGACTTCAATCCATGTTTGGTGTGGCATAAAAAATAACAGAATTAAACCAATATTTTTTAACGGGACTTTAAATGGACAGAGATACTCCGAGTTCTTAGAAAACGAAATTGAGAACTTTTTGGAAGATTTACCATTGGAAGAATATCAAAATTTAATTTGGCAACATGATGGGGCCCCTCCGCATGCCGTGCGTGAGGTTACTCAATATTTAAACGGACGCCATGAAGAATGGATTGGTAGAAATGGAACCTATGCTTGGCCACCCAATAGTCCCGATTTGTCAATATTAGACACATTTCTTTGGGGCCATTTAAAGAACGTGGTATACAAGCAGCGAAACCACGATATTGAAGAGATCATGCAGAAAATTCTGAATGAAATAAATCGCCTTAACCAGGAAAATCACAGTATAACAGCAAGTTTGGAAAGGCTACAAAGAGGTTATCGCACATGTTTCGAGAACAACGGAGGTCACATTAAATAATTAAATTATTAATGTTTTTTTTTTAAATTAGTATAGAGTTGGATTTCTTTTTCTGTCATGTAATGTTTCATTTTCCTCAAATAGGTTCTTTATCCTTAGAATAGTATTGACGGATATATTTCTGTGAAAATTTGCAATAAATCTTGTCCTTGCTTCTCTCGCATTTTCTTGGCATTTGTAGAACAAGATAACAATCTGCAATCTCTCATCTAATGAATATTTCATTTCGGCAATATTATAGTAAATTTGTCAAATTTTTTGACTTTGAAGGATTCAAAGGTGATTATACCTTTATTACCTAGTGTATGTTTCAAACAGGTTAAAGTTAAATTATACTGGATAAAACATTAAAATTTAATCGTATGAAAAAAGCTATGTTCCATTTAAAAACACCTTATCCATAGCGTACCTCTTTTGTTTCTGGTTCAAATAAATTTTTGGTTTCATTTTTGAATTCTGCAGGAAAAAGTACATCGATTGGCTATTTTGGATTTTTCTTTAAATACAAGGAAGCTCAAAAATGAGCCCCTGTTCAGTCCTCGTTGGAAGACCCTGTACAGCCGCATCATTTACCTGGAATTTTAAAAAGCAATTTTATCAAAATTATTTAGAGTCTAGGTACTTATTCCGTTTCTGCTCTAAACATTTTATTCCTTTCTTTTTGTACCTAATCCTGGTTACCTGTTTGCTAATTATGTGGTATTATGCCTTTGTGGAATAATACACCTATTTATATCTATACATACGTACCTACCTTGGGTGTTTGTTTCTCAGTGAAACTAGTTAAAGTGTGAAGTGTCAGTGTTTTTTTAATTAAATATGGAGAATTTTCAACAATTGCCTAATCGCCCGAGAGTCGGTCCATGTACAGGGTTATCCAACCAAGACTAGACAAGGCGATTTTTTGACTTTTCCTGTACTTTTATAAAAAAACTGAAATAGCCATCTTAAGTCATTTTCTCCCGCGAATTCGAATATCTTCAGCAAAAAACAATTGAACATCAAACAAAAGTACTAGGGGTCACTTTGATATTTTTTTAAATGGGATGCCGTATTTTTAATGAGCTTATCCGATTTCTCATATAAATTTTGATCTAAAATGTTGGATTTTTAGATTTATTTTTTTTTTTTTTTTTTTTGTAGACGAACATTTTCCGAATTTAAAACTGAAGAAAAAAGGCGTTTTTGAATTAAAAATCCAACATTTTAGATCAAAATTTATATGAGAAATCGGATAAGCTCATTAAAAATACGGCATCCCATTTAAAAAAAATATCAAAGTGACCCCTAGTACTTTTGTTTGATGTTCAATTGTTTTTTGCTGAAGATATTCGAATTCGCGGGAGAAAATGACTTAAGATGGCTATTTCAGTTTTTTTATAAAAGTACAGGAAAAGTCAAAAAATCGCCTTGTCCAGTCTTGGTTGGATAACCCTGTACAGTAAATGAAAAAAAAATGAATTCTTAACTGTTACGATTCTATTAAAAGTAATAATGCGGATTTGAGTGTTGACAATGCAGTGTAATTTTAGTAGATATGCTTAACGGTGGGAAAACAACACTATATAAACTTTAAAAGAAGAAAAAAGTGTTGGCGTCAAATATCCAAAAACTTCTCCAGGGTGACCAAAGCTTGAGCTGGATGACGTTTGACTGCAGAGAATAAGGCGAAAAGTTCATAGTGTCTTTAGAAAAAAAGAAATTCCCACGCTGGACAAAATTTTGTCCTCAATCCGACAGGACCAGGACTACCTATTTATTTGTAGAAATATGCTTTGGAATTTATTTAAAAAAATTGGTTTTTGGTGAAAAAAACATAATAGTCAATCGATTTTAATAGACAGAAGCGATATCGTCTGTTGGAGAAGAAACTACTTAAGAAGCATCCGAAAAGCCAGAGAAGAAAACAAAAAAATATTTTACCTAAACGAACCATGGTTAAATGAAGTTTGGGATGAGAATATTAAAAGTTCAAGGCAAGCTTTTTTGGAAGGATTGTCCACAGGATTAAGACCGCCATCTGGAAAAGGACATTGACTTATCATATTCATAACCCATATTGGAAGTACTGAAGGCTTCGTTAAAGGTGGTCTATGAAAAATGACCGACAAGTGCGTGGCGTAAAAATGAAATAACAGAATGGCTAAGTTTAAGACAAATAGAAAGATTGGTACTAGCAAATTTACATAAAAATGCATTCAAAAAATATGTAGTCGATAAAAAGGCAAAGTTACGAGGAATATCTGGGCTCAGACTCCCTCCTTACCACTGCGAATTAAACCCGATCGAACTTATATAGGCTCAAATAAAGACAGATGTCGCCAGAAAAAACAATACTTATATATTCATTTGATACAGAATAATGATTTTAAAGCATTTACGCATTTTTCTGACCTTGCTGAGCTTACTTTCTACTCTTACAGCAATGGAGTTGCAAAATTATCTAGATTGTCCGCAATTACTAGAGTAGATTACACAAAAACTTCCATTTAGTACACAGTTGTCAAGGGGAAACAAAATGGCAAATAATGAGAGTAAACTAAATTTATATGATTTGAGTCAGTAAATCAGGAAGAAAGCAGAAGTTGTCAGTTACGTTTAAAATGTAAATGTTAATAAATATGCCCTTTCCAATAACAAACAAAAATATGAAAAAAAATAGTCAGTTACAGCCGATTACTAATGTCGTAGCATGCACTAATAGAAAACTTAGTGAAAATTTGGTATTATGAAAAACAACATCTGTTATTATCAAGGCCAACGGATTACAAATAAAAGTTGATGTTTTATTTGATGGAGGATCTATAGTGATGCTTCTTGATGGGGATATTGCCAGATATTTAAATCTGAAGCTAATATCTACTGACCAACGATTAAAGTGGACAGATAATAATATGAAGAATATAGATTCCCAAAGAATTAATTTTACAATCGCAGGACAAGATGGCAAAGAGTATGATCTAAGAAATGTCTACACAAACTTAATAATTCAGACATGTAATATTCTAAATCTAAAAGAAAGATGGCCTTACATACTTAGATACTAAAGAAAAACAGGGGTTATTAAGAACGGTCTGCAGAACATGGAATAGAGAAGTTGCACAAAGATACAAATATCCAGCGACAACGCTTTGGAAATTTAGGAGCTTCAGGGAAGTTTAATGGTCCCATTTATAGAATTTGTGGGGTGAAGACGATTGGTCAGTTAATTATTTCGAGTATTAGTTTTCGTACATTTATTATATTATTAAGTATACTTACCATCCGTGTGGACTACCTGTAGGCATGCAAACTTTTCGGGATTCTTTCTCTGATCGCTAGTACATGGACAATCACAGTCCAACGAATTTTTCTGCTCACCTTCACTTTCATTTTCCTCTGTATCAATTATTTCCGTGGCTGTGGCCATGTTTGGTGGTATGTATGACCAAGTGCTACACTCACCCTTGTTTCCTTTATCGCTCCTCGCTTGTTGACATTCATAAAATCTAGCGTCAAATCCACCCCACTTCGAATCTAAACATTCGTAATAAGGCGGAGTTCCTAAAAAGATATTTGAGGGACTTGTGTTCGAAAAATCATTGTTTTTTACTCTAAATACCTCACAACTTATATAGTTGTTCCTAGCTTAATTCGATGAGATAAAAAAGCATTAAACTGGTGACCATAGGCGTCGCTTCTACCAAATAATTAAAATGCGGATTGTTGAAAATTTTTAATATGATTAAATAGTATATATTACAGCTTGTTCATTATAGTTTATATCGATAAAAGGTTTGTACCCATGATTTCGCCTGCAGAGAATATTTATAAAATGATCTTTCTGTAAAGAAAAATGCAAATTTTGCCAAAAAAAAAATGCGGCATGATAACGCGTTTTTCGTTTCGTCTGAATAAATTATACTTTTATCGGATTCATGTTACTCCTTTATTTTGCACAAATAGTCCTGTCGTAGTTCAATGATACGCGGGGATTCCATTATAACCATTAGATTATCTAATTTTTTTATGTTTAAAGCCACATTTTAATAAAACACCACGCAATGTTTCTAAAGATTGGTACTTATAATCAGGGTAACCTCGCAATTTATCACGAACCACTTCTAAAGTTGGCACTACGTTATCCTCGTAAAAGTTGTAAATAGTTCGCAAAATAAAATCTCTTGTAGTATTGTCAGCCGTTTTGAGTTTTTGATTTATTGGTTTACGCTTTATGGAATGACCGGTTACAGTCCCCAAATTAATTACGTTATAAATTCTTATAAAACCCAAGTTCTGTTAATTCATTACAAGTACATTGTTGTACAAAGCGCATTTTCAGGTTTTCCCGAATTCTCTTTTTTTAAACACGCGTACATATTTAAAATAATGCGTTGACATTGAGCATGTCAATACTTGTTTCTTAATTCCGGACTTATTTCGCTATCGATGGCCGACTCTGGCACCGACTCATATTCCTGTGATAATTCACCTTGACCTAATGATTCAAATTGTCGCCAAAAAGTCATACTGATATAATAAAATATAGGTACCAAGTAGTAGAAACTTACTTGTCTCAAACCACACAGTTATAGCAGAAAAGGAAATACGTAAATTACAGTAAATCGTTTCAATCGTTTTAATCACTCCGCTGTCCGATTCCAAATATCGCCTACCTCAAACATTAAGTTATTTTAAAGCTAATAAGGGATCACCCAACTGGGGAACCTTTAACTATTTGCTGTGCTTGTCTTAACATATAAATTTGTATTTATATGCTGCTCTATTAATTTTACCATTCGGAAAAAATAGTTCGCACTTTAAATGTGCTTTAAATTGCGTGTGGGCGTCGACGGTCTATCGCCAGGGTATTGCCAGTTCTTCAAAGTTTTCGTAAGTGTAGGAGGAACATAAGGGATTGTGTTATTTATTTATTTTTGCTTAATAACAGTTAAATTCATTTTTAGTTTGATTTAAATTATTTTTGTATAAATAATATTTCTGAAGTAGGTACTAAAAAAATTCATGAATGGCTTGTTCCTTCTTTCTTTGACAATAAAAATTTCTTGGTTCAAAGTACCTACATTTGCAAACTAGCTCTCAAAGAGAGTTACGGACTATCAATTAAATACTGATATAAAAGATCACATTTAATAATAAAAACTTAAATAATTTTAAAAAGAAGATCTGACAACCCCGATTATGATGCCGGTTCCTTTGAAGCCCGGTCCAAGATTTTTTATCGAGTTTTTTTATTCAACAAACTGACTTTGGAAAAAGTATAAAACGACTCAAGAACTAACTGACTGTAGACCGCCCTTTTATGCGGATGATACACATATCTATTTCTCTTCTAAGCCCATAATGACATTGGTAATTTTCGGAATCCGACGTTTCTCAGAGAAAAACCACTAGAAGCTCACGAATTACATTTTTTGATGGACCGGCGGAAACTATTCATTTATCTGGCCTTAAATAATTTAAAATAGAAACGTTTAGACTATAAGACTTAAACTCACTTTAAATTTAGGCGCTAGGCTCGAATCTGCCGTCCCTGAGTTTTATACAGGGTGTCTCAAAACTCAGTATCAAGATTTTAGGGGCGTATTTGCCAGGTCAAAATAAGCCTTTTTTTTCCTATAAGCATGTGTCCGCAAACGCTTCGTCACCGATCTACAGAGTGTTAAATTTTCAAAAAAATTTTATTTTTTCCTTCATAGCTCTTTTAGTTTTTGAGATATTAAGATAAAATTTAAAACATAGATTACGCTTCAGGGCTTACATTATCTAGTATACCGAGTGATTGTAAGAATCTACAGGGAGATATTTTTTCAGGGGTCATGCTCCCTTTTCTCCGCATAAACTTTTTTATAGTGCGCTGCTGGCGGATTCTGAAATATGCAGTACATTCTTTGTTTTGTTTATAAACTTTTTTATCTCTTATAATTTTTATGCATCTAAGATCGTTATCGAGAAAAAAATTTAAACAAATTTTTGTAATTCGCCATATTTAATTGAAATTTTTCAATGAAACAATAAAAAAAACAATTAGTGGGCTTTGACTGCTATTTTCATTTTGACGTTTACGCTTATTTTGAAGCATTTGACATTATTTAAAAGTTGGTTTATGCATTTGACATTATTTAAAAGTTGGTTTATAACTTATCGTATATTTTTTGATTTGTTTAACATTAAAATGGAAAATGGACCATATTCATTTGAACATCTGGCTGTCATCCATTTCGTTTATGGTCTGGCTAATGGTAACGGGCTTAATGCTCAGAGGTTGTACGCGCTAAGATTTCCTAATCGCCGGCTTCCCAACTACAGAACTTTTATAAATTCCCATCAACACCTTCGGGAATACGGCAGATTTCAGACTCCAATGCACGATACTGGTAGACCAAGACAAGCACGCAACCCAGCAGTTGATGAAGAGATTTTAAATGTTATCGACGAAAACCCTGGTATGAGTACTCGACAAATAGCACGGCATTTGGATGTTTCCCGTTCAACTGTCTGGAGGGTTTTACACGAAAACATGCTATACCCATATCATATTCAGCGCGTCCAAGGTTTGCTTCCTCGAGATTTTCCACAGCGCTTGCAGTTCTCCAGATGGATACTGCGCAAGTGTACTGTGGATCCTGAATTTTTATCTCGTATCCTTTTTACCGACGAGGCTCAATTTACACGCGACGGAGTAGTGAATTACCACAATGTTCATATTTGGGCACTAGAAAATCCACACATGATCAGAGAATCTCGACACCAGGAACAGTTTAGCGTAAACATATGGGCAGGAATAGTAGGAGATACTTTAATTGGTCCTTTTATTTTACCGCGAATTTTAAATGGTGACACATATTTAAACTTCCTACAGAATGAATTGCCTGCATTAATGGAGGATGTGCCTTTACACGTTCGTCAACAAATGTGGTTTATGCACGATGGGGCCCCCCCTCATTTTCGAGTCACCGTCCGCGATTATTTAGACACAGTGTTTCCCAATCGGTGGATTGGCAGAGCAGGTCCAATTGCTTGGCCCCCACGGTCCCCAGATTGCAACTCGCTGGACTTCTTTTTATGGGGGCATGTAAAGAGTCTAGTTTATGATGCAGGACCAGTGCCTTCCATCGAAGTTCTAACTGGACGAATTATGGATGCCTTTCAAACGGTAAGAAATAATCCCGGAATATTAGAACGCGTACGGCAGTCTATGAGAAGAAGAGTAGAGGGTTGTATCGCAGAAAGAGGAGGGCATTTCCAGCATCTTTTATAAAAAGTCAAAGTTGATTAAGTTTCTTATTTTTGAGGTAATGTTTAAATACTCTTATAACAAATAAGTATAGCGTCTTTTGTTTTAATTGTGGTATTTATTCCCCCCTGTTGTTATAAATGTTAATTAAATGTAGCTAATTACAAAAATTTGTTTAAATTTTTTTCTCGATAACGATCTTAGATGCATAAAAATTATAAGAGATAAAAAAGTTTATAAACAAAACAAAGAATGTACTGCATATTTCAGAATCCGCCAGCAGCGCACTATAAAAAAGTTTATGCGGAGAAAAGGGAGCATGACCCCTGAAAAAATATCTCCCTGTAGATTCTTACAATCACTCGGTATACTAGATGATGTAAGCCCTAAAGCGTAATCTATGTTTTAAATTTTATCTTAATATCTCAAAAACTAAAAGAGCTATGAAGGAAAAAATAAAATTTTTTTGAAAATTTAACACTCTGTAGATCGGTGACGAAGCGTTTGCGGACACATGCTTATAGGAAAAAAAAGGCTTGTTTTGACCTGGCAAATACGCCCCTAAAATCTTGATACTGAGTTTTGAGACACCCTGTATAGATGGAAAATGCTGAACAAAAAGACAGATATGTTGAAGGGTGTATGTTTGGTTGGGCAGGGGCGTCGCCCATTTCGGCCCGAAAATTGGAAATACCAGGTAAGATGAATTTTAATGAGCTTGGATAATGTCCATTTCGGCCCACAACGAAAAACTAATTAAAAGGTAATTTACCTGATCCACAATATCATTTCTTTGAAGGATATTTGGATTCGGATAATTAGATTATTTATAGGGGCGCTCATTGTTAGATTATTTAGTTCCACAGTAACATCTAAACTGTAATAATCTAGTAAAGAAAGGCGGAAAAATGGGTGAATCGGCTAAGTTAAGTGAAATCACAAGCGTACGCGGTAAAACACTTTTGGTGTTGAATCAGTTCAAATATAAAGAACAAAACCGAAAATTAAGTTCGGGAGAAACAAAGTGGAGATGCATCAAAGATAGGTGCAATGCCTATTTAAAGACTATGGGCAATTCTTCTGATCGAGTTTTGACTACATCGAATCAAAACCATTCACACGGGACAGAGTTTGAAAATGTCTTGCAACGGCAAATATTAAGTGCTACAACGAAGAGGAAAGCTGAATCTGACATATGTGAGAAACCTGCAAAAATAATAAGAAAAGCTTTGTCGGAGCAACCAGAACAGGATGCTCTCACCCGAAAGGACTTGGAATGTGTGAGGAAGAACATCTACTATGCTCGGAGGAAATCGCTGCCAGCATTACCCAAGTCAGTCACAGAAGTCCACGAAGTGTTAGCTGCCATGGAGTCAAAAACTAATAGAGGTGAAGATTTTGTGTTAATTAATGACGCAACCTTAAATTTAATAATATTTTCCTGTAATTCTAATTTAAATTTGTTGTGTAAAGCAGAGATTTTGTATATGGACGGAACCTTCTCTTATTGCACAAAATTTTTTAAACAACTTTTCACTATACACGGCTTTTTTAATGGTCACTATATTCCGTTAGTTTTCTGTTTGTTAAAAGATAAGCGTGAAGAAACATATCGCTTGTGCCTGTCTAAGATATATGATTTATGTAACAATTATAATTTAGTATTTTCACCAAAAGAAGCAGTAGTAGGCTTTGAAATTTCAATTCATAACGCTTTAACTTAAATTTGGACAAATATCAAAATTACTGGCTGTAGGTTTCACTTGACCCAAGCATGGTACCGTCAAATACAGAAACTTGGTTTGACACAATCTTATAAAGATGACAAGTCAGATGTTGGTAAATGGCTGCACTATTGTTTTGGACTTCTCTTCTTAGAACCCAATGAAGTAGATAATTTCTATTTTTTTGAGTTATATGAAATTAAGCCTCAAAATGCAAATTTGGAAAAATTTTCAGATTATCTTTTTGAAAATTATTTAACCAACGAATCAAAATTTCCACCTCACGTTTGGGCAAGTGCTTCTGCTGATTTAAATAAATCTACCAATGATTGTGAATCGTTTCACGCACATTTTAACAATTCAATATATCATACTCACCCATCTATAATTATTTTTGTTAAAGAACTATTGAATGTACAAATAGAAACATACGTTAAATGTAATAGTATTAGCATTACAAATATGTTTAGAAATTTAGGCAAGAAAAAACAAAAGTTTTTGGAGGAACAAATTTAAAAATATAAGAACAAGGAAATTTCAAAATTGGATTATGTGAAAATTGTATCATATTATCATTCTAATAAGTAGGATTAAGGCGTTTTTTGTACATATTATTACATAAATTAATTGATTAATTAATAAACTTTTAAACAAAATTAAATGATATATGTTGTTATTTCTCTGTGTATAGTTACAATTACATCTTGTGGATGCATTAGGTTTTTAATTCTAATTTCTAATTAGGTAGTACCTCATTAGTCCACCGTTAAACCCTCCGGGCCGAGATGGGTGAATTTAAAATAGGTACATTTTGGGTTCGGGGCCGAATTGGGCTGTTTTTATGCACGATACCTGCCTCCTCGGGCCGAAATAGGCGACGCCCGTTTGGTTGCCTATCTGCAAGCCCGAAATTCTTAGTCATCGTTGCTGCAATTCTAACGGTAGGCTTGGCGTGTTGCCCCCAGCCCGGGTTACAAAGGGACTTAAAAAGTAAAACAACTTGTTTTATGGCGGCTGTAGTTTGCAAGTGATCCACTATACGTCCTGGTTTACAAGGATTTAAAAAGTGGAGCGGTTATTCACTGGCAGTTTGAGAGTCAGTAAATAAAACTGAAACTATTTTATATTTACCATCGGGAAACGTTAGCATTAGGCAGATATAACTAAGGTCTTGTACTAACATTTCTGTACATGCAGGACAGTTACCCTCATCGGAAGCAGCTGCTTGTCGAACTAAAACAAAATTATACAGTGTATTCAAAAAGTACCTAACATTACAGTTAAATACGCATTTAACCAGTCTCTCGGTAGTGAGTGTGATTGCGTAATGAGGGGATTCAGGGAAGCGTATGTACGTCTCTAGTAGGTGTCTAATAGTCGATAGTGAGTTTGTTCATATTTGCTTCATAAGTAAGTCAGCGACTTTAACTCCCATTACCTTGCTGTGTTGCTGTCAAGCGGGGGCAGGAAGCCAGTCTTACGGTAGTCTGTATGACTCATTTCGATTGAAGTGAATGTGGGATTAAAGGATTTAGAGACACGTCCGTCCGTTTGTAACAATCGACAATAAGTTTGTATATGTGTTCGGCTATTGTCGGTATCTGTAAGTCGTTGCGTAGGGTATAGATCATCGTGTCTATATAATCAGTGATTCTCGGCATTTGTAAGTCATTCTGTTACTTATACTGAGCATTTTATTTTGGCATGTCTGTCAAATTATTTCTCTACTCTTGATCGGTGCAGAGTATATTTGATTTGATTTATTTACTTTATTTCAAATTACATAAAATTTATACGATTAGATGTACAAACAAATATAAAATGAAATGACGTCAAATATATGGCACTATAAGTTAACTATTTATTAGCTTATGGAAATATTGGTATATCTGAGAATAAAACAGGAAGAAGCTCACTCAGAACTATAATACAATTAAAGCAGACGTATAGGTCCTAGGTCTTGTATATACCGGGTGTTGCATCGTCGAGCGGGACATAGGAAATCCCATGTAATTTTAAATGGGGTCTATTATTGGCTTCCCTAATTATTTTAGAGAGAAATTCTATTTAGGTTTATTAAAGAGCACTAAAACCCACATTCAAAAGAATAACTTTAGATATTTTTGATGAGCCCGTTTACGGGTTACCGCCGATTTCTTTTTAACTATTTCTCCTTTTTATGGCCCCGTATTTGCGGGCACCAGTCAAGGTAAAAGATGACTGTCAAATAAAGTTGTCATTTTGAAATGTGTGCTTTATTGTTATAAAAACTCGTACATCGAAAATATTAGCCATGAATTACACTTCTGAAGAAAAAATATTGATGATTAAATGGTATTATCAAGGAAATAGTTATCAAAATGTGTCAGACATGTTTGCTGCTCTGTATCCGAATAGACCGATACCTGCAAAATCTACAGTCGAAAGGACTATCAAGAAATTTGAGACAAAAGGCACTGTAATAAATAACTGCAGATGTGAAGAAAGGCAGGAACAAAGAAGAGATGCAAGAAATGATAGGGACTTGCAAGTTTTATTGTGCGTGGAAGAAAATGATGGGAAGATCAGCACAAGGAAACTTGAGGATGACATAGGATTAGATCACACCACAGCGTTACGAGCTTTGAAACGACATAAATATTATTCATACAAATATGAAAAGCACCAAGAGCTAAGAGATAGGGACGAAATACGACGACAGGAGTTTTGTTTTGGTATGATGGAAAGACCAAACATGGATAGGGAATTTTTAAAAAACATTTGTTTCACTGACGAATGCACATTTACCTTAAACAATGAACCCAATGTTCAAAATTATCGATATTGGAGCAAAGAAAACCAACACAGGTTTGTGGAAACAAGGACGCAATATCCACAAAAAGTTAATGTATGGGCTGGGATTTTCGGAGAAAATATTATCGGGCCATTATTTCTTACACGAAATTTAAATGCAGAATATTTTTTGGAACTACTTGAAGATCATATTTTACCTACTTTACATGATGCCGCCAGGGAAAATCAGGAAGTTTGGTACCAAATGGATGGCTGCCCGGCACATAGTACCCTGGCTGTCCGGGAATATTTAAACCGTGCTTTTAATGGAAATGTTATTGGCTTAAATCATACAGTAAATTGGCCAGCCAGGTCTCCTGATTTATCGTCAAATGATTTCTTTCTCTGGGGCCATTTAAAAAACAGGATTTACAAAGATAAAAAATACCCAAATCTAGACGAGTTAAAAAATCCTATTTCTGCCGAATGCAATAGAATTTCAGTTTACCAACTAGCGAATGTAAGAAGAGAATTTTATGATCGCCTCAGTTATTGTCTAGCAGTCAATGGAGGAATATTTGAACATCTTCTTAAATCCTAAAGTTCTAACAATTTAATAGTACCTACCTATTAATTAGTAAAATATTGAAACATGTAAAATGTCATAATTAACCTTGTAATTGGATACTTTATTTTAGTTTTATTCAGATTAATTTGTACTCATAAATACACCTTTAATATTTTCGATGTACGAGTTTTTATAACAATAAAGCACACATTTCAAAACGACAACTTTATTTGACAGTCGGTAAACGGGCTCATCAAAAATATCTAAAGTTATTCTTTTGAATGTGGGTTTTAGTGCTCTTTAATAAACCTAAATAGAATTTTTCTCTAAAATAATTAGGGAAGCCAATAATTGACCCCATTTAAAATTACATGGGATTTCCTATGTCCCGCTCGACGATGCAACACCCGGTATATTGATTGTGATATCCCTAAATTAGAAAATATAAATGGCGAGTATAGCTAAGATATAATAGATATACCAAACTTACTTTTATGAATCAGGATCGCTAATAAGTACAACATTCTATTTGTTTTCATTATTGGTAGTTTTAATGGATAACAGACAACTGGCAGAAAATAAAATAAGAAAAACGTATATAATAATATTACAAAAATATTATTAAATCGAAGATAGTATCACTAGACGTCAAGGTCGACATACTGTAACGTCAAATAAAATGTAGCGCTGGATTTATAACCTCCTAAAGTTGAAGTTGAAGTTAAGTTCTTGTTCTTGACAGTTCAGCTTCTTGGTATTTATCAAGTGAGGAGTGATTTGTTTGTTTGAGTTTCATGGATTTAATTCATAGTATGAATAATAGCATAGTTTGTTACCCCAACTTAAAGCTCACCCCGAGAATCGCCTGCTGTGATTAAACGGGAACCAGAGTGCACTCTGTGCACTATGGACGTCCTTCTAAGAACAACAGCAACGACAAAGTTAAGTAATAAAAACAATGTTACATGCAACAACAACAAAGTAAAAAGTAAAACACGTCAACCGAGCAAGGCCTCAATTAATCACCCGAAAACTTACCAAGAACGAGAATCGACTAATTATTTCATTTATATTTGAATAGAGCTAGAGTAGAAAGTAGGGTGTACAGCACTGTTAAGTGGTATGCAACCCGCTTTACACAGTGAATTTTGGCAGTGGCCAATCAACTGCGCTAGGCTTCTAATCCCGCCCACAAATTTCGTGACAGAAGTTCACGTTGGCTCCTACGAGGATTCGTCAATAAGAATTATGTTTTTTATTTTAGTGCAATTGATCGTACCCCAATTTCCTCGCCGTTATAATTCACTTCGTATAAACTATACCTTTACATGTCGGTAAAGGCAACAATACCGACAATACAGTATAGGTCGCATTTTTCAGAATGAAATAATACTATTAAATGTACTGAAGTAGCAGGGATAGGGTATTTCAAAAAACATGTGGCATCGCTCGACTTCTTATCCAAAAATAGCACAAATAGTTTCTAACAACATAACCAACCGCTTTATTTTTGAGATACAGGGTGTTAAAAATTTTTAAGCGGGGGCCAAAAATATGTACGCCACTGCCGTTCTCTCTTTTGATGGCACAGTTAATGTAGACAGTTTAATGTCTAGTGTCTAATGCGAAGTACCTTTTGATATTTTTTGATTTCAGCTTTGTTTAGGAGATAAATGCAATTTTATCAATATTATGGGCATAGCGATATGCAAATAAATGCCATTTATTTTTTTAATCGAAAACCGTTGATCACACGAAGAGAAGTCTGGGGACCATTTTTGCTAAGCGATATAAAGCGCAATTCTGAAAATAATATCTATTTTGAAGAAAAACAGTGGCGTATATTTTTTTTTGTTGAAAATATCAAAATACATGTTAGCGCGGACGCCACTGGTGGAAGTAGAGCAAAGCTTTTTTATTTAATAAATTTGTTTTTATGCCTAGTTAGCACCTGAAAGCCACTGAAATTCAAAATGATATCTAAAGCGGTTTCAAAAATATAAAGAAAAAAACATTTTCTTGTTAAATTTTCAACACTCTGTATTTCAAAACTAAAGCAGCTGCGAACATATGTTGATAGGAACTATTTGTCTTATTTTTGGACAAGGAATTACTACACAAGCGATGGCACGTGTATTTTGAAACACCCTGTACAGAACTATACCAAGGGGAAAACAATAAAGCACAATCTTTTTATACTTTTATTAGAAGATATCGTATCAAAATACAAAATGGCAATATTTTCACATAGATTTTTAATATAGGGTACCAATTTACATTCAGTTAATATCTCAAAAATTGCACCTAAAGTTTAATGTAAGTAAAAGAGGTCAACGATCGACACAGACTAAAGTGATATCATTACGCAACATTTGAATTGCTTAACATTCTTTTGGCATATTTTAAGAGATATTTATTTTAAAAAATATTTAGTCACCCCATAGAAAAAACTTCATCCTATAAAGTACTTAGCAATTAGTCAGTACAAGATCAGATTAAATCTTAGTTTTAAAAAGATAGATGAAAAGTAAAAAATAAATAATAATAAATATGTCCCAAAACCAAATCCCGAATTTTGCGACGAAAAAATGTTTGAAGAGGAAAATTTTTATTGTCGCACTATAGAATAGTAGCAATTATTTTATAAGAACATTTTCCTGGTTCTTAAAAAATAAAATTGGTATATCAGCCAGTTTTAAGAGCAAAGACTTTTCTTTTGACTACCCCTACTCTTTTTAATGCTTAAAATTATTTATGCAGTATCCTTATCGTAAGCCATTTGGAACATGTATAAATAAAGGCATGTTGGGTTGACTGTTATGGCAATTTTAATCAGCCTAATTATGTGTATATTGGTCCAACTGACTTGGATAATTTATAAGCTATAGGCATGCCCAAAAAATTGTTCATCTTAAACCATTTTTTGTCCATGCCTGCCTGATATAAATAATCATTATTACTTTAAAAAAGTCACAATTTTCATGATTTAATTCATGAATTACACCTACTAAACAAACAACTGAACATCATTACCTAAAAATGTAAAATGATTGTTAAACTGCCTTAAATGTATACTTCTAATATCACTTGGTTTAGATACTATAGTACTTTTAGTTCAAGTAGATAATGCTTCGGTTAAATCATATTTATCATATGATATTTAAGGTAGAGCTCGAAACAGTCTCTACTTCTTTCAGTAAAGAGTTCAATAGTCTTTCTGTTACGAACTATACTATGGCGTTGTGATATTTTACAATGGCAAGATAAAGTCTCTTCGTCTTCTATAGGAGATGTTGGTTGTCTCTAATGGTATCTCCCATTTGCTTCTTTCAAGATTGTAGCCTGCACAATGAAGGAGCTTTGAGGTTCGTTCGCATTGTCTGCAAAAAATCGATTAACGGTATTTGATAAATCCATAACTGCACCTTAAATGTTTTTATACAGTGGCCCAAATTAACACTACATGTATGGGGCATCTTGAAAAAACTGTAGAAAAATTTATTTGGAGAAGTTTCTAGACGCTTATTATTATTTCTGGGTTTTGGGATATAAAAAAAAAATTACATTTTGGTAAACAGAACAAAACTGGCTCGAAACACCAAGGAAATTTAAATTCGCAACACGTCAAATATGGCAACGGCACTAAAACTCGACTAAACTTAATTTTAATATAAAATTTTACTTTTTGTAATAAACTACAATAATCCAGAATTTAAAAAAATCCATGTGCTATTAGTACAGATAACTAACAACTATTCTATGTGAAAGTGAAACAAAAAATACCTCTTCGTGTATGACAAGCTTTATATTATTATTCTAAATAATTATTATTATTAATAACGATTTATTTCGGTGTTTCTTTAGTTAAAAAAATATGTTGGATATTACATTACTTGTACAGTTCTTTTCACGAAAAATGGTTTTGATTTAATGACTGAAGAAAAAGTATTTATCTCTCGATACTAGGAACATTGTAAAAACTATTTATAGTTATTTACAGGGAACTTAACGCTTATACTGCTGCGAGTGAAACTAGTAATTTGACTAAGATACCTCTGACTACCTTAAAAATAATCGTGTCAAATCCTACAAAATCATCAAAGAAGCGTAAAGAGCCGACAAGGATTTGATAAGGTTGAAAGTCTACACCATTTTCGAAGAGCAACGCGTACCTATATTAGAAACTCTGAAGCAACGGCCCACTAATGACGAAACCCAAATAAGCTGTAGTATCACTAGCCTTTGGAGAGTTTTGTTTAAAATGGGCTTCAAATATCGCACAATTAACAAAAAGCAAGTACTTACGGAATCCCAGTGATTACAAAAATAGCGTCGTGAGTATATAACATCGGATAAGAAAATATCGTTCTGAAAATCGTCCAATAATTTACCTCGATGAGACATGGCTTGACACGCATGAGACACCATCCAAAGTATGTATATTGCGGTTTTTAATGAAATGCAATTATCTTCATCAAGCAAAAACGATTTTAGGCTTATGAGTTCATCATCACACAACATACAACCATCTATATCTGATTTCGAGCCTACAATTAATTTTATTTGGAGATCACCTCAGAGTTTGAGAAGGTCTGTTTTTTTTGGAATCTTTTTAATAGTATACAAAAGGCCAAGATTCGGAGTACTCACTTAGCTGTTGAAAGATAGTTGAAAGATTCAAATTTATTTTCTGGAGAAGTTAAGGGCTCATGGCGGGCAGTTTTACCAGCTAAGTATTTTTATTTAAAGCGATTTATACCCTATTATAGTTCTATGGGGTTTTACTTAACTTTCTAGCAACGTTTATGTACTAGGGTTAATTCTGCATCAAAAATATTGATACTGGTTCGATTTTGTTAATTAAATTGTATATCATACCTCATAATATTATGATTTTTCGAAAGAACCGACTATCATAATCGCATATATTATATCCTATAAAGTTGTATAAAGTTTTACGTAATTTCTTAGCAATATTATGTGCTAGGGTTAATTCTGCATCAAGAATATTGGTGGCTTTATTGATATTTGTTCGATATTGTTAATTAAATTGTATATCATACCTCAAAATATTATGATTTTTCGAAAGAACCGACTATCATAATCGTATATATTATGTCCTATAAAGCTCTATAAAGTTTTACGTAATTTCTTAGCAATGTTTATGTACTAGGGTTAATTCTGCATCAATAATATTGGTGGTATTATTGATATCTGTTTAATTTTGTTAATTAAATTGTATATCATACCTCATAATATTATGATTTTTCGTAAGAACCGACTATCATAATCGCATATATTATACCCTATAATAGTTCTATAAGGTTTTACGTAATTTTCTAGCAATGCTTGTGTACTATAGTTAACTCTGCATCAAAAATACTGGTGGTTTTATTAATACTTGTTCGATTTTGTTAATTAAATTGTATATCAATTACCTGCTGATTTGCCAGTACGCGAATCCTTCAGGACACTGATACAAATATCCTTCCAAGCCTCTTGAGCTTCTCTGACATCTGACAAATTGTTCTGAACACTGTGTAGATTCCAGCTCATGGTACCCTTCTTGGGGACATAAGCTTCTCCTGGTCGGTACTTGAACCTGAAGAAATACGTTTGCATATTACATAAAATTGTACCAATGTCATTTTATACATTTTTTAATCTTCTGGGCGCTTTTATACTTACTGGTGGATAAGCGTTGATGTCGAGTTTCCTGTATAAGCTTGGCTGGGCTATCTGTCCTGTACAAACCTGGCTAGTCTCGTTTTGAGGCAAGCATTGTATCCTGTTGTCATCGTAGATGGTACCTTGAATAGAATATTATTGAGTTACAAGGCTAGTAAAACTCCAAACATCATCAAGGTAAGTTGACTTTACCTTGAGGACAACTTAATACCAAAATTTTGTGGTTGTGTTGATTGGTGTTTCCACTAGTACATTGGTAGAACAGGTTACAATACTTCGGATGTCTTCTGAAGCCAGTGGGACAAATTAGAGCAATTTGGTTGCCTTCTAGTTGACCAATAGGGCATGGGGCTATTCCTGATTCAGTACCTAGGTAAAAAATTAGTAAAGTTCGCAATGCCGCCTGTTTCCCACTTAGTAAGTCAGCGTATGTCGAAGTAAGTGATTTGATCGGTTTATGATTTGAGTGTGATGTATTAATACAAGTGCAAGTGAAAATATTGTGCAGACTGTGGTGATAAGTGCGAGGTGCGGTACTCTTTTAGAATTCAATTTTAGAATTTAATCATATGATTACCTCCTAACGTTGTAGTTTCAAAAGTAGTACTTTCAGCAGCATATATAGTACTTTGATCAATTTTAGTTACAGGAAGTGATTCAGTGGTTCTGTATGTATTCTCACTATCAAGTGTTGTGCTCTCAGGGATACTTCCTGTGCTACTTTCGCCCACACTTACACTTTCTAAGGTCGTACTAATCATATGTGTAGTGATTTGTTCGTAATTAGACACAGTATTAGTTTCAAATTCATTTGAAGTCACAATTTCAGTAATAAATGAACTTAAGTGTGTTGTACCGGGTGAAGTACTTGAGAAGATTTCTTGTGTTGCGGTAGGAACTTCGGTGGTGCTATAGGCAATTGTCGCGGTATTAGAAAAATTAGTTGGTTCTGTGTTAGCTGCATTTGAAGTGCTAATTGATTCAGACTCAATTGACATTGTAGTGAATAAAGTTGTTGGAAGTATTTCTGTTGTACCAGATGATAACTTACTTGGTGTTGTTTTTTGACCCTTTATTGTGGTATAAGCTGTACTGCTGTCGATATTTAAATTAGTTGTTAACTCAGCTTGATCTACATTTAAAGTACTAGTAGTTATCGATTCTGTAGGTAACGCAACTGTTGAAAGTACCTGCGTTGTGCCAGGTGAGCTAAAAATACTTGTTATGCTATTTGGTGTTGTTGTTTGACTTTCAACTGTGTTAGAGGATATTGTAGTGGTAATATCTGTAGGAAAGGCAGTATAGTCAGTTTGAACTGTAGTAGAAAATGTAGTTTGAGTTTCAGAAAAAGTTGATGTTCCGATTGGTGTTGTAATGGTAATATGTGTTGTATCTGACTCATCTGTGTTCTGTTGTGTAGCATATTCGGTACTTATCGTACTTAGATATATATCTGTACTTTGGATTGTTGATGGATCTGTATTAAATTAAATGTGAAAGTTTATTATATAATTGGCTTCATGTGCAATAATATATTATTCAATTACTGCATATTTAGCAGGATATAATTGCTTTTAGTACTTCAAACTTATCTGTATTATTATTTTAATGAAAAAAATAATGCTTATATAAAATTCTAAGGTTCTCAAAATTAGATTTTTAATAAAATATAAAAATCGTCATTTTAAAGGAGTAAATATATTGAGAGACTGAACTGAGTTCTTACCTGTTGACGAACCAGTACCTCCTGTTGCTCCAGTACCGCTCGTTGTTTCGGTACCTCCAGTTGTTCCAGAACTTCCACCATCAGTATTCGATGGTTGTGTTGGAGGAGGTTGTGTGACAGCGGGGATGCCACTGCCTGAAGTTGACGGTTGACTAGATTGTGATTCAGTACTGCCTGTGGGATTGCTTGGTGTATGTTCCTCAGAACTGCCTGGCGTAGCCTATAAAAGGAATGAAAACTATAAGTACGTACCAGAAAAAATGATGGTCTGCTTAATTCACTCTGTAGTGTAGTATCTCTTTTACCATTCCCCTGCAGTGTTGTATATTATTTTAATGGAGAAAGTAGCATATATTTTGTGCTACTACAAAAACTTACCCCTGCAGAAACCTGTTGTTTACTGCATTCTCCTTGTACCGCCCATGGGTAATTACAGGTCAAACTTTGTTGATCCCAGACCGTTCCCGTACCACAAGAGAACTCATGCTTGGTCAATCCGCCTTTTCCGTTTGCGACGCACCTGTAAAACTTCTGGCAATCCTTTTCATGTGCTGCAAAACCTTCCTTTGCGCAATTGTTATTTATTATTTGGCCAACCGGTTGTTCATTGCCGCTTGTTTGACCTGGTTAAATAACAAAAATTCGAATTAATTAGTCATTTTCTTTTTTTTTTAATTCAGTGTCATATACCAACCTTGATTGTTATTGCTAGATCCCTGCTGGTTTGAACCTTGATTTTGCTGATTGTGGTTATTTGATCCACCTGCACCACCTTGTTGATTTTGGTTATTTGATCCACCTGTTCCTCCTTGCTGATTTTCATTGTTTGATCCATTTGTTCCACCTTGTTGATTTTGGTTATTTGATCCACTTGTTCCTCCTTGCTGATTTTGATTGTTGGATCCATTTATTCCACCTTGTTGATTTTGGTTATTTGGTCCGTTTGTGCCTCCTTGCTGATTTTGATTGTTTGAACTACCTGTTCCGCCTTGTTGATTTTGGTTATTTGATCCACCCTGTTGGTTTTGATTATTTGCTCCACCTGTTCCTGCTTGTTGATTTGAGTTGTTTGATCCATTTGTTCCACTTTGCTGATTTTGGTTGTTGGAGCCACCTGTACCACCTTGTTGATTTGGGTTATTTGATCCACTTGTTCCACCTTGCTGATTTTGGTTGTTGGATCCACCTATACCACCTTGTTGATTTTGGTTATTTGACTCACTGGTGCCTCCTTGTTGATTCTGATTGCTTGATTCATCTACTCCACCTTGTTGATTTGACCCTTGATTATTGGGACCTTGATTTGATCCTACCAAAATTAAAGTAAATTAAGTTTATATTGCATTTTGGGTTCTAAACTTTAATATATTTCAGGATAAGGCCAACTTGCATTTGTTAAATGGGACACGTTATATTGTTTTTTTTCAAATCCTTTGTAAATTCATATTCCAAAAATATGTACATAACATGTACCGGATGACTTCGTATAAACTAGCACCTAACCTTTTAATTTTTTATCGTAAGGGAAAAGTAAAAAAACTGACATGAAGGGGAAATCTTTTCCTTTTCAAAACTGCATTGCAGTTTTCAGTAGCTTTGCATATATACGAGGAACGACAAAAAGTATTTTTTTAATAGAATTCCCTGTATATTTTCAGCTAAAATATAAGATCTTTTTTTTCTGATTTCAAATATGCCTACAAGTTCACATTTGGTTCAGCCGTTCTTGCGTTATTTAAATTTACATTTGCATTGAATTTACATTATCTTGGTATACGCTGCCATGATTACTGAGTACAACAACTTTTTGAACAGTGGGTCATGAAAACAAGTAACAAATGTTTCTGAATTGACATTGTCATTAAAATAATAACTGTCAGTGCAACTTACTCGGTTTCTTCTATCTTTTTATAATGGTGTTTTGTGGGGCTGAAAAACTAGATATTGTTTAATGAGGGATAAATAAGATTGGGAAAGTCCTATCACCTTCTTTATTGAATAAAACTTTGACACCCTGTATCTTGGTTGTTATCAATTTTGGGATAAGGCAAGTTTGAATAAATTGCATTTCCCCTTAAGGAGTCTGCTGTTGCTCTGTGCCCCATTACTTTTGGGACACCCTGTATACAGGGTGTTACAAATTTGAGGCTAAGTACAGGGATCGCTGAAACTATAAGAGATACAAAGTCGGTTAAATGGAAGCAAAGTTCCGAAATTTGATACTCAACAAAATACCGCTGAAAAAATTTGCAAGTTCCGATTATCCGAAAAAAAACGAAAATTAGCAAATTCGTTTTAATTTTTTCCTGATCACATTTGTTAAAACAATTTCAATTATATACTCATACAATATTCAATAAAGAAGGTGATAGGACTTTCCCAATCTTATTTATCCTTCATTAAACATGTCTCTTCTGGAGAGCCGTTGCGGCTTTAATAGATATTGTTTGTTTGTTCGCTGAAAATAATTATAATGCGTCAGTTACGCGACGTGCCTACGCGGCAATATATCCCGATGGTCCGAAGAAAATACTGACAATTACGATTTGAATATTCTTCTGCATTGTGTGGAAATCCCCAGTAAGTAAATACGGACTACTTCTAAGGAAATGCTCGTTACGGACCACGAAGAACTTCGCATTAGTATATCCGGTAGGTTTTGAAAAAATATGGATTTAGACCTTACAAATATCATAAAGTTCAAAAATTAACAGAATTGCATAAGAATCAAAGACTCAATTTCTGCAACCTTATGTTGATTAGATTGAATAACGAAAGAGACTTCTTTGAAAAAATATTATGGACCGAGGAGTCAAGTTTCTCAATAAGTGGATTACCAAACTGTCAAAATTACCGACACTGGGCACAAGAAAATCCTCAGTTCGCCAGGGAAGTTCGATTTCAAGGTCGAAGGACAGTTAATGTAAGGTGCGGACTATTGAAAATAGAAAAATAGAACCCTGTTTTTTCGAAGGCACATTGACTGGACCGTTATATAACCAATTTCTGGAAACACGCCTGCAAGACATATTAGAAACCTTACCGATGGCGCAGTATATGAATATACTTTTTCACCATGACGGTGCCCCACCGCATGTGACACGTGGAGTACGTCATTTTTTAAATATTAATTACAATGAATGGATTGGAAGAAACGGGACTATTGTGTGGCCTTGGCAACCCGATCTAAAGCCTATGGACAATTTTTTTTGGGGGTATATTAAAACTAAAGTTTATGAGCGTGATATTGACAATGTTGAGGACATGAAAAATTTTATTACTCAAGAAACAAGATATTTAAATGAAAGAAATAGTAATTTTATAGAGAATGCAATTGAGCACTTACAACCCGTTTACCAAGAATGCATAGATAATGAGTGGGGAATATTCAATCTGATTAATATTCTATATAGTTATTCTGTTTTCTTTTATTGAATCTCTACTACTGTACTTAGTTAGTTAGTAACACATTGTTTTTCAACTTACTGAACAACTTTAATAAAGGTCACTTTTTCGTATACGAGGTATATCAAAAGTTACAGGCATTATGCGCGTCTTTCTTGCCACTCTGTATACATTTTGGAATCATGTTTGTATGTTTTTAAACACCGGGAAAAGTTAATTTTTGAAATGCTCGACTGATGCTTGACACCTGGTAGGCATCGGACAACACTATACCAAAAAAACTTTTGTTTTAACTGTTGTAAATTTTCTAATGTCTTGTCTCAGGACATGAAAGATGCATCAAATGTACTTACGTTTAAGAAGAAGCTTAAGAAGCTTTAACTTCCAAAGACTTGTTACTGTTTTAATGATTTTTTTAGTTAATGGTTTATCGGTGGGTGTTTCATGTCCACAAATTCCAAATTTTATTAACGTGTTAGTAAGTAGTTTATGTTTGACTTTAATTTTAACTGACTCTTTTTATATCTTTTCTAGTCTATATTAAGATTGATGTATTGAATGTATTCTTCTTCCGTAAAGCGCATTTTTCAGACAATTTTGACATTGACAAAAGAAGTACCTTTACCTAAAGGCTTGCCTTATTTACTTTAAATAATAATAGGTGTGCGCAAGTTATCCTGAATAGAAAGTCCGTTTTTAATATTAACTTTCAAAAGAAGTAATAAGTGTGATTTATGTTTGGAATGAGAGTGTTCCACTTAAAAAGTTGGCCTTACTCGCACTTTGTGGTTAGCCCTGTATAAATATATTATGTAAGTCCACCCTTTTTGGCAGGTATTCTACAATACAGTATTTGAATTATAGCAACAGGATAATTAGCACCAAAGTTATTACGCTTTAAAACCGGGCGATTTAAATGAAGCACCCTGTATAATAATGATTTTAAAGTAATTACCACTACCGTTGCTAGGTGTTTGACTAGGTCCAGTCTGCGCTACACTACATTTTCCAGAAACAGCATGCGGATGATTGCACGACAAAATACTTTGGTCCCAAACGGTTCCATCTCCACAAGTAAACTCATGTTTTGTATAACCACCTTGACCGTTTTCAACACATCTGTAAAATTTCTGACAATTTTGGGTATCTCCAATAAATCCAGCTGAAGAGCATTGGGTATTGGTCAACTGTCCTTGCTGACTTTGGTTATTGGATCCACCTGTTCCACCTTGTTGATTTTGGTTATTTGAGCCGTCTGTACCACCTTGTTGATTTTGGTTATTGGACCCGTCTGTACCACCTTGTTGATTTTGGTTGTTTTGGCCAGTTGTGCCGCCTTGTTGATTTTGGTTATTTGACCCACCTGTACCACCTTGTTGGTTTTGATTATTTTGGCCAGTTGTGCCGCCTTGTTGATTTTGGTTATTTGACCCATCTGTACCGCCTTGTTGGTTTTGGTTGTTTTGGCCAGTTGTGCCGCCTTGTTGGTTTTGGTTGTTTTGGCCAGTTGCGCCGCCTTGTTGATTTTGATTATTCTGGCCAGTTGTGCCGCCCTGTTGATTTTGGTTATTGGATCCTTCTGTGCCGCTTTGCTGATTCTGATTATTTGATCCACCTTGCTGATTTTGGTTATTATTGGAGCCGTTTTGATTTCCTCCAGTTTGTTGCTGGTTCTGATTGTTTTGATTGGTTCCTGTGCTATCTGTAGTTGGTCCGGCTAAAATATATAAATTAATTTAGCATTCTAAAACAATAATGTTTCTCAAAATGAATACATAAGAATTTTTAAAGAGATATTAAACAGTTAAGAGAAAAATATTATTGATGCATTCCAGTCTGCAATACTATATACAATATATAGATATAACAAGAAAAAACTTTGTTTAACAAGTAAAATACATTTAGGTACTGTTGTTAAACAAAAGAAGCAAGAAATTAACAAACCCTTATGTTCCTCCCACACTTACGAAAACTTTGTAGAACTGGCAATACCCTGAGGACAGAACGTCGAGGCCCGCTCGCAACTTGAAGAGCGAACTATTTTGTCCGAGTGGGACAATTATATAGCAGAATTTGTATGCAAATTTATATGCTGTAGACAAGAACAGCAAATAATTTAGGGTTCTGTCAATTGAGTTATCACTTATCAGCTTTAAAATCACTTGATGTTTGAGGTGTGCGATATTGGGTATCAGACAGTGGCGTGGCGTGACTGGTGGAAAGGATTTGCGTAATCTACATATTATTCCATTTTGTGCTGTAACTGTGTGTTTTAGACAAGTAAGTTTGTACTTGGTATACCTATATTTTATTATATCAAGCATGACTTTTTGTCGACCATTTGAAACAGAAAATCAAGGTGAATTATCACAAGAATATAATGTGAACTTACCTGTCTGACTATGTTCAGGCACAGCTTGACTACATTTTCCAGTAACAGCGTGTGGATGGTTACATGACAAAATACTTTGATCCCAAACCGTCCCATCTCCACAAGTAAACTCATGTTTTATATAACCTCCTTGTCCATTTTGGACGCATCTATAGAACTTCTTACAATTTTCATTATCTTCTACAAAACCTGCTGAGGAACACTGATTATTGGTTAGTTGCCCTTGATGATTTTGATTGTTGGTTTCATTTGTACCACTCTGTTGATTTTGGTTATTAGATCCACTGGTACCACCTTCCTGTTGATTCTGGTTATTTGTTCCACCTGTTCCGCCCTGTTGGTTTTGGTTATTGGAGCCACTTGTGCCACCTTGCTGTTGATTCTGGTTATTGGAGCCACTTGTGCCACCTTGTTGATTTTGGTTATTGGAGCCACTTGTGCCACCTTGCTGTTGGTTCTGGTTATTTGTTTCACCTGCTCCGCCCTGTTGATTTTGGTTATTGGAGCCACTTGTGCCACCTTGCTGTTGATTCTGGTTATTGGAGCCATTTATGCCACCTTGCTGTTGATTTTGGTTATTAGAGCCACTTGTGCCACCTTGCTGTTGGTTCTGGTTATTTGTTCCACCTGTTCCGCCCTGGTTTTGGTTATTGGATCCATCTGTGCCGCTTTGTTGATTTTGGTTATCTGATGTACCTTAAAAACAATTAGATTTAAGAGGGAACAACAATCGTTTTGTATATTAAGTATATAATCTTCAAGAATTAACAAAGAGCCGAGCGCTTTCGGCCTTAGGCCATCTTTAGTGCTTCCTAAAAGTGACGAAAATCCAATTTGTAAAAAGATAAAAAAATATTTATTTGAAAATGTCGTTTTTCGAAAATTAATTATAAAGTTGTGTGAAATCAGTTAAATGTTGCCAATTTTTTGTTGAAAAATTGTTCTGAGAAATAATATAAAAATGTATTTTGGTTTTTACTCACTTTGTTAGGAAACAGGGACATTTCATTGATAAAATATCATTAAGTGGGTCATTAACACCACAATGTAAAAACTGATTACATTTAACAATTAACACATAAAATTGTAAATGACGAACAACTGGGACGAACCACTTCTAAATTTCAGTCAGTAACTATCATTTTTCCTTTTCATTTTTTCGTTCCACGTGAGAACGTGGTTTCGAGTCGAAATTTGACGGTTATTTAAATTAAAAAGATTAAATCTATCCTGACATTAAAATGACATTGTTGACGTTGTTGAGAATAAAGAGCGGGCTATTTAAAAATTGTTAAGGTTGGAAGATATTCAAATTTTAAATGTTAATTTAGAAGGCGTCTATGTAAGGGAATATTCTTAGGTTGGGAATTAGGTTAACTTGTGTGTTTAAAAAAAGGCAATTGTCTAGTAATTTCTTATTGATTTCTATGTCCTCCATCAAATCGAGTCTATTGAAATTTCTGGAAGATATGTCATGAATTCAATGAAGTGTTCCTGTTTCCTGACAAAGTGAGTAAAAACCAAAATACATTTTTATATTATTTCTTAGAACAATTTTTCCACAAAAAATGGGCAACATTTAACTGATTTCACACAACTTTATAATTGATTTTCGAATAACGACATTTTCAAATAAATATTTTTTTTTTACAAATAGGAATTTCCTCGCTTTTTAGAAAGCACTGAAGAGTGAAGATGTCCTAAGGCCGAAAGCGCTCTGCTCTTTGTTAATTTTTGAAGATTATACACTTAATGTACAAAGCGATTGTTGCTCCCTCTTATTTCAAAAAGTGTACATAGCCCCACCTTATCAATTAGATTTAGTTTTACTTTAATATGAGGAATATTGAAGGAGTATTATCATCCAAAAAATGTGCGATTAATATATTTTTATTCATTCATTATTGCGGCTTAATATGAGTAAAAATATAAGTAGCATGTCCTGATTGTTCGACGTATTACCTTGGTTTTGATTTGATTCACCGGTTGGTTGATTGGTTCCACTTTGTCCAGGAGTCGGTTGGCCCACATAACAGCGACCACTCACAGCATAAGGATGGTTGCACGCCTGGGTGCTTTGGTCCCAAACAGTACCTTCCCCACAAGTAAATTCGTGTTTAACGTATCCACCTTTTCCGTTATCGACACATCTATAAAACTTCTTGCAGTTATGTTCATCGCCAACAAAACCCCCAGATGAGCACTGATTATTTGTCAGTTGTCCAGGCTTCTCAGCTTGAGGTCCAGAAGTTGTTCCTTGATTTTGATTGGATTCGCCTTGATTCTGATTAGAACCACTTTGATTTTGGTTCGATCCATCTTGGTTTTGATGGGAACCACCTTGATTCTGATTTGATCCACCATTAGCTTGGTCGGTGCTTCCTTGGTTTTGATTGGAACCACCTTGATTCTGATTTGACCCACCATTAGCTTGGTCGGTGCTTCCTTGGTTTTGATTGGAACCACCTTGATTCTGATTTAATTCACCATTAGCTTGGTCGGTGCTTCCTTGGTTTTGATTAGAACCAGTTTGATGTTGGTTAGATCCTTCCTGGTTTTGACCTTGTTGATTTTCACTTGTTGGTTCATTCGGGGTTGTACCAGTACCAGGCGAAGGTATGCCTGGTTGTGCGACATAACATCTACCATTTACCGCATATGGATAGTTACAAGCTTGAGTACTTTGATCCCAAACAGTACCTTCCCCGCAAGTGAATTCATATTTGATGTATCCACCTTTACCATTTTCAACGCATCTATAGAATTTCTTGCAGTTAGTGTTATCACCCACGAAACCAGCTGATGAACACTGATTGTTGGCAAGTTGCCCAGGTTTCTCTGTTGTAGGGTGCGTCTGAGGTGGTCCTGTTCCAGTTTGTTGATTTTGATTGGATCCTCCTGGTTGTTGATTTTGATTTGAGCTACCTTGTTGTTGGTTTTCGTTAGATCCACCTTGCTGTTGATTTTGGTTAGATCCGCCTTGCTGCTGATTTTGGTTAGAACTACCTTGCTGTTGATTCTGATTTGACCCACCCTGTTGTTGGTTTTCATTAGAACTACCTTGCTGCGCATTTTGATTAGAACCACCTTGCTGTGTATTTTCATTAGATCCGCCTTGTTGTATATTTTGATTGGAACCACCTTGTTGATTTTGGTTTCCTCCAGTACCTGGAAAATACAAATGTGACATTAAAACAGCTTTTATTGGAACGAGGTTAAGATTTTTTTTTCTAATAGCATCATCTGTTTTTTTACGTACCGGTTACTTCAGGACTAGGTACTACAGTTTGTGCAGTGTAACATTTTCCACTAACAGCGTAGGGATAGTTACAAGATTGAATACTTTGGTCCCAAACAGTTCCCTCGCCACAACTAAACTCATACTTAATGAATCCGCCTTTTCCGTTTTCAACGCACCGATAGAATTTCTTACAGTTTTGCTCATCGTTAACGAAACCTGTTAATGAACATTGATTGTTCGTTATCTGGCCTGGCCCTTCAGTTGTTGAGGTCGTTGTGGGCCCACTGTGTTGGCCTTGAGAACTAATAGTAGGCTCTGGACTTTGAGTAATCGGGGTAATAGTTGTTGATCCTCCTTGCTGAGGTCGATTAGAAGAACCGCCTTCTTGATTTGGGTTCGACGGTGAAGTAACCTGTTCTGGTTTTTGGGTTGATGATGCAGTTGTCGATTCACCTGGTTGCTTTGAACTTAATTCACTGGTCGATTGTTGCGTACCGGTTGTTCCTTGATTATTATCAGTCCCTGAAATCGCAGAAAGTATAAGTTTAACAGAAGAAAGCCCTAGAGGACAAGAAATGGATTTGATACGTTAATTAAGTACTATTGCTTAAGCATTTAAAACTTTACTCACCACTAGGTGTTGGGGATGTGACTCCAGGTTGACCTACATAGCATTTGCCGGTAACAGCATAGGGATGGTTACATGCCAAGACACGTTGATCCCAGACGGTATTATCGGGACAATTAAATTCGTATTTAATAAGTCCCCCTCGTCCGTCGTCCACGCATCTACAGAATAACATGGTATTTTATTAATATTGATATTAAAATTATTAACATCACACAATTTATTTGCGAGCCGTTTTACTTACCTATAAAATTTCCTACAGTTTTGTTGATCATCCACAAATCCTTCTCTAGTGCATTTTCCATTATCAATTTGTCCAGGTTTTGCTTGATCAGTATGATTCGATGATGAAGCTTGTTGGTTATTAGATTGATTACCACTGCCGGACTGGTTATTATTGCCAGACTGTTGATTTTGATTGTTTGATTGATTGTTTGAACCAGATTGCTGGTTTTGGTTGTTTGATCCAGTTTGTTGATTTTGATTATTTGACTGATTGTTTGAGCCAGCTTGTTGGTTTTGGTTATTAGATTGGTTGTTCGAACCAGTTTGTTGTTGATTTTGATTATTTGACTGATTATTTGAGCCAGACTGCTGATTTTGGTTATTGGATCCAGACTGTTGGCTTTGATTATTTGACTCGTTGTTAGATCCAGATTGTTGGTTTTGGTTATTAGATTGGTTGTTCGAACCAGTTTGTTGTTGATTTTGATTATTTGACTGATTATTTGAGCCAGACTGCTGATTTTGGTTATTGGATCCAGACTGTTGGCTTTGATTATTTGACTCGTTGTTAGATCCAGACTGTTGGCTTTGATTATTTGACTCGTTGTTAGATCCAGATTGTTGGTTTTGGTTATTAGATTGGTTATTTGAACTAGTTTGTTGATTTTGATTATTTGACTGATTGTTTGAACCAGATTGTTGATTTTGGTTATTAGATTCGTTGTTCGAGCCGGATTGTTGATTTTCATTATTTGATTGATTATTCGAACCGGATTGGTGATTTTGATTATTTGAACCAGATTGCTGGCTTTGGTTATTAGATTGATTGCTTGAACTTAATTCTTGATTTGAGGTACTTGAAGACGACCCTTGCTGATTGCCGTTTTGATTTGACGAAGAGCTGCTGCCACCTTGTTGATTATTAGAAGATCCTTGAGATCCGCTTTGTTGATTTGACGATGACCCTGATTGTTGGTTTGAACTAGATGAAGACGATTCTTGAGAGCTTCCTTGATTTGAGGAACCTGATTGTTGATTTGAACCAGATGAAGATGAGCCGCTGCTACTACTACCTTGATTAGAGGATGATGATCCACTAGACTGTTGATTATTAGACGAGCCGCTGCTACTACTACCTTGATTAGAAGATGACGATCCACTAGATTGTTGATTATTGGAAGAGGACTGACCGCTTTCCGAACCAGATTGATTAGAAGAACCAGATTGCTGATTTGAACCAGATTGTTGGTTGGAAGTACTACTACCTTGATTAGAAGACGATGAGCTGGATTGCTGATTACTAGAAGACTCGGTGGATTGACTACTACCAGAACCACTAGACTGACTCGAAGATCCAGACTGTTGATTTGAACCAGATGAAGAAGAAGATCCTTGATTGTTATTACTACTACTCTCGGAAGAACTCGAACCGCTTGATGTCTCAGAACCGGACGAGTTGCTACCACTACTCGAAGATAATCCTCCAGACTGTTGATTACTAGAAGACCCTGAGTTCGATTCGTTGGATCCTCCAGATTGCTCATTCGAGCTGGATGATGATGATGAAGAACTTCCAGTTTGTTGATTATTAGATGAGCTAGAGCCACTAGATTGATTATTGCTTGACGACCCTGTACTACCAGATTGGTTTGAATTATTGAAACCAGAAGATGATCCTTGATTACTTGAGCTTTGTTGGTTAGAAGAGCTTCCTTGATTTGATGATGACTGCTGATTATTACTGCTGCTGTTAGAAGATCCATTTTGTTGATTGGAAGAGTTTGATCCTTGGTTTCCACTAGAAGAACCTTGATTGTTTGCTCCTCCGCCAGATGAACTAGTTGATTGTTGGCTGGACGAACTTTGTTCATTTGATGATGACTGGTGACTACTGCCGCTGCTATTGTCACCTGATGATTGACCGCCTTGTTGACCAGTGTTCGATCCTTTTAAAATGAAATAATAGTTTAAATTTCGAAATTGATGATCATCTCATATTTTTCTGCAGAACATAATTACACATTGATGGAAATAAATGCACAACACCTTAAAAAACTATGACATTTACATTTCTAATTTGTTAATTACGTAAATTAATACAAACAATTGGTATCAATACCCTACGTCTTGTTTATCACCAGCATTCTATATTATAAGATATCGGCTTAAGAACAGCACCTTGTAATAGTCTTATACTTACCGTCGGTTGACGAAGAAGTAGAATTACTAAAACTAGAACTACTGGACGAACTAGAACTGGAACTAGAACTGGAAGTAGAGTTATTATTAGTGGTACTACTGGAAAAGGAACTAGAACTATTTTGTGCAGAGGAGGTGGAAAAGCTAGTGCCTTGGTGCGAAGAATCAGATTCGGTGCTAGATTGGGTGCTATATCTATTAAGTGCGTTCTTTATAAGTAACTGACCACCATCGGCTTCTTCGCGGCAGTCCGATCTTAGGACTGCTGATGGGTAGTTGCAAATAGTTGCCGATGGGTCCCAAATCGTACCTAAAAATGTATTATTATATCAAGACATCTGCTTAGCTGTCCGTCATGTGCTCGCCACACTATTTGCCAGAGAATTATTCATACTGACCTGGTGCACATGCGAACTCATATTGAATATATCCGTTTTGGCCATTATCAACACATCTGTAAAATCTTCTACAATTTATAGGGTCTTCTTTAAATCCAGCAGCAGAACATCGGTTTGGCGCTGGTGCATACGAACTAGGTGCAGAGTTTATGGTACTTGAAGAAGGTTTTAAGGTAGTACTGCTGGGAAACGGAGCTGCAGATGTCGTACTCAATGTTTGCACTGGTGTTTCGTCGATTGGCTGACTGTCTATATTATTTCCTGAAATATTACGCTAGTTAAGCACTTATACTACTAAAGGGTCACAATGAAATCGTTTGACAGAACCTCACTTAGTTATCGTTAAATATAGGAATTTGAAACTTTAGAAGTAAATATGGTGTAGGGAGATCCAAATTTTCCACCAAAACTATTTCGAATATCACTTCCGGTTTGACCGGAAGTGAGGTTAGGTCGGTTATTTTAAATGACACCCTGTATATTTTTTTAGATCTTCGAATAGAGCCTTAAATTCCCTTTTCAGTGATATATCACAAGTTGTCATTTGTTTTTAAACTGGCGGCGTAGGATACGATTTCCTCAAATTCAAAATGGCGTAGTGTTAGCCGCGTGACATAAGTTTTTATCGTATGACGTTATAAAATGGTAACATTAGGATGATTTCTTTCAACTTTTAACAAAATTGAGGTGAAATGTGTATTTAGAATCTCATAGGATAGTTTTAATTTTTATTTGACATTAGCAATAGTCAGGCTCATTTTTCTCCATGATTTTTAATGGAAAGTACCAAATGTCAAAATACCTTGAAATACTACCGTGGGCTAGTTATTTAAAAATGTATAAAGCTTTATCATATTCTAAAGAATTTTAGGAGAAAATTTATTGCGCCCAAATAAAACTGGTACAACAAAATTTTCTTCTAGCTCTTGGACTACAATAGATTTTTTAACAAACTTTTTTAACAAAAGTTAAAATTTTGAAATAGCCTGGGAGATAGAAGTAAAATGGCGTGTCCCATTTTTTTTTTGGACGCTACACAAATTTTATATTTTATCCTATAGTAATATAACAAAATTACCTATTCTATTAAATGTTCTATTCTTTGACCTCTTCGTTGCAGACACAATGTTACTCGATCTACATATTTAGTTAATAAATTTCGTAGATATCTTATTGATATACCCAGAATTTCTGTCCTGATCCGATTTTTCAAATCGTCTAGATTCTGAAGGGGTCTAGCATAAACCTTTTGTTTAAGATAGCCTCATATGGAGAAATCAAGCGGAGTTAAATCAGGGGACCTTGCCGGCCAACGGGTTGGTCCGTTTGTTCCAAGCCAATTTTCTCCGAATGTGCGGCTTAAATAGTTGGTTGCGATGCGTGAGTTATGTGCTGGGGCACCATCTTGTTGAAAAGTTATGTTGTCGTTTCCAGGGGCATTATGTAAAGTGTGTTCAATCCGATTTTGCAGGAAGCCTAAATAAATCTCCCCATTTAAAGGCCCGTGAAAAAAAATTGGACCAATAATATTTGTTTCCATAATACCCAACCACACATTGACACCAAAGCGCTCTTGAAAAGCACCATCCCTTACCAATTGCTGGTTTTTCTTTGCCCAGTATCGAGTGTTGTTTCGATTAAACATACACAGATGAGTGAATCTTGACTCGTCCGTAAATAATATTTTGTAGTGGAAAACTGCATTGTTATTAAGACTCGCCAACAACCAATTACAATAATCTAATCTTCTTCAAAAATCATTATCATAGAACTTGGTGTTTAAATGATTTGAAACCATAGGCATCGTAACTATAGATCCGACACGCCATTCATAAATGCTATAAAATTGTGATGCCAAAATCGTTTGGTGGCGAGACGCTGTGAGGAGCTAGGTGGGGTCGGGAGTGGGGATTACGCTGACTTTACATATGCATGCGACAAAACCACAGAATAAAGGTTAGGTTGACAGAACTCCAGGAAAACCCACAGAAAAACGCTGTCACAAATGAAATGGAACATTCGCTATGCCGAGTCGATGCGGATGGCCACGAAAATGATGGGATCTGGGCGGATTCTTTTTTGCTGCGTTGCCATACTACAGATTTTTTACAATGTTTTAGGCAATGTTATATATTTCCCACAACATGTTATTCTAGTAAATCATAGAAGTTAATACTTTTAACAGAGTAAGATCAGAAAACTACGTTTTCTGTGGCGTAAGTCTGGCAAACCAAGTGGAGGGAAGCAGCTTGAATGTTGATTTACTTTACACTGGAATATAATGATGACAACACGTTTATTTGTTATTGTTCGGTCTAATAGTTACGATGTCTATGTTTCAAACCATGTTTCTCCAAAATTTGTCTTGCGCTTTCTCGGTTCACAGCACACTCCACTTCTAATTCGCGAACTGAAGCTATATGGTCATATTCTACATAAGCCAAAAGGTTATTTCGCTTTCTTCACTTACTATAAAACGTTGGTTATTCTTATTATTGTGGATATTACCTTAAATTTTTAATTGTTTTTCAAGTCAAGGGAAATAGCATTGATGGAATCTCCCGAACTGGATACCGTTCGGCATATAATCTTGCAGCAAGCCTTGAGCTTTTTTTCCTCCTATAAACCATTATTATTGAATGCGTATAAATCTAGCCAAAATACCGATAAACTAGATACGCCAATTTATTTATACTTATTCAATTTGGTAATGTCAGAATTACTTTCATATTTTGTTTCCATAGCCTGCAGAGAAACTAATTCCTTTGGTCACAGAATATCAACAGCACGGCATTGTTTTATTCTTCCACTAAGACTAATTATTAGCTAAGTTACCAAAATATTGATATGTATCTGGGTGTAAGAAAGAATTAGTAACAAAATAATAAAAAGGATTTTCAAGTACGGCAGATAATATGAAGTAAAATAAAATATGTGTACCTAATATAATCATTAAAAATTTTCTCTTAAAATTCTTTACAATATGATAAAGCATTATATATTCAAGGTATTTTGACATTTGGTACTTTCTATTAAAGATCATGGAGAGAAATGAGCCCGACTATTGCTAATGTCAAATAAGAATTAAAACTATCCTATGAGATCCTAACTACCCATTTCATCTCAATTTTATTAAAAGTTGAAAGAAAATAATCTAATGTTACAATTTTTTTTTAAAACGTCATAGGATAAAAACTTATGTCACGCGGCTTATCAAATCAAATCAAATCAAAATATGCTTTATGGTCATAAAGTATTATTTTTATCGACAAAGCCTTTTTCAAATTAAATTAACTATAAAATATAATAATATAGTAAAACTTAAAATATCGGAATAAACAAAAAAATGCAAATAATTATGACAGAGTATCAGCAAAATATTCATCTAGAGTATAATAAGCTTTTTCCAATAATATATTTTTAACATTTTTTTTTAAACATTTTAAAATTTGACATTTTTTTAATAAAAACTGGAAGGAAATTAAAAATTTTTTCAGAATCATAAATTATGGATTTTTTTACAAGACTTGAAGAAGGAATAGGTAAACATATATTAAAGGTTTCTCTTGTATTATAAATATGTTAATTAATACTATTTCTATGCTTTTTATGAATTAAACAATCTGTTTCAAATATAAAAATTGAAGTTAGTGTTAAAATTTTTTGTGAGATAAATAGAGTTTTACAAGAATCTCTAGATCTAGCTTTGCACAAATATCTGATAGCTCTTTTTTGTAAAATAAAAATTGAATTTAGAAGATATTTGCTTCAATTTCCCCAGAAACAAATTCCATATCTCGAAAGAGATTCTATTAAAGCAAAATAAACATTTCGAAGAACCACCATATTCATTTCACGAGAAAGTACTCTCAGGGCATAACATCCTGAAGCTAATTTTCTACATAACTTTTTGATATGTTCATTAAAAGAAAGATTTTAAGTAATATAGATTTCTAAAAATTTTATAAATTTGGGGTTATTAATTATTAGATTGTCAAAAATTATATTATTATTATTATTATACTCCGCCATTTTGAATTTGAGGAAATCGTATCCTACGCCGCCATTTTAAAAACAAATGAGTCCGTGATATGACATTGAAAAGGGAATTTAGAGCTCCATTCGAAGATCTAAAAAAATATACAGGGTGTCACTTAAAATAAGCGACCTAACCCAAACCGGAAGTAATATTCAAAATATTTTTGACCATATTTACTACTAAAATTTCAAATTCCTATATTGAACGATAGTTAAGTGAGGTTCTGTCAAACGATTTCATTGTCACCCGATATAGGAAGTTTGAGTTGCTTTTCACCAAAACACTTTTGCATCAAATTGGAGGCAGTTACTGCAAAGGCATTAATTTATTTTAATTAATAATTAACGAATTTTTAAATTCGATATAATTAACTTTTATGTTTTTTACCTGTGCATTCCAATCTACTACTGGCATAAGGATGATTGCAAACAGAAATGGCTGGATCGAAAACGGTTCCTTCTCCACATTCAAAGGAGTATGAGATGTATCCATTTTGTCCATTTGGAACACACCTAAGCACAAATCAATTTAAATTATCACACCAAAAGAACAAGACTTAAACGTTAAGAAATAGTTCATCCCAAGGCAATATTATAGAGGTGTATTGTTACTCTTGTTGTAATTTATATTAATATTAAATATATTTTTACCTATAAAATCTTCTGCAGTTGCTGGCGTCTGCAAAATGTCCTTCACCTTGACATCTGAAGTAGCTATTGTATTGGCTGATTTGTCGTGAATTCCTAACATACGGTTGTAGTGGGTAATCGTAATCGAAGAATCGAAAATCTAAAAATACACAATATGAAATAAAATATAATATTTTTTATTTTATATTTTAAAAATTGCCTTTTATAGACAATAAAATAGTAAAATTTTGTTGATTAATAATAATAATAATAAGCTTTATTGTCTAACAGATCTACATCCATTAGTAAGATAATTTTATGATATAACCCGCAACAAATATTAAGGACACAGCATAATAGTGCAATACTACTAACTACAAAAAAGAAACCTAGTATTAAGGTAAAATAATAAAATTCCTAGCCAATCGCCGAAAGATAATGATCATAATGATCAAAGTAAAAGTGATATAAATAACACAGGGTGGCAAAAAAGTCGCGCATAATGCCTGCAACTTTTGAATTACCTCGTATACGAGAAAGTGACCTTAATGAAAGTTGTTCAGTGAATTATTCCCCACATTTCTACCTGCATGAATTTTTTCTGTCATTTCTGGTTTGGTTGCCATAGAGACTAACTTACTTTTTTTAAACGGAACACCCTGCATATGATTGCATATTTGGATTCTAATAGGCTTTCGCATCGTGTGATGTATTAAATTTTTTCTACTACTGTTCTCAGATCAATATATTATTAAGTAATGAACTTTGATTTTATTCAAATTATAATGATGAAATAAGGTTTTTCCACCTGTAAAATAATCCATATCAACTAGTTATTTGAGTATTGTCAGAGTCTGTCAGTTCGAATTTTTTAATTTCGCTAGTCTAAAATGTTCTCCCAAGACCAAAACGTTGCTATTTAGAAGGCGGCCGAGTTGGCATGTGCCTCACTGTTACCTGAAAAGTCAAAAGATAGATACTACCAAACGTACAACCTGTTTCTGGAATGGTTCGAGGATAAAAACGTTTCTCAAATTGACGAAAATGTGATGTTAGCGTACTTCTTAGAGAAATCTGAAGCCTTATCACCTCCGTCTCTATAGTCACAATATTCCATGCTTAAATTGACTATTTCTGTGAACAAAAATATAGATATTTCGCAGTTTAGAAAACTCATTGCATTTATTAAACGAGAAAACGATGGTTACGAAGCTAAAAAATCTAAAATTTTCAGAAAAAAAGAAATAATAAAGTTTTTACTTGACGATTCTAATCATAGCTATTTATCTATGAAAGTGATAGCAGTAATGGGAATAGCTGGATCATGCCACACCGATGAGATCCATAAAATAAGGTTGAAAGACGTCGAAATCAAGGATGATCTAGCTATAGTTAAACTCCTCCAGAGCAAAAACAAGGTTCAAAGAAGTTTTGTGATAACCGATGATGAAGGTCCAGTTTCTTTTGTGAGGTTACTACAAGATTACATTAAACTTCGGCCAAATAATGCACAAGACGAACGCTTCTTCTATCGCTATGAACGAGGTAGATGTGTGAATCACGTGATTGGAAAACACACTATTTCGAATGCTCTCAAAGAAATTGCCAAATTTTTGAAACTTCAAGACATAAATAAATACACTGGTCACTCGTTTAGAAGAACATCAGCTACGTTTCTCGCAAATGCTCCAGGTGTCGACCTTTTGGATTTGAAAGACATGGCGGTTGGAGGTCTTTGTCCGTTGCGGAGAGATATTATTGGTGATTCGTATACTTATAAAATCGAAATTTCCAAAAAGATCTTAAATGGAACTCCTACTTTTATTACATCTAACGACGTAAGAGTGACAAATAGAACGAGTTGTAATATTGTTCAAGTCCAGGATAATAACGAGACTCTAATACAAAGCGGCGAATCTATTGAATTGAATAATATTTCATCAATTTATTTTTCCTACTGTTCAAACTCCACTATTAACCTTAATGGCAATAAATAATTATTATTTAAGTTTTATATTATTGTTATTATACCACTTGTTTTTTCAATAAATGTTAGCATTTTGTTATTAAGTTTTTGTTCAAAATTCGCTAGAATAAATACAATAAAAATTTCTTATGAGTATTCGTGTTTTTTTGTCCTGGCACCGAAAGTAGTACTTTCGTAGCTAGAAACATACTACTTTCGTAGCTAGCAACGTATACTATTCAGGTAACTCCAATGTTTACTTTCGTGATCTTCCGTGTTGCTAGGGCCCGAAATTAATTTATTTATACAGTAGTAAAAAAATTAAAAATCCAAAAGGTTACCTAAGGTAGACAATTAAAAATTAAATTCATATACAGGGATGTGACATCCACATAACTACTTCTTAGTGATCTGATTACTGCAAAATATTTAGAGCTGCTCTAGCACCACATTATTGTACCATTGGAGATTGTTGAATAAAATAGCAGGGTAATCATGGTGCTGTGGCCATCTCTGAGTTTTTGAATTAGTTATAATTTTAATAGTTATATCCATTATGTTTTACCATCAAGATCCATCGCTATATTAAAATTTTATTTTCTACTACAGATACAAGAATGAGTAAATAAAACTTAAATAAATCATAACAAACTACATGCTAATAATTCATGCCTTTCAACTTGTTAAAATCTCTTAACAAAATCCTTAAGGCATCTTGACGCTATTTGTTCTCAGTAAACAGAAACATGCAAAAGATAAATATCTAACTAGCGGCATATTCAATTATTGGTAAATCTAGCGAACAGTGAATATATCTTTAGCCTCTTTTTACCCGCATAGGATAGTAAGATGGGTATATTCGTACATGTTTAAATCGAACTAGTTCTTCCCAATGGAAAATGGCATAAAGCAAAAATTACTATAGCAATTTTAAATATCTTTTGGTTTCCGACAGATTTACGAGTGTCGCTCATCATATTTATGATCATTGCCTGCATGCAGAGGATGCAAATTGCTATTATGAATAAGTAAATAAACTCTTTGAATTCTATTAACCATAGCAGGATTTTATTTATTGACTTGGGAGATATACTTTTAATTAACAGACCCAGGGTATTAATTAAAGAGGTATAATCACTGATCGAGTATGAAAATAATGATCAATTGACAAATAAATTATAATTGCTTGCTCCGATATTAATAAAAATCTCACATGTTGGTTTTACATTGGTGGTTTATTTGTTGGGGATACGATCAAAGGTAGGTCGTTCCAAAGTGTAGATGTACAGTGACGGAAATAAAATTTCGTGCACCTATTTTTTCCTGATGTGATGTCGGCTTTTGTATACCTAGATCACCTGGAAATACACTTTACTTTTTGACAAATTGGTATCGGTGTCATCAGATTTGAAAATTTTATTATTTCATTTTAACAAATTTTGTGAACATGTATCAACTCGAGAAGGTGAGATTAATTGCTTTACTCGAAGACGGTGTTTTTCTACGAAGAATAGCTTAGCAGTTTGGGAAACCAAGAAGCAGTATACAAAGCTTCAGAACTAAATGGAAAAATACAGGATCATTGGAAAAAGGGCTGGAAGTGGCAGAAGAAAAATTTCAAACGAAAATCAAGATAATGATCTAATAGATTTTTTGCGAAACAATCCATTTCAGACGGCTGTAGAAGCACACAACCAAACTAATTTTCCTGGAACAGTAAGAACGGCGAGAAATCGTATAAGGAAAAATTCGGAAATGAGAAATAAAGTAGCTGCTAAAAAACCGTTTTGACCGATATGAATAAAGAGCAAAGAATGGGGGTTGCGCTGGAATATTTACCGCAAGGTATGGATTTTTTTGGGAAAAGGTAGTATTTACCGACGAGAAGACTTTTCAGTCTTATTATAACGGGCAGATTAGAGTGTATAGGCCGCCAAATAAACGGTACGAACAAAGATATACCCAACATGTTAAAACAAGTGGAAAATTTTCAGTTAATGTATGGGGGTATATGACTTCCAGAGGGCTAGGAATATGCCACCGAATTCGAGGATGATTTAATACTCAAGCTTATATACACATCCCTCAAAATATTATGTTGCCATCGGTAAACAATATATATTTCAACACGAAAATTTTATATACCAGCATGACAACTGCCGAACTGCCGTCCGTACAGCAAGGAGAGTTTCGGACTGGATACGGGAAAATAACATTTCATTGTTACCTTGGCCCTCAAGAAGCCCTGATATGAATCCAATCGAAAACGTTTGGGATATATCGTGAAAGAAATTAACAAGAACTATGATTTCCATCCTCAAAACAGTGATGATTTGTGGAATAAAATTGAAGAAACCTGGAATACCTACAATTTTCATCACGCCCAAATGCTGGTGGCATCAATGCCCAGACGTTTAAACTTATTAGTGGAAAAAAATGGTGCCGTTTAAAATATTAAACCAATATTTTTTTATATAATATTTGATTAATCTGTTTTATATTTAATTTTAAAGTCATTTATTGTGAATTATTATCTCGATTTTCGTTTGAAATTTTTCTTCTGCCACTTCCAGCCCTTCTATCCAATGATCCTGTATTTTTGCATTTAGTTCTGAGGCTTTGTATAGTGCTTCTTGGTTTCCCAACTTGCTCAACTATCTAGGAATACTTTCTTCGAATAAATAATTTTTATATAGCCTTTTTTCTATCATTACTGAAATCGGAAACGCAAGGTATAGCGTCAAGGGTTGGTTCGACTCTAATTTGCTTGCCCTGAATGTTGAAAAAACAAATATTCTTGGTTTCAAATGTGAAATGAGTGGTCTAAGCATTGAGGATTGTTCCTTGTTGAACCTGTCCCATACTAAATTTTTGGGTCTTGATGTTGACAGAGATCTCACGTTTGGACCACACATAACCACACTGAGCAAAATAATAGCTTCGGGATGTTATGCGATAGAACTGTCTCGAGAGAACTTGGCTTGGTAACAGCCAAAAGCGTATACTACGCCCTGGTTGAATCGCGCCTTCGATATGGCATTGCTTTTTGGGGAATGTGTGGTCAGGGACTTTTAAATATTATATTTGTGTTGCAAAAAAGGGCTCTCTGCTCCCTTTACCACATAGGGCATCGAAAATTTTCTCAACCCTTTTTATCTCGGGGAAAATTTTGACTTTGGTGTCGATTTTTATATTGGAGACGGTTATTTTAATATTTAAAAATAGGGAAAAATTTATAGATCCTGATCCTTATTATGCCACTCGACGTAGTATGGATATACCTTTACCTATACCTACATCAACTTTAACTAAGAAATCAATACTTTATGAAAGCAAAAAGATTTTCAAACATTTACCAGTAGCTTTGAAACAGGAACAATCCCTGAAATTGTTTCGAAAAAAGGTAAAGACGTTATTAGTTGGTAAAGCTTACTACACTTTGACTGAGTATTACTGTGATAATCTTTAAGATAACGTTTTAATCATGCATCACCTTTTAAATATGTTATTTTTATAATTTTATAAAATGGTGGTAGGTAATTTTAATGGTTTTGTTTATTTCCTTTTCCTTTTGAACTTAGTTGTAACCTTGGATAGGTTTGTTCATCTATATTTCATTAATTGTTTGCGGTTTTGCGCAGGTTTCACATTAGATATATACTTTTATGTATGTGCTAATGGTATTATAATGTATTATTTCAGTGTTCCCCCGCAAAAATTTTTTCTGGGTATTTATAGCTAATGTGTATTTTGTATTTGTAGTGTATGCATTTACGCATTGTCGAATTTCTACGATTCCTTTGATTGAATATTGTGTAAGTGGGTACTAGTTATTGTTCTCTGGTGTAATATTTGTATGACTTTGTATGACTTTTCAACTAATAATTTTGTTGTATTTTTATATTTAATTGAGCTTTATCAATAAGAATTTATTTTTGGACAATAAAATATTCAAAAATAGCATAAAATGTTAACCTCAATGCACGAAATTTTATTTCCGTCACTGTACATGATAATAATAATAATAAATCAGCAGGAAGAAGTACCTGAACGCGTTAAATGTGGTATTGGTACAAAAAATAGTCACTAATGAATTTCCAAACAGTCCAATTACTTATATTCAAAGTATTTTTCGAGTAGAAGTTCCTCTATCATGTCCAGCACATTCTTTTCCACTTCTACCGTCCTTCCTGGTCCCTCACTTCGTTTCAATGTGCTTGTTTCATAAAGACGTTGATGGATACTTTGGAAGATTTCTCTATCAGGAACATTACGTTCAGGAAATCGTACAATGTACAACCGCGTAGCTTGTAATGCATTGCCATTATAAATTATTTTATAATTTTCATGTCCAAAGCTTATTTTAGCGATGTCTAGCTGTCTGGCTATTCTTACTGAACCCAAAATAGGCTCATATAAATGATATAAACACATACAACACAAGCACAAGACACAAAAATATAGGAGAAGGAAGACAATATGCGTGATGAAATTCGTTTAAAACAAGGAAATATCTATATTGTCAGCAGCATGTCACTGTCCACTTAGCAAACAATTACGGAGTTTAAATTTATATTTATTAATATTAAATCATCTAAATTCCTAAGGAAGAAAGTTATACAGAATGGCAAAAAGTCGCGCTTAATGCTTGTAACTTTTGAATTACCTCGTATACGAAAAGTGACCTTTATGAAAGTTGTTCAGTAAATTATTCCCCATATTTCTACCTGCATGGATTTGTTCTGTCATTTCTAGCTTGGTTGCCATAGCAACCAACTTACTTTTTTTAAATGGAACACTCTGCATATGATTGCATATTTGGATTCTGCTGGGAAAACTCTGAATTTTTTGTATTTCAAATTTTCACTGCAAGCGTTTCCGAGATAACGACAGCTCAAAAATAAAAAACCCCCCTAATTATAATTATTCCTAGCTAATACCCACCAGCTGAGTCAAGGTGTTTTCATGACAGCGACCTAAAAGGTGTCAATTTTGAGTTCCTGTTTAATTTTCTGTTGTCTGATTTCTAATTTGTTTACACTGTGGTTCATCTGAATAAGAAACAACGAACTGAAATTTTAATAATAAGCGGTTACGGAAATATCAAGAGATCGCAAGATCAGTTTGTCAACTTTTCAATGAAATTTGTCCAAATAGGCCTCCAATAAATCAAATAACGGTGTGTCGAGTGGTAAAGAGATTTCGAGAAACAAGCAGTGTTAGGGAAGCCGCTAGATCAGGTCGACCTAAAACAGCAACCGGGGGAGACAAAGCTCTCAATACATGAAAATCCAACAAAATCATCCAGGCCAATGGCAATGGATTTTAATGTATCTCATCAGTCAGTGAAAAATTTGTTTAAGCAGGCGAAGTTGCATCCCTACAAGATAAAGTTGGTGAACGAGTTACACGAGAACGATTTTGATAGAAGAGCTGAATCTTGTGAGCTGATGATGGAAAGATGCAATAACGATAATAACTTCGCAACAAATATCATTTTCTCGGATGAAGCTACTTTCCATTTAAATGGCATTGTTAATAGACACAATTATCGTTATTGGTCCGCTGAGAATACTCACTAGTTCCAGGAAGGTCATACTCAGAGGCCCGAAAAAGTTAATGCTTGGGCGGGCATAGTTGGTAGACATATTGTGGGACCTTTTTTCATAGATGCTAATTTGAATGACGAAAAATATCTGAATCTCCTCAGGAATCACATAATTCCTTCTTTCAGAATGGTTTTAACGTAAATAATGGCATAAACGAACAGGTATGGTTCCAGCAAGATGGAGCACCTGTGCATTATGCGGTAAATGTTAGACAATACATAAGCGAACAACTTCCAGGACGCTGGATGGGCAGAAGAGGTACTATTGACTAGCCAGCGCGATCCCCGCACTTAACTCCGCTAGACTTCTCTTTGTGGAGACACTTAAAGAACAAAGTCTACGTTAACCGAATCTTTAAAAGTCAGAATTAGTGCTGAAATTCGGGCCATTCTAGAGGACTTTCTTTTAAACGTTGTAGACGGGTTCAGGGATCGACTGGCGCTCTGCTTAGCAGAAAATGGTGGTCATTTTGAACACCTGATCTACTGAAAAGGTTTCACTTATTTATTATTCCGATGTTAAGTTGTTCACTTTTCTAGGCTATTTATTTTGTTAATATAAAGTTTGTTACAGTTTTAAATAAATAGAAATTTGAAATACAAAAATTCAGAGTTTTCCCAGTAGAATCCAAATATGCAATCATATGCAGGGTGTTCCATTTAAAAAAAGTAAGTTGGTCTCTATGGCAACCAAACCAGAAATGACAGAAAAAATCCATGCAGGTAGAAATATGGACAATAATTTACTGAACAACTTTCATAAAGGTCACTTTCTCGTATACGAGGTAATTCAAAAGTTACAGGCATTATGGGCGACTTTTTTGCCACTCTGCATAATGCACGTTTAAAGAAAATAGTTGTTATAGATGCGCGACAGATGGTAAGTAAAAAAAAGCTTGGGGGGCTCTAGAAAAAAAACTATTCTCAAAGTGGGCGATGGGCAAAACAAGTTTGAGAAGCACTGATTTTGAGTAAATCTGAAACCTTTATAAAAAGCGTCCCCTGGAAACCAAACTACGAGTTAGCGATAATCAATTTTTAAATGTTCTTTAAAGCGTTCTTAAACTAATAATAATACCTAATTGTTTTTTGAAAACTCGCATGAGTACATGTCAAACAAAAGTGTTTAAACAAATTATCCGATGACTACTAAAAAGGTAGGTAATGTATCCCAAGCTGACGTAGATTACAGGTTGCAAAACCACATCCTATTAGCTGCAACTAGTTTGTTCGGGCTGTCAGCGTAAATACTTGTTCCCGAGATCGCCCATTTACTTATAGAATTTATTTAATGACTTCATATGAAGGTGTGTGTAGATTAAATTAGATGTTTTACGTCGTATTATCGAGATGAGATTTTGTGATATGCTGCTGAAGCCTTATTATTATAATTAGGTTAATAAGATATTATTTTTTTGAATTAGCTTGATACAAAATTGAAAATGGAATCTTTATCAGATCAATTAGTGACCTGTTCCATATCATAAAAGCGTAGCCTGTTTGCAATACATTAAACTGAAAACGGCTAAAGGCTCAAGTGTGTCCCAGTCAAGTCTAGCGCGGGAATAAGAGGCACCTGGTCTTAAATTACACAGGCACATTATTTCATAGTAGGATGTCTCCCCCTTAGTTTAGCTTTTAACGTGTTATCGAAAGCTTGTGGTTCTATTAATAAAGTGGCGAATAATTATTCCCCAGTGTTTTGTAAGGGTATGCCTGACGTAAAAGCAAAGACAATATATAGTTTTGAATGTCCATTATGCATTTGGACACCAAACAGGCAAACACCCTTTAGTACTGTTCGAAACCTAGCATCAGCTTGTGCTGATATAACGGGAGTTAGTGAGTCAACAATCTACCGGCAAGGCCGTTTCAACAGGGGGGCGCCAAGGGTTTAGGCACACGGGCGGTAAGTCAAGGTTAAAAAAAATAAATTTAAAACTAATTTATTGGTAAAATAATCAATATAAAAATACTAGTATTATACTAGGTAACTACTTAGAGTTAATAATGTATTTTACAAGTACAGGGTGATCCCCTATCATGTCGCCCCCCTTTAACTTTTTTATTTTAAGTGTTCCAAAAAATTTTAAAGTATGGTTATGTAGGTACCGAAAGATACTATTTTTTTACGTATAAAGATAATTTAAAAAATGATCAGTATACAAGGAAACACGAAAAGTGCATTTTTTTTTTAATTGATTACCCTATACCGGGTGTTGCATCGTCGAGCGGGACATAGGAAATCCCATGTAATTTTAAATGGGGTCAATTATTGGCTTCCCTAATTATTTTAGAGAAAAATTCTATTTAGGTTTATTAAAGAGCACTAAAACCCACATTCAAAAGAATAACTTCAGATATTTTTGATGAGCCCGTTTACGGGTTATCGCCGATTTCTTTTTAACTATTTCTCCTTTTTATGGCCCCGTATTTGCGGGCACCAGTCAAGGTAAAAGATGACTGTCAAATAAAGTTGTCATTTTGAAATGTGTGCTTTATTGTTATAAAAACTCGTACATCGAAAATATTAGCCATGAATTACACTTCTGAAGAAAAAATATTGATGATTAAATGGTATTATCAAGGAAATAGTTATTAAAATGTGTCAGACATGTTTGCTGCTCTGTATCCGAATAGACCGATACCTGCAAAATCTACAGTCGAAAGGACTATCAAGAAATTTGAGACAAAAGGCACTGTAATAAATAACTGCAGATGTGAAGAAAGGCAGGAACAAAGAAGAGATGCAAGAAATGATAGGGACTTGCAAGTTTTATTGTGCGTGGAAGAAAATGATGGGAAGATCAGCACAAGGAAACTTGAGGATGACATAGGATTAGATCACACCACAGCGTTACGAGCTTTGAAACGACATAAATATTATTCATACAAATATGAAAAGCACCAAGAGCTAAGAGATAGGGACGAAATACGACGACAGGAGTTGTGTTTTGGTATGATGGAAAGAGCAAACATGGATAGGGAATTTTTAAAAAACATTTGTTTCACTGACGAATGCACATTTACCTTAAACAATGAACCCAATGTTCAAAATTATCGATATTGGAGCAAAGAAAACCAACACAGGTTTGTGGAAACAAGGACGCAATATCCACAAAAAGTTAATGTATGGGCTGGGATTTTCGGAGAAAATATTATCGGGCCATTATTTCTTACACGAAATTTAAATGCAGAATATTTTTTGGAACTACTTGAAGATCATATTTTACCTACTTTACATGATGCCGCCAGGGAAAATCAGGAAGTTTGGTACCAAATGGATGGCTGCCCTGCACATAGTACCCTGGCTGTCCGGGAATATTTAAACCGTGCTTTTAATGGAAATGTTATTGGCTTAAATCATACAGTAAATTGGCCAGCCAGGTCTCCTGATTTATCGCCAAATGATTTCTTTCTCTGGGGCCATTTAAAAAATAGGATATACAAAGATAAAAAATACCCAAATCTAGACGAGTTAAAAAATGCTATTTCTGCCGAATGCAATAGAATTTCAGTTTACCAACTAGCGAATGTAAGAAGAGAATTTTATGATCGCCTCGGTTATTGTCTAGCAGTCAATGGAGGAATATTTGAACATCTTCTTAAATCCTAAAGTTCTAACAATTTAATAGTACCTACCTATTAATTAGTAAAATATTTAAACATGTAAAATGTCATAATTAACCTTGTAATTGGATACTTTATTTTAGTTTTATTCAGATTAATTTGTACTCATAAATACACCAGTAAAAATACAAAATTTTAACCGAAAGTAAACATTTATAAATGCAACATCCTAAAATAATATATACTTAAAAGCAGCTGTTTAATATTTAGTCATTGCGCCGTTGTTTTCAATTACTTTTTGTAACCGACGCGGCATACTTAAGACTAAGCTTCTTGTATACTCTTGGGTTATATTATCCCATGCTGCGTTTATCCCCTGGCGCAGTTCTTCTTCATTTCTTGGATGAGAGTCATGTTTATACATGAACTTGGTCATTTCTCCCCAGACATTTTCTATGGGATTGAGGTCGGGGCTCTTCGAAGGCCATGGTAAAACTTGGATGTTATTTTGTCGAAAGTAATCTTTTACTATGCGGGCAGTATGAATGGGAGCATTATCTTGTTGGAAAATATAATTTTGATCACCGAATATGGCTTCAACCGATGGCACCATAACATTATTTAATATGTTGCAATATGTTCCTGCAGTTAGCCGCCCTTGCACAAATTGACAAACTCCTGGGCCTCTAGCACTAATCCAACCCCACACATTTACGGAAAAACGTCCACTTTGATTTGTCTTGTGCGTATATCTTTCATCATACCTTGTGTTTATGGGTCTATATACTCGGACTTTTCCATTGTTACAGGACTGGAACGTTTTCTCATCTGAAAAAACTACAGACTTCCACGGTTGGTTTTGGTATTCGTGAGCAAATTGTACTCGTCTTTGCTTATTTAGTTCTGTTAAATATATTTTGTTTGCAGAACACCTATTTTTGAGTTCAGACCCCCGAATTCTTCTTCGAGCTGTAATTGAAGATCCAGGAAAATGGGTTTCTTCTTTAGCCTTAATAGCGGTCCCGAATGGGTTGTCCCTTAAATAATTAATTAAAGTTGTATCTTCGTCATCGGTGGAAACTTTTGGGCGACCAGAACCTGGGTGTCTCACAATACTTCCATGTTCTCGAATTTTGGATTTAGCCAACAACACTGTTTTTTTGTTTATCCCTAATGCGCCTGCAATGTCCCTTATGGGAACCCCATCCCTTAATCGCGTAAATATGATCGATTTTTGCTCTAAAGTTAAAGGCATTTTTTAAAAATTACATGACACTGACACAAGAATTCTGGTGACACTGAGTTACCAGTTTGAAAGAAAATATTTTATAATAGACCAGCAGATTAAATTATATTTTGTTGTACTACTTTTTTTTTATCGCAATGGTACGAGTTTTTATAACAATAAAGCACACATTTCAAAATGACAACTTTATTTGACAGTCATCTTTTACCTTGACTGGTGCTCGCAAATACGGGGTCATAAAAATGAGAAATAGTTAAAAAGAAATCGGCGATAACCCGTAAACGGGCTCATCAAAAATATCTAAAGTTATTCTTTTGAATGTGGGTTTTAGTGCTCTTTAATAAACCTAAATAGAATTTTTCTCTAAAATAATTAGGGAAGCCAATAATTGACCCCATTTAAAATTACATGGGATTTCCTATGTCCCGCTCGACGATGCAACACCCGGTATATGAATTTATTTTTTGACTCCTTGTAAAGTTCTAAACATAATTGATATATCATACCAGATACCTAAATTCAACCGTTTCTGAAATATTCGCATTTGAAACATTATCATCAATATTCTTTTAAACAACTGTTACAAATCAAGAAACCTTAGGATAACAAAATGTTTGTCGAGAATAAATACCCATAGTGACATTATGTCAATATTGTTGTAGTTGTCTTGTTAAGTAAGTAGAAATGCCGTACTCAGACAGAGAAAGACAAATTATTTTAACTTATTATATTAAAAATAATTTAAATTGTCGCGCTGCCATTAGAAATATGATAGAAGATAATCCCGGTATGCATGTCCCAAGTCGAAGAACGTTCACATCTATATATAGTAAGTTTCAAGAAACTTCAAATTTAAAAAGGAAAAAAAGAACTATGAACGGAGATGAAAATGCAGAATTAAATATTTTGCTAGCCATAGAAGATAATCCAAATAATTCCATAAAAAAACATTTCAAAAGCATTACAAGAAACAGAAGATAATGTTCAGAATACCTCATACGGAAAAGTCCAAAGAACGCTTAAAAAATAGGATTTAAAGCCATATAAGATTAAACCCACTACAAAGCTTACCCAAATGCAAAAAGATAATCGGGTCACATTTTGCCAACTGATTCTAGATAGAATTAATACAAACAACAATTTTTTGAAAATAGTTTTATGGACTGACGAGTCTACCTTCTCTACGAGTGGCCTGTTTAATCGAAAAAATACCAGACAATGGGCAAGAGAAAATCAACATTATTATAGGGAATTTAAGTTCCAAGGGCGACAATCCGTAAATAAGTGATGTGGCATTCTGGGCGATCGAGTTATTTGTCCGTATTTTTTTGATACTGTTTTAAATGGACCCCGCTATTTAGATTTCTTGGAAAACGAGTTAGAAGAATATTTAGACGATTTGCCTTTGAATATGTTACAAAATATCATTTTTCAACAGGATGGGGCACCCCCTCACAATACTCGTGATGTGCTTAATCACCTAAATGAGAGATTTCCTGAATGGAGTGAAAGGAATGCGCCAATTAAATGGCCAGCGAACAGCCCCGATTCGACACCTATGGATGCGTTTCTTTGGGGATATATAAAAAACCGTATATACAGCCATCAAATTGAAAACCTCAATCATCTTAAAGATATAATAATGAATGAAATAAATAATTTAAATAAAAATAACCCAGCATTCATAACAGATGCATTAGAGAAACTTCGAAGAACACTTATACGGTGTGTTGAAGAAAATGGAGGCCCGGTAGAGCATCTTTATGTTCAATAACCCATTGAAATTGTTTTTGTTACTGTTATTGTTAAATTTCTTAATCTGGCAGTTGTTTAATAAAATTCTTTATTATTATGATATTTTATTAGTAAATAATGTTTCAAATGCGAATATTTCAGAAACGGTTGAATTTAGGTATGTTGTATGATATATGATTTATGTTTAGAACTTTATAAGGAGTCGAAAAATAAATTAATATATAGGGTGATCCATTTAAAAAAAAATACGCTTTTCGTGTTTCCTTGTATACTGATCATTTATCAAATTATCTTTATACGTAAAACAATAGTACCTTTCAGTACCTACATAACCATACTTTTAAATTTTTTGGGACACTTAAAATAAAAAAGTTAAGGGGGGGCGACATTATAGGGGATCACCCTGTACCTATAGCTGGAAATAAACAAAACAACATTGGTTTTAAAAACGCTACTCCACGTCGTAATCAGTTCGGAAAATACATTGCTCGTTCTTGTTTTAACACGCTTTAACCCGTCATTCCATCAAATCGCGTCGCATCGTCGGCATCGCGTCGGTGTATCAGGCTGCAGGAAAATACTCGTTTATGCCCTGAGCCGATAAATACACGCACCGGGATAATTTGCACCATATTAATTTCGAACGTGTCAATCTCAACAACTGAGAACTACGAATGTACAGATGAGGCTTCAGAAAATCCAGAAGACCAATTCAAAATTAATTTTCACTTTGTAATATTGGACACTGCATTGTCAAACATAGAAGAACGGTTCGAACAAATAAAACAACATCCGGACAGTTTTCAATTTCCACAATGACCTAAATAATTTCCTTAAAACAGATAAATCAAATAGGTCTACAAAATGTAAATCTGTGGAAAGTATGTTATTTTATTTATTTATTTAACATGCTTTATTGTCAAGAATACATTACATATTATAGGGAGGAGAAAAAAAAACATTTAAAATGGGGTCGTATCTGTCAAATTGGTGAACCTACATATTTTTTTATATAAAATTTGGCTTCCCTGCGAAAAATCATTAAGAAATGTGTAATTTGTTTTTAATTACAATCAGCAGGAGAATCGCCAATCGGATGAGACACATAAAAAAAATGTCACTGTACAATCGTACTGACGGAGCCACTAACACTAAATTTATTCAAACCCATGGAAGGAGTTCTGCTAAAAATGTTTCTTTCACGGCTAGAAGGTCGTGCTGATTCATCAAGTCAGTAAACAAAAGCCTAAATAAAAATAATTCCACATTTACTAACAAATAACAAAGAAAAACTGAATTGAAATGATGTTATATGTAAAACACTTGTGTTGTACATCTGGAGGTAATACTAAATTTTCGCCGATACCGTCTGATAAAAACACACAAACACATAAACTGTCTGTTTGCGTCATCTCTGAATCCTTGCCGTCTTCTTGGAAACAACTCTGTAACTCATACGGCCTTAGCAGACGCCAGCAAACATGGAGATTGAAAAAAAACGTTGACCAGAAATTTTATAGGGTTTCGTGACCATTTCTCATGCTATTTAAGGTTTATCATTAGAAAATATAAAGCGCGACTATACCTATAACTTTTTTTTTTGGAAAAGTGATCGTATTGATATTTTAAGGTGTGGTCTTTTTTATTTAAAAGATATTGATACAGTGTGTCCTAAATTAGAGATATGACGTCATCGAGATTTTTTTTTAAATGGCAACTCTAATTTTTCATTCTCTATTTTTAAACAGCATATTAAGCAATTGGTGCCCAGTTTTCGATAATTTTACGGGGTATCTCCGTTATTAGTAAAGATAGAAGGATACGGTTTCCGCAGCATTCAGCTACTTTTTTGTAAAACAAGAGATGCCGCAATCAGAATTTTTTGTCCTCCTTGTTTTTGATTTACGGGATGTTTTTGAAACTTTTACATTTTGGGACACCCCATATTTAGGTTACCCTGTAGCTTATCAAGGAGAAAACAAATGTTCTTTTGTAGTTTTTCATGTAGAATCCAGTGACATACTCATACTAATAATATAATTTAGTTTATAACAAGCTTCTCAGAAATATATAATATCTTATTTTTATTTTTGTTAGTAGGCTATGACGGGTATTTAAAAAAAGGAAGAAAGAACACAATCATTTATGTCATATTAAAAACTTCTTTAGTTTCTGTCAGAGTACTCAGGTTCTCTAAATTGTTTTAAAATATCTAATTAATAGTAAAAAATTAGTCTGTCCTAATAATTATGGCAGAAAATGTAAACTTTGAAAATAATGAAAAATACGACATGCTCCTTTGTTATGTCCATTGTAATGAAAATGCAAATGAACCATTAGAAGTGTATTTCAATAGGTAAATATACGCCCTTTTGTAGTATCCTATGAAGATTTATTAAATTTCTTAAATTACTTGAAGGTATCCCGAAAGACGACAGCCGGATAAAAGAGTTTTTCTAAAGATGAAAACAAATTTAATTGAACACGGTTCATTTTCTAAACCTAGGCCTAAAATCTACAACAATCAAAACCGCAAGACTGATGAAATAAATGTTTTAGCTTCAATTGAAACAAATTCAACTAGTTCTTGCAGAACGGTTGAAGGTTCGGTCGAAGTAGTTAAATCAAGAGTTGAAACAATCCTAAAAAAACACAATTTTAAGCCATATAACTTTCACCGAGTACAAAACTTACATCCTGGTAATGCACAGCGCCGTATTGAGTTCTGTAATTGGTATTTACAAAATATCAACAGGAAAAATAATTTTGAAAGAACCATTATATGGTCCGATGAGGTTCATTTTACCAGTGCTGGTATATTTAATCGGCACAATACGAGGTTTTGGTCTCGGGAAATCAGCATATAATATTTCCACTTGAACGGTAAGGCAGGTTTGGCTTTAACGTTTCATGTTATGTTTCATTAAATAAAGAAAAAGAGAAATAAATTCTGGAAAATAATAGAAGACGTGCCCTTAGCGGGTCTCAATAACTTGCATCTGCAACAAGATAGAGCACCCGCTCACAAAGCGCTAATTATCAGGGCCTACTTAAACAATAATTTCCCAGGCCACACGATTGGAACTAATGGATCTGTAAGATGGCCACCAAGGTCACCCGACTTGTCGAATTTGGATTTCTTCTTGTGGAGATAGCTTGAAAATAAAATTTATTCTATTCAATACCAAACAATTGCAGATTTAAGAAATGCCACTGAAAGAGCATTTAGGACCTTTTATTTTAAATTCATTAAGGCAAATAAGACCTATTTGTGAAACATGTTTAAGGCGAAATGGAGAACAATTTAAGCAATATTTATCATAAAGTTCTATACATTTTTAGCTTTTGTTTCTAATGTTTTACGTAGTAATACACAACTCGATTTATGAATTGTTATTATTTTTACTGACATATAACTGCTAATTAAATTAAAGAGTCCAAAATATATTTCTTTTGCAGTAATTATCATGCCAGTAATAGTTTTTTAAATACTCGTCATAGCCTACTAACAAAAAATGTAAATTCTTGAATAAAACGTAAGTTTCGTGCTTAATATTAAAAATAAAAGTGAGGTATTATATATTTCTGAGAAGCTTGTTATAAACTAAATTAGATTATTAAAAAATATATACGGTGACCCATTTAAGAAAAAGCAAGTTTTGTTTTCTTTCTCGAAAAGAAACCATTGATCGGAAAAAAATCTAGGTGCGTCACTGGATTCTACGTAAAAAACTACAAAAAGAACATTTGTTTTCTCTTTGATAAGCTACAGGGTAACCTAAATATGGGGGGGGTGTCCCACAATGTAAAATTTTCAAAGACATCCCGTATATCAAAAACACGGAAAACTAGAAAAATTCTGATTGCGGCATCTTTTGTTTCACAAGAAAGTAGCACATTGCTGGGAAAACCGTATCCTTCTATCTTCACTAATAACGGAGATACCCCGTAAAACCATCGAAAATTAGACACCCTGTACATATATAACTGCCAAATTTTAAATTTTTATTCCTTGTATCCGTCGTTTATTTACTTTTTTGTGTCAATTTAAAGCAACACCTTTTGACATCTCTCGATAGAATTATCGGGTGCTTCTAATTTTCCGGAAAAATTTGGAGTTGACAAATTGCTTTAAAATGAGTTTTCCAGATTTTTCCACAGGAAAAATTAGATGCGCGAATGGTATTTGGTAAGATTATTTTCGAATTAAAAAAAAAGAAAACTAATAATTAAATTTACTGACAAAAATATCAAACAAAATTATCTTTTGTAAAGAAAACTACTGCGAAATTAATAAATAAATTTCGTTTGACAACTTGTCAAATTTTTTCCGGAAAAATTTTGACAATGTCAAAGATTTTCCACTATAGCGTTGCTTAAGGAGACGAATTTGTTTGACTTATCGGAATTATACATATATGCAACTATCTGATTCATAAAAAAAATTTCTCTCAAACTGTTAGTCACGGTCATGCCACAAGAATAAGCAAAAATGATCAACTAGTTTTACCGAAAGCAAACAATACACTCTTTCTAAAATCAGTTAATTATTTGGGAATCAAACTCTTCAATTATCTACCCTCTGAATTGCGACAAATACCAAGTCATAAACTTTTCAAATCTAGACTTAAAATCTTTATTTCAATAAACTCTCTTCATTTAAAGCGACTAATTATACAGGGTTGGGCAAATGTTCCGGAACGGCTTAATTACAAGCGAACGAAAAGTGATATCGAATCGGGGTTTTGGGCAATCTATAGGACAAAAATTTTACTATTTGACTGGTATACCATATGTCAGTAATGTCACCAACTGTCAAGTGTCGACGATATTTATTTATTTTTTTAAATGGAACACCCTGTATATTATCAGATATTCTAGATCTTCAATAAATTACAAATATTTTTCATATAGCATACCATATGATTAAATTCAACTGTTTCGGAAATACGGGCAAATGAATCTAGAAAGCCCATATTACATTTTGTTTAAAAATCAAGCAACATATTTCTTTTATTATGACATTCCAAATAAAAGTCTTAGTTTCCATGACTCCCAAGTGTCACTCTGACACATTTCCTATTTAATTTTTATTTATTTGTATTAAGTGAGTTGTGCGAGTTTTTTATTTATCGACTAAACCTCTGATATAACTGATAAAACTATGGTTCAGCTAACTGAACAAGAACGGATTACTCTGCTTATGATGATAGGATATGGGGATAGACGGAGATCTTTTCAAGAAGCAACCGACCTTTTCAATCAAAGTTTTCCTGTTCGAGATCTCATTTCTAAATCAACTGCTAATAGAATATTCCATAACTTTGAGCATACGGGTACGGTAAAAAACTTGCCAAAAACAGGTCGTCCGAAAACTGCTACAAATGACGAGAAATCCCTGGATGTTTTGCTTGCCCTGCAAGAAGAACCACAGACGTCAGTTCCAAAGCTTGCTCTTGCACATGAAAACAGCGAAAAATCAATTAGAAGAATCCTCAAAAAAAATAAAATGTTTCCTTATAAAGTCAGCTTGCTTCAAGAACTATCAGAGGACGATCCTGATAGGCGTATGCAATTTTGTCAAGAAATAATGGACTACATAGACCTACAACCTAACTTTGTAAGTCGTATTTTATTTTTTGACGAGGCTACATTCTGTCTTAATGGTTTCGTCAATAGGCACAACTGTCGATACTGGTCAGACCATAATCCCCATTGGATGATTGAGCACCGTACGCAACACCCCCAAAAATTAAATGTGTGGGCAGGTATAATTGGAAACCATATTATTGGGCCTTTCTTCCTTGATGGAAACTTGACATCTATTTACTACTTAGATCTGCTTCGAAATAGAATTATACCAAATTTGATTAATTTATATCATGATCAGGTTAACGATCAAATACTAGCGAATGACATTTGGTTTCAGCAAGATGGGGCGCCAGCTCATTTTGGTATACATGTCAGAAATTATTTAGATCAAACTTTTCCTGGAAGGTGGATAGGTAGGAGGGGGTCCATTGAATGGCCTCCTAGATCTCCAGATTTAACACCTCTAGATTTCTACCTCTGGGGTCATTTAAAGACTGTCGTATATCGTACACAACCTAAGACTTCAGGAGGATCTTCAAAACAGAATTTTAGATGCTGTGCATGTTATTTCTCGTGAACATTTGCAAAACGTGCGTTCTGAATTTTCCGACAGGATTGGACACTGTCAGGTGGCTGAAGGACGACATTTTGAACATTTAATTAAATAACCATTATTTTATATTATTGTGTTTTAAAGTTATTACCTTGGTTTTGTTTAAATAAAATGTACTACATTCATTTGCCCGTATTTCCGAAACAGTTGAATTTAATCATATGGTATGCTATATGAAAAATATTTGTAATTTATTGAAGATCTAGAATATCTGATAATATACAGGGTGTTCCATTTAAAAAAATAAAAAAATATCGTCGACACTTGACAGTTGGTGACATTACTGACATATGGTATACCAGTCAAATAGTAAAATTTTTGTCCTATAGATTGCCCAAAACCCCGATTCGATATCACTTTTCGTTCGCTTGTAATTAAGCCGTTCCGGAACATTTGCCCAACCCTGTATAATTCAATATTGTATACTCGGACTCTCCATGTATGCGTAGGGGCGGGGTCCTGCGTTCTTGACGGTACCTAAGTCTCTGAATTAGTTCGGAAGTGTATATAAGAATGAATTTGAATTTTTCATTGTTATGATCGTTGTATTTTATCACAATGTGATGCATCGAAGAATAATATTATTAGAACGTAAATCTAATTCATAGGTATTAATATAATTGCACACAAAAGCCCGCTGTGGGTTTAAGTGCAGGTAATTAGAAAAACAGTAATATTACTATGTAAATATTTATGAATAAAATATTTTTGTATTTTTTGTATTTGTATTTGTATATTATTGGTCGAAATATAAATGAGTGAAATAATCGTATTTAAACATTGGTACGCAACACATCTTGAACGCGTGAACTTTTTTTTTGTCCTTTGTTGAAGGTACGCTGATTAAGAAACTTTTTTTATGCATTTATATTAGCTGTCGGTTTATATATTTTTTTTTTTCGATTCATTGATGCAAACATGCAAGAAACTGAATAAATAAGGCACAAGACATATAACAGTGAATGTATTACAGGAGAGCTACAGCAGTGGATGCAGGAGGTTTTTTCAAGTCCTAAAGGAATGTTTAGGAGTTAGATAACTTAAAAAAGTAACCTAGTGAAACGCAGATGTGGCTTAGCTACTTGAATTAGGTTATTGCCTTCTTCGCTTAGCTTATAATCTGTTTTTAATACAGGTACTTCACAACGACTTACAAATAACGATAATAACAGAATACATAGACAAACTTATAGTGGACTATTACAGAAGAACAGACGCATTCGAGAACAACTTTATTACAAAAACACACATACTAGCACCGCCAAACATCAGATACAAATTCCCACGACATTGGCAATAGGTGAAAGACAAGAGTCAAGGCCAAGGAGGAAGAAATCTCCAACTTAAATAACATATTTGGTAAAATATCGATTTGCAGCAACTTGCCCTGCTCTGATGCAAAACCACAGTTATAGGCCCATAACCCCTTGCTCAAGGTTCAATCGTAAAGTGAGTTTGTTACGGACTGTAAACAGGGACGCTTTGCGTTATTTTTAATTTTAATGGATATTAATTTCATGTTAACTTGGTTTAATGAACATCCCAACCTTGACAAGTTGTAAACAGATCGTGCAAAAAGGGTTTCTGTTTTTATCGCCTGTTGTAATCTTTTTTCTACATGCATAATACGACCGACGACTCTTTATTGTGATGCTGGTTTTACATTGATTTGTGGATTTCTTGAGAAAATTTCCTTTAAAATTTCAGTGCTGCCAAACCTAAAAACTTAAGATAGGTTCAAATCAAACGAATATCTACTTATAGTGACTATGATTTGACACTATTTGAAATGTCATAATAGCCTTTATTGGTAAGATGTATCACGTCCCTAACTGATATGCCATCATGTCCCGGGGCTGAGTTCGTTTTTAGTTCACAAATTTTGTCAATCTCTTTGTCTATTTAGGTTCCCTACAATGTTTTCCCTATTCTTACAAAATAATTATTGAGTTGGATTACAATGTAATTTGAGTAGCTTATAGTGCTATTGTTGCATCTAATAGCTTTTCCTTAAAATAGCTGTTTACAAAGCTCCATTATTTTTTCACATTAGTACCTGCTTGTTCCAACTTATTTCTGAAGTATTAGTTTTTTAGAGCTTTTATTTTGTTGTTAATAAAATTTTTTATAGGGATGAAGTCTTGTTGCAATTGTTTATTGGTATGATGTTTCAATTTATTTTTATACAGTTTGTCTCCTTGCTTCGTCATTAACCCAGCCGTTATTTTCTCGTGTTTTAACTAACTTCGTTGACTCACAATCCTTTTTGCAAGTCGTTAGAATTAGATCAACAAGTTTTTATATTTGTGACTCAGATTATGCACCCAATTGCATAATACTAAATTCATTTTTAATTTTAATTATATATTTATAACCTTTCTGTATAGAACAATACACATCTCAGGTCTTTCGATTTGTCCTTCAGAGTAAAACTTCAATAAGGATTTAAAACATATTTAAATAAAACTTTCATCAAAGGTAAAAACAATTTTTCTACAAACGTGTTAAAAATTTAACATTTAACACAGTCTACTAGCCTTAAAAATGTTACTTTAAGGCACTAGTGCCTTAAAATACATACTTTGAAGCACTAGTGCCTTAAAATACCTACTTTAAGGCGCTAGTGTTAAAAGTAAAATGTAAATTTTTCAAAAAAACGTCAAAAAACATTTCTATTTTATTTATTTACACTTATATTAATATGTAGTACAATTTGAAAAATTTCGAAAATTAATTCCTTCCTCAGTTCTGCTGTTCTTCGCAGTTGAGGAGGATTGAACAGAAACAGCAGCATGTCCAGTTGATGTTGAAGCATCATCGGCTGATGTCGTTTGTACTGTAAGCAATTTTCGAGCAATAGAATTTTTATTATCCAAGGAATCCACGATGTACCCTTCCGCAACGGTTGAGGACTTCCATCCCCCATGCCGCTTAATTGTCGTCAAATTTGCTCCAGCATCGGCTAGTAAGCTCGCCGAGGAACGGCGAAAGCATTGCCCCGTATAGAGTGTTGAATTTGGAAGTTGCACAAATCTTGCTATAGCAGCAGGAAATTTTCCGAACATATTAATTCCGACCGGATTTCTGGTATATTTACCTTTTACATATTTTAAGAAGAGCCGCCGATGTACGACATCTGCTGGACGAAGATCAGTATATTTTCGATAAAAATCAAAATAAAATTTTTCAACGATAGGTTAATTTCCTGGTATATTTCTTGGTTTTGGTATCTGATATTTTAATATCTAATCAAGTCTCCATATCTTCCACGTTGTCAAGAGTCAACTGACAAAGCTCCTCCCTCCCTTTCATCAGAAGGTACTCATCATCTGGTGCGCACTTCAGAAACTGTTCAATTTGATCTCTAGTAAAAATTCTTGATTTTTTGACCTGGTAACCCTTTCCTTGACGCTTCAAGTAGGCAATCAATTTAAAATGTTTGCTGATATCTACGTCGTTATTTACACGTAGCATATTTTTGACCATTGAATAATGGGACCAAAGAGAAGATGACAAGTGACACTTTTAATGACAGTCAACAGTGTTTAAAGTGATTGTTTACGTGGAAGCGTGTTAAAAATATTTTTAACACTACATTTTCTTATGATCAAATCAAATAAAATTATAATAATAATTTTAGGAGTTCCAAAGTTGCTCTTCTTGCAGACTCTTCAATATCCACAGGAACAACCAAATCAACACTTTTATTAATTATACTTCGATAGCCCCGTCCTCGAGATCACACTGTAGTTTATGCTTCTCAGCACTTATCGGCGTAATGTTTACAGAAAGGAATTCGGTGCTTCACAGCCGCTGCCCCGCGCCCTGCCCGCCAGCTTATTCATTATGTTTCTTACGCTGACGGTGTAGACACGTTTGCAGGAAGTTAAAGTGAAAAAGTGTGAAAAGTGATGCCGAAATCAAGAAAAAGACAGTTAAAAGCCTTTAAAACAAAAATACAGAAAAAAATGAAAAAAATTACCGACCTGTTGGAAAATTTTTCGTCAAGTAAGTACACTTACTAATTTTTTGTGCTTTTTGAAACTGTTTTTTTAGGTGTTTTCACAGCAAATTCATAACGTAGGTTTTTCTTCAGCAATATACGTGGGTGTGGCTTGTAAATATGAGTAACATCTTTTTACACCACTGTGGAGATAACACTCCACATACTACCCCAAAAAATCTGTCCTTGCCAAGTGCGACAAGTAAACTGAGTAAAATCTTTTTACAGCCTGGCCAAGGGTGGCACGTAAAAATGAGTAAAATCTTTTTACGGCCACAACACATACAAATGATTTAAATATATAGTGAGCATAAACCCTCACATATATTTATCTAATTATAATTAACCTGAACCAAAATTAATTTTTTCAAAAGTCAAAAGTATCAGGAATAATATCATATTACTTTCTTTCCTCAACATCTCACTATAAACATTCGGATGTTTATCTTAGCATATCGTCAGTGGACGCGACGTTGGTGCTGATGACGCAATGTTATTTGAAGTTTGCTTTTAACACATTAAATGTTTATGGGTTCTCGTTAAGCTTTGAAAGAAGTACAGGGTGCAACAAAATAATTTTAAAAAATATTATCTTTACTATTGAAATTTATTTTTCTTCACCAGGCGATAGTGATTCAGACAGTTCACAGGAAGGCTTAATAACACCGGATTCAGAAGAATCACTACCAGACCAGAATACCGGAACCATACAACCGGCATTTGAAATTGCAGACCAACAAGACCCAACACAAGACCCGCTAGAAGTTCTCTTGGGTTCCCGTCCTACAAAAGAAAACATTGAAGGACCTGCCATAGCGGCTGACTTAGCCGTTCGTTGGGAGTCATATTTATCTTTAGGTTTGGATCAAGAGACTAGAAAGTCCTTACTGGAACAGTGGAACGTTCCTAGTAACTGCAAACTTTTGACTGCTCCTGGTCTGAATCCCGAGGTTCAGAGTTTATTAACTCCATCTGACCTCAAAAGAGACAAATTTTTACAAAATTTGCAAGACCTACTTGGAAAAGGCCTTAGTGCCACGGGCATCGCCCTAACAAAGATTTTGGAAAACCGAGATTCTGTGGATGCCTCAACAACCCAAGCTCTAGCAGATTCGGGTAAAATTTTATCAGACTTATTTCACAGCATGTCAGTTCACAGAAAATTTCAATTTCATAAATTTTTTTCTGACAAAGTCAAAAAAATTGCCATTCAACAAAATGTAGATTGCCTTCTTTTTGGAACGGACTTCGCAGAAAAATGCAAATCAGTAAAAACAGTGGAGGCAACAGCCTTAGAATTGCTTATTCCACCAAAAAGGGAAACTCAACCACGCCCCTCCCAAAGTCGTTTTTTATACGCCCATCAACGTCCACCCTTCAAGAAGAAGACCTACCCAGAAAAAAGAGGAGGAGGGAACAGGTATGTCGCACAACACCAGAACCGGAAGTCGTGGAGATCCAACAGGAACACATCAGAGAGGTTTCCGAAATCCCAAGACAAGAGTCGCCGCCCGTACTAGAGGTAGGCTATGCAGGTAGAATTAAAAACTATCTTCATAACTGGAAATTAATTACTCAAAACAAAAAAATTTTATCGTGGGTCACCGGGTACAAAATTCCTTTTATAAAACGACCCAGGCAAAAAATATACCCAAAAATAAACTCTGATTCAAAATTTAAGAAAAGTATCGCCGAACTCGAAAAAATTGGTGCAATTAAAAAAAGCAGGCACTGCAAAAACGAATACATATCATCCTATTTTTTAAGGAAAAAACCAAATGGTAAAAACAGGTTTATTTTAAATCTTAAAAAACTCAACACTTACCTACCTTGTCCACATTTTAAACTGGAAGATTTCCGAACGGTTAAAAACCTTATATCTCATAACTGCTATATGGCAAATATAGATCTAAAAGACGCTTATTTTCTTTTACCAGTTGAAAAAAGTTATAGAAAATATCTTAAATTTCAATATAAAAACCACATATATGAATTTACATGCTTACCATTTGGTTTATCTACTGCTCCATTTGTCTTCACAAAAATATTCAAACCTATTGCCAATCACCTAAGATCTTTAGGGTTTGTTTCAGTTATATATTTGGATGACATTTTACTCTTTGGAAAAACCAAACAATCTTGTATTAACAACATTCAGTATACCACTCAATTACTCATCTCACTAGGTTTCTTGATAAATACAGAAAAAAGTAATTTAAAACCAACTCAAAGTATAAAATATTTAGGCTTCGATTACGATAGTAAAACGCTGACAATGTCAGTACCAATAGAAAAATGTAAAAAGATCTTATCACTAATAAAATCCATTAAGACCAGGTCAAAAATTAAAATAAGAGATTTTGCAAAATTTATAGGCACTTTGGTATCAATCTGTCCTGCCATTCCCTATGGCTGGGCACATCTAAAATACTTTGAAATAGAAAAATACAAGGCCCTAAAACAGTCTTTTGGCAACTATGACAGGACAATGGAATTACCAAAATACCTACAAACTCAATTTTCTTGGTGGTTAGAAAATCTTACCGAAAGTAAAATAAGTTTATTTGAAAAATCATATATCTTAACAATCTATACGGATGCCAGCAGCTCTGGATGGGGCGCATCTTGCGGAAAAACAATTGCCTGGGGTTTCTGGAACATCCAAGAAAAAACTTGTCATATCAATTACTTAGAATTGCTAGCTGCTTTTAATGGTTTAAAATCCTTCGGGAAAAAATATAATAACTGTCACATTTTGTTAAAAATAGATAACACAACTGCAATATCCCATATAAATAGAATGGGGGGTATAAAATATCCAGAATTAAATAACATAACTCAAAAAATTTGGCAATGGTGTGAAAAGCGAAAAATTACCATTTTTGCATCCTATATAAACACAAAAGATAACTTTTTAGCCGACAAGGCGTCTCGACAAAAAAATATGGAAACAGAATACTCTCTAAATATCACAGAATTTAATAAGATTGTAAAATCCTTCGGTAGGCCAGAAATTGATTTATTCGCGTCACATCAAAATAGAAAATGCGAATTATTTGTCTCCTGGCACCCAGATCCACTCTCATATTCCGTAGATGCATTCACAATAAACTGGTCCAAAATATTTTTTTATGCTTTTCCACCATTTTGTCTCCTCTCTAGAGTCATCAATAAAATAAGAACCGAAAAGGCTAAGGGTATCTTAGTATTTCCTATCTGGAAATCTCAACCCTGGTTCCCTACGCTAGAGGACCTTAGGGTATCAGAACTGATTATTTTGCCACAACACAAATACTTATTACTTTCTCCTTCTAGGGAACCACATCCCTTGTGGGAAAGCCTTACCCTGGGTGCCGCAATATTATGCGGCTAGCTTACATAGAAAAAGGAGTTCCAGGAGCCGCCATTGATGTTTTAATATCTTCCTTATCTGAAAATACATTAAAACAATATAATTGTACCTACAAAAAATGGTGGCTGTTCTGCCACGGTAATGAAGTATTCACGACAAATCCAAATAGTATTATTGCTTTTCTAAATACCGAATTTAAAAAAGGCGGTAATTATAACACCCTTAACCAACATAGATCTGCCCTGAATACTTTGTTACAAATCAGTGATCACCCAAATATATCTAGATTTATGAAGGGCGTATTTCGGACAAAACCAGTTTTTCCGCGATATAATGAGATATGGGACCCAAACTCTGTATTGGATTACCTCGAGACTCTAACACCCTTTACATCATTATCTCTGGAAAAACTGACCTATAAACTCGCAGTTTTACTAGCCCTAACATCCAGTCAACGTGTACAAACACTCACAAAAATACAACTAAGTAACATAAGCCACTTTGATGACAGGATAGAAATAATTATTACAGATATTATTAAAACATCAAAGCCAGGGAAGTGCCAACCAAAAATAGTACTTCCTTATTTCCACGAAAAACCAAATCTGTGTATAGCATCCCTCTTAAGCTACTATATAAATTTTACAAGCACGCTACGAACAAAACATGATAAACTTTCTATTACCATTAAAAAGCCACATCACCCAGCTACATCCCAAACTGTGTCAAAATGGATTAAAAAAGGCTTAACCTTGGGGGGTGTAGACACCTCAATTTTTAAATCACACAGTACCCGACATGCAGCCACCTCGGCAGTTTTCAAACGTGGCTTAAATATTGAAAACATTAGACGAACAGCAGGGTGGAGTACAAAGTCAAATACATTTAACAAATTTTATAATAAACCAGTTCTAGAACACTCAAAATTCGCAAAATGCTTAATAAATAACAAAATAACTTAAAAGGGCATGCTACAGGTACTTTAAGTTCTATTACTAAACAATCATTTTTCTTTCATGTTTATGTTTTGTGGTTTTATTACGATTATTCTATACTTTAAAAAAAATAAAAATTATATATATATTTTTTATCAAATACACTATTATATTGCATTAGTTAGATTGCAATAAATCTTTTAATATTATATTACAATTACAAGTTTAATTTGTACCTATTGTTTTGACAATATTATACTTTTAAATTTCAACCTGTTTTTTCTTACAATTTGTCAAATATTACCCCTCATTCAGATCGTGGGAAAACCTTTCAACATCTACAGTGTGATCTCGAGGACGGGGCTATCGAAGTATAATTAGAGGTTAAACGACTTACCTTAAGGAAGTTCAATCCTCAATTATACGAGATAGCCCCGTCCGAAGAGATCACACCCACCCGCCACAAAAGCCCAAATTTCCACGCTCTGAATGGAAACATAATGAATAAGCTGGCGGGCAGGGCGCGGGGCAGCGGCTGTGAAGCACCGAATTCCTTTCTGTAAACATTACGCCGATAAGTGCTGAGAAGCATAAACTACAGTGTGATCTCTTCGGACGGGGCTATCTCGTATAATTGAGGATTGAACTTCCTTAAGGTAAGTCGTTTAACCTCTAATTATTCCACTATCGACAAACATATTAAGCAGTCAAGAACCAAAGACAAAAATTGGACAAGAACGCAATTATTTAAATGACAGCATCTTTTTTTATTTGTAAACAAGCATTTGTTACTAACCATAGCGTTGGCAACGTTTGTCATTCACAACAACCTTGTGATTATTTGAATATTAAAATGCATTTTGAAGTTTAATGTCATTCCAAATTCCCCTATTTTATTATCGAAATAGGGCAGTTATACAAAAAACATTGTATGATATTTGTGTTAAAAGTAATTTTATTTTGTTCGTAAAATTGTTAAATTCGCTCCGCTCATTTCACAAATTTTTTTACTCACAAAATAAAGCATCACTTTTAACACTCACATCATAAATAACTATTAAGGCACTCCTCTTCGCTCGTTCTGCAAATTTCCACATGCGTGCCTTAAAAATGTACTTTTAACACTTATATCATAAATAACCATTACTGATGCTAGTGACAGCCTGCAAAAGTAAGTCAGTTAATAATGTAGAACAGTATCAATGCCTTCAATTAATGTCATATTTATTGGCATTTAAAGAAAGCATATGTTATTACGTCCTAGATTCATGCGGTATTTCCTGAAGAAGGGCTGGACTTTTTTATTAAAGAAAATACCTACATTATCTGTGTCTCAACATTTTACGGATGATGAAGTGGCCTTCTCAAGGTAACATAGAAATAAATGAGTCAATGAATTTTCACTCGTAGAATGCCCTGATCATAAACATTTGTTCTTGAGCGTAGCTAACAATATATACCGTATAACCGAGGGTATAACTAAGTATAAATAATTTGCAAATTATTACGTTTCTTATAATCAGATCGGAGCACTGCAGAAAAAATCTTCCTGAGTGTTCTGCAGTGTAAAAACAAAACACTTTAAGGAAAGGGGCATTCCCAGTCTAGAGCGTTGACAATTTTTTACTGAAAGAAGAATCATAAATATTTTAGAGTTTCCGCGTTTATTGGACAACATTTCAAGAACAAATTGCCACTAGAAGAAAAATCAAAGACAAGTGAAACCCTTTTGGGACGTCTTTTCAGGCAATTTAAACTATCAAGGTTTTTAAAGTTTTACACTAAAAGGTTCCAGTTTACTTAACATTATACATAAAATCTATATATTCAAACTTATTTGCTCTTAAGTCGGGAATAATTAAAATACCACAACGGCACAGACAACATAAAATCGAAAGAGAAGCCGATGCATTTAAAAAGATTAAAGATGTTCTGCAAACGTGCAGTTTTTATCAGTGCAACTATTTTAAATGCTGCATATAAGAAGTAGTATTCTCTAAGATTAGCAGATATCTCGACGCCATTACGCTAACAAATGCAATAAACCTGTTTCTAATCTGAATGGTAGGTACTTCAAATATGTATTATTTGCATGTGAAAACACTCTTTGCTCTCTGTTTTAGTAAGTCACGATTTTTTGTAAAAAAAATATTTTTTGTATAAGTGTACTTCCTCATTAACCAGTTGACGTCAAATTTGGCATCTCTATTACGTCGAAATCACCTTATAGGCAAGAAATTAAAATGATATAATAAAAGAAGCCCTTTAACGTACATTCACTGTCCGAGGAAGCCGTAAAAATTAGTATACAGTAAAATCTCTCAATAGCGACCACCCTCGGGGAATCAAATGTTGGTCACTTAACAGAGATGATCGGTTAATAGAGAGAGATTAAGACAACTGGTCTACATTTTACAGTTTTTGTTTATTAATAAGTATCTACATAATATTTGCAAATAATCGGCAGAGGGGTACAATCATGTGGCCTCCTAGGTCCCCTGATTTGTCGCCTAACGACTACTTTTTATGGGGACACTTGATGGAAAGAACAGAGTTTATACCACAAAACCTCAAGATTTGAACGATTTGCAGCGTCGAATTTTGGACGAATTTGAATTATTAACACCAGAAGTGTAACAAATTTAGAGTAAAAACTATTAATGAAAAAATATACAGGGTGTCACATTTAAAAATATAAAATTCGTCCAAATTCCAGACAAACTAAAAAGCTGGCAACAACGCCAATATCGTCATTCGGTGCGTCACATCCTCTTACATGACTGTACCAAATTTGGTTTATATCGGCCAATAGATTGTGATGTTATTAAGCCGTTTCCAGATTTTATATTTTTGTTTAAATTTATCACAACTAAAATTAAATGAGATAAAGCCAATTTACCAATATGTATATACTTCATATTTTCGACACTGGAGCAAGTTCAGGCTCCTCTTCCTCTGTCCTACAGTTGGGAGTAGATTTATCCGTTTCTTTGATCTCTTTAATACAATTGATGATAGTCTATTCTGCACTTTCTGTTGGCAAATCGTTATCAATACAGACAAATTGCTTCAAGTTGACAAATGTGTCTTTAATGTTAGGAAACAGTTGTGCGAGCCGAATATTATCTTCTTCTTTGAAGTCTTCGATATTAATATCGGCTGATTCGCCACATATTTTCTTGAAGGTAATATCGTGCCGACGACGGAATTCTTCTAACTATTCAGTTGATGCCTTGAAGTTATCTAGTCCTAGACATTGAGCAGATTCGAGGGCTTTTGCTTGAATTATGGGCCCGGATATTGGTAAGTGATTGTTACGCGCCTTACAAAACCAGTTAAAAACAACTTGGTCCACTGCCAGTCCTTCGGTTTTGGGAAGTTTTCTCTTTTGCTTACCGTTGCCACCTTCTTGAAACAAATTTTAACTTCTGCTTTATTTTGAAGCAACATAGTCGCTTTAAATTGTTCAGTCAATTTCCTCAATTTTTCGCTTAAAGAAAGACATTTCCTTTGTCCCGCCATCTTGAAATATTCACGTTAGTCCCAAAACACACAAACACTGTTCAAAACAAATGTTAACAACCGATTTGTTAGCCTTAAAAGTGAATTGAATGGATCTGCCTGCAATAAAGTAATTAGTGTATGTACCTATATTTCTTAAAAATTGTCGGGTCGGGTTTTACTGCCCCTAATGGAGGGTGTTTTTAGCATTAATGTTTACTAGCAATTCCGATGATGAGTTCCCGCGGTCGTTTAATAGATGAGTCGGTAAAGAGGAGCATAAAATAATGGGATTTCCATTTTTAAATATGGGGAATTCATAACTGGTCGTTTACCGCAGGTTGTCACTTTATAGAGGCGGTTGCAAACAGGTTTTACTGTATTATAGTGACCAATATATCCGCTTCGCTAATTGATTTAATATTCTCAAATTACTATGACTTGTCGGAAGTGTCTAGGGATTTTCCTCAGATGTCTGATCACATGGTAATTGGTTGCTATTTAGAGACTCTTCCTCTGGAAAAACAATCTGAAATTAGGTTTAAACGAAAATTAAACGCTGGCAATATGGACCGGATTGTTTTGGAGCTGTTTGGTATGCACTGGAATTATAACTCGACTGACGTTGATGTTCTGTACGATGATCTCATAGGGAATATAACAGAAGCTGTAAATCGTGTAGCCCCCCTCACAAGAGTTAAACTAAGCAGAGCTCCCTGGATGAGCCCGGCGGTCGCACAGGCACGTAGAACACGTGACAACGCATATAAAAAATTCAAGCTTACCAAATTGCGTGCAGATTGGAGTATATACAAGTTACAGAGAAATAAATGCGTAAGAGTAATACGAACAGAGAAGTCGAGATATTATGAGAGAAATATCGACCAGTGTAAGGGTAACAGCAAGAAGATGTGGAGAACACTGAAGGATCTGATTGGAAACAAAAACAAGAACACATCAAATTATGACAATCTTGAATTTGAAGAGGGAACCGGTAATATAGGAGAAAACTTCAATAATTTTTATTCAAAAAGTATAATTGACATCGCTGCAGGTATACCACAGGTAATACCCAACTTTGAAGAGGCAAATGTGGAGATCCCCGAAAAGCTTGAAAATTTCCAGACGTTATATATAACTGAGTTAAAAAACATTGTTATGAAATTAAAAAATAAGTCAAGGTCAGATGATGTTTGCGACGTAAAATTTTTAAAAGGTACCTTTTGCGTAATTGGATATCCTTTGCTGTGCCTCATAAATACATCACTTACAACAGGGAGAATCCCGAGAGCTATTAAAACAAGTGTTATTGTACCTGTACCGAAGGTAACTGCACCTAGAAGGCCAGCGGAATATCGACCAATAAATCTGTTGTCAGTGATAGATAAAATAATGGAGGTCATTGTGTGCAATCAGTTACGAGAGTTTTTGGAAAAAAATGGTATAATTTTCAAGGGGCAGTCGGGATTTCGCGAGAATCACTCCTGCGAATCAGCCTTGCAATATGTATGTTCCAAGTGGCGTGCTGATATCCATAATGGAAATGTGATACTGAGTGTATTCATAGACTTACAGAGGGCTTTTGAGACCATAGGCAGGGGGCGACTTATTAGCAAATTGCAGCTATGTGGTGTCAACAGTGGCGCGCTTCGGTGGTTTCGTGACTCAGTGATCGTTTCCATGTGACGAAAATTAATGGTGCTATCTCCCAAAAGATTACTAGTGGTATAGGTGTGCCTCAGGGTAGTGTACTTGGGCCACTATTGTTTGTTCTGTATATTAACGATATTGACAAAGTCTTAAAGAATTCTTTTGTAAGCCTTTTTGCTGATGACACTTTAGTGTCGGTGTCTGGGAGCAATTTTGGACAGCTTGTTAAGGTAATGAACTCAGAATTGAGTCTATTATTTAATTGGCTATGTGTCAACAAATTAAAATTAAATGTAAATAAAACAAAATATATGGTTTTTGGCAGTAAACAAAACTGCAAATTATTTCTTGAATGTAACAATGTTCTTAATATTGACAACATGCCCATTGAATATACAACTGAAATAAAATATCTAGGAGTGGTTCTGGATTCACAATAAAATTTTTCGCAACATATTGACCATATTTGTAAAAAGATAGGGAAAAAAATTGGTTTCTTTAGAAGAGTCTCTCATTATCTCAGTCATTGGTCTCGACTTCTTATCTTCAATACTATAGTGTACCCTCATTTTAACTTTTGCAACTCGCTGCTAATATCGTGCAGAAATATTGATGTACAAAGATTACAAGTGTTACAAAACAAAGCTATGAGAAGTATTCTGTCTTGTACTCGATACACCCCGGTTAGACTAATGCTTAAGTTACTTGGATGGCTGTCGGTTTCGGAGAGCATTGAAGCGTCAAATCTTTTATTTATCTTCAAGATACAGCATGAATTATTGCCCTCATATTTAAAAGAGTACTTAATTCCTAGGTCCCTTCGACACTCGCATGACATCAGATCTAAAGACAATTTTGATATTCGGTTTGCTAGAACAACACACATGCAAAAAAGCCTCTTCAGTGATGGCTTAAGACTTTTCAATGCTCTGCCGGCGGACATCAAAAACTCGCCCAATGTGAGAACGTTTATGCGTGGTGTAAAGAACCATTTCATGTTAGCAACCCGTTGAACTTTCCTTCTTTTTGAAAATTCTTCTTTTGAATCTTTTTAAATAATCTTTTTAAATATTCTTCTTTTAATTTTTAAATTTAGTTTTAGGCTAAGAGCATTATATTAAAATGTCATAAATTATATTATATTTTTCTACATTATATACGATTATTGTATTAATAAAAAATGGTATTTGTTTATAATAGCATTTATGCTAAAATAAAAAAAAAAAACATTATATGTCAACTTCATGTGTCAAGATCAAGCTTATTACTTCGAATTAATGCCATTTATTGGTTGACTGATCTTAGTGTGCGGTCAAAATAACGAGAGCTTGTTACCTTTTTCTTTACACTTGTCAGCTTAAATTCGTAATTTTATTATGAAATTTAGATTGTAAATCTGCCTATTTGGGTACTTACCATTTTTTGCTAATACACATGATATGCACCCCACTGTGAGAAGTAAAATTCGTGTTCCAAACTCCATGTTCTTGCACTGTGGCTTCCTGTTTCAATGCATTTGTTAATCTACAAAAGAAGATATTTTTATTAATGTGTGAAATAAGACGCCAAAGTAGTATTAAGTAGTGGTTTTTGTTTAACACGTTTTTCACGCATCAGTTTCTTAGTTAGAACGCACAAAGAGGCCTGAAAGGAAATAAAAATGGATTTTCTCCTATATATTTTTGAAGAGGAAAAATATATGTCCGAAAAGGGTAAGTTTATTAATAATTCGCATTAAAATAATAAAATTTGTCGTTATTACATCTCATAAATGCTTACATGCATCTTAACCTATGGACAAGCACTCGACAATTGCGTGGACGCAAGAATAATTTATTCTGATACATTTCCAAATCGAAATGTGCCACATAAAGCAACCATTGAAAGGGTTGACATTTCGAAAAAAGCTTAAACGTAAGAATGTTAAAAATGTGAAAGATTTCCTTATTCTTGTTTACTTCAGCAGATTTTCGAATGGGCACTCTAACCTCTATACATTTCCTTAGCCGACGAATGTTTTCTTGTTGTACTTGAAGCAGCATTACAGGATTGTCTTGAATATCGTTGAAATTGTGTGTTATTCTTTCTATCAGATCTTCCCTGGACAATAACTTCGAGTACTTCGAGGAAACGTATAGTAAAAAACAACTGTTAGGTGCATTAAAGGCATTTAGTATTAAAAAAGAGTATGTGTGTGTGATAAAATGGCGGAAGAAATGGGTCACACTGTGTTGCGACTGCCACCCTATTATTGCATTTTTAACCCTATTGAACACATGTGGCAATAAATTAAATCGAAAATGAGAACTGAAAATAGCACACCTACTCTTAGTGACAGTGTAATAGAGCTAATAAAGAAAGTTTTTGGTGAAATTCCAGATGAAATATTATTATATAACTACACAACAAAACGAAATACATCCTCTTATTATAAATGAAGACCACAGGGGAAAAACCTGATAATTCCATATTTATAAATTTTCTGTTTTTAACGGCATTCGATAGCTAAGAAGTAGTAATTTATTGTGGCAAAACAAACATGCAAAATACATGACGAGTCCAGAGATATATGGAGTTTAAATTACGATGAAAAGGGAAATAACATGATAAGTCACAGAGAGTCCGGCAAATAACTTGATTAGTCCAAATCTAACACGTTTTAACGGGCGATTCCATTATTTCGTTGTTTAGTATACGTTGCTTGCGTTAGGTTGTCGGGTGGTTTTTAATATTTTTAAGGTTTAGATAAGTCTAGTCGTCAGATAAATTAGGTTTGCCAGTGTTGTGTATCGTATTAAACGACGAAATAAGTTACAATGAGTGTTGTAGAAAATTTTCAGCAAGAAACATTGCCTAATTTAAGCCCTGATGAGCAAAAGCCTTCATCAACGAGAAAAAGAAAACGGTACGGTAGAGTTACAGATGTGCTAAAAAAAATTAGACTTCAGTCTCATGAGACAGGGGAGCCTTGTGAATGCAAAAAAAAAAGTTGTGAACACGTAGACGAAGGAAATAGAAGAAAAATCATAAATAAAATAAATAGCCTGAGTAACAATGACGAAGTTAACCTTTTCCTAAGTGGATCCATTGCTTTGGTTCCTGTAGAAAGAAGAAGAAATAGAAAACCCGAGGAAGAAGCCCAATTTCGCGAATGTAGCGTTTTGTATAGAGTCAAAATAATACGGGATGATGAAAATGTAGAAATTGAGGTATGTAAAAAGGCATTTCAATCTTTATATGGTATAAGTAGGGGAAAAGTAGACTATCTTGTTAGTTCGTTGAAGATTGGGCATGCACCAAAAGATTTAAGAGGGAAACATAGAAACCGACCTCATAAGAAACCTGAAGCGACCATGTATGCAATTCGTGAACACATAGGCTCTTTTAAAAGTCGGCATAGTCACTATAGCCTTAAGAAAACTGACAGAGTTTATCTACCTGAAAACCTAAACATCAAACAAATGTTTAATTTGTTCAAGGAAAAATTTTCAATGCTTGAAGTTTCCTACGAGACGTACAGGTCGGTGTTTAATAATGATTTTAATATCAGTTTTGGCTACCCAAGGTGTGACACTTGCAGCTCTTGTGACAAATATTCAGCTGATAAAAAGAAACTGGAGCAAGATCTTTGTCAAGTAAAAGGAACTGATGCTAAAAATAAAATTTTGGAAGATATCAGAAAGCTAGATACTGAACATAAAGTGCATCTTAAAAGACAACAGACATTTTATGACCGCAAAAGAAAGGCTAGAGAAGAAGCAACAAGAAGTAGTTTAAAAGAAGCCATTGCTATCGATTTTTGCAAAAACTTTCCATGCCCGAACATAAAAACAAACGATGTTTATTATAAACGGCAACTTTCGGTGTACAGGGTTATCCAACCAAGACTAGACAAGGCGATTTTTTGACTTTTCCTGTACTTTTATAAAAAAACTGAAATAGCCATCTTAAGTCATTTTCTCCCGCGAATTCGAATATCTTCAGCAAAAAACAATTGAACATCAAACAAAAGTACTAGGGGTCACTTTGATATTTTTTTAAATGGGATGCCGTATTTTTAATGAGCTTATCCGATTTCTCACATAAATTTTGATCTAAAATGTTGGATTTTTAATTTATTTATTTATTTATTTTTTTTATTTTTAACATTTTCCGAATTTAAAACTGAAGAAAAAAGGCGTTTTTGAATTAAAAATCCAACATTTTAGATCAAAATTTATATGAGAAATCGGATAAGCTCATTAAAAATACGGCATCCCATTTAAAAAAATATCAAAGTGACCCCTAGTACTTTTGTTTGATGTTCAATTGTTTTTTGCTGAAGATATTCGAATTCGCGGGAGAAAATGACTTAAGATGGCTATTTCAGTTTTTTTATAAAAGTACAGGAAAAGTCAAAAAATCGCCTTGTCTAGTCTTGGTTGGATAACCCTGTACATGTTCAACATTAGTGTTTTATCTACAGGACAAAGTTTTTTTTACGTCTACGATGAAACTGTTGCAAAAAAAGGTAGCGATGAAGTCTGCTCATTTCTATATCATTTCGTCAGCAATTATCTTAGCCCGGAGGTAACTGATTTGTCCATATTCTGCGACTCGTGTGGAGGGCAAAATAAAAACTCAACTGTTATACGTTTTTTACATAATTTGGTTATTAAGGAAAAATTATTAACTTCCATTCAAGTAACATTTCCAGTCCGTGGTCACTCGTATCTTGAATGCGATAGAAATACTGCTTTAATCAAGAAAGGAGCAGAGTGTGAGATCCCGGAGGCTTGGTGTCAAGAAATAGAATCTGCAAGATGCAAGCCATCTCCTTTTGTTGCTATACGAGTTGATAGAACTATGATTAAAGGTTGGACGAAACATCTGGACAGAACCTACCTAAAAAAAGTCCCATTTGCAACACGACCCATTAAAGTCTTGTCCTTTTCTGCTCAACATACCCTTCTAGTCTCTTGTCGGACAACTTATAATGGAGCCTGGGTGCAAGAACCACTAAAGCAAGTTCGTCGCAAAACCACAAATATCGCAGTTGATGCTCAGCCCGACGAACCGAATATTGCTTATGAAGGTAAAACTGTGGATTTATTGAACAATTAAGTAATTAAGTTGGATGTTACGGGCAATACGGGCATGTTAGATAAGGGTCGAATATTCAGGAAAAAAGTCAACCGTCCAACGGGACTCGAATCTGCAATTTCTGGTAATCCAGACCAGTGTAGCCCACTTGTCTGGAGAACCAGAGGTTGCAGGTTCGAGTGCCGTTCGAGGGCTGACTTTTTTCAGAATATTCTACCCTTGTCTATGATGCCACTAACATCCAACTTAATTTTAATATTTCAAACGCAAAAGTCACTTGTTTATATGTGGTAATTTTTCATTTTTTTACAGGACGTTTAAAGCTCAAGGAAGAGAAGTTCAAAGATCTGCAGGATCTTAAGGTTTTTTGCTCCCCAGAGGCCAAAACATTTTTCGATCAGTTGCCACATTAATGAATTTATGTAGTGTGTATATAATTTTTTTCAATAAAATGTATTAAAAAATAAACTATAATAGCAAAAAAGGGGAAAAACTTGATAAGTCCATTTATTTTTTCTTATACCAAAGGAGTTTAAGAATTTTACAAATTTTTCCATAATTAAGCAACTAATAATTAATCTGAATTAAACGAATTAATACCAAAAATGGACACAGTTTCTTTATAAACTAATAAAAAGGACGTTATAAACTTAAAAAACACCATACTGTAAAAAACGCAAAATGTGACTTATCAGGTTTTTCCCCTGTGGTCTTCAAATGTGGATGGTAGTGACAGCGAGACTAAATTGGGAATTGATTAAAACGTTTTATAATTACAATTAAACCTTCTGTGTATATATTATGTAAATATATTTTTTTAAGTAGGTATATTAATTGTTATTATTGCCTTTACCTAAATGCGTGCGAAAAGTTGCCCTTTTTCCCACGCAAACTTTTCACACTGGTTTTATACTTATAATAAATTAATATACATATAATACAAGTAACTGTAAAAATAAACATAATAAGCATTGCTACTATAAGGTATTACTATGGCTTTTCATTTAACCACAAAATCCGTTCCTTCCCCCTTATTTCATTTCATTTCAGTAATATAAACACTGATGGGGCCAGGTAGATTTCGCTTATTGGCACGCTCATCGACAAGTTTATATGGGTAATTTTACCAAAAAATTCTTTAAAAACGCAGGTTTGGCTAACAGGGTTTCTTTGGGTGTTTACAACATAATAAAACTATTATTGCAGTTATTAGGTCAAACAAAATATGTTCGAATGGACTTTAACGTCAGATACTTCAGCTGGCCTAAATGAAAATTGTAATATATCACTTAAAACATTGTTTTCATAAAAATTAACTCTATCATTAAATTTACGTATATTTTGAAGAAAAGCTTCGAAAAAGGCATTATTATCATTAGGATAACACTTTAGGTATTAAACTATTTTTATTAGCGCAAATGTTCAAGCTTTTTAGAGCAGACTCAATTTTTTTAGAATTCTTCTCGGCACAAAAAGAATTTAAACATATTCCTTTGAAAATATTAAAATGTCATTAAATTATACATATCGGTTCAAATGTTAGAGCCGAAGTGGCAAGTCTATGGGTACCCCTTTGGGACCCTGTATCTCCGTTAAAGGGCACTTTAGGAATTTTTTTTTATGACAAATTAGGGTTATTTTGACGATCCCTATACGCTCCTAAGAGTATGCCATATACTAACCGGACACCCTGTATTTTTATACAATCGCATCTCTCTTCCTGCATTCCGTCCAAAGTCGACGACACATGCGATAAATATTAATTTTTACCACCTACACGTAACGCACGTTTACATAAAACAGGTAGTAATTTTTCTTTAACCCAAAATACGCCCGCTGCATAATAACAACCATCTGATAGGTCGACCCTGACCTTGTTGGCGCGTTCGCGAAAACCGCTACATGCTAAAAATTTATTTAAATAAACGCGGATTTTTGTCTCCGAACTGGACCAATTATATGCAGCCGCTCCCTCGAGGAACGGTAATGTCGTCAACCTGATCAAATTATGGTTTTCGTCTGTGACGTTTATGGAACGCCACAGGTAAATAACAATAAACTTTGTTGTCAGTTCATTGATAGGCTACTTTAAAACAACAATTGTTTCATCATAGAAGTAATTTGTACGCGATCGGGCGCTAAACTGTACCTACTTTAGCGACCCGGTTTAAAATTTATCACCATCTGAGAGTAGCATAAGTCCGTTTTTTTTAACATTTTTTTTTATCCACAAACACTATTAAACGTATATTTTTTAACGCTTAAAGACCTATGATCAAACACACAAGTTAACTCTAGAGGTTAACTTCAAAATTACCTGCTTTTCAACCACAATGGAAAATTAACAAGTAGGCTTTTTTCGGTTGTTGTCATGGAAACGGTACGTTAAAAGTTAACTTGTGTGTTTGATCATAGGGCGGGTTGTCAGGTTCTAAAATGTAATTTTATGACACTAGTGTTAAACATAAATCCAAGGATCCTTTTAACTTTTATTATTAGCATTAACGTTTATTGTACAAATTGATCAGCTAAAAAGAAGGCTTTTGGCAATTCTCCTCTTATTTTCCAGTGAGTTTTCATTATATCCTTCTGTCACTGTTGAGGATTTCCATCCACCGTGTCTTTTAATAGTTCGCAGGCTTGCACTAGAGTCAGTGAAGTGGCTGAAGACCGACGGAAATAGTGACCAATGTAAAGCTTCGAATCTGGGAGCTTCAAGAACTCCGCTATAATAGCAGGAATTTTACCGAAACTATTGGGACCAACTGCATTTTATTGTCACAGAGGCGGTTCTGTCATTTTGTCAACGAAAGAGCAGACGAGCTTGCGAGGCAAGCATCAGCTGCACCATACATTGGTCCTGAACCAGCCCTAGGAGTGCCTAAATGCACAGTACGAGAAGTTAATAACCGATGGATCAAAAATGAAAACAAAGTCTACTGGAACAGCAGACAGGGACTCAGGTATAGCAAGTTATGGGGAATATTGGGCCTTAATTCTCAAAATAGTTGCTTAACCTCAGCAGGAATCAATTAAGAATAACAACGGGAATCCTAACAGTCCCAACATGTCAAGGATGACCTGAGCAAAATGAAGATATACATGAAGATCTTAGCTGTAGGCTCTGCGGCGAGGATAGGGAAACTCTAAAACTGAAACTAAATGAAATAACCACTAAATCAGCAGTTGACGTGTATAAACTAATACACGGAACCAAAATAACCGAGTGGATACAAAAAAACGAAGGTTTGCATAATAAGCCTACTTATGGCCGCAGTGCTCTGGTTGAGGACGGGCGTAAGAAAAAAGAAACTGGACTTTCACACATGTGGTATTCATATATTTGTTGATGAAAACTTGACGATGTCAGATATCTGCTGGCCGAAGAGCTCGGTTTTTTCTGTACAAATTCAGCAAAATGGCCTAGATACATAGTATAATATATTATTCATTAATTTCTTGAGTCCTATCTTGCTTATCAAAAAAAGTGTCCATATTTCTCTAAGAGACCTGAATATAATATTCAAGCAAAAGAACCAACACTAAGTCCCGGTCTCAATAAATTTAATATTTAAAACAACTAATCGGTAACTAACTTTCTCAATTCCCATTTATCATTTTCTTCTGATAATTTGGGCGCTGTCAGCGACGAGCAGTATGAATCAAGATATCAGGACAATAGAAATTCGGTACCAAGGACGATAAGATCCAGCCATAATGGGTGATTACTGTTGGTTTTTGAAGAGAGAAGGTGTAACCCCCCATAAAAGGAGAAAATAGAATTAGTGTGTTTGAAATACATATTTTTGATGTTTGCTTCTTTCTTAGAGGTTTACTTCAAATAGTCGATACACCGTTAAAAAACTTGAAAAGTTATTTTTTCAATAAATATTAAATGGTATCGTTCTACATGTGGTTTGCTTAATGTAACAAGAAAACCTTTAGTGTTACAACTTTCTTTTGGCCATTTTCGTATTAAGATAGGTTCATTTTAATATGCTATTCAGCTTTGTTACAACAAAACATTTTTTTTGTCACCCAGCGTAATTGTTGTATCTATCAGACTATACTTTTAGAACTTCTGAATATTTTTCAATAGGCATCATCATTAGATGTACATAAACTTTTATATTCTTTATATGCAACATTAATGCACACTCATTAAGCGGTCACGTTCGTCAGAATGCATTGTTTTAATGCACACAATTAGGTGTCGGTACACTTGTCTGTATGCGATGAATTGTTAAACAGAAGTCGAATTAAATATAGCCAATTTATTTAAAACATGAAGTAAAATTTTTATTTATACTGCTAAGGCTAAAATCTTGGTTGCGCCGCTGTTGTCGGTTAGTCTGTAGCCTTGCGATTCTTCGTGAATGAAATAAATGACATATCAACAAGCACTTTTAATTAATCCTCCCGTCCGAAAATCTTAATCCAAAAATGCGTACTAGTTTAAGCTTCTCGCTCGGTTAATTAAATGAAGTATCGAAAATACCTTTATGTGGGCAGCGCTGCTATCGACTAACAAAATGAAAAGGACTTTAAAGTCATTTCGACGGGTGCAATTAATCTTGGCTTGGTATTATCTGCCGACTACCGACTGGGGAATTATTTTAAGAAGAGCTTAATGATATAGTACATAGAATGCGTGGAATAAAATGTTTTGACGCGATTACTTTGTATAAAAACGTTTTTCTGCGATCCTCCACAAACTGACATCTTTCTTGCGCGTATTGACGCCACAAAAATTATTTTGCTAAGTAAGTACAGTTTTTACTATAGTGCCTTCGGACTCATATTTACTAATGATAATTTATTCCGAATATATATTAAAACATCTAAATAGCCGTATTCAGGTGGACGCTGTGTACACTGACTTCAATAAGGCGTTCGATAAGATAAGTCATAACATTATGTTGAATAGACTTGCTGAGGTCGGTGTGCACGGTAGCCTACTGAAGTGGTTCGAATCGTATTTAACAGGACGACTACAGGCTGTTAGTATCGGCAGTTGTGTATCGAAATTTCAACTAGTAACTTCCGGGGTACCACAAGGATCACATTTGGGGCCATTATTATTATTATTAACAATATATCTAAATGCTTTAAGTTTGGCAAATTTTTGATGTACGCCGATGATTTAAAGGTTTATCACTCCATTGAAAGTTTTGAGGATACTGTTTTACTGCAGGAGGATATTACGCAACTTGAGTCATTCTGTCGCAATAAGAGTTTGTTTTTGAATTTTAGAAAATGCTATCACATTTCTTTTTCACGTAATAAGAATATATTTCAGAATAATTATACTTTATTAGGTAACCAAAGGCTTGCAACTGTTAATCAAATTAAAGACCTTGGTGTTATTTTTGATTCCAAGATGCTGTTCGATCAACATATTTATTATATTTCAAAAAGGGCGAATAGAATGTTGGGGTTTATATCACGTATTTGCTTTGATTTTAAAAACCCCTTTACGTTACGTTCATTATTCATGGCATATATTAATAGTATATTAAGCTATTGCTCTGTTATTTGGAATCCCCAGTATAATATCTATATTAATAAACTAGCTTCTATTCAAAATAGATTCGTTAAATTGGTTAATAAGAAATGTTTTAATAACAATCTCGATAGCGTCAACACTATCTGTCAAAAGCTTAATTTAATTTCACTTGTTGATCGCAGAATGATAGCCGATACCAAATTCATTTTCAAAATAGCTAATAATTTAATAGATTCTCCTGCTTTAATAAGTCATTTATATTACACAGTACCAAATTATAATACCAGAATAAAAAATAATTTTCACCTAAATTCGTCTCACACCAATTATTACCTCAATTCTCCTTTAAATAGATGCCTAAAAACATGTAATAATTTATGTAATCTCTCAGGGGTTGATGTTTTTTCTTGTTCCCTGAACACTTTTAGTACTAAGTTGAAATTGTATATAGCTTCGAGCAGTTCACGTTATTAGATTATAACATATTTTTGCATTTTCATATGTATTTTATAAGGATCACACGTGTTAGCATTTAGTCTTAAACTTAGTTTAGGTACTTTATATTTTTGTGAATACTTTTCTGGGTTTGTCCCGTTTGTATTCCATTTTTGTATAAATAAAAATAAATAAGTTTAATTAATGAAATGGAAGGGATAGGCTCATCAGGGAATTGAACTGAAAACATCTCAGACACTGCTCTTAAACTATTTCCTGTATAATATCACTTATTATTATTATTATTACTAATTGTTTAGTCTAGGCGGCGTAGCCGTTTAAACTTATTTATTGTCACATTTTTTTTTAAGTTATTGTCACATTTTTTTAATTTTAAAAGAGTCGTAGCGATTTTTGAATTGGTTTGTTGATGTTGCGGAGACGCACTCGTTATTTAAGCTATTCCACTCTCTATTCATTCTGTTGTTCAGGAAATGTTGACGACAAAGTTTTTAAAACGCTCTGGCACCAATTTAAAGTTATTTCCCCTGAGCCTTTGGTTCGTGTTTAAAGTGAAAAAGTTGAATTTCACAGAGTAATTGCCATGAATAATCTTAAAAGATTCTATTGCATCACCACGATTTCTTTTTTGATGGAGTGTCGTTAGATTTAGTTTTATTAGCCGTTCTTCATATGTCAAGCTCGATATACTGGGGGATAGTTTGGTAATTTTTCTTTGTATTTGTTCCAGGGCATGTATGTCTTTGACGAAGTAGGGGTTCCAGACTGGTGCTGCATAATCTAAAATAGGCCTGGTATAGTGTTTATATATCTTTTCAACAAGATCTGGGGTCGGATTTTTGAACGTTCTTTTGACTAAATATGTTACCGAGTTTGCTTTTTTAATTATGTTTCCCACATGTACTGCCCATTTGAGGTATATAGGTATAGTAACTGCAAGATCCTTTTGATATTCCACTGATTTCACCTCAGTTCCATTTAGGTTATAAGAATAAATTGGGTTGTTGTATCCCATGTGAAGGACGGAACACCTTTCTTCATTAAGCTGTAAGTCCCACTTGTTACACCACTTTTCAATTTTAACAAGGTCTCTTTTAAGTGTGTCGTAGTTGGTAAGGGGGTTGTTATAATATTTTGTGTCATCGGCAAACATTGATATGGACGATTCCAGATTGTCTGGAAGATCGAAGGTATACAAGTTGAACAGTATTGGAGCCAAAACAGAGCCCTATGGTACCCCCGAGCTGACCTTGAATTTGTATGAAGTTTCACTGTCTATTCTTACGATACTTGTTCTGTTGTTTAGAAAGTATTTTATCCATTTTAGCAGGTTTCCCGTGACACCATATAACTAAAGTTTTTGACCCAATTTATTATGTGGGACTAGGTCAAAAGCGCTTTAGAAATCTAGGTACATTATGTCTACAGGTTGGCTATTGTCTAATGATGATGTCCATGAATTTACACACTGGAGTAGGTTAGAAGTTGTTGAACGACCTGGGAGAAAACCATGCTGGCACTGAGGTATAATATCATTTTGAAGAAGGAAGTCTGTAAGGTCTTCTGCAATAAGTTTCTCCATAAGTTTACACAAAACTGATGTTAAGCTCACTTGTCGATAGTTTTTGGGGTTAAATTTATCTCCCTTCTTGAAAATTGGAATATCACAGATTGTTTCCACTCTTCAGGCACCTTCCCTTCTTCCATTGATCTTTTCATTAATATCGTTAGCGGTTTTAGTAAGGCTGGTGTATTTTTTATAAAGATGGGGTGTATGTTATCTAGTCCAGGACTGCTGTCGGGTTGTAGTTCATTTATCGCTTTCTTTAGTCTATTTTCTGTTATATCAATTGTTGTAAGTGTTCATTGTGTAATTCGTCTTTGGGTGCTTGGTGTTGTGTTGTCTCTTACGTAAGGTCCTCGATCAAATTCTTTTGCGAATAATATAATATATATATCTTCGGAATATTCGGAATTTTTGAAATTTAATTTCAGACATTTCAATTCAATTAATGAGCAAATTTTCTCTAATTTCATCATCTCTGCATGTCCGATGGTTTCCGATATCCCTGTAGAGTGCATTATTATATGGAACATCCTGTATTATTAGTCCGATCATAAAAAATCTTTTACCAATATTTTCGAAATATCTGTGGGTAAAGTTAGATGTTGCCATTTTTTTCTTAATTACAATTTTTTAAGGCACCTTATATGAAGGGAAGTTTTGAGAAAACGTTTTGGTTTAACAAGCCGACATTTTGTGAAAATCATTTTAAAAAAGTTACGCTTACCGATAACTGCTGGTTGAGAAGATACGTCATTTAGTTTTTTCCGAACAGTAACGCCGAAGTTATCAAGTCCACCGTTAAGAGAGAGGTTCTGTACATTTGTGCGTTACCAAGTTTAGCAAGATTTTTGCAACTTTTCAATATTTTTTGATAAAATTGTATGTAAATGTACTTCAACATATCCGCAATAACCTATCTCTTCCCCAGGTGTTAAATAACTTAAAAAAAAATAACTGAGAAAGTTCTCAAGAACGGTCCTTTTTTAATAAAATAAAAAAGCATTCATTTACATTTATAGACAATCATAATTCACCCACTATTTTACTACTATCATTTCTCTGTCTCTCTTTCTTTTTACTATTTATTTATTTGCATATTTATTAATATTCAGTCTCATCATTATAACAAAGGTCGAATTATGATGATTTTACAACTTGTCAGGTCTGTCGTAATGTCGTAATAATCTTTGTAACATTGACATTTGCAAAGAATAACAAAATGACTAACGATTTCCAAGACCTGGAGGTAACAATGTTTGAAATAAGTAGAAGAAATTGTAGATAAAATATTCCAAGTACGGTCACGTGTCTGAAAAGAAATTGAGATTGTGAAATATATAAATTGTCAATGTCTTCTCTAGAAGGTTTAAAATCCTCTTTTTGGAGTGCCTCTACCTTCCGGATATCGGCGATCATAACTTTATTTACTGCAGTACGAAAAATTCCAGTTGCTGATGTAGCCAACCATGTTCTAGGATCTTTTTGCCAAGAGAGGTTCTTCTTCTATATGATCCTCGCCCTCCAGGGATTTATCCTTCCAGCTCTCTTTCCAATAAGCCATATATCTTCTCTCATTTCGCAATATGTGTCTTAAATATTTGATATTCCACGTCTTTATACTGTAGTTACTATTCCAATTCTTCGTCCCATGAAGCACTTCCCTGTTAGATCGCCATTAAATTCTAAAAATCCTGCGATAAAGCCACATTTCAAGGGTTGTCAACTTTGTGGCAGTTATATTTGTTTTCTTTTCAATCTTAGGAAACTCTCTACGTGAAAAACATGATAGCTAGACATTTACCACCTTTGTCTAATTATAAAAACTCGCTAAATGTTGTATTCGTAGCATTGGATCGCAAGAACGACCTTGATGACCAGTTCAACCAGAAATGTAATGGTCTGTTATACTACAAAAGTCTTGAAATCGCGAAAAGAAATGCAAGTTCAAGATCAAGGACCTCGCATTTATTTATTTTCATTGCGGTATTGTTCACTGTATTTGAAGCAGAACTAATATTATTGTAAATTCGCGTCAAAAGCCAAAAAATAAATAACAGAAATTATGATTTATTCTTAAATCAGTTTCTTTGTTAGCAGGTCAGTAGCCTTGAATAATTGATTTTTCTCGCTGCCAATCTTTATTAATAATTATTGTGTTTTTGCTTCTTCTTTTTATACGTCTTATCTACTCATTTAAAGTAATAACTTTATTATCCAGAGTCTTAATTATCTTTTAGTATCGAATAAGTAAACCAACTTTAAAAAAATTCGACCAGTCCTTATAAGCAAACCAGTCCCAGTCTAAAGCCAGGAAAAACCCACACTTAAGCACAATTATTTATTTGACCTAAAATGCGAAAATCGCCGGTGCATACTAAATACAACAATCTTATTCTTGTTGCGATATCGAATGCTTGATCTGAACTCGTTAGAACTGTAAGTTGGTTTAATATTGTTGTATACTAAAAAGACCACAACGATTAACTATAAATCTTGAATTTATATTACAATGTTTATACAATGCGAATTTCTAACTTCGATAAATTCAGTCCAATATGGTTTTTCTTTTGGAAAAATTCTCGGACACTCGGGTGTTGATATTTTAAGGTGTGGTCTTTTTTATTTAAAAAAGATTGAAACTGTGTATCTTAAATTAGAGATTTGACGTCATCGAGAATTTTTTTAAATGTTAACCCTAGTTTTTATTCACTATTTTTGAACAGCATATTAAGTTATACAGAACTGCCAAATTTTAAGTTTTTATTCCTTGTCACTTATAAGATATCAATCCTTTTTGATGGAAAACTGCGCGAGTTCAGCTCATACCTAAAAAGGGTAAGAACACCTTGTCAAACAACTATCGTCCAGTCGCATTGAAGTTATGAAGAAGGAAAATTATCAAAGTACCTGGAAGGCTCCAACATTATTAGTGACTGCCAGTACGGATTCCGTAAGTCTAGATCAACAGGAGACCTTCTCGCTTATGTTACTTAGGTTTGGAACAACGCAATAGAACATCATGGGGAGTCCCGGGCGGTAGCGCTGGACATTTCCAAGGCGTTTGACCGAGTATGGCATGATGGGCTTCTAACTTAAGTGAGAGCATACGGAATGTCGCTTCAATTTTGTTCATGGCTGTTGAGCTTTCTTAAAGCCCGCGAGTGGCGATGGATGGATTTCTTTGAGACACATTTAACATCAACGCAGGAGTCCCTTAAGGTTTTATATAATCGTCCACCCTCTTTTTACTATACATTAACGATCTTTTTGAAAAAAACTAAAAATCCCATATATAGCTTCGCTGATGACAGCACACTTGTTTCATCTTTTACTTTGGATGCTTAATCTCGACAGTTAATGCACATCTCTATAGGCAGCAAGAGGTCTCATATCTCAACAAGGACCTGAAAGAAATTTTGTCTTGGGGTGACAGTAATCAAGCAGAAATTAACGCTAAAAACCCAGGCGACAGTTTTTTCTAAAAAAGTATGTTAAAAAACCGGATATAGTCATGCGGGACACTCGATTCCCTTCGCTTCATCACTCAAAATGTTTTCCATTCATTAGTTGGCAATATCCTAAACGGAAGAAAAACTTCATTTGCATATTTCTAATAGTTTCGGCAGAAACTAACCAGCACTCATGTCTAATTCGTCTTAAAAACTTTGCTCTTTAAGTACTCCTATAGTAGTAGTATAAGGGAGTAATGTCTGTAGATCTGGGTGGCCATTCAATGGGTCCTCTTCTACCAATCCATCCGTGTGGAAATTCGTCATCCAGATATTGACGGACAGCTCTTGCGAAATGGGGAGGCCCACCGTACTTGTTGAAACCAGATGTTTCTATTCGGGACATCAAAGTCGACAGGATTAGGAAACAGAAGTGTCAAATTTGGGACTAGTTCTTCTTGCAAGAATTTCAAATATCTTGCCCCATTAAGATTTTCTTCAAAGAAATAAAGTACTATTATATGCTCTTGTTGCATAAAATACTAGGAGTGGAAGAAAGATGATTTATGCACGAGTTTCATACAATATTTTTTCTACGATCGTAAACGAATGACTGCTTGACGTTTCCAAATATTGTGAACTGTGAACAAACTGGTTGTAATCTGGGTCGACAGTTACCCTCAAATAATGCCCAGGAGTTCTGCAAATTGTTCCGGGAAGACGGATGGCTGCTGTTTATCAAGAATTCATCTTCGAGTCATGATTCCATCGGTTTAAGTGATATACAGGGTGTCTGTAAAAGGTCTTTGCAAAAACCTACCACATATTCTTCAGACCAAAATTAGCCGATTTAAGTAAACTTACCTTAGTACAAAGTTGCTTAGTTTGGGCGCTAGACGGCGCTGAAGTGACAATTTTTAAATCGTTTTTCTGGATTAATTCAAAAACTGCTCATACTGTTTTGCCGAAATTCGGTACGTTGGCATAGCTTAATGGGGCAAAAAAACCCATGCCACAATTCTGATTAATATCAGTCTATGGGCGTAGAACCTGGGTTTTTTACTAACTGCTTGTTTCAGATTTCTGTGCCAATGGAACAAGAGGGGTTTGGGCACAAAATTCAGATGAACCAACTCATTTGCTACAAAAAAGGTTCTCTTAATAAGACTCGATTCCTCTGACGGTTTTCGAGAAATTTGCATTTTATTACTTAATACCAAAGACATTAGAACTACTTAATACGTATTATTTTTTACAAAAAACAAAGAAAGATTTATACGTCGAAGAAAATTAAAACACACTCTTTGCAGAACTTGTTCATCGCCCTTAAGAATATTTATTGCATCTTGAATACGTTGCCATAGTTGTTCTGCGTTATCTGGAGTTGCCATCCAATGAATTTAAGTCCAGAGATCGTGGTGGCCAATTTACAGGGCATTACCTCTACCAATCCATTTATTTGGGTACTGCTTACTCAAAAAGTTTCTAACATTTAATACAAAATGTGGTGGAGCTCCATCGTGCATAAACCACATATCTCTCCGAAGTTGTAAAGGTAAATCTGGCAGCGTATTTTGTAGATGTTGCAAATAAATTTCCCCGGTTAATTTTTGTGGAATAATGACAGGATCAAAAATGTAATTACCAATTATTCCAGCCCACACATTAATTCTAAAATCATTTTGGAAATGTTTTACCTTGATAGCATGTGGATTTTCATCTGCATAAACATGTTCATTATCGAAATTTGTAATCCCTCCTCTTGTGGAACATGCTTCATCGGTAAACAAAATATTGTTGGCAAAATTGGGATTTTCTTTTCTTTGCCTATGAACAAGCCGACTAAAAACCAGGCGCATTTCAGGATCATTAGGTAAAAGATCTTGAACTGGCATCCTATGGTATGGATATAGCAACTGTTCTTAAAGTACTTCATGAGCAATATCTTTGGATACTCCTATTTCCCTACCTAGCCTCCTGGTGCTTATTTCTGGATCTTCTGCAACACGTTCTAAAATGTCTTCCTCGACTTCTGGGACCTTTACAAAACGCTGTCTTCCATTATCAATGACTTTAGGAGTAAATTGGCCGTTTTTCCGCAGGCGTCTTTCAACAGCAGCAAACGTCGGGTGGCTTGGTATACGACGATTTGGAAACCTTTCGGAGTAGACTCTGACACATTCTCGGCCATTTCCTTGGCAATACCCAAATACCAATATCATATCGGTATATTCTGCATTAGTGTATTGCACCGCCATGATAATTCAGGACAATTAAAGTTTTCTAATAATTAATGCAAGCAGATAAAATGATTGAACGTTAGCAACAATATTAAATGATACAAATAATAAGAAAACTGTTCAAGAGGTTTCTTGTAGTAAATAAGTTGGTTTAATCTAAATTTTAAACTTAAACCTCTTATCTTCTATTGGCGTAGAAATCAAAAACAGCAAAGTTTTATAAAACCCAAGTACTACGTGGTAAAAACTACTACGTATTAAGTAATAAAATGCAAATTTCCCGAAAACCGTCAGAAGAATCGAGTCTTATCAAGATTACCTTTTTTGTAGCAAATGAGTTGGTTCATCTGAATTTTGTGCCCATGGACTGATATTAATCAGAATTGTGACATGGACTTTCTTGCCCCATAAAGCTATGCCAACGTACTAAATTTCGGCAAAATAGTATGAGCAGTTTTTGAATTAATCCCGAAAAACGATTTAAAAATTGTCACTTCAGCGCCGTCTAGCGGCCAAACTAAGCAACTTTGTGCTAAGGTAAGTTTACTTAAATCGGATAATTTTGGTCTAGAGAATATGTGGTAGGTTTTTGTAAAGACCTTTTACAGACACCCTGTATGGAGTGGAGAGGATTACATCAATGAGTTTTACGGAACAGGACAAAAAGTTTATTTATTTTATTTATTTATTTATTTACGGCAAAAAATCCATTACATGTCATGTCAAGTTCATGGGGTTAGAGTAAATTGTGAGTGGCAATACAATCAGCGTTTATGAATGGACGATTTTCGCAAACATTTTCCTAACGTCGCAAAACAGGTTCTATATGACATAAAAAATTAAGTAGGTAAGGTGAATATTGAATTCTTTAATATTATTGGTCGATACTTGGTGGAAATCCATAATAATTTTGTTATATTATTTAAAGTAAAACACTTTTTTTACTTCAATTTCCGCTTTATTTGACAATACGACATGTTTCACTGCACTGCAGCTTCGTCAGGTATTTACCTGCAGTGCAGTGAAACATGTCGTATTGTCAAGTAAAGTGGAAATTGAAGTAAAAAAAGTGTTTTACTTTTAATAATATAACAAAATGAATATTGAATTGTTCTGACCTTAGTTAAACTATTCAAGCAATGTAGGTATGTGTCCAGTAGTACCTATACGTGTGACTATATCGTCGACAAGTGGAATATTTTTGTCTTTAGTTTTATAGCCATGTTAAATAACCAGATTTTATAATTTGATTACTATTAGATAAAACCATTTCATCTGGGTCATTCCTATCTATCCTTAACGGACCTCAGCCAATTTATTTACCGTATTTATTAATAGAATGGGAATTTTATGTAAATTCTATCATTTTACACGCCTTGGCGTATTTTATTACCTTGAATTGGTTTGGCGAATAATTCGGTGGGTTTCAACTTTAGCGTAACGGTTGTTTTGTTTTTTTATGATGTCCGGTATGTTGTATAGATTACTTTCTTTCGAATATTTCGAGTTAATCTCATTTTTAATTGCCAAGGACTAATTTTGTTTAGTGGAATACGGAAATCAATGCCAAAAAATAAAGATATAATGCCTTAGTGCCCTCTTCAATGGGTTATTGTAGAACAGGGTGCTGATAAAGTTTGAAATAATGGATTTTTCAGGTAAACGAATCACCTGAGTAAAAATATTATTAATTATTATATTATTAAGTGTTTATAATATCTGCCGTTATTGGCACGATCATAATAAAGTCCGTTCTAAAATTCCCCTAGCGCTTTGAGAAAAGTTTCTCTGGTAAAGTCCCTTCACAGATTTAAGAGAATGACTTACCGACTAGTGTTGACGCCTGTATAAAACCAGACTGGGGTCTACACAGGCCCGCACTGAATTGTATTTCAAGCATAGACGATTTGACACAAATAATAAACAATTTTAGATAGACTATATTATAATTAAATAATGCAACTACAGTTTACTCATTTAATTCATTTTCACTATCACTATCAACACCTATGTTAATAATAATTCTTTCTGTAATATTCCTAATTTGAATGTATGAATTTTCAACAGTTTTAATATGCGAAACACAATTTTTCCAGCTACTCACAGGCACTTTGTCCACTTCAGTAATAATAATATCCAGTATACTAGCGTTTATAGTGTGTGATACATTATTACGTATAACGGCAGATTTTGATTAATGCCATATGTATTCTATAAGATTGAATATACAGTGATACGGCGGAAGCCTTAGCACTATATTAAACTTAAAACTATCTAACTTAGCAGTAGTACTCCTTTTCTAGGTTCAGAAAGTTAGGCACATCCAAGGGACTCTCTTTTTTTAGTGTAACTTTCATGAAAATATATACCATTCTGATACATAAATTCCTGTATTGCCATTTTTTGGTATCTTTTGAACAATGGTGCTTGTTTAACTGTCTACTGTGGTAACTTGCGTTGTCCATAACAATCACACTGTTTGGAGAAACATTAAAAACTAACTTGTTTACGAACCAATCCTCAAATAACTCCGCCGTGGTATCGTTATGGTAATCCAAACAGGAGTTATTTATATTCTTGGCTGCTAATTAAAGTGCATTTGGTACCCAACCATCTTCCGACCCTGCATGTACTATGGTTATTCTTTTTCTTTTTCCTCTGTTTTATGGTGCCTTTGTTCTACACCTATCACTGGAATCAACCCAACCTTTTGATGGGCTATCATGAGTATCAAACCAGGTTTCATCTAAGCATATAATAGGTCTGTTCTCACTTCTGTACTGAGCGATTTTTGTCAAATATTCAAATCGCCATGCCTTAAGCCGTTGCGATTTCATGATAACTTGCCGTTTATCGACTTTTTTAAATTTAAAGCCGACACTTCCACTGCGTTGTCCTACCGCAATTGATATCCGTGTTATCTATCTCAAGTCCTTTCAGTAAATTATCCAGTGTTGGTACCGTATGCTCTTCATACATCTTATAAATTTTGCGTTGGACTAAATCTTCATCGCTGCGATCTAATTTTTTGCAAATCCCAGAATCTTTCCTTCTTTTCCTTTTGATGATAAGTTTATTCACAATTTTCCATACTGTTGTTTCCCAAATTTTAGTCAATGTGGCTGTTTCTTCAATACATTCCATTTTACTCAACTTTTCACGTTCAATGAGAGTTGTATATACATTTTTTATAATCTCTTTAAAATCTAAAGATAGGTGTCTTCTTCCATTTTCATTTCCGCACTGTGATTGTACCTGTACCCCCTCCGGCTGTTTATACTAGATTCACCAATCCACGGACGCCCCATATTTGGATAATCAAAGCTGCGTTTCTATTTCACACGAACTAATAAAATGACTGGTTTTGCAACACCGATTTGTCTACTTATTTTTTCCCCATTATTTAATAAGGCGTTGTAAACTAATTACGGCCAAGTACGGTCTATCTACCTGGATAATAAAATCATTATCTCTATTATTTTTGAAACCCTTTCAACAAAGAATTTTATGATGGGTGATAACTAAAGGCAGGTAGTCATTCTCTTAAATCTGTGAACGGACTTTAATGCAAATGCATTCCAGTGCTATTCTATTTTTGAGATCTTCGATTGTTTCAGGCGGGGTTTTATTATTATTATTATTTCACGAACAGTGAGCGGTTTTACCCGATGGAACTGTTCGGTACTAGTTTGTTAAACGTTAGTCCGCGTACATCTCAGGAAGTTTATTAGATCACAGAGAACTATTTGGTATCTCAGTTAATAATTGACTTTAAACACATTAATGTTATCACTCATCACAAATGGGGAATTTTAATTAGAGGCAAAGAATTACGGTGATGGGAACTTCACTAAGCACTGTAGTATGCCAGTGTGTTTCTGAGTTTTAGAAGATCCTTGTCAACACTGTTTTTAAAGGCATTTACCATCGGTGCTGTCACTGTGTTTTCAGGTAAGTCATTCCATGTGTACACAACTCTATTTGAAATGAAATTTTTACGGTGGAGCTTTGCACATCTTTCTTTATCAATTTTCTTGCTATGTCCCCTTAAATTTCTGCCTTCGCTTACTCTGTATATGTCTAATTCGACTGAGTAATAATTGGAAAGTATTTTACAGGTTTGAATTAGATCCCCACGATGTCTTCTCTCTTTTAAAGAGGTGAGATTCAATATGGACAGGCGATCTTAGTAAATAAAGTTTCTTAATTCATTAGATATACGTGTTACCTTCCTCTGTACCCTTTCAAGAGCTTCGATATCTTTAATGTTATATGAACTCCTGATAGATTGTCCATATTCCAGAATTGGTCTTATGTAGGTCTTATAAAATTTAATGATAAAATGGCTAGATTTGTTGTGGAATGATTTTTGGATAAGGTATATTATTTTGTTAGCCTTCTTGATAATATTAGATATGTGAACTTTCAGATCATCCGAGATAGTAATTCCAAAATCCTTTTGTTGCGTGACAATTTCCAGTAGAGTATTTTTGAGGTATAATGGATTCTTGGGATTATTTGGTCCCAGATGCCTCATGGTGCACTTGGCATTGAGTGTCATCTTCCAAGTGACAGTCCACGCTTCTATAGTTTTAAGATCTTCTTCAAATTTTCGGCTTTGTCTTAGAGGATCGCAGAACAATTTAGTATCATCGGCAAAGAAACTGATATTTGTTGGATTTTGTTTGCTATGTCTGATACGTACACAAGAAAAAGTAGTGGACCCAACACCGATCCCTGAGGCACACCACTGATTACGCTGTGGTTGCTTGAAAGAGCACCATTTGCTCTAACTCGGAAGGATCTATTTCGTAGAAAGGCTTCAATCCACGATAAAAGCTGTCCTCTTACATCATAATGTTCCAGCTAAAGCAACTTTATTGGTACTTTATCAAATGCCTTTTCAAAGTCCAAGTACAGCACAGATGTTGGTCTTCCTTCATCGTTGTGCCTAGTCCAGTTATCCAGGCACTTAAGGATATTTATTTCTGCAGATCTTTTTGGTAGAAAACCGTACTGTTCTTGTGGAATTATGTGATTCTGGAGAAGGAATGATGTCAGCTCTTGGGATATTATTTTCTCCATGCATTTGGAAAGCATACATGTGAGGCTGATAGGTCTGTAATTTTCGGCAAGCATTCTATCGCCTTTTTTGAACATTGGTGTTACGTAAGCTTGCTTCCAGCTTTCCGGTATGAAGGAAGTATTTAAGCAATGGTTCATAGCTATGGAGAGAGGAACCTTAAAAACTTCCGTAGTTCTTTGCAAAAGTACAGGGGGAATTTCATCTAGCCCAGGGCTTGAGTCTATTTTTTGTCATTGCGATGTTTTACATACTTTCTCTGGAGTAAATATTATGTTGGTGATTGATATCTGGCATCTTGTAGATTGGGGGAGGGTTGGTGGAGAGTCCAGCCCCTTACAAGTGAAAACTCCACTAAAAGTTGAGGCAAATCTTTCTGCTGTTAGAATTGGGTAGGTTCTATAAACTTGGCTTTTTAAGTGGCCCCAAAGGAAAAAATCAAGAAGATTTTCTTGATTGAGTTTTATTTTCATCTAAAACGAATTGGCAGAGTACCTCAACTTGGCAAGCTTCATCCAAAACCCTTGCTTCTGCATTTTTTTTTGTTGTATACAGATCCAGTTTCTTCAAACTTACGCACCAATTTTATAACATACTTATATCAGACGTTTTTGTCTGGATGCCTCTTATGGAATATATAACGGTTCTCTGCACAAAACGATTTTCAGCCCTGCAAAGGAAGATTATTTCTGTTTGCTCAGCTAGAGTATACACCATTTTATTACTTTTCGAATTTTAAACTACCTACAAATATTGACAGTTGTCTAAATATCGGTAAATTAGATAGTTCGTAAACAATCGTTAAAAACAGAACGGTTTTGTGGCTTGTTTACTTTTGGAGAGACAAATTAATTTTTATTGTTTTAACGCACATCTCTTCTACCTAACTCACAAACCAATTACCCAATTTCAGTTTCTTTGGCATGGTTGGATAGACAATTTAATACTCTTTGCGACGATGTATCACTCGATAGAGAGTGCCAGTTGACATTTCAAAATGAGGTTGACTGTGGAGGTTAATATTACAATTCTATTAATTAAAATTGACGTTGTGTAATCTTATTTCCTTCATAATCAAGAGGTATTTAGGGTGGTTCGTTCTGCAATGAAAGCAATGTAGATAATAACTTCATTTCATAATTTCACAAAACTCGTTTCTTAATCTAAAGCATCTTCAGTAGTACTCCTAAACATTTATTGGCATGCCACTTTTCCTTTTACAAAAATTTAGCCACTATCGAGTTATAAATATTTTCGAAATTATAGCATATTTCTCTTGTACTGTTGGAATGTGGTCTATCTTGCATTTAAACCAAAAGGATGTAATTTTCTTAAAAGGAAACCTCAAAACTCGGCAGTTCTATTTTTTATTCAGAATTTACCTTACCTGTCGTGGAATCACGACATAAGTCCTTGATTCCACGACATACTTTTTTTGGATCTTGCGTTATTAAAAAAAGACGAACTCTATTATTCCCTAAATAAACTATAATATTCTTAAAAATTAAGAATTTTTCCCATAACATTTTAATTATTAATTAAAGATTTTTCTATTAAGACACCCATGGTCATTGCCCCATACGCGACAAAAAGATAATCAGTGAGTTAATCGACCTTTCAACGACCTCACTCGCCACAAGAGTATTGTCGACTCTCTTCGTTTTATTTACTTTCCGTTTTCGTTTATTTTTGGTCATCAATGCAAAATGCAACAACAACATTTTCGGTATTTTATTACCAGAAAAAGAAACGATTACCATCTGAATACGCTGTTAAAAACCTGTTCAAGAATGAAATGTAACGTAATTATCGAGATATCTGTTATCTAACTCACAATAAGGAATTTCGGCTGCTGCCGGTAAAAAAGGAACAAATTAAAAGTTTTACCTGCTTTTGACTTTTTAATGCCTACGCAGAAACGCATCAGGCAAGGTTATTGGCATCGATTTAATGGGTACTGGAATTGGAAATTTACCATATAAACAAACTGGACCAACCCCTAGAAAATATTAGGGTAGTGAGAAGATTGAAAGGAGTGAAACGTTTTCAGTTGATTTAAGTCAGTAACAATGCAACTTTTTTGTGAAAGCAACTTATGCATAGGAACTCATTCAAAATAATGATAAGGACAGTGAGTGAGCTCAACAAATATCGGTGAGTAAATAATTGGACTGAAATAAATAAGTAAGAGGTGGATAATTGGACTATTTAAAACTTTCACCAAAGGGCATTCTCTTTATAGGAAATTGATACTGCGGGCAATATCAAATAAACATATCTAACCAGTAGCTCTCCAGAACAGAGGACTAACCCTATGCATTTTTTCATGGTTTTTCAAGACATTTCTTAAATATCTTAAGTCTAGATCAACAGGAGACCTTCTCGCTTATATCACTCACGTTTGGAACAACGCAATAGAACATTATGGGGAGTCGCGGGCGGTAGCACTGGACATTTCCAAGGCCCTTGACCAAGTATAACATGAGGGGTTCCTAACTAAAGTGAAAGCATGCGGAATGCCGCTTCAATTTTGTTCATGGCTGTCAAGCTTTTTTAAAGACCGTTCTCTGCGAGTGGCGATGGATTTCTTTCAGGCACATTTAACATCAACGCCGGAGTCCCTCAAGGTTCTGTATTGTCGCCCGCCCTCTTCTTAATATACATTAACGATCTTTTGGAAAAAAACTAAAAATCGTACTATATAAAGCCTCGCTGATGACAGCACACTTGTTTCATCTTTCACTTTGGATGCTCGAACATCGGCTGCCAATGCACATCTCTATAGGCAGCAAGAGGTTTCACACCTCAACAAAGACCTGGAAGAAACTCGATTCCCTTGGCTTCATCAATTCATTTATTGGGCGTCAATTTGGACAGTCATATGTCTTGGCATAGTCACGTTGCGGCCATTGCTAAGGCAGCCTCGCAGAAGCTTGGAATAGATTTCCGAGCTAAGAACCTCTATACACCCCACCAAGTTTTAATGCTCTATAAAGCCCAAATTCGCCGGAGTACTGTTCGCATATTTGGAGCTCTTCTCCTAAACTTACCCTGAGATCGCTAGATTCCATCGAAGAGGAGTCATTCACTTGATCGGTGACCATGAACTGACAAACAACCTAAAAAGCCTTGAACATCGAAGGCAGGTTGGCGACTTGAGTCTATTTTACAAATATACAGCCCGAACCCCAGAATTAGAAGAAGCTGTTTTAAACGCTGTAGTGGAAAATCCAGATACAAGCACCCGAATAATTGCTGATGCTCTCAATTCCACCCAAGCCACAGTTTGGAGAATTCTGCACGATCAGCAGTTGTATCCGTACCACATTCAAAGGGTACAAGCTCTTTTACCCAGGGACTTTCCTCAGCGCATTAATTTGTGTCAGTGGTTTTTGGAAAAATTTGCTGAAGATCCCCAATTTTTAAATTATGTTCTTTTTACGGACGAGGCAAATTTTTCTCAGAGTGCGATTACAAACTTTCACAATAACGATATCTTGTCTTTGGAAAATCCCCACGCAGTTAGTGCACGAAATTCTCAGTACCATTTATTAAACGTGTGGGGAGGAATAGTTGCCGATTACTTGATAGGACCTTTATTTCTTCCACTTCGGCTTAATGGCGATACGTACCGACACTTTTTGGAAAATGAACTTCCTCCCTTATTGGATGATGTACCCTTAGAAACTCGAAGACGTATATGGTTTATGCATGACGGAGCTCCCGCTCATTTCAGCATAGTGGCCAGGACTCATCTAAATCAAATTTATCCAAATCGATGGATCGGTAGGGGAGTTGAGGAAGGAAATCAACCGTGACCACCAAGGTCCCCAGATTTAAATCCCCTTGATTTTTATTTGTGGGGACATTTAAAGTCAATCGTTTACAAAACGCCAGTCCAACATCCAGAAGTGCTAAGATACCGAATAATCGATGGTTTTGAAGTAATAAGAAACATACCAGATATCTTAGCACGCGTACGAGATTCCATGCAAAGGAGATTAGATGCCTGCATCTTGGCTGAAGGTGGACATTTCGAACAATTTATTTAAAAATCATTATTTAATTTCTGTAACGTACTTATTTACTTAATTAAATTAAATGGTATACCTTAATAAATCTTTGAATTAAAAACTCATTTTTTAATATTTGTGTATAGTCAAATAAAATAATCATTTACCCTTAAACCGTCCCTCGTATCAAAAAAATATACGTGATATTTTTTGTTGTAAATGAAAGAAAGTTAAAATAAAATAAGTCAGTGGTGTAGCATAGTTTTCACAAAAAATATTATAGCAACATTTTGTACCGACGCCACTGGTTAAATTTACGAACGTGTTGTACTTTAAAAGTAAGTGCCCTTAGATGCTTATTTAATTCACTAAATTTCAGAAAAAAAAAGTAACTCGTTAAGGAGTTATTTAAAAATTATTATTATTTCTTTTAACATTTCAACACCCTGTATCTCCGTAACGAAGTCGCCAAGGACCACTGTTTATAAGAAGTTTTCATCTTAAAATATTATCGGCTATTACCTCCCGAAGTTTGTCAAAGTACTTTTGAATCACCCTGTATAAATCTACGTATTTTTTCTACAACCAATATGAGTATAATCTGTTCCCTAATTAACAATACAAACGGCAAACCTAGCCTTCTTGAGCTAATAATTATAAAAGACGCTCATACCCCCTTAAATGATCCAGGGCATCGCTCAAATCCGTTTCCTTATTTGAATTTGGTCAATTAAGGTCCAATGACTTAGAAGTTAAATGCAATGCCTGACTTGAAAGAGAGAGAGAGGGAGAAGGAGATCCAGAAGAAGAAGAAATTTAAGCAGATGGCCACGAAACTAAAGAAAAAACAAATTTTCTACCTGCTTTCATTGGCTATGCAGGAACCGCAGAAATTGAAGAGGGTTGTTGACTTCAAGTCTAACTAATGAAAGCCCAAAAGAATCATTAATCAAAGAAATTGCCTACATGGTGTAGATTGCAAAACACATTTGTGAATTTGGTTACCTTTTTATGCCATCACCATAATGATTAATAAATTAAGGTAATTAAGTTTAAGCAGATCAAGTAAAGTGTGTCCGATTTTTAAACCATTTATGATAAGTTGAGGGCGTGATAAAAAATAATACAATATAAAATATGATCAATTGAGGCGTCGGGAAGCATGGGTATATACAGTTTAGAATACAAATACAGGGCGTGTCCTAAGTAGGCACACAAAATTTAAGAGCATATTTTTGAGCCAATTTAATGAAAAAGAGTTATTATATTTTCTTTTTCTCAACAAAGTGGTACTCCACTGCATTATTTCCAGAACGCCTCATGCCTTTTCCTCCCAAAACCACCTCTTGTGTTTTATTTGCTGCACATTACCGTTTGTAGATACTTACAGTCTATCTTTAAATGGCGAAAAGTAATAAATGCTTATTAAAGAACAAGAACAATTTAAACACCATCCCTTAAAATATATTGTGTTTACATTAAGGCATCCAAATAAAATGAGCATTCTTTAGGTAGGTCCACCCTGAATTTATCGCAAGCTATTGTTATATCCGAGGATTTACTATTGTTATTGTGAAAATCCGTTAGCCATGGCGTGTATTGGGAAAATTTTTAAATTAAAAATCTTAAACAGGCCTATTCTCCTAAAATTGTATTATATTATATTCGTTGGTATTTATAACATATAAAAACATTTAAAACATCGTATTAACTAATAAATAACAATGGGTGGTACTATTTTACATAATATAATTACAAAAACAAGATATAATACAGAATCTTACCAACATGGCTTATCATAGTCCGATTCGGAAAATGAACTCTTATTAACATCGTTTATAATAAGCGGTTCATTTCACATGACATTTTGACTTCTTTTTCTATCACATGATCGATACACTTTTTCCACTTTTCCGCACTGATTTTACCGATAGCTTCATTAAAGAGTCTTTTTAAATCCACCATTTTATAAGTCGTGTTTCCTCTGGCGATATCTGTCTTTACTTGAGTCCATATTAGTTCGATCGGGTTTAATTCGCAGTGGTAAGGAGGGCGTCTGAGCACAGATATTCCTCGTAACTTTGCCATTTCATCGACTACATATTTTTTGAATGCATTGTTATAAATTGGCTAATACCAATAGTTCTTTTTTTAAGGAATCTAATAAAAATTCTATTTGTCTTAAACTTAGCCATTCTGTTATTTCACTTTTACGCCATGCACTTGTCGGTAACTTTCTCGTCAGCCTAGAGTGATAACTTGCATTATCCAATTCAATTATTGCATATTTTGGTATAAGATCCAATATTTGCTCTTCAAAGACATCGGAATTTATATATCCGTGATAGTCTCCTGTATTTTTAGATTGAAACATAAGTAGACCACCTTTAACGAAGCCTTCAGAACTTCCAATATGGGTTATGATAAGTCGATGTCCTTTTCCAGATGGCGGTCTTAATCCTGTGGATAATCCTTCCAAAAAAGCTTGCCTTGAGCTTTTAATATTTTAATATTTATTATAGAATTTAGGCACAGTGTAACCTTCATTTGGCCATGTTTCGTCTAGGTAAAATATTTGTTTGTTTTCTTCTCTGGCTTTTCTTAAGTAATTTCTTCTCCAACAGACGATATCGCTTCTGTTTATTAAAATTGAATGCCTGTTACACAAAACTTTCAGCGCGGGAATTTATTTTTTTTTAAAGGAACTATGAACTTTTCGCCTTATTCACTGCATTAAAACGTCATCCAGCTCAAGTTTTGGTCATCCTGGAGAAGTTTTTGGAGGTTTTGAGGCCAACACTTTTTTCTCCTTTTAAAAGTTTATATATTGTTGTTTTCTCAACGTTAAGCATATCTGCTGTAAATTGCACTGCATTGTCAACACTCAAATCCGCATTCTTACTTTTAATAGAATCGTGACAGTTAAGAATTTTTTTTTTCATTTACTATACACGGACCGACTCTAGGGCGTTTAGGTAATTGTTGAAAATTCTCCATATTTAATTAAAAAAACACCGACACCTCACACTTTGACTAGTTTCACTGAGAAACAAATACCTAAGGTAGGTATGTATAGATATAAATAGATGCATTATTCCAATACAGGCACCCATAAAGGCATAATGTCCACATAATTAGCAAACAGGTAATCAGGATTAGGTACAAAAAAAAAAAATTATTAGAGCAGAAACAGAATACCTCGGTTCCTAGACTCTAATTAGTTTTGATAAAATTGCTTTCTAAAATTCCAGGTAAATGGTACGGCTGTACATAATTTTAAGCTTAAAAAATTTAATAATAAAATATATATTTGAAGGCAAAACTTGAATTTAATGTCGATACTTGTACTAATTCTGCACCAATTTAAAAATTCAGGCCTATATAAACCTATACATGCCGAGAAATTTTGCACGCCCATGGAGGAGACGGCTTTCATTGATTTATTACTTTGCATCATTTAAAGATAGACTATAGGAAACACCCTGTACGTCGGTTCCTCCACAGCTTGTTGAGAAACGTAAAACATCTACCATGAGAATTTACTTCTTGATGTTTAAATTTTACAAACATGGTCGCAATAAAAATGTACTTAGAAGTCGAAAAGTACAGAAAATGTAAATTTTGACTATTAAAAATACCAAAATTGCGAATTCCACAAAAGCACCAGGTATTACAGTTGCCTTATCTAAACCATAACTCTTGCCCTACATGTCAATTTTATTTATGCTCGGGCTAATATTTATTCTGTGCAAGAAGCCGAGTTTAGACTCATACCGAATTTTGGAAACGGACTACTTTACCGTTTTTATTACTATTTTAACCATATATGGTAAAAAACGATTTACATTTTTTCTTGGCATAAAATTTGTCTGGTACTCTGTCTGGGTCGATTTACAAACCGAGCTTATCTTAACTGTAATTTGCAAATCAAAATAGTATACGTTTGTAACAAGTACAAAGGATGCTACATGAGGAGGAAAAAAACCAAGCAAGTTTATATACATATTCTCTGTAATCTTATAAAATCAGTATTCTGTTCTACTGGGACGTCCGTATAGCCTCCGACTGAAAGGAATTAAAAAAAATGAAGGGTCAAGCCCATGAATGTTCGGGTGTAATACCACGAATGCTTTAAAATTACCGATAATTTTTTACGAATGCGTGTTTTCTTTAATTTCACGAGTCCGAAGGATGAGTGAAATTTGTAAAGAAAACACGTATAAGTGAAAAATTATCCGGTTAGTTTTAAAGCACGCATGGTATTTAAAGGAATATTTCACGAATCCAAAAACATTCATTTTGTCAACTTTGAAATAATAAATAGAAATTTGTCAACAAAGTGACACTGACAAGTGGTATTTTCGTTTTGGTGTTTTCGATTTTGTATATCCGCTGTAAGTTTTCGAAAATACCACTGTCCTTATGGGATTTTTTATACGTGAGTGGAATATTCAGGGATATTGATTACATTAAAAATGTAAATATAAAAGTTGTATTTTTTTTTTATAAAATGTTTTATGATGTTACACAAAAAACAATCAAGCATCACATTTGGTTTTTAGTTTTATAAAACTTTTAATTCTCTATTCAGCTCTATATAGTTTCACGATGATTTAGGGTAACATAAAGGAGATAAGAGCGTTTTTAAGTTGGCCATGCATTAAACATGTGTGTGTATAAAGTTTGGAAACGGCTTAATAACATAACAATTTATTGACCGATTTAAACCAAATTTGGTACAGTTGTGTAAGAGGATCTGACGCACCGAATGACGATATTGGCGTTGTTGTCAGCTTTTTAGTTTGTCTAGAATTCAAACGAATATTATATTTTTAAATGTAACACCCTGTATATTTTTTCGTTTATAGTTTTTACTTTAAATTTGTTACACTTTTGGTATAACATACTTTGTTCCTAATATCAGTAGTTTTCGAAATAACGACGTGTTTTGAAAACATCAACAAATTGTGTTTTATTTATTAATAAAAAATTAACACCAGTTCAGTTTTGATGTAAAGTCATACAGTCATTTTTACATGTAAAAATGTCTTTAACTGAAAGTGAAAGAATTACAATTTTTATGATGAGAGGATATGGCGATAGGGTCAGGTCTTACGAAGAGGTTAAAAATCTATTTAATGACGCATTTCCAAACCGAAATCCAATTTCAAAACAACTGTTCTAAAAACTGTCCGACAGTTCGAAGAAACTGGACATTGTAGAGATAGGCGACGATCAAGACGACCAGCAGTAGTGGATGAAGAAAAAAGTTTAGAAATTTTACAACATGCTGTTGAACCCCCTGTTTCTTCATTAAGAAAAATTTCTCAAGTAAGTGACGTCTGCTTTAAATCCGTCCATAATGTTATAATAAAACAAAAATATTACCCTTTCAAAATACATGTAGTTCAAGAGTTATCAGAAGATGATTATGAGCGAAGAATTGAATTTTGTGATATTATGATGTCCAGGTTTGACCAAAATAACCAGTTTTTCAAATTTATAGTATTTTCGGACGAAGCAACATTTATGTTAAATGGTAAAGTCAATAGACACAACTGTAGGTTTTGGGCAAATGAAAATCCCCACTGGATAAGAGAAGGTCATACACAACGCCCTTGAAAATTGAATGTGTGGGCTTGGCTTCTGGGTAACCACAAGATCGGTCCATTTTTTATTGATGGAAATTTGGCATCACAACTTTACCTTGAGCTCTTGAAAACGCAAATAGTGCCTACTATTCGAAATGTGATGGGTCCAAATTATGCAATTACATTCTTCCAAAGGGACGGAGTTTCTCCCCATTTTGGTCGAAACGTGCGCGAATTATTGAACAACACTTTTCGAATAGGTAAATCGGTAGATGGGGTACAATCGAGTGGCCACCTAGGTCCCCTGATTGTCGCCTAACGACTACTTTTTATGAGGACATTTCAACAGGACGAGTAGATGTAACACCGTGAATTGATATAACTGATAGTTTAATAATAAATGATAAGGCTGCATAGAATCTGCCATGATAGATACAAAACAAAAACAATGAGCACAATCAAATCGAGTGTTTTCAATAACTAGTCACACAAGAATGAATGACATCATAATCTTAAAGCAGTGAATTAGTGAATTGAATATCCTTCTTCCGATTTTACTAAAATTTGGTACCGTTATTCATAATGATAAGGGGCTTAACTAGCCCTAACTAGATTAAATTCATAAAGGCTTTCTCCCTTCACGGAGCGGCGATTCACTCTCTTTAGATTCTCGCATGACACTGCTTTGTTTACATTTCAGAACATATATTAACCCTATCCAAACACCTTCACCAATCAAATGTTAACACGTCAAAACCAAAATGGCAACGTCCATCCATCAGGCAACTATCGATCGGCCAATCAGAATCTTTGCTTGTTACTACGCACGTGGGTGCTAATATTATTTGATAGTTTTAGAGAATATTATTTAGATTTTAAATAGCAGACAGTCTTTGTTTACATTATAGAATTTAATTTGAACGTATAATATTTGTATGACGATGCCACCACTTTGATATGCGGTGTTGCCATTTATATTGCCTTTGAAATTAATGTATTTTTTTTCTATTTATTGCAGTTAGTGGTTGAAGAAAAGCATAGTACTTTAGCATGAATGCGACGTTGCCGCTTGGCTTAGTATTACATTACATTATATCCCCTAAGATTGATTTCAACCTTGTTACTTTATTTTCCTACTGGGTCACGACAGAAATATGAAGTGTGCCCCAAACACCCTGTATAGATGCCTAAATAAAGAATTTGAAAATTCTAGTAAAAAAAATATTAGAAAGATATCTAAGTATTTATAAGATAAGAGATTTCAAAAAAATTGGTAAATAGTCAAAAAGGAAATTTTAATTATAAATATTTTCGTGCCACACTGTCCACTAAATGATGATGGCAGGGTTAAGAAAATGTTGTATTTCCCCTCTGGTCTCACAGAGGGTCATAATATCAAATTTAAAAAATTTTGAATTTCAAATTCCAAAAAGAACTATCATTCTTATAGGTCTTCGAGATCACCTGAACTTAATACATTCGATTTTTACTTCAAAACGATGAACTCTATCAAGATATAACTAGAGTAAGTTTTTTTCAAAAAAATATATGAAAAGAACCAAACTTATATTTAAACTAGGTGCTTACAATATTAAGAAATTAATATATTGGAGCAATAAATAGCCGGTGCCCCTTCACATAACGCCTCTGACAAAAAAATAAAACAAATAAATATACTATTATCCAGTTTGTTTTCCAAATGATATAAGACCTACCAATTATCATAATTCTATATTGAGGAGTTTCGGAAATATTTTTAAAAAATCACCTTCAGAGTGCCTTCTTGAAGGGTCTCTACCTCCCTTACGGTGCATTTTTAGGGGCATGTTTATGAACTTCTGGTCCTATTTTAGGGTCTAGATCAAGCCCCAGAAATATTGCGTGCTAATTTTGGGACACCTGTCGATAAAATGCAGTTATTGACGATTGTCAAAATTCAGATAAACAAGAAAACCTATTACCTGCAGGCATATGTAATATGCAGATTAAACGGCCAATGCGCCCATAAGAAGTTCGTTTAACCCGATAATTACGTCATTTCATTTTTGTTAATTGGTTTCGATTAGCCTAATCGAACGAGATTTTGACACGAGGAAAAATAAATAAACATCTTACTCGTCTTCATATCCCTAAAAGTATAATGATAATGAGTAAAATATAATAATGAAATATCATTATTATTAAATTGTCTGCGAGATTGGGCAAGAATATTTTTTGCAGCTCATTAAGGGTTCAACATGGCCTCCGTGAAGTCTGATGCACTCGCGGGTATGACGAATTGAAGACTGCTGTACCTAGTACCTGCCACAATAACCCAGCCTTGGTACTTATAAACGCGATTCTCTGTAGAAGTCTCTCTCTAGTGCCGACCAGAGTGAAATACACCAGGTGTCCCCACCAACGGCGTTAGGTCGGGAGATCGAGGAGGCCAGGCAATAGGTCCTCCTCTACCTATCCAACGGTTTGGATAGACGTTATTCAGGTGCTTCAACGCTGAAATGAGGTGGTGCCCCATCATGCATGAAGTATATGTTTCGGCCGGTTTCAAGTGGTAAGTGCTCTATTAAATCCTGAAAAGCGTTCTGAAGGAACTCCAAATTAAGTTGTCCATTTAAGCGTTCCGGCAACACGAATGGTCCAATCAAAAAACTGTCAATGATTCCTGCCCAAATATTAATTTATTGGAACTAATGTTGATGATGCGAAACAATAGTGGCATGAGGATTTTCATCAGCCCATACATATGTGTTGTGTAAATCGGTGATACTATTTTTGGTAAACCTTGCTTTATCCGTGAAAAGAATAATGCTAATGAAGTCTACATGATTTCGTTGCTGATCCGATAGTCAGTTTGCAAACTGCATTCTACGAGGAAAGTTTTCAGGAATCAGTTCATGTACTTTTGCAAATGATATAGATACAACAGTTGTTCTTGAGGAATTTCATGTACTATTGTTTTCGATGTATTAAACTGTGCTGATAATTTTCGAGTGCTCGTTGATGAAGTGTCATCTACAGCATTTAAAATATTTTCCTCTACCTGCGTTTCTTCTCAGACTAGCAACAGTACTATTTTTTCGAAACTAAAATTATAAAGAAAATCAATAATATGTATTAACTTAATAGCTGGAATCGCTCACCATTCTCCCATAGACGTTGGTTAACTCGTTAAAATGTCTTCTGATTTGGCATAGTGCGATTGGGATATCTTTCGTGATATAAACTTCTGGTTCTCAGGCATTGCAAGACGCAGGACCATACATCAAATCTGCATACTCAATAAACGTGTATTCCATAGTTCGAATTAATTCGCAATTAAATTCACCACGAAATCCAAAAGTCAGTAAATTAATATCAAAGTAAAAGATCAATGCGTCAGCGATAAGAAAGATGACAAGCTTTAAAATGCAGGATATTTTATTTGTTTCGTATCATAGTAACGTTTGCAACAACAATACGTTTTCTGTTTCTGACTAAAAGGAGCCATTCTGCGCTCTAATCTGTTATACGCACTTCTACCAGAAGCATTTGTAGCTATAAACAATGCATCGAGATCATGTCGCTTAAAGTCTTGTATGGCAAACCCTATAACTTTTTGATAACTTGGATTTGTCTATTTGAAACGACATTTTAAACCATTCAGCTTTGGCGAAAGTGGATCAATGGTAAAACAAACATTAACTTACAACACGTCAAATCGTCAATCGTACCGAAACGAAACAATAGATTGGCGAGTGACTAGCGCGCGGTAATTCCCCCATTCGGTTCTAAGCGACTAAACGTATCCATTATATTCGAGAATGCGTTTCGTTTTCAAACATAGACAAGTAGGGTTGACCTATGTGTTCAAACCAAAATCGACTAAATTTTGTAGAAAATCCGAAAAAGTAAAAAAATAAATACTACTGACGTAATTACCATCCAGACCCCCCCCCCATGTCATCAAAAATAAGCAAAGCAAAGACCCCCCGCCCCCTGTAGTGCTTACGTAATACTTGAATGGCCCCCCCTTGGAAAACTAAAAAAGCTAAATATGTTTAAGGACACTATTTTAACAGGTCCTTACTAGTGTCCATTACATCAACTTTTTATTAAATTACATTAAGTACTTCGAAAGTTATTCAAGAAAAACCGATTTCCTGCGGCGTCCTGCAGGGGCACATTCCTCCGTAGGAAGGGCCTGTAAGAAAAAATTGTATATATGTATATATAACTTGTCATCTTATTTTTCCATGTTCTATCTGAATCCGAAAGATTTCCCACATTTTCCCGGACACCCTGGACCCTGTATATTCTTTATTGTAAATATTTCTGTCTCTGCCTTATAGTTGGGTTTGTAAACCTGTAAGGCAAGTATTTATATAAATAAATAAATACAATGCGTCTTCGAGATCATTTTTGAACCGTGATAGATCGTACAAGCTGTCGAATATAATTACTGTACTTGCTACCCTGAAGTAACACATGCAGTCCTAAAGTTTGACCAAAACCCAATAAAACTTTCAAAGAGAGAAAGAATGCTTCATAACATTGCAGTTTTATGCATTCAGGTTCGGTAACCTCGCCATACAATAAAATTGTATTTCGATGTAACTACAACATAATAATATCAAGTTTTGAAGATAAATACCTACTGCTGGTATTTATGTCATCCTTAACAAGTAGCATTGGCATCAAATAAACTCAATCCTGCTTTAAGAAAAAAACTCTTTCTAATTAATGTTATAACAACAACCGTGCAATGTTCTCAGTTTATCTGTCTACAATGCAGAGCAGATCAAGTTTCGTAAGGTTTTTGTAAATTCAAGTTTGCTTTCAGCAGGTTGAACTTACTGTCTCTTTCTTTTACTTGCGTTTCAGATGCATTCCGATACATAAAGCAGGAGTAATACAATTTTCTGGACAGTGACGTTCCATAATTTGTAAACAATGTAAACATATGCTGTTAAATTTGGGGCTCTCGCTTTAATAACACCCTGAGACTGTTCAATTTCATCAACAGAATAGTCTTTTATCTGATCGGTGACCAGGAATTGACAAACAGCCTAGAAAATGTAGAACATCGAGAACGGATTGCTGATTTTACAGGATATTTTCAGGATTTATCTCCACTTTCTCTAACTGGACGCTACCAATCCCATTTTGATACTTTTAATGTCATTTTATTTTCATGACGTTGATAATATAATAAGTTTCAACGATCCGTACGCATTAAATAAAACTCCATCCACACAACGTTGTAGATTATTGTTATTATACCAGTTTGGTTCTTGCTGAAATGATTTGCGATATTTAATGGGCGGTTGTGAGGTTCAAAACTGTTAGCTTAGTGCACAAGGTACCGTTAGTATGATACGTAAGAAGTGCGAAGTACCTGATTGTGGTGTCAAAAAACCTTTTGAATCATAATTCATCAGGAAGTGGTTGGTATAAGTATACACTTTGGGCAAAATTGAATCAGATAAGGCCCTTCATAATTGTATTTAATGAATAATTATAAAAATTCAGGGACAAAATAACCATATAGAACTTAATAAACTGTCTTGTGGTTAATGCAATATAAATTTAGATTATCACGTCTGAAACCGGACATTAAAGAATCACCTAAAAGAACTGTTACTGCTTAAGCACAAAAATGACGTATTTTATATTATAAATTAGAGGTTCCCTACGCTACTGATGGCAACCTATCAAGAATATTCTTACCTCTTTAAAAGTTAATTAAAAAACATTTAATAAAGCCTATATATACTCTCATAAATAAATACAATCAATTATATCTACTACTGATGTTTTACCGTTTTTATAAATCCCATAATTCACTTAACTGGGATTTATAACTTACAAACATTCGTAAGTTTAGGAGTTTTTATTATTCAACACGTCAATCTTTCAGACAAGATTTGAACAACGTTATTTATGAGGAACGAGGAACGAGAAAATGTTTTCAGTTAAAAGCATTAGTAAAGCTTCGCTTTGATATCAATGTGTAAATACACGGTGTCTCGAAAAGTATAGGAGATACGAACAAGTTTAAATTGTGGCAAAGTTGCAAAGTTGATGTTCAATAAAATGTCATTTAAAAATTCTTAGTACTTCTGGAGATTTCTGGAAGAAAGCGAAATTTTGAAAATTTGTTTAATTTTTTCCTAACTTTATTTAAAGATAAATTATGAAATAATCTGATAATCCGGATTTTTTTAATGATAAATTCACTCCTACTTACTCAAAAATGAAAATCCCTACCTCCCTACAAAATAAAGTTGGTGCACGAGCTAAACGAGTACGATTTTGACATAAGAGCTGAATTTTGTAAGCTGATGATGCAATAACGATAATAACTTCGCAACAAATATCATTTTCTCGGATAAAGCTACTTTCCATTTAAATGGCATTGTTAATAGACACAATTATCGTTATTGGTCTGCTGAGAATACTCACTGGTTCCAGGAAGGTCCTACTCAGAGGCCCGAAAAGTTCATGTTTGGGCGGGCATAGTTGGTAGACATATTATGGGGCCTTTTTTCATAGATGATAATTTGAATGGCGAAAAATATCTGGACCTCCTCAGGAATCACATAATTCCTTCTTGCAGAATGGTTTTGCCGGGTGTAAATAATGGCATAAACGAACAGGTATGGTTCCAGCAAGATGGAGCACCTGCGCATTATTCGGCAAATGTTAGACAATACCTAAGCGAACAATTTCCAGGATGTTGAATAGGCAGAAGAGGTGCTATTGACTGGTCAACGCGATCCCCGGACTTAACCCTGCTCGACTTCTTTTTGTGGGGACACTTAAAGAACAAAGTCTACGTTAACCTTCCAAATGACTGAGAATCTTTAAAAGTCAGAATTAGTGCTGAAATTTGGGCCATTCCAGAGGACTTCCTTTTGAACGTTGTAGACGGGTTCAGGGATCGACAGGCGCTCTGCCTAGCAGAAAATGATGATCATTTTGAACACCTGATCCACTGAAAAGGTTTCACTTGTTTATTATTCCGATGTTAAGTTGTTCAATTTTCTAGGCTATTTATTTTGTTACAATTTGAAATAAATTAAAATTCGAAGGACAAAAAATTCAGAGTTTTCCCAGTAGAATCCAAATATGCAATCATATGCAGGGTGTTCCATTTAAGAAAAGTAAGTTGGTCTCTATGCCAACCAAACCAGAAATGAGGCAGGTAGAAACATGGTGAATAGTTTACTGAACAACTTTCACAAAGGCCACCTTTTCGTATAAGACGTAATTCAAAAGTTACAGGCATTATGCGCGACTTTTTTGCCACTCTGTATATCGCGCTTGCAACTCTACGTCTTTTTTTTTCATGGCATCATTAACTTGTCAATGTATGTACTATCCCCCCCCCCTCTTAAAGTCACTGCTTGTAGTTCTATAGATTAACATCCAAGCTATTCTCAAAGATCCCTCAGCTACGATATCCATCGTCTTCCTCTCGATCTTTTACCCACAATCTTGCCTTGTATGATCAGTTGTATATATCTTTCGTCTCTTATCTCTTCCACCCAGTTTGCGTGTTCTTAGTAACATAAGCAACTAGCCTTATTTATTCAAGGACTTTTCCTTAGAAACATGACTGTTCATGTCATTTTAAGTATTCTTCTATAACTCCAAGAGCTCAAACGCTTCCAGTTTTTTTGTATGTATTGTTGTATAAATGTCGAGGCCTACATTTCGTACATTAGAATCGATAACGCGCCTAACCGCCCTAGTAATTTTAACCCGTCTATTGATTTCAACAGTTTGGTCACTATTACTATCTATCACGGTCCCTAGGTATCGGTATTTAATACAAAGTTAGTGCTGCCTTTATTTTCATTCCAGCTGGGACATCAATAAAGCAATTTAACAGTTCGTGATAAAAATATCTGACATTTAATAAATTTTAACGTTATCCGTTCTCGAAATCATCAGAAGGCAATCCTAACCCATGGCAATAACTCAAAGTAACATCCTTAGTAAAGTGCCCATTGCCATTAAATTTAATAAAGCAAGACTCTTAACGTAATAAGCACGTATTGAAGCGAACAACCTGTCTTATTTATAAGCAAAGACTGTAATCAAACCTGACTAATAGTTATGTTATGGATCCACCTCTTTAACTTCTTTATACTTAATAGGTAAAGATACTCTACGCAATTTCAGTTCGTAAATGCAAACAAGACTGTTAGGGAGTTCCAGGAATAATTGTCTTGTATGGGCTTATTTTTATTGAAACGACCTTCTCTCGCAAATAGACACTCTCTCTCAAGAAATGGGCAATATGTTATATACAAAGCTAATTTCTCTTGGGTTTCTTTTCTCTGAACTGTGGTTTCCGTTTCTCACTCATTCGTAGACTTTGAGTAGACTTTGAGTAGGCTTTGAGTAGACTTTGAGTAGACTTTGAGTAGACTTTGAGTAGACTTTGAGTAGACTTTGAGTAGACTTTGAGTAGACTTTGAGTAGACTTTGAGTAGACTTTGAGTAGACTTTGAGTAGACCTCTAAACAAATTTTCAGAACGCTCGGAGGGTCCATGTCATCCGATTGGATTCTTCCCACAACAGTTTATTTCTTTTCTAATTTGTTACCACTTTTCAGAGCTTCAATACATAGTTTCAAAATAATGCTTTCTCCCTGCGGAACGATTTTTAGGGTATGTTCCTTCATTAGATAATGATTTGCTTGATAAATGGTATCGTTACCTGTATATTTGAATGACCTTTTGAAAGAAGCAGAACAGTCACTATCACTTTATAATGAAGAGTTCGTTTATATTCTCCAGTACTTCTTATTATGGCATTTAGGAAATTCCGTAAAAGTAGCAAGCCTGGGTTTGTTGAGCCATCTGGTATATTACTAGAAAACATACCGGGTGATGTATGGCTTAGTTGAACATAGGAAATCCCATGTAAATTTTGAGGGGGCTAAATATTGGCTCCCCTGTACATTTTAGAGAAAAATTGTAGCACAATTTTTTGAAGAGGCTGATATAATAAACACATGTGCCAAGTTTGAGCAAATTTTAATAAGCCAATCCTAACTTATTCAATTAAATGTGATGGCAAAATTACGAAATTTTCATAGTTTAGGCAATACAGCAAACACCAGCAAATAATGTCTATGACGCTATTGTCAAAAATTAAATCAACGTAAAGCTGGACATAACGAATAAATTGTATTTGCAAACGTTTCGGCCTAAAATTATGCCATCCTCAGGGCACTAAAACTTAAATTTCAATATTGACCGTTGTCTGCGTCTTACAATCATAAATTCAGTGTGCCGATATGCAAAGTTTGTTGCCTTTCTACAGTAACAATTTTTATGTTGAACAAAAGAAGGCTATTATAGCATGTATCCTATTTTTTTTAAAAAATTTACACTGGAGTGATTATTTGGATGTGAGTATTGCTTTGTAATAGAAACTATTAACGAAACTAGAGTTGATTAGAAAATGTTTTTCTCATCACACATGATACCTACGCATGTACTTCTTGTTTTGTTGATCAGTTTTGTTTTGTAAGTGTATGTTTCCCTGCAATATTGTAAACTAAGTTTACTGTATTGTTTTTATCAATAATTTTTGTTGTGAAATTTTAAATTTCTATGTTACAAGGAAAAAAAAGGAAATTATTACACCTTTACTATATATTGGTTCCCCTCTAATGCATACAAATCCTATGTTTTAGTGCCCTGAGGATGGCCAATTTTTAGGCCGAAACGTTGGCAAATACAATCAATTCATTCCTACGTTTGTTTTTCATTTGACCTAAATCCAACCAAACAACTACTAAAATTACTGAGGTCACTAAACCCAGTACTATAACGAATAAATATTATTTCACATTTAAAATACAATTACGTTTTACCAATGCGGCAATCACACATCCAAAACAATCTACGTTCTCTTCACTAAGCCTTTAATTTAACATAACATACCTAAGACTACAGATTGTCACAAAAACATTAATTAATTAAATGTTTAAACAACCCTTCATTAACAGCTAAACCATATTCTAACCGATCATAAAATTCATTTCTAACATTAGTGAGTTGATATTGAGAAATTCTCTCACATCTAGCGAAATGCATTTTTTTAGCTGGTCTAGATTTTCAAATTTTACATCTTTATAAATTGTGTGACCCCACAGAAAGAAGTCGTTTGGCGGAAGGTCAGGAGACCTGGCTGGCCAAAGGATTAGGTGTCCTGGGCCAATAATATTTCCGTTAAAAATATTTTGCAAGTATTCCCTAATCATGAGAGAATTATGGGCAAGACAACTATCTATTTGATACCAGATCTCCTGATTTTCGCGTACAACTTCTTCTAGTGCGGGTTCAATTCGATTTTGTATTAGTCCAAATAAGGTTGCCTTCCATAAAAAATGGTCCAATAATGTGATGTCCTACAATTCCCGCCCAAACATTTATTTTTTGTGGATATTGCGTCCGAGTATGAACAAGACGATGTTCAGCTTCTTGACTCCAATACCGGCAATTTTGAACAATTGGTTCGTTGTTGAGGGTGAATGTACATTCATCGCTAAAACAAATATTTCTCAAAAAATCCCTATTATTATTTGCTCTTTCCATTACCTTAAAATAGAATACGTTTCTCCGTTCTTCATCACCTTGCCGTAGCTCTTGACGTTTTTCATACTTGCAAGGAAAATATTTATGTTTTTTTAAAGTGCGCAACATTGTGGTTTGATGTTTTCCTACGGCTTGCCCAAGAATCATCGTGCTTATCATTTTATTTTCCTCAAAGTTCAGTAAAATATCAAGATCGCTATTATCCCTTTCTTCAGCTCTATTGAGATTCTGAGTTGACCATTTACAGTTAGGTATTTATTACAGTGCCTTTCTACTCAAATTTACTAATGATAAGTTTAATAAATGAAATGGAAGGGATAGGCTTATCAGGGAATTGAACTGAAACATTTCAGACACTGCTCTTGAACTGTTTCCTGTATAACACCACTTAATCATAGTTACTTTTTCCTTAACGGAATAGCTCGCATTTAGCTATAATTAAAGCGCCTTTAATGAAAATGTTGTCACTGACGCTACTTTCTGCTTTGTCAATGCCAAATAATAATTTGCTGAGGCTTGCTGTACCTAAACTAGGAAAATTTCGTAACTTTGCCATCACATTTAATTCAATAAGTTGGGATTGGCTTTATGGGTTTATTATATCGGCCTCTTCAAAAAATTATTAATACAATTTTTCTCTAAAATGTACAGGGGAGCCAATATTTAGCCACCTCAAAATTTACGTGGGATTTCCTATGTTCAACTAAGCCTTGCACCACCCAGTATATATACAAATGGACAAAGTTACTTTCAATGTATGGATCTGTAAGCGAATTGAATGAATACATAAATATAAACAAGAATGGTAACAGTGAAGTTGTGATGATTTGAAATAATTCTCTTAAACAGCATTTTGCTAAAATCTTTGGAATAAGGGTACTTTTTACTAAATTTAAGATTTTAACTTTGTGGACGCCCTGTATACAATTTCTTTTTCCATCGACAATCAAATTTTTTCAACAAGCAAAAAATTTTGTAAAGAATGACATTTCTTCGAAAAATGAAATTTTTGGTTCGTTTGCCCTCTTGTCTACCACATCGCCGGACATTCGTCTTGCTCCTACATTAAAAATGTTATAATTTTTTTCCACTGTTCCTAAATTTAACTTCCTTTAAATAGGACAAATTATTGTCTAATAAAAAGACAAATTTATACCTAGGTATTTCGGCGGGTACCTCTGAAAATATCGCATATTTTCCTCTGAAAATATCGCATATTTTCTAAATGGCGTATGCCGAACTGGTAATTTACACCAAACACTTAATATTCAAGCCACACCCAGCGTGGATTTAAATGAACCCCAATAAATTACGCATTACTAAGACGAATGGATCGATCTAAAATGGCCCACCCATGTCAATTTAAAATTTATGTTGGTGCCGCAGAGAAGTGGATTTGTTAAATACTCAACTAGGTATTTGTCTACCTTTATTAGAATTTTTTTGGGTTAAACAAATATCATCAGTTTTTGGGATTCTTCCTTTCAGTTGTTGCTCCACCTACTGAGGTATCAACTTCTCAATCCTAGAAACATCCAGAACAGAAGAAAAAGAAAATGTTCATATGAACATGTGTTGCATGTGTGTGTCGCCCCGATTTTGACATACAGGGTGTTAAAGTTTTTTTTAAAAAATTCGGTTTTTTAAATATCCTTCTTTCGATTTTATTGAAATTTGGTACCGTTATTCATAATGATAAGGGCCTTAGTTAGCCCCAACTAGATGAATAACGGTGACATGAATCATTAATCATTATAAATAACGGTACCAAATTTCAATAGCATCAGAAAAAGGATATTTAACAAACTTATAAAAAACCGATTTAAGAGAAAAAGTCTTTAACACCCTGTGTATCAAAAACGTGGCAACTCCGGACACATGCTCATATGAACTTTCTCTCTTAGAATATAATAAGGAATCACCCCCTTAAGTTACGTAACGTACTTCTGAAACACCCTGTATATATTTTATATGATAAACTCTCATCGTACAAAATAGTCGACAAAAAGCTCCTTGCAATTATACAATTAAGGTTGGTCAAGGTATAGACAAAACCAATTTAAATGCGTATAACACCGAACGTGTAATTTAATCAAACGTACAAGAAAGTGATGGAAATGATGAGACAACAATTTTCCACATAAACAGAGTAAAAGTCACTAATATAATTGTATAAAGATTGATTTCATTGTGGGAAGTAAAACATGCGTAACGTATATGTGTAGTAACCTTGACTTTTATAAGAAAATTGTTGTGAAAGTTCAATGATGACTGTTATTTAACAAGAAATTCATTCATTCATATAGAATGTTAGGTTATATTTGGACGGTGGTTAGGTATGGTAACTTTTCATTACAAGAAAATCAAAGATGTTTGGAATATTGGAGTTTTTCTTTGAATACGGATATAAAATTATCGTATTATTGGATACTTTTGTCTAGGTGCAGATTGATCCCATTGATTTAGTTCGAGAGTCTATAGAAATTAACCCCTGTTTAAACATGCAAGCTGTTTAGTGAATACCGTGTTAAAATTATGATAAAGTTGCTAACTTCAACTTAAATCAAAAAAGTTCATAAATTTAATCCCACAAACGACCAGTTCTTTACATGTTACATGCTCATTATGGTACGTATATCCCATGGCGTGTTGCCAAAATAAACATGATAAAGGTGTAATCTGTCTGAATAAATTATTTTAAAAACCGTTTAGCATTATTAAGGACAAAAATAATTTTAAAATAACCATTTTGATGTGTTCTGTGTTAATGGTAGTTTCTTAAGTTGGAATCCTTTTCTTTACTTCCTTTCAGTTGTAGGGATTTCTTTTTGATTACTTGGTTTGAGGTTTTTTTTGAATTATTTTATTTGTTTGTGTTTATTTTATTGCTGTCTTCAAGATTTTTGTATTTTTGTGAATTTTGAGAAGATGTTATTTGAATGAATTCAGAAATTGAGTTGCGTTTAAATATGTTAAGGAGGGAGCCAATCTCTTGGGTATTTGTGCTTTGCGTTTTCGTGTGAGTGTATATGAGATTCTGTAATTAGTCTATTTGGTGAATTATCTGTTCTGTTGTAGTACATACTTTGTTATTATTTTGCCTGTAAATTAATTAAGTGTGTCAATATTTAGGTCTAGATGCAATGCATTGTGTACATCGGTGACCCGACCATTACTTTTAGGATTTTGTTTTGAACTCTTCGCACTTTTAACATTTTGGTCGTATTTACGGTACACCACGTAGGTAAACCATAAGTAAGTACCGGGCGTACTAGTGTTTTGTATAACGTTGTTTTTACTTTCAATGTTCAGCCAGCATTAAAGAAGCATAACATTGCAGGCGTGAACTTACTTACCAGGGCGCCCTTGAGGTTGTAGTTTCCGCAGAATCATCAGGAAAGAGATACAGTTGAGTGTGTGGGAGTTTAAGGATGCCGCTTGTGTGTATATTATACAAAAAAGCAGCCAATGCTGAACCCTGTGGGATACCCGCCCTGATCTGAGTTTTCTCAGATATTGTGTTCTCTGATGATGCCACGAATGTTCTATCTCCAAGGTAAGAGATAGTTACATTGACTACGTTTGTCATACCTGACCTTATTAATTTTATTATCAAGCCATTGATGCTCATCGCACTATAAACAAATATTTTTACTAAGGTGCCATGAGCATCACCGGTGGTCTTAATTTGTTGCCAGAAAAACACATGTATTTTTGATTTATGTTTTTCCCCCTTGAATAAATCAGTAAATTTGGTAAAAATAAATTTAAGCGGCCTCCTGGGAACTAACCTTAACTAACCTCTTACGATGGCAGCCAACGTGTTAAACATCAATAATTAATTTTATAAAAAATTTTAATTTATTTCAATCAAAGTAAGCATGGAACTTACTGAATATACGCGAGTGGGTAACTGTTTTTTGGAGGCGTCACTATAAATATATATTTTTTTATATAGCAGTATTATCATACGTTAAATGATTTTTATCTAAAATTACATCTTGCCGGAATAAAAGGATGAAAAGAATCTTATCAGGCTCTTTTACTAATGGCCATGTTCAAAAGTGCCAAGTGGAGTCATGAGTCATCGTCTGGTGGATCACCAAAATAATGCAACCCATTATTTAGCCAGACCAGTAATAATATTTTTTTCTCGATCGTACTGAAAAGGTCTTTTGGAGTTTTTTTGCCAGATTCTTTCATATACTTAGTATAGAACGTCGTTACCAAGCAACGTACTATGCGCAACGTTATACAGGGTGTCCGGAAAAATGTGGGAAATCTCTCGGATTCAGATAGAATATAAAAAAGTAAGATGACAAGCTCCTATAAAATTTTTTCCTATTGGTCCTCCCTACGGAGATATGTGCCCCTGCACGACGCCGCTGGAGGTCGCTTTTTCTTAAATAACCTTCAAAGTGCTTCATATAATTTAATAAGAACTTAATGTGATAGACACTAGTAAGGGTCTCTTAAAATAGCGTCTTTGAAACATATTTAGCTTTTTTAGTTTACCAGGGACGAACTAAGCTTTACAACTTAGTGCTTAAATATTTAACGCCCTGCATGATAAAGACTTAGAAAAAATAAATCTGGGTAGCCTGTACCTTAGGCTATAAAAAGGTACTCTTGTTTACTTTCGACAAAATGAACCGTTTTCGAGAAAAGGAATAATAAACGAATAGTTGCAGAAGAGCCATGTTCGCAAAAAATTGGCGTTTTATTTATTTATCGGCACCAAAAAACGATTGCTGTTGCAAACGTTACTATGGTACAAAATAAATAAAATATCCTGCTTTTTAGAACTTGTCATCTTTCACATCGCTGACACATTGATCTTTTACTTCGATATTAATTTACTGATTTTTGGATTTCGTGGTGAATTTAACTGCGAATTAAATTCACCATAATTAATAATAATATGAAGCAATTCGAACTATGGACTATATACACGTTTATTGAGTATGCAGATAAGCACCTGATGTATGGTCTTGCGTTTTGCAATGCTTTAGAAGCCAGTAGGTTATTGACTTTCTTCATCATTTTAGGAAAGTTTGGAAAAAATAGTTCTGATGCTGGTCACAGAACGTACGCCGCAATTAGAGAAAAATATTTTAAATGCTGTAGATAACACTCCATCAACGAGCACTTTAAAATTATCAGCACAGTTTAGCACATCGAAAACAATTATCTGTTGTTGGGATTGAATCCACACAACTATCGAGTGCTTGTCCATATTTTAAATGCATTTGAGCAATAATGAGATGTAATAATGACATATCTTATTATTTTAATGAAAATTAATAGTCATGTTGTTATTCGATTAGTTACACTGTTTAAATAACTTATGTTAATAAACTTGAATATTAAATAAATTTCAAAAGTCAATACTTAAACGTGTTATGCAAAAATTTATTTTCTTCAAAAACGGCTAGCTTTATCGAAACAAATGTAGAGTAACTTTTTCAAAGAGGAATGACCTGAGTATTTAAAAAATCTAAAATTTTTTGTTAATTACTGGGTTTAACTGATTTCTAAATGTTTATGGTTCATTGAATAATATTAGATAATATACTAAAAATAGTGACATTCATTGTATAATTAATTAAAAATGTTCTGGACATTCGTGAAATAGCTGGATACCATTCGTGGTATATAGTGTGTCCGCTTAAGTTCTGTCTATATGGGAAACTTATTTAATATTAATTTTACGAAAAAAAGTTACTCTTTTAGAGCAGAATGGAATAAGAAAATGTTGATTGGCATTAAAAATTATATCTGTTTCTACTCATAGTAGACTATTATTGAGAATAAACTTAAAAATTTAAATCTTAATTCTTAATGGCATGTCTATTATCTTGCCACCATTTCCCACCTGAATATGAATTTTAACTGTCAGCTATGTTATTTGTCTGAAACATCAGTTTAAATATTCAATTAGATAAATATGCCGTTGAAATTGAGTATGCAAGATAAAATAGAAATAATTTTAATTGTTGGTGAAAATTACAAAACGTATCGGGAAACTGCCGACATTTTTAACTACAGATATCCTGATGAAATGATTTCTTTTACAACAGTAGGGAACATAGTGACTAAATTCAAGACCTTTGGAAGTGTGTAAAATAACTACAATAAGAAACGTAGACCAAGGGTTGCAAATAATGAAACTGTGAACCAAGTAATATTGTCTGTAGCAGAAGATCCTAAAAAATCATTACGAAAAAGGTCAACAACATTACCAAATGATGTAGGGAAAACTACGATTTCAAAAATATTGAATGAAAACAAATTTCGGCCTTACAAACCAAAATTTATACATACCTTGAAGCCAGGTGATTTTGAGCGACGCTTAGAATTTTGTTTTTTAATACAAGGAGGGCTAGAAGATAACCCTTTTATGACGAGAGATATAATTTTTACCGTCGAACCAACCTTTACCTCGGACGGGACTGTAAGTTTACAAAATTGTCGTTTTTCGTTCACTATACCAACACGTGATCAGTACTCATTTAAAACAAATGTGTGGTGCGGAATTTACAAAAATAGAATAATAGGACCTTTCTTTTCGACAAAATTTATATGCATTTTTTAAATAATTATTTGTTTAATTTTATTTATGGACTTCACATACCCGATAGACTACGGATATGGTACCAACAAGATGGTGCACCATGCCACAGTACGAGAAATGTAAGACAATAAATAAATACCCTTTTTAATGGAAAAGTTATCGATAGATATTCTGACCTTTTTTGGCCCGCTAGGTCTCCGGACTTAAGCCCCCTCGATTATTTATTGTGGGGCTACTTAAAACAGAATGTTTACCTACAAAGGCCATTTCAAAATGTTGACCATTTAGAGACGGTAATTAAAGAGACAATTACAAATATAACTCCTGCCATGATTAGATATACTTTAAAAGAATTCTCTGCAAGAACGGCTAAATGTATTGAAATGGAGGGAGGATATAATGTCGAAGCAAATGTACAGTGAGGGAAAGTTAATGAATATTTTTATTTAAATTCATATTTTAATGTTTATTATTATAATTGTATTTTTCCAAAATAAATGATCATGTTTCTATCAATTATTTAAATGCGTCATAAAATTACTACAAAACAGGGATAGAAAATCAAAGGTTACGTTTTGAATAAAAATAATTGATAAATGTTTATTAGCTTGAATTGCATAATAAATACAATTATTAATTATAAATCATTTCAAAAAATGATATTTTTTGAAATGTCAAATTTATTTTCAATAATAGTCTACTAAGAGTAGAAACAGATATAATTTTTAATGCCAATCAACATTTTCTTATTCTATTTTGCTCTAAATTTAAAATTAAGGGTACTTTTCTTGTAGGTCAATTTTGATTTTTTTTTACTTTTTGATCATCCTGTAAATATGTACTATCTTCAGTTTGAATAGTCTAATATTATTTTTTCAGTATGCAGAACTTTTTATAAAAGTAACTTTTTTTCGTAAAATTAATATTAAAAAAGTTTCCCATATGTACAGGGTTATCCAACCAAGACTAGACAAGGCGATTTTTTGACTTTTCCTGTACTTTTATAAAAAAACTGAAATAGCCATCTTAAGTCATTTTCTCCCGCGAATTCGAATATCTTCAGCAAAAAACAATTGAACATCAAACAAAAGTACTAGGGGTCACTTTGATATTTTTTAAATGGGATGCCGTATTTTTAATGAGCTTATCCGATTTCTCATATAAATTTTGATCTAAAATGTTGGATTTTTAATTCAAAAACGCCTTTTTTCTTCAGTTTTAAATTCGGAAAATGTTCGTCTACCGTAAGATTAATACCTGATAGATGGATACCCGTTTCACCTGTTCACCCTTTAACCTGCTTTAAAGCGTCCGTCAGTTAGACAAAATAATCAAGTTTCAAATTTCTATATATTTTTCACGAATTAATTACAAATAATGAAATATTCTTTAGAAGAACGGTTAAATGTAATAAAATTATATTACAAAAGTGGAGAGAATGCTCGACAAATACAAAGAACATTTTTTGAGAGTTTCCAGAGACACATTTCAGTGGATACAATTCTCAGAATTAAGACCCTATTTGAAGAAAGTAAGACATTGAAAGATAAGCCAAGAAAGATGAAAAGACGGAATATAAGGGATCGAGCTATTGTTCAATATTTTACTATAAATCCGAAGAGTTTTATTCCGCAAGCGGTACGAGAAGTAAGGTATGGTCCAGGGCTCCGGAGAGTAAGCTATGGAACAGTTCACAGAACTTTAAAAAAATGTGGTCTAAAACCATATTGCATCCTTCCCGTTCAATACTTAACACAGCTTCAAAAAGAACTGCGATTTCGATTTGTTGCTTCAATGCTGATGAGAGAGCAAGACGAAGATTATAATTTATATAATAAAATTCTATGGAGTGACGAAGCGTCATTTACAACATCGGGGGTATACAATCGGAAAAATACAAGATACTGGGCAGCAGTTAACCCTCATAGATATGAAATGATAAAGTTTCAAGGTTGGAGCTCACTTAATGTTTGGTGTGGGATGTTAGAAAATCGAATTATTGGACCACTATTTTATCGTGGCTCTTTAACAGGCCAAAGATACCTCCATTTTCTTCATAACGATATCGAGGATTTCTTGGAAAGGTTGCCATTGCAAGCCTACAACAATATCATTTGGCAGCAGGATGGTGCTCCGCCTCATGCAGTTCGAGAAGTGGTAACATACCTAAACGAGCGTTACAATCAGTGGATTGGCCGTAACGGAACAATTCATTGGCCACCAAATAGCCCCGATATCACGCCAATGGATACATTTTTATGGGGTCATTTAAAAAATGTAGTTTATCAACGACCCAACAGAGGTCTGGAGGACATTCAGCAAAAAATTATAAATAAAATTAATAGACTTAACCAGGACCAAAATATTGTAAGAGATTCTTTAAAGAGATTGAAAAGGGGGCATCGGTCATGTTTTGAAAATAATGGAGGACACATAGAACAATTATATTATTGAGATTAAAGTTATTCACTTTAGTTTATAGTTTTTTCTAATATGTCATACTTTTTTTATACGTAAGCAATAATAGATTTGCAAAAACTACTAAATTTGTAATTAATTCGTGAAAAATATATAGAAATTTGAAACTTGATTATTTTGTCTAACTGACGGACGCTTTAAAGCAGGTTAAAGGGTGAACAGGTGAAACGGGTATCCATCTATCAGGTATTAATCTTACGGTAGACGAACATTTTCCGAATTTAAAACTGAAGAAAAAAGGCGTTTTTGAATTAAAAATCCAACATTTTAGATCAAAATTTATATGAGAAATCGGATAAGCTCATTAAAAATACGGCATCCCATTTAAAAAAAATATCAAAGTGACCCCTAGTACTTTTGTTTGATGTTCAATTGTTTTTTGCTGAAGATATTCGAATTCGCGGGAGAAAATGACTTAAGATGGCTATTTCAGTTTTTTTTATAAAAGTACAGGAAAAGTCAAAAAATCGCCTTGTCCAGTCTTGGTTGGATAACCCTGTACAGAACTTAAGCGGACACACTGTATATCTTCGGAAAAGTTATTTTCGTAATTCGTAAACGTTGCTTCTAAAATAATTATTTTAAGTTTTTCGTGTACCGAAAAAACAAAACAACCGTTCATTCGGTGGATTCTTAAAAATTTAGTATGTTCATATATTCAGATGTTCACAAATATATAATTACGTTTATCGGATGCATAGGTGAAAAAATCAATGTTATTGTTTGTAATGTAAAATACTTCGCGTAAGGTTACTGCTCTTACTGGCTGTTCATCACTTTTTCCCAAAACGGCCCATAAAATAGGTACAGGGTTATTTTTTATATTTGCGCACTCACCTGCAGGGGTTAATATAAGTGACTTTTAATACAAAAGTTGCATAATTTTTCCTGTGTGTGTGTGTCTTTTGGACTTATCAAAAAATAACATAAGCGCATCACAAAGTTGAAAAACAAATGCCAGTTCTCTTTTGAAATGGAACACTCTATATATTTTCCGTTAGGAGGAAAGATCCTTTCCCCCTGATTTCAAAAATATATAACATGTAAATATTTAGTTTAACCATTTTGGAAATATTTGAGTTTACAATTTCGATAAATTGAATTGATGATAATCGAGTTCCGCATATATTTCAACGTGACATATTCGTCGCATTACTTCAAATTGCCACATTCAGTAAGGAATCGCCAGCTAATAGCCCTGACCTAAGTCCGCTAGATGTTTTTCTGTGGGGATTTCTAAGGCATCGAATTTATTATGACAGACCTCAAAATTTACAAGTGTTCAGACAAAGGATTGAACAAGAAATATGCATGCTCAATACAGATTACCCAGATTTTATTTCAAACGCGATCAATCACAAAATGAAAGAAAATATTAGAAAATGTGTGAGAAGTCGTGGCAGATATATAGAAATAGTTATTTTTGTATTAAGTGCGTGAAGTGAGTGTTTTTTTAATGGCATATGAGAGTGTCAATTTTTTGCCGAGACCGCAGGTCGAGGCGAAAAATTCTCTCGAATGTGCCATTAAAACACGAATTTCACAAACGAAATACAAACAACATTTTTTGTACAACTGAAAGTTTGAATTAATCGGTAAAATTGTATATTATAATAAAAATTTTACCATATAATTTCACATAATCAAGTTAACAGCCCTGTCGTTACTATAGAAATGGTTTGTTGGCACGTTGCTTGTTTTGTTGTCATACGTTGATAGCTGTTCATATTTATTGCAATTTTTTAAATAAATAGTATAAGTACTTAAAATGGATGTAGATTACGATAGTGATAGCGAGATTCCTTCAGATATAGCCGATATAGCAAATTCGGCTATAGCTAACATGTTACCGGCGAAATCAAAATTTATATACGAGAAAAATTATAACCAATTCCGTGAATGGTGCGGCAAGAAAAATATACAAAAAGTGTCTGAAAAGGTACTTATATGCTATTTTGAGGAGAAATCAAAAACTGTAAAACCTTCTACTTTATGGAGTGTCTACTCAATGTTGAAGAGTACATTGAATGTTAAAGAAAATATTGATATAAAGAAGTTTTCAAAATTGGTGCCTTTTATTAAGAACAAAAACGTCGGATACCGAGGGAAGAAATCTAAAGTTTTATCGAGAGACGATATTAATAAATTCATTCAAGAAGCTGATGATGAAACAAATTTACTTTATAAGGTACAGATGATCAAAATTTTGTATTATTTCAGTAATTTCAATATTTTTTTAATTGTAGGTTGCGTTAATTTTGGGAATCAGCGGTGCTTGTCGCCGTGAAGAATTATTGAAGGTAACTATTGATGACATTGAAGATACCGGGTCTATATTGATTGTTAAAATACCGGATACAAAGACCTATTGCCCAAGAATGTTTACCGTTTCAAATTCTGATTATATTGAGATATATCGCAAGTATAGAGTACTAAGGCCGTCCCATACACACAAAAAGAGATTATTTTTAAAATATTCAAGAGGAAAATGTGTTGACCAACATGTGGGAATAAATAAAATAGGGGAAATTCCTAGCTTGATTGCAAAATGGCTGGGAAAAGAATTGCATAAGAGCTACACAGGTCACTGTTTTAGGAGGAGTTCTGCAACTCTCTTAGCCAATGCAGGGGGTAACATGACATCTATAAAACGCCACGGTGGTTGGAAATCTGCCGCCATAGCAGAAGGATATATAGAAGATAGTTTGAGTAATAAAATTGATATTTCTAATAAATTAAATTGTTCCTCTACTTCCAAACAAATCAATATAACTGATACAATTGTGGACTCAACTTTTCAAGGAATATCTAGCGTTTCTGATCAGCAGCAAGGTGGACTAGCTTCGGGAATTAATATTGGAAGCAATTGTTCGAACTTCACCATCAATTATTATTGTAACAAATGAGATTTTTTGGTAGTTGGTAATTAATTAGTAAATTTGTACAAAAAAATTCAATACATTTTTTAAAAAGTAATGTTTTATCGTTTTTTTTTGTAAATCATTTTTCCAGTTAAAAAAAGTCTTTTTTTCACCGTGAAAAAAAGTCTTTTTTTCACTGTTAAAAAAACAAAAGGTTTACGTATCGATAGCGATGAAAAAATGTCAACTTTTTTTGACAGTTGTACAAAAACATATAGTCATTTACTTCACTTAATTATAAAATATAATTTACAATTTATCAAAATTTTAAACGTAAATATTTCAAAAACGGCTGAAGAAAATGTTGACATGTTATATATTTTTGAAATCAGAGGAAAGAAATCTTTCATCCTGATGCAAAACATTTAGTGGGTTCTATTTAAAAATGGAACACTTGCAATTGTTTTTCAACTTTGCGATTGGCCTGTTTTTTTTACAGGTCTAAAAGATAGCACGGGAAAAAGTATGCAATTTTTGTATTAAAAGCTTTTTCCCTCACTTATATTAACCCCTGTAGGTGGGTGCGAAAACATAAAAAATAACCCTGTGCTAAACCCAAATAGATAGTTTGGATATATCATAATCATTATAATTTAATTTTATTTCAAAATTAGTTTGGATTTAGCATAAACACAAGAGAACCGCATTGAATATTATCCAATGGCTTAGAATGGATTCCAGAGATAGAAATATTATGTTTATTTTGTGCATAACTATAACGAAAACATTATTTAAACAAATATATATTTAGGTTTAGTGCCTCTTTCTATTCATCCCATATTTTGACAACGAGGGGCAAAAGTGAATTTACATTAAAAAAATTTGAAATAACTATACAATAAGTATACATATTTTACCTTGAAAAAGTGAAATTGTTGGGTATTTGTTCAAGAATTAAAATTTTAACAAACTATCCCACATACTAACACAAAATTCTTTGATTGTGATTTCAGATAGCGGTTTAACAGATTCAATCATGCCCACCGCAAGCGATGCTAAAGGAAACGGTATGAAAGAAGCCATATTTCATTAACTTTTTATTTCAACTTAATAAAAAAAATCTTATTAATACTTTGAAATATGTACCTTTGATGTTGGTTACAGTATTTTAATAAATATTTATTAAACCAACAAAAAGAAATTCTGGAATCCCCTTAATAAAACAAAAACTTTTCTCACCCTTTTCGAAATATAACAAATTTTGATATTTCACGTTACATTATTTTAAACGTAAATTTTTGTGGGTACTTACCAAAGAAATGTAGAAAAACCACTCACTCTCATAGAACCAGTGACTGTCTGTGAAATGTCCGCACTATATCACAACTTTTTACGGAAAATTACGAAAAAAATTCGAAATGCAAAAATTTTAGAAAAGGTCCCAGGAAGCAATTTTAGAAAAATAAATATTTGCAGAATAGGAATCTTCCCGATGTAGATTTTTCTGTTAAAAGTCCGCAAATACTTTGAGAAGTTGGTGGTAAGCCGTCTGTCTTTATACGCATCCCCACCCGAAAGAAGTTTTCGCGAAAGAAGATCGCAAGATGATGTCCACACTGACGAAGAACGAAAGAAGACGCGGAGGTCGCGAAAAATTTTAATGGGAACACGCCGCCATCGGCATTGGTACCAGATTCAGGGTACCGGTATAGTTCGAATTCTTTAATTGCGAATGTTAACAATCTTAATGTGTTGACTTCTTGTTATTATCTACAAAGGTTGTTAAGAATTTCCCGAAATTCTTTGGCTGGGCACAGTCGATTGGATTTTTGACTTGTCCCTATCGGAAAAACACAAGAAACTTTTAAAAATAGTAATGAAATAGCTATTTATACAATAAAATGCTAAATGAGTGTCTTTTAGGCACGCCACGTGAAAATTGTCCAACGAGGCAAAGCCGATTTGGACAACACGTCTAGTGGCTAAAAGACATCGTTTCGTAACGAATTACATACAAGATTTTTTGTGAAAGCGGAGAATTTGATAATTTAAGCTTTTATTAGTATTTTTAAACATTTTGAAAAGTAGGCAGGCAATCTGTTTCTAAGGCATTGTTTATGCATTATTTAATGTCAAGTGTATTGTCAAGTTCGAACGTCGCGTTTTGCTTTTTTCCAGCAAAGTTTTTCGAAAAAATTACTTCAAATGAGTGATATTGACGAGTCTTTGGATATTGAACAAGCTGCTGAAGCTGCGCTATCCACGTTAGTACCCAAACAATCGAAACATTTATACGAAAAAACCTACGACAACTTTGAAACCTGGGCCAAAGAAAAACATGTTGAGAACTTTACAGAAAAGGTATTACTAGCCTATTTCCTCAAGCTATCCACCACCTTAAGGCCGTCAACTTTGTGGAGCAAATATTCGATGCTCCGCACCATGATTTATCTGAACAAAAACGTAGATATTTGCAAATTTACAAACCTTATTGCATTTTTAAAAAGGACAGCTACCGGATATCAGCCAAAGAAATCAAAAATATTTACAAAGCTGGAAATAGAACGCTTCATAAAACAAGTTAATGATAAAGAATTCCTGTTAGCCAAAGTTGTTTTAATCGTTGGAGTATTTGGAGCATGTAGGAGGGAAGAAATCACATTTTTGAAATTAGATGGCATCAAAGATTGTCAGTCGTTTATTAGTGTCAAAATTCCGAACACAAAAACTCATGTTCCAAGAATGTTTACGACTACTGAGGGATCAATAGATGGCATCAATTTTTTAGATCTATTTCGTAAGTACGCAAAACTTCGTCCACTGAATACGACACATCAGCGATTTTTCTTGACATATCGAAGTGGTAAATGCTGTACCCTGCCAGTTGGAATTAATACAATTGGAGGTAATCGTGATGTAAACGAACAGGATTTTTAGTATTGTTGATTCTGTATGTGCTATTTTAAGATTTTTTAGCTTAAGAATTATTTTGTTTTATCCTTTTATGTATACAATTGTACTTTCATTATGCTTTGACGACTGTAAGAAAACTCTGTTTTTTATCATGAAATAAATTCTATTCTATTCTATTCTATTCTGGGTCGTATTAAGCGGGCAACCTCAGTTGAGCACTTGCCATGAAAATATTTGTAAAATAGACTCAAGTCGCCAACCCTCCTTCGATGTTCAAGGCTTTCCAGGTTTTTTGCCAGACTATGGTCACCGATCAAGCGAATGGCTCTTTTTTGAATGGAATCTAGCAATCTCAGGGTATGTTTAGGAGCAGAGCCCCAAATATGCGAACAGTACTCCAGCGATGGTAGAATTTGGGCTTTACAGATTAAGCCAAGGGAATCGAGTGCCCCGCCATAACTATATCCGGTTCTTCAACAATAACTTTTTTGGCAAACTGCCGCCTGGGTCTTTTTAGCGCTAAATTCTACTTGGTTCCCCTGATGTTTTTAAAGAGCTCGACAGTCAATGAGGAGAAGATTTGATTCTTGCATCCTAGCTGAAGGTGGTCAATTTCAACAGTTATAGTAGATTAAGAAACTTGTAATTTTTGGTAATAAAATGTTGTTATTGTCGAAAACTTTTCTTGCCCTGTGTATTCGAAACAAACCGGCTTTTCAAAAATCATTCAAGGGCAAAATACTCTATTTTAAGCTCCCTTGTATAGGGGTTTGCTTCTTTGAAGCCCCCAGTATGGTACAATATAATTTTAATATTCGTTAGGAACAAAATAAACTTGTCTGACTGTGCATTCTTTCATATAAGGTGCAGCCATTTTTGAATAATAAATTATATTTATTCTATTATGCCGTTTTGAGCCAGTAATATTCGAATTTCCCATACTTTTTTCGGCTATTTTAGGCGGCTAACATTGCTAAAATAACTTCATCATCATGTTACCAAGCCCAAGTTTTATTTGCTCTAGTAAATTCCCTAGACCCCGCAGTTCGAAAACTCCCTGGAATTTCCCCAGCAAAATTAAAACTGCATTGGAATTTTTTAAAACTATTTTGGTAATTCGTCAATTTTAATAGCAAGATGACACATATCACTCCATTCTTGATATGCTATTAAATAAAATTGACGAAAAGCTATTAGGGGTGTAAATCTCGAGATTCCGAAATATAGTTAATGCAAAACAAAAACCGATGCACGTCATACTCTTCGAGTAACGTCAGTTATCGACAGTGTTGTCAGCTTGTAACAAAAATATCTGAGTGAGGGAATTACTCAGTTTTTTGCTTTTTTTTGAAACAACAAGATAAATATAGAAAAATTACCCATAGTTTATATATTTGTTAACTGCATAATACCTTTTATTTTCAGCCATGTATGTAATATTGACATTCCTGTCTTTTTAGAAATTTGAAAATGTCACATTTCTGTCTTCTTACTTCCGATCCACATTTTCCATCCTAGGACGGAAAATGCGTTTCCATCCTAATACATTTCAATCCTCATTTTCTTGTCCGGTATTTTTGAGTAGGTCTTATAAAAACGGGGTAAAATAAGAACACAGTAACTATCCGATTATTTATTTATTCATATTTTTATTTATAAACGTTAATTGTTATTTATTACAGAAATTTTCAAACCCTCTTGAAGTTGAGTTTGATTTGAAATTCGTATTTCTTGCGATGCAGCTTCACTTGAAATACTTGGTAAATCAACAGTTTTAGAGGAAGATAATAACATTTTAGCAGTCTTTCGTTTGTTCTCTAGTGAGGATTCTACATATCCCTCCGCAACTGCACTCGATTTCCATCCGCCGAGTCTTTTTAGCTGCAAAACATCAGCTCCATTATCAAGCAATAAAGTAGCGGCTGTTCGTCGAAAAACATGACCCGTGAAAGACCCTACATTTGGAAGTTTCAAGAAAGTAGCAATCTTTTGAGGAAAACTCGCGATTGAATGATATCCAATAGCCTGATTATGCAATTTTCCATTTCTCCATTGGACGAAAAACCTGTCATTTTGAATGTTGTTTCGCAAAGTCACATATTTCTAAAAGACGTCAATCCACTTATGATGATGGATCTATTTATATATGTCTTCGTATCAGGGATTTCGATGACGACCTTTTCTTGCAAAACATTAACATGGGAAATTTTCATCTTTACTAGTTCATCACTCCTGCATGCTCCCGAGACTCCAACAATAAGCGCAATCTTCATACACAAAAATTCTTCAGGTGCTTTAACCAAAAAATCTCTGATGTTTTCTCTTGAAAAAACACTTGACTTTTTAGGCCGAAAGCCTACACTTTTTCGCTACAAAAAAGCCACAAGTTTTGAATGCTTGGAAATGTCGACCTTTTCTCTAAGTTTCAGTATACTTTTTATCATACTGTAGGTAGCCCATAAAGTGGAAGATTTTTTTTCTTTAGAGATCTTACCAAAATAGGCCAACAAAACGGTCTCTGATGTAACATTGGTTGTTCCTTTGCTGCTGCACCACGCCTGGAATGTATTAAAAGCTTTCTCATAACGTAGCTTACTGTTTGTAGGTAGCAGACTTTCTTCAATCTTATCCGCTGCTTCTTTCAAATCAGGCGGAGTTAATTAACTCGTCGTCACTATCGAAGAACATCTTTAATCTGTATTCTTTTTCTTAAAAAAACGCTGACTTTCAAAAAATTTTAAGCGACAACTGCTGTCAACTGGTGACAACGACTAACAATGGAAATGAAAGGTAATAACCGGTGCGACAAAATTTATTATTTCAAAAAAGTCTGTTGTGCAAAATCATGAATATTACTATAAATATTACTTGAATCATAAATTCATGGCTGAAAATAAAATAGTATACAATCCTCGACGGAAAATTTCATTGCGGTCTCGAGATTATAGTTTATCGAGACGCGTAGCAATGAAACATTTTCCGTCTCGTATTGTAATATACTATTACCATCAACTTTAGTAGATCTAACACTTCTTTTATTTTTATCTTGCCGAGATCGACCAATGGTACCATTCTGAAAAATCCAAGTTCCATCCAAGAAAACGAATTGGTACAAGAATGCTTCCTTTTCTTTAATATATTCTTTCAAAAATACCAGTCGTTTGAAAGCTACATGGGAAAGTTCCATAAGCCCTCGCCTCAGTTCACCTTTTTACCATCCGAAGCCTATTTTGTTAAAGAGGCTTCTTAAAGAGTTAAGATAACCATCAAGCAGTTCTCTGTCTTTTAATTTCTAACTTAAAGTTGTTAAAGTTACATGATGTCCTAAAAAAAGTCACAGCTTATGAATAATCGATGTAAAATATTATAATTTTTAAATAATACAACTTACTTGTTTCGTACATTCCATAAATAGTGTCACGGATAGAACTTATATCCAACCTTCACACATTTACAACTCTCTTTGAATTAGAACGTTTGTTTTAAGGTGATTCTAATAATTTATTTTCCTTAACTGTGGTTGAAATTGCGCTTACAGTGGAGATATTCAAATTTAGGGCAGCTGCTACACGCTAAAAATTAGTAAAGTAGAAATAGAATATCTAGACCTTAACACACTCTTTAAATTTACTTCTCTGTACTGCTGTCAAGGGTAATAATAGGCCATTGTTGTTAAGTTTTCCTGAAAATAGCTTCTTAGACAAGCTATTAGCTCTTTGCACCGACCATTTAAATGCTTCGGCATTTTTCACAAATATTAAACAACGTAATCGACAGAGATATGTATGTGCACTTTTGTTTCTCTTAATAGAACAGTATTTTAATGCTATTTATGAAAAGATCTGGAGTTTTCGTTAAAAAAAATAGACGCAAAGCCACACGGAACCACAAACAATTAAGGTTAGTTTTGCATGAAACGTCAAACCAAGTCAACGAACGAGCTGGCGCCACCGCACTGTTTAAAGTTGTGTTGCCAACTATCGGCCAGAAAATTCAAATTATATTAATTTTTACAAGGTTAAATAAACAAAATATTTGTTGTAAGTGGGTTCGTATCAAAGAAGAATACTTTAAGTTTGTAGTAAATTCAATATCGCATAAAGTTTTAATACTTTTTGCCCAAACTTAGATTCCTCGCGTTTTCTTACGGATATACAATTATCAGCTGATCGATGACGTGCATCGGTTTTTGTTTTGCATCAACTATACCTGCCACGGAAATCTCCCGGGATCGATCATTAGTTGCGCTATTAATTTACATTCTTAAAGTATATAAAGATGGATGATGAGAGTAGTAACTCGAATTGAACCTTAAATAGAAAAGCTTGTGGAATCTTCCGGCCGGATTTCAGGTTAGTTTATCGATTACACGTATTTAGCACAAAATTTGAGAATAATCTGACCAAAAAAAAGTTATTATCAAGTATTTGAACCAATAATGTGTCATTATAGGTAGGGTAACTTATTTTAAAACACCATTATTTATGAACTAACCTAAACAAGATCAAAACCTCAAATACTTCCCTTATTAAGTGTAAATTTGAAAGTCTTTTCCTCCGCAGGGAAGCATACTTGGGCCAATCTTATTTATAATTTTCGTAAATGTTTCAAATTTTATTAACAATGCTTACTCTAGTATCGTAGCTTCTGCTGATGATACTAATCTCTTAGCAGGCAGCGAAAAGATTGATGAAATAATAAATAATGCAAGAGGTATATTTTTAATTAGTAAAACTTAGTTTGAAAGTAATAAACTACTTTTAAATAAGCAATTTTGAACAAAGTTGCCCTACAAAAAAATACAAAATTTCTCGGAATTCATATTGATGAGTTTTTCGATTGGTCAGATCAAATTGAGTAGGTACCTCAACAGTAAATTAAATTGAATTTTATATTGACTGCATATTGTTTTTAAATACCTAAACGAAACTGCAAGAAGAACACTGTATTTTGCAAATTTTGAATCATCAGCTAGATTTGGTATCATTTTTTGGGGTGCAAATCCAAAAGTACACAAAATATTCGTCATTCAAAAACGGGTTGGATCAAGCGGACAACCTCAGTTGAACACTTGCCATAAGAATATTTGTAAAATAGACTCAAGTCGCCAACTTACCTTCGATGTTCACTTGTGGAGATATTTCTCTTATTACTCGTCGAATAGACTCCTTCAGTGTATCTACCGAGATGGGTTTAGATTTATAAACTAAATTTTTGACGTAGCCCCATAAAAAAAGTCCAGTGGATTAAGATCAGGCGATCTGGGTGGCCACTCTATTGACTCCCGTCTACCTATCCACCGCCCCGGAAAAATTCTATTTAAGTACTCCCTTACATGAACAGCATAATGCGGGGAGCACCTTCCTGTTCAAACTATAAGGTTAAACTTGGTAAATCAGGATCATTATCATCTGGAAACAGAGTGGCAACAGCTGGAACCAGATCATTTTGAAGGAAATTTAGATATCTCTCTCCAGTGAGACTCATCAAAGAAAAATGGTCCGATTATCCTATTTTCAACTATGCCCGCCCAAACATTAACCTTTTCATTATACTGGGTGTGATTTTCTATGAACCAGTAAGGATTTTCCTGTGCCCAGTATCTGTAGTTTTGTCTATTAACCTGACCATTTAAACAAAACGTAGCTTCATCTATAGAACAAATTCTTTGGACAAATCTTGCGTTATTATCTGTTAGTTCAATCATTATTTCACAAAATTGGTCTCGCCTATCAGGATCATCGTCCAATAACTCTTGTACAAATACTGGTTTGTATGGATGAAACTTCTCTTTTTGTAAAAATTTAGATACGGTGGTTTGGTGAATATCGTAGTCCCGTCCAAGTTGTGTGCTGGAGCTATGAGAATCTTCCTGAAGTGATAATAATATGTTTATTTTTTTCTCCTCGGATATACCATGACGACCACGTTTAACACTATCGTTAATAGTACGTGAAGTTGTCCACTTACTTGCTACCCTAGACACTGTTGATTGGCCAATGGGCGGGCGATTTGGATATTTTTCATTAAACATATTACGGACTTCCCTATGACTTCTACTTTTATCTCTATAACCCAACATAATCAAAATTTCAATGCGCTCATCTTCGGCAAGGCGCATTTTGATGAAATATCAGCAGAGCAAAATTTAAATTTGATTAACACTCACTGTCATTTTTTGACGTCTGAAACTTATAATAATAATAATATATAAGAAATTGTCGTAGTCAAAAGATTGTGACTTAAGTTCAGAACGTTGCCATGTCGAGAAACATACCAATGGTGCATGCCAGCATTGAAGTGTTAATATTTCGTAAACGGCTGAAGATAAGTGTAGGGCATGATTAATGAAAAGTGTCTAGAATTGATTGTAAAATATAAAAATGTAAAAATATACAATATGTTTTACTAAAAAAATTAAAGTTGATACATGTAGCACTTGTACCCTGTACAACATCTTTTTCAAGAATAAAACGCATTTCAAAAAGATTAATTTAACGGGTTCGAGCGATTTTTGATTAAGTGGATGGTTTTCCATATAAAAGGCTGATCCGTTTCTTTATCATAACCCTGTATAATAATATGGTCTTTGGTATTTATATTAGGTTAATCTATATTGGACATATTTTGTAAGAATGCATTGGTTACAACTTTGTCTGACGTCTTTTCATTTTATATTTGTTTATGTATTCAGTATGAATTAATGTAATTTGAAATAAATATTATTTTCTATTTTATTCTATTATTGACCAGAAACACGTACGGAATCCCAAGGATGTTTTTCTTCTGCAGGGGTCTCCAACAAAATACGATTTTTAGTTTTTCAATCCCTTCGAATTAAAGATATCAATACTTAAAAATCCTTGGATTGACATCTCTAATACCTATTCTACGAAATAGAATAAAAATCTACGTTGTACCGTTTTTATATATTATCGTATTTACTTCGTAGATTTTAATAAATTCCCTATTTTCTGTAAAACTTAAAGTCATTCTTAAATCTAGGGATTTAATTTTTAAATTTATTATGAAATGTTTCGGGGTCACATAAAAAATTGCCATTAAAGTGGTTTATTGGTGAGATGAGAGGATATACTTACCATTGCATCAAGGATCAAGAAAGGGAATTTGACACCTTAGTAACAAGATATCTGTTAATTTCTTATCGGTATAATAAAAGTTGCCTTAGGATTTTGCGTAGCAAATTAAAATTCTCCTCAGTAAAGCCTGTGTGACAATTTAAAAAAGCCAAATTCTATACCGTGGTACTTTTGTCAATTCCCGACCATAATTAGCATTCGAGAAACGTGGCTAATGCGAAATATTTAGCTGCCCAAGTTAACTAACACAGATCGACTTTATCGCTTGCATATTAAACTATACGAATTTTTAAATTTAATTTAAAACTATTTGACCAGCGTCATTTGTAGTTTAATTAACTCATATCCATTAAAAATATTTTGTAACTTTCAATATAAATTCAACATACCGACAAAATTTTGTTTCTAATTTTAGTTTTTTTAAAAATTACTTTGTGGCAAATATATCGTTATCTTTTAAAATGTCCGTGCATGTCTATTTTTGCTAAAGAAAATGAACTAAAACTAATAAATATTAATATTCATAAATTTAAAAACAAAATATCTTGGTGTAATAGTGGATAGCTTCTTGAAGTAGGGTCCGCATATGGAGTACCTTTAAAAAAAATCGTTTTTTAATCCATAAATTCTACACGCTTTTTTGAAGCGAATAGGAGGAGGCTATCAACCTAAAAAGTCTATGATTTTGACGAGAGACCAAATTGAGAAGTTTCTGAAAAAATGATCAAACGAAGAAGAAGAACAATTATGCCATTTGATAATCGACATCATCGAGAATTTTGATACTACATTAGTGGTGAACATTGCAGATACAAAAACGAAGGTTCCGCGAACTTTTCCTGTAGTTGAGTCGTTTTATTTGGATATGTACAGAAAGTGCAGAAGTTTTCGACCAGCAGATATCAAACATCGTCGAATTTTTATCAAGTATATTAATAACAAAGGTGCTAAAAATCCAGTTACTATTAATAGTTTCAGAGAAATGTCTGCTCTTATATCAGCATTCTTGAAACTCCCAAATCCGAAGCTTTACACTGGTCACTGTCTCCGTTGGTCTTCGGTCACTTTACTGGCAGACCCTGGTGCGAGCCTGAGAACTATCAAAAGACACGCTGGATGGAAGTCCTTCACAGTGGCAGAAGGAAACTCACTGGAAAATAAGAAAATAATTGTCAAAAGCCTTCTTACGACGTCGTCGTTCAGTACTATTGTTTACATTCCCGCCACAAACATACAAAATGACAACAAAACCGTGATCAGTGGAACTGCACAAGGATCTCATATTTCTGAATGCTCAAATGAGATCCTTGTATTAATTTTTAAAACTAGTGTTAAAAGTAATCCACTTTTAATACTAAAGTTATAAAATGACATTTTAGACACTGACAACAAGGGTTAAAAAGTCTACTTTTAATAGCGTTTGTAGATAAAAGGTATTTTTTCTAACATAAGGCAGGCAAATAATCAATATTCCTGATATCGATCTTTTAGCACTTCAGATATTCACAGTCTGGACGTTACCTATTTATTTTCACCAGTCATTCATTTAGTTTTGCAAACATTGCCCTTGGCGGAGTGACGAAGGTCTGTCAGACGATACTAATAAATGTATCGAGAGCAGTTCATTATCCTTTGCATATTTCTCAGATTTAGGTGATAAAAGAGGGCACATTATTTCATCAGCTACCGTGTTGGTTTATTTTTAACCTTAACTTTCTTTAGACCTACAATTTAAATAACATAGTAGAATCTTTGTAAATATTAGAGTCCTTACTTAGAATTTTAGCACAGTATTAGTGGGTCAAGGACAAAATGCAACAATTCCTGTCACTTCAAAATTGCCAACGTTTCGACCAAATTGGGTCTTTCCCAAGGCTACTTAAAAAACCAGGAATTTCTGTCAGTAGTGATTTGAAATATTACTAAATAGAATCTTCTACATAATACGCAAACATGGCACACAACATTATTTTGATGGCTAAACTATACATCAACATGCATCAATAGCACAATGAAGAACATCCAATACACTATCCACTAATACTCAGCTAAAAATAAACGAACCTGTTTCAGTTAACAAGTCTTGTCTTGGAAAGAGACAAAAAAACCCCTGCTCCTAAGTTAATTATAACTGGCTGGACTGTTTCTTCAATTAAACCGTCTAATTCTCACATTTTCTGCTCTTCCTAAATTACGTCTTCTATCGCTTCCTGATGACGGTTTCGATTGATTAACGGTTCAACTCTTTCCCTCACGTATGAACCTGTATATGTAATACAGAGTTCTGGTAATTTGTCTAGAGTACACGAGCTGCCACTGACGAAAATAATTATTAGCATATTAAAAATAAAGTTAACCTTGTGAATCGACATTTTTTAAAACTAGATTAAATGTATACATCCTTAGTTACTTTAAACTCTAACCAGTTTTGTACTTTCATAAATATATTAATTGCATTTTATTTCATGAGTTGCAGAAAGAAACGAAAAACTACAATTAAAAAATATAATTTAAATTGAATTATATGATTAGTGATAAAAGTTACTACCAATTTCACTTGCTCAGTTAAGCGATTTTTAAGTTATTATTTACAGTCTAGCCATGAATGTAAGACCGTATAATACGTTGTTAACATATTGAATGCCCTAGTACACACATACGAAAGAAATTTAAAAGCCGTTTACCTATACTATAATTATCAACTTAAGCAAAAAAACAGCATGTCTTGTACAGGAAAATTATATTAATGACACGTCTCGATAAGAATTAATAAGCAAACTGACGAGACTAAACTCAATACCGTAATAATATATCTTTAGGTTTAAGCCTGGGGCTATGTTTGTATAGTATAATGTCTATGGAATTAGAATGCATTGATGACCCAAGGCTACTCTTTGGAAATAGATTCATTCAACAAGGTTGAAAGGAAAAGTGTTAGATGTTGTATTAAAAGGAAAATCATTGATGGCTAAAAAAAAACAATACAAATGGGGATATCGAAACTTGTTCTATATTGTGCGTTGTGGTGTGATAGAATGTTGGATAGGTTAAGAAGCCCATTAGGATTAGACTTGGTAATATGATTTTTCCTGGTTTGAGTATAAGAAAAATTTAAGAACTCTAGTAGTACTATCTACTACGATCTAAGTAAGTAATTCACTATAATTATCTGCACTAGAAGGCAAGATTAATGCCAGTCGTGGGAGCAGAACAGAAACCTTAATTAAGAAATGCACTGAGTATTAGAAATCTTTTATAATGACATTTATAGCAGAAAAGCGTTTACTCAATGGAAATATGGGAATTACTCAGCCCACTTACAGACTGTAGAATCGATTCTAGATATTCAAACTTATAGGGTTTCCTAAGGGTGACATTAAAGTGCTGGAATGACAATAATTAAGAATTGACCTAACATGTCGAGCATTTAAATAAAATTTGCGGTTTGCTGATGATATAATTCTCATATCTAAAAATGTCGATGAGATGCACATAAATCCGGAAAATGGGTCTAATGGAAACGGTGAAAAAACTCGTACATATATTTAGGACACAATAAAGCATGGGTATGTTATTGGAAGGCATAGTCAAGTATTTAAGAGCAACATCCTATTATCACCAAATAGAAGAATTTTTAATTAGTGTGTCTTCATCTACAGCATGAAAGGCGCAAAAACAGTTGTGCACGGTTTACTCCCTACTCTGTAAAAATAGCAAAATAAACTGTCGTATAAAAACAACAATATACATATAAAACCATAATCAGACCTGCCATGCTTTACAGTGTACCTTCATGGTGCATAATCAATAATACTAGGCGTAAAAAAACAAGCATTTCAAACAAGAGTATTTGTGCATAATCACTAATGTCCCTAGATTTGTGCCTGTAGACCTGCACCACAGAGACATGAAAATGGATATGACAGACGACTATTTCTCTCTCTTCTATCAAACAAACTATGATATCTCTGGATTTCATCCAGAAAATAACCATTCACCTTATCGGTGACCATGACTGAAGCGTCGTTTTTTTCTATTAAATTTATTTAGCTAACAATACTAGTTACGAAATTTTACATGGACCATCTAGACAAAGCACTTGAACCTAACTCTAAAAAGCTGTGATTTTTTAAAAGCTTACAAAAATAATATATGTGTAGACATGTAATTACAAAAAATATAAACACTAATTAAATAACAAACAAAGGTAACAATAAACTTATACAAGAATAGTAAAAACATAAACAAAAACAAAAAGCTACCAATATTCCACTGATATGATCAGAATATATTATTTACATCGGAAACTCTGAAATTAGAACACTTCATTCATTCACTGTTGTGATAATAAATATGACTTTTCAATGTGTCCAGGTCCCCTATGAAAAACCGAATTTTGTCCAAAGTTTTTATTTCTTGGAGGAATGAAAAAGTGATTCTGTTGCCTGGTATTGTATCCATGAAACTTCATTGTTATATAATAACTTATTTGCGAGGTATGAGGGTGCAAGACCAATCTTTATATTAAAAATAAATACCAGTACATTATATTTAACATGTTCCAGAACGGGATACCACCGTAAACATTCCAACATTAATTTGTCTCATTGCTCTATTCTGAAGTTTCTGTAACCTAGATATTTCATTTTGATTTAACAAGTAAACAATCGAGGAACAATAATTAAAATGTGGCAATATAAATGGGTTAAAAACAATCAGTTTCGACCACATTGATAAATACGAAGAGCATCTGCCCAAATAATTTACGTAGTAACTAATTTTAGAAACAATATAGTTGGCATGATCCTTAAAATTTAATTTTTCATTCATAATCACCCCCAAATATTTCATTTTTTGAACCCGTTCAATTTTATAATCTCCAATACTCAAAGTATAATTGCTGGAAGTAAATTCACTCCTGACTTTATCAGTCTATTAAAATAAATTTAGTTTTTGACCCGTTAATTTTCAATAAATTATTGCAAGTATACCTGTAAATACTGTCCAAAGCGATATTAATAGTATCAACCAAAAGTTTTATATCCCTTGAAGAAAAATATACCAACGTATCATCTGCAAACAAGGGCATATTAACTGTGCCGACAACCCGAACCACATCGTTTATGTACAGAATAAACAGCAGGGGTCCCAAAATACTTCCTTGTGGTACGCCATGCTCATTTAAAATTTCATGCGAGTATCTTCCATTCATATACACTCTCTGTTTCCTGTTTTTAAGATTGTTTTGAAACCACCTATGTACCGTATCCTTAAAACCCATACATTTAAGTTTAAATAACAATCCATCACTATCAATTGTCTCAAAAGCTCTCTGCAAGTCAAGGAAAACTGCAATCGTACTATATCCACTATCAACCTCGTTTTTCCATTCATCCAAAACACACTGAATTGCCGTTTCACAACTATGCCCCTTGCGAAGCCTGCTTGTTTATCTGTCAACAGCTTATTGTTATTAACATATTCTAGCACCTGATTATAGACAACTTTTTCCAATATCTTTTCAATAGCCGTTATTATTGTATAGGTATTGTTGATAATTTTAATTTATCCGGAAAAACGCCTTTTTCTAACGAACAATTTTAACAGTTGTTGTTTAGTTTCCCTATTGACTTTCGGTAAACTAACATAAATCGGAATTTTCACCCACGTGCCGCATATAGAGCCCCTTATTAAACGCCTAGAGTACCTAACCATAAATGGCAATAGTAAGCACATGCAAGAAAATAATAATTTTAATGACGCGGCTTCGCATCAATGAATAAGTGAACTGACGACACCACAATTACTATTAAACTATCTCTTTAAAACGTAACCTGGGGCATAGTGGCTCAGTGATTAGAATGAATGAATTAATAAGCGAGTAGATTTTCTTCATAAATAAATAATTACCGTGAAAGAAAAAGTGATAATGGATTTATGTAGATATTGATTGATGATAAAGCTATCTAAATATATTGAGTAGTATTTAAAGGATCAGAATGTTTTTATGGCCGTTTGAATCTTTTAATTAAAGGGTTTCGAAATGTAGTCGTCTTGGTAAAGTTTGGCTTACCATTTTTGATTACTTAAAATATTATCACTAACCAAAGTTAAATCTCAATAAATGGGTCAGTTTTCTATGTTTTTGGGGTTATTGTGGAGTTTGAATATCGATACATTAATATCGATAAGGTCGCTTCAGAGTGATGATTAAAGATCGGATTATATGCAACCAAAAACCTTAAGAATATGCGCATATATATCCACATATTTTCTAAAATTTATGCAGGATATATGCAAAAAAGACGTGAATATGCAATGAATATGCGGTAATAAAACAACTACATTTTAATATTCTAAATTAAATTTTCATTTAATTAAGAGACTGAGTATTGAATAAAGATAAATTCAAGTTATAATATACTTTATTAAATCAGTTAACACCTAATACAGTTTTTTATATCAAATTTATACTGATTTTAATTTGAAAAATTATAAAACGCACCAGTTATTATGTGTGCTTCAAGGTTTTGAACTAAGAAATTTTGGCATCTATCACTAAGGACATGTTTGTAAAAAGAAAACGATCTTTCTACATCTACTGAAGTTATAGGGCAAAATTTTAATTTCGGAACTAAGGCAGGTTCAATAACTAAATTATTCACAGTTTTCCCTGACATTATGTTTACGACCTGCCCTAAAATCTTGAAACCTGTGTTTTTTTCTATTAAATTTTCTAATTTTGTCACTACTGTTTTTCCTACCTCACCTCGTATTTGTTTGCAATTTTGTACACATGTTTCTATTATATCCATCGACTCTGGTAGACTTGTACACGATTCCTCTAGTTGCAAAATATTGTCTGCTATAAATGCATAGTTACACTTAATAACATTAACTGTTGTTCCACTTTAGCACTTTAAAATATTTCTTTAGGCTTTAGGATGCACTGTGAATCATCGCCAGACATTTGTGAAATTAAGTCTTTCAATTCTTGGAAATTAAAAAAAATAAAATCCAGGTGCCCCCATCTGCTCACGACAGGCTCAGGTGGTAATGGTACTCCGGGAAGATTCTCCTTGTAAAATTGTACTCTTAATGGGGCCTTTATGAATATCTTTTTTACATTTGCTATTAGGTCATTGACCAACGGAAAGGAAACCCTAATAGTTTCCGCAACTCTATTTAATCCGTGAGCTAGGCAAGTTACATGAATCAAATTTTCATAAAATATTTTTAAATTCTGTCCTGCGATTATCACATACGGCGCAGCATCGGACAACAGGACAAGAATTTTATCTGTAGGAACTGAATTCGGCAAAAAGAAATGAGTTAAGGTTTCTTGAATAAAATGTGTAACTGTGAGGCTGTTTGTTTTTTCCACTCCTTTTATGGCTATAAGGTGAGCTTTTCCAGGTTGTGAGTTTTCCGATCATCAAATTAACTATATAACGACCACACGAGTCAGTTGTTTCGTCGACGACAATATACATACCGTTACGTCCAATTTCTTTCTTTATTTCATCTAGCACGGTACCAAATACCTTTCCAACGACATTTTTTCTTAATGTTGATTTATCTGGAGCATTACATTTTGTATATTTTTACAGAAAGGCCTTAACTTGCGGGTTGGTTAACTTGTTTAAAGGAATATTAGCAGCCAAGAACGTTTTACATAGATCTTCGTTAAATTCTGACTGGTAATGGTTTCCGTTTTTAAAAATCTCAAATGACTGCTTTAGCGTTGATTCTATGGGACCAGACTTCATCTTGCTAACCCTAGCAATGTGAGACGGCGTCTTAATGTCGTCTATTTGAAATTTCTTTGAGCAGGAAACAATTTTTGAACAAGAGTTGCAAAAAACATGTTCGCCGTCCAAAGCAAGTTCTGGGTAAGGCTTAATCCACGAAATACATCGTATTTTCGACATAATCACCGCTTTTACTTTCACTTTGTTTGCGTTTACAATACTAACTACGGCTACGACAAACGACAACCTCAATAATACTGACAAACTGTAACAAATGTGAGCTTATAAATAATTATAGAAGGTGTAGATAAAGAAATTCTAGTTAAAACATGTGGTCAGAAATACCCACCCACTAATGGAATTTCTCAATAGAAGAATAATAGTTTATTTTATTAGTTTATTACTTTATTAATTAGCCTATTTGTTGCCCTCTTATCTTCAGACCCCGACAGCACAGGCGACACGGCGGCGTGCGACCATAAAACCTAAGAAAAGAACACAGAAATCCCAAAACATTCTTAGATATGCAATAGTTCTTAAAATATGCATTTTTTCCTTTAAAATCACAAAATATGCAAAAAATGCATATATATGCAAAATGCATAAAATGCGGTCTTTAGCTGATGATGTTCTCCAGATAAAAGAAGCTGTATGTATTAGTTGCAGTAAGTGTTCGTTTCGTTGATGTTAGCATAAATTTGTGTATCTTGCTGGTTCAGGTAAGTAGAGTTAAAAATGCCTAAAACGAGAAGCAAAACGGAGTCTCCCGTGGTGCACTCTTAAATTTTAAACATACCATTTTACCAACTTACCCAGACTTAATGAAAAATTAGTAATGGACGCGCCAAACGTTGTTAAATGCTTCTTCAATTATAGCAGAATCAACTTTTTTCAATTTTTCTACCATTCTAGTCGTCGAACCTTATGGACCAAATCATCCATTCCGATGAATTTGATTACATCAAATTGAAAACTATGATGAAAAAATTAGAAGTTAAAAAAAGAAAACGTTAAAATAAAGAAAAATTGATGCACTTACTACATAACATTTCCGCTTGCAATTATAACGACTTTAAATTATGCAAATGTAAAAATAAGGTACCGATTAGAGAAAGAGAAGTCTTGGTGGATCAAAGAACGGCGAGGAAAATTAAATTATGTTAAGCCAGACCGGAGTTATCAGCATTTATTACAAATAATGTTCAATATCACAAAACTGACAATCAAGCGATAGCAAGTAATAATTGATTTCATATTGTTATAATCGCTTCGATTCTTAACAGAAAATTTCCCGTTTTAGATATGTAACAATAAATTATTATATTTATCAACAAATTTATACCATGATAGCAAACACCACATAAAAAATTACATGCTTTTTGATAATTAAATGGCGTTGGTAACAAGATTTTAATCATACCAAAGTAAAAGGGTTTTGGTGCCATGTGTGACACTGATTTATTACCAGAAATATTAAACAAGTTGCCGAATTCAAATGAGGTAGGACTAAGACGAAGCTAGCTACCCAGACTTAATGAAAAATTAATAATGGACGCGCCAAACGTTGTTAAATGCTTCTTCAATTATAGCAGAACCAACTTTTTTCAATTTTTCTACCATTCTAGTCGTCGAACCTTATGGACCAAATCATCCATTCCGATGAATTTGATTACATCAAATTGAAAACTATGATGAAAAAATTAGAAGTTAAAAAAAGAAAACGTTAAAATAAAGAAAAATTGATGCACTTACTACATAACATTTCCGCTTGCAATTATAACGACTTCAAATTATGCAAATGTAAAAATAAGGTACCGATTAGAGAAAGAGAAGTCTTGGTGGATCAAAGAACGGCGAGGGAAATTAAATTATGTTAAGCCAGACCGGAGTTATCAGCATTTATTACAAATAATGTTCAACCTTCCCCCACCACTTTATTTGAAAAGTGACGAACACGTTCTATAGGTGAATTGTATTAATAAATCTTCGAAATATACAAAAATCTTATTTTCGGGATACCTTAACTAGGAGACTTTTGAGGAAACTTTGTGATTCATATTTACCGTTACTGTTGCGCCCTCTAGCGCCAGTCTAAGAAACTTGAAAATAATTTCCAGCAATTTCTCATGACCACTTTGCCTAATATATTTTTCTTCCGGAAGCCATACGACTAACACTTTCTGAGATACGGCCGACTGCCATTCTTAGTAGGACACCCGGTACTTATCCGAATATTTTCTTCTTTGGTTGCAAAGTTGACATTAGGCTTATTCCAACCCGACCACAAACCATACTAGGACCGTCCCCGAACGGTCGCTCAACTAATTTATCACTGCAATAATTGATTGCCAAATTCAAAATTTAATTGATATACTGGAAATGAGAGTTCGGGGACGGTAATTTGGCTGTTTTGAAACAAACCCAATTAAGCTGATTTTGTTTTGTTTATCTTTTCGTCCATTGATTGACTTGATTGAAAGACGTATTGTTGTATTCATGTAGATCGTTCGTTACAGTGCCCTACTGTAAGAATAAAAGTGTTACCAACTAAACTGTTTCTGATTTAAAGATATTATAACTATACAATAGGTGCAGGGCTGGACCTAGTCCATTTTCTGCTTTAATCTGTTCTAGTTCTGAGGTAAGTTGTTTTTGCCTGTAACTTAAATTATTTTAAATAATAAAGTAATTTCAAAGAAGAACATAAGCAGTGACAAATAGCACTTCTTGCGGTTTTCAAACGAAATAAAAATAAGGAAAAATTCCGGATATATAGGCGCAGTAAGAGGAACACTTCTGAAGATCGCAATCCTACCGAGTAAATCATCTGCAAACACGAAATAGACATATTTTATGTCAAAGCGGGCAATGTGATCGTCTTTTTCAAGAATTTTAATGGCCATTTCTACGTGCCGACGGGCTTGTTCCTTCAAGAAAACATAAAAGGACAAAATAATGGAAGGTCATCAAGTTAATAAGCATATTAAAATTAGTATTTTTTTTATTGCGCATTTTATCTGCCAATAAACAGCAGTACCATCTTTCCAAGTACATAATTTTCACAATATGAATGCTTGAAATCCTCTCGTTATGTTTTTTAAATGGCAGATTTGATTTTAAGGCCTTTCTGTGAACAGGTATGGTGGCGATAGACATAAGTATAGTAAAGTTTACAATTATATCGTTAACCTTTACTGCAATAAGTGAACCGCCTGATTTAACCCCTCCTAACATCTTCAAGCATTATAATAATAATATTTTGAGACATAATAAGTACAATAAAAATTAATGAAATACTGAAATACAGATTTATTCGCTTCAATAAAAATTTTTTACAGCCGTCAACAAGGTACACTAGGTATATGAAAAATATTTTCACAAGTTATTATTATCAAAATTTACAACGTTACGATTTAGACTATACGCTAATACAATGTTAAATACAAGTTTAAGATTTAAATACAGTGCAATGTATATACACTGTAAAATTTTACACTAATCAGTTTTGGCAACTTAATTCTACTTTACTCTAAATTTAGTTCTGTATCACGATCATTATCTTCATCTAAACTTATTATTAAGAATTAAACATTAGTACTTATACATATCTAAGAATTTTTTACCTTAAATTACATGTTGTATATAGTTTTTCCAACTGTCTGCAGAAATGTTACTTACTATGTTTTTAATTAATTCTACTACAGACTACAGATGTATTTAATGTGGATGAAGTATTATTCTTGTTAACTTTTTTTTATGATAAGGCACAGCAGGTTTTAGATAATACTTGTTGGGGAACACGGCCTTCGGAAGGTCGTTCCAGAGTGATGACGTTCTTCAGATGATGAGATGCTTTGGTTAAAATGGTGCCATCAGAACGCGTTAGAGGTGGAATAGTTGACTTTCTAAAGTTTTGACTGACGGCCTTAGCTACCGTGCTACCGACCAAAATGATCTTGAGCCGTTAGGAGATTCAAGAAGTTTGTCTTTGATCTTCTGGTTGCGTGTGCTTCTTTGCTTTGGTTTATCGTTTTCTTGCATTGGTTTCAAGAGTTAGCAAAGAATCTACGATTTTCGGCGGTAGGGTTTTGACACCATTTTTTGTAGTTAATATTTGATTTTACTTGGTGCCATATTAGTTCGATTGAAGTAAATACACAATCGTAGGGGGGGGGGGGACGCAACACTCTATGTCCATTTTCTGTTGCAAGTTTATTACACACGTATTCTTTATTAATTTTAGAAGCCTGTAATACTTCTAGAGGATCCTGTTTTTTGTAAGTTTCTTCAAAATATATATATCTATTTATCATAAAATTTTGGATGTCTGCTTTTATACTGTTAGAACTAGGAAACATGTTTACTTGACGACCATGATAATTAGCATTGTCCATTACAATAACGCTAGTTTTGGGTATATTTTTAGGTCGATGTTCAAACCAATCTTTAAAAGGTTGTGCATCAGTGTCTTGGTGGTAATCTAGAAAAGAATCTGCTATGTTATTAGCTAAGAGCAACAGACAGTTCTGAACAAATCCATTTCGTGAACCTGCGTGCATTATTGTTATTCTTTTGCCGTTATTTGAAGGGGTTTTAATTTAATTTTTTTTGAAAAATCATTCCTTCCTTTTCTTGCAGTGTCATGTGTATCGAACCATGTTTCGTCAAGGTACATAATTGGTCGATTTTCTGCTCTATATTGTTTATTAGCCGTTAAATATTTATGATGTCATTCCCGTAAACGTTGAGATTCCATTAAGGTTTGTCTTTTATTTGGTAATGTTTGTTATGCTTTTTTAGTGAAATCAGGGTAGGCACAGATTGTTCTTCATACATTTGATAAATTTCCCTTCTTAATAAATCCAAATCATGCTCGACAATACTTGTAAATGTGATACAGTCACTTCGTTTCTTTCTGGGAATGATGCACAGTAAAAAATTGAGTGTTAAATTTAACACTCAATGGTGGTATATAGGACCACACTTAATAAGGTATAATAACCAATCAGTATATCTGGTAAAAAAGATATTTTTGAAAGGTTTTTTTACTTTTTAATGAGTGTTAATTCTTCTTATTTATGGGTAGGTACATTTACACTATCGAGTGTAAATTAAACTCACAGATTGTAAACCTATCCTTCTAGGGTGTAAAATAAATAATGAGAGGTGTAAGTAAACCATTTTTTAATGGTAATTTGTGATTAATTAGTGTAAATATCTTATTGTTGTAGTGTAAATTTTATTTTATTTGGGTGTGACTTTACCATAGTGAGTGTAATAAAATAATCTACCCAGGGCTACAATACTTTCCACTTTGTTTAAGGCATTTAATCCCGTATCAAACTAACCGGGCGTTTATAATTAAAATCTAAAAAATTATGCATTCAAGATGTTTTACATAATTAACCTCTGCGTAGTTTGATACATGCTTGAAGGACTTAATCAAAGCCGAAAGTAGCAGCCCCAAATATATATAAACCTTCAGATCGTTTGGAAAAGGTTTGTTAAATGAATGAAAACACAGAACTGGAAAACCCTGTGATTTTTTTACACTTATTATTATAACTAGTTGAACAAAATGACACACCTAATATATAGTTTACAATTTAGTAAATTAAACATATATATATATCTACGTTTAATGTACCTCATTGTCAAGCTTAACAAAACAAATAACATAATAAATATATGTATACTTAGAACAGTAGAACACTAAACAATTAAATAAAAGTATGCTTTGGAACAATATAAAAGAATGAAAATGACGAATATTATATTAATCGTATATTTATTCAGAGATCTGTGAAGTAAAATGTGTAGGTAGGTACCTAAGTATTAATATAAAAAAGGAATACATTATTTATATTATAAGCTTATATCAGAATAATTTTAAAGCTAAACGGAAACTGTAGCAATGTAAATACCTACTTAGTTTCTTAAAAATGGCATACTTATTAGTAAGGTTTCTATTAAATTTCTTATATTCTATTAATATGCTAACCCAATTTAACAAGATCCTCATAAGAGGCACTTTCATTTGGCACTTTACAGAACTTTGCTTTATTTCTATATTTTAATTTAAATATAACATTATTCTATATCACGTTCAAAGAGCACAATCAGACTGATTTGAAAGTTGAATTTGCATGTAGCGTCGGCGTCATCTGTCAATTCCTAGAATTTCACACCACTTGTTGCCGCCTGTCTTTTCGGTAAAATCTGATAGAGTGTAAAATGAAATAAATAACACCCATTCAACAAAATTAACTTTTTAGAGAGTTAAATTTATAGGCAAATTTAATACAACAACTTTGGTCCCACATGAGTATAAAAATGTGGTAAATTATGTTGATCCGGGTGTTAACATTAACATTACCAGACGGATATTTTTTACTGTGTAGGTTTCAGCACTAAATCCTTTACCGAAGAACATGAAGTATAATATTTGCAGAATTATATCGTTGACTCTTACTGCCATAAATAATCTACCTGATTAAATCCTATTGTATACGCCTCAACCTCTTCAAAGCTGAATAAATGGGATCAGGGTCGGCTTGAAAATGTACCTACACCACATGATTTATTTTTATAATTTAAAATAAATAGACAGGTATTTTTAGTTTTAGGTACCTATAAAGGTATAAATTGAATTTGTACCTGGTCCGGCTCTACTCAAAAAGGTTTTAAAATTTTGGATTTCCTTATTTATTTTATGGTCAAAGGGATAATGAGGGTTTTATTGCAGTCTAAAGATCAACGATATAATTCTACAAATACTATACTTGTTAAAGCAGACGTCTCGGCTAAAGCATCACTTGAATTAAAATCTCTTTTCAGCAAAGATTTGTACACATTCTTATTTATTTCCTTAATATATAGAGATAAATAATTTTTTCTGAAAGTGAGACTACAAGATGCCTCACTCTCAGTCCAAGCTCATAGATACCAAAATAACAAAAAATATCAGGCGCCGCGGCCGGTAAACCAAACACTAACATAACAAAATTCATTCATAGTCGGAAAACTAATTAGAACTAAAATTAGCAAAAGTCAATTTGTTATTTATATGTTATTAGGTACTTATACCAACTTAAAATGTAAATTTGGGGTATTTTATGGCCAGAGGGATAATAAGGGTTTTAAGGCAGTCAAAAGATCCGGCGGGTCACTTCTCGACACCAAATTTGTCTTGTACCTAACTCTGTAGAAAGGGCCCTTTAAGCCGATAGGCTTTCTCGACACCATGAATATTAAAATCGATATTCTAATAAACAAAAGTAAAAAAGGGCTGGTAAATAATTGGCCGGTGAACTTAAAAAAGGCGAATTGAACCAAAAAGGTGGATTAGATGTCGTGTTAGCGCTGTTTAACCAATATAAGTCTATAAAAGGGGCAAACAATTAATAATAATATTCCCCGGTGAACTTGAAAAAGACGAATTGGAACCAAAAAGGTGGATTAGATGCCGTGTTAGCGCTGTTTAACCAATATAAGTCTATAAAACCTTATACCTGCGTAAGGATTCTGCGGAATGCATCTGCGGAGTTCCATGCTGCTCTAATTTTAATTAGTTTTTCGTTGTGGGCTGAAATGGACATTACCCAAGCTCACTAAAATTCATCTTACTTGTTTGTGTCGAGAAAGGCTATTAGTTTACCTAAAACCTTAACGTTTGGTGTCGAGATCGGCTATAGGATTAAAAATGGCAGGTATTTGGTGTCGAGATTGGCTACGCCCAAAAGATCAACGGTATAATGTAAACCTGCATAATTATTGTATATCGTCCTTTAATGTATTCCTAATGATTTTGTAATTTTCAGAACCCTTTATTTAGTTGATGGATGTTAAAACTTTGAAAATGTATTTATGTACCTTTTTTATTTTTATGGATTAATAGTCATTATCACAAAACTGACAACCAAGCGATAGCAAGTAATAATTTATTTCATATTGTTATTATCACTTTGATCCTTAACAGAAAATTTCTCGTTTTAGATATGTAACAATAAATTATTATATTTTATCAACAATTTATAACATTATAGCAAACAACACATAAAAAATTACATGCTTTTTGATAATTAAATGGCGTTGGTAACAAGATTTTAATCAAACCAAAGTAAAAGGGTTTTGGTGCCATGTGTGACACTGATTTATGACCAGAAATATTAAACAAGTTGCCGAATTCAAATGAGGTAGGACTAAGACGAAGCTAGCGGTAGTTTGCGGTTGTTGTGTTTTGTTTATTTTTTAGGAACAGTCAAAGATTTGCGTAAATACCATAATTTAATAAAATACTAGGTGTGCTCGTCATACGGAATATGTTTTTATTTTATACTTATTTTGGTTTTTTTTATGATTCTTATCATATGAACTTGTCATTTGCGAATAAAGCGACTTTTCGTTATGGTTTTTGTCTGTTTTTTTTTAGTTCTAGTTCTACTGAATTTAAAACTCCTCTTGCTACATTCTTAAGGTCTTAAACTTTAGAATTGACCTTGTTACCAATCTGCGATGAGAATATGCCAGTTGCATGCGAAGTATCAAATGTCAAATATGTTTCAAATTGCACTGAATCAAGTATATCACCAGCACCAGTAGTATTCAACTAAAAATTATTTAAATTAAATTTGAAAGTCAATAAGCCAAGCCCAGAGGTAGTTTGTGGTTAGATTTATTTTAGTGTTCAGTAATTTAATAAATCATATATTTCTAGGAAGCGCGCTTGTTTTGGTATGGACTATATTATATTATCTATATATGCGGGTCTTCTTTTCGCCCCCATTAATCACCTGCATTTTAAGCTATAATAATTGGAGTATCAAATCCACTTCGTCCGAATTTTAATTCTTTGGTACCATCATTTACAGAATCAAAAACACAAACAGACGTTTTGGTTGGTTTCGTTTTTGCTTTTATATATTTAGACACGTTAAGGCCGATAAATAAGCGGTGGTGTAAAGAAGACACCATTCACGTTGGATTTAAATCGAGTATGACCTTCAAGATTTTTGACAGAAGAATTGCAGGAAGGTCGTTCCAGAATGATCGGTTAAAAATTTTCCAAGAAAAAATCTGTAAAAAAAGTTGTATGCCTTCAAGGTTGCTTGTCAGTTTGCACTCGCCGATCACCGTGAATGGAAGCAGAGAGCTAGTATTATAGTCTCAAAGTTTGGGCGCGAAGATTCAATAATTAAACGTAAAGTGTGTTCACAAATATAAGAAACCGACCTAAATGACTGCTATTATTAGGGTATTCAAAATATAATAAACAACATTAAACCAGTTCTGCGAAATGATATGGGCGTAATAAATTTTAAGTACCGTACTCAAACAGATTGTAAAGAATGTGGTTTTGACATTAATGTCGCGCGGAAATTTGTGCCCCAAAGAAGTTGTAAAGGAAACGGCTTTACTTACAAAAGAATCCTTTTCCACAGTTTGGAAAATTACACAAGGGCCAATATTGGAACGCAGAAAAAGAAGTGATATTGGACAATCAAGAACGTTGGACCAAGGGGACGAGGAACTTATACGACGAGAAATGCATAAAATGTATGAAGAGCAAAGTGTACCAACGTTGGAGAATTTAATGAAAAGGCTGACAACAGATGAAACAGAAATTAAATGCCCAAGAACAAGAGAGAGACATTGTGGAAGCGCCTTCAATACATGGGCTTTAAATTCAGAAGGATTAATAAAAAGCAGGTTTTGATGGAGTTCAAGCGTCTTCAAGAATGGCGGTGGGAATATCTGACAAAAGTAAATGAATACAGAACTGAAGGTAGGCCGATTTAGATGAAACGTGGTTTGACACCCACGACACTCCGTCAAGTGGTTGGGTCGATTCTAGCGGCAAATGTGTGACACGTGCCCCGTCAAACCGTGGAAAAGAATAACAATATTACATGTTGGTTCTGAAGATGGGTGGGTGCCGATTGGTCTATCTCTCTCGGCAAAAAATATAAGTGAATCATACGTTGACTATCATGAAGACACAACATCGGAGTTATTTGAAAATTGGTTTGAAACTAAATTATTGGAGAACAAGAACTTTCCACCAAATAGTGTCACTGTTATGGATAACGCTAGTTATCATAGTAGACAATTAAACAAAGCTCCTTCTTCAAAAAAGCCAAAATTCAGGAATATATGTTTGATAATGATATATATTTTCATAAAAACTATAGAAAGAATCCCTATTGAACAAATATGGCACCAACTTAAAGCTAGAATTCGTCGCAATAATATTTCACCCACACTTAATTCTAGTGTATTAACTCTAATTCATGATAAAACTAAAAAGATTTCGGAGGTAAACTGGAAAAACTGAGTACAACATGTAAAGAAAGTAGAAGAAAGTTACATTTGTATTAGGAATGCAACAGAAAGGTTTATCATTATCAGTTTTCCTCTTGGATTACTCCAACAATTAAAACAACGATGATAATCCGAGATAATGCACTTTCTATGTATCGTGAATCTCTTAAAAATTAAGTTAATGTAACTACTTTTACAATCTCAGGCAAAATGGTATTTCTACAAGAATATGAGTAATTTTGTTACTGCCTCAATACCTCGAAAGAAGAAAGCTTGTAAATGTTGGACTAGCTAGATGTACACAAAAAACAAAAAAAAAATCATATTCCGGAGCAGTTTTTGGATCCTAAAAAAATTAATGATTTTTCACCAACTCTATTCCTCGCCTGACGCCATAAACACATAGCCTTTGTTGACGCATTTGAGTTTTTCTTGGTTTCTGAGGCAGATGTCTCCAATATTTTATTCAGTGTTAAAAGTAATGCTAGGGGGGTTGATGAAATTATGTCCGAAATGTTAAAAATGTATATGCCATATTGCATTACAACACTTACTCATATTATTTGAACGCTTCACTTTTGACTAAGTTGGTTCCACAAAGCTGGAAAAATGCACTAGTTACCCCACTGCCAGAGAAAAGCAAGATTTTGGATTTGTCCCAATTGCGCCCTATAAGTATACTTACTGTGACATCTAAAGTTGCTGACCAAATAAAAAACTAGGTATATAACGGCTTTAAATTTCTTACCTTGTAAACAGTCGGGATTTAGATCGGGTTACAGTACTGCATTGGCTTAATCAGACCTAACAGATGATCCATTGCTTAGTGTGAATGAATTCTATTCTGATAATGCTCGACTGCTCTAGAGCATTTGATTGCTTGGACCACAAATTATTATTGGCTGAATTAAAGTATTATGGTTTTTCGTTAAAGGTTTTGGAGTGGTTTCAATCATACTAATGGAGAGCTAATATAAAAATAACTAGTGGCATTCCACAAGGTTCGGTTTTGGGACCACATTTGTTTACTTTATTTACAGAGGACTTACCTACTGAAATTTCTGCCTCTTACCATTTATATGCTGATGGTTGTTACATATACTTGTCATTTTCCCCTAATAATCAATATATTTCATGTGCCCAAATTAATTAGAAGTTAAAGGTAATAAATATATGGTCTAAAAACAATGGTCTTCCGCTGAATCCTGCTAAAACCTCTACTATGCTTATTGGTAGAAATGGACAACGTGCCAAAGTTCTCGTAAACGATTTCGTTTAGTTTAATTTTAAAAATGTTTGTAAAAACTTATTCTTGACCAAAATCTTACCTTTATTGAGCATGTTGGTACTATTCTGAAACTAGCTTGTGGCAGATTAAAATCAATCTGTAAATTTAAATATATACTGGATACTGAATGGAGATTAACAGAGCCGATTATTTTATCTCTCTATCAATATTGTGTTGTAGTTTATGGTCCATGTCTACAGGACTAGAACAGAACGCGTGTATGCGGTTTGCTGCGTGTGTCCGAGGTAGAGACCATATTATAACCACATCATATTTGCAATTTGGTTGGTTCAAAATGGAAAAAAGGCGTGCTGTTCATTTTTTCTGTCTTTACAAATAATGATTAATTCCCAAACATCAACCTATCTTTACGAAAAACTAACATTTGCCGATTATGCATCTAATAGAAGGGTGCCGATTTTATTTCATATGCCACTGCATTCCACCTCTGTTTTCAGAGGTTCTTTCTCCTATCATTCTATTTTTTTTTATTTAATACTTTACCAAACTATTTAAAATCAATTAGTAACAAATTTGCATTTAAAAATCAGCTTAGGAACTATTACAAATATGTACAGGGACATTTTTTTAAGTGTCTCACCCGATTGACGATTTTCCTGCTGACTATAATAAAAAAACAAATTACATATTTCTCAATGATTTTCGATAAGGAAGCCGAATTTAATGACAAAAAATACATAGATTTACAAATTTGACAGATGAGACGCCATTTTGAATTTTCTTAAATGGCAACCCCCATAAATAACCACACAATTAAATTGCATTTGGCGATCCGATTCTAAAATTATATAGGTAGTTGTTGATATTTATTTTTAGCCGTTTCGGAAATACGGGGGTTCCTAATCTGCCTCCATCGATTTTGTCTTTTAAGTGTCTCACCCCTTTAATAAATAGACCTTCTAAGCTGAACACCCTAATTTTTTTCACAGTGACATAATTTCCCGTAAGCAAGCGATCTGCGCTTTAAAGTGTTTTGTTTTTTTTTAAGTGTTTTTATTTTTTTGTTGAAATTCAAAATGGCGTCGTATCTGTCACTTTTTGACAACTGTCGGATTTGACTATAGCACAGATCGCTTGCTCACGGGAAATTATGTCACTGTGAAAAAAATTAAGGTCTTTAGCTTAGAAGGTATATTTATTGAAGGGGCGAGACACTTAAAAGACAAAATCGATGGAGGCAAATTAGAAACCCCCGTATTTCCGAAACGGCTGAAAATAAATATCAACAACTATATACTGTTAGAATCGGATCGCCAAATGCATTTCAATCGTGTGGTTATTTATGAGGGTTGCCATTTAAAAAAATTCCAAATGGCGTCGAATCTGTCACTTTTTGACATCTGTCGGATTTGACTATAGTACAGACCGCTTGCTCACGGGAAATTATGTTGCTGTGAAGAAAATTAGGGTGTTCAGCTTGGAAGGTATATTTATTAAAGGGGCGAGACACTTAAAAGACAAGATCGATGGAGGCAAATTAGAAACCCCCGTATTTCCGAAACGGCTGAAAATAAATATCAACTACTATATACTTTTAGAATCGGATCGCCAAATGCATTTCAATCGTCTGATTATTTATGAGGGTTGCCATTTAAAATAATTCAAAATGGCGTCGTATCTGTCACTTTTTGATATCTGTCGGATTTGACTATAGTACAGATCGCTTGCTCATGGGAAATTATGTCACTGTGAAAAAATTAGGGTGTTCAGCTTAGAAGGTATATTTATTAAAGGGACGAGACACCTAAAAGACAAAATCGATGGAGGCAAATTAGGAACCCCCGTATTTCCGAAACGGCTGAAAATAAATATCAACAACTATATACTGTTAGAATCGGATCGCCAAATGCATTTCAATCGTGTGGTTATATATGAGGGTTGCCATTTAAGAAAATTCAAAATGGCGTCGTATCTGTCACTTTTTGACATCTGTCGGATTTGACTATAGTACAGATCGCTTGCTCATGGGAAATTATGTCACTGTGAAAAAAATTAGGGTGTTCAGCTTAGAAGGTCTATTTATTAAAGGGGTGAGACACTTAAAAGACAAAATCGATGGAGGCAAATTAGGAACCCCGTATTTCTGAAAGGGCTGAAAATAAATATCAACAACTATATAGTTTTAGAATCGGATCGCCAAATGCATTTCAATCGTGTTGTTATTTATGACGGTTACCATTTAAAAAAATTCAAAATGGCGTCGCATCTGTCAAATTTGTAAATCTATGTATTTTTTGACATTAAATTCGGCTTTCTTATCGAAAATCATTGAGAAATATGTTATTTGTTTTTTATTATAGTCAGCAGGAAAATCGCCAATCGGGTGAGACACTTAAAAAAATGTCCCTGTACAGTGTCAACCACTCGTTAACGTAGGAGTTATTGATAGGGACCCAACATCTCTATCTTCCAGAGCCGCTACTTTTGCTTCTAATTACATTATTTGATAGCCGATTATAATAATTAGAGGATTAAATGTGATAACGTCAATATAATTTTGAAGGTCTTGGCACTTTATAAACTATGATTATTTTAATCCTCTATCAAATGAGTTAAGCAGTACCAAAAGTTCAGCCACCGGTTGATTTATTTTTAATATCAACATAATAATATTATTTGATAAACTGACAGTATAGATCAGACAACATTATATTATTTAGTTATTTTTAAGAATACTTTATGTTTTTGTTTAAATTTGTAAGATGTTTCAGGTTGGGTTTAAGCAGCCTGTGCCTGAGCCCCGCCTTAATAAAGACTTTTTGAATTTAATTTAATTAAATTTTTCTGACGACAGCCAGTTTTCTGGAGACTCTGGCAGCGGTGGTAAAGATTAATAAATTAAATTACTTACAAAAAAATTAAACCTAATAACGTGGAGTTATTTTTGTTTAAAGAGCCAGATAAAAGCAGTGAGATTGGTAGAATCTTACGTAGTTAATAATAATAATAATGATGATACTGAATGTGCAGGTGAGTTGTCGGGACAGGACAATAAAAGAAGGCTAATAAATGCTTGGAAACGTTTCGCCTTATTGTTTTAAAGCTTCATTAGGGCTAAACATATTAATTGTCATGACATTAGAGACTATTTTAAGTTACTTTTTAAGATGACAAAAGAAAAAAAGACATTAGAGTACAAGCACATAATATGTTATTCCATTATAAGTTATGATATTATGTTATTATGTTTTTTTCTTAAAAAATTATGACACAGTTATTTTAGCGAATTATGCCTGTAACTGTTGAATTACCTCGTATACGAAAAAGTGACCCTAATGAAGGTTGTTCAGTAAATTATTCCCCACATTTTTATCTGCATGAATTTTTTCTGTCATTTCTGGTTTGGTTGCCATAGAGACTAACTTACTTTTTTTAAATGGAATACCCTGCATATGATTACATATTTGGATTCTACGGGGAAAACTCTGAATTTTTGTATTTCAAATTTTCACCAATCTGCAAGCGTTTCCGAGATAATGACAGCTCAAAAATGAAAAACTTCCTAATTATAATTATTCCTACCTAAATACCCACCAGTTGAGTCAAGGTGTTTTCATGACAGTGACCTAAGAAATGGCAGTTTTGAGTTCCTGTTCTATTTTCTGTTGTCTGATTTCTAATTTGTTTACACTATGGTTCATCTGAATGAGATATAAGGAGTTAAAATTTTAATAATGAGCGGTTACGGAAATAAAAAGAGATCGCAAGATCAGGTTTGTCAACTTTTCAATGAATTATATCCAAATAGGCCTCTTATAAATCAGTCAAAGGTGTGTCGAGTGGTAAAGAAATTTCGAGAAACAGGCAGTGTTAGGAAAGCCGCTAGATCAGGTCGACCTAAAACAGCAACCGGGGGAGGCAAAGCTTTGGATATCATGCTCTCAATACATGAAGATCCAACACAATCATCCAGACCAATGGCAATGGATTTAAATGTTGCATCCCTACAAGATAAATTTGGTGCACGAGTTAAACGAGGACGATTTTAATAGAAGAGCTGAATTTTGTGAGCTGATGAGGGAAAGATGCAATAACAATAATAACTTCGCAACAAATATCATTTTCTCGGATGAAGCTACTTTCCATTTAAATGGCATTGTTAGTACACACAATTATCGTTATTGGTCTGCTAAGAATCCTCACTAGTTCCAGGAAGGTCAGACTCAGAGGCCCAAAAAAGTTATTGTTTGGGCGGGCATGGTTGGTAGACATATTTTGGGACCTTTTTCCATAGATGGTAGTTTGAATGGCGAGAAATATCTGAACCTTCTCAAGATCACATAATTCATGGCATAAACGAACAGGTATGGTTCCAGCAAGATAGAGCACCTGCGCATTATGCGGCAAAGTTTAGACAATAAATAAGCGAACAATTGCCAGGACGTTTGATACAGAAGGGGTGCTATTGACTGGCCAGCACGATCCCCGGACTTAACCCCGCTCGACTTCTCTTTGTGGGGACATTTAAAGAATAAAGTCTACGTTAACCGTTCAAATGACTTAGAATCTTTAAAAGTCAGAATTAGTGCTGAAATTCGGACCATTCCAGAGGACTTCCTTTTAAACGTTGTAGACGGGTTCAGGGATCGACTGGCGCTCTGCTTAGCTGAAAATGGTGGTCATTTTGAACACGTGATCCACTAAAAAGGTTTCACTATTATTCCGATGTTAAGTTGTTCAATTTCCTACGCTATTTATTTTGTTATTATAAAGTTTGCTACAATTTTAAATAAATAAAAATTTGAAATACAAAAAATTCAGAGTTTTCCCAGTAGAATCCAAATATGCAATCGCAATCATACGCAGGGTGTTCCATTTAAAAAAAGTAAATTAGTCTCTATGGTAACCAAACCAGAAATGGCAGAAAAAATGCATGCAGGTAGAAATGTGAGGAATAATTTACTGAACAACTTTTATAAAGGTCACTTTCTCGTATACGAGGTAATTCAAAAGTTACAGGCATTATGCGCGACTTTTTTCTGTATTTATTCTTGTGACACATTCTTCTTAACCTGTGTTGGGAGCTTTTTATTTTATTGGAAAGATGTTCAAATATTTTCTTTACTTTTATGTGAATGTGCTTTTAGGTGTCGATATTAGTATAAGAATGTATCTCGTTAATCAGTCCCCTTGTATCTATTGAATTCTTCAAATTAAATTCCGATAGAGTCCTTAGGTCTCATGTTAGTCCCACTTCCTTATATGTCCTTATGGTAGTAGATATAGCTGATACCCACTCTCAATCTTATTGCGACCACGTACTATCTGCAGATATATCGTTGCACTGTTAGTACCGACCCGGCACCAGATTAATATCCCCGTCGTACTTAGTGCAAAAAATCATGAAATATTCTGTTACGTATGCGTGGCGACCTTAGAGGTACTTTGACTTCGCATAAAGTAGCCGCAGCGATCGGCTTATCTTTATGCTTCTTTGATTCTATTCATGTTTTAATATATCGTTGATTCGTTGAACATTAAGCCCGTTTGTATGAATTGTAAGAACATTAAATTCCGGTCATACTTTAGATCGTACGAGAAGCAATATATCATAACTGGCAAACTGGTGGTTTGCATATACATGTAATAGTTTTCAGCACAAACGAATTACATGGAGAGTTCTGGGAAGAGTTACCCTTTCAATTACCGGCTAGGTCCTGCTGTAATAAAGTAATTGTTTCTGATGGGGAATGCCCAGCAGCAATCTTCAATTTCGAAGGACCAGCAACTTTTTAATTGGTTGCAAATTGTATCTCCATAGGTTTAGGGGGCGTTTGGAATATTAGTGAAAACACTTTTAGTTTAGTAACAGTAAATAAATTATTTATTTATAACATTCACTGCCCACGATGGTATAAGGGTTAATGTTAAGAACAATAAAGGTAGCTGAACTATTTTGTTACAGAGTACTTACCGAAAGGTTGCCTTGGTCGCGACACTAGTAACTGTTTTAACAAATGTAGTTCTTTATAAAAAATTGAGTTGAAGTTGTAAAAAGAAAAAGGAAACACTTTAAATTGTGGTGTAAATTGTACAGTGAGTACAACGTAAAAAAACTGTTAAGTGTCTGTATCCCTTAGCACAGGGCAAAAAAGTAAATAAAACAAAAACTGATGTAAGATGTGCCGTAGTTGGCGAGTGTACGAGTTGAACTATTTTTCCCGACTGTCCGGGTGAATCTCTGTATTGTAACTCTTTTGAATGTTTGACCCTCTGGTCATAATAGGTACCTACCTACCATAAAAATAAATACTTCATGACAAAGCTTATTAAGTTTTAAAATAATTTTAAGTTAAAATAGTTATTTATGATACAAGTGTTAAAAGTACATTTTTAAGGCACGCATGTGGCAATTTGCAGAACGAGCGAGGCGATTACAAACGGCAATAAAAAGCATACAATAATTGAAAATTAAATGTTTAGAAGCTTTTACATCCAGGTAGTTTCTAAAAGCCGTATTACAGTCGGCAACGAATTGCAGCAATACTTTGACCTTGCAACTCTATTGCTGCAATTCAATTGCAGGACTGTAATACATCGTGCAAGTCGTGGTGCAAGTCCATGTTTTTAAAATTGCAATATGAGCATAGATAAAGGTTTATAGGGGGAATATGAGTACCAACACCAACCTCTAGAACTTTATGCGAAATGTCAATAAACTTTCTAACCTCTAACCAAGAAAGTCACTAGAAAACCACCAGAATTGCAAACGCACTTGCAACAAAAATCGATCCCGATCGATCTTTTGGCAATAGCAATAGAATTGCCAAATCCGATCAGCTGTTTTCAACTGCGCATGCTTATAAGCAAGAGAATTGCGACTTGCCGACTGTAATACGGCTTTAATAGCATCGTATATTTATATCATAGACAAGGGAGATGCGCTTATGGTAGGGATAGATAGGCAACTTAACATACTAAATTGGTTCCCTTATAGCGCCATTCGTGTCTGGTTGAAGAACTAAATGTAGCACAGTGGGCGAGGGGCGGGGGGTCGGCGCCACGCATGAAAATTTAAATTTTACAACTTTGAATTCAAATTTTCGCGCTTCTAACTCTGATGGAAAAGTTAGAAGAGCGAATCTTTTGAATTAAAGTCAATATATTTTGGGAGATTAAAAGGAAGTTGTAACAACGTTTCTGATATGGCGACAAGCTTTATTATTATTAGATATTTACATAAGTTATTATAATAACAAGGCAAGTTTCACCTAGGTTTGTGCTGTAAAGAATTAACATATGAACAGTTTTCAGCTTTAAATAGGATCCTCTTCTGCCATGCTTAAGTTTTTGGTCATATCCAAAATGTGTGTGACAAACTCTATAAGTTGTTTGAATGCCAATCTTGTCTTTCCAACAGAGTAATGGATTTTAAATAGCATTTACCCACAGCGTCTAAAAATACACGGACATTATACTAAGATCGTAAAGTGTCATAACTCTAAGAAAATCAGTATATAAATATGTTTATGATTATTCAGGATCAAAAGGTGTCCTGCATATATTTTTTTAGATAGCAACAATATTTTGTATACAGTATAGGCGCAAGGTGCCGTTTCGGCTCTTCACGATACACCCTTTTTATTACTTCGCTAAAACAACAAAAAACTTACCTGGTCGCTTTTTGGAAACCTGTACATTTTCACACGTTTCCCACTTTGTACTTTACATTCGGGAACGCAACAATAAATCACAATTTTAGCAGAATAAACTTAATAAATCTATACGTCACGCCGCTTCGTTTAAAAATTTAATTTTAAAATGTCAATGTCGATTGAGTCCCACTCCGGAAGATATTTTTATTATGGATCAGCGCATAAGTCATATTTTTATCTTTATCGTAACTTAGCTGGTACGGTTCAATGCAGAGAGAGAAAGATACAGAACGTTCACCACGCTCATTCTAAATACAGGTTATGTCGCTACCAACGTTAGGATATGAACAACCTTATAAAACAAAATCCCTACTGTAGCGCCATCACCGTCTGGTTGAAGAACTAGACAAACGGGGAACGATCTTCACCATTTAAGTCATCCTAGCCTGATTTATATTAGATTAGTTCACATTTGTCAATGAAACCTAGCAACCATCATTGTTGGCTGATTTGTTTACAGAAAAATTGAAAATTTGAAAGGTCCTGTCAGTTTTATTAAAACGCTAGCGCTGGCGGTTGATTTGTCAAAAATGCAAGAAATACAAGAAATCGATCCACTTAAAGACATAAAAGAAGCTGCTAACAGAGAGAGATTGCTTATAATAAATTTATAAAATGGTGTGAAAGCAAAGGCGTTACTGGAAAGTATTCCGAAAACATATTCCTTGCCTATTTTAAGGAAAAGGCAAAGGTATGAAGTCGTCTATTCTTTGGTCCCATTATTCAATGATCAAAGCTATGCTACGTGTAAATAACGACGTAGAATCAGCAAATATTTTAAATTGATTGCCTACTTGAAGCGTCAAGGAAAGGGTTACCAGGTCAAAAAATATAGTTATTATCCTAACAAGTGCGGAAAGAGCCACTTTCCCGCACGCGACTGCCGTTACCCGAACGACGCGAAGCGGAGTTCGGGTAAGCAGTCGAGTGCGGGAAAGTGTCTTTCCGCACAAGTTAGGATCAAAATTTTTCCTACAGGCGTTGGAAAAACTACAACAAAATATTTCTAAAAATTTAATTTTACTGAAAAACAAACACAGATTTAATTTCTAATTATAACTAATATTTACATTAAAAGTACAATTTGATGCATTATGCAAATTGATTGCGGATGAAGCCATTGAAGCCAACTGATCCTGATGAGCGGATGGTTGCAAAGAAAGAGGTATCGAGCTGTTGTTAGCGCTGCTGGGAAACTGTGGAGTTTTTGCTTCTAAATTATAGCTCAAACTTGATGGACTATTGAGATTGAGAATTTTGTTAGACATGTTTTTTTTGTGTGTGATGGATTCCTCCAGGTAGCCTTCGGCAACAGACGTGGATTTCCATCCTCCTAAACGTTTAATGTTTGTTATTTCTTCGCCAGAATTAGCAAGTAGAGTGGCCGAGGAACGTCTAAAACTGTGGCCTGTGTATAATTCTGGATTTTTGAGTCCTATATAAGCTGCAATGTTGGAGGGCATTTTTCCTATGGTATTAATTCCAACACATTGGGTACTGCATTTTCCATGTTTGTAGTTCAAAAAGAATCGGCGGTGTGGAGTTTGCTGTGAGTAGCTAGAAACGGAGAGAACGAGATCAGGTGGTGCTGGTGGTGCTGGTGGTGCAACTAACCCAGGTGGTGCAGGTGGTGCGTTTTACGATCTAACCCAAGTGGTTCGGTGGTGCGTTTTATGATCTAACCCGGGTGGTTCGGTGGTGCGTTTTATGACCTAACCCGGGTGGTTCGGTGGTGCTGTTTACAAAATAACCCGAAATTAAACCCGACTTTTTACGACCTAACCCGGATGCTTTCGCGAGGCGGCTTCTCATCTAACCCTAACTTGAACCTGAATATTTATGAACTGACCCGAGATAAAACCCGACTTTTTACGACCTAACCCGGATGCTTTCGCGAGGCGGCTTCTCATCTAACCCTAACTTGAACCTGAATATTTATGATCTGACCCGAGATAAAACCCGACTTTTTATGATTTAACCTTAGTGAAACGCCGCTGCTAAAGCGGGATAATTAAATCCCAATTTTTATAAGCCATCCTTAAACCCAACTTTTTACGATCCGACCTGAGCCATCCTTAAACCAGACTTTTTATTATTTTCCCTTAGTTGAAACGCCGCTGTTAAAGCGGTATAGTAAAAAACATTATTTATATTTTCTATCTTAGTGAAACGCCGCTGGTGGGTAGTAAAGCGAAATAAAACCCTAATTTATATGGTCTAACAAGATAAGTATATTAAGGCGGCACATTTGTCACCCCGCAATAATTATTTATACCTAAATAACCCTCTCAAACCCTCTGCCGACTTGATTTAAAAAGAAAGGGACATAAACCTTTATTTATTATTCCGAAGGACCCTCATTAAAATTCAGTAGCATATCTAATAATTGATTCCAATTTTTACACCACTTATATAAAATACAATAAAATAATTACCATCTAGAACCATTAACTAGAGATTTCTTTGTACTGGAAATGGATAAATTATAGGACTATCTTGTAATGAGAACAGAGTAATAAAAAGTAAATAAAACTTAAATACGTATAAAATACCAAGCAGGTATAGGTACTATACAACTTGTGTTCGCCATCAGGTAAAAGCCCTCATAATGCTTTTATAAAAATTTCGGATAATATCATAATATAAGTAAATAGGCTACAATTTCAGGAAAAAAGTAAAAAAAATTAATTCACAGTGTAAAATTGTAGTTAAATGGATTGTAAATACGAAATAATATAAAAAGCTACCTTTTGTTTGCGATGATGTATGCACAATAACTCTATATTATTCGGTCCTTAAACTGAAAATACCCACTAGATAGGTATCATAAGCTGTATTTGTCATCAGGTAGAACCCCCAATAAAATTATGAATATCAGGCGTAGGCAACAATAAGCAAATCACGTTGGTTTTTTAATTTATTATTAATCTGGCTAACTTAAGAAACTCACAATATAACGACCATCCAAAAAAATCATAATACATTACTGGGTGTGAAAGCAATTGCGCTGCAAAATATAGTGTATACCGACTCTGAGGTAGTTAATTAAAATCCCAATTAGCGCTAAAAAAAATCAATTAGATATTTACTTTAGATATTTTAATAAAAAAATTCAATATTCTCACCAACATTTAACTTTTGAAATTAGCATAACAAATCCTTTACAATGAATTAAACAAACACATACATAATTTTAAAATCTCATAATAAGAATATAAACTAAAATTATAATGCGTAGCAGGTCCAAAATCTAACAAGTTTCGACTAGTCAAATGACGTCAGTTTACATCTGCGAAGAATACCCAACTCTCGAACCATAAAAAATGGTCAAACTTTGTCGGCAAATACCCTTCTATGATGCAGGGGAAGGACAGGTAACTCGAGATGTTTATAAAGAAACGTTAAAGAACATTATTTGCTTATTTCTAGACTCTTAAAAATTACATGCAATCGAACAATAAATGTTTTCATCATGTATATTTATGAGTAACACATTACCTTCGACATACATAAATTCAAATTGATAATTACTCGCCTTAGTACTTTTTTAGAAGCTTGAATCTTTGCATATAACCGTCTGAGGATACCCAAACTTCCCCTAACATATTTCTCCGTGACCGGGGAAAAAGAGGTATAAAAGCGGCTTTGATGGGATGGAGATTTCAGTTCCAAGTTAAACTTGATACCGAAGCAACTTGTTAAAACTAAACTAACCTTATAAGATTAATAATTTCAAAGTAAATTTTGCTAACTTTTATTTTATTTCATTTACATTAAAATGGAATGTATTACATGTCATAAAAGTTATTCAACGCTGTCAGCTTTAAAAAGACATCAAAAACAGCAGCATTCAAGTAGTCAGAAACAATTTAGTTGTCATTTATGTCCGCTAACTAGCAATAGAAAGGATACTTTTAAAAAACATCTTAAAACCCATGAAAAAAGCGATGCAAAAAAAGCCGAAAAAGCTGCCACTTTAGCTAATAATGTAAATAGAAAACAGATTAATCAGACAAATGAAAAACAAGCTAAAATAAATGATGGAGCCTCGACATCATCATCTACTGTTAGATGTCAGGAATGCCAGATAGATGTCAATAGAAAAAATATGAGCGCCCACTTAAAAACATTATACCACAAAAAACATTGCAGTGTTAGCATTGGAACAAATGTGCAATTAATTAATTCTGCTTTTAAAAAAAATATTTGTAGCTATAGAATAAACAACGAGGGTGAAACACTACAAAATGTAAACGAGTTTATGACAGTAATTAAAGCAGATGCCCTAAATTTAATAAAAAAAGAGCTTACCGAGCAAGAAAATGGCCTTAAAGTTAATTTTGAGCTTTTTGCCTCATATATGCTATCGACGAAACAAAATGAAGATGGGAATGATGTGCAAAATGAAACAAAATCATTTAATAGCAAATATCGTATTGCAACAGTATCGTCGGATTTGGAAGACATGTATTCTGAATTTACAGAAATATTAAAAGTGAAAAGCGAAGAGTTCCAGGTAAGTTGTACAAATATTATTATTCGATTTCTTATATCTAAAAAAAATTTATTTTATTTTAGCAAAAAGATTCCGGATGGTCAATGCTCGCAATTTTATATTTAGAAGTAAATATGCTCAGATTTGAACCATTTCGAGGATCGTCTTATATACCACTCCCTAAAGATATAGAAAATAAAGAGGCTATTATCAATATTAAAAATACCGATAATAAGTGCTTTGCTTATAGTATTCTCTGCCATCTTCATCCTGCTGCCGACAATGTTGTTAGAGTTAGCAACTATGAAAAACATTTGGATAAACTAAATTTTAATAATTTATCATTTCCTATGGAATTAAATAATATTCAAAAATTTGAAAAACAAAACATGGATATAAGCATCAACGTTTTTGGGCTTAGTAAGAAAAAAGATAAACATATCGTTGTAGGGCCATTATATCATACTAAGCAACGAAAAAATAATCATGTGAATCTCCTATACATTGAAGATCCCGCAACGGGGGCATCACATTTTTGTTACATAAAAGATTTAAGCAGACTAATTTCAAAGCAAAGAACTAATCATAATGGTCAAATTTATGTATGCGACGGCTGTCTAGTATCATTTCGGGCCGAAGATAAATTAAAAATGCATTTAGATCTAAATGACTGCCTAAAAGTTAGAACAGAGCTTCCAAATGCATTTAATAATATTCTCGAATTTAAGGATCATCATAAGGCATTTCCTATGCCGTTCTGCATATACGCAGATTTTGAAACTTTACTCGAGCCTATCCATATAGCAAATCCAGACCCATCCAAGAAATATACAGTGGATACGCATGTACACAAACCATTCAGTTTTGCCTATTTTGTGAAATGCGAACATGATAATTCACAATCATTTCTGAAACAATATAGAGGCTTGGATTGCGCCGAAGTTTTTGCAGAGTGGCTTATCCAAGATGTCAGAGAAATACATGAAACATATTATGCAAAGCCGAAGCCTATGAAAAAACTAACAGCTCGAGAACAAGAAAAATTTTCAAATGCAAAAAACTGCTTTTTATGCCAAGACATATTCCAACCTAATACTGAAGACGTCTCACTAAAAAAAGTGAGAGACCACTGTCATTTTTCAGGTTAGTAGATACTATTAATTTAAATAATTTTTAATTATGACAAACTATTTTAGTTATAAAATTTAATAATACATAGATGCTAATGAAATATTGTTGTTTTAGGTTTGTACAGAGGTGCAGCACATAGCAAGTGCAATTTAAAATATAGAACGCCACAGTTTATACCTATATTTTTCCATAACGGCTCACATTACGACTTTCACATATGTATCGAAGAACTATTAAAAAAATCCGAGTCCATAGAAGTCATCCCACAAAATAAAGAACTTTATATCGCATTTACAGCGAAAATTGCGCTAAGTCCGAGCGATGGCAAAAATTTGAATGCTGAAAGCGAGAAGAAAAGGTATTTTTACTTACGCTTCTTGGATTCGTTCCGCTTTATGCCTTCCAGCTTAGATAGCCTAGCGAAAACTTTAAATGAAAACCAACTAATTGAAACCAGAAGACTATTTACAGATGATGAGCAGTTTAATTTAATGCGACGAAAAGGAGTTTTCCCCTACGAGTTTGTGGATTCATATGATAAACTAGAATCTACACAAGAATTACCAGCAATGGCAGATTTTTACAGCACGTTATGTGAAGAAGCCATTAGCTTGGAAGACTACATGCACGCAGAAAAAGTTTGGCAACTATTTAATTGCGAGAACTTAGGCCAATATTCAGATTTATATTTAAAAACAGACGTGCTTTTATTGGCGGACATATTTGAATCATTCAGAAAGCTATTTCGATCTCTATACAATCTAGAAGCCTGCTTCTATTTCACCCTACCAGCGTTGGCATGGTCATGTATGCTGTCATTTACTAAGGTATTTCCCATTATTATTAAAACAAATTTTTTAAACTTTAAAACTTAAAAAAAAAAATATTTTTACTCATAAAAATTATTTATTTTAGGTAAAGCTGGAACTACTTACTGATCCAGATATGTTACACCTAATTAGAAAGGGGATACGAGGCGGCGTTGTACAATGTGCGCACCGTCATGCTGTGGCAAATAACAAGTACATACCAAACGACTTGGAAGATGATTTTAATTATATAAAATATGATGCTTCTAAACCTACCTCATACATCACGTATCTGGATGCCAACAACTTATATGGACAAGCCCTTTCTCAGTACTTGCCTTTTGGAGGCTTCAGATGGCTCAAAGATGAAGAAGTTCAAAATTTTAATGTATTAACACAATGTTCAAACGAAAAAAGCGCAATAGGATTTATTTTAGAAGTAGATTTAATTTATCCGGAAGAACTTCACGACTTACACAATGAGCTTCCTTTCTGTCCTGAAAATATAGTTGCGCCTAATGGTAAAAGTCGTTTAGCTAAGCTAATACCTAATTTAAATGATAAAAAACGTTATGTAATTCATTATAGAAATTTATATCAGGCTCTACAACATGGACTAAAATTGGAAAAAATCCATAGAATTGTTGAATTCAGGCAGTCAGATTGGCTAAAAACATATGTTGATAAAAATACGGCGATGAGGCAAGCGGCTACAAATGATTTCGCTAAAGATATGTATAAATTAGCTAATAACGCAGTTTTTGGTAAATGTATGGAAGCTGTCGAAAACCGAAAAAGCGTCAAGTTGCTAAAACAATGGGAAAATATTCGTGAAAAAAAGGGTGCTCAAACTTTTATTTCACAATCTAAAATAGATAGCGTTAAAGTTTTTAATGAAAATTTTGTTGCCATTCAACTTAAAAAAGATAAAGTTCTTTTCAATAAACCTATATATGTAGGTTTTAGCGTTCTCGATATTTCCAAAACTGTGATGTTTGATTTTCACTATGATTTTGTAAAAGAAAAATATAAAGATAATGCAAAACTCTTATATACTGATACTGACTCATTAATATATAAAATTGATACTAAAGATTTTTATTCAGACATAAAAGAAAATCTCAATAAATTTGATACTTCCAATTATGACTTAAACAATCCGTATTCAATACCATTAGTAAATAAAGCAGTGTTGGGAGTATTTAAAGACGAAGCGAAAGGTCTACCAATTCTTGAATTTGTCGGCCTTAGACCCAAATTATATGATTATGTTGTAGCCAAGCCTAAAAAAAGTAGTGGATACTATGGTGAAGTAATTAAAAAAGGAAAAGGAGTTAAAAAATCTGTTATTAAAAGACTTAAGCATAGTGCTTATAAAAATTGCCTCTTTAGCAAGAATATTGTCTTAGCTAGACAAAATGTATTTCGATCAATAAAACATGTCATACATACAGAAACGGTTAATAAAATAGCTTTGTCTGCAAACGATGATAAGAGATACATTTTGCCTGATGGAATAAGTACTCTTGCGTGGGGTCATTATAAAATCGACTTTTTAAATGCTATACATGAAGGTTTTTAATATTTTTTTATTAATTATACTATATTTTCAAAAATATTAACCATATGCTATTTTTCAAGTTGGGTATAATGCTAAAACCTGTCTAAACAAGAATAAACATGTTTCAACAAGTCTAAACCTGTTTCAACTCGCCTAAAGCTGAAAGCTGTTTCGAGACGTTGAAAGCTGATTCATATTGCCGAAGGCTGTTTCCATTGGTTGGCAGCTGTTTCGACTTGTCGAAACTTGTTTGTAAACGAGGGTGGGATGGGTAGGGGGACTGTAACTATAAAAGAACTTAAAGCAGATGGTTTAAGCTATAGTAAGCCAAATGACCAAGTCGCTGCAACTTCAAAGAGAAATAAATAATTTTTCTAAAAAAATCAGAAAACTGAAAAAAGATATTAAACAATACGAACAAAAGAAGCAGGTTATATATCTATTAAAGAAACTAAGATTATAACATGGCTAGTCAATCGTCTTTGGATTCATCGGATTTATGCTATCCAGAGTATATAGATATGATCCTCCCTAATTATAGTGAAAAAATAGAGGAAGAAAAATATTTGATTAACGAGAGCGTTTTACGTCTTCTGACAGTTCCTATACAAGTTTCAACAGGTTTAAGCACCATACGAGATTTTTTACCCACTGTCAAGCTAACATACGTTGCTCCCTGCTCTAAGGATAGCATTTCTATATCATTCATGGATATAGATTGGCATGAACTATTTGAACATATGCTGAATATGTCTCCATTAGTTAATGCTGATGGTTCCCAGACTGAGAATGTAATGATTTTTCAGCAGTTTAAACTTACAAGTATACCATGTGAAGGACAAGCATTGTTAAAATTAGAAAAATTTAATAATGTTTTATATTTTTGTAAAGAATGGCTTCAGGAAATTAAATTATATTCTCATGTTATTGACTATAAACTAAAAATTTTAAAAGAAATTGATTTCTCGAGTCATTATACCAGTATTTTATTATATATAACAGAATATGATAATGATGTAACATATTCAGAAAAAATTAAAAATGTATGTAGTTTACAGTTATCTATTCAGAATTATTGCATGTTAGAATATTTAGCTTTTAATTATCATAATATATTATGTGATATTACGAAAATTTTGTATATAAATTGAGTAAACCTAAAAATAAAAATAAAAAACAAAGTATTTAGTAAAAAAGTTGTTTTATTTACCTCAAAGCTATTACAATAAAAATAATAGGTTAGGCTAGGGAATAATACTATTATAAAACAATAGACTAATTACAATTTAAAAAAATACTACAATAAGTTAGGTTAAGAAATAAAAATACTATAATATAACATCAGTTTCATTAACCCACGTAGGTTTGGGGAAACCAAGCCAGCGAACTAAAACTTGCTTAACACCATTTTTTGTTCGTTTTCTTATAATTTTCTCCACCAAATAAACATCAGGAAGTTTGGTTTTTTGTAGTTCTTGTTGATAAAAACAACCCTTTATCGGCTGACCATTCATATCTTCTAAAAGAAACGTTGGTGGATTGTTAATATTCACTTTAACTATTTTGAATAACTCTGGAGACCAGTTAATTTCAAATCCTTTACTGAATGCACCTTTATATTTGCTTATCCTGACAATATCGCCTATTTTTAGTATCTTTCTTCTAACAACTATTTTTGGCACATTATATACATTTAGCAATGTATTAGGTTTTACATCGCAAGGCTTCATTCCTGTGGTGCGATGCTTGCTATTATTGTAATCGTCTGTAATTTCTTGTAAGATATCGAACCAAATGTGACTTCCACGCAAAGAGAAATATTTGTATATTCGGTTTTTTAATGTGCGTATAACACGCTCGACAATTGCCGCTTTTTTATTACTATAGATAAAAAAATTATTTATTTTATATTTTTTCATTAAAGAATTAAAGTGTGAATTTTTAAATTCTGAGCCCATATCAGAACCTATATTTTTAGGTGAATATCCTGCCGATTCAAGTATATCTTTCATACTTTTAGTAACTTCGCTTCCAGTTTTCGATTTAAGCGGTCTAGTCCAAACAAATTTAGAAAAACAATTTATAACCACTAATACATAGCGAAAACCTCTATTAAGAAGCGAATATGGTTGAAACTCCATTAGGTCAATTTGAAAATAGTCATAATAATCTCGTATTACAGTTTTACGCCTAGAAAAATTTCGACGTGTGGGTTTATGGAGTTCTTCAACGACTTGTCTTTTTTCTTTAGAGATCATCTTGTAAATTGTTGACGTGACTAGAGTAGCTTGATAACTAGAAAGGTTTCCAATATACAGCGCGTTAAATTCATTTTTTATTTCAACATTATTTTTTAATCACCACTTTTGAATGTTTAGTATCTTTTATTTTTTCATTTATGATTCGCTCCATCTCTTTTGGGATATTACTTTTATCTAATAAATTGTTTATATGTTTATCTATGTATTCTGTAAGTAGTTTCTCCAGAGTCTCATTTTGCTCTTCAATCACCGTTTTATGAACATATGGTATAACATCATTGTTTATTATATTTGCAAGTTGTTTTCTAATCTCCTTTAGCGTTTTAGCTAAATCTTCTTCCATTTTTAAGCCAATATATGTACTTAGATTTTTGTTTATTCGTTCAGTGGTTTCAGATAGTTTATTTCCCATTTTTTCTTCCAATACTTTCATTTTTTCAGTCAAATAATTCATTGTCACAGCATCATTTAAGTCTGTAGGTGGCGAAACATTGGTTAGCCGTTTTCCTTGTAAATCATAATTTCCGTCGGAAGTTAGTTTGTAGGCGCTTATAGGGGTTTCTCTAAGTTTAAACTGGAATGAGTCTTTCCATTTACGTTTACGACCAAATTTATCTATTGTGTTAACACTCATCATTTTATGTATAAACTGAGATGAAAATTGGAATGTTACGTATTATAAGGCGTTTAATATATTATATTAGCTTCTCGTAGTTCTTCTAAAATGGATATAATTTCATTATCATGTGCCGTGCTTCCAGCTAATTTAGACGCCCAAAGGAGGCGGAGACGTTCGATCAATTCCTGGGGAGTATTCCAGTAAACAAATTCTTTATTTTTAAAGTTTAGTTGTTTGGTATTTAGCGGTAATCTTGCTATTGATTTTCCTTCTTTAAAAATAAGAGGTCTTATTAAGTATAAATATTTTTTTGATTTACTGCGGTTAAGTCCTTGAGTTGGATTATATTGATTAAAAATTACATTTGTTTTATGTAGAATTTCTTGATATATACCCTTTGTTTGCTCGCTTATAGCATCAGGATTTTCTAACGCTTTTGGATGTTTCAAAAAAAGTATATCCAAAAGTTCTGCAGATGCTGGATATGTTCCAATATTTGTACTACCGCGCCAAAAGGAAATCTCACTAGGAGGAAATCTAACCTCAGTGTTCCCCATGTGAAGTTTATTTTTTGAATCTACGCGAATTCCATATCTTACATCAAACCTGGATATATTACGTTTTATTTTTTCCACATAACTCATTGAAATTGAATGTGGACTAGCATGCGAGGAAAAGTCTATCTTTCTTGTTTTTAGCTGTTTATCATGTTTGATAATAGGAGGTGTATCACTTAAATCCGGTGTTGAGAAAATATCTTCTGCAGGTATTGTACTGATATGCGGTGAAACAGCGTCAGATGTCTCATCAAAGCTGTCATCATGAACATCGACATCATCAGACGAATAAGGCTGGCTAGTTGTTTTTACAATAGTGGTTTGGCTTTTGTTAGCTGAGGGAGGCTGCATATTAGATTTTTTTGATGCAACTTGAACAGCATCAGAAATAGATTTTAAACGAGTTGTAACAGGCTGATAAAATTCTTCAAGTCCACTCTTGTTTTCAAATTGCTTATTTTTAATGCTATAATATTTTTTACGCACAGCATCAGTTGCTTCAATCAGTTTGCGTTTAAGCTCAATTTCTGAAGTATCGTTCATTTTTTTTTTTTACTCCTCTCCCTTTACTGCCTCAATGTTAAATGATATAAAATTTTAAAAATAAATGTATTTATCAAATCCTATTCGATATCTGCCTCTCTTTAAATCGCTATCTTTATCAATAACTAGGAAACCATATTTTTCTTTCCAACACTCTGCACACATTTCTAGAAATTCAGAAAATGATATATCTGGAGAAACATGATCTAAATAAATGTGTTTAAGGTTTGTTTGATCTTGATTAAACAGAATAAGAAAATTTGCATTATCACGAATTAATTGTTTTGGAACTTTAGAATATGTCTGAGCTAAGTAGAAACAGTCAATGTTTTTATGTCTCCCCATACTAAAATATAAACGAATAGTATCTTGTCTTTCACAAATTACATCGTCAAATATAAAAACAGAATTAGGTTTAGCATCCGCGGGATTAACTATTGTCTCATTGGAAGCATAAGTATAGAAACCAATTTCCTTAATCGGCTTGAGTACTTTGCGAATATAATCATATTTTGCTTGATATAAGGACTTTGAATAAATATATATATTTTCAAAACAAAGTCCTTTAGGATGAGTTAGAAGGGTTATCATAGCATTTGTTTTCCCACAATTTGAAGGGCCTATTAAAAGCGCTCTTATTGAATTTGGTAATAAAGGTCCATTCCTCTTAGTAGTCGGCAACCCTGCTCCAACGGTCTGATCCAGATTGTCAACTTCCAATTCATAACCTGATTTTTCAATAAACATATTGCTGTAAATATACGTTACTTGCACACTATATTTTATTTTAATGTCAGCCGCCAAACGATTAGGACGTATATCCTCTCGCTCCAGCAGCACCAAGGCGAGTGGTAAAGGCTTAGTTGATACTGTAATAAATAAGCTACCAATTGAATTACATTTACCTGGATATCAGTATTGCGGACCTGGAACAAAGTTAGAGAAAAGACTCACCCGCGGTGATCCTGGAATAAATTCATTAGATATTGCATGTAAAAAGCATGATATAGCCTATGCAAGACATAAAAAGTTAAGTGAACGACATAAAGCAGATTACGAACTTGAACAAAGTGCTTGGAAACGTGTAAAGTCGGCAAACTCTAGTTTTGGCGAAAAAACTGCAGCTTGGCTAGTAACGACTGGAATGAAAATAAAAAGAAAGCTTGGCATGGGATGTAAAAAAGCATTACCTAAACGTAAAAAGAGTATTAAAATAAATAAAAAACAGAAAAAAATAGTTTTTGGTAGCGGGATTATAAATAAAATTCGTAAAAATTTAAAGAAACGTTTAAATTTAGACCCGAAAAATTCTGATATACAAAAAATGGTAAAAATGGGAATAATAGTGGCGCAAAAAACATTAAAAGTTCACGGAGGTAAAAGAAAAATACAAACTCCGCGCATCATACCATTACCAAAGCAGGGAGGAATTTTACCTCTGATTCCTATATTTGCAGGACTTTCTGCTTTGGGTTCGTTAGCTGGCGGGGCCGCTGGAATTATAAGAGCGATAAAAACAGCTAAAGATGTTTCATCGGGAAAGCGTTATGATAAAAATATAGATGAAGGAAAAAAGGGTAATGGATTATATCTTAAGCCATATCGCAGTGGTTTGGGGCTATATCTAAAACCATATAAAAGTTCAAAAAACTAATAAAATCCCTACCTCCAAAAGCGCTTACAAATTTCGACTTGTCTAAGTATGCATTACAGCTAAATATTCCATATTTTAGAGGTGTATATATGAGAGATGCTATGCCAAAAACAGGTCCTAACAAGTTTGAAAGTGGAATTGTTAATTTGGATGATGCCGAGGGGGTAGGGACGCATTGGGTTGCATATAAGAAGAAAAATGATAAAACATATTATTACGATAGCTTCGGAGATTTACCTCCACCAAGTGAGTTAGTTAGTTATTTGTATACTGGGCGATATAAAACAGAAAATATCTTCTATAACTACATTCGCGAGCAAGATTTTGATACAGTCTGGTGTGGACATTTATGCTTAAAGTTTCTTGCTAAAAAAAGTTAAGAAATGGAGAATGATGCTATAAAAAAGATCTCTCAATCTATGCAAGTGTTTTTCAAATCGAGAAGCTTATTAAATATGACAAAGGAGGAGTTAGTTTATATGCCCAAAGAAGTTATTATAAATTGTGCATTTCGAGAAATCCCGTTTATTTGGTCTAAGCTTCCTAAACACTTACAGGAAGATCCAGATTTAAAAAACTATTTATTTTGTACTGAGCATGAGCAGGATGATAGTGAGGATGGAGATGTAAATGATGGTCCTCCGAAGCGAAAATTATTCTGTTGTTATTGTAAAATGAAGGATATAAATATAGCAACAGAAAATAAAATCGAGGTTTTACCATCGGATAAACGTTGTATATTACAATAAATATTGAAATACATCTAAATTTTTTGTAGTCATGTCGTACACGTTTACCTTATCAGATCATAGCAGCGTGTTGAGTGCTAATTTTTTTCCCTCGCTTGAGCTTGAGAAGAATTCAATATATGGTTTAGGATTGTTGGGATTTTACACTTATAATTCAATTTTTAACATAGATGAAAATAATAATTTACTTGGATTTGGCGAGCCTGATCAGAAAAAGTTTACTTACTTTAGAATTAAACCAGGTGCATATGAAATTGATGAAATCCATAAAGAAATTCAGAAAGAAATCAAGAAAAAGAAATATTTAGAAAATAATAATGAAATTGATGATATGAATAGAATATTTAGTTTGGAGGCTAATAACAACACTTTAAAGTGTCAGCTTAAATCTACATTGGATTTAGATTTTTCAATAAAATCCTCTTTAGGAAGAACGCTTGGATTTGCAGAGAAAGTGTTTAAAGCCAATAAGCTTCATGAATCCACTCTACCAGTGGATATAATGAAAGTTCGAATGATACGAGTTGACTGTAATATTATTTCTGGAGCATATCTGAATTCAACAAAATCTCATACTTTATTCGAATTTGATATTGACGTTGAACCTGGTTACAAACTTTCTAAGGAGCCCCATAATATAATATATATGCCCATACAACCTTTGGGTCGTCAGTTTATAGATAACATTACGTTGAGAATCTTGGACGATCAAGGAGACTTGGTTAATTTCCAAGGAGAGAAAATTATAATTAAATTAGAATTAAAGAAAATTACATAATGGGATTTCAATATAATTCTCAGATTTATAAATATCAAAAATCGTCTAAGATAATAAAAGATAATAAAAGCAGTAAACCTAAAACTATAGCACGCATTCTAAAAAGAAACGTTGATCTGAAAGGAAGTGATATAAGCATCGAAGATCGTGAATTTTTGAAATCCTTGGGTTTACAACTAAAAATTTAAGAAAATATGGCCACCATTTCAACAAGTGAAAAATTGGAGGTTTTCGATGATCCTGTATTTGATTATTCACTTGTCAGTTTAAATGAGCATACATATAAACCTTATGGGTCACCAACATATAGCAATTCTGATGAAATCCGTATACCAATTCATTTTCAAGATCTAATACTCAATATTGCAGATAGTTACATATATATTGAGGGCACATTTAATTCAAGTGATGCTACAAAAAAATGCTATTTGTCAAATAATTGTTTGGCATTTTTATTTGATGAAATTAGATATGAAATGGGTGGTGAACAAGTATCTATAGTCAGAAAACCTGGAATCACCACAGCGTTAAAGACATTGGTATCATTTAATCCACTGCATAGTAAAAACTTACTTACCACAGGATGGGGTTTAAATGAGGGATGTCAAGTTATTTTGGACAAAACAAGCCATATATTTAGCGGAAAGCTACCCTTAAAATATCTATTGGGTTTTGCAGAAGACTATTTGAAAGGAGTCCTTAATGTAAAGCAGGAATTAATAATGGTTTTATCTAGATCATATGTTAACTGCTACGTCGGCGAAGTAGAAGCAACTATTAATGTAAGCAAAATTGAATGGAAAGTTCGTCATATTGTCCCCGAAGATCGAGAAAAGCTTAAACTGCTTTCTCGTATAAATAAAGGTGGCAATAATGCTCAAGTAAATATAGCTTATAGAATGTGGGATCTATATGAGCTTCCAACACTACGAGAAACGACTTCAGATATATGGGCTTTAAAAACGAGTACCAATCTTGAAAAACCAAGATATCTTATTCTCAGCTTTATAAGCGTCGATAGTTTGGATAACTACAAAAAGAATGCGATAGATTTTATAAACGCGGGTATTCGAGATATTCGCGTGTATTTAAATAGCAACGTATTTCCTTATGAAAGATGGAACTTGGATTTTAGCAAAAAGCTTTGTGGCCCTGCATACTACGCATACGAAAATTTCCAGCGTAGTTACTATAATCGACAAGATTGTAGCCCCCTACTTGATTTAGATGAATTTTTCGCAAACCCGGTCTTTGTCATTGATTCCAGTCAGCAAGCGGATAATAACATAAAAAATTCGACAGTAGACATAAAAATTGAATTTGAAACGCGTAACAAATTTGCAAAAAACATTAAAGTTTTTGCATTAGTGTTACACGATGCATTTTTAAGCTATAATGCTTTAGATGGTTCTGTTCGAACCGGGTGTAATTTTTTGGGTAGATAAATTTATACTAAGTAATTAGTTTAGCTTAATAACATAGTTAAGAATTATAGTAGTATAGAACATAACATATTATGTAGTTTGTATAATCCTGAATTTTGAATAAATTATGATTAAATTATATTATGGATTTTATTTTACCTTAACTAATCGAATTTTGAATTAAGGTTTGAGCATACCATAAAAGGAAGGGTCATTTAGGTATAAATAATTATTGTGGTCGCAAATAATGTACCGCTTTATTATACTTATCTTGTTAGACCATATAAATTAGGGTTTTATTTCGCTTTACTACCCACCAGCGGCGTTTCACTAAGATAGAAAATATAAATAATGTTTTTTACTATACCGCTTTAACAGCGGCGTTTCAACTAAGGGAAAATAATAAAAAGTCTGGTTTAAGGATGGCTCAGGTCGGATCGTAAAAAGTTGGGTTTAAGGATGGCTTATAAAAATTGGGATTTAATTATCCCGCTTTAGCAGCGGCGTTTCACTAAGGTTAAATCATAAAAAGTCTGGTTTAAGGATGACTCAGGTCGCATCGTAAAAAGTTGGGTTTAAGGATGGCTTATAAAAATTGGGATTTAATTATCCCGCTTTAGCAGCGGCGTTTCACTAAGGTTAAATCATAAAAAGTCGGGTTTTATCTCGGGTCAGATCATAAATATTCAGGTTCAAGTTAGGGTTAGATGAGAAGCCGCCTCGCGAAAGCATCCGGGTTAGGTCGTAAAAAGTCGGGTTTTATCTCGGGTCAGTTCATAAATATTCAGGTTCAAGTTAGGGTTAGATGAGAAGCCGCCTCGCGAAAGCATCCGGGTTAGGTCGTAAAAAGTCGGGTTTAATTTCGGGTTATTTTGTAAACAGCACCACCGAACCACCCGGGTTAGGTCATAAAACGCACCACCGAACCACCCGGGTTAGATCATAAAACGCACCACCGAACCACTTGGGTTAGATCGTAAAACGCACCACCTGCACCACCTGGGTTAGTTGCACCACCAGCACCACCAGCACCACCTGATCTCGTTCTCTCCGTTTCTAGCTACTGCTGTGGACGTAAGTTTGCATATTTTCTGTATAGATTTAGAAAAATTTCATTATTGACTGCCTTAGTTATTACAAAGGATCTAGCAGAATGGTTTTTGGAGTCGTTTATTGTGACAATTATAACGTCTCCTTTGTCGTCTATGTCGTCAATGGTAAATTTAGTTAGCTCCTCACGGCGGCAGGCACCAGCCAGTCCAAAAATCGTTACCACTTTAATTAGAAGGAAAATTTCATCAGGTGCTTCTTTCATAAATTTCACAATCTCTTTTTGTGTAAAAACTTTTGCTTTTTTTGCTCGAAAACCTACATTTTGTCTCTTGATGTACGCAGTAACTTTATAGTATTTACTGATATCTAAATCTTTCTTAACCTTAAGTACACTTTTCAACATGGAATATCGAGACCATAAAGTATTTGGCTTCCAAAGTTTAGACATTTCCAAGAAATATGCCAAAAGTACTTCTTCTCTTGGTGCTTTTACATTTTTCGCTTCACACCAAGTAACAAAATTATCGTATTGTTTTTCATACCTGACTATTGACTTTTTTGGTAGCAAATCCAAATTTGCGACACTTGCAGCTTCTAGAATATCTTCTGGAAGCTCATCGTCCGAGAAATTATCTATGGAAGACATCTGTATCAGAATCTGAACGAAATTATAAATCACGCTCCGGTGAAATGTTGTAAGGTGTCACTTTGACAATTAAATTTTATGTGTGTGTCGTGGTTACCATGTTAACATCTATGTACGGGGTTTTTGAAATAAACCGTTTTAAATCAGCTTTTTTAAAAATGTTTAAAATAAACGGCAAAAATTAGTGTTTCTGTAATATACCTCATTTACTTTCAATAACAATTTATATTTTATTTATTAAAGTGTCTTTCCGCATGAGTTAGAATCAAAATTGTTTCTACAAGCGTTAGAAAAACTACCACAAAGTATTTCTAAAAATTTAATTTTCCGTGCGGGAAAAATTTTCCCGCACCGTGCCGGAAAAATTTTCCCGCACCGTGCGGGAAAATGGGTCTTTCAGAACCAAAACGAGTGCGGGAAAACGGTATATCGCGCACGCTTGTAGGAAAAAAAATTTTTACTAGAGACCAAATTGAACAGTTTCTGAAGTGCGCACCGGATGATGAGTATCTTCTGATGAAAGTAGCTACGATTGTAGGAGTATTTGTGGTACCACTCCAGTTTATCGGCTTATGCGAAAAATGGCGTAAAATAAAAAACGTTTCTTGCAATATGTAGCACGTACTTTCTAAACGACAAATCCGCGAGCGGAAAACCATTTTTTTAATTGCAAATATTTAAAAAAATGTGAAAATAGGGTACCCGCTTGTGACAAAAATGAAAAAAAAATGAAAAACTCTTGTTGATTTATGTAGCATATACCGAATTGGAACCAAAAAGGTGGATTAGATGCCGTGTTAGCGCCTGTTTAACCAATATAAGTCTATAATTATTACAATTTTTGTCGAGTGACTAACAGCTAGAAAAACATAACCTCACTTGTCACCCTCACTGTGCTTTTCGGTCCACTACTTTCACATTTTTTTTATATTTCCAATTAAAAAAATGGTTTTCCGCTCGCGGATTTGTCGTTTAGAAAGTACGTGCTACATATTGCAAGAAACGTTTTTCATTTTACGCCATTTTTCGCATAAGCCGATAAACTGAAAAATTACCGTATTTGGTGTCTGCCGCAGGGAGAAGCTTTGTCAGTTGACTCTTGACAACGTGAAAGATATGGAGACTTCATTAGTTATTAAAATATCAGATACCAAAACCAAGGTACCACGAAATTTCACTATCGTTGAAAAATTTTATTTGGATGTTTATCGAAAATATAGTGATCTTCGTCCAGCAGATGTCGTACCTCGGCGGCTCTTCTTAAAATATGTAAAAGGTAAATGTATCAGAAATCCGATCGGAACTAATACGTTCGGAAAATTTCCTGCTGCTATAGCAAGATTTCTGCAACTTCCAAATTCAACACTTTATACGAGGCATTGCTTTCGCCGTTCCTCTGCGAGCTTACTTGCCGATGCTGGAGCAAATTTGACAATTAAGCGGCATGGGGGATGGAAATCCTTAACCGTTGCGAAAGGGTACATCGTGGATTCCTTGGAAAATAAAAATTCTATTGCTCGAAAATTGCTTACAGTACAAACGACATCAGCCGGTGATGCTTCAAAATCAACTGGACATGCTGCTGTTTCTATTCAATCCTCCTCAACCGCGAAGAACAGCAGAACTGAGGAAGGAATTCATTTTTCAAATTGTACTATTAATATAAGTGTAAATAAATAAAATAGAAATGTTTTTTGACGTATTTTTAAAAAAATTGACATTTTACTTTTAAAACTAGTGCCTTAAAGTAGGTATTTTAAGGCACTAGTGCCTTAAACTAACATTTTTAAGGCTAGAAGACAGTGTTAAAAGTTCCATTTTTAACACGTTTGTAGAAAAAAATTATTTACAACTGGGATTTCCCTTTATTATTTATAGTTGAAGCAAAATGTTATGATAATATTAGGTTTTACAACAGGGACGTTTTACGATGTCCCAAAACTAGCGTGAGAAAGAATAATGAGAGAAATTGAATTTTGAACAGTTTCTATGAAAAATATAAATACAAAAAGCAATGAGTTACCATCATATATATTATAGTCGGTTCTATATTATATCCTTGGACGCGTTTCGCCGTCTATGGCTCATCAGCAAGGCTCGAATGTGGCCACGTGCTGCAACTCTCGTCTGCTTAATTGCATTTCTGTGTCAAAAGCACCTTGAGGTCCCTTACCTTTGCGTCATACCCGGAGCCTTGCCGATGAGCCGTAGACGGCGTCCAAGGTTTGGGTCTGACGGAAGGATAAGGGACAACTCTGTACAAACTGTACGAACTTATTTTAAGTTTGTTGTTTATTAATATTTAACTTTCGGTTGCTAAACCGGCACATTGGCTTCCAGCGCCACCCAACGTAGTTTGCTCGCGACGAGCCGCCTTGCCAGCGTTTGAACCTATATGGATTCTCGCTGTCCTGGTTGGGTTGATGCGTGTGGTTGCCACGAGATGTAGCCACGTACTGCAACTCTCGCATGTTTAATTGCATTTCTGTGTCAAAAGCACTTTGAGGCTTACGTTATTGTTATTGGCAACACATTTCTAAATTGTCCGATTGACTGAGTGCATAAGACTTAAGCAATGGAGGATTATTCCTATAGTGAATATGCTGAGATGATCCAATTTATGGACAGGCACCCGGCAATTGCGTGGAGGCGAAAATAATTTATTTTGATACATTTCCAAATCTTTTGCTAATCCATTTTAGGAAGTTTTTGCCGCATCGTGGTGAAGATGGGCCTTCAGGAAGAGGAAGGAACCCTCAATGGATGAGATTGTTGAAAATCCCTCTAACAGTGTAAGAAAACTGTCAGTTCAAGTTCACGCGACAAAGTGGGTTGTTCATGAGATCCTTCGAGAACAACTGCTACATTTTTATCACGTTCAAAAGGGCATGCCATGTGTCCTTCTAATTATCCTGCAAGAGGTAAAATCATAATTTTACTAGTAGGTATTGCTTTGTTCACGGACGAAGCCGGTTTCACGCAGACGAAGTAATAAATTGCCATAATTTGGTAATCGATGGATAGGTCGAGGTAGGCCTATTTTATGGTCACCGAGGTCGCCCGACATGACTCCATTGGATTGATTAAGTTATGGGAAAATTTAAAGAGGCCTGAATATTGTATATTCGACGCCTGTATATTATATTTGTAATAAAATAAAATAACTAATTCAGGTAAATATCATTACTTATTATTACCAAATAAAACGACTTCAGTCTACCTCCACATTGTTTTATTATTTAAGATCGTTATCCAACATGTTTCGGACACTTAAATGTCCATCTTCAGGGATACAGCAATTGATCTTGGTGGTTCAGTTTAGAAAATACGAAGTTCAAAAATGATAAGTCTTTGAGACTGAATCTAGACTCTGGTTAAAGGTGAAAAAGGTTAACATTATAAAATTAGATAAATTAATGACGTTCAAGGTAGAAAAATATTAAAAATTGAACCGAGGAGAAAGAAAATTTAGTATTTTGAAAGTTCACATCCTTCCTTGAAGTAAGAGAACCAGGTAATAAAGGTTATTGGGCCAACGTGATTGTCAGTGAGGTTGTTATGTTAGCTTTGAGCTATTTAGAGGAAAAATTGGAAATTCAGCTGAAAGAAACCTCATGCAATCACAATTGCTGGCGGGAAATGTGATTTCACATGGTAAAATGTTCACATTTTTCTACAATTGAGCATGGTTCAGTGAAGTTTCTTTGTGACCCCTTTTTTACTTTTTCTTCATAATGGCCTACACCTTTACATAATAACTTCATTGACCAATGTCTGGTAAACTTTTAAATTTTTACATTATTTAAGAACCGGTACCAGTTTTTTAATATGTGAAATCACATTTCCCGCCAGCAATTGTGATTGCATGAAGTTTCTTTCAGCTGAATTTCCAATTTTTCCTCTAAATAGCTCAAAGCTAACATAACAACCTCACTGACAATCACATTGGCCCAATAACCTTTATTACCTGTGTAATAATTAATAAAAAATAAAAAATTAAAAAAAATAAAAAAAGAGATAAAAAATGATTCTTATTTACTTTATTCAATTTATGATTGTTCTTGTTATATGTTTATTAATTAATTACTTGGGTCACCACGGCCACTCAGTTTTTTAATTCGCTTGAGAGCTAAGGTCGTAGATTTAATTCAGATAAGATTTTTGGGCGCCATCAACCAAAGGGGTTGAAAAAGATTATAAAGAAAAGAGTAAATAGAATATTTAGTTCCCTAGCCCTGAAAGAGAAAGCAGTATGAATAAAACAATTATTCTAATCAATTCCTATTTTATTAATTAAAAGAATAATATTTTCCAACTAACACCCATTTTATTCATATAGGAAGAAATAAACATAACATAGAAAAAGAATTTGAATAAAAGGCTAAGCAACTAAATCAGAGAAAGAAGATATAAAAAATAACATAGAAAAAGATATGACATGAGCTAGACAGCTCCACTAAAAGATATATTAGATCGTAGGAAATCAAACAGAATAAGAAGTGAGGATTCTTTCTAAACACCCAATAATAGGAGTCAAATACTAAATAAAGCTTTGAACATAATTAAAGTGTAATTACTTTAAAGGTAGTGACCAAAATAAAACAGAATTTAAATTTAAGTTAAACTAAATCAAATTATAGCATTCATTATGCCAAAATTGAAAATAAAATATTCTTTATAGTAAAGTCAATGAAAGGTCAATTGAAGCACTTACGATGCCCCAAAATTTGGTTAAGATCCCTTGAGAAATTTATGATAACTTCAAGGTTATATAATTAAAGACATTTACCCTTTTGCCAAAATTCAAAGTAAAGCAACATTTAGGGTAAAGTTAATATAAAGTCATATACATATATATATAGCATTCACTACGCCAGAATTTAAAGTGAGTTAGAATTTAGAATCAAATTCATAAATAGTAATATCACTTCCAGGTTATATTAATAAAGACATTTACCATGCCCTACTCCAAAATAGAATTGGGAAACTTAAAACTTTAGTTATGTTCCCAGCAAAAAAGGCTTAGGGGTGAAGATAAAGATTATCTAGCTAAGTCTAACTAATAGATATAACCAAAACCTAGAATGACAAAAAATACATACTGATGGTAACTAAAATATCTGGGTCAGTAAGTAATGCATTCAAAACCGAGATTATCAGTCTCTTATTAACCCGCTCAAAACAGATATAGATATGTAAATAAAATAAATAAAACGACAATGTCTTCCTCCACAAATTTAATAAAGGTAAAATTCTTGTTCCCTACATGTTTCGGGCGTCTAGACGTCCATCTTCAGGGGATACTAGAAGGAATTTCATCTTTACAAAGCTAGTTAGAATCATGGTGAACACTGACTTACCCATAATCGAGTTGACTATAAAAACTTTAAATGGTTGCCTCAAATTAATGAGTACAGCCAAAATTGAGTAGGAACCTCAGAAATTGGGTGGACTTGTGAAAAATTATAATTTGTATATTTATAGAATGAAAATTTTTGTGAAAATATAAGAATTGAATTCACAAAAATTTTCATTCTATAAATATACAAATTATAATTTTTCACAAGTCCACCCAATTTCTGAGGTTCCTACTCAATTTTGGCTGTACTCATTAATTTGAGGCAACCATTTAAAGTTTTTATAGTCAACTCGATTATGGGTAAGTCAGTGTTCACCATGATTCTAACTAGCTTTGTAAAGATGAAATTCCTTCTAGTATCCCCTGAAGATGGACGTCTAGACGCCCGAAACATGTAGGGAACAAGAATTTTACCTTTATTAAATTTGTGGAGGAAGACATTGTCGTTTTATTTACATTACGTAAACTCCACTGCAAGTATGGACTACTTTTTCAATTTCAGATATAGATATATCCCTTACAAGGTTAAGTCCAATGAAGAGGTTACCGATATAGGAATATCTCAACAAATTAATAGGGATATCTTAATAAAATTAAGTCAAAATAGAGAAAATTACAGCTATAGAAATAACTCAATACTCTATAGGGATATCTTAATAACATTAAGCAAAAATAAAGAAATTACAGATATAATATCTCAATAACTTTACAGGAGATAATAACTCCAATATAGCTTAGGAAAGATTTAAAATTCATTACCCAAAATTAATTAGAGGGAAAATGCATACTTCCTGAGGAAGTTCTAGAATAATACTTAAAAATTAAACATTTTACCGCTACTTCTGTTAGAAAGTAAGACTTACGTTTTTTGTTTAATGTAAATCTCAATTTAAGATAAATAAAATAACCATCTTATACTCCTTGACGAGTAAAAGTTAGTTTCATAAATCAAAACTAGCCTGTTCCAGCTAGGTAAGCATAAAACCTACTAGGGATTAATATGCAAATGAATTTACAATAAATAGACCAACCACTCAAGCATTCCTTGACGAGGGAGGTTTCGGTTTTAAATTGAAAACTAAGTTTTCGTATGATACAAGATAGGTAGTTTAGGCAATATATACATTACTGGAGTGACCCATCCACTTTAAGCGAAATCTACAAGAATTTACAACAGTCTTAAGCGAAGCTAGGGTAATTATACACTATACATCAAAATATACAGAGGGAAGAATATACAAATATAATACAGTCTACCAAATCACCACATAAAAGGTTTATAACATAGGAAATTAAGTTAAGGGTTAACAAATTGACTTTTAGTGGCTATCAGTCATCAAATAAAAAAGGTTAAGTCCGGTAAGTGTGGTTTTGTGCCAGTCAAAACGTTACAAGTGAATAAAAAAGGGTTATTTTAGCAATATTACATAAAAAGGTGGCTCTAGGCCCATTAATAGTACATTACGAGTGATTTAACTGAAGTACAGAGGTGAAATTATCCTGAATTATTGGACACATGAAATTTACTTATTCAAACTCAAAAGAAGGGTTTTTTGGTACTATATTTTATGAATTTTAATAAAAATTACTCGGAGGTGATGTTAGTACAGTACAAGGAGTAAAAATATGCTACTTAGCTCATGTAAGGCAGGACTCTAGCAGACAGGCACGACGGATTATGCGTCAATCTCCAGCATCAGATCAATGTGGACGGTTGACCATACAGCACGTCGGGGTGACCGGCACATGCACCGAAACAGGAACTTCATCCAAAATGACACCCCCACTCGTCTTGGCCTCTCTAAGACATACATCCTCCATTCCAGACATGGGATCCATAGCAGGGTAAAGGATTTAGAGGAAGACTCCAGGTTACGAATACTGACTAAAGCACTTTCAACACATGGCTAAATCCAGGCAGAACGTAGAAAATAGAAGTAGAAGGTAATAAAGGTAGAGGATAAAAGATGTAGGAGATAAAAGAACCAGAAGATAAAAGAAAAATAGACGGTAATCGAAGTAGATAAAGGAAGTAGAAAAAGAAGTTGATAAAAGAAAAATGATGAATAATGAAGGATAATAAATAACGACAAATGAAGAATTATGAAGGATCATGAAGGATAATAAAGAATAATAAAGAATCATGAAGAATAATAAAGAATAATAAAAGATAATAAAGCCTAAAACAAAACGTGAACATTAGGACGCCATTTTGTGAAACCCAAAAATACTACTCACCAGATGGTCGGGCTTCGTACGGTCTAGGTGACGAAACAATCCCATTTAAGGCTCAAAAGACAGCTTCTGTGTTAAATTCCGATCCGGCCATTGCCGCCACATATAAAATGTGAATATTTCAACACAAAACCATAATTTTTATATCTTCGTCACCTGCTGTTCAAGTCTTCTGGACCGGTATATAGAACGAACAGACCTAGGCACTACGCCGTAAAGTCCTTAAATAGACTTTCCTATCAAAAAAACAACTTCCCACTCGTGACTCGTACTGCTTCGAAAACCCATGTGACTTCCGGAAATGACAAGTAAAGCTGGAGGGCACTTTGAACTTGAAAACGGGAATCTACTCATTTTAACCAAAAAAGCCATGAAAATAGATGCACGTTTGACCCGAAACTAAATGCATCCAAAATACTAGGTTAGGTAACGTCGAATAAACGACAGTCATCCCCAAAAATGTAAAAGATCGCATTATACCATCTGGGTGTGCAAGTGATATTCCGACAGCTAGTCATGCATATCGTCATATTACGGGTTGCCTATACGTAGGTTATTATTTTAAGAAGACCAGTCTGAGTCTAGAACCTTTTAGACAGGGGCGTATTCAAAAAATTTTTAAAAAATTTAATTATTTAAATTCGTCAAAATTTGATAAAACTCGGGCCATCCATTAACGTTGTAACAAGCACAAAAAGATTGTTACACCTGGTTCTCTTACTTCAACGAAGGATGTGAACTTTCAAAATACTAAATTTTCTTTCTCCTCGGTTCAATTTTTAATATTTTTCTACCTTCAACGTCATTAATTTATCTAATTTCATAATGTTAACCTTTTTCACCTTAAACCAGAGTCTAGATTCAGTCTCAAAGACTTATCATTTTTGAACTTCGTATTTTCTATATCCCTAAAGATGGACATTTAAGTGTCCGAAACATGTTGGATAACGATCCTAAATAATAAAACAATGTGGAGGTAGACTGAAGTCGTTTTATTTGATTATATCAACTCCACTGAAAGAATGGACTACTTTTTCAAACTTATTATTATAATATGATGCCTTAGCGTTTACCTACCCCAAATAGAAAATAAACTAGCAAACAGAATTTATAAGCGGTTTAAAACCTAATGTCGTTTAAAATTGCTGTCGTATATTATGCGAAACAAATTTTAATAAAATATGTTTATATTAACCGAAGCAATTTCGAGCTTTATTTAATCGATCAGTGTCAAAAATTATTACCACGATGCGTAAATGTGAATTTATTCACGACAAGCTCTAGTATTTACGGCCTTTAATCATAGCCTGTTTTGTATTTTTAAAATTTGAGCTTATCATTTTCAGGCAGAGATGATATGCCTCATCTATTTCATAAATATCTAAAATTAGGGATGTTTTTTTATGGCCAGAGAAAATCCTTCTTACTGAATATGTTTAAAAAAGCTTACATCTCCAATCACCAATTAGTTACAGATATTTAATCGTTTAAGCTTAATTTAACAGTTGGTGACCGCCGATCAGTCGAAAGTCTCTCTTGGATGGTCTCGGAGTACCCATGTTTTGCAGTACAACCCTAGATGTGCTAGCTGTATGCCGAATTTGGGGTTCAATATCAAAAGTTGTTGCATGGACTCAAATAAAGCTACACAAGATGCAAAACAATGTCAATTTGCTAGCACGTTTGCTTTGTCCTTGACGCGGGAGTTTCAGATGGTCTACACCAAAAAATTTGTCCAACAGTGGAATTATTACTAAAAAAATTAAAAGAGTATTACCCGCACCAATACTATATAATCATATTTAATATGTATGAATTTTTGAATATTGTAGTAAAGGTTTTATTCTTGGTTTTGTCATAATAAAGGGTGTCCCAAAATGTACGCACATTTTAAATATCGTGGCATTTTCGTTTTTGTCATAGTAGGCTTCTGAAAATTGGATAGCTGTCATGTAATTTATTGCAATTAATAGCCATGGAACGCTACATGGTAGAACAGCGCGTTGTTATCGTGAAAACGTATTATAAATGTGGAGAATGTTATGCGGAAACAGTTCGTAGAGTGTGAGCCGTTTTTGGAAGAAATAATGCACCAAAACATACGAATTTGAGCAAAGTGGTTCAGTTGGAAACATAAAATCAACAGGGCGGCCGCGTACTGCTCGATCTATTGAAGATATTGCAGCAATGTCGGAAAATGTTGGTGAGAGTCCAGGCACGTCGATTCGCCGTCTGTCACCAGCAAGTGAACATTACCAAAAGCAGTATGCAGCAAATGCTTACAAAAGATTTGCATTTGCATGCCTATAAAATCCAATTGACCCAAGAATTGAAGCCAGCAGATTATGGGTTGCGCCGTGAATTTGTTAATTGCATTCTGGAAAATGAAGCAATGATATTTCGAAGAAAATCCTGTTTAGTGATGAGGAACATTTTTAATTAAATAGATACGTCAATAAGTAGAATTTTGAGAGGGAAGAGAATCCTCGTGTTATTCACGAAAACCAATGCATCCGAGTCACCGTTTGGTGCGGTTTTTGGTTCGGCGGACTAATTGGGCCATACTTCTTTGAAGACGAGGCTGGAACTGCACTAACAGTGAATGGTGAACGTTATCGTGCAATGTTAAAGAGTTTCTGTGGGCTGAGTAAGACCGAATTAATGTGGACTGAAATTTCCTGGTCGTATCATATCTCGCAATGGTGATCAGATTTGGCCACCACGATCCTGCGATATAAGACCGTGCACCGTCTTTTTCTGGGGTTTTCTTAAATATCGTGTTTATGACAATAAACCAGCCGCAATTCCTGACTTGAAGAACGAAATTCGAATCGTCATTGATGAAATTAGTCCACAAATATGTAAAAATGTTATCAATAATTTCGTCAAAAGGGCAAGGGCCTGCCAGCAAAACCGCGGTGGACATTTGTCGGATATTGTATTTCACACTTAAGCACCGAATTGCACAACTTTGCCCTCATTTAACCGTTTCTCTAACTACTATGGTTGCCGAGATTCCAATGTTCGTATGTCGAATTTGTAACACCCTGTATAGTTAGGATTTCAAGTCATAATCCCAAAAACTAAAACAAAACTGTATAGAGAATTTTTTGTTACGCCTCTGGAAATAGTGAGGGTTTGATTCTAGTAGAAGTGGTCAGAAAATACATTAAATTAAGACCTAAAGACTGCGGTGTTCCAAAAGTTATTGCCCAGTTTCTTCAAATGCATAATCCAAAGGAGTATACCGGGCATTGTTTTCGGCGTTCTTTAACCTCCCCTTTGGCTGATTCTGGGGTAGTTGTTTTACCGTAAAAATGTATAGTGGCTGGAAATCTAATTCTTTTACATCGACACTTCTAGTGATGACAAGAGACGAGCGGCTATGACAATTCTATGTGCAAGCGAACATGTTTTCCCGAAAGCGGAGAATATTGCCTCAACATCTAAAGATCTCTATTAACATCCACAAACTACGTTCACACTCAAAATATTTTCAGCAACTTGTTAGGCACATCAGCATCTGGCATTAATTATTTATCTAACTGTAAAGATTTTTATTGTTAAATTGGCAACGTTGAAGTGAATGCAGATTTATTCGCTCCTCATATTAAGGACTTTACACTGTAGTTTTCTTGTAAATAAACTGTTACCATTTGTCCAGATAAACAAATAAATGCTAAAACCTATTATTACCACTCAATGTGAAGCCAGTGAGGAAGCCAAGTGGTGTGAATATCCTGCCCCAGATATAATGTCAACTTTAAAAATATTGTCTTTTAAGAATTGATGTTGATGCCGTTTATTCAACAACGTTATTAAAATAACTCCCTTTCTGCTAGTGAAATCGAGGTAAGATATTCATATCATATAACCAATATTAAAACAAAAATACCGGGAACTCTTATTCCAAAAAAATCAATGAGCTGCAAACATTCCAAGAAAACAAAAATGATACCCTGCATATGATACTCTTAATAAATACAAGAAATTATTTAATAAATTTGCTTTGGCCGTCTAATAAAGTAGAATTTTTTTTAAAGTTAGGTCAGGACTGTGGCTCGTTGCTGATTTGCATAAGGGGTCAGTGAATCGCGGTGCTGACCAAGACGGGAACCCGCTCTAGTGCAAGGCCAATGAAAAACAGTAGCGGGACCACAGATTACAGAATATTCAGTAATCTGTGGTGAGTGGGACTGATTTTGCAGTCGTTAAAATATCTACTTGTAGAAGAATTTATTTCATGTAGAACTAGAACTGCTTGGTTTCAAGGTTTCAAAGATTCCTCAGTATGCGTCTCCACGCCCACATCTCAAAGGCATCAATCCGGCGACGATTCATTTCTCTAATGGCCCATGTCTTAGAGCAGCCATGTCAAACTCAAAATCACTGGTTGGCCAAAAGCATGAAGACCATAGACTAGGTGGGCCGCAAAACCTAATCTTAAAGAAGACAAACTACTGAAAATCTTAACGAAAAAAAGTACTATTATGTTAGATTAGAAGTATATTTATTAAATTTCCAATAAAAAGGACATTACAAAAACTTACAAACATTAACTTCTTTTGCCAGATATTTGACATCTTTTGTCTTTAATTAAGTTGTCTATTTGTGGCGTGAATTTATCGGCGGAAATAACTTTTAAAACTGCGTCCAAGTGTGCGTCCGTCAATCGCGATCTTGCGGGAGATTTGTTTCCTTTCATCAAAGAAAATAATTGTTCACACTTATAGGTACTTCCAAACATTGACAGGATTTTACAGGCAAATTTTCTCATTTCTTGGTATTGAAAAGGCAAGTACTTATAAAATTCGAATGTACCAACACTATCAAATTTTTCTTTTAAATGGGTTTGACACTGAATCTCAATCACTTCCATCTGCAAGTGAGGGGGAACTTTATCAATATCGATAGTGAAAAGACCAGTAAATAAAGAAAAATTGTTTTCTTGGGACTTAAAATCCTGAAAACGCTTTTCAAATTCTAACAGAAGGCTTCCCATTTTCTCTGTATACATTTTGTATGATATTGGGCCACTTGTACTTTCCTGATACGCCTTGCAAGTCGGAAAATGTGACAGATTATCCACCGCTAACTGGTTTTTCCACAGCATCATCTTACACTTGAAAGCTTTAACATGATCATGCATATCTGTTATAACTTGACGTGGTCCTTGCAATTTCGTATTTAAGTCCGACAAGTGTTTTGTGATGTCTACCATAAATGAAAGATCTTGTAAAAAAGGTACGTCGGATAATAAGCTGACATCTTGTTCTTTCACTTCCATGAAAAGGCGTATTTCTTCTTTGAGTTTCCAAAACCGATCGAGAACCATAGAACACGAAAGCCATCGCACTTCTGCATAATAAGGTAAACCAGTGTACTCACTTTCTAAATCACGTAAAAACGCAGAAAACTGTCGCTGATTCAAGCCACGTGACCTTATGAAGTTTATCATTTTTTTCACTGACTTTAAAACGCTTTCCAACTTGATCACTTTTGAGCATAAAACTTCTTGGTGGATTATGCAATGAACATGATGAAAATCTGGTTTGTCACTGCCCGTTTCTCTGATCTTTGTTTGTAATATTTTAATGAAGCCATTATTTACTCCAGTCATTGAAGGAGCTCCGTCTGTTGCAACGGAACACAGTTTTGACAAATCTAAATTGTACTTTTGCAGAAGTCCATAAACAGCATTGAAAATATCCTCCCCAGTTGTTGTATCATGCAATGGTACTAATTCCAGTAATTCTTCATAAACGTTGATATCTCTATCAACAGCACGAAGAAAAATAGCGAGTTGCGCCACACCACACACATCTGTACTTTCGTCACAGGCAATAGAAAATGCAATGAAAGAGTCTGATTTTGTTTTTATCTGTTCGCTTATATTGGCAGCCAACTCGGTAACTCTTTTAGCGACAGTATTCCGGGACAAGGATATATTTTGAAAAGCCTTCACGCTCCCGGGACTTACAATTTCCGCGGCCTTTACAAGGCACTCTTTTATAAATTCACCTTCAACAAATGGTTTTGAGTGTTTTGCGATCAACTGCGACAGTACGTAGCTCGCTTGAACGGCAGATTCATTTTCTTGCTTTGGACGTGTAAACATAAGCTGTTGATCTTTTAACCGTGATTTTAACTCTTTTAACTTTTCGTTTCTAATCATGCCTGTATACTTGTCAAACTTAGTTTTATGACTATCATAGTGACGTTTTATATTATATAATTTTGGGACACCGACTGTACTGTTACAAATCAAGCAAATAATTTTGTCTTTCACTTCACAGCAAAAAAACTCTAATTCCCACTTTTCTTGAAAGATACGATGCTCATCTCCAAGTTTCCTCTTACTTCCACTTGGTTTTGAAACAGACATGTTAAAAACTTTATCCGAAATAAATAACAATAAGTACTGTTACGTGTTGTAACAATAAGAACGCAACTAAACTCGCAATTCTATCGCAACTGACTCATAACTAACTGAACAACTGAACTCAATCGAGCGGTATTGGCTTATATACGGATTGTGATTTCTCGACAGTTCTTTCCAGAATGTTCAGGTAGCGTCATCTGTATTCTCGCGCGATAGAACTTTCCGGAACAAGCCAGGCTTTTAGGTTGAGCGCGCATCTTAGTTGATGCTCCTAAACATAGATGGCACTATTTGGGCCATTTTTTACCAATCGTAACAGTACTTTATTTTCGGTTTTTAACAGGCTCGCGGGCCGCATTACATGGCTGTTTTCAAAATTGATTCGGGGCCGCAGGAAAATGCTCAGTGGGCCGCATGCGGCCCGCGGGCCGCATGTTTGACATGGCTGTCTTAGAGGCATACAAGAACATTGAAAAGACCAATGTGCAGACTCGGTCAGTTTTTGTTTGTTTTGTAATGTCGTTGTCACAACTGCGTCATTGCTGACCTAGCAAGTTGAATGCGGCGCCCGAAACCATTAACGACCACACAATGACGAATAGTCCCAGTTTCGGGATAGTTGTTGTGTTCCCAATCAATGATCATAATTTTGGTCTTCTTGTAGTTTATGTCCAGACCATATAGGGCGCTAGTATCTCCAAGACTCGTTAGTAGATCGAGTATTTCAGGCTGTGAAGCAGCAATCAAGGTCCTATCGTTAGAAAATCTTAAGTTAGACATTCTCCTTCCACCAATATTTACTCCGCCGTGCCAATCCTCCAGTCAAGGGCGTATGTAGAAAAGTTTGTTAGGGAGGGGGGGGGGGGGTTAAATCAGTTATGTTCAGTTCAGTTACCCCCATTTCCCCTTCCCTCATAAAAACACCCTTGCCTCCAGTACCTATCTCATAATAAAATAATGGGTTTCATAGAGCATAATAAATTGTTGAGATGTAAACAGATCTTTGGTTTTGACAAATACTCTCATGGTTCTGCAATGCTGCCTTGGCTATGACCGCAACGTCTGGTACATCAACTATATTACCATAACCACGGAAAAAGTTCCTAAAATGGTCTTATTAACATATTAAATAATATTCCAATTTATCCCAAGAACTCCTAGTCATTCCAAGAAAATGATTTATCCAAATCTATCACTCTGGAGAAATACCACAGAAATGATTTCCACTTTCATGACCTTACTGAAGAAAGTCCAGGTCAACAAAGGGTGAATAGTGCGATGACTACCTTGGTAAGCATCCCTAAGACCTTCTTCGTGACTTTATTGCAAATGTAAGTGCGACATTTCTGAAACGCAGTTGTGATTTCGACCGTCGTACCAGAATAGTAGATTCTGTAACGAGGTTGGAATTTTCATTCTAACCGAGTAGCAGACTATATTTTCTCCACGACCAAAAAGTACGAATAAAAACAAATAAAATCTGTACAAAGCAATTAAGTTATTTATTCGCAATATTCGTAATTTCAGGTGGAGTATTATCCAGTTCCATATCTGATTCATCCGATTTTTCACTCATTTTTTGACTTGCACTAAAATTTGTCTGAAAATAATTATTACAACGCGACCATTTTTATCTGACACTCAGCCCTATGATCAAATGCTCACTTTAACTTTTAACGTGAGTGTTTCCATGACAACAACCGAAAACAGCCTACTTGTTGTTTTTTCACTGTGGTGGAGAAACAGCTGAGCCGTTAAAGTTATCGGATGTGATTGTCAGATTTAAGTGTCAGAATTCTTAACCTAAAAATAGTATAGATTTTAGATTTTAGAGAGAAAGTTTTATAGTGTGCGTTCGAGATACATTATTTTATGTCGTAAGTACCTATTTATATATTTCAATTGAATGCTTGTTTACATATTTACATTATTAATGCCGTTTTTTTTAGAATATGGATTGGAATCAAAGTATTAACCAGTAAAGAACACAGACACGAGACAAAGTTTATTTCAATTGGTAACTGTGAGAAGTTTTCACCAAGAAAATGGTAAAAGAAAATATTTGATACGTAAAGAGGTTAGTTACTAAACAATTATATTATGTATTTACCTACTAGGTACTTCATATTAAATATACTTTTAATTACTTTAGGGCTCCTAGTGGGAATAAAGATTATTAGTATTTGTATTTGTAGTCCAGCTTACACTTATGTATTAACATCAGTAGAATGTGGTTGCTGCATGAAAATTAAAGTAGGTACTCAATAATTTATCTGCTTAACAGAAATTGAGAACAACTTGTGTCAGAAAACTCACTTAGAAAAAAAGAGATTATGGTATGAGATGCTTTTCAACTAGACAGATAACTCAAGAGATTATTCGCAGTGAAAGCAAAGTATGTATTGTATAATTTCAGTTATTTTTTTATTTTAGCCTTTTTCTCAGTGATATAATGTGATGTTATAGGATATGACCAACCTAAAATTACCAGCACATATCAGGACTCAAGAAGATTCCAATGTGATTAAACTCGATTCAATTTTATTCACTAATAAAAGGATCATTATCTAATAATGTGAAGGTAGGTCCCGTCTTAAAATATAGTACCTACCTAATTTTTTATTAGTATTGCTCAAACTTCTCTACTAGCACAGCTGCTTATGATCTCTTGGAATATATTTATAAAACAATAGATTCTAATTACTATACTATAGCTCTATTTTTCGATTTAATACAATACAATACAATAGTATTTATTTGTTCAATAATAAGATGCTTACATTTACTATAAACATAATAAAAAAAAAACCAATAGGGGCTTTTGAACAATGTCTGGAGAGATTTTTGTAAATAACCATTTTAAATTTGTAATTACATTACATTTAGACAATGACAATTTTGATAAAATTACACATGCTTAAAATTGTAACAAACATTTAAAATTTAACACTGAATTATTCCTTTATCAGGATCATCAAAGAATTCATTAAGGTTGTAGAAGGCCTTACTGACTAGATATTTTGTTAAGGTATATTTTAGTTTATTCTTTGGCAGGTTTCTAATTTCGTCTGAGAAACAATTAAAAATTTTTATGATGCAGTATTTTACATTTTTTTGGAGGTATGTAAGTATAGTTATAATTTTCTGGTACTAAATTACTTTTATGGCGAGTGTCATAATCATGTTTCACATTTAAATCGAGGAAAAGATCCCTATTATCACATACAAATATTACAGAGTCCAAAATGTACATTCCTATTACCGTCAGAATATTTTTTTTCTACAAAAACAGACCTACAACTTTCCTGCTGTTTCATCCTAAAAATATTTCGGATGCACCTTTTTTGCATGACTATAATTCTGTGTATTTCCGTTGAACTACCCCAAAATATCACTCCATATCTTAGCCCAGCGTTTGACTGCGTCGACACTGCCATCTTGCTCAGAAAGTTGCATGCTATGGGAATACGTGGTAATATTTCTGACTAGCTGGAATCATTTTTCTCTAATCGCCAAATAAGAGTAAAACTTTAGGGCTCCTATTCGGAGAAACTAAATATCAGATAGGGCGTTACCTAAAGAGGCGTAATCTCTCCCTTGCTTTTTGCATTATTTATAAACGATTTGAAAAAATGATGCAACAGTAGTCATACCTGCTTCTACACTTAATCAACTACTGGAAATAACTTATACAATTCTGCTTAGATTTTCTGTTTGGTGCCAAACAAATCACCTAGTTGTTAACACAAATAAAACCCATTACATGGCATTCTATAAAAAGCAGCAGGTTCCTGATTTATACTTAAAATTGAATAATAATTTTATTACGTACATGTAGGGGCCTTCTACTACAGAATGCCTTTTACAGCACTAACGAATATTTGGAACATAGATTCACATAGTACAAATGCAGTGTGACGATGTTATTCCAAATTTTAATGTGTCGTAATAATAGTCTTTGAATTTTATTTTATCTTATTTTATTCTGTAATTTTAATATGTACATGAAATGTTAAGGAGAATTGTTTTAATAATAATATATACACAATATGACGTCGGTAAAATTTTATATAAATTAGTAACCGTAATATATATGATTTGATTTGATTTGATTTGATTACAAGAGTAGAACAATGCAAGTTTCTGGGTCTTCACCTAGACTCACAATTAAAGTAAACAGCCCATGTAGACAATGTTGCTGCAAAACTAAACTGCTTATTATGCCTTTGTCAACTTAAAAACCTTTATGAACCCCAAACAATTCTTAAATATATATTATTCTTTGGCCCACAGCCACTTAACTCTTCTTGTGCTTTACTGAGGACAAACTACTCAGAACTTCAAAGATGATTTATTCTTAAAAAAAAAATGTTCGTAAAATCTACTCCTTAAGCCCACTTGAGTCAGGCAAAGAAACCTTTCGGCAGCATTAGATTCTCACACTTCCAGGTATTCTGATTCTTAGTGCACTGATGTTTGTTAAAAAACACTCCTACAAGTTTTAATATACTTCAGATATAACACTAGAAACTCAAATAAAATCTATATTTCAGGCTACAAAACATCATCATATCGGAAAAGCCTATCTTAACTTCAAAAAAATGTCCTAAGCTCTCTTTTAAAACTATTAATCGATGAACACTCCTTGACATATCTCGGTAGATCATTGTACTCTTTAAGACCTTTGAAAAATAAAGAATTCATAGCTCTCCTGGAATTAGTCCTCTTGATATAAAAATCATTTCTATTTCGAGTAGGGTAATTATGTACATCACTGTTATGGGCAATAAATCCACCAAGGTAAGATGGGAGAAGACCATTTAATAACTTATATATAAAAGCCATGGCCAAAAATTGTGTGTCAGAGGTTACAATGAGGATGGTATATATTTGCCATCTTCCACTCAGTGATGTCCTATGCAGTCCTGACATGAGGCTGTGCAAGCCAGTCAGGGCAAGTTTTTGGTCTGCAGAGGATAGTAGTTTGAATAACTCTAGGACTAGGCTGGAGAAAAAACTGCAGATAGGCATTTATACAGCTAAAAATTCCCACTTTTCTATCTCAGTACATATTAAAGTGCCTGTTACAACCCTACATAAAAGGTCTCGCTTTCATCTACTATAAACTACATAGTATCTTATTCGACGTTAGTAATGTGTAGACATTTTAGTTTTTGCTTTCTGCCATGGGGATAATTACTATACAATTTAAAAATATGTTAAAATAAACTTGATTTATTTTTGAATTTCATTCCAAAATTCTCATTCAGCAAACCTTTTTTGAGCAATCATAAAAGTAGGTTTGTCAAATGGGAAACTTCAGGAGTGACATTCCAGGATGCCCTGTAGCTAGGTAAAAAATTAATTTGTAAAATGCTGTTAACAATTTTAGGTTTTTGGAATATCTAGTTGCAGTAGATAGAGAAAACCCCACCACATGAAACACAAAGCCATGAGACATGACACTAGTTTGCTGCTTCCAGTTGTAATTTTACGTTATAAAATGTAAATTTGGTTTAACAATTAAGTTACTCCTGTAATTTTAGATATTAATTTAGTAAAACCATTATATAAACTATTTTCGTTGTTACTTATTTATTTATTAGCGAGCAAAATCACATTTACAATTTTTACAAAATCTGGTAGGTAGGTACTGCTAATAATATTCAACACGATTGTCAAGACTAAAATAATATCGTATCAAGAACTTGCTAAATTTTTTTTGTATTTTGGTTTCACGACAAAGCTATAATATTTTTCAGTTTAAAAATAAGTTAGTTAACGTTAGAATTTTATATGTGTCACTTTCTGCTTACTAAAAAAAGTAACCCAAAACTCAAAAGAAACTTGTTCAAAACAAAATCGTATTCGGGAGTATTTTATTTATTATTTGATAATTATTATAAAACTGTAACCTGGATTGTTTAACCCTTTTGGTGATGTTTTAAGACAGCTTCTTTATGTAATATTAAAATTAGTGTGAAAACTAGAAAATTTTCGATCAGGAAATCATAAGTATACTGTTCCCTGTACCTCCGGAAAAACGTGGTAATTTAACCAATTAATATTTTAAAACCCCTTAACATGTCTTTAATAATTTAGAGTTGACCTTGTTCGTTACTGACCTCGTCGCATTTTAATTAATATAAAAAAAATATATATTAAATCCGGTCCTAAATCAACATATATCTCCACCTAAAATAAAAGTAACTAGAATGTGATACATGCCATAAAAATGTAACCTCAACTAACTTCTTTCTAAACCGAAAGATACTATACCTACTGTTTTTGCGAAAAAATTTTAAGGAAGTCTCAGAGATACCTTCATACAGGAAATATAAAAAGGGTCATGTTTTTAAACAATGCTGTTATGTTAAGCGATTCTTTTAGAATTTTAGTATACCTAAAGTTATCTAAAAGTAATTTCTATAATTTAATATTTTTATTATAAATATGGGGCTGTACCCTGTTCCTGTCGCGACTTTACTGCAGTCTAAAGTTTATCCATTGTCCATGTTTCTGACACTAATTGCTTTAATAATTTTTGCACCTCGGAACATTTCAGGTTTTTTTAAACTCAAGTTCATTGGCATTCTTTCCTTCTACATCTCAATTTCTAATCTTGCCCATTCTATACTAGTTCTTCGTATTGCATCCAGCTGCTTCTGCCTCATTTGCCTACAAACAAAAAATAGTAAAATAACATTCGAACTTATTTAAATATTTTTAGTATTAACTTTGCACTAGGCTACCATTCCTCGATAGTAATATTTTAGTTTCTGAATTTTACAGGTGCATATGTTCTTTGTTAAGATACTGGTAGGTATAAAAATAGGACTGAATGTTTTTTTAATACTAGTAGACATCATCTCGATCTAATCAAATTATTAATAAAATGGTAAAAAAAAGGTTTAATAAGATAGAATGTTGATATTTTTATTAAAAATAAACAAAGGAATGCTCTGCATAGGATAGATAGGATAACTAACCTGAATCCTTACCTTATGAGATATTTTTACAAGCACTTAGGTAAGTAAACAACAAAAATATCTACTCTCTATTCTATTTCTAACTTTAAAACTGTTGTAAATATTTTAGAAAAATGGATCAAAGCCCAACGAATACCAAGGGACAAAGCCCTTACTCTCACTTTTGTATTCCTACCTGGGCTTTTGAATTGTGACCCTAGTGGTTCAATTTTTTATAAACATTAGGTACCTACTAAAAGATCTATAAATACAACACAAGTTGTGTAATTTGTACGAAACAATACTTGGTTGATCCAGGTTTTAATAATTATCTAGTATCTAGCTACCTAGTTTAAAAACTTACCTCTATTAGGTATAAATTGTTGCCAAAGCTGAATTTAACTTTAACATCATGTATTTTTCAGCTTGTAAATTATAGGAAACTATTTGAAGGCTTCAATAAATATTAGAAAATGGTATAATTCTTATATTTTATTCACTTCTACGTGTAATTAAGTAGCTGGTACGGATTTAGGTAAATAGAAGGAAATCTCCTCGAAATTCTCTCCTCTCATGTTTTGTTATGATCTAAAAGGTATAAAAGTCACTATAAGGGAGTTGTAAATCAAATCAAATCAACTTTGTTCAGTAATTTCAAGATTTTTAAAGTAAAATAATCTGAAAGTAAAATCCTTTGTAAAAATCTATACCAACAATGTACTTACAATTGTGTTTTTAACTTACTGTTATTAATATATTTCCATTTCTTTATAAAAAACTGGCTAATACATCTAACAAACGTTGCATTTTTCACCAAAAACTATTCGATTACTAATTTTTGAAGCAAAAATCGCCTAAAATCAACAAATATGCGAATAAAACCCAGCTGTGGCCGTCAACCGCTGGCAAAAGTTCATTGACCGCTTGACAACTTGACATTTCCAAACAATCTTCAAAATTTCCGCGATTGATAACCGAACTCGTCCCTGATTGGCTCAAATATGCTAAAGTACTCACTTTAAGGATTGCGTCACTCCTGTTTAGGATGACGAGATCGAGAATTAACACGACCGTTAACTGTAGTTGCATCATACCAAAATGGAAAATAGCATTGGATTTTAACACACTCACTTTAATTTTGAAATTAACTGCTCGTGTTAACTTGTGAGTTTGATCATAGGTCTGATAATAGACAGTTTCCAAATTCATGGCAACCTATGTCGTTTAGATCAATAATTACAGAATATTCATTCCGTATCTTGTTATGGAATGAAAATACACGCAAAACGCATAAGAAGCAAGTGTTGCAGAATAAATATTCCAACTCAAGAGCGAGAATTTTTACATTCTATTATCAAAAATGATTTTGGAATTATTGCATTCAGTAATGGTCGTGGAGAAAAAATATTCTGCAGGTGCATGTCCAGAGATGCAGAGATGGTCACGTCTGCTTTGTCGATTTCTTCAAGGCTTTTTATAATATCCGGCTTGATAAGTATATAGAGATTCTGGAGTGCACTTAAATAGATGAATATAAGAATAGATGGTACATCACCTTTATTGGACACAACTGGCAACTATAGTATATACAGGGCTTTCAGTTCAAAACGAACTACCCTAAATATTTCTTGATTTTGAGGGTAATGAAATTTGACACGTCAATTTTGAAATCGAGGAAAACGTTTACTTATACATATGATACAATTTTACTACCTCCAGCCCATGTCACTATGAAATGTCAAATGGCACTACCTAACACATCTTTGCAAAGGGCAACTGTGCCAAAAGAAGTGAAAATGGGTAATCGGTTTCCAAGTTAGGTGGAAAAATGTAATATAATGCAACTAATTTATTTAGTTTAAACAAATTATTTTATTAAGTGTTTAAAATGACGGCCGTTATTGGCAAGACCATAATAAAGTCTATTTTGAAATTCCTCTCGGACCTCGAGGACAGTTGGTCTGGTAATCCGCCTGTATTCCAGTGTTATTCTAAATTTGAGATTTTCAATACTTTCAGGTGGCTTAAAGGAAAAAAATCAAGTGGACTCAAATCGGGAGATCTTGCTAGCCACTCTTATTGCACCTCGTCTGCCAATCCATTTGCCAGGAAACATTAGGTTAAGCCACTCTCTAACTGGTAATAATGCACAGTAACTTACGAGACTGGTCGATTTCAACTTTTTACAACTCTTCTGCCCTGCCGTTTTTAAGGAAATATAATAGAACTTTAAAAATTATCTGTTTAAACTACTAGACTAGCTACCGTCCATGCTTAATAACTTAATAAAAGCGCGAAAATTTTAGAGCCTCAGGGGACACAATTCTGCGCCACTGAAATGCAAACAAGATAGCGCGGACGTGCACATATTTATTACATGTGTGTCCGTGTGGTATTGCTTTATTATGTTAATTAATTACAAAAATGAAATGCGTTCATTATTTATAATGACCCGCTGAAGATTATTGAAAATTAATAAAGCCAGCGAGTGCTGCTAATATGAAAGATATTAATGCTGTATAAATTACGGAACATAACTTGAAGTTTCTTATCTAGCAGAATATAAATTAAACAAAGTCTTTTATTTTTGTTGAAATACGAGAAATACCTATAAGAGTGTAAAAGGTATTCAGTGTTATGTGCATTTTGCATTATTCTCATTTCTTTTACTTACAATGGTAGAAATATGAAAAATAATTAACGCGCGTAACACCTAGTAAATTATTTTTAGGGCTGTATTCTTAAATACACCGTCCTGTTGAAAATAACCAAAACGTAGTTCCTCGTCAATAATTATTGCTCCACGAATGGATTCAGAATATTGCCCCTATACCGCTGTGGTGTATAATTATGTCATGATAATTCTTCTTCGGGAAACAGTTAACCAGACACCAATTTTTTGAGGGTGCAATGTGCAAAAGAATGAGGATTTTCACCACTCCACATGCGTGTATTCTGAGAATTCACATAACTGGTGAGGTGGAACCAGGCTTCATCAGAAAAAAAATGTCAGGTCTAATAAATCATTTCTTTCCATAAAATCTTGGGTAAACCACTGACAGTAATTCATGCACTTTATAAGGAAACCCATTTAACTGTTTCTTTTTAAGAATAGTCCTGCAACTTCTTGAGACAGGCGTATTTTTTATTATTTTACGAACGTTTGCAACAAAGTTCTTCTGTTCTTCAGATGGTCTTCCAGCTCATTTTTTATGTTGTATAGGACCTGTTGTTAGATTTATTTTATTCTGTGACACTAAAATCTTTTTGGTATTTTGGTAACACTGTTTGGGATGACCCATCTAATAAACGAAGGGAAGTAAGGTGGTAAAAGATGGTCGTCAGAATAGTACGTGTGAAATTGTTTTTCCTGATATTTGACTGTTTTATAAGTATATATAAATAGAAAGTTTAAAGAAAGAGTGCAGGAAGTTTTAATTTACATCAGGTTATGGGCCCAGGTCGGTTCCAGGCTATGGGGAATGCGGTAAAGCATAAATAAAGTCAAAAGTAAAAAGTTCAATACAGTTTGTGCGGAAGAGTGGAAGAGTCCATTTTTGTGTGTGGTTAAGAATATTTGCCGGTAAAGGTAAAAAACGAAGGCGTTCAGTTTTGGTACAAACAAAAAGTAAAATGGAGAAGAAATTAAGCATAGAACCACTAAATGGAAAAAATTACCATACATGGCAATTCAGAATAGAATTAATACTGGCAGAACACGACGTATTAACTTATGTACGAAGCGAGGTAGCATTGGAAGATGATGCAGCTAAGAAGAAAAAGGACAACAAGGCAAAATCTCTTTTAGTACAGTGCATAGAAGATTCAGAGATAGAAAGCTTAAGAGAGTGTAAAACTGCTTACAAAATGTGGACAGTGCTAAAAAATAAATATGAAAAGAAAGGATTGCCAGGACAACTGTTTTTAAAGAGGAAATTGTTAAGTATGAAACTTAAAGAGAATGATTGTCCAGTTAAATTTGTAGAAGAATTTGAAAACACAGTAAGGCAACTAAAATCAGCAAATGTAGAGATTAAAGATGAGGATTTAGCTTGTAATTTTCTCTTGAGCTTACCAACCTCATATGACACATTTGTGACTGTAATTGAGAATTTACCAGGTGTGACATATGAAATCATAAAAGATAAACTACTGGCAGAAAATGAAAAACGAAAAATAAGTTTGAAAACTGTGAAAGACAATGAAGGTGCTACTTCAACAGCTTTCATGTTACAACGTAGTTGTTTTAAATGCGGTAAAGTGGGACATTATAAAAGAAACTGCCCTGAAAATCAAGGTCAAGGAGTTTACAGAGGATCATTCCGAGGTAACCAGGATGGATACTCGGGTGGATTATACAGAGGTAACCGAGGGAATTTCTGTAGAGGTAACAGAGGTTTTAGAGGACAGAATAGAGGATACCAAGGTAGGGGTAGATTTAATAATTTTTATCGCAGTAATCATGCAGAAAATGAACAATCTGCTAATCAGGATTTGCAAAATAACAGTGAAAATGTTTCTAATGGCAATAATAGTGATAAGAATGTGTGCTTCATGAGTGATAGAAATGTTCAAGAAACTTATAAGCAAACATATTGTAATGATTTAAAATTTTATATTGATTCAGGGTGCACTGATCACATGGTTAACAAGAAAGAATATTATTCAGATTTACTTATGCTCGAAGATCCGATAAAAGTTGCAATAGCAAAAGATTCAAGTTTCTTGTTGGCTGTGGGGATCGGAAATATCCAAGTGTACAGTTATGTGAATAATGAAAGGATAAAATGTACAATCCAGAAGGTTTTGTATATACCGGATTTAAGGAAAAACCTACTTTCTGTCAAAAAATTGGAAATGTCAAACATCAAAGTTTTATTTGAAAAAGGCGAAGTTAAATTAATAAATAATAAAGATGAGATTCTGGGAATAGGGACAAGAGGTAATTTGTATGAGATTTCATTTAAGCTCTCTTCGTCTCAGTGCCTAAATGTTGAAAATTATGATAATGAATATGTAAAGTGGCATCGGAGATTTGCACATATAGGATTAAGTGGCTTGAAGGAAATTGTTAGGTCTGATATGGTTGAAGGGATAGATAAGGGTTTAAAGATTAATAACACAAGTTTTTGTGAATCTTGCGTCAAGGGTAAGATGACACGTATTCCATTTTACACACGGACTAAAAGTACGAGAATTCTTGAGATTATACATTCAGATTTATGTGGACCGATTACTCCTGAAGCTATAGATGGAGGTAAATATTTTCTAACATTTATAGACGATTTTTCTAATTTTTCCGTGGTATTTATTTTAAAAAATAAATCTGAGGTATATGAAAGATTTGTTGAATATTTACAAATGGTAGAGGCTAAATTTACATGTAAAATTCATAAGTTAAGATGTGACAATGGCGGAGAGTATATTTCAAAAGATATTACTAGATTATGTCGCGAGAAAGGAATAGTTATTGATTATACAGTACCGTACTCGCCACAACAGAACGGAAAGGCGGAACGTAAAAACAGAAGCTTAGTAGAGCGAAGTAGAACAATTTTGGAAGAGGCCGGTATGCCTAAAGAATTTTGGGGCGAGGCTATTAGAACTGTGAATTATATTATTAATAGGGCAATTTCGTCAAATTTAAATGTTACGCCAGCGGAAATTTGGAACAACTTAAAACCAAATGTTAGCAATTTAAAGGTTTTTGGTTGCATTGCCTATAGTCTTGTACAAAAGCAATTTCGCGATAAATTTGATTCTAAAGTTGAAAAATGCGTAATGGTTGGTTATGCGCTAACTGGGTATAGGCTATGGAGCATAGAAAAACAAAAAATTATTATTTCTAGGGATGTTGAGTTTAACGAGAGCAGGTTTTGGTTTAAGAACGGGTTGATTCAGGTAAATAATGAAACGGAAACAGAAGAAATTGAAAAGGAAAATATAGAAAGTAAGAATAAGGGCGATAACAATGATAAGGTGAACAGTCTAGATGAATGGACTGAGAGCGAATTTTCAAATAATAAAGTTAAGGAAAGAGAACTACATAAAATAAACAAACGCAGCGTTAAGACTCCTGCTAAATATGATGACTTTGAGCTTTATATGGCGTTTGATGCGACATCTTTTGTTGAAGATGTTCCTAAAACTTTTAATGAAATAAAAACTAGATCGGACAATAAATTATGGTTAAGTGCTATAGATAGGGAACTAAATTCAATTTATGAAAATGAAACTTGGGAAACGGTAGAAATGCCTAAAAATGAAAATATAATTGACACAAGATGGATTTTTTCTTACAAAAATTTAGAAGAGAACAAAAATGATAAATATAAGGCCAGATTGGTAGTTAGGGGTTTTTTACAAGAAGATAATGTAGATTATGAAAACATCTATTCGCCTGTGGCTAAAATGTCAACAGTTAGGATTTTACTAGTAATAGGAAATCAATTTAAGTTTTATTTTTGTCAACTCGATGTGAAAACGGCATTTTTAAATGGTACGATAAGTGAAAATATTTTTATATATCCTCCGGAAGGTGTTAAGTGCGACAAGGATAAAGTGTTAAAGCTTAACAAATCATTATACGGGTTAAAACAATCAAGTAAGTGTTGGAATGATAAAATAAATTCCTATTTATTAGATATAGGTTTTGAAAGATCCGATAGTGACTATTGTTTGTATTACATGAACAAATCTACTGATGTGGTTTATTTGTTAATATACGTGGATGACATTATAATCTCTGGGCCAGATAAAGTTTTAATAAACAAAATAAAATCAAAATTAATGACAAACTTTAAAATGGTGGATAAGGGTGAATTAAAAATTTTTCTGGGTTTAGAGGTAAACTATGAGAGAGATAAGGGTATTTTGAGAATAAGTCAAGAAAATTATATAAGGAACTTGTTGAAACGATTTAAAATGGAAGAATGTAAAATTTCAGCCATTCCTATTGAACCGAAATTAAATATTGATTTTTGTAACAACACTGACGAGTTAACAAAAAAACCGTATCGAGAGTTGATAGGCTGTCTAATGTACCTAATGTTAGGCTCCAGACCCGACATTTGTTATGCATTAAATTATTTTAGTAGGTATCAGGACAAAGCCTCTGATACAGCATGGAATCATTTAAAGGTAATTCTTAGATATTTGAAAGGAACGCAACAGTTAGGTTTAGAGTTTAAGAGAGAAAATGAAAATTTAAATTTAGCTTGTTTTGTCGACGCAGATTGGGCAGGAGATGTTCATGACCGTAAATCTGTTTCGGGATTTGTGTTTAGACTGTTTAATAACACACTAATGTGGGCAACACGAAAACAGCAGTGTGTCTCTTTATCAAGCACAGAAGCAGAGCTAGTAGCGCTTTGTAGTGCCGTATCAGAAGGTTTGTGGTTGATGAAACTTGTTAAAGACTTTAAGTTAGATTATTGTGAACCAATGTATATATATGAAGATAACCAGGGATGTATGGCTATCTTAAACAACCCTGCCAACAACCGTAGAGTAAAACATATTGACTTAAAATATAATTTTGTTTCGGAACATATAAATAGAAATGTTTTAAAACTAGAGTACATTTCTACTAAGGATCAATTGGCAGACTTGTTGACAAAGGGTTTAAATGTTAATTTGTTTAATAGATTTAGATGTCTTTTAGGTATTATGTAAACGATTTTAGTGAGGAGGAGTGTTAGATTTATTTTATTCTGTGACACTAAAATCTTTTTGGTATTTTGGTAACACTGTTTGGGATGACCCATCTAATAAACGAAGGGAAGTAAGGTGGTAAAAGATGGTCGTCAGAATAGTACGTGTGAAATTGTTTTTCCTGATATTTGACTGTTTTATAAGTATATATAAATAGAAAGTTTAAAGAAAGAGTGCAGGAAGTTTTAATTTACATCACCTGTTTCCCTAAACAGACCCACGGTTCTTCTTAGACAGTGATAAAAATCCCCAGCAGTAAAAGCGACGTTTGGAAAATTTTCGCGTGTGTGTCCACCCAATTTTAGGCTATTTATACACCGAAAGTGCTGAGTATTGTTTAAATGATCTTGATATTGGGTGGCACAGTGGCTGACAGTGGTACGCTATCTCAACACACAGTGGTCTAGAGGTGTGACAAATATAATTGTAATGTGGAGCCCGCCATTCTGTTGACAATACTGCAGCCAATATTAAAGAAGAAAGATATGAAACAATAATGAGAGCAACGGGGGGCTCTTCGTAAACGAAGCAGAAAATGTGTAGGCTGATATGTGGGAAGTGTCTAATTCCGAAATCTCTTTTTGGAAAGTGGAGGTTTGACGGTCGAGTTTAACACGACCATCGACTTAACACACGTGTTAAGTCGATGAACACGACTAAGGAGTAAAATATTGTTTCTTTGGACGCTTATTTTTCTAAAATTGCTTAAGTTTTAAATCGCCTGAAGTTTGTATATACCACTCGAAGAAAACAGGATCTTTTTATCAACCAGGCTACAATTTAAATTATTTTAAACAGTTGTTATTAATTATAATTATATAATAATAATGTTAGTAATTATATAGATGTCTAAAGGTAGGTCACCTTTTGACATATTAGGTCCATATTCGAATAGGCTTTCTATTTACCTTGTGGCGACTCCTGCAATTATGACCAGCTACCTAGTCGTTGCAGGCGTTTCTTTTTTTTTATCTAGATGCCCTATAGGTTGCATGTCACCGTTAGTAGTTGCTATTCAGTTGCAATAAATTATCCGACATTTTTGAAGTACCTAGTGATACAAAACATTGAACATATAGTTGAAAAAATAGTCCATACTTTCAATGGAGTCAATGTAATATAAAATAAAACAATGCAGTCTTCGCCCACAGTTTAATTTTTAACATAAAAAATGTTTTTTAAGCTCCCGACATGTTTCGAGCACTTAAGTACTCATCTTCAGGGGATACCAACATCGAGGTTAACATCGAAATAAGTCGTCTCAAATAAATGAGTACAACAGAAAGGCTGGAGACTTGGTGTATTAGATGGTTAATTATATGGAATGAGAAGTAAAGTTAGGATTGAGATTTGTAATTTAGCATTAATGTCAAGCACTGAGGATTGCTTTATACTTTATAAGGAAACACATTTAACTGTTTCTTTTTAAGAATAGTCCTGCGTGTTCCATAAGATCTTCCAACTTCTTGAGACAGGCGTCTTACACATTTTCTAGGCGTATTTTTTATTATTTCACGAACGTTTGCAACAAGTTCTTCTGTTCTTCAGATGGTCTTCCAGCTCATTTTTTATGTTGTATAGGACCTGTTTCCCTAAACAGACCCACGGTTCTTTTTAGGCAGTGATGAAAATCCCCAGCAGTAAAAGCGACATTTTTTGTTAGCTTATATGATGATAAACCACTCTAAATATATATAAAAAAAAAAAACTTTTCAACATTTTACATACATTCTTTATAAATAAAACCTATGTTTTAAAAACAAGTTAAAAAAAACTTCTCTCCTCCAGATGTCACAATCTTTTTTTATTTGAACTTAATATTTTTTTTACTCATCTAAACTTAATCATACAAGCTTATGATTTTTAATTTTAAAAAAACCTTTCTTTAAACCTTACCTATATTTCCATAAACAAAATCTATACTTCAACTGCTTAACAAAATTAAAGAAAACTTCTCTCCTTCAGTGGTCATAATCTTTTACTATCCTACTTAGATATGTTTCACTTATCTAAATTACAAATCTCAATCCTAACTTTACTTCTCATTCCATATAATTAACCATCTAGTACACCAAGTCTCCAGCCTTTCTGTTGTACTCATTTATTTGAGACAACTTATTTCGATGTTAAACTCGATGTTGGTATCCCCTGAAGATGAGTACTTAAGTGCTCGAAACATGTCGGGAGCTTAAAAAGCATTTTTTATGTTAACAATTAAACTGTGGAGGAAGACTGCATTGTTTTATTTTATATTGAACATATAGTCTAAAAACAATTTCATTATAGTCTTATGACGCAAAAAGTATAATTTTTGCACGTTTTGAACAATTTTCGAAAGGTAAACAACCAAACACACCTGTTAAAAAAATTTTCTCCTATCTCCAGTCTATATTCTGTTGTTGTCAATATTTTATGAATTTTTGCATTAACTACCTAAAGTTTTATCATGCCTAAATAAATTAGTTTCAGGTTTAAATGGAATTTATACACGCAAATACTAAAATCTGTAATCAAGTACAAAGTTAATCTTAAAGTCCTCGTTCTTCACGAAGTGAAACCGCATAAATTCAATGTCAAGTTCAATTTGTTAAGTTTAATGTCGGTTATGCAACGACCGTGATGAAGATATTGCATAGTTGAGAAAATAATAAGGAAAGTGAAAGAAGCAGGTAACACGTTTACACTGTGATATTTAATAATAATGATATCAGCCTGTTTATACTAAAGATTTACTTGCAGTTGCTTCTTCTTTTTTTGTGTTTTTTGAATAAAATAGACTCTGGTGGGGAGCAGATCCAAAAATACTTATAAACATCTATAAAGGTATGGTGAGAACACATCTTGACTACGGCAGTCAAGCCATCTTTATGACAACCACGAGAAGCTGAAGCAAAATAGACAGAACGCAATGTCAAGCACTGAGGATTGCTTTAGGACTGATGAAATCCACAACAACACATATCATCCTCTCAAAAGCCGGAGCACTACCGATGGAAATCAGAAGACATCTTATCTGCGCAAAACTATCAATGAAACACATGACTCTTAGCACAAGTAGGGTGCATGAAGCGCTCCTAAACTTTCACCTGCTTTTCAACGAGGAACCTTTGTACTGGAGAGTCAGGCTCCGGTAATACTGGCGGGCTTTGATCTGGCAATACAGGATACAGAGTACATAGCAAAAAATAGAAGACTGCCCTGTTATGACACAGAGTACGGGGGTCAATTCACCAAAATTGAGATTATTGATTACAAAATAGGAAATACAGTCCGAACAGGAAGCGAATCTTTGAAGACATAAAACAACAAAAATATAGACAATACTCCATAGATTATACTGATGCCTCGGTGGACCCGGAGAGTGATAGTGTAGGAGTCGGGGTATATAGTACAGATATGGAAATAGAAAAGTGCAACCAGCTTACAACCCATACCAATATCTGTACAGCAGAGATCCTGGCAATCAAGGCTGCAATACAGACAAGTTAAAACCTGGCAAATAATATTCTAATACTATCGGACTCAAAGAGTGGACTACAAAAACTCCAAAGAATAGGAATCCAAGCTGGAAATGATCATATCACGCTGCAAACTAGAAATGAAATTGTAGGAGGAATCAGAAGTGGAATAGATGTCAAAATTATGTGGATTCACGAAAAAAAATGAAAAATAAAAAATGTCAACAATAATGTATCTTTTCATTTGCTACAGGTTATGACATTTATCCTAACATTTGTAAAAAAAAGTACTAAAAATATTTTAAAAATCTCATTTTTACTACCGATTTGTATTTGCCATTTTGTAGTAAAATTTTAAACTGATACTTGTAAAATCTAATATACGTTCTATCAATAAAAGTCAGACAAGACTATACTATTAATCGTTAAATTTTATTGTGTAAAATACATAATGGTATGTGAATCTTGTTTACAATTTTTATGCAACTTTACTCCAAGTATAAATTTTGTAATTTGTAACAACTTGTTGTAGAAGCTTGAACAACTGTCAGGTTTTATACCTATCCGAATATAAAAATCTCCAGAAAATTTGCAGTATTTATTACACTGGCCTAAAATGTGTAATTTAAAACAATTTGTTCCAGAAACTTATACAATTTTCAAGATTAATACCTATCAACATATGAAAATTTTTAATATTTTGTAGTATTTACTACACTACTTTCAAATTTGGAACTTAAAACAATTTGTTGGAGAACCTTTAACAATTGTAATGGTTTACACATATCGAAATATAAAAATCTTCAACAATTTGCGGTATTGACTACACTACTTTAAAATGTGTAATTTAAAACAATTTGTTGCAGAAACAATTTTCAAGATTAATACATATCGAAATATAAAAATTTTAAACAATTTGTACCCAAAGCCTCTCTCCTGATCTTCCCTAGTTCCCCCCGTTTTCGTCCACTGATCCTCCGGAGGCATAGTTCAAGTAAAGCCCTTCTGGCCACGTTCTCCTGAAGCCTCCCAGGCGAATAGTGCCTTATAGTCTGACAGCCCCCAATGAGACATGCTGGGTTTCCTCCAGGCTACCTGGGAAACAACCCCCCAGTTGTGACAGTATTTCTAATACGTCGAATTAGTGTCCACTTTAACTTTATACACTTCATTTTTAAACCAGTCCCACAAACATTAATCTAGTGCTGTAAGGTCTGGAGATCTTGGAGGCCAATTAATAGAACTACCACAACTAATCCAACGCCCTGGAAATCTTTCATCCAAATATTGCTGGACATCCTCTAGTAGTCCTTCTAACTAATTTTGTAAAAAATTGAAGGTGTGGTCTCCTGTGAGGCGATTCTCCCAAATGAAAGGGCCAATTAAATAACTATGGAGCATACCATACCACACGTTTATCGATAACTTATGTAGAAAATTACTTTAGACTGTTGCGTGGGGCTTTTCCATTGACCATACATGAGGGTTACGAGTATTATTAATACCGTCATGGGTGAATGTTGCGATGATTATTATTTATTCACCGACAAAATTCCATACGTTTAGCATTCCGGTTTTAGGTGCTGTATTTCTGTACATGGTATGGATATAAGCCTTGCTCGTGGATTGTGTTTATTACTCTTTTTTTGTAGAATGCCCAATTAAGTGCAATTCTTCGTGAGCTGGTCATTGCATGTTCCTCCACTAAATCCAGAATATTTTCTACTTCTTCCCAACCTTATCGACTTGTTCGTTCAGATGTTATGTTAACATTGGGAAGCTTACCGGTCTCGCACAATTTGTTGAAAACTGATAAACACGTTTCTATTAGAATATCTCTGATCAGAAAATCTTTGACGATATTCTTCAACGGCAGCTGTAGCACTTCCATTACAGAAACCATGAACAAACACCATATTTGCATATTTCATAGACAAGAGAGATGCGCTTATGGGAGGGATAGATAGGCAACTTAACATACTTAATTCGTTCTCTAATAGCGCCATACGGGACTGGTTGAAGAACTAAATGTAGCAGTGGCGGGGGTCGGCGCCACGCACGAAAACTTTATAACTTTAAATTCGAATTTTTGCGCTGACGGAAAAGTTAGAAGCGCGAAAATTCTCAATTAAAGTTAATATATTTTCGGAGAATAAAAGGAAGTTACAACAACGTTTCTGATATGGCGACAAGCTTTATTAATATTAGATATTTACATAAATGGGTTTTAAGCAAAAAACAGCAAAGAAATGATGGTTATCTTTTCTAAACCTATAAATTATACAAAAATGTCCATAAAGTAAAAACGGCTTAAGAACTAAAATTTAAAGTTTATTAATAGTATTATTTATTTTAACTTTAATGAGGCACTTCCTGGAGCAGCTGCAAGTAATTTCTAAGCAGGTAAAATTGAGCTAAAGAAGTTTTATGTTATTTTTTACTCAGGCATACCTTTAAAAATTGTGAAATGCTTTTTATTCTTTCCACAGGAGTAACATTTCTAAGCAGAAGAAAATCTATCTTTAGGTTTTTCCCATGTTTCTGTACTTCCGGACATTACAGAATTTATAAAACTTGACGTTAACATATTATAAGCTTCTGGGTTTTTCTGTGCAGCTTCTCACGATTAGGCTTGGTTCTTGGAGTCGCAATATACTATTTCCTAGTAATATGAAAATTGAATCAGTGGATTGAGTCAATCCACTGAAAAAAACAATCTCTTATATAATTATTGCAGGTTTCATCGGCATCCTTAAAATTATTTTTTTAGGTTTGTAAAAATAGATTCCAGGGTTTTAACAGCTTCTTCATACGTTTTATAATCGATAACAGAATCGTAGTTTGTGTAACTTCATGATAAAATTAATTAAAAGTTTCAATTTACCATCATCATCTATGTTTTTGATTGGTGATATTAAATTATCATACGTTACGTTCCAATGGGTTTATTCTTAAGCAGCTTTGAGAGAGTTGTGCCCAGTGTCAAATATTTCAGGTCATAGAGGTTTATCCATTCTAGTTAAATAAATTGGAAGGAATGCTTTTACCTTTCGATAATATGCTTTGTTTAATTAGAACACAGTATAACCCGAGAAAAGCAAATAACGAGAAGCGACAAAATCCCGAGTTTAGCATTGGTCAAATGGGGACCAGATTATATGTCCTTCACCTTGAAATTTTGACAGTTGGCCGGGTTATTACACTAAAAGACGCACTAAAGCGATGAAGTTAATGCTTTAAACTGAAATAAAAAATGTGGGTACCTGTAAGAAGTACCTTTTTCATGAATATCTTCTGTGTTTCATGGCTTTCCAGCAAACTTCGTAAAGTCATAAAAAAATTAAATAAAATAAAAATATTTTTGAAATGTTTTATTGATTGTGCGTTACTTAGTGAAGAAGAAGGAAATGGAATAGTATATTACATACCAAGAGTGGTAAGAAGCCTATTACACACGATTTCGAAAATTACGGTACGAGCGTTAACAAAAATTGCTCTTGTTAATACAGACATTATAATATTACCAAACTGCTCTTACGCACAGCTTGGCTTCTAACAATATAGTGTGTGTAATTAGAGTTTTACGAATAAAGTAGACAGTGCGTAAGTAGGTTCTTAACTAATACAGAAGTAGAAAAACAGTATTCTCTGCTTCTATGTATGTATCGCGTTATTTATTTTTGAATTTTGAACAGCAGTTTTGTTACCTTTCCTTACATTTTTAATCAACAATCCTATAGCGGTGCAAATGTACTTACTGTTTACTTCGATAACGATAACTCATCGACTACCGGACTAACGGCTTGACTTATGACAATTGGTCGGCTTACCTCGCACTACATTGATTTCGCCAAATGTCATATTGTCGCTTCTCGTTGTTTGCTTTTCTCGGGTATGACATTAAATAATAAATTTTGTCGACTATACATAACAATTTAATCAACTGGTACAACAAACAAAGCAGCAAAGTTGCTACCAACGTTGGGATATGAACAACCCTACAAAACAAACATCCCTACAATAGCGCCATCAGCGTTTGGTTGAAAAAGTAGACAGACAGGGAACGACCTTCGCCATTTACGTGATCCTTGCCTGGCATATTCTAAATTTGAATAGGTGTTTGGCATTTTGTAACACTAATCATTCAAACATGAAAATAAACGTTTAATTCCTGTACACTTACCCATTGTCAAAGCAACAATGTTATCAAGTCTTTCCCCAGTTACATTACGCCAAATTAAAAAAAGGCATTTTTATTGGGCCACAAATTAGAAAATTGATAGACGATATTAATTTTATAGAAAAGGTCACCACGTAAGAACTCAAAGCTTGAAACTCATCTGTAAGTGAAGTGAGGGGATTTTTAGGCAACAATATGGATGCAAACTACGAACAACTAGTTAATGGACTTTTAGGCTCCTACAAATCGCTTTGTTGCCGAATATTATTAAAAATTCACTCTCTCCATTCCCATTTATTATTTTTTTCTGAGAGTTTGGGCGGTTACAACAAAAAAAAAATTTGTCGCCCATTGTAATTAGACTTATATGTGGGATTATCCAAACCTGTCAAGTGAATTTGGTTGCACAGTTTAGTATTTATTTAAGTGTTGTTTGGACAAACCCTGTCACCGGTAAGGGTATTTTACTTTAAGGTTTGTCTGCATAGCTGATTTAACTTGCAGATACCCCAATGATGGCCACACAGGGCTCAAAAGCGTAGGTGAATTTAGGAAAATAAATGAAAGAACATAGGAATGGGGTTTATTATGATCTTTCATATTTTTTCTTAGCTTCTCTCAGAGTTGGATCTTGCCAATGCATGAATATTTTGGTTAATTATTATTGTTTTACCTGAAACTCAATTGTGTCAGTAACTGTACTTTAGTCGTGCATCATAATTGCAAGTGCATTTTTGGATTACGTCATAACCGAGCCTTTATAGTGCCATGAAATGTGCATTATCATTTGGCGTATTTTTACCGAAGACAATTTAAACAATTCTTACGTGCCAACATGCCATTATCATTGGGAGGCATATCTTAAAATGAAAATATTATTGAATAACTGTACAATAAATATTAAGATTGGTATTCCCATTTCTTGCTTTAGGTACCGACGAAAACATATGTTTATGCTCGAATTGGTACTGTAAAGTTTTAAATGAGTATTTTGTCGAATCTTATTGTCTAAAATAATCGGACGAATACTTTCACTATTTGACTTTTTATTGACGTTTTGTCATCTATTCTAACAACAATAAAACCACATAACATAAAGTTATTACATTTCTTCCCCCTTAAAGGGCCAACAAAGGTTCATTCTTCTGTTTCTATTCTGCCCAGCTTTGAAAGGGGTCGTTTAAAGTTTCCGATTTTGGTCTTTACTTCCACTGCTCGAACCCTTCCATCAGTTCCAGGAAACAGTTTTGAAACTCTTCCCAACTTCCAAAAATTTCTGGGCACATTGTCTTCCATTAGGACTACCATATCGTCCTTCTTTATGGATTCGCCATCATTTGTCCATTTCTGTCGTTTCGTTAGAGTTGATAGGTACTCTTTTATCCACCTTCGCCAATACTTGTTAACTATTTGTTGTACTCTTCTACACTGCTTTCTTAGGTCAACACTGTCATCTACTACTCCAAGACTATCGCCATTTGAGCTTCCAAAGAGAAAATTATTTGGTGTTAACGATTCGAAATCATTTGGATCGGAAGATACTATAGTCAAAGGTCTAGAATTTACCATATATTCAACTTCAGCAAAGATTGTAAGCATCATTTCATCTCTCAGAGATTGGTTTTCAAGAACGGTATGGAAAGATTTTTTTACAGATCGAATTAGGCGTTCCCATATTCCACCCATATGAGGTGCTGCATGTGGTATGAATTTCCATTCTATTCCTTTTTTTAACATTTCTGCGTCTATTTTCATTATGTCAATTTCTTTTAATGCTTTTCTTAGTTCTTCTGATGCACCTCGAAGATTTGTCCCATTGTCCGAAATAATCTGCTGTGGTTGTCCTCGCCTTGCAATAAATCGTTTTATTGTCATAATGGTCGAATCCGTTGTAAGAGAGTGTGCGATCTCAAGGTGAATAGCTCTTACGTTCAAACATGTGAAAATCACACCCCATCTCTTTACACTTCTTCTTCCGACAGTTACTTTAAGGGGGCCAAAATAATTAATACCTAACTAAATGGTTTTACATATGGTGTTAATCGTTCTACAGGTAATGGTGCCATTAGAGGAATTTTAGGTTTTGCTCTATTTATTCGACATTTTTGGCACTTTGCAAAAATTGATTTGACTGCTGATCTTCCTTGAATAATCCAATATTTTGTCTTGCTTCGTTGAAAATTAATTCTTTTCCTTGATGTGCATATTTTTCATGAATATTTTTCAAAAATAGATCCGTTAATCGATGCCTTTTCGGTAAAATGGAAGGGTATTTGGTTAATTCGTGTATTGTTGGTGTTAGGTTGAGTCTTCCATTGATCACCAAAATTCCTTGTTTATTGATTTCAGGTGAAAGATTCTTAAGCTTGCTCTGTTTTTGCACCGTTTTTTTATTTTTTATCAATTTAATCTCTTCGCAAAAAGTTTCTTTTTGACGCTGCTTAACCCATAACATTTCAGCACGTCTTAAATCTTCCAACGTAATATATTTTTTGCAGTTTTCTTTTCTAATTTTAGATATCCATACTTTAGCGCTCCTCAAAATTTGAGCTGTTGTTCTCATAGGTTTGTGCCAATCTGAAAATCGTTCAATATCTGTTGTATATATGCTGCTCTATTAGTTTTCGTACTCGGAAAAAATAGTTCGCACTTTAAATCAGTGGCGGCTCGTGGGTGCATAATAAGGTGAGGCTAGAAAATAGCGCCGCAGGCGAAAATTTTTCGCGATTTCAAGGTCATTGGCTTAAAATGAGTAGTTAGGAATTCAACCAGCAATATAATTATTTTGAAATACTAGGTTTCACGAGAAAAATATTCAATTTGCAAGGTCAGGGTCAATTTCTCTCAGTGCATCCGCTATTGTGTCTCCATTTTGCTCTACTCTCGTAAGCGCCACAGAATTCTTAATATGTTCTTTGGAACTTTCGTGTGATTTTACCGCCCGTGAAAATTTTTTTAAATCAGAATACCCACCCCCTGAACTCCAATTGTTTTTTACGCTGCCTAATAAAATACACGGCCAGCAATACAAACTTTGTTTATATGAACTCCCGCAAAGCCATTTGTAACTATCATATGAAGTTTGAAATGATCGCGAACTTTCCCGACCCACCCTCTTTTCGCTAAAAACTGCCGTTATTTTTGGTGTTGGTCGACTCTCCAAAATTTGCCGTTTCTCTATCTCAGGTCGTCGCGAGAAAGGGGTTTCAAGCAAAGACAAAACAATATCGTGAGAGGGATTCATAATTTAAATTAAAATAGGCACAAAGCACAAAAAAAAATAATTTTATGTAACGAAACCTTGGACCTTGGCAATGGCAATACTGTATTAATTATTAAAATAAAAAGCAAATCGGCTTACTCACCTGATGTAAAGGGCTCTTGCCTTACCTTACCTCCTATCACCAACCACAACCGACTCTAGGAGTCGGTATGTGCACCAGCACAACAAGAAAACAGATTAATTAGGTGTCAGTATTTTAACCCGCAGACCTGCCTCGAAAATCTAAAATCACGATAGGTTAACAATCATAAACGAATGGCACTAATTAAATCTAATAACCCGACACCTGATCCTACGAGAAGAAAAGATATATGAGCCTGTTAACAATAAAACATTGCCAAGTTTCAAATAGGCACTAGGCACCTACCTATAATCTTTAATTTTTATCTGTTTTTTGTTATTGGGATTTAATTTCATATTTATTAATAATATCTTATAGAACAATGAAAACATTTATCAATCATTTCTAACTTATTTTTTTATGTTTTTAAAAATAAAACATTTAAATAATAAGTAAATAAGTCAATAAGTGTCCTTGTTCAATAAACATTTGGCAACATGCAAGCCATTGCAAGCTACTGTAAAAATAATACGATATATAGGCCCAAATAAGTGGGCCTCACTCGCCTACAAAGTTTGCCTATTTTTCCTGTTCTGCGCAATTAATGCGGTGGAGGTGCCGGGTTGGAGAGCATAGCGTTTGTGACGTAAAGGAAGCTCAAGTTTTTGGGATTACATTTTTCTTTTTATGCGGTCAGGCAACTATTTCAGTTTTTAAAATTAATGTTGGATGGGGTGCGCGCTAAATTTAAAAGATAATAGGTTGAACTTTGATGGTAATTCAATGTTCTATTGTTTTGATACTTTTAATGATTGGAAATTAGTTAAAAAACGTTTTATATTTAAATAAATAATTTATTAATTTTACATGTGAGGCCCGGCCTCAGTTGCTTTATACGAGCCGCCACTGCTTTAAATCGCCAACGGACCTCGCCGGTCTATCGCCAGGGTGTTGCTAGTTCTACAAGGTTTTCGTAAGTGTAGAAGGAACATAAGGGGTTGTTAATTGTTTATTTTTTTTGTTTAACAACAGTGAAATTTCTTCTATGTTTGATTTAAATTATTTTTGTATAAATAATATTTCTGAAGTACTAGAAAAATTATTATAATATTCACGAATGTCTTGTTCCTTCTCTCTTTGACATTGAAAATTTCTTGGTTTAAAGTACAATTGCAAACTAGCTTTCAAAGAGAGTTAAAGACTATCAATTAAATACTGGTATAAAAGAACACTTTTAATAATGAAAACTTAAAAAAAATTTTTAAAAAAGATCTGACAATCCCGATCCATTTTAAGCTCGGTCGAAGTTTTTTTATGTCATCAAACTGACTTTGGAAAAAGTATACTTAGTTTTCATTTTGGATTTTCAAGACCATCTGTTCATTTCCTTCAAATTTACACTAATAGGTAAGTATAAAGTTAAAGACATATGTTTATAATGCCATTAAACGGATAAAAATTAATCTGAGTAACGATTTAATGCTCCTTCCTAAAGGAAAATTTAAATTTTAAATTTATACACCGTTAAGTAAAATGACAGGAGAGGTTTGATGTATTAACATATTTTCGAGAATATAATAAATGTGTTATTTGGTGAAGTGCGAATAGAAAATATATTGGTTTTTGAATATAACAACATGTTTATTAGACCATTTAAGTAATAAATTAATTGCTTAAAATTTAACAGATAACAACGGGTTCTAGGAAAAAAACTTGGGGTCACAATCCTCGTGAGATGACTAATAATTGTATAAAATTATACACATGTAGGTATAGTTGTTTATTACTAAATTTAGTGTGCCCTATAGTATAAAATATTGTGCGGATTACACGCGCGCGCCTTTGGTTGAATGTACGTTTTGCCTAATTAATCGTGCGATAATTTGTCGCAGAAATGTGATACGCAGAGAATGTATTACACTGCGCGGACATCCGATAAAAAACCGCGCAAGTAACAATATACAGGGTCACCGGTAAGTATATGGCATACTTTCGGGGGCGTATATAGGGGAGGTCAAAATAACCCTTATTTGTCATAGAAAAAATAATCATAAAGTGCCCCTTAACGGAGATACAGAGTCCTAAAGGGGTACCCAGCGACTTTTTCGGCTCTAACTTTAAAAACGATATGTATATTATATAACATCTTGCAGTTTGCTCCTTGCAGCAGTTTCAGTAAGGCGTCATGGCGTCAACGACACATAGCAACCTGATGATAGGATCCACACAGCAGAACACCACTTCAGTAGGAGTAGTACGCTGCGGAAACGAGCTCGCTTAGACTATTAAACACCCTAGAGACCTAACATGCAATTATATGCTGACAATTTGAACGGTGAACGGTTGATCGTATATAACCTGATATAAATATTAGGGTAAAGTGCTTCCCAACATATTTCGTTTGGTTTAATAACTGCAATAAAACCCCTCATAAACTCGGCTTTCGCTTTCGCAGAGACGTATTAACCCACATTTATTTTTAATGCCAGTTTATAATAACAATAGATAGGTACATTACTTGATTGGTTATCGAAATTAATAAACTGTCTAATTAAGGCTTTCTAGAAACAACTTAATTATTAGGATATTTCTCAAAACTTTTTAGCTACAGGTACCTGTTTATATAGCCTATATAAATAGTAAACATAATATTCGAAATAGATTAGTACCTATCTGTTACTTTGAAACAGTGTGCAACAAGTTAATATTAAAAGTATGTAGAGACCTTGGGAATCTCCAGCTAATGCGATATCTAGCTACCCTAAACATTCCAGGAAGCATTTATCTTCTGACGCCAAAGTGATCGTGAAAAATGTATGTGAATCGTAATTAAAGAGCGACCACCCTAAAGTAATTGCCATTAAAAATACCAGTGAAATGACGAAAGTTCCATTATCGACGGTACGAGTTATTATGCTAAAAGGGCATTTTAAAAGAAAAGTTCGCAAAGATATCGGGAAAATGAAGTGCGAAGATGATAGTGATAGCGAGACTGAATTAGGAATAGATTAAAATGTTTTATAATTACAATTAAACCTTCTGTGTATATATGCAAAAATAAACATAATAAACATTGCTACTATAAGGTATTACTATGGCTTTTCATTTAACTACAAAATCCGTTCCTGTGCAAAGCAGTACCCCTTATTTCATTTCATTTCAGTAATACAAACAGTGATGCCAGCTGGGGCCAGGTAGATTTCGCTGGTTGGCACGCTCATCGACAGTTTTATATGGGTAATTTTACCAACAAATTCTTTAAAAACGTAGGTTTGGCAATCGAACCGGTAACGGGGTTTCTTTGGGTGTTTACAATATAATAAAACTATTATTGCCGTTATTAGGTCAAACGAAATATGTTCGGATGAACTTAAACAGAACTAAAAAACCTGTGGGCATAGGGTAAAAATGTCTAAGTCCATAATTTAAGATGCTGACAAAATATGGTTTTGATGGTATTGATTTGTATATAACGACTTATTAGGTGATTTCGCCCAACAGATTTTCTGTAATACGTAGTATATCGCCATGAATAAATGTCTACAGATGCAGGGTCAGAGTATACAGACTATAATAGCATAATTAATAAGGATATTTTGCTCAGGTGGTGGAATTGACAACATTAACCCACAGTATTTATGTAATAACCAAATTGACTTTTACTCTGTAATAATAGTTAGTGACACGGGTTATATTCAAATCTAAAGTCATCTTCAACTTTTGCTCCTCGAAAGATCGTACTGTTCTTAAAATATACAATGTGGTCGATTAAGTGTGCAACAAATAGGACCTTCTTTATTGTTGTTTTCTCAGAAAATTTAATATTCTTGATAAATGTTCGATAACCATTTTAGGTGTATTTAAAATTGTTTCAAGTCAGATAGGACACAGGATAAGGCAAAAAACATGAAAATCGTTCAAGAGTAAAGTTACAGGGGCGGATGGGCCCGCCGGGCAAATGCCCGGTGGGCCGGTCGATCTATAAATGTTAAGACTGTACCTACCCTAATGTCGAAAAACGTTATTAAGAAAAGTTATTTAGAATTAAATAATATGTCTTTTGTAGTTCTATCTCAAAAAAATCATTTTTTTTTTAAGGCTTTAAATTCAAATTTGTATTGGATTGTATCAAGTATCAATACAATTTTCTGAGAAACCAATGATAATGAGGCTTCCCATTTGTTGCACACTTATACTCGACCACACTGTAGATATTGTCATTTTTTCCAAGAAATGTAACTTTAAGCAGTTTTATCTTTTGACCAAAGGAATATATTCTATGCCGCCACTGGTAAAACTATGGTAATTCTTCCAAATAATGCATTTTATGGGTAGATCGACTCGCGCGCTACCTATATATATACTTTGTATTTTTAACTGTTAAAACCCACTATAGGGTATTATAAACCTGTTTTTTTTTTCATGGAATTTAAAAGTAGTCGACAAGAAAATCCATTTGCAATATTTACTAGGCCACAAATTTCGGATTTTAGAACAGCGCCAATAAAAATTCAGTGCCCATATACTAATTTGCATTTTAATTTCATTTTGATGCTATAACAGTTGTTTTATTAAAATAAACATTATGTTGAACAAGCCATTTGGAATTTAGAAATGGCATACGGGATTACGTAGGTGATGCAATTTATTATATTGGCATGGTGCAAATAAGATGAGCAAATGGATACGCATTACGGGTGCTATACAGGGTGTTACGTAATGATAAGCCGTAATTCCAAGTGCGCATTTCTGAACCAAATTCAGTAGAAAAGTTTATATAAACTTGTGTCCTAAAAAGTTTGCTTTTTAATATACAGGGAATAAACAGATAGGTACACAAAAATATCAAGAAACAAAAAGTTGTATTCTTAGCTGCTTAATCCGAAAACAATATAATATTATTAATCAAGTCAGTGGCGTACATTTTTTTTGTCAATATTATTCGTATCTTGAAAATCGGACTTTTAAGGACACTGTTTATAGGAACTTTTCTGCTTGAATTCGGTTCAGGAATGCTCCCTTGGAATTACGGCCTATCATTAAGTAATACCTTGTATATAAGGTTGCCTGCCTACTTATAAGTTAACAGGTATTTTGTAAACAAAACCCTAAACCCATATAAATAAAAACCTAAGGAATTTATATCAGGACTACTATTGAACCTGAACTATCCCTTATGATTCTGCGTTTTGAACAGTTGCAAAATGATTTTGAAAAAATAAACTTAGTTATATACAGGGTGTTATGGAAATGACTTATTATATTTTAAGGGGCCACTCCTGAGGTGGTCTAGAGTTACACTTGATAGTTTTTTTTTCTAAAATCGGAAGTATTTTGAATTTTGTAAAATACCTTAAAACCGGACTATGTGCGCCTTCCATGATAGTTCAATGCCCCTGAACACATGTGTTTTTGACAAGACAAACTGCTGGAATGGTAATTGTTTAGTTTAGTGCAATTAATGTTGAATTTTGTGCTAAAATTTCGTATATAGACTAATTGAGGGTAGCTGATCACAATTTTCCTTTTGCGTTTTTACGGCAAATGCACTGGTTTTGAGAAAAAAAAATGTTAAAGTTTTTCACTTACTTACTTGGGTGTCGCGTTTCACTTTCCTTTCAATTTCCTAGATTTTATGGTTTTCCCTTCAAAATATGTGATAAAACTTTCACCAAACTATCTGTTCATAAAATAAGAACAACATTTTAGCAAAAAAACAATGGAAAAGGCACAAATTTAATTAAATTCGTTGTTAATACGCCGACAAAGTAGAAGCGTCTCTTTTCAGATTCATTGCACTCACGTTGCCAGATTGTTCTTCTTTTTCTTGTAATTATTAATGGCTTCCATCCAGGAGAATGATATGCTAGCTCGAGCCAATAGGATTCATTCAATTAATAAAAATGAATTGAAAAGTATAGGCAATTTATAATACACTAACAATCTGACAACATGGGTGCAGTTTGCTTCTGCTTTTTTGGCCAGCTGTCAGTGAGCTGTCTCCCGTCTTTTTCCAGATAACGTAGAGTTTTCTGTTCGCTTACAAGTTATCCCGTTTTTCAGAGTTTCCTTGTGGCATATTTCGTTTATTTCAACTCAGAAGTGTATACTATGACTCCGACAAGTAATATTTTATTGGAAATAGCAACATTTTAGGATTACATGCAAAATAACATACCGGTGAGTTAGAAAAACTTTAACATTTTTTTTCTCAAAACCAGTGCATTTGCCGCCTAAACGCAAAAGGAAAATTGTGATCAGCTACCCTTAATTAGCCTATATACGAAATTTTAGCGAAAAATTCAACATTTGCACTAAAGTAAACAATTACCCAAATCAGCTGTTTGGGTCATTGGCGCGTAGGTGTTTTGGACCTAAATTTTTGAAGGCATTTTTCTCGAATTTCTAGCTTCGAGCGCCATTTATATCAATTTTTCCCAAATTCGTCTCGACCTATATATTTACGGGTTAAAAAATAATAAGTCATTTCCATAACACCCTGTATATATATATATTAGTTTTCAAGTCCACTTTCAGAACTAACCAAAATTTACGATGTAATACGAGACATTGTAGATGTTAATATTTACAAAATCTGATGTGGCGCTAGATATTTTAGTAATTGCTTATAAAATATTAGCTAAACCGGACAGAATATGTAAAACACCGTTAGAAATGAGATGTTCCACACAGCACAATCATGTTTTAGAAATATTTCATATTAGTTTCTCCGAAAGATTTTAAATATTCTTAAATATGTATTTTAAAACATTTATGATATATTGATGAAATCTTTCAGAAACTCAAAAATGTCCCATAAAAGTAATATTTCATTTTATGTTTCTGAAACATTACATAATTGCATTTCTGAAAAATTAGAGGCGAATACGCCTCAGAAATAGTTCAAAAAAAATTCTTGTAATATTTCTGAAATTATATAAAATGGAATAATATATCACGAAGATATTTATTAAAAAAACATATAAACTAGGTATTATTAAGTAATTAATATAAATATACAAAATTGGATGCTTATTTATCTCTGAAATTCTTCTTTCTATGGGTCCCTGAAAGTAAAAATTTAAAAATTAATAATTTTACGTATTAATCATAATAATATTAAGGTGCATTTATAAAACTTCTCGTCACCGCTCCCGCTCGTCTCCACCGTTCCCGTCGCAACTTATCCTAAAGGGGAATAATGTATGCATTTATAAAAGCCGCCACTGCTGCTGTTTGTAGTTAAAACATGACCAATTTTCATTCGCTGGCCTTGTGTTGTTCATCGCTCATGCTTTAGCCAATGAGAAGAAAGAAATTTGACACATTAAAAACAGAAATATTTTTCATATCCCTACGATTTCAGCATCTATAGACAATACACAGGGCTTAACATTTTCTCATAGTTTAATAATATTAAATACTGGTCATATTATCCACTTTTTCACCCTAAGAACGGTGGCGACGAGCGAGAACGGCGACGAGCAGGAGCGGTGGCGAAAAGTTACAAATCGACCTTTATATTATCGGTCCCTGGTAGAAAAATACCAATTCTCTAATATATCAAGGGCGCTGCGTATATCAATGTTTGATACATGAACACTATTAAAACTACATATTCCATTATAAGGACAGGAAAGTTTAGCGAAAATCTGTTATCAACTTATATAGATATTCAAAGTTCTTACAATTCACTGGACAAACAAAGTTTGCATTGCGACAGCCACAGTGCAACAACTTTTTGTACTTCTTGTTCTGTCCCGGAGGGAGATGATGCCTTACTGCGTCTTTAATTATTCTATTAATGTTATTGTAATTTAAAAATTTTTCATTTTTCTTCTGTCCCTTTACTGTTCAATATTCTAATTCACAACAGTAACAACTCAAGTTTAATAAATAAACTAAAGCGGGGAAAATCCTCAAATGAACCTAACCTTAAAATATTAATACACCTATTGTTAAAAGAGACTTACCTCAGTTTTATTATCCATAATATAATTATTCGGTAGTCGCACAGTTCACCCACAAATCACAATGCCTAATAATAATTATCGTTAATTGAACATTACACAAACAAAACATAAAATAAGGGGAACCCGTGAGGGGAGTAGCCTGGTTTTTTTGCATCTGATCCGTCAAGTGTCAAAGGCACGGTGTGTCAACTGTCATTTTATTTCGTGAAATATTTCAGAAATATTGATATGAAAGGTTATGTCTTTGAGACATTCAAAATATATCAGAGATATTTTTGAAAGGAAGTGTGCTGTGTGAGGTACGTAAACTGAAGATTTGATTTTAATTGCCAACGTGTAATGAAACGCGCTGATAAAACACGGGTTTCTGGCGACTAAGGCAGCTTGTTATCACTTTAACATGAAAATGTAGGGCGGCGTTCGATTAATTTGTATAGGATGAATTCCTTGGTTAGTTTAAATGATGATTTTGATGTCATGCGTAATTATGTTCCCTGATCCGCTAGTAGAAAAAAAAACACAAACACACAGTTAAAAATCACATTTTATGGGGTTTATTATCAATACCTATGCATTAATAGACAACTAGAAAATATTTAACCATTTTAAAATCTTTAAAATGCCCACGGAAGGAAAATATGTTCTTTTTCATTTATTTTTCTTGTTATAGTAAAGTTTTAGTTTTGAAAATATTCCCCCTTTAAAACAAAATTGACATGTCAAGAGCGATTTTCTTTAAAGTACCTGATAATAAATATGAAAAATGATATTATATAATATTATTATAAAAGCAACAATAAAATCTTTAGTTACTACAACAATATTTAAAAATAATATATATATTAATAGCTATTTATGGTTCTTGCCTGGTATATTATACATAAGTAACGCAGAAATAAGATCTCACCATGAGGCGCCGTAGGCCGAGTGATATGATGTTTTCAAGGGACTTATGAAACATAACAAACAAGTGCCATACAATATTTCGCTTTCATTGGCCAGCCCCGTATAACGTACACAATAAAATATTTAATAGAGCCAAAACCAAACACATATATATACCATATATTTAAAAATATTAACAAGTAGAGTATATTAGCCGATAATAAATAAATCTTTGGGATTTAACACCCATCAAACCCAATACCACTATCAAACGTACAGCCCTATTTAGAACAGACCCTGTTTAAAACAGCCCTTTTTAGAACGAACATTGCGTTGTTTAAAACAGCATCCAGGGCTGTTAAGAAGAAAAAATACTGCCATGGATAAGTGCTCTCAATATTATAGTAATAATAAATAAAAATGTCGATATTTAAATTCCTACGGAACTAATGAGAATTTTTGAAGTTTCTAAACGATATAAAATGTGATCCCTCTCATACTTTTTGCGAGATTTCCACATATTACCTTATACTTGTATCACCCTGTAAGCATCATTTCAATATTCTTTAAAGTACCGGATACTATGTATATGCAAGACGCAAATTTATTAGATTTTGACTTAGTTGAACATAGGAAATCCCATGTAAAATTTGAGGTGGCTAAATATTGGCTCCCCTGTACAGGGTTATCCAACCAAGACTGGCCAAGGCGATTTTTTGACTTTTCCTGTACTTTTATAAAAAAACTGGAATAGCCATCTTAAGTCATTTTCTCCCGCGAATTCGAATATCTTCAGCAAAAAACAATTGAACATCAAACAAAAGTACTAGGGGTCACTTTGATATTTTTTTTAAATGGGATGCCGTATTTTTAATGAGCTTATCCGATTTCTCATATAAATTTTGATCTAAAATGTTGGATTTTTAATTAAAAAAAAACGCCTCTTTTCTTCAGTTTTAAATTCGGAAAATGTTCGTCTATCGTAAGATTTTTTTTTTTTTTTACATTTTAGATCGAAATTTATATGAGAAATCGGATAAGCTCATTAAAAATACGGCATCCCATTTAAAAAAATATCAAAGTGACCCCTAGTACTTTTGTTTGATGTTCAATTGTTTTTTGCTGAAGATATTCGAATTCGCGGGAGAAAATGACTTAAGATGGCTATTTCAGTTTTTTTATAAAAGTACAGGAAAAGTCAAAAAATCGCCTTGTCTAGTCTTGGTTGGATAACCCTGTACATGTTAGAGAAAAATTTTATTACAATTTTTTGAAGAGGCCGATATAATAAGCCCATGTGCCAAGTTTGAATAAATTTTAATAAGCCAATCATAACTTATTCAATTAAATGTGATGGCAAAATTACGAAATTTTCATAGTTTAGGTAATACAGCAAACACCAGCAAATTATTATATGGCATTGACAAAACGAACAGTAGCGTCAGTGACAACATTTTCATTGAAGGCGCTTTAATTATAGTTGAACATGAGCTATTCCCTTAAAGAAAAAGTAACTATGATTAAGTGGTGTTATACAGGAAACAATTTAAAAGCAGTATCTGAAATGTTTTCGTGAAGTTTCACCATCATAGTAGCGTTTTTATAGATATTATAAATTAGCTAAGTGTAGCGATAGTCAACACGGTATTTTTGTAGCGATTATAAGACTGCATCTAGTTCAACTGTGTCAAAGGCCTTTTGAAAGTCCACAACAAGAGGTTGTTTAGGAGATGAATTTCCAAAGTCGAACAACATTAGCAATATGTGGATATGATCGTATAGGTTTTTATACGTATGGGTAATGCAAAATTAAAACCGATGCACGTCGTCAATCAGCTGATAATTGTAAGTCTGTAACTAAACACGAGGAAATTAAATTTGGGCAAAAAGTATTAAACTTTATGCGATATTAAATTTACTACAAACTTATAAAGGATTCTTCTTTGATACGAACCCACTTATAGCAAATATTTTGTTTATTTAAGCTTGCAAAAATTAATATAATTTGAATTTTATTGGGCGATAGTTGACAACACAAGTGTAAACGGTGCGGTGGCGCCAGCTCGTTCGTTGGCTTTGTTTAACGTTCATGCAAAACTCACCTTAATTATTTTGTGATGCTGTGCGTCTATTTTTTAACAAAAATTTCAGATCTTTTCATAAATAGCATTAAGAAACTGTTCCTTTAAGAACAACAAAAGTGCGTGTGGAAATTCTTGTATTTTTATCTTGTTTTTATGAATAAAACTGTAATTCCCTCACTCGGATATTTTGGTTTCAAACTGGTAACACTGTCGATATCTGACGTCTTTTAAAGGGTATGACGTGCATCGGTTTTAATTTTGCATTAACTATAGGTTAGTATATGAGGTGCACATTTAGGCCTTGAAAATATAGTTGTCAGAAATAAACATTGTGAGATTTTTTGTTTTTAAAACTTGTTTTAACAGTTAAAAAAAATACTGTATACAACTCGTGTTTGTAAAACGAAGCGCTATTGTAATTTCCATTGCAAAATGGAACAATTTTTTCCTTGAAAGGTAATTTTTTGCCAGATTTATTCAATTTATTTTTTCTACGATCAGGTACAGCATTGCAGGAGAAATCCATAATGACGCTCCGCGAGCGGCACGTGTGCAACAAAGTATATAAGAGCTACACAATATGAACTTTTGGCAAGAATTTTTTTTAATTTTAATTATCATTTTGGTTGACCAGTACAGGACATCGATTTACAAACGTCACTTTGAAGGTTCCTGGATGTTGTTCCCAGGGCTCTCCATCTATCTGAACGGGCGCCTTTTCTTTTAGGCGTATCTAAAGATAATACCAATTCTTGTAAACCTTGTTTCGACCGTTAAGGCGTCATCATTGTCGTAATGTTTTAGGTCTAATGATGCCTTAACGGGAGAAACATGCACCTTTATATACTTAAAATTGATTTTCTCTTGTATTTAAATTATTTTTATTTTTATTATTTTTGTATCTTGTTTTTCTGCCGCAAAATAACGTTAAATATTTATAGTCTATCTTTAAATGGCACGAAGTAATAAATGCTCATTAAATATGCCAAACATATACCCGGGGTATCAAGAACAATTTAAACACCATCTCTTAAAATCTATTGTGTTTACATTAAAGGATTCAAATAATGAGCATCCTTTAGGTAGGTCCACCCTGAATTTATCGCAAGCTATTGTTATATTTGAGTATTTACCATTGTTATTGGGAAAGGCCCTTAATCAGAAGCGTGGATTGGGGAAGTTTTTAAATTAAAAATCTTAAACATGCCGCCTAGTCTCCTAAAATTGTATTATATTATATTCGTACGTATTTATACCATATGAAAACATTCAAAAATCGTATTAACTAATAAATAACAATGGGTGGTACGATTTTACACAATATAATTACAAAAACAAGATATAATATACAATCTTACAAACAAAGCATTTTCAAAAATCGAAAAATACTTTGTCGTTATGGCTTAATCATAGTCCGATTCCGAAGATGAACTTTTATTAACATCATTTATAATAAGCAATACAATTATTGCATCTTTTGGTATAGGATCCAACATTTGCTCAAACCATCCTTCAAAGACATCGGCATTCATATCTTCGTGATAGCCTCCTGTATTTTTAGATTACATCAGTAAACAACCTTTAACAAAGCCTTCAGAATTTCCAATATGGGTTATGATAAGTCGATGTCCTTTTCCAGATGGCGGTCTTAATCCTGTGGACAATCTTTCCAAAAAAGTTTGCCTTGAACTTTTAATATTTTCATCCTGCCAAAATTTAGTCACAGTGTGGCCTTCATTTAGCCATGTTTCGTCTAGGTGAAATATTTTTTTGTTCTTTGGCTTTTTGGATGCTTCTTAAGTAATTTCTTCTTTAACAGACGATATCGCTTCTGTATATTAAAATCGATTACTTATTAGGTTCTTTTCACCAGAAACCCACTTTTTTTAATAATTTCCAAAGCGTATCTCTACACATAAATAGGTAATCTTCTCGGATTGAGTATAAAATTTTGTCCAACGCGGTAATTTCTTTTCTTAAAAAGAATCTATGAACTTTTCTCTGCATTATAAAACATCATCCAGCTCAAGTTTTAGTTGCCCTGGAGAAGTTTTTGGAGGTTTGACGCCAACACTTTTTTCTTCTTTTAAAAGTTTATATATTGATGTTTTCCCAACGTTAAGCATATCTGCTGTAAATTGCACTGCATTGTCAACACTCAAATCCGCATTCTTCCTTTTAGTAGAATCGTAACAGTTAAGAAATATTTTTTGTTCAATTACTGTACCGGGTGACTTCGTATAAACTAGCACCCCCCGTAACTTTTTTTATTTTTTATCGTACGGGAAAAATAAAAAAACTGACATACACGGGAAATTGTTTCCTTTCCAAATCTGCATTGTAGTTTTCGGCAACTTTGCATATATACGGGGGACGACAAAATGTATTTTTTTTTAGAAATGCCCTGTATATTTTCGGCTAAAATGAAAGATCTTTTTTTTCTGATTTCAAATATACCATACAAGTTGACATTGGGTTTAGCCATTTTTGCGTTATTTAAGTTTACATTTGCATTGAATTTACATTATCTTGATATACGAACCGAGTAAGTTGCACTGACAGTTATTATTTCAATGACAATGTCAATTCAGAAACATTTGTTACTATTGTTTTCATGGCCCACTGTTCAAAAAGTTCTTGTACTCAGTAATCATGGTAGCGTATATCAAGATAATGTAAACTTAAATAACGCAAAAATGGCTGAACCAAATGTCAACTTGTATGGTATATTTGAAATCAGAAAAAAAAAGATCTTATTTTAGCCGAAAATATACAGGGCATTCCATTAAAAAAAAATACTTTTTGTTGTCCCCGTATATTTGCAAAGTTACTGAAAACTACAATGCAAATTTGGAAAGGAAAAAATTTCCCCTGTATGTCAGTTTTTTTTTTATTTTTCCCGTACGATAAAAAATAAAAAAGTTACGGGGGGTGCTAGTTTATACGAAGTCACCCGGTACATGGACCGACTCTAGGACGTTTAGGCAATTGTTGAAAATTCTCCAAATTTAATTAAAAAAACACTGACACTTCACAGTTTGACTAGCAACACCCAAAACAAACACCCAAGGTAGGTATGTATAGATATAAATAGGTGTATTATTCCAATAGATAACTAATAACCACATAATTAGTAAACAGGTATTAGGTACAAAAAAAAAGGAATAAAATGATGAAAGCTTAAAAAATTTTATATTAAAATATATATTTGAAGACAAAACTTGAATTTAATGTCGATACTTGTACTAATTCTGCACAAATTTAAAAATTTAGTCCTGATTTAATCTATACATGCCGAAAAATCTTACATGCCCATGAAGAAGACGGCTTTGAATGATTTATTCCTTCGCATCATTTAAAGATAGACTATAGGATGATGACTTTTTAGAATTCTTACCTCTACTGTTTTAGCTTGTCCTAACCTAATCGGGGAAGATAAGCCAACTTGCAACTGCGCTATATGGAAGGAAGAATAAATGCCCACAACTTCCAAAATTCCGTCGTGGTGAGACTGAGTACTTTTACTGTTACCATCACCAAGGCCTAAAACGTAGTCGGATTAGTTGAGGTGATTCCTAGTCGAAAAGTTCATATAAACATATGTCAAGTAATTGTTTCGTCCAAGTGGTGTTGTTGAAACGTACGAACTGTGTGACCAAGGATTAATAGTATGTTTGATAGATACTCAGCGTAAATGAAGAATTAGAGGCATTTTGTATAAAGTGGACAAATAACATGGTAAAGACAAATGACGATTCGAGAAAAGTATGCATTACCATATCAGGAACTGATACGGATAAGAAAAAATATACAATAAATAATATTAGAAACGTGGAGAAACAAACAGTACGAAAAGCTTATTTTAATGAAGATTATCTACAAGATCTTCTGATAGGAGATTTCACCGATGCTCAACACCCTATTTTGACAATATAATATAGAGGGTTGTTTTAATCTAAATTATATTATTAAAAAATAAATAGGGTGACATGAAAAAAGCTGAGTACATCATTGGATTCTACATAAAAAACTACAAAAAGAACATTTGTTTTCTCTGTGATGAGCTACAGGGTAACCTAAATATGGGGGGGGGGGGTCCCAAAATGAAAAATTTTCAAAAACATCCCGTATATCAAAAACACAGACTAGAAAAATTCTGATTGCGGCATCTTTTGTTTTACAACTAATAAAGGAGATACCTCGTAAAACCATCAAAAACTGGACACCCTGTACACCTAACAATAGCAAAAAAAGTATACCAAAGTCACGAGAATAGTCCAGTAGTTACCAAAACTTTCTTGGAATGGGTAATTTAAAACAAAAATTAGTAAATTTATTCAGCCATCATATATGAAGAAGATGTATATGCTGAATTGAACATGATTATTCGAGAATCGTTTAAGACAGAACAATTTGGAGTATCAATAACAAAAAAAAAACAATAAATATAGAAGCTGATATTTAGAAACAGTTCAATAAAAAAGAACAAAACAATACAAAAATCGATGTCAAGACTGAAGGCCAGTCCTAATTTAAAAATAATTCAGTCGAATCAAAACATACACAAGTTCAAGAAATGTTAATAAGGAAACATAAAGAAAAGAACATGCTAACAATATGGGAGTAGATTAAAGAAAAAGAATTGCTGAAAGTTTATATTAATAAAGTTGCTCAAGAAGATAGAATTGAGATGCAGAAGCTTAACAAAGAAATAAAATTGCTAAAGAAATCATAGATCAAATGGAAGTTCAAGCACAACTCAAAGCTCAAAGAAAGAAAGAAGAAACGATATCAGATGAAGCATTTAACACGTTATCTCAGTTGGAAATTGACCGCGAAAAAACCGCTTTTAAAGATGCAACGACGCATAGGAAGAGAGAAGTTGTCATGTATAGAAAATACTTGAAACAATTGGAAAAAGAAAAAATTGAAGAACAGAAGCTTTTAGAATTGCTGGAGGTAGAGACCAAGCAAACTGAGGCAAACTGTCAAATTATTGAAGCCAAACGAAGATTCAAAGCACATAAATGTAGGCGATGTAGTATTTCGAAGACCAGTTACAAGGCTATGCCGGGGAGAAGTATGTGTAAATTAAAGTTTATACGAGGGGGAGAAATGTTAAATCTTTTATTTAATAGTAATGCATAGGTACCCGCAGAGGTGGGTAAAAGTAGTTGAATATAGAGAGTTGACAGAAATTAGGACGATCTTGTCATTTTAAAAGAAAAATAGAAATAGAAAGCCCGACAATTATACCAATTTAATAAACGTAAGTACTTACAATGCAATAAATAAATAACTTTTAATTGGCTTCTTAGAAAATAATAAAATTTGGTGTGCGAGTCCATCATACAAGGACCTTCAAAAAAGTCTAATACAATTTTGATGTAAAATTAATAGGGGAGCCAATTTTGAGGGTAGCAAAATTTACATAGGATTTTCTATGGTCTGTCTTACGGTGCACTACCCGGTATATATTTTGTTATTGTTTGTTGTTACATGCAAGGTGTTATTTAAGTATGTACAAACTAAGGGGTAATTCCTTGTATAACTTAAAGGCTAAAAGTGAAGCATGTAACAAACACATAAGGGCTTAATTTATTACGTACCCCAAAGGTTTACACCTGCTCCCCATGAACTAATACTAAGGATAACAATAGACTCCAATTCCGGCAATGGCACGAATGCACCGTCTAAGTACAATTCCAATCTTTCCTCCAAATTTTTACAATCAGCAGTTACCACTTGTTGGGTTCCAAAACACAAATACAAAAGCTAAAAAATAGCTATTTAAGTAACAAGTTATGAAAGCGCTATTTTACTGGACAAGAAGGATAATTTTTTTGAGTTCACTAAAATCCCTTATATATATATAAATGGATAAAGTTACGTTCAATGTCAATTATAATTACCTTACCTTATTAAATACTCGACTGCCATACACATAAAAAATGCTATCTCTAGTGTTGTGAAAACTTAAGGCAACTTGAGCGTCTACTCCGACACTCATATAATTATACATGTAATACGTTTTACTTGGAATCCTTAGGCCTAAATGTCTAGTCGATGTTACTTCAATTTGCCACCTTAAAAAAATTAAACAATTTGAGATAGAAGATAAGTTTTGACATATGCAATACTTATAAGATAAGGGAAGCAAAGACCCTGCAAAAAAACAGCATTCACGGCTAAGAAATATTAGAGAATGGTGCAGAATAAGAGAGACTCGAGGAACATTAGTGAAGTTGTTAAAATATCAACGTTTTACCACGACGTTTTCTTTCACACATAATATTTTGTTTTAAATTAAATATAAATTATATTATCGGGACAATAATAGATTACTCACAAAAAACAAGTACCCGCTTTATTGTACCCTCTTAGTCACAATAGGTTTCCCTTTTGCATTAACCCATCGGTCAGCGAAAGATAATTTGTGTTTTTATAAGTTTCCCACCGGATTAGCTGAATAAGACCTCTTTGCCGACATACCTGTACGTGATATTACTTTAATTCATATTATTAGAAAGTAATTAGGTATGTCGGTACATTGCCTTTAATCTTTATATCAACAATAGATAATTTTATTGGCTTCTTTCTTAATACGGTTTAGGATATTCCCACGTACCCTTCCTAAGACAATTTATTTATCCTTCTTGTTGTCCAAAGCAGGCATGGCTGATGTTCTTAATTGTGAATAAAATTGAAAAACTACAATACTTCCTTTCAAAATTTCTATCTTCTTTTAAAAAGCAGATAATGACATGAACCAAAAAACATTGTGTTAAGAAAAGATCACAATTCAGAACAAAACATAATGAAGCTACATTTTACCGCTCATCTTTTCCACAGAGCGTTAAAAAATATAGGGTAAAAAAGTTACTTTTGTTTCTGCCTGTATAATGATAAAGACATCAGTATTTTTTGAAAACCGAAATTCAGGTCAACATTCCGAAAAACAAGTCTACACTTTGCTAAAAATTTCATCAAGATCGGAAAACAATTTAAAAGGTTACAGGATTATAAACCTGACTAACATTATCTTTGTCCGGAATTTATTGTCGGGGAGTGTATTAAACTGAGAGTCCGATCCTGTAGCCCTCTTTAGTATTTTACCAACAGTACAATTTTGGACAGACTATACCTACTTATAGCATTAAAACGATAGGAAACCAGCAAACCATGCGAAAAGCATTTTCAATCTCTTCGATAATGGTTAAATCGAGCAATAACTCGAGAAATATTAAAAATATCGAAAATTCTTATAAGCACAAAATTATAAAGATTTTTATTTCCCACCATATTAATGTCTTCACTTTTCATCGTAGAATCAAATGTAGTCGAGTTATTCACGAAAAACTATACGCACATTTTTTTAATATAAGATTTTCTTGGAAACTACCCTTAAAAAATCATGAATCTCAGAATTAATGTAAGATAATTATATACCTGTCCAACTGTGACAATCTCGCTTCCTGAATATTACTTAATACTTTTGGGACGTCCAATTCAGGGTTATTTGCTTTACCCCATCCCAATACCCTCGAAAGGTCATTGCCTGTTCCCAGAGGTATTATTGCTAGAGGTGGTTCTGGCTGAAAAAAGGCTGGAATTTAAGATGCTGCTCAAAATTTTAAATTATTTTTGAGGTTACAAAATGTTGCCAACTTACGTCCAAATCCAATTTGTGTGATGATGTTAAAACCCATGATATAGTTCCATCACCTCCTGCTACCAATACTCTAGCCACCTTAAAAAAAATGCGGATATTAATAAATAAAGTAACAGAACTATCAAACGTATCTTTTTAATTAGCGTAAGTTCAAGATTTTATCCACGTCCACGGCCAAATGAAAAAGTTCCTAAATATATTATTCCTACCCAATCCCACCAGTTGAGTCAAGGTGTTTTCATGACAGCGATCTAAGAGATGGCAATATTGAGTTCGTGTTTAATTTTCTGTTGTCTGGATTCTAATTTGTTTAAGCTATGGTTCATCTGAATGAGAAACAACGAGTTGAAATTTTAATAATGATCGGTTACGGAAATATGAAGAGATCGCAAGATCAGGTTTGTCAACTTTTCAATAAATTATTTCCAAATAGGCCTCCAATAAATCAGTCAACGGTGTGGCGAGTGGTAAAGAAATTTCGAGAAACAGGCAGTGTAAGGGAAGCCCCTAGATCAGGTTGACCTAAAACAGCAACCGGGGGAGACAAAGCTTTGGATAACATGCTCTCAATACATGAAAATCCAACACAATCATACAGGCCAATGGCAATGGATTTTAATGTGTTTCATCAGTCAGTGAAAACTTTGTTTAAGCCGGTGCTACGGACTGGCCAGCGCGATCCCCGGACTTAACCTCGCTCGACTTCTTTTTGTGGGGACACTTAAAGGATAAAGTCTACGTTACCCGTACAAATGACTTAGAATCTTTAAAAGTCAGAGTTAGTGCTGAAACTCAGGCCATTCCAGAGGATTTCCTTTTAAACGTTGTAGACGGGTTGAGGGATCGACTGGCGCTCTGCTTAGCAGAAAATGGTGGTCATTTTGAACACCTGATCCACTGAAAGGTTTCACTTGTTTATTATTCCGATGTTAAGTTGTTCAATTTTCTAGGCTATTTATTTTGTTATTATAAAGTTTGTTACAACTTTAAATAAATACAAATTTGAAATACAAAAAATTCAGAGTTTTCCCAGTAGAATCCAAATATGCAATCATATGCAGGGTGTTCCATTTAAAAAAAGTAAGTTGGGTCTCTATGGCAACCAAACTAGAAATGACAGAAAAAAATCATGCAGGTAAAAATGTGGGGAATAATTTACTAAACAACTTTCATAAAGGTGACTTTTCGTATACGGGGTAATTCAAAAGTTACAGGCATTATGCGCGACTTTTTTGCCATTCTGTGCAATGTATGTTTAAAGCTTCACATGTCTAATCATAAGTGCCTCATATTGTTTTTTAAAATTGTAGCTCTAAAGAAGATTGAATTAAAACCCGAAACGTCCTAAATCCGACAAATATATCAAAACTACTTCAACTAAGGTCCAAATTATCAATATCCTGTTAATTTTAACTACAAGATAACTTCTAAAAATACCATTGTTGGAACCATGAGCCTATAAACAAATTTTCTGAAATTTATTGGAACGAGCTGTCTAGCTTAAAAAATGCCGTTGGGTTTTTTTGGGGATGAATTCATTTTCATCATTCCATTTATATGGTAAACCTACAAAAATAGTAATCTCGGTTCAAGCATACATCCAACCGACGGGATAAGTGCAGTATGAAATTCAAGAAATTACGGCACTCTGATTGGCCAGCTGAAGGCCAAATTTCCATACCGCCACAGATTTTTATTACAGGGATGACGTTGAAGTTTCGGCTGCAACGATCGGGTGACGGTACTCGTCAACAGCGACAACAACTTTCGACCACGAAGTAAAATAAACAAACTCTGAGTTAAGAATGAAGTTGAGTACGTTGCAATAGAATGCGACATAAATGGGTTTCATATTATAGTTATATCTGTATACCGGGTGTTGCATCGTCGAGCGGGACATAGGAAATCCCATGTAATTTTAAATGGGGTCAATTATTGGCTTCCCTAATTATTTTAGAGAAAAATTCTATTTAGGTTTATTAAAGAGCACTAAAACCCACATTCAAAAGAATAACTTTAGATATTTTTGATGAGCCCGTTTACGGGTTATCGCCGATTTCGTTTTAACTATTTCTCCTTTTTATGGCCCCGTATTTGCGGGCACCAGTCAAGGTAAAAGATGACTGTCAAATAAAGTTGTCATTTGGAGGAATATTTGAACATCTTCTTAAATCCTAAAGTTCTAACAATTTAGTAGTACCTACCTATTAATTAGTAAAATATTGAAACATGTAAAATGTCATAATTAACCTTGTAATTGGATACTTTATTGTAGTTTTATTCAGATTAATTTGTACTCATAAATACACCTTTAATAGTTTCGATGTACGAGTTTTTATAACAATTAAGCACACATTTCAAAATGACAACATAATTTGACAGTCATCTTTTACCTTGACTTGGTGCCCGCAAATACGGGGCCATAAAAAGGAGAAATAGTTAAAAAGAAATCGGCGATAACCCGTAAACGGGCTCATCAAAAATATCTAAAGTTATTCTTTTGAATGTGGGTTTTAGTGCTCTTTAATAAACCTAAATAGAATTTTTCTCTAAAATAATTAGGGAAGCCAATAATTGACCCCATTTAAAATTACATGGGATTTCCTATGTCCCGCTCGACGATGCAACACCCGGTATGTAGTTAGTAATTAGGAGTTAAATTTATTTGTTCTTGACGCCATTTCCTTTTTTGTGTTGTATGTCGTTTTGTGCTTGTTACAGATGATGTATATGGCAAGATCAGAAATAAAGATTATTAGTATTATTATTATTAAGGTGTGCGAATTAACATAATATATCAGGTGTATTTATTTAAGTCAGACAGTACTTCTATACTATTCCATTAAAGAAAAACTTGGTCACGATAAGTATTTTTTGGCTCACCCTGTATACGCGTATTTTAATCATAAAATGCGCAACAAAAAATAATAGTTCATATATTTTATTTTTTTTTACCCTTATTGTTGGAATGGAAGTTATGTGGCTGTTATCACTAACAGGACATCGACAATTTGGACCAAAAAAAATTACTGACATCCACCTATACTATATTCACCTTGGGAGCCAACAGAACACACCATTGCAAAGCAGCAGGTGGTTTCCGATCCGTCAGATCTATAACCTGAGCTGGGTTCAGGAATTTTCTGAACTCTGATAGTACCAGTGCGCCGTCCGAGTTCCCAGATTTTTTGTTCGCTAAAAGAAGTGGTTTTTAAAAATTTTTTTTGTGACAATTACAATTTTTAGGCGGAACAAAAAATATGTACGTCAGTGAAGTTTTCTTTTTTGATAACACGGTTATGTAGACATTTCAATGTCTAATGCATAGTACCTTTTGAACCGCTACAAATACAAATAGGTGTATCACAAGGTACCGGGTGTCCCACTAAGAATGGCTGTCGGCCGTATCTCAGAAAGTGTTAGTCGTATGGCTTGCGGAAAAAAAATATATTAGGTAAAGTGGTCATGAGAAATTGCTGGAAATTATTTTTAAGTTTCTCAGGCTGGCGCTAGAGGGCGCAACAGTAACGGTAAATATGAATCACGAAGTTTCCTCAAAAGTCGCCTAGTTAATGTATCCCGAAAATAACATTTTTGTATATTTCGAAGATTTATTAATAAAATTCACCTATAGAACGTGTTCGTCACTTTTCAAATAAAGTGGTGGGGGAAGGTTGAACATTATTTGTAATAAATGCTGATAAATCGGGTCTGGCTTTACATAATTTAGTAAACTTAGTTTTGTTAAAAAGGGCTTTTCTCACTCTATATATCATCTTATGAACTACGGCATAATGTGTTTTACACTAGGCGCTAGGGGGCGCTGTCTTACAACTTCACAAACATAGCGCGTTTTGCGTTAAAACCTTTAAAAATATTCAACAATAATAAGCCTGAACTAGCAAAAAATCTTTTATCATAATAATTGTATAAGTTGAATTTGGTATTTTTATTAGCAAACAAAAGATGACAGTGCATACACAGATCTTGCATACATTTATTATGCCCTTGAACTAACACAGGGATGCACAGACTTATAGGGAACAGGGGCCACTCGGGAAAAATATAAGCCAAGGACGGGCCACTACAAACAATACTTATTAACACAAACATTTTTATTTTTAAATAGTATGAAATACAATGATAAAAATAAAAGAACCTTCAAAAATGTTTGTTGTAATTATGTAATCATAAGGTAATCTAATCATTACAATGTAATATTTCATGTTTTATTATTTCGATGCATGACATTGCATTGAACTAACAAGTTTTTTTTTTATATTTGGCTCCTCATTACTTGTCGCCACACGTAAAATTGCTTCCAAATTTTTATTTGCCAGGCGGTTTCGGTTTTTTGTTTTGTTTAGTTTCATCACTGAAAACGTTTGTTCACAAATATACGTCGATCCAAATAAGCTTGCGCATTTCAATGCATTTATTCGCAACTCTTTATAAGCGTTTTTATCAACGCAATGGTAGAAGTTGAGTAAATTACCTTCATTAAATTTGTTTCGTAAACTATCATCATTTTGCATGTCTATTAATTCCAGCTGCATTGATTCCGGCGCATTTTCGGGTGAAATGTTGAAAGGATTGCTGAAAATGTTCAACTTTTTTGAAGTCTACAAAACGATTTTGAAAAGCTTGTATCAAAAATCAATTTTTTCAACATGAGCGAAATTGACGTCAGTTTTATTGACTTTCTCCATAATTTTTTTGTAGTTCGGAAAATCGCTGTAATTGGCTGAATTGATTTGTGTCCTGAAAAGACTCAATTCGCATTGAAAGGACGAAACATGAGAGTATAACTGCGAAAATTGATCTTTGTCTTGGAGTCGCGTATTTAAGACATTCAAGTAATTTGTGATGTCTACAAGAAACGCTAAGTCACACAGCCAGTCAGGGTTGTCGAGTTCGGGGACGTCGTTTTTCTTTTCCGCCAGAAATAATTGATTTCTTCAATCAAGTTAAGAAACCGCTGTAGTGTCAACCCACGACTTAGCCACCTTACTTCAGTGTAAAACAGGAGATCACCATGTTCCCTTTCAATATCCTCGAGAAATTGTTTGAATTGTCGGTGATTAAAACCTCGTGATTTTATAAAGTTTACAGTAGGTACTAGAACTTTCATCACATTTTCAAATCCCAATAATTTTGAACAGAGGGCCTCTTGATGTATAATGCAATGAAACTACATTAATTCTTTGGTATTTATGTTTTTAGTTTGTAAATATTTTTTTAACATAACCATCCCAAATGTACTTCCAACCATTGAAGGTGCTCAGTCAGTCGTAATTCCAGATATTTTCGTTAAATCCAAATCCATTATAGAACATTTTTCCAGAAGAGCTTTGAGCATGTCACTGTGTCACTCCCCTTGGTTTGACTTGTCAAAGAACTCGTACCAATCAGTTCTTCACTCACTTCAAAATTTTGCGTTACACCTCGTAAAAATATTAAGAGTTGAGCAGTGTAACTTATATCTGTAGATTCGTCGAGTGCTATAGAAAAATACTAAAAGCTTCTCGATTTCGTAGCTAATTGCTCTTCTATATTAGCTGCTAATGCGGTAATTCTTCTTTGAACAGTCATTTGATTTAACTGAATTTTTTCTTTACATTTTCCGGACAAATTTTTTTGCGGCGATATCTAAACATTGCTTAACAAACTCACCATCTTTAAAAGGCGGACAAGTTTTCGCTATTATTCGAGATATTTGAAAGCTAACTTCAGTAGCTGTTTCAGCATCTTGAATGGTTTTGTAAACATAGCTTGCTGGCCTATTAGTTCCCGTTGTAAAGTGGAAATTCTTTGCGTTCGATTTTCGCCAGTTAATTTAGTAAAAGTAAGATGCTGAATTTCATAGTGCCTTTTCACATTATATTCCTTCGGAATAGAAACACTACTCTTGCATATTAAACACACAATTTTGTTATGCGATGAAATAAAAAAGTATTTTTCGGTCCAAATATCTTGAAACTGTCGATTTTCATCTTCAACCTTACGACTACGTTTCTTACTGGGGCCTGGTTTATCCATATCAAAATTGATATTATATTGTTACGTAAGTAGAAGCCAAGTTCGAACGACGAGATATTTACTCGTCACAGATTACAGTTCTCAATCAGTATAACGTTCATTTGTCCGTAGTTAAAACTTAACTACCCCGGTAGCTGGCGATGCGTCGTATTTATACGAGTTACCAAACATCGAGAACCTTCCACTTTGTTCGGGGATACTACCGACGTGTTTCGCGAATCATAAAGTAATCTAGTTGATGCGACAGATTTCTAGTCTCGTAACAATATGCCTAGACCGGAGCGCGACGAGTAGAATACTTTTAAAATTCGTTGGCAGGCCGCATAAATATCGCTTTTAAAATTCGTTGGCAGGCCGCATAAATATCGCTTTTAAAATTCGTTGGCGGGCCGCATAAATATCGCTTTTAAAATTCGTTGGCGGGCCGCATAAATATCGACAGCGGGCCGCGGTATGTGCATCCCTGAACTAACATGTGTATGTATTGAATTAGATGCTTGTATCCCTAGACTCCTAGACTATTAAATACTTATGATTTTGATTTTTGAGGGAAAATACTTACCAACTACCACCACGGGTGACCATTTATCCCAGCCAGGGTCCTTAACACCCCTCAGTAGTAGGTGCTTGTTTAACGTCCCCTTTCGTCTTGCTACTTGAACACAGAATGGTGGCACAATCATGGATCTGAAGGGACCGAAGTCACATACCTATATGAAAACTTATTACAGAATACCAATGTTATGTCAAGGAAAAAGGACAAGGGATAATTTATTGAACCTGTGGTGGTAATTTTGTTAATAATTATAGACTATGAGAAATAAAACAGCTCCTTTTACAAGGGTTCTGTTATGGGTTTCTTTAAATTGTTTTATTAAATGTACATTATCTTTCCTCTATACTTCCAATGAGCTATAAAAATAGCAATACTAGCAAATCTGTAATATTATCTTTAGATATCTTCTAGAGTGTACCAATTACTTCTAAATAAAATAACAACTATTTCAAATTTGTTCAGTCACTCAGTATTTATCTGTAAATGTACCTCATCAACTTGCTGGAGACAGTCTGTGTGCACGCTTCGTTGGCACCAGCAACACTGGAAATCTATAAGCCCTGGTTCCATGGAACAATCCTCACTACAAATGCAACACACAGCGCCTAAAGGCAAATTACCTAAAAAAAATTGATCGCCTGAGGTTACAAGCAGTACCTAAGTATAATAATTACATGAGATTTTCATATTTTCAATAAGTAGGTAGTAAAAACACCCATACTTCATGCCCAAACACAATCACTTCGAGTTTTTACCTTTAACCCAGTGATGCAACTGAATTTCACTGTTGCTAGTGACCAATTTGCATCTTAAAGTTTGATTAGCTTTTTTGACACATTCATTCTCGGCACAGACCCCACAACAATCACAATATACCCCAATACCATGAATGAGAAATTCTTCACATACTGAACAATACCATGCCTAAAAAGAATGTGCTTGTGATACACAGATAGCATGAATTTTTCTTTTGGCCTATAGGAACCTAAGTAGTATAAACTGTAATATTAGACAACTAGCTTGAAATCCAAAATTGGTAGGACTGAAATATTCAGGCAATTATTAGTGTTTACCTTAGCAGTAATCTTTATCGGAGTCCAACTGTGATTTTTGCTGTAATCTCTGACAGCAACTATGCTCTCCCCGGAAAACTTTTTAAATACATAAATACTAACGAAACAGGCCACCACAGCGCCAGCATACGTTGCAACACCAAAGGTAGGAATTATATCCTCAAATATCCACATTTCAGAGCTTAATGCCTCAATTCTGCTAAAAACAGTCAGTAACTTAGTAGAATAACAATACAAGAGTCATAGTATAGCATGTTCACACTAAAAGGATATTATTCATTGTCCTTCTCTTTTACTAGTAGTCCCAAAGGAACCCCAAAAGGAAAATACAGCTGTAATAGTTAAATTTGCAATTTAAATCAATATTTTTGCCACTCATTCTTATGTTTTTGTTGTGTGACATTGTTATATTTTAACAAATCTGTTAGGAGAAATTGGTCGTTTCACTCTAACATGCCCCGTATATAATGAGAGAAAAAGAGATATCAACAAGACCCGATTGAGTTCGCTCCGAACCCTAACCTACAAATAGGTCCTGACACTTGACAGTGCTGTCAACAGCAAGCAATTTTTATTGGAGGTAAGAAAGACAGGGCTGGTTTTAAAATATATTGAATTTTAATGATGCCGCAACCATCTTTGTACTTTTTGGTCATGTAATAATCGTAATGCAGCACCAGAATTAAGTTGTAATTGGAAGTGTCGTGAGTTTAGTAAAATGTTTGAATGTAAATAAATGGTAATTTTTGAATATTGAAAAATTAAAGTGCGGTCCTTCCAGAATCTGTAAGTGCGTCCCTGTATATTTCAGACTCAGAGACAGATAGCCATGTCGCCAACCGTTAAAAGATAAATTTGCTTGTTTTAGATTAGATGGTTTTAAATTAGCTAATTCTCATTTTTCCATTAATTTCGTGGCTCTATCTCGATTTAATCAAGCAAATTCATATGGTTTTCGGCTTAAAAGGCTTGTAAAATAGTCAAAATAACCTGAATTTTGAAAATGTCGTGTTCAAGGTTAGAACCAAATGTCACCAGATGAAATTTCAAAAGTTACCAAAGTCTAAACTTTTGCTGCTTTTTATGGTCACGTTCGGTGAATTTATCTAAAAATTTTAATTTAAATAAAAATAAAACCGGTATTGTGTATGAAATTGCCAATTTAGTTCATTTTCCATTACTGCCATCAGTAAGTATATTGTTTATACAGCTACTAGAAATGTATTTGCTTAAATTTCCATAAGTGTTGTTGTTACCCACTAAAAAGATGTTGGCTTTAGTTTTCAAAAAATTGGTCTTATTTTAGGTTTATTATTGAAATGGCTGCACGTAAGAAGAAGCCAGGCCTAAAAATTATAGTTCAAGAGGAAGCAGCACCTGTGTAAGTTTTAATTACCTCACCTTTTATATTTTAGGACTTGGGGGTCAATTTATCAGATAGGTTTTTAGTATTATATATTTCTTCTCTCATATAAACAAATAAGCTGCTGTAGTACCTACTCCTTTAAGCAATAAAAATTATTTATTATACTTTACCACTTTACCTATCTTGTCGTTTTTGCCTTAATTTTGCTTTGGGTACCAAACATTCAGGGTAGGGTGCTGGTTGTGTTCCGTAATAGAGTGTGTTTTAACCAGACATTATTCGAACGAATGAGGCGATTTTATGGTATCAAAGAAATACTCTGCACCCGCTGGAACTACATCATTAGTTACTAAGTATGCATATATCCAATCCTTCTAGCATTACTCTGTTGTCTTTTCCTATTTTGGACTATATAAATTATGTTCAGACGTTGATGATGTACCGTTTGTCTGTGTGAGGTATTAAATGATGGTCTGTCTGACCATGCAGCAGTATATTGTCTTCTGCCTTGTTTAACCAAAAAGCCTTAGATACCAGGAAGGCAAAGACGAATTTTTTGTAAAAGAAATTTTGATAGGATTCTGTTAAACTGTCCAGATATTCAATGGTTGGATATTTTAAATATAGAGGATACTTCAAAAAATTCTATTAAGTAATAAATAAGGTTTTTAATAGGTACTTTCCATTAAAAAATAAAAAGTTATGGGTTATTTAAATAATTACATATTTACATATACATTACAAGAAATATATTGATTTGATTTGATTTGATTTGATTTGATTATGCAGGAAAATTTTACATAGGTAATAAATTCTTTGTAGGGTGTTTTAACAAATATCCAAATATTTACAGGAAATCAATAAGAATCCCTAAAAATTCCTATTTTATAAATCAACCCAATAAGTCTCATAATAAGCAAGGAGAGAGTTGGAATAATGCCAATAATCTCAGGGGAAAAACAGCAAATGATAAATGGAGTTTTTTTGTAACCCGAGAAGTTTAAAGCATTCTTTTGTAACATTTTATTTATTATCATTTAAATTATTATCCAAGACCACCCAATACCCGGACAAACTGGTAAGGTATCTCTGCCAATACCTGTAACGAAGTTACATAGGTTTTAGTTTTAGTAACCCGTTTTAGGTACATACCTCACTCAACTTTAATTAAAAATGCTGTATTTTATAGTGCAAAATAAATGTACAATCACTTACACAGAACATCAGGGTGGTATCTATAATCCTTAACAAGTTTTAACCTATCACAGTTAGTATTTATATTTAGTGGGGTACATTCTGACCTTTCCAAATTTGTGATGAAGGGAACGGTTACGATTTTTAATTATATTATTTGCTTTGTCAATAAATAATGCTTTATGTATTTTGAAAAATTTAAGTAGCCTTCATTGGATAAGGAGACATTACACAACCATGATTTGGTTGTCTAGGTTGTCCAATTTTCTAAATGCTCTGAGTATGGGTTTTCCATAAGTTTTACTTGGTTATCAGCTTAACTTTTTTTAAAGTGTTGCTCCTGGGAATTTAGACTCTCGTACAACCATCACTATTGGAGAGAAAACTTTTGATGTGGAAGCGGATGATTTAGAAAAAATTGATGACTTAGGGAGAGGGGCCTATGGGGTGGTAGAGAAAATGCGACATATACCCAGTGGAACTATTATGGCTGTAAAGGTAATGATAAAAAAATTAGATTAGGAGATTTTTATTTAGAATTTGTATTCTTAAATAATAATTTAATTTCTTTACTTCACAAACATTGAATAAGGTAAAATGAAATAGTGTCAAAAAACAGGCAAATTACCATTTTCTAATTCTAATCTCACCTAACCTACTTGCGGTGTTGTTGAAATATTCTTCGATGATGTAAGGTTTCATGTCTTTTAAAAAATTAAATATTTTTTTAAATAAACTAAGTAATGTTTTATAGGAATACTTTTTATGTAACCTTTTTATTTATTTAAGCTTTTTGATAATTCTACATTAATAATGAATCATATCTGTATTTGTTTGGTTTAAATGCAATTATTTTATTAGCAACTTGTGCTATATACAGGGTGTCCCGAAATTAAGGGGCAATACTTTACCTCCATAGTGTATGTTTATACTGTATCTATGATTGGCTTTATAAAAAGTTGTTGATACATTGAACAAATAAATAAATAAATAAATATTCTTCGGCTAAAAATAATAGAATTTTTTCATATGGACATAAGTGCAGAATGCTTGTTAAGGGAGCTACCCCCCTCCAATGGGGAACCCTGAAATCGTTTTTCTTTAATATTTTCGAACCCGTTCATAATTAAATTTTGAAATCAGGTATGGTTATAAACTTTCAACGATAAATCGGTTTGTGAATTCAGAATTTCAATTTATTTAGTCATAGGCGTCACATACCGGGGTGGTTAAGGGTTAAAATAATCCCATTGTTTCAACCAGTAATATTTTTTATTATTTTTTTAATAATTATGAAATTTTAAAGTATTCTGCGTAAAAAAGGTCGCCCTAGTTCACCTTGATAGGACTTACAGTTTTTGAGTAAAATCGTTTTAAAGAAAATCACGTCCATAAAGTAGTAAATTATTAAAATTATTGTTAAAGCTTTTATATCAAAAATATACTAAAAACTACCAAATTTATGAAAGAAAATCCTTTTAAAATATACGCAGTCAGCTCTTACGCCTCTTACGAAACTAAATAGATTAAAAACAAAATAAATATGACAACTTATTTAGAGAGTAAGAATGCGACATGAAATAGGGTTGTTTAACAAAAATTTTTTGAAGAAAAAATTTAAATTTAAACCAAGAACTACTCCTTGAGAAGGTGTTCAAATAGACCCCCATTTTCTTTGATACAAAGTCCAGCTCTACGGCGAATGTTGTGAGATGGCCGAAAAATCTGAAAATAATTTCTTCTTATTTCATTTCTAGCTTGAAAAATTCGCTAAAGCCGATCCTCACGGGTATCCACCTCCGTTGCATAAACTATGTTGCACATATGACCCCACAAATAATAATCGAGTGGATTTAAGTCCGGCGATCGCGCTGGCCAGGATACTGGTCGACCTCTGCCTATCCACCTTTTAGGATAATTCTCATCTAACCAGTTACAAGCAGGCCCTCCAAAATGGGCAGGGGCACCGTCGTGTTGGAATACATCCCCAACCTGGACCTTAAGGGTACTTCGTCCAACAGTCCCGCTAACTGATTTTGAAGAAAGGCCGAATATCTCTCGCTGGTTAAATTATTGGGCATTTCAATTGGACCAATTAAGTGATTTCCAAGTATTCCCGCTCACAAATTCCCGGAAAACCTATATTGACAATTAGTTCTTTGGACTGCTCTTGGATTGTCATCGTGCCAAAAGTGAGTGTTACAAACACTTTAGTTCTACTAAATGTTGCCTCATCAGACCACAAAATTTTGGTTAGCAAATTTTGATGTCCTAAAATCCACCGAATAACTGGATTTTGGGTGGGAAATCTCTAGGCAACAGCTCTTGAACCCTCTGGTAATGATATGGGTGAAGACCTTGCATCTGATTCATTCTTCCTATCTAAAATAAATACTCGTTCTAATTATGGATAGCAATATGGTAAAGTAAAACGCATTACAATTAATTTCGGAATGTTGACTTCTGTAGCCAATGAGAGGAGAATATGATGGTAAAGTATTGCCCCTTAATTTCGGGACACCCTGTATAAATAACAGTTTACAAACTATCCAAACTTAACATAAATATACTTACTCTTCGAGTCAATAGTTTTCTTTTATAATTCCTTAGCGTATAACAGCTACAGTAAACACCCAGGAACAGAAACGACTCCTTATGGATCTGGATATTTCTATGCGAAGCAGTGATTGCGCTTATACCGTGCAGTTTTATGGTGCTTTATTTAGGGAGGGAGACGTATGGATTTGTATGGAAGTTATGGACACAAGCTTGGATAAGTTTTATGCTAAGGTTTATAAGAATGGAAGGAAGATACCTGAGTATGTTTTGGGTGAGTTTAAAAAGATTTTATGGTAGATTTTTACTCATGGATGTTGAAGGGATCTTAATATTTTCTGGGCACCCTGTATAAAATGTTTTCTAGATAATGATAGATAATGTTTTATTTGTTTCTAAGAAAAAGCCAAAAGGCGTAAAACAATTGTCGCAGTACAATGATTACAAAAGTTACATTATAACTGTTAAAATTTATAATAATATATAAAAAAATAAATACATATAACTGACACATACGTCCTAACATACACACAGGTAGTAGTGATTGTAGATTTAACAAGATTTAACAAGAGAAGAAAATACACAGAAGAAAGTCAGGCAAAAATGTAATTTACAATCCAAGATAACGTTCAGAAAATAGCAGATCTATCAGAATCACTATAAAATTCATTTAGACTATAATATGCCTTTTTAATTAAAAATTTAGTTATAATTGTTTTGGCTTGGCCATGAGGTAGGTTGCGTATGCTCTCTGGAAAATTATTGTATATTTTTATAATAGTGTAAGAAACATTTTTTTGTATATAGCTAAAATTACATTTTTCCGGTAAAAGGTTGGCCTTATGTCGGGTAAGATATTGGTGGTTATTAATAGTATCTTGAAATAAGTCTTTATTATTATGGACAAACATAAAAGAATCTAATATATACATACTAATTAGAGTTAAAATTTTGTTACTACTAAATATTCCCTTGCAACTTTCGCGTTTCTCCATTCTAAAGATAAACCTAATGCACTTTTTTTGAAGTCTTAAAACTCTCTCTATTTCTATTGAATTCCCCCAATAAATGAGGCCATACCTTATCCTAGATTGAATGAAGGCATGATATGCTGAAATCGCAGCATCAACACCAACGTTCTCAGCAACAACCCTTAAAGCATAACAGTACCTAGACGTAGCCACTGCCACGTGCTCGACATGCGCTCTCCAATCCAATCTTTTGGCTATTATAAGTCCAAGAAAAGATAAGTGCTCTGAAGTTTGGATATCCGAATTATTATAAGTGAAAGCAAATGCATTATCAGATCTATTGCCAAAAACAATACACTGCGTCTTTGACACATTTAAGAGGAGATCGTGAGCAGAGAAGTACCTGTCCAGCACGCCACAAGCTCTCTGAATGTTGATCAGCACCGCCTCAGGGCTATCGTTACCGAAAATTAGAGTAGTATCATCAGCATACAGAACTGTATATTCGCCAGTTACATCTGACAGCTCATTTGTATATAAAATATACTGCCACGTGCTCGACATGCGCTCTCCAATCCAATCTTTTGGCTATTATAAGTCCAAGAAAAGATAAGTGCTCTGAAGTTTGGATATCCGAATTATTATAAGTGAAAGCAAATGCATTATCAGATCTATTGCCAAAAACAATACACTGCGTCTTTGACACATTTAAGAGGAGATCGTGAGCAGAGAAGTACCTGTCCAGCACGCCACAAGCTCTCTGAATGTTGATCAGCACCGCCTCAGGGCTATCGTTACCGAAAATTAGAGTAGTATCATCAGCATACAGAACTGTATATTCGCCAGTTACATCTGACAGCTCATTTGTATATAAAATATACAACAGCGGTCCCAAGATGGATCCCTGAGGGACACCCCGAGCAATGCTGATCTTATCAGACTTAATGGGTCTGCCATAAATGTCATACTCACATACCTGTTGTGTGCGATTCGCCAAGTAAGATTTGATCAACCTAAGGCCGTTTCCCCTTATACCGTAATTATCCAACTTTGCACAAAGAGTCTTATGATTAACGCTGTCAAAAGCTTTTGACAGGTCCATACACATAGCCACAGTAAATTTCTTATTATTAAGAGAGTCTAAAACATTTGAAATAGCTTGGTAAATCGCTCTTATAGTAGATTTCCCCTTTCTGAACCCATTCTGACTATCAGATATTAGTGAGTGCTTTTCCAGAAAACCCGACAAACGATCATAAATTGATCTTTCAAAGATTTTACCAATGTTAGAAAGAAGAGAGATAGGCCTATAATTTTTTTCTTCGTCAACTTCGCCTTTTTTATATATTGCTTTTACAAGGGCATTTTTTAAAAGATCGGGATAGACGCCTGTTTTAAAACAAAGATTGACTATGTATGACAGAGGCTCGGAGATACGATCTGCAATTTCCTTGATGATTCTGACCGGCAGGTTGTCATCCCCAACCGATTTTTTGTTTTTTAGACTTTTAATTATTTTGAATATCTCATGTGGGCTTGTTGGTCTCAGGTAAATGGACTGCAAACAATCAGTGGAAGGAAATACTTGTTGAGTCGTTGAGTTCAAATTTGGACAAGCATTGATAAAATATTTGTTCAAGCTATTAACAGTTGTGAAAGGATCACTACACTTATGTGAAAAGTTTTCAAGGGCCCCTTTTTTATTATTGCTGTTGGTGATCTTTTTTACTAGTTGCCAGGTAGCTGTAACCTTGTTTTCCGATTTATTTAGAAAATCTCTGTTTGACATTTTTTTGGCCTCTTTTATTACTTGTTTTAAAATTTTACAGTATTGTTTAAAAAGATTATCCGTAACAATCCCTTTGATTTTCTTAAAATATAGCACTCGCTTATGCCGGCAGGAAATTTTGATACCCGTTGTTATCCAATGACTGCTGTTTTTTGTCAGAGAGACCTTCTTTACAACAAAAATTTTATTGAAATAATTTAAGATTAAGTTTATAAAGACAGAATAAGCCCCATTCACCGTTTCCAATCCATACACCGGCGACCAATCAATCCTGTCAACCTCATGCTTAAAATCTATTACTTTATTCTCTGGATAAACCCTCCTATAGACATACTCAGATTTATTTCCACCACTGTATAGACCCTTGATATTGATAACCTGCGCATGATGATCAGATAGTGCAGAGTTTAGTACATAGCTTGAGAAGCCCCCCTGAAAGCTACAGAATATGTTGTCCAATAGAGTCGATGAATGAACTGTTTCACGGGTGGCTTTAAAGATACATTGGTTCATACTATAAGAATTCAAAACATCTTGCAGCTGCTTAATTCGAATATTCTGATGATCAAAAAAATTAAGGTTAAAATCACCAGCCAAAACTACTTTATATCTCGAATAGTTATTATATATGAAATCCAATACCTGCTCAAGCCTTTTTAAAAATATTTCGTATATTCCCAATCCTCGACGGTACAAACATACTATCACTATTTTCAAAGTCTCCTCAAAGACAGCAGCAAGCTCGATGTCACCCTCAATGCTCATATCACATATAGTAATTTCGTTCTTGAAAGCACCACACTGATCACAATAAATGCAAACACCTCCATGCTTCATATCACTCCTAGTATAGAAAGACACCATCTCGTACCCTTCAAGCTTTATGAATGAAGCCTCCTCCTGTTCAAGCCAATGTTCACTGAGAAGTAGAACCTGGGGCTTACACACAAGTCCTTCCAAATAGCTGTCAATTTCCAAGGTTTTATGCCTGAGAGACTGACTGTATGTTCTGATGCATAATTGTCAGGCTATGTTTGTTTGGGTTATCACCAGATACAGAACACTCTGATTGCTATTTATCTGTATGACCACTATACTGAATCCTTTGTTTCTCCTTCTCTTGATGCCATAAATATGTCGGACATTTAATATCATAGACTTTATGGTTAGCATCCAAGTTAAGCTTATATTTGTGATTGCTCAACTTACAATTAACGCATTCAAACTTGTCCTTATCACAATCTCTCGTTTCATGATCGTTTCTCCCGCATCCACCACAAGATCTCTGATTTGTGCAATCCTTTGCTGTATGGTTGTATTGATTACAATTATAACACCGAATTACGCCTATATATTCAAAGCATCTACATGATCTACAATCCAAAAACAATCTACCATCTCCATCATGCATCACTCTTTGAAAAGTCTTTGCATCACACTCAATAATGGTAAAGAAAGTTGTAACCATTTTCTTTGTAATCACTATTTGTATATGGCTCTCGGAGGATATAATATCTGGATTTTGTTGCTTTAATTTTTGGATAAGCTTATCTTCACTATATTGGTCTTCAATACCCACTATTTTTATTCGAGGATTTTTCTTAACCGGGACCGTCGTCACATAATTTTGCCTAATCTTCGGTTCAAGATTGTCCTTTAATTTTTTTGCATCTGCTTCACTACGACATTGAATGATTACCGCTCCTTCTCTCGCTTCCCTTATTCCTCTTATACCGATGCCCAACTTTGCAGGGTTCACCTGTTGTTTCACTATCTTTTTTGTTTCTTTGCTTTCACAAACTTTAGTTGGTTTAACAACCACTACACCCTGCTTGAGTGCCGTGGCGTAATTTAAAAATTCTGTGCTTTTTTGAGGAGGTTCCCCCGACTTCATATCCTCTATTGCCTTCATCACGGCATCCGTTTTTTGCTCTATTTCGCCAATCTTTTTAGCAACCATGATGTTTTGGGCCACTATTCCTACACAATTATCACAAAACCACAGGATATTTTTAGATTCAGATACAGCCTTAGAAATATTATCCTTTATTTTAACACATAAATTGTGAAACTTGTTCTTACATAGACCACACTGCAGCAATTTATTGTTAACAATAAAATTATCCTGACAGAAGTCACAAGTATCCGCCGCACTCATCGGCATCTTGGCAACGCTGCCGATTGAAACTTTGCAAAAAAAGGTTGACCTTAAAGGAATTTGTAAAAACACAATACACAATACTGTTAATTTGAGATGAAAACGATTTAAAATAGGATCAATTTCTACATCTTATTACTTATGCACGAATTAGTAACAGTCCCGATTGCACAAAAACTATTTTTATTGTATAGAACTGCATCCAAACACCAAAATTCTCAGGAGCACAACAAACAACGTGATATTCGCGCGATGTCTACTACATATCATTCTAACTTTGTTATGCAACCGAAATACCAGAATATTGTTTAAATGTTTGGATAATTTGAGATCGTTAGATCCATACATACCTAGGATATTTGATTTTTTGATATTACTGTTTTGGCCGCAAAAAGTAACAAAATAATCAAATCAAATCAAATCATATATTACATGCTAATACATTAGAATAGTTTGCACATGTCAAAATAAATTCAGGAGTAAATCTATAAAATAAATACATACTTAAAAACACGAACATTAAAATCTCATTACAAATTTAAATTTAGCATTTACTATTATCTAAAGATTACCTACATTTTTGTTTAAATTTTCAAATTTCGTTTATACATACATACATCACAAATTCACTGGAATAACATACTTGCTTATTTGAAATGCTCATTATGAAACAATAAAAAAATACAAAAATCTATTTATAGAGAGACAAGTACAGTTTTCAAAAACCTACAGTGAGGTACAAAATACAAAAAAACAAGGCAAGTGAGGCATAGCAAGAAACAACAAACAAACTATGGAATACCAACAGGACAAGATACATGTTAAAATTATAGGCATTTCCACAATAAAACACTTCAAAATTTCACAATATTGGTTTGAATAATAATTTGAATAATAATAATTATTATCTAAAGAACAATTAGAGATAGATATGGGACATAGTTAAGAACAGTTACTCAGAATTAATGTCAGCATCAAGAAATCGAATAATATACAGTGTGGTCATTTAAGTGTGCAACATATGGGAATTTTTTTTATTACCGATTTCTCAGAAAATTCTATTCGTGATAAAAGTTGGTGCATGTTCGATAATCATATTAGGTGCACTTGGAATGGTTGCAAGTCAAACGGCGTACAGGGTAGGTCAAAAAATATAAAACTTGTTTAGGAATAGTGTACCCCTATTTTAGAAAATTCCGCAAAGTGTTATTAAGGAAAGGTGTTTAGAATTAAAGTTATGCATAGATTCGAAAACTTGACCTCCTAAAATAAAAAAAAATATTTTTTTTTGAAAACATTAATAAGTGGATAAGTAATTTCCCAACAAATTTTTTTGTTATATTTACCCATTCATTTTCATAAATTAATCGAAATGAAATCAATTTGAAATATATTTGTTCAAATTCAAGCATATTTGTAAAATTAAGTTAAATTTTTAATTTATTAAGGAACAACTTTAAAATATCCTAAAAATTCTTTTTGGCAAGATAAAACATTAGTAATGATAATATGCAAATTAAAAAACTCTCATTTAAAGTGCAAAATTTTTATTTTAAATGTTTATTAAAAAACTGTACAAATTATTCGACAAACATGAAGTCCTACTAAAACATTATGACAGTTTGGTGGCATTATTAACAAAACAAGGTATGCATTATGTATGCGTTTAGTGCAAACTCAAGAAATACAATGTTTTTAAACATATTTGAATATGGTGCCAATGGTTTTGCCAATTTTTATCGTTTTTTTTTTATTATAACTTAACAATAAACAAATAAAAAAAAAATAAAACAGAAAATATTTGAAATGCAAAAAAAAATAAAATTATGTATGTGTAAAAAAATTATCGACGCGTTTCTGTATGTCCACCTTCTCGTTCAATGCATTTAATTGTCCGATCATAAAATTCACTAAAAGTGGATCGCAATACACTTGCTGGAATATTTCTGCAATGAAATTTTATCGAATTATTAAGCTCCCCAACATTATTAAACGGTCGATCCTCGTAAACTTTTTGCTTTAAATATCCCCATAAAAAAATCTAATGGGGTGAGATCTGCCGAACGAGGAGGTCACCGTGGATCGGTATTTCGTCCTAACCATTTATCACCGAATTCCTCATTTAACCATTCAGACACAATTCTAGCAGAATGAGCGGGATAACCATCATGTACAAACCATAATTTATGTCGTTCTTGTATACTCATATTATCCAAGAAATCCGGCAGTTCGTTTTCCCAAAAATGTAAATAGGTATCACCAGTTAGGTTTTGGCGAGAAAAAAACGGCCCTATTAATTTGTCGTTAATAATACCGCACCAAACGTTTGTTTTTTGATAATACTGGTTTTTATTGTCAATGACAAAATTTGGATTTTCGTCCGACCACCACCTACAATTTTGGGAAGAAACAACGCCATTTGTTGTGAAAGTGGATTCATCCCCAAAAAGTATGTGTATATGGAAATCACGTTGACCTTCTATTTGTCCTTGAATCCACATGCAGAAATCATACCGCAAGTCATAGTCTCGTCTTTGAAACGTGTAAATAAACATTGGCTTATAGGCATGGTATTTTTGTTTTTTAAGAATCTTCTTAACAGAGCTTTTTTTATACCCGTATAAGCATAAATTTCTTGGGTGGATCTTCTAGGGTTTTCAATAACTGCTTGTACTTCTAACTGATTTTCTTCAGTACATACTGTTTTGGTACGTTCATTTTTATATTTATAGTCCAAATACCCTGTCTGTTTAAAATTATTTAAAATTCTGCTTACAGTTTAATAGTGAACTTGTTTATCTGGGTGTCCTTTATTGAATATATCTCCTGCTTCACGCACTGTTTTATATTTTTCTCCACATATTAACACTAATTCTGCCTTCTCGCCCAACGTTAACTGTATTGGAGGAGGCATTTGAAATTAAATAACAATAATTATTTAAGAATTAATAATGCCATGTTTACTTTTAACCCTTATTTGTTTTTTTCCATAGGCGTTATTTTAATGCGTTTATTTTAATGTTAATGTTTGTCCATTAATTTGTACATTTTTTTAATAAACATTTAAAATAAAAATTGTGATTCCTTAATAAATTTGAAATTCAGGTTAATTTTAGAAATATGCTTAAATTTGAACAAAGATATGTGAAATTGATTTGATTTTGATTAATTTATGAAGGTCTTTGGGGTGAGTATAAAAAATTTTTTTTGGAAAATTATGTTGTTAAAAAAAATATTTTTTTTTATTTTAGGAGGTCACGTTTTCGAATCTATGCATAACTTTTAATTCTAAACAACTTTTCTTAATAACATTTTGCTGAATTTTCTGAAATCCCTAGGGGTATTTTAGTCTTGTACAGGGTTATCCAACCAAGACTGGACAAGGCGATTTTTTGACTTTTCCTGTACTTTTATAAAAAAAACTGAAATAAGCCATCTTAAGTCATTTTCTCCCCCGAATTTGAATATCTTCAGCAAAAAACAATTGAACATCAAACAAAAGTACTAGGGGTCACTTTGATATTTTTTTAAATGGGATGCCGTATTTTTAATGAGCTTATCCGATTTCTCATATAAATTTTGATCTAAAATGTTGGATTTTTAATTCAAAAACGCCTTTTTTCTTCAGTTTTAAATTCGGAAAATGTTCGTCTACCGTAAGATTAATACCTGATAGATGGATACCCGTTTCACCTGTTCACCCTTTAACATGCTTTAAAGCGTCCGTCAGTTAGACAAAATAATCAAGTTTCAAATTTCTATATATTTTTCACGAATTAATTACAAATTTAGTAGTTTTTGCAAATCTATTATTGCTTACGTATAAAAAAAGTATGACATATTAGAAAAAACTATAAACTAAAGTGAATAACTTTAATCTTAATAATATAATTGTTCTATGTGTCCTCCATTATTTTCAAAACATGGCCGATGCCCCCTTTTCAATCTCTCCAAAGAATCTCTTACAATATTTTGGTCCTGGTTAAGTCTATTAATTTCATTTATAATTTTTTGCTGAATGTCCTCCAGACTTCTGTTGGGTCGTTGATAAACTACATTTTGTAAATGACCCCATAAAAATGTATCCATTGGCGTGATATCGGGGCTATTTGGTGGACAATGAATTGTTCCGTTACGGCCAATCCACTGATTGTAACGCTCGTTTAGGTATGTTACCACTTCTCGAACTGAATGAGGCGGAGCACCATCCTGCTGCCAAATGATATTGTTGTAGGCTTGCAATGGCAACCTTTCCAAGAAATCCTCGATATCGTTATGAAGAAAATGGAGGTATCTTTGGCCTGTTAAAGAGCCACGATAAAATAGTGGTCCAATAATTCGATTTTCTAACATCCCACACCAAACATTAAGTGAGCTCCAACCTTGAAACTTTATCATTTCATATCTATGAGGGTTAACTGCTGCCCAGTATCTTGTATTTTTCCGATTGTATACCCCCGATGTTGTAAATGACGCTTCGTCACTCCATAGAATTTTATTATATAAATTATAATCTTCGTCTTGCTCTCTCATCAGCATTGAAGCAACAAATCGAAATCGCAGTTCTTTTTGAAGCTGTGTTAAGTATTGAACGGGAAGGATGCAATATGGTTTTAGACCACATTTTTTTAAAGTTCTGTGAACTGTTCCATAGCTTACTCTCCGGAGCCCTGGACCATACCTTACTTCTCGTACCGCTTGCGGAATAGAACTCTTCGGATTTATAGTAAAATATTGAACAATAGCTCGATCCCTTATATTCCGCCTTTTCATCTTTCTTGGCTTATCTTTCAATGTCTTACTTTCTTCAAATAGGGTCTTAATTCTGAGAATTGTATCCACTGAAATGTGTCTCTGGAAACTCTCAAAAAATGTTCTTTGTGTTTGTCGAGCATTCTCTCCACTTTTGTAATATAATTTTATTACATTTAGCCGTTCTTCTAAAAATATTTCATTATTTGTAATTAATTCGTGAAAAATATATAGAAATTTGAAACTTGATTATTTTGTCTAACTGACGGACGCTTTAAAGCAGGTTAAAGGGTGAACAGGTGAAACGGGTATCCATCTATCAGGTATTAATCTTACGGTAGACGAACATTTTCCGAATTTAAAACTGAAGAAAAAAGGCGTTTTTGAATTAAAAATCCAACATTTTAGATCAAAATTTATATGAGAAATCGGATAAGCTCATTAAAAATACGGCATCCCATTTAAAAAAATATCAAAGTGACCCCTAGTACTTTTGTTTGATGTTCAATTGTTTTTTGCTGAAGATATTCGAATTCGCGGGAGAAAATGACTTAAGATGGCTATTTCAGTTTTTTTATAAAAGTACAGGAGAAGTCAAAAAATCGCCTTGTCTAGTCTTGGTTGGATAACCCTGTACAAGTTTTATATTTTTTGACCTACCCTGTACGCCGTTTGACTTGCAACCATCTTTTATCAAGAATAAAATTTCGGTAATAAAAAAAATTCCCATTTGTTGCACACTGAAATGACCACACTGTATATAGGGGGGGTTGCATTTAAAATTCTAAAGTTAATATCCGGTAGGGGTAGAATACATCCGTTTTCTAGATTCTTCTAATGTACCATCGAGTTTGGGATACCCTGTATACAAATGATACCTAACATACTTTTGTATTTTGTAAAAACTTTTTTAGCAAATACCTTTGTAAAGTGAAACAATATTTCTACTAGGAATAAAGTAGATAAATAAATACAATGTTTTTTTGCAGGAAAAGTTTCGTTTGCTATAGTTAGCGCTCTCCACTATTTATACTCACAACTGAAAGTGATACACAGGGACGTAAAACCTTCAAACATCCTTGTGAATAGACAGGGTCAGGTAAAAATGTGCGATTTTGGCATTAGTGGCTATTTGGTTGACTCTGTCGCTAAGACTATTGATGCCGGGTGCAAGCCCTATATGGCGGTAAGTTGTTTTAATTTTATATAATTAATTCCATATTTTAGCTGATTTTCATGAAGCCATCGCTGTATCTTTGCCATTATAGGTTTAAAATTTTGATTTATTGTAGATACTTGTGAAGTAATGAAAAGCACATATAATTGGGGTGGTAGAAGAGGGTTTAATTTTTTTTGCTTCTCCCCTAAGACAAGTTTTCTTGCTGTCTTTTGCAAGTTGTGGATAACTTATTTTATTTTTGATTTTATAATAAACAGTATTTTTATTCAACAGCCTGAAAGAATAGATCCCCAAGGAAACCCGTCCCAGTATGATATTCGATCTGACGTCTGGTCTTTGGGCATTTCCCTAATAGAAATGGCAACGGGAACCTTTCCCTATCCCCAATGGGGAACCCCTTTCGAGCAACTCAAGCAAGTAGTGGCTGACGATCCTCCACGGTTGCCGTCCAACGGTCAATTTTCCTCAGAGTTTGAGGATTTTATTATCAAATGTTTACAAAAGAAATATACAGACAGGTAAGTTGTTTTTATTGGTATAAAATAGTTTTGACATACAAAATTGACCTATAAGTATACTGCCCTGCTAAGACGAGTTGTTCTATCTGCAAAAATTTACTTTTAGAGATACATACATCATTGAATTGCATTACTTTCTTTCTATCTGTCTGCTAGAGATAATTGTTCTATCTTATACCAAAACCGTGAAAATTTCTCTAAATTATTTGCCATTATCAATATGTGTTAAGTTAACAATTTTATATGTTTACTAAGTTGAATTGTCTGGAGAAGCCTTTCGTGAATCCTAAATTTACAGATATTACATATTATGTCCTTAATAAAGTTATCTAATTTATAAAATAATTTGTCCTAACTCCTTGAGAGATGACGAAACAACCTATACTAGGGCCTCAAAATAATTGGCAAAACTGTTCATATAACCATTAACGGTGTGCGGCGAAAATAATTAACATTGATTAGCCCACTTTTAACTTAAATAAAAGCAATCCAAACCGCTTGGGAAGATTGTGCATAAATAGGTCATTACATGTTGCCAAGTTTTAATAGATTTCACTGAAATTTCCATAAAATTTACCGAAATCGGTATGTCAATTAAGGGCCTTTTCACTCTACGGTACCTGTTTTACTTAATTTGGCAACGCAGGTAGGAAAAACCCATGTCTAAAGGCGCTCGCACGCTTTCTTATCGCCTCTAACCAAGTGTCGTAGATAAGTTTCAATCAAGAGGATATTAGCAATTCAGTTGTATTATTTTGGTGGTTATTCAAAACAGCAAATAATATAATGCAGGCGAGTTCTTCAAGTGATAGTAACCAACAAGTTACAAAACGACGCCATTTAAAACCTGGGGAGCGTACAATGGTTATAAATGTGTATGGGAGAATTCTAAGTGCACACAGTGAAATATCATTCACTGATGCAGCAGAACTTTGTGCCACATTGACTAAGACATCTTGCCGTAATCGATGTAATGTTGTTAACAATCAAATTGAAATACCTTCAGGTGCCAATCTAATACTTAATAGCCTAAAAACTTAAGATAAATATGCAATAAACACTGTCAATAATTACGAACGAAAAAACCCATAATTATATACATATCATTTTCCTAATTTTATTACTTAGATATAAATACCTCTATTATCACACCTGTAATTTAGTTGTATCTTTGGCCAATACCTGTAAATTAAGGACCAAAATAACCCATCATCTCAATTTTTATTTTAATGACATGTAGAATTTATTATTGTCTTATGCCTTTGATAAAAAATGATCCGCAAGGGTTGAAACACGTGTCAGGAAACTGAATTAAATTGTGAAATATAACATCTACTACGACTTAAATTTCCTCTACTCTGGAATATCCATTTCACCAAGCATGTAGCCCATCACATATCAAAAATAACATTGTAACACCCTGCATCTCTGAGACGAAGCATTTCCGGAAATAGGTTTATATGAACTAACCTAACCTGTTTTCATATAATTAAGCAGGGAAACTCATCCTGAATTTCTTCGCAATATTAATGAAACGCCCTGTATTTAACTCCTAATATAAACGCCATTTTGATGTTTGTCTTGTCTCATGTCCCTCAACACTTTGGTCAAAAAAATCTCATCCATACATTTTTGTAAGGTTGAAGGGTTTTTTCCGACAATTTTACTGTAGTAGATGGTGCGGCCGAAAAATGATTAAGAATTAATTGCTTTCTCCATTGCTTCAGGGTTGTAACAGTATGAATAAAAATATTTTTTAGGTGGAATTACAGTCAGCTGCTCGAACACGAGTTCCTCACTAAGCATCGTGACCTGAACACAGACATTTCCAGTTTTATCGGAGAGATATTAGACTTGCCGAACACGAATCCCTGAGATTCGTGTGCGGTTTCGTAATTTTTCGGTTTGTTGCTTATGTTCGCTAATCATCGGTTTGTAAATTTTCGATTGATTTTTAATTGGGTACTGCAAAATTGTATATTTTCTCAAAGATTTGCTATACCGCCTGGTCAAAATGTTTTCTTATTTTATCCAGTTATTGCCTTTTTTTTCTGTGATGCTAGAAATTACATTTTAAAGAGAAAGTTAAGACTACAAAATGGGTGCTGGTAACGACTGATATTATTTTAAATCCCAATACCAATACTTACAAAAAATAATAAATAGTCTTTGTTCTCCTTTTTAAATTTGCTGGTAGATTACTCTTAAAGTCATTCAGAGATAAGTTCTTGAAAAATTAATAATATGGCTTACTACATAACTTGAATGAATTGTAAATTAAACCTACATCAAAGCTCAACAAGGCCTTTATTGCGTTTCACAGAATAGTGTGTATTTTTTTAAGACAGTGACCCAGAACGCTCCAGTGTTGAGAAACAGTTTCACTTTTAGTTTAGGTTTACCATCATCACACATCCCATTTCTAAATCCACCTCCTTCAAGCGTTTCCACTCCTCCCTGCTCTTACCAGTTGCAATCGAGTTTGTTGAACGTCCGTCCATCAATTGGTCTACCATGACTACGTCTGTCAGCTTTTGGTCTCCACTCAAGAATAAGTTTCTCTCTCAGTGTTTCTGCTGTTAAGCTGGGTTCTCATTTCGACTTTATTGATCAATATGATTGAATCTATGCCATTGAAACAAAATCTATGCCATTGAACAAAATTGCATTGCAATAAAAGTGAGCTGTTTCTAGAGCCATTTCTATTTTTGGTTGAATCCACATACTGATTCAATTTAACTGAACAGTGCTTGACGGCTTGACCGTGAGAACAAGGGTTCAGTAGCATTAAAAGACTGTTGTGTATGTTCTTGAGGTTAAATTTTGTTCTCGTGAAAAATTCTAGCTAAACCTTTTTGTATTTTATGTTAAAAATGTCCAATTTTAATTGGAGGGGTATCCATATCTCAAAGTTTCTGGAATCTTCTTGTAATTTTAGTCTTGCTGGAAGAGCGTCCCTCAATAAAGTGATTTGTTTCTGTATAAGAGGTGACACGTTCTGTTCGCTCATTCTTAAGTGCTTTTTATAGGCATCCAACTAATCTGTTGTAAATTATACTAAAAGCTGTACTGAAGCACCTTCATATCTCCGTTTTAAGATCCCTGGTCTGACCCACCAAAGACGAGATTTTCTTTATTTCCTTTTTAATTACGTTTTTTAAATGTTCACACATAATATGAACGCTAGCACGTATAAGTTTCTGCTTTGCATCCATTTTTAAAACTGACACATTCTAGACTGAATATTCAACGTCATTGAATTATGTGAACAAATTTTTCATTCAATTCTATGTTCAGTTTCTGTTGGCCGCTGCCTTTATTTGCTTTGACCAAACATAAATTGTTTACTGTATTTTTCCATAGGTTGCGCTTTTCAAAATATGTCAGTTAAAATAAATGGATTTTTCTCACACAAAATGTATCTATTTACTTCTGTTATTCAGTTACTTTTACTGTTACATCTTAGTATGATAACTACTTACTTCGTTAAATCAGCTACACGTTCTACTTCACTATTTACAAACTATAATATCGTGATACAATACTACTTCTTAAACCTTCAAAAATTTGTCGCACAAATTCACGTCTTTCCGACTGCCTTCTCAATAGATAAACTGAACTCGAGTTGAGATGTAGTAATCACATAACCACACCTACGGGATGTACCTCCGCGAATTTACCAACTTATTGCATGGCTTGTATACCATAAAATCAACTAAACCCGCGCGGAACTGCCGCCACTAGACCGTGTGCTTTCTACAAAAAGGCTTGATACGGAACTCTACTTATTTCATGGCTTGAATGCCACAAAATCCACGAACCTCGTGTAAAAACCGCGAGGGAGACCGTCTGCTCACTACGGAGGCTGCTACGTATCTATCTTCTGCTTCCAGTCACATAGGCTAAATGTAGCTATGAAACCGAATTCAATAATCTCGAACCCCTATCCGTTTTCCGGTCTAGAGCTTTTGAGAACGTCTGAAAGGGACGCTGTTTCAATTAACACGTAAGTATATCAAGTTGTCTACCAATAGACCTCTCTGTTTCACATTTCTGAATGGATTTCGATAAGCTTTCCCTTGGACTACTAGGTCTACATTCTATTATTCGCCTTGGTCTTTCATTCTGGTGACGTGGCCTGTCGAATTCCATTTGAGAGTCCTTATTTCCTCTATCGCATCCACCACTCTTGATCGTCTTGGTATCTCCCTGTTTGTGATTGGTTTGTGACAGAGATTCTCAGCATCGCACGCTTCGTCGCCCTCTGCACTGCTAGAATTTCTGTATGGTTTGTCAGAGTTGAAGCCTCTGCTACGTAAGTTAGTACTGGTAGTACACACTTTTTGAAGGGTATTTTTTTTTAAAGAAAGCATTCCGAAATATTAGACTTAAATTCGGTATTTTAGTTGTCCCTCTATGTGGCTGTTCCTGCCAATTCACAAGATCATCATTGTTCATTTTTAGTCCAGGGAGGTACGGTGGAATCCATTTAGTAATTCCTTAGCTCCGTCTACAGTGTCACCATTAAAGTCCGCACCATATGGAACTTTTTTTTATTAATGAGGTTAGTTAAAATTAAATTTCGGCAATCGTTTTTGCTTGAAATTAGACTAAAAATTATATAATCAAATGTCACCATCTGTCATTCGGTATCTGTCAAAAATTACATTTTAATCAAAAAATGCTGAAAAATGGCATTGTTTTACCGAATTTCAAAAAATCTTATTAGAAAAAGTTGTTTCTAGTACAATTCTTGGCCTAAATACAAAGTTTCAGTTTTCTAGCTCAAAGTTGATTTTTTTGCCATTTTTTCCAATTAACTTTTTTTTTATTTAATGTAAGTTCGCTTAATGGATATCAAACTATTTGCTTATACCATACTCAATATTTTATTTAATTTGTATGAGCTTTTTTTTACTAGAATGCCATTTTTTTTCGAAATTTAAAATTAGAGGCAAAAAAATTTGACACAGGTGGTGCAAAGTTATCCTAATTTAAAAATTTTAACAGATAGACGTCAGATGTTTCGTTTTTCAAATGACAAATACATCTAAATATTTGATAACAATTTTATTTTATACTTAAAACTATCATTATTATTAAAAGGAACAAAAAGGAACTTTAATCATTTTAAATAGGTAACACAAAAGCAATATAAATTTCACATTTCAGTGTGACGTCCTTCTCGCTCTATACAAACACCCGTCCGTCTTTGACAGCATTTTGTAAAAAGCTTGGTCTTATATCGGCACAACACAGTCTTATCGTTTGTTCCAAATGCTCGATATTTCTAAACTGTCGATTCTTATAAACTTTCTGCTTAAGATAACCCCACAGAAAAAAGTCTAGTGGGGTTATGTCAGGCGACCTGGGTGGCCAGTGACATTCTCTATCACGCCCTATAACTCTGTTTTGAAATAATTGGTTTATGCGTTCTTTCACTACTACAGTTTGATGTATGGGTGCACCATCAAGCTGATACCATAAGTTATGTCTATGGTGTAAGGGCATGTTATCCAAAACTTCGGTAATCTCGTTATTAAGAAAATTCAGGTACCTTTCACCAGTTAAGTTTACTCTAAAGAAGTATGGTCCAATAAGCTCATCCTTCAAAATTCCACACCAAACATTGGTTTTAAAATGATACTGGTCGCGACATTCAATTGTGAAGTTAGGATTTTCTTGGGACCACCATCGGCAATTTTGTGAGCTCACGGTACCATTCGATTCATCTGTCCATAATATCTTGTATGGAAAAAGAATATTCTCCTCATATTGTCCCTGATACCAAAACGAAAAATCAAGTCGGATATCAAAATCGCGTTCTTTTAATGTGTTTATAAACTTGGGTTTACATGCCCGAAATCGATTTTTCTGAAGAATTTTTCTAACGCTTTCCCTCTTGCACCCTGTTGAATCACTTATCTTGGTTACACTAGTTTGACCGTGGTCAATAACAGTTAAACAAACATCAAATTGTGCTGCTTCATCGTATTTACTTGCCGCGTGAGGTTTCTTAAAATTATTTTGAACAGATCCAGTTTCTCTAAATTTTGACATTATTCTTGAAACAGTGCTATGCTGCAAATTTTTTTCTGGATGCCTCTCATTAAAAATGGCAGATACTTGCCGGTGAGGCATATTCTCTCCACAAATTAAGACAATTTCTATTTTTTCTTGAATGGACAACATTGGTGATAACACTGAAAACTATAACTTGCGAAAATATTCAAATTTATGACATTTCTTTTATTTATTCGGCACTCTAATTCGTTTTTTTTCCATAGCCTACTTATAAAATTCAAAATTGCCTTGATATTTTATTGTGGATAAAAAGAAAATGTGTCTAAATTTTGAACTAATCTGATATCTGGGAATTTTATTATAAGTTTTTTAAACTTCTTAGGTGTATGTACTATCAAAAAAATGGAATATCTGACGTCTATCTGTTAAAATTTTTAAATTAGGATAACTTTGCACCACCTGTGTCAAATTTTTTTGCCTCTAATTTTAAATTTCGAAAAAAAATGGCATTCTAGTAAAAAAAAGCTCATACAAACTAAATAAAATATTGAGTATGGTATAAGCAAATAGTTTAATATCCATTAAGCGAACTTACATTAAATAAAAAAAAAGTTAATTAGAAAAAATGGCAAAAAAATCAACTTTGAGCTAGAAAACTGAAACTTTGTATTTAGGCCAAGAATTGTACTAGAAACAACTTTTTCTAATAAAATTTTTTGAAATTCGGTAAAACAATGCCCTTTTTCAGCATTTTTTGATTAAAATGTAATTTTTGACAGATACCGAATGACAGATGGTGACATTTGATTATATAATTTTTAGTCTAATTTGAAGCAAAAACGATTGCCGAAATTTAATTTTAACTAACCTCATTAATAAAAAAAAGTTCCATATGGTGCGGACTTTAATGGTGACACTGTATATGATCAGCTTTGAACGATATCGTCTGCAAATCTCAAATGGCTCCATTTACATGTATGCTGCTCTAATTTAGATTTGCCCTTTTGCACGTAACAATGTATTTAACAATTTATGCGACATGGTGTCTCTACTGTATTTGAAAATTCGTTGGTTCCCTTATATCCTAGTCAGATGTGTTTGATCATGTTTGAGTAGCGATAGTCAATTCAACATTTTTGGTTGATTTATTGTGTCAAAAGCGTTTTTATAATCTACGAATATCAATACAAGAGCCTTATTTTAATCGGTACACTTCTCAATTAAGACTTTTTGCTACAGTTCTCTAGCCCGTTAGAATTCAAATTTCTTTCCAATCTTTTGGTGATATGGAAGCGAAGAATTTTATGGGTCGATAGTTCTTAAGATCCGTAATATTTCGTTTTTTGTGTAATAAAATAATTCCTGCGTTGTGCCACTGGGTTTGTGTGCCACTTCTTATTATTTTTGATTTCTTGAAGCGCTTTTCATACTTTATGTAGTAGCGGTATGTTGTAGCCCTAGGTATTTACTTTTGGCATGGGTCAGTTTTCGTCATTGAACATTTTATGGTGAGGAAATGCCTTTATGTGAATGATTCTTCTTTATATTCAGTTTATGAGTCTTTATGTTGGATACTATAATTTTGCAGTACCTACTTGCACACTATTAAATTGTAAAACAAGAGATCGATTCCTAGTCTAACGAAATATGTATATGTATAGGGTGGTATGGTTTGATTCTACTATGGTCACGTCCATCCAGACTTTCTTAAAGATTTTACTTAAGTTTGTTCTTGAATCTAGCAGAGATAAAATCTGCGCATAACTGGAAAAATTGCCATTGTTTAATATAAGAATATGCTGCTGTAAGGTAGACTGGCTACTTTGTTGAAGTTTTGAATCGATCCTACAACTTACAAGCTGTGGCATTAAGAGAAGCAAACCGAGGTTACATGTTTCGCTCTTAATCAGACCTTAAAATAAATAAACAAAATTAAGAACTAACAAGCTTTACAGTTACACAACACACATGACAATTTAAAATTGTATATTATCTATCTTTAAGAGCGAAACATATAACCATGGTTAATTACAATTTTTAAATATTGTTTGAATTAAGACCTTGATTTGGTGTTTGCTTCTCTTAATGCATTTTTACAGGTATCTTTGGGAATGATGAACAATTTTTCGAGTCCGAAGGATGTTTCTGTAATTTGGTGATGATTTTATACATTTTAACCTTATATATAATATAACTAGAGTTTTAAAAATTTTAAATGTCATGCCAAAAATTTAAAACACTTTGTGGACAGCAATTTGAAACTTTACCAAACTAGAGTCTTCTATTTTCTTAACAGTGTACCTTTTCAGCGACTCTTTCACGTCTTTTATTAAACGAGAAACTTCTAATTTATAGTGGCATGTTTTTGCATTAAACATACAACTGTTTTTTCGTATAAAAGTTAACGTGAACACATGAAAGAATGATACGACCACGTGATCACGTTGTGTAACTCCCAGAAACTTGATGATAAGAAATTTAAACGAGTCATAAGTTAGTTCTATTCCAGAGAGACGCTGGAATTGAGATTTTGATTGTCATTGTCAATATAGTTTTTGAATAAATAGTTTTTTGAACAGTAAATATAATTTGAGCTATTGAAATATATAGAAACAGTTAATAGAAACCACATTTAGTGGTCCTTCGAGCCGGATCCTCGTGAATCACCTTTCAAACATTTTCTTAATCTACATTCATTTTCTTCCCCTGATGAGTCAAGTATTTTTGTCGTGTATATATACTGACTATAAAAACTGGGCCAATCTTTAACATTTCCGGAGAAAAAAAGGTAATTCTTTATCTATAGTTTGTCTTAACAGGATTCTCCCAAGTTTGTCTTCATATCTACTTTTTCCTGCTTCAACTGAAATGTCTATTTCTTTATCAAGCCCACTAGTAGCTATTCATTTCCCCAAATTTATTTTCATTTTTGTTTAACCAGCAATTAACTTTTCGTATATCTTTCTCCTCATTTATAGACTCTAAATAGTTGTGGCAATTTACCTCTGTAATTTTTTTGAATTTAAGTCCTAGTTCACTATTTGTAGAGGAACCAGTTTCACTTAATTTCATAATTCAGACATAGTTTTAATTCCGTTTCTATAAGTTCCTTCTGTCGCTGAAATCTTTTTTCTTCTATAGCCTGTTGCCTTTGAAATCTTTCTTCTTCTATAGCCTGTTGCTTTTGAAATATTTCTTCTTCTATAGCCCGTTGCTTGTGAAATCTTTCTTCTTCTATAGCCCGTTACTTTTGAAATATTTCTTCTATAGCCTGTTGCTTTTGAAATGTTTCTTCTAAAACTGCTAACTTTTTCATAGCTTCCAATTGTAAAGATAATTTTTTGTTAAGTGACAATGATGATTGTTTGCTACTAGTACCTGTTGAAGATTTGGTACGGTTTTTGTTTTTTCTTTCAGGTAAATTTTTTTTTTTCTAGATTGGAAAATCCTTTAAAATCTCTGCTGTTTATTTTATCTTCCGTAATCTTTATTTTATCAGTATTTTCTATATTTATGTAGTTCCCTCCAGTTTTTCTTGACATTTTTGACAGGTTATCAATTTTCGACGATTTTTTATCCATTTCTTAAAACTACTATTACTGTTTCTCCTTAGGGCTGTTCTTTATCTCGAATGGACCACTAAATGTGGTTTCTATTTACTATTTCTATATATTTATTATATTTACTGTTCAAAAAACTATTTATTCGAAAACTATATTGACAATGACAATCAAAATCTCAATCCCAACCGGTCCCACTGTTGTCTACAAGGTCAATCTGCAACATATATTTTCTTGTTGTTGTTGATCAGGTGCAAATCGTCGCATTTGTGGGGGGGTGGAATTAATTTTTCATAACGCCACTGGTCGTATCTTATTCTTATGTGGGTCATATTTCACTACCCTTATCAATATAACGGTGTTGTTAAAGCTATTAGGATCCAGGGTGATTTTCTAGTATGTCGTATGTATCCAGAATCTGTGAAAAACGTCCCTATGCATTTAAAAATTGTTATTTAATATTTTGAAAGGTTACAGAAAACCAGTTATTCATATTTTCCGATTTTTAATATGAATTTAGCTCACCTCAATCATAATTTAGGTCACCCGGTAAAATAAAAGCTGTCAAAAGCGTTACGAAATAATTTAGAACAAACCGGGGAAGTGAGTGATCCTATGATGAATGAATCGTGTTCTCAGGGGTACCTTGGGCAGTGGGGAGAATCTTTTACACGCCACTGGTTGTTTCACCTTTGAAATGTGTGAACATACTTGAAGATCACCCTGTGTGGAATGGCGATTTTTATGACTTCATTGCTTTTCCTAGATTTAAGCAGGGTGAGTGGCAACAACGGCTCCTAGTTTAAAGTGCTGATTATTAGGGTGGAGCGCACCTATACTTTAAGGTTGTGCCTATATACAGGAAATTTGCCTTTGGGTTATATAAACAATTCTGCAAAATCTGGACTGTGGCAAGCAACATCTTCAGGTTCCTTTATTCATTCAAAATTTCAACAATGTAATTATTCCAGAATTTTACTTGCAATAATATATAGTTTAGCCTATATGTAGAAAACTCAGCTTTGGGTTAAATAAACAATTCTATAAAGTTTCGATTTTTTCAAGCATCATCTTCAAGTTCTTATATTTAATCAAAATTTCAGAAATTTAATGGGGTCAGTTGGTCAAACCTCAAATAATGATTGTTAAATAATCTGCCGTTTTCAGAATAAGTATACGGGGTCAGGTAAAAAAGTGATCGGACCTAACCTCATTTTTTTTAATGGAACAACCCGTATATTTTAATCTAAAAAGATAGCATTTTAAATTCTCTTTTCAAATATATAACACACCATGGATGATATTGGGTTTCTAGGCGATTTATTTAAACTTTATTACTTTGAAACGATATAAAAGATTTAGATTAAGGTAAAAAATAACGGGAATCATCGCAAATGTTCGAAGGCTCCTCCGTTATTTTCCATGCACTCTTGACATCTTTTCGAACGGATTTTAAGGCATTCATGATGTAATGGTTTTATTTCTGCTAAGGCCTCATGAATTCTTTGATCAAGTTGTTCTCGGGTGAAAATGACTTCTTTATAAATTTTATTTTCCAACACTCCCCAAAGAAAAAGATCTGGAGGTGTTAGATCCGGAGATCGTGGTGGCCACCTTATAGGTCCATGTGTTCCTATCCAACAGCTTTTAAAGTGAGTATTTAAATACTCTTGTATTCGAAGAGCGTTATGGGTAGGGACAGGGGCGCTATCTTGTTTAAAGTAAATCTCTATTACTTCATTTAAAGGAACATCATCAAGGATATCGAAAAGGTTTGATTGGAGTATGTCCAGATATGTATCTGCATTTAAATTTTCTTCAAAAAAGCGATACACCAGTTTGTTTTGAAACAAAAAACAACTTATATTTACCCCAAATCGACCTTGTTGGCGAACAGGTCGTACCATGTGGGGATTTGTGGAGTTCCAATGTCTTTTATTATCGGTTATGAATACCGCAACTTGTAATTCGACATTCATCTGACCCAATTATTTTTTGGTGAAAAGAACGATCCTTATCCTTATTTAAAAACCAGTGACCAAATTCCAATCGTCTCACATCATCACCAGGATGCAAATATTGGGTAATTTTAACAACATAGAGAAAATATTTATTGGACGTTAAAATTATTTGCGCCTTAGATTTTGTAATTTCAGTTTCTACGTTTCTGACATACGTAGATTTTGTTCCTAAAATTACAAAGTGATTTTAGAGAATAAAATTAGGATGTGTGCTGAAGACCACAAAACAGAAGTGAAAACCTCACCAAGACGAGATTCTCTATTAACCTTTCACAATCTAACATCCGCAAATCTCAAATTCAAGACGATAAAAGAATCGATCCATAAAAAGCAAATACACTATGCATTTGGTCATATTTTAGTATCTTGCTTTTTCCCCGACTGCATCATGAGCGTTGCATAGCCGAATCTGACGGCTCAGTCTCATACAATACCCACTAAAAGTGCTAAACGTGCCTAAAGAAGTTTTCACGTCAATAAAAGTTGAGCTACTACTATTCAAAGCTATCACAAAATATATTACCTGATTATTGGCCTCGACAAATCCTAACACGCTTATTTCTTCATTTTCCTTGTTTTCTTTATTATAATTTTTTGATATCGGCATCGTAAAAGAGCCGTATGTTTTTAAATTATGTTCCTGTCGTCGGAATATGTCCTTAAATGATTGCCGTTTTTCCGGATAGCGAAAAAAATATAAATTTTGCGCCATTTCTTCGTTTTTTCCACTTTCAATATAAACTGATATCATATCAAATTTTTCAAAATGTTGATAAGTCATCTTCACAAACGAATATGTAAAATTAAAATTGACGTTAAATGTTAATAACAACTAGAATGTCAACATAGTTGTTTCTCGGATATTAGCTTTTGTTTCATGACCTACTGTGGTTTAAAGTAATAAAGTTTAAATAAATCGCCTAGGAAACCAATATCATCCATGGTGTGTTATATATTTGAAAAGAGAATTTAAAATGCTATCTTTTTAGATTAAAATATACAGGGTGTTACAATTTTAAATAAAATGAGGTCCGTTAACTTTTTTACCTGACCCCGTTCTAAAAACCGTAGATTATTCAACGATCAATCAATTTTCAATTTTTTGATTTTCCTCCGTATCTCTTAAGCGAGCGAGAATTTTCAAATTTTGATTTTACTATTTTTAGTTTGATCCAAAAAGAGCACATGACACCTATATTACTTTTTTGATAGCACTAACAATTCCGGAGATATAATAGTGTCGAAAATCGGACACCCTGTACATACAGTCATTTCAAGGACACTCTGTATATTTTTGCTTTATGACAAACCTGTTTTAATTATCATTAAAAACATTTTGCCGTCTAGGAACCTGAAGATGTCAACATATAGAGCCGAAATTTGGGGTGGTACATTATTTTACGCATAGACACTACTACTTTTCCACATAACATGGGCGTTTTTAATTTCAAACATTTATTTTTTCACTCCACCCTACTGGATATATTTGGTATTTATATTACAAATTATGGTGTTCGGCTATTGGCATGAGCTATGAGACCAAACTGATAATTATTTTTAATAGTATTTACCTAAATAAATAAATAAATACAAAAAACTACAATGACCCATAAAATGTGATTGATATCTTTACCGTCATACTGAGGCATGGAAAAATGTAAACTCAAAACTCCCTAACAGTATAAAGCTATGCGCAGAATTGTTACTCGCCCTGTTGGCAAGTTGTGTGATTTGTCCTCAATGAAAAAATCGACATAGTACAAAATTAGAGTCCGCCATTATGGTTATGTAGGGTAGATTTAGATGTTAAAAGATTACCAGTGTCTTATAGAAACGAATTCACTGAGCCTGATTTATTTTGATTTTAAAATATGCAAACTGCTATAGGGCTTATTTTTACTACCTACCTAAAAAATTCACACGAGAAAAGTTACTATTACTATTAAAAAAATCAATGTTACTATACATAGGGCCTAAAAATTATAAGATTGGATAATATTTATCCCTATTGTAAATAATCTAGTGTTGGTGATAACATCACAGTATTTAATATTTATCTCTCAAACAATGCTGCTCTGAAAATTAGGTCTATAGGTCTTTGACATAAAGAAATTAATATTGCCTTTTAGTGGTAAAAGTTTAGTTTTGACAGACTTTATAGATACAATACTTACCCATGAAAAATGAGCAGTGGTTTAAAATTGACAAATTTTATTTAGACGGAGACTAACAAAAATGACTGTATATATTTTTTTGGGAATTATGCAACTTCTACATTAACCTATATTTTTAAAGACTACACTAACGCTTGCAAAGAAACACAAGAGGTGGCATTGTAGTAGTCTAAAATCTCCGGGATTATTTACAGTACACAGATAATGCTTAAGATAAACGTTGGTGAATATGAGAATTCTTAAGTTAATTTGGATTTAAACGGAACCCGAAGTAACCATATTAGAGATATTGAACGCACTATTAAGCCACCTCGTTTATTTGCCACTCCACTACCAACATTTATTTGAAAAACAGTTAAATCTATGCTCTTTTTTTGATAAAACCAATTTTTCGATTTTTACGCATCTACGTGCAGAAAATTGCTTTTATTGTTTTACGCGAAAATGGTGCGCCAGACAAAAGAAAATCAAGAGAGCAGATTTGCTCAGAAATTATTGAAGATTAAGAAAATTAACTATATGTTAAGAAGAAGCAGTGGCATACAATTTATTTGTTCAAAAGTATTCAGCGCAAGACGCGCACCGACGCCACTGCTAGCAATTGAAAAAATGGTATAACAGAAAATTTTGATGCATAATAGATACCATATTCCACAGAAATATTTAAAGTTATAAAAAAAAATTTTTTTTTCTTAAAACTTTAACACTTTGTAGTGCCAAAGTTAATATGCTTAGGACATACAAGAATCACGCCATATCATTCAGTTACACTCTGTATACAGGGTGTCCCGAGGTTAAGGTACCACACTTACAGGACGTAATATACGTCGCGAAATAATTATATTTTACCCTATAAACATATATTCAAAAATGCCTCTCAATGGGATACCCTGAAGATTAATTTATTTAATTATCGTCGAAACTGTTCAAGGTAATTTGAAATTCTAGTATTATAGTATGACCACAGAAAATTAATCCGGTGGGCTGAGGTCTGGAGGTCGAGGGCCCAGAAAGTTACCATCTAATAATAATAATTTCCAAGTCCGAAGTGAGCTGACATCCCATCGTTTTGAAAATGCTTTTGCGTAACAGAATCCGCAAAAGAAGTTCCCTACTCGAATCCCGTTCCATTTTTTATTAATGACAAGCAGGAAAATAAATTTTAACCTAATTCCTTATACTTTCGAGCTAAATAAACACCCAAGTAAACAACACATACATAGAATATAATTACTTTTGTAGGCACAAAACAATAAAGTTCATCACAAAGAGAAAAAAAACATCCAAAATTCTGCCGCCATAAGAGAATGGTAAACAGACGGCAGGCTGGCACCGGCAGTTCACTTGATTTATCATCACTAATATTTAGTAGGGGATGGCAGTAACAATCGAGTCAATCACTTCAAACTAGCACTGAGAAGTGTCGATACTCATCTTGCAATTATCTTATTCATACCAAGAGAGTCCAGGGACTGTCAATATTGATATTCTACACGTTTCTGCCAATTATTATATCGGATCTCTTCCTAACGGAGCTGTTTAAGCCCTTCTTGGACGGCCGAACAGGAAGGCGAAGAGTCGCCATATTACTATGTATACATCATCCAGACGACATTTAATTTTGTGCCGGGGCTTCGACTTCTGTACTCAGAAATTCAATGGCACTCTGATAGTCCAGTTCAAAAATTGTAGAAAATCTTTTGTGGCACTTCGGGTTATAACTCAGCTATTACTGATTCTAGAGCCATCAAATTTTAACCGAGGTGTACATGTTTTGAGGGGCTACCACAGTTAAGGAATATTTTGGACTTTACTACGTATGATGTGAACTATATATATTGAAATACTAAACACGACGAACTACTATGAAATCTAACACTAGAACATACAATTCGTAACTGACTATAATCAAGACTCATAATTCACCAAAACCACCAAAATTAATGTGTCAAAAGATTTGTCAGGGTTGCCTGCTGGTAAAGAAAATTTAGAAAGGTTGCACTTACCCAAACTTTTCTTTCACGTTCCACACCAAAAAAAAATTCACACTTTTATGTTAAAATTTCAGTAAATAGATTTAACTGTATTTGAAAAAAATGGACTAACAATAATTGTACAGTGACCGGCAGAAAGTACCTTATTTTATTATAGTGTTCAAAGAAATTTTATCCTTTATAAATGTGGATTAAGTACATCTAATTCTAAAAACGAACTAGAATGTACAGTTGCACAGGGAATCCCAACGAAAAATATAAGTGGAAAATTATTGATTTTTTTTTTCTCTCCCTGTATATCTAAATTATTATTTCCCAATGCCAGTGTTACTGTTGTTTCATATGCATGTATAAACCATTGGTTAGGAACAATTTGCCGGTTTTTGTAATAGGGTGTCCCAAAAGGTTTGGTCAATAATTAGGGATCAAGTAAATTGGTTGAAAATCGGACCAGGAAGCAATGTAACATTTTGTCATATGTCTCCTAAAACCGAAGTACAGCCTCACAAAGAGTAGACCCTGAAGATGTTTTTCCTTATTGTTTTCGAGTTGAAAAATATCTAAACTTTTGTCAATGATTGATTTTTATGTCAAATTAGGAAACCTCAACGTTTTTTGCAAATAAAGGTAGTCCTCCCCTGTTTCTGGCGCCACTTTTAAACACTTGACATTTTAACCACAATGGTTTAATTATGCTTGTAAAGCTTATCTAAATTTCAAATTTGTATGTTTATTGGTTTTAGAAACATTAAGAAAAAAAACTTCTTTAGGGTGTCCCCTTTGGGAGGCTGAACCTCGGTTATGGAAGGATATAGGATAAACTGTTACATGACCTTTCTGACCCAATTACCCGATTCCTAAGTATTGACCATACCTTTTAGAATGCCTTGTATGTATATTATTTTTATTTTTTGTTAATTTCATTTTAATTTACATCTATTCTTTCGCGGAACTATTCATTTTATTGTGAAATATCTAAATTAATTTTATTATTTTAAGATTTAAGTTAAAAAGTCATGTATGTTTAATTTAATGGAAAACGGTTTTAATTTTGAATTGTATTTGTTAATAGAAATGTGTGATAAAAAATAAAATGTATACTTAGTTGAATATGATTTTTTTTTTACCAACCCAGTTTGTTAGATTAGCTATACCTCCCTAAATTTACATAGGGGAGATACCAGCCCATACTAGACAATAAAATTAAAAAAATAAAAAGACTTAGGGTGCACAGCAGGGTTGGGCAAAATTTGATTTTTATTAAAAAAATCAAAAATCATTGATTTTTTGATTTTATTAAAAATTTAACATTTTTCTCTCTTTTCAAATTAATACAAATTATTTTAATGTCGGTCTAACAATATAGTAGGTCTAAATTCTACCCAAAATATTGTCAGAACGCGGCTTCTTGCAAGAAAATTCCTGTGCGCAACTGCTTCCTCAGCATCAATAGAACGAGGAGTGTTTAGCACTTTTGGCTTTGTACACTCTGATATTAGGAACAGGAAGGGTGTAGAAAAATGAGGAAAATTAGTATTTTTGTTTAAACTATACAACGAAAACAAAAATACAGAAACAAAGTTTATATGTATTATATACCTACTACTTTTTTATTTCTTAAAAGCGCGAGTTCTATATGCCGTTGATTTTTAAAAATATTTTTTAGTATGTTATATATTGTTCATTGTTCTAAATTAAAAATAAATAGTTTCATTAAATCATGATTTTTTTTTAAATAAAGTGATTTAAATCGGCCCAACCCTGGTGCACAGTGGACATTTTTTCTCTTCTTTTTTAATTCTTTAGTGAATCAATGAACAGGAGGTTCATTACCTTTAATAGATTTTAAAATTAGTGAGAGATTGACGACCACCTATCAAAAAATCAGTCATATAGTCCACATCATATGAATTATAAAAATCATACCACTTCAGGTTCTGCAATGATTTATTCCCGTTTCGTCGATTGACCGTTTCGTCGACTGGACAATTTTACCTGTTTTGTTACCGTTTCGTCGATTGAGGAATTGAGGAAGGAATAATTACTAGGTACCTATTAGATATAAATGACACCCATTTATACCTGTAAAGGCCAGTCGACGAAACGGGAAAATTTCTTAAAGTCGACGAAACGGGAATATATCTCTGCAATTCTTGTTTTATTTTGTCAAAAGATTTATCATTTATTTTTCGAATGTCGATGATCATAGGAGTCATTTAAGCTTTTTAAATTATCGTTACTCAAAAGTGTTGCCTAATTTTAGTTTGTATGCTCAGCCCATTTGTTTATAACAAAAGGAAAAATCAAGGTAACGTGATACAAAAAAAAAATTTTACTTTTACTCAGTGTCATCATACATAAGTTATTTTTTACACAAAATGAAGTCTTCTTCTGGCTTGAATTAAAGTCATTAATAACTTTGGAAATGCTTACTTCAACATTCCTTTTAATAGCCAAAAGAGCTAACGAGGAGAACCTCTCCTGGCCAATCGTGTTTCTGGTGTATGTTTTTAACCGTTGTAAGCACGAAAAAGGACCTCTCACAGGATGCCTAGTGGAATCGTATCGTGATCGAACATTCGCAATGTATAGTGGAGAATAGGTAAAGAAATAAATAATTTTTTAAACAATAGTTTGTCTATATTTTTTGTTTAAAAAACGATGACATACACAAATATATACAAATTACTAATACAGACTCTATATAAATTAATGCTGGCAAAAATATAGTGCCCAAAGAATTTGCAAAAATATATTTAAAAGTGTCTTTAATGCAAACCAACGCTTATCAGCTCATTTCATTAAACTGAAGTCATCAATAAAGTTTTAGGTTAAGCGTAACGTTCTAAGGTGTTTAATCTCTTGACAGTCAGTAATATCATTACGCCTCGGTATGTAATATACGATTAAACCCTTTAAATACATATTTTTTCCAGCATCAATATCTTTATAAGTATAAAAAAACATTCCAGTCTTGTTATAAATTGATTACACAGTACAATATTACGCTTAAAATTAATACTTTGCCTGAATTTTAAAATATATATAATTTCACAGTGGGGCTTGGAGAGCAAAAGGAACACAGCCCCATAGCTGGCTTGTTACGCCACTGACTATATACCGAGTGTAAGCGAAATCATTGCACAGAGCACTACAACAAACAGTATGTAATTTGTTCAAATTAAGGTTTATTTTTATTGCAAAATCGAATTACTTTCAAAATTACCTTTTTAATGGTGTACAACATTTTTACTTTCATAAAAACAAAACGGCGTCTATAAAACAACATATGCAAGCAGTGACGTACCTGGGAACAGTAGCAACAACCCTGCAATGGGAGTTATTAAAAGTAGTGATAAAATCTGTTAAATTGGTCCTTTTCCATTTAATATATTTTTTTCAGTTCTTAAAGAGATTGATTTTTTTATTCAAAACGAATCTTATAACTTCAACCCTAGCTTCCAGAATTTTTTCAAATGGTATGATATACTTTTCATTATTTGATATCGAAATGAGATAGCCTTAACACTCTAAAGGCATCTTGGAAATCATAATGAGTTTGGTTCAATTTTAACCATGCTAATGTAATAAAAACTTAATTTTTAAATGATTAACAACCTCTTTCTGTTTCTTGTGTAAAACTGCAGCGAAACGTATTATGATTTCCAAAATGCCTTTACATGATCAAGAATACCTTAGAATTTGATATTAAATCATGCAAATTAGATCATATCATTTTTAAAAATTCTAGGGTCGAAGATGAGATTCAATTTTAATAATAAAATCGATTTATTCAAAAACTAAAGAAGATAGTGTCAAAATGTTACGTGCTTAAAGGATCTTACAAGGGCCAAATTTAACATATTTTATAACTAGTTTTCCATGTCACTTGCATATGGATGATGCTTTGCTATTTGCTCTTGCGGATGATGCTATTGAGAAGGAACCAAACGTCATATCTTAAAAACTACAAAAGTTTTAAAAATGCAGCATGTGCATGAATGGCATATAAGGAGAACTACAACCATCAAACTTTGGTCAAAGGGTGAGTAGTACGTCAGTTTTTTTACTGGTAAGGTAAATTTTGTGAGCCACTAATAAGTTAAAGGTTAAAGCCATTGTTAATACAAGTACTGGAGTAGGTATAACGAGTAGTAACATTATTACATTACTACACAAAGTACACAACACGAAAAAAAAGAAAAAATTAAGAAAACCCAAACATCTTAAATTTAAACTAAAGTTTTTGAAAAAATTTTAGAAATAAGAATTGATAATTATTTAGATAGATATTATTTGGTATGTATATACTATTAACTGTGGTGCTCTGTACAATAATTTCCTTTACACCGGGTATACTATATTGAATACAAAAATAGAGTTTTAGACTATAACAGTCAGACCCAACTCTGTAAAATTTGAGTATACAAATCTGTAACCGAAACTATTAAAATATGTTTTTATTTTTCACTCAACTCTTGGCTCAAAGAAGTCTAAAATGGCGAATTCATTCCAAGCTTAGTTCCAAAATCGAGCCTTGCTCTCTTTAAAAATCGTTTGTTGGCCCTGAAAAAAAGGTATTGAATTGCATTGAGATTTTTGTGACACGTCCCGTGTGTGTTATTTGACTTTTACGATAATACCAACACTTAATAAATACTTACATTATTTCCTGCTTTTTAACAACTTCATTGACCAAAAATACAGCTACTGGGGATAAAGACCCAAATAATATAACCCACAGAGGTGTTATAAATTGTGTTGGTTGGTCAACCATCAGCCATCTATAGGTCCATATAGTGTACAAACTTTGAAAAGATACTCTAAAATAATTGTAAGACATTTATGCGACTTAAAAAAAATCAAAAATTGCAAGATTTGATAATAATGATTATTAAATTAACTTTCAACCAAATTTCAGTGCCTTAGAATCTCAGAGTTCAAATACATAATAATTACAGTGAGTCCCAGAAGTAATGTCAAAATTCAGCGGTGTGTTTTTTGAAAAAACGCTCGGACCCGTCGATTTTAACAACGGATACAAGATATCATTAATTAATAATTTAATAAGAAACAAAATTTAATGGCATGCTTAGGAAGGTGTTGACTGACCCCTTGGATAAGACCATAACATCTTTTCAACCTCCTAGATATATAAGACTAACTTTTTTGGGCGCTGTTTCTCTGAGGGTGGGTAATGTATTGAAGTCATTAAACAACAATTTTAAAATAGCTTACAAATCAGAAAACAATTTACGTAGCTTATTCTCGAGAGTAAAGGATTCAATTAAGGTGCTTGACAAAAGTGGGGTGTATTTGTTGTCCTGTAACTCTTGCACGGCTAAGTATGCTGGTCAGACAGGACGTAGTTTTAATGTTGGAATAAAAGAACATTTAAACTCTCAGAAATCGCCTAATGACAGGAGATCAGCTTTTGGCCTACATTTAAGAGAGAATTTACATAGTTTTAATACTAAAGACAACTTTAAGATGGTACATAATGCGAATAGAGGCCATAAGCTGAATTTTTTAGAAAATATAGAAATATCCAAATTAGAGATTAATAATCAGATTGAGTATTTGAACGATCCTGTCAACGCCCACTACAGAGAAGCAGGGAGAATTGTGAATGAGTTTAGGTAGTGAATGTTTGTTTAAATAATCGTACCTCTTTTTGTGCAACTTAGATGTCGCTTTGGTTCGGTATATTTTGTTTTAACTTTTTTAAATGTTTTTTGGGTTTATCCCGTTGACCAATTTTATAGTTAGTTAATCTGTGTTCGCCATTGTCAACTTGTTTGTGTCCTTAATGTAAAGTTTGTGATTATATTATGTAAGCAATACCTAATAATTTTGATTTTGAATTGAGATTATTATATAAATTAATTTTTTAGACAGCTCTTAAAAATGGTTTAAGAAACCGAAACGCGTAGAGCAAAATATTAAATATTTGTGAAGAATTTTGGATTTTTCTTTCCTCTTCAATATGAATAATCTTCACCCCGGAGATATCTATGATTCAATTAACGCAATGGAATGTTTTGCTCGATTTACAAATAAAACCTCAGAAATACGGTTTTACTTATTGACATGTTCAATCGTAATTTTTTCGATAGCTGTTGAGTTTAGGTATAGGACATGGTACATGAAACATACTTAGAATTCGATGCAAAATTCAAAAATGAAATAAAAAAAAATGTTTTCATTTGAAAAAATTAAGTTGATGGTCGTAACTTATTTTTGGGCTACTCTGTATACATGAATATACCATCAAAAACACCACATTAAGAAACAAGAATCGACGGGTCCGAGCAGTTTTCCAAAAAAACACACCGCTGAATTTTGACATTACTTCTGGGACTCACTGTATACATGGAGTTGTTTTTAAAATATCGAAGTTGCTTGCTATTATCTTCTAGTTAAAGCAGCAACACTGCATTATCGAAAATATTTTAACTGGGTTAGATCAGGCTCACCGTAAATATTTAAAACGTCATTCACCGTGAATCACCCTGTAGACAAGTCTTTGAATCTATTCATACTCCACGTTTGGTGGATTCCTTAAATTTTTTTTAATTCTAAATTTTTCATACTTACAAAATAAATATTGTCGCTAGCCACACCAAATTGCTATGCGGCGATTTCCTATAAATGAGACTGTCTCTATGTACAAATCCTATAGAGATCACAACTAAAAAAAAAATGTGCTAGATATTTGGAACACTCGAGTAAATACAAATATTTATAGTTGAATTAATTATTTTCCTCATCAAATGTTTAATTATTAATATAATGGTAAAGCCTGTCCAGAGATATAAGAAAGATACCCTTTGCCTTTAAATGGGATTATCCAAGGGTGGCCATAAACAAACAATGAATGGATGAATAAATGCAGGTAAATTATGGTCCGTACTTAAAAATGTCTTAAAGTAAACTGCAAATCCGGAAGACGTAATTTCATTATTAAAGTAATAGTTTGGTGATTTTAAACCGATTTTTACCTGATTCAAAATGAGAGGGTTCATCCCATAAAACAATATATGTTCTAAAGACTGTATATATAGCCACTCTAGCTAGTTTTAAGCTTAGTAATTATTCTTACTTCGTGTGTAATACAGCGTTTGTTTAATCGTGTGTGAGTCATGGAAAATATGTGCAGGAGATAACCCCGTCGAAAAGCAGAAAACATTTTTCTGTGGAAAGTAAGGAAGTTATAAACAATGTTTATTTAACTCTCACTGAACGTGCGGTCAGCAAGCAAGCAGCGTTAGAAGAAACGGCCACATTAACAAAATTTCCAACATCAACTGTATGGAAAATTGTGAATAATTTCAGCGAGGAAAAAAAGAACCGATACTGGTATTTTCTCGAAGGTAGATGGAAGTGATCAAGATACAATACGGTGTAAAATTTACAAGTTATACAAGGAACAAAGCGTGCCTACATTAGATAATTTAATTAAGAAGCTTGAAAAATATGAAACCGGCGTTAAATGTGGCAGAACAACGTTATGGAAGTGTATCCAACACATGGGTCTTAGATTTAAAAAATTAACAAAAGACAAGCTTTAATGGAATCCAGTAGCATTCGGGAATGGCGATCCGAATATCTACAAAAAATTAGGATTTACAGAGATCAGCAAAGGCCGATTATTTACTTGGATGAAACCTGGTTCGACACATATGATACCCCGGAAAAGGTTTGGGTTGACTTAAGCGGCAAGTGTAAAACAAGCGCGCCATCAGAAAGAGGTAAACGAATTACGATTTTGCATGCTGGATCTAAAGACGGATGGATTTCAAATGGAGTTTCTCTGTCTGCAAAAAACATCTAGATTACCATGAGGACACCACTGCTGATTTATTTGAAGACTGGTTTAAAAACAAGCTAATTCCAAATATACCTCCGAATAGCGTAATTGTAATGGACAATGCAAGCTACCAAAGTAGGCAGTTGACCAAGACTCCCTCCTCAAATGACACAAAAGCAACAATCCAAAACTACATGTATGATAATGACATTTATTTTCAGGAACATTACACCAAAAGGCAATTAACTGAGGTTTTACAAAGTTTAAAACTACGAAAGGAATACTTCTGTGATAATTATGCAAAAAATCTAGGGCATACAGTTTTAAGGCTTCCACCATACCATTGTATATTTAATCCCATCGAACATGACAACCAACTGAAATCTGCCATTTGTCGTAACAATATTTGCCCTACTATTAACTCCAGTGTACTTGAGCTTATAGAAACTGAAGTTTTTAACATCCCTTCACAAAGTTGGGCAAATTCTGTTACACATGTTGAAAAAGTGGAAAAATCCTATATCCATATAAACAATAGAGCACAAATAATAATTAGAATAGATGATCAGTCGGCTTCGTTGGGACGCTCAGCTGGATCATGTTTGCAACAAGCTTAATAAAGCATACTTCGCCCTCCTGCGACTTCGACAAGTGATGGACAGAGAAATTCTTTTAACTACTCATTAGCATACCCTCACATGGCATACAATATAATACTATGGGACCAAGCTGTGCAAATAAGTAGGGTGTTTCTTCTGCAGAAGCGCATAATTAGGCTTATTTACGGACTTAAGCACCAGGAAACATGCAGGAGGACTTAAAAAAACAGAATATTAACGCTGACATCCATCTATATACTGAAGTGCGCTATGTATGTTTACGACTATAAAAGTCAGTTCCAGAAGAGTGGGGAAAATCATAGATACCCAACAAGAAACTCCAACGACCTGAACATCCCAAAGCACAGCACCGCCATGTATGAGAAGTCACCAAAATATGTGTGTATTAAAATATTCAATAAGCTGCCTACTACCATCAAGCAGATTGAGGGGCGCAATGCATTCAAAAATACTCTCAAATCGTTTCTGACTGAGAACTGCTTTTATAATATGGGAGAGTTTTTTCGAATTATTGACATTTTTTTTTTTCTTTTTAATTTTACTTTAAATGTACTGATTGTCTTGTGCTTTTTGATTATGTGTATTAAGTTTTATATTTTACATCTAGTTTATTATATTGGTTCATTTTGTATTTTATATTTGACAAAGCTATGTTCATTAAATGAATCATTGAGTGAATTTAATAAATAAATAAATAAATAAATAGATAGCGATAGTGATACTGATATATTAACTGAATAATTATTATAAGTAGGTACCGAATAATTTGTATATTTTTGTAATCATAAATATAATTTTTAATAATAAAATAACTAGTAATTTCACATTTAGACATAAATAAAATATTATTTAATGTCTTACTTATTTTTATTACATATTACAGCTGGCCCGGGTCTTTCCTAATAGGGATCAGTTAGCCACTTTCTTATATCTCTGAACAGACTTTAACCAAATATAATCCAACCCTACTTTGTTTGGTGCACATTTCTACGTTAAAGAATTTTAAGAGAAAACTGAAAGGAAATTCAACTCGGAAAATGTAAAAAATTATAAAACTCACCAAAATGCGACAGAATAATGAAAATAACTATAAGCCTGGAAGTCATCAGGGTCCAGCTTCCCTCTTCAAAACCGCCTACGTCATTGAAACCGGTAATATTTCGATAACCGGTTGGATTATAGAAAAACACACACCTACAAGAAAAGTACTTATAAAAACATACAGTGTGTCCACAGATGAACTTAACTATACTTGTAAAAATTGAAATCTCAATATTTCGAAGAAAAGTAATCCTTCATAATTTCTTTGGCTTGTCGTATACTTCTACCATGCACCGCTCTGGGTGGAATCAAGCACCTCAGTTGAGCACTTGTCATGAAAATATTTGTAAAATAGACTCAAGTCGCCAACCTGCCTTCGATGTTCAAGGCTTGCTAGGTTGTTTGTCAGATCATAATCACTGATCAAGCGAATAGCTCTTCTTGAATGGAATCTAGCAATCTCAGGGTATGTTTGGGAGCAGAGCCTTGTTGCATATATTGTAATCAGGGTGAACTGAACCTCGCCCAATAACAAAATGTAGTACTTTGATTGTATCATTTATGAATAAAGACCTTAATTAATTAATTAATTAATTAATATACGAACAGTACTTCAGCGATGGTCGAATTTGGGCTTTATAGAGCATCAAAAGTTGTTGGGGTGTATAGAGGTTTTTAGTTTAGAAGAGTATTCCAAGCTTGCCATATGACTATTTAAATTGACGCCCAATAAATGAATTGATGAAGCCAAGGGAAAATGACTGCACTTGTAAAACGATAAACGTTAACAACGTCAACACACATACAATTATGTATGAACTGTATCAATATACTATAATTAGAATAATAAAATTGTATGTGCACACATATACCACTCTGTTATCCCAATCGTAACTTTTAAACACATACTACTTTGTTGTTGGCCAAACAGGCAAAAAGTGTATGTACAGCTTTGTTTCTTTGTAAATACATAGAACTAGGTCCATACAACTTTGTTATTGAAAGTTTCTCAACGTTATTGAAATATTTATAAAACACGCAAGACAAATGATGAAAAATGACTTTATTTAGAACAACTGAAAATAGACGTTTTTCCAGTATAGTTAAGAGTTAAGTACATCCGTGGGCACTATGTATAAAAATTAATGAATTGTGGTGTTTTCCTTGCCACAAAAGGAATACATACCGTGTGCGGCTTAGTTGAACATAGGAAATCCCATGTAAATTTTGAGGCGGCTAAATAGTGGCTCTCCAGTACATTTTAGAGAAAAATTGTATAATTTTTTGAAGAGGCCGATATAATAAACCCGTGTGTCAAGTTTGAATAAATTTTAATAAGCCAATCCTAAGTTATTCAATTAAATGTGTTGGCAAAATTACGAAATTTTCATAGTTTAGGTAATACAGCAAACACCAGCAAATTATTATTGAAGGCGCTTTAATTATAGCTAAATATGAGCTATTCCATTAAGGAAAAGTAACTATGATTAAGTGGTATTATACAGGAAACAGTTTAAGAGCAGTGTCTGAAATGTTTTCAGTTCAATTCCCTGATAAGCCTATCCCTTCCATTTCATTAATTAAACTTATTATTAGTAAATTTGAGTCAAAAGGCACTGTAATAAATAACTGTAAATGCTCAACTCAGAATGTCAATAGAGCTGAAGAAAGGGATAATAGAGATCTTGATATTTTACTGCACACAGAGGAAAATAAAATGATTAGCACGAGGATTCTTGGGCAAGTCGTAGGAAAACACAAACCACAGTGTTGCGCACTTTAAAAAAACATAAATAATTTACTTACAAGTATGAAAAACATCAAGAGCTACGGCAAGGTGATGAAGAACGGAGAATGGTATTCTGTTTTGAGGTAATGGCAAGAGCAAATAATAATAGGGATTCTTTAAGAAATATATAAATTATTTTACCGATTAATGTACATTCACCCTCAACAACGAATTAAATGTTCAAAATTGCCGGTATTGAAGCCAAGAAAATGAACATCGTCTCGTTCATACTCGGACGCAATATCCACAAGAAATAAATGTTTGGGCGGGAATTGTAGGACATCACATTATTGGACCATTTTTTATGGAAGGCAATCTTACAGCAGTAACCTATTTGGACTTACTACACAATCGAATTGAACCCGCACTAGAAGAAGTTGTACGCGAAAGTCAGGAGATCTGGTATCAAATTGCCCATAATTCTCTCATGGTTAGGGAATACTTGCAAAATATTTTTAACGGAAATATTATTGGCCCACGGCATCTAATCCTTTGACCAGCCAGGTCTCCTGACCTTTCGCCAAACGACTTCTTTCTGTGGCGTCACTTAAAAAATTTTATTTATAAAAAAGTAAATTTTAGACCAGCTAAGAAACTGTATTTCGTTAGAATATGACAGAATTTCTCAATATCAACTCAGTAATGTTAGAAACGAATTTTATGATCGGTTAGGATACTGTTTAGCTATTAACGGAGGGTTATTTGAACATTTAATTAATTAATGTTTTTGTGAGAATCTGTAGTCTTAGGTATAATATGTTAACTTAAAGGCTTAGTAAGAAAAACATAATGGTGTCTTTTATTTTGGATGTGTGATTGCCAGATTGGTGAAACGAAAATGTCAATTTTTGACAATAACGTCATAGAAATTATTTGCTGGTGTTTGCTGTGTTACCTAAACTATGAAAATATCGTAATTTTGCCATCACATTTAATTGAATTAGTTAGGATTGGCTCATTAAAATGTATTCAAACTTGGCACATGGGTTTATTATATCGGCCTCTTCAAAGAATTATAATACAGTTTTTCTCTAAAATGTACAGGGGAGCCAATATTTAGCCACCACGAAATTTACATGGGATTTCCTATGTTTAACTAAGCCATGCATCACCCGGTATATCCCCCTTAATAAAATCGAATTTCTTAAAAGTCATGGAAACTTAGTAAGTATTCACTTTTCACAGTAATATTCATTTAATAAAAACACAAGAATATGTGCTAACCTGTTCCAGTTCACCTTTAAGAGTAATCTTTTATATAAAATGCAGAACATGAAAGTCCAAGGTACATCTTAATCTTAACATACCTACAAGTAAGAGGCTCTGAACACATTTGGTTACAATGGCTGGCCAAAACACCAGCATAAGCAACTAGAACTGAGAAAACGGTGGGAAGGAACTTGATACCGTAACACCACACGATGAACACAGCTGTCTAAAAAAAAATGTTACATTACAGCAGAGAAAACAAAATTTAAAATGCTTAATGGAAAAATTTCTTGCTATTTCCCCTAAAAATGAATAAAGACATCTATTTAGAAAAGATACGACTACAATTTTGTTAATATGTCAAATATTTGTTGCAGCAACACACTTTTGACACAAGATCACAAATTTTTACACACTCATATACTTACATCCCACCGAAGCACAGCCTGTATCTTCCCTTGTGGCTTCTTCATAACATCCGGGTCGATCGGCCTCATCGACAGCGCTATGCTTATCGCAGGTGCGACGATGCCCGCCAACCATAAGTTGTGACCGGTGGTTAAAAGCTCCGGAAGCATTAAAACCACCGCTGCCACTTGCATAACGCTAAGGATTACGCAGCAACAGAGCCAGTATTGCACTGAAAATAGAATGTTTAAATAGTAAGTGTCAAATTCAACATTCAGCAACTGCAACACTGTAGGAGAAATATTTAGGAAACTAGGCAAAGGGTGGTCTAAAACCATTTTTTTTAATTTTTGTTTTTTGTCCCAGGTAAATGATATTAATGTTTGAAGAGCTAATGGTAATCTTCTATACGTTTATTATGTGCTACTAATGGACAATAGTGTCAACAAAGCTAAAAAGTTTTAGCGTAGAAAACAATAAGTGTAGTTGTAAATTCATCAGAATGGCTTCTGCTGGAACTCGCTAGAGAGATAAGGTATTTCTTATAGGTATTCAGGATCTGGAACCGATCTCGCGAGCCAATCTTTAGAAAATTTGTAATTATACTGTGGTGATGAGTATACTTTTTCCTAAGTCAGGTTAATGAATAAAAAAACTCGATAAAAAAGCTTTGACCGGGCTTATAATCGGGGTTGTCAGATCTTTCTTTAAAAATTCTTTAAGTTTTTATTATTAAAAGTGTTCTTTTATCTATGCAAAGCTACTTTGAACCAAGAAATTTCCAATGTCAAAAAAAGAAAGAACAAGCCATTCATGAATATTATAATAATTTTTTTATTACTTCAGAAATAGTATTTATACAAAAATAATTTAAATCAAACTAAAAGGAATTTCACTGTTGTTAAACAAAAAAAATAAACCCTTATGTTCCTCCTACACTTACGAAAACTTTGTAGAACTGGCAACACCCTAGCGATAGATCGTCGAGGCTCACCCGCAATTTGGACTACAAGACACGCCCACCGAATAAAAGGCCTTTCTCCGCCGTGCATGGCGGTTGAATGGCCATTTCCACTGCATTGCGATTGCTTGCTGCGGGCGGGCACATAACATTAGTACCTGAATTAATGTTACTGGGTTTTTTGAGCTTTTCCCAGAATGCTTGCCATTGGTTTTCCAAGTGTCAATTCATCGAAACTTTTTGCGAACGATTACACCCCTCGGGGTAATAAAAACTCGTTAATACCCGTTAAGGCACTGCTGGGACGCGAGTGAAATGCGCTAGTGACTTAAATATTAAGTGTGTCCTTAGGCCAAAATATCGGCCGCCGAGCTTGCTCGGTTTCTTGGGCGCATTTTGGGCCGTATCCCTTTGGCTCATATTCGCCCAAAACATGTTTAGTCAGGTTAGTTTTAGCTAGATAAGACTACTTAGACATAAGCTTAATATTATAAAAGAAATAGGAAAATACAGATTTTAAAATGAATGGTATCCATAAGAATATTTAACTGACTGTCGGAAGAATTAAGAGAAGTTAAATTAATTGATATCTTTTGAAGGAACAATTTTCTGATCAATAGTACCAATTTCTAAAAGGTTTTACAGTGAGCCCTTCTACTCTGACAAACGTGGGGAAAAACTGCTCAACTAACCTGAGCTCCATAGAGTGGATCCGAAATTTCTCGCTTCCAATATCAAATGATAAATGGAGATTGGGTCGGATCTATTTATTGTCAGAGAGCACGCTACCGAGTTCAGAAGGCAGGATAAATCACCAGGACCGAAGCCGACCATTTTAGTATACCCTGGCATTTTTTGGCACACTTGAGGATACAATGGTTCTACGGAGATCCTAAAAATATAAAATAATACGCAAGGCAGCATGTGACATTGTGTCACAATATGTAAGATTCGTTCATAGAAAATTCCTTAGTATTGGTTGGTGACGTAATGAATACTTACGATGCATCAGCTTGCATAAAAATCCCCGTATTATCACAGTTTTGCGATGATCCCAGGATACAGACCACTTCCTGGTAGTCCTGCATAATCCTGAGCATCTCTCTGGTTGCTGAGGGGGTGCAATCCGTAAAAAGAGACACTAAAAGAGGCACGTTGTCGATTAGTTCGATGTGAGGTCGGATTTTGTCGATACCCCGAGGTAGTTTGGCCTGGAATTATTTTAAAAAATACACAAAGAGAACGTAATGGACCAGTGACAAGTTAAATACAGACAGAGAAAATGCCTTGTCGCAACATATCATGCGCTGCTTTCTCCTTCCACTAACCAGTCAGTTGAACCTAAGTCGGAAAAGTGAACGGACAGAAATTGCCGGTAGAAAGAGAAACAGCGCCTTAATAGTAATTTACGTAACAAGTTCCGAAAGTGATATTTTACGGGATGAGTAGAATGAGTAGAATTCTGCGAGTCCCGTAAATTCACTTTTGGATCGTGTTACATACAATATTTTTTCTGTAGCCGTTCTGTATGTTAAAAAGGATATCGATGGATAATAACGTATGAACTTTATACCTATAGACAATTACATATAACAATCACTCTTATGAATACATTACGAATGAATATTAATGACACAGTTATGACAATTACTTATATTAATATTATTAGGGATATTAACAGAAGTGGCAGTGTTGGAATTAGAATTAGACGCATCAGTAATTGTACTAGTTTTCGATATATTAATTTCGTTACGACCCTTTTCAATCTGTGAAGCAATGTGAATTTTGTTTCTTAAAGAATTTTCTATGTATCCCTCTCCTACATTGGTTGATTTCCATCCTCCGTGTCTCTTTAAGTTGGTTATACTACCACCACCTTCAGCGAGTAAAGTGGCTGAGCTCCTGTATAAACAGTGCCCGGTGTATTCTTTGGGATAACGGCAGATTTTAATTGATGCCATATGTGTTCTATGGGATTGAATATTATGAATATACAGTAATACGGCGGAAGCCTTAGCACTGTATGCCCCTTACTTTTACCGTAGCTGTCGCAGTAGTACTCCTTTTCTAGGTTCAGAAATTTAAGCACATCAAGTAACTCTCTTTTAGTGTAACTTTCATGAAAATATATATCATCCTGTTAAATAAATTCCTGTATTGCCATTTTCGTATCTTTTAAACAAGGGTGCTTGTTTAACTGTCTACTGTGGTAACTTGCGTTGTCCATAACAGTCACACTGTTTGGAGAAACATTCGGAATTAACTTATTTACGAACCAATCCTCAAAAAACTCCTCTGTGGTATCATTATGGTAATCCAAACAGGAGTCATTTATATTCTTGGCTGCCAATGAAAGTGCATTTGGTACCCAACCATCTTCGGACCCTGCATGTACTATGGTTATTCTTTTTCCTCTGTTTGATGGTGCCTTTGTTCTACACCTGTCACTAGAATCAACCCAACCTTTTGATGGGGTATCATGGGTATCAAACCAGGTTTCATCTAAGTATATAATAGGTCTGTTTTCACTTCTGTACTGAGCGATTTTTGTCAAATATTCAAATTCGTTGAAGACACTTCCACAGCGTTGTCCTACCGCAATTGATATCCGTGTTATCTATCTCAAGTCTTTTCAGTTGATTATCCAGTGGTGGTACCGTACATCTTATAAATTTTGCGTCGGACTAAATCTTCATCGCTGCGATCTAATTTTTTGCAAGTCCCAGAATCTTTCCTTCTCCTTATAATCTCTTTAAAATCTAAAGGTAAGTGTCTTCTTTCATTTTCATTTCCGCACTGTGGTTGTACCTGTACCCCCTCCGGCGATTCTATACTAGATTCACCAATCCACGGACGCCACATATTTGGATAACCAAAGCTGCGTTTTTATTTCACACGAACTAATAAAATGACTAGTTTTGCAACACTGATTTGTCTACTTATTTTTTCCCATTATTTAATAAGGCTTTGTAAACTAATTACGGCCAAGTACGGTCCCTACCTGGATAATAAAATCATTATCTCTATGATCCTTAAAACCCTTTCAACAAAGAATTTTATGATGGGTGATAACTAAAGGCAGGTAGTCATTCTCTTAAATCTGTGAACGGAGTATAGATATTATCTCCAGCTTCTGATAAGAAGTGATTTATTTCTTCTTTATTCAATACTCTTAATTTTTTTTGGTTTATAGCCAATAGATTTTCTTTTAAGGAAAGCAATAACTTTGGGATAGCGGCTTATATCTATATTATTCTTAATATTATTTGTGGACTTAAGCTTAAACTTAAATTGAATCGAGTAATTGCTCCAGAGGCTTGGTGGCTTTAAGATTTTAGATTTTTCCAATAAATATGCAAGAATCACTTGTTCATTTATTGTACGCACATTTTTATTATTGCTCCATTTTTGAAATAAATTGTAGACCAATTCATACATCTCTCTTGACTTTACCGGCAATAATTCATACATTCCAATGTTACATGACAAGCGCTGACATAATAAAATACAAAGTTCATGTTATTGTCAAAGCCGCCTACATAGATACCCAAATCGTCCCGAAAGTAACAAGAATCGTCCCGAAAGTAAAGAAATCGTTTCGAAAGTGAAAAAAAACGTCCCGAAAATAGCTACTTTCGGTACCATTTGTGTTAAGTGGTACTTTCGATTTAATAAATCATACCGAAAATTTTATTGTCGAGACGGCTGCAGAAAAAGGAATTTCCGCTCTCCTAATTTAATTAATAACTTATATAAAATCAAGCTCAACAAACTTAAATCAATCCATGTAAATTTTACTAACAAAAAGCTAGCACAGCTTCTCCTAGATATTAACGGTACAATTATGTCCCATGAGATGAATGCTAAATATGTTGGCATGACCTTTGATGCTACACTTCGGTGAAAAGAGCATGTGAAGGAAAAAATATCTGAGCTAGATTTAAAATATAAATAATATTATTGGCTTCTGGGGAGAAATTCAAAACGATCAATCTACAATAAAATGCTTATTTACAAACCAGTTTTTAAACCGATGCGTTCCAGAACAAAGTGCAAAAAGCATAATGAATGCTCCTTGCTATGTTCGCAACTCTGATCATTATCGAGACCTTGGAATTGCAACAGTGAAAGAAGAGATCACAAGATGTGCCGGCAAGCATGGAGCCCGACTTCACCTACATATCAACGCCGAAGCTCTACAGCTGCTGGACAATCAACTTCAAGTCCGAAGACTGAAGAGAACCAAACCATGGCTTAGAATGCTGTCGGCACACTTATATTTTTACACTGAGAGCACCTGCTGGTCCTTTCTTTATGCTGTGCTCTAGCTTGGGCAATCTAAAGAACAGCAATAGAGTGACTTTAGTTGATAGGTATATTTAGTTGTTAAGATTTATTACAGAAAAATTAATGGTTAGTAGTATAGGCTAGTTTCAAAAGGCAAAATAATAACTGGTATATTACATTTTGCGGCTGATTGTAACTTAATCCAAATCAATGGTGCTTGGCTTTTTCTGTTAAGAGTTCGGTTTGTGCTTACCCTATTGCTCATGTCAAAATTTATTGGAGCGCTCTGCTCCGTACTGTCTGTCAGACAGCTCAGTGACTGCCAATCGTGCGTAACACTCTCGGCATGCACAGGCGCGCCATCCTGGCTCGTCACGTCATCGTGTTGTTCGCTCTGTCGACGCGTCTCGTGGAACTTTTCGACTTCGGTATCGAACTTGACAACCGAGTGCTCGAGGTTGATTGCGCTAGGAGCAGAAAAGCTCATTGTTCGGGAGGATTCCAGGTTGCTATAAAAACACGACGGTCAGTGTACGCTCTTAATTGAGAGTGATTGCAAAAGTAGGTGTTGTGGCCAGTTTGGGTTACAATGAATTTGAAAAAAATTTAATTTACAAGCATTGAACCGATTTACATTAGGTCAGTAGACAAGCAATACGAATTTGGTGCAAGTTACTTGCCTAGTGTTCTCAGAAGCACTCGAACGACTAAAATTTTGCGGCGGTTGTGAATTGTACTCTAAGATTATTATGTTTAAGAGGCGATTTCATATACACATGTGGCCTAAAATCCTTAGTTTCCAATGTAAAGTGTGTTCACAAATATAAGAAACCGACCTAAATGACTGCTATTATTAGGGTATTCAAAATATAATAAACAACAATAAACTAGTTCTGTGAAATGATATGGACGTAATAAATTATAAGTACCGTACTCAGGTAAATAAAAATGCAGATAAACCAGGGTCCTTTTTGATTTTAGTCTGTCAACGTACACTGTTGAGTTTAGTTTGTTTTTTGAAAATGTTTCGTCCTTGGTTTTCTAGTGAGATTTATGAAAGCAATGAAACTGAAGTAAATAACAGAGTGCATCTATCAACACATGCCAAACAGATTATAAAAAATGTGTTTTTGACATTATAATGTCGCGCGGAAATTTGTGCCCTAAAGAAGTTGGATGGAAACGGCTTTACTTACAAAAAAATCCTTTTCCACAGTTTGGAAAATTACACAAGAGCCAATTTTGGAACACAGAAAAAGAAGTGATATTGGAAAATCAAGAACGTTGGACCAAGGGGACGAGAAACTTATACGACGAAAAATGTATAAAATGTATGAAGAGCAAAGTGTACCAACGTTGGACAATTTAATGAAAAGGCTGACAACAGATGAAACAGAAATTAAATGCTCAAGAACGACATTGTGGAAGCGCCTTCAACACATGGGATTTAAATTTAAAAGGATTAATAAAAAGCAGGTTTTGATGGAGTCCAAGCGTCTTCATGAATGGCGGTGGGAATATCTGACAAAAGTAAATAAATACAGAACTGAAGGTAGGCCGATCATTTATTTAGATGAAACGTGGTTTGACACCCACGACACCCCGTCAAGTGGTTGGGTCGATTCTAGCGGCAAACGTATGACACGTGCCCCGTCAAATCGTGGAAAAAGAATAACAATCTTACATGCTGGTTCTGAAGATGGGTGAGTGCCGAATGGTCTATCTCTCTCGGCAAAAAATATTAGTGAATCATGTGTTGACTATCATGAAGACACAACAGCGGAGTTATTTGAAAATTGGTTTGAAACTAAATTATTGTAGAAAATTCCACCAAATAGAGCCATTGTTATGGATAACGCTAGTTATCATAGTAGACAACAAATCTCCTTCTTCAAAAGACACTAAAGCCAAAATTCAAGAATATATGTTTGATAGTAATATATATTTTCATGAAAACTATAGAAAGAAAGACTTATTAGAAGTGCTTAGAAGTATGTATATTCAAAAAGAATATTACTGCGATGAACTTGCGAAAAACATGGGGCACATAGTATTGCGGCTATCGCCTTACCACTGTATATTTAACCCTATTGAACAAATATGGCACCAACTTAAAGCAATAATATTTCACCCACACTTAATTCTAGTGTATTAACTTTAATTCATGATGAAACTAATAAAATTTCTGAGGTCAACTAGAAAAACTGCGTACAACATGTAAAGAAAGTAGAAGAAAGTTACATTTGTATTAGGAATACAACAGAACGGTTTATTATTACTTTAGAAGATGATAGCGATAGTGAAGTAGATTAAGTTGGGTAATTTATTAATTAATATAATAATTTAGCATTATAAGTGTAAGTGTAAGACCATAATTCTATTTTTATACTTTGAATTTAATAAACTTAAATAAACATCAGTTTCATATTTATTTGCTGCTAAATTAAATATTTCAGTACTATGTATTTTCTAAGACGGTCCTAGCTCAGTCGGCATTGTGTCAATACCCCTATTTAGGTAGAAATAAATAAATAAGAGTCATTTTCTTATATTTGTGAATACACTTTACATGGTGTTGCAGGTTGAACTGTGAAGATGGGTTTCTTTGAATATTTTCAAAAGATATTACATTATTATCTGATTAGTAATGAATATCAAATCATAATTACAACAGGATCTGTATATATGGCTCGATATTTATTTAAAAAATCGAACGAAGTATCAATGGCGAGATGCAATGCAAGTTAAACCTTGATTTTATTCAAAGACGGCACATCTCAGTGCCACACAACACAATCGAACTTGGGAAAAATCGCAACCAAATATGACAGTATATGCTGTACGTATCTCCAACGGTTTCGAAAGTATTAAAAAAAAACCCTCTTCACAGTATCAAAGTTTAACTTTTAACACTCTGTCATTGACCCAGTATTTTAGGCCACACGTATATATATATGAAATTTCGTCCGTAACAGCTTCTTAAAATATCTACATGTTGTATAACTACATGTAGATATAATCTACACTCCACAAGCCAGGCGCGTCAAGTCGCAGGCCGTCTAATGGGGGCTTTAGCCAGCTAGAGCAAGGTAGAATTTTGTGTGGCGTCTTTAAAAATAAACAATTTTTGCATCAGAATCAGTTTTAAAAATTATTCTTCAAATAAAAACTTGATTTTTCTGCATAATGCGAACTCTGAATAACCACAGGCAAGTTTGCAAAGCACAATCACTGTCCCTATATCCCACTGAACACCTATACAGAATTTCTATATCGGAAATCGATGATAATCAACGAGTAATTATAAAAACCTCATTTGTGTAACCAAAATTAGCCAAAACATCAACATTGCAATCAAATATAAATGTCCTTAAAAATCGAGATTATTTCCTGGCCTACATTTAACCAAACTTAATATTGAATAATGTTACGAAGGCGTAGAAGGGCCACATAAAATAATAAAATAAGAAGTTCTTAAAATTTCGTCTTATAACACGAAATTTTTCTGTAAATTTTCGAGTTATAACTCGAAATTTTAATATTTCGTCTTATAACACGAAATCTTACTTTAAAATTTCGACATAACTCGAAATATTTAAAATTTCGTGTTATAAGTAGAAATTTTAAAATTTCGTGATATAATCCGAAATTTTTAAAATTTCGTCTTATAACACGAAATTTTACTCTAAAATTTCGTCTTATGTTATGTAAAATGTAAATGTTATAAGTCGAAATTTTAAGAAATTTTTATTTTAATATTTTATGTGGCCTTTCTACGCCTTCATATAATGTACTGGTTATAGAAAAAAGAAACAATATTTTTTCTATGGTACTGGTAGATTTAAAAACAAAGTAACAACTAAGTATGAAGTTTCAATATCTATTTCGTGTAAATTTGCCAAAATTTGGTTGTCATTTTTAGTATTTATTAATTACTAAATTAAGTACTTCAAATTAATTTATTAATATTTAATATTATTAAGAGAGGAAATGAAATACTCTTATTACCTACACATTTACAAATATACAGATAAGTATTTTACGTGTAAAGTCCAAAGAACAATAATTACAACTTTGTCGTTAGGTTAGTCCTAGTTGTATCTGGAACAGAGCTAAGGACTTTATTCGTAGCATACACAAAAATAGGCAACACCAACAAGGACACTCCGGGGATGGATCCTATCTGTCTTTCCTACAATTCTTAGTATACAGGGCTGCCCAGAAGTCCGGAATAAAATTAATATAGCCTTAACCTGTAACTTTTGGGGAAAATGCTTGGACACGTCAATTTAGTTTTATATATGCTCACATTTTGACGTTATTCGTTTATTTTTTTATAGACATTTGTCAAAGATATGACGACATCGATCTTTTTTTTAAATGGAAACATACAGCTTGTGATACATCATTTGAAAGCTAATATCTCGTACAAAACCTATGCTCATAGATTTTGACGCGATTCTGTCAAGCTATTTCAAAATTACAAAATTTTTAAAAAATCCCTATTAAAATAAGCGGAAATGATAAATCATTGATGTTTTTTTTACCTTTCGAGGTAAGAAATCTTCATTGTTTCACGTTCTCATATTTTGTGACATTGTGACTTAACAATAGTTATGGTTTATTTGTTATTAATTTCGTAAATACAAATAAAAATGTAACGAAGCAAAACAAAACACAACAAAAAGGTGGTTTAACGTGGCAAATGTCCTCCACCCTCTACTTGGCATGCTCTCAGACTATAGTAAAATCCGTCGACGGAATTTCGAATGGCTTCAGCCGGTATGTTATGTCTCCAATCTAATTTTGTTTTTCAAATCTTCAATATTATTTGGCCTATTTTGGTAAACTTTTTCTTTTAAATATCCCCAAAGAAAATAGTCTAGAGGCGTTAAGTCTGGAGACCTCGGTGGCCATTTAATTGTACCACGTCGTCCAATACAGCGACCTGGAAATATCTGATCTAAATATCTTCTCACATTGACACCAAATTGCGGGGGAGCACCATCTTGCTGAAACCAAATTGTTTCATTAGGTATATCTGGATCTACTTCGTTGGAAAAAATTACAGCTAGAGCAGCCTCAACTCGAAGGTTAAGAAATCCAGGTACCGTTCAGCTGTGAGGTTTCCCTCCAAAAAGAATGGCCCTAAAATTCGGTTATTATTAATACCTGCCCATAAATTTACTTTCTGGGGCCGCTGAGTATGCGCTTCAAATATCCATCGTGGATTTTCTTGACTCCAGAAACGATAATTATGTCTGTTGACCACCCCTTTTAAATAGAAAGTAGCTTCATTCGAAAATAATATGTGCTGTGGAAACCTATTATTCTCGTCCCACCGTCTCATCATTTCTTCGCAAAATTGCAAACGTCTCTTATCATATAGTCATCTTCTAAAAGCTCTTGGACATACTTTATAAGGGTAGTATTTTTCTGCTTTCAAAAATCTTCCAATAGTATAATCAATCAAATTAATAGTTGAAACATGCGGATTATCCTGGAGAGATAATGCAATTTCCAATTTTTCATCGTCGCCTAAAACACGTGGCCGTCCATTCCTAGGCAAGTCGTTTACTGTGCCATGTTCATCAAATTTGTGGAATATTTTACTAACAGTGCCCTGTGAAATTTGATTTTCCGGATATTTAGCATTAAATAAAGTGCACACTTCACTTTGACTCCTTATTTTATCTCCACATCCTAACAATATCAAGACTTCGATACGCTGCCTTTGCGACAAAACCATTTGTGTTTAGAAAATTGTAAAATAATACTTCGGAAATACCTAAATTAATTTTACAAGTTCACAATGTCACGAAATGTCAGAACGTGAAACAATGAAGATTTCTTACCTTGAAAGGTAAAAAAAAACATCAATGATTTATCATTTCCGCTTATTTAAATGGGGATGTTTTAAAAACTTTTAACAGTCGCCATTTTGAAATAGCTTGACAGAATCGCGCCAAAATTTATGAGCATACTGCACGAGATATTAGCTTTCAAATGATGTATGTTTCCATTTTAAAAAATATCGATGTCGTCATATCATTGACAAATGTCTATAAAAAAACAAACGAATAACGTCAAAATATGAGCATAATTATAAAACTAAATTGACGTGTCCGAGCATTTTCCCCAAAAGTTACAGGTTAAGGCTATATTAATTTTATTCCGGACTTCTGGGCAGCCCTGTATATAGTAATGTTATTGCCAACTGTACCACTCAATCAATAAAAATGTCAAATAAAACAATACGACAAAAATTTGAGTTACCTGACGATATAAACCATCTACTAACTGTATTATGGATTATTAACTCTTTATGGTCTAACTATTAAAATTTCATTAAATTATACAAGTCGGTTCAAAACGTAGAGCCAAAAAAGTAAATCGCTGGGTACACCTTTGGGGCTCTATATCTCAGTTAAGGGGGACTTTACGATTTTTTTCCTACGACAAATTGGGGTTATTACCTCCTCTGTATACTCCCGAGAGATTAGGAGGTACTTACCGGGCACCCTGTATATGTTTGGTAGTTTCACCATTAGAGTATGCATTTGCTGATCTTTTTATATAGAGTACCTACGTGAATCAGCTGGAGAAAATCCAAAGAAAATTTATTGGTTTAGGTTAGATGAGATTGCAAGATGTATTTTGATTGTGTCACTGTGCTTAATCTGGCAAATTTGAGACGCTTAACTGATGGAATGGACACCGAGTATTGGCCAATCATCAGGTTAAACTGTAACCTTGGCAGTAACCTTATCCTATAGTATCGGACATTCGTTATATTTATATTACAGTTATTATTTGTTATAATGTGTATTTCCGCAAATAAATAAATAAACTTGATTAAATAGTTTCCTGTCAAATTCTATGTATTACTAAATTTAACCGCATCGTATGTTAAATGAGAAAACTGAAGCAGCTACAATTGGCTCTTAGTCGCATAAAATGTACAGTTGGCAATACATTCCCCGTTTGAACGCACTAAAGCCCCACCACCAAACATCGCCTCACGGCAACTACTCCCAGCCAATACCTATCCTGCAGGAGCTTCTTGCAGCGCCCTCTAAAGGTACTGGCAGGCGACGAGTCCAGACTCACGGGCTGAGTGGCATTTTCCGTCCTACGCACCCGATTTAAGTCCCATAGAAAACAGCGAGAGAGCAACAGAGAGTGCCAGACAGCAGAGGAGGATAGAAAACAAAAGGTTAGTGGGTTAAATTACGGGGACTAGATGCTAAAAAGTAACTAAAGCTTTGTCAACAGGTTAAGTTGGGTTTTAGTGAACAAAATGCATGCTGGTATGCGATCCAGACAAAAACAAAAATAAATAAACAATCAATCTCAAACCAATTAACATACACTCACAGACAAAAAGTCCAAAATATCTGTCAGTGACTCATTTAATACCAACCACCAAATCTAGGAAGCGGCCGAATAAAAATATTGTACCAGTAAATGTTTTTTTATGCATAAAATAAACTTTGCGGCTACAAATACAGTGAACTTAAGAGGCATACAAGCCGCAATCGGCTAAAGGCATTTAAAACAGCACGTCGATTCTGATCGCGGAGCAAATAAATGTGGCAACACACAAACACCGAATTCACAACTTCAAATATTTGATAATAAGCGTGCGGGCAGGCGCACTGCTTCATTAATTTGTGTTTCTATTAGTAATTTATCGATAGATTTTGTGAGTTTCCTTCAGTTTCATAGTATATGGGTCGTGCACATAGATATTCTTTTGTGAGAATATATAGTTATTAAACTTTATTTAGTGTTGATAGCTGCTTCTAATTGAGTTAACTATGAATATTCACGAACATTCAACTAGTTCTCCGCTCACAAAAAAATTCAATTAACATTAGAAGATGTTAATAATAGTTAAAACCGTATACCATGGAATTCGGGAACGAAATCCTGAACTATCAACAACATTGGATGCTGCTGAATTATGTGGCACTTTAACGAAACTTTCTTCGCGCACTGTTTTCAGGGTTATGAAAGGCCTTCATCAAGAAAATGACGGAAAAGAAAATAGTCGAGGAGCGGAGACAAGAGGACGGAAAAATATAACCCTGGATGATGGAACAAAATACGCTTATATTCGTCGCAAAATCCATGGATTTTTTTTCTTAAATTAATGAAATATCCACAATAACAAAAAATGATGGCTGAAATTAAGAAGGACACATGTTTACTTAATGACGTCGCACAACGCGCAGCTCTCTACATGCGAGTGATGAGTCACTGACAGAAATTTTGAACTTGAAGTATAGCTACTGTTTTATTTCGATTTGCTTTAGGTTAGTATAATATGATGGTGTCGATGTTCAACTTTGATTTTGTTATGATAATAAACGTATTATTATTATTATTATTAAAATATTTGGGGCAACAAGTACCCTCCACTGGTTGTTTTAAATTTCATGACAAAATGAATATTTCTATACAACTTAGTATAAGGCGTTCCATTTCTATTTTAACTGGAGCCCTTCAGCTTCTTACAACAATATTTATTGGTTGACCCTTAAAACTTAATTTATACATTTAAAGGGGTTAGTTCAGCCCTTCAAATAGCTCTGTGGTTTAACGGTCAGATATTTGGGATTTTGTGTCAAAAATTAAAAACACTCTGTGGGTGGTATTGCCGCAGCAAACATTTTTTGAAACCCAAAGAAAATTGTAGTCTTATCGGTTCTTAAAAGTGTTTAGCGCTTAACTGATAATAACTTAACAATTAGGTAAATTTGTTATATATTACGAGGTCTAAATTCTCTTATGAAGTTAGTTTAAAACAAATATCCTTTTCGCATTAATGGTAGTTTTCTAAATAAACATCATTCAAAGCAGATTAGTCTACATTAAAATCACATTTAATACAGTTCTGAAAAAAGGCCATGCAACTGCTAAGAAAACTATATCGGATGTAAACTAAGTCATTGTATAGAGCATTTTGTTAATGAAATCCTATATTTCTTATTGTACCAACGAATTATTCTGAAAATTTCATTGATTTCAACCATAACACATGTTATGCATAAATAAAAATATCAAAAATCATAGCAACTGCTAACGCAACGGATAATAAGGAAGCCACTTTATTTTTAAAGACATTTTCAAAAACGTGTTTGCCGTCGTTGTAATATTAATTTTAATAAATAAAAAAATAAAATAGAATACTAACATGTGAGCGTCAACTTAACAAAGATAAGGAATATAAAATTGAAGACAAGATAGTTATCCTAGTATGAATATTGTATGTCATTAATGTCATACCTATCTTTAAATTAACCTCACTTATAGTCACGTTTAGTAGTTATACGGTTGTGGTTAGCACAGGTTAATAATGTTATTCTCAATTTATCCTTTCTCAAATAGTCTTACTCTATCCACAATGTTTCTTTATTAAATAAAATTTCACATTTATAATTAAAATTTCACTTATATAAAAATATGTCTACAATTAAGGCTTTCACACACCGACGCGGTCACGGCCACGGTAGCGGCGGCGGCCACAGTGGCGGCCAATCTAAACACATAGAAATAAATGAATGAAATCATACCAACGCGGGCAGGTCTAGATCAAGCGGCCTAGGGCAGCGTTCTGATATGCGGTGACGGTCAAATACAACGTGTCAACTTTGACTGCAAGCAGGAAGTGACAGTAGTAATGGCAAATAATATAATAGAATTATTAATAGAAAATGTTAAATTATATACCATACATTTTGATTTGAGCCATCTAAATTATAAAAATATAAGGGCTAAAAACAAGGTGTGGGACAAAGAGCTAACAGTAACAAAGTCTCTTCTTTTACATCGTCTATCATAATAACAAATAATAGACATAAAAATGAAACCTGGACGTTTAAAAATATATTTCCGTGTACATAAAATCTGTAAACGGCAACTACCTTACAGCTCCACTCACCGCTTTGGTGTGAATACGCCCAACCGCTAATATGATCGCCACCGCGACCGCCACCGCTACCGCGGCCGTGGCCGCGTCTGTGTGTGTAAGCCTTTAATATGTTCACATACATAATATGACTACTTATTACACTATGTCTTCAATTTTATATTCCTCGTCTTTGTTAAGTTGTACTTATTAATTTAAGACAACCATACATACTTCACTCAACTCGGAATGGACGATTTTCGCGAAAATTTTCCTAACGTCGCTTTTACTGCTGGATAATCGTGGCTCTGTTTAGGTAAACAGGTTCTAAACAACTTAAAAAAGGAGCTGGAAGACCATCTGTAAGAACAGTAGAACTTGTTGCAAACGCCTGACTCAAGAAGTGGGAAGATCTTATGGAACACTCAGAACTAAAGACCGGATCTTATGCATTTTGCATATATATGTATTTTTTGCGTATTTTGTGATTTTAAAGGAAAAAATGCATATTTTAAGAACTATTGCATATCTAAGAATGTTTTGGGATTTCTGTGTTCTTTTCTTACGTTTTATGGTCGCACGCCGCCGTGTCGCCTGTGCTGTCGGGGTCTGAAGATAAGAGGGCAATAAATAGGCTAATTAATAAAGTAATAAACTAATAAAATAAACTGTTATTCTTCTATTGATAAATTCCATTAGTGGGTGGGTATTTCTGACCAGACGTTTTAACTACAATTTCTTTACCTACACCTTCTATAATTATTTATTTGCTCACATTTGTTACAGTTTGTCAGTATTATTGAGGTTGTCGTTTGTCGTAGCCATAGTTAGTATTATAAACGCAAACAAAGTGAAAGTGAAAGCGTTTTCCTGCTCAAAGAAATTTCAAATAGATCAACACATTAAGACGCCGTCTCACATTGCTAAGGTTAGCAAGATGAAGTCTGGTCCCATACAGTCAACGCTGAAGCAGTCATTTGAGATTTTTAAAAACGGAAACCATGACCAGTCAGAATTTAAGGAAGATCTATGTAAAACGTTTTTGGCTGCTAATATTCCTTTAAACAAGTTAACCAACCCGCAAGTTAAGGCCTTTTTGCAAAAATATACAAAATGTAATGCTCCAGACGAATCAACATTAAGAAAAAATGTCGTTGGAAAGGTATTTGGTATCGTGCTAGATGCAATAAAGAAAGAAATTGTCTATATGTATATTGTCGTCGACGAAACAACCGATTCGTGTGGTCGTTATATAGTTAATTTAATGATCGGATAACTCACAGAAGAGGAACCTGGAAAAGCTTACCTTATAGCCATAAAAGAAGTGGAAAAAACAAACAACCTCACAGTTACACGTTTTATTCAAGAAACCTTAACACATTTCTTTTTGACGAATTCAGTGTGTTCAGTTTTCGAACAGACATTTAATTCCCACCTAGATCACCTTGTTTGGCGGTTATGGATTACTTTATTTTCCTCATTTGAAGAACAATATTTTTAAAACACCAGTTAAAAATTTAGAGCAGTACAAGAAAGGATTACCCAAGAATGTGGTACTACTAATACAGTATATTTAAATTTAATTCAATACAAATTTAATGTCGTTGCAAAGGTAATTTTAAGACGAATTTGATTGTGCAATAAAAAATATAGGTTGTCATCTAAAGAAAGGCTAGAAACAAGATATTAACTTGCCGTTTCCACTGAATCATTTCGTTCTTATTGGCACTCTTTTTAACTATGTAAAAGTAAATATACCATTTCATTTAAAATTTGTAAGAAAAACCGCAAAATATGTTAGTATTTCAACTACCTTCCACTGCGAAAACTTAAATGACGTGATTTATAATACAGACAGTTAAACAAAAAAAGATCTTCACAACGAGGCCAAATTCGTTCAATTTCATTGAACCACACCGGAGATATCAATATTTTTACAAATAAATGTTTGCCTTCCCCCACCACTTTATTTGGTGGGTTAGCGAAAAAAATTTAGAACTGAAATTATGCAGAACTCTCTAAAAATTACAATGCAATATATCTAACTAGGCAAATTAATTATATTATTATACTTTATTTCCAAATTATTTTTTTTCCAAAGTTGTACGTTTCTGAGATTTCGTTTACATCCGGTATTATATTAACGTTCGTTCTATTTTTACATTGATAAATAAATAACAAAAAAAGCATGCACTTGCAATCGCAACCGTCTGTAATAAACAAAATAATACCTATTCCTTTCACTTAGTAAAGAGATATGACAGTTCCACCCACTCTCCAAACCCATTTTTTCACTAAAAACCCTCGACCTTAGCTCGTTTTCTTTGCTGAAGTGTACAAATCTTATACATGCCCTTTCTAGCTGCTCTATTAATTGAACCTAAAATAAATTTAATTTTAAACTAACCATAAGTTTAAGGTCCCACTGTACAAAAATTTTCTTTTAAGTCAATTCAATACATAATATGACGGGGAATGACAAATCGGGGGCAAACTTAACCGGTTTTGTTTTTTAAACTTTTTATAGAACATCGTATAAATGAATTTTCATGATGTCATCTACCCCACGAAACTACAATTTTTTAAAAAAAATTTATCCAACACTTACATATAAAGTGAACATTATTAGTTCGATTTTAGGCTAATAAAGTAGCTTATAACTCACACGTGGGTAATAAACATAACTCACTAGTGGGTTATGATTATAACTCATTGGTGGGTTGTGGTAAAATATGTATTCATATAAGGCTTGGCCATAAGTGTCTCTTGACTTGTGGGGAATAATAAATGAACACGCAAGGTTCGCTTCTTTTTGAATTTCGGCTGAAGTTTCTTCCATATTTTGAAAAACTACCCTCGAATATAGTAAAAATAATAATTTTATCTACGACTATTTAATAATAGAAGCATAATGTGTTTGTTAGTACATATATAATGTGGTCATTTAAGTTTCGCTGTGACATTTTGTTGTTGATTTCAAAGTAAAATATCATGATTTCGGATGACGAAAACGAAATCCAAAGTACCCCTCCAGAAATTCGGGCTGCAATTGTATTTTGTTTAATTATGGTTAACATCGTTGAATTGTATTTTTTAGTTAAGAAATACCATTAATAATAATCCTATTGTAATAAAATGTGTTGCTCTGAATCCATTTTCTAACTTCTTGAATACTGAATAGTCGTAGATAAAGTATAGTATTTGACTCGCGTATAATGGCTATATTACACTCGAATCCTTAAAACACTCGCCTTCGGCTCGTGTTTTAAAATCTCGTGTAATATAGCCTTCATTATACGCTCGTTAAATAATGTACTATTATTTATTTCCTTCAAACTTTTGTTGTTAATCAATTCCATAACAACAAAAATAACCTTAGCCTACTTTTACGTGTCAAATTTGTCATTTAAAAATATGTCAATTAAAATATAATACAGGGTTTTCCAGTTTACATTGATACAATATAATTTACTATTTTTTAATAATATCTATCAAGTGTTGGATAAATTTTTGTATGGCACTTGTGTGTTAAGTCACATAAGTCACTTGGGAATTAGCCCTCTACGGCCTCAAGGGCTAACCATTTCCCAGCGTGACTTATATATAACATAACACACTTGTACCATAAATAACTATTAGTTAGTTTAAACTTAAAGAGTCCTTTACAGGTAAACGCTGGTCTGCCAATTTAAAAATATAGCAATAAGAAATATAGCAAAAGTAATTTTTCATAAATAATTTACAGTATGTCCACGGATAGAGGTCACAAGAGGATAATTTAATCAAAAATTTCATTGTTCGAAAACAAATAATTTTTAGTAAGCTTCTGCTTTTTAAAAAGATACGGTTCACGAGAAAGTTTTTGACTTTTTTTAGAGAGTGCTAAAAAAATAAAAAAATATTAAATCTTGCCAAGAGTTAACTATCTTTATTTTTTATTTTAGAGCAAAATAATGGAGACAAAAGATATTTCAAGTTTCAGTCAAAATTTAAATCCAAAATATCAGCTAAATAATTAACTTTTTATTTTTGTGTCATAGTTTTATCAAATATTACTGTACCAAAGTTTTCTAGGCAATTTTACCTTTTTTACCCCATCTCAATGTCTTTTACGACAAATGTCAAACTTAAAATTTTGAGATGCTAACTGTTCAGTGTTAAGGAAACAGTGAAAAATTTTGTAAAATTATTATATCATTAACACATTTTTCTATTAATTCTACAACACTATAACTTAAAGTCGGAGAAGTATTTTCTGACCTAACAATTGGTTTTAATTGGTGGCACATGTGCTCTATGGCATTAAAAATCCAATAATAAGGTGGGAGCCGTAGCACAGTATGTCCCATTTCCTCTGCTAATGCGTCACAAACATATACTTTTTTTTTTATAAAAAATGCCTTTAAAACTTCCATAAGATCACTTTTTTTTATAACATTCTTCAAAATATATATCGTTCGCCGCCATGTAGTTTTGAATCTCCAATTTCGTATTATTTGAACCTGGAGCCTTATATAATTGTCGACTGTGATAGCTAGCATTATCCACTACCATCACGCTATTCTGAGGAAGGCTTGGTAAAAAAACAATTTTTGAACCATTGTTCAAAAAGTTCTGCTATTGTATTTTCATGGTAGTCCACCAATTGTTTTCTGACCCGGCATGTACAATGGTAATTATATTCCCTTTATTTAACATACCATCCTTTGAATGGTGTGTTATGCGTGTTAAACCATGTCTCATCGAGGTAAATTATTGGACGATTTTCAGAACGATATGTTCTTATCGATGTTATATACTCACGACGCCATTTTTGTAATCGCTGGGATTCCATGAGTATTTGCTTTTTGCCAATTGTGCGATATCTGAAGCCCATTTTAAACAAAACTCTTCAAAGACTAGTGATGCTAGAGCTTATTTGAGTTTCGTCATTAGAAAGCCGTTGCTTTAGAGACTTGCCTTATCAAGTCCTTGTCGGCATCTTTACGCTTTTTTCTTAATTTGATGAGATTTGATACAATTTTTTTACTGTAATCAGAGGTATTGTTTGGGACACACTTCATATTTCTGTCGTGACCCAGTAGGAAAATAAAGTAACAAGGTTGAAATCAATCTTAGGGGATATAATATAATGTATTACTAAGCCAAGCGGCAACGTCGCATTCGTGCTAAAGTACTATGTTTTTCTTCAACCACTAAATGCAATAAATAGAAAAAAATACATTAATTTCAAAGGCAATATAAATGGCAACACCGCATATCAAAGTGGTGGCATCGTCGTACAAATAATATACGTTCAAATATAATTCTATAATGTAAAAAAATGTCTGCTATTTTATAATATTCTCTAAAAACTATCAAATAATATTAGCACCCACGTGCGTAGTAACAATCAAAGATTCTGATTGGCCGATCGATAGTGGCCTGATGGATGGACGTTGCCATTTTGGTTTTGACGTGATAGGGTTAATATATGTTCTGAAATGGAAACAAAGCAGTGTCATGCGAGAATCTAAAGAGAGTGAATCGCCGCTTCGTGAAGGGAGAAAGCCTTCACGTTAAAAAGTAGTTAAAAGTGTTAAAGTGTCAGGCAGGAATCTAAAGAGATTAAATCGTCGCTCCGTGTAGGAGAAAAGCCTTCACGTTAAAAAGTTGTTATTTGTAGTCAAAAGTGTTCTAGCTAACATGTCTTGTTAGTAAAGTGTCAGGTGGCAATATAAAGAGATTAGATCGTCGCTCCGTGAGTGGATAAAGCCATCACGTTAAAAAGTTGGTAAAAGTTGTTAAGTGTTTACAAAAGTGGTTTACCTAACATGTCTTGTTAGTAATGTTGTAGCCCATGCTAGGGTGAAGAGAGGAGGAATGTTATTAGTCGTTTAATAAAGAAATAATGCAGTAAAATTGAAAAAGGATTTTATTTTCCAAATTTTTCAACAAGTTTGAACAAGTCGACTTGTGGAGATACAGGTTAAAGTTTTGTGTACCTCATTGTTACAAACGTGAGTCCGCACAGGTATCTTAGTCAAATTACTAGTTTTACTCGCAGCAGCACTAGTGCTAACTCTTCTGTTAAGTAAAGAACTATAAACAGTTCTTACAATGTTGCTAGCATCGAGAGATAAATGATTTTTCTTCACCGGAACATTTGAAGAAGCGAAGCTCTGTCAATGTTTTATCACGGACGCCACATTATGCCGTTTTCTACGTATAATATGATATTTCGTAAAATGATATTGCAATACAACTGAACGCTTCCCGTGAGGAATAAAGACTGACATTCAATCCCTCAAAATGCCTGCTATAGAGGGATTTCTAAACATTTAAAATTATCTTATTTTAATTTAACCTTACCTAGAAATCATTATAAGCCGGCTCCGAAAATGAATATTGGGAATTTACGGGTATTTACGACCGCACTTGGCACCCATTTTATTGCAGTCATTAAATCAGAACTATTTTTCGTGAAAATAACTTTACACGAAAACATATCTTTAATTCAAATCAATAAGCGAAAATAAAGCTCTTGCTCTATAAAAAGTTTAAGGAATACAATCGACTAATCGGCAAAAATAGTGTTGTGAGGTAGGTTTTTGAACAGTGGGAGTAAAATAATGTTTAAAAAAAAACTGAATTAAGTGATCAATATTTAATTATACTTTCAAAATAATTGAATAAACTGTTATTAAATGAGAATAAAACCCTGGCTAGAAATAAATAGGCAATTTTCTTACCATATCTGTTAACGCTTGGTACTGCATAGTCACCATTCCTATGAAAATCTGATTGCACTGCATTTGAAAGCAACTTTCAGTGTCCGATACATTGTTTCCTACTGGATAGTCGTTGTATAAAAGAGAATCTAAAAAATGAATAAATGAAGTGAATTAACAAACAATTAGAAAATCATGATAGCAATATTTATGCGGTTCAGGTTAGTGGACACCAAGCAACGGGACATCGTCTCTGTCTTGCACTTTTTTGAGCATATATTAAACAGTGAAAATGATTCGTTTTTGCAAAATGACTTTTTATACAGGGTGTTCCATTGACATGCTAATATTTAAGGAGGTGATTCCTCGATACATTTTAAGAAAAAAACTTCATATGAACGTATGTCCTAAACGTCTTAACTTTTGAGATACAGGGTGTTAAAGTTTTCAAAAAAATAATCTATTTTTTAATAATAACTGTGATACTATTAAATTATCTTTATGAAATTTGGTACACATCTTCTATGCATTAAGGAGCATTTTCTGATGTACAAACAATTTTATTATTTTTACCAGTAGCGTCTGTACGGGTTTTGCATTTAATAGTTTTGGAGAAAATAATGGTACGCCACTGCTTTCTTCTTAAATAAAAATTATTTTTAAAATCTTCATTCATTTCTGAGCAAATTTGATCTTTTGATTTTCTTTTGTCCGACGCATGGTTTTCTTATTACTGAATTAATTAACAATTAATATTAAACAAACTCGTTAGCTTAAAAAAGGAAAAGAAAACGATTTCAGCACAACAGTCACCGCTTCAGATTTTCAGCGATTTGACCCTGAAGTAAAACAATTTTTATATTTTTTAAGCGAAAACCATGCGTCGGACGAAAGAAAATCAAGAGATCAAATTTGCTCAGAAATGAATGAAGATTTTTAAAATAATTTTTATGTAAGAAGAAAGCAGTGGCGTACCATTATTTTCTCCAAAACTATTAAATGCGAAACCCGTACAGACGCCACTGGTAATAATAATAAAATTGTACATCAGAAAATGCTCCTTAATGCATAGAAGATGTGTACCAAATTTCATAAAGATATTATAATAGTATCACATTTATTATTAAAAAATGGATTATTTTTTTAAAAACTTTAACACCCTGTATCTCAAAAGTTAAGACGTTTAGGACATACGTTCATATGAAGTTTTTTTCTTAAAATGTATCGAGGAATCACCTCCTTAAATATTAGCATGCCATTAAGGAACACCCTGTATATACAGGGTCCGATATTTTAGAGGACGATTTCTCAGTTATTTATCAGGTGAAAAGTTCATATAAGCATGGGTCCGCAAGCCCTTCTTTTTTGAGATACAGGGTGTTAAAAATTTATTTTTATTTTTTCTTTTCATAAATTCTATTCGGGTTCTTGAAGGTATTTTTACGTCAGGATTTTATTTTTTGAAATAATGTCTATATTTTCACGAAAATTGGTATCTAGGGGTTTTTTAAAATGCGAAATTCGAATTTGATGTTAGTATGGTTTCCACTTGTAGAGGGCGTCACCAACGTGTCTTTTTACTCTTTTGAGAAGTCATAACTTTTTTATACGTGCTTGTATTACATTTTGACGCAAAAAATTGATTTCTTTATCATTTTTACATCAAAAAGGCATACTTGGTAGAAGTCGCTACGAGCAATCGTTCTCGAGAAAAAGAATAATAAAGAAATAAATGTCATTTATTTGCATATCGCCATGCCCATATCAGACTTTGATAAAATAGCATTTATTTCCTAAACAAAGCCGAAATTAAAAAAGTATGAAAATGTACTTTGCATTAGCCAATAAAGTGCCTACATAAGGGTGGTATCAAAAGAGAAAACGGCAGTGACGTACATATTTTTGGTTCCTGTTAAAAATTGTAACACCCAGTATCTCAAAAATGAAGGGCTAGCGGTCCAATGCTTATATGAACTTTTCACCTTATAAATAAATAACTGAGGAATCGTCCTGTAAAATATCGGACACTTATTAAATAACACCCTGTATATATAATATATATTTAGAATTTTTTTAGACGAATTACCCCTGACTATAGTATTTCAGCAGGATGGGGTGCCACCACATAATGTACTCCCATCAGCCCTCTTATTTTTTGTATAGGTTAGTGTGTTATGAAATCGAAAGCACTTTGAAGAACGTACTTTTTAAATGGGCTGTACCATTCTGCGCTTATATTATAGGAGCGCAGAACTACCGGTTTTTACATAATAGCGGTAGAGTCCAATTTTGTCATAACAGTTATAAACCATGTAATTATTTATGCACCGTCATTGTTTGACAAACAAATGTTTTTTGATTTTATTTGATAATGTGCGTGTTATAGCTTAACGACCGATTCGCAAAATGATTGGAAAAAACGGGCCGATCAAATGGCCAGCTAAAAACCCAGACCTTAATCCACTGGATGGGTTTCTTTGGAGTTATTTAAAAGATAAAATACATAAAAACGACATAAAAAATGCTAATCACCTTATTAGGGAACTCATTCAAAACAAAATTATGGATTTAAACGAAAACAATTTGATTTTATCACAAAAGTTGTAGAAAAAACTAAAAAGAACGCTAACTAAATGCATTGAAGAAAATAGTGGCTAAGTATATTATTATATTTACTTTTATATTATAATGTTGTTATTTCAAAAAATGTAAAAAAAAAGAAATCCAATGGAGTCATGTCAGGCGACTTCGATGGCTAAAATAGACCCACCTCGACCAATCCATCGATTACCAAAAGTATTTGATAAGTGCTGACGAACTTAATTGCTAAAATGGGACGGTGCACCGTCGTGCATATACCACATTTGATTTCTAATTTCTAAGAATTTCTAAGGGCACATTTTCTAATAAACTGTTAAGGTTTTGCTGGAAAAATTCCAAAAATTACAAATCCCATTCCCAATAAGCCCCCCCGCCCACATGTTCACCATAAACCTTTGTTGGTGCTTTGTCTGTACTGTTGCATGGGGATTTTCTTCATGCCAGATATGAAAAAAATTATGGCAATTTATTACTTCGTCAATAATTTTAAATTGTCGTATTGGAAATTCGGAAAAAAAGATCTTTCCGAATACCTAATAATATACAGGGTGTTTCATTAAAAAAAAAAGACCTTCTGTCAAATTTTAACATTTACAACGTTGTTTAAATTTTCCTGACCAGACCATTGGAAAAAAAATTAAATGTTTGTATTCACCATTTTTTTGTATCTTTTATAATAACCCCTTGTAGGTGAGTGGCAAAATATACCGGAAACCCCTGTACAGTGTACATACATCTAATTTTTACCTGTGCTAAAAAACTGGGTATTTTTAATTTTCGGCTCCAACACACTTTTGCAGTCCCAATGCGCTGGCGTAGGGCTTCTGTGATTCAGGAAATGCCGACTATCACTAGGAAGCTCTAGATATACTTCGCTGAGTTTGTCACTAACAGACTTTGATAATGGCCTACAAACAAAACCTATTAATTGATTATACACTTAACCAAAATGTTATTCATATAAAGTGCGCTTTAAAAAAAAAAACGCACTGTTGAATATTTAACTTTACCTATAGGCGAATGCAGTACAATACGCCGTCAAACTACTTCTTTGGTAAAAATCTTGCACTTTTTTCCTATCGGAATGCGTAAGCGGGCACAGATCCATCCCATCCCAGTAGTCGACACAACAGTCTAAAATGATGTCAGCGGTACCTTCACTGAAACAATTTTTTCTAATAAATAATATCTACATCAAAGCATTCACCTGAAGGTGACTGGAGATAAAGATTACCATGTTGAGTACAACCTGAACAAACAGTTAAACCCTTAATTGAGAAATGCACTGAATATCAGAAAGTCCTTGACAAATTTCAGTCCCTAAGTATTTTAGAGTTCAATTCAGCATTTATTGCATTTTTGTCAAGCTAAAAAGAAACCTTGGAGAAATAAGTTTTATTGGTTAGTTCAGGTTAGTTAGTCAATACACGAAATGTATTGAATTTTTAATTATTGTTATTCAATTCAAATTCAAATAAGCTTTATTGTCAGAAGATCCAAAGACTTATTGACAAAGCAATACAAATAATATTAAATTACAATTAAAATCACAGTATCTTATAACTACCTAGGTAAATCAAACATATGATCAATGAAAAATTACAAAATAAAAAGAAGGAGGCAATTAAAATATATATTAGGGCATGAACATACAACATTAAAAATAAAACAAGCCCAGGCAAGTCAAGTTAATTATATAAAACAGGAACCAGGAAGATGCAGCACATAAAAAGTACATTATTAATTATTAGATTAAGTCATTTATATATAATATAATTCCAACTGAAGTATACTTTATTGTTGAAGGAATCTTGTGCAGTGGCGGAACTACCGGTGTGCAATGTGTGCGAGGCACACGGGCCCGGGCTAAAAAGAGGCCCGGAAGCGGAGCCACAAATATAAAAAAATGCAAAACGAAAAACAAAATATTCTCATAGAAAAAAAAATCAATACTTCGGAAACGGACCCACAAAACTACTCTACTCAATATTTTTATAGATAGTAACTGAAATAATAACATAAAACCGTATTTATTTTTTTTATTGTTTTTATTAAACCACAATTGGCAATACCGGCAAATTTAGTTTAAAGGGCGGTGTGCGTGTCGCGTGTCGGCGTTTATTGAGTTTAGATAAAGGCAAAGGCGGCCGCTACTACAAAAGAAGCCGCTGCCGTACGTGTTAATGTAATAATTTCGGCTTGGGCAATAATTTTTGTTTGATATTTTCAAATGCCTATTTAGTCAATTTTTAGTTGATAATGTGCATACTGCATGGTTTGCGTTCGGGTGTTTATTAACTAGGTGCTCAAACTTTAAAGACAATTCCTATATTTTTGAATAGAAAAAATAGAAATATTAGAATTAGTGTTTATTTAAATTTAATTTCAATAATTATTTTACTTTGTTACTGAAGTTATAGTGTGATTAGTAGTTACGTTTATTAACGTACTAGTGGAAGTGGAATATTAGGATATCAAAAATGAATACCTATAAATATAAATCAGGTGCTCAAAAACGCAAGGAATTTGAGGAGGCAAATGCAAAACAGGCAAAGCTTCCAAAAACTACTTCTTTTTTGGTCCGAAGGCTTCTACAACTACTAATAGTCAAAGTAAGTCAAAATAATAAAATTTAGATTATTTTTTCATTTAAGATTTTTTTATTTAAGTTGAAATCCCGGAAGATATGACTTCGTCAGTAGAACGTTGCACTACCGAGCCAGAATCAAGTTCCGAGATTGGTAGTGTCAGTGACAGTAACAATATTAGTGAAAAATTTCAATCTGAAAGAACCGAAAATATTGAAACAAATAGTACTGCCGTGTCGTAGGAATCAACGGTTTTAATAAAAACTGATAAAGGGTATTATGATCCAAATGGGGTATTGACGGATAAACAAAAAATATTCTTAGTTGCTAATAAACCTTGTACACCTTTGGGCCCCTTTCCTAAAGATAATAAAGGTAAGAGTTTCTCGGCTTTTTAATATACTAAAACTAGTATGTCAGGAATAAAAACTGAGCGTTTGTGGCTGTTACTCTAAAATCCTGGACAAATGCTACTGCCTGCCTTGTTGGTTATTTGCAAAGCTAATAATGCCATTGGCAGTGGCTACAATGATTGAAGGCATCTTCAGCAAGCAATCAGTAGACATGAACAGAAGCTTAACCACAATGTATCTTGCACTATATTCGATCGCTGGAGATTAAATAAGTCTATTGATATTGATCTTGAATCAAGAATTTGACAAGACAAGACTGTTTGGAGGCAAGTTCTGGAACGTGCCATAGAAGTTACTCTTACATTAGCCTCTTGCAATATGCTATTTAAAGGCCACGACGAGACTGAAAATTCAAAAATTCCTGGTGTTTTTTTGTCTGTGATAAAATTGCTTTCAAAATTTGACCCAGTTTTACAAAATTTATTAGAAAATAAGAAAAAACATTCAATTACTTACTTAAGCCCAGCCGTTCAGACCGAAGTTATTCAGATTCAACAAAATATAATTAAAAAAATTAAATGTTCTCCTTTTTTTTGGGTTGTTATCGATTCCACCCAAGATATTGCTAAGACAGACCAGTTAAGTGTTATTATAAGATACTTGTTACTTGTACGTATATAAATTATTATTCTTATCACACATTGTTTTTGATTTGTACTTGCAGATACTTTTCTATGTTTAGAAAAAAAAATACTTATCAGTATAAAAATTGCTTTTTTGTGTACTCAAAATTCATAAATTAATATGGTTATCAATACTCCGTATCATAATGGGGGCTCGGCAAAAATTTCGCACACAGGCCCGTGGCTACATTGTTCCGCCACTGATCTTGTGGCTCTCACCAACAAAGTTAGCAAAGTTAATCTAATTTATAAAGTATTGTTACGCACGCTAAGAATACAATGAGAAATAATAGTCATAAATATAAAAACAATTTCCACAATGTAAACACAAATTTGAAGTCATGTGTCACACGAAATATAAAATGATTTAGAACATATATCTACACATAAGGTATAAAATAATGGATAAGTGAAAAGAATAAAAATAACATTAAAAAGCTGAGCTGATCATGAAATATTTTTTATAATATTATTTGCTTCAGAATACAGGAACTAGAACCTGTCCTCATGGGACTCCAGTAGGGAATAGTATGGTCTATTACTAAGTAGCTTCTTAATGGATCTTTTAAATGTCTTGGTGTCCAGTATCAGTGTATGATATATGATTGTAGACTTTAAGACTTTCAAAAATTAAAGAGTTCTTTGTGAGCGCTCTTTTGGGGAATAGGAAGAGGTATATCAGTACTGTTGCGCGTGTTATATACAGCGTGGGAAAAAATAATGGAACACCCCAATACTTTCATAACCATGTATATTTTCGAAAAACGCTTGGATCTGTCGATTTTATTTATCATTTTTACAAATTTTGAAAATTTTTAGTATTATACAGGATTGCTCAAGAAGTCGGGGCACACGTCAACTTTAATTTTTTAAATGAAATACCCCAAATTTTATTCGATTTTTGAATTCTACTTAAAATTCTGAATACTTTTCGCGTAACATACTCAAGCGGTAGAAAACACTACACTGCAATAAATGGTGAACATAGCGAAGAACAGATACTAAATACAGGTGTCCCACAGGGATCTGTTCTCGGACCACTGTTATACTTGTTATACGTGCACAATCTGAAATTCGCCAACCTGACAGCAAAATATTTCAAATTTGCAGATGACACAGTGCTAATATATTCTGGAGAAAGTGAAAAACAACTTGAAGAAACTGTCAATAGTGATCTAGTAAAGTATTTTAACTGGCTGTGTTACAATAAACTTTCTTTAAACGTCCAGAAAACAGTATTTATGGTTATTAGGCAGAAAAGTAAACCACCGTGCAATCCCCAAATCAAAATTAATGAAACAAATATCAAAAGAGTTACTGAATATAAATACCTTGGACTAACTATCACAGATAATCTATCCTGGAAAAACCACGTAAATGGTGTGATAAACAAAATAGTTCCTATGTTGGGCTCTATTATAAGATGTGCTCACCAACTCAATAAAAAATCTGGACAGCTTCTCTACAACAGTTTTATAGAGCCACATATGCGATACCTAATGCCCTGCTGGGGAAATACATGTACTAGACAGTTGAATCAGCTCCAAAGACTACAAAACCAAGCGATTAAAGTGATATTCGGGATGAATTACTACACGCCCAGTGAGGAAATATATAAAAAAGTGACATACCTGAAAATAAATCAATTGAAAGTATTTGAACAAACCAAACTAATACATAATATACAAAATAATAAACTTAAAACCAGTGTAAAACTACAAAATAAAAGACAATTCTACACATACAACACAAGAACAAACCATGAATTAAGAAATTCATATGCTAGAACTAAAAAGGGACAGGACTCACCAATATATAGAAGTATACAGGAATATAATAGGATCCCACAAAGAATACTCCATGGAAATACCAAGAAACTGACGTGCAATATTAAGAAATATATAAAGGAAAATAGAGTATAGACATTTAAGTGGCAGGATAAAGAAATATAAACTACATTTTTTTGCCTTTCGGAATAACTTTATTTGAATGTTAATAATTATACCATACAATTTGTAGGCCTCGGTGCCAGTTTTAATGTAAACTGTTTTGAGGTCAATAATAAATTATAATTAAAAAAAAAAAAAAAAAAAAAAATTTCGATATTCAGCTGTTTTCGATATATCACAATCTAACCGATAATAATTAACAAAATTTAAGTGGTAGTTTTATTAGGTAAAAACAACAGCTTTGAAATCTGATTATAAAAAGTACAGCACTTAATTAAATGTTCAAATTGATGGCCATTGACAATTTGGCAGTAACGTAAAATTTCTACATATACCAATATACAAACCAAATTCTTACCTCAAAAGCTGCATATTTCCACTGCACAATTCTCTGACTACAACTGCAAAGGCATGAGGGAAAGGAAATTTTAAACGTGTCGACAGTTGTAGAGTTCTAGCGTATTTGTTGTCACGTCTTACCATCTCAGGTTGCTAAACAAATAAATGTATACTGCTGGTAAATACATTTTTATGGAAAATCAAAAGAAAATGTAAAACAGAACTTTTGTTTACGTCAAAATTAAGCAAAATATCTCACCACATGTCTGAACACTGACAACTTTTGTTCAAGATTAAATATCTTTTGCGCCTGATCTACAAATCCTATTTCTTTGGCCAATTCACATAGACATCTCCTATTAGTCACTGGTACTAGGTTTTCATTGTACATTGCTTCGCACGTTATGTGAGAACAGAAGTGGGAATAATGTTCCTATAATATAAAAAAGAAATTGTAGGGTAATGGAATAAAGGATGCAAAAATTAGAGATACGTTTTTCTTTAGTCCAATCCATGTTCAAGAAATAAAATTAGTCATTTTTAAAATAGAAAATAAAAATTCTACTGGAAGGGATAATTTATCTATTATAAATATTTCTTTTGAAAACGGAGTATTTTCACAATGTCTTAATCAGCTATTGTTATTGTTAGTAAGTGATTATGAATCTGCTTCTAATTTAAGACCAATTTCTTTACTTTCAACACTTTCTAAAAGCATTGAAATAAACTAATACACAGGGTGTTACCTAGGGGTTTTTTAAATCCGAAATTTGAATTTGTTGTACTGAGGATGTATATGAGGCAGTCAAAGGTCTAAAATTAATAAGGCTGTCGGTCCAGACAACTTTCTAGCATACATTGTTAAGGGGTTGGTGGGCTTTTTATCGACTACATTAAAAGTTTTGTATAATATGTCTCTTAAATCTCGCATTTTTCCTGATAAATGGAAGGAAGTAAAAATATGTCCGGTATACAAAAGTGGGGATAAAACAGATATAAAAGATTATAGGCCGATAGCGATGTTACCTGTTCCAGCTAAAATCTTTGAGTCAATAATTTATAAATATATATATATAATTTGGTTTCTTAATTTCTTTAAGTAAGCACGGATTTATGGAAGAAAGATCTACTGTAAGCAACCTCTGTAACATTACTCAATACATATCAGAAAGTCTTGACAATAAGTACCCAGTTGACGTAATATACACAGATTTTGCCAAAGCATTAGATAAGGTGTCACATAGTATTTTTGTAGCAAAACTGTATAATGAACTAGGGTTCCATCCTAACTTAATAGGGTTTTTGTATCATATCTGACAAACAGAAAACAAAAAGTTATAATAAAAGGTTATCAATCGGACTGTTTTCTGGCAGGATCGGGGGCTTCAACCTTGCGTCATTGCTGTTTCTGCTATTTATCAATTGTATAACTGGGGATATTTAAAATAGTGACGTTTTTTTATTTGCAGATGATCTTAAGTTCATTGTTCATTTACTATTAATTCAAGAAAATCTAAATAGATTAATAAAATGGTCTAATGAAAATAGATTAAAATTTAATACAACAATAGTCCTTAGTTTTCACAAAAAAAAACACCAATTCCCTTTGAATATACAATGAATAAAGCCCCATTGACTCGGGTTGAAGATATGCGAGATCTTGGAGTTAATTTGACTAAAAATTAGAATACATATTTCCCATATCACCAACAAACCCTACAAATGCATGGTTTTATTGCTGAAAACAGTAGACCATTTAGGAATAATAAATGCATACGACAGCTCTACATTTCATATGTCAGAAGTACTTTAGAATATTCATCTGTGGTATGGAATCCTCAATATGATAATCACAAATATTGCATTGAACGAGTACAAAATATGATTTTAACATCCCTAAAACAGAGTTAATAACTGTTAGAAACACGCAGAATGATCGCATGAGCATTTTCAACCTTCGAAAATAGTCAAATCGAACAATAACTCGATGAATAAAAAATATATCAAAAATTCATAAAAGTACAATATTATAGAGAATCTTATTCCTAGCCCTTTTAGGTAAGAAAACGTCAAAAATACCAAAAAACTACTTTTATTGTAAAAAGTTCGTACATAATCTTAAAACAAACCGTCTTATTTCATTTGCTACGTAAGACTACTCGTTTCCCGTCGTTTCCATATTAAGACTTAAAAACTCTTAGTGGTAACGTAAACATAAAGTAATCTTAATGGGCCTGGCTATATATTAAGTAACACTAATCCTTATGGGTCTATTTATTTATGTACAAATTATTAAACAATCAAGTAGATGACTCACGGTTATTGTCACAAGTCAATTTTTATATACTATTTAATAATACAATAATTCCTTTAGCTTTTTATATCGAAGATGTAAGAACTAATACCGAATGTGACATATTTAATTTTACGCTCAAACAATTTAAGGCAGAATTAGAAAATCATTATTACATTTAAGTAATTAGTATTAGCAGTTGCTCCAACTGCTACTAAATTAAATAAATATAAATCTAACAAAATTAAACACTCTAAATTTTAACATTTTTAGGAATTTACGTTAATGAAAACCTATTACTGAAAAGTTACATAAAAAACTAGCTTCAGGTTGTTATGTCCTGAGAGTACTTTCTCATGAAGTAAATGATAGTTCTTCGAAATGTTTATTTTGCTTTAAACGAAGAATCCCTTTTGAGATATGGAATTTGCTTCCGAGGTAAATTCATGTCAATATCTTCTTAATTCCGTTTTCAATTTACAAAAAAGAGCTATCAGGTATTTGTGCAAAGCAGTACGTGGTTCAGCTTAGTGTCCCTCGAACGACACTGTTTCAAAATTCTTTCATCTGGAGAACGTCATCACTCTGGAACGACCTCCCTGAGATCGTGTTCCCCAACGACTATAATCTTCAAAGATTCAAGACCAACGTGAATCGTTTCCTGCGCACACGCACCGCTCCCAGAGCGCCATAAAGGATTTATTCTGCAGTGCTGTGCCTTATCATAAAAAAAAAAAAAAGCAAGATCTAGAGATTCTTGTAAACCTTTGTTTATCTCACAGAAAAGTTTAACACTTACTTCAATTTTTATATTGGAAACCGTGTGTTTCAATTAAGAAAAACATAGAAATAATAATAATTTACATACTTATAATACAAGACAAGACTTTAATAAATGTTTACATATTCCTTCTTCAACTCTCGTAAAGAAATCTATAACTTATGAACATTTTTTTTACTATCTTCCAGTTTATATTAAAAAAATCTCTAATTTTAAAATGTTTAAAAAAACTGTAAAAAATTTATGATTGAAAAAAGCTTATTATACCATAATTAAATATTTTGATGATAATCTGTCATAATTATTTGCATTTTTTATTCTAATATTTCAAATGCTACTATGTTATATTTTATTGTTGATTAAAATTTCTAAAAGCTTTGTCGATAAAGATGTCTCTTTCAGACAATAAAGCGTATTTTGACTGTGACTTTAATCTCATTTTAATTGTACTATTTAACTATTTACTTAATAGTTTAAACTTCACAAAACAATTAAAAATATTGATGTTTGAAAAGTATCCCGTTTATTTTTTAAATATTTATGCTTTGGAAATGCTATAACTAATTAAGCTATTTAATATTATATGAATTAATTATATAATTAATCTTTTTCAGAAATTTAATAATTTATCATAAAAAAAGTATCGTTTATTGAATACTTGCAACTTTTTCAAGAAATATTTTTTAAATATTCATAATTTTAAATAAATAAGATTTGTCCCTAACAAGCACGTCTTCTGGGGAATTTATTAAATAAGTTTATTGAAAAATAACATATTAACATGTTTATTATTGTTGGGGAAACGATTGTTCAAATGCAATAAAAATAATGAAATTAAATGCAACCAATGTTTTCAGAATCAATACTACTTTTTGTCTAGATAAAATAGCTGCTTTTCAAATATTCTATTAGAAACACAATTCCTCAACGGTCAGAGAAACAGAGAAACAAAATGCATTTAATGTTTTCAGACCGAATAATATTGTCGTCCAGACAAAATAACAAAACTTACAAATATTATCCTAAAACAGCAGCCTGTCGCCATGGTTAATTAAGCAAAAAAGTGGTCTCAATTGCCACCAGGAAATCAAGCATACCGCAGTACAGAAGATGGGAAAATAACAATTGGTCCTAAGAAAACATGGCGGAACAATAAATATCCTATTAGAAGACAAGGCGCGAAATATGTTACCTTGTGATTTGTTCCGTCTGACAGCGAGGCGTGATTTTCTTGCGACAGAGCAAGCTTACGGTTCCTCGCGAGCCACTGCGAGTTAAATCCTTAAAAGGTCAACACGTACGTCAAAATTAACGTGTGTCATCGTCCGTCGGACATGACAATTGCATTCGGTTAACAAAAAGCACCAAGTAATAAGTATAGTAATGTTATACAAGTTGTCTTGTACTAAAGTTAGTAATTAATCATTTATTAAAGAGTTATCTTGTAAACAAGTGCCGAATTGGATGAATAAATGCCAAATTAAATGTGATCTAACTGTCTAATTTACTTAGCCAAATATATAAAACCAACCAGTGAAATAACCTAAACCCGAGGAAAATTCAAAGCCTCCCTTTTAATGTTGGGAGTTAAAAATACAACTTGATTCCCACAATTATATTGTAACTATTTGAAATAAACTTATTATTATTATTATTAATTGAAGACATTAAGATTGTTTAACCACAAAAATAAAATATTTTAAAAGGATAAAATAATTAAAGTGTAATTAAAAATACAAAAACAATACCACGCCGCAAATTACCATATAAATATGACAATATTTCTACTATACTTACATACCTGGGTCTCAACATGACAAGTGTTCAGTAAAATGGCCAGGCCAAGTGGTTTCAGCGACGGCAAATACTTTTGCCAATTCTGATCGTCGAATCGCAGTCTAAATGGATCGCTGTGATTGTGAGTCAGATCCAGGACTTCTACGGTGGCAGAAGTGGGACTGTCCGAAGAAAAGTGAAGTGTTCCTGTGGGTTCCGAGTGGTCCGTGGTAAGGTCGTTTACGTTTATAAGGCTATAAAAATAGTAAGATGTACAGTATATTTTTCTAAAGCATGTATACTACGGTCTCAAAATAATTGGCAAAACTGTTCATATAACCATTAACGGTGTGCGGCGAAAATAATTAACATTGATTCGCCCACTTTTAAGTTAAATAAAAGTAATCTAAAGCGCTTGGGAAGATTGTGCATAAATAGGTCATGACATTTATATAAAATTTACCGAAGTACCAGTGGAATATCATTCACTGATGCAGCAGAACTTTGTGCAACATTGACTAAGACATCTTGCCGTACTGTTTATAGAACTATCAAGGACAATAGGAATACTAAAGTATCCGATCAGAAGGAATCAAGAGGACGGAAAAAGATTTTTATTGATCAGCAAACAAAGTTAGCCATTCGTCGGAAAGTGCATGCATTTTTTTTTCAAAATGAACTTCCGAATTTAAAAAAAATTTCTGCCGAAATTGAAAGAGGTAAATATATGCAAAAAATTTCACGAAGAGTTCTAATGCGTACACTACGAGAATTGAATTTTCGATTCTTAAAACAAAATCGCAAGTCTCTTGGTGGAAAAGAAAGAAATCGTATTGTGGCGTAGAAAGTATCTAGAAGAAATACAACAATATCGCTGTGCAGGAAAAATAATTTACTTTACGGACGAGACATGGTTAAATGGAGGACATACTGTGAATTACATTTCGCAAGATCTCAACATTAAAGATGCACGTAACGCCTTTATCAATGGACTGTCCACTAGATTGAAAGCTCCTTCAGGAAAGGGTCGTCGGTTAATTATAACCCACATCGAGAGTGACTCTGGGTTTCTTGAAGGTGGGTTAAACGTGTTTGAATCTCGTAAAACTGGTGATTATCATGAGGATATGAACTCGGGAGTGTTTGAAGATTGGTTTAAATCCATCTTACCGCGTATTGAACGTGGGTCGGTAATCGCGATGGATAATGCACCATACCACAGCCGTCGGGTGAAAGCTTTGCCAACTTCTGCGTGGCGAAAAGGAAAGATTGTTGACTGGCTCGAAGAAAAAAATGTTGCATTTGGCGAAAAAATGCTAAAAGTGCAGTTGCTCAATTTTGCAAGACTTCACAAAAAAAAATTTACGAAATATGTAGTGGGTGAAATGGCTCGTGAACGAGGTGTTACAATATTACGTTTACCGCCTTACCATTGTGAATTAAATCCAATCGAGCTTATATGGGCACAGATAAAAGGCGAAGTGGCGCGTGAAAATAAAACTTTTAAATTAAAAGATGTTAAAGAACTGTTAAAAACGGCAATAGCGAATGTACAAGCAGCAGATTGGCATAAGTGCGTATTACATGTTGAGGGCGTAGGAAAAAAAATGTGGAACTTAGATGTACGCGTTGAAGTCATGGTAGAATCTATCATTATAAATCCTGCAGATGACAGCAGTAGCGACAGTTATGAAATGTTTTCATCGTCAGATAGTGAATAATCGCTGTAATGATAATAATGAATTTAAAATTGTAACATAATGTCATTATAACACTTTTTAATGTCAGCGTGAAATATAATTTGTCAAATTATTATCAATAAGTGTTCATTAGGTAACAATAGTTAGGAAATTTATAAACATTTATAATTTAGGTTTAGGTTTTGCCCTTAATCCACTATTATATGTTTCTACTATTATGTAGAATAATAAAAACATTATGAAAATAACATATTCCGTTGCTTCATTATTCTTTTTGGATTTTATACCTGCGTAATTTAGTTTCTCTAATTACTTCATTAGATCACCAAATGTAAAAGCTTAATTTTTTTTTCAGTTTAATTTATAATGTTATACCTATTTATTAAAGTAAGTGTAAAAAAATTCATATATTTTTTGAATTATTATTGTTTAAAATGACACGCCTCTGGAATTGACGTTCCCCTTACGTCTTGCACACCCTGGTAAAAACGAGTCACTGCCAATTATTTTGGTACCAGACTATAGATCACTCACCTTGTTTGCGACCCTTCTGAATCAGAATCATCATTATGCAAAAAGAACACTTTTTCTGCAGTGGGATTAGACCAAGACAGAATTCCTTTTTTATCTACACAACCCAAAGCCTGTATATTAAAAAAATAAACAAATATTTCAATTAAAAAGTCAAAGAACTTTAGGAAAAAAACATTTTGAAAAAGTCTGATTTTATCTTATAAACAAATTTGTTTTAATGCTTACAGTGACTGATCCTAGCGCGTGCAAGATGTTTGCCGACCTGCACAAGACTTCAGGTCTCCCTCTACAAATATCTATAAAGTTTCTATACATTTCCTTCCAGGACACCTGTACATCCTCATTGAATTCGGTATTCGTATCCGCGTCTTCTTCCAGTGGATTGTATTTGGATTGGACATTCCTCGTGGCATCAAAAATAGTTTTAAATCTAAAAAAATAAGAAATATGTCACTCATGAATAGCTTTTAATTTCTCTAACAACCGTGTGCACCCACAGACTGTTCACAGTGAAATTAGTAGAGCTTTGCTTTGAACGAATGGGCTTGTTAATAAACTGCTAGAGATACATGAATACTAACCTCGCCATTCCAACGTGGTTGGAAAAATTCCATACCAAAGGAAACACAATTGGAAGCAAAGGCAAAATTGCATTACTTGGACTTATGCAAAACATGTTTGCCACTGAATAATGTCCAAGGTATTGTTGGAAGTAAAAATACCTAAAAGTATACATACATAAGTATACAGCAAAAAAAGTAATAGTAACTGTCCAAACCATGTAAAATATCAGTAAGTATTTAATATTTTCTTCACTGGTATGCTTAAAACAATTTTTAAATACATATTTAAAATACCCACACACATAGTGACCAGGTCTACTTTTCTTCACAACTGTGTAAACCTGATTCCAAAATAAATGAACAATAAAAAATTAAATATACTTGCCTAAATACATTAGCAACAAATACTATAACAAACATTGAAGGTAAAACAACAAACTCTATCACTCTAACCATAACAAAGTGCCTCTGCTGATTATGCTGGGTTATAGGCCTGTCAAGTGCTTCTTCCAATGATAGTTTGAGGTTGTAAAGGAATGGAGTTTCAAGTAACCTACAACAGTAGTTTACTTTCGTCTGGCAAGTTTACACTCTACCATCTTGTGGTTTAGCACCAAACTCAACTCATTAGTTTGTTCTGTATATATATTTTATTTGTGCTTATATAAACATATTGTAGGTATATTTTATCAAAGGTATATTGGATATAGTACAGTTTTTTAAGTGCAATAGGATAAGGTAAGTACAACTTTATAGACACTTCTTGTTGAAATGAATAAAAATCTTTTGAATTATTATTACTATTATTTAGTAGTTGGGTCTTTGTCTATTGTAAGTTAAGACATACTTATTATCGTTTTCTTCTTGTAAATTGAGCAACACTGTACAAGTTAAAAATTTTACCTGTATTTTTTTGCTTCCAAAGGCTTTCTTGACTTGGGGGCGCTAAAAATTTCATTAGCATTTTGAAGAGATGGAGCAAATACTTCTTTAGCATGCAAAATCGGGTATTCGGTCTGTTTATCCAGTGCTTCACAGTAACCTGGACTTAACTGACCAGGTCTTACTAAAAACCCAGAAATACTAAGTATCTACTGATTTAATAATATTATGATGACCAATGATATTATGAACTTCACTTATTAGTCTGCAAAATACCTTTTAACATCTATAAAATACCCTACCTAAAATAATGTCATCTTTGACCAAAAGTGCCCAAGGCAAGTTAATAAGTTTGCCATCTCTGTAGGTCCATTGCAATGTTATACAGGGCGAAAAAGGTGTATATAGGCTAGGGTAATACTCAGATTGCCAGTCAACATAGTTGATTTCTTTTTTCATTTTGTCCAGTACCATTTGAACTCTGTTAGGAATCTAAAAACATTTTGCAAAGTATAACAATGTTAAAGGGCTACACAAAAAATTATAAACTCAGTAACCCAATCCAATCTTGGGAGCATAATACTAATATTATTCACTATAAACTATGCTTACCTCATTATGTCTTAATTTATTTTCGTAAAGCTCAACTGATAAATTAATACCCAGAAGAAAAAGAATGATCACTGCCTCATATAATTCCACATTATCGCCATCCATAAAATACCCCAGAATAAGAGCTAGAGATGCCCATAATTGAAAAGATGCAGAGATCCAGTCTATTGTTGTGTGTTTACTTCGGGAGCTGAGAGTGTCCCTTATCCATGCCCAGTTTTTAGTTTTTCTGTAAATGTAGTTTAAGTATATTCAAACCCTGGCTATTGAACTAACTATATTATTACTAATTCCATCTCAATCATGTCATACAAGGATTTTCTATAGGACGATGGAGCCATGATGGGGACAATTTAAAATTTCTATTATTAATTGAATACGTGCCTAGTGTAGTAAATACTGGTTAATACTGCTATAAACTAAAAAATATGTTACCGAGACTTCTGTGAATGTTTAAACTGCTGCAGGACACTCTCAATCTCAACATAGAGCTTATTTAATGCATCTCTTGTATTCAAGCCAAGTTCTTCCGGGTTGTGTTGTTCCATTTTGCCATTTTATGACAAAGATATTATGGATAATTTCACACAGATTCCAAAAACTAAAATTTTGAACGAAGTGTTATTAAATTTTGAGGTTAAATTAGATCAAGAAATGACATAACAATCTTTTTAAAAAAATTGGGGAGTGACCAGAATTTTTCATACTATTTCCTTTTCCTTTTTTTTAAGTAGAAAAGGACATAATAATTCATTTCAGTGACTGACTAGTCCGATCAGTTTTTACGACACTCAAGACAAAATATCTACGAGGCAAATGAACTATTTCTTGATCGTTTGTTGCTTGACCTTGACATGACATGTCGTTTTGTGGGGTTATGTTTTTAAACGAAGAGGCAAAGTTTTTTGAATAGAATGTTCGTCTGAGAATAGAACAGTAAATGGAAATTGAAAGAAGTTTATTGCTAACGACTTTGGATATTTAAAATGGAGTCAGAAGAAATGGTACCACCAGCTCAAACTGACGAAAGAACCTTTAAAATTGCGTAAGTACTTAACTACCTTAAATACCAAGCACAAAAATGGAGTTTCTGTCCAAATTTTTTGATCATTATTTACTATCAACACTACTAAATACAGTAGTTATGATTTTTGGTAGCACATAGCTGCTCCCATTATTATGCCATGTTCCAGTTGAGAATACATGTAAATAAATGCATCGTATATTATAGAAGTCACTATTTTTCAGTAGGTCTTTGAATATGTAATGCTTTTTCTGTTTCTGTTATATTGATAATAAATAAAAAGCACGCCTTTTCCATTTAGATGCTCAAACTACCCTGCAGATTTTGACTTAGACAAAACAATTTGCAAAGAATATTTTCGACAGTTTGGTAAAGTGAAGAGGATGATATTCAAGCAGAAACAACATGTTATTGTTATTGAATACACAAGTGAACAGAACTATTCGGAATGTTTAGCACATGGTGGTGATTATGAAGGACAAACATTCATTATTGAACCAGTAAGTTAACTAATAAATAACCTACCTATATCTATGATTAGCGAGTAGATTGTTTCTTCATTTCCCTCCACTTCTTAAGAAACTTTTTATGTTTTATGTTAAGAATGAGTAAGTTGTAGTAAATGTTGAATCTAAGACTTTATTGCTGTCAATAGCTATCATCTTCTATCAAACATATGTACCTATATATATCTAAAAATCTTTTTGGGTTAGTTTGAATCAAATGCTCCTCAAGTTTCTCCAATCAAAGTTCGTCCTGATTCACCTAAAAAGAAACCCAGGGAAAAAGTTGTAAAGAAACATAAATTGACTTATATAAATCCTGAGGAGCTGAAAATGAAACACAAAGTGCCATATGTTGACAATGATGAGATAAGTAAAGAGTTGGCTGCAATGAGTGGGTATTCTAATCTTAAAGGTAATATTCAATGTTTTTCGTTTTTGTGATATCACTGATAGGTACTTATTGAACAGAAACTTATTTAGAATTAATATTACCTAGATGTCATAGACTTAACTTCTGAAGAACCGAAGTTCAAACCGAAGCGAACACCTAAACTAAATAGAGTATGGAGAGGGGAAGATGGAGTTCAATCTGAAAAATCTGTGGAATTACCCAAAAAAGTAGTTACTGTTAAGAAAAAGCTATTACAAACCATGGTTAAAAAGAAGGTGAAGGAAAAATCTAAAATGTAGGTATATTTGGATGTTTCATAATTTTAAAGTTTTTGTTTTGTAATAATGATGTTAACTTTATAATTTTCACTATAAACGTGTAAAATATTTGGAAGTAAGTAGGTATATGGTTTTCACACTAATATACTATTTATGAACTCAATAATGGCCTTGCACCTAGGGTTGAAAATATTTAAATTGCAGGCTTATATTTTGCATTTTTGATAAAAATGTTTCTTTGTCAAATTTCCACAAGAAGTACATATATTCATTAAAATTAGAAAAATGCGGGAACATAATTAAAACTTTGTTAAAAAGAGCAAGTTATATTACTTATAGTGAAACATCAATCAAAAGTTTTTTGCTACACTTGGAGCAAAAAAGACCTATACCTATTTTATGTAGGTGCATTAACTAACTGTTAAAGTGGACCTTATTCTTAAGAGATATTTAACACAAACATATTATACTTTTAGTTTGACCAGTGAGCAATTGGAACTCCTCAAAGTTATCAGGTCACAAGCCCACATTATAGAAGACAAATACAAAATATTAGATGCCAGAGACAAACTGTTAAGGTAGCTACAGTTTTTGTATAGTTATAGAGGTCAGAGCTCGACCCACATACTAGTTCTCGGAGAATACTACTATTTGTTTTTTATTCTAATATGATCTTGATTAATATTAAGGGTAAATTGGTGGATTAATAAAAATTCTTCGCATGATTATTAAAAATAAACTTTTACTCATTCTTATCTTTTGTTATTGATTTTGGGATGCCCACAATCTTAATTCTGGGATTTACTTTCCTGGAGAGGAGACTTCATAATCAGACCCCAGTTCATTTAGAATTTTCTGTTTTACATTTTCTATTTTAGCCTTTCTTTTCAATTCCAAAACATATCCACCACTTTTTATAACTTAATCAAAATCAAACATTATTTCTGTTTCTGTTTAAAATTAATAACTCAAGTACCCCAACATTGGTTCCTTATAGGCCTACAAGGACTAGTATTATGAAAAAGACCTATAGAAACCATATGAAATCTTATTTATTTAGCATTTTTGCTATTACAACTTATAATTTTGTAATACAATAATATTAAAAGTGAAAAGAAATACAGATCCATACACAAAAACAGTTTCACATTTTATGCCTTCTGAGTTCTTTGTATATATTTACAATCTTTACAGAAAATGCCATAAATGTCTTACATTTTTTTTTATAATAACTGTACTTTCTGAATTTTATTATAAAATGCTTAGGGAGTAATATGAATATAATTCGGGCAATAAATTGTTTTGAATCCTAAAGATTAAACTTACATTTGCTTTTTTAATTATTTTTAACCATCTGAAGATATTTAGCATATAAATAGTTCATGTGAGTTGTTGACAGGTTAGTATTTTAGTATTGTGCACTTTATTTTATAATAATTGCCGCCTTCGTATTTTAGTTTTGTTACTATTACAACCAATAACTAATAAAAAGATGCAATAGGTAAACTGTGGGTTTCCCGCGAAAGATTTTGCTGGGATGCACTTAAGTCTTTTTACTCGCTTACTCTTACTCAAACAGTCCTTGTCTTTGGGATCAAAAATAACTGTTTTCTTAGGAAAGAAAAATAATATAGGGCATGTTTTTTTTTAAATTTTTTAGGTTAAACATAAAAAAATCTCAATTAAAATCAAGTCCGACAGTGGGAACTTGTCCAGATATGTGTCCTGAAAAAGAAAGGTTGTTAAGAGAAATCCAACACCAAGTAAGTTGGTCGGTATATTTAATTTTTCGCTTTGACGTTATGTCTATGTCGGTTCTTTGTTTACTTGCTTTGTGGTTCTTTCATTTTTGTCTCTGTAGGTCTCCATGTATGAACAAGACGGTGGTAAGCACTGTATGGACCACAGCAAGGCCGTGAAACGATACAGTCGGAGTTCAGCTGACCAAGAAGCTCCGTTATCGCACGAGTTGCGCCCCGTAGGTGTGTTACAATTAACCATGAATTATCTGATGCATAATATTATGGATTTATGTGAAAACGGATCCGATGTGAGTTACCAATAAATTAAAATTAAAGCAGTAATAAGCATTACCATTATTTATTATGTGCAAGTGAACAAAACGTTTTATTATTGCTGTCTCTGAAAAATCTGTTTAATTTTTAGATAAACATAGGTGAATGGTTTCATTTCCTTTGGGATCGTACAAGAGGAATAAGGAAAGATATAACCCAGCAAAATCTGTGCTGTCGGGGGTCTGTAGAGCTAGTCGAGCAGTGTGCCAGATTTCATATTCATTGTTCTGCCAGGTAAAGTACTTTCTGCTGTTTTGTTCAGATTTGTCATTTTTGCCAGAATTTAAAGCGTTTTTTCAATGTCCTATTTTTTCACCGAATATGTCCTGTAACATGCAAGATTATAAATTTTTACGAATATCCCTAAAATGTCGATTATTTTGCCTAGCAAATCGATTTCCTTGATATAATATTCACATAGTAGGTACTCACACAAGTCAATGATCATGGAGAAACATGTATAATTAAAAATGTTAGACAATATAAATTCAACATAATATTATGCAACATGTAAAAATTAAAAACATCAAAATTATACAGAGTGCTAGAATTGAAGCAAACAACCCTTACTGCTACATTACACATTAAAATTATAGTGATTAAGACAATTAAAATTTAGTAACAATATAAAATATATGTACAATACATTTATAAATTTAAGTTTCTTCATAGACAAAAATAGATTAAAAACATTGATTATTAAATTATTAAAATGGGTAACAGTTAAACTTTATATTATCTCACTTATATCACAGGCCATATATTCATTCCTAGAGTAGAATGCTCAACTGATGAGAAGGGTCCTGATATATAGAAAATTTTCCAGAATAAATAAGCATGGTAAAGTCAAAATTTGATTGTTCATAAAATCCTGTCTGTAGTCATCCGGGTATGACGTTTCTGCAATAACCCTTAGGGCCTTTCTCTGTAGACCAAAAACCTTGAACGCAGCACTACTGTGACCCCATACAAGTATTGAGTATTCAATATGTGTATGATATGAGGAGAAGTATATCTGCCGCAGGCAGTCTGAGAAATGCATTGTGATAGGTTGTGCAATACAAAGATGTTAGTTGCTAGTCTTTTACAGAGCATAGAAAGTTATGAGAAACACAATAAAAAGCTTTGCTTAGATCACAGAATGTTGTAGATACAAAGCTGCAGTTCTCCAAGGCTTCCAAGAGAAGAGACACCAGCTCCCCTATTGATGAAGTGGTGGTGCACTGTTTTCTGAAGCCAAACTAAGAATCAGTAAAAATAGTCCTTGACTTTAAAGAACTGCGACATACGCAATGCCATGAATTTCTTGAAAATTTTCGAAAAGACTGGAAGTAGAAAAATTGGTGTGTAATTTGTTATGTTGTTTTATGTCTTTTTTTTGTAAATTGTTATAACTAGGGCTTCTTTGAATACATTTGGAAATACCGATTTTTTAAAGCATAAGTTCAATTATTATTTTTTATTATTACAATCATGCCTTTACTTCTTTTGTTTTTAAGTGAATAGTGTGACCTCCGAGAAACGGAATATCTCTTGAGGGGTGTTAAAGTTATTATCTAGAGGGTTGTAAGACCTGAGGGATCAATATTCTGCTGAAGGTCACCACCAACATTTACAAAGAAGTTATTGAAATTATCAGGACTGATAGATATCTCAGTCTTGAGAGTTTTGTGATTTTCCACAATATTCATTAATAATGTTCCACTTGCAATTTATCGGATTTGGGGCATTTTTATTAGATTACCATTTGCAGTTTTCTTAGTGGTGGAAATTTGGGCTTTATATCACTTTCTGTATTCGTCCTTGTAATTTGTGAAGCATGAGGAAGGATATTGTGTACAAAAATTATTAAGAAGATGCAGGTGTTTGTAGTGTGAGCTTGATTACCTTTTATTGGAGATGCCTCATGATATACTTGCACTTTCAGTGCACTCTGTCTCTCTCTCCTCCGTGCGTTATGAAGATGCCAGTGTTTCCAAAATGTCTTAAAAACTATTAGTTTAATCAAGTGTTTTTTTACAGGTTAATGGGAGAAGATCCATCTGTATTCGATCAAAAAATTAACACCGAAAATCTAACAAAATGCCTACAAACCCTGAAGTATATGTACCAGGATTTGGCTCTGAAAGGCGAGATTTGCCCTAATGAACCAGAATTCAGGGCGTACATCATCTTGCTGAATTTGAGCGACGGAAATTTTATGTGGGAGGTAATTATATAGTGGCAAGCAGAAAGTGTTTCATATATAGGGTCAATCGTTTTTGATAAACAGAATTACGCGAAATTAATCACATGAGTTTTTATGTTGATGTTTTTCCAGACAAAAAAATACTGAAAAATTCACAAAACTTAAAAACAATTTTTTAATGAAAAAGTACTAATAAATTTAAAATTTATTACACTGTACGTGAATTCCACATTTTTAAAAGTATAACTAAAATTTTAGGTACAAAATCTACGCACAGAACTCCAAAAATCCCCCGAGATCAAACTCGCCCTCGAAATATACTCCTCTTTCGAAAAACGCAATTACGTCAAATTCTTTAAACTCATTAAATCGACAACCTACCTTAACTCTTGTATCCTAATGCGGTACTTCGTGCAAGTGCGGGTGCAAGCATTGGAAACCCTTATAAAATGCTTCACGCCTCCCAAGAGCATTTCCTTCTATCCCATTCAACAACTGACCGATTTGCTGTTTATCGACGACGTGGAGACCATGATCGATTTTATGGGGACTTACGGTATCGGCGTAAATAAGGATAGGACGCATTTTTTGATAGAGAGGACTTCGTTTAGTGTGCCGGAGTTTCCGTATGTTTTGGAGAGATCAAGTTGCGTGGAGAGTAAAAGAAGAGAAACTGTAGGTATGTATAATTGTAAAAAAATTTCACTTCTACAAGTTGTTACAAGGCTTATGCGAATAAGTTCTCATGTGTAATGCAGCCTCTCGAACATAGTAGCCTCTATAATTTGACGCTTTCTTCTCAGTAGAATCGAGGCCATAATTTATAATTAATAATACTAAACGCTATTCAAAATTACAAGTAATATTTAAGCGTTCAATGTTTAACCTCATCATAAAATAAAAGAAAATGCAAAACACCTTCCCCCAAAATAAATATATTTACACCTACTCCACCCGGAGTAGTAATTGTATTATACACCCACCTTCCTCTAGGTTCCAAGGCGGAAAAAACTCGCTTATAGACTTTGCGCAGATCGACGGAAGATGCTTCCAAATTTAAATCAGCTGTAACGAAACTTTTGATTGAACAGTGTCTGCATTTGTTTCATTTTTAATCTGTCAGTGCCACTGATTATTTTATTTGTTTGATTATTATGTAATGTGTGGTTTGATTTTTAATCTGTTAAGATTCATATTCTATTGACAACATGAATTGGACCGATTCGATTTCTTAAAAATCAGTTCAGTTTCGTAAATTAAAATTAAAACGTTCCCAGAGTTTTAATATTTTTAAAATTTTACAATTCACAAAATTTTACCTGTTCAGAAGTTGACGGACGAACAAAAAGCTAGCAGGCAAAATTTCTGCAGAGACATGCTTCAAAGGAAAGTAAGGGATATATTTTTAAAAATATATTATGGAGCGATGGAGCTACTTTTACCACGGCTAGGATGTTTAACAGGCGAAATAGTCATTAATGGGCATTAGAAAACCCCCGCGGAATGTGTGAAATTAAAATTCCAAGGCCGAAGAGCAGTTCATGTCTGGTGCGGCATTCTCTCAGACGAACAAATATATCTAAGGGCATTCTCAACACTCAATAGGTCCTATTTTTTACGAATTTAATTTAAATGGTGAAAGATATTTAGAGTTCCTTGAGAACGAGATAGAAAACTATTTGGAAAATTTTCCTATTCGTCAGTATAATGACATAATCTGGCATCAAGATGGAGCGCCATCCCATAATGTCTTGGTTGTCCGCAATTTTCTCGACAATCGATATCCCTTATAGATCGGTAGAAATGGCAGCATTGGATGGCTACCCAATAGCCCTGATTTAACAATTTTAGATCCTTTCTTTTGGGGTTACGTGGAAAACACAGTTTATAAAGAACGAAGCGCATCGTTGGAGGGGTTAAGAATTAAAATTATAAATTGCATAAATAATTCAGTCGAGGAAAAGCCGCATTTTATTATGAATGCTATTGATAAAATAGAAGATGATTACACAAAGTGCCTAAATAATAATGCCGGGCATATAGAAAATTTGTAAAAACTTTATATTGTTAATGTTAAATCAAATTTTTTATTGTTTTTGGTATTAAAATTGTTGATTATTTCAATGGTTACTGTGATTTATTTCATATAGTAAATTAGTAATATTTTGATTTTTTTATAGGCAACTTATATATTTTTGAAAAGAGAATATTAAGCGCTATTCAATAAACACATAATATACATAGGGTGTTCCATTAAAAAAAGTATACAATAAGTCAAAAAGTTCACCAGTGATGCTCAATTGTTTCTTTAAGTAGTAAATTCGGACTGTTTGAATGATACCGTGGTGGGAATTCCCACCACGGATGATACCCTGCAATCTTTATCTGAACAATTTTTTTCTATCTGGAATAATAAAGTCGCTAGAAGCTGTCAAAATTTGAGGAAATATCCTGTACCAACAACCCCAGAATATTATCACATGTAAATTGTATCTCAATGTGCGTTTTTTCTGTTTTGTTTTTAACTTTGTTTTTTTTGCATCGTTGACTGTATGCGCAATCAAAGGGTAACCCAGATGGGTAAGTGGGTGCAATTTTATAAATGAAGTATATATACTTATGTATGCATATTAATTTTTCCTTTATACTGCTTATTCTATAAGTAAATAATATGCTAATAAGGGCCTTTGTAAAGAGCCGACAAACCGCAGTAAGAACAATTTCTTCTACAACTCGCTCGACTTTCTGATTGACCGTGTATAAACATGGCCGCCACGGCAGTTACGATAACGGACTACGTAGGCCGGTAATCCTCATGTTAAATCACTTTTAATTAGTCCTCCACGGTACCGCCCAGAAAAGTAAGTTGAGCATTCCAGGCATCAGTGAATTTCGGCAACGACGCGCTAACTACATCTTGACGAGAGAAGTTCGCTCCGTGACCGGAATCCACGGGACCAATTCTATTTTGGAGGCACAGAAAAAGTGTTGTTATTCCGCTCTGTAATAAAACTTTTCTTACGATTACTGCTTATTTTATATTTTGTTAGATATAATAATTTTTATTAGGTATATACATATCGTTTGAAGTTGCAATAACTAATTTAATCTAAAACTCCTTTTATGCTGTGATGCACAAGAAGGCGTTAATATTAATACTTTTCGTTCGATTTACCTTTTTTCTCGTATTGTCTGTTGTTTTCTTTTAGAATTATCGATGAGAAACTTTATTGAATGCTTGAATATTATTTTTAATTTATTTATTTCTATGTAATAATAATTTTCAAATAATAATATTGTGATACTTTGGACGAATATCTAAAAGCCTAAATATACCAAAAGAGTTACTGAGACGGATATATTATTTATTAAAGATAAAGTTAGACCCAGTTTCATTAAGTCTAACCTGTGCTTAATCATATTCAATCCCGTACTCACATAGTCTTCTGCCTCGAATCTCCATTAAAAAGCAAAATAATTTTACTTTTAGGAACGATGGTAAATGGGAAAGAAATATCGCCAGAAATGTACATGCAAATGCAATCACACGAGGTATATAACAGCTTTGGCAAAGATGGCTATATTATCGACAATGAAATATTTAACGAAATAGAATTGCAAATTGAAGAAAGATTGCTGGATGAAGCAGATTCAAGGTAAATATTAAGCAATCTCTATATTTATTATGTCAAATGCACCCAACATTATAATATTCATAAATAAAATACAATAGAAGAGTTTATTCGGACACAGGATAGAAGTAACCGATATTTAAAAATGAATACCTACTTAAAAAAAACACTTTGGGGACTATTGCATCTTTCTTTGCACAAACCTATCGATTACGGTTGCAAGTATCAAGTATATTATGCATTAGATATTCCCTAAAAGTATTGGCCTTGGGTCCCTTACTATTTAATTTATGTGTTAATCATCTTCCAGAACATGCTTAATCATATTCAAAGTTGTGATGTATGCAGACCTGCATAGTGAGCAATACTGACCCTAATAATTTAACAACAAAAAAAGTGTCTACCATAAGACGCCGTACCCATGAGTTTAATGCCAATATATTGAGACTGAATCTTCAAAAAACCCACCTTCTTGTTTTTGAAAGAAGCAACTCCAGCTTTCTTAACACTGATGTCGAAATCGGTGGTAAAATCATTCAAGTGTATTTAGAGACGAAAATTCTGGGTCTCACGATTGATACAACTCTGAAATACAATGCTTACCTTAAAGAATTAAATCTTAAATTAAATTAAATCATTTATTCCTTACGCTGCTCGATAGACATTGTCTCGACATCACTACTTAGAAGGGTGTATTATGGCTACTTTCACTCTCAAATGTGCAATGCTGTACAATTTTGGGGTGGTCAAAGTGAAAGTAGCAGTAGTAGATATTCGCTAAAATTTTCCCAACGTCGCTCTTACTGCTGAGGATTTTTGTCATTGCCTGAGAAGAACCGTGACTCTGTTTAGGGAAACAGGTTCTATACAACATGAAAAAGGAGCTGGAAGACCACCTGTAAGAACAGAGGGACTTATTGGACTCTTCATTTTTGAATGCCTCAATTTTATCAAGAAAAATATTGAACAATCTACTGCTCATGCTAACATACATCAGCATGACACAAGGAACAAAAATAATCTAGTCCTACCTTATTGGAGGCTGAGAAGGTGTCAGAGTGGACCAGGGTACTGGGGGTCTAATTTTATAATGTTCTGCATGACAGTGTAAGATCACTGGATGGAATAAAGTTTAGAAGCAAAATTAAAGACATTTTAATTGATAGGACATTTTATAATATTGCTGATTTTTTACAGTGCATATTTAAAACAAATTCTATATATTATATTTTGTTATGTTGTGTATGAGTATGTATATAATGTCAAATTTTAACAAGTTTTAGCAAATTTTACAATTTACAAAACAGTTAAATTTGTTTCCATATAAAGTGCAAGTATTTCAAGAAATACGAGCTGCAATAATTTATAGGAAATAAATGATTTATTAGCCTGGTTCCACCTCACTTCAATTATGTGAATTCTCAGAATACCTGCATGTGGAGTAGTAAAAATCCCCATTTTTTTGTAGAGTCCTCATTGTACACTCAAATAATCGGTGTCTGGTTGGCTGTCCCCCAAAGAAGAATTGTTGGTCCTATTTTTTTCCTTGACACAATTATAGCACAGAGGTATAGGGATAATATTTTGAATCCATTTGTGGAGCAATTACTCGTCGATGGACTACGTTTTGATTATTTTTAACAGGACGATGCACCGCTAATACATTAACTGCCTACGCAATTTTCTCGACGACAGGTTGCTCAGTTTTCGAACAGACATTGAATTTCCACCCACATCACTTTGTTTTACGGTTATGGATGCCCGTCCTTTTTTCCAAATTCTTCACAATATCTGAGAAGTCTACTTTACCGTGGTATCACTCTCTCCCTCCCTTCAGGATAGCAGCATTAATGTTTTTAAGAGAAAATTCTACTGGTTTATGATTAAAGGGAGATTGAGAACCATCTGCGCCACCTTTAATGATCGACTTAATGACTTATTGCCTTTCAGCAGTGTGATAAAACTATAAATAGCTTTATGACCAGTAGTACTATCAATTTTTCCAGCAGCGAAATCAATTTTTTAGAAAAAGGGTATAATAATATTTAAGACAAAAATACAATTAAATCTTTGGAGATTCTCGGAGTCGATACAGACTTAGCACCGACATATCTTCCTAACAGTACAAATCTTAAATATGAAACTTCAACTTTAATCAAAAAATAATTTATGAAAGAAACTATACCAAAACAAGAAGCGCAAATTGTAAAACAAATTAAACATACATTTAACGATCTTATATTTACTAAGGCTGATAAAAGGAATACGGTAATGGCAATCAATAAAACAGATTATTTTAAAAAAATATATAATATATAAAATTAAAAATAGACTCTACAAACAAACACCAAAAAATTATAAAACACACTATTAATACTTGTAAAAGTTTGTTTCTTGAAAAGGATTTACGCAAATTAGCACTAATGAATCTCTTACCCCCTAAGCTATACTCACTCTTAAAAATTCATAAAACAGGTAACCCAATTAGACCTGTGGTTTCATTTAGTTCAGCTCCATCTTACAAACTCCAAACATTTAATCGATATCATTAAAATGAACACTAACTTTTTTGCAAAATACTCTATTAAGATTTCTTACGATTTGGTTGACAAGATCAAAAGCATTATCCTACCAAGAACGCCAAATTTGTTTTCTTTGACATCATTAACTTATTTCCTAATATTCCTGTAATCGACACTATAAGATTAGTCGAAAAACTATTACTAAAAAATAAAGTTAACCTTATTAAAAAAGAGGAAATTATGAACACCCTAGAGTTTTGTTTAGAACAAAGCTATTTCGAATTTAATAACGAACTATATACAAGTAACGTAGGCCTTATTATGGGTAACCCTTTAAGTCCTCTCTTAGCAGAAATCTTTATGGACTATATAGAGTCTATTATTTCGAAACATCCACTCTTCGATAAATTTCTTTATTGGTATAGATATTTGGACGATGTATTAGCTTGTTTTATAGGTACAGAGAGACAACTAGATCAGTTCTTAGAATTCATAAATAACATACATAACAATATAAAATTTACAATAGAAAAAGAAATTAACAACTCAATTAACTTTCTAGACTTAATTATTAAAAAATCTGATAATAAACATAATATCTCTATTTACCATAAACTATACACAATACGTCTTGCCATCTAATACAACATAAATTAGCGTCTTTCTTTAGTATGATATATCGATTAGAAACATTACCCTTAAACAAAAATAACTTTCAAAAAGAACTAAACATCATTAAACAAATTGCAGTAAATAATGGGTATTCCACGAAAACAATAGATAAAATACTAAATAAAAAATTATATAAATATGCTATAAATTTAGTTTTTCCAACTCTAAGAGAGAATAAAAACAATTATAAAGTTATCTCGTATATTGGCCACATAGTACTAAAATAAAAAACTTTTTAATAAATCTGAATATTAGTATCGCTTTCAAAACAAATAATACTTTAGGGAAACACGTTAAAAATAATAAAACTAAACTAAATAAAGGAAAGAAATCTGGTGTTTATAAATTAATTTAAATGTAACGATTGCCCCAAAGTTTACATAGGGCAAACTGGCAGAAATTTTGAAAAACGTGTTAACGAACATTACTCTAGTTTTAAGAAAACCATATATTTAATATTAACTACGATATTTTACGTACTGAAAACAAAAGTTTAAAATTAAATCTGCTTGAATAAACAAACTTAAAAATCACAATACTCTACTTAATGAGCAATTAGACTTAAACTCATCACCTCTTTTGAATCTATTTAATTAGTTTGTAAATATAGGTTTTTCCCTCAGTTAAACTTGTATACCTGCTTACTTTAAAATTTACACCCTTTTAACTTGCATATTTGTGGAAAGTGTAAAATTATTTTTTACCATGTATTATAGAGTTATAGCATTGGCCTATTTTACAGTAAATTTCGTTTAATTCCAACACATTTAAAAGTATATACTATTATATGTAATTATTTGGTAGTCTATGTAGTTCTATTTATTTAATTATTGTCAACAGCTCTCTGCAAAAGTAACAATACATTTTTTGACTTAAGCTGGATTTATAAACTCGAAAAGTTGGCGAGGTTGAGGTTCAGTTGGTGTTGGAAATAGGAGTTCAATTTAAACTAAAGCGAACACTCAGTTCCATTTATACACTTGTTCATGTTGTTCATGTAAAGCTCATGTAAGGTTCGAAAACTTCCCGGGTAGTTCGAGATAACCAATTTTTATGCTCGGATTTCGAAGTGTTTAACTGAGGTTGCCCGCTTGATACCACCCAGAGCGGTGCATGGTAGAAATACACGACGAGCCACTGCAGCCCACCAGTACGTGGTTCAGCTTAGTGTCCCTCGAACGACACTGTTTCAAAATTCTTTCATCTGGAGAACGTCATCACTCTGGAACGACCTCCCTGAGATCGTGTTCCCCAACGACTATAATCTTCAAAGATTCAAGACCAACGTGAATCGTTTCCTGCGCACACGCACCGCTCCCAGAGCGCCATAAAGGATTTATCCTGCAGTGCTGTGCATTATAATAAAAAAAAAACCTCACAAACTTGATCATAACTTCAACCTCACCAACTTTTCGAGATAAATGAAGCCTTAAGCTGGATTTATAAACTCGAAAAGTTGGCGAGGTTGAGGTTCAGTTGGTGTTGGAAATAGGAGTTCAATTTAAACTAAAGGGAACACTCAGTTCTATTTATACACTCGTTTATGTTGTTCACGTAAAGCTCATGTAAGGTTCGAAAACTTCCCGGGTAGTTCGAAATAATCAATTTTTATGCTCGGAATTCGGAATATCTAACCTCACAACTTGACCATAACTTCAACCTCACCAACTTTTCGAGTTTATAAATCCACCTTTAAACTCTTAAGTAACTTTCACTGACTTTGACTCTTAAAATACCTACTTCGAAAGTATCTAACCTAAACTAACCTGCCAACCCAATGTGTTGTCATTGGTGATTTGCATAGGTTTACATGGTCTTGACTGCTACGCCACTGACAATACTATTGACCTTTGAGTATAGTTACTGTTTAAAAGGATACTATTAAAAGTAACTAAAATATTTAACTTAGTTACCAGTATCTTGGATGCTTTTAGTAACTAAATACGGTAAAGTATTTGGGCACTGTATGCAAGAGAACAAAATTTGTTTAAGGGAATCTACTCCAGAACGAAAAAGCATCGTGACGAATATTTTCGCCCCAAAACCCGTACCGATCAACCTGAAACGAAATCAATCGCCGAATATTTTTGCCCCGATAGTTAGCACAAACGATCCCGTCAATATTTTTACTCAAAGCAAAAACGAACCGTCTCCAGCGAAAATTGGCGCTACAAATATTTTTACCCAGGCTAAATCGGAGCCTATGGAAATTAAGCAGGATATTTTAGCTCCCGCAGCCAAGAAGGAGGTTTTGAATATTTTTAAGGTTAATGATAGAGGGCTTTTCAAACCTAAGGAAGAAGTTGGCATTTTTAAACCCAAGGACAATATTTTTGCGGCTGCAGCTGAGGGCACCAAGAAGAATACGGATAATATTTTTGCTCAGAAACCTGTCGGGGGCGAGGTGCCAAACATTTTTGGAAGGCCGCCTGTTGAGAGCTTAGAGAGCCAAAATATTTTTGCTAAGGTAAGGTAACATACACTCGTCGGCGTATTTAATGCTAAATCCGTTTTAAAATTGCAGCCATCTGCAACACATATATTCGCCACTGAAGAGCACAAGTCGGACGTGCCCGGCGTAATTTTTGGCCCACCGAGAACCATCCCTGACATTTCTAAAAACATCTTTGCATCCAAGGAACCACCCAAGGCTACAGAAGAGCCGAAGACAGGCGGTTTTGCGTTTGTACTGAATAGGCCACAAAAATCTACAGAGGTACCTAACATATTCGCTCCTGGATTTAAACCAATATCTATAGGTTAGTATTATTATTCTGTTTATTATGTGTTTTATTGGGGGTATTAATTTTCTCTCTTCTGTCGTCACCGCATCAGTAAGGATCCTGATTTTTCCCTACATAGTCAATAATTACTTTCCCCTAGGGTCTTCTGAGTGCTTAGCAAAAGGAGCTGCTTGTTGAACGTAGTCTGTCTATCTTGTAGGGGATTGACCTGTAGCTTTTGGGATCTGTGATCTCTAGATCATTTCCTTGCTGGCAAGAGGCATGGCTATATAACTGCAGAATGTGAAGAAGGCAGACGGACTCGTCTCTATTCCGAGTTAGTTAGTTTACAATATACGCGTTCGTTTCATGGGATGTCCAAGCTATTTGAAGCATCCGTCTAAAGCACCACATTTCAAGGACTTGTGCTCTCAGGTTTTAGAGCAATATAAAAATATGGAGATTACCCTCATTTTAATTTTTTGTGTGAGTGTCCTCTTCTATCCCCGTTTATCTGCTCATGCCATTTCTGCGGTCTCATTTGAAACCAGGAGGTTATCCAAAAGCCCAGTCAGTTGAAGCATGCCAAATCTCTCTACCAGTATAATTTTTATGTTTATCCAGAGACCCAGCCTGTTACTTTCCCCTTCTACCCGTTAAATAAATGCAATCGCCACTTCATCTGTTGCTGTTATCAGTCCCATATGGGCATCCCGATGTTGACAAGGAATTATTACTACATTATAGGTTATAAGTATTTATTGCGTTTATAAAAATTACGTTTTATCTGATGGATTTAAGTGTAGGATATGTAACAAGGAATCTGACGAAAATTTCGCTGGCTTGATAGGTGATTTGCAGATCAACGTCTAAAAATGTTTCCCTATATTTAGAATCCGAAGAAGAAGAAAGAAATCAAAGGGAAGAAAATGCAGAAGAACTGCGAATATTAGAATTAGAACGGCACAGACTGCAAGAGGCAATCAAATTGGAAACCGAAAGGGAAGAACAACAGAAACGAGAGCAAGAAGAGACGCAAAGACGGAACGAAGAGATAAGACGCAGAAACGAGGAAGCGGCCGAAAAAAGGCGATTGGAAGCTAAACGACAAAGACAAGAGGAAGATGAAAGGAAGAAACGTGAGGAAAAAGAAAGAATTGAAAAGGAAATCAAATTGAAAAGGGAAATGGAAGAGAGAGAAGAAGAACGAATCAGGAGGGAGGAAGAGTTGAGGAAGGAACGGGAGGAATTGGAGAAGCAAAAGAAGGCATTGGAGGAAAAACAAAGACAGATAGAAATTCAAAAGACTGTTAAGACCATCGTAACAAAGATGGTGGGTATATTGTTTGTTGTGCTTATAAACCATCTAATTTTTTTGTTGTAATGTTGCTAGGTTGAAACTGTGGACCTAAAAATTCGACAGGAAACATTAAAAAGAATAAGAGAGAGCATTAGAAGAAGGTCCCTAATAAAAATCTGCAAGAAATGGCGCAGTACTGTAGTCAAGCGGATGAAGAAACGGAAAGCTATGGACTGTAGCCCAATATGGGTGCACACCAAGAATGTAGGACAGTGCGCAAAGGAGCTACATTCTAAATCTCAAGATTTGACTCTGAGTTACATAAAAAGGTACTTTGTTTTGAGTTGAGATCCATTTGGGACTTCATTCACTTACATTAATTAACAGTTCAATTGAGAGTTATTTCTAGTCATCTTTATTTTTTTTAAGTTTAATATTTGTTCCTTTATTTTTATTCAGGTACAAACTTGGTCGACCTTTGGAAATACCGTTAGTGGAAGATCAGTCAATTAGTCAGCTGAATTTATTCCATCTGACGTATTCTGCGCTGAGACGAAGGCTTTGCGAATTAAAGGAAAAGTGGCACCAACATATTTATTGGAAAGTTGTAATTTCTATTCCTGGTACGTAATTTTTTTTACATATTAAATTTATTGGCGATCAGAATACAATTATATTCTATAGGCAAATATGATTGGCTTACTGTCTCAGAAAAAAATCCTGACATTAACGTCCCTTTTTATATTGGAGACTGTCATCAGCACAGAACTCAAAAAGTCATCAGCTTAATCTTTAAAAATAGGAAGAGATTGAATGTCGATTCTCACATACCAGACTGTGTCATTTTGGGTTATGTCGCCTACAATTTCCATTTATATTTAATTTAAACGCAGTTTCACTTAAATAAATCAGATCCAACCCTGGTCACTCGTGAGATGCTGAAGACATTAGGATTCAGTATACAGCGTGTCCAGAAAAGTTCTAGACATATGGGAATTTTCTTTATTGTTGATTTTACGAAAAAAAGTTATTCTTTATAAAAAGTTCTGTTTGATGCCCAAATAATATTGACATATCAAAACTTAAGATATCATGTACTGTATGCGTATCCCATGAACTTTTAATACAAAAACTAATTAAATACAATTTTGATAATAGTCTAATACACAACAATATGTAACATTCAATAATTTGACAAATGACCTAGCACAACTTGATAGGATAGCTAGAGACAATCAAACTGACATCTAGCAGTGGTTTTGCTCTAATAAATTAATATATATAATTAATTACGTATCATAATATGTGGTTTAGGAATTGCTGTAGGGAAAGTTTTGTTTTTATTGGAGTTTTGATGTTGCCATCTATTTATATTCTTAGTTGTCTAATGCACATACTCTGATAGGTATATGCGCGACTGCGAGCTTCATGGTTATAGAACTAGATTCCGAGATTGTTTCACTTTACAGCACAGTAGGACTGCCCCTGCCAGGGCCGGTAGAAACTAATATAGTCTCAAGCTAATCTACTTCCACGTGCGTTTAAAATTAAACTAAATAATTACCTGAAGAATAAGTGTTGGAAAAAGGTTCAGTTATCTAGTGCATAATTCAATAACAAAGACAAGTATCAATATAGAAGGAACGGCAACGTTGCTGTCTGCAATCTTGCCAAGAATATACGCCGTCTACAACGCCAAGACTAATTTCCGAGAATATCCGCCGACGTAAAGCAAACGTACATGACCAAAAGCAGAAGTGTGAAACAGATATATATGTCTTAGTTGAGTAGTACAACCGCGGTAAAGAAAGGGTTTATTGGTAGGCAACTAGATATACTTACGTGTTAAGTGAAACAGCGTCCCTTTCCGACGTTCTCAAAAGCTCTAGACCGGAAAACAGATAGCGGTTCGACATTATTGAATTCGGTTTTATAGCTACATTTAGCCTACGCGACTGGAAGCAAAAGATAGGTCTGCAACAGCCTTCGTGAGAAGCAGACGGTCTCCCGCGCGGTTTACGCGAGGTTTCAGTTGATTTCACGGCATTTACGCTATGAAATAATTTGAGGAATTATCCCGAAGATATAATAATGTAATTATTATATCCAGACTTAAATCAGATACGTAGCAGCCTTTGTGTAAAGCAGACGGTCTCAATCGCGGTGTTAACGCGAGTTTTAGTTGATTTTTATGGTATCTAAGCCATGAAATAGCTCGGTCAATTCGCGGACTTACATCCCGAAGATATAATAATGTAATTATTATATCACGACTCGAGTCCAGTTAAGCTTCTATAAAAAGCAGTCGGGGAAGTTCGTGAATTTATGCGATAAATTCTCGAAGGTTTAAGAAGTAGTATTGTATCACGATATTATAGTTTGTAAATAGTGAAGTAGACTATATAGCTGATTTAACGAAGTAACTAGTTATCATACTAAGATGTAACAGTAAAACCGTATTTGCTGCTACGCAGTGTCTACGCAGTGTCAGGGAAACAGCTTAGATTTGTTTTATTTCATTTGATGTTTGACTTGATTTGTGAAAGTACTTTGTATGATCATTACCGATAAATAATAAATTCAAAAAAGCTTTTAAAGTCATTACAGTCTGGTATGTGAAAATCGACCTTTATAGATTCAGATCCTCGATAGAGTCAGGATTTTAAATAATAATATTAATAATAATAATAAAACAAAAGTGCCACATTTCCTGTTATTTTTTACAGATATAGATGAAATGATAAACGGCCTATACAGGCTAGAAGAAACGTTAAAAGCATACACCAACTGGCAAAAAGATAAATACGGCAACACCGCTTTTATAGAGGCACATAAAACTGTGACATACTGCGTCGAGAAACAACAGGGATTCGATGTGAAAAACAGCGACGCCAACGCTTTTGTTTTTGTTGCGAAGAATTTCAACTCCTTAATGCAAAGAAGGGTTTTTGAAAATTTAAAAGACTTCGGTATTTATGTGAAGTTGCCGGTGGTGCTTATTCTGGAGGATACAACGAACTCTGAGGGGTATTTGCAAAATTTGATGGATACTGGGGTTGTGTCGGATTATAGTATTTATAGGTAAGATGTTTGAGACGTCGGGTAAGATGTTTGTAAGAGATTTTAAGGTATCTCTTAAGGAGAACAAGAAACAAGAACGGCGGCATATACAGTGTGGTCATTTAAGTGAGCAACATATGGGAATTTTTTTTATTACCGATTTCTCTGAAAATTTTATTCTTGATAAAAGTTGGTGCATGTTCGATAATCATATTAGGCGCACTTGAAATGGTTGCAAGTCAAACGGCGTACAGGGTAGGTTAAAAAATATAAAACTTTTACAAGAATAAAGTACCCCTATTTCAGAAAATTCAGCAAAATGTTATTAAGAAAAGTTGTTTAGAATTAAAAGTTATGCATAGATTTAAAAACGTGACCTAAAATAAAAAAAAAATATTGGTTTTTAAAACATTAATAATTTCCCAAAATTTTTTTTTATATTCACCCTAAAGACCTTCATAAATTAATCAAAATCAAATCAATTTCACATATCTTTGTTCAATTTCAAGCATATTTGTAAAATTAACTTGGATTTTTAATTTATTAAGGAATCACAAACTTCATGGTTGTTGCAACGACATTAAACACAACTTTAAAATATCCTAAAAATTATTTTTAACAAGATAAAACATTAGTAATGATAATACGCAAATTAAAAAACTGTACAAATTAATCGGCAAACATGAAATCCTACTAAAATAATGGCAGATACCCATAAAAAAAAAACAAATAAGGGTTAAAAGTAAACATTATGACAGTTTGGTGGCATTATTCATTCTTAATTAATTATTGTTGTTATTTGATTTAAAATGCCTCCTCCAATACAGTTAACGTTAGCCGAGAAGGTATAATTAGTGTTAATATGTGAAGAAAACTATAAAACAGTGCGTGAAGCGGGAGATATATTCAATGAACGACATCATGATAAACAAGTTCATTATTCAACTGTAAGCAGAATTTTAAATAATTTTAAATAGACAGGGTCTTTAGACTATAAATATAAAAATGAACGTACCAAAACGGTATGTAATGAAGAAAATCAATTAGAAGTACTTCAAGCAGTTGTTGAAAACCCTAGACGATCCACCCAAGAAAATTATGCTTATACGGGTATAAAAAAAAGCTCTGTTAAGAAAATTTTTAAAAAACAAAAATACCATGCCTATAAGCCAATGTTTATTTGCACGTTTCAAAGACGAGACTATGACTTGCGGTATGATTTCTGCATATGGATTCAAGGACAAATAGAAGATCAACGTGATTTCCATAGACATATACTTTTTGGGGATGAATCCACTTTCACAACAAATGGCGTTGTTTGTTCCCAAAATTGTAGGTGGTGGTCGGACGAAAATCCAAATTTTGTCATTGACAATAAAAACCGGTATTACCAAAAAACAAAACGTTTGGTGCGGTGTTATTAACGACAAATTAATAGGACCGTTTTTTTTTCGCCAAAACCTAACTGGTGATACCTTTTTCTTTATTTATTACATTTTTTTGGAAAACGAACTGACAGATTTTTTGGATATGAGTATACAAGAACGACATAAATTATGGTTTGTACATCATGGTTGTCCCGCTCATTCTGCTATAATTGTTTTTGAATGGTTAAATGGGGAATTTGGTGATAAATGGTTAGGACGAAATACCGATCCACGATGGCCTCCCCGTTCGCCAGATCTCACCCCATTAGATTTTCTTTATGGGGATATTTAAAGCAAAAAGTTTACAAGCCGATAAAAATTGGCAAAACCTTTGGCACCATATTCGAATACGTTTAAAAGCATTGTATTTCTTGAGTTTGCACTAAACGCATACATTATACATACATTGTTTTGTTAATAATGCCACCAAACTGTCATAATGTTTTAGTAGGATTTTATGTTTGATTTGTAGTTTTTTAATAAACATTTAAAATAAAAATTTTGCACTTTAAATGAGAGTTTTTTAATTTGCATATTATCATTACTAATGTTTTATTTTGTTAAAAAGAATTTTTAGGATATTTTAAAGTTGTGTTTAATGTCGTTGCAACAACCATGAAGTTTGTGATGCCTTAATAAGTTAAAAATTCAAGTTAATTTTACAAATATGCTTTAATTTGAACAAAGATGTGAAATCGATTTGATTTTGATTAATTTATGAAGGTCTTTAGAGTGAATAAGAAAAAAAAAAATTTTTTAACAATACCTAATTATTAATGTTTTAAAAAAATATATTTTTTTATTTTAGGAGGTCACGTTTTCGAATCTATGCATAACTTTTAAAACTAAACAACTTTTCCTAATAACATTTTGCTGAATTTTCTGAAATATGGGTACTTTATTCTTGTACAAGTTTTATATTTTTTAATCTACCCTGCACGCCGTTTGTCTTGCAACCATTCCAAGTGCATCTAATATGATTATCGAACATGTACCAACTTTTGTCAAGAAATTTTTTTTTCTGAGAAATCGATAAAAAAAAATCCCATATGTTGCACACTTACATGACCAAACTGTATATGACTTCTCCTAGTAGTAAAAAGTCCTTGGATTGATCCATTTATTGCTTTTTTTTAGTTGTAATCTCTGTTCGGAAATACTGCCGAGCATTATCGACAACGGAATGATATTCCTGGCAAAGAGAGTAGAAAAATACCCTCCACTGGAAATGGACACTTTATTTTCCTTTATAACAAAGAACTTATGCACAGAAATATGGAAGAAAGCAGGTTAGTTCAACTATTTGTTTCATGTTATTTATTCATACTTTTCTCAAAATAATTTTACCGATGCCAATTTTTATATCACCCTGTAGATTTCTGATGGTCTTTGATACCGCGTAATCCCAAGGCTTACAATTTCTGTTTATTTAGGGCATTCAGAGATAGTGGTACTTAACTTTATGTACGACTCTTGAGCCTGCAAACGCCCCTAAGGGATCTATATTCTGGTACCGAAATAATTGGCAGTGACTCATTTTTACCGGGGTGTGCAACACGTAAGGGGAACGCCAATTCCAGAGGCGCGTCGTTTTAAACATAAACATATATATATGAATTTTTTGTTTATTATTATAATATATTTACATTTACTATAATAAATATAATATTATAAATTAAACTGAAAAATAAATTAAGCTTTTACATTTATTTTGGCGATCTAATGAAGTAATTAGAGAAACTAAATTACGCAGGTATAAAATCCAAAAAGAATAATAAAGCAACGGTATATGTTATTTTCATAATGTTTTTTTTTATACTACATAATAATAGAAACTTATAATAGTGGATTAAGGGCAAAACCTAAACCTAAATTATAAATGTTAATAAATTTACTAACTATTGTTACCTAATGGACACTAATTGATAATAATTTGACAAATTATATTCCACGCCGACATTAAAAAGTGTTATAATGACAATACGTTACAATTTTAAATTCATTATTACCATTATAGCGATTATTCACTATCTGACGATGAAAACATTTCATTACTGTCGGTGCTGCCGTCATCTGCAGAATTTATAATAATAGGTTCTACGATGACTTCAACGCGTACATCTAAGTCCTACATTTTTTTTCTACGTCCTCGACATGTAATACGCACTTATGCCAATCTGCTGCTTGTACATTCGCTATTGCCGTTTTTAACAGTTCCTTAACATCTTTTAACTTAAAAGTTTTATTTTCACGCGCCACTACGCCTTTTATCTGTGCCCATATAAGCTCGATTGGATTTAGTTCACAATGGTAAGGCGGTGAACGTAATATTGTAACACCTCGTTCACGAGCCATTTCATCCACTACATATTTTGTATATTTTTTTTTGTGAAGTCTTGCAAGATCGAGCAATTGCACGTTTAGCATTTTTTCGCCAAATGCAATATTTTCTTCTTTGAGCCAGTCAACAATCTTTCCTTTTCGCCACGCAGAAGTTGGCAAAGCTTCCACCCGACGGCTGTGGTATGGTTATGGTGCATTATCCATCATGATTACCGACCCACGTTCAATACGCGGTAAGATGGATTTAAACCAATCTTCAAACACTCCCGAGTTCATATCCTCATGATAATCACCGGTTTTACGAGATTCAAACACGTTTAACCCACCTTCAAGAAAACCAGAATCACTCCCGATGTGGGTTATAATTAACCGACGACCTTTTCCTGAAGGAGCTTTCAATCCAGTGGACAGTATATTGATAAAGGCGTTACGTGCACTTTCCGACGTATGGCTAACTTTGTTTGCTGATCAATAAAAATCTTTTTTCGTCCTCTTGTTTCCTTCTGATCGGACACTTTAGTGTTCCTATTGTCCTTGATAGTTCTATAAACAGTACGGCAAGATGTATTAGTCAATGTGGCAAAAAGTTCTGCTGCATCAGTGAATGATATTCCACTGTGTGTACTTAGAATTCCCTCATACACATTTCCCCAGGTTTTAAATGACGTCGTTTTGTAACTTGTTGGTTACTGTCACTTGAAGAACTCACCTTCATTATAATATTTGCTGTTTTGAATAACCACCAAAATAATAAAACTGAATTGCTAATATCCTCTTGATTGAAACTTGTTCACGACACTGAACGTTGGTTAGAGGCGATAAGAAAGCCAGACATGGGTTTTTCTTACCTGTGTTGCCAAATTGAGTAGAACAAGTACCGTAAGGTGTAAAGACCCTTAATGAGATGCTGGTTTTGGTACATTTTATGAGAATTTAAATGAAATATTTTAAAACCTTGCAACATGTAACGACTTATTAATGCACAATCTTCCCACGCGGTTTTGAATGCTTTTATTTCAGTTAAAAGTGTGTGAATCGATGTTAATTATTTTCTCCGCACACCGTCAATGGTGATAAGAACAGTTGTGCTAATTGTTTTGGGATCATAGTATAGGCGCCTTTATATTAATGACTTGACACGGATGGATTTGGCGTGTCGTCAACAAGACCTCGGTCATATGTTCTATGGAAAATATAATTATCGAATGACGATACTTATTCTTTAAAATACTTTCTTGGATAGATTTCGATAATTAGCAGCAACACGTTGATTATTAGCATTTTATGAAGAGGGAAAAGCGGTTTATTCATCCTTTTTAAAACTTGAAGATATTTGAACAACGCTTTATACATTTAACCTTGATTTAGCATGTGCTGACTTTTGTTATTTGTCTCACTCTTTGAACAACTTATTTCTTTCTAAGCTGTTACGTTATGTCTCATCGAATACTCCTTACCCCCGCTGGCCTGTTCGATGTAGGCGACATATGATGGACCTTTTTATGAATGACTGACTGTCTACCCCATCCATGGGCATGCTTAAATAATAATAATAATAATAATAATAATAATAATAAATAAATAAATAAATAAATAAATAAAGCCTTTATTTCCAACAGGATACAGAGAGCCCACTTATAGGAAATTCTAAATAAATAAATAAGCTACGCTTAATGTTACTAAAAAGTATGAGATTTACAGCCATAGCAATTAAACAAGTAATGAAATTAAAATGCAAATGACACTTTGTATTTGTGTACGTCGATTGGTTTTCTATAAATAATACTAAGGTAGAGGAAATTAAAGTCTTACTTGTTATATTTCACAATTATAATTCAGTTGCCTGACACGTGTTTCGACCCTTGCGAATCATTATCGAAGGAGAAAGACAATACTAAATTGTACGTGTAGTTACAAAATTAATATCTAAGTAATAGTAATGGTAAACATGTCATTAAAATAAAATTAGGGAGATGTTAATAATTAAATTGAAATACCTTCAGGTGCCAATCTAATACTTAATATTGAAAAAGTAGTCCATACTTGCAGTGGAGTTTACGTAATGTAAATAAAACGACAATGTCTTCCTCCACAAATTTAATAATAGTAAAATTATTGCTCCCTACATGTTTCGGGCGTCTAGACGTCCATCCTCAGGGGATACTAGAAGGAATTTCATCTTTATAAAACTAGTTAGAATCATGGTGAACATTGACTTACCTATAATCGAGTTGACTATAAAAACTTTAAATGGTTGCCTCAAATTAATGAGTACAGCCAAAATTGAGTAGGAACCTCAGAAATTGGGTGGACATGTGAAAAATTATAATTTGTATATTTATAGAATGAAAATTTTTGTGAAAATATAAGAATTGAATAGGAAATATATTATTTTAAAAAGGTGCATTTTATTTTTGATGATGATTTTCTAGAAAAACATTGTAGTTGTGAAGAAAGAAATTTTTCTGGTATAAAAAAATTTCAATTTTTTTTTTTTAATTAACACGGAGCATGCCTCCAAAAATTTTATTTTAAATTTCTTTCTTCACAACTACAATGTTTTTCTAGAAAATCATCATCAAAAATAAAATGCACCTTTTTAAAATAATATATTTCCTATTCAATTCTTATATTTTCACAAAAATTTTCATTCTATAAATATACAAATTATAATTTTTCACATGTCCACCCAATTTCTGAGGTTCCTACTCAATTTTGGCTGTACTCATTAATTTGAGGCAACCATTTAAAGTTTTTATAGTCAACTCGATTATAGGTAAGTCAATGTTCACCATGATTCTAACTAGTTTTATAAAGATGAAATTCCTTCTAGTATCCCCTGAGGATGGACGTCTAGACGCCCGAAACATGTAGGGAGCAATAATTTTACTATTATTAAATTTGTGGAGGAAGACATTGTCGTTTTATTTACATAATACTTAATAGTCTAATAACTTAGGATAAATATGCAATAAACACTGTCAATAATTATGAACGAAAAACCCATAATTATATACACAATATCATTTTCTTAATTTTATTACTTAGATGTAAATACCTCTATAATCATACCTGTAACTTAGGCCAATACCTGAAAATTAAGGACCAAAATAACCCATAATATCAATTATATAATACTAATTTTAGGAAGCTACGCGAAATGGAATCATGAATACAATTTTTGCATGAGAGATCCGAATATAGTTATAAACTTGCACAACCAAGGAGTCGATTTATTAACCAAGATCATTACTGATAAAAAGTGCAAGGAACACGCTCGTTTTCCAGACATATTTAAAGAGTACCTGCCTGATAAAGTTCCGGATTTTTTACCTTGTAATTACAGGTAAGTAGAGAAACATTTATTGCCGTATCAGGTTTTGCGGGACATTTATTAAATCCAATTAATCATTTAATATTAAATTCGTATTTTTATATTTCCATGGATTCTAGTTTGATCAATGTTTTGGCTTTATTATCCAAACGAAAAAATTTAAGTATCATTAAAAGTATGATCTTTGCATAAATGTTTGACATAGTTAGAACTATCTTATTTTTTTATGAAATAATTAACTTTGTGTAATTTAAGTGACCAGCTATAAATAGCAGGTATAGTTCTTCTCGCAATAAATGGTTTTGACCTTTTAACTGCAATAAAACTAAAATTCCATTGTGTAGACAATAAATATGTAAAGTATAAACCATTGTTTTATGTTTGTAAATAAATCTTCGTTCGGTTTAACAGAGTTTCCTTAGTTAATCAAATTTAAACTTTAGATATTTTCCATCGTTTTGGTCAACCCCAAAATATGAAAACAGACTGAGATCAGTAGTGAGCAAACTAAAAATACCAAAATTTCTTGAAAAATGGCCACCAGAGAATGAAACAGGTCTGATGCAAAGCCTATCAGGATTCTGTACTGAAATTTTCAAAAATCCCAAAGAATCATTGTTAACACTCTTCAATGTTTTAAAAGAAGGAACTGAGGAAGATCAGTATGACAAAATTATATGGACAGAGGCTATTCAAGTAATAGCAAAAGAAAAATTGAAAGATTTGGACTTAACGTTGCCAAACCAACAGTTTTTTGATAAAACATTCGAGTCTTTAATCGTCGTCTACAATGTAGAAGTTTTGAATGACTATTGCTTAAGCGAGTGGTTTTACAGAAACAATTCTGTTTTGGAAGGTTACAAGAAAACAGTTTTAAATAAAATTGTAGAAGAGAAAGCAGAACAAGACGCGGAGAAGGTTTTACAGAAGAGAAAGAGAACAATGGACTCGAGTTTCGAACAGGACGATGTGTTGGATGTCATAAGTAAAGCCGAGAATATTTTGAGGTCACCGAAGAACGTTTGTTTACAGAGTAAGAGTCAAATGGAGTACCTCAATAAAAGTTTAAAAGATTTAGAGGAATCAATTAGGGTTGTTAAGCGAATGGATGAAATGAACTTGTTGAAACATTTTGTTGAGGGTTAATAGATAGGAAACAATAAAACGTAATGTAATCAAATATAATTTATTTTGATAAAATTTGTGTTTATTTATTTCGAATTATCCTAGTTCCGCTTTTCAAAGAGTAGAGGCCAGAGACAAATCTCAGAGTAAATAGAGTTCAAGTAAAGCTGGTGTAACGAAGTGAATCTACTTATTTGCGATTCAAAACTGAATCGGAGGAAGAATTCAGAGAACAGAGTCAAACTTACTTCTAAATTATAGATAATTTTATTCCCAGCCACATAACTCTCTTCACTTTTCGTTGTAAAATCAAATAGAATGCGTAAGTCCTGGACCCTTCCTTAAATACAACATGGTGCCCCAAGGAGTAGGTTGCACAATTTTTGAATGTAGGCTTTTATCGGCACTCCCAACTGCCCTTAAAAAAAGCATACATCTCAGAATTAATGTTCTGCAAAATTCCTGAACTAACAAGTGTCCTGCGCGAAATTCCCCAACTAGCAAAATATAAATTTTATAAACTGATGTGCAATAAATTTTATAGAAGCTTAAAATTCCTATAGCGTGGTTAAATACCCTTATACAGTGTGTGTATAAAGTCTGGAAACGGCTTAATAACATCACAATTTATTGGCCGAATTAAGCCAAATTTGGTACAGTAGTGTAAGAGGATCTGACGCACCGAATGACGATATTGGCGTTGTTGCCAGGTTTTTAGTTTGTCTGGAATTCGAACGAATTTTATATTTTTAAATGTAACACCCTGTATATTTTTTCATTTGTAGTTTTTACTTTAAATTTGTTACACTTTTGGTATAACATACTTTGTTCCTAATATCAGTAGTTTTCGAAATAACGACGTGTTTTGAAAATATCAACAAATTGTGTTTTATTTATTAATAAATAAAACACCAGTTCAGTTTTGATGTAAAGTCATAAAAGTTGTCATTTTTACATGCAAAAATGTCTTTAACTAAAAGTGAAAGAATTACAATTCTTATGATGAGAGGATATGGCAATAGGGTCAGGTCTTACGAAGAGGTTAAAAATCTATTTAATGACGCATTTCCAAACCGAAATCCAATTTCAAAAGCAACTGTTTTAAAAACTGTCCGACGGTTCGAAGAAACTGGAAATTGTAGATTGTAAAGGCGACGATCAGGACGACCAGCAGTAGTAGATGAAGAGAAAAGTTTATAAATTTTTTAATTTTTAATTTCTCAAGTGACGTCTGCTTCAAACCCGTCCATAATGTTTTAATAAAACATAAATATCACCCTTTCAAAATACATGTAGTTCAAGAGTTATCAGAAGATGATTATGAGCGAAGAATTGCATTTTGTTATATTATGATGTCAAGGTTTGACCAAAATAACCAGTTTTTCAAATTTATAGTATTTTGGGACGAAGCAACATTTATGTTAAATGGTAAAGTCAATAGACACAACTGTAGGTTTCGAGCAAATGAAAATCCTCACAGGATGAGAAAAGGTCATACACAACGCCCTGAAAAATTGAATGTGTGGCCTGGGCTTCTGGGTAACCACAAGATCGGTCCATTTTTTATTGATGGAAATTTGACACCACAACTTTACCTTGAGCTCTTGGAAACGCAAATAGTGCCTACCATACGAAATGTGATGGGTCCAAATTATGCAAGTACATTCTTCCAACAGGACGGAGCTCCTCCCCATTTTGGTCGAAACGTGCGCGAATTCCTGAACAACACTTTTCCGAATAGGTGGATCGGTAGAGGGGGTACAATCGAGTGGCCACCTGTGACCTAGGTCCCCTGATTTGTCGCCTAACGACTACTTTTTATGGGGACACTTGAAGAACAGAGTTTATACCACACAACCTCAAGATTTGGCCGATTTGCAGCGTCGAATTTCGGACGAATTTGAATGAATAACGCTAGGAATGATTTACAACACAACTGAAAAATTTTATTTTCAATTAGCACACTGTCAAGCTGTACAGGAAAAACAGTTTGAACATTTAATATAAAAAATATATTTTTTCTAAATTGACTCGTTATTTCGAAAACTACTGATATTAGGAACAAAGTATGTTATACCAAAAGTGTAACAAATCTAAAGTAAAAATTATAAATGAAAAAATATACAGGGTGTTACATCTAAAAACATAAAATTCGTTCGAATTCCAGACAAACTAAAAAGCTGGCAACAACGCCAATATCGTCATTCGGTGCGTCAGATCCTCTTACACAACTGTACCAAATTTGGTTTAAATCGGTCAATAAATTGCGATATTATGAAGCCGTTTCCAGACTTTATACACACACTGTATAGTGTTTATAGGATCAAAAAGGGCCCACGTTTATAAAACATTTTAATATTATAAGAGTTCTATAGAAGTTGTGTACCACGCTTTTAAAGCAATTTAATGCAACAACAATAAAATTGTTTTGTAGTGTGTGTATTTGGTGCTATTTATACAATATTTTATCGACACTTTAAAAGTCTTACGCAAATATTTTATAGTGATTGTATAAATGCAGTCTGATAATATAGCAATTTAAAGAGATATTTACTTTTTTAGTGAACAATTTTATAACCAAATTATTTTAAAATGGAGATTATAAATATGTACCTACTTGTTGAAAAATTGATCAGCCGAAACTTAATGGCGCTCGAGGAAAAATTCTCCCTGCACCAACACACCTCTCCAGTAATAATCATTCACTTGTTTTAAAGAGCTTACAGAGGTAATATTTGAGGATGAATCAGCCAAAAGAGTAAACATAATAAAATAATTTAATCAATAAATACAATAAAATTATAACAGTTTGGTTAACCAACACAAAAATCCAAAAAAATAACAAAATTACATCAGAGTTATAAAAAAAGTTATTCACTTGTACAATACTAGTCAACATCTAATCTATTTACTGTAATATCAGTCCGTTGGTTTAATATGTTCACTGCCATTTTTGGACTAAAATTACTGACACCAACTTCGTTAAGAGTCTTTCCTCTCGTGTCTTCTGCTCCCGTGGCGCCGTCGAGGGCTAAAAGGGTCTCGCGAAGTAGCAATGCCGAGCCCTTGGTAAGGTTTAAAAGGTTACAAGACTCGATCAACCTAAAATAGTACGGCCGTTGTGATCAATACATTCACAAAACTGTCTCCTAGTATGACTATAGCATTAATAGTATTCTATATACCTAGGTTGGGAAGTGAGCTGTTATATAGGGAGCACTTTTACAGCCAGAGGCGCGAAGCGCCGAAGAATATAGTAGCTTTCTCAACTGAGGTATATACAGGAGGGTGTTCCTTAATGATATGCGAATATTTAAGGGTGTAAATCTACCCCTGACCTATACTCCGGTACCAAAATAATTGGCAGTGGCTAATTTTTACCGGGACGTGCAAGACGTAGGGGAACGCCAATTCCAGAGGCGTGTCATTTTAAACAATAATAATTCAAAAAATATATGAATTTTTTGTTTATTATTATAATATATTTACATTTACTATAATAAACATAATGTTATAAATTAAACTGAAAAATAAATTAAGCTTTTACATTTGGTGATCTAATGAAGTAATTAGAGAAACTAAATTACGCAGGTATAAAATCCAAAAAGAATAATAAAGCAACGGTATATGTTATTTTCATAATGTTTTTATTATACATAATAATAGAAACATATAAATTATAAATGTTTATAAATTTCCTAACTATTGTTACCTAATGAACACTAATTGATAATAATTTGACAAATTATATTCCACGCCGACATTAAAAAGTGTTATAATGACAATACGTTACAATTTTAAATTCATTATTACCATTACAGCGATTAGTCACTATCTGACGAAGAAAACATTTCATTACTGTCGCTACTGCTGTCATCTGCAGGATTTATAATAATAGGTTTTACCATGACTTCAACGCGTACATCTAAGTCCCACATTTTTTCTTCTACGCCCTCGACATGTAATACGCGAGTATGCCAATCTGCTGCTTGTACATTTCTATTGCCGTTTTTAACAGTTCTTTAACATCTTTTAATTTAAAAGTTTTATTTTCACGCGCCACTTCGCCTTTTATCTGTGCCCATATAAGCTCGATTGGATTTAGTTCGCAATGGTAAGGCGGTAAACGTAATATTGTAACACCTCGTTCACGAGCCATTTCATCCACTACATATTTCGTATATTTTTTTTTGTGAAGTCTTGCAAGATCGAGCATCTGCACTTTTAGCATTTTTTCTCCAAATGCAATATTTTTTTCTACGAGCCAGTCAACAATCTTTCCTTTTCGCCACGCAGAAGTTGGCAAAGCTTCCACCCGAAGGCTGTGGTATAGTGCATTATCCATCACGATTACCGACCCACGTTCGATACGCGGTAAGATGGATTTAAACCAATCTTTAAACACTCCCGAGTTCATATCCTCATGATAATCACCAGTTTTACGAGATTAAAATACGTTTAACCCACCTTCAAGAAAACCAGAATCACTCCCGATGTGGGTTATAATTAACCGACGACCTTTTCCTGAAGGGGCTTTCAATCCAGTGGACAGTCCATTGATAAAGGCGTTACGTGCATCTTTAATGTTGAGATCTTGCCAAATGTAATTCACAGTATGTCCTTCAATTTACCCATGTCTCGTCCGTAAAGTAAATTATTTTCCCTGCACAGCGATATTGTTGTATTTCTTCTAGATACTTTCTACGCCACAATACGATTTCTTACTTTTCCACCAAAATACTTTTGCGATTTAGTTTTAAGAATCGAAAATTCAATTCTCGTAGTGTACGCATTAGAACTCTTCGTGAAATTTTTTGCATATTTTCATCCATTTCAATTTCAGCAGATATTTTTTTTTAAATTCGGAAGTTCATTTCGAAAAAAAAATGCATGCACTTTCGGACGAATGGCTAACTTTGTTTGCTGATCAATAAAAATCTTTTTCCGTCCTCTTGTTTCCTTCTGATCGGACACTTTAGTATTCCTATTGTCCTTGATAGTTCTATAAACAGTACGGCAAGATGTCTTAGTCAACGTGGCACAAAGGTCTGCTGCATCAGTGAATGATATTCAACTGTGTGTACTTAGAATTCCCTCATACACATTTTTTACCATTGTACGCTCCCCAGGTTTTAAATGACGTCTAACGTCGTAACTTGTTGGTTACTATCACTTAAAGAACTCGCCTGCATTATAATATTTGCTGTTTTGAATATCCACCAAAATAATAAAACTGAAGTGCTAATATCCTCTTGATTGAAACTTGTCTTCGACACTGAAAGTTGGCTAGACGCGATAAGAAAGCGTGCGAGCGCCCTTAGACATGGGTTTTTCCTACCTGCGTTGTCAAATTAAGTGAAACAGGTACCGTAGGGTGAAAAGGCCCTTAATGACATGCCGATTTCGGTACATTTTATGGAAATTTCAGTGAAATCTATTAAAACTTGGCAACATGTAATGACCTATTTATGCACAATCTTCCCAAGCGGCTTGAATTGCTTTTATTTGACTTAAAAGTGGGCGAATCAATGTTAATTATTTTCGCCGCACACCGTCAATGGTTATATGAACAGTTTTGCCAATTATTTTGAGACCGTAGTATAGATGATTATTTATTATCGTTATTTCCCTGCGTAGAGAAATTTGACTTCTCATCAGTGAAACGAAGTAAAGAATGACGATTTTTCAAGTTAATAGTAGAAAAAATATTATATACTTACTGAGAAAAATAGTTTGCAGGGGTCTCGGTGTACTGAGAAAATAACGGTAATAAATTTCTTGTAATGTCAAATTTTAGCTGCAGAGCACCTCCATCGTTAAACCTATTGTCCATCACAAGGTTCTCAAAAAGGTAGTTGTCCAGCTGGTTTGCTATATTCCTCCACACTAAAAATAATTCGTATAAACATTAAATTTACCTAATTTTTTTAATACGTTTGAGCTCTGTCTGAAATTGTGACATACCTATTGTAAATAATCGGCTCTGCAACTTCTTCTGTAACTGATGTAGTCTCTTGGCAAGTACTTCAAATATTGGACATGCTGAAGGGGTTAGCGACAAACTTCTAAATTCTTTCTCCACCTTCATTGAGGACCATCTGTAAAAGTAGATTATGCAATGACGTCAAAAAACCCTAATTAAGAGTTGGCAAGGACTCTAATAAATCACCTTTCTCTTCTATAATCCCAACTCCTTTTCTTAACTTCTCCGATCACTGTTTCTGCCGAGATACGTAGCAAATCCCGTCGAAAATGTCGATAAAGTGACAACGTGTCTGCAAATAAAGAATCGGCCTCCATATCCATTAACAAGGGTTCTTCAAAATCATTTAAAATCGGCGACGAAGGCTGCAGCTGGACTTCCTCTATTTGATTTTTGTAATAGTATAGAGTGAGATAATGCTGAAAATAAAATTGGGTAATTTAGAGAGAGAGACTGTTTCAAATCAAAAATTTAACTTGCTATTTTTGCTGCAAAAGATCCAGTAAACATTAAATCATTTAAAAAACGAATTTTAAATGTTTTTATTAAAACAATGTAACGTTTCATAAACTACATGGTATTTGCTAAAAAATGTCGCACTAACAATGGTATCCTTGTGAGTTATCTCGTAGTTGATGTTAACCGGACATTGATAACATGGGCTTTAAAATTGGTAAATGGCGACAAGTTTTTCAAAGTTCTACCGGAAAGCATATACTCTGGTTAAATCCCTTTACCTACTACTTAATATTTCCCTTAAAACGTACCAATTTCGAAAATTATGGAGGGTAGCGTATAAATCTCCTAATCAGTCAAATCTTATTACATTATTTTATGACACGTGTTTAGGTAAAAATTAAGATCCCACTCAAACATAGCAGTGACCCAAATTTGAATTAAATATCTTTTAACATAATTTGTATTAATCAGTTGTAATAAATATATTTCAGAAAACCATTCGCTTTAAGCAAAATTAAACTCACAAACAATATTCTCATATTTTTGATAGAAGCAATTGCAACATTTCTGAAACACAACTGGGATGTTTTTTTTCTCAGCTTATATGAAATGTTTTACAATAATTTTAAAACGTTTAATGTTTATGAGGAAAGCAGTTAGTAAAGTTCAGAGCAATATTTTAAATCAACACTATAGACTTACCAACATAGCGCCCCAATCCACCAAGACATTTTCTACATAATAAAGGGTATTTGCGATCATTGGTACTTTGGATTCAATGACGTCGCCTTCTTCAGCATTGACTAGCTGTAATAACCTAAATGTAAACAAATAATAAATATACAGACCCTAATCTACTGTAAGAAATATATAAATGAAAAACGTTTCTGATGCTAACCTTACTCTAAAATCGTCTAACAACTCAAGTTGTAACTCCAAAAACTGTAGGCGGTGCCCAGGTTGAGGCAAACCCTCATACCTACAAATGAAATGGCAAGTATATTATACCAGGTGGTCTTTATATCAAATACAAACCTTTCCGTTATTGTTTGTAGCAATGTTATAAATGCATCAGCACAAGTAGTTATTTTTAAATCTTCTACATCCGATGGTAAGAGGTCGAAAGCTTCCATAGAATTAGGTGACAGAATAGCGTCCATCTTTTCTGTCGCGTCTGAAATAAATAAAATCACTATTTGAGGTTTAACATAACAACTGTAAGAATAAGACAACTAAATATACTATTTGGCGAATTTCCGTCAAAAAATCCAAATTATCAATGTCCTGTAAACGCTAATAGCCACATAACTTTCATGACAACAATGGTCTCCTTGGAAGTAATCTTGTAGTTAAAGATACCAGGACATTCATAATTTGGACATAATTCAGCCAATCTGCGATTCATTCTAGTGGCAATGTTTTTGACGGAATCAGGTTCACTTACATTTATTTTCCATGATTAACCATTTAACCAGTACAGGCGCTTGAGTCAGTACAACTATGATACTAGGTTGTGTAGCTGGATAATTATAGATTTCTCTTAATTCCTTATCGAATCCCAATGATTCATCAACAGAATGGGAAAAAGTGAAATCGTCAAACTGAAGCGAGGGCAAGTCAGAGTTCAACTTTTCAGCCCCCAGTTGAACTAGGCCCCTAATAAATTCATTCTAGAAATTATGAAATATGTTAACAAAGTACAAGAATTGCTTTTTCCTTCTACCAGACCCATTATAGATGTCTTTCACCATATCAAGGCCTTCAGTGAGGCTAGGGTCTGACAAAAGGAAACAACTCCATGTTCTCCATAAATTTCTAACAGCTTAAGCAAAACATATTATATGGTAGAGGAAATTAAAGTCTTACTTGTTATATTTCACAATTATAATTCAGTTGCCTGACACGTTTTTCGACCCTTGCGGATCATTATCGAAGGAATACAAGGCAATACTAAATTCTACGTGTAATTACAAAGTTAATATAAGTAATAGTAATGGTAAACATGTCAACATGTCATTAAAATAAAATTAGGGAGATGAAGTGAATTGACAGACAGACTATGGGTTATTTTGGTCCTTAACTTTCAGGTATTGGCCAAAGGTACAACTAAGTTACAGGTGTGATTATAGAGGTATTCACATCTAAGTAATAAAATTAAGAAAATGACATTGTGTATATAATTATGGGGTTTTCGTTCATAATTATTAACAGTGTTTATTGTATATTTATCCTAAGTTATTAGACTATTAAGTATTAGATTGGCACCTGAAGGTATTTCAATTTGATTATTAACAACATTACATCGATTTTTTAAGGCTTTTTTGATTGCTAATGTTTCTAGAGTTTTCTACCCTTGTGTTGAGTATATATCGGTTTTATTTTGTTGGATACTGAGTGGTTACTTATTATAATGGTCCGCTATTCCTGTTATATTTTGTTTTTTTAAAATGGATGTTTTATGTTCTTTAAGCCTAGTATTAAAGTTTCTACCTGTTTGACCTATATATATTGCATCACAGTCATCACATTGTATTTGGTAGACTTCGCTATGTGTTAATTTGTCTTTATTTTCAATTTCTGAATTAGCTATGTATTTACCTAGGTTATTTTTATTGACGTGTATGGGGATAAGTTTATGGTTTTTGAGTTTTTTAGAGATTTTTTGACTTGTGTGACCTGTATATCTGATTGAACTGTATTTCGCGTTTGATGAAAGGGACGTCCTCGGTAGAGTAGTTTTTGTGTTTCTTGTCCGAGTTTTTTCTTTTGTATTTTGTTTATGAGTGTTGTTGGAAAGCCGTTGTTTAAGGCTATAGTTTGTATTATTAACACAATAAAGATTATTTATTTATTTATTATGTCTAATTCTTTTCTATATGAAGTTTCTGAAAGTGGGATGTTGACTAATCTGTGGATCATGCTATTAAACGCAGCTAGTTTGGTTTGTTGGGGATGTTTTGAGTCTGCTGGTAAAACTATATCAGTTGTCGTTGGTTTTCTATAGATTTGGTACGTTAATTGGTTGTTTTGATTTATTATTGTAAGGTCCAAGAAATTGATTGAGTGGTCAGTTTCCTTTTCTATGGTACATTGAATTTTAGTGTTTAAGCCATTTAAAAGGTTTAGAAATTGTTGTAGTTGTCGCTCTGTTCCTGTCCAAACGCAAAACACATCATCTACGTAATCTGCGTCAGAAATGTATATTTTTTATTAATGGATTTTTTAAATTTAAAAGGTGATATTCAAAGTTCTTCATGAATAATTCCGCTAACAATGGTGACAAAGGAATGGAATATCCATTTCACCAAGCATGTAGCCCATCGCAAATCAAAACATATTATGTTTGGACTAGTTTAAAGACATATTTGTTGTTGTACAAATTGTTAAAATAAAAAAATTACACTTACCTTTGCATCAAGATGATGCAAACCAAATTTGTCTATCACAGGTTGAATCCAAGTTCCTACATGGTCTTTGTGATCTCTTACCCAAGTCAAGATTTGGGTAAAATACCTAGAAAACCAACTGATTCATTCTAGTTTAAAAACCCCTTTTTTTAATTTTACACACAAAAAATAATTATTGGTGTTGTGGTCACTAACATTACATAGGTCAGAGTGTAGAGTGTAGAGTATTGTTTGTATTTTTTAGTTTCAATGATAAAGGAAGATAAATAAAGCAATACAAAAAGCTAATTATCAAAACATACCATTCTGGCTTATCTGACCTATTCGTTTTTCTGTTGCCATAAAAATGATATATAAACCTTTTTCTAAGGGGTTGAACCAAAAGGTGAATTGGTAAACTCAAAGGAGTAAAATCACTTAAAACACCTAAAAAAACCAAGTTGTTATTTATTATTTACTAATATGTAGTACCTAAGACCCTGGATAGAAAAAAAAATTTACCTGAAGGAACTTCAACAGGAATGTTAGTTTCATGTGGTATTTCAATTTGAAGCAGATATTCTGCGATTATTTGAAGTTTTCCTATATTTGCTTCCACTGGTGTTACAAGACTGAAATTTGCACTCACAAAAGGCCATTTCATTTGTTTTAACACTTCATCAAAATCTCTAAAACCATTATAATAAAAAGCTGCGCAGCACAGAAATTTAACCTCTATATGTAAAGATTTGATCATTAACCAAAATAATTTAGTCTTAAACACTTACTTAGACAACTTCTCTTTTAAAATATTGTGCCAATACAACATACATTCTTTAAGATAATTTATTAGATGCTTAACCGGAGAATCTGATATTATTCTGCATATCTCTGTAAGGTTGGCAAAGAGTGTGGCACATTTTTCATCATCTTTTTTTAATACTTCCCGACTTAATTCTTCACTAAAAAAAAAACTAGTAACTTGAAGAAAATGTGTTACAAAATATTTTAACACTTATTTTACCACTTACCTAACTAACAACATTTCTTATAATTCTCCCGATAATTTTAACACACTATTTTATTTAAATAAAAAGGAACTTACCATAAATATTCAATTTGTTGTACAACTTTCATATACTGTAAAGTAGCTTGTAGTGTATTTAATTTATCAAATCTACTCTTTAAATTTGTCCTTACTTCATCTAATTCGTTAAGATCTTTTTCTATAGAAGCAATTATTTTTTTTGTATGTTTAACTGCAGTATTGCTTTGATCCACTGTATCTGTTGCCTCCTTTATTGAAGCTCCTATAAGTCCTTCATAATTTAAAAGATCTAACTAAAAATAATTAAGAGAGAAAGCTATAATGGACAAAAAAACTTTTTTATTTTATTTTATTTGGGATACCTACAAACAGGATAAACCCAAAGGGAATCCATTCTATTTATTAAGTACATATTTACATATAAGCCTTATTTCTAAGATTAACACAAGCCCTTTACAATAATTGTTAGAGTTTTAACCTCAGTTTTAACATTCTACACAAAAGTGAATTTGCAATACCATTAGTGTAAGTAAATGGGGTCCCAAAAACCTGCATTTGTCTTATGGACCTTGGTGGAATAACAGGTCCATAGTCAATTTTTGAGTTTAGTACCTTATGTAGAAAGAGCGTATCATTTAAAACTGCAGTTTTCCAAGCTTGATATTTAAAACTTCTTATGTAAGAAATTCTAATTTGCCTCAAGAAAAATCTACTTTACCACTACTCTGGTTCTTGAATGTTTTTTTACATCAGGTCTAAAACCTTTAACATCAAGAAATTGTATCTTCAACTTATCATTTGAGAAAAATTTTAAATTGGCATTTCTTGCCTTAATGAGTTTGGCCTATTATCTGGCTGGAAGTATTAGTGATGCTAGGCACCTTAGATATGTACATTAGGTATATCTTAACATCTCTACTATTGAATTGACCAATAATAGGTAAAAGTAAAAAGTTTTTCGAGAGTTTGTAATTCGAGTCTAACCTTGCCCTTATAGGTATGTGATTTCAGGGTTTGTCAATTAGTCTGTAATAATTTTGAGGAAAAATTCGTCCAGAGTCTGAGCTCCGAAACCTTGATGAAGTATCTGATTCATCGTGTAACGGGGGACGTCTGCAAACAGTTTCAGAGCCCTGTTATGACCTGGAACTTAGTCAGCTCAGCCCTGCTAATATTGCACCACAAGGGCGCACCATAAGTCAGAACTGACCTGACCAGTACCTTGAATATGTTAACTTTGGTACAGTTACTAAGTTTACTTAATAACGAAAGAGATTGATTAGAAAATTCACTTTATGTACTACCTACCTCATGTTTTATATTTTTTTTTTGTTCCAACAGGTTGTTGTATATCTGGGTACACTTCTCCAAGTCTAACAAATCCCTCCCGTATTTATCATGGATATCCTTTAGCACTTTGAGCTTCATATCGTTAGGAATCATGGTTACTAATTTGCTTGTAGGAAAACAGTAAATATAAACATAAAAATACCACTATTTATATTTTTTGGTCTAACCTAACTTTTCTTACAGTAGTTCATTTGCACAGGTGGGATGTTCAACAGCAACAGCACGTTTAATAGTAAGCATGCAGCTAGAAGTGCTTTACTGTGTACGAAGGCTCGCAGCAGTCTGCAGCACACAATATTTACTAAAATTTGTAAGTATACACACTTATTCTATCAAGATTCGACTTTGATTCCGTTTGGAAGCTTTATGTACAAGTTTCTTATATAAAACAAAAGAAATAAAAAATAATGTAACTTTTAAAACAACTTTTATTACCTAACAATATACTTACTTAACTTAACCACTACAGGAAATAGGTACACAAGTGTTTGTAAAAAACCAAAAAATCTATAAACAAGATAAAGACAAGTAAAATAAAGCCATTTGTTGTTTATTTAAATCACTGAATCATAGTTAAAATATAAAGACAGAGCTAGCCAATGTTCAGTTAACACTTCACTGCTTCTTAATTTTCACTACTCATGATGTATAATATTCAGGAGATTATTCATGTAATACTAAAATTTATTCTAACCATCCAACATTGTTCTATGCTAGATCTGTAAGCAAAGAAATAAATAGAATTAGATTAGGATCAATTAAATTCCATTAAACATAGAATAAGAAACATTGCTCCTACAACAATCAACAAAGTATCATTTTTATTGCACTGCACTACAACTAAATGTAAGAAGTACACATTAAGACTTACTATTCTGGACTTTGCATTGTTGAATTGCCTCATTAAACCCAGCACAGAGAGTCAAGTCAGACTGTGTAGAGGCACATTGCAAGAACTGTTTAATCTCCCATGAACAAGGTCCAGTTGGTTCATTGGGCTGAGCTTGACCATATTGTTGAGCTGGTGCTGCCTCTTGTTGTGGGGCTGCAGCAGCCTCATTGCCTCCTCCACCAAACATCCCTAATCAAAAAAAGGTTGTATTATTGTGTTCTGTCTAATTCTAAAGTTGAAATAAAGATGGCTCATTCTACCTACCTGTCATAGCATGTCCTAGAGTATGACCAACTGCAGATCCAATGGCGACACCACCAGCAGTTGCAGCCATTTGTCCCATAAGACCGGGGCCCTGAGAGGGCGCCGGAGCTACAGGTGCAGCCTGAACAGGTGCTGGTGGGCGGGCCGGGGCTGTTCTAGCTGGCAGAGTAGTCCTGAAAAAACATGTTTGTATAATTAGCTTTTCTACAATTTCAGTCTCTCTGTTAGAACCTATAAGCTATATAAGTTCTGCACATGCACATGCACATGTAAAATATAGAATAGGGTTCAAAGTTGACAATGCAAAACACAAAAAATGTTGACAGCTTTAGATGACAGGGCCCCCAACAAGTTTGTTGCGTTTGCAAAAACATGAAGAGGTCAAAAATGTACAGAATTGTTTATAAAGTCTAGGAGAGAGCAGCCCCATTGGTGGTGCCGATACGAAGGGACCAAAAACGTGATCTATATTGAACATCAAGATTACACCTAACCTATCTTTCTTAATTTGACTTTTTACCTTGGGGTTGGGGCTGCCCTTGGTGTAGGGGATGAACGTCCACGTCTAGGCATTTCGTATTACTATTATCACAAAATTAACGCTTTTAAGCAGTTTATTACGTAAAAACTATGTAAAATCGCACGACTTTGCGGACTTTATACTAATATGACGTTTCTAGAAAAACCAGAATATTTTTAGAAGTGCTTAAAATAGATGAGACGACGATTGACTGCGAGGCAGAAAGAGAGAGAATGTGTTGAGTTGGTCCGGGTGCGTTGGTTTAAGGACAGGACTGGAGTGAGATTAAATTGTAACTTTTTTAATAGTAATTATTTATATATATTTCAAAGATTTTAATGCTAATTGAAATAAGCTAAATTTAACTCTTTATTCGTCTCTGTTTATTCCTTTACAAGATGATGTTCTCTTATTGTGGATTCGATATTTGGTATAAGAATTAATATACTACAGGGTGTTTGTTATTTAATAAGTGTCCAATATTTTACAGGACGATTCCTCAGTTATTTATAAGGTGAAAAGTTTATATAAGCATGGGTCCGCGTCCGCAAGCCCTTCGTTTTTGAGATCAGGGTGTTACAATTTTTAACAGGAACAAAAGATGAGATGTACGCCACTGCCGTTCTCTCTTTTGATAACACTGTTATGTATAGGAAGTTTAATGGCCAATGCGAAGTACCTTTTGATAATTTTTTGATTTCGGCTTTGTTTAGGAGATTAATGCAATTTTATCAAAACCTGATATGGGCATAGCGATATGCAAATACCTAAATGTCATTTATTTTTTTATTATTCATTTTCTCGAGAACGGTTGCTCGTAACGACTTCTACCAAATATACCTTTTCCATGTAAAAATGATAAAAAAATCCATTTTTTGGCTTAAAAATGTAATACAAGCACATATAAAAAAGTTATGACTCCTCAAAAAAGTAAAAGAGACACGTAGGTGGCGCCCTCTACAAGTGGGATCCATACTAACATCAAATTCGAATTTCGCATTTAGAGAACCTCTAGATACCAATTTTCGTCCAAATATAGACATTATTTCCAAAATTATTTACGAAAACCAAAAATAAAAATAAATTTTTAACATCTTGTATGTATCTCAAAAATGAAGGGCTTACGGACCCATGCTTATAAAGTCTGGGCGTTTTAAGAAGTCCGATATCGGATTAAATCACCAAGGGATGTTATCGCTTTTAAAACAGTAAGTCGGTCAAGTTACAATATCTTCGCACCTTCGCTATACTTGATCACACCGAACATCCCACTGGTTTACTGTATTCTATTACTGGGCGAAATCAGAGGTTTCAAAACAAAATTATCTTAGAATTACGCGTTGAGCATAAATAATAATTAAATAGATAATTAAATTATTTTGCTATTATTATAGTTAAATCTATATAATAATCGCTATTTTCCAAGAACCAATTAAAATTTGCTCAAGTGCGGGATGGTTAAATATGTTAAAGATTTTGTCAGGTATATACTTTTCCGATAATGACATTATTTTGGGATTATTATAATTAAATCTTCATAATAATTACTATTTTCCAAGAAGTAATTAAAATTTAGACGGGCCCGTTAGAGTCTGTTTTGGCAGTGCAAAAACGAACGTCTGATGCTTGCGGCATTTCAGAGAAGACCTTAAGAAGACTTCGAAAAAAGAGTGAAGAGGATTTGGACAGACCATATAAAATGGTTCGACTCCATTCAAAAACCTTGAATTTATCCCAAGGGATAAAACTCTCTATTAGGAATATTGTTTATGATATGTATAAAGCCAAGGAATATGTTACCCTCAAAGCTATTCTTGAAAAGATAAAGCAGAAAAAACTTTGCGATATTGGAACTAACAGTTTGTCCATCATCTTAAAACATATGGGTTTCAAATATAAAAAAACGAACAACAGAAAACTGCTTTGCGAGCTGTCCAATGTTGTTTCGAAAAGATGGCAATTTTTAAGGGATTATTTAAACAACAAAAAATCGGAATTGTCAAGACAAGTTGTTTTTCTTGACGAAACATGGGTATTTGCAAACGGAACTTCAACAAAAACGTCTTGGCAGGATGACTCAAAGCATTGTGTTATTCAAGTACCCGTGCAAGTAATGGAAAAAGGTATATTTAATTACATGCTGGTAATGAAGAAGGTTTTGTTTTAAATGCCAGTTTGATATTTTCATCAACAAAAAAAACTGATGATTATCACGGCAATATGGATGCTGAAATTTTTGAGCATTGGTTCGAGGAAAAACTTTTAAAAAGTTTAGAAAAACCTTCCTTAATTGTTTTAGACAATGCCTCTTACCATACGAGACTCGAAGAGAAATTCCCTACAAGCAGCTGGAAAAAGGAAGAAATAAAAGAGTGGTTGTCAAAGAAAAACATAAACCATGAAAATTTATATTTAAAAAGTGAACTTTTAAGCAAGTGTAAAGAGCAGTCATTTAAAAAAAAGTATGTTGTTGACGAATTAGCCCTCAAATATGGACATTAAGTTTTGAGATTGCCGCCCTACCATTGTCATTACAACGCAATTGAATTGGTATGGGGTATTAGCAAGAACTATTATGACAAACATGCCTGCAAAAATATCGGTAAGCCTAGCGTTATAAAGTTATGGGAGGAGGCGCTTAGCCAAGCGGGCAAAGAAGAATGGCGGAAATGCATTGAACGCACAGAAAAAATTATTTTTGAATCTTATGAGACAGAACAGGTTATAGACGAAGTAAGACCGTTAATTATTACGAATGATGATGATGATGACGATGATGTTGATTCTGATGAGTCTGAAAGCATGGGTGAAATTTCAAATGCAGAGGAAGACTACTTTTAGTAGTACCTATCTACAAGTAGGTACGTTCTGTCGCAAGACTACAAAATCGGTTCTTTTTAGAACCAAAACTTTATAAAAAAGAATTCGTAAAACTAATTTTTTTGAATACTACAAAAGCTAAAAAATTATTATTTTTCTTTACCTAAACTAATTTTTTATTTACTTTAAATTATTTTATTTAGAAAATGTAATTCATCAACATCCAAAATTACCTTCAATATAATTTATTGTTTGAGAGCCACCGACATAATGCTCAAGAGGTTTTATGGCTTAGCGGACTTCTTAAAACGCACAGACTTTATGAACTTTTCACCTTACAAATAACTGAGCAATCCTTCTGTAAAATATCGGACACTTATTAAATAACACCCTGATGTATATTCGAAACTTCGAATTTAAGTTTCTCCGGACCTTTCTTTTTTAAAAAAATTCGTTAATCATTTTATTTATATGTTTTTAAATTTTCTTGAATACATTTCAGCAACACAATTTTTTATACCTTTCCTGGCAAGCAAATCGATTGAAAAAAAGTGATAAAAACTGCATTTTTTTTTTGTTTATTTGTATTATTTGGCTTATAAAAGGAAAGCAAGTTAGTTCACGTAATGTTCTCAGTGAGATAATATAATAGGTACTGGATGATTAAGATTAATTATACGTAAACTGTGCTTTTTCTGCATAATACCTATATTGTTTCTCAGTCGCGTCTGTGCATAATATAATGCATGTGCACCTATCGCTATAGTTCGGTACCTGGAAACTAAATAAACTAAAATAAAAATTGGTGCTGCATCTTGAATGCGATAGACTCTTTCTTTCGTTATTTCGTGACTTTTTAAGACTTTTTGGTGCAGCTAGGCGGGATTCATATCCGAAATCTCCGACAGATTTACGGTAAGTTTTTATTTTTCATGTGTGTGATTATTGGGACCATCTTAGAAACAAAGATATGTATTAATTATTATTTTCTTTATAATACCTTTGACAGGGCGCTAGATATTTTTGTGAAATTTAGTTCACACCTTCTATGTTTCAAATAGTTATTTTCCTAACAAGTGCGCAAAGTGATACTTTTCCGCACGCAAGTAAAGTTGGACGAACGACGCGTAGATGAGTTCGGATAAATTCCTGCGTGCGGAAAAGCACTTTGCGCACGTGTTAGGAACAACATTTTTCCTACGAGCTTCATATCAGATAACAACAAAAATAAAAATATGATAATTTATTCAATAATTTTTAATTTAACTTTAAAAAAAGAACTAGGTATAGTACAACTAAAAATTACATAACAAAAAAAATAATAATAGAAAATTCAAAAATTACATAACAATAAAAAATAACAATAGGAAACTAAATTATTTGTTTATAACATTTATAACAAAAGAGCAATTGCTGACATTATGCAAATTGATAGCCGATGCAGTAAGTTCATTCAGTGGGTGGTTTATGGTATGGCTTGATGAGCACTGACTTGGCGTGGAAGGACAGTAAAGTTGTTCAAATAGGTCGATGAAGGTGTTAACTCAGAAGGATTTATGTAGCTTGATGAAGAAGGGCAGTTGTTCGTGGCCAATTTTTTATTCGACATGTCCTTTTTTTGATTTGTCGAATCTTCAATGCAGCTCTCGGCGACAGTCGTCGATTTCCAGCCTCCGAGTCGCTTGACATTAGTGATTCCTGCTCCAGAATCGGCCAACATGGTAGCCGATGAACGACGGAAACTATGTCCTATATAATGCTTTGGATTTTTCAATTGTAGATATGCAGCTATTTCCGAAGGCATCTTGCCGAATGAATTTATTCCAATACATTAAGTACCGCATGTTCCTTGTCGATACTGCACAAAAAAGCGCTTGTGCGGAGTGGATGGTTTTCGCAAATTTGCATATTTATGATAGAGTTGTAAATAATATCTCTTATTTGTTTCATTAGATAGATACTACAAAGATTCTTGAAGTATTGTTTTTACTGTCAGGAATTTTCACGACTATCAAATTTCCTTTATCCTCTATATGTGATCAACCATTATCTTGCAAAGCTCATCGCGCCTGCAAGCACCGGCCAACCCAAAAATGGTGGCGACTTTTATTAGAGGGTAAATTTGATCAGGTGCTTCTTTCATAAACCTGGAAACTTCAATTTTGTCAAAAATTTTGGCCTTTTTCGGACAATATCCCACATTTTGCTTTTTTAGAAACATTGTTAGCTTGAAATATTGACTTAAATCCAAGTTTATTTTGATTTTAAGTTTTAAGGACACTTTTTAACATAGAGTATTTACTAAAATGAAAATGTTCACTTAGGTAATAATATAATTTTTGACAATCTCATAATTATTAACCTCAAATTTATAAAATTTTTAGGGATCTATATTACTCAAAATCTTTTTTTTAATGAACATATCAAAAAGTTATATAGAAAATTAGCTTCAGGATGTTATGCCCTGAGAGTAGTTCTCGTGAAATGAATATGGCGGTTCTTCGAAATGTTTATTTTGCTTTAATAGAATCTCTTTTGAGATATGGAATTTGTTTCTGGGGAAATTCAAGCCAATATCTTCTAAATTCAACTTTTATATTACAAAAAAAGCTATAAGATATTTGTGCAAAGCTAAATCTAGAGATTCTTGTAAAACTATATTTATCTCACAAAAAATTTTTAACACTATCTTCAATTTTTATATTGGAAACAGTTTGTTTAATTCATAAAAAGCATAGAAATAGTATAAATACACATACTTATAATACAAGACAAACCTTGAACATATGTTTACCTTTTCTTTCTTCAAGTCTTGTAAAAAAATCCATAGTGTATGATTTTAAAAAAAATTTTAATTATCTTCCAGATTTTATTAAGAAAATGTGAAATTTGAAAATGTTTAAAAAAAATGTTACAAATTTATTTTTGGAAAAAGCTTATTATACCCTAGATGAATATTTTGGTGATACTCTGTCATAATTATTTGAATTTTTTTTTTATTCCGATATTTTAAGTTTTACTATATTATTATATGTTATTGTTAATTTAATTTAAAAAAAAAGGCTTTGTCGATAAAAATAATATCTACAATAAAGCATATTTTGATTTGATTTTGATTTGGTTCGATTTCACGTAGAAATGATAGGGAGGTCTATTTGTTTCCTTAAAAATGTAATTCGTCGAGCACGTACAAAAAAGTTATCACTCCTCAAAAGAGTAAAAAGACAAGTAGGTGGCGCCCTCTACAAGTGGGAGCCATACTAATGTTAAATTCGAATTTCGCATTTGAAATAAAACAAAATAAAAAATAAAACTTTAACACGTACCCTGTATCTCCAAAGCGAAGCATTTCCGGAAAGAGGTTAATAGTAACTTTTTTTCATATTTTTTAGCAGGGAAACTAATCCTGCATTCTTTCGCAATATTAATAAAACACCCCGTATACCCGCCTTTAAACAAAAATACAAAAGTAAAATCTCTTAATCGCGATCACCCTCGGGGAATCAAATGTTAGTAGAGAAAAATTAAAACAACTGCTCTGCATTTTACAGTGTTTGTTTATCAATTAGTACCTACGTATATACCTAAATAATTTTAAATATTTTTGTTTAAATTTATCAGGACTAAAATTAAATGAGATGAAGCCAATTTACCAATATGTAATATACTGCACGTGCATACTAACATTTATATTATATAATGTACTGTATGCTTGCCCTCAAAGGGCGTCGCCTATTTCGGCCCGAGGAGGCAGGTATCGTGCATAAAAACAGCCCAATTCGGCCCCGAACCCAAAATGTACCTATTTTAAAGTTACCCATCTCGGCCCGGAGGGTTTAACGGTGGACTAATGAGGTACTACCTAATTAGAAATTAGAATTAGAAACCCAATGCATCCACAAGATGTAATTGTAACTACGAGTATACACAGAGAAATAACAACATATATCATTTAATTTTGTTTAAAAGTTTATTAATTAATCAATTAATTTATGTAATAATATGTACAAAAAACGCCTTAATCCTACTTATTAGAATGATAATATGATACAATTTTCACATAATCCAATTTTGAAATTTCCTTGTTCTTATATTTTTTAATTTGTTCCTCCAAAAACTGTTGTTTTTTCTTGCCTAAATTTCTAAACATATTTGTAATGCTAATAATATTACATTTAACGTATGTTTCTATTTGTACATTCAATAGTTCTTTAACAAAAATAATTATAGATGGGTGAGTATGATAATAATATATTGAATTGTTAAAATGTGCGTGAAACGATTCAAAAGCATTGGTAGATTTATTTAAATCAGCAGAAGCACTTGCCCAAACGTGAGGTGGAAATTTTGATTCGTTGGTTAAATAATTTTCAAAAAGATAATCTGAAAATTTTTCCAAATTTACATTTTGAGGCTTAATTTCATATAACTCAAAAAAATAGAAATTATCTACTTCATTGGGTTCTAAAAAGAGAAGTCCAAAACAATAGTGCAGCCATTTACCAACATCTGACTTGTCATCTTTATAAGATTGTGTCAAACCAAGTTTCTGTATTTGACGGTACCATGCTTGGGTCAAGTGAAACCTACAGCCAGTAATTTTGATATTTGTCCAAATTTGAGTTAAAGCGTTATGAATTGAAATTTCAAAGTCTACTACTGCTTCTTTTGGTGAAAATACTAAATTATAATTGTTACATAAATCATATATCTTAGACAGGCACAAGCGATATGTTTCTTCACGCTTATCTTTTAACAAACAGAAAACTAACGGAATATAGTGACCATTAAAAAAGCCGGGTATAGTGAAAAGTTGTTTAAAAAATTTTGTGCAATAAGAGAAGGTTCCGTCCATATACAAAATCTCTGCTTTACACAAAAAATTTAAATTAGAATTACAGGAAAATATTATTAAATTTAAGGTTGCGTCATTAATTAACACAAAATCTTCACCTTTATTAGTTTTTGACTCCATGGCAGCTAACACATCGTGGACTTCTGTGACTGACTTGGGTTATGCTGGCATTTCCTCCTAGCATAGCAGATGTTCTTCCTCACACATTCCAAGTCCTTTCGGGTGAGAGCATCCTGTTCTGGTTGCTCCGACAAAGCTTTTCTTATTATTTTTGCAGGTTTCTCACATATGTCAGATTCAGCTTTCCTCTTCGTTGTAGCACTTAATATTTGCCGTTGCAAGACATTTTCTAACTCTGTCCCGTGTGAATGGTTTTGATTCGATGTTGTCAAAACTCGATCAGAAGAATTGCCCATAGTCTTTAAATAGGCATTGCACCTATCTTTGATGCATCTCCACTTTGTTTCTCCCGAACTTAATTTTCGGTTTTGTTCCTTATATTTGAACTGATTCAACACCAAAAGTGTTTTACCGCGTACGCTTGTGATTTCACTTAACTTAGCCGATTCACCCATTTTTCCGCCTTTCTTTACTAGATTATTACAGTTTAGATGTTACTGTGGACTGTGGAACTAAATAATCTAACAATGAGCGCCCCTATAAATAATCTAATTATCCGAATCCAAATATCCTTCAAAGAAATGATATTGTGGATCAGTTAAATTACCTTTTAATTAGTTTTTCGTTGTGGGCCGAAATGGACATTATCCAAGCTCATTAAAATTCGTCTTACCTGGTATTTCCAATTTTCGGGCCGAAATGGGCGACGCCCGCTTCAAAATTCGTATTTTTTAAAATAATTAGAAATTAATGATTGCTTCATATTTTTTATTTTATTTTTATAAAATTCAGATTCATATTTTAATAGCAATTGAGAAATATTTGTAGACTTGTCAAAATTGTTAATATTATTAAAAAAGTTTTGTAAGTCTCTCAAACTTGCGCATGCTTTAGTTAGGCTTGATATTTTCGACACTGGAGCAAGTTCAGGTTCCTGTTCCTCTGTCTCAGAGTTGGGAGTAGTTTCATCCGTTTCTTGGATCTATTCAATACAGTGGATGAGAGTCAGTTCTGCACTTTCTGTTGGCAGATCGTTATCAATAAAGGCAAATTGTTTCAAGTTCACAAATGTGTCCTTAATGTTAGGAAACAGTTGTGCGAGCGGAATATTATCTTCTTTTTTGAAGTCGTCAATATTGTCTGTATTACACGTAAATCCGGCTTTTTTTGTTCACCGTTGCCACCTTCTTGAAACAAATTTCTAGCTTCTACTTTATTTTGAATCAACATAGTCACTTATTGGGTCTTACCAGCTACAAATTTTTCAGCCAATTTCCTGGTACTTAAACCAGTTTTTTCACTTTCCTCCATTATATCAATATTTTCGCTAATTTTTCAAATATTCACGTTAGTCCCAAAACATACAAAAACTGTTCAAAACAAAACTAATGTTAACAACCGACTTATCAGCCTTTAAAGCAAATTAAATGGATCCGTCTGCAATAAAGTAATTAGTGTATGTACTTACCTATATTTCTCTAAATAAAAGAAAAGTAGAATTTGACAGGCAAATTAAATGACATGCATATTTTGTGTTCATCATTTTATCCTATTTTTAAAGAAAGCTCATTACCAATTTACTTTATTTGGTTAATACCTAAAACTTTTAATATAATGTAGATATAAGATTTTTCCGCAATTTTAAATTATTTCCAGGACGGCTCTGCTTACTGAGAAACCCAGAGACTTTGCCAATTATTTTCAAAAACTCATCATATGACTTTGCAAACAAATGTTGTTTAATGCATATATCACTATACGTGTATTTTATATATTAGTACGAAAGTCGCACAATATTTTGCAATACTCAAGATAAAAATGCTAGTAAACAATGATTATTTTTTTAAGATAATTATTATTTTAGTACTTTTCGAGACATACTTAATCATCATTTTTCTTAAAACCCTATTTAATTATTTCATCCTCGCCATTTTGGCAAGGAAAAACTTATCGCACCAAATAAAAATCCTCTGCCGCTGGAACTACAACTGCAAGCGCGGATCCAGGGGGAGGGTCATGGGGGTCATGACCCCCTCCCCCCCAAGCAAACAGAGGAACACAAAAAAATAGTATATATTATATTTACTTTGCTCATATTATTTTCCAATGCATGATAAAATTTTATTATATTGATCCGTAAAATGATTTATGAAAACTTCTTTTATTATTTTGGAGATTTATTAGATAATAGCATTAATACACAATAGTAAAATATATTACTTTTTTGTGAGTGACCCCCCCCCCCCCCCCCAAAACGAGGTTCTGGATCCGCTCCTGACTACAACTAACACAAAAACTTGCATTGCTGGGTGATTTATTTATTCTAAAATCAAGACACTTTATACCAAAGCATGTAAAATCATAAAAAGGCCGGTTTTTACAATTGCCTTTGAAAACCCCCGAGACGAGTTAAAAAAATGAAATAAAAAAAAAATGTCGTGCTAATATATCTACAAGGTGTCCAAGTTAAAGAGGAGCAATATGATGGGGATGTCGTTATATAGGGTGTTTAGGCATGTTTATGGACTTAAGCAAAGCTTATGAGTGTATAGATAAAGATTTATTATTTTAAAAACTGAATAGATATGGTACTAGGGGAAATTCACACGGGATAGACAGCAAAAAGTAGTGTTTCAGAATTGTAACAGAGAAATTAAATCTGATCTACAAAAAAACAGTATTGGTACAGCTCAGGGGAGTATACTAGGGCCTATTGCTATTCATTATATTTTTAAATGATCTGCGTATATAGGCACCATGCACTTATTAAATTAAAAATTTTACTCACGAGTACTCCCTTTTTCCTGTGGGGGGTTGTCTGGTGGGTTTTGGAGAACGCCATGGTTTTGAAGGCGCTGGTTTGCTTCTACCCATGGTGTGCTTTTCTATTGAAGGAAATAATTGCGGAAAAAAACTCAAAATTTTTGAAAAAGGCGACGTGACTGTCTCATTAAATGTCGATTTGACATGCGTCAGTTACTATACCTACATGGGGTACAGAATTTATATTAACCACAGGCACTAATCATTCTAGGATGACGTCAATGAGTGGCAAATTTGACAAGTTTAGGTTAAACCTCATGTCAAAGTCATTATGGTCTGAAATGTTTAGATAGCTTAGATGAAAAGTATTAAATATTAGATCCCATTTATAACGAAATTTAAAAAAATTTTTAATAAAAAACATATAAACCTTATCTATTTAACCAGTTGAATTGTCCTATTTCTTTAGTCACAGACAAACTTCTTTAATCCAGAAATAAAACGGCAACAATTATGCTGTATTTTCTGCAAGTGTCGCTATTTGGCTATAGATGTGCCCAAAACTCCTATATTAACATTTCCAAATCTATATAAGAAAGATTATCATACTTTTCCGGGCAAAATAAAACTCGCGAATAGAAAATTGGATGGAGGCAAAATCGCCTGATTTATGTAAATGGGACTTTCAGTGTATCAGGATGTGCAGCTAGAAATGCAATTTTTCCTGCGAAATACGCTGTTTCCGGTAATGATATGTTGCTGGAAATGTATTTTCCCCAACAGATAAAGCACTTACATAGGCGAGCGTGTAGGACTAGGTATTTTGTAAAGATAAAGTACAGACTGGTTTCCTTTCTTATTATCTTTTATGAACACCGAAATTCTTGTAAAGAATATATTCAAGAGGTTAACATAGGATATGAATAAGGCAGGTGATAGGTAAGCTTACAAACTAATTTATGAAGTAATAAAAAAGGTTTTGTGGCCTTTCAAAAAATTATTTCTATATTTACCTTACGGTTGATTCCTATTAACTTGAATTTTAATATTGCTATAATATCTGACAAAAGACGCTTATAAGTAGATAGTATGTACGAGAGTGCGAGCCCAAACCCAAAATCCAATAAAAAATAACATGGGACCTAAAACCTGCACTTTTATCGCCATTTTAAGGCGTGGCACTTTTTCCAGGCAGACTGACTGCTACTGTTGTGTTGATGTTCTGATGCCTTTATGTTTGTATGTCTGTTTAAAACCGACCCGTTGTAAACAGACCCGAAGTAAACAGACCCGTTGTAAACAGACCCGTTGTAAACAGACCCGTTGTAAATAGACCCGTTGTAAACAGACCCGTTGTAAACAGACCGGTTGTAAACAGACCGGTTGTAAACAGACCGGTTATAAACAGACCCGTTGTAAACAGACCCGTTGTAAATGGACCCGTTCAAAGCTACCCCGTTATAAACTGACCCGTTGACAACCGATCCATTATAAACAGCCCTGTTCAAAACTACCCTGTTATAAACGACCCTGTTCAAAACCACCCCCTTATAAACGGCCCTGTTTAGAACTGCCTTAAATACATTTTCGCAAGTTTTTTTCCAATTTATAAAAATTAGCGGATCAGCATTGCACTTCTAACTGGTTCTCTATGCTAAAAGCCTGTTTACATTAGGTGCAAAAAATGTCATGCAAAGTATTGCTTCTGCAAATAAGTGCAATGCGTAACCGTTTACATATCATGCAAGTAAAGGATGCAGGAATTTTAATAACTAATTGTACTAATTACTGAACACGTTTGCAGATAACGAAATATATTAGTTTACCTTGGCTTGGCTTTGCTCCGTATCGATGGATGAATTGATTTTTTTATGTTGGTACCTGTGATTTCACACAAAAATTGCATGCCATGTGACATAAAAATAGCGCGTGTCCTAATTTGATGCAATGCAAATAAAATTGCAACAGCTGATTGCAAAGTCGCAAATGCGCATGCCTGCAGGCAATTTTTTATTGCATTGCACGTGCAATTTTCTAATGTAAACAGGCTTTAAGAAAAATCTTTGGAAAACTTTTCAAACCTGACGGGAAATATCGAAAAAAATTAGTTTTTCAAAATTAGCCAGGTCAAATAAGTTCTTTTAAATTGGCGTTGCACCATGAATTTTGTTTTCTCCTTTTTGATTTGAGTATAAACTGCATATTATGGTCGGCAAAACAGTTCAATTTTGGTTTTATTTCCCGTAAGACATGTATATTTTTGATACAGATTTTCTCAAAATGACTTGGTACTTCCCTTGCTTCCAGTGTTAATTACATTCAACATTTTAGGGGTCTCCGGACACGACCATGGTTTTTTTATTTTACTTTGTTCATCGAATGACAGAGAAGAGGAAAATCCACATTTTAAACTTAAAATATATGGAATAAGATCACTTTTTACCTTAGTTTCAACTTGGTCTTTCATATCATTGCGTAGTGCGTGCGCCTAAACAAGATTTTTAAGATATTTAAGTTTTAAAACACTTACTTGTGGTCCGTAATCTAAACACACCTACGAAAGGAACCAAACCAAAAGCTCTGGTTTTCAACAGACGACACTCACTATGACTTATTTTACATTTAATTCAGTCCTTTTCTTGCAAGAGTAATAAAACAACCGATAATTAATGAGTATATAACAATATCTTATCTAGCGAACTAACCTTTTTAAAGATTTGTTCCAACTCGCTATTCTATGCTGAACGATCATTTTAATTCAGATTGTCATTTAAATTTGTAACTTGGCAATCAACAGTTGCAGTGGTAAATTAGTTGTGCAACCGTTCGGGGACTGTACTGGTAGGTACGGTTTTTCGTCGGGTTGGAACAAACCTTAAATTTACCGCCAAATCCAATTTTGCCGTATATGTAACGTTTTTGTGCCTGGAAATTCAATCGAAGAGTACATTTGTTACATTAATATAAAATCATATTAATAAATACTGGAGAAAAGTATGTAAATAGTATTTTACATTATTTCCTAAAAACATCCTATTGTTATGGATCTCCAGCAAGTATCGGCTAATTCAATAAAAATGGCTATTTCAGATTATTATTGAGGCTGACCGCTAGCCACGAAAATTTTGACGCTTATGAACTTAGACTTTGTTTTGACTTTTGAATCTCGTCATTTTGATTAGATTCATATGGTTTTAGTCACGTGGAAGTAATAACGCACCGGCAAAGAACCACTGTTTCGACTGTATATAATTGTGATCTAAACCATGCCCTAGGCTCGCAGAATAATAAGAAAACAAATAGTTTTCCATAGGGAACTGATGCACATTGCATTTAAGAAAATCCAAAGCAATTAAAAAATTAATTTATTCTTATTTTAAAAAGTGTAGAAAGATAATAGTTTCTATCATCATGGTACATCAGGAGTTTCCATTTTATATCCCTCTTCTAAAATATCAATAATAAAGTTATCCTTTCGCTGTAGAGCATTGTATATAATAATAATTTTATGTCTTATTTATTTTACTTCGAACAACAATAATAATCATCCCTTCTTGTTTGTCTTGTGAAAAGGGGACGAAGTGCGTACTAAAACAAAACACAATAAAGCTGAAGTGGCAGCCATTTCCACATATTTCCCTCAGGAATGCAATCGTCGCAGTCTAACTAGGACATTGCCTTAACTCTAATTGCACCTCTAAAATGTAAATAATAGATGAAGAGGCTTTTTGCGGGTTTCCACACTTGTAAACTATATTTCATCTAGTATTTGCCCTAGAGAGAGAATTTATTTTTATACCGCTTTTGACAGAATAAACTCCTTTTATACCTCCTTTACTTTAACCATTTTATGTATAGTCTAGAATCTAGATTACTATACAGTGTGTATCAGCCAAATGGAATAAATTCTATGATAAATACATGGGAGCGTGTCCGAAAGAACGCTCGGACACGTCGATTGGTATTTCTACTTGCGCATTTTTTTAAATAAAAACTTTTTATACAGGGTGTGTCATGTAACAGTGGTCAATACTAACTTTCTTATTTTAAATGCAACACCCTATATATTATTCAATTTTTGGATTCTTCAGAAAATTTTAGACATATTTTATGTACAGGGTTATCCAACCAAGACTAGACAAGGCGATTTTTTGACTTCTCCTGTACTTTTATAAAAAAACTGAAATAGCCATCTTAAGTCATTTTCTCCCGCGAATTCGAATAACTTCAGCAAAAAACAATTGAACATCAAACAAAAGTACTAGGGGTCACTTTGATATTTTTTTAAATGGGATGCCGTATTTTTAATGAGCTTATCCAATTTCTCATATAAATTTTGATCTAAAATGTTGGATTTTTAATTCAAAAACGCCTTTTTTCTTCAGTTTTAAATTCGGAAAATGTTCGTCTACCGTAAGATTAATACCTGATAGATGGATACCCGTTTCACCTGTTCACCCTTTAACCTGCTTTAAAGCGTCCGTCAGTTAGACAAAATAATCAAGTTTCAAATTTCTATATATTTTTCACGAATTAATTACAAATTTAGTAGTTTTTGCAAATCTATTATTGCTTACGTATAAAAAAAGTATGACATATTAGAAAAAACTATAAACTAAAGTGAATAACTTTAATCTCAATAATATAATTGTTCTATGTGTCCTCCATTATTTTCAAAACATGACCGATGCCCCCTTTTCAATCTCTCCAAAGAATCTCTTACAATATTTTGGTCCTGGTTAAGTCTATTAATTTCATTTATAATTTTTTGCTGAATGTCCTCCAGACTTCTGTTGGGTCGTTGATAAACTACATTTTTTAAATGACCCCATAAAAATGTATCCATTGGCGTGATATCGGGGCTATTTGGTGGCCAATGAATTGTTCCGTTACGGCCAATCCACTGATTGTAACGCTCGTTTAGGTATGTTACCACTTCTCGAACTGCATGAGGCGGAGCACCATCCTGCTGCCAAATGATATTGTTGTAGGCTTGCAATGGCAACCTTTCCAAGAAATCCTCGATATCGTTATGAAGAAAATGGAGGTATCTTTGGCCTGTTAAAGAGCCACGATAAAATAGTGGTCCAATAATTCGATTTTCTAACATCCCACACCAAACATTAAGTGAACTCCAACCTTGAAACTTTATCATTTCATATCTATGAGGGTTAACTGCTGCCCAGTATCTTGTATTTTTCCGATTGTATACCCCCGATGTTGTAAATGACGCTTCGTCACTCCATAGAATTTTATTATATAAATTATAATCTTCGTCTTGCTCTCTCATCAGCATTGAAGCAACAAATCGAAATCGCAGTTCTTTTTGAAGCTGTGTTAAGTATTGAACGGGAAGGATGCAATATGGTTTTAGACCACATTTTTTTAAAGTTCTGTGAACTGTTCCATAGCTTACTCTTCGGAGCCCTGGACCATACCTTACTTCTCGTACCGCTTGCGGAATAGAACTCTTCGGATTTATAGTAAAATATTGAACAATAGCTCGATCCCTTATATTCCGTCTTTTCATCTTTCTTGGCTTATCTTTCAATGTCTTACTTTCTTCAAATAGGGTCTTAATTCTGAGAATTGTATCCACTGAAATGTGTCTCTGGAAACTCTCAAAAAATATTCTTTGTGTTTGTCGAGCATTCTCTCCACTTTTGTAATATAATTTTATTACATTTAGCCGTTCTTCTAAAGAATATTTCATTAATTGTAATTAATTCGTGAAAAATATATAGAAATTTGAAACTTGATTATTTTGTCTAACTGACGGACGCTTTAAAGCAGGTTAAAGGGTGAACAGGTGAAACGGGTATCCATCTATCAGGTATTAATCTTACGGTAGACGAACATTTTCCGAATTTAAAACTGAAGAAAAAAGGCGTTTTTGAATTAAAAATCCAACATTTTAGATCAAAATTTATATGAGAAATCGGATAAGCTCATTAAAAATACGGCATCCCATTTAAACAAATATCAAAGTGACCCCTAGTACTTTTGTTTGATGTTCAATTGATTTTTGCTGAAGATATTCGAATTCGCGGGAGAAAATGACTTAAGATGGCTATTTCAGTTTTTTTATAAAAGTACAGGAAAAGTCAAAAAATCGCCTTGTCCAGTCTTGGTTGGATAACCCTGTACAATATCCTATACCCATCTTCAACTGTTTCGGAAATATTAAGTCTTTTCAGATCTATTGCAAAAATTAACAATGCACTAACAAACTAATAAGTATATAATACTGTTTATTTCTTGATAATGTAAAAAACCAAAAAAAAAACATTAATTTAGGAGATGTTAAAAATGCTCGCCGCGAACGTCTTGGCAACATCCTAATCTTAAATAGAAATTTCTTCTAACGTTACTGAACATCTCAGGCGTGACCGATCTAATCGCAAGCGTTATTCGTCTTCTTAAGTCAGCTAAGTCGAGGGGTTTAGTTTTGTATACAATATTTTTGACATAACCCCATAAGAAGTCTAATGGCGTCAGATCAGGGGATCGTGCTGGCCATTCCATCGATCCACGCCTCCCTATCCACTTGATTGAGGTACTGTTGGACATTGATTTGGTAATGGGGCGGTGCTCCATCTTGCTGAAACCATATCATATTCGCTGGAAGTTGTGGGTTTGCTGGATCAGGATATAAGTTTGTCAAAGATGATGAATGATCTCCAACAATTCCTGCCTAAACATTAACCTTTTCAGGATATTGCGTATGTTCTTCTCTCATCCAGTGAGGATTTTCCCTAGACCAATAGCGGCAATTCTGACGATTAGCATGACCGTGAAGTGTAAAGGTGCACTCATCAGAAAACAAAACATGTTCTAATTGTATCACAAAATTGGATATTACAAAATAACGTTTTAAAACAAAGATATTTAACACCCTGTAGCAAAGAATTTAGCTGTTGCGAACATTTATTTATAAGTAGTCGGCTTTTTTGATAATTTCTTTTTATTTTTTAAATATATCTCTTCATTTGATACTTAAAATTATAATATATGCGTCCTTGTCAAGTGTAAACATTGAGTAAGCGGTTGAAGAAGATAGGAATACTCAAGAAAGTACGTAAATATTTTATTTTTAAGTCGTTCTGAAAAATATCAGTTTTTTCAGAAGTCGGCCACTCATTGTTAAGTAGTCAGCCATGCCTATACCAGAAGTCGGCCCTCATATATTAATGGTTATTTAGTACAGGCCCGTGCTTGTATTTTCTATTTTGTCGATAAAAAGGGAAAACATTATAAAAAAACACAAAAATTAAATGTACCTACTAAAAATGCATAAAATGTGCAAACACATTTTTTAAATGTATAGGTAAAGTTAAAAAGTATTCGCAAAAATTGCAGTTATAATCTAGACCTTGCACCTCTTTGTATGGTCTTCCTACAAGCTTCTAAGTGAAACCACCTGGAACACCAGTCACATCCTGCATTATTATCACCTTCTGCTTCTACATCGCTGTCTAGTTCATTTTCACATTTAGCACAATATTTGTTTCAAAGCATTCTTCTAAAATCTCACTTCTTTCGTTGGGTCTATCTTTTTTTTATTAGTATTATTAGCCATTTCGCTTTTTTTTTCGTTCTAACTCATCCCTTTTCCTTGCTTCTTCTTTCTCATTTTGTACTCTATCCTTCTTCTTATAATATGTTCTTCAAACATTGGACGAAGTGGCACTTGCAGAAGGTTCCAGCTTTTGGACGTTTTGTTTTTGGAATTGGCTTAGGGTATTTAGGATATTTTTTAAAAACATCGGTTGGGGGGAGGTGGACGTCGGCATCGGCTCTATTGCATGTAAGATTATTGATGACTTATGTGCTTATGTATATGGATCTGGTGCCCATTCGTCGAGGCTTATTGCTTGCCACACGACCTGCGAGCCGGTCCTGCAGAGTTGCACGTGGTATATCATAGTTTCGGCAAGTTTCTCGAATTTAAGCTCCATTTCTCATAGAATCTAAAGCTTTTTTAAGGACTCGTGAGAATATCTATGGAACTTTCTTTTTGGTCTGCGTAGCATCGTCTACAATGTAAAGAAAACATTTTTTCGATAGACCAAAGTGGTTTTAAAGCCAAAAAAGTCTTCTGGCCGAGTACTGGCAGAATCATCAATTTATGACTTTGCCAGTAGTCGGCCACAAACTTTAATATCCCCTAGAGACTTTATCATTCATTACAGATCTGGCCGACCACTGAATCGTACGCTTTTGGTACATCATAGTACATGATTGCAAAATATATTTTTTAAAATTTTGCCAGTAGTCGAACACGGTGGCCGATCACTAGCAACTTTATAATAATTTAATGCCAGTAACCGGCCATATTATTTCTTTACCTAAAAATAAAAATGAATATATTTGGGACTTGTTACTAGTTATTTAAACATGTATTCTTCCAAAAAATCTTACTTCGGTAAACATATCTAGTATAGAAGAATTTTGTCTTCTGTCGAGTCCATTGGCTGCATAAGGTGCACGTTATGGCCATGTATTGTTGAACCACTTCGTTCCCCCCCTTTTAATTTGTTTTAGTTCGTTTATTTAGGTACATCCTAAACATAATTCTTAATTGTATGGTTGCTGATGATGACTTTGACTAAAGTTGAAACTAGTACAACCTAAAATGACATTAAATTATGTACACTCTTTAATCCTTTTTTCACCTTAAAGGGACAAATAAAATTTTAGTTTGGTGGTATAGACAGACCTTGTTTTCTTTAATAATCTCGCCACAGAAAATGGACTACTTCTTAAATATCTAGTATAGATTTAGTTTAATTTATCTTTAAAATTGCTCTGTTATATCTTCACTGGCTTTTGTAAACTGTTTTTGGAGACACAATGACTAACACCTAATTTCCCACGACAATTTACGGAAGTAAGGTTCAACTTATAATAAAGAAATATTGATATATTATGTGTTCTTGGATAGTCAAAGAAGATAGCAAATGTAAGAAATAGAACTAAACTCACTTTTGGCGGACTACTATTATAGGTGGCCTGCTTACTAACGCAACCACCCTATATGAAAGTTATTCAAATATGGGATTCATCGATGTTATCGAGAAATAATAGTTCGATATTTCGAACAGCATTAACTATTATAAGCCTTAGCGAAGTTTTGTTTCAGAATTTCCAATAACTTCATAACTAAGTCATCTCTCATATAACCGTGCTATCACAACAATAAAGTCATATCTTGATAAACGAAAACTTTGATAAACTACTCTTAACATAATAGTTCGGATACGTTATACGCCAGTTTAATGGTTTAACCTCGGGAACAAACTGATAACGTTGAAAATGAAGCAATTTTCCATTTCTGTAGCAGGGGGCATAATATACCGCAGTGATTTTTCTTTAATACATGTATTAAAATTATTTTAACTGCCCCTGTTTTTTTGTTCCCTCTAAAAATCGATGATTTAAGACATTATAAGGAAAATATCACCGTAGCTGTTTACGTTTTACGTAGTTTCTTATAGTCCAAGTTCCCATACTACAAAAACCTACTTCTAATATTACAAAAATGTTCTGAGTGAATTCAATGCATAATATGGCATGGATTGAAGAATTGGTGGCAGACTTAACCGATTTTTCAACTTCTTATTGAGGGGGTAACCACTCTAAGAAATATGTACACCTATTACGGGAACATAACATTTAGCAGAAAATTTCAGGGATTTCGCACGTAATTGAAAGTATTTCCAGGCAATTAAAGGTATTTCGCGGTTATTAGAGTAGGTGCGGTACCCTGAGGTAGCTTGCGGTACCTCGAGTTAATTTAAAGTATCAAGATTATTATTTTAGTCGCATGTAGTTAGTTATAGTTTTATCTTCTGACTGTAGTTCTTTATCATCTGGCTACACATTTGAAAGGTATTACATTTTCGCCAATAAAATAAGACTACACTGCTGGAAGAGAACAATAAAATTTAACATTTTTGTAAAGTTCCATGAAGTCCACTCCCCTTTTCTTGTCAATTTAACTAATAAGGTTTAAGTCGAATAGAAACTGATAAAATATATCATTACTTTAACATTAATTTGATATCATTGTACAGTAAAAATAACTGCTAAGTTAGTTAACTTAACACTTTATTTATGTAAATGTTAAAAGAAAGTTCTGGTGTATTCCACTCACTTCTAGATGGCAGTAATTGGAGTATAAAAGGGCTAGCGCCGCGACCGCGAGTCAGTCCACCTAGGGAACGCGAAGGAAGCGAATCTGTGTGTTGTGAAATGTGAAATAAAGTAGTGCGTAACTCCTTAAAACGTGTTTGTGCGTGTTTAAAAGACATCTTCTTCGTAACAGTATTTTGATTTGACGACGTTGTTTTTGTGTGTGATTTACTAGTATGGAAAAGAAGCGAAAGATAGACAGTGAATGCAGAATATTCAAAGATCAATGAAACTTTCAATATTATATGAACGAACTGAATTTGAGGTTGCAAGGAGAAAACCAGCTTCTCCCTGATTAATACACTAATATCAAATCGTTTCGGTTCAGAGAATAATACTGTTTCAATCACAATTGCGTAAAAAACGTATCACACATTTTAAAACATGTGAAATATTCAGCCACACTATTGAGACTGAGTTTCCCGTCGATTTTGCAATCGAAGCTTTGAGTGATTTGATTATAAATTTTGATATTCGTTTCTCAGAGTTTTATGTCATTGCGAATGAAATTGAGATTTTTGAAAATCCTTGTGATACCGACCCCAGAACTTCAAATACAAATTATTGATCTACAGTTCAGTGATATAATTAAGAACAAATATCAAAACTCATCTTTGTTGAAATTTTATAAGTCTTCGACTTGACAATTTGATAATTTGCGTAAATTTGCTCGTGGGCTGTTTTCTGTTTTTGGTACTACTTACTAGCTTGTGTGAGAAAACAGTCTCCAAAATAAAGTACGTAAAGAATGTTTACAGATATAAGTTAACCGATGAGCATCTTAAATCTCTTTTAATAATTGGTACAAGTAAAATTGGTCCACAACTACAAACTATTGTCAGTGGAAAATCACAATTACATAAATATTATTAGTATTTTATATGTTATAATGTTTATACAGGGTGGTGATAAAGTTTGGAATAATAGGAATATTTCTGAACAGGTTAACTTAAAACAAAAACGCTCAGATACGTCGATTTTTATTTTTATTTCTGCATCTTTTTAGCTAATACTAGAATATACAGGGTGTTACATAAATGAATCATCACGTCAATGTCACTTTTTGTAAATGGAATACCTTGTATATTATTTCATTTTTTGATTCTACGCAAGATTCTAAGCAGATTTTGTTTATGATGTCCTATACCTATCTTCAACTGTTTACGAATTATTGACAATTGAAAATGAGACATCTTCAATGAAAATAAAAATATAAATTGAATTGTTTGAGCGTTTTTTTTTTAAGTTAACCTGTTCACAGATATTTCTATTATTCCCAACTTTATTTTCATTCGTATAGGGTGTCTCAAAAAATCAGTATCAATTTCAAGTTAGTTTTTATAAACGAAATGACACTTTTTTAAATTTTAAACATATTATTTTATTTAATGAACATTATTTATAATAAAGGAATATGCCTGCCTATTTTAATAAATGTTGGAAGTGGTATCCATTCACAGCTCTATACAATGACCCAATCTATCTATCCACAAACTCTCTTTGGACGTTAGTAACAATATCTGGGGTAATTTTCCGTATTGTGGTTCTTATTCTTATTTTCACGTCTTCTAAATTTTGTGGTTTATTTTTGTATAATCTCTCTTTAACGTAGCCCCATATAAAGAAGTCGAGCGGAGTTAAATCGGGTGACCTTGGTGGCCACTCTAATTCGCCCCGTCGCGCCGGCCTATCACACGATGATGAAACCTAATGTCCAAATACCTTCAAACATTTGCGCTAAAATGGGCAGGAGCTCCATCTTGTTGAAACCAAAGTCTATCATCAAACGTATCTGCAACATCTTGATTTGGAAATAGTGTAATTAAGGCAGGTACAAGTTCTTCCTCTAGAAATGACAAGTATCGTTCGCCATTCAATGTCCACTCAAAAAAGTATGGCCCGATGATTCTATTCTCAACAATTCCCGCCCAAACATTAATTTTCTCCCTATACTGCGTATGGCCCTCTCTATACCATTGTGGATTTTCATTTGACCAATAACGAAAATTTTGCTTATTTACTTCCCCATTAAGGCAAAATGTGGCTTCATCAGAGAAAATCACGTTTTTTACAAAATTATTATTATTTTGGCAGATATCCATCATTACCTCACAAAACTGATTCCTTCTGTCCGGATCATCGTCATATAGCTCTTGAACTATTTTTATTTTATAAGGACGCCCCTTTTCTTTTTCTTAAGAACTTCACAATAGCGAATGATCCACATCAATGTTGTCTTGGTTTGAAAGACATCTAGTACTTGAATGAGGATTTTCTTCTAGCGACATTAAAATATCAATTTTAGTGTCTTCAGGGATGCCTGGTTGTCCTGAACGTAACTTGTCTCTGACATGTCCAAAACTATAAAATTTATTTATTAATTTACTTACAGTGGCCTGACTGATTGGCTGTCTCTCCGGGTATTTATTATTGAACATCTCACACACTTCTTCTTGCGTTCGAGTTTTATCTCCACAACCAGCCATAATGAGGACCTCGATTTTTTGCGTTTCTGTTAAGAACATTATGATAAAATAATACAAAATAATCAAATAATCACAAGGCGTTTGTCAAAAAAGTGAATTAGAATGACATCAAATAACATCACTATGAACGCCAGATATTGGTAACCATGCTAACGTCCAAAGAGAGTTCGTGGATAGATTGGGTCATTGTAGAGCTGTGAATGGATACCACTTCTAAACTAAAATAAAATAGGCAGACATATTCCTTTATTGTAAATAATGTTCATTAAATAAAATAATATGTTTAAAATTTAAAAAAGTGTCATTTCGTTTATAAAAACAAACTTGAAATTGATACTGATTTTTTGAGACACCCTATACGAATGAAAATAAGGTTGGGAATAATAGAAATATCTGTGAACAGGTTAACTTAAAAAAAAATATTTTCATTGAAGGTGTCTAATTTTCAATTGTCAATAATTCGTAAACATTGAAGATAGGTATAGGACATCTTAAACGAAATCTGCTTAGAATCTTGCGTAGAATCAAAAAATGAAATAATATACAGGGTATTCCATTTACAAAAAGTGACATTGACGTGATAATTGAATTATGTAACACCCTGTATATTCTAGTATTAGCTAAAAAAATGCAGAAATAAAAATAAAAATCTCTAAGCGTTTTTTTTTAAGTTAACCTGTTCAGAAATATTCCTATTATTCCAAACTTTATCACCAACCCTGTACATGTTTATAATGTTAGTTGGATTCATTTCAGTTATTCGTTAGTATTATGCTTAAGTTAAATTTTCTTTGTATTATACTTGTCATTAAGCTTCACCTAGCAAGTAAATAAAACCGAGTTCTTATCATTCTGTGTTTTTTTTATCCCACTTATCACAACAACAATAACAACAATACGCCATTAGCTGTCGCGGGCCAGATTGATGACACTGGCGGGCCGGATTTGGCCCGCGGGCCGTAGTTTGGAGACCCCTGCTCTAGAAAATATTAGATTAAACCTACATTAGATGAAGTGACAATTTCTTAATAAATATAACATCACAACATGATTGGAAATATGTCGTTTAGGTAAAATAAATAGACAAAAATAGAAAATATGCTCCCATTTTAAAGTCTAAGTGAACATAACATCTTCCTTACCCCTTAATACAACATACTGATAACGCAGAGAATAAAGCAATTACTCGACAGTTAAGACAAGCCGAAATGGTTTCTCCATATGCATCCAATCTCCATGACTTCTTGGTCTGGATGTCGGCTACAAAATGGCGACGTCTCGTGTGATAAGACGAGCAAAGCACGTCGCAAGTAATGACCTACTATACCTGATAACAGTCGACTCAGTTGCTCGGAGAAATTGGAGAATAATGGAGGAGTTTTCGAGTATTTTAATACAAAATATTCCAAGCTAATTTAATCATTTATAAAGCGTGCAACATGCAGCTTGCGGCATGACATGCATTAAGTTGCTCTTTCCCATGTATCTTGCCTTCAACTTCAACTTGAATGTAATAAGATTGCATGCCCTTTTTTTTTTACTTAGTGGAAAACTAAAAAGGCTCGGTAAAATTACAATTTTCAATTTTCAGCTGCCGTGGTTCTTCATATTTTATAATCCTTATAATTAAAACGGTTCCTTAATTTGATTTTGATTAGACTCACTAATTAAAGTGTTATAAACTGAACCCCACTATTTCTTGTGTGATAAGGTGGTAACTATTTTTAACATGAACTTTCTAACGTGATAAAACTCTCCCACATGCAAGAATGCAACCTCCAGAAAAATGGGTTAGTAATATTCCCTGTTTCCAGTTCTATGATAATAAAAATGTCGCTTCTATGTTATGCATGCATATTAGGTATATTACCACCCATTTGTTTTCCTTTTTACTATCAATTTAAAATTGTACGACTTTCATACTATACTTTTCGACAATACGATAAGAGTGTAAGTTCTGACGATATTATTTGCATTTTCTGTTGCTCTTAATGTTAAAGGAGATAAGGGCAGCAATTGATTTTTCACAGAAGAATTCGTATTTTAATTAGGCTCAATGTCACAGCATTTTTAATAAAATAATAATAAATAAATATATCCTTTATTTAGCACTTGGCTATTTAAACCAGATAACAAAAATAACATTCTTAATAGCAGTGGCGGCTCGTGGGTGCATAAGGGGGCGAGGCTACAAAATAGCGCCGCAGGCGAAAATTTTTCGCGATTTCAAGGTCATTGGCTTAAAATGAATAGTTAGGAATTCAACCAGCAATATAATTATTTTGAAATACTAGGTTTCACGAGAAAAATATTCAATTTGCAAGGTCAGGGTCAATTTCTCTCAGTGCATCCGCTATTGTGTCTCTATTTTGCTCTTGTAAGAACTACTACAGAAAAAACGAAATATATCAGTGATATAGTTTAATAATCAACTTTTTTATGTACGAATACGCTCAAACATCGACAAATACAAATCTTAAAGCGTACCCGACGAATGTCTAACAAAAACTGCCGTTTCTAACGGTACCCTTCAAAATATCTAAAACTATGCCCTATTTAAATTCTAAGCATCTATATGTTTACATTAACACCATAAAAACTAATGGCCTTATGCCAGTCAGTATTTTAACCCGCAGACCCGCCTCGAAAATCTAAAATCACGATAGGTTAACAATCACAAACGAATGGCACGCGTCGTAACTCGTAACCTAACGGCATAGACCAAGGTGTAAGTCTGTGTACTGTGCCTAACGGCAAAGGGCTTTTCCAACGATCTAATTAAATCTAATAAGCCGACACCTGATCCTTTGAGAAGAAAAGATAGATGAGCCTGTTAACAATAAAACATTGCCAAGTTTCAAATAGGCACTTCTTTAATTTTTATCTGTTTTTTCGTTTTTTGTTATTGGGATTTAATTGCATATTTATTAATAATATCTTATAGAACAATGAAAACATTTATCAATCATTTCCAACTTATTTTTTTATGTTTTTAGAAATAAAACATTTAAATAATAAGTAAATAAGTGTCCTTGTTCAATCAACATTTGGCAACATGCAAGTCATTGCAAGCTACTGTAAAAATAATACGATATAGGCCCAAATAAGTGGGCCTCACTCGCCTGCAAAGTTTGACTTTTTTTCCTGTTATGCGCGATTAAAGCGGTGGAGGTGCCGGGTTGGAGAGCATAGCGTTTTATAAGCGATTTGTGACGTAAAGGAAGCTCAAGTTTTTGGGATTACAATTTTCTTTTTATGCGGTCGGGCAACGATTTCAGTTTTTAAAATTAATGTTGGATGGGGTGCGCGCTAAATTTAAAAGATAATATGTTGAACTTTGATGGTAATTCGATGTTCTATTGTTTTGATACTTTTAATGATTGGAAATTAGTTAAAAAACGTTTAATATTTAAATAAATAATTTATTAATTTTACATGTGAGGCCCGGCCTCAGTTGCTTTATACGACGAGCCGCCACTGCTTAATAGTACACGCACCTCAGTTCCTTAAGTATAACAAAAGGTTTTTGTTAAAGATTCTTAGGTTTGGTGCTTTCTTAATATTATCGGGCAAATCGTTAAAATAACGAATCCCATCATAAAAAAGAGTTTTTTGCAAAGAGGTTGTCTTTACCCTGGATATAGTATATTGTTTATTTGACCTAATGTTGTATTCATAATGATTTGATCTTTTTTCCAAGTACGATTGCAAATAATCGGGCTGTAATTTATGCTCAATCTTATAAATTAATATCAGATTCGCTCTTCTCACGCACTGCTCAATGTTCAACCATCTCAGTGACCGCAACATATCATTAATTGGGGTATATTTATCACATTTTAGTAGGATGCGCATTGCCTTAATTTGTAGTACCTGCAGTCTTTGAATTTCCTCCTTAGTGCAAGAAATTAATAAAGAACATGCATATGAAAAGTGTGGCAATATAATGGTATTATACACCAACATCCTAGTCCACTGAGACAAACAGGTCGATACCCGATTAAAAAACCCTATTTTTTTATCAATTTTCCGACACATATAGTCCACATGATTAGTGAAGCTCAATTGTGGATCCAATATAACCCCCAAATACTTAATGTCAGAAACAAAATCAATTACAACACCATTTATGTTCAAAAAAAGGCCTAAATTTTTAAATCTTTGACAGTCTACCTTAGATCCAACAACCATGCATTTTGTTTTCAAATTATTTAATTTTAACTTATTTTGACACAACCATTCGTATAATATTCCTAATTCATTATTTATTATTGTAGCTACCTGATTAAAATCTTTACCAGAGACAGAAATTAGGGTGTCATCCGCAAATAAATTAACAAATGAGTTCCTTAGTCCCTCTTGCAGATCGTTAACATAGACAATAAACAGAAGTGGCCCCAAAACGCTCCCCTGCGGTACACCGGTACACCCCAACTGCTGTCTCTCTTTGTAGATATTTTATTATTAACTTTGGTTTGATGATACCTATCTGATAAAAAGTCCTTAATCCAGTCCAACGCACAATCTTTTAACCCATACAAAGTCAACTTGTTTATTAAAATGTCTCTGTCAATAGTTTCAAAGGCGCGCTTCAAATCGACAAAAACACTTAAGTCTTTAATTCATTTATATTTTGTCTTAATACCGCACACACATATTGCAGTGCAGACTCGCAGGAGTATTTTTTCCTAAACCCAGACTGTCCCTTGTATAATAGTCCATTTTTTTCAAGGTACTCTCGTAACTGGTCGCACACTACGATTTCAAGCACTTTGTCAATAACTGGTAGAAGATTTATCGGGCGAAAATCACTTATGTTATTTGGTTTTGACACCTTTGATATCGGAATTATTACACTTGTTTTTAATTTATTAGGGAACTTGCCGGTACTTAAGGATGTATTAATCATGCAAGTATAGTAGAGGGTAACCCACAACACAGAAGAGATCTTTCAGAAGTTTAATGTTTAGTAAACTATCACTAGTGCTTTTGTTTTTCAAGCCATGCACTACTTTTTTAAGCTCCGATATACTTAATGTTTTAAAATAGGCCAGGCTACAGTCTTTTTGCCTTACACCAACATTCCACTGTCTTTTAGTTATGCTATCTGATATTTCACCTAAACTTTCAGCATAAAAGTTGTTCAAGTTTTCTTCTACACCCTGATCATATTGTCCAAAATCGATATTTGTGAAGTCTGCTGTTTGTTTCTGTTGACCAACAAGTTGTTTTAACGTCTTCCACATTTTTTTTCCGTCTCCCTTGCAGATCAATATTTTTGTCATAGTATTTTCCCTTTTCGCTCCTAATTGTTGAGATCGCTTTATTTCTTTTAATCTTGTAGTCATTCCAGTCATGCTCATTTTTTGTAAAGCCAAATTTTTTGTATGCAGCCTGTCTTTCACGCTGTGCCTGCTTAAATTTTAGTGTGATCCAAGGATGTTTATAGAGGTGAGTTTTTTCCAGTGGAGCTATCTCATCGACGGTCCTCTGCAGAATGTCTACAAAATCAGAATATACAACGTTTACGTCGGTTGACGTATAATTCCAGTTTTGCCCAATTAAAGCTACTACAATATTTTCTATATTTTGTGGTTAAGCTCCATAATGGGAGAAATTGAAAATTTAAAATAAAAACTGTCCAAAAAATTATATTTTAGCCTATTACACTCAAGTTCAAGGTTTATAGTCCATCATTAAATGGCGCGAAGTAATAAATGCTCATTAAATATGCAAAACGCATACCATGGTATCAAGGACCATTTAAACACCATGCATTAAAATCTATTGTGTTCACATTAAAGGATCCAAATAATGAGCATTCTTCAAGTAGGTCTAGCCTAAATTAATCGCAGGCTATTGTTATATTTGACGATTTACTATTATTATTGGGAAAATCGATTTGTCAGGAGCGTATATTCGGGAAGTTTTTAAATTAAAAATCTTAAACATGCCTATTCAAAGACATTTAAAAAATCGTATTAACTATTAAATAACAATGAGTGGTACTATTTTACATAATATAATTATAAAAACAAGATATAATATAGAATCTTACAAACAAAGCATTTTCAAAATTCGAATAATACTTTGTCGGTATGGCTTAATCATAGTCCGATTCGGAACATCGTTGATAATAAGCGGTTCAACCATTTCTTCGATTATTATATCTACTTGCCACATTTTGGCTTCTTCTTCTATCATATGATCGATACCCTATTTCCACTTTTCCGCACTGATTTTACCCATAGTTTCATTAAAGAGTTTTTTTAAATCCACCATTTTATAAGTCGTGTTTGTTCTGGCGCCATCTGTCTTTATTTGAGCCCATATAAGTTCGATCGGGTGTAATTCGCAATGATAAGAAGAGACTGAGCACAGATATTCCTCGTAACTTTGTCATTTTATCGACTATATATTTTTTGAATGCATTTTTGTGTAAATTGGCTAGTACCAATAGTTCTTCTTTTAAGGAATTTAATGGAAATTCTGTTTGTCATTATGTTATTTCACTTTTACGCCACGCACTTGTAGGTAATTTTTCCATCAGCCTAGAGTGATAACTTGCATTAGCCAATACAATTATTGCATCTTTTGGTATAGGATCCAACATTTGCTCGAACCATTCTTCAAAGACATCGGCATTCATATCTTCGTGATAGTCTCCTGTGTTTTTAGATTGGAACATCAGTAGACCACCTTTAACGAAGCCTTCAGAACTTCCAATATGGGTTATGATTAGTCGATGTCCTTTTCTCCAATAGAGGCACCCATAAAGGCATAATAACCACATAATTAGCAAACAGGTAACCAGGAATAAGTACCTAGACTCTAAATTAGTTTTGATAAAATTCCAGGGAAATGGTACGGCTTTACATAAATTTAAGCTTAAAAAATGTGATATTAAAATATATATTTAAAGACAAAACGTAAATACGTAGTAATCTCAACTATGTGTAAAATATTTAAACGCATCATATTAACACTATTGTTATTATTATTGTATTAGTGAGTTGTATAATATCAATGACGATAACGTCTGTGTATAATATAACGAAGAAAATATATTCTTTACTGTAGTATAGTAAAATCTTCTATTTTGTTTCACCGGAAAAAATCAACATTTACGTATTCACAAATAAAGAATTTCTCTTTTAAGATAGAACTTCAGTCAAAAATATTTTAATTTCAAAATTCTTCAATTAAGAAGGTCGTCGTTGTTTCATTTAAGAAACTATTGCCTTAAAAGGGAACTTAAGCCCAAAATATATTACGGCGCCAACGTCGCTGGATCCCTCAAGAATTATTCCTTAAAATTGTTTTGATTTAAGAATATGCCGCAACCCTGTTTTGGCAGGAATAAAATTCGATAGTAATATTGTTAATAACGTTACTTTTTACCATTTTTATATATACTGTAAACCTAGCCTTATAAGTATTGAGATGTAAAGATGTATACTAGGCTTAAGTTAGTTAGAGTGACCTTGTAGAACCTGAAGTGTGTGTTTAGTAGTGATCCGACAATAAACCGTTTTTTTGTTAATAAAAGTGGCCTTTATTGAACCAAAGTTAGAGAACCTAAGTTAATAACAATATTATGTTTGTTTCAGCTTAAGAATAATTATTAGAGTACATATTCTTGTTTCAAATTTAAATTGGAAACCACGACATTTTCTATATTGAAGTGTGCTCTTATTTGTGCCAAGAATAAATGATTGATTCAAAAAAATATTTCAAGAATATAAAAGTTTTAGAGAAAATCAATATTATTTCTTTCGCAAAGAATAATATTTTTGATGCAAAACAACCAGCTTTCATCCAAGACATTTTTTTCAAGAAATTTCATTATCTATTTTTAGGAATTCTACTTTTTCGGTGCAATCTCCCACCAATTGCTTAAAAAATAGCTGCCCAGTTTTTACACTTCACGTTTGTCTCTTTGCTTCTATTCTTGTTGGAAAAGCTCACGCTGGCTATTGCAAAAATATTTAAAATCATAGCCAAAAGAATCTGATGCACACACTGATAAAAGGCGGCACTTGCCACAAGAGAATAAATTATCTTGACTTTATATTACTTAATCTGAAGTAATAATCTTATTCAGAGTGAATATGTTCTTGATATATGATTTTCTGTGTCTTTGGTCATTTCTGGTTATGTTTTTGGCGGCAAGATTCCTTTTTTAAAAGCTGGCCTCTTTGTAGGTAATTATTGTAACATTTCAAAATGGTATTTTTAACAAAGATAAAGTTCTTTGTGTCAAAGTAATTGGCCTTCGTCCTAAGAGTATGTTATTGGTATTTACATGCAGTTCGACATCTGCGCGGAGTCACATCAGTACTCCAGTGACCGAGGAGCTTGAGGTTTCTATAAAGCATCTCGGCTTAGTGTTAGACTGTTCATTTTTTCTATGGCTTAGTGATGAATTACATTACGTATATTTTCTTGAAGATAATTGTCTATATTGGCTTCGCTAAAGACAGCAATTTCATTTTTCTGTGTTTGATCGTAATGTGCGGTTTAAAAAAAATCTTTTTACTGTGTCTATATATAAATGAACGCTAAACCTCTCTAAAGCCGTTCAGGTGTTTGTACGTTGGCTGCAAAGAAATAGATTCTTAGAACAATTTTATTAAAACTTTCAACGAAATAAATTAATAATTTCTTTGTCTTGATTCGAGGATGCCGTCTTTGAGTCAAAGCAATTACAAAGCCTACTGCCTTAAAGCAAAGACACATATACTTGACAGAAATAAACAAATACTAGTAAACAGTACATTTAGATTTAAAGGCTTGCATTCAAGGATGTCATCTCTTAGACCAGTATAATATAAATCTTGCTTAAATGATTGATTCTTTAAGACAAGTACCTACTAACCTTATTTTAAGATAATGAATGAACTTGACTGAATGCTATGCTTGGAATGGTTTAAATCTGTTATCTTAGTTAAAGTAAAGCTGAGATAATTACGAAAATTGCTTTGAAGGATATAGCTGACTCTTATCAAGAAAATATTCATTTGGATATATCGAAAGATATGACAGCCTTGCTTTAAATTCGTTCTGCTTTACATTAAGATATCCTTTCTTATCTGTGCGGTTTCTACACTTTTTTAGTTACGTCGCATTTCTTCTACTCCTGCTGAAAACAAGCGCTTGCACAAAACATATTTTATGTCAGTTTTGTTTAGTTCTCTAATATACTTTCATACATAAAACATACATAAAATTATGCCTATAATCGAGTTAGGCCTACTGTCGTAAACAATCGAAGAATTTGTTGGCGTCCACTGGCGCCCATCCAAAGCACCGGCGTTGTTATGAATGAAAGCTCGCAGCTCGCAGGATCGGCACGGCAGTGCTTCTGCTCTTCTTCATTTCTGTCGCATCTCTCCTACTCCTGCTGCAGCTTCCGCAGGACCTAGCGGAGCTTTTACGTCTGCTTTTCGCTCAGTTGGCCGCAGTCCTGCAAACCACAGCAGGACGGCTTTTACCACTGACGATTCCGTTGGCGGTCGTCGCGTGTTCGCTCTGACACGTGCTTCGTGCGCGCGAGGGGGAACACTAGGATTCCCGCAGGTGGATTTGATTTAGTGGCGATTGGTTTTTGATATATTATGAGGCGATAGGTGGATATTTCTAACATGTTTTGCCGTACTTTATTTTCATTTTTCGCGACGACGTTATGAAAAAGCGGCCAATAAATAAAATGGGTTAATAGAAAAATTGACAGGAAATCCGGTATTCGGTTGTTTGTTTATCGGTTAAGAACACTGCAGTGAAACTGAACAATTTGGAATTTTAATCGATTTTATTGATGCGTTTAACGATGCCTCTTGAACTAAACGTAATGGGAGAATATAGGCAAGAAACCAAATTATAAAAGGTCAGTTGGTTACTAATACTTTTTATTTCGTATACAGTTTTACAGGAAAACTCGTAGTAAAATGCCCATCTCTGCATGCTGTTGCAAAATTCAGTAAGCTAACGCGTAATATTTAATTTGTTGTTAGGGGCGCTTAAATGTTTTCTTATATGTTTGAGCCTCTCAAATGAATACAAGACGGTATAAAATTGTTACAAATTGAAAATAATAAAATAAATACCTTTTGTATTTTAAAAAACAGAATTTAATTAGTATGAGTGTTTCGACCAAAACTTTAGTCTCTTCTGTAGCCAATTAAGCGCTTTTATTTTGAAACGTTACCATCAAGGTCGGACTTAAGGTATTTTCCGCCCTAGGCTATCCATTTTTGTTCCCCCCCCCCCCCCCCCCCCCCCCCCCCGATGTCCAAATGCTTTGTATATACACAGTGTGTAAAAAGTCCAGGACCGGTCAGTTATTTAGAAAATGCCGCACAATATAAAAAAAAAACTTCCGGTATAAAAGTTGTAGGCCTTAAAAAAATCTATAAAACTAGGACACCTGTAATTATACAAGCAGCCTCAAACAGTCACGGTAAACAAAACTTTGGTTTATTTAAATAGAATGACCATTTTTTTAATCACGTTTTCTGATTCCTCTAAACATTCTAAACCACAATTATGAAACATGTCATATGGCTAAACCCATTAGTTTAAGAAATAATTTGAGTTAAAGGACATGAAAACAACAGGTAAGATATTACCTACATCTTGCATTTTTACAAGCTGGTATCAGAATGCTTTGCGTTAAAACTGTAAAAAAACTTAAGAAACCGAAACGCGTAGAGCGAAATATTAAATATTTGTGAAGAATTTTCGATTTTTATTTCCTGCTTAATATGAGTAGGTAATCTTCACCCCGGAGATATCTATGATTCAAATAAATACAAGCGGTAAAATTAATAACAAATTTACAAGAAAAAAAAATAAATTTAAGTACCTAAGTTGTTATTTAATTAAATGTTGAAAATGTCCCCCTTCCACAGTTTGACAATGGGCTAGGTTATAATAAAATTTGTCGGTGACGTTTTGTAACATTTCTTGGTTAATAGATTCACATTTTTTAATAATTCTTCTCTCAATTCGTTCAGATCTGCAGGTTTTGTCACATACACTTTATTTTTTAGTTGTCCCCAGAGAAAATAATCAAGGCGACCTAGCGGGCCATTCTATGGGGCCCCTTTGCCCTATCCAGCGGTTAGGGTTAGGAGAAGTATTATTTAAGTAAACTCTTACAGCTCGCCCAAAATAAGGGGGAGCTCCGTCCTGCTGAAACCACGTATATGTCTTAATAGTGGTCCTACTGTATTGGTTATTGCTGGCACAATTTGATTTTGTAGCATATGTGGAGATAATATTCTGCATTCAAATTTTTCTCCAGAAAGAAAGATCCCACACTGCCAATAATACCGGCCCACACATTTACTTTCTTGGGGTGTTGAGTGTGTGTTTCTCTCATCCAATGTGGGTTCTGATCAGCCCAGTAACGACAATTATGCCGATTGACATTCCCGTTTAATATGAATGTTGCCTCATCCGAAAAAACTATTTGATTAAAAAAATTTGTTATTTACTTCCTGTTTTTGCTTTTTTACTTCGCGAAATTCCACTCTACGTTCGAAATCGTCTTCTGATAATTCCTGGACTAAAGTTATTTTATAGGGGTAAAAATTACTGTTTGTTATAATAATTTCAACGGATTTAAAACATACATCAACTTGAGTAGTAGCTTTTCTCAACGACAAATGTGGATCCTGAACAGAATGAAGTAATGTCTCTAATTTTTTTTCATCACTAGTTGCCAATTTTGGTCTTCCGGAACGAACTTTATCTCTGCAACAACCGGTTTCCTCGAATCTTTGAACTGTTTAAAACCAGCAAGAAGATAAAAAAATATATAATTAAACTATCAAGCGCCGTTTCCATACAAAACACAATAACGTGCACCACACGCTTAGTAAATCTCGACCGTTATCCGATCAACATCTGCAAAGTGACGTCACGAAGCTCCGCCCGTTTTCGCGCGGTTCAACTTTGGTAATTTATTTAAGGGTTTAATTGTACGATTAAAACCTAAAAATTTGCAAATTACTTTAAAAAGTACTCTACTTTCGATTTCTAAAATTAAAAAAAAAATGTTGAATGGGTCTATTGTTAGGATTACATTGAATGTCATAACACAAAAACGTTTAAAAACCAATTAAAATTGTCAGATGGAAACGATGACTTTGAAATCAAATAACAACTCTCCTTTACTTTGAGATTAGATACAATAGAAAAAGTTGCGTATTTATTTTTATCGTTTGCCTTTTCTACCAAGTTCTTTTAGTTACCGACACTTGCAAGAGGTGCAAAAGAACTTTTATTTTTTTAACACAAAAATCTCTAGAGAGCCCCCAGTAGTATAGTGCCGCGTCCCGCCCGTTCTTTTTTTTTCTTCTAAGTCCCGCATTGACCGTTACTTTTTTTTTTCGGATTTATATTATGATGTATAGCCCAGGTTGTTACAGTTATTTTGATTTTTTTAGGTTAGATGGGTTCGTTCAGCTTAGGTTTGGATTGTTCAGGTTATATCTATTCGCCCATGTTTTTTTTTTCTCGGGTTAGTTCAGGTTAGACCTGTTTGTTCGGCCAGCTGTGCCCCAGTTACTGTTATTTATTCTAGACGTATTCAACAACCCCGGAGACGCTATATTATGGTTGTATCCACTTTTAAGGGTCGAATAGATAAAGATGGGGAATTGCAAATCACGCTGTCTCTTAGTCGTTGATCCATGACGGACCGGCGAATATCCACCGTGCCGGCTGTATCCTTCATCTACTTTTTGAGGGTTTAATGCGCTGAAAAATAAAAAGTAAAATATAGAAATTTAAAAAGTTGTTTTGTAAAATTGGCGCCATGCAGAACGAAACGTTACAAAAATCTGGGTTTATAGTAGAATAAATTTAAGCATCACTCCACTGACTAATTAATTAATTTATAAATAATACATACCTAATTTCAAGCTAGTCTAGAATGCCATAAATCTGCAATAAATTGAACCATTTCCTTCAAAGCCGTTTGAATTTATTTGATTTATATTTTGAAATAGATTCGGATTAGTGTGAACATCTGTTTATTAAACCTGGGAGTACTAATAGCAAGACAAATATGTGTGTAACATTATTATTCATGATTTAAATTTATAATAATTTTCTGCAAGATTTTATTACATTTTGTACATACATTGTATTTAAGTGTAACTATATTTACAGACTAATTTTGACGCGTGTAATAACATTTAAAATTTACAACGCCGACGGACGTGGATCGCTACTTGTTTTCTTTCTCGCATTCATATATCAGAAAAAGATTTTGAGTTTTTCTCTACAGGTGTCTTCTAAAATAGCTAGTTGACCAAAACTTATCAAATCGAGAAAACGTCCTTCCATGTCAGTATAACATACCGGATGATGCTTGACTTAGCTGAACATAGGAAATCTCAGGTAAATTTTGAGGTGGCTAAATATTGGCTCCCCTGTACATTTTAGAGAAATATTGCATTCTAATTTTTTAAAGAGGCCGATATAATAAACCTATGTGCCGAGTTTCAATAAATTTTAATGGGCCAATCCTAACTTATTCAATTTAATGTGATGTCAAAATTACAAAATTTTCATAGCTTAGGTAATACAGCAAACCCCAGCAAATAATTTCTATGAAGCTATTGACGTAAAGTTGGATATAACGAATATACAGGGTGTCCGGTAACTTATGGGCCATAGAGCAACTGGAGATAGTAGATATAAAAATATGTCTTCTGAGCCAAATTTGCCCAAGTAAAATGTTAGAGGTTAAAGAGATACAGGGTGTTGAAAGTGAAAATTAATTTTCGAAAAATGATGATAATTTTGAAACGGTTTAAGATATCGAATTCAAAATCGGTATAACTAGGTTTTCGAGAGTGAGAAATTCGAATTTGGTGTTAATTTCAAGATACTCCCTAGAGGGCGCTTGCTACGTGCTTCATGTTGAACTAATTCATCCATATTTTTTTTTAACCGTGCAGTTACTAGTATTTATACTTTAAACTATAAAAGAACCTACCTTTTTACGTAAAAAAGGTACTCTTGGTCGATCTCGATATCTCAAGCCGTTACCCAGATTCTAGCGTCTGAATGTTCCATTGCACATTCTGTTGATTGCTGAGAAATATTTAATTCACAAAGTGTGCCTTGCATTTTGACAAAATTTGTTGCGGTGAAAACTGTCATTATTTTCTACTTTTTCCCGTCAAAGGTACGTAAATAAAAAGTTGTTGCAATATCCAAGTACTGTAATCTTTTCAAATAAAAATGCCCAGGCTTAATAAGTTTTCTAACCGTGATTTACGTGATATGGTCGGCGTTTATGCACAAGAGAATTATAATAGTCGTGCTGCACTTAGAAGGTATGTAGAACTCTACCCAACCAGAATCATTCCAGACCGAAAAATATTTCAAAGAATATTCAATCAGTTAGGTGAAACGGGTTCGTTTTATGTCAAAAATCCTGGTGGACGACCGAAAACTATAACGGTCGAACAAGAAGAAGAGATCTTGGTTCGGATCGCGGAAAATCCTGAATTAAGCACTAGGCGTTTGGAAGCTTCTACAGGAATAGGTAAATCGACCGTCTCAGAAGTCATCAATGCAGAAAATTTATTTCCTTACCATTTCACGCCCGTTCAAAATTTACTGCCAGGAGATTTGCCAGTCAGATCAGAATTCTGTCAAAATCTACTAAATAAGAATAACGAAGATCCCATGTTCCTGACAAAAATATTATTTACTGACGAGGCAACTTTTACAAGACGCGGAATTTTTAACTGGAAAAATAATCATCACTATGCTTTGGAAAATCCACGACTACCCAAAGAAAGACATTTTCAGCACGAGTTTTCGATAAATATTTGGTGCGGCATTATCGACAATTTCTTGATCGGCCCATATCAGCTTCCGCAGAGACTTAATGGAGAACAATATTTGCAGTTTTTAGAAAACGATTTACCTTACCTTCTGGATGATATACCTCTGAACATAAGACACAATATGTGGTACATGCAAGATAGTGCCCCAGCACACTTTGCAGTTCCTGTTCGAAATCATTTAAATCAGCGTTTTCCACATCGGTGGATTGGTCGCGGTAGCGAATTTCCTTGGCCACCGCGTAGCCCAGATATTAACCCGTTAGATTTTTATCTGTGGGGTCACATGAAGGATTTGGTATATGGTGATGAATCCAATACACGGGAAGAACTTGAACAAAAAATTCAAGAAGCCGCCGTTGTTATAGGAGATAATCAAAATATCTTCCTGAATGTGAGACGTCATTTGTTAAAAAGCTTAAGAAAATGTATTGAAGTAAACGGTGGACACTTTCAACATTTACTAAAGTGAATTAAAACAAATTTTTAATAGTTTCCAATATTTTCATTTTGTTTTTTTTTTTTCTGCCTTTTTATCATCAAGTCCTAGAATCTGGGTAACGGCTTGAGATATCGAGATCGACCAAGAGTACCTTTTTTACGTAAAAAGGTAGGTTATTTTATAGTTTAAAGTATAAATACTAGTAACTGCACGGTTAAAAAAAATATGGATGAATTAGTTCAACATGAAGCACGTAGCAAGCGCCCTCTAGGGAGTATCTTGAAATTAACACCAAATTCGAATTTCTCACTCTCGAAAATCTAGTTATACCGATTTTGAATTCGATATCTTAAACCGTTTCAAAATTATCATCATTTTTCGAAAATTAATTTTCACTTTCAACACCCTGTATCTCTTTAACCTCTAACATTTTACTTGGGCAAATTTGGCTCAAAAGACATATTTTTATATCTACTATCTCCAATTGCTCTATGGCCCATAAGTTACCGGACACCCTGTATATTATTTAACATTAAAAACACATTTTCGTTTCACCAATCCGGCAATTACACATCCAAAGTAAAAGACACCACTATGTTTCTTTTACTAAGCCTTTAATTTAACATAACATACCTAAGACAACAGATTTTCACAAAAACATTTATTAATTAAATGTTTAAACAACCCTCCATTAACAGTTAAACCATATCCTAACTGATCATAAAATTCATTTCTAACATTACTGAGAAATTCTATCACATTCTAACGAAATACAGATTTTTAAGCTTGTCTAGGTTTTCAAATTTTACATCTCTATAAGTAAGTTCTTTTAAGTGACCTCACAGGAAGAAGTCGTTTGGCGAAAGGTCAGGAGACTTAGCTGGTCAAAGGATTAGATGTCGTGGGCCAATAATATTTCCGTTAAAAATGTATTGCAAGTATTCCCTAACCATCCATTTAATACCAGATCTTCTGATTTTCGCGTACAACTTCTTCTAGTGCGGGTTCAATTCGATTTTGTAGTAAGTCCAAATATGTTACTGCTGTAAGGTTACCTTCCATAAAGAATGGCCGAATATTGTGATGTCTTACAATTTCTGCCCAAGCATTTATTTTTTGTGGATATTGCGTCCGAGTCTGAACAAGACGATGTTCATTTTCTTGGTTCCAATACCGGCAATTTTGATCGGTAAAACAAATATTTCTCAAAAAATCCCTATTATTATTTGCTCTTTCCATTACCTCAAAACAGAATACCATTCTCCGTTCTTCATCACCTTGCCGTAGCTCTTGATGTTTTTCATACTTGTAAGGAAATAAAGTGCGCAACACTGTGGTTTGATGTTTTCCTACGGCTTGCCCAAGAATCCTCGTGCTAATCATTTTATTTTGCTCCACGTGCAGTAAAATATCAAGATCTTTATTATCCCTTTCTTCAGCTCTATTGACGTTCTGAGTTGAGCATTCACAGTTATTTATTACAGTGCCTTTGGACTCAAATTTACTAATGATAAGTATAATTAATGGAATGGAAGGGATAGACTTATCAGAGAATTGAACGGAAACATTTCAGACACTGCTCTTAAACTGTTTCCTGTATAATACCACCATACCACCATTACCACCTGATCATAGTTACTTTTTCCTTAATCGAATAGCTCATACTTAGCTATAAATAAAGGCTTTCAATGGAAATGTTGTCACTGACGCTATATTTCGTTTTGTCAATGCCAAATAATAATTTGCTGGTGTTTACTGTATTACCTAAACTATGAAAATTTCGTAATTTTGCCATCATATTTAATTGAATAAGTTAGGATTGGCTTATCAAACAATATTTTGGTAAATTAAACAATTCATTGTTAGTTAAGAATAAGTTTCTTGCTTGGAAGAATATTATAGCCATTCTCTCTCTCTGTAGCCTATAACCCAGGGTGGGTCTTCGCTGACTTTACAATTTGCCTCCACTTGCTGCGGTCCATCATAAGTTCTTCTGGTCGCTGGATATTTAGGCTTCGTAAATCCGCCGCAATATTGTCTTTCCACCGCATCCTTGGTCTTCCCCGCGGCCGCCTTCCTACCGGGGTCTCTTCCCATACCAGCTTGACGACACGTTGGTCTTGTCTCTTAACATGGCCGGCCAATCTCAATCTCTCTGACTTTATTATTTTCACTATATCTGGTTGGTTATATAGTTCTTGTAATTCCCTGTTAGTTCTAATTCTGTATTGCTGTGTGGCGTTGTCCTTGGCTGGTCCATATATCCTTCTAAGAATTCTTCGTTCTGCTATTTTCAGTCGGTTCTCATTTTGTTTCGTCATCGTCCATGTTTCACATGCATATGTCATTATAGGTCTTATAACTGCATGGTAAATTGCTATTTTTGTACGGCGGGTTACATTTTTCGATTTCATTATTTTTTGTAGCGCAAAACAGCAGCGATTGGCTCCTTGTATTCTGTTGTTAATCTCTTGTGTTACATTGTTATCAGAGGTGATCGTAGCTCCCAAGTATTTAAACTGATGGACCCTTTCAAAATTATAGTTGTCCATTGTCACGTTCTGTCCTAGCCTGTCTCGTCGTTCTGTTCTTGTTGTAGTCATGTATTTTGTTTTATCTTCGTTTATTCGTAGGCCAACTTCTTTTGCAGCATTTTCCAGTTTGATGAACTCCTCCTTGACGTTGATAGTCGTATTTCCCACTATATCTATATCATCAGCGAAAGCCACCACAATGCGAGGACCCTGGTCTCTAAATAGGGGCGTTTCTATGTTCCCCTTTCGCACGGCGCTCTCCAAAGCGATGTTAAAGAGTAGTGGGGATAACGCATCCCCCTGTTTGAGGCCACTGTTGATTGAGAAAAAGGTTGACAGTCTTCCCTCAAGTCTTACTGCACTTGTAGATCCCTCCACACAGGCTTTTGTGAGCCTAATTAACTTTTTCGGTACGCCCAGTTCTGCCATGGCATTCCACAGTTCCACCCTTATGATGCTATCATAGGCTTGTTTGAAATCTATAAAAAGCTGATGCAATGTTTTGTTGTATTCCCAACACTTCTCCATTAACTGTCTAATAGTGAATATCTGGTCTACTGTTGATCGATTTTTTCTAAAACCACACTGGTAATCTCCTATTTGATACTCTACACACGCAGTCAATCGTTCTAATAGCATTATAGAGAATACTTTATACCCTGTGTTAATAATTTATATAATTATAATTATTATAGCCATTGGTTTGGCAAATAATGGGGGTTGCATTGAAAATTAAGATTTGAAATTGGTACATTTAGAAAGCCATAAGTCCCATAAGTACTTTGATCTTTTTTAAATATGCTTCTAAACAATAATATTCCATAACCTAAATCTCATGTATGACTGTCGGTCTGTACTACCGACAGATGGATGGTTTTTAAATGCTGCAAAATACCAAATTATTGAAAAACCGTTTATAACTCCAAAATCATTTCATTTATACATGGGATATGCTATACACAATTTTTTAGAATTGATCAAGAATCCCAAAATGCCATAACATATATGGTTTAAAAAAAAACCTATGTGCATTCCATATCAATATCTTAAGTTTATTTGTTTATATCTAATAATAGCTAGTAATAGTATGTACTAGTGTGAAAAAATAATAGGTTAGTTGGTATTGTGTTTTTATATTGACGGTAAATAAATTAATTCTGAAAATTTTCTAATAAATTACTGCTGATATTATACAGAGTGGCAAGAAAGTCGCGCATAATGCCTGTAACTTTTAAATTACCTCGTATACGAAAAAGTGACCTTTATGAAAGTGGTTCAGTAAATTATTCCCCAGTAAATTATTCCCAACATTCCCCACCTGTATGCATTTTTTCTGTCATTTCTGGTTTGGTTGCCATAGAGACTAACTTACTTTTTTTAAATGGAACACCCCTGAAGATGTAAGGCATCAATTTTCTCGAAGAAGCAATACAGCGCAAAAAATTATGAAAATTTCAGGACTTGCGTACCTATTTTGGAGCGTAAATACAGAAATTGAAATATGAATTACAATTTAGTTTCTGGCATAGTTCTGTGAGTCCTGGACCTGGTCTCCTTTTATCATTTTCTATACAACATACGACGAAAGTTGCTAGAAAATTACTTTTTTTTTAAGATTAAAAGTAAGTCAGAACGGAGGTTTTAAATGTTTATAGTAGGCTTGATAAACATGTGCATCTGTCTGGCCCTGGCACTTTGTAGGAGAGAAAATAAATATGTTATTATATAATTGTGAAAAGTTCTAATGCAACGCATTATAAAAACCTTAAAACAGTGAAACAAACAATTATGCTGTCAATATATTTATTTATATTATAAAACTATTGTTCAAAAATGAAAAACTTCCTAATTATAATTATTCTTACCTAATAGCCACCAGTTGAGTCAAGGTGTTTTTGATGACAGCAACCTAAGAGGTGTCAATTTTGAGTTCCTGTTTAATTTTCTGTTGCCTGATTTTTAATTTGTTTAAAATATGGTTCATCTGAATGAGAAACGACGAGTTGAAGTTTTAATAATGAGCGGTTACGGAAATTTGAAGAGATCGCAAGACCAGGTTTGTCAACTTTTCAATGAATTATATCCAAATAGGCCTCCAATAAATCAGTCAACGGTGTGTCGAGTGGTCAAAAAGTTTCGAGAAACAGGCAGTGTTAGGAAAGCTACTAGATCAGGTCGACCTAAAACAGCAACCGGGGGAGACAAAGCTGTGGATATCATGCTCTCAATACATGAAAATCCAACACAATCATCGAGGCCAATGGCAATGAATTTTAATGTGTCTCATCAGTCAGTGAAAATTTTGTTTAAGCAGGGGAAGTTGCATCCCTACAAGATAAAGTTGGTGCACGAAACGAGTTAAACGAGGACGATTTTGATAGAAGAGCTGAATTTTGTGAGCTGATAATGGAAAGATGCAATAACGATAATAACTTCGCAACAAATATCATTTTCTCGGATGAAGCTACTTTCCATTTAAATGGCATTGTTAATAGACACAATTATCGTAATTGGTCTGCTGAGAATACTCACTGGTTCCAGGAGAGTCGTACTTAGACGCCCGAAAAAGTTAATGTTTGGGCGGGCATAGTTGGTAGACATATTGTGGAACCTCTTTTCATAGATGGTAATTTGAATGGCGAAAAACATCTCTACCTCCTCAGAAATCACATAATTCCTTTTTGCAGAATGGTTTTACTAAGTGTAAATAATGGCATGAACGAACAGGTATGGTTCCAGCAAGATGGAGCACCTGCGCATTATGCGGCAAATATTAGACAATACATAAGCGAACAATTTCCAGGACGTTGGATAGGCAGAAGAGGTGCTATTGACTGGCCAGCGCGATCTCCGGACTTAATCACGCTCGACTTCTTTTTGTGGAGACACTTAAAGAACAAAGTCTACGTTAACCGTTCAAATGACTTAGAATCTTTAAAAGTCAGAATTAGTGCTGAAATTCGGGCCATTCCGGAGGACTTTCTTTTAAACCTTGTAGACGGGTTCAGGGCCGACTGGCGCTCTGCTTAGCAGAAAATGTTGGTCATTTTAAACACCTGATCCACTGAAAAGGCTTCTCTTGTTTATTATTCCGATGTTAAGTTGTTCAATTTTTTAGGCTATTTATTTTGTTATTATAAAGTTTGTTACAATTTTAAATAAATAAAAATTTGAAATACGAAAAATTCAGAGTTCTCCCAGTAGAATCCAAATATGCAATCATATGCAGGGTGTTCCACTTAAGAAAAGTAAGTTAGTCTCTATGACAACCAAATACCTTTTTTGAAGAAAAATTCCCTTAGGTATTTTAAAAGTATTATTTAGTTTTCCAAAAACGACACCTATTAAAACTTTGACCCTTCCAGTGCGGTGGCAATTCTCCGTTCCTGGCTATGTATAAGAATGATTCTAGAATGAGTTTCTTAGTCCATATGCGCTGTATAGACAGTTACAGAGTTTTATTAAAATATACAGGGTTGCTGAATTTATAATCGAAAATGTAAATTCTCAGGTTCGTCTTTGGGCCCGATATCTTTGTTAGGAGACATTAGGAAAAATGATTACATAAACTATTAGTATTATTTTGACCTCCCTGGTACATTGGCGAAATATTGCCCTATTCTTACCGGATGCCTCGTATAAAATCCGAAAATGTTAGTTTTTTTCTTGCGTGTCACCTTACTTTGCAGCTTGGATTTAAATTAACGGCACTTTGAAGGGTCTTTTAATTGCTTTAATAATTAATAAGCTGGTAGTAACTTGGAAAGTTCCCAAACGCCTTTTAAAAACATACTCTCCAGTTTTCACCTTCCTCAATTCCAAGGTGACAAGAACAAAGTTAATTATAAACACGAAAGTTCAAACTTTTCTCTTCTCAATGCTTATTTCTCAACATTTTGTTCATTTTTTTAGATTGTATTAGGGCTTAATAAAAGTAACAATTTTTAAGGGCAAACTTATAATTTCTTGGTTATACTCGTGTATATTGTTTCCTTGTATGCCATCAAATATAGCGATATAACATTTTGAAGCATTCACATGCACCATTACGGGACAAAAATGAAGACCTATAGTGTATGTTACGTATGTATAGTTCTTCTCACAATAAATGGTATTGACCTTTTAACTTCAATAAAATACAATAAGTATGTAAAGTATTAAGCTGCAGTAAAGGGTCGGACTAAGGAAATTAAGTAATTATACTCATGAGATTATAAGTTTTTAAATACTTCTTAAATTTCTTTACATGCATAATGTTATTCTATATCTAGTTCTGTTTCGTTGTCGCTATCCTTATTTAAATTTAAGAGTAACATAAGAAATTTCTACAGTAATAACATGATGGATTGAATTTTTCTAACTACCTTGGGTACTATCACTGACATATTTTTTTATTAATTTTACAACACGATAACTTAAAAAACAACAAACTTAAAATAAGTTCGTGTACAGAGTTGTCCCTTATCCTCTCCGTCAGACCCAATCCTTGGACGTGTTTCGCCGTTCACGGCTCATCAGCAAGGTCTGACGAGAAGGTAAGGGACCTTACTCTGCTCTTAACACAAAAATGCAAATATACAGATGAGAGTTGCAGCTTGTGGCTACATCTCGTGGCAACCACACGTATCACTCCAACCAGGTCAGCGATAATCCATATAGGTTCAAACGCTGGCAAGGCGGCCCATCGCGGGCAAACTACGTTGGGTGTCGCTGCAAGTTAATGTATCGGTTTAGCATACCGAAAGCCGAATATTGAAAAACAACAAACTTAAAATTAGTTCGTGTACAGAGTTGTCCCTTATCCTTTCCGTCAGACCAAATCTTTGGACGCGTTTCGCCGTTTACGGCGCATCATGCGTGTCAAACCATGTCTCATTCAGGTAAATTATTGTTCGATTTTCAGAACGATATTTTCTTATCGATGTTATATACTCACGACGCGACGCCATTTTTGTAATCTCTGGAATTCCATAAGTACTTGCTTTTTGTCAATTGTGCGATACCTGAACCCCATTTTAGACAAAACTCTCCAAAGGCTAGTAATGCTACAGCTTATTTGTGTAGACTTTCCGCCTTATCATGTCTTTGTCGGCTTCGTCGAAACATTTATTGGAACTGGCATCTTTACTCTTCTTTCTTGATTTTATGGCATTTGACACGATTATTTTCACTCTGGTAAGAGGTATCTCAGTCAAATTACTAGTTTTACTCGCAGCAGCCCTAGCGTTATTAAGTAAAGAACTATAAACAGTTTTTGCAATGGTTCTAGCATCGAGAGACTATAAACGCTTCTTCTTCATTGGAACATTTGAAGAAGCATTGTCAATGTTTTTCCACGGACGCCACATAATGCTGTTTAATACGTATAATATAATATTTCGTAAAATTATATTGCAATATAACAACACTTCCCGTGAGACATGAAGACTGATATTCAATCTCTCAAAATACTTGCTCTACACATTTCAAATTCTATTATTTTAATTTAACCTTACCTAGAAATCATTATAGTCCAAAAATGATAACTGGGAAATTACGGGTATTTACGACCGCACTTGGCACCCATTTTATTGCAGTCATTAAATCAGAACAATTTTTTGCGTAAAGAACTTTACCTTCTTTACTATTTCTGGAAATAATATTAATTTAGATAAATGAGTAACAAGAGTCGAGTTCGGTTAATCCTCGCAGATGAGATGAAATAGACGGCAAATTTAAAACAGCTGATCCGCAAATTACTCCGAGGTGCCGGTATTTAAAGAACGGTCTCCCGTATTTGACAGCCACGATAACCTTAATTTTTGAGTTTTTCTTTTCGTAAATAAAAATTTATACTCAATTATTAATCCCTATGGTTCAAATCGACTACGATATGATTATGAAAGATCATGATGCCGAACAAATAAATCAGTTCGAGAAAGTGTAGCATTTGTCAATCAGCTGATTGTATCCTCGGTTTCCTCGCTCAAAAACCTCCGATGAAAAAGATGACGCTCCGAGTCATCTGCCCCGCTTTAAACGAACGCAGATCTTGGCGGCCGTCAGCTCTGGAACGATTAAACGAACGACATTTTGACAATCCGACGGATCGGAGCCCTCACAGAGGATTAACCGAACTCGCCTAAGGACTACAATTTCCGTCAACTCCACAAAATTTGCTAATAAATATACCAGGTATCAAAAATATGTGCATTTCTTCAAAATTACCAAATAATACAGAATTTACATTAAAATGCAATTTGTATATTATCCACACTTTACTTTTATAAGTATTCGTAAAATACACTGTGATAATAATAGCAATGATGTTTTTCAATATCATTTACTAGAAATTCCTTTTATTTTTTTTTGTACTCTCATATCTAATGGTTTGCATTACAGAACTTCGGACAATATTTAAAACTAGAAATTTTAAAAACTTTATCTTTCGGGGGAGATCTTTTCTTGCATAGAGCCGCCATTGACAAGCCACATGGTTAATCTGTTTTACATTTATATTTATCTTAACGCACAGAAAATATCGCTATACTCCTTGCAAAACAATGTCCAATGCACGTCATACCCTTTGAGTGACGTCAGTTATCGGCGGTGTTGCCAGCTTGCAATCAAAATAACCGAGTGAGGGAATTACAGTAGTTTTGTTTTTTTCATAACAACATGATAAATTTACAAAAATAAACTTTTTAGGTGACGCTATAATAATTTATTTTCTTTAACCGTTGTTGAAACTGCGCTTACAGTGGAGATATTCAAATTTAGGACAGCTGCTACACGCTAAAATTTAGTAAAGTAGAAATAAAATATATAGACCCTAACATACTCTTTAAATTTACTTCTCTAACTGCTGTCAGGGATAACAATGGGCCATTGTTGTTAAGTTAACTAACCTGAAAATAGTGTATTAGAGAAGCTATTAGCTCTTCGAACCGGCTATTTGAGTGCTTTGGCACTTTTCACGAATAGTAAACACGTAATCGTTGTTGTCCCTTATCCTTTCCGTCAGACCAAATCTTTGGACGCGTTTCGCCGTTTACGGCGCATCATGCGTGTCAAACCATGTCTCATTCAGGTAAATTATTGTTCGATTTTCAGAACGATATTTTCTTATCGATGTTATATACTCACGACGCGACGCCATTTTTGTAATCTCTGGAATTCCATAAGTACTTGCTTTTTGTCAATTGTGCGATACCTGAACCCCATTTTAGACAAAACTCTCCAAAGGCTAGTAATGCTACAGCTTATTTGTGTAGACTTTCCGCCTTATCATGTCTTTGTCGGCTTCGTCGAAACATTTATTGGAACTGGCATCTTTACTCTTCTTTCTTGATTTTATGGCATTTGACACGATTATTTTCACTCTGGTAAGAGGTATCTCAGTCAAATTACTAGTTTTACTCGCAGCAGCCCTAGCGTTATTAAGTAAAGAACTATAAACAGTTTTTGCAATGGTTCTAGCATCGAGAGACTATAAACGCTTCTTCTTCATTGGAACATTTGAAGAAGCATTGTCAATGTTTTTCCACGGACGCCACATAATGCTGTTTAATACGTATAATATAATATTTCGTAAAATTATATTGCAATATAACAACACTTCCCGTGAGACATGAAGACTGATATTCAATCTCTCAAAATACTTGCTCTACACATTTCAAATTCTATTATTTTAATTTAACCTTACCTAGAAATCATTATAGTCCAAAAATGATAACTGGGAAATTACGGGTATTTACGACCGCACTTGGCACCCATTTTATTGCAGTCATTAAATCAGAACAATTTTTTGCGTAAAGAACTTTACCTTCTTTACTATTTCTGGAAATAATATTAATTTAGATAAATGAGTAACAAGAGTCGAGTTCGGTTAATCCTCGCAGATGAGATGAAATAGACGGCAAATTTAAAACAGCTGATCCGCAAATTACTCCGAGGTGCCGGTATTTAAAGAACGGTCTCCCGTATTTGACAGCCACGATAACCTTAATTTTTGAGTTTTTCTTTTCGTAAATAAAAATTTATACTCAATTATTAATCCCTATGGTTCAAATCGACTACGATATGATTATGAAAGATCATGATGCCGAACAAATAAATCAGTTCGAGAAAGTGTAGCATTTGTCAATCAGCTGATTGTATCCTCGGTTTCCTCGCTCAAAAACCTCCGATGAAAAAGATGACGCTCCGAGTCATCTGCCCCGCTTTAAACGAACGCAGATCTTGGCGGCCGTCAGCTCTGGAACGATTAAACGAACGACATTTTGACAATCCGACGGATCGGAGCCCTCACAGAGGATTAACCGAACTCGCCTAAGGACTACAATTTCCGTCAACTCCACAAAATTTGCTAATAAATATACCAGGTATCAAAAATATGTGCATTTCTTCAAAATTACCAAATAATACAGAATTTACATTAAAATGCAATTTGTATATTATCCACACTTTACTTTTATAAGTATTCGTAAAATACACTGTGATAATAATAGCAATGATGTTTTTCAATATCATTTACTAGAAATTCCTTTTATTTTTTTTTGTACTCTCATATCTAATGGTTTGCATTACAGAACTTCGGACAATATTTAAAACTAGAAATTTTAAAAACTTTATCTTTCGGGGGAGATCTTTTCTTGCATAGAGCCGCCATTGACAAGCCACATGGTTAATCTGTTTTACATTTATATTTATCTTAACGCACAGAAAATATCGCTATACTCCTTGCAAAACAATGTCCAATGCACGTCATACCCTTTGAGTGACGTCAGTTATCGGCGGTGTTGCCAGCTTGCAATCAAAATAACCGAGTGAGGGAATTACAGTAGTTTTGTTTTTTTCATAACAACATGATAAATTTACAAAAATAAACTTTTTAGGTGACGCTATAATAATTTATTTTCTTTAACCGTTGTTGAAACTGCGCTTACAGTGGAGATATTCAAATTTAGGACAGCTGCTACACGCTAAAATTTAGTAAAGTAGAAATAAAATATATAGACCCTAACATACTCTTTAAATTTACTTCTCTAACTGCTGTCAGGGATAACAATGGGCCATTGTTGTTAAGTTAACTAACCTGAAAATAGTGTATTAGAGAAGCTATTAGCTCTTCGAACCGGCTATTTGAGTGCTTTGGCACTTTTCACGAATAGTAAACACGTAATCGACAGAGATATGTGCACTTTTGTTGTTCTTAAAAGAATAGTTTTTTAATGTTATTTATGAAAAGATCTAAAGTTTTTCTTAAAAAATAGACGCACAACACGAAACCACAGAAAAATTGAGGTTAGTTTTGCAAAAAACGTCAAAACAGGCCAACGAACGAGCTGGCGCCACCGCACCGTTCACAGCTTTGTTGCCAACTGTTGGCCAATAAAATTCAAATTATATTAATTTTTACAAGCTTAAATACACAAAAGATTTGCTTTAAGTGGGTTCGTAACAAAGAAGAATACTTTAAGTTTGTAGTACATTCAATATAGCATAAAATTTTAATATTTTTTGCCCGAATTTAATTTCCTCATGTTCTCTTACGGATTTACAATTATCAGCTGATCGATGACGTGCATTGGACATTGTTTTGCATGAACCGTACTTATTTTCTGTGCTTAAGGTTTACAATAAACCAAACACTAACTTATATTGCACAATTTTAAAGGACAAAGTAAAAATTTATTGATATTCTTTACGTTCCATAACAAAATTAAGTGATCCTAAAACTATTTTACCTTCATGTTTACGAAATGTTTTATACGTTATTTAAAAGGTTAGTTTTACATTATTGCATGAGTTGGTGCGTATAGAAAAAAAAATATACTTTAAACAAATAATTTGCATCTCAGATAATGAAAATGTATTTAGTATTGTAAAATTACATACATTAAAATCAATTTGAGAGTGCAGTAAAAAAGAAAGTCTAAATAAATGCTTTTTAAATAGCAATTTTATAGTGAGAAATTGTTTTTATCAATCGTCTCGGGCTTTTCAATAAACGGTATTGCAACGCGCCCTTAACTGAAAACTTCGATGGCAACCAAAGTCTTTAGAAACTTTAATGGATTGCAGGATATCCCTGAAAGTTTAAAATTACCCGCATTGTCAGCGGAATTTTAAATAAGCTATCCAGAGAACTGAACGGTACAATGTATATTATTTTTACGAAAACAAATAGCATTATAGGAAAATGTAACAAGACATAAAAGTTTAGGATCTTGAGAAATACAAGTAAATCCCTATTTTCCTAAAATATTTATTCTAAACAAGTTAATTTTTTTTTCGGTTAGTTTAGGTTTGTTTTGAATCCTGACAGTAAATTTATATATTAATAATACCGTGTGAGCAAGAATTATTTGCATCCAAAAGGGCTTGGTCTGAAGAACGTAAGGCTTAGTTGAGGTTACAATAATTACAGGGCTGCCCAGAAGTCCGGAATAAAATTAATATAGCCTTAACCTGTAACATTTAGGGAAAATGCTCGGACACGTCAATTTAGTTTTATATAATATGCTCACATCTTGACGTTATTCGTTTGTTTTTTCATAGGCGGCACGAATCGCTATGTGCCCAATGGATATACGGTTTCACCAAGAATGTAGCCCAACACAAGTAAATTATACAGGGTGTCCCATGACTTATGGGCCGTAGAGCAACTAGAGATACCTGACATCAAACTAGACCGATTAAGTCATATAAGTTTTTTCGAAATGTTACTCGTTCTAGAGTGAAGGTTTATTTTAGACAATAAGCCATACATACTACCAGGTATACTCGCCTTTTTAATGACCTTCCGGAGAGGATTAAAGGTGCAAATAATGTGGGTGACTTTGGCAGAAAAGTATTTCACTATTTAAGGGATACTTACGTAGATTAGGGTTTATAACTTTTGAAACTAACATGTAAAACACCGTTTTTTGTAATTTTTTAGCAATAACTAGCCAAGTGCTAAATAAAGACTATTATTTATATATATTATTAATTTCAAAACGGTTCAATGAATTGAATTGAAAGTTGGCAGTATGTATTATGTTTTATGCTTTTATAAGTAAGAAATAAGAATTTGCAGAAATTTGAAAGTTTAACACTAGAGGGCGCTAGTTACATACACTGGGTTTCATAAATCTATGATTTTTTTTCTTACCTGTCTTATTAGGTGTGTTTGAATAAAAGTTTCTCAAAGATGGGCAACTTCTAAGCTAAAAAGGTATACTCGCTTGATCTTAATATCTCTAACCGTTTTCGAGACATTTCCGTTTAAACATCACAAAGCATAAAAAAACAAAGTGATTAAATTCATATGTTAATTATCACAACGCAATAAATTTGAAACAATGCATTAATAACAAGAAGCTCACTTTAATAATAAATGTTGACTCAGAACGTTATTTAAGTTTCACAATAGAAATAAAAAGTATTTAAGATAATTGTGTATTAATACTTCATCACATGCCATATTTTTGAAAAACACTAATTGACGAGGTTGGCTGTGCACTACAAAATCAATTGGAACAATTATATAATTGTAGGTCAACAAAAAATTTTTTTTTTGTTGTAACACAAAGCTAAATGCCATATTGTGGTAGAATGGACCTATCCAAATACGAAAATGAAAAAAAAAATGTTGTAACACGTAACGTTTTCTTGTTACATTTATACAATTATAGTACCACATTAAATGTTACAATATTTAAGATCTATTGAAAAAATAATTTTAGAATTTTCTAACTGTGTATATCGACTTTATTTATACTGTTTCACCTACTAAACATACCTTACATCTAAGAAAAACACAAACATTACAAATATTAACTAAACACACTAATTAAATTTTATCTTTTCCTTTTATGAGGGGTCATATCTTCTCTTTTTAAAAACCAACAGTAATCACCCATCATGGCTGGGCCCTGGAGTAAAATCAGGGTCGGTACGCTGTTCCCCGGAGCTGTCTGATGATGCTTTGTCGCCAATATCTTCCAAAACAAGATTTTGCGGATTTAAAGGCGCAATGGGCACTGGTAAATCTGCATTATGAGGAACAGGCCGTATGGCAGACGGCAAATTTGGATAGTCAATCTTGTGCTTTTCCTTTTTGGAATAACCTTCCGTCTTTGTCAGGCAAAAGTAGCAATCGTCAACATGATTAGTGGGTTCTCGCCATACCATTGGAACTGCAAAAGGCATGCTTTTCCTCTTCCCATTCATCCACTCCACCAATGACACGCTGCAACTAACACAACACACATGGGGAGCCCACTGCTTGTCTTGATCTCCAATTAAAACACCAAAATATTTAAGGTATGCTTTTTTTACATTTTCAGAAAATGGCCTGGCTTGTGATTTCACCATAAATGCTCCACAAATGTAACAAAATCTGTCAGGAGAAATTTTGCAACTACGGCGCGATTGACTCGACATTTTCTTTCTTAAAAACACTTTTTATCTATACACAGAGAACCACTCACTTCGAAACTGAACAGAATACTAATGTTTAATGTTGATTTTATGTCTAATATTGTAAATAATACAGTTCAGGTAATTTTTCTGTTATAAAATGCATCCATTTTAACCGTCCCCTAATTAAATTGACTACCTGCTAATGTAAAATGGTCTTATTAAGCTATTGAAAAATGGTACGAGTTGGGGCTTTCCGAATATTGTTTCTATTATTAGAAAGGTATTTTCATTTTAAAAATAAAGATCTGACCTGTGTTAGAAAAATCTTGTCGGCCAGTATTGATTATTGGTTGTGACTTTTGCCTAGCAACGAAATTTATGCCAAACGAGTGTTAGCAAAAGTTAATAAAGATTTTTATGTTATGAATGTTTGGTGCGGTATCATTGGCAATTATTTGATAGACCCAATTGAACTTCCACAAAGACTTACTGGTAATGCATATTTGCAGTTCTTAGAAAACGACTTATTTAATTTATTAAATGATGTACCTGTAAACATAAGACTAAATATGTGGTTTATGGATGTGCACCACCTCACTTTTCACTTGTACTTCGAAATCACCTGAATCAACGCTTTCCGCATCGGTGGATTGGTCGCGGTAGTGACTTTCCTTGGCCCCCTCGTAGCCCAGATATTAACCCGCTTGATTTCTATTTGTGGGGACACACGAAGTCATTAGTTTATGAGAGTTTATGAGGAGGAAATTAATACACGCGATAAACTTTTACAAAAAATTGGGGAAGCCGCTAATGTGATTAAAAGCAAGCAAGACCCTTTCCCAAAAGTGAGATGTCATTTGGTTAAAAGTTTAATAAAGTGTATTAAGGTCAACGGTGGCCACTTTCAACATTTACTAAAGTGAGCTTCTTGTTATTGTTGTATTGTTTCTAGTTTCTAATTTATTGCGTTGTGATAATTAAAATATGAATTTAATTACTTTGTTTTTTTTATGCTTTGTGATGTTTAAACGGAAATATCTCCAAAACGGTTAGAGATATTAAGATCAAGCGAGTATACCTTTTTAGCTTAGAAATTGCTCTTCTTTAAGAAATGTAAATTCAAACGCACCTAATATAACACGTAAGAAAAAAAATCATAGATTTATGAAACCCAGTGTATGTAACTAGCGCCCTCTAGTGTGAAACTTAAAAATGTCTACAAATTCTTATTTCTTATTCATAAAAACATAATACTGCCAACTTTTAATTCGATTCATTGAACCGTTTTGAAATTATGGCTTATTTTCGAAATAAACTTTCACTTTCAACACCATGTATTTCTAACGAGAAACATTTCGAAAAAACTTATATGACTTAATCGGTCTAGTTTGATGTCAGGTATCTCTAGTTGCATTGTATAATAATAATTGTGCAAGTTATTTTTACTCAAACACGGCCCATCGCAGGAAAACAACTCAGGAGAGCTCTTATGTTTCGAATTGAATGGTGAATTCAAAAACATTTTTTATTTGGAAAAAAACTATTGGCGTACCATTTTTTCCCTTAAAAATATGGAAGTTAGTGCTCGTAGGTATGCTTATTGAAGCTGAAATATATTTTTGTATTGAAAAATTTGCACCTTTATTAACTGTCGCTATACGTACTAAATGTCACTGAAATATCTCAAGTAGTTTTGAAAATATTCACACCCCATATTTTCGTAACGAAACATTTTTGAACCAAACTATCCTTAAATATTCGAATATCATTAGGGAACACCCTGTAGTATACGTAAAATCCGCTGCGCAATACGACGAAACGCGCGTGGGGTATGATCTGGCGAAGGGACATGAACCTCTACATGTCTAAAATACATAATTAATTATAAGAAACAGGCAGTTTGAATAAGTAAAATAAATAGTTTAGCATTTTGAAACAAATATTTGTTTGGCTTATAGGAAATAAATATTTCCTTTGGGTTATTTCGACGAGTTTAATCCTTGTTTTCAGTAAACCAACGTTCACTGATAAAATTAATTATTTGAGTTAAAAAAATTTTTTATTAACTCAAATAAATATTTGTTTCCTATTAGCCAAACAAATATGTATTTGAAAAATACCAAGGGATTATTTGCCTCAATTAGTATCATCTGATTTGATACAAATTATTTTTATTTGGAATTGATCACTAAATACAAAATTCAAGCAAATATTTATTTCCTTAACACTAACCTAACTTAAATAAGCCGTTTTAATGACTTAAGGTAAATAGGTTAAAAGTTAAGTTAACAAAATGTTTATTTGATTGATATTTATATATATTTTATTAAGTATATATTTATTTTACTTTTGGTTTACATGTATTTGCCGTAACAACAACGTTATTTAATTAAACAATTTAAGTGATTTGATTTAAATAAACCGGAAATTTCCATCAAAGTGATTGTTTTTTTATTCAAGTACAGGGTCTTCCAACGTGGACTGAACAGGGGCTCATATTTGAGCTTCCTTGTATTTAAAGAAAAATCCAAAATAGCCAATCGATGTACTTTTTCCTGCAGAATTCAAAAATGAAACCAAACATTTATTTGAACCAGAAACAAAAGAGTTACGCTATGGATAAGGTGTTTTTTAAATGGAACATAGCTTTTTTTATACGATTTTTGGAACGAGTGATTTTTTTTTTGTCCGTTCTGATTAAAATATTTAATATTGTGACAGCTATTTTTATTAAATTTTAATGTTTTATCCAGTATAATTTAACTTTAACCTGTTTGAAACATACACTAGGTAATAAAGGTATAATCACCTTTGAATCCTTCAAAGTCAAAACATTTTAGAAATTTACTATAATATTGCCGAAATGAAATATTCATTAGATGAGAGATTGCAGATTGTTATCTTGTTCTACAAATGCCAAGAAAATGCAAGAGAAGCAAGGAGAAGATTTATTGCAAATTTTCACAGAAATATATCCGTCAATACTATTCTAAGGATAAAGAACCTATTTGAGGAAAATAAAAACATTACATGACAGAAAAAGAAATCCAACTCTATACTAATTAAAAAAAAAAACATTAATGATTTAATTGTTCAATGTGACCTCCGTTGTTCTCGAAACATGTGCAATAACCTCTTTGTAGCCTTTCCAAAGTTGCTGTTATACTGTGACTTTCCTGGTTAAGGCGATTTATTTCATTCACAATTTTCTGCATGATCTCTTCAATATCGTGGTTTCGCTGCTTGTATACCACGTTCTTTAAATGGCCCCAAAGAAATGTGTCTAATATTGACAAATCGGGACTATTGGGTGGCCAAGCATAGGTTCCATTTCTACCAATCCATTCTTCATGGCGTCCGTTTAAATATTGAGTAACCTCACGCACGGCATGCGGAGGGGCCCCATCATGTTGCCAAATTAAATTTTGATATTCTTCCAATGGTAAATCTTCCAAAAAGTTCTCAATTTCGTTTTCTAAGAACTCGTAGTATCTCTGTCCATTTAAAGTCCCGTTAAAAAATATTGGTCCCAAAATTCTATTATTTTTTATGCCACACCAAACATGGATTGAAGTCCTTCCTTGAAATTTAATTGTCTGAAATTTTCTTGGATTTCCAACGGCCCAGTGATGATTATTATGTCTATTGAAAACCCCCGATGTTGTGAATGTGGCTTCGTCAGTCCATAAGATATTTCTGAATAAATTAGGGTCTTCGTTTTCTTTCCGAATCACAATTTGGGAAACAAATTGGAAGCGAAGTTCTTTTTGTGTCGGTGTTAGATGTTGAAGTGGAAGGATATGATAAGACTTAAATTTATGATTTCTTAAAGTCCTGTGAATAGTTCCTTGGGTAACTCTTCTGCGTCTTACACCGCCGCCGTATTGAACGTCCCGAACTGCGTCCGAAATTGATTTGGTTGGATTCAGTCGAAAATAATTCACAATGGCACTGTCTCGATTTCTATTCCTTTCTGGATTTCTTTTTCTGTCATGTAATGTTTTATTTTCCTCAAATAGGTTCTTTATCCTTAGAATAGTATTGACGGATAGATTTCTGTGAAAATTTGCAATAAATCTTCTCCTTGCTTCTCTTGCATTTTCTTGGCATTTGTAGAACAATATAACAATCTGCAATCTCTCATCTAATGAATATTTCATTTCGGCAATAATATAGCAAATTTGTCAAATTTTTTGACTCTGAAGGATTCAAAGGTGATTATACCTTTATTACCTAGTGTATGTTTCAAACAGGTTAAAGTTAAATTATACTGGATGAAACATTAAAATTTAATTAAAATAGCTGTCACAATATTAAATATTTTAATCAGAACGGACAAAAAAAAATCACTCGTTCCAAAAATCGTATAACAATCCATGTTCCATTTAAAAAAACACCTTATCCATAGCGTAACTCTTTTGTTTCTGGTTCAAATAAATTTTTGGTTTCATTTTTGAATTCTGCAGGAAAAAGTACATCGATTGGCTATTTTGGATTTTTTTTTAAATACAAGGAAGCTCAAAAATGAGCCCCTGTTCAGTCCTCGTTGGAAGACCCTGTACATAATTGTTTAACTTGTCTTTTATATTTATTTAGACCAAGTATAAATTTATTTGGTTTAAATTCCTTTTTTTAATTTTCAATAGATCAGAATGTTCATTCAAATCAGTTCTTATTTTATCCAAGTACGTGTTTATACAGACGTCACATAAAAATAAGAAATATTGAAATGTTGCTATTGAATATGGTTTAATCAGTACCTATACCATAATTATCACAAAACTTATCAAATTGTTTATAGTGTATTCAAATAATAAGGCAAACCAACAGAAAAACACATTTTTGCCGAATCACATTTATTTATTACCAATAATTATTCACCAAATAAATCAAATTATTTGATTAAGGGAGCACAGTTTTATCAGATTGATGATTGATGAGATATCCTATATATAGGATATAGGGAAAATGCTAACCACATTGTAATTTCTTTAATATATAAAAAAATGTGTTTAAGCTCACTTTGTCCTAGACGTAAACATTACATTTGCTAGTGATTAATAATTGGCACACTTTTTTCTAAAATTAACTTCCATAATATTTCATTTTCATTGGGAAAACATTTCGCGATCGTACTTTAGAAAAATATGGAAGATTGTCATAAATTAATTCTTTTGTTTATTATATTTTTTGCTTGACCTAGTTTATTTTTTTAAATATCCACGTCTAAATTTAAAAATAACTTCTTAATGCATTAAAAGCTTTATATGTATTTTTGGATGTTTCCCCAATCTGTTTTATTTTGGTAATAAGCTGGAAAAATCCCGTGACAATTTAAGGTGAACATTTGGTTTTTCTGTGTTTCTTTCTTATCGGTAAATAGTCTGCAGTCAATCTGAGACGTGCAACAGCTTTGTTAGCTTCGCGTCACATCCCCAGTAACAAGCTTTCGTTATTCTGGCGCCACAATCATTGAGGTCAGGGCGCCAATAAACGGGATGGAACTGACGAAACAGAGACGTCAGACCATGCATGGTAAAAGTAATTGTTCTCTTTTTTTACATATATACAGGTAAGTATATGGAATACTCTGGGGATTGTATAGGGGAGGTAATAATATCTCTCCTTTGTCATTGAAAAAAAAATCCCAAAGTGCCCCTTAACGCAGATGCAGAGCGCCAAAGGGGTACCCAGCGACTTACCTTTTCGGCTCTTACTTTTGAACCAACATCTATAATTTAGTGAAATTTTAATATTTTATGTAGGCCAAAAAGACGCATAAAACCATACTACAGTAGATGTTTTACATCGTCAGGGAAGTCAGGAACGGACTTGGCTGTGAACGGCACCCCGTTTATGAAGACATCTCGGTTCTAAAATGCTACAATTGCCAACAATTCAACCACAAGAGCAACGAATGCAGAAATGAAAAAGTATGTTATAAGTGCTCCGAGAAACACGAGGCCAAAGACTGCCAAAATCAGATTTTCAAATGCAATAATTGTTGTTTGGGACACACGTCATATTTCTGTCGTGACCCAGGATAAAGTTAATGTAAAAGCGTGGAACTCAATTCTAGTAAATATAATGTACCGTAATACTAATCTAAGCGGCAACGCCGCATTTGTGCTAAATTACTATGTTTTTATGTAACTACTAAATACTAAAAAATAGAGAAAGTACATTATATTCACATGCAATATAACTGGCAATACCGCATATTAAAGTAATGGCAACGTTGTACAAATCCATAAAGATATATGTTCAAGTCGAATCCTTATGTAAACAATCTGTCTGATATTTTGTATTAGTATTCTAACACGCAAATTTAAGTGCGACATACTCTGCTTGCATAGTAACAGCGAATCTCTATTTTTATTGGTTAACAACAGTATCGTGACGTGAAAGAAGCCATCTTGGATTTCGATGTATTAGGACCTGATTGGTCAAGGTGTCGGGACACGGTACGAGACGGGCATTATTTTGTCAACAAAGCAGTGTCATTCGAGAGTCTAAATAGATAAGAAGTGCTCCGTGAACCGGTAAATCCTTCACGTAAAAATGGTCAAAAGTATTTAAAAGTAGTTAAGTGGTTGTTTGATGCATCTAAGTTACAAGGGTGTTAGTATGTCATACCCATGCTAGGGTATATACCGATGAAGTGATTAATCTGTTAATAAATGATAATGCAATAAATTTCAAAAGAAATTTTATTTTCCAAGTAAAGTAAAGTTTGAACCAGTTGACTTGTGAAGACACAGGTTAAAGTTTTTAGTGTCGTTCATTGTTACAAACGTGTTCGCACAATGGTATCTATTCTAATTCTAAATTTACAACTAACTATGATATACTGCACCAAGGTAGCAGTTGAGAATGTCCTAATTATAAACGGCAGGTTGACATAATAAAGACACAATCTGTTCACAGTAATAATAATAGTAGGAGTAGTAGTAGTAGTAGTAGTAGTATTGTAAAGATCTCCCATATCAATGTTAGATCACTCTTTACAGGCTTTAACGATTTTGCTTATATAGTTCAGGATAATGACTATGACGTTGTAATGGTTACAGAAACATGGCTATCGGAAAATACCGATTCAATTGTGGTTAATATACCGGGATATAACTTTTTCCATAAAGATAGACTGGGCAGAGGTGGAGGAGTGGGCGCTTATGTCAAGTAACAGAAGCTTTAGAATTTTAATTTTTACAGTTTAATTTACGTAATAAATGCCGCCTACGATTCTTTAAATTTTCTTTGTAAAGTTAAGGAAAAACCTTAATATCTCAAAATGATAGCGAGATACATACGGCAAACATAATATTTTCTGAAAGGGGGCACTTTAGGCTTTTCGACGGCAAAATAATATACAGGGTGTTGTATGTCTGTATTAAAATCGAATTGAAAATAGAGATGTTTGAACAAGTATTCTGGACACCCTGTATAATTAAATCGAAAAGTGAGGACGGTCTAGGATAAACTATGCCAGCATTCGATTACATGTAACTTTGTCAGGGAAATTAAGAAGCAGTGGCGGAGATATAACAGTTTAAAAAAAGTATGTTTTTGACTGATTTTTCTTTCTTTAATTCATAACTTGGCAACGCAGCATTCGATCTACATACAAGTTAAAAGTTGAATACACAACCGATAGAGGCTTTATATGCCACATAAAAAGGTAGGGTATTCCATTTAACAAAAATATAGTTTTTGGTGTTACTCTTTTTTGAGACACCCTGTATACTTGAAAATAATTTTAGGTTATAGCAGAGTCGAGACGTTATAAGTTTTATTAAGAAAATTTTCTCATAAGTTCAACAGTTTAGCTTCTAGTGACCGACGCGCCCTTGTTGGCCCACCCTGTATATGTGTTAAATATTATGAGACTGAGATATATTTTTGATTTAAAAAGTTTTTATGAATTACCAAGTAATTGTAGCTCTACGTAGTACATGTTTTCGGTAGTTTTTTGACACGTAGTATGGCTGGTAAACCAGCTGAGAAGTCAAGGATAGGAATGAATTCTTTTAGTAGTAAAAGGTTGTTGTCTATGATAGTATAATTATAGTTATCATTTAACCGCTTTTAAATGGGAATTCTACAGAAATGCTGATCAATTTATTAACATTCTATCCGTTCCAAAAAGTTAACTCTACCCCGTTTAGATAATTAATATTGCAAGCCCGGCATTAACCTGAATATTTCATTAGCTTATCTCACTGTCCACAATTTCACTAATTCACCTCAGAATATCTTTTAACGTTAAGATTTAATGTGAAACTTATGCGATAAGTTTTTAAGCACCAACGCAAATTATTCAATAGTTAATAATCTTAATATACAGGTAGGGTGCCTGTAAAAGGCCTTACAAAATGCTAGCATGAATTACTAAGGCTAAAATATGACCATCTAAATCTAGCCCAATTTACCTTAGTCTAAAAGCTCAAAGCTTCCGAAATACAGGGCTTGTAAGTTAGTATTATTTAACTGTTTTTCGGTACACCATGTATAAAACCTCCTCCAGCCAGGCACACATTCCTTCGGAATGTTCTTCGAATTCATAAATAAAAATTAGAGAGCTTGAACCAGCCGGTATAAAGTGTGACGGAAGAAATAGTAAATTTTACATTATACCGTTGGTCATCTGGCTGCCATAAAAACCTAATTAATCCCTCTGGCCATAAAATGCCCCAAATTTACATCTTTTCGGGCAGAGCCGCAGTAAAAATTAGCTGCAGCCCTATGCTGCTATACAATTTTAAGTAGGTATAAATAACTATACTACGATCCCAAAATAATTGGCAAAACTGTTCTTATCACCATTGACGGTGTGCGGCGAAAATAATTAACATTGATTCGCCCACTTTTGTTTTTTGTTTTTAAATATTTATTTGCCAAGGTTTACAAAAAAAATGGAATAAAAATAAAGAAAATAACATAACATTCTATACAAATAAATATTAATCAAGGCTTCTTCGTTTTCGTTCTTTACAATACTACAAAAAAATCAGCTCATATCTAGTGTTTACTAAGATAAAACTTGACAGCAAACAACTAGACATGTTATAATATAATATACGTGTCTCTAAGTTCAAAGCCTACCCCTCAAGTAAGATAAAAGTCCAATCAGAGATCCAACAAAAAAATAAAAAAAAAAAGAAAAAACAAATTCATTCAGCTCTATGTGGTTCCCAGAATAAACCATGATTACTATTTCTTAATAGTTTCCCTCCCATATTACACTATTTACAAAGTAAGAGAAAAAAAAAAGAAATGCCAAAAAAAAAAAAAAGCGAAGGGAAAATGAAATACAATGTATGTTACAATATTATTAATTGGAGTTTGAATAATCCAATTATTTAAGATTATCTTAAATTTTCTTTTAAAAATCTGTTTTTTTATTTCATGTGGCAACACGTTGTGCACCCTATATCTAACACTGACGAATGAACGACCACCTATCGTTTTTTGTGTTCTATGCATTTCTAAGTTGTCACCAATTTTATATCTGGTTTCATGTTGATGCGTGAGTCCTGATGTTGAAGTTATTGTTTTTGTTTTAACCAGAAACAAAATACTGGTTTTATAAAATAACTGCCTAATGCTCAAAAGTCGTGTATCTCGATGCAACCTGTCTGTACTGTATAAAATCGTGAGTCTATGCATAATTTTAAGTATTCGTTTATGAACTATTTCTAGTGGTCTCGATGTATTGTTATATAATCCGCCCCATCCAATTATACCATATGAAAGAAGCGATTGAACAAGTCCAAAATATACAATTTTGATATTTTCAATATTTGTTATTCTTGTTATCTGCTTAAAAAGATACATTAAGGATCTCAGTTTTTTAGTCAATTTTGTAACATGTTGGTCCCATTTTAAACTTGAGTCTATACAAATTCCTAAATAGTCTATATTTTGTTTACTTTTTATTATCCAATTTTGATAGTTGCGAAAGGGAATGTTTATATCTATGTAATTATCAATAGGCAAATTTGCTTTATAAGAAGAGAAAGGTAAGTAAAAAGTTTTATCTATATTTATTGTTAAAAAATGTTTATTAAACCATTCAATTATTTTTGTTAATCCACTACTAATTTATTCTTTAACTTCTACCCAGTTGTGACCTTGTACAAAAAATGCTGTGTCGTCAGCATAAGATATTATATGTCCCGGTTGGTCTAAGCTGAGCAATGAATTTAAATAAATTATAAATAATACAGGTCCTAATACAGTTCCTTGTGGTATACCATAGGTAACTGTTAGTTGATCGCTTAAAACACCCTGTATTTCTACTCTTTCTACCCTATTTATTAAGTAGCTCTTAAAAAGGGAATACGCCAGTCCACGAATACCTATAGCATACAGCTTTGACAAAAGCTTTTTATGACAAACAGTGTCAAAAGCCTTTGCCAAATCAATAAAAACCGTGGCACACTGTTCTCTTTTGTCCATACAATCATATATTTTTTCTATTAGACAAGCTATAGCGTCATTAGTTGATTTATTTGGCGTAAATCCATATTGCGAATAAGACAGGATGTTATATTTATTTAAAAATGTAATAAGTCTTGATTTAATTGCCTTTTCAAATATTTTTGCTATATTTGATAGTAAGCTAATCGGTCTATAGTTCTCAACTAATTTTTTATCACCTTTTTTAAATACAGGTTTGATTATAGCTATTTTAAAGTGGTCCGGACATACCCCTGTAGAGAAAGACATATTCACGATATCACACAGTGGCGTACTAATATATTCTGCACTCTCTTGCAGAACCTTAGAAGTAACCCTATCAAAACCCGGTGTAGAGTTTACCTTTAATGACCTAATTATAGATTTTATCTCATTACAATCTACAGGGCTTAAGAAAATTGATTCTAAATTGTTAATATCGTTCTCTATATTACTGTCCACCGAACCTGTTTGTTTAATACTGTTTGCCATGTTTTCTCCAACTGTGACGTAATGTTTGTTAAAAATATAATTTATAAATAAGTTAAATAAAGCAATCCAAACCGCTTGGGAAGATTGTGCATTGATAAGTTGTTACATGTTGCCAGGTTTTTAAATATTTCATTTAAATTCTCATAAAATGTACCAAAATCGGCATGTCATTAAGGGCCTTTTCACCCTACGGTACCTGTTTTACTTAATTTGGCAACGCAGGTAGGAAAAACCCAAGTCTAAAGACGCTCGCACGCTTTCTTACCGCCTCTAACCAACGTTTAGTGTCGTAGACAAGTTTCAATCAAGAGGATATTAGCAATTCAGTTTTGTTATTTTGGTGGTTATTCAAAACAGCAAATATTATAATGCAGGCGAGTTCTTTAAGTGATAGTAACCAACAAGTTACAAAACGACGTCACTTAAAACCTGGGGAGCACAATGGTAAAAAATGTGTATGAGGGAATTCGAAGTACACACAGTTGAATATCATTCACTGATGCAGTAGAACTTTGTGCCACATTGACTAAGACATCTTCCCGTACTGTTTATAGAACTATCAAGGACAATAGGAATACTAAAGTGTCCGATCAGAAGGAAACAAGAGGACGGAAACATATTTTTATTGATCAGCAAACAAAGTTAGCCATTCGTCGGAAAGTGCATGCATTTTTTTTTCAAAATGAACTTCCGAATTTAAAAATAATTTCTGCCGAAATTGAAAGGGATGAAAATATGCAATTTGAATTGAATTTTCGATTCTTAAGATGAAATTGCAAAAGTCTATTGGTGGAAAAGGAAGAAATCGTATTGTGGCGTAGAACGTATCTAGAAGAAATGCAACAATATCGCTGTGCAGGGAAAATAATTTACTTTACGGACGAGACAGGGTTAAATGAAGGACATACTGTGAAGTACATTTGGCAACATCTCAACATTAAAGATGCACGTAACGCCTTTATCAATGGACTGTCCACTGGATTGAAAGTTTCTTCAGGAAAAGGCCGTCGGTTAATTGTAACCCACATCGAGAGTGATTCTGGTTTTCTTGAAGGTGGGTTGTGTAGGGTGATTGAATCTCGTAAAACCGGTGATTATCATGAGGATATGAACTCGGGATTGTTTGCAGAAGTCCATCTTACTGCGTATTGAACGTGGGTCGGTAATCGTGATGGATAATGCACCATACCTCGGCTGGAAGCTTTATCAACTTCTGCGTGGCGAAAAGGAAAGATTGTTGACTGGCTCGAAGATAAAAATATTGAATTTGGCGAAAAAATGCTAAAAGTGCAGTTGCTCGATCTTGCAAGACTTCACAAAAAAAAAATATACGAAACACGTAGTGGATGAAATGGCTCGTGAACGAGGTGTTACAATATTACGTTTACCGTCTTACCATTGTGAATTAAATCCAATCGAGCTTATATGGGCACAGATAAAAGGCGAAGTGGCACGTGAAAATAAATTAAAAGATGCTAAAGAACTGTTACAAGCGGCAATAGCGAATGTACAAGCAGCAGATTGGCATAAGTGCGTATTACATGTCAAGGGCGTAGAAAAAAAAATATGGGACTTAGATGTACGCGTTGAAGTCATGGAAGAACCTATTATTATAAATCCTGCAGATGGCAGCAGTAGCGACAGTAATGAAATGTTTTCAGCGTCAGATAGTGAATAATGGCTGTAATGGTAATAATGAATTTAAAATTGTAACGTATTGTCATTATAACACTTTTTAATGTCGGCGTGGAATATAATTTGTCAAATTATTATCAATTAGTTTTCATTAGGTAACAAAAGTTAGGAAATTTATAAACATTTATAATTTAGGTTTAGGTTTTGCCCTTAATCCACTATTATATATTTCTGTTATTATGTAGTATAATAAAAACGTTATGGAAATAACATTTACCGTTGCTTCATTATTCTTTTTGGATTTTATACCTGCGTAATTTAGTTTCTCTAATTACTCGATTAGATCACCGAATGTAAAAGCTTAATCTAACGTTTATGGGAGTGGTGTCATACATTTTTAACGGTTATTAAACAGTATAGAGCAAATCGACCAATAATCTACCTTGATGAAATATGATTCAATACACATAACACTGCAAGAAAAGAATTGAATGATTTTTCAAAAAAATGTGGAACCAAGACTCCTTCAAATAAAGGCAAAAGAATAACAATAATATACGCAGATTCACAAAATTGATTTGTTCCGAACTGTATGTTGCCTTTAGCTAAAAACATATTAATGACACAATTATGACAATTACTTATATTAATGTTATTAGGGATATTAACAGAAGTGGCAGTGTTGAAATTAGAATTAGACTCATCAGTAATTGTACTAGTTTTCGAGATATTAATTTCGTTACGGCCCTTTTCAATCTGTGAAGCTATGTGAATTTTGTTTCTTAAGGAATTTTCTATGTATACCTCTGCTACATTGGTTGATTTCCATCCTCCGTGTCTCTTTAAGTTGGTTATACTACCACCACTTTCAGCGAGTAAAGTGGCTGAGCTCCTGCGTGAACAGTGCCCGGTGTATTCTTCGGGATTCGGTAATTTAAGAATCTTAGTAATTGTGCAGGCGATTTTTCCAAAAGTGTGAATACCGATATGTTGTATAGTACATACAATGGGGAGATTGAAGGATCTTGTTTTCGTTACCAGATCCACCACAAGGGAAAACATGATAGAAAGGATAATGGACAGCAACCGCCGTATCTCTATGGCAGAGGTGGAAACTGCAGTATTATCAACCAGGGAGAGATTAGAGTCGTGTATACAGAACGATGGGCGACAATTTGAACATTTGGGACGACACTGAGAATTATTGTCGTAACGATATATTTGCTTAAATCATACGTACCTTCATATTTTGTTTTTCCAAGGCCTGTTTGACTCTTAAAAAAACCTTTACAATGGCAACTTGAAAATAAAATCATAATGTTCCGTAATTATGATTATTGTTGTTGATATCTCCGGATTGAAAATAGATATTAACTTGCGGTTTTCGCTGACTTCTTAGACTTTTAATCATCCTTGTAATCAGGTAAAATTGAATTTACTATTATATTTATATTTATGGAAAAAACGCGCAATGTTTGTGAAGTTGTAAGACAGCGCCCCCTAGCGGCTAGTGTAGAACACATTGCCGTAGATCATAAGATGACATAATATAGTGAGAAAAGCCATTTTTACCAAAACTAAGTTTACTAAATTATGTTAAGCCAGACCGGATTTATCAGCATTTATTACAAATAATGTTCAACCTTCCCCCACCACTTTATTTGAGAAGTGACGAACACGTTCTATAGGTGAATTTTATTAATAAATCTTCGAAATATACAAAAATGTTATTTTCGGGATACCTTAACTAGGCGACTTTTGAGGAAACTTTGTGATTCATATTTACCGTTACTGTTGCGCCCTCTAGCGCCAGTCTGAGAAACTTGAAAATAATTTCCAGCAATTTCTCATGACCACTTTACCTAATATATTTTTTTTCCGCAAGCCATACGACTAACACTTTCTGATATACGGCCGAGAGCCATTCTAACTGGGACACCCGGTACAATGATTATTTGTACAGCTTTGGTGTGTAACACCGATGGTTGTTGGTTCTAATCGGACTCGTGGGAGTCAACGTTTTTCTCAATTTTTGTTCTTCATCTGAACCAATTTATATGGGAAATGAAAAAAAAATTTAGGCAACAAGGAAATTTTTTTATTCTGGTTTAACTTCTGTTCTATTATCAGTTACTCAGTTTTTGATCATAAATGGTTTATTGTCAACATTGAGTTTTAATCCCAAAAATAAATACAAATTCAAACGAATTTAATTATTCATGCGGATGAATCCCCCGGACTTTTGGGGTCCATTCCGAAAAAAAAAATAATTATATAAGAAATAAATTGAAGTGTCAAATTATCCCAAATTGTGCCGTTGCCGTTGCAGATAAGAAAAAACGTGAAAAACGTAAAATAGCCGTCAAGAACGGTGATGTTTAATTTTACAGAAACAGTAAAAAGCAGAAAATAGCAGCTTCTCATCTAATAAAAAGGAAAATAAAATGTCAGCGTCGTAAAATTTATATGAAACGTCAGAGTAGACGAATTATCGTTTTTAAACCCGCCGGCACTTTTTAAGTAATATGTCCTGTTTTATTTTGACGACTGAACGTGCAGAGAACGAATTTGTCATCGTACACCATCGCTTTTGTATCTCGCTTTGTCAAAGCGAGTAGCATCAAAATGTATACAGGGTGGCGCATCGAAAACGAAACAGTCATTTACTGACAGCTCGGTTCTTTTTTGGAAAAACGCTCAGACCCGTCGATTTTGTTTTTGAGGGGGACACAAAATTGGCAAAAAATCACGTTAACACGTGCTGCCCCCTGGGCGGGGGTGGCACCACCCCTAAAATCTTAAATGGAAAGCGGGGTCGAGTAATACCTTATTTTAAAGGTCCTGCAATTCCCTTTATAATGATGTAAAATTCATGTACTTCAGTTCAGTAGTTTTGGAGATTTATTGATTTAAAGCTTAAATAAAACTCTAATACATCATCATTAGTGGAGATCAATACACTTGGCAGCAAAGTAGTGTAAAAATGAAAAATGAACTGACCCGTCAGGCAAGTAAATGTTGGAAATGACCACCATGACTCTCCATGCAGTAATAAAGATTTTGCTCAAAACGTTGCCGCACATTTTGCAATATTTGAGGAGTAATTTGAAGGCACTCATTCACAATTCTTTGTCGCAAATCTTCTAACGATGTTGGCTGAGTAGCATAGTTTTTGCTTTTTAAGTGACCCCACAGAATCAAATCCAAAGGTAATAAATCTGGCGATCTTGGGGGCCATTCAATGGCACCTCTTCTACCAATCCATCGATCTGGAAACGTCTGATCTAAATATTGTCGAACACGTAATGCGTTATGTGGTGGGGCACCATCCTGTTGGAACATCAACCTATTCGCAATGTACCGCAATTACTTATGGCTGTTAATGCAGGATCCATGGCGTCTTGCAGTAATTCCAAATACATTTCACCGGTTAAATTTCCGGATAAGAAAAAAGGACCAACTAAATGATCGCCAAAAATACCAGCCCAAACATTTAATTTTTGTGGCTGTGTGTGTACCTCACGATAAATTCTGGGATTAGAATCGGACCAATATCGGCAGGTATGACGATTTACTATGCCATTTAAGAAAAAGGAACATTCGTCGGAAAAGCAAGTGTTGAATAGAAAATGTTCATCGTTTATAATTCGTTCACTCATATCTTCACAAAATTGTAATCGCCGATCAAAATCGTCTTCATCAAGTTCTTGTGCAAGGTGAATTTTATACGGATGAAAACTATGGGCCTTTAGAATCCGTTGGATACTACGTCGACTAACACCACACACAGTATCCAATTTGGGGGTACTTAACGTAGGATCTACATAAACTTGCCCTAAAACCCCCACTTCCATTGCTTTGTTCCTTATGGGATTTTCAATGTTGTGTTTTTTATTGGCGACTGATCCAGTTTCCCGAAATTTAGCTACAAGTTCTACAACATATTTTCGATGTACGTTACTGTTCTCATGTCGCTCGTTAAATATTTGTGCTGTTCTATTAGCGTACTGATTATTTCCGAAAAATATTTCGATAATTTCAACCCTTTCTGACATGGTTAATTTATGTAAAAAGCGTTAAAGGTATTTTAACAACAAAGTTTGGTCGAATCAATCGCAAACTATGTACTAAATTCCTATTTACAATAAGTACGCGACATTTCCTTCTTATGTTTCCTCAAGAAACAACTTTTTTGGCCACAAAAAACGCTCCAATCGCTATTTTCAACACCAAAATGATAAACAAACCATAGTGAAGAAAAGCATTTACTTATTAAGTAAATGCTTTTACTCAAATTTCTTCTGAAAGTAGTACAAACTAATCTGATGTACAGGGTCTTCCAACGAGGACTGAACAGGGGCTTATTTTTGAGCTCCCTTGTATTTAAAGAAAAATCCAAAATAGCCAATCGATGTACTTTTTCCTGCAGAATTCAAAAATGAAACCAAAAATTTATTTGAACCAGAAACAAAAGAGTTACGCTATGGATAAGGTGTTTTTTAAATGGAACATAGCTTTTTTTATACGATTTTTGGAACGAGTGATTTTTTTTTTGTCCGTTCTGATTAAAATATTTAATATTGTGACAGCTATTTTTATTGAATTTTAATGTTTTATCCAGTATAATTTAACTTTAACCTGTTTGAAACATACACTAGGTAAAAAAGGTATAATCACCTTTGAATCCTTCAAAGTCAAAAAATTTGACAAATTTACTATAATATTGCCGAAATGAAATATTCATTAGATGAGAGATTGCAGATTGTTATCAATAAATCTTCTTTTTGCTTCTCTTGCATTTTCTTGGCATTTGTAGAACAAGATAACAATCTGCAATCTCTCATCTAATGAATATTTCATTTCGGCAATATTATAGTAAATTTGTCAAATTTTTTGACTTTGAAGGATTCAAAGGTGATTATACCTTTATTACCTAGTGTATGTTTCAAACAGGTTAAAGTTAAATTATACTGGATAAAACATTAAAATTAAATAAAAATAGCTGTCACAATATTAAATATTTTAATCAGAACGGACAAAAAAAAATCACTCGTTCCAAAAATCGTATAAAAAAAGCTATGTTCCATTTAAAAAACACCTTATCCATAGCGTAACTCTTTTGAATTCCAAAAGTTAGTTGCTTTCCTTCGCCGGATTCATCTTCAGACGCGTTTCGCTGTATAACAGCTCGTCAGTGAAGCTATAGAATCCGAGGAAGGAAAGCAACTAACTTTTGGAATTCAATAGTTGGTACTCGGTCCGTATACCGAGATTTGGCTTTTAATGCTCTCCTGGCGGCGACTCTGTGAGGATACCGGCTCGCCGGATTCTTACAGTAGTTTGCTTCTCCGACTCTGACTGATCTTGTTAGACGGGCCAGGTTGATGCATTTGATTGCCACTAGATGTCGCTGAAAGGCTACATCTACCATTTGTCATCGATCTTTTAGGGTCAAGTAGGCTCTTAAAGTTGCTTTCCTTCGTCGGATTCTATAGCTTCACTGACGAGCTGTTATACAGCGAAACGCGTCTGAAGATGAATCCGGCGAAGGAAAGCAACTAACTTTTGGAATTCAATAGTTGGTACTCGGTCCGTATACCGAGATTTGGCTTTTAATGCGCTCTTGGCGGCGACTCTGTGAGGATACCGGCTCGGCGGATTCTTACAGTAGTTTGCTTCTCCGACTCTCCGACTCTGACTGATCTTGTTAGACGGGCCAGGTTGATGCATTTGATTGCCACTAGATGTCGCTGAAAGGCTACATCTACCATTAGTCGTAACTCTTTTGTTTCTGGTTCAAATAAATTTTTGGTTTCATTTTTGAATTAGGCAGGAAAAAGTACATCGATTGGCTATTTTGGATTTTTCTTTAAATACAAGGAAGCTCAAAAATGAGCCCCTGTTCAGTCCTCGTTGGAAGGCCCTGTACCTATTAAAGTATACTTTAAGCTTTAAATCAATAAATCTCCATAACTACTGAACTGAAGTACATGAATTTTACATCATTATAAAGGGAATTGAAAGGCCTTTAAAAGAAGGTATTACTCGACCCCCGTTTCCATTTAAGATTTTAGGGGTGGTGCCACCCCCGCTCAGGGGGCTGCACGTGTTAACGTGATTCCAAAAAAGAACTGAGCTGCCAGTAAATATCTCTGTTTCGTTTCGATGCGCCGCCGTGTATATATTATGCTAGTAGCCAGAAAGCATAGAAAGATTAAAGTATTGTAGCGATATATCATGTGATTAAAGGACTTTTACCATACGAGCAAAAATTATTATCATCAAGGTGTGCTTTGCATCTAAGGCAGTCGTTACAAGTACTTTGATTCATTGCTAATTTATCCAATTTCTTCAATAACTTTTTTTTTTTTTTTTTAAATTTTCGAAGCGGGATTAGGGTAAATGGTTAGTGGCAATACAATCAGCGTTTATGCATTGACGATTTTCGCGAAAATTCTCCTAGCGTCTAACGAGCTGGAAGACCATCGGTAAAAACAGAAGAATTTGTTGCAAACGTTCGTGAAATAATGCAAAGTACGCCAACAAAATATGTAAGACGCGTATCTTAAGAAGTGGGAAGATTTTATGGAACATGCAGTACAATTCTTAATAAAACAATTAAATTCGTTTTGTTATAAGGTGCAAGTATTCCAAGAAATACGAACTGCGGATTTTGAAATACGCAGGAATTTCTGTGAGTGGAAACCTGCATGGAGCGTTAATGACAGCAGACATCATGACAACATGGCTTCACAGATTTGATACCGAGATGAAGACGCAGAGTAGAAGGGTGGTTTTGTTTCTGGATAACGCAACATCTTATCCCACAATTACACTGGATAATGTCAAACTTATTTTTCTTCCATCCAGTACTTAACCGACCACCCCTGATTCCTCGAGGGTGGTCGCTATTGAGAGATCTTTCTGTAATTTAATTTAATTATGTTCAAAATTATAGCTATTAATATAACGAGATTATTATGCGATTTATAATAGTCGAGGACATTGCTAGGTGATGAGGCGACAGCCGAGTCACCCGCAATGTCCGAGACGGTGTTAAATCGCTAATAATCGAGTTATATTCAAAGCTTTATCGTATCATTGACAACGGCGATGCGAAAATAAAAACAAGGTGTTTTGTCATTTCATTTTGGCATTTCAAAAAGTCATCATTAAAATCATGCAAGATTTTGATATTCCTGACGATATATTAGCTGCAGCCAACATTATAAGGTTGAACTTGCTTCCGGACAAATCTAAAATCCATTATGAAAAAGAATATCGGCAGTTTTGTGAGTGGCGAAACAAAGTACATGTTCAAGGTGCAGAAGAAACGGTATTGCTGGCGTATTTCGCAAAACTCTCTGAGGAATACTCTGCTTCATCCTTATGGCCGAAATATTCCATGTTACGAGCGACTTTAGAACTGAAGGAAAGAGTGGAAATCGACAAATACGGCGCCTTAATACGTTTCATCAAGAAGAAAAATGTTGGATATAGAGCAAAAAAATCAAAAGTATTTACCAGAGAACAAGTCAACGAATTTGTGTGTTCTGCCTCAGACGAGAAGTTTTTAATGATGAAAGTGGCTTTTTTAATTGGAATTGGAGGAGCCTGTCGAACTAATGAATTAGCGAAGATGACCACGGAAGATGTTGACGTTTTAGAGGACAAGCTGATTGTTACTATTCCCGACTCAAAAACCCACAAGAAACGTATTTTCGCTGTGATCTTTGACGGCGAAGTCAATCCTGTGCTTTTATTTAAAAAGTACGCAATGTTAAGGCCAGACCATGTCACTCACCAAAGATTGTTTGTATCATATAGAAGAGGGAAATGTACGGTACAGCCCTACGGCATTCATTTCTTCTCTAAAATACCTCAAAGAATAGCTGAGTATCTCTCACTTGAAAATCCTAATTTGTATACTGGTCACTGCGTTAGAAGATCTTCGGCAAATTTTCTTGTTAATGCTGGAGGAGATATATTAGACCTACAAGAACTTGGTGGATGGGAATCGGCGAAGGTTGCTAGAGGGTATTTAGAAGAAAGTGTGACCAAGAAAGTTTCCATTGCTCGCAAAATTTAAATCGGCGATGTTTCCGGCAGTGGATTAGGCACTGGGGAACCGCACGAAATCGAAAGGAGTGCTTTCTCGGTCATTAATCAGTCTTCAGAGGGCATACCTAAGATCGTGGACGTTAAAGACAAAGGTGTATCCATCAAATTTGAAAACTGTCAAAATATTGTTTTACATGTTCATGAAAAATAGTTCTAATATTATTTGGTATCTAACGTATTATGCTTTCGTAACTAACGTATTAAATTATGGTAACTAATGTATTATGAGTAACTAAGGTTTTATGTAGGTTTTAGTACGTTTATGATGTTAATAATTATTAATAAAGATATCATATAAAAATGACTTAATCTTCAATGATACGATAAAGCAAATAATATGTTAATTGTATTTAATAAATAAAGTTGTTAAATAATCTTTACATTTTTGTTTTTGCCTTTGGATCAACTTGTGTTTTTGGATTTTAGGCGAGAATAGACACAATATATATCTATCAAAATAAATTTTAATAGTTTAATTTCATATTTATTATGAGTTAACATTAATGAAAAATTATGGCAACAGAATCTTTACAATCTTCTCGTTTAACATTAATTTTTTAAATTAATTATTATAAATAACTCGAAAACAAATAAAGATATGGAATCCCGGTTTTGGCCAAAACCTAGATATTTTTATGCTTTTTAAGCTGAGTGATTAAAATGTATAATGCCGTTAAATATTATAAGTAAACTGGAAAAAATTCAATCAAACCCAAACAGCGCCACCTAGAAGACGCGGTATGTATTAGTGATCAAAGTCGATTTTTTAATAAGTGTAAAAGTGTCTATTAAACGAGCCTAAGCTAATTAAATTTGGATAAAGCATGTGGAAGATACAGCTATTTAAAAAGTATCTTTTTCGAACTTTTAACGAACTTTTTATTTTTGGCATTAAAACAGTTTAAAACATAGCAATTATCTGATAAAATTTTAGATATATCCTACTAACTGTGTACCTAGCGGTCATTTTGGAAAATATTTTCCAGAAATTTCTTTTAGTCAAGTTAGTCAATAATATGTCTTCCCGAAGCCCTAAGGCTTATTGCTTCCATAATATCGTATCTTACCGACCTTAGTGGGACACCCTGTAAGTATGTTTAATTGTGTAAAATAATTAAAAACTTTGCCAACATATATTTAAATCACGACATTTTATTAACTGTGATTTCGAATTAATTTTACTTAATATACTGCATACTTGGATATCATGTGCAATGCCATTTTATTAATATTTTAATAAAGAAGTAAATGCCATAATTTGATTGCATTTTATATTTCTATTTATTTGAATTTGAAATTTCATTTAAAATTTTCAACTACAAATTTAATGCATCCTTGCTCGAATATAAATATATTTAATGGTCATTATTAAATGCATTTAAATTCAGTCAAAATATGCGCAGATATATGCCTTGTTTGCCTTTAAAATGTGCAGTTATATGCATTTTTTTTACCAAAAAAACGGGTATGCAATATTTCTTAATTTATTATAGTATAATAGGGCAAAGAAACACACTGGGTTCTAAAAAAAATGTTTATTTAAAGAAAAATGCAAAAGAAACAAATAGAAAAATAAAAGTAAACAATTTTTTAACCTGAAATTGTATAAAAAGCATTTTTTACTAAATATTTTTCAAAATTTTCAACTAAAAAGGATGGTTGGAAGTAAAATATGTTTACCCAAAGAGAATCTTCTTTCAACATCTACTGATGTAGTCGGACAATATTGCAACTTAGGTAGTAAAGTATAAAACCAAGACACAACTTCGTTGGATTGTTTACCTTCATAAATGCTTTTTACTGCAGTTAAGTATTTAAATCCTTTTTTTTACAGTTACATCCAATTTGTTCCTTACTTTAAATTTGGAACTTCTTCTCACACACAATAATTCTTGCAGAAGCTTTACAGAAGACTTATTCTCCACTAAACTTTAACTCTGGGAAATTCTTAATCCACGAAGATGATTTCGCCAATTTTAAATCCACTTTGGACATTTTGAACACAAATTTGAAATCACTAGTTTCACACTGAAAATACTGAAATCTTTCGACAAACTAAGACAGAAGTACGTATTACAACCCGATATAAAAATACAGTTTGTTAAGCAGGTAATAATAAGGCATTATTAAATGACAATAAATAACCCCTAACAATATACCTGCAAACCCCGGAAACCTCCAATGAATACCTTGTGTATAACCAAAATGTAAATATTAATTATTATATAATTGTATTCAGATTGGAAAATCCCTGAAACTTGTGTCGGACTGGACATTAAACCTATAAAAATATGCTCATAAAATAATAATTTGGGAAAAATATTTTATTATAAAATTGACAAAATATGCATATATATGCACTTTGCATATATTCCTCCCTTTAGTCATTATAATCGAGGGTCCAACTGAGCCAAACTGAACATATAGCATGTTATCATAAAAATGTAGAAATAAGTATCCACCAAAAGTGTCCGCAGTTATGTTGTGAAATAAAATACTGAAAATCGTATGGGCTTTGATATCCAGCGGTGGAGCATGGGGGGGCCTATTCTGTCCTCGAAACTTAAACCCAATTCATTGGGCAAATTTAAATGTGAGGAAAATTGAGCAATGAGAGAGACAGAAAAGAAAACATGACAGAGACAAAATATATAATGTATTTAACAATCTGCTAACCTATAAGCAATAAAAAACCTGACTTAACCTATGCATGCTGTATACAGGGCCAATTCGTTATAAGTTAAGCCAGACTCCCAGCAGGGCAATAGCTTTCTTTGGTAATTTTTCTTAAAAGTTATAAAAAATGAGAAATTCATTAATTCAAAAGTTAGAAAAGTAACAATTTCACAATGTTAATTATTTTTCTGGGTTTTACAACTTTTATCAATAATTCGCGTTTATTCCGTATCATTCCACAGCTTCTTTCGCAGTCAATTTATGAGACGTGAAAATAGTATCCAACATTCCTGGACAAAATAAAATAATTACTATAAAACTTATTAAAAATAAGCCACATTCTACATTTTTTTATTTATGATAAGGCACAGCACTGTAGGATTGATCCTTTATGGCGCCCTGCGAGCGGTGCGTAGGAAACGATTCACGTTGGTCTTGAATCTTTTGAGATTATACTTGTTGGGGAACACGGCCTTAGGGAGGTACTCTGGAACGACTCTGACGTTCTCCAGATAAAAGAGTTTTTAAACAGTGTCGTTCGACGGACACTAAGCTGAACTACGTACGGGTGGGCTGCAGTGGCTCGTCGTGTATTTCTACCATGCACCGCTCTGGGTGGAATCAAGCGGGCAACCTCAGTTGAGCGCAAATTGTATTAGACTGTCAAAATTTCGTACAGAGGCTAAAATGCATAAATAAACAACTTTCTCGAATAAAGTTTTTCGATAGTTTGATAAATAAGGGAATTTTTGAACCTATTTTATTAAAAATGTCAAATTTGGCAGGTAACGCAAGTCGTGCAGCTGCTTCAGTATACGTCACTTTTGGTTTTTAGGTAAGCAAAAACTAACTGCTTTTTCAATTTTTACCTATACCTAATAATAAAGAAAAATCCCATTTGATGCGGACTTTCTTGCGGACACTGTATTAGGACAATATAGGTAAGTTAGTCGAGGTAATATTAGTTGCTTAGTAGGTCGTTCATATTAATAGCTTGGCAATATCTACAGTCTTGTCTCACTGACAAATCCTAAAAATTCGAAAAATTGTTTACAAGAAACTCGATACATTAAAAGAAAAATGACGATCTGTTAATCATCATCAATTTGCCGTTTAAGCGCGTGCAAGTATTTTTAGTAACAGCTTTTTAAATTCTTAAATGCAGCTGAAATGACCGCGCTAAATAAAAATGTCATAGCCGAGTTTGGCTTGGCGTCGTACTCTTTATGAATTTAAATGGCCGCAAAATAAACAATTTTTGGACCAAGATAGTGCGATAAAAATAATTTATGTTTTGGAGTTTCGCCGAAATGTGTCGCGGTTTTTACGTCTTTATGTAACAGTACCAAAAAGTACTTCTGTGTGGTGGACAATTGCAGAATATAATAAAATGCAAAGAATGTTTTAAGAAATTGTAGCAAAATACCCGACAATAATTTTTTTAGAAACAAATTCCTTTCTGTGATCGCCCACAAACCGACATCCTTCTGGCCTCCTCTGACGCTACCAAAGTCATTACTTCAGTATTGTTAACCGTTGTTAATCAATGAGACATTTAACTGCTGTGACAGAATGACGTGGTGGTGATAGACTTGGTTTAGAGAACGTGGTAGCGTGGAAACCAAGTCAGTATCATTCTGCACAATTTAATGGAGACGTTTCCCTATCTATACTATAATCTGAGTCGGGGCAAAAGCACTCTTGAAGAATCTGGAAGATCAGATGGTATCTAGACATCTTTCGAAGTTCTGATATCGTCGGATGTAGCCACTAATTAATATTGTTGGTACCTATTCAGATGCACTTACTCCTCTGGTCAGCTGGTTAGCAGGCACACGTATAGTATTATCCGCGTCCGCGAGACTACCGCGAACCACAGAATCCTCGTTAAGTGAACCTTACAAGTAGTTTGATCAAGAATTCTTATTAGCCAAATAAAACAACTACTTTCTCAAAACACTTAAAATCTATTTTACAAAGAAAAAGAAAGTGATATTTTACAAAAAGAGCCTTAAATATATTTACAAAGGAATATTTACATCTAGCGAGAAAGAGAGGTTTCGAAACTAAAGCCCAACTAGATAATTATTCAGTATTCAAACTGATAATCGACACGCGTTTAATGAAAATCCCTAATAAAAAAAGTAAAGAAATATAACAGAATGTACTACCAGATGGTGCACATCTTACCCCAAAACAGTGATTAATAAAGGAGAAGAGATTAATATGAAATATAAATATGTATACATGTGAAAACTTTGTTCTCTAGCCACTTGCTGAGACCTTATACAATAAGGATTAACCAAATTATGTTAAAACAGCTATTCTCTGGGCTACATGCCCCAACGAGCGCTGAATAGCACAATTTGGCGTATTTTGACTAACACTGTTAGTACTAAAATACAGACTCAGATTGCAGAAACTACCGGGAAAGAAAATAATGAATCTTTATTTCCAATGATAGGTTGCTACGCTGCTGCTACCTGTAGACCGGTTTCGAACTCTTTGGTTCTCGTCAGTACAGGGCAAGCATTATTTGGTTAATCCTTATTGTATAAGGTCTCAGCAAGTGGCTAGAGAACAAAGTTCTCACATGTATACATATTTATATGTCATATTATGATTACCACTTGCCAAGTAGTGTTCTCTTACTATTTATTGAGAAGAGATTAAATTGAACTGAAAAATTAAAGTAAAGGATCACTTTACACGAAAATTAGTAAGTCGACCAGAAAGTTCGGTAATAATCAACTGATTTTACTGCGTTCTCGAAAGAGAACTTGTGACCATAGTACCACACCCCTTGGCTACCCGTGGCTGATGGTACTTGGCCAATCACAAAGGTACTTGCACTTCTATCTTTTTAAACCCTCATTGACCACTGAAAATGACTTAAACCTATAATTTATACAAATCAACAAAGTCCTAATCTAATTATACCTAAGAAGAGTTAGAAATGTATAAGAAAAAAAACCTACAAAGTCGTTTTTGCTTGTTTCTTGTGTTTTTCAGGTTTTTGGTAGGAAAAAAATAAACAGATCTAAAACTTTTGTACAACGTGTATAGGGCAGATACCGGTTTCAGTCACAAAATCGCAGCTTTATCTATCTTTCTTTTAATATGTTAACGTTGGATGTAATAAACTCCCCATCTTTTTAAACTAGGCCCTAGAAGGTAAGGGTGCTTTTTAAGAAAGGTTTTGTTTCGAGTAAATTTATGTTTTAAGTATCTATAGAGAATATTTTCTTTTTAATTCAAGACTTGTCGATGTTAGAGATATTTATGGCTATTGCCTTTTTTAGTCGGGAAGTACCATGACGAATGAAATTAGGTCCAAAAAGAAGTTAGGTCTATATTACAGAAGAGATATTCTATATTTTGATTTAGTGTTATATATATATATAAGACACTAAAACCATGTTAACGTATTTCTTGGGAAAGTTTCTTCCAGTAAAGCAAGCCTTTTAAATATAAATAAAATAAAATAAAATATTTTATGCTGTTACACAGCACTTGAACATTATTATTCCTGGCCTAGTCCGGGAATAAAATATTGCCGTACGGAATTTAGTTTATTAACATCATACAATTTATGCAATCTTCAAATTTATTCTATTTCTTTTTTGATCGCAGAAAAATAGTTAGAAATTTCGTGCGAAAGCATGATATTTTCCTAATAGATGCAGACAGGGTGCCCGGTAAGCATAGGGGAGGTTAAAATATCCCTAAAGAAAAAGAAATCCTAAGTGCTTCTTAAGAGTCCATCACGGTAACCCCTGATCGGCACGCAACCGACCCTACAGCAATATAAATTAAATGGGGTTTCTTGCGCTCAGCTGTCAACTAATTTCGAGAAAACTGCTAAACTATTTAGCTTTGGTTAAAAGGACATTGAAAGGCAAAAAATTAACCATATTGCAGATTTTTCTATTTGGCTTTCGTTTTCGAAATGTATGCAGTAATATATTCATCGCTGTTAGAATTGCAACTTTACGCATGATTTTCTCCACATGTAAGTCCTTAATAAAAAATCTGCAACGTGGTAAATCTAGCAAAGAGAAGAATAGAAAACCTTTCAATATCCTTTTAACCAAAGCTAAATAATTTACCACTTCTTTGAAATTCGTTGACAGCTGAGCGCAAAAAACCCCATTTAATTTACATTGCTGTATGGTCGGTTGCGTGCCGATCAGGGGTTACCGTGATGAACTCTTAACGGAGATACAGAGCCCCAAAGGGGTACCCAGCGACTTCTCTTTTTTTAATAAAATTTTATTACTTTATGTAGGCCATAAAGGCTCATACAACCATACTACAGTAGTTGTTTACATCGTCAGGAAAGTCAGGTTCGGACTTGCCACAACGTTGTTTCGATAAAATCAACTGTTTATTATATAAGTTATTTAAACACAGTATATAATCGAATAATAACATACTTAACTATTACTTCGCATTAAAATAATAACATTTCTCGTTATTACGTTTCAATATGGCACACATGCATCTAACTTATGGGCAAGCACTCGACAATTGTGTGAATGCAATTCGAAGTGTGCATAAAGGAACTATTGAAAGGATTGACATTTCGGAAATCACTTAAACGCAATAATGTTAAAAATGTGAAAGATTTGCTTCTTCTTCTTTACTTCAGCAGATTTTCGAAATGGGGCGCCCTGTACAGGGTGTCTACTTTTCGACACTTTTGACGGGTATCTCCGTTATTAGCACAGATAGAATGATTCGGTTTTCGCAAACCTGTGCCACTTTTTTGTGAAACAAACGATGTCCGAAACGGATGTATCATGGCCAACTTGGTTTATAAGATACAGGGCGAAATTGAAAAGGGTGCATTTTCAGACACCCCTTGTATTTCAGTTATCTTATACCCTATTGAAAATATAAAGAGGGAGTGTTATACAGTTTTTTACGCAGAATTCAGTGGCGTAGTTAGTATTTTTCCAGGTATCCCTAATTTTGAGAATAATACCAAAGATGTGTTTTTTTTTTAAATGGAACACCCTGTATATTTATTCTTAGTTGCATTCTGCTTACTGAGAGCTTTCCAAAAATATATAATAGTTGGCACTTTGTTTTACCACGATGGTTCAAATTTATATTTTTTAAATAACAAGCTTTAAGTAAATTGACAGTAGGCCTTGGATTTGGTTTCACTAGAACAATGAAATTGTGGTACTAAATACATACTTTTTATTTATAAATATTGTTGAAAATGGTTGTCATTCTCCCTAATACAAAGCTGACACATTTCTGTAACTCGTCTCAAGGCGTTTAAAATTATTATTGGATGGTCTTGTAGAAATTGAAATGCTAAATGGGTAGCCTGTCGAAGTTCCTCTACAGTTCTGTGCCTGGTCTTGTATATCTTGCTCTGCAAAAACCCCCACAGGAAGAAGTCCAACACCGATAGATCGGGCGATCGTGGTGGCCATCTTACAGCTCCATTTGTGCCTATCCATCTTTGTGGAAAATTATTTTGTAGAAAAGCCCTTACTACGTGAGAGTTATGACTCGGCGCACCGTCTTGTTGGAAATGTATAGCATATAACTGGGCAAGGGGAACGATTTCTAATAACTCGGGTATAACGTCTTCCAAGATTTCCAGATATCTATTTGCCGTAAGACCTCCCTCATAAATACGGTAAGTTATTTGATTACCTAATATGAAGCAAGAAACACCAAGTCCAAAGCGCCCTTGCTGCTCCCTTTCGAAGATAACATGTTGATTTTCTTCAGACCAATGTCTTGTATGATGTCGGTTAAAAATTCCGGCACTAGAAATGTGGCTCTCATCGGACCAGATTACCAATCTTCCAAAATTGGCATTGGTCCGGATTTGTTCTGTATACTAATGACAGAAGATTAATTGCCGATCTGCATCTCCAGGATGTAAATTTTGCACAATTTTAAATTTGTATGGATGGTATTTATATTTTCTTAAAATTTTTCGTGACCGACTTTTATCTATACCAATTTCCTTTTCTATATTTCTGCAGGAAGTTGAAGTAGTAACGGTTGCATAAGCCAAAACATTTACTTAATCTTTTTCTCTATTTTCCTTATTGTATGTTTTAGGCCGAGGCTGTGTAAAGGTTTCATGTTCAATTAAATTTTTCTTTAGAATGGAAAATTTATCTGGAAATGGCTGCCTTCTTTCAGGATATCTATAAAATGATGATGATAATAATAAGAAGCTGCTTAAACAAACACTCCGCATAACTATAAACATGGTCGTTGTAGAAATTTTCGATCGCAAATAATAATATACCTACCTATTGAAATATAAATCGGCAGCTGCATGGGGGTTTTTATGGCTTTGCATAAAGCATACTACCAGCATATCGTATTTTTTATAATTCTCATACTTTTGGGCCATCGTTAAAATTTAACAATAACACTTAATAAATAAATTATTAGTAACTTTTTAAACTCTAATGACATAAATACAAATCTGCATGACAAGAGCTAAACGCCATTACGAAAATTTTGTTTTATAGCCTGGATAAGTCAAGGCCATAAGTAGATGTTTTTGTTTATTTGGAAAACTACTTTTTACTATTGTAAGTGTTAAAAAACTTTAAAAATTTTAAATCAAACTATAAGGTAATATTCATGGTGCATTGTATCGTCAATAATTTATTTTTATTAAAACCAAATCCAAGGCCTACTGTCAATTTAAAGCTTGTTATTTAAAAAATATAAATTTCAACCGTCCTGGTAAAACAAAGTGGCAACTATTATATATTTTTGGAAAGCTCTCAGTAAGCAGAATGCAACTAAGAATAAATATACAGGGTGTTCCATTTAAAAAAACACAACTTTGGTATATTTCTCAAAAATGGGGATACCTGGAAAAATACTAACTACGCCACTGAATTCTACGTAAAAAACTGTATAACACCCCTTTTTATATTTTCGATAGGGTATAAGATAACTGAATTACAAGGGGTGTCTGAAAATGCACCGTTTTCAATTTCGCCCTGTATCTCATAAACCAAGATGGCCATTATACATCCGGTTAGGGCATCGTTTGTTTCACAAAAAAGTGGCACAGGTTCGCGAAAACCGCATCATTCTATCTGTACTAATAACGGAGATACCCGTCAAAAGTGTCGAAAAGTAGACACCCTGTACATACATCTATACATTTCTATCTAGGTATCTCGAATTTACCAAAATTCTAATATAAAATAAAACGTCTTGTAACATTTTCATTGTATGTATCAAACTGTATTTAATATTTAAGAATTTTATGAAGAGGTTTTTCTAAATAACTTTTAGTCGCCTTATTAAAAAATAATTATACCTGTTTTCTGATGATAGTGCGATTATCGCCACCGCAAAAAGTTTAGGTTGGTAATCTCAAAACTGCAACGAGATCTAAAACTTATCGAGGCGTGGCTTGATAAATGGAAACTGAATGATACCAAAGCACACACTATATATTTCTCGAAGGGTAAAAGAATTCAACCTTCATCCAGATTGCTTGTCAAAAAAACTAGGATACTGGTGTTAAAAGCAAAGTACCTGGGTGCTCTTCGACAAACAGCTAAACTGGAACGACAACACAGTTTCTCGTTTGAAAAAAGCGAACGGTCAACTGAGTGTCATTTATGCCCTGATAAAGAGCAAAAGTAGTTTGGATCTGCGTACAAAAACTTTATTCTATAAGACTATCGCTCGGCCTGTACTTCTTTATGGTATCACCACCTGGAGTAACATAAAGAATACAATATTTCTTAAAATTCAAAGTTTTAGAATAAAGCTTTACGACGAGGGCTCCCCGCTATACGATGACTCATAGTTTACATAATGAGTTACAGATTCCGACAATAACTGAGTACATGGACAAAATAATAGTGGACTACTATAAACGGACTGACATTTCTCTGAACCCATTAATAATGCACTCACACATATAGTCGGATTCTTGAACCGTCTCGCAAGATGGTGGACGAGTCACGTGTCACTAATGACACCCTGTCGACTTCTAGTCTATTTTGTTTTTGTAGATTGGTAGGTAAAGGCTGAGAAGGCTGAGACACAATCAAAAACTTAAGGAATAAGAAATAAGATTTATGATATAAGAATTAAGATTTAAGAACGAACATATGTTGTCCTATGTAAACAACGCACAATGAAATTTTTAGAATTAAGGAATAAGATTTAAGCTTTAAAAAACCGATTTGTTGGTTTTAAGAAATAAGGAATAGAAAATCAGCCAATCGGAAGTCAGCATGTTTGACTTTTGACAATTTAATAAGCTCAAAATTGTATTTTCGTTTCTTAAGGTAATAATAAAACTCTGCCGACATTGCAAACACACTATTCAAAAGAGTTAAGGACTTTTTTGGCAAGCCTTCCATATTTTTTAAAAGTATAGGTGAGCTAGTCAAACTTGTAAAAATGGTTTGTGGTATTTGTAAACAAAAAAGTCGGGTTAGGCCAATAGTTTAGAATTTAAAAATCGCGCCGTTTTTAAGGAACCGTATTGGTTAAGTTTAGGTAATAATATTTTAATTCTGTCCTGTACTGCTATTCCTTAACACCTAAATCTTAAATCCTATTCTTTATTCCTTAAGTTTTTGATTGTGTCTCGGCCTAGACACAATCAAAAACTTAAGAAATAAAGAATAGGATTTAAGATTTAGGCGTTAAGGAATAAGACTACAAGACAGAATTAAAATCTTAGCACCTAAATTTAACCAATCCGGTTACTTAAAAACAGCGCGATTTTTAAACTGTAAACTATTGTTCTAACCCCACTTTTTTGTTTACAAATACTATTTTTACAACTTTAACAAACTCGCCATGAACTCGCCTATACTTTTAAAAAATATGGAGGGCTTGCCAAAAAAGTCCTTAACTCTTTTGAGTAGTATGTTTGCAATGTCGGCAGCGTTTTATTATTAGCTTAAGAAACGGAGATCAATAAGGTGGCGCAACAGGAGATGGTGAGTTCGCCCTATTAATGTCCAAAGAGAATTCTTAGGAGACTTTAATGATAGAACGTAATCGTGAAAGTTTTGTTCGTACATGACTTACATGAAACTCTTATTAAAAAGCAAAGTGAAAAACTGAAAATACAATTTTGAGGTTATTAAATTGTCAAAAGTCAAACCTAACAGACATGCTGACTTCTGATTGGTTGATTTCCTATTCCTTATTTCTTAAAACCAACAAATCGGTTTTTTAAATCTTAAATCTTATTCCTTAATTCCAAAAATTTCATTGTGCGTTGTTTACATAGGACAACATATGTTCGTTCTTAAATCTTAATTCTTATATCATAAATCTTATTTCTTATTCCTTAAGTTTTTGATTGTGTCTAGGCCGAGACACAATCAAAAACTTAAGGAATAAAGAATATGATTTAAGATTTAGGTGTTAAGGAATAAGAGTACAGGACAGAATTAAAATTTTATAACCTAAATTTAACCAATCCGGTTCCTTAAAAACGGCGCGATTTTTAAATTCTAAACTATTGGCCTAACCCCACTTTTTTGTTTACAAATACAAACTATTTTTACAACTTTGACAAGCTCACCTATACTTTTAAAAAATATGGAAGGCTTGCCAAAAAAGTCCTTAACTCTTTTGCAATGTCGGCAGCGTTTTATTATTACCTTTAGAAACGAAAATACAATTTTGAGGTTATTTAATTGTCAAAAGTCAAACCTAACAAACATGCTGACTTCTGATTGGCTGATTTCCTATTCCTTATTTCTTAAAACCAACAAGTTGGTTTTTTAAAGCTTAAATCTTATTCCTTAATTCTAAAAATTCCATTGTGCCTTGTTTACATAGGACAACATATGTTCGTTCTTAAATCTTAATTCTTATATCATAAATCTTATTTCTTATTCCTTAAGTTTTTGATTGTGTCTCTGCCTTCTCAGCCTTTACTTCTACTAAATTTCAGATTTATCAGGATTGGACTAAACTAAATTTGTTAAGCACGTAAACCACATTAAATGTGCAATTTTTTTTGGAGGATTGGAATATATAGTTTGGTGAAATCAGCGTAGGAGCAAAGGGAAAGAAAAAAGGTGTACGTAGTACTTTTTTATTTCTAATTATAAAAAATCTACAATCTACAAGTAAAAAATACTAGTACTACCAAAGCTATTTTGTAATTTTATAAATTAAATTAATATAGGCTGCAATGGCATAGAAATTGTTATATTTTAAGAGCTGATATATATTTTCAGTGCAGTATATTACTATTCATTTATATAAGGAAATAATATTAGTTCATTTTATATTGTTTTTCTTGGAACATAAAATCGATTTATACTTTTTGTAGGCATTTTTTGAAAAAGGCGAGAAAAGAACTTCAGTGAGTTTAAGCCCAATGCAAAAATGTTATGCAATGTTACTATACATTATTACTGTACTGTATTGATGAGTTGCCATAAAACCTGGACGGTATCGTACGGTGAAAATAAAATATTTTTTTCTTCTAACCATCTTTGTGAATCCGCCTTTAACCATTTTTTTGTGGGCCACTTCGCTGTTTGCCTGCTATGATAACTAGCATTATCTAAAATTATCATGGAGGGCTCTTGTAAGTTTGGCAGTGTTTCGCACAGCAATTTTTTAAAATTGTCAGAGTTCATCTCTCCATGGTAGTCACCAGTTTTGCATTTGGATTTAAAAATAAGCCTGGCATTTTCGATAAATCCACATTCGCCCCCTGCATGCAAAACAATGTATCTAAAAATATAAATTAAATGACGATTAGTGTTCACTAAGAGAATTTATTTCCAGAAGGGGGGCCTTCATTTTGGTCTTGTAGAGTAAAGACTATGGTTTTTTGTACCTTTACTTAGGTTAACTTATATTTATTAATTCGTATATTGACCTGTACCCTTCTCCAGATTTTTTCCTGACAGATTTAATGTTATCATCCTGCCAAGATTTTCTAAATGTTCCATTAGAAAAAATCCAAGTCTCGTCCAGAAAAACACATGGTATTCTATCGGGACCAAGCTCAGCGTTTTCCATGTACCTACGTAGACAGAAATCTTCGCCGTTTATCCGCAATACATGGCTTTTCCATAAGCGCACGGCGATTGTCTTCCTTCTTATAGAAAAAGCCTAAGCTTTTTACCAACCTTAGGAGACTGCTTATGCTTCCAAGATACATTTCCTTGCGATGGAGTTGGTCTTGCAGTTTCTTTATTGTAACTGGTTTTCCTACGAACAATATGGCGTTATATTAAATATTAAAATTACAGAAAAATACACGTGTTTCATCCAGGCGCATGACACACTGGTAGAAATAGATACACCAATTTATGCTTAGTACTTAAGTACGGTGAAAATAAAATATTTTTTTCTTCTAACCATCTTTGTGAATCCGCCTTTAACCATTTTTTTGTGGGCCACTTCGCCGTTTGCCTGCTATGATAACTAGCATTATCTAAAATTATCATGGAGGGCTCTTGTAAGTTTGGCAGTGTTTCGCACAGCAATTTTTTAAAATTGTCAGAGTTCATCTCTCCATGGTAGTCACCAGTTTTGCATTTGGATTTAAAAATAAGCCTGGCATTTTCGATAAATCCACATTCGCCCCCTGCATGCAAAACAATGTATCTAAAAATATAAATTAAATGACGATTAGTGTTCACTAAGAGAATTTATTTCCAGAAGGGGGGCCTTCATTTTGGTCTTGTAGAGTAAAGACTATGGTTTTTTGTACCTTTACTTAGGTTAACTTATATTTATTAATTCGTATATTGACCTGTACCCTTCTCCAGATTTTTTCCTGACAGATTTAATGTTATCATCCTGCCAAGATTTTCTAAATGTTCCATTAGAAAAAATCCAAGTCTCGTCCAGAAAAACACATGGTTTTCTATCGGGACCAAGCTCAGCGTTTTCCATGTACCTACGTAGACAGAAATCTTCGCCGTTTATCCGCAATACATGGCTTTTCCATAAGCGCACGGCGATTGTCTTCCTTCTTATAGAAAAAGCCTAAGCTTTTTACCAACCTTAGGAGACTGCTTATGCTTCCAAGATACATTTCCTTGCGATGGAGTTGGTCTTGCAGTTTCTTTATTGTAACTGGTTTTCCTACGAACAATATGGCGTTATATTAAATATTAAAATTACAGAAAAATACACGTGTTTCATCCAGACGCATGACACACTGGTAGAAATAGATACACCAATTTATGCTTAGTACTTAATGGTATGCGCAAATATATCATTTTTGCAAATAAATGGACTAAGAAATAAAATGTGAAAAAAAAAAATTGGAAAAAATACTTACGTACGTCTTTAAAATAATTATAAACATTTTGCACAAATTTTTGGGCCAACTCATTGCCATGTAAAACAGAAAACGCCTTTTTCTAAAAATTATAATAATAATTATACATCATTTTACGACTATAGGTACTTATTTACAACTTTTTGACTTTGCCATGGCCATAGGGTAAGCATATTGGGTTTATATAGTTATATATACATATATGGTGGAGTAGCATGCAATAAAATATATTCATTAATTGTTTATGGAAAACTCTCCTCCCTAATCCTATCAAGATAATGATTTTTTTAAAATTTTTATTTATTAATAAATAATAGGGTAAAAGATAACGCCCTTGGAAGAGTCAAAAAGTTGCAGGGCATAAACGTTACCCTGTTTTCTTTAGGAATATTATCCATTGAGGTACTTGGAAGACAATACTTATGATCCATTATCATTTTACGCCTAAAAAAGATAAATACCGTATAAAAGTAGTTTGCGGTTAATGTATTTAACTTACCGTTCCGTAACAAATAAACACCAAAACACGTAGGTGGTAGGTACGTCCAAAATAGAAGTCTTTAATAAACTTATTTAAATACAAAACACACGAGAACAATTTAAAACACAGCAAAACACTTAACGAGAAAAAAAGCACGTGGCGATGTCACTGATGTCAGTGTCAGTGGGCTTTGGGCTAATTACGGCTCTATGATGGGTTGGGGATATTTCAAAGTTACTGGTCCAGCTAGTTACGGTCATTTGTCTATTGTCAAATGTCGAACGACGAGACGAGCCGTGAATCCGACTATATATTGAAACCCTTTAAAACCAGCATACCGAGTTTCTGGCAGATATAAAAAGAATATTTTTCGACTCACGTTTTATCACATTTTAACCACTGCGACTGTTGATATGGGCCATGTCTAGATCAAAACGAAATAAAACGAACTCAAAAAGTACAAAACTCGTGTTTGTGCTTAATTTTTGATGTACTTAATATGCATAATAGACGACAGCTACATTTTGCCTGTTTTTGTTAAAAAATTATGAAATATAAAACAGCAACATTTCTATATAAGAAATCTAATAGAAGACGGGTTGAATGGGAGGAGGTGGTTACCATACCTGCCCTGCTAAGCATTCTTGTTAATGATTCAGCCAAGCACATATTGTGTCACGTTATACTAATATTACCGTCAGTGGCGATATTTCCCCGTCTCCCTATGCAGGACCCACGTGATGAATAATCAAACCCATCACGTAACGACATCGGGTCGGTCCTAATTACCCTCGTAAGTCAAGTGGCAAATTATTCAGTTTGCGCGATCTTATCCTGCTCCTTGGAGGATGCACCACTTAATAGGATTGTTAGTGTCCTACAGGAAGATCGTGTTGCAGTGCTGCAGCTGTGGACACGTGTTCCGAGTTTTGAAGGCTGATTGGGATATGGCCCGTGTCTAACATAGTAGCTATAGTAAAGTTTACATTGTATCTTTGACCTCTACTGCAATAAATCAACTACCTGATCAAACTTCATTGTGTAGGTCCCAACATCTTCAAACCGCAATAAATGGGTGCAGGGTGGACTTATTTAAAAATATAGCTATTTACATATTAATAATAATAGTAATAATAATAATAGTAATTATAATAATAATAATAGTAATTATAATAATAATAAATGACTTGATTGTAATGATTATGTAATGGAATCTTGGCTTACTGGGTTTTGCACTACTGAAGAAATTACTCACAGGATGATTTTTACTTATTTATTTAAACTAACATAATAACAACTTACAAAGAATAATAAAATATTCGATCTCTATGATCTGTATTAAGTGAACTAAGAATATTGAGTGACGAATGAATGATTGATTGATCCTTGACTAGTCTCTTTCAGATGTATTTATAATCGGAAAGTTAATTATTTCTTAATTGCAGTAAATATGATAACCTATAAATCATATATGTACGAATATATATTACATATATACGAATTCATAGACAATGTTGACAAAGCCTATTCTGTTGTTAAAATAGAGCATAAAGATGTGTTATTTACGCTTATAGAAACTAAGCTTACAGACAACGCTAGGGCAATTGTGAGGAACAGGCAATTTGAAAATTGGTCAGAGCTTAAACAATTTCTTTTAGACGCATATTCAGAAAGACGTACAAGTAATCAATGGCAACTCGAATTAAATAGTTGTCGTAAAAATTTTAGTGAACCAGTTCTTTCCTATGCAAATAGAGTGGAAAATTGCTATCTAAAATTAACGAATACTTTAAACCCAAAATTAAATGAAGAAGGTTGTAAAGCTTGCGTGGAATTACTAAAAGAACAAGCTCTAAATGTTTTCATTTCTGGCCGACAAAAATATTTATGTATACTGGTTAAAGCTCAAAAACGTGAATCCTTGGAAGATGCCATAGCTGTTGCACAAAGTGAAGAACAGGAAATTAAGTCAAAAACCGAAATGAACAAATTTCAAAACTTAAATTTTTCTCCAAAATATTGCAATTTTTGTAATAAACCCGGGCATACTTTTAACAACTGTAGGAAACGAAGTCCTCAAAATCAAAACGTAAGACATTTTTCACAAAATAATAATGGAAACCCTAATAACTTTAATTCTAACCAAAATAATTTTTATAGATCAAAATTTTGTAGTTATTGTAAAAACAAAGGTCATCTAATCAATGAATGTCGAAAAAGACAATACAACAATGACAAAAAGAAAACAAATTTTCAATCAAATAACCAACAACAACCACATAATAATAATCAAATTAATAATACTACCAATCCTTTAAACGAGCAGGGCCCTCGACACCAAGCGACTAGGTAATCCTAATTCATTTTTATTGGATACGGGAGCAGATATATCCTTAGTTAAACTTAGTAAACTTTGCAATTATGTTCCATGCTTTGAAGATAATATAATTACCTTAAAAGGTATCGACAATATATCAAATCCTCAAAAAACTCTTTGTTATGCACATTTAACAATCAAAATTAATCATAAATTAATTAATCACTGTTTTCATGTCGTGCCAGATAAATTTCCTATTCCTTTTGATGGCCTAATTGGCAATGACTTTATAAAAGGAAATCTATGCGAAATTAACTATAATACTAATAAATTGCTTGTCAATTCAGAAACTGTCAATCTCAACCACATTGAACAAACTATAGAACTTCAAGATTCTATGCCAATTTCGAAATCTTCCATTCCTCAATCTGAAATCTTACTAGAGCCAAGGTGCGAAACTATAATAAAAATCAAAATAATTAATTCCGAATTAAAACAAGGAATCTGTCCTTATATTCAACTCTTGGACGATGTCTTTGTTTGTCCTAGTATAGTAAAAGTAGATAACGACTATGCTATAACCTCCATCCTAAACTGTTCGGAAAAATCTGTGAAAATCTCACAACTCGAAATAATTCTCGAATCATTACCTACAAATAACAATGACACTCCGGTAAATATTAATCAAGTTGCCTCTACCTGCTCTCCTAATAATTCAATTTCGGATCGCTTTTCTAAAATTTAAAACCTATTAAGAACAGATCACTTAAATAAGGAAGAAAAAGATTCTTTAGTAACCATTTGTCTTGACTTTAATGACATATTTTATTTAGAAGGAGACAGCTTATCTTATACTGATGCTATAATGCATGAAATTCCTACTCAACCTTCACCCCCCATTAATGTTATCGATACCCAGAGATTCATAAAGAAGAAGTTAATAATCAAATAAAAAAAATGTTAGACGATACAATAATTGAACCTTCGAATTCTCCATGGAATTCTCCCGTTTGGATAGTCCCAAAAAAATGTGACGCGTCTGGAAAAAAAAAATGGCGTATTGTTATCGACTATAGGAAGCTAAATGAGCTTAGCATTGGTAATTCCTTCCCCTTGCCTAATATTACTGACATTTTGGACCAGTTAGGTCACTCGAAATATTTTTCGACTATAGATCTTACTTCGGGTTTTCATCAAATCAAAATGTCCCCCGATGATGCCGATAAAACTGCTTTCTCTACTTCGACAGTTCATTACCAGTTCAAAAGAATGCCCTTTGGATTACGTAATGCTCCGGCTACGTTTCAAAGGTTAATGAACACTGTGTTGGCAGGTCTGCAAAATATTAAATGTTTCGTCTATCTAGATGATATAGTAATTTTTGCGGATAACTTAGAAAATCACAATAAGAGGCTGATCGAAGTTTTTCAAAGACTCTCTGAGTATAATTTGAAAATTCAACCCGACAAATGTGAATTTTTAAGAAAAGAAGTAATGTATTTAGGACATCTTATTACGGATAAAGGTGTGAAACCAGACTTCGAAAAAATTAAAGCTGTCAATAATTTTCCAATTCCTAAAAATCCCAAAGAGATAAAATCTTTTCTCGGCTTAGCAGGATATTATAGACGTTTTATTCCAAACTTTAGTAATATAACCAAACCTTTAACAAAATTACTAAAAAAAGATATAACCTTTAAATGGACAAGACTACAACAAGACTCATTCGAAAAACTTAAAACAACATTATGTTCTGAACCTATACTCCAATATCCTAACTTTGCAAAAACCTTTTATCTAACCACTGACGCGAGTCAATTCGCAATCGGTTCTGTCTTATCACAAGGTGAACCACCTAACGATCTCCCAATCTCGTATGCTAGTCGCACTTTAAATCGCGCCTAGTCAAATTATTCTGCAACAGAACGCGAACTACTCTCGATCGTCTGGAGCGTTAAACATTTTCGGCCCTATCTTTACGGTAGGAAATTCGTTACTTTACCGGACAGCAAACCTCTTACCTGGCTTTTTAATGTAAAAGACCCAAGTTCAAGATTAGTTAGATGGAGATTACTTTTAGAAGAATATGATTACGAGATCAAATATAAACCCGGAAAAAGCAATTACGTTGCCGATGCACTAAGTCGTATCTCAATCGAAAATACAGAATCACAAATTAATCGACTTGAGACTACTCAAAGTTCAGGACCAAACTTTCCCACGTATTCAGAATTTCTTAACAAAGTAAAAAATGTAATGAGGAAATAATTTCCACAACTAATGATGTAATTTTATTTACCTCTGTTGATTTAAAAAATGGAGATTATCATTTTTTGAAAGAAGTCGATAAGAAATATGATCACTTAACTTCATTAAAATCCCGAAATATTCAATTATATAATATCGAAATATTTAAAGAAAAAACTAAAAATATTATTTATATCTTTTACAAGCAAAATTACTGGAAACTTGTGAATATGAAATAATATATAAACTATTATTTAAATTAAAAGCAATATTGTTAAAAGAAAATATACTTAATATCAGTATTCCAAAAATTGGAACAAATTATGATAAAGTTAAATTTTCCAAAATAAGAACAATGCTAAGATTTGTTTTTCGTAATACTGATATACAAGTAAAATTACATGACAAAATTTTAATAACCCCTGATTCAAACCAAATAAAAAATATTCTTATTGAAAATCACTCTAATCCTAGTTCTGCTCACTCTGGTTTTCATAGAACTTATAATAGAATGAAAGAAAATTTTAAATGGCCTAAGATGAAAACAGATATTAAAAATTTTATTAAAATTTGCGAATCGTGCCAAAAAAATAAACTTGTACGAAAGAAAACCAAAAAACCAATGGAAATCACAACAACCAGTTCATTTCCTTTTGAAAAAATATTTATCGATATTGTTGGTCCCTTACCATTTTCAGAAAAAGGTAATAAATATATATTAACACTATAAGACGATGTAACAAAATTTTCCCGCGGATTTGCAATTCCAAACCATGAAGCTGAAACAGTTGCTAGACAAATCGTAGAAAAATTTATTTGTACTTTTGATATTCCTCAATCTATAGTTTCAGATCAAGGCAAAGATTTTACTTCAAATCTACTGAAAGAGATCGCTAAATTATTTAAAATTAAACAAATAAATTGTACAGCTTTACACCCACAATCAAATGGTGCTCTTGAACGTAGTCACGCTACTCTTGTTGACTATCTAAAACACTATATTAACGATAACCAAACGGATTGGGACGATTGGTTAGAGTTTAGTATGTTTTCTTATAATACTACAGTACACACTTCTACAAAATTCACCCCCTTTGAACTTCTCTTTGGTTATAAAGCAAACCTACCAAGTAGTATAACAAAATCACCCGAATTTAAATATACTTATGATGACTATATATAGATGAAGTTACGCTTAAATTACAAAAATCTCGTGAAATAGCCAAACGAAATTTGATTTTATCAAAAGAAATTAATAAGAAATATTATGATAAAAATTCAAATAACCTAGAATTTAAAATTGGAGATAAAGTCTATCTTTTAAATGAGCAAACAAAATTAGGCAAATCAAAGAAACTGACTCAAAACTATACAGGACCATTCGAAATCATTGAACAAAATTCTCCTGTTAATTTTTCCATTTTAGTAAAAAATAAAAAACAGAAAGTTCATGCCAACAGACTAAAACACGCTTTTATTTTAGAATAATAAAACCTATATGCTAAATAAGATCTCTTATTTTAGGATATTATTATGGATTTCTATAAAAAAAAGGCAGCTCGACTTATCTAAATACAAGAATAGAAAAATCCTCTGGATTATACTACGAGGAAATTAGTGTTATTAAGTTTAAAGAAAGTAGTTGGGATTTAATTACGTACGTAGACCTTAGTATATATGAAGAAAAATTAGAATATCTTGATAAAACATATAACAAAATTATAAAATTATGCAATAATAAATTATTAATAGACTTTTCTATGTGCAAAACTGAAATTAAAACATTAAGTCAAATTATCCCTTCTATATTTAAAAAGGAACAAACCCTAAAAACTCTAGTTGGTTATAATGAACACAGACGTGTAAAAAGAGCTTGGTTGTTGGTTCAGCTCTTAAAACAGTCTTTGGGACTATGGACCAAGATGATGCTGATCATTATGATAAAATAATTAATAACGTGAATAATAATGAAAAAACCTTATTAGACCTTTTCAAACAACAAGTCCATGTTGTCCAAGGGACAATTTTAAATATAAATATTTCAATCTCCACGTTAAATAGTAATAAGGAAATTTTTAATCAAAATTTTAATAAATTAAGTAAATTTGTTAATCAATCAAATGAAAGACGCTTCAATCTTGAAATGAAACAAACTCTAGAGGAACAGTTCTCTCTTTTAACTTTGATGTTAAATGAATTAGAATTTGAATATTCAACTATAACAAATTCTATACTATTTGCAAGACTAAATTTACTACATCCATTTGTAATGACACCTATGTAACTAGTTACTGAATTAATTAAAACATTACCATTTTTAACTACCTCAACATCTTACGTCTTTCCCTTGAGCGAAGAAAACGCTTATAGACTAACTGAATATGTCAACATTAAATGTTCTTTTAAGAATAATCGAATTATATATTTAATTTCAAATCCTTTATTGATGAATAAAATATTTATACTGTATAATCTAATTCCTTATCCAGTTAGTAAAGGTCCAACAACTTTTTATTTTATTCTACCCGCGATAAATTATCTCGCTTTTTGAGATGACAAAAATACCTATACTATTTTGAAATCTCGGGAATTATGCAAAATAATCGATAAGAACACATTTCTATGTCCAAATCAACCTATATATAATTCACATTCTAGACCAATTTGTGAAACAGAGTTATTATTGTTAAAAGATAAAAATATTCCAAAAAATTGTGACGCAAGAATTTTAAACACCAAAATAGAAATTTGGCATAAGTTAGAAGTAACTAATAGTTGACTTTATGTGCTTCCTAAAGTGACATATATTACTATTAGCTGTTTGACCAATGAACCAACAAATATTTTACTTAATGATACTGGCATAATTACGATCGATCAAAATTGTAAATTATTTACTAGTTCAACAACTCTAATATCAGACAACCAAAACTACGAAAGCTCAATAAAAGCTATTGTGCCTGATTTTAGAATCGAATTAGACGATTGTTGTGACAAAGAAAATAAGAATAATGAAAGTTTTGTTAATATTATACCCTTACAAACAATTAGTTTAGATAAATAAATAATAAATACGGCAAGTAAAAAGCTATCTGATATCGAAAACTTAGCAGACAAATTAACTTTAGAACAAAAACCATTTTACCATAATTCGTATTTTGTCTTCATTTTCTGTTCTTTAATTAAAGTTCTAGCCCTATATTTATTGTATAAGTTATTTATGTGTCTAAAGAAGAAATGCAATAGAAATAATAGTTGCCAAAATATTACTAATTGTTTAACACTCAATATATGTAAACGCTCTTCTAAACCAAATATTGATATTGAAATTAGTGATTTAGATTCTATCGAAACAGAAAAAATTAACCTTAGACGTAGTAGTAGAATTGCAAAATTAAAAGATAATTTATAATAGAAATTTTATTGTATCAAAAATTTTTTATTGTATTTAAAATTTTTTCTCTAAGGGAGGAGGTGTAATGTATTGATATATTATGTATGTACGATATTTTTTATTATATACAAATTATATTTTATTATTTTTTTGGGTTTTTGGTTTTTTGTTTCCCTCTTATTTTCCCAACACCCAATGTCTTAATTCTAACATGCAAATCTTCAATAAACAATTTCCTTATAATTAAATTGTAAAATAATAAAAAACCTTAAAAATTAAAAACTTATAACTTAAAACAAAACTTATAAACTAACATACCAAAACACAGGTCAGACAGATGATACAATTAACCCATTGTTTTCAAAGCATTCACATCTTTCATTGTGGAATCTAGCGTTGCATCATTCGGTCTAGAAGCCCTAATCTTAGCTTCACAAGCCAGGACCATTCCTGATAATGCTGTGACAAATGCATTTTGTCCAGCAATTGCTAAATTCAGCTTTTTCATGTACTTCTCCCTTGCTGCTATTGGTACAGCTGCTGAATTATACGCCGCCTTGTAGTATGAAAAGACCATGTCTAGTGGAGTATGACTAGAGTCTTTTCTATGAAGAATGTCGTCCAATAATACATGGACGCAAAAGAGAACCACATGAACATTGCAAGCTGTGTCAATGAACTTTGGTGGAACGCAAGATACCAGCATGGGGCACAGCACAGCTTCTGTTAACCCAGTAGGCAGACCGAGGTCAGTTCTAGTTACAACATCTCTAGAATTCCCTGCGTCAAAGATGTTACAAAAAACCGTGGGCAAGCAAGCAGTTAGTCTTGGTATTGTGACAATCTCTGGACCCAAAGACTGGCCTGCTGCAGGTATGGTAGTCTCAATGTTGAATTTAGCAACCAACCATTCTACAATGGTCTGGGTTTTCTCATTTGATTTAGCAATTATTTTGCTGTAGCTGCACCCTCTGTTGGCAAATAAGAAAAATAGGAAATGAAGATCCTTCGCCATTGTTTCTCTGTTGGTATAAGTAATCTCACTCTTTATTCCATCTACAGTGACTTCCATGGAGACGGTGTCTATTGCATTTGAGATCATGTAATTGACATAATTACGTCTGGCTATTTTTAAAACCTTGATGATGTCGAAGCCTTGATAAGAGACCACCTCTTTCTGAACTCTCATTATGTCTTCTTCAATGGTTTTGAGGTCCTCAGCCTCTTTATCAGTTAACCAGTTTTTGAGTTCAGGAGTATCCCTAAAAAACTCAATAATATCAGTCCAGTAAGCTGTGGCCTTAGAACTCTTCACTTGTATTGGAAACTGGTGGTTTAAAACTACAGACAGCCATACCTCCTGAGAACGTCGTTAGCGGAACTCGTATCACAGGAAATGAAAACAGGATCCTACTACTTTATAATATTGTAAGTTATTCGTTTTAAACATTTAATTTTTTTATATTTTTTGTTATGCCCCTATATCCAAATTTAGACAGTATTGACGAACAAGACGAAAAAACACAATCTAAAAAAATTGACACACTATTTAAAATAGTTGACTACAAAATGGGTTTATCAATAGAATCAGTCAAATATATGCTAATTAAATTTGACGGTACTGAATCTAAATTATACGAATTCATAGACAATTGTGACAAAGCCTATTCTGTTGTTAAAAAAGAGCATAAAGATGTGTTATTTACGCTTATAGAAACTTGAAAATTGGTCAGAGCTTAAACAATTTCTTTTAGACGCATATTCAGAAAGACGTACAAGTAGTCAATGGCAACTCGAATTAAATAGTTGTCGTCAAAATTTTAGTGAACCAGTTCTTTCCTATGCAAATAGAGTGGAAAATTGCTATCTAAAATTAACGAATACTTTAAACCCGAAATTAAATGAAGAAGGTCGTAAAGCTTGCGTCGAATTACTAAAAGAACAAGCTCTAAATGTTTTCATTTCTGGCCTTCAAAAAGATTTATGTATACTGGTTAAAGCTCAAAAACCTGAATTCTTGGAAGATGCCATAGCTGTTGCACAAAGTGAAGAACAGGAAATTAAGTCATAAACCGAAATGAACAAATTTCAAAACTTAAATTTTTCTCCAAAATATTGCAATTTTTGTAATAAACCCGGGCATACTTTTAACAACTGTAGGAAACGAACTCCTCAAAATCAAAACGTAAGACATTTTTCACAAAATAATAATGGAAACCATAATAACTTTAATTCTAACCAAAATAATTTTTATAGATCAAAATTTTGTAGTTATTGTAAAAACTAAGGTCATCTAATCAATGAATGTCGAAAAGACAATACAACAATGACAAAAAGAAAACAAATTTTCAATCGAATAACCAACAACAACCACATAATAATAATCAAATTAATAATACTACCAATCCTTTAAACGAGCAGGGCCCTCGACACCAAGCGACTACGTCGAGAAACGCCCATCACATAAAAGTCGCATATCAACTATAAATTGTGCAGTAACTACATATGTTAGCTTTAACGTATCCGGTTTATTAGGTAATCCTAATTCATTTTTATTGGATACGGGAGCAGATATATCCTTAGTTAAACTTAGTAAACTTAGTAACTTCATCTATATAGTCATCATAAGTATATTTAAATTCGGGTGATTTTGTTATACTACTTGGTAGGTTTGCTTTATAACCAAAGAGAAGTTCAAAGGGGGTGAATTTTGTAGAAGTGTGTACTGTAGTATTATAACAAAACATACTAAACTCTAACCAATCGTCCCAATCTGTTTGGTTATCGTTAATATAGTGTTTTAGATAGTCAACAAGAGTAGCGTGACTACGTTCAAGAGCACCATTTGATTGTGGGTGTAAAGCTGTACAATTTATTTGTTTAATTTTAAATAATTTAGCGATCTCTTTCAGTAGATTTGAAGTAAAATCTTTGCCTTGATCCAAAAATGCTGGCAGGAACCTTATTATAAAGTTTGGCTACATTAAAACTGAAGGATCCGCAAAATAAAAGTGTGACAAAACAATCGAGTCACATAAGGGCCTTTTCATAATTTCATTTAAAATATTCTTATAAACTCTTTATTTTAACAGTATGCCAGCACTCAATAAAATGGTGTCACACCAAATACTGGTTATCTTGAGTTCTAATTACTCAAATGTCTATAATATTCTTTAACGGTGTATATATGGTTCCATATTTACAAACAGTTCTTTTTTACTTTTTCATGTTGTTAATAACATTCGACAAATAGTTATATATTTTAATACATTAGTAATAATATGCACCCTTTTCATACAGTGATAGCCTATGTCTCGGGTATGTGTAGTTTGGAGTCCGTGTTGCATATTATGTCCTCTGAGTGTTTCTTGTTGGAATGTTTAAGGGCTACGACTCTCGGTAGGCTTGCTTGGACGGTCGCGGCGAGGGGCTAAGCTGCTCTACGAGGAGTAAGCGGTGACATATTCTTCCAGGGCCGCTGTTTGAATTTGGCTTGATGCGTTGCGAGTTGCGAGACGCGATTACGATTAGTGCTTATTAATCATCATATGGTTACGGACGCGAATGCGTTGATGAGAAAATAGTCGGCACCATGGTACATATCGTCGTTCATATTACGAAGTGACGTAACTCAGTATTTGTAATTTTTCAGGGGAGTGTTTTAAAGATTTTTTAGATTTTTGATCTCGAAGTTATAAGAAGCTATTTAAGTTAGTGTATTGGTTTTTTGAGTATATATAGAGTTGTGTATTGACTATCGAAACATGTATAATGCGATTCGATTTATTTGAAATAAATCACAATTTTGAGCAAAAAAGTGAGATACGCCAGTTTGTAAAATTGAAAATAAAACGATTTGGTCCATATGAAATAACTTACGCCTCATTTAATTTTAGTAGTTTTAGAATAAATAAAAGCATTTAATAGAAAAAAAGGGTTTATTCTAGTTTTGGGGTTAAACAAAAACTTCAAACCTCTGGTAAAAATAAACATCGTATACAAATAATGAAAACAGAGAACACTGAAAAAAAAAATAGTTACTCATGGGGAATATTTGAATAAAAGTCTTTATATTCGGCTAATCGAATGACAGGCGTCTCTCCTTGACATAACGACTTTAAATCTGCATACTTTTATTTGCTGATTTTTTGTTGTTCGTTATTTAAAACCTCAATCTGAACATCTGTTAAACTAAATGTTTGCCTTTTTAATTTAAATGATTTATAATTTTCTTGGAGGTGACTCGTTTTATAAAAGAGCGTCAATGGTTCACTCTTCTTCACCTTCAATTCCATAAAATCATGCCATTTGATAGGCTCCCCAGTTTCAGAAGTTCGAATGGTTTAAATTCTTAATTCTTTGGCCAACTTTTTAAAATTCAAAAAGTCATTGTGTTGTAAGGGGTGTAAAATGTATGGCTGCTTACGCCGGGCTAGGCGTATGACAGGGTACAACTGTGAAGGGATGAAGAGGTCCCCTGCTTTGCCAGCGGAATATCTTCAGAGCTATCACTCTGTACACTTTTCTCCAATTCCATATCAAGAACTGTTCCTCTATACCACTGATTTCTATACAACATCTTAACTTTACTACCCACGCGTATTTTCTTATTATTTTCGTTATTCTTAAGTTCATTAGAATACACCACATTTTTTGTCCCATCTTGCCACAGCACTATTACATCCATTATTTCTTATGCACTATTACCTCAAACTACTTTTTTTCTCTCGAAAATATGATTAAATATAAGAAGCAACGCCGCTCTGTACGACTTCGTGTTAGCGAACAACACTAATAATACAAATTCAATTTTCAAAGATTTCAAACAGACTAAATTAACGAGTTTAAACGTGAAAAAATGAGATAAGTCACTCGATGGTCATTGATATGGACAATATTATAATTTCACGAAGCGGCGTACCGTAGATACGCCGTACAATACTGCTTGCTATAAATATATTTACGATTTCACAAGCTGGCGTAACTCGAGTTACGTCTATTCGTGAAATTGTCCACTTTACAAAAGTGAGGTACGCGCTTTTTCACTTTTGGTATAACGTCGAAAGGTATAGGAATTGAGTTACGACACTTTGTGATATTGTAGAGCAACACTTTTTACATGTAAAAATCGGTTTATCTCAATTTTCGATATTTGTGAGTTACGTCACTTCGTAATATGGACGGCGATATGTGTACTATGAGTCGGCACTACTTACGACTTTCAATATGTAAAAAAAGTTTGTTCTTTAAAGGAAGGGGATTCTGCAAATAAATATGGTTGTTGTTTAGTTAATTAGGCAGGTACCTAAATACTGAGAATTTTTTCGTTACTTGTTTTTATTGACATAAATTTAGTAGTAATAAGTTAATTATACTTAGTGAGTTATATAGTTACATATTTATGACTAAACAAATTAATGCGAGTTTAATTTAAATATGTATAATATGTGGCATTGTCCTTAAATTTTGTTTCGATTTTAGTCCAACAAAAAACTATGAAACTATGTATGTCAATATTAAAGGGAGCTAATCTGTGTATGATTTTAAGACAAAAATTCCGTTTAACCGTTTTGCTTTCTTATTATAATGCGCGGTGATAAAAGCTTTGTTTTGAAAAATTGTTTTTTCTCCTCACTATATTGCAAACAACGCATTTTGACACTGTTTTAAAGGACGTAAGTAACAATTACCAAAAAGGTATCGATTGCCCTTGACGACGGGTTGTAAGTCAACTTACCACCCTTGGGTGGTAATAATTTTTGATAATAAACTGTTAGCTTGACGTTGTTGATAAAATAACAATGCTTATGATGCTATAGAAACCAGTCAAAGCTGTCCATAATTTCATGCGAAAAGTATCGAATTAAATTAATAAAAATCCAAGAATAAATTCTGCGGAGAGGAGAAAAAATGTTATAGACTTCATGGGATGTAAGTAACGAGTGATTATTAATTATTTTGCTCAAGGGCGGCTGTGACCCAGTATACATAGTGTAGCAGTAGCGCGTAGATAAAATCATAGGGCGAATTTGCAAGAAAGCAGCATTGTCACGTTGAAAACATAAAATAATGTTTTTTGACGGTATGTAATATAAAATCCTGAGCTATCTTACTTTGAAAGCCTACTTTATATGGCCGCCTCCTACTTCTAGACACCTTCTGATGTTTCTTCTTACCCTCAGAGACACATTAACCAATACGTTTGGAGAATTATTAATTTCGGCAATTTTTTCTGAAATCCTTCTATCCTCAATTGGTGTTCGATAAATGGATTTTTTTAGAAAAGGCCACAAGAAGAAATCGCAGGGTGTTAAATCGCAGGAACGAGGTGGCCATATTTGTTGCGTATTTCGGCTTATAACTCTGTTTTCAAAAAATTCACTTAAAAAATTTAAATTTTCTCTGGTTACATGAGGTGTAGCGCCATCTTGTTGGAAGTAACCTTCCCGCAATTCATCATCGTGAAGCTCATTAATAAATGTTGTCAGAATTTCGATGCGATATCTCTCAGCTGTAATTGTGCCATCAAAGTAAATTGGGCCTACTATTCTTCTCGAACTAATTGCTGCCCACACACCAACTTTTTAAGGATGAAGAGGTCTTTCTACAAAAACCTGCGGATTTTGCGTATTCGACATTCGCATATTTTGTGAATTAACATAGCCTGATAAATAAAAATAAGCCTCATCGGTAAAAAATGTTTTTTCAAAAGCACCACTATTTTCTTCTTGAAAATTGTTTAAAAACCATTCACAAAAATTAAGTCTTTGGGGAACGTCATTGGGAAGGAGTTCATGAATAGCCGTAACACGATAAGGGTATAGATGCAGATCCTTTTTCAAAAGTGTTTGACATGTACTGTAGCATAAATCCGTTTGCTGAATTTGTTGAGATAAATGCCTAATAGAAGTTGAAGGATTATTTTCCATAATTTGTCGCGCTTCTTCAATAACCTCATTCGATCGTTTCGTTGGTCTTCCAGCCCCTTTTTTATGTTGAACAGATCCAGTCTGACGAAATTTATCAATTAGGTATTGTGACCCAGTACGAAAATTATGAAAGGTCACCGCAACATCAGGAAACTCGGTTCGAAATTCTTCAAAGCAGTCATGCATAGAGTAATTCCACACATCGCCTATTTTGTTTCCATTTCTAAAAAAACTTTCAACAATAAAAATTTTTTGTGCTTCACTAAACATTTTTTCTGTAGAACTTTCAATCCGGCAACAAAGCTTCACCAAAACTTGATACGCTGAAAAATAAAAAAAAAAATAAAAAATTAAATCATATCCTGCAAATAGCACTTTATAATAGTCAAAAGACGACTCCCCGGAGAAATATTAGTTAAAGCAATAGTAACCTACCTTCAAATAACTGCAAAAATTACAAAATTTCTCCAATTTTTAAACTTTACAAATACACAAATTCAAATAAGACGTAAATGTCATAAAACAATCATGTCATCTTATCTACGCAGTACGGCCATGATGCTTTTAAAATGCATGGCCTCCCTTGAGCAAAATAATTAAAAGTTATATTTACTTACATCCCTTGTAGTATAAATAACTATGTTTTTTTAATAACTCAGAAACTGCATTAGATATTTTTATAAAATTATAAAACTTGGTGGGTGCAAACTATCGTTTGTGTAAAAATCGAATTTTAAGTTTTAACCAGTGGCGTCCTAATTAATTTGTAGGTAATTTAAATTTATTGATTATTTTTGGTGATTAAAATAATACGCCACTGCTCTTTTGAAAACAACAATAATTTTATTAATGGTGTAATAAAAAAGATCTCTTGCCTTTGTTTTGTATCTTACAGTGAGGGAATAGAGAATAACAATTATCTATACGTAAAAGATAACGTATTTTTATACCTTTTTACACTCTTTCTTGATTCAAAACTATCTTTTTAAATAAAAAGGTTAACCGATGCCAGGTTTTAAAAAAAATAACTCCGTATATACAGGGTGTTATGGAAATGACTTATTATTTTTTAACCCGTAAATATATAGGTCGAGACGAATTGGGGAAAAATTGCTATAAATGGCGCTCGAAGCTAGAAATTCGAGAAAAATGCCTTCAAAAATTTAGGTCCAAAACACCTACGCGCCAATGACCCAAACAGCTGATTTGGGTAATTGTTTACTTTAGTGCAAATGTTGAATTTTTCGCTAAAATTTCGTATATAGGCTAATTAAGGGTAGCTGATTACAATTTTCCTTTTGCGTTTAGGCGGCAAATGCACTGGTTTTGAGAAAAAAAATGTTAAAGTTTTTCTAACTCACCGGTATGTTATTTTGCATGTAATCCTAAAATGTTGCTATTTCCAATAAAATATTACTTGTCGGAGTCATAGTATACACTTCTGAGTTGAAATAAACGAAATATGCCACAAGGAAACTCTGAAAAACGGGATAACTTGTAAGCGAACAGAAAACTCTACGTTATCTGGAAAAAGACGGGAGACAGCTCACTGACAGCTGGCCAAAAAAGCAGAAGCAAACTGCACCCATGTTGTCAGATTGTTAGTGTATTATAAATTGCCTATACTTTTCAATTCATTTTTATTAATTGAATGAATCCTATTGGCTCGAGCTAGCATATCATTCTCCTGGATGGAAGCCATTAATAATTACAAGAAAAAGAAGAACAATCTGGCAACGTGAGTGCAATGAATCTGAAAAGAGACGCTTCTACTTTGTCGGCGTATTAACAACGAATTTAATTAAATTTGTGCCTTTTCCATTGTTTTTTTGCTAAAATGTTGTTCTTATTTTATGAACAGATAGTTTGGTGAAAGTTTTATCACATATTTTGAAGTGAAAACCATAAAATCTAGGAAATTGAAAGGAAAGTGAAACAAAAGAATACCCTAACCTGTAAGTGAAAAACTTTAACATTTTTTTTTCTCAAAACCAGTGCATTTGCTGTAAAAACGCAAAAGGAAAATTGTGATCAGCTACCCTCAATTAGTCTATATACGAAATTTTAGCACAAAATTCAACATTAATTGCACTAAACTAAACAATTACCATT